>JABCMI010000010.1:0-4800000 GCA_026261945.1 Hirschfeldia incana | reverse complement strand
AGTTGTATCTTTTTGTTTACAAATAACTGTTTATATTGAAAAAATATGACCATTTTATATTGAAAAGTTGTGACTCTTCATATAATTATTATTAAAAAAAACAATCTTTAAATTGGAAAGATGTGACTTTTCAAAAAAAAAATTTGAAAATCTATAAATAGTTTATATTTGTGCATTCTCAAAACATAACTTTCTCTAATCAAATAAAAAAATTAATATTCAATGTTAGAGTATATCCTGAAAAATATAATCCAAAAGACTATATTTTGCTTAAGATGAGACATATATGTCATCACTGAGTCCATTAATAATATGAATTCTGATTAATTCCAAAGATTGTGAATTCTACTTATGTTGAAAGATTGTGTTTTTTCAATATTTAAAGGTTGTGTTTTTTCAACATTTAAAAGTTTGTCTTTTTGTTTACAAATAACTTTTATATTGAAAGAATGTGATCATTTTATATTGAAAAATTGTGACTCTTCATATAATTATTATTTCAAAAAGAACAACCTTTAAATTGGAAAGAAATGACTTTTCAAACAAAATTTTGAGAATCTATAAATAGTTTATGTTTGTGCCTTCTCAAAACATAAATTTCTCTAATCAAATAAAAAAATTAATATCCAACGGTAGAGTATATCCTGAAAAATATAATCTAAAATATTATATTTTGCTTAAGATGAGACATACATGTCATCACTGATTTATTTTATCAATCGACGTCTTCCCTACCAAGTCACAACTATACAAAGACAACAATGAGTTTCGTATCTTTTCAATGTACAACAAAGACATCTTTTAAACAAGTAATCTCTCATAAGAGACACATCTTTCAGTTCTATATATTGCAAGAACTGAATAGGTTGATAGTTTATTTGAGGTTTATCCCATTATTTCATTTGATTTGTGATTCTCTTTCTGGATTCTTTTAATTTCTCTGTTATTGTAATCTTTTATCAATAATCTTTTTTTCTCTACTCTGATTCTGTTTAGTTTCTGTACTTTTTTATTTTTTATTTTTACAAATAGTGTTTCTAGTGAGTTTACTGTCTCTGCTAAGTTATCTTATCTATTTCACTAAAATTACTAAATTTATCTTCTCTGTTGATTAATAATTCTTTCCATTCAGAATATATATAAAAACCACAATTCATATAAGTCATTCATTCACTCTATTATAATAGTGATATTGTACTTTTGTTGATGGTAAGCTTCCTCTGTTAATCCTTGTCATTCATTCCTCTCTCGTTTATTTGCTTATTTTTTCTTTGTTTTTTATGTTCTCTGGAAACTCTTTTTATACATTATTTGATGGTGTATGTAGGATCCACAATTAACTACTCAATATGTTTTAGACTCATTAACAAATACATAATTTAAAAATATCAAATAGATTTTTTATACTAACATATTATATGAACATACAGAAACTCTATTTTAACAACCATAATTTTTTGCTCACACTTTTCAGAAACGCTACAGATGAAAATTTAATATATATACACAATTGTTGAAATATTTGACTCAAAAAAATTAGAAATAAATAATTTAAATACTTTTAAAACTCAAAACATGATTGAATATATTTATAGTAGGTTGAATATTTTTGATACATTTGTAAAGTTTTATATGGCAATGTGTGAAAATGAAATTTTATAAAATGAGTTCACGTGAGACATCGTACGGGCTTTTTACCTAGTATAAACAAAGACACTGTTAGATTATTCTTGGCAATTTTGCAAATAGAAAGCTATACAATTACTACGATCTGAATATAATGTTTTGGTTAATATATGCTCTACAATAAAGTGATCTAATTAGGCCTCATGATGATAAAAACATGTTAATTATATAAGAAGAAAGAAGTACATAACATTAGCATTCTTTATGCTATCATGTCCCTTCTAATCATGGAGTAAATTGCTTTCACGCCCACAGCGAACGCCTCCAGACACAGCTAGATCTTAACCAAACGCGCTTTTCACAAATCTGAATTCGGTTAAATCTGGATCAATCCGGTTGGTCAAACTAATCACGTCCACTGGAGTTCTGATAACGTTAGATTGTACGCGAAGAAAGCCAAACCGGAAAAAGGTTTGTCGACAAAAAGAGGATGAGGGTATTGTTTTCCATTATTAAAGCATAGAAAGCATCCGAGAAACACTAACGTCTATATTGGTGATCGGTAAATATTCACATCAACTCTAGAATTACAACAACTCAATGCAAAAAGATATGGGGCCGAAATTATATCAAAGCAATCAAATGGCTTTTAATGAATTATAGATGACACATGCTAATTAAACACCGTACATTTGATTCTGAATGATGTAAAGTTCTCTTTTATATTTTGAGAAAAAATATCATCATTTTGTGAAATCACATATATACATATGTAATTTGTTACATTCATAATGTGGTGGAAAGCCAATTGCGTGTTGACAGAAGTATTATATATAGAATTCATAGTTTATTTCTTTTGTCAACAGAAGCCATCGTCATTTGAAATAAGTTTTAAATCTCAGTTAGCAGTAGCACATACCCATCTATTGTTTTGCAGCAAAACAAGAAAAATAGGATAAACAAGAGTAATTGCATGGCCGGCTAACGTTGTGATGGTTTGGCTTAATCGTGACGGAACGCGTTTGTTTTGATAAATATGTAGTAATAACCAAAAGAAAACCTCCGGCCCAAACCTATACTACAAATCCTACCCAAACCCAAAATTTGTAGACGATCCAAGGTGAAGCCTAAACATATCCAAGATTCTTAACCGGACATTTCTAACTTTTTTTTTCTTTGGATTAAAGCTGCTCAAGATTTAAACTCAGAAACTCTAGAGGGTTTGCAAAACGAGTTGGCCCAAGTAGGCGCTTAATTATGGTTTACTGTGTGAATGACATGGTTTAATTTGTATGTATATGAGTATAGTTTAGTTTATACGAATTTTATGTTTCCCACTAACTCCTTACTCAGACAACGTGGTGGTCTGATCTTTGAAGTTGACTCTTAATGAATGTAACAGGTGAGTGTATTAAAGCATTCACCAAAAATGATAAAGTATCAGTGATCATCGCAACCGTCAATTGTGAAATAGTACTTGCCACATTGCTTCCAATCAAGACAAGGGTAGTTCCGTAAATCACAACAATTTCAGAAATGAAAAAAAAAACGGTTCATCGTCCCGCGTGGTTACATGTTTGATCAGTGTCGGTGCCTCTCTTCCTCTCTCCCCATCATTTTAGACAAAATCTGTTAATTTCCATATTCGAATATTTTTTTCCGTGATACACGACTTTTCCATATCTATTTTCCAAAACCCCCTAAATGCATGTCCATTGACATTCGGATAGTTACATTTTCTATGTTTCTTTCGATCTAAAAAAAATGGGAGAGAAATCGAGTTCGAGATGTTGTTGCTGTAGTTGGTTCATCGGGATCATCGTGTTGATCGCTCTAATCCTCGCCATCGTTTTCACCATCAGACATAATAAAGTTAATAAACAACATCCCGATGATGGAGGAGCGCCCGGGCCCGATGATATAGTTCCACTTCCAGGCTCCATCGACAAGAACTACGCCGATGCTCTCAAGATCGCTATGCAGTTCTTCGACATCCAGAAATGTAATTGCAAAACACACATCTCACTCCTGGTTATGACATGATTCTTAGCTTTGTTTTGGTGCAGCTGGTAAGCTGGAGAACAACAAAGTAACTTGGAGAGGAGACTCTGGTCTTGAAGACGGAAGTGAAGCGGGTCTCGACCTTTCAAAAGGCTTATACGATGCTGGAGATCACATGAAGTTTGGTTTCCCTATGGCTTTCACTGCCACTCTTCTCTCCTGGTCCATTCTCGAGTATGGTCATCACATGGACTCTGTACACCAGTTAGATCCTGCTAAAGACTCTCTTAAATGGATCACTGACTTCCTCATCCATGCTCATCCTTCCGAGAACGTGCTCTATATCCAGGTACACTGATCAAGCCGGATCTGAGATCTTGGGAACCATAAATATTATTAAGTACTTTAATATATTTTTTAATAATTAGAGTTTTCTGTCTGTTATATAATTTCTAAAAATTTTGAGGGTCAAAGTCAATGTTTTACCTGTCTATACCTAGATGAATCTTTAGTTATGTTCTGACAAAGTTTTTATAAGTACTGACTATACAATGTCTGAAGGTTGGAGATCCGGAGACGGATCATAAATGTTGGGATAGGCCAGAAACAATGTCGGGTAAGAGAACTCTCACCAAGATTGATACAAAGACTCCAGGGACTGAGGTTGCTGCAGAAACATCAGCTGCCATGGCTTCTGCATCTCTGGTCTTCAAACAAAGTGATCCCAAATACTCAAGCACGCTTCTGAAACACGCCAAAGAGTTGTTCGGTTTCGCGGATAAACACAGGGGATCTTACAGTGTCAACATACCTGAGGTTCAGAGTTACTACAACTCTACTGGATATGGAGATGAGCTTCTTTGGGCAGCTTCGTGGTTGTACCATGCCACAGAGGACAAAACGTACCTTGACTTTGTGTCTAAAAATGGAGACGAGTTTGCTAATTTTGGGAGTCCGTCATGGTTTAGTTGGGACAACAAGCTTCCAGGAACACAGGTATAACGCGGCTCATGTTCTTGTCTTGCTTAGTAATGGTATTTACTGAATTATATATAAATATATATTTTTGTAGATACTATTATCAAGATTAACCTTCTTCAAAGAAGGCTTATCAGGAAGCAAAGGACTTCAAGGTTATAAAGAAACAGCAGAAGCTGTCATGTGTGGGCTTTTACCAAACTCCCCAACAGCTACATCTAGTAGAACCGAGGGTAGATACAATCTCTTACACCTGACCTTAAACCACACGTTCATTTATGCTTGAACTTCATATAATTTTTTTTCTTCTTTTTGTTATAGGTGGTCTTATATGGGTTGCTGAATGGAATGCACTGCAACAGCCTGTGTCCTCAGCATTTTTAGCCACACTCTACAGTGATTACATGCTCACAAGTGGCGTTGAGAAACTATCTTGTGGTGACACATCATTCCAACCTTCAGATCTCAGAAAATTCGCCAGATCCCAGGTTCTTTAATGTTCCATCGTGCTACAATCATGACCTCTTACATAAACTATATTGATAACGCCATTTACACTTTTGCAGGCTGATTACATGCTAGGGAAAAATCCAGAGAAAATGAGCTATTTGGTGGGGTACGGGGATAAGTATCCACAGTTTGTGCATCATAGAGGAGCTTCGATACCAGCTGATGCAAACACAGGATGCAAAGATGGATTCGAGTGGCTTAACTCAGAGGAACCAAACCCGAACGTGGCTTATGGTGCACTTGTTGGTGGACCGTTTTTGAACGAGACGTTTATTGATGCAAGGAACAATTCAATGCAGAATGAGCCAAGCACTTATAACAGTGCTCTTGTGGTTGGTCTCTTGTCTAGTTTGGTTACTACGTCTTCCTCACTAAAATCGTTTAAGTAGAGTTTTATTAAAGCCCACTTAATTAGAGGCACACATTCTCAAACACCTCTTTTTGTGTGTATAAGTATATGTCTTATGTTTATAATTGAGTAGCCTTTGGGGTTTTGACCGGAACTGTGGAACCGAATTTTGGTTTGGTTCAAATAATTTGATTTTGGAATTCGGTTTAAAAGAAATTACAGTATCAGTTTAGTTCGGTAATTTATTATTTTTATTTTTTATTTCTATATAAAGAAACACAACCAAATTATAAAAGTTGTAACCAAATTTCGAATGAAACTAAACGAATTAATTATAATTTCTAATGGAACTAAACAAACCAACTAAATTTTGAACCAAAATAACTGAATAATAACTGAACTTTTAACCAAAATTAAACTGAAAATTTCAACTAGTTTTGGTAGTTTTCATAAACCAAACTAATTGAATATCGATTTAAGTTCGGTTAAAATACAATTCACCAAAACCGAACCTCCAATCTCATGCAAGTAAAATTAATAAAGAAAGGTAACACTAGTCTCTCTATGTAGTAAAATTACAGCAAATGGTCCCCTAAAAATAAAAATAAAAGGTTAAACTCACATTTCACACACTGTAGGCAGCAATTCCATCCACAAAAAACAAAATATTCTGCAGAAAGTTAAAGAGACAAGTGGCAAACGTGTGGATTTCATTTCACTGTTCGGTCTTCTTCTTTTTCCACCAAAAATGTTCAACCAAGTTTTTTTTTTTGACAAAAAATGTTCATCCAAGTTTCGGCTTCATAGTTCATTTCTTTCCACTCCACTTCTCTCGCTTCTTCCTTCACTAACATTTCTCCACAGAGATCCATGTCTATTCTGATCAGATCCTCGTATGTTTCTCAATCTCATTTCCAACCTCGAAACTCAAAACCACCCCATCTAGATTAGTGTTCTTCTCTTCTTTCAGTCACAACCCTTTGGTCAGCTTGGTGTATAAACGCAACCCAACAATGCAAAACCCCATGCACCTTCCTTCTCCAATGACTGTTAAGAGCTCATTGATCGACCCAGACGGTGGGGAACTAGTCGAACTAATGGTTCCTGAATCAGAGATCAAGCTGAAGAAGGCAGACAGAAGCCATAGCAAGGTGGAAACTCTCAGCCTTGTAAAATCATATAGATTACTCGTTTTTTAAATTTAATTTGTTTTTTTTTTTTGATGTATATAGGTTCTTGAAGATGGAGTGCTTGACCCGCGGAGACTACTATTGTGTCGATATTTCCATCACGATGCACCATGCTAGTCCAACGGAAGTTCAATGGCACGCCAAGGCTAGGATTAATGCCGGTGCTAATTTCTACATTGTAGGTCGTGATCCTGCCGGGATGGGACATCCTACTGAGAAGAGAGATCTGTATGATCCTGATCATGGGAAGAAAGCCTTGAGCATGGCTCCTGGACTTGAGAAACTAAACATACTTCCATTTAGGGTAATGCAAAGTCTGTTGATTATGAAGAATAAAGAGTTGGAACGAGTCTTTGGTGAAGACCGAGTATTGTGGAGCATCTTTAGTGGTTAATAAAATTCCTATCTCTAAGGAATTAGTTGCTAGTCGTTGAGTTTATTTTGGAAGTTTGTTAAGTCAGTTTGTTAAGTCATCTTTTCTATTTAAACGTTGTATCTCGATCACTATCAATAACAGAGAAATACTTTCAGAAAACCATTTGTTTTTAATTTACTACAAGTGGTATCAGAGCCTATAATCTAATCTAGATATAAGCTTGTGAGTGAAAGAAAGAATGAGTGAAAGAGAGACACCGTTAAGCATTCCAAAGTTCGATGGGGATTATGAGCATTGGGCAATGCTCATGGAGAATCTGTTGAGATCCAAAGAGTGGTGGGGGTTGATCGAGACAGGTGTCCTTCAACCAGAAAGAAGTGTGGTCTTGACGGATGTTCAACGAACGGAGCAAGCCGAGCTGAAGCTGAAGGATCTCAAGGTGAAGAACTATTTGTTCGCTTCCATCGACAAGACCATATTGAAGACAATAGCCAAGAAGGAAACCTCGAAAGACATCTGGGAATCGATGAGAACCAAATTCCAAGGCAACAAGCGGGTGCAGAGTGCACAGTTGCAAAGGCTGAGAAGGAACTTTGAGGTGCTTGAGATGAGAGATGGTGATACGATCACAGAGTATTTCTCAAGGGTGATGGTGGTGGCTAACGATATGAGGAACTTGGGTGAGGATATGCCTGATGCAAAGGTGGTGGAGAAAATCTTGAGAACCCTTGTGGAAAAGTTCACTTATATCGTGTGTGCGATAGAGGAGTCAAAGGACATCAAGGAACTAACGGTTGATGAGCTCCAAAGCTCTCTGCTGGTGCACGAGCAGAATTTAAGCAAACATGAAGGTGAAGAGCAAGCGCTAAAGATGGAAGATGGCAGAGATAGGAGTGGATACCGTGGGAGAGGTGGATACCGAGGAAGTTTCAGAGGAGGAAGAGGTGGTAGAGACAGAGGAGGCTCAAGCCAAAACCGAAGCAATGTCGAGTGCTTTAAGTGTCACAAGCTTGGGCACTATAAGAGCGAGTGCCCTATGTGGGAGAGATCAGACAACTACACTGAGATGGAGGAAGACATCTTACTGATGGCTCAAATAGATGTCGAGACTGAACACAAGTGGTATCTGGACTCTGGACGCAGCAACCATATGTGTGGAACAAAAGGCTGGTTCATGGACTTTGACAGCACGTTCAGGCAACATGTGAAGCTGGGTGATGATCGTAGGATGCAAGTAGAGGGACGAGGAAGCCTGAGACTCGAAATCAATGGCATCACACAGGTCATAACCTCTGTCTACTATGTACCAGGGTTAAGAAACAACCTGCTGAGTGTTGATCAGTTACAACAAAAGGGCTTGAGGATTATCATTGAAGAGGATGAGTGTGAGATATGGCACAAGCAGCTTAAGAAGGTGATCATGAGATCAACAATGACCTCAAATCGGATGTTTGTCATAGCAGCCATTGTCAAAGAACCAAAGGAAGGAGCTGAGATGAATCAAGTGCAGACATCAACTGAGAAGGCAGGCGTTACTTGGCACAAAAGATTTGGTCACTTGAACACTAAGAATCTTACTGTACTAGCTGAGAAGGGAATGGTGAAGGGCTTACCAAAGATAGATGATGCTGGAGAAGTATGTGAGATCTGCATGAAGGGCAAGCAGATACGAGCCAATATCCCGAAGCAGAGCACATGGAAATCTAGTCGAGGACTAGAACTGGTTCACAGCGACATATGTGGACCCATATCTCCTACATCTGAGAGTGGGAAAAGGTATATCATTAACTTCATTGATGATTACAGCAGAAGGTGTTGGACGTTTCTTCTTGTAGAAAAATCTGAAGTTCTCAAGTCGTTCAAGGAGTTCAAGACAGCAGCTGAGAGAGAACTTGGTGAGAAAGTAACGTGCTAAGAACAGACAGAGGAGGTGAATACAACTCAAAGGCATTTCAAGACTTCTGTCTGGAGAAAGGCATCAAAAGACATCTCACAGCTGCATATGCACCTCAACAAAATGGCATCGCGGAGAGGAAGAACAGAACCGTTATGAACATGGTGAGGTGCATGCTATTTGGTATGAAAGTGCCGCTCAGATTCTGGCCAGAAGCGACACAGTATGCAGTTTACATACTGAACCGGAGTCCAACAAAGGCACTTGGAGATATGACGCCAATCGAGAAGTGGAGCTCACATAAGCCAACAGTGGAGCACCTTCGTGTATTTGGGTGTGTTGCTTATGCCATGATTCCTTATGAGAAGAGATCCAAGTTGGACGAGAAGAGCATTCCGTGTGTGCTCTTTGGGGTCAGTCAAGAATCAAAAGCATACCGATTGTATGAACCAAAGATGAAGAGGATCATAATAAGCCGGGACGTAGTGTTCGATGAGGGGAAAGCTTGGAAATGGGATGAAGAGGTTGAAGGAGACAAGCTCTTAGAAGATTCCAGTGAAGAAGAACAAAGAGCTCAGGCTGATGAGAGAGAGTGTTCTCAAGAAACACAATCAGAGGCTGCAACGGGAGAGCAAGAAGGTGCAGAAACGGGTTCAAACTCTGATGAAGCAGAGTCTAGCCAGAATAGAGCAGGAAGACAAGTGCAGAAACCCGTATGGATGAAAGATTACGTGTGTGAGGGTCTAAGCATGGTAATAGAAGAAGATGGAGAAGAGCTACTCGCAATGTTCATTGGTGATGATGATCCTGAGAAATTTGAAGAAGCTGCAAGACATGAGAAGTGGAGGAAAGCAATGGAACTGGAGATCAAAGCAATCAACGAGAATGACACATGGGAGTTGGTTGATTTGCCAAGAGGAGCCAAAGTAATCGGAGTCAAATGGATCTTCAAAACCAAGCTTAATGAGAAGGGAGAAGTAGACAAGTTTAAGGCGAGATTGGTAGCCAAGGGCTTTCACCAAACTCAAGGAGTCGACTTTCATGAAGTTTTTGCGCCGGTTGCACGTTGGGACACGATCAGGCTGATACTTGCCTTGGCTGCACAAAGAAAGTGGAGTGTACTTCAGTTAGACGTCAAGAGCGCATTCTTGCAAGGTGAGTTGGAGGAGGACGTCTATGTAGAACAACCACAAGGCTTTGAGTCTGAAACGTGTGGAGAGAAAGTATTCAAGCTCAAGAAAGCTTTATATGGGCTAAGGCAAGCTCCAAGAGCCTGGTACAGCAGGATAGAAGGCTACTTTGCTAGAGAAGGTTTCAAGAAGTGCTACTGTGAACACACTTTGTTTGTAAAGTGTGAGAGGGAGAATGTTTTGATCTTGAGCTTGTACGTGGATGATCTCATCTATACAAGCAACTCAGAGTCGATGCTTGAGGAGTTTAAACGATCTATGGAGCAAGAGTTTGCCATGACAGATCTTGGTAAGATGAAGTACTTCTTGGGTGTGGAGGTTACGCAAGATGATGAAGGGATCTTTATCTGTCAGAAGAAGTATGCCATAGAGACTCTGCAGAAGTTTGGTATGGAAGACTGCAACTCTGTTCGAAATCCTATGGTGAGAGGCGTTAAGTTAACTAAAGAAGGAGCAGGACCAGGAGTTGATCCAACTTCTTTCAAACAACTCGTTGGGAGCCTCAGGTACTTAACTGCAACTAGACCTGATCTTATTTACTCAGTTAATTTGGTGAGTAGATACATGGAGAAACCTACCGAGCAACACTTGGCGGCTGCAAAAAGAATTCTGCGATACGTTCAAGGAACTACAGGATTTGGAATTCAGTATCGATATGGAGGAGAAGAAAGACTAGTTGGCTATGTCGACAGTGACTATGCTGGGGACGAGGATGACAGGAAGAGCACATCAGGGTACACATTCATCTTTGGAGAAGGAGCTGTATCATGGTCCTCAAAGAAGCAACCTATTGTAACTCTCTCAACAACGGAGGCCGAGTACGTTGCAGCTGCTAGTGGAGCTTGTCAAGCGGTGTGGTTGAGGAATGTCCTTGAAGATATAGAAGTTAAACAAGAAGAGGGAACAGTTGTACTCTGCGACAACAGTTCTACCATCAAGCTAGCTAAGAACCCTGTTCTGCACGGAAGGAGTAAGCACATACATGTGCGATTTCATTATCTTCGACAGCTGGTGAGCGAATGAGTTATCAGTCTTGAGTATTGCACTACTGAGGAGCAAGTGTCCGACATCATGACAAAACCAGTGAAGTTGGAAGTGTTCGAGCGACTTAGAAGGATGATGGGAGTTGGTCCCAAAGAAACATAAACTGGAAACAGAGTACTTCCAGTTTAAGGGAGGGTGAAGAATAAAGAGTTGGAACGAGTCTTTGGTGAAGACCGAGTATTGTGGAGAGTCTTTAGTGGTTAATAAAATTCCTATCTCTAAGGAAGTAGTTGCTAGTCGTTGAGTTTATTTTGGAAGTTTGTTAAGTCAGTTTGTTAAGTCATCTTTTCTATTTAAACGTTGTATCTCGATCACTTTCAATAACAGAGAAATACTTTCAGAAAACCATTTGTCTTTAATTTACTACAGATTATCATAACATGCTGCTTCATATCTTAATTTTGTCTGTGATTTTATAACCCCTTCAGGTTGCAGCTTACGATATACATATACGGTTGAGAAGAAGATGGCGTTTTTCGATCCTTCTCAGGCAAAAGAGTTTCTTTTCATTTCTGGAACTAAGGTAATAATACAAGGGACAGTAGTGAGTCTTGAGATTCTTTAAACCTGAGTTTTTTATCGGTTATCTTGTGTTTTAATTTACAGATGAGAAAGTATGCAAGAACAGGAGAGAATCCACCAGATGGGTTTATGTGTCCGAGTGGATGGAATGTTCTTGTCAAATACTATGAGAGCTTGCAAGAAGGTGATGAGTCATTTAAACAACAAAATGTTGCTTCAGCCTAAAGAATATCTCAACTCTTTCATAACTTAGTTGTCCGTGATGACTGGCTTTTTGTTTCACCAGTTCAGCCTTCATTTTATGCTTACATAGTTTTGTCTTCTTAAGGCACCAATGTTTTCTAAGACCAACAACAATCCTGAATAATGTTCTTGCTGATGTCCAGTGAGATAATTGTTAATTTGAATGTCAGGTTCATTAGTATTTCTCTGTTTGGCCACGAGCACTAAAAAAAGAACAAAAAAGAACTCCGTTGCCGGAACTCGAACCCGGGTCTTTCGGGTGAGAGTCGAGTATCCTGACCAGCTAGACTACAACGGATTTGATATTCATTTTGCACACATTATTTAAATCTCATAATCCAAACACAAATGTGAGTTCAAATGCAAGCAACACCAAGTGTATTGAAAAGCTCGGACTTTAAAATCCGAATTATATACAAACACAACAATATCAAAAAAAAATTTGAAATGTTATCAACATTTTACTTCTTGAAGAGTTTCTCAAACAAAGATCATCCACCTTTTGTCAAAGCTACGAGAGCTTGCAAGAAAGAGACGAATCATCAAAAACAACAAGCCATTGTTGCAGTCTAAAGAATCAAATCAGTACTGTAGCATCTCTTAGTTCATTACTTATTGATGTTTTCCACTGCTAGTCAAGCACGAGAAGCTAACTTTCTATCAACAAAGCATTTTGTCTCCAGTGGGATCTGATCGTAAAGAGACAAAACCTGTTTTCGATTAGTTGTAAGAGGGAGAAAAAAAGCAAACTTATGTCAACAACGATCTGATAAGTCGCTGTGTAAAGATTAAAATCGGGTATAAATTAGCTAGCCCACCTAAACGAATCGTGCCTTGTTTATTTCATGAACTTTTGTTCATTGAGCAACAAGTACCTTGGTACAATGTAGGTCTTTGTGCATGATTAATTGATAACGCTTTGAACAATTTGAAGCTGTTGTTTCCTTCTTCATTTTTTTTTCTTTTAGATGTTTAAATCTAATTTGTTTAGCTCAGTATATTATTCAACATATTGTTTCATTTTATATTTTTCAAATGATCTGCGTGTTTCTTTTCCCAACAAATAACAATTTGATTTAGCAAAAAAAAAAAATAACAGTTTGATCAAACAACTTATGATGACAAATGTTGGGATTGTGAAATCCTATGTCCAACTATTTATTCTCTGATTAGTACGATATTATCCATTTTGAGCTTTAAAGGCAAAGCCTGCATGGATTTACTTTTGGTTTCTTTCCCAAAAGGCCTCGTACTATTAAAGTTGGACATCTTCTTATATATTAGACTTTCTTTTGTCCAATATCTAATGTGAGACTTAGATTGATATCTCACATTCTCTATTTCAAACTAAGGACCACAACTCATCTCTTGTGTGTTTCAGTAATCGCAGGACTTCCTCTGAGAATGTCTTTATCCCACAATGTCACAGGTTCCTTGATCTTCTGGTGTTTCTCCAACATACATTTTTTTCCTCTTCTATCCGTTCTTACTTAAAGAGTATTTTGATCTTTCTTGCATCTTTTTGTCAAACCTGACTTTGATACCAATTGTTGGGATTGTGAAATCTCATGTACAACTCTTTATTCTCCGATTAGTACGATATTGTCTACTTTGAGCTTTAAAGGCAAAGCTCGTATAGATTTACTTTTATTTTCTTTCCCAAAACTTCGTACTATTAGAGTTGCACATCTTTTTATATATTAGATTTTTTTTGTCCAATATCCAATGTGAAACTTAGATTGATATCTCACAATAAAAAAGTAAAATCAAGCGAAGGATACTCTCAGAGTTAACTAATTTGTAGACATTGTAAACTGAAGTGGAGATACACTAGCAAAAACTGATCTCAAAACAGTAATTATTCACGATTTTGCACTTGAAAAATAAAAGTTTAAAACAATTTCTTATGATTGTTGTTGCCTTCTCTCTAGCTTTTCGATGAACTAAAATGTAAACAGCTTATTCCGTCGTCGTCGTTGTTGGGGTCAAAATCGGTCAAGACGAAATCGATGTCCGAAAAGTTCGGACAAAATACGAAAAATGTTAGAGAAGCGTTAAGAGAATAAGTTTCATTCTAGAAAACTCGGGAAAATGTTAAGACATTCCGAAATCAACGATTAGAAACACTCTCTACACGATAAAATCTCCGGGAAGTAAAAAGAACGCAAAAAACTCGCACGAGCCGGAAGAAACGAGCGACGATCCTGGATTGTCTCTAGGCGCCGGGCGCCTAGCGCCCGTGCTGCCTCTAGGCGCCGGGCGCCTAGCGCCCGTGCTTGCCTCTAGGCGCCGGGCGCCTAGCGCCCGTGCTTGCCTCTAGGCGCCGGGCGCCTAGCGCCCGTGCGTGCCTCTAGGCGCCGGGCGCCTAGCGCCCGTGCTTGCCTCTAGGCGCCGGGCGCCTAGCGCCCGTGTGTGCCTCTAGGCGCCGGGCGCCTAGCGCCCGTGCTTGCCTCTAGGCGCCGGGCGCCTAGCGCCCGTGCTGCCTCTAGGCGCCGGGCGCCTAGCGCCCGTGTGTGCCTCTAGGCGCCGGGCGCCTAGCGCCCGTGTGTGCCTCTAGGCGCCGGGCGCCTAGCGCCCGTGTGTGCCTCTAGGCGCCGGGCGCCTAGCGCCCGTGCTTGCCTCTAGGCGCCGGGCGCCTAGCGCCCGTGCTGCCTCTAGGCGCCGGGCGCCTAGCGCCCGTGTGTGCCTCTAGGCGCCGGGCGCCTAGCGCCCGTGCATGCCTCTAGGCGCCGGGCGCCTAGCGCCCGTGCGTGCCTCTAGGCGCCGGGCGCCTAGCGCCCGTGCTGCCTCTAGGCGCCGGGCGCCTAGCGCCCGTGCTTGCCTCTAGGCGCCGGGCGCCTAGCGCCCGTGCTGCCTCTAGGCGCCGGGCGCCTAGCGCCCGCGTTGCCTCTAGGCGCCGGGCGCCTAGCGCCATGCTGGTTCGAGTTATCGGACGGCTAATCTTCGTGCGTAAGTTCCGAGTCCTCAAATCGCCAGAAATCAAAGTTTTGCGACTTTCTTAAATCCCGCAAACCAAACTCCTTTTTTTCCTCCTGGCCTTCGGAAAACCCGTGAGACGTCAACGGACAGGAGAACTTCGTAGAAAGCGGCAACGGTTATCTAAGAACACCATTTGCCACGTGAAAGAATCGAAGATCTTCCGAAAAACCCAATGTCCAAGTAGGAACGTTCTCTCAAGGAAAATCGTAAAAATAGCGGAAATCCGAGATACGGCCCAACGGAGACCAAACATGATCGGATAACCATTTTTACGATTTTCTAAAAGATAGATACGACTGTTTGCGATTATCCTCCTAAAACAGGATAAACGTCAAACTTCCAAAAAGATAAACATCAATTTTCCGAAAAGATAAATGTCAACTTTCCCGATAAACATGAAGGCCGACAAAAATGGAAAAAGCCCAGCTCGCGCCGGCCCGTCAGGAATAGACCGTCATATGGGGAGTATATAAGCAAGTCTAGGAGCAGAAGGAAGGGGATCCGAAAATCACAAGGCAAACTACTCTCAGAGCAATTTAGAACTTAGGCTTTATTTCCTTTTTAGCGAGCTGCGACTCAATTAGGTTAGATCTAGGATTTCAAGACTAGCGACGATCGACAGCTCTTACGGCCGCGATCTCGACCTATTGTTCCAAACGCTCTCCGCGAATCTCGGAAATAAAATTCTTTCTTTTTTGCTCTCTTATTTTACGTATTTACTTTCAACTTAGCATTCTTTTAACTTTGTCGTGCGTGGCCCAGCAGATAGCCGGGATCCTCGGGGAAAACTAGGTCAACTTAGTTTTCCTACGTTTTAAACTTAACTAAAATCGACGGTGCGAATTTCGGTTCCCACAGTTTGGCGCTAGAAGGAGGGGGATCACGGAATTATCTTTCTCGCAACTACGCACGCCCAGTTAAGCATGTCTGCTAACGCGGAAAAAGACAAGCAAACGCACGACGGACCAGCCGCCGATGCCAACGCTGAGAAGACTCCCGCTGGAAACGTATCGACGGTCACTGCTGAGGCAAACACCGCGATGCTAGACCAGGTGAAGGAACTGTTCGCCACCGCCCAGAAACGGTCGGAAGAACAAGAGAAGCTAATGGCTTCGCTCGCTAAACAGGTCAGCACCTTAACAGCGAAAAGCAAACTCCCGCGCGGATCCACCAAGGTGAGGCGTGTCAGGAGACTCGACTTCGGAACTTCCGGAGACAAAGAAAAAGACGCCCCGAGAGAATCCCCGGAACTCATCCCTGACGATACCACTCCGGCGGGGCAGAAGAAAACGACGGACAACCTTCCACCTCCCGCGAGGGAAAACGAAGGAGTCGACGTCGAAAGAATCAATCTGGATATCAGCGACCAGTCGGATCCGTCCGACGAAGACGCCGACGTCCACCACAGAAGGACCCGAAGTCAATCGGCTCGACTCGCGGCGGCCTTCGAGAAACCGATGACGGAAGAGGAGGAAGACCTCTACTGGTCAGAGCAAGAGAGGCTAGCCGAAGACCAGACCCGGGCCTATCGCAGCCAGCGTAGACAGAGAAGCGCAAACGGCGCCAATGAGATCCACGATCTACGCGAATACATCGCAAAGACTGCAGCCGAGGTGAAAGCGGTAAAATCGCAGATTCACCACGCAACCAGTACTGCTCCCGAGATCGACCTGCTCCTCGAAGAATCGAAGAAGACTCCGTTCACGTCTCGAATCACGGACGCACGAGTTTCAGATCCCGGGAAAATAAAGCTTCCCACCTACGACGGAACCACAGACCCGAAGGCACACCTGCAATCCTTTCAGATTGCGATGGCCAGGTCTAAACTTCCAGAGCGGGAAAAAGACGTCGGCTGTTGTCTCCTGTTCGTCGAGAACCTCAGAGGTGCTGCGCTCGAGTGGTTCTCGCGCTTGAAAAAGAACTCCATCGGAAGCTTTCGCCAGCTAGCTTCAGCCTTTCTGAAGCAGTTTTCCATGTTCATGGACAGGGAAACTTCCGATGTAGATCTTTGGAGCCTCATTCAGAAGGAAGACAAGCCGCTCCGCGACTACATAAAGAGGTTTAAACTCGTAATGTCCAGGGTAACAGGCCTCAGCGATAGAGTCGCCATCGACGCCCTGAGGAAAAACCTCTGGTACAAGTCGAAATTCCGAAAGTGGATTTCTCTGGAGAGACCGCGCACCATCCAGGACACTCTCCACAAAGCGACGGATTTCATCATCATGGAGGAAGAGATGAAAGTCCTGGCGCAAAAGCACGGGCCGCAGAAAGCACCCGGTAAGAAGAAAACCTCACGTAACGACAAGTACGTCCATCACGAGGGGGAAGACGTCCAAGGCGAGCATAATTACGCCGTCAACTCCGAGCAAGGGAGGACCGCCGGAAACACTTGGACGCGGAACTCGTACAAGGACAACTCCAGCTGCGAGTTCCACCAGACGAGAGGTCACTCAACCGCCAACTGCAAAGTTCTCGGCGCTAGACTCATTACAAAGCTGCTCGCCGGCGAACTGGCAACGGTGAAAAGCGTGAAAGATCTGCTGTTGGATTCCGACCGTCCGCCGAAGACCGACGGAGCTAATTCCGAGAATAACGCTCCTGGAACTCAATCGGGTGAAAAACGCGGACGAAGGCAAGATGGCGAAGGAAACAACAGCAATCGCCAGAGGATCAACATGATCATCGGCGGATCGCACTTCTACCAGGACTCGGTTTCGTCGATCAAAGCCTATGGACGAAAAGCCGAAACGAGTCCCGGATGGTGCCCAGAAGACGACGTCCCCAATCACGCGATCGTCTTCGAGGAACAAGATACGGCCGGACTCGACAAACCTCACTACGATCCTTTAGTCATCGACTTGGTGATCCAAGATCTCGAAGTCGGCCGCATCCTCATCGACACGGGAAGCACGGTCAACATCATGTTCCGCGATACCCTCCAAAGGATGAACGTACCCCTCGGAGAAGTCATCCCAGAACCAAGACCGTTGACTGGATTCTCGGGCGTCACTTCCATGACCCTCGGAAAGATTAGACTCACAGTCATGGCAAAAGAGGTCACAAAGATCGTCGAATTCGCGGTAGTGGATAATCCGGCTATCTACAACGCCATAATGGGGACTCCTTGGATAAACGCCATGAAGGCAGTCCCATCCACTTACCATCTCAGCGTCAAGTTTCCAACACCAACTGGAACGGCGGTAATCTGGGGAAGCCAAAAACAGTCGCGACTCTGCTTCCTGGCTGAACATAAATTGCGAAGCAATCGGAACGCCCCAGCGGCTAACCTGAAGCGAACTAAGAAGCATCCGAGTATCTCCGAAAACTCGGCAAAGGACGACTCGGGTTCGTCCAAAAAGGCCACGACTCAGGATGATAAGCCAATCCTCGAGCCCATCGCCGACAGAGCGGATGACCCAACTCCCGACGCAGCCGCCGACTTAGCTAAGACAGTCGAAGCGCCGGAAGTCATGGAGTAATAACATCCGCGACATAAGCAGAACTACGAGATGGCTTGATCCTCGCAAGAGGTACGTAGGCAGCTCGTCGAAACCCGACGAGTTCAGCTATCCCCCTCACCAAAAAGGGGGGGGGGAGATGGGAACGAATAATCTTTCACTCCCGCAAAAATATTCTCTACATGTATTCGACATTCTTGAAACTTTTCACAGTCCTAAATTCGAAATTGCTTATCAAAGGCACTAATATTACGGAAAACGAAAATCGTATCTTTAAGGAACGCGAGACGTCGCAAGTTCCTGACCAGTTTCGATTCTCTACTCTCCTCCAACAAATTCTATCAAACAGTCTTTCCGCGACTTTAAAAACCCCACTTCCGTCGATTGGCCCCGACGGAAAAACATAGAAACGTTTCACTTAAATCAAATTCGTAGTCTGGCTTCCAACGAAGTCCTTTCACATCCGACAAGGATATCATAGCGCGCTATACAAGAAATCCAAATTTTGGTTAGCTCTTCGTAAAGGAAGTAGCTCGACTCGTACCCAAACGGATCGTATAAGCCGATAAGCACTTCGCGGATTCTAAAACGGTACAAGTCAGGTTGAAATCGCAAACAAGCAAAACGAAAAGCCGATTAGTCATCGCATAGCTTCAGCCGAAATTAGACCTAGGTCTTGCCCTAAACCCAGCCTTGCTGGTATCTAAAACATCTCATAGGCATAAGTATCCAGCATACGAGATCCCAAAACTTGCCTCTTATCGCTTATAAACCTAACGTTCGCTACAAAGTAACCTGCAGGTTAAGCGACAAAAAAGAGCTCGAATATGAATTGACTACGCGTATTCAAAGTCCTCTACACTTGGCGAAAGTATAAATCGAAACGCATGATTCATAAAAACATTCATAATAAGGGATTCAAAGGCCACCGACGGCCAATCCCGAAAAGCATAGAGTCACGCAACCCTCTAAGGGTCGCAACACATACAAACAGCCCTACTTGGCTCACAACAAATTATAATCAAATGCAAGACAATCATAAAAAGTTATATCAAACGAGGAATCAGGCTGGTCGACCTCCTCGCCCCCGTCACCCGCGTTCGCGTCTGCACCGGCATCTGCTGTATCTTCCGAAACTTGAATAGGATTCCACAATTCCCGGATTCTTCCTTCGATCGGAGGGACAGAGGATTCGGCGTTGGCACATACTCTCATCGAACCGTCCATCACGGCAAGTTCGCTGGAAAGCGAGAAACCCTCACGCTGCACCTTGTGAAGAGTACCCACCGAACCGCGACACTCGCGAAAGTCACCCACGAAGTCCTGAGCCTCTTTGTACGCTTTGAACTCGGTAGAAAAAACTTCCGCCCGTCGATTCATTTCGGCGGCGGCTCTTCTCCGGCCTCTCCTCTCTGCACGGACGAGGGCTCGAGCCTGGACCTCGGCTTGCCGACGGTTTCGTGCCTCAACCTCCAACCGATACTTGGCAAACTCTCTTTCGGTCTCCTCCGCTTTGAAGCGAGCCAATCGAGCAGCACGGAAACTTCCGTCGATTGACGCATTCCATACCCTCACGGCCTGCAAAAATAAAAAAAAATCAAGGTCAAGCGAAAGGATACGAAGAGTTTGCTTAAGTGTTGAAAACAAACCTCGTGAACCAAACGAGTGCCTTCCGCTGTCACCTTGTCCCTCTCCTCATTGTCCAAGGACTCGTCACGGGTAAAAGCCGGGGGGAGCTCATCAAAGAAGTCATTTGGAGGAGGGTTCGGACCGGAAGCACCCCCGCTCTCCGCGACAAAGTCGGGATCATATCTCGATGGCTCGTTGTTTTCCGACGAGTCCTCGAAAGCGATCCCTTTGCCCTTCGAAGATTTCCCCCTCCGCCTCGAAGGAGCAAACACGAAGGATCCATCATTGATGAGAGGTCGCGTACCGCCTCGCGATCGGTGAAGCGCGACCGCCTTCCGAATCCGATCAAGATCGAAAGAATCCCAGGAACAGGCCCTCACCCTGAATATGTCTCTCTTGATAGTAAGATCGGAAGGGATGTGCGTGAGACACCTGTTCTCTACAATAAGAAAAACGTGCACATACATTCGGGTTTTCGCCTTTAGAGTTCTTAAAAAAAAAAAAAAAAAAAAAAAAAAAAAAAAAAAAAAAATTGCAATAATCTTACCACGTCGGTACAACCATTCCGTCGGGAATAGATGAAGGAAACTCTCCTCGACAGACTCTCCATCTATCCTCACGAAAAAGAAACGTTTAACGAAGTCCTTAGCATGCGAAGTAAGCCCGGAAATTACCGAGTGACCAGTCCTCGATTTCATGGCAAATATTCCATTGGTTCTCACGCTCTTGGAAAGCCACAACCCTTCAAAGTCCGAAGGACTAAGATCCATCCCTAACTCGTAACTTAGAATCAAAACGCCAAGCCAGCTCTCTAGAGCCGGCACGTTCAACTGGCTGATCGAAAGTCCGAAACGATCGAGAGCTTGGACGATGACCCCAGGGATCGGGAACCATAATCGACATTGCGTCAGGAATGCTTCGTAGCAAGTAAAGTAACCCTCCGGAGGACACTCCGGACTCTCGTCCCCAAGGGGAATACGAAACACGACTTTCTCCGGAACGTTATAGAACTTTCGAAGAATCTCAAGATACTCGGGAGATACCTCGCTCGGCGAGTCAACTTCCACACGTGCCTTCACAGGGCGCCGGGGAATCGGAATCACAGGGAGAGGAGGATCGGAACCAAAGACGGCGTCACAGTACGCGTTCCTCTCGACCTCCGAAACCTCGGGCTTCGGAGCTTCCTCCTCGGCGTGTAAACTGCCTGAAGCAGAGCGAGATTGTCTCCTCGAGGGTTTTGACCTTGAAGTCATTCTTTTCTTGAAAATAGAGAGAGAATCTTTGAGGGAGAAATTGACTTAGGATTCTTGGGTGAAGTAAGAATGGTAAAGGATTCACAAGCCTTTATAGGCATAAAATTTTACTATTTACCCCGACCTTCGGCACGATTTCGTCTCCATACTTTCCTCACGAACCATACAGCAAGCTAGGACCTACGACCGCTACGGCTCCTAGCTAGCTGGGGGGCTAACTGTTGGGGTCAAAATCGGTCAAGACGAAATCGATGTCCGAAAAGTTCGGACAAAATACGAAAAATGTTAGAGAAGCGTTAAGAGAATAAGTTTCATTCTAGAAAACTCGGGAAAATGTTAAGACATTCCGAAATCAACGATTAGAAACACTCTCTACACGATAAAATCTCCGGGAAGTAAAAAGAACGCAAAAAACTCGCACGAGCCGGAAGAAACGAGCGACGATCCTGGATTGTCTCTAGGCGCCGGGCGCCTAGCGCCCGTGCTGCCTCTAGGCGCCGGGCGCCTAGCGCCCGTGCTTGCCTCTAGGCGCCGGGCGCCTAGCGCCCGTGCTTGCCTCTAGGCGCCGGGCGCCTAGCGCCCGTGCGTGCCTCTAGGCGCCGGGCGCCTAGCGCCCGTGCTTGCCTCTAGGCGCCGGGCGCCTAGCGCCCGTGTGTGCCTCTAGGCGCCGGGCGCCTAGCGCCCGTGCTTGCCTCTAGGCGCCGGGCGCCTAGCGCCCGTGCTGCCTCTAGGCGCCGGGCGCCTAGCGCCCGTGTGTGCCTCTAGGCGCCGGGCGCCTAGCGCCCGTGTGTGCCTCTAGGCGCCGGGCGCCTAGCGCCCGTGTGTGCCTCTAGGCGCCGGGCGCCTAGCGCCCGTGCTTGCCTCTAGGCGCCGGGCGCCTAGCGCCCGTGCTGCCTCTAGGCGCCGGGCGCCTAGCGCCCGTGTGTGCCTCTAGGCGCCGGGCGCCTAGCGCCCGTGCATGCCTCTAGGCGCCGGGCGCCTAGCGCCCGTGCGTGCCTCTAGGCGCCGGGCGCCTAGCGCCCGTGCTGCCTCTAGGCGCCGGGCGCCTAGCGCCCGTGCTTGCCTCTAGGCGCCGGGCGCCTAGCGCCCGTGCTGCCTCTAGGCGCCGGGCGCCTAGCGCCCGCGTTGCCTCTAGGCGCCGGGCGCCTAGCGCCATGCTGGTTCGAGTTATCGGACGGCTAATCTTCGTGCGTAAGTTCCGAGTCCTCAAATCGCCAGAAATCGAAGTTTTGCGACTTTCTTAAATCCCGCAAACCAAACTCCTTTTTTTCCTCCTGGCCTTCGGAAAACCCGTGAGACGTCAACGGACAGGAGAACTTCGTAGAAAGCGGCAACGGTTATCTAAGAACACCATTTGCCACGTGAAAGAATCGAAGATCTTCCGAAAAACCCAATGTCCAAGTAGGAACGTTCTCTCAAGGAAAATCGTAAAAATAGCGGAAATCCGAGATACGGCCCAACGGAGACCAAACATGATCGGATAACCATTTTTACGATTTTCTAAAAGATAGATACGACTGTTTGCGATTATCCTCCTAAAACAGGATAAACGTCAAACTTCCAAAAAGATAAACATCAATTTTCCGAAAAGATAAATGTCAACTTTCCCGATAAACATGAAGGCCGACAAAAATGGAAAAAGCCCAGCTCGCGCCGGCCCGTCAGGAATAGACCGTCATATGGGGAGTATATAAGCAAGTCTAGGAGCAGAAGGAAGGGGATCCGAAAATCACAAGGCAAACTACTCTCAGAGCAATTTAGAACTTAGGCTTTATTTCCTTTTTAGCGAGCTGCGACTCAATTAGGTTAGATCTAGGATTTCAAGACTAGCGACGATCGACAGCTCTTACGGCCGCGATCTCGACCTATTGTTCCAAACGCTCTCCGCGAATCTCGGAAATAAAATTCTTTCTTTTTTGCTCTCTTATTTTACGTATTTACTTTCAACTTAGCATTCTTTTAACTTTGTCGTGCGTGGCCCAGCAGATAGCCGGGATCCTCGGGGAAAACTAGGTCAACTTAGTTTTCCTACGTTTTAAACTTAACTAAAATCGACGGTGCGAATTTCGGTTCCCACAGTCGTGCTAAGTGCTAACCATTACTTTCTCAGGACATTATTTTTTTTATTTTTTTTTTATTTTGTCTTGAAAAAAAAATGATTAACATTCAAAACTATTATTTTGGATATGTTTAATTACAAGACAGCGAAAGTTGTATGTTCTTTTTTCAAAAAAGAAAAAAAGAAAGTTGTATGTTCTTTTTTCAAAAAAGAAAAAAGAAAGTTGTATTACAGATCGGATATCCGAATTTTTAAAAATATTCGTGATTTGTTTCGTATATTATGGATATCTAGTTTTGTATTTGCTTTGCTTCGGAGAAATACAAATATTTGGAAAAACGGATATTCGAAAAATAAATAGATATTTGTGGATATTTGCGAATACTTACGGATATCTCATATGTTTTGATTAATACAAATAATCTTAAAATTTCGATGCAGATTTGTTTTGTATAATATATTTTTAAATGATATATAAGATAAAAAATAAAAGAATTAGTAAATTTACATGTTTTGTAAATTTTTTAATTAGTTAACAATTTTAATAACACAAAAATTAAGAAAAAAATTATAATTATCATAAAATGTTATTCTTCCTTTTATGTACTATTTTTATATAAGTAATAATGTGAATAAAACTTGTCAAATCATATGTTAGAATAATAATTATATAATTATATACATATAAAACTTTAAATATAATCAAGATATATATGTACTTATATATTGCCGGATCGGAATGAATATCCGCTCTTCAAAATTTTAATATTTGTGATTTGTTTCGTTTTTGATGGATATTAAATTTTAGTATTTGTTTCGATTTGTAAAGTTACGGATATCTGGATTTTTCGGATCAGATCGAAGTGAATAACGAATCGAATCAAGATTTACGGATATTTTGTCCACCCCTAAGATAAGTAACCCCTGGGATGAGGATGTCTAAAACCGCAACGCATTTTGACTTGTATAATGTTTGATGTTAACACATCATCGCCATCATTAATTGATATTGCCGGCCGATCGCTAATTAATTGATATTACTGTTCACAGATAAAGGTAGTTACATTTTAAACCATTCGAAGTTAATGTAACGTCAAATAATAAAAATTGTTCATTCGTAGATAGATATGAAGCGAATCACACTGTGAGAACCAGAACGATATTTGACATCTGAAAAGAAACATTTGACTTCTACTTAACAAAAGAAAACATGCATTTCAATATTTCATGACATCTGATCATGCAAAAGCGAGAATTAAAGACATCGACTTTGACATTATAGAAGCTATAAACTTGTGCGAAGAAGTTTCGTTTTTTTTTGGTAAAATGTTGAATAGAGTTTTTTTTTTTCAAAACAAGGAATTAAAACGAATTTATGTGCATGAATCTTTTGCTAAAAATTAACATGTGGTTGTTTGCCATTTTAACGTTTGTTCTGTCATTTATAACAAGAAAAACAGCGACGACCAAAAGAATAAAATTTACATGCAACGAACCACAAGAAATATTAGTAAAACGTAACGGACTCTCTTAAACATTTTGTGCTGACTTCAAAGTAACGAACTCTTGCATAATTTATAGATGTATCTTTGATGTCAACACATCTCTATCATTAATTCGTCCTTGAGGTCCTGAACTAATAAACTCAATTAATCGATGATTATGAATCAAATTCCTCGAGCATAATGTAAATCCAGTGATATAAAATGTTCCTTCCACGAAAACTCAAAATCTGTATGTATATCCGTATTAGTTATTGCAAGCATTTACTAACAAAAAAAGGCATAGGCATGCAACCATGCTCCATAAAATATTTTATGAAATCAAAAAGAAAGAATGATGAATGATGATTTTGGTGATCCAGGTCATCCGAACAGTAAGGATCCGAGTAATTTCGGAACCATGTACAAGAGTTGATTGCTTAATACATTTCCAACGCGATGGAACCCAGGAAACCGAACTTCCAAAGAACTACTGGTCTAATAACGTCCATAGTGATGATATTTAACTAAATGGTTTATATTTTTGTTTCCACAAATCTATCGATGGCTAATATAGACACCAAAACATATACAGTGGATACTTTCTTAAATTTGTTGTTTTGAAATTGGAGTATATAGTACATTAAATCGGCGCTACAATATGTTGTTTTATTTTATGTTTGACGACCGTTAAGATAAGTTTTCAAAGATGATTAAAAAAGATTATACACAATACAAATACTTCAAGAAAAGCAAAGACAAAAAGATCACGAAATCTCGTTAAATAACACATTGGACTTTACTCTTATTTTTTGGAGTTGACAAATAATAATACTTAAAATAAATACATTGAATAACGTTTAATATTGTCCCAACGTCCACTATATAAATGAAACAAGGACACGATACACATTTTACATCACATCACAACACACACAAAAACAGAAACACAAAGATCAAACAAGAAGCCTTAGCAATGGCATCCCGAGCAAAAACGTTCTATGCTCTTTTACTAACCTCGCTCCAACTCCTCCTAACATGCCACGTATCATTCGCCGCCGGAGGGAAATGGAAACTCCTCCTCCCCAACGTTGGAATCTCAGCGATGCACATGCAGCTCCTCCGCAACGACCGTGTCGTGATGTTCGACCGAACCAACTTCGGCCCATCGAACATCTCTCTCCCCAATGGTAATTGCCGTAATAACCCACAAGACCCCGTTTCCCAAATCGACTGCACAGCTCACTCCATCGAATACGACGTCGCATCCAACACCATCCGTCCCTTAACCGTACAATCCAGCACATGGTGCTCCTCCGGTTCGGTTAGACCGGACGGTGTTCTCGTCCAAACCGGTGGAGACCGAGACGGCGAGTTGAAAGCGAGAATCTTCACTCCTTGTAGTAACAAAAATTGCGACTGGCTCGAGATTAACAACGGACTAATAAAGAGAAGATGGTACGCTTCTAATCATATTCTCCCCGACGGTAGACAAATCGTCATCGGAGGCCAAGGACAGTTCAACTACGAGTTTTTCCCCAAAACGACGTCTCCTGACGTCATCGCGTTACCGTTTTTGGCCGAGACTCATGATAGAGGAGAAGATAATAATCTTTATCCTTTCGTGTTTCTCAACACCGATGGTAATTTATTTATATTTGCTAATAACCGTGCGATGCTACTAGACTACGTAAAAAACACGGTGGTGAAAACTTATCCGGAGATTCCCGGTGGTGATCCGAGGAGCTACCCGAGCACCGGCTCAGCCGTGTTGTTACCGTTAAAGAATCTTGAAGCGGTTAAAATCGACGCGGAGGTTCTGGTGTGCGGAGGTGCACCCAAAGGATCGTACCTCCTCGCTTTTAGAAGGAGAACATTCGTGAAGGCGCTTGACACGTGTGCGAGGATCAAGATCAACGACGAGAATCCTCAGTGGACCGTGGAGAAGATGCCTCATGCTAGAGTCATGGGAGACATGACGATTTTGCCTAATGGAGATGTTTTGATCATCAACGGTGGTGCTTCTGGCACAGCTGCATGGGAGCTTGGTCGTGAACCGGTTCTCGTACCGGATGTGTACCATCCCGAGAATCCGGTTAACTCGAGATTCGAGTCGCTTAACCCGAGTAAAATCCCAAGAATGTATCATTCCACGGCGATTCTTCTCCCTGATGGGAGAGTTCTCGTTGGAGGAAGCAATCCTCACGCGTTCTATAACTTCACCAATGTGCTTTTCCCGACGGAGCTAAGCTTGGAAGCTTTCTCTCCGGTTTACCTAGAGCCGGAGTTTGCTAAACTTCGTCCCAAGATTCTGTCTCCTAAGTCACAAACGAAGATTAAGTACAGGATGAACTTGAAGCTGAAGTTTAAGGTCGCAGGAGAAATCAAGGGTCCGGTTAGAGTAACGATGGTGCTTCCATCGTTCACGACGCATTCATTTTCGATGAATCAAAGGCTTTTGGTTTTGGATAATCTTAAGTTTAAAAGATCTGGTAAGTCGTCGAACTATGAGGTTCAAGTGAGGGTTCCAAGATCAGCAAATATAGCACCGCCTGGTTATTATATGATGTTTGTGGTGAATCAGAACATACCAAGCGAAGGTATTTGGGTAAGACTGCAATAATTCATATATATTGTTATTTCTTCTGTGTATGTTTTACTTAATATATAAAAAGGATGTCTCATTATTTATTTGAAGACTTGTAAAGATTTATCTTGATGAATTGTATTTGATATTATTGACAAACAATCCAAAGGAATTGTATTCGTTGTGATAATAATGTGTGTTCTATAACTTCTGTTTGATGGCAATCAATTAATTGTATAGTACTCGTTCCTCTCTCTTTCATGTCGGATCTTGGTTAACAAAATTAAAAGTCTATCTTGTCGGTGTCTATATTTTCGTTGACGTATCATTTTTTTTCACGACTAGTGCGTGAACGAGATCGAAGAAGTACGTAGGCTAAATAGGAACATATTAAAAATAGTTCTTAAAACTTTTGTATCAATTAAATGTAACTATGTAAGCATATCGTAATTTATTAGTAGTATACAACAACTAAGTCCAGCGTTGCATAAGAACGACTTGGCAGTGGAATATTAGATAAATAAGTTTGCTAATTGATTCTTTTGAGTAAATTTGGTAGAAACCTAAAGAATAATAGGATATTAACAAACTGACTTTGATGTGACAACTTTCTCTCTAGGAAGAGAGGTACCATTTGAGGGGATTTAGGGTATATGCTTAATTAGGGTAAAAATCTAGTATATGGAGTGCAATTTCTCTTCTTTTAATTAGTGTCAAACACTTATTTTGTTTTTTTATACAAAAAAAAAATAAAAAATAAATTCAGAAGATGATGTTGTCTAGTATTTTCCTCATAGAGTCATAAGGGTCAATCTTTGTCCGATATATGTTTGTTTTCTTTCCTATTTAGTTATTTGCTTAAATAATGCTATTTTGGTGGATTTAAAAGGATAGCTGGTGATTCTTTGAAATTTACATAGCTAATAATTATACACATAGCATTATTTGTCGCACCATACGTTATCGAATGTTTATTAGAACTTCAGAGTCAATATATGAAAATCATCCGTTATTCATATTGAGCTTCGATAACGAGGAGTTAACGTAACCAAAATGAGCCAGCTTGAGTTAGATTCAATTGGTAAAGCTATTTTTGGTTACATTCAAGTTTGTTGCCTCAGCTACACCGTTCTTGCTTCCACTATATATGTGTTCTATGCTCCACAAACCAACACAAGAGATTAGCTGAGGAATGCTTGCAATAAGTGCCTGAAACATGTCGACAAAAATATGCATGAAACATTGTACTCCCTCCGTTTTCTTTTCTAAATCGTTGTAAAGGAAATTTTTTGTTCCAAATTATATGACGTTTTCGATTTTCTATGTAAAATTTATTAACAGTTAATGTTGTGATAATATGTTTTTTATTTTTTCATTGATTGATTTGTGATTATGTAAATAATTAATGATGTTATTGTCTAGAAAATATAAAAAATTTATGTTTTTCTTAATCTATGTGCAAAATTCAGAAACATTGTATATTTTTGCTGGTACGTGGGGCCTCTCTAATAATCACTACAGGCTAGAAAAAAATCGGATTTTTTTGCCATTTAAAACTTCATGAAATGACCAAAGATAATTGAACCCATGACAGAAACTCCAACCAAAATTCTTTTACCACTTAGCTAAATATATATATATATATATATATATATATATATATATATATATATATATATATATATATATGTGGCTCCCCATACAATTCGAACACACGGCTCTAGAAACCACTTAAAACAACACACAACCACTAGACTACAAACTAATTTTTATAAATAATTTTAAAATTAGAAAAATATTACTCTTTCTGTTTTTTTATATAGATAGTTTTGCTTGAATGCACAAAGATTAATGAATACTAGAAAGTGATCCGCCCTAAGAGGACGGGTATATTATTTGTTTTGTATATATTGTTTGAAATTAAATTTCTATATTTGTGTTTTTATTTGTATCATATATGTATGTTTTGTAATCATATTTGTGTTTTTATCTGACCCGTCCTTTGAAAGAATTGATATATTTTTTACTTAATTTTTTCTTAGAAATTTACTTTTCATATTTGTATGCTCTAATTATATATGCGTTTTTCTTTGTAATCATATCTATCTATTCAATTAATTTAAGAACATGACCTATTAATATTGGTATAATCCAGGTATAGTCCAACTATTTTCATACAATTATTAAAATCTCTTACTAATCATTTTAGATACAATTTTACACATATGATTACAAAACACAAATATTAGTAAAACACATAAATATAAAAATTAAATTTCTAAGAAAAATGTAAAACAAAAAGTATAATCCGTGTTTTGAAAGGTGGACAGAATTAGTCTATTCTATTAAAACAACAACATGACCTATTGGTATAAGTGTGGTCTAATAATTGTATTAGAATTATAATTTTACGTAATTATAAATTTGCACCCATTATTTTGAAATCCGATTTAAACCTACGGTTGAACCGAAAACGTGGTGATTCAATATGTAATCTGGTTTGGATTTTAGGAAAAAAATATTATTTAATCATCTGGTAAAACTCACAAAAGCCCGTCAAAACCCAAAATCCGACTATCAGTTGAATCATTGGTTGTACCTGTGTGTAACTTTTAATTAATAAACCTTTTTATATTTACCTATATTATTAAATTTTGTTTGTATTCTAATTAGGAAGTTATATTCTTGACCCGCCATTCCAAATGATGGATATATTTTTTTAATACATTTTTCAGAAATTTAATTTTCATATTTGTGTTATTCTTTGTAATTATGTTTTTTTTCTTTATAATCAAATGATGGATATATTTTATTAATACATTTTTTTAGAAATTTAATTTTCATATTTGTGTTATTCTTTCGTACATATTTGTTGTTATATTTTGTTGCCCTTAAAAATAGGAGATTATGGAAAGTTGACTATATATTACGTTAAGCAGTATCAAAACATAGCAGTTATAATATACGTTATACTTTATGCAGTTTATTTAGATGTTTTTTAATTGGACACAACTAACATCAATAGGTCATGCTGGAGAATTAATAATATTGATTAATTTAATATCATTTTCGTAACTATATTAAATATGTCAAGTTGCATAATTATACACTTGTGTCATATACATTTTAGAAATTATTTTTAAACTTTATTCATAAAATTTACAATATACTATATTTCTTAGTAGTTACTTAACATAATTAGTAAAGAATATTTGTACCCAATAAACTCCGACTTAGAATCTACCATAAAATCAAAGTCTCATATTCAGTGTTTTACAAACAGATCCAGATCTACGGTTGAACTGATAAATTTGGTGACCTAAAATAAATAAGGTTTGAGTTTTGTGAAAAAATATATTTAAAAACGTAATAAAACTCGCAATAACTCGCTGAAACCCAGAATCCGATTACCGGTTGAACCATTGGTTGAACTAATAGATAACTTTTACTTTTATTTTTTTTTCTTTTAGTTTTTAATTATGTTTCTAAAATCTGGTATGTATAATTTTTAATAAATAAGTTAGATTTTTCAGTTTTGTTATTGTCCATTTATTAATAATGTTTTACTTTTGATTTACTTTGAATTTAAAATAATTTATTATACACATTACATATATAAATATTTTTGAATTTTTAAGTCTTTATATTATTTGTTAGATGTCATAAATATTAACCTGTTACAAAAATAATTTAAATAATCTAAAATACTTTTTGATATTTTGTATGTCAAATGAAAGAAATATGTAACAACTACATAAATTAATTTGGGTGGAATACTGACAAAAATGTAAATGAACCGAATACTTGATAATATCACAGTGATATCTGTGTATATAGTGTAGTAGATTTTAATTAAAATTTTATTATAAAGTAACATAGATTACCAGCCACAATTTTTTATAAACTCAAAAGGAATGAACAATTGTTATTATATATAATAACTGTCGGTTAATATATGTAATAGAAATAAGTGGTGCCGAAAATATTGGACGGAAGTTATAAAATAGGTATCGGTTAGTAAAAGGTAATTATGGTTGTATAGTTTGTTTAATTTTTTTTTTATATTTACTGGACTACACTTGTATCAATTGGATATGCTGGAAAATTAATAGAATAAATATTAATCATTTTAAAAATAATATTTGATATATAAATTTAATATAGTTAAACCAATCATAAATAAATTGATATTATTTGATTAGTAACACTATAATCGATAAAATAAAAGTTACATAGAAGAATGAAAATTACTTATATTATGAAACAAGCAAATCTCTCTTTAACTACTTACAATATAAAACAGAGGGAGTATTTACCGCGGTTTTGTAAATGGACCGCGGGGTATATGTGGTAGTAATTAAAATGAGATGCACGGTCCTTTGAAAAGTGAATTGTTTTAAAAAATGCTAACTATGCTTTTTGTTATATTTGAGAAAATGCAATGATTAGAAGAAAAGATGATTGGTAAGCGGTTTTCGAAAATCTGAAACGAAATACGCTAAGTAATTGCATGCTTGACATTTTGAAGTGCGTTTTTCGTCCAATGCACTATTACGCACGAGTAATCATTCTTATATTCTTGGTAACCGAAAACGCCGCCATGAATCCCCCCCCCCAACACTGTATATCTTCACTCTAATTGCTTCTTTCCCCCCACTTTCAAAGTCGACTCGACGTTTTCAAATTTCGAAAAAAAAGCAATCGATCATTTTTTGATGGCAGGGATGTACTCTTCCTCGTCGTCGGAGAAGAAGAAGGAAGAGAGCACGGAGGAGAAGAAGGGAGGTGGTGAGTTGCTGTTCTGTGGCGCTACCGCTTGGGATATTAATGGACGTCTCGACGGTAACTTGCTCTCTCCCACTAGGTTAAGGCCACTCGTCGGCATCAACATTCGTTTCGTCGCTTCTGGTTGCGGTAATCTTTCCTTCTCTCCTCCTCTTGAGTTTATTTTCCCTTCAGTGAATTTGAGTTAAAAAAAGGTCGACACATTTTTACTCTTACCTTTTTTTTTTGTCTTTTGTAGCTTCTTGTCATTGTGTGGCATTGGACGTTGAAGGTCGTTGCTACACCTGGGGACGCAATGAGGTTTTCTTTTTTCATCGTTTGTGTACACTATAGCTTACATATATAAGCTTCTCTGTAATGAAACTGAATGATTTGTTGTTTCTGGATGTTTTGTTGTGTGTTTTCAGAAAGGTCAGTTAGGTCATGGAGATATGATCCAACGTGACAGGCCAACGGTTGTCTCAGGACTCTCTAAGTGAGTTTCTGTTTCATCTTCTGGTGTTTTGGACATTCACCTGCCTTGCTAAACCCTTGAATTGATCTTAGATAGACATTCGATTTTTGTTGTTCTGTTGAAGGCACAAGATTGTTAAAGCAGGAGCAGGGAGGTGCCACACGGTTGTGGTTAGCGATGATGGCCGGTCCTTTGCTTTTGGTTGGAATAAGCATGGGCAGCTGGGTTTAGGCACCACCGCCGGTATGCAAAAAATCTTGAGTCTATTTCTGATTGTTGTGCTCCTCTTCACCGTTTTAGTGGTTGTGAAATATGTATCTTCCAGGCTTTGTTTCTGTAGAAGTTGAATCGTCGCCTCTTCCATGTGTTGTGTCTGATGAGGTCACAAACATTGCCTGTGGGACTGAGTTCACAGTGTGGCTATCTTCTACCGAAGGAGCCTCTATACTGTATGGTTTCTTTAATCTTTGGTCTAGTTTTGTTGTTTTTGACTTTACTTGCTTGGTTAATTGAAAAGTGGTTGTTTGTTTATAGGACTGCCGGACTCCCTCAATATGGTCAACTTGGTCATGGAACTGATCATGAGGTAATCTCCTCAAAGCTCAATATAAATGTTGTCTTGATTGGATGTGTTGGAGCAAATTGTTTGTGATTATTTTGAAACTTCCAAACATGTTTTATGAGGTTACATTGCTACCGTGTGTTTTCAGTTCAATACGAAGGAAACATGGGTTAAACTCGCCTACGAAGCTCAGCCACGTCCTAAAGCCATAGCCTCTCTTGCGGGTGAAACGATTGTCAAAGTTGCATGTGGAACAAATCACACAGGTATAAACCATCATTCTTTCTCTTTCAACCAATCTTTGTTTTTCAAGAAAGCTGACTTCAAATTCTTGTAAAAATTTCTCTTATTCAGTGGCCGTCGATAAGAATGGGTTTGTTTACACGTAAGTAGCTTCTCTATTTCATTTTTTTAAACATCTACTCTTTCGATTTATATGCATGCAACATGATGCATTGTTTTTTTTTTTAAATCTTGAAACATATTGCAGATGGGGCTGTGGTGGATATGGAAGGTTGGTACTAGCCTATTTCTGAGATCTTTACACGTTAGAATTTTTAAAGACTGGTATTAGATATTTGTCGTGTACAATTGCAAGGCTTGGAAATATGGAGCAGAAAGATGAATGGTCTCCTCGCCGCGTTGATTTTTTTCAGAGACGTAATGTTTTGCCTCCTAATGCCATTGTCTCTGCTGGCTCTGCAAACTCCTTTTGTACTGCTGGCAAGTGACCTTAATATGAACTGCCTTTTTACGTCGTGTGTTAGTCCTTGTGTTCAGATATTTATACGTTTCTGGTTTTTTTTTTCTTTTCAGGTGGGGGACAGTTATACATGTGGGGAAAGGTTAAAAACAATGGTGAAAATTGGATGTACCCTAAACCTATGATGGATTTAAGGTTTGTCTTATGTCAAGATTACACTGATTGTGAGTATTGCTTTTTTAAGGTTTTGTTATTCGTTATGCAAGTGGGTGGAACTTGCATTGTATGGATTCAGGAAGCATGCATCATGTTGTCGGTGCGGATAGTTCTTGCATAAGCTGGGGTCATTTTGCTCAGAATGGAGAACTTGGTTATGGCCCTAACGGTCAAAAGTAATACCATGTTATATAACTAAATTCAGTTTAATTAAATTCAGTCACTGAATATTTCTTGTTTCAGATCCTCTGAAGCGCCTAAAAAGGTTGATATACTCGAGGGAATGCATGTGATGGGGTGAGTTCTTGAGAGCTTACCGTAAAGATGATAAATTTAAACTTCTTTTTAACAAAAAAAAAATCTGCTGTTGTGTTATGTTTTCTGTAGTGTGGCATGTGGTTCATGCCATTCTATGGTCATAGTTGACAGAACAGATATCACTGATCGTCTTGACCAGATAAATTAAGAAAGAGCCAATTTCTTATTTGATTGAAGATGATAGTTATTTAAAAAATTTGTATCTGCTTGTTTTCTTCCTTATGTTTTTTATGTGTTCTGTAGCTCGAGATCTACGACGGGAAAGAATCATTAGAAGGTATAATTCACTTTAAAAATCTATTCTCCGACATAGTTTAGTCATTTCTTGATGTGTTTTATTTTTTATTTTTTTTCAACAGAGAGTGTAGAGCCAAATGAAGAAATTGTGGAAGCAACAAAGCAACAACCTGCCAAAAGAGGAGCGTCTAAAAAGAGGCTAGCGTCAAAAGCTTCTTCGAAGTCTGAACAAGACAGTGATGAAGAAAACAGCAACAAGGAGAAGGGAGCTCAAGGCAGAGGACGTGGCCGTGGCGGAAGAAGCCGCGGTGGCCGCAACGGTAATATACTTCATTTTAGAATTTATCTATCCCCTTACAGAGGTTAGTCATCTTCTGATGTGTTTCTTTCTTTTCTTTTGAACAGAGAGTGTAGAACCAAAAGAAGAAACTGTGGCAACAACAAAGCAACAACCTGCCAGAAGAGGTGCTACTAAAAAGAGGAAAGCGTCAAAAGCTTCTTCTGAGTCTGAACAAGACAGCGATGAAGAAAACAGCAGCAAGGAGAAGGAAGCTCAAGGCAGTGACGGAGACTACAGCGAAGATGGAGAAGAAGAAGCCAATGGCAAGAAACAGAGCACACGCGGCAGAGGACGTGGCCGTGGAGGACGAGGCCGCGGTGGTCGTACTGCTAATGGAAAAGCTTCGCCGGTGAAGACAGGTGGAAGAAGAGGAAGACCACGCAAGTCTTAGAAACAACTTTGACTCCGAGTTTTTCGATGTTTTAACAGTTTTTCTCTCGTTCTTCGCACAACGAGAGGCTAGGAAACACTCTTTTAATTGCTTTATCAAGCATTTGATTAAGCTTATCGGCTTCTGTAATCTGATGTAACAACCACATCGAATGATTTATTCGTAGTCAAAAACGTTTTCGATTTGAACAGTTTTCTGATAGCATGCAGCAAGCGTAATCCACTCTTTTTTATCACTGTATAGTACAAGTGCATATTGCGTCGATCACTGTTCAGTAGAATTTTCTGATTGCATGCAGCTTGATAGCATACATAAGCGATCAAAAGAAATATGCTCTCGTTAGTAAAGAAAAAAAATATCTTAACAGGTTAGTCACTTAAATTCCTTAACTAAAGTGATTTGTAAGAGAAAATGAGATGAAACTATTTTGTTAACATGATCTTTAAGCTTGAGGACATGTGCGTGAAATTGTGTTTGTTACCCTGATTTCTGTAAAATTTTCAAAATCGTTTTTTGAAGATCTTTGAAAGTAAATTTGATCTTTTATTTGTAAGCTAATAGTGGATTAATAAATGTCTTTCTTCGCTGTGGTTCATATTTATGCTTACTAATATTACAAAGTTTCAAAGTTTAACCCATATAAGTATATATTATTACTTAAGATTAATTAGTTAAATATTAATATGTTATTAAGTGTTTTTTTGAGGAAATGATGTCCTAAGCCAATGTTTCATTTTGGTGAATGGAAGCACAGCTCTGCATGCAGCATGTGTAATCCACTCCTTTAACATACGAGTATCAGGCAGTAATGCATGCTCTTGGCATAATGCATTGTTGTTTGCTCTGTGGAAGTAAACCCGAGTCTTGAGAGATCATTTGTTTTTTGTCTGCCCTTACTCCTCTCTTGTTTGGAAAGCTGTGATTAGGGTGCTTGGATTCACTAACCCTCCGCTTCAGTGAAAAACTGTTTTTGGATGGTTTGCTTCTGCTTCGTTGAATCAGGTTCAACTTGCTGCTGTGCTTCAACTCTGGCATGGGTCTATATATGCATTATGGCAAAAGCGCAATGCTCGATACCATAACGGTCTTACAAAAACTTATTGGATTTTATCTCGAGATGTCATCAAACAGGCAAAGGACAAATCGTCAGCTATGTGTAGTTGTAGATCTGATATTGGCTTTAGTTTGGTGGCATTCTGGTCGGCAATATAAAAAGTACAGCATCTCTACTGCTGTGCTTTTTACTTTCACTTCCATGGTTTTCAAAATCACTGTGGCCCTCTCCCTATTTTCTTTTTAAATTCTCTTGGTTTATTTCGGTTTTAGTTTTTTGATGTGATTTCTCTTTGTAAATTCTATTTTCTTTTGTCTTTAATATAAAAGCCAGTTAAAAAAAGCATATGAGTATCAGGCAGTCTGTGGATATGTATGAATCTATTTTCTATTGATTTTATTGATTTTATCCTTTAAAGTCACAAAACAAAGTTTACATAGCTAGCAGTGCTGCGGAATGATCCGTGTCAATAATGTTCAATGTTACAATGAATAGTAGTTATGCTTTGTTTATTGGAAGGTTTTAGGGTGAGGTTCTTAACGTAATATAAAAACCCCATCCCAAAAACCTCCCAATAAACATACCTTTAGGAAGCCTCAATTAGTTGGTAGGATAGAATAACCACACACCTTCTATTTGCTCTTTTTGCATTCTGCAGCTTTTTTTTTCTCTCTTGGGTTGGTCCACTATGGGTGAAATTGAGACTCTAATGTAATAGACTTGGTTGGAATTAACTTTACTGTAATAGACTTGGTTGGAATTCAAACTGAAGTTTTTAAGACTCAAATGTGTTATAAGAATGATGTATGGTACAAAACAAAGCATCTCTGCTGAGTATTAGGTATGTTAAATTCAAAAGATCATCTGTAGTTCTTTTAAATCCACCAAAATAGCAAGTATTACGTAACAAGCTTCTATTTAGTATAACTATTTGGTTTAAATCATAAATACTTTTAATTTTATGTCATCATGTTATGAATATGATATAAATAAGGAAAATTCTCTCAAAGAAACTATTTAAGTTTTTATCACAAAAAAAATCAAAAAAGAAATCGACCAAAATATCTTTCTATATTAATAGGCGCTTATAAAGCCATCTTAAGCATGCCACGTCGGATAGGAAAATCGTCCACTAATATTACAGTTTTTTTCCACGTAGGACAGTTTCGATGAGTTTTGGGCTTTTGTGTTTTCGGACATTATTTTGGGCTTCTCTTACTTTTGTTTTGTCTGAAGGGGTTTTTGTGTTTTCCTACATCACGCTTCGTCTTCTCCAATTAGATCCCATAGAAAACGATCTTCCTCTACAATCAATCCCATCCTTTAGTTCGAGCAATCAATTTCGTCTTGCTGATTTCGTTCCAGCTTCCTTTGTTCCTCCTTTATATACCGATCTATTTTCATTTGAACAAACCCAAACCCTAGAAATCTCAATCCATCGCGATGAAACCCACAACTCTTAGACGATTTCTGCTTCGACTATAACAAGAGTATGAATCACAAGTTTTTGTCTTTGGCATAGGTACTGAAATTTTGGTTTAGTTATGTTTTTTATTCTTTGGTACATATCATTCATTATTTGTCCTTCATAACCACGCCTATGTATTGATGTTTTAAAACAGGTTATTCAAGGTGCACAAAACTATCTTTCTCCAAAATTTCTGTCTATGATCCATATTTATTTCTTTTTTTATTTTTAGTTATGGCCATCATTGTTTGTAGGGAACTAAGGAAATCAGAGTTGTGAGTTGTTATATTACGTCTTTGGAATATGTTCATTGGCTTAATTCTCCGTGGTAAGCTTTTAATTTGCGCTTTAACCTCTTTTTCTTAGTAATTTTAGAGATTTGTCAGAGTTATCTAAATTTCACTTCTTTTTTTCTCAGTTCCTCTTCCAAGTAGTTTTCAAGTTGTGACTCTGCTCTTCATTCCAGAATTACCTAGATTTCTGATATGTTTGTACTTTGTAGCTTAGTGGACCCTTTTTAAGAAGTCGTTATCTTTTTTTAGGAAAACATGCAAAGTGATCATTTCAATTCTGTCTGAGGGGTATGTAGGGAAAATGAGGGACGTTAAAAAGAATGTACGGCTTCATTGCAGTCTCCCGTGTAGATGATGTTGAAGTGTTCACAAGCCATTTTAGATGTACCTCTCTCGAAATAACAATAAAAAGCTTTTTCCGAATGCCCAACCACTTGAGAAACGTCAAGTGATCGTCATGTTCGTGTTATTCACTGGTATGCCTGAAGCTGTTTATTAGTCTCGATTGTATTTTTAATGAACTTTGATTAGATATTTTGTAGCTATGAAAACGGTCATGTTCTTTTGATTGTAGGTGGAAAGTGTCAAGTATGGCATACTCTTTCTTGATGTTTTCCCCCATGACTCTACATAACTAAGCAGGATGAAGGAGCTCTTAAATATCTCAAAGATGTCAGGGTGAATTGTGTTGCAGTCTCAAAAGAGTTCAAGCTTCATTTTTCTTTGCTCAGAACCCTTACTTGAAAAACACTGTGGTGAATAAAACAAATCACATGATTGAAGAAGATGAGTCAATACTGAAGCGATTGGGTGATCTTGCTTTTATCATGTATTTGCCATTTTTTCCTTAAAGTATGATTTACTGATCCTTAACTATATTATACAGGACGGAGATTAAGTGTTGTCCTATAGAATGTTTGAAGGTCCTAAAAATAAGCCAAAGAAGGGATTCAAAATCACAAACTCACAAATCCCATCACTAAGACTGAGAAGAGGGGGAGTTACTTCAAATATTTCAGTCCACCTCAAGTTCCTGATGACGAGTAGGATCTTGATGTAGACAGCCTTCCCCAAGAGGAGTTTTACCAAGGAAAATGGCGAACAACTATGATTTTGGGTTTGTACCTTTGTATGTTATCTTTAGTTCTCTTTGCATGTTACTTCAGTTTCACGATCGAGTATGTGCACTGTTTATCTATCACCTAGATCAACCATTAAATAAAAAATCATCTCGCATGATGTCTTTTTGTTCATAGGTGAGGCTGTTGCCGCAAATGACCTTGAGTTGGATGACGTGCAATGATGATAATGAGGACGCTATCAACGAAGAAGAGCGTATATACAAATTCAGATTAATATTATAATAAAAATAAAGCAAAAACACCCAAAAAAATAAAGGGAAAGAAAAGCTAAACATTGTAGTTTTTTCTTTTTTTTTTCATTTTGGTAAAATGCATCATAGTTTTTGCCTCTGTCATTTGTTCATATAACCATGTGTAACTGAGGTATGCATGGTGTTTTCAAGTTGCTCCAAATTATATATTGGGTTTTCCTGATTAAAATAAATGATGATTGACTGTAATAATTGCTGAAGATTTATTATGAAGTGGCATTCACATAATTACTATAGCTTTATAGTTTTGTATCAACTAACAATGGCAAAGGTAACGTGAGGAAAAGCGTAAACCGTTAGATGTTATTTTTACTGACAAACGTAAGATGTTTTACAGCCAAAAACGTACAGAATAGGTTCCTCACTTACTCACTTAGTAAGCAAGAGTGAGGGTTACTTAGTAAGCAAGAGTGAGGGTCACTTAGTAAGTAAGAGTGAGGGATCTTATTTTTCGACAAAGAAGCTTAACTTATATCCGAAGAAACAAAAAGAGAGTCAGATTTTTGAGAGGTCGTGTTTCTTAATTTGCAGTCGTGGCCTTTATTTGGCTTGGTTTTGTTTGTGTCCTAATTTTTTATTTAAGCAGAAACAATGTTAATCAGTTTCATTTACCTTTTTCTACCGAGATTTCATCAATGCCATTTAACAATATTGTAGAGATTTTATATTTCTTTGGTCACTTATAAAACATTTTCAAAATGTATGTTAAACCAAGATTGCTTAGTTGTAAACTTAGTTAGACCTATGAACTTAATTTATCAATTGAAATAAACTAAGTAAGAAGCCAGTTATTTTTTAAGTTTGTAATTCATTTTGAAGACGGGAAACATATACTCAATAATTTAAAATAACAATGTTTAAATCATTCGTGAATTTAATTATTATACGCTAAATACAATCAAAATAAAATATTTTGTATTGGAAATTAAAAAGTTTAAAAACTCTTAGTCCATTTTTTGACCATATTATATATATTATATACAATTTCTAATGAAAGACACAACTATTTTAACCATTTTAAATTCATTAAAAAGAACAGCGAATAAATAAAAAAATTTCTATTACTTGGTATTTTATGATGATTTTAATACACATTTACAAATACAAATTTAAAATTATAATCTAAATATAACTATTAACTATAGAAAAAACCCGGGCGTAGCCCGGGACAATCTCTAGTTTCATTAAAGAGGACAAAAGGCTCTTATACACTTGATTAATAAATAAAAATAATTAAAAAATAAATAAAAATTAAAAATAAATATTTTTTATAGTTTTGAATTATATGTTTTCAAATTCAAACTTGTTAATATTTTTTCAAGCTTTTTTTGAATTTTGTTTTTAACTTTTTTTAAAAATCTTTTTGAAATTTGAAAATGATTTTTTTAAATATTTTTGAAATTTTTATTTTGAAACTTTTCAAATTTATTTTTTATCTTATAAAATATTAAACAATATATATATATATAACATTGTATTATTTGTTTTTCTCTTTAAATGAAATTCATTAATAATTTTCTCTCGTTTCAGTATTTAGTATTATTTTATCAAACTACATATAAAATGCATATATATTCTAGGATATGATACCTAAAAATGTATCAAAAATCAAATAAAATAGACATAATCTGAATTTTAAAAAATTATTCATATACAAAAGAATTGTTTTAGAACTGAAATATATCTGTAAAAATAACTTAGAAGGGGATTTTTTTCACTAAACTAATGATTCCATAAATTAATAAATTATCATCATACCAACATTATTAAATTATATAGTTTTATTTTAGAAGCAAAAAATGGCCACTTTTAGTAAAATAAAGAAAAACTGAAATAATTCATAAAGAATCAAACTAAGTGCTGTCTGTAATTTAACATTTAGATATGTATTTATATGTAAAACTTTAAATTTTAGTGTAAAATTTTTTTCAATAGTTCTTTAATATTTTATTTATATTCAAGATATTTACAATTACGGAATCTTAATTTTTAATTATTTTTAACACAATTATGGAATCTTAATTAATTATGATCGTAGTATAAAATAAAGATATATTTTTTGTCAACAAAATAAAGATATGTACTTTAGAGTTAAGTTTGAAGTTTTGGTTTTGGAGAAAACAGATCTTTACAATTCAAATAAGAAATTTTATAAATTCTAAAATAGGGTATTTTTAAGTTCATACTAAAAAAAGTCGCTAAAAACAAATAATTTTATTTCAGCAACATTTTACAAAAAAAAAAACACACAGAACACACAAAGAGAAATATGTTTAATTCGTGGTAATAGAAAATCTTGCAATTACATTCCCTTTTAATATATTTTATCAGACACTTTTATCTTTCACACCCAATTGCTTCTTTCGTAGTTAGTTTGTCTTCTTTGATTTTGTTAGGGTTTTCTGAATTTGTCTTCCCTTCAATCCTTTTGTCCGTCGCCGCTTCCAGATCCGCTCTAACAGACTAGCCGTTGCTTTCCCGCCACTTTCAGAAACGACTCGCCGCGTACCCTTCGGATCCGTTACTCAATTTCAAAAATCAAACCTTTCTGTTGTCTTTTTTTTTCTTCCGGAGAAGTGATGGCAGCTTCGTCGTCGTCGTCGGAGAAGAAGAAGAAAGAAGAGAGCACGGAGGAGGAGGAGAAGGGAGGAGGTGAGCTGTTGTTCTGTGGCGCTACCTCTTGGGACATCATCGGACGCCGCAGAGGTGGCCTTGAAGGCAACTTGCTCTCTCCCACTCGGTTGAGGCCACTCGTCGGCATCGACATTCGCTTCGTCGCCTCTGGTTGCGGTAAAAGCTTTCAACTTTCGTTTCCCCTTTCGATCTGACTGTGATTTTGAGTAGAAAAGTGAACACCTTTTATACTGTATATCATCCCACCAAGTTTAAGTCTTTTTGTGTGTGTTTTGTTTAGCTTCGTGTCATTGTGTGGCATTGGACGTTGAAGGTCGTTGCTACACCTGGGGACGCAATGAGGTAATGCTCTCGTTTCATTTGTGTACACTCTCTTATCTATATTTATATATAAGCTTCTCTGGAGTGAAGTTGGTTTCTGGATGTTTTGTTGTGTGTTTTCAGAAAGGTCAGTTAGGTCATGGAGATATGATCCAACGTGACAGGCCAACGGTTGTCTCAGGACTCTCGAAGTGAGTTTCTGTTTCATCCTCTGGTGTTTTGGACATTAAGCCTTGAATTGATCTTAGTTAGAGATTGATTTTTTTTTGGTTTATCTTGTTCTGTTGAAGGCACAAGATTGTGAAAGCAGGAGCAGGGAGGAACCACACGGTTGTGGTTAGCGATGATGGTCGGTCCTTTGCTTTTGGTTGGAATAAGCATGGGCAGTTGGGTTTAGGCACCGCCAAAAACGGTATGAAAAATCTTTATGCTTGTGTTCCTCTTTACCGTTTTAATGGTGTGATATCTGTATGTATCTTGCAGGCTTTGTTTCTGTAGAAGTTGAATCGTCGCCTCTTTCATGTGTTGTGTCTGATGAGGTCACAGACATTGCCTGTGGGGCTGAGTTCACAGTGTGGTTATCTTCTACTGAAGGAGCCTCTATACTGTATGGTTTCTTTAATCTTTGGTCTGGTTTTGTTGTTTTTTACTTTAATTGCTTGGTCAATTGAAGAGTGTTTGTTTGGTTGTTTATAGGACTGCTGGACTCCCACAGTATGGTCAACTTGGTCATGGAACTGATAATGAGGTAACCTATTCGAAGCTATTTATTTGCTCAAGTTCCATTACTTTTTAGATTCTTGTCTTCTACTTGTAGCATATTTGCATGATTAATCTGAAACTTCCAAACAAATCGTATGAGCTATTCTATCTTGTCACGTTTAACTTTAGTCTATATGCATTGCTACTGTGTCTTTTTCAGTTCAATATGAAGGATAGCTCGGTTAAACTCGCCTACGAAGCTCAGCCACGTCCTAAAGCCATAGCCTCTCTTGCGAGTGAAACAATTGTCAAAGTTGCATGTGGAGCAAATCATACAGGTATATAACCATCATTCCTTTTTGTTCTCTCTTTCTCCCACCAATCTTTGCATATCAAGAAAGCTAAATTTAAATTCTAAATTTTTCAAATTTCTCTTATTCAGTGGCCGTCGATAAGAATGGGTTTGTTTACACGTAAGTAGCTTCTCTATTTCATTTTTAAACATATGCTCTTCCGATTTATATGTCTGATACATGTTCTGTTTTAAATCTTGAAACATATTGCAGTTGGGGCTTTGGTGGATATGGAAGGTTGGTACTAGTCCATCTCTGAGTCTTTATACGGTAGAATTTTAAAGACTGGTAGTATTAGATAATGGATGTGTTAATTGCAGGCTTGGACATAGGGAGCAGAAAGATGAATGGTCCCCTCGCCGCGTTGATGTGTTTCAGAGACATAATGTTTTGCCTCCTAATGCCATTGTCTCTGCTGGCTCTGCAAACTCCGCTTGTACTGCTGGCAAGTGACTTTAACCTGAACTGCCGCGTGTGTTAGTCCTTATGTTTCCGATACTTATACGTTTCTGGGTATTTCAGGTGGGGGACAGTTATACATGTGGGGAAAGATTAAGAACAATGGTGATGATTGGATGTACCCTAAACCTATGATGGATTTAAGGTTTGTCTATAAGTTAAGATTCCACTGATTGTGAGCATTGATTTTAACGTTTTATAATTCCTTATGCAAGTGGTTGGAACTTGCGTTGGATGGATTCAGGAAGCATGCATCATTTTGTTGGTGCGGATAGTTCTTGCATAAGCTGGGGTCATGCTCAGTATGGAGAACTTGGTTATGGCCCCAACGGTCAAAAGTAATGCCACATTATATTATCTAACTTTAGTTTAAACACCAGGTTGTTAGACTGTCATTGAAAACCATGCTTCTTCTCTCTCATTTCAGATCCTCTGCAGCGCCTAAAAAGGTGGATTTACTCGAGGGAATGCATGTGATGGGGTGAGTTCTCAAAGACCTTACGGCAGAGATGATAATTTGGAGCTACTTTCTAAAGGCCGTTGTGTTATGTTTTCTGCAGTGTGGCATGCGGTTTATCTCATTCTATGGTAATAGTTGACAGAACAGATATCACTGATCGTCTTGAGCAGGTAAAAAAAGAAAGAGCCAATTCTTATTTGATTATTTTGTATCTACGTGCTTGGTTTGGTTACTTAAGCGATTTATGTGTCCTGCAGCTCGAGATCTACGACGGGAAAGGATCATTAGAAGGTATACTTCACTTTAGAATTTATCCCCTTACAGAGTTTAATCATTTCTTGATGTGTTTCATTGTTTTTTTTGAACAGAGAGTGTAGAACCAAAAGAAGAAACTGTGGCAACAACAAAGCAACAACCTGCCAGAAGAGGTGCTACCAAAAAGAGGAAAGCGACAAAAGCTTCTGATTCTGAACAAGACAGTGATGAAGAAAACAGCGGCAAGGAAAAGGAAGCTCAAGGCAGTGACAGCGACTACAGTGAAGATGGAGAAGAAGAAGCCAATGGCAAGAAACAGAGCAGTAGAGGCAGAGGACGTGGCCGTGGAGGACGAGGTCGTGGTGGCCGCACCGGTAATGGAAAAGCTACGCCGGTGAAGACCGGTGGAAGAAGAGGAAGACCACGTAAGTCTTAAACAACTTTAACTCTGAATTTTCTATGTTTTTGTAACAGTTTTTTTCTCTCGTTTCACACAATGAGAGGCTAAGAAACTTTTTTTTTTATTTGCTTTATCAAACATTTGTCTAAGCTTATATCAGCTTCTGTATTCTGATGTAAACCACATCGAATGATTTATTCATAGTCAAAAAACATTTTCGATTTGAACCATTTTCCGATCTCATATAAGGACAAAAGTGGTACAGTTTTGTCTTGACTAGTAATTTCTGATAGCATGCAGCAACCTAACCTTAACTATTGCTGTATAAATTATAATAGAAGTGCATGCTACTGTCAATCACTGTTCAATAGAAGTGTGACATACGAGTAATTATCAGGCACAAAGTGGATATACGTGAACCTATCGATTTCATTTTCACTTAGCCCCACACTTATTGTTGTTATTTTTTGTTCGCAAAGGCAAAAGTTGGGTAGGTGGTGGTGCAGTGGAGTTGACACGTGTATATATTGTCAATATTTATAATGAGTAGTGGTTAGAAGGAGCACTCGATCAGTTTGGTAAGAGAGAGGTACCCCACACCTTGCATTTCCTCTTTTTGCAAATCACGGCTTTTCTTTCTCTTTCATGGAATGGCCCACTATGGGCCCAGAAGCCCATCTTATTTTAGTTTCCAAAACCCTTATCTGTTATTATTTTCTTTGATACAATTCAAAGAAAAACTCCAATCCTAAAAATGCAGGAAACAATAAATTAAAATTTCTGTCTATTAATCAGTAAGAAAAAGATTTGTGTCTATTAAAGAAAGCAATACCAATAAGGCGTAAGTGAACGCTTTAAGAAACCATTTTCTTTTTAGTCTTGTACAATTTTTGTTAACATATCATTGTCACTATATTGCTTGCACTGTAAAAACAAAATTTATCAAACATATTCAAGGGTTCAAGACTTCAACCAAATCGATAATGATGATTAATATTCAATTAAATTGAAAAACTTAAAAGCGAAGAGAGAGAGAGAGAGAGAGAGAGAGAGAGAGAGAGAGAGAGAGAGAGAGAGAGAGAGAGAGGTACACATGGAAAAAGAGACATAGAGCACATGACAGGCACATGCGTGGTATTATTCTAGGTGAACCAACATTATCGACTTGCCATAATTGAATAATCCCCCACTAATTCATCGTTGTTTTTCATTCAATCAAAATCCAACACATCTTTTGTTAATTCACTAATATGGATCCAAGTAAACGCATCTATCCGTTAGTCTTCCTCTCTTCCCATCGAAATACTTCATATTTTTATGAAAAAAATAGTTAAATTGAAATGAAGGATTTTTTTCTTTGTCAAATTGGAATGAAGCATTTATTTGTATACTATACAGTATACACTAGTATTTGGTATAAAGAAAGTAGTATAAAAAAAAGGAAAACGTCAGGAGAGAGATCTGACAGTGACAGCTTTTATTGGCAGCACTTCAAGAGACAGCAGAAGAAGAAGAGGAAAGATTGGCGGATTCCAAACTCAAACGCTAAACCGTATTTTAATTAAATCCCACGGATTCCAAACTCAAACGCTAAACCGTATTTTAATTAAATCCCCTTTGAATTCCGTTTACTTTTGCTCCAACTCCCAACGACACTCTCTCTCTCTCTCTCTCTCTCTCTCTCTCTCTCTCTCTCTCTGATCCAACAACAAAGAAGATAAAACGGTCCGTCTTCAAAGAACAACAACAACATAGAACATGGGAAGATCTCCAGCTTCTTCTTGTCTCCGTATCATCGCCTGCGCCGGGGGCGACGATGCCACCGAACCTACGGCGGTTTGACTTCTTCTCTTAATTTTCGTTAATCGTGCTCCCGCCATCTTTAATTGATGTCTCCAATTTAAGATATGTGTGTGTCCTTACAGTCAGAACCTGGTCGAAATTTTTTTTGGCATTATTTAGGTTTAGTTTTGGCAACTTTGGGTTTCTTTATTGTTAGTAATAATAATTTTGGAATTATTTTTAGGTTTATTTTTGTCTGGTTTTGGAGATTTAAATTTGTTGTTGTGATGTAGAACAAGAGCTCGCGTGGATGGAGTTTCAGGAAGAGATCTGGGAAACAGCGAGGGTTGATCACTAGTCAGGTTGTCTCTGATACAACTCCTCCTTCTAGGACTAGAGAAACTCTTGAGTCTGCTCTCCTCCTCAACTCTCCATCTCCTGACAATAACATTCTCTCTGAAAAGCACACCTTCTCTGTTGATGTTGATGATGAGAAGAAGAAGCAGAGCCACTTACCTGTTACTTATGTGGCTGAACCTGTTGATGAGAAAACAACTCAGGTCAAAACAATGGAACTGCCTCTTCTTGTGGAATCGAAAGGGACTGAAACTGAGGAGGATGATTTGATTGGAACCGAGCTGGAAGCTAAGCAGGAAGAAGCAACCCTGACAGAGAAAGACACTACTCCTGAAGGTGAACCAGAAGCAACTGAAGCCGATGATGTGATGATCATTGCCAGAAAAGCAAGTGATGAGAAACTTGATGATTCTGTTATCATTATCATCCAAGCTGCCATACGTGGCTTTTTGGTATGCTCTTGTTTCCTCTCTTCTCCTCTTACGTACTAATGTTTGTAAGGATGTGGAAGAAGCTTTTTTAAAAAAACTTTATGAACATGGTAAACATTTTCGCAACCTGATTCTTGTGGGAGTCTTTGCTAAACTGCAGGCGAGGAGAGAACTTTTAAGGCGCAAGAAAGTTGTTAAACTTCAAGCCGCAGTTCGTGGCCACCTGGTTAGGAACCAGGCAATGGGATCACTGCGTTGTGTCCAAGCTATTGTCAAAATGCAGACGCTCGTCCGTGCTCGTCATTCCACCAAAGATGGTACCCGTGCTTCAGCAATCTCGGTAAGATCTTTTGAGATAGCTGTTTTCAGTTTCATTTATTGCTATTAAAAACTGTGAAATATAATACTATTTTCTAGTTTCAGGATAAGGTGGAAACAAATGCAACAACACAAAAACTTCTTGAAAACAAGTTTGCTAAACATGTATGTTTCTTTCTAGTGCATTAGAGCTGGTTATTCAATTTTTTTTTTGTATATTCATTCTGATGCACATTTTAATAACAGCTAATGGAGTCAACTCCCAAGACGAAGCCTATCAGCATTAAATGTGATCCTACAAAGCCTAGTTCTGCTTGGAGCTGGTTGGAGAGGTGGATGTCTGTTTCAAACCCTGAGAAGACTTCAAAATCAGATATGGCAACGGAAGAGCAACAGTTGGAAGGAACCAACAACGTCAAAGAATCATCTCAAGTTGACATGACCTTAGAGACCGAAGATGAAACTGGTCTCTCAAGCAATGAAGCAAGTAAGGTGGCAGCTCATCCTGTTGAGCTATCTGAGACACAGAAAATGAGCCAATATGATTCACCTGAAGCATCTGCAGAGGTTGATCATGACTTGATCCAGTCTCATCCATTTCCTGCGAAGGATCCAGAGGCTTTGCTCGAAGAGGATGAATGTGTGGATGATCAGCCTAAACCTTCTTTGAAGCGTAAGGCAAGCAATCCTTCTTTCATTGCCGCACAGTCGAAGTTTGAGGAACTTACTGCATCTACTGGTTCCAGCAAAGCAATGGTGTTTTCGTCTAAAGATGGTGTTTTAGGTGATGAAGGCAAAGCAGATATGAACTCATCAGAGGCTGACACTAAAAACACCAAAAAGGATCTGTCTCTGGAAGATGTTGCTCTGAGTGAATCTGAGTGTGGCACCGAACTCTCTGTAACTTCTTCCCTTGATTCACTTGACAAGAAGTCAGACATTGAAAGTGCAGAGCCAAAGGTTGAAGCTAGGCTTCTTGAGAACGGCACTCCCAAAACAGACCAAGGAGAGTTGATAGAAATTGAAGTGAAACCTGAAACTCCACTGGCTACTGTTGAGGACCGTAAGGAGGATGAAGTTGAGGTTTCAGTGACACAGAATGAATCAGTTATTAATACACCAGATTCCAAAAAGAGACCTGCAGAAGATGGGTCAGTGGTCCAAGCTTTAACTCCGATGTCAGTCACTGAATCTCAGGCAACACCGGCAAGTCAAGCATCTTCTTCAGTTAAAGTAAGAAAGGAAAAATCTGGTAAGAGTGGTTCTAGCCAAAAGAGGAAAGTTAGCAAGAAAATAACATCAACTCCCAAACAGGAAACTGGTAACAGTGAGGGTAAGAATACTAGAGAACAAGAAGAAGGGAAAGAACAGAAAAGCGGGAGAAGAAACTCTTTCGGTAATGATCAAGAAGCAAGAGAGAGCAGCGGAGCCAAGAACTCTCTTCCCAGGTTCATGCAGCCAACACAGTCGGCAAAACTTAAGGTTCAAGAACACAACTCACCAAGATCAAGCCCTGATCTTCAGGAAAGAGATGTTTCCATCAAGAAGAGACATTCACTGCCTGTTGGTGCCAATGGGAAACAAGGTTCTTCTCCTAGAATTCAACGGCCCGCGTCTCAAGCACAACCGGGAACAAAGGGTATTTGAATCTCTCCTCCTATGGTTTCTCTGCAATGCACTGTTTTGTTCAATTTACTGAGGAAATGTATGATTCTGCCTTTGCATTTTTTACAGAGAGAAAATGGCAGAGATGAAAGCTGGCCGGAGTGAAATGAGAAAAGGAAGATGTTAGGGGAGTATTTGATGGTTGGTATGTTTGTTTTCAGACAATCATTGACTCTAATTTCAGACAAACTAAGTGACAGATGAAGAACGAAGAGAAGGATAAGTCTTTTGTACAGAATCGTTTTTTTTTTTCATTTCTTCTTATTTTTAAAAATTGTTTATTTGTGTTGGATTATTTGGTTTGGTGTTGCTTTATTGGGACATAACCTGCTCAAATGAAATTCATGCTATAGATTATTTAAAAACAATTACAGAAAAATCTCTTTGTGGTGTACACATTCTTTAAATTGTATAACAATAAAAACACACCTGAAAAAGAAGAAAACCAAAGCAAAGAAGACTATTTAATAACTTGTAGTAAAGAGCAAAACTGAATGAAATATTTCCTTAACAGTTCTTTTTATTTAGTTTTGGTGATAACATAACTTATGGTGAGAAGACTAATGGTGACCATTTAATTCATTTACTAGTTGTGTGGTATCTCAAAATGATTGAATGTAAATCGTCGTAATTCAACCAAGATTTTTCAACCATATTGTTGAGTCAATGAAATTGAGATTGTATTGACTTGATTTCCAAAATGATTGTTTTCTACTTTACTTTTTAATTTTGGTGATAACATTAACAGTCATAACTTGTAGTGAAGAACAGAAGAAGACTAATGGTGACCATTTAATTTAATTACTAGTTATGTAGTATATCAAAAGAATTGAATGGATTTATTTCAACCATAGTCAAATGAAATTGAGATTGAATTCCAAAACAAGAAATTAAAATATTCAAAGATACGGGGCCATTATGGAAAAGTAGTAAAAGTAAGGGGATTATCTGGAGAAATAAAGAACATTCGAAGAAGGTAGGGCTGTAAAGACACGTGTATAAAGGCCGGAGAGGGAAGAAAGAAAAAAAAAATCCTGAAGACAGATAAAACAACGATTGTGACCAGAAGAACAACTACTCAACAGAGGATCTAGGGCTTCACATCTACTCTCTCCCTCTCCCCATTTCGTCGACAGATTTTGTTCCTTCCCTGTCCTTTTCCAAACTCATCCCTCTCTTCTTCAATTCCGATACTCAAAAAAAAAAAAGTTTTAGGGTTTCTTAATGAAAAGGATGATGATTGGTTCAATTTAAAAGAGCTTTGGTTATTTTAAAGGGTTAATTGGACCTTTCCGAATTGAATTAAAAAAAAAGGAATCAAATTTTGTATAGATTTGAAAAGAAGTGTTAAGTAAAAAACAATGAGGGCATTGCACAAATCCAAAAGGGTCTCCTGGCCACCAGATTTTAAACTTTGTCAGGTAAAATAAATTAGCAGAATATGGTTTTGATGATTTCTGTTTTGTTATTTAACTGATTGCAAATGATGAGTGGAGTTGCAGAAACAAAAAAAATAAATGTGGGTTGTTATGCTGCTGCTGCTGCCTTTTTGTTGTTGTTGTTGTTCTTATGCTTTTGATAATGATGTTTTGAGCAGCAAGAGACTTTGATTCCTTGTTTATACATGAAGCTCCTGTTTTTCCAAGGATTATGAGAAGTCTATTAGTTAAGGCTGTTCTGGATTTATTGTCTTGTAACATTACCACATTGATTGTTTCTTTCGTTAATGGTGACAAAGTCTTTGGGTAATATTGTATGTTTTAGATAGCTTGTCAATTGGTTTATGTTCAAGTTTTGTGTGTGTGTATTGATTCCTCTTTGAGGTCTATACGACTGGCTTGATTTGATCAATATTACTCTCTGTGGTTCTTGCTTTCATGTCAACTGACAATCTGGCTTTCATGTTGAGCAGGTACGGCTCTTCATATCAGAGGATTCACCTTCACAAGTTGGATCAGAATCTCAAGATCACTTTCAAGCCAAATCATCAGAGGCCTCACATCTAAGTGGTGATAATCTGCCACCTGGTTTCGGTGGACTGCGCTCTGCAAACGAGACACAGATTAAGTTATCAGATATCCCAGTGATAAAGTGGAATGGCTCTGTCCGGGTGAGCTTGTTGGTCTTGGTCGCACTCTTAAAAGCCTTTTATTTTATATTTTACCTAGAATCATTAGATCTTTGAAAGTAAAAATTTCAATCACCACCAGAATGGCAATATATTTTACTCTTATAATTTATTGATTGTCTTACACAATGATCCGTTAAGTTGATATGCATGGAAATAATATGGTGGTGAAGTGATTTTAGTTGTGTTACCCTTGTACAGTTGTCATTTATTGTTAAATCTAGTTGGGGATGTTCATATGGATGTATATGGTAGTGAGGTGTGTTTAACCTGGAATAATAACATGCCTTCTTGCAGATTGTGCTAGATGAGGAATGGAGAGTGGTTGCAGGGGAAGAAAGCAAAGAAGCTGATACGCAAAATCAGAGGGAACTGAGATCTCTTGAAGCATTCTATCCTGCTGCATCATCTATTCCTCCAAAGTCCGGATCTATCCCCTACTTATAACACTTACATTTGCATATCTTTTTTACTGTTTTTTTTTCTTCTGACATGGGTCCTTTTCTAGCCCTTCCGTTCCAGCTGATGTTGACAACTCGGATTATGATGATCAGCAAACCGTTGTCATACCCATCCTAGTTGTAGAAGATGATGACGTGGCGGTGGATACAACGTCTATATTCCCAACCCCATCTGGTGTGGGTGTGGGAACATTGCCATCAGTAACCAAGGAGAACACATCGACTTCTCCAACTCTCCCCGCAGTGTCAGAAATAATGGCTGCGTTAGCTGCACTTTCGAACAGCAAAGAGCAAGGAAGCAGCAGCATGATAGACCAAGATCTGCTTATGAAAATCCTAACCAACCGTAAGATGATGGAGAGTCTTGTTGCAAATTGTGGTAGCGCAGGTTCAGTCTCCTCCAACGCAACACATGAAGCCAATGGAGTGGTAACCACCACAAGGTCCACAACACCTCCCTGTTTAAATGGACAATATAATCCTCAGCCAGCGGTAGCTCCCATGGTCTATCCTCCTCCAGCACCTTCAGACCAGTCCAAATATGGTGCACCACCACCACCAGCGAGAGATGTTAGTTATTACAAGAGCCTGATTCAGCAACATGGCGGGGAAAGACAAGAGCCGCCGCCGCCAGTGCAACAGCATCTCGGTGGTTATCGTTACAGTCTCCAACCTGGAGGAGGAGGTCCTAACCCTGAGATGGTAAATGGCAGCAATAATAATAATAATAACCAGAGGCCAAGGGATTCAAAACCCAAGATAATGAAGCCGTGCTTGTACTTCAACACCTCGAGAGGTTGTCGCAATGGAGCTAACTGTTTCTTCCAGCACGATGCTACTAGTACTACAGCTTACCAGCCGAGGAATATAAACAATAGGAATATCAACAACAACAATCCTGAGATGCAAAGTGCTAAAAGAATGAGATTTGACAGGGTCTGAAGCAGAGCATTATTAGCAAGCCACCATCATCTTTTTGCCTCCTTGTTTGTTAGCAGCAGAGCAATTTTCTTCTTTTGCGTAGCTTTGCTGCTATACTTTTGAAGTTTTTTCTGGTTTTGTCAAAAAATTTAGAATTAATCGGCTAAATATCTTTCTTGAGATAGATTTTCAATGCACTCTTTATCATTTTTAGGAAACAGAGTAAAAGCTTGATGTTTTGGTCTTGAGACAAGAACAAACCTATTGATTCATCACCTTACTACATAAACCTTAAAATAGTTGCAGGTTTCAAATGGGAACAAGACATCAAACTTCTTATCACAAGGTGGTTCTCCTCTACCAGTACGAGAAAAGAACACTTCCTTTCTCTCTTTTTCCTTAATACATCTAATTTTTTTAATATTGCTACTACATTTATGAAATAGAAGTCTTGAGATCATTTGTGCATGCGCTGTTCAAAAGCTTCATTCCTTCTTCACTCATCTGCTCAACCTCTGCTGGCGACAATATCCTTATGCACTTCACACATCCCACAAACTCTCTGCACAAGTTCATGCAAGGAAAAGTATTGTAATACAGAAAGTGAGGTAACTTTAATTGGATTCATACGACAGTGAGAGAGAGAGACTTACTCCCATGGATCATCTCCAACAAGCAGAACATCACTCTCATAATCAACATACACAAGCTTCCATCCAGAGCTTTGCGGACGAGTGAGTAGTCCTTCAAGTCCAAACATGCACTCAATTGCAGATTTCAACTCCTTGTAGTCTCTGAAGCTTGTGACATCAATTGACCTCCCCACTGACCCGGTTTTTTGAACCTACCACAAAAACCAAAGTTCCCATGTCAAGATGATTTGAGAAAAAAATGTATGTATGCTTGCTTACTGGAAAGGAACACGAGTTGGTTACCTTAGTGTAGGTTCGGACACGAGGTGTTGCAAGTTTCTGCCATGAGCCTTTACTATTCTGCTGCAGCAGACTACTATCATCAAAATCAACATTGCTTGAAGATGTACCAGTGGTTCCTCCAGAGTTGTCTTGGCGAGAGAAGGCGGCCTTTGAGTCTGCAAAGCTAGCAGATGTGATCTGCGACTGGACATCTTGTGCAAAGCTAGTGTAATCAGAAGGCTGATTGTGGAGATCAGTTTCTTTGATGACACAGAAGTCCTCAAGAACTGTGTTTGAGAGTGGAGGAGGATCTAGAATGTTGCTGGTTGTGCTATCCTGACAACCAAAAAGGTCCTGCTGCGTCAATGGACTGAACTGGTCAAACTTTAGACCGCTCAGCTGATTGTCCCACACATCGTGAAACAGCGGTGAGTTTGTTGAATCAGGCAACACAACAGCTGAAGAATCCTCCTGGGAGGATAGCAGTGACGGTTGCTTGTATGATCCGGCAAGAGACTGGAATGATGTCAGCTCTTCTGTTTCCAGGAAAGAGAATCCGTTTGTTGGATCAGGCTGTTGTGGTGGGTATATCTGCTGACTTGTGCCAGGACATGGATCAGCTTGTATAAGAGACAAAGCATCCTCATTGCACACTGGGACTGTTCTCACCTGGCTAGCCTGTTCCACTGACTGCTGCTCATTTCCATGGTTTTCAGATTTTGAAGGAGCACTCATACTCTGTGACAGATTCTGTTCTTGGCCAGTTGTATTGGAAGCAGTAGATGGGTTCAGGGTGAGCTTGCTTTCTGGCTGCACCATCTCAGGTTTCTGGCTCATTACCATTGGTTGCTGCTGCATATTCATATCTCCGAGTAAACCTCCATGCCCCATTAAGACATTCTGCTGCATCATCTCAGACATGAAAGATGATGTTGCATTCTGGTTGTTGTTGTGAGGTCCCATCATCATTTTCATAAGCTGCTCTGAAGCCATGTTAGGGAATGATGCGTAAGGCAGGATCCCATTTGTGGAATCAGAAAGACGGATTAGAGGACGTTTGATCAAGCTACCCCATTCAGTTTCACCAGCTGCATATCTCAAAATGGTTAATGATGCTGCAAATCAGATGGAAAAAAGGCACATTGTTGTCTTAAACTTACCAAAGTAAGATGGATGTAGCTGACGTTTGAGTCCTGAGGTGAGAGAAGGAAAAATAAAGAGACTCTCAGGTGTTTCAATATCCCATGGACTGACCCTAGTAGGTTTATCGTTACATCCAGACTCATCCCATTCAACTTGAAGGTTACGCCACTTAGAACCAGGCCATCTCAACGGATCCATATCGCTGATTCCAACTATGGTTCCCATGTATCTATAAATTACACATCCAAAAACTTAACAACCAAACAAAATTTGATAGGTAGAGTGTGTGGTTATAGAAGATCACTTACCTACGTTTCCCTGAATCCTCAGTTTCAAACATCATTCCAAACCTCATACTAACTGAGAGCTGAGAACCGCATATAGCCTTGCGGTACTTAGCTAGAGGGATCACAAACTCTGCTGGACACGCTCTGAAAAAAACATACACCATAAGCTCTTGTTTTAGTCATGTGAGAACGATGTTATAGAAGCGGAGATGGATTTGAGCTAACCTTGGATTATAGAAAATCAAGAAAGGAGTGCGGTTTGCAGTAGCGTGAGCCGCAGCAGCTAGGACACCGATGTGCATACTGTCTGCTGAGAGAACTGATGAAGGAAGAGCTGTTTGTTGGCGATTGGCTCGCCTCACACCAACCATCAGTTGCGACTTCTCATCCCTGATGAACAGAACAGAATCTCCAGCTCTCAATCTCTTTGAGCCAACAAACAAACTCCATCCTGTTGTCAGGAGATGTCTCTTTGGCTGCCCTAAGAATGCAAAGCAAGAACTGAACTCAATATCAACTGAATACATACATAGAGAGATAGAGAAACAAATCATTGCTTTTACCTCTATAGATATGGCGAAATGTCCAAGTATTCTCATGAAGATCTCGAACTACAAGCTCCTGCGTAGGCGGCTGTGCAGTGTAGTCCTGTAATGAGTAATAACATCACATAAGTAGAAATTGAAGCACAAGAAACAAATGCTTTTGCCTGAGGAGTAAAGAGAGAGAGAGACTCACCAACGGTGGGAATAGCTTCTCTGCAGCTCTACGTGGCACAGAGAAACCTCCATGTGTACTTGTGTCACTCGCAGTAAGCGTTTTGCAGAAAAACTCAGCTGGGTGCTTGCTTCTGTTTAACAGTCCAAAGTCCGGTACTGGAAACACATCTCTCTCCTGATGCACAAAACCATTTTAAACACAAATTCTCTTAATGAATGAGTTATAGGAAAGGAATTTGGAGGAAGTTTAACATACAGAGTGAACAGGTTGCAGACTCATCTGAGCATAAATTTCGTCACTGTCTTTGTCTGCCTATCAAAATGAAACAAAGGTAATGCATTGTCAGGAGAAATCAAAACTGTTTGCATAAATGAGCAAGTTTTGAAGAAGCATACATGAAGGGTAACATTATGGACTTGGCACATTAACTGAGATGGAAGATTTGGGTAGTTAGGAACTTGGGTTGTTGCGGACCTTCTGGTTGAAACAGAAACCTGATTCAAATAATGAACATAAAGTCAAAACCTTTGAACCAAGTGCTTGCAAAGATCTATAGAGCTACAATGTATTTGTTGTTCCTAAACACACACACAAGAAGTTACCTGTTCACTATGACCTTGTGAGAAGTAATACACTAAGCTCCCAACTTGAGGAAGACAAACCAGAGGGCCTGCACAAGCGTGCCATAGCTCCGAGTTTATCACCGGTCTCGTTCCTACAAAACCATAATTTCCAGGGCAAGTAAGCAAATCTTTCAAAATATGCTAATGGAGTGGCTTTTGAAACTTTTTGTTTATTTCTTAGGAATGTAATGTTTCAAAAAAAAAAAATTCTTAGGAATGTCATTAGAAAAGTAAACCCACAAAGAAAGTTGAAGTCAAAATATTTAGGAAGAATTAAGAGTTTCTCAAAAAAAGGAAAATTTAAGTCAAAATATTTAGGAGGAAAAGAAGATGAAACCTGACTGATCCTTCAACAGCTTCATCTCTTCGAGTAGAGTAGACTGAGATGTTGTTGTTGTTCCTCCTCCTTTAGCCAAACCATTTGTTTTCATCTTGTCCTCCTCAACAGAAGCCATCATATAGAGAACGTGATGATATGTGTTGTCTCTCTCCCACACTCAACACTAGGCTTTAAGCGAGACTCAGGCTATGTCTTTTTTTCTTTACAGAGTCTTCATTTTTATTTGCTCAAAAAAAAAGACTTCATTTTTATTATATTTTTGGACACACACAGGAGGAGACAAAGAGCGCCGTACTGAGCAAACAGGATACAAGATAAATCAAGAAACCAGAAGAATTAAAGACAAATCCAAGTCATGGAATCTGGTTCTTTTTGGTTAAAGAAAACTCCAAATTCGAAGGACAAAGCCCTTACACATGACAAAGAAAAAACAGAGTAGGGGGGGGGGGGGGTGAGAGATTAAAGAACATACAAAAAAGGGACTACACACAGACAAGCATGTCTCTCTTGTGGGGGCTCTTGCCTGTTCTCTCTCTCTCTCTCTTAATCTCTTCTTTTCTCAGAACAAATTCGACCCTTCACTGAAGAATAGAAACAAAATGTGCCAACAGTTTCCTTCTTTTGTTTCCGGATGCAAACAAGCAGCAAGGAGCTGAGAGAGAGAAGCTTTAGAAAAAGAACAAAAAATACAAGTTTCCTTTTTTTATTTCTCTGAAAAAGACCAAATTTTACTTCTCTCTCTAGATTTATACAAACGTATGAGTATAAATGTATATGTATTTATTTATTTTTGCTTGGAAATGGGAAAGAGTGTGCAGCATGCTCTCATCCTGCGCTTAAACTTTCTGTATATGGCGATGCCCCTTGCAGCTTTAGACTCTCAAAACGAATAATATTAATATTCTATTGGTTGCTCAAAAAAAATAATTAATATTCTATTGTTGTTTTCTAGCAAGATATCTTTGGCACTGATCATACAAATGTTAATACTATAAATTAATTAATGTTGCAACAGTTTGAGTCAAAAACTAGTAAAGTAGAGATAGGAAGAACACGTAATCTCTGGTATGCACAGAAGCGTAGTTGATTGTACAAGTACTTTAAATGCTTATGTTATAAGCCAGATTGTTAAGCTTTAAAATAAGTACCATCAGTGACGATGTATATTACTCTATCATAATGCATAGGTACATTTACAAAGTTGAACATTTTTTTTCCAAAAAGTGTATTGCTTTTTCCACTACTTGTGTTGATTTTGTAAGCGAAAATAGACATGGTTTTGATTATACGAAAACAATTAATCCCAAATACTAAATATTTTATACAGAGGCTTTGACAAGAATTTTGACAAAGGAGGTTTCTTTTATCGAAGCAAAATGGTGTTCTTTTTTCTGCAGATATTCGGAAAAGGGGATGTGAGTGGTGATATTTTGGAAGATTTAGAGAAGGTGCGTATGATAGAAGAGAATGTCAAAGTTGCGTATATCAGCTTGAAGCCTAAGAGGAGGAGGAGGTTAAGTAGGGAAGTGTTTCTGCAACCTTTTGGGCCGGTGCTCTTTTTCCTTTCCAAGTTATGGCTAAAAAAATGTATTTCTTCTTTGTTAGGAAAGATCTATACAGTTAATATTGGCATAGAATGTAAGAAAAAGGATTTGACCAAACAAAAAAGTAGGAAAAAGGTAAATGCTAGGCCCCTAGGCCTAGTGTATACTTCTTGCATGAGCATTGAAATTGGAATATCTTGCTTGTGTCACGTATCAACATACTTTGTCTCGTTAATATAAATACCTAGAAAAGTAGAAAACCATGTGTAATTGTGTGTAATTCTGCATATTGTGAATAATGTGTGTGCTAACATCTTTAGACTTTTTAGCCACTATACCATCTTTAGTTTGACTCTTCTTTTGTTTGCGACCCAATAATTGACACGCAGATGTAGTTATTGTATAATGTTGTGATATGATTCATATGATACGATTTCACTTTCCATATTACCCTTATAAACGACGTCTTGGGTATGTAAGTGTACCCTTACGCCTATAACATATTCGAAACTATAAACCCGATAAAGCCAGCTTTCCGCATGTTCTGTTTAGTAGTATATCTTCCACAGGTTTTCCAAGTCCTCTTGTTACCTTGCATTTCTTAAAATTCTTAAAATTTTATGATCTTATGGAGGTTGTTTAACGACTAGCGAATCTCTTAAGCAAGTAAAGTTTTTTTTTGTCAAAATTAAACCTCTTTTTGCGCCATGTATTGATATCATCTTGAGTAAACTATTACCATGTCTCTCTAAATTTGTAACAGTTTTATGCTTGGATAGCTCACAACATTCGAAGGTAATTAACAGGTTTATGCTTGGATAACTCACAACATTCGAAGGTATAATAACCCCGTCGAGAAAGGATTAATATTCTTGGCCGAACAACTCTACTTATGCAAATTATCGATCACGATTTGAGTGGAAACTTGTAAAATAATTTTATTAGAAATCAAGAAGGAAAAAAAAAGCAGCGAGAAAGAAAAGTGAAAAGCATCATTTGGTGCTTTTGCGTCTGAAAATTTTGACCGCTCGGCACGCGTGAAGTGGACGGCAAATCAATGGTTGAGTAAGAGGAAAAGGAAGGCGTACTTTAGCGTAACTTCGACACGTGCTGTATTATATTACTGTCGAATTATATTTGGACCACGACGCCGTTTCTGTGCTTCACAGTTCACATTCTATTCTTTTACTTTGACCTCTCTCTCTCTCACTCCTGACGACGCCGTTTCTGTGCTTCACAGTTCACATTCTATTCTTTTACTTTGACCTCTCTCTCTCTCACTCCTGACAAGGTCAAAAGGAGGACCGAATTATAAGAGTAATCCAATGGAGATCATCAACATAAAATTAACGGGAAACCCAAATGAAATTTTTTTGTTTAGAAAATGTTGGTTAGATTTCCCGTAACTTTGCTAATATTGATATTATACATATGTGTATATGTACTTTTAAAATCTCATGTTGAAAAATCCCGTTGTTCTACATAGTATTTTCAAATATTAATACATTTTCATATACTTACTATCATTAGATTCACTTCATTATATCATCAAAAGCTATACTGCCATATTGGTGTAATATGTAGTGGTTTCGCATTTTGTAAATGTGGTAGCAGGTAGTGGAAGACTAACGTAAAAATAGATATAACGAAATAGTAACTGGAAAAAAAAATAAACGTAGTGGATGGAACAACAATTGATTAGTGAACTATTAGCAAATTAGAACAAAATAAAAGTTAACACGAAATATGTTCTTCTGTCTTTTAGACATGGTGAACGTGTTATTTCTTCTCATGCCAACTATGTATGAGAGAACGTGCATCCTTTTTTTATTGAATGTAAATCCGTACATACACACACATTCACGAATATGTGAAGGTTCCAAACATGAAATAATAATACGAAAACAGATAATGCTTGGAGAAATAAGACAACGTCACGTTCTAAATTTATGAAAATTTTAATTGATTCTTTCGCCAAGTAACACTCTCCAACTATAATATCATGCCATCTTTGTGATTATCATTTCTAACCGTTCAAATTCTAATTCTCTAGTATTTGTTAAAAGATAAAACTATATTTTCTCGTACCGCTTTTCCTTTTGGTTTTGCATGTGTTTAGTTAAGGGAAATTAGGGGGCATGTGCATGTACATACCAGGGAAAATATTAAGTTTATGCACATAACAAGTTGATGGCTACAATATTGTCTACATCTTATGAATTAATGAAAACCTATCATTGATACAAAAAAAAGTTTTGCATATGCTAAATTAATCTTGCGCTTACACTCGATAAAGATAAAAGTAAAAAGATTGAGCTAGTTCCGTTAAAAATATGAGAAAAAGAGATTTTCAAGTTCAAAAATAAAAACTTAGAGAGAGGAGAGAAACGTTTTTTTCTCTGGTCTCTCCCAAAATCAGCCGTCAAATTCTAGTTTCAAAACTCGATCTACTTGCTTGAGGAGGCCGAACGGCACCAATCGCTGTCGGTCTCCTTCCCCATCGGTCTGTGCTTCGATCTAACCACAACCACTGTCTCTCTCGACCACCGTTGCTGCTTCATTGTCTTGTGTCTCTGGATCTCTGCCGTGACAGTCCTAAACGGAGGCGGAGGTGTGTGCCTCTCCTCTCTGGAGCACAGACGAGGCTGTGACAGATCGAGAAACCCGGTGTACCTGTCCCTTGCCTCCATCGACTGTTAGCGTCAGATCTGGGTCAGATTTGAACCCAAGACTAGGTGTATTGTTCGGAAGTGTCGCAGCCTCCCTTCGTCCTCCTTCGTCTTGCCTCCTGACAGTCCCGTGAAGTGCTAAGTCTCAGGGTATATAGAGCCTCTCCTCAGGAAATCTTTCTTCTGAGAACGACGGAATGGTGGTTCACCGTTGAGAGCCTCTTCCTCTAGCATCTAGTATCAGCTACCATGTCTCTTCCCATGTTTGGATTGTGCTCTCTCCTCTATATTTTGAAGGTTTGATGCTTAGGATCTTTGAGGACAAATCTGGTGTGTTCCTTCATAGTCTTGGAGCTGGAGCCTTGTCTTGGTGGTTTTCGCATGTTTAGAGAGGTCCTCGGACATCTCCTTCTCTTCATTTCTAATTGCAAGCTCCGGATGGTTCCCCTCTGATATCTTTGAAGTCTTGCTATCTTCTGAGTTTTCCATGTGTCGCATAGCCGGTTTTGGGAAGCATTGTACCGCCTGCGCTTGACTATGGTACACCTCATGTGTATCACTGAAGTGTCGATTTTTCTGTTTCATCTGGAAGAGAACTACGTGAGAGGCTTTTGGTAAAGGTTTTAATGAAGTCCCCCTCAGCTAGCACCAGAGCGGATTGCCAGGCCCTCTGTCGTCGCAGCTTGAGAGACCTTCGGGTTCGTCTTCAGCAAACCATCTCCGCTAAGTCTACTCCTCGTTACCTTTTGACTATGTCTAGGTTCTTGGAAGTGCTTGTTGGGAACTTAATAGTTGATGCTTGTTTGTAGTTCTAAAGTTTGTTTCCATAAATAATCTTAGTTCTTAGAAGGATGTAGTAGGTTTTTTAACTTTTTTGTGGTCTATTGCATCATATCAGTTTTCGAGCAGATGGGATTGCAACACTTTGTAATCAGACTATCATTAACCTGTTAATGACATTTACAATTTAGAAAAAAAAATACGATAAAAGGTCTCAAATAATTGTTTTGAGTCTATCAGGATTTGTGGTCTTTAAACTAATAGCTTTGGAGTCTGAACTATTTCAGTGCCTTTTTTTTGCACTAATTATTTAAATACTCAATTAAATTCTTAACTATGGGTATATTTAATTTTGTATTTATTTTTAAATTATATTTATGTTTTTGTATAATATTTTTAAAAATGATTAATAATTTTATTTAAATAGTTAGCCTACAGTTACATCAATAGGCCATGATTTTGTTTTAATAGAATAGATAAATATTCTCGTTCATAATTGTCATTACCAATATATGAAAGGTTAAATTGTCTTATTTGCCTTCCAAACAAACTAACACAAACGGAGTTAGAAATAGTATCCATTATCAAGTCGACACGTGATGGTCATCGAGAACTCTTCATAACGGCATGTGACTTCCCCGCACGTATCCATCAATATTTTATCAAGTTCTTGCACGCCGTTCAATAGCTTCGTAATTCACCCACGTTCTCTCTCAACTTACCTAGGAGCTATACTAACCATCGATTTTACAAACGTGTCATTCATGTATGATTGCTAGTATTTCCTAGTACGACGACGTTAGAGATGCGACAACGAGTTGCTACAAACCATTCGGCCCCACACCATAATACTCACATTAGTTTGTTGATCAAAATTTATTGGCTTCATTTGATTTTATATCCAGTAAACGGTAATGTCAACAGTAAGATCGTTGGGGGAAAAGAAAAGAAAAATCAACAGTATGATCAATCATACAGCTCAGGGAAAAAACTACAGGTTATAGAATAAAAAACTACAAGCGATAGGAATAGGACTGCAATTATGCCGCATGTTTTCTGGCACGTCTAATTTTAAAGCCGCAATTTATATAAAACAGTAAAAAATCATACTACCATAGTATAGTTGTAGTCTTTTACTACCATAGGGTCCATAAACTACTAGCCTATCTTAACAATCATATTTTTGCCTTATCCTGAATGGTACCTCTTTCACTACATCTAATTATACATTTTTAATATTTAAGAAACCAGTATGATAACTAGCTATTCGACGGATTATTTAGAACCTAAGAAGAGTCTAGCATTACAAATTATTAGTTTATTTTATATATATTACATTTATATAAGAATTTTTTGTTTTTAAATTCAATTATAAAATTATTTTGACAAAGTATCAGAATTTGATATACTGAACATTGTTTTATGGAGTTGTACTAAATTATTAATTTGTTTGATTACTTCATATTAATTTAGATTTTGCAAACATGTTAGAATCATATAGATCGAATTTAAAAAAAAAATATTTTTGTCTGATACCAGTTTGTCGCATACACCGATTTTTAGAATCATGTATATTTCTAACTAAATTTATGAAAACAGGAACTTCAATCATTTGAAACCTCCAATATATATATATATATATATATATTGTGTTTCAGATTATTTATTATTAGTTAATAATCTAATTTGTCGTTCAAAATAAAATGATATTCTCTATGTTTCATAGTAAATGTCATTTTATATTTCTATACACAATAATAAATTGTTTATCTTGTATTTTTTCAATATAAAAACATCATTATCCATACAGTTATTCATATTTCAACTAATAAAAAATAAATGAAAAATAAAGTTAATAAATTCTGCATTCAAATTTTAAAACGACACTTATTTTACAACGAAAAATATTTTTCTGCAAAGGCACTTAAACGAATGGAGTATAGTTTGCATCAATAAGAGCATCTCCAATGGTTTTCACTATTTTCACTCTAAAATAGAATGATTTTAAAACAGAGTTGGAGTTTGATCCAATAGTACTCTATTTTATAGTAAAAAATAGATTGATGAACAAAAGAAAAACAACTTACTATATATTTGGAGTAAACATATATTTTCACTCTAAAATAGAATGATTTTAAAACAGAATTAGAGTTTGATCCAATGGTACTCTATTTTATAGTAAAAAATAGATTGATGAACAAAAGAAAAACAACTTACTATATATTTGGAGTAAACATATATTTACTCTATAATAGAATGAGAAATAGAATACCATTAGAGCATTTTTACTTTAAACTCTATTTTAAAATGAAAAATAGAATGAAGTTAGAGATTCTCTTAAAATAAGCTATATCGATACACTCGAAGTCTCTTGAATTACCAATCCATAAATTACAAATAAATTGAGTATGTTAGTGCCAAATTGTAGAGTTTGCACTTGCTTCAATATTTAAAACGAAATAATTCAGTATTTGTGAAAAAAATGATGAAGAAAATGTTCAAAAAAAGTGATTAAAATTGGAATATACATGGACCCAGAATCATAAAAGTAAAGCCGAAAATGGGAGTGACGGGACGTCTCAAATAAGCTGTTGGTGCGTAGTGTAGACTGAGGAGCAATTGAGCATACAGGTATGGTCTTATTACAGAATCTATTAACATTTTTTGATCCAAAAATAAAAACAGAATCTATTAACATTTTAGATTCAGGTTTAGTTCAATCTATGGATATTGACCCACATTAATTTTCAAGAAGAATCTTCTCTTTATGATTCTACTACATTTTAATCTAAATTGAAAATAAAACATAATAGCAACATTGCATTGTCAACTGATCCAATAACATACAACGAATATGTCAAAATCACTGGTAAATCTTAAGTTTATTAGAGAAAATAATGTTAGGAATATGGCTTCATTAAACATTATATTGGCATTTGAGTGAACTAGTCATGTTTATTTATATATACTCCCTCCGGTTTCAAATGTATAAGGTTTAAAGAATTTTTGATGTTTTAATATGTAAATTGTTATGTATTTCTGTGTAACCTTTTTATTATATTACTAGTGATATTTCGGTGCTACAAGCCAGATTTCTATGTTTTATTCTTACTTAAATTTATAATTTATTATATGGTCTTAGTAAAGAAAATATGTTAAAAATTTGTAAATGAAAATATGTAAAAAATGATATTTCCTGATCTTTTTATTATGATTAGCGACCGTAATATATTATTTTGTTTGAAGTTATTTAGTTCAAAGTAGAATATCATAAGTAGTTGTTACTAATCGATTTAATAAAATTAGAATAAAAATCAATACTCGTAAAAAAAATAGTTAGAATCTTAAAAACCATGTCATAAACTGAGTTTTCTTTCAAAAAATGTTTAAAAGTGTTAAACCTGAGAAATTTGATTAACGCATGTAGAAACATCACCTGAAAAAAAAGATGATGCATAAGAAAACTACTACGTTAAAAGTAAACAATCATTAACTGGTTAACTGAAATAAGAAATCAGTGTACCTTCCCATTAATCAACAACATATCAACCTCAATATCTTTCTTCTTTCTTAGCATTTCAGGCTTGCCAAAATTGTTGTAGCCTAGTTTAAACATCTCTACACCAATTTGTCTCTAACTCCGAGCAATGAAACTGGAAATTCGACAATGATTGAATTGGAAAAAGTAAAAGGAGTATCGTCCGAACTCTCACACCATCTATACATATACAATGAATCTGAGAAAGCAAGAACTAAAGTAGCATTCAATAGGAAATGGTGGGATGAATGTGATTTATGTATTGATTATATGAATAATTACGCCGATTGCGTTAAAGAAGGAGAATTGTAGAGGTTATATTCTCCATCATCAACATTAATACAAAAAAAATCATATAAACCATTGTTTTGAAAGCCGATCCGGACACTGAATCATATGATTTACCGAGTTATTGGATCATTGGATTAACCGCAAATGAATTGCGGGTTAATAAATGAATTAGTTTTATTATATAATAATATATTAGCTGTGAAAACAAATATATATAAAAACTAAAGTTGAGAATTTTAAGTGTACATACAAAATATTAAGAAATATTTTAGACTATTTAAAAAGTTGTAACATAAGAGTTATGACATCTAAAAAATCAAGACATTTTCCAGTCCAAAATAAACCAAAATTAAAACATTATTGTAATAAATTGTCAATAACAAAAATAAACTAAGACCAGATCACATCAACTAATTTTGGTTTTCTCTAAATTTTAAAACTTACCAACAATTTTTTTTCTAAATTTGTCACTTCATCATTTTTGGGATATTCTTCAGTAAGAGCATTCTCTAATTTATTATAATCAATCTCGTCAGGTTTTTTTTCTTCAACAATCCAAACTCTGTTTTATAATTCATATGATTATATGATTTTATTCTTTTTGATCTGTAAATTAAAAATGTAATGATTTGTAATCAATTAAGTTAAATAAAAAATTAAAAAATAATAATTTACTCACCTTTCTTGCAAAAGTAAATTGTAGTGTAGGGGAATAATAAGCCTCATCGTGCTTCAGTCTGTTTTACGGACGTGCAGCCAAGCACAATCATGATTCACATTTCTTGCAAACGTAAATTGTGGTGTAGAAGAAAAGGAAGACGACAATAAAACTGAAATTTTAAAATTTTCATTAGAAATTTAGAATATAAAAAATATTTTAAAATATAACGTAAATTAAAATAATAAAAATAAAAATTATTCGTTGGTTCAACCAGTGCTGCAATAAAACTCTAATCCAATTTCTATTGGATCACATATTTATCAGTTCAATTACGGATCCGGGTCAGATTCAAAACACTCTTATAAACGCTTGGACATGTATGGAGAAAATTTTAACCTCCTCTCTCCCCCCTCCCCCCCCCCCCATTTAAAATAATAAAAATATAACGTAAATTTAAATAATAAAAATACAAATTATTCATTGGTTCAACCATTGCTGCAATAAAACTCAAATCCAATTTCTATTGGATCACAGATTTATCAGTTCAATTACGGATCCGAGTCAGATTCAAAACACTCTTATAAACGCTTGGACATGTATGGAGAAAATTTTAACCTCCCCTTCCCCCCCCCCCCCCCTCCCCATTTATGTCACATTTAATACCAAAATTCATTAAATTTAAATTAAGAAAATATTTTAATTATTAAAAAGAAAATGTCACATGACATTTCTCTCCCTCCCCTCCTCCCAAAGAGATAAAAAATCCTACTTTATTAGTATAGATAGTTTGTGTAATCATCATATTCAGATAAAAGCTAACTTTCTTAATATCAGGCATGTTATATCTGAAACATTTTCTATTTAGAAATAAATGGAGTAACTAGAAATGGATGGAGTAGCTTCATATGAATAATAAATGTGGGATCCTAGTAAATGAAAAATCACAAACCAAAATCTTGTAGCATGTGAATATTATATAGTTCTGTATGACAAAAAAAAAGTTATGAAAAAGCGTAAGATATTTCAAAGGAAGAAAAAGGGACCAAGAAAGGAAGGCTTCTTTTATTCTCGTGCACCAGAAAGGGAGGCTTCTATTATTACATTGAGAATGCGTAATAATGCCAGCCAACAAGAAAAAAGGCAAAATAAGTAAATCATAATAATCTGCAGCAGGGAAAATGAACAATCATAAGTTATATCAAAAAGAATTCGTAGGTTATATAATACACATTCCATTAAGGGATGCTTAATTAATGCATCATATACGAATGCCCTCATCATCTGCATTGCACACGTACCTTAACGAACGAAAACAGATATACGGAACTACCAGAAACAAGAATGAATGGACTATTCTCAAATTACCGATAACATGAAATCACGAAAAAGAGCAACTAAATAGTCTTTTACAAGCTTTATTATTGTTGTTAGTTGTTATTTCGTAACCATGATATATAATATAAATGTCGTAACCATGATCAAACTTTTTAATATTTTGAAACTTTTATCATTTTCAGTCGCACTACAAGAAAAACTGTATTTAGCTACAAATTAGCCACTAATTTTTTTTTGTGGCAATTTTTAAACCACAAATAGCTACAAAATAGCTACCATTTCTAAAAACCTGTAAATTGTAGTTATTTTGTAGATTTTCGTGGCTAAATAGCTACAAATTTAATATTGTGGCTTTTTGAAGAAAGTCAGACGGAATTAGCCACAAACTAAATTGTAGAAAAAAATTTCCACAATTAGCCACAAAATAAAACGTAGAAATATATAGCAACAATATAATTTGTGGCTATTCAAAGAAATTTTAATCCCTAAACATACTCTAAACCCTAAATATAATTTCCAATCATAAATTGTAAACCTTAAATTATAAGTTTAATAAAAACAGTAAATAGTATTTCATAAAATCTAACACTTGTAATAAACTCAATATAATACATTTTTTATCAAACTCAAAACCTTAACATACTTCAAACTCTAAAGTATATTCTGAAACCTATACCTTTAATTTTTAATAACAAACTTTAAAATCATACAGTTCACTAAAGATGAATATCTAAAGAAAAAAATCAAACATTTATAATAACTTTTAAAAGTTTCAAGTATAATCATTATATATACCTTAAACTATTAACCCTGAAATATATATATATCTAATATCTAATACTTATATTATTTTCATATATAAATATAATATTTAGTAAATCATAAATATTTAATCTTATAACTTAAATCTAAACTCTGGATTATAAGTTTTAGTTATTATTTATTTTAATATATATTTTTATAACCCTAGTTTCTGACCTTATACATATCCCCGTAAACTTTATCTACAAACCAAATAAAAACACCAAAACATAACTCATAAATCGATCGTTTTATCTGAAACAATTTTAATTACTAAATAAAACTATATACTACCTTTTTGTGTCGATAAACTATAAACAAAAAGTAAGATATAAAAGGAAAAGTAAGATATAAAAGGAAAAGTTAAAATATCATCTTATTTCTGATTGGGTACTACATCAAAGGCGCGGATAACAGTCTGCACCATTGATTAAATTCAATCAAAGGGTCCAGATTGCTTCATCTCTTTCCTCTTCTCTTTGTTTTTCTCTACGTGTGCTCATTCTCTATCTTTCGTTCTTTATCTCTTCCTTCCTCTTGTATCAATATCTTCTTCTTCCTCCACACCAACATCATCTCTATCTTTTTTTTTACCATCATTAGTTTCCTAATTGCCCGTTAATCATTTTCTTCCTCCCCTTTCTCATCCGTCGCTCAGTTCGTACCTCCTTAAACGGATTCACTGCCTTGGTCACCGGATCTGGTTCGTCGAACTCACGTCTCCTCTGGGATTCCACCTCAGTCTCCAGATCTCCTTTGCTCAAGCCCCAAAATCTCCCTGCTCTCAACTTCAGTCTCAAGTTGCATCTTCTTCACCGCAATCTCAGCTTCAGTCTCAATTCAAACCTTCTTCAACGGCTTCATTCAGTCAATGGAGCTGGTTTTGTTGGTACTCACGTGTCTTCTGTCTCCACCGGAATTTCTCAATCTCCTCCGCTCAAGCCTCAAAATCCCGCGGCTCTCAACTTCAATCTGAAGTCGCTTCGTCATCGCCGGTCAAGCTTGTGAAGACCACAAACGACGGGATAGAGACGACGACGCAGCACGACCAGCCTTCAGCTCCAACTATACGTTTGGTCATGACGGCGCAAGACCATCAAAGGCATAAGTCTAGGTTAATTTCATTAGGTCTAGGTTTAAGTTTCCAAACCAGTTTATATGTGTAAACCATTTTGTAAACCAATTTCAATTTTCAATCCAGATTATTATTTGTATACCATAATAAAAAATATTGTGTTAAATTAAATATTTTATTGCAATTGTATATCAACCCGTACTTGTATATATAATCTGTAACTAAAACAAAAATTTAATTATAATTTATTTCATTATTTTCGATTAATAAATTTTTTTTTGTTAAAATGTAGAAGTTAGCCACAACTCAGTCTGTGGCTTTTATGTAGAATTAACCTCGGTTTGAATTGTAGTTTATCGTGGCTATTATAGCTACAAATACAATCGCTTGCTATTAGTGGAAACTGGCTACAAAATAACGTTGTGGCTATGTCGTAGAAAAGCGGCCACCAATAGCTACAACCCAACGATAGCCACAAGCCTATAGTCAACGAAATGTTTTTGTGGCTATTTGTAGCCATCTCTTAAATAGCCACAAATTTTGAGTAATAGCCACAACTAATTTTGTAGCTAGAATGAACTTTTCTTGTAGTGTCGTAACCCTGATCACCAACTTAAAAATTTAGCGGGATCAAAATATATAATATAAATGTCAAAAATTAAATATAGGAGTCAATGTGTGGGATTTGAACTAGAGTTTGTAGGTTCAGTGGTGCACTTTTTTTTTTTTTTTGAAAATATTCGGTGGTGCACTTTCACACCAACTTTGCCGTAACTAACAAACGAACATGGCTTGCAAATCTAAGTACTGTATAATTTACTGGTGTCAACTGACACACATCCTCTCGAGTGGGTTCGCGCCTGGTCGCAACCAAATCCATTACATAGCCATCCATTATATATCTATTGGATATATTTTGAGTGGAGCGGAGTTAGCGAATAATGATGGCCGTATATATGTTGGTTTAAATGAGTTATTATTCAAACATGTGATGAATACAAAAATACGAATCCATGTATCTTTTCTTTTTGCTCAGGAATCCATGTATCTTAGTATCTATACGTAAGCATAAAATACTACGTACTAATGTATAAGATCATCGACGGTGCGTATAAAAGAAAGAGAAATGAGCGAGAGAGGGGCGTGAAAGAGACATGAGCGAGAGAGGGGCGTGATGTGAGGGAAACATGGATGCTGCGGGAGCTATGTAGGGTTTGAAGCCGACATTTTCTGCACATATATATATTTTTAATCGAGTTATATAAAAAGGAGAGTCCATTTCTTTGTATCTTCTGTTAGTTTTGTTCTATATGTTCTTCTTCATTATTGATTTTCTTTAAAGCCACACTTTTCCATATCGTCATAGCTATCATGTGGATGATGTCGATAAAAATAACGAGACTCCCAGTTGAGATATATTGCACATGAATCACCTATTAGGAATTTAGGATTTACTATGAAAATTTGAACTCATATATCAGTTTGATATTACCATAACCTAGTATTTCCCTAGCGATTGCATCGTTCTAATGTTAAACATCCGTGCTATTTGTCTAATAAATGATTTTTTAAATTTTTATCAGAGAAGTCAAATATTCCAAGTCGAAGATATATTACAATATACGTGTGTGTGAGTGCAGTTTGTATGTTCTTTTTGCATTAAAGATTACAGTTTGTATATTGCATGTCATGGTGGATATTTTCTATTGGTAAAATGTTAAATTATTATAGCAAGTTTTCAATTTGTGATTGAGGTTAAATTATTATAGCAAGTTTTCATTAAATATTACAGTTTGTATACACCCATTGAACCTCAATCACATTTATGTCCGCAAGAGGTTAACTCTCCGGAGACCACACCGCAAGAGAAGGAGCCATTCGAGAGTCCAACTGCTGCACGGACAAAATAGCAAGGCTCGAACCACCATTTGAGCCAAGATCAACATCGCATACGGCATACCTTATTGGAGAGGAACGGACGGGAGGCACCAGGACGTAGTGAGGAGACAACCAGAAACACCGGAGCATCCACTCTGTAAAGAGCAGAGAAACAAATGGTGGATATTTGTCTATTATGTCATTATATTTATATGTGAACAATCGATACTCCCTTTTTGACGTGAATGTTGTTATTTAAACTAAGTTTTGTTTCTTTATTTGTTGTTAGTCGTTATTTCGTAACTTTCAAGAAATGTCAAGCGAAGTAGAATAAGATAACAAGCAGCTTTGATTTTTATTTAACAGTAAATGTGTATTTGTATGTTTTCATACATGACAATCATAAAGTTTAATTATACTGCTTATCATACTTAGTTACATACTCACTGTAAAATCTGATGGCTCTTATAAAGTTCATGGTATGAAATTAGAGGTTACAACTCAAAACATAAAGAAAACACATATTATTAAAAATTACAATAGCTGTAATTAATTAGATGTATGAGATGCATTTTTGTCTGTACGTAGTTTAGTTATGTACAGTAAGCAGCTAGTGGACTTAGGGCGAATTATTTGCAAGAAATAAGCTTTTTGGTATGAATGATTAGTAGGTTAGTTTATATTTCTTGACCGCATTATTTGCTTATCTAGTCAACTTCTCACAGAACTAGTTATTTCCATGCTTACTGAGTATAAACCTACGTATATCCTTATATATATATATATATATATATATATATACATCTTTTCAAATTATAAAATTAAGCAAATACGCAGAGGCAGAAATTTACATATATTCGGCCTATATTTGGAAGTACTAGAAAACAAAGCTGTAATGACTTTGTTTGTTCCATTTTTTGTTTTAATGATTCAAGAAGGTTGACTGAAAAAGGAAGTACTCCATTAATGGTCTCTATAAATGGGCCGAAAGTAAGTAATTACTCCATTAATGCTCTTAATACACTAGTGGGCTCATTTAAAGTTCATAAGACCATTATCTCACTTTTCTAATTTTTGTGTCCTATAGGAACCTTAACTAAGCAAACAAAATGTACTTGCATTTTCTGGATTGCAAATAGGAGTTTTCGATCCATACTATTTGTTATTTTCGTACCTATTTTTGCATTTGGATAGCTTAATTTGCCCAAAAAGGATAGTTTAATTTGCAATTTGCGCATTGAGCTCTCGTGATGAATGTCACAAGGCTACTTTTATCCGTGTATCGATTTTCTTTCGCATATATAGCACCTTTTAAGGTCTTCTTTTAGTGTCTTATAAATTTATAATACAGATATCTCATACTAACTCATAAGCATCACACAATGTTACACTTTCAAGACACCCGGTGTCATTCCGGTAACATACAAAGAAAAATCTACAATTAAGCGTGATTCAACTGAAAGTTACGAGAAGTGATGTTTAACATTATGTGAGTGAGGATAAAACATGGACAAAAAAACTTGTGGAATCCACATAGGACTCTAGAAAATGTAGTTATCTTAACTCGTACTGCAGTATTTGAACTAGTGGCTAACAATTACTACATAAGATAAGATTGCTGAACTCTGATTCATATGTTTTCTATATGCTGTATATTGAATCATGTTAGTACTCGGGGAAGGGAGAGAATAAGGATTAGTTAATATAGTTGGTGCCAAATGCCAAAAGAAAATTTCAGCATTCAATCATTTCCAATCATTACAATACAATGATTAGGTTAAGACCAAATAACCAACATGGTTAACAAGATTTTAATCACTCCCTCATAATATACAACTTTGACTTTAGCATATTACAAAAAGCACATAACAAAAGGTTAGATAACATATCTGTAATCTTGAGTTGGTTATGAGATTAGATTCTCATGATTAAGTCGTCCAAAGTCTCCTATCATTAAACCTTTTCATTTGCAAAATAAGATATCAAACAGTGATTCTGATTCTATCTTGGTCGGTCTAGATTACATTCATATTCATGCCAAATCATTAATTTGTTATCTTCATGTTAGTTGATTTTGTAGTTAAACGACTACATTATTGATTATTTGGTTAAAACATCGCCTGGTAAAATGAAAGGACCTTTCATACAAATAAGAAATAGTCATACTTTATTTGTAAGAAATGATTAATGTCTGCAATATAAATTTTTTACAATGATCTGAATATTCACAGTGCATTCTAATATCAAATTTCAGAGCCATATTGGCAAACTTTTCTATTTTGGATAACTTAATAATAAAAGTATATGGTTGTTTGTGAATGCTAATTGTGAGAATGACTTTCATTTTCATTATAGTCTGAGTAACAAGGAAAATTGTTTTTTTTTTTTTTTGGGGGGGGGGGGGTGATGCAGACATAATTTACAGATTCTTCGTGGTTTTACTAAAACCATTACAAACTTAAATTAAACCAACCGTACAAAAAAAATGAAAAAGTCCACACCTATAATATATGTTAGATTCAAACTCATAAAATGAACTATGAAAACTCAGGCCTATTTGGTATAGTTATAAGATCTTAAGACTAAGAGAACGAGCTAGAACAAACAAAACAGAGCAAGTTATCTTACATGACATTCGAACCCCCACCCACAACATAAAACCACTTTGCAACTCAAATAAGCTGAAGGCTTTGGCTTCATAAATCATTAAATTGTAGGCTTCATAAACCTTACAATGTGGGTACAACTATATAACTGCTTGTGATTTCGCGAAATATCAGTGTCATTCAATTCTATAATTCCAATCATATGAGATCCAATCATATTCATCCACTGACCATTTTCTAGCTCACTAACAAAATAAACTACCAGTTTTTAAATAATTACAATGCTACATTATTTTGTTTTTAGAAATATGAAATGTGTATAATTGATGGCAGAGTTTGCAGGTAGATAAAGATGGAAAGAGGTCTTAATACTATGCTTCTTATGGGCAGTCACATTCTTTATCTCTTTTCTTGAAACTCATCACTTTTTTCCTCCTCGTCTTCGTAATTAGCGTACGATGCTTGAAAGTACGTTTGAATAACCAAAGAGAGAGTTGAAACCCCTAATTCATCCTGATGCATGCTATATCTGTCTTAGATTATCTTAACAGTGTTGATTTTAAATTGGAGATAAATCTGATTTAACTGTCTATAGTTTATTTGAATTGATTCATACATATACCACAAACAAATTTCACACACACAAATAACATATATGGCTTATATTTAGTATGAGTATATGACATTCAAAATTAACTCTGATCATTGCAGGACTCTTTATAGTATGGTATAGGGCCAAATGATCATGAAGATAAAATTTAACTTGTAATGCTCAAATCTTTTTCGATTTGTTCCTCCTTTTCTCAAAATTTTACATTAGCGTAAGTGTAATTGTATACGAATCTAGTAACTGAATATTTGGAATGTCCGTCGGCCACGAATGGCAATTCTTTCTAATATATGTATAGTCAAGTGTCACAGAGGTCTGTTTTTTTTACTCAGCATCAACTTTCATTAGCCAAATTCTAAGCAGGAAAATTCTAAACACGTAGAGGTTGTGCTTAGAATTGCGATAGGCGTGAGTCGGTCTTTCAGGACCGAATGATTAAAAAAAAGTTAGGAACAAATTGGAAAATACTCTGAACTTTTTTTGTAGAGTTTTTGTCAAAATTTAGACTATATCAAGACTTTATATTTGTAAGTAATACAAAGAAAATCTTTAAAAAAAAAGTAATACAAAGAAAATACTGCTGGTGTATTTGTTTCGGTCTAGTTCTTAACGTCAGTAACGTGGGTTTGATTCCCATTTGGCCATTTAGGCTTATTTTACTATTTTCTTAATTATCAATTTTGTAATTGCAGATCCATCTTCATCTTTTTGTCTGTCTGTAAAGATCTCTTAACCTAAAGTATTGGCCGCTTTGATATATTCACGGTCCAGACTGTGAAAATTTGGTATAGGTAGTTAAAACTTGGATTCTACCTTATATTAATCCTTTTGAGCTGCACGTAATCGCCACGGTAAGCTTTTGAATCCGTGAAACGTCCTCGTTTTCAAACACGGCATACACATAATATGCATATATATGAAAATATATGATATATAGCTTCATGATCTAAGAGAATAAATAAATTCTCGAAAAACTTTTTTTTTTCCATAGTTTACTGTTTTTTCTGCAAACAAAACTATTCATATCTGATATCTCTATCGCTTAATGTTGTTTAGAGTGAAAGAGATTTAATTGTAGGGTGATTTATTTATACGAAAGTTTTCTCATACATTTCTTTTAAAATATTTCGGTTCTTATTTATAAAAAAAGGAAATTGACCACGTACAATTACAAATCATTTGATAAATTATTCAATAATCCTACATATTGTAAGTTATGGGATGGAAAGTCTAACTATTAATTAAATGTTGAAATCGGATTCAAATGAGGCCTTCTGCGATTTATAATAGTTTTCGTAGACGAAATTTAGGTGAGTTGGTCTATGGACTGGCTTGCACATTTACACTTCACGACTCATTCAAAACCACTAATCATTTCCCGATAACATTTTTGCCCTCTTCTTTGTTTTTTTTGCACATTAATTTTTATTAGTTAACTAGGATTAAACCCGCCCTACGGACGAGTACAAAAATATAAAAATAATTGAAATACATATATATATATATATAATGTTTTATTTAGATAAAAATAAATCATTATATATAAAATAGAATAAAATCATAAAATAGAATTTCTTAAAAACAATTTGTTCTAATTTTGCTTTTAACAATATTTCACTTCAATTAATTTTAGAAAATAAACATCTAACTAATAGTTGTAGCCATAATCTAAATCTAATTTTAAATTTTAAAATTTTCCTTTCAATTTTATACACAGTCCCATACAAAACGTAAAAAGATATTATCGTAAAATAAACTTGTTATCATCTGTTTTTATCGTGAAATATGTTGGCTTGAAAAGAACATTTTTCTCCTAGAACAAACTCTTTTCCATTCTCTAATGTGTTTGCCTCTTGAATATTTCCACGAAAAATCTCCAGTTTCACACAATCAAATTTTGAATTGTGAACTTTGCCGAAAATGGTCTCTCTGATTGATTTAGAGATTTAAAGGTAACTAAATTTTGGTGCAGATAAAAATAGTGTCTTAGAGAAGTTTGAAAGTCGCTTCAAACGGTTTCAGTGCATAGTTTTCTCTTTTCCTTCACCATTCTTCTCGCTCTCAAGCTTGATCATGTTTTTTTATCAATTATGGTGATCAGTTTCTTTCTTTTCTGTAATTGTTGCCTTGACTTCTCCTTTGTATAACCAAAATTGGGATAATTATCTAAATTAGTTGATGAGTTTCTATGATATTTAGTTTTGACTAAGTTTAGTTTAGGTACAAACTATAAAATTCTTGTGTTTAACTATGTTTACAGTAGAAACTTTTATCATCATTTAACTCTATTTTCTGTAGATGTATATTTACACTTTTAAAAACTGTTGTGCTGTGATTTTTTGTGGTAGATTTTGCTGCATGCTCCATGTATGAAATATTTTATGGTTATCATATTTTTTCTTTGTTAGCATCATGTTATTTTGTAACTTTTAAACTTATTTGTGGCATTGAGTTTCTTTTCATTATGTTATGGCAACACTACTGCTTGTTGCTTTTGATATCCTGCTATGTTTACATCTTAAAGATCAATATGATGTACTCTTTAATTAATCATTGATGTGTTTATGATTGGTGTGTTTGATTATGATGGATATGGTTGGGTCCTAACTTCTTGTGTTGCAGTTGCTTATGATATATTTAGTTGTGTATTATTGTTGCTTGTGGTTGTTTATAGCTAGTGTATTTGTTCGTGAAAGATATGGACTTGGTTTCTTAGTTATTGTTTAGTACTACATATATGTATCATCATGTCAAAAAGTTATAATTTGTTATTTTTTTCTTGTTCTTAGGGAAGAATGATTCTTTCTTATTTGTGTAATGCTTAAAGGAGAGGACCGAAAACAATCACGTGCATGGTAATATTTCCATAATTTTTCTCTTGTCAATCTTTCCATTTTACTGTTTAGAAACCATATATTTTTATTCAAAATACAATCTCTAGTCTATATCTCTTTTGTCTTTGCAAGAGCTATGACCGCATGAATAAATGTGTAGAATGTGTAAGACTCTCATGTCTAGAGATGAAGAAATTATGGGTCTAACTGGTGACCAAAGAATAGAAGAGAATAATGCATTCCTTGTTATTCCCAAATCTTTTTACCATTTATAAGAAATTGTGTTTCCTCTTCATTCCTCTCATTCCTTTTATTTTAGGAGAATATATAACAAATTAATCCATCACCAATATAGATAAGGAATTATATTTCTCTTCATTCCTCTAATTTTATTCCTCTGTATTTTTTCCTTACTCATTCCTCAAATTTTGTCATGGTCACCAGTTAAACCCTATGAGTAATGAAGTCATATGAAAAACACTTCTTGTAAGTTGGTTCTTCACTATCGCATCTCCATATAAAAGAGGCTTTCCTCCATATGAACTTATCCAAACATATTTTCCTATATAAATGAGGCTTTCCTCCACCGCATCTCATCTCTCCAATATGTCTTTTTCTCATTTTTTTTCATCGGTGTGATTTTTCTCTGTATTTGTCAGATTTGTCAGATTTAAGAACCTATATAGTGAATAGACATGTATATTTTTTGTATATATATATTTAAATTTATTTATTTACCATCTGTGGACCTTACGATTAGAAGATGTTGAAGATTTCTATGTAGAAAATACTATTCACTCTAGTTCCTGAGCATTTTTCTTCTTGTAAGTTGCTTAAATTTTTAGGTGATGTTACTTTTGAAAGAGCAACATATATCTGGCCGTGACTGAAAATAATTTAGACAAATATAGAATCACTAATTTCAAGCTTTTTCATTGACTTTTGTTTATGGTCATTGCATAGCATACTCTTATTGAAAATTGTCTTTTCTTAAGTATGAATAGATGATCTGAGACAACTCAAAGCGATTTATAGCGATGTGCTTGAGTATGATTTAAACGGTCTCTTTATATAAAAGTATTAAAAATAATAAACATGTAAAACTGCACATTGTCTGGATAGATGTTTAATGTATTTTTTATATTGTATATTAACTTATTCTAATTGTTTTGTTTTTATATACATTTGTAATATTACGATAGATCTTTAATGTAATATTTTATTTCTAATATTTTATATTTAATAATTATATATTTTATTATATATTTTCCATATAGATGTTTAATGTAGTTTTTATATTTTTATATTGTATATTTACTTATTGTTTATTTTTCTTATATTTATATTTGCTTATTCTAATACTGTAAATAGATGTTTAATATAATATTTTTATTTCTTACATTATGTATTTACTTATTATTTACTATAAATTTTCAGATATATGTTTAATTTTGTTTTTCTATTTCTTATATTGTATATTTATTTTTTATATTTTTCTGATATTGTATATTTACTGATTCTATTTTTTTTGTTTTTATATCAAATGGTAATATTATGTTAGATGTTAATGTAATATTTTTTATATGTATATTTAATTATTATTTACTTACTATTTTTAATAATAATGTCACATGCCATCTTTCAGAAGAATGGTTTCCGTTGGTGTAGACGCTCTACGAAACCTCAAATAGTCCATTTTATTAGTATATATGTATATAATATTTTGAAATAATAAAAATATAAAACTATAGGTTATTTTAAATATTTTTTAATGTAATATTTACTAATATTGTAATGTTACCATTTATTAAAATATTTGGAAATAATTAAAATGTAAAATATACATTATCTCATATATATGTTTAATGTAATATTTTTATTTCTTATATGTATATTTACTTATTATTTGGCTTTCCTTATATTGTATATTTATGTATTATACATTATTTATTTTTCCTTATATTATATATTCACATTTTATTTTGTTTCTATTTTTTTAATATACGTGCCACGTGTCCACAAACGTCTCTCCCTTATTTCGCTGATGTGGACGGCTTCTGGAGCCTCAAAAGACTACTTTTAATAGTATAGATTTTCGAGTATGCTATTTTCTGAGCTGTTAGCCTGTTATTATTAGCTGTACTTTTTAATATCAAATTTTAAATACATCTTTGTATAGTCTCTTATCTTATTATATAAAGCTTAGTTTTCAAAGTTATTAATTAACATGATCGTGACACATGTCAATTATATATTTAAGATTGTGACATGTGTTAACTACTAATTTTTATATAAATAGTTAATTAATAGTATTATTCTTTCTTATATCCAAATAAAAGAAAATTGTAAAAGTTATACGAAAATAATTTTTCTTTTTTTTAAAAAAAAATATGAAAAAATAGAATTATAATAGTTATTTAATAGTTTTTCCTTTTAAAAATTTAAACAATATATTGTTAACGAAAATAAAAATTATATACTTATAATTATAGTAATCTTCCTATAAATAAATAAAATAAAATTGTATAAGCTATATGAAAAAAAAAAAATCCTTTTTAAAAAATTCTAATTTTGCATTTTTTTAAATCATGAAATAGAATTATGCAAGAAAATTGTAGTTTATTTCAAAATATTTGTGACAAGTGTCAAAAATATGATACAATTATCTTTCGTTTAGGATTTAAAAGAGATTGATGAAAGTAAAATTTCCATTATAAAATAAGATCTTAGAAAAGTAAAATTACTATTATATAGTTTTTTTACATTATATTTGAAAGAAAAATATTTGATAATAATTTTCATTATAAAAAAAGTTCTAAGGAAAAAATCATTGTAAGAAGCTATTTGAAAGTGATGTTTACAATTACATAGTCTTTAAAATTATATATTATTTAAACATTTGATTGTAATTTCTTCTTTTTAAAAAAATTATAAAAAATAATTATAAGAATCTGTTTGAAAGTAATTATTTTTTCAAAAAAAATATTGGTTTCAAAGATATTAAAGAAAGAGAATTATTAAAGATAAATATTGACTTTTAAGCAAAAATATTAAACAGAAACGAATTATAAAACCATACAAGTATAATAAATTTTTAATAAAAACATATAGAAAAAGTAACTACAAAATAAATAATATTCCTTTTTTAAAAATTTTAAACAAAAAGAAAATTAAAAAAATACTCTTATTATTTCTTATAAGTAACTAATTTTCCTTTTCTAATAGATATTTGTATGTTAAACATTTATGACAAAAAATAGCTACAAATAGTTCACATCTATATTTAGGTTTAAGCTACATGAGTATTTTTTTAATTACTTGATACAACTTAATTTTTTCTCTTATCTTTATTACATCTTATGGTATTTATCACTGTTCAGAAGAAATGTGACAAAATCACTTCTGAAATAATGTATATGATATATATCTATATAATTAATAAAAAATTGTGAAAATAAGTTAGTTGTATAAAAATATCAAAGACACCCCAATTATAAAATAATTAATTTTCCTTTTCTAAAAGTTTAAATAAAATAAAACTGTAAAAGTAATCTTATTTTCTGTATAATTAACTAACTTTACTTTTAATAGTTTTGTGTTAAGAAATTATAAACCAAAATGAAAAACATATTTCACCCGATATGATTGTGACATATATCAGTTAAAACAATTAAAATATGCCATTATGTGAAAATAATTTTTTTTCCTAAAATCCTAAATAAAAGAGATTCATAAAAAAAATCTTTTTAATTAACCAAATAAGATTTTTCTTAAAAAATCCTGATCAGAGAGAATCGTAAAATTTGAATTAATAGTAATTTTCACTTTGAAAATTTTATTGATAAATATGATACCAAAAAATAATTAACAAGAAAAATTGAAAAAAATATTACTGGTATTGAGAAGCCTAACCTTGAGAATGTCAAATTTTAAAAATAGTTAATATTAACTGTACATAATTATTTCATAGTAATTTTATTTTTCTTTATCCTAGACAAAATAGAATTGTAAGAGATTATTTAATATTATATTATTTTATAAAACCCTAGAAAATGTAAAAGAATTTTTGATAATTTTTTCCTTTCTAAAAATCTTAATCAAAAGAGATTTGTATCATATTTTTAAGTCATAACCAAAATAGAATTGTAAACAATTATTTGATAACATTTTAAGAGAGAATTTAAAGATGAACATGATAATAAAAATTATACAGCTAATAAAAGAACTGTAATATAGTATTGATATAAATCGTAAAAATAGTAAATTTGAAATTATTTATTATAAACTAGAAATAATTATTTGATAGCAATTTTTTAAAAAACTTCTAAAGAGAAGATAAATTGTAAAAGTTTATATAACAGTAATTTACCTTTTCTACATCCTAAACAAAAAAGTAAAAGAGTATTTAATAGTATTTGTATATTTAAATTGTACATAAAAAGGAGATTTATAAATAGAATATTTTCCCTTTAGAACAAATCCTAAGATAATAAAATTTTAACAAATTATTTAATAAAATAACTAATTATTAAATTAAAACATCAAACAAAACCCGTTGCAACGCAACGGGCTTATGTCTAGTTTATTATATACAGTTGCAGAACCATTTTGGTTGGAGAGGAGTCAGTTGACACTCTTATAATATTTACAAAATTGTAAATTTAGGCTTTGTTTTATTGTTATTCTTGTGGTGAGATGGTCAAAATCTTTCTTTTTGGGTTTCTCATGCATGTTTTTTTCTATAATAAATTAATCTTGGCCCTTATAAAATTTATATCTAGCTTCGCCACTGATTACATATGCTATTAGTCACCTTGAACATATTAGGGGAGTGATTGGTAAAAATCATGTAACTGGGAGTAAATTAAAGTAAATGAACTGAGTGAAAAAAAATGGGAGTAAACAAATAAATAAATGTCACATCCAGCGCAACTGACATTCCTACTTCAAAAACGAAGAGGAAAATACAAAGCAATTTACCTTCACTTAAATAGTGTCTGGAATAAAAGAATAAATTAATAATTAAAATCTTGTCCACCTGATTGGTAAGTTTATGAGCTGAGTAACATATTTATGGCGAAAATATTAACGCTATTGATGACTTTCAATCATACCCTAGATGTTACTTGTATTCAATCATTTTTGTTTATCCAAAAAAGATAGACAAGTATTTTACATCTACTCGCAGTTACCATTGCTTATACTTGTTTTGCATAATTAAATTATCTTATGGATGCCGAAACAAATTATGCTGTCTTTGATTAAGTTGTTATTCTTTCTTGCACACAACTGGTTTCTCAATTTTGTTTTAATCATAAAATCACATACGTCATTGTGCCTGCTTTATTCCTCAACTCTTATAACAAATTTTATAAACCTTTGTTTATATAATTCCAATGCAAGGCTGTTATCCCTTTCCTTTCAATTATTTCATTTCTTTACTATAGCTTTGTTTATATCTTTCGGCCTGTTTTCTTTCCATTATTTTCGAACATTTTTTCTTTCCATTCTGCAACCGCTAATTTTATCTAGTACACAATTCACTAACTATAAGAAAATGAACATTCTACTCAGATACATTATGATATATTGATATCGTATATAGATTTCCTACATCAAATATGCTGGAGGATATAATATTTTATATGATCGTTAAGTAGGTAATTATATTTTCTTGAACTCGGAGGATTCAGTTCTTCAAATCTCAAGGGCTGCCTTTTTTTTGTCAATCAACTACTTCATTAAAACAAGAACAGAGTTTAGTCTTCTACAACAATTCAAGCAAGTCCTGATTTTGCCAAGGAATCAGTTTGAGAGTTCTCTAAACGAGGGATAAAATAAAAGGATAGTGGACAGAAGAGAATGGCAAGGTTCCTGATGTCCACGAGAATACCCGCGATCGCGTTCACGTCCTGCCCTTCACGAAGGGCTGAGATGAGGACTTGACAGTCCGAATGGATGGTGAGGCTTTGGAGGTTAAGATCCACGGCCTTTCTTATAGCTTCCCGCATAGCTAGTGCTTCTGCCATTAGAGCTGAGGAAGTGAACAGGTGGTTGGAGGAGCCCCGACAGAGAACTCCCCCCTCTTCGTTCTTGATGATCCAGTCCATATCTCCTGCTTTTGAACTTTCCTGCCAAGCTCCATCACACCAGCAGGAGGGGGATTTTAAGGTTCTTTCCTTCTCTAAAGTCCTCTGCTTTTGCACTTTCGTATTCTTTTCATTTGCGGCTTCCTATGCTTTTGCATCCCTCACTGATTTGGAGATAACGTCGTTCACAAAGAAGACTTTTCCTTCAAAGATTAACTTATTTTTTGCACTCCACAAATTCCATAACAGCCAAGAGGCGAGAGGAGAAGAGACCAGACCTACTGGGGGTAGAGAGCCAGTTTTAATCCAGGAGGAGATCCATTCTCTGATAGGAGTCTCGGAGGTGCCTGGTGTTGGGGTCGACGACAGAGGTGCTTTTAACCAGAGCTCAAGGGCTGGCTTATTTCACTAAATTTGCTAGTAAAAAGTTTCGTCCCCCAATCAATATTTCATACTCTTGACTCATTTTTAAGTAGGATCAGTTTTCGTTATTGTCTACTATTGGAAATGATACAATAATTACATATTGTTTTAAATGACTGATTCCCTCATTTTCTTACTAAATATTAGCGGGGAATTGTGGGACAGAAGTCCATAATTTCTGGTTATTATAAGTATGTTTATTAGAAAATCCCTTCATTCAGCAAATAAAAATACGTAAAACTAATTTATGTACGACCTGTTCGATCCAATTCTATTACCGATGGATGCAAGGCTGCGTCTTCTGCTTTTCTCATTCCTTACAAATTGTCTGCATTTTTTATTATCTTTGCCTTGTTTTGTTTCCAGTCTACCTCCCGTGATGTAATAAAATCTAGTGTTACACAAGCTAATAGATAAAAGTTCAGTTTTCTAAATTTTAAATAAATAATTAGGAAAAGAGATAAAGACGTGGCTATTAATGAATGTCCTCAGAAGTTGACAGAAAACGCCGAAACGATATTTGCCTAATACTTAATCCTATTAATGTCCCAGTGATTAGTAATGTAATTTCAAATTTATTTTAAGAACGCAATTCCATATTTAAAGATTCACTTCAAATTTGAAGTTTTATTATTTTATTTGTATTTTGTTTATTACAATTAATTACATCTCAAATTAATATTTTAAAGTATTTTTGTTAGTCATTTTAATCTTTAGATCTTTTCTATATCTCATAACTATTTCAGATTTATTTTTATAAATTCATGTTTTACAGATAAAATTAAAGAAAAAAAAATAATATTGTTTTAAAACTAGAATTACCCAACAAGACTACCAAAAAAACTTAATAAAGAAATTTTTTTTAAAAGGTACACGAAGACAAATAATGTTTCACACATTTAATTATTTTAACACCACTAATGGTCTTGTAAATTTGCTGAAACCTCTAAAATACTGGCCAGTAAATTTTGTATAACTGAAAATGGAGCATTACCTAAAAATCAATGTGCTATTTTCTTGTATTTTAATATTTAATTATGTATTTTTATTTATAGTTTTATATTGTAGTAATATGTTATTAAAATATTATTGTTGTAATATTTTTTATATATACTTTAGTTATTTATAAAAGTTTTATACATCTTACATTAATTATAACAAATATAATGATTTTAAGCTAAATTATAAATAATTTTGAAGTTAAATTTAAAACTTTACTTTTAAAAAATCAATACTATTAAAACATGAACATTACTGATTTATACCTTTAATGAAAATTATTATTCTTTCAAAATTATCCTTAATGATATAACTAAGTAACAAAATTCATTAATGCCAATCATGTCTTTTGATTTTGGACCTATATTACATTTAAATGAGTTTTATTTATATATAATCAATTTTCTAGTCCATAAACATTTTTGATAATATCAATAAATTAAAATCTGTATTTTTAAAATGTAATATTACATATTGATTTTGTAACTAAATGATTTTACGACTTTATCACAATACTAAAAAAAATTGTGCCACTTTATAAGTTTTGAAATATTTTATGGAAAATATAATTGTTAAAAATAAAATCTTACTCAAGTACAAATTTCAGATACAATCATTGTTTAACTTATTTAGAAACATAAAACGGTTGTGCATGGCATTGTAAAATAAAAAAAAATCACACTGCATACACTATAAAATTTCTTATTATATATAATCAAATAATAAACTGTGACATGATCAAATTTCGAACTTATTTACAAACATAAAATGGTTGTGTGACACATTTAAAATTTCGTCATACTGTACATACTATAACAAACCGCATAAATGAAATTTGATCATGTCAAAATTTATATAATTAAAACGAAAAATTATCAATTTTTAAACTGAAAAAACAACAAAAGAAATACCCGCCCTTGAAAGGACGGGTCAAAATCTAATAACATATTAATGGCGGATCAAAATCTAGTAACATGTTAAAATTTCAAATATAAAATTTTGCAAACTCTAAAATAAAATAAAAAATATTTTTGGAGATGCTTTCAATTCCTTTTGGTAAACATGTGGCATGTGCCAGCTATAACCACACACGGTCACTAATTCCCTTCGGTTTGTAAAGTGTCGCCATAGCATAAAATTTCCAGTTAATTCTTTTACCTCTAATTAAACTAAGATAGACAATAATTAAAACTTCCTCCATTTTATGCTAAGTATCATTCTAACTTTAAACTTTTAGATTAGTTTTATTGTAAGTGTCATTTCACATGCAAATATTAAATTTCTAATTTTATCTTTATTTTTAATTCAATAATTTATAACACCAAAAAATTTATATTAAAAGGAGTAAAGCATAAAACTTAACTATTTTCTCAATTTGTATGCAAAAGTTTTAAACGACATTAGTAATGTAATGGATGGAATATATAATTTTAATGGTCAAACAATGATCATACGAATATTTTACTAGCTTTTTAATTTGTGTGCAAAGCTTTAGAACGACAGTTGATTTAAATGGAGAGAGTAAAGATTAATTATTTCTACTTTATTCACACTTTTTATCCAAAATTAAATAGGAACTAAGGTTTAATTAAGTACCCAGTAAACTGTTAACTGAAATTTACTTTCTCCCTTATGTAGTTGATAACTTATCAGCTCTACATGTTTTATCATAATTTATACAAACGTTTTATCTTTCCTTTTTTGTAACACAAGCGATTTATCTGTTTATTTAAAGTTTAACAAGGTTAGACATCAAGCACAAATTTATTTCTGATTGATACTAACCAATGCCGTATGGTCCGTGAAAGCTACGAGTACTTGTTTCCTAGCTTGGAAAATAGAGGAGGCCAAAACTTTAAAATCGGTTCATCCCCTCTACTTATTGTAGTTAATCACCTGCTCATAATGGAAACAAATTAGAATACTTAAGGCGATAATTATATTCAGAAAATTGAATAAATAGTTTTTTTTTTATCAATTTATTTAGACGTTCCGTGGGTCCGTAACGGTCCGTAGCCGTAGGTACTGGCTGATGCTTTGGAAAAAAAACATGAATTTGGAACCGGGAAAAAAAAACGGACCTATTTATTTAGACGTTTGTCAATGTTATATTATCAACCGCATTGTCAAATGAAAAAGAACCAATATCAAATCTCAGTGAGCGAATGGCCTACCTGAAATATTAGGCATGAACGTTCATATAGAGGTTCAGTTTCGAATCGAGTTTTTTGTATTGGATTCAGGTTGAATGTAGGGTGCATCCTCCTCATACAAATGCCATGAATGCGTATACCAACACTGGGAACAGTTCGAAATATTTAATCAAAATAGAGTATATAAACTGTTATGCAGTATAGTAAAGGAGGGCAGAAAGAGACACTACAATGCCGATGCATAGCATTCGGATGGATGGTCATGCAATTATTGTAAGCAATAATAATGAAATATGCATAGGCACAGAAGATTTGTTATAAGAAGGAAAATTGAAAAGATACTAGAAGATCCTTAAATCCAACAAGTGGGGTTACGTACGTACCGCATGAGGGGGATGCACCCTACCCTCCATATCATGCACTTGATTGACCCACTTATGTTTCTTTAAATATTGTGTTAATGTTTTTTCCTAAATATTTACCATCACCATAGTTCCAAATAGTTAGCACCATTATTTGTTGCAGATATTTACTATATTCTGTAACATATGAACTACCGTGTGTATTCAAACAAATCTTTCTGTTATTATTTGTAGAGAACCATGATGTTAATAATGGAAATAGTAATTGACTAGACCGAATTTTGAGAAATAGGCACATCATTTGAGACCAAGAGTAACAATTGCATATGAAGTTCATTTTAGACCAAGAGTAACGATTCGCTTTAAAATTTAAGATATAATGATTAGTTTTTGCATATTTGTTTTGGCTGCTTCTTGTTCTGAGAATATTTTTCAAAAGTGAGATAAAAAAAAATTGAGATGGGGTATCGCCGCACATGGGGGCATGGACACATTTCCAAAACTACAAAAATAAGTGATTTGGTACGTTGTGTTATATATTTCATTTGGTTTAAAATATATATCCTGAAAAATCAAATTAAGTTGTTCGGGAAAAAGCATCTTCTGCTAACATTTAACTGCTAGTGGCGAGAGACATGCTTATGCATTTTGGTGATATATATGCTTTGTTAGTGATAAATTAATGATTTTAATAATTCCTGCTACCCATGTGGTGGGTTTTATATATTTTATAACTTCGAAAGGTAAGAACATGAATTTGATTTTTCTTTTTTTCCTTTTTTTGCTAACATTTGGTGCAATTTTGTTTTTTTTTTATAATGAAATTTATATTAATCTGCCCGCGTTAAACGACAATTTAAAATGTGATTACAAGACTGATTAGAACAAAACATCCTAGTCGTTTCGTCCACCCACTTGAATTGGCACATTCCACTAATCCGTTCTCAAAATTTCTAAGATACCAGATGCCGTTCTCAACCTTTGACTAAGCCATATCTATATGAGGTTTTCCTAGTTTTCTAGAATGCCGGGAATATCCGTGTAATCTCCAGAGTAGCTAGCATCTAGTGAACGCCTCAAAACCTGTAAGCGCCACTCTGTCGGTAATGTTTGGGAACTATAGACAATGGGATTAGGATAAAACCTGTGAAAATCGCTCCAATGCCGCTTGTATAGTCGCCTACAACGCCCATGGACTCCAACCCAAACAGTCACTATGAACATCAGCGTGAAGCACAATGCAAGAAAGCAGATACTGGATGGTCGCCGCTAATGACCTAGTAGTGCTCCAAGACCTGCAAGACAATACTGAACAACACTACTATGTGCATAAGCACACAACACTAGGATGTGTCGCCGAATCACCTGAACCACCTAAAAGCTTAACTTTCTAAGACCGGAAAGAGCTCAGTACTCCTCGCCAGACACCTTCTCAAAGAACCGGAGCAAGGAAAGCCTTGACGCCAAACGATGAAACTGGTGGTACGGAACCAGCAAGACATTTCAAAGTAGAACATAGCACGATTAAGCTAGTCGACAAACCTCCAATCGCACTACTGGAACCAGATAGCCGGAAGAGAAGGAATGATGAATGGGAAGAGACAAAGCCGCCTTGGAGGAGCCATAGACGACTACCTCCGACACCGCAGCAAAGTAACGCCCCACAAGCCAACACCGAGCCCCAACACACGCCAGCTGCAAGCGGTTTTACCTCGCCTCTGAGATAGATGAATTCTCCAGAACAAACACGGCGAGAGAAGAGAAGACTGCGCTCCTCCAAGACATCAAGGATGAAACATACCAGTTTTTTCCAACACCCCTCACCCATCAACCAGACGGAGCCAAAGACACACGAAAGTCAGAGGAACGAGCCAAACATCGCCTCCACACACCACCATCCTTACATGAGAAAAGGCTACACCTGTGAAACCCTAAAAGCTGACTTCTCCGACAGAACCACCACTCGACTCGCGCCAAACCTCTGTAACCCAGTTGATCTACGCTGGAGAAAGAGCCTCTCTGCAGCGATGAGTGAAGTCGACACGCCACCAAAACCAGAAGCTAAAGCAAAGTAGAGAGAGTTGGAGAAAATACGAAGAAACAAAGAGAAGACGAGAGAAGAAGAGGGGAGGGTTCCACCGAACCGGACGGTCACAGAGCATTCTAACGTGCGCTCACGCGCTGTCGGTTGAAAGAAAATAGAGTCACTTTTGAATTATTCAAAGGAAAAAGTTGAGGAAGAAAAAGAAATTTCTTGTATACAAGCCCTAAAAGATATAAATTTGATTTTTCTTCTATGCAGTTTTATTTTGAAAGCTTATTCTAGTTTAAATACATTTTTGTTTGTCAACAAATTTTATGCCTTATGTTTTCTGCCAACAAATTAAATGTCTTATCAGTTTTAGTAGTGTTTTAGAATTCTAAAATGTGTACGTAAAGTGATAGTTACATTAAAATACGAATCTTATCCTGTGTATAGTCTGTGAGGGCCAAGTAATTATTTCCATAATCGATTCACTAACACAATTATCGTAACAATGACTTTTAATACGAACCATAATAATTAACGAAAATAAATATAAAATCACAATAAAAAAATTATCACTAACTCGAAAAGACAGATGATAATTTCGTAATGTCCCCCAAAAAAAGATAATAATTTCGTAATTATTTCAAAAACTAATGGCAATGTTGTATCCCCTTCACTATTTAAACATCGTCTCTCCCAAATGCTCAAATCCCTCCCACCTGACATTTTCTCTCACTTTCTCGTGAAAAAAACATATCAGCTTCCGAATATTCCGTCCTTTTCTACTTCTATTTTGACTAGACCGGAAAAAAAAAAACCATGGCCGGAAGTATTGGAAAATGCAGCAAGATCCGCCATATTGTGAGGCTCAGGCAAATGCTCAGGCGATGGCGCAACAAAGCTCGGTTATCTTCGGTCAGCCGTTGTGTGCCGTCCGATGTTCCATCTGGACACGTGGCAGTTTGCGTGGGCAGCGAGTGCAGGAGATTCGTCGTGCGCGCGTCATACCTGAACCATCCGATCTTGAGCAATCTCCTTGTCCAAGCCGAGGAAGAGTACGGTTTCGTGAACCGGGGACCGTTGGTTATCCCTTGCGAAGAGTCGGTTTTCGAGGAAGCCATCCGGTTCATTTCTCGGTCTGATTCTTCCCGGTCAAGCCGGTTTACTTGTCCTGAAGATATCCAGAAATGCCACGGAGGAGTCAAGAGCAAGCTGGATCTGTTGATCGAATCTCATCCGTTGCTTCACGGCGTCGTCGAGAAAGCCGTCTGGTGAGGAGTTTCGGTCCGTACGATTTCTGACCAGGTTTGGTTTGACTCGGAACGAGTGCGAAGAAAGAAGACGAACTTTCGAATAAATCGTCATTGAGTCGGCCGGTTTACCACCGTGCTAATTTCGGTTCAACTTTTTTATTTTTTTCAAAGATAATTAATTATATTGGGGGCCTGGGATTTTAATCTGGTGGCGAGTAACTCACTGAGTCAAGATAGACGAGGATGCGGGTAGAGAAGGAGATGGCGGTTAAAAGGTGGGTGAGTCGTTCCACCGAGTCATCCCGGGTTCGAGTCCGAGTTCAAAGATTGTAAATGTAAATAAGAAGATAAAATGAACATTTTGAATCAGATTGTTTTAAGGGATTTTGATTTAAATGTTATCACCTATAACTCTAACTCATCTTCAAATCTATTTTACCAATTGAAGCCTATAATTACAATGGACATGAGCTTAATAGTATTAAACTATAGGGAATGAAATATATTGAAAACATTAAAGATACTTAATATAAGTTTTTTTTGATCAAGATATCTATATTATTAAAGTTAAAGTACATTTTAGAGATGTTTGAAAACAAGGATAATAGATTAAATGAAATATATTTGGTAACATAAATAGTAAAGATATGTAATTTCTTTTATTTACACATCTAGCTATTGTATTTCCAATGAATTAATAATAAATGAGAATTGTTTAGAAACATGAATAACAAATTTAATACTTCTTTTTATTTACACATTTAAACATCATTTTACAATAAATCAAACATTATCTTTTCTATATTTCTTTTTATTTACAATTCTGTCACTATATTTACAATTTTTTTATTTACGATTCTTTATGGTAAAAATAAAAACACAAACTGAAATATAAATAGTATATTATAGGGACATCTATATTATATAATAAATTTTAAATACTGAATTATTACCTTATTTAGGTTAGTCAAATATAAAATTTTCAGGAGTTCAATTTTCAAAAAAAAACATCAGAAAATTAATAATAATTCATAAAAAACTAATGCAGAAAATAAATTTTTAAAACACGGATAAAAGTATGTCAAGAATAAAAAAATAATGGCTTATATTATTAATAAAAATTAGAAATCTATTATATTATAAAAACTATCTACTTAGATCAGTTTTAAAATATACAAAATGGACTAAGCTAACTACCTAAAAATATTTTGGTCTAAATAATCATAAAATAAAATTTAAAATTTTACAAAAATATTTCAAATCAAAATAATAATTTAAACTTGATTTATATCAAAAATTGATTTAACATATGCATATATTCAAAAATTTAGTTTTATTAATTTTTTTTCCAATAACCAATATTAAAAAAAATGTTTTCAATATATAAGAAAAATACAACAAGAAGACCAATTTGATATACCAACTTAAATTATGGTTTTTATATTTCACATTAAATTTTAAGAATATAATATATGTGATTATTTATAAGATCTTTCACATTATTAATTATTTGAAAGCATTTCTTAAATGAAACCTCAAAATAAAATCAATTTAAAATAACAAATGATTAAATCAACAAAATCATGATATGAATGTGAATTATCTCAACTCTTTTAAAATAGTTTCATTTAAAATAAAAACTAAATTATATAAACTAAATTTGATAAAATTATAGATTTTTTTTTGAAATGCACAAATGAATTTTTCAATACAGAGAGTGTTGAAGATATAAAATATTTTATTTGAATTAAAAAATTCAGTTTAAAATAATTTAACTTTGGTTTAACTAAATAAAATCATATAACGGATTAGAATTATTAAGAGTTTTCAAAAAACTAGTCATATATAAAATGAAAAACAAGTCATAGAAGTAAATTTAAGAGAAATTTCATAAAAAGTTAAAATATATAATTTATCAAAAATAATAATTTTTATTACGTAAAATATTTTTTCAACAAAAAAATATAAAGAAATTTAAAAGTTTTCAAAATATGAAAAAGGTAATAACGATAAATATAGTTTGCAAATTTAAAAAATTTGCATTCCGACAAAGGCCATGTGCAGGAAAGACTATTAGCCCATTTCAACTGGTTCTCCTGACTGTGCTCAACTTCTTTGTTTTGTCTTCACTTTACGGTAAAAAGTACAGACTATGGTACACATAAACATTTACAGCTTACTTTAATTAGTGTTTGGAATTATTTTGTGTACTCTGCATTGTTTAATCTAAACTCTAAATTGGTGCTCGAACTTAAAAGCAGTTTTAAATTATTGCTGCGCTCTCTCGCGATCATCATAATATAAAAGGCAGTATGGATATACGTATTAAAAACCAATATCCGTTAAAATCAAAATCAATCACAAATATTTAAAATTTTGGAAAGTGGATATCCGATCCGATCCGATCTGGCAATATATAGATACATATATATCTTGATTATTCTTAAAGTTTTAAATGTATAAATTTATATAATTATTATTCTAACATATGATTTGACAAATTTTATTTACACTATTGCTTAAATATAAGTATTACATAAAAAGATAATGTTTTATTACAATTATAATTGTTTTTCTTTAATTTTGTGTTATTATAATTGCTAACTAAATTTAAAAATTTACAAAATATGTAGATTCGCTATTTATTTGAATTTTTATCTTATATATCATGCGAAAAATATTTTACAAATCAAATTTGTATCGTTTTTTTAAGATTATTTATATCAATCGAAAGTAGAATAACAACTGGATTTTTCTTTAGCAGTTCACCTAAATAAACTCTAAATCTAATAGATGAATTATCCCCCCCCCCCTACCAGCTAATGCTAAAAGGCAGTCCTAATCTACTTCTTTTTCTCTTCCAGCTAGTTTCGGTTCTCTTGATTGAAGATGGGTTGATATGGGTTCATGCGAGCTCCTAGTCATTTCAAAGTACCTTGGATGGGGTCAGAGCTAACAGCTATGGAATTTCCGGGGCTGGTAGCAGTCTCAATTCTCGTATGCTTAACACGTGGTGGAACTAAGGATTTCATACCTTCTTTCTTTTCAATCTTTCTTCTCGCCGACCAAGGCGAGACGCTCTTAAGCCGTTTCAGAAAGGAGCCATCTACTACAAAATCCCCCCCCCCCTCCAAGAAAAGAGATAAATATGTCGAAACATCATAAGCAAAATCTCTATTGTCTCTCGTTTTGAGGGATATGGTGCTCAAAGTCATTCCATATAATTTTCAACTGTTTGTTTTAGCAGATAATCGGTAGATGTGGAATCAATCTGTTTTCAGTTACATATAAAACTGTGTAGACTTGAAAAGGAAATTCACTTAGTCATTTTCTTATAAAAATGTCACAATACTTTCTAAAAGCTACAATAATGCTATATATATGTATGTATTCATGAAATGACTCTGCCTCCATCATCCTAAGCCCCACATATATATACGATTTCTGGCATATGTTCTAACAGTTTCTCCTACTTTAATATCTACACACTCGTCAATATATGCATTCATACAAAAATAAGAAAAATCGTATACTTTATAAAGCATCCATTCAACAATATATACATCAGTATCTCTACAGATCCTTTTCTATTTGTACGAACACTGTACTGCCACTTGGAAAGGGAAACGGCATGAATATGTGTGAAGAGTTTTAGGATCGGAGTTATATGCGATACGTTTTTAGTGGATTCGTATAAATAGTTAGCATTCGTATAAAACTCTTTATAAATAGTTAGACACAGAAACTATATTAAATTTCTATTGTTGACAAAAAAAATTGATGAGAAGATTCTCCAAAAGGAAGCCGAAGAGAAACCCCATTGGGAGCCACTGATCCAATTAATCACGGAACTTCTAAGTTCTAACTCTCTACCTTTGCCCTTACCTTATGATCATTTTACAATCTCTACCCTAATTAAGCACCTTTCCTCACGCTCATTGTTTTCTTTTTCTTGTTTACAAACTCATTTTTAGTGATAGTTTAAAATAAAATTCGGGGAAAACTAAAGAACTTGGGGTTATTTAGATACTATCTAGATTGCTTCATGTAAAGAAAATAAAGCTATCATGATTTACGACTTTTCCATCACTTTGGATTATATCACACACGGTTCCCGTTCAAACTTCTGTGCTTCGATTTAATTCATTCTCGCGCTCTTATTTTTGTTATTTATAACGATCTTAATACAGTTTATAGTAAGTGTATTTATGTAGAGTATTCTTGCACTTTTCTTTATTACAACTAGAGCAACATGCAGAAAACTTCACGCTCATGCATGATAGAGTTTTGATCAAAAGTTTTGAAATTGAAAGAAACGATTAAATTTGTTATGATTAGGGCTACTTCCGGTGGGTGCATGCGTGTAGAGAAAACGAAACCAGCGGCCCTTTTGTCTCTATTGTAGAGTACAGCCTTGTTTTTTTACATATATTGGTTTAGTTATATCATTTTTATATGATATAACAAATCCCCTTTTATCCCATTGAAATAACTACAGATGGATGGATAATGGATGCATTATATCGTTTTCGCATCAAAGTTGAACCAAAATGTAACAGAGAAACCGAATTGAAACTTTATTACGTTCGAACTTCACTGAATGTTTCTGTCACTAAAATAATACAAGGTTTGGTCGTTTTTCAACCAATCTTACGTACAAAGAAGGTTTTATAAAATGGTACACTTATTGTTTGATTTCTTTTGACTTGTAAATTGTGTACCAAATTGGTTACACTGCATGGTGGAGTTTAATTTGGAAATAATGAAGTTAAGCTAATTAGTTTGACCAATATATCAATAAGATAACCTCAAGGGATTTATACGTGTGTATATATATATATATTGGATCGGTCTTATGTAATATCTCTCTACATGAATTACTTTGATCACACATTTACATATCAAATTCTATAGTGATTATAAATGTTTAGTATCTCAGTAACCTACCAATAACTTATAAACTTGCCATAAGAAACTAATAACTGAAAAAACCCACCCAAAACCGTAAGAAGTCACAATACATAAATAGGCTGCTTCATAGGTTATACCAACTTTATATTTTAAAGGTCAGAAACTTTTTGAAGGGGAAATCAAAGACTGAGGAAGGTAAGATATGTCACTTTGGTTGGCAAATGACAAGATGGTTGTCAATTCTATGTATATATGTCTCTGTTAGTTTTTGGATTACTTGCATGTCTTTCTCGATTGAAAAGCATTGTTTGGACTTTTGAAGAAAGGATCTGTATCGGTTTCGTCCGGTAATATCTGACCCGTAGGGTGATAAATATTGGTTCTACACTAATCATATATGACGTGTGGAAATAAAAACATAAAACATACCTCAAAAAAAAAACATGATTTGGTTGTTGTATATCTTTTTGAATCTTATGAAAATAAGCAATGAATGCCAATAGCACGCACTACAAGAAAACAGAGGGATTCTGATGGCCGAATTCGTCAGAAATTCGTCGGAATCAGGCAATACTGACGAACTTCTGACGAACAGGTTCGTCTGTATGATTTCGTCGGAATTCCGTCAGACAATTCCGACAAATTTTTGACAAACACCGAGAAACAGGATACTGACGAACTTCCGACGACAAACCGATGCAGTCACAAGAGACCAGAGTTCATCGGAATAACGAGAAACCGACGAATTATGGGAGTCGGAATTTTCCGAGGGACGGTTCGTCGGTTTATACCGAGGGACGGGTTCGTCGGTTTATACCGAGGGACGGGTTCGTCGGTTTATACTGAGGGACGGGTTCGTCGGTTTATACCGAGGGACGGTTCGTCAGTTTATACCGAGGGACGGGTTCGTCGGTTTATACCGAGGGAAGGGTTCGTCGGTTTATACCGACGCCCGGGGTTCGTCAGAATTTGTTTTTTTTTAATTGTAATTAATAATGCATTTATATATTTATTTTTATTTTTAAATTAATTATTTAAAAAATAAAATCTGAAATTTAAAACTAATAATAATATTATAGAATTTAAATTCATACAAACCGAAATAGAAAAAAAACATTCAGAAAGTTTACAAACCAAAATAAAAATATTCTGAAAGTTTTAAAATGCAGAAAGAAACTAAGAAGTCGAGGTCGAAGCCATCAACGTGTTCAGCTTCTGCATTATCTCTTCGTTGAACTTCTTTTGAGTTGCGAGTTCGGTAAGGATGGTGGCATTCTCCGAACGGATTGTGGCATTCTCAGAAATGATAGTGGAGTTATGCTCCTCCAATACCCCAATCCGTTCATCTTTGTCATGCAGCTCCTCGATGATCATGGGATCGGCATACGGAGCTTGCGAAGAAGATGTCGGATATGAAGAAGCACGACGGGCCAACCCAACTAAACGGCCTCTCTTCCTTTTTGGAACCGCCTACAAAAATATTTAAAGTTAGTAAATAGTAAAATTACTAATGACATTAATTATAATAAAAATCGTTGAATTAATAAATTACCTTTTCGACCAACTCATTTATTTGCATTTGGGACAGGTTTGTTGAAACTCCAGTAGAATCGGCGCCGTCATCAGATTGAGTTGCTATTTCGGTTTGCACCAAATCAACAACATTTCTGATCACGGCGTCCTGAATCTGACCCGTCTTCTTGTTAGTGTGAGCCGCCTTAATGAGGGTCAGAGAATCAACGGGATTACCGTCATTTGCTATAATCTGAAAAACCACCAATATTAATTAGCCAATAATATATAAATATTTATTTAAATAAATATAAAGATAAAAAAAATTAATTAGCTTACAAGATCATCCTTCTTAGTAGACATGGAGCAGGCGCCGAGGTTGTGCACATACATACCTTTCCCGCCACGATCACTCCTCCGGTTCTTGGAGTACCTAGTATACGCCTGGGCAGTTTCTTCCTTCTCCCAGTGAGCTATCAGCTGCTCCCACACCGTCCCGTTGAGGAACCGTGGCCTCATGTTCTTCTGCCAAACTGTCTTCCACGAGTTCATCTGCTTCGTATAAGAGTCCATGGTCTTCTCGTTAAATTTCTTACGAACTGTTTCCGTAAGATCGAGATGCCAGTTGAACTCTTGCTACAAAACACATAACATTTATTAATAAGTAGATAAAATAAATAAATACATAAAAAAATGAAAAATTACTATACCGCAAATTGACGAAACCACAACTCTCGTTCGTCCGGAAGGATCACACTCCACTTCGGATAGCCATGATGGAGCATGGAATACATCATATGGTTGATGCATCTGCTAATGTCATTCCTCGACTTGGAGAACCTTTAAAAAAATATATGTTAGCAAAATAATAATTGGAAAAAAAACATAATACTACAAAAAAAAATACTAACCAAGTGCTACGTCTTCGTCGTGGGTGTTGTTGGAGAACCGGGAGATGCCCTCGACCCGGTTGTTGAACCAATTGTTCAACTGACATGACTCCGGCGAGAGGGGCAGCGGGAGCTGGAGCGGGAACGTGAGGTGGAGCGGGGGCTGGAGGAGGAATATAGGCGGGTATCGAGTTTTGTTCCTGGGACGATCCCGATGCACGGGACATATGGGAACTTCTCGCGAAACTCCGTCGCTACCGAGTAGGGGCGTGGAGATCCGACCTGAAAAAATAATAAAATTTCATAAATACGAAAAAGTTTTTAATGTTTTATATTTTTAAAGTTTTCATTTATATATAGAAATGAAAAAATAGAAAAATGTTTGAAAAAATCAAAAACGTTTTTTAATGTTTTATATATAGAAATGAAAAAATAGAAAAACGAAATATAATGTTTTATATTTTTAATGTTTTCATTTATAAAATTTCATAAAAAAAATAGAAAATGTTGTTAAATATTTTAAAAATCACAAAAATGTTTATAAAATTCAAAAAATGTTTGAAAAAGTCAAAAACGTTTTTTATAATTCAAAAATATGTTTTATTTTTTAAAAGAATGATTTTAAAAATCAAAAACAATTTGAAAAATCATCAAAACGTTTTAAAAATTAACCGAAACTTTTTTAAAAATCATAAAAACTTTTTATATATCAAAAAAACGCATTAAAACTTCAAAAACGTTTTGGAAAATCAAAAAAACGTTTTTAAAAATCATCACAAAATTTTAAAAATTCATAGAAACGTTTTAGAAATTATAAAAACCTTTTCTATCTCAAAAAACGCATTAAAACTTCAAAAACTTTTTGGAAAATAAAAAAAACGCTTTCAAAAATCATCAAAACGTTTTAAAAATTCATAGAAACGTTTTTAAAAAATTTTAAATCATTTTTTTGATTCTAAAAACGCTTTAAAACATCAAAACCGTTTTGAGAAATCAAAAAAAAAATTTCAAATCATCAAAACGTTTTTAGAATCAAATAAGCGTTTTTACAAACAACAATCAACACAATAAACCTAACTAATACATCCTAAACTATCCAAATCAACCTAAAATCCGAGATCTAAGTTCCAAATCCCTAAACTCTACATGAAACTAAGAGGAGAAGAAGAGATAAGAAACTTACATGAGAGGGAGGAGAGGAGAGACAAGATATTGAGAGAGAGGAGAGGAGAGACGAGATGATTGAGAGAGAGAGAGGAGAGGAGAGGAAGGGGAAGAGGCGAGATGATTGAGAGAGAGAGAGAAGAGAGGAGAGGATGCGGCGGATAGAGAGAAAAGAGATAGAGGAGGAGTTCGGCGGATGAAACGAAGAAAGGGTTTCCCTAATATATTTAGGGATTCCGACGGACAAGGGTTCGTCAGTATTCCGTCGGAATCCTTAAATATATTAAGAATGGCGCTTCGCGAAATATTTCACGCGGTTTGGTTTTCCCGGGTTAAATATATATTCCGACGGAGCACTGGTCCGTCAGAAAATTCTGACGGCATTTTGACGACATATTTTGACGGAATTCCGACCTTTTAGTGTTTAGGGGTTCATTTCAAATTTCTAAATGCAAAATCCTAATGTTTGATAATATATATTGTATTTGCATAAATATTTAACAGAATAAATGTTTTTATACCATGATTTTATACAAAAACATTTTTGAAGTGTAAGATTATATGAATGTGATTGTATAAGTATATGAATGTTAAGATGAGATGTTATGAAAAGAATGATGTGCATATATAAATGTTTTAACGAGTTGATATATTTGAACGGTTATAATCTAATACTACACTAAACACTTATTATGTGTTATTTTTATAATTTTGGCATCTAAACTTATAGATTTAGATGTTTAACATTTTTAAAAATAAATATCCTTGGAATGTCTTCGGTTTTTTCCGACGACATTTTGACGACCCCTCGAAAATTCACTTAAACCTCATGTCGTCGGTATATCGTCGGTATAGTGCGAGGGAATTCCGACGGACAGGGAAAAAAAAAACTATTCCGAGTCTTCTGAATCTTCATCAAACTCTCCAACCTCAGCTTCTGGCTCCGAATGTAGAGCTGCATCATCTCCAAACTCAGTAAAATCCTCAACGAGTTCAACATCTGCCATATCTTCAACTGCAAGGGCGTTGCTGGTAGACTCAAGTTGCAATGGTTCATCATCATCAGAAGTTCCATCCACTCGTCCTGGTGGATTGATATGTGTTACAGTGACCCTTGGATCGTCTCTGTAAGTCACTGAGGGTAACTGATGTAGCACACCTATACATATCAATATATAATACAAGTATTAGTACAATATTTAACATTAATTAATTATATTGAAGTTTGTAAAATATGAATAATTGACATACCTGATCAGCTTGCGAACCAAGAATGAAAGGATCATAATATTGAAGTTTCCGCCGCGAATGAACCGATGTAACACCAAACGCATCAATCTTCACTCCTCTATCTGGGGTGGTGTCATACCAATCACAATAGAATACCACACAGCGCAATCCAATCATTCCAGGATATTGGATTTCCAATATTTCTTTTATGTTGCCGTAGTAGACATCATCACCAGAAGAAGAAGAAACACCAGCATCATATGTTGTCCTAGAATAACCTTTCTTTGTGAATGCATATCCTCGTGTACAAAATTTTGGATATGATTTGACCATATAGTTTGGTCCCTGCACAAATTCGCGTATCCAATCATCGAAGACTAAACCTCTGGTCAAACCATCATTCACCTACAAATTAAAAACATATATATGAGTGAAAGTTTATTAGTTTATATTAAATTTTCATAGGGTAATAAGATATATGACTCACATAACTACGAAGCCACATAGCAAATCTGTTATCTCTAAGTTGTTGAAGCTCAGCTTCTATTGCATGCCTGTGAGTCATACGCAACTCCGCCATATATACACTATATACAAAAATATTATCAATATGAAATAAATTTGTTGAATATTAATTAATCTGACAATGTAAATGAATAAATATTTTTACCTCTCATATTGTAGAACATCTTCACAGTTGGTGAGCATATATGTTTGCAAATGGGCGTGCTCAGTGTCCGTAAGTCTCCACTTCGTGAATTTTCCACTAGGTCGTCCTATTTCCCTGAACATGCTTGGGACAGTAACATGATATGTTGCTCTCTTCCCTCTGTCATCATGTCGCGCAGGTCTTCGGTGTTTGGTATGCACTTCTGGTGGAAAATAATTTTCAGCATAGGTTGCAGTTTCTTCATTGATCACTTGTGCCACTATAGATCCTTCCACCCTGCTTTGATTTTTGACCATCTTCTTCAGATGATGCTTATAACGCTCAAAAATATACATCCATCTGTACTGCACATGACCACCAAGTTCTAATTCTCTTGCGAGATGAATAGCAAGATGTTCCATTACATCAAAGAATGATGGAGGAAATATTTTCTCGAGGTTGCACATGTTCACTGGTGCTTTTGTCTTCAAATTGTTAATACCCTCTTCAGTCAATACTCTGCTGCATAAGTCGCCGAGGAAAATATTTATCCCTACATAGAAAAAAACATAATTTTCATAAGTATTAAGTTTATATAAGCATATATAATTGTTAAATATAAAAAAATTGTAAAAAATATAACATACCTGCAATTGCTTCATGAACATTACTTGGCAATAATGCTGAAAAAACAAACGGAAGGAGACGCTGCATAATTACATGGCAATCATGACTCTTCAAGTCAGTAAACTTTCCTTCGCTAATATCAACACAGTTCCCCAAATTTGACGCATATCCTTCCAGAAATTTCACTTTATCTGTAATCCAATCAAAGAACTCTTCTTTTCTTGCACCATCCAGTCGATAAATGGGAAAAGGGGCCATACCATTCTCATCAACGTGAAGTTCTAAACAATCACAAATATCGACTAAATCCAACCTTGACTTCAAGTTATCCTTCGTTTTACCTTGGATGTTCATGATTGTGTTCATCAGATTGTCGAAGAAGTTCTTCTCAATATGCATGACATCTAAATTATGCCACAATAGATGACTCTTCCAATATGGCAGATCCCAGAAAATACTCTTTTTGTGCCAGTTATGTAGCTCTCCAACCGCACTGACTCGAATGTTTTCATGTCCACCTACATCTGGCGTCCTTTCTGCATCAAAATCCCTAAATTGCTTCAACAAATCTTCCCCACTAACTTTCTCAGGTGGACCATCAAATACCTGCTTGTTCTTCGTAAACGAAGTCCTACTCCTGCGGTATGGATGATCAGATGGTAGAAATCGTCTTTGACAGTCAAACCAACATGTTTTCCTTCCATTCTTTAGTTGGAAAGCATCTGTGTCATCTTGACAATATGGACATGATAGTCTCTCATGTGTTGTCCATCCAGATAACATACCATATGTTGGAAACTCACTTATTGTCCACATAAGTACTGCCCGCATATGAAAGTTTTCTTTGCACGATACATCGTATGTCTCAAAACCATCCGCCCATATTTGTTGCAACTCATATATCTGGTTAAAGAAACACATCCAGTGATCTTTTAGGATGATCTGGCCCAGGGACGAGAATTGAGAGGAACAAAAACTCTCGTCGCATGCACATACTCGGCGGTAAGTTGTATGGTGTCACAATAACTCGCCGTAGAGAATATTGTCTTACATGCTTTCCAAATGGGCTGAAACCATCAGTAGATAATCCACGATAAACATTTCTTCTCTCTTCTGCAAATTCTGGATATGTTGACTGGAAATGTTTCCAAGCCTTCGCATCTGAAGGATGTCTAATCTCACCATTTGTAGAATGCTTTGCATGTCATCTCATTGCTTTTGCTGTGGACTCACACTGATACAACCTCTTCAATCTTTCCGTCAAAGGCAAATACCACTTTCTTTTGAACGGGATCGGAACTCTCCCCCTCGTCTCCTGATAACGAGGTTTCCCACAAAATTTGCATTCTTTCCGTGTCTCATCCCCTCTCCAGTAGATCATGTAGTTGTCAATACATACATCTATCACTTCGTATGGTAGTTGAAGACCAGCAACAAGTTTCTGAACCTCGTAGTATGAACCCGATGCAACATTATCTTCAGGTAGAATACCTTTCACAAAATCAGTAATCGCATCCATACATTCTTCAGCCAAATTATAGTCTGTCTTAATACCCATTAATCGAGTTGCGGATGATAAGGCTGAATGACCATCTCTACAATTTTGATACAAGGGCTGTTTTCCTCCATCCAACATGTCAAAAAATTTTCTAGATTCGGGATTTTTTTCTTCCCCTCTATAATTATCATGTACCATCTGCCCAGTACCTACACCATAATCTATATCCGTTCTAGATTCTTCTAACCTAATAACAGGCTGAGGTTCACTAACAGGCTGAGGTTCGCTAGTACTACCATATTCATAACCAGTTTCCCCATGAAGGTACCAAACTTTATAATTACGTGAAAACCCTTTCATATATAAATGAATCCAAACATCAAATTCTTTTATAACCTTATTATTATTGCAAGTAGAGCATTGACATCTTAACATACCATTATTTGAATCTGGTTGTTGTTGAACAAGCTTCATGAATTCTCCAATCCTTTGAACGTATTCTTCCGTAAGCAAATTGGTGTTGGGATCCAAATGAGGTTTATCCATCCACGAATGATAATAAAACTCTGAAGACATGATTTTCACGGAATTATTGTGATTAAAGAGATTGAAGAGAGAATGAGGAGTGAATGAGTTGAAATGAGAGGGGGTTGAATTTATAGGAAATTACTTTCGTCGATTCGACGACTTTCTGACGGAATTCTGACTGACGTAAAGTAGTTCGTCGGAATTCCGTCGGTATTTTCAAATCTCAAACGGCTATAAAACGGTCATATATATTTGTCGGCAACGGTAACATGGTTCGTCGGTATTCCGTCAGAAAATACCGACGAATTTCCGACGACCTCAACGGTTATATATGTTGATCAAAATGTCGTCGGTATTCCGTCAAATCTGACGGAATACCGACGAACCATTTTTTATCAGAATATCGTCGAAATGGCGTCTGAATTTTATGACGGACAGTTTTTCGTCGGTATTCCGTCAGAATTGTCTGACGGAATACCGACGACTTAAATTTTTTTGTTTTTATCGGAAATTGGTTGGAAAGTCGTCAAAAATTTCCGACGACCTTTGTGTCCGTCGGAACCGCCGTCGGAATTCCGGGTGTTTTCTTGTAGTGACGTCGCTAGCCCAAGCTGTTTTTTACTGGTACGTGGACTAGTCTTTCACATAGATTCGATCTAACTTCTCTAATGTTTTTTTGCTAAATTATAAATATCATTCATGAATGAAAGTATGGTTACAACAAAGTTGAACCAGTTTGCTCGAAAGCTGGTTTGTTTTTAGAAGCCGCAAAAAGATAAAAAACTCCTAAGAAACATGAAGAATTAAAACCAAGATACACATACGGTAATCTCAGTGATAATTAAATTCAGAACAAAAGCCAACATAGCACCCAAATCACAACGCTTCTTGCACATCAGGGTAAACCGAAACGAGCAAGAGTGATAGTTGAAAGGCAAACTGCTCGAACACTCACCAGGAGGTGGCTCCTAACGGTTTCGACGGAGGCGGCAGCTACGGCTCCGGAACACCAAAGGAGGAGGACGTCGAGCAACAAAGCCAGAAACTAACTCGGCTTGAATGCCTATATGGGTACTCGATGTGTCGTCGCTGAAGGTGAAGAGCAAATCTTGTCAAGCGCAGGCGGTATAATCAGCCTCAACCGGCCACGCGGCAGTAAACTTGCGACGGAGACATCGAGTCCAAAACAAAGGCAACGCCGGAGCTGTGAAAAACGGGTTGAAGTACAGGAGGAGAGATGATCCCCTCAAAGCATGAGCCCCAACAAGAAAGCGAGACTCCGACATCTAGCAATAGACACCTTCACGGCGGGTCGTCCTCAAAACCCTAAGAGACGATGTCACAACGCGAGAAGCGAAGCCTCGGGATCAGAACCGTTGAGAACAACCATGGCTGTTGTCGATTGAACTACAATGGAGGTCCTCGGTGGTGAGCCTCATCACCACTTTTCTCTCAGATCTGAGAGGAGAAGCTCAACACTGACCGTGAATCAAATCGGGGAGAAACCGACTGGAGGAGACGAAGGTGACGGGACAGAGACGGCGATGCGTCGAACGTTCCGACGGATCTCGGTCTCAGATCTGACCCAGATCTGAGCTCAAATCGGTGCTCACAAGACAGATCCAAGACGCCTAAGAGAACCCAGTACTTGTCGAACCTCGCCGAAGCTCCGGAGAAACCATAGACACCCATGGTTTCCGGTAGATCCACGGGGAAATCCAGAGACGTCGCACAAAGAGGTGAGAACAAGAAAGGGTCAGCAGAGGAAAGAGGCAGAGCTTGGATATGACGGGGTTGGCAATGGCCCTCTCGCAGCGCCGATGCACCAGAGAGGCAAGCGAAGCACCGGAAAATGAGTCTCGAGAAGAAAGCGTTGGGAGAGAATTCTTAGAGGCGCGTGGGGTAACGCGCTTACCCGGATCAAAACGTTTTATTTAACTTCTCTAATGTTTAAGTGTTCAAATATCATTGTGGTACATATTAACAAATACTTCTCTAAGATCATTATAATTTCAACATACTATTTTCCGGTGAAACCTCAAAAAGGTGATAGAACCTTACGTGAGTCTAGGTTTTGCTCTCTTTTGTTGCATAAAATATTTGGCTATGTTTTAACCAAAACAAATATTTGGCTATGTTTTAACCAAAACAAATATTTGGCTATCTACTGTAAATTTATTCAAAAACGAGATACAAGCCAAAATGGGCTAGGCACGCAAACCAAAGAAGAGTTAAGTGGAAAAGTTTATAGAGATATATACCAAGTTTGCTAAGGCTTGTCCAACAAGGCCTATTTAAGACTTATTAAGAATATTGTCATTTATGGGCTATGCTTTATTATTATTCACTTGGTCTTATTTCAAAAAGTTTTGAAACCCAAAAAAATAGCCTCCGCTGGAAAGAACCGGTTCGGTTCGGTTGGGATAGATGGGGACAATATGTTCAGATGTTGCCACGTGATTCAGTTACGAAACATAAACCGTTGGTTAATCACGTGATAACCGATTTATAAGGTTTGGTTAGGTTGAGACGGAGTTTGGTGGAGGACAGCGACACCACACAAACGTGCACTTCAAAAGTGTGTGCAGTGTACAGTACAAATCTCTCCATACCTTCTCAAGTTCTCATCATTCTCTCCCATTCTCCTTTTTTTCACACACTTAATTAAGCGTATGATTGTGTGCACACACAAAAAAAAAGTGTATGATTGTATCTTGTTGTTATCATTACATAAAAGAAAATAAAATTTAACGATGAGGACCCATTCGAGCTCTCTTCTGATGCTATATATTTTCATGTCTTTACAGTAGTACCACTTAAGAAAGAAATATAAGTAATAAACCTTCTCTAGTAATTGTTAAAATGTAAGCAAAACTTGATTAAAATATTGATCGATGTGCTTCATCTAGTTAAATATGCTGTTCTTTAGCTTGAAGTGGACTTCAATTTCCAAAGCATGGACGTGCATGGCTAACAAATAGTTTTTCTTGATCACTGCAATAGTGCAATGTAGTCACAATTGTTGGCAAACAAGCTATACATATATAGTAGTACGTAATTTGATTTTAAAAATATAGTTAAACTTAAATATATATTTTTTTTTATTTCGTTAAATGTATAATCGTAGAGAAACAATTTAATGGCTATGAAAAATCACATTCTCAAGAGCTAACTGTTGTGGTGGTTTTGAATCGATAAAACATGTTGAACGTTTGATTTCTTCCTCTTCGGTAACTCGGTATTCTTTTTTTTTTTAACGAAAGTTAACTTGGTACTCTATTGGAGAGAAGATCCCACATCGGAAAGATGTAAGGGACATGAATAATATATAAGGGATTTGGGGGACTCCACTAATTGCCAATTGGTTTTAAGTGGAAACCCAAGAAACTTATCATGGTATCAGAGCAGGCCCAATACCCTGACCCATTAATTAATCCGGCCCGGACAGTGGCCCGATCATCCCATTAGCTGATGGCCCATAGAAGGCTCAGTTCTCCGAGATCGCTAGAAGATAAAGCATGATCTCGGAAGGGGTATGATGGATTCTGCGAGATCAATGGTTAGACCCACCATTATCTCGAGGGAGGGTATTGGAGAGAAGATCCCACATCGGAAAGATGTAAGGGACATGAATAATATATAAGGGATTTGGGGGACTCCACTAATTGCCAATTGATTTTAACACTACAAGAAAAACGGGTATTAATAGCATTAAGAAACCGCTATCATATGTCATAGATGGCGTATTATGAACCGCTATGTCTGCCCCAGCTATAATAGGTTTTCCGTCTACGATAGCAGTTTTCTAAAGGCTATTATATCGGAAACATATGATAGCATTTTTACTATTTGCGATTACAGGATTTTGTTATTTTTATTTATATTTTAAAATTATTAATTAAAACTAATATATTTGAAACAAATTAAAAATTATAATCAATTTTTAATATTACTGGTTTGATAATAAAATTGGTTTATTAATTAAATCTTGGTTTACAAAGATTTCGGTTTACAAACTAACCAGAAGGATAACCTAAAAAAGCTTAACCTAAAAAAAATAATTAACCCTACAGCTAGACTCTTCGCCGTCAACTTCAACTCCATCGATTTCTTCTTCTTCTACTCATCGTCTTTGAACACCATCCGCCTCGAGCCTTCAAAGAGCCGTCGTCGTCGCATCACCTAGTCGTTGCATCAGCACAGGAAAAACAGAGCCATGCTTTTTCTGATATGGAGTCGTATTGAATCGTTTGAATCTTGAATCGCTTAAATCTTTGTCTTCTAGTCTCGAGACATGCTTTTTCTGATATGTAGTCGGTGGCGAGGCCACCACCATCAAACTTCCTCAGCTTCTTCCACCTTATTTAACTGAGAACACAAAAACATAACCAGAACCAGAACACTAAGAGATAGAGAGAGACGGAGACAGAGAGTGCGAGAGAGAGAGAGAGACAGAGACAGAGAGTGCGAGAGAGTACAAGATCAGAACCTTGTCCCAAATAAATAAACACACACACGCAGAGCGGTGGTTACAACCACGACGAGCTGTGGTGGAGACGAGGACGAGGTCTGGTGGTGACAAGGTTTACCGGTGATGGAGATAGAGATTAGAGAGACAAGATCTGTGAGATTAGGAAGCAAAGAAAAAATGAGGTCTGTGAGATTAACGAGGAAAAAAAAGTGGAAACAAGAGAAGAGATTAGGGAGACAAAATCTGGACCATTAGATTTAGGTTAATCTAACGGTTGTAGTTAATAGGGTCTGATCCTCGTCTTTGCACCCTATTGGTCAATTTGTTTTAACCAATCAAATTTTGGTAATTACTTTCTTATTTTATTTTTTTGTTTAAATACACAGAGTATTATAGATAAAATTGTAGTGTGCATAAATTATTTTGATATAAAATTAAACTTAGATTTCAATTTTAAAATTTTAACATTAAATTTAAGTTTAAATTTTTTTATTAATGGTTGGATTATGTGAATCGGAATTGTAGTTTATTTTTAATTGTGATTAAGTTAATACTCAAAAGTATAATTTGAAAAACATATATATAATAAGTTACAGTTTTCTTTTACAAAAATAAACAATGTAATTTTATGTACTATGATATTTGATAGTTTGAGAACTAAGATTTAATTATAAATGTTAAGGATTTAAGGTTTGAAGTGTAATGGCTAGTTTTGAGTTTTTGAGATTAAATTTAAATAAAAAAATTTTAGTTTCATTTAAGTTTTGAAACTAAAATATGAACAGTATGAATGTTGTATAAATTATATTAATGTATATATTTAAAATTTGGAGTATAAAGTTATTATATAGACCTTAAGGTTTAGATGTATGTTTAGAGTATACAATTTGACTAAAGATTTAAGGTTTGCGTTTTGGAAGTTATAGATAAAGATTAAAGAAATAATTTTAAGTTAAAGTTTATGATTTCAGTATATAGTATGAAAATATTAGAGTTTTAAGTTTATGTTTAGAATTTAAAGTTTAAACATATTTAGGATTTAAAGTTTCAAAGATTGTAATTTATTTTTTCATAGCAGTCTTCAAAACATAGCTATCATAATGTGCTATAAAAAGAAAATAAAAAATTTATGTTTTGGCGCTCGTCTAACTTTTGCCTAAGTATTGGCGGTATTAGTGGAATTTTTTCCCGCTCATTAATTTTTTTGTAATAGCGGTAATTAACTGCTATCGATATAAATCAAAATAAAAAACTGATATTTCATAGCACTTATGAAAACACTGCTATCATAATATGCTATCAATACCCATTTTTCTTGTAGTGTAAGTTGGAAGCCCAAGAAACTTATCATACTCAAAACCCTTAAATCTTAAATTCTCTCTCTAGTGTAAACAAACAAACTACACGCACGATAGATAATTTGGACGCATCCACACACCTTGGTTAAAAAGTGCAACAAGAAAAAAGAAGGGTGGGGATAATCGATAGAAGGTGCCATGAATGGATCATAAAGGCACAACAACTGCAGAGTAGAGCCAATTCATGCAAAACAAAATAAAATTTACATAAATGATAACTTTGTGGGTCGTGCATTTCATAATTTGTTCTCCGCAGAGTTTCGATGTACATATATAAGATTCACTCTAAAGATTTGGACCACTTAAGTTTCTTTGGCAATATCTGGTGTGGCTGAAGATGAAGTTATTGTCTAACAAAACTTGAATAAAAAACAATTCCACGAATCAGTGATACTATTTTGTTTCTCTGATCACGAATAAATGTTTGTTGTTCAAATTGGTTCATATGTTTCTCTTTTAAAAACATTTTCCCCTAAATAATATGGTGAATATAAACAACACAAAAAATAATTCGGACATGAAGACATGGACTACGAGTGCTTGTAGTGGAAGTGTGGAACGTACATATATCTGTATGTATAGTCTTTGTTTCGGTTTCAGTTGCTAAAAATGTGCAATACAATTAACTTCTCTTCTCTGTTTCTCTTTGTTCTTTATCTTATGAGGAATTGCAACGTACGAACGGACGAGGTCAGACGCACATGTTCGTTAGCAATTGTTTCAGATTCCCCGCATATATTTTTCTCAGTTTGTTTATTTACTTTTGAATCACAGTTCCTGGTGTTATTTAGACAGTAAAAAAAAAATCGCACAAAAAAAGACAGTAAAAGTACAAAAAAGAAAGACAGTAAAAACTAAAAGAAGTATGTTCACCTGTAAATAAATCATTTATTTATTCAAATTAAAAGTTTTGATTTAACTAAGTCTAAGTAATGTCAATATATAGATAACGTCCAGAATTTCTAAATCAACATTAAAAAGTTATGTGATCAACAAAATTTGATTTTATCATACATGTAGTGCTTATGTGCTTCGAGGCTTTACCGATGATGTGTGTGCAGCTGGCTTAACCCGGTCAAATGGTAACGTCGGTTTTGATAAAATACGTGTTTGATAGCTTAAATGCTTATTTGTTTATCACTAACAAAGTTTTAGATGCCAATTAACGAATTATGATGCATATAACTAACTGATTATAAAAAAAACTACCTGATTATAACATGAGAAAAGACAAGAAATGACTCTTTCTCAAATCTCTCTCTCACTCTCTCTCACTCCTTATTTTCCAAAGACAATATGTATTTGATCAAAGGTAAACTGTTGCATATCATCATTAGAACATGTTTAATGAGGAGTTCTTAGGGTGAGTTTCTTAACGGAATATAAAAACCGTCTTTTAATTTTTAACTAAAAAAATTAAGAACCGACTCTTAAATAATATTAAACATGCTCTGATTAAATACGTTGAATTTAGGTGTTCTGTCACATTCAGGAAAAGACACATTGTGTTTGAAATTTTATTTTCTCGATGAATAGTTTGAATTAGTTAAAACTATCCCGATATCCCCAGCTAAAATCATTTACCAAAATAATTATACACTTTTTTGGAACACCAACAAAATAATTTTACATACAATCGAATAAAATTGAATAAGAAATTAAACGAGTGTGGGTGGGCATGCCAATAACATGAATTTGGCGATTGTTCGTCCTTCTTCTTTTAAAGCAAAACAAGAATTTCATACAATGGTTAATACTTAATAGCATTATCTAATAAAGGAGGGACAAGTAATAATCAAGTAACTAACTATTACTTACTTAATAGCATTGTTTCTTCGGAGACATCCATAAATTGGAACAATACAGAGAAGATTAACATCGTCCCTACGTAAATTGTCCATATTTTTTTAGCAAAAAAAATAGTTAAGTAATCAATTAGAATATGTGATTGGTATAAACATAATGACTAGAAAATAGCCCAACTCCATCACTTCAGGTTTTTAACCTCGGTACGGCTGGTCCTATTCCTCTACTTTTATTTTTATCATCTACCAAAACTTTGTTTGAAAAGTTAATAAAAATAGTTTAAATGGAATAAATAGAAACAAATAACAGAACCTATAAAAGAATTGTATCGGGAATGTAAACGTGTCATAAAATTTAGAAAGAATAATATTTACACAAACTCTTGTCCACTGTAATTTTGTGAGCGTGCTCTGTAAATAAATGAAAGCAAACAAAAACCGAAAAAAAACAGTTCATCACGATGATAATGATTGCCAACAGAGGAAGCAAAAGATCAAAATGAAAGTTGGATCATGTGACTTTTACAGAACAGAATCCTAAGGAATGTGATCTAATAAATAAAATTTAAATAATTATTTTTGATGATGATGTTGTTTAATAAAAGATAATGCATAAATGATTTTTTCAAGTATATTTTTCTTTCCTATAAAAAAGAAGTGGAGTAAAGCTGTCTCGCGTGCTGGTGGTGTTTGGGGACCCATCTCGTTGAAATATAACAACAAATTAATTTATCCCAGTATCTTTAGAATGTTAAAATTTTAAAATCAATTTTATCGACCATAAAATTATAACGTACGAACAAAGTGAAGGCTGGAAAATAAAATGGGGTCTATTTCGAGGTAGAAAATCATTCTCTTGTAATCATCGCTCGTCCACCATCGCCAGATTTTCACTCTTTATATTTCCACTCTTTATATTTGCTTATTGTCACGTATTACTAATTAGAGTAAAGTTTTTATAGCTTTTTTTTTATAAGACAAGTTTTTATAGCTACTGGAATAGGAATTCGTCACGGACTTTTTTGTTAAAACTATTTAGAGTAAAGTTAGCAAACCAATTTAAATTTAATTTGTTTTGTATCTTATATTTTTCATATTCTCGTATTTTTGTTTTATAAATAAAATATTTTGGAGAGAAATTCGGGTATTCTCCAAATCGGTATTAAGCTATTCATTTTTTTTTTGTTTCGCATGTTTATCTATTTTCACAATTATCGTGATATCAGGAGTATTCGGTTTCTTATGGATTTAAAGCTCTGAATAAATTCAACGTGCAGAAAAACTTCACATGGCATACACTGTAAGTATATCTACGTGGCTCGCATGTGCATTGCACTTAAGGCGCCAACACTCTAAAATGAAGTTCTCCTTTTCGTGTCTTTTTTCTTTGTTTTGGAATTTCGTTCACATGAATATTTTGTTCATGTTTCTGAACGGATACATATTACATTAATATACATCAGACGGAATATAAATCGGAAGTGAATATATAACATATGATAATTAATGTCCACACGGACATGTAAGAGTTCGAGTAAAATACTAAACTATTATAAAAAGTAGGAGTATTTAGGAATATACTATCTATATGAAAACATCGTATAGATAGCTGTGTTGCTTAATATATACACATAATAATATGTATTTTGCGAGTAGTTGATGTTCATCTGTCTTCGTTTTAGCAGGTAAAGGAACGTTTATTTGTATTTTATTGTAGTTGGTAACAGTTGCGAGTATTAGGTCAGTATCTATATATGTTAATCAGTTAACCTATTAAATAAAATTAAACAACCAACTAAAATTTTAAAATCAAATAACCCATGTATCGCTTTTTATTAAATACTGTAGCAAAGTCCAGCTATTAGATTTGTAATAAAATTGATGATTAGTAGATCAAATTATTTATTGCCATCGATCCAAATTGGTTTGATGGGTCGTCACCGTACCAAAATAAGTAAATGGAACCCCCTGATTAGGAGATTAACCTATGTTTAATGGCCTAACTTTGGAACTGATAGATATCATTCTACTTAACGAGATAAATTAATGAGAAGTCTATAATATGATAAAAACACATTAGCCTAACTGTAGATCGATCGATGTGCGTTGGTAATTAGTATTTAAAGTTTTAAGTTCAGCATGTTTAGGTTAGGGGTCAACATCTACAAGTTAAATAAACAGTAGTGTTAATCTATTTTGTTGGTATACTTAGGTCTAATAAGTTTATTAATAAGTTTTTGTCTCTCTCGCATATTTGTTTTGAGTGAAGTTTGTCGTTTGGTCGAAGAGGGCAATTCACTTAAGGCACTAGTTGAGGTAAAATACGAGTTTTTGTGTATGAATACGTTGTCGTTTTCGTTATACCACGTATCGAGGCTTTATTTAAATGGACCCAACCACAGTCTCCCTCAATCAAATAAGACTAGATGGTTAAAAAGGTTAATTTATTATGATTATATATACGAAGTTGGCCCATGATAGGTCCCACCTCAATTCAGTCATCCGATGTCGTTTTGTGTATATAACCAGACGGTCATGACCGACTCGGTACACAGGGCGAGCTATGACCCGACCATGGATTGTATAGCCTGTTAGTATGTTTTCTTGTCTCCGACTAATTATGCAATTTTACATGAATTCATTATCAAGTAGTATGTACTTATTTTATACCCGTTTTTATCGTTTAGATCAGAAAAAAATTAAGGATGTATGTCGTATTTTCTTCTCTGTAATTCTTTTTTTGTATTTCCTTACATAGGGATTGCCGTAAACTTGCTATGATTATTGAAAGATAAAGCATACACGTACTAATGACCCTAGATAATGTAGACATATCACGTGATGAAAAGCGCGTTACGTGGTCTTTATATATTTGGACCCACTTCTAATTACTTTTTTAACTATTCGATTTATCTTTCATCAGTAGCCACTAAAACGCGATTCAACACAGCTCATCATATTCCAAACTTGCTTAGAATCCATAACTTTTTACGCTTTTTAGATTTATATATTTTTCATATAAATAATATACTTTTCAAAAGGACTCTCTTTTTTTTCTATTCGTCACTGTGAAGTTATAATTGGTATAAAGAATAAGGTTCAACAATATCGAACGAATTATATCCACTCTCGATTGTTGGTATAATAATTTATTTGTTGTAACGGGTGAGTGAAGTTAAGAATCGCTGATGAAACCGATCACAGCCGTCGGATTGATTACGAGATCCACTGTACAACGCATACTAGCTAGGGTGAGACCAAACCGGTAAGCGTGTGAATCGGGGCCACGGGTCTTCCTTGCTGTCAGCTGCTGTTTTGATTTCGACAATAGTTGGATGTTGACTTTTCTTTTTTTTTTCCCTCTCAACGATTTTAATTTTTTTTGTGAAAGAATTTATTTTAATATTTTAATTTACTTAAAACGAATTTATTTCAAAAGCTATTACAGTTGTTTATTTAAATATACCTGATGGAATTGCTTATGACTGTTATTATGTAAAGTCGAAGCTTATTGATAATAATTAGAAAATGACAGGTTAGAAAAAAAAAAAGAAAATGACCCTCGTTTATACTTTATTTTTCTCTTTATGGCTCGTAGACTCGTACTTTACTGTAAAGAAATAATGTTTGGTTTTCTGTAAAGAAAATATAAGTCGTTATATCAGCTTTTCATTTTTCAATTAATTTTCCAATCTTGAATAAAATAAAGCTAAAAAGATAATTTTTTGTTTCTTGACTCTCTGTCCGTGGAATTACTATATACAGATTGGGGTGTACAAACTTTTGTTCGCTGGCTTGTCTCTAAACTTGTGTAAATACAATTGCTTGTAAGGACCATATCACTGAATGAATTTAACAATATTAAATAAATAATTTCATATATTTTTCGTTATTCGCAGCGACAAACTCAAACAGTATCTATCCTTTTTTTCGCTAGGAAAAAGGTGCAATTGATAGTCGATTCGATTCCTTTTTTTCGTCAAGTGAGAGATAAAAAGCGGTGGGAATAGGCTATTCAAGCTACTATCTCTAGTCTATTTGTTACTATTTTGTCACCACTCTACGGTAGTCCGGTTTCCCGTATCTACTCCATCTAGTCGCTTAACGTAATTATTCTATTATTCACAAATTTATTCAATCGTATATACACACAGACAGGTTGTATACAACTAATCATTTTAGATGTAATCAGTCAATGTAATTAAAAGGAAAATCCTTCTGAATGGGCATTTATATACACGTATATATATATATATATATATATTCCAACGAAATCTCAGTTTAATGAAGTGCATTATCAACAGTACTAATCGTCTGTGCTAAGTATTTTGTCACGTTTATGTTGATTTATATAAAAAGAAAGAAAATATAATAGTATTCCATGCTTTGTACTGTTTATGAACAGTATGCTCACATAACACTACGATGAGATGGTGCGGATTAAAACATTACAATACATAAACAACTATTTTATGAAAATGATTTGAATCAAATCATATCTACTACATATACAACAGTGTTTATAAGTGCTAAACCAAACTGTACACACACACACAGAAACAAAGGCTGAGTAATAAGTGTCACTATTATGTATATAGTCTTTATAGAGGCTTCGTGTATATGGATACCAAGACAAAGAGAGACGCATTCAACGTTGAAGTCTTATCATAGATTCCAAAACGTCAAGGCTTAGGTTTATTTCCTGGTGTCTTCTAATAATGGGATTGACGAGCAAGGAACGACATGTGATACATGTCATTGTTTTGCTATCATCGTGACAAGAAAACTTGACCAGGATTTTAAGAAAATAGTCTATTTAGGAGTACTAGTAATTTATTTTGTTTCGACTTTACAAGGATTTTTAGTATTTATTAAGGAGGGAAAACTTGTATCTAAAACTAATAAAAAAACAAAAGGCATATAAATAGAATTTTTAATTTAATTGAATTATTGGTGATGTTTTTATTAAATAATAAATATAGTTAAAGAGTCGGAGAAGGAGGGTAAAGAAAAAGAAAGAGAAAGAAGGAGAAAGGGAAGGGAGGGTAGCTATCATGGGTGATTAGTTTAAAGGAGAGCCTCTGCTACGTTATAGGGGTTGAAGTGATAGAGAAGGCACAGATAGATTACTTTCACCTTCAACATCACCCCCTACTATCACCATTCACCACCATAACCCACCACACTTCCTCCCTATCTCTCTATCTAGAAACAGAGTAGATTCTCTGTTTTTTTTTTTCTTTTTAAAATCTATTTGACGATTTACTAGCTCCTGATTTTTTTTTTCGGGAGGTTCTGTTTCAGTGCTGCATTATCCAGTGAGTTTCGGTGGTGCGATTACTTTGCTTCGATTCATTTGATTCCTTTTTTTTTAAACCTCCTCCATCGGAGCTACAATACGTATTATATATCCTCTGCTTCTTCTTCTACGAACTACTTATTGAAAAAAATTTCAACAGCGTCGGTGACTTTTCGTTTTCAGATGTGACTGTAAAACGTCGGTGATATTGTTTTCTTTTACTAATTTTTTTTTTCATTGGTGCGGTTACGCGACGATTTTCTCTCTTTTGTGCCATTTGTATTCGGTTTTGGCGTTCGAATCCTGAATTCTAGTAATGGTTTTTTGTCGTGATTCCAATCGGTTTTTGGAGCTATTCCATTATTATTTTCGACTTTCTTTCTTCTTCAATTTTACAAGTGTTCAAGCTCTCTCATCGTAATCAGCAGAATCATATTCGTTTCTCGATTTTTTTTCTCGTTAGTGCTCTTCCGTCTTCTTCAATTGGATTTTGAATTCTTTTGCGATCGTTCGTATTCTTCGCTCTGGATCTCTCTCTTCCTTTTTAAATTTTCCTTTTCCGGCATTTCTCTTTCTCGTTTGACTAACAGTACTGGGAAAGTTCATTGTTATTTTCCGTGATTCGAAATTGTGTATTGCAATCGTAAATAACTGAGAATAATAAATTAATAATATTTGATGTTTGTGTGTGTGTAGATGGATCGTAAGAGTTGGCCATGGAAGAAGAAATCATCCGAGAAAACTCCACCTACCGTCGTCACCGAGGTTCTCGACCAACACCACCACGTTAACTAACTAACTAACTTCATCTCTCTTTCAATTCTCTAAAGGTTTTGATTCTGATATTTTTTTTTTAAAAAAAAAAATCAGGAAAATGGGAAGAAGCCGAGCTACATCCAGATCTCCTTCGATCAATACTCTCATTTCAATTCCCTGAAAGACGAAGTCCACAAGTACGTAGAGCAAGTCTCAAAGCTCGAGGATCAGATCAAGGATCTTGACTCCAAGCTTAATACAGCTAATGCAGAGATCACTGCCAAGGAGGTTCTCGTCAAACAGCACTCCAAAGTCGCTGAAGAAGCCGTCACAGGTATAATTCAGCCGCTGATAAAACGACACAGTTTTGCATGTGTTTTTTTTTTTCTTTTAATTAATTGTTTTGTTTAATTACTCAGGATGGGAAAAAGCTGAAGCAGAAGCATCCTCTTTGAAAACATCTCTCGAAACCGTTACACTCGCCAAGCTCACCGTTGAAGACAGAGCAGCTCATTTAGACGGAGCGTTAAAGGAGTGCATGAGACAGATAAGGAGTCTTAAAGAAGAGAACGAGCAGAAGCTCCACGACGTCATCTCAACAAAGACCAACCAGATGGACAAGCTCAGAGACGAGTTCGAGTCCAAGATCAACGAGTTCGAGCAAGAACTCCTCCGTTCCGGAGCCGAGAACGACGCGCTCTCCAGGTCGTTGCAGGAGCGTTCCAACATGCTTATGAGGATACGCGAGGAGAAGTCTCAAGCGGAGACGGAAATAGAGCATCTCAAGAACACCATAGAGTCTTGCGAGAGAGAGATCAATACTCTCAAGTACGAGACTCACGTGATCACCAAGGAGCTGGAGATACGCAACGAGGAGAAGAACATGAGCATGAGGTCTGCTGACGCGGCGAACAAGCAGCATCTGGAAGGTGTCAAGAAGATCGCGAAGCTGGAGGCTGAGTGCCAGAGGCTGAGGACGTTGGTGAGGAAGAAGCTACCAGGTCCTGCGGCTCTTGCGCAGATGAAAATGGAGGTTGAGAGTTTAGGGAGAGGAGAGTACGGACAGAGGAGGTCACCTGCTAGGCCTTCTAGTCCTCTCATGTCTCCAATGTCAACACATCATCAGATCTCGGAGTTCTCGCTTGATAAGTTTCACAAGGAGAATGATTTGCTGACGGAGAGGTTACTAGCCATGGAGGAAGAGACCAAGATGCTTAAGGAAGCGTTGGCGAAGCGTAACAGCGAGCTTCAAGTGTCGAGGAACCTCTGTGCTAAGACGGCAAACAGGGTTCAGACGTTGGAAGCTCAGATGATGATGAGTAAGAGTAGTCCAACCAAGAATGGGTTTGACTTATTCTCTCACCAGAATGCTAGTAACCCTCCTAGTATGGCTTCAATGTCTGAAGACGGGAACGAAGACGCTAGAAGTATAGCTGGTTCTTTGATGTCTGAGAGTGCTAAAAACAGCGCGAAGATGAAGAAGACAGAGAGTGCTAACCAGTTGGAGCTTATGGACGATTTTCTGGAGATGGAGAAGCTAGCTTGTCTACCGAGTGCTGACTCTGAAGCTGAGGTTTCACCAGCAATGCAGCTGAAGAAAAGAATCTCAACTTTGCTTCAGTCTCTCCCTAAAGATGCTGCTTCTGAGAAGATTTTGGCTGAGGTACAATGTGTTATTGAAGATGCAGGTAGTGTTAAATGTGATGAACCTAATGTTACCGTGTCAGATGAGACCACTGAGGAGAAAGTTACCGTAGTTGAGGTAATAACAGAAGAATTGTCTCATGCTCTATCTCAGATATACAACTTTGTTTCCTACCTTTTGAAAGAAGCAACGCAGTGTCAGGACACATTCTCACAGAAAGTTCAAGAGTTCTCTGTCACATACGACAGAGTGTTGAGCAAGGAGAAGACTCTGGTGGACTTTCTGTTTGATCTCTCGCGTGTTTTACTCGAAGCTAGTGAGCTGAAAATCAATGTGTTGGGATATAATAACGCGTCCGAAGTGGAGATTCACAGTCCAGATTGCATTGATAAGGTAGCTCTACCGGAGAACAAAGCATTTCTTCGGAAAGATTCATCAGGTGAACATGGTTGTTCTCAGAGCTCTGACTCCGAGATTCCAGATGACTGCAATGACGCTAAGCTCTCAGCACCAGCAGCTTGTAAGTTTACATTAGAAGAGTTTGAAGGATTGAAACTCGAGAAAGAAAAAGCAGAGAGCAACCTTGCAAGCTGTGAAGCAGATCTTGAAGCAACCAAGTCAAAACTACAAGAAACAGAGCAGCTTCTTGCTGAGGTCAAATCAGATTTGGAATCTGCTCAGAAGTCTAATGGAATGGCTGAGACGCAGCTTAAATGCATGGTGGAATCGTATAGATCTCTTGAAACTAGATCATCTGAGCTGGAAATTGAGCTGACTTCTCTAAAAGGAAAAATCGAAAACTTGGAAGATGAGCTTCATGAAGAAAAGGAGAATCACCGTGAGGCTTTAACCAAATGCCAAGAACTCGAGGAGCAATTACAAAGGTACGTTAAAACTAAACGTTGCCCACTTTTCTTTTTCTTTTTACAATAAAGTATCTAACTTTGCTTATCCGCAAAACTTCAGTGACAAGCAAAAGTGCCCTACTTGTTCAGCAACTGAAGCTGATCCTAAAACCAAACAGGTAACTTTCGAAAACAAAACCCATTTATTATCTAACCGAGATTGCGAATTTTAAAATCTTGCGTTTATGGAATGTTTACAGGACAATGAATTAGCTGCTGCAGCAGAGAAGCTACAAGAGTGTCAAGAGACTATATTGCTTCTTGGGAAGCAACTCAAGTCCATGTGCCCTCCAACAGAACAGGTTGCTTCATCTACAAGCCAGGAACAAACCCTAAACCTAGAAGAGGACAACGAATACGCAACTACAAATCCTCAAGACAAGAGATCGAGCTCGCCGTCAGAAACACCATCGATGCCTACAATGAGATCTCCGGTAGGGTCAAAACATAGACACACCAAGTCAAACCCACTATCATCGTCCTCGTCGGGACTTACCCCTGAGAAACACTCTAGAGGATTCAGCAGGTTCTTCTCCTCCAAAGCAAAGTAAACAACAACAGAAGAGAGAAAAATAAACCATAAATCTAACTATGTTGTATATCGTATCTATTGCTGCTATATATACGGTATTTTTACTGTGGGAATGTTTTTTAACTTTAGTTTTTTTCTTTTTCTTTCCGTAATGACAACAGTTTGGTGTTGAATTCTACGGCGTGTAAATGTCAATCGACCCATCTCTTTGTATTGTTTTTTTATGTATAAGGTTTCTCCAAAAATACATTAATTTTAAAAAAGGAAATTTGCATCAGATTACGATAGAAACATTTTATATTAGCTAAATGGCAAAACACTGTTATAAATGTAATAAAAAAAAAAAAAAAAAATGTAATAATTTTATCACAAGATATACGATTATGGCATATTCAAAGACATTCTCGTCGTTTTCGGACGTCTCTGGTTCTGGTTGTGGGTAGATGTATTTAGGCTTGCTAAAAAAATGCTTCCAAAACAGAGCAGAGAGAAGGAGATGTGGTTGTCGTTGAAGACTCTCATATGTATTTTAAAATTAGTTTTTTGGGTTTTGATATGATTGTCGTTGAAGACTCTCATATGTGGTTTTTCAATTGAGGGAGATGAGATCATTCTTATAGTGAGTTCCTTTTTTTTGTGAAACAGTGAGTTCCTTACAATCTCATAATCTAAGGAGGTGATATAAATCATGATTTTAGCTGAGTTATACATGCACCTCCTGCCTTTAATCTTACAGTAGTGAACGCGCCAACGATAAGGGTTATATTCGCAACACAAGCCCAACATTATATCAAATCTGCGAATAAATTCAAAATCTGCACACTCACCTAATTACCGGTCACATTTTGTATATTCAGCTAAATATGCCAAAAAATGGTATTTTCATTTTTGAAATCAAAATGTTATTCATGGGCCAAGGAAATCTAACTTCTGAACTAAATCCAACTTAACTGATTCTTTTTTTTTTCCGTCAACAGATTATATTGAAAGCAAAGGTGAGTTTAACACAACACCAACGGATAACAAATTCTTCCGTGGTCAACTAAACCAGAGGAAAACAGAGATATTCCCGGAGACTTGAACCCACACAGGGGCAGCTTATAAGTCCATCTTAACTGATTCGTCTGTGGACTACTTTTATGGTACTTTATCAATCGCATCATTACTCCTATTTGACTATTTTCAGTTGGATCATCGCTTTTTGTAGTTAAGAGGAAATTTTATTGCAATTTTAAGGTGAGGTTACTAGCGTCATATAAAAACCTTCTGTTAATTTTTAACTAAGAAAGCCTAAAATCTGACTCTTAGATAAAATATTTAAGAGACGATTTCTTAGTTAAAATTAAGAGACGGTTCTTATATTACGATAAAAACCACATCATAAGAACATTGCAATAAAGTGTAATACTATATTAAAACTTCATTTCATTTGTTGTAGAAATCACATCTCGTCAGTTGACAAACAGGATGAAAGTATTTTGGAATAGCTTGTTTGTGAACGTGAATTTTAACTAGATTCTTTACGATAGACATAGAACAATAGTATGTCCCAACAGTTGTCGAGAAATAATCATCAATAAATCAAGGGAATACGATCTATTTTCCCACGAAAAGTATCATATAGCACCAGATATTCACTAAAGTATAATTCTGTGTTTTTCTTTCTAAAATAAAAGTTCGAAACCTATTTTTCCACCATATTTGGTTTACTCACGATTTCTGAAAACCAAATTTAAAATTTATGAATCTCATACAATAAACTGATGGAAATTAAACCAAAACCAAAAAATATCCGACCAAACATATCCGTGCTATTTTTATCAAGAACCCTAAAAAAATCTGGTCTGCAATTGAAGTTTGGAGGAGAAGATGTCAAGTGGTTCGAGTATGGAGTTTTAGAACTCTAAACCACCATAAACCGATTTTATGGATCTTTAGATTTCGATCTTTTTAACTGTGAGGAAATTCTTATTGAATTTTATATTTGTGGAAAAATATGTTTTGAACTTTGTTTTGGGAAAGAAAAAGCACAGATCATACTTTAGTGGATATTTGGTGCTATATGATATTTTTCGTAGGGAAATAGATGTCTTCCCATAAATTAAATTCCCATAAATCAAAGTTTGAATCCAAAGTTGTGTTTTATAAAATAATGAACTTGGGTTTCCGTGGTCCCAATAAATGATTGTAAACCCATCAGAAAGTATGTATATCAGGAGTGAAGATTCGGGTACATTGATTAGGGTTAACAATCTTAATTGTGGAAGTGGAACTATAATCATTTATTTTTTTCCAGCAATTAGGGTTTAGTTTAATCAAATCCGATATTTTGACACCTAGCTTAAATAATGCTTGATTTTATAAAGCTATCACATATTCATGTACCAGAATAATCCACCTATATCAATCTATATTTCTATTACTTCTCACCTTAGCTAAGTTCAATTCACATGCACCCTCATCCACCGTATAGCTAGTTCGAGTCAGAACACTTATAATTTATATATGTATGTATAATAATTAAATTACACTTACAAGAGCTTCTTCTATTATTTTTAACAGATTATAGCAAAGTCTTTACACGATTTCCAATAGAATTGAAAATCTTCTACTGGTGCAAAAGTTATATTGATCAAATAATAAGGGGCTTTTTTCAAGAACAACCCACAATTTGAAGTCAAATGCAAAACCAACCTCATTTTTTTTGTCAACACTATTCACCTTTGAAATTTCCAAACCATCCTTATGTTTTTGAATTATTTACAAAATTGCCATTATTATCTAATTATTTATTATTTTCGAAAATGACAAAAAACCCATAACACCCTAAATATTTCATCTTATTTACAACAATGCCATCATCATCAATTTTACAACCACCATTGAACCACCATTTTTGAGCTCATAAAAGCTCAAGATCTAAATTTATAACCTTTTGTTTCTCTTTCTAAGACAACAATTCTTCATTTCCTCTTGTTTTCTCTACATTTCTATCTAAAAAACTCCCATAACTCTTATTTTCATAATCTCAAACTTCATATTTTCGATTTTTTTCATCAGCAAATCGTAAAAGATGCTTCTTTTTGCTCATTTTTGGTGTTTGGACGGTTGAAAGGGTTGGAATCGAGGTTCATACCAGAAAAAGGTAATTGTTTACATGGTTTTCACCATTTTCTTCAGTCTGTGTCGCGACGGTAGACTGCTTTATATGTCTGCACCAGTTTGTAGACGTACGAGTCAGTCTATTTGTCAACGCACAAGTCAGTTTTGCAATTGACCTTTCGAACTTTTTTTTGCAGCGCAGACTTCCACAGCAGTCTACGTCCTTACCTTTGACAACAAAAACAAAAAATTACGTAGACATACCAAGACGGTTACGAAAAAGAGGTTAGTTTTACATTTGACCGAACTTTTGACTTTATAAAGTAGACTTCACTGGAAGTCTACGAACTGTAGGCTGCCAAAGAAGTCTACTTTAGGTCAGTTTTGCATTTGACCAAAACATTGACTTCGTTGAATAGGTTAGTTTTGTATTTGACTAAAATGTTTTTAAATAAATTAAATATTTTTAAAAGTGTAGACTTGAAATGCAGTCTTCTCTTCTTGGACAAAAAAAATTGAGACTGTTTGTGAAGTCTACATATTTATTTTGGTCAAATGCAAAACCAACCCATGGGTTTTGAAGTTAGACTTTACGCGAAGTCTACGAAGCTGTAGACGTGCATTTTAATCTACACTTAGAAAGTCAAACAATGGTCAATTGCAAAACTAACCTTTTTCAAAAAAATAAAAACATGTAGACTACATATGAAATCTACATTCTAAAGTCAAAACTTGGATAAGTTTCGGTCAATGGGAAAAACTAACCTTTTTAATGTGGTAGACTGAAAAGTAAGTCTAAATATATTAAGTCAAAATTTGGATGAATTCTGGTCAAATAAAAAAGGTAACCCGTAAAATTTTCTATTGCAAAAACCAACCCGAGTAGACCTATTTGACCGTCTACGACTGTAAACTAAAAAAAACGTCTACACCAATGTGTCGTAGACCAATTTCACAGTCTACATAGAAAAATAAATTAAAACTGAATTTATGTATTATTCATAAAGTTTTTGCTAGTTTTTTTTTGTTTGAAAGTGTGTGTTAGTTAATCCTAATGGGTTTGAGTGATTTTGAAAAGAAAAACTGTTGTAGTTATGAAATTATAATACTTTTGATTTTACAATGTAGTTAGGTGTTAACATGTAGACATATTTGTAGGTCTACGTTTGTAGTTTTATGAAACCTAAAATATTTATTTTTTAATTATGTGAAACTGTATTTTTTTTTTGCAGGCAATGATTCAATTACCGGCCGTATACGAAAAATGAGTAGAGAAAGACTCATTGTGGAGTTGGGAGAATGTTCCGTATATATGATGGTTGTACACATGGTGAACTTATGCATGTCACGAATGATCGACAAGTGCAGAATTTGATTAAGTTATCTAATACACAGTTTGTACGCCTTTGTGTATCAAGCTAAAGCTAAGTACACTACAAATTTTTGGTTTGGATATATGTTAGATAACAAGTGTAGACATCTTTCTAAATCTAAGAATGTAGACTACATTTGAAATCTACGTCATAAATTCTATTAGAAGTGCATTTGTGTATTAATCATCATATATTTTTACTATATAGTTATGTTACAGTGTGTGTTAGTAAATTTTAATGGTTTTGGATGAATTTCAAAATAATTATACACTTGAATTTTTTGCAAAAATTTGTGATTAATTTCACCCTTAAAATATCTTGAAAATTTTGTTTAGATTTTCTTCTACTCACATGTGTGTTAGGTATTGTTTTACCTCATGGTGGTTTCACTTGTTTGGTTGATTAGTTCTTATTGTAAAAAACTGAAATCTAACAACAAATTAATACTATCATACAATTGAAACACAACTACAAGTGAATACAATTTTTATTGATAATGCATCCAAAAATTATTTACAAATGAACATTTTATTATGAGAAAATATTACAAAGGAATTTATTTGATTGTGTTTGATTTTTCATAATCTTGATGCCTCAAATAAAATCTTGGAAAAAGTACCTGCAAAGTAAGATAAAGTTATGAGAAAAAAAATAAGATAAAAAATAAATCATATTTTAGTAGACTTTTTATTAAGTCTACGTAAGGTTTATTGTTCAGTAGACATTAGTTGAAGTCTACACTAACGGAAAATTTTCAGATCCAAAATTGTACATTTAGAACTTTTGAAAATATTTTTTTTCTGAAGATATTTCAAAATATTTTTTTTGTCAACCTTGTATCAAAGAAAAAATATAAAATATGAATCTATAAATTTAGTTCAATATAAATACAATATATATATATATATATATATTGAATAAATGTAAATCTTACATTTTGAGGAAGATGATTTGAAAATTTTGGAAGAGAAATACTTATAAAATAAAATAAAATTAAAATAATATTTGAGTAAGCTTTTAATAAAATCTACTTAAGAATCAAGACTATTAGACTTCAAGTGAAGCTTAACAGTCCTAACTGTTAGGTAGACTTCATTTGAAGTCTACCGTATAGAAAAAAATCAAAATCTGAAAATGTATATATTAAAAAGTATCAAATAAGTTTAAATCTAAAAGCTTTAGAAAATATAATTTATATGAAAATAATAATAAACTAAAGTCATAGATTTTGAATATGTAGCTTTATTTAAATATAATTACAGAAAGAAATATATAAAATCTATAAATGTAATTCTTACATTTTTTGGAGGAGGAGATAACAACCATGGAAGAAAATACCTGCAAAATAAGATAAATATTAAAAAAAACATAAGAAAAAAAGACTAAAGTCATATTTTGGTAGACTTCCAGTGAAGTCTACTTACTTTATAAGCAGACTTCATTAGAAGTCTACACTGTCGGATAATTTTCAGATCTGAAAAAATTTATACATTTTGAAATATGAAAAACAGTTTTAAATCTGAAAATAATCTAAAATAAAATTTATCAGATAAAATAGTATAAAAAGTAAATATACAGAGTTTGATCTATAATTTTATTTGATTAAAAACTTATAAATACACATTTAAAATTTATAGATCTAAACTTACATTTTAGTGGAGGAGATGAAAACTATCAATGGTAATACCTGCAAAAAGATATGTGAGAAAGAAATAACATAAAAAATACACATTTAAAGTCTATAGATCTAAAACTTACATTTTTAAGGAGACAATGAAAACCATGAATCATAATACCTAAAATGACAACATAACATTGTGAGAAAACATGTGAGGATTTTAGAAAGAAAAAAGAGAAATGAGAGAGTTTAGAGAGAAGGGAGAGAGTTTTAGAGAGAAATGAGAGAGTTTTACAAAATTGTGCAGCCATTTTAGAGAGAGATTGGATAAAATTCATTTATATATGGAGACATAAATGTAACTAGGTTAAAATATTGCCGAAAAGAAGTCTACTAAAATTAAAAATTAAGAGTATGTTTTATTGTAATGTAGTAGACCTTTTTGAATGTCTACAATGATAATTTTATTATTGTTGTTAATTCATTATTGTTTTAATAATTTTAACATAAAATTTACTGAATTTTATTTTTGTTTTTTAATTAATAGTTATAGTATGTGATTTCACATTTTATTCTTAAAACTCAATTTAATTTAAGATAATAAATTTTTGTTAACATAATTTAAAAATGTAGACTGAAAACGACGTCTCTAGCATTATAGACTTTATTGTAGATCTACGAAACCCTAAACCACAAATCTCAAACCCTAAATAGTTGATAATCAAAAAGTTTCTTTTACTGTATCAAATATCAAAATTACACAAAATATAAACGACAAAACATTAATAAGCAGATTTAAGTCAATAAAACAAAAAAAAAACAAAATCTAAAGTCTAACCCTAAAAATCTACCACTAAGAGACATAACATGTTACAACATTTTGTTTCTAAACTATGAACATTGTTTAACACATGGTTACCGATTTAGTATATATTCCTTAAAATTGTTCAGTTATATACAATTTTAATATAGTTACTTCATATTATCTATTATATTGATGATTAGTTCAAATCTATCACAATAATTATTTTTATACAATTTTAAAATTAAATTAGTAGATTAAATTTTGATGTAGACTATACATCAAGTCTACAATTTAGACTTCGCTGGAGGTCTAAAAATATGTAGACTTCAATCTTCTACATGTAGACTTCCGAAAGGATAGAAGCGTAAATACAACTCCGTTTTTTTGTTTAGTCATAAGAACTAAATAGTATTTTTATCACTCATTTAGGTTGGTTCTGCATTTGACTGAAATTGGGGTACACCAATGCATTTGACTTAAATATTTAGGTTAGTTTTAGCAATTCTCCCAATAATAAGCCAAATAATATATATTTTGGATGAACTAAACTGAATTTAAACCCACAAACGCATTTAATCTTTAGCTAGTTTTTCTTCTGAAACTCGGACAAATGTATGTGTGTTTGTGTGTCAGTTTGTGTTTTGCTAAGTCGTTGTCATTGAAGACAGCTAATATGTTTGCGTGTAATTTATATCTCCGTCAATTAGCCCGACATATAAATATTGCGCGCTGTTAATCAAGATTTGTTCAACCAGGAATAGAAAAGATTTTGATTACGATATATGTATTACTGGATGTATTATGCAAATGTGACTTTGATGGGTTCTTTGTCATTTCTCTCTGTTTTTGTGATTTTCTCAGCCATTTTTTTTTGTTTTCATGGTTTTTAAGATTGCATAGCTTTCCTGTATCACTAAAAACTGTATGCGCTATCAATTTACTACCCACCGCCAGTTTATCTTCTATTAAACATTATACGTTTCATGAAGGAAACGGCCAACTGAAAGAAATCTTATACCTTTATTCACAACTCTTTGAACTAAATTCATATAAAGTTTTTAAAAAGTATATTCACACTAAATTACTAATATATCAGTTTTGCAGGCATAACGTACTAGTATTTCTCTCCACCAAGGCACCAACGATATAACCGTATAGAATTAAAATTGTGGTTTTTAGGAAGTTGGGTATATTGACTAGATTCCAAAAAAAAATATGATTCAAAATTCTAATGCAAGTTTACACCACAAAGCCCTTTCTAAAAAAATGTTTACACCACATAATGCAAGGTTTTTGTTTACGAAACACTAATGGAAGCATAATTTAAATTTTTGTTGAGAAATCATTGTTGATAAAAAATCATCCTTATTTATCGTACTCCTAAGATTCTCTTTTTTGTCAAATACTACTTTGAAGGCTCCGTCGAACGTTAATATTTTAATCCGTAAATACTTTCGTTAGAATTATGTTGGAAGGAAAAGAAAAACGTGAGTTCTCATGATTGTAAGGTTTTAAGGAAACTCGACCGACCGTCCGTTAAGTACCGTACGGTCGGGGAAATGGCATATAGGTGAAACATAAATGAAAGAGCATGCGATATGTTCAAAGTTCGTGTTGAATCTAAGCCGTCAAAAGACCAAAAAAATGTGTGCCATCACGTGCCATTCTTGATAATAGGATCATAACTCCAAGACATTGTAGGGATCTTAGACCATCATTATCGGGGTCCAGATGATGGGTCCTTAGTGTTTTTGGGCCTAAAAATAAATGTAAAATGGGTTAAATTGTTTTGGACGTCTTTAGTTAAGGTCGTCCAACCCACGTCCTTCCTTGCCAGCTGTCGAGGAGAGAGATGAAGCGGCGTCGTCGTGTAGGGGTCTCGCGTGTTTCGTTTCAGAAGTCGATCTCAAACAAAATCCGATTCACTCTCGACGGCGAGTCCTCTCTGACGAATCGACGAGGAATCCCTCACGAATCGTTGACCGATCCCTCACGAAACCGTGACGAGACTATCCCTTGTCCGTCTCGAAGGTCATTCACCGACGATTTCAAGGAAAAAGGTATGTTTTACTCTCTGGTTATCGATATAGTTCCTCTGGTTGTTTGGTTCGTTGAATTAAGTTTTGATGATTTGTCGTTCTAGATGTAGTTCATCTGCTTGTTTTGGTTCCTTGAATTTTGTTTTGATGATTTCTCGGTATCGATCTAGATCCTCTGCTTGATTCGGTTCTTTGATTTTAATTGTATGTTGTGTTGATTAAGCTTATATTCTGATCTAGTTTCTTTGTTAATGTTTGTTGTGTGGTTTTGAAGTTACTTTAACGTTAATGCAGAGCGGTATAAAGTTCATCGATAGGTTTGTAGATAGAAGTGACTTTAATGTTTATAGATTGAATGATGACGATTATGATATCTAGTTTATCGAACCAGATAGGCATTTTTGTAGTTGGGTTATGAAGTTAGTTTAACGAAATGGTTCCGTGTGGTTGGATTGTAGTTCCATTGATAGATTTTGTAGTTGTAGTTTGAAGTAGAGCTCATAGGTATCGTACACAAAATTTAATGATCCATTAATCTTGAGCTGATATTTTTGTAGTTGTAGTTTCCTAATAACTTCTGATTAGACATATGTAGGTAATGGTTAGTTGGTTTAGGAGTAAATGTTCTTGTTAACTCTTCTCCTATTAAATCTGAAATCCTCTCTCGCTTGAATTTGCGAACTATCATCTACTCTTTTCTTCTTCCAATGGATCCCAGGAATCCATATTCCCAAAATTCTGGTTATGTGGGGCTTCTAAACAACCTTCACAGTAACAATGTTCAGGAAAACTTTCCTTATGAAAGTTTTCCTTCCAGTGTCGACATTGGCGGGTCTGAAATCCCCCCATTCAGTTCCCAACAGTCCGACGGTCCATCCCAACCTGAGGACACCCCTGTGGAACGTTTGGTGAGAAGGAAATGGTCGCCGCGTGACGACGAGGTGGTGATAAGTGCGTGGCTTAATACATCAAAGGACCCTATTGTCGGTAACTCAATGAAGTTAAAGACCTTCTGGAAACGTTTGATGAGTTCGTTGCATCTACGCTTCAGGAGAAGATTGAGAATGTTCACTGTAAGCAGAGGTGGCACAGAATAAATGATCAAACCAACAAGTTCTGTGCCGCCTTCTCTGCTGCGGAGAGACAAATCACTAGCGGACAGAGTGACAATGACGTCCTAAAGCTGGCTCATCAAATCTTCTACGCTGATCAGGGTCAGAAGTTCACCCTCGAGCACGCTTGGTGTGTGTTGCGTCACGAGCAAAAGTGGTTAAGCCTTAACATACCTACACCCACTGGTTCAAAGAGAAAGAGTGGTGAGGGGAGTTCCCAAACTTCAAACGCAGCTGTGGGTGAGATGACTTCAGACTCTTCAATGCGTCCTGAAGGTGTGAAGGCTGCGAAAGCAAATAGGAATAACAAAAAGGGGAAGGCTAGTGAGGACTATAAGAGTATTATGGAGGGGAAGTTGGAAGAACTTGGGAGGAAGGAGAAACTGTCTAAATTGGCAATTTTAGACACTCTCCTAGCTAAGAAGGATCCACTGACTGTCAGTGAAGAAACCGTTAAGAACAAGCTGCTAGAGGAGCTGTTCTAGGTTTACAAGTTCAACAATCTATCTGGTTTTCAAGTTCGAATAAATCTCTATGTTCTGTACTATGTACTATGTATTAAAAGCTGTTTCAGTCGGAGTCTTATGTTCTGTACTATGTATTAAAAGCTGCTTCAATTTCGTCTAGGTCTCTTGTGTGGTATGTAATAAACGGTTAAGGCAAGTAGGAAGATTAAGTATTTTGTTTTCAAGTCTGTTTTCTTGGGTTCATGATGTAATGTGATGCTCTAATGTAATGGGTTGTGACATATTATGATAATTATCGGCTGTTTATGTCTTATGGTTTCATTTACAAGCTTGCATCTCATTTACATCTCTTGTATTATTACTCTCTGGTTTTCCTTTACAAGCTTGCTTTCTCATTTACAAGCTAACGTGTGAATTTTTTTAAATTTCCAGGTCATGGGTTTGGATTATAGTTACACCCAGCCGTCTCAGTCGGAGTCTTATGGTTTAAGGGATTCCGATGATACTGCACCTAGCTCAACAGAACTGTATATCCGTATGGACCAAGCAGAGATCGAAGCCACGCGGAATGCAGCTGTTGTTCACTACCCTCCACAGCCAGAGGTGGAGTTCGGCTTCCCCAAGGAATGCTACTGTGGTGGCGTACCGGTTGTTAGGACCTCAATGGCAAGAACTGAACCGGGAAGGAGGTTCTACAGCTGTGATAACACAGACGATGGAGACATGCATCTACACAAGTGGTGGGATGTAGCGGCTACAGAGGAGATCAAAGAACTTGGTTCACAGTGTGCGCTGCTGGAAAATAAAGTTGATTATCTTGCGGGTGTAACTCACTACGAGTCAGAAGTTAACGAGGTAAGAGAGTTGCTTAATGATACCGAGCTTAAGTTAGCTGCGCTTGAACAAACTGTTAGTGAGTTAACGTTGCCAAACAATGCCTTGGATAAGAAGTTTGAAGTCATCCTAGGTGTTCTGGTCGTTGTAGTTATGGTATTGGCTGTGTTATGCATGTTGAAGTAGGTAGTGACATTGATGGACTCCGTAGGTAGCAAATCTGGTTAACTACTTTGTAATGTATTATGTAACGTATGAACTTCTACTTATGACTTCTATTATGTATGCAACTAGTATGATTTTGTAGTTCTAGTTTTAGTCATAAAATTGACTTTGTAATGTTATGTATGGAACAAAACTCTAATGTTATAAATGAAGAAGAAAACATTTATGAATTTAACGAGGTCTATGTAATGTAATGTATGCAACAAAACAGCTATGTGATTGTAAGAGAGTACGATGTCCTGATATCATCACAACACAACAAATAAAATGTGTACCTAACAAAGACATGTGATTGTTATGTTTTATCATCGCCAACCAAGCAAAGAATATTTATTTGTTACACCTAACAATCACATGTCTTTGTTTCTTTCGTCACACAACTCACAGATTTACATATCATATCATTTATAAATATGACCTTCCCAACGCCATGAAAAAGGCAGTGTCTCTCTATATTTTCTAACCAAAATCACCCAAAAAAATACATCTTTCTAATTTTCTAAACACAAAAAAAAAATGGCATCCTCATCCCATTATCATTACCATAGAGATGATGATGATGATGATTTTCCTAACCCTATTGATGATTTCCTAAACAACTATGATCCTTTTCCAAAAGAGCGGAAACCGCGAATTTTTATAGAGAGAAACCGAGAAGAAGGCCACGAACGGCTTTGGAATGATTATTTTAGTGAGAATCCAACATACTCTAACAGTTTATTCCGGAGGCGGTTCCGCATGAACAGGGAATTGTTTGTACGTATTGTCAATCGTCTATCTAGCGAGATTCCCTACTTCAGTTATTCCCAAGATGCAACCGGAAGGTCAAGCCTTTCACCTCTACAAAAATGTACAGCAGCAATTCGCCAATTGGCATACGGTGGTTCGGCCGATATGGTAGACGAATATCTCCGTCTTTCTGAAACAACAGCTCGTGCCAGTTTGGAGAACTTTACTTCTGGGGTCATCTCCTTCTTTGGCGATGAATACCTACGACATCCCACTCCGGAGGATCTGCAAAGACTTCTATATGAGAACGAGGAACGTGGATTTCCTGGGATGATTGGAAGCATCGACTGTATGCATTGGGAATGGAAGAATTGTCCCACCGCATGGAAAGGAATGTATTCACGCGGAACCGGAAAACCATCAATTGTCTTGGAGGCTGTTGCTTCCTATGACCTCTGGATATGGCATGCATTCTTTGGAGCTCCAGGTACTATGAACGATCTTAATATTCTTGATCGATCACCTGTTTTTGATGATGTTATTAGCGGGGTCGCCCCAGAAGTAAACTATTATGTCAACGGCAGAGAGTACCATCTTGCATATTATCTAGCAGATGGTATATATCCGAAATGGGCAACTTTTATTCAATCTATCCGACTACCACAAACAGAAAAGCAGTCAAAGTTTGCTACAACCCAAGAACAAGTTCGAAAAGATGTAGAGCGTGCCTTCGGAGTCTTGCAAGCAAGATGGGCTATTGTCAAAAATCCTTCTAATTTATGGGATAAAGAAAAAATGGGAAATATTATGAAGGCTTGTATCATACTTCATAATATGATTGTCGAAGATGAAAAAGATGCAAATACCATCGAAGAATTTCAAGATCCGGAATTTTTATTTCAGGTAAAAAAATCAACAAAATCCGGCTGTTCAATTGCTCGGCGGAAAGAAGTTCGAGATTCCCATACCCATCAGCAATTAAAAAAAGATCTGGTTGAACATATATGGGCTAAATATGGTCATATTCCAAATAATATGTAATTTTATAGTTTTTATTAAATGAATAAAATGTGTAAAATGTGTGTTTTTTTAATGTTTGTTTGCATTTTTTTTTTTATATTTCTTTGTAATGGAATGTAATAAATGTTTCAAAGTTTCTCTTAAATTTTATGATATTTTCTTTTGTAATTCACTATTCAACTTAAGTTTTCAAAAAAAAAAAAAAAAACTTAAGGACTTGCTTGAAGTCCCACCAATATTGATTAAAATTTGTCAAAGTCCTTACCAATTGTCCTACACTAAAAATATGATTATTATACATTAATTGTCCTTAAGGACCATCAATATCGTCCAACCGATATTGATGCTCTTATTTTAGATTTCAAAAGTGTGGGTACCACTTGCATGTGCTATATATTTCAGACGTTGATATGATATTGATTTATAAACCAGTCACTTTAAAATATTATACAGAAATATATAATGCTTTGCAACAGTTCATTATCATACTTTTCTTTTTCTAATAAAAGTTTGTTTCCGTGGATATATACCAGTAGGAAAAGTTCTCAGGGGACTACTATTTTACAGGTAATACTTGATCAGTGATCTACGTTAACTGTAATTATATTGGTACAGTTCGATGATTCAAAAGATGGACGAATTGTACTATAGAGAAACAAAAACTAGACTACTTTTTTCTGAAACACAAAAAATAGACTAGCTATCGCTTTACAATAATAATGATTTAATTATTCCCACCGACTCGTATAATTTAGAGCAAATTGTGGAACCTTTACTCTTATCCTAGTTCGCGTACCACCAGAGAAGTCTTCTTTTTTCTTAGTACCATCAGAGAAGTCTTCTAACCAGCCAATTAACAACATTTATTTGTAGCAAATAAGGCCAGAGAAACGCATGAGATTTGCTGAATAATATTATTATATGGCCTGCTTCTGCATGCGTGTGTTACGCTGTATCTTGAGAAGGTTCTGGTCCTCTGGATACACATTTCAGTATTTTCTTATACTAGTTTCAACAGTTCTTAACGGCTGAAACTTCCTATTCCAAAAGAAGGCGTCCTTTTGATTACTTTCCCGGACGAGCTCGCACAATAATGTTTTATATTGTTTTCTTTAAAGAATTTTTTTTTTTTTAGTAGAACAAGTACCAAATTCATTTCATATTATATGCGAATGATCTTCCACTCGTGTGAATGAAATTAGTTTATATTTCCCAATTGGACCCAAATACTTGTTTTAATAAGACATCTATATAGAGACTATATTAGTTAATGGATTCTTTAAATGAGAAGTGTTAGGCAATAGTGTATGTAGCCGTTCAAAATTAAAACCAAAGAAGAAGAAGAATATATATACACACATTCATTGACAGAAAATAGAAAACACAAATTATAAGAATAAAATCAAACTGCATTCACTGATACTAATATAAGAGTCACACCACCATGAAGATAAAATATATATCAGACTATTTTCTAATTATTCCTTACAAAATCCAATAACCAAAAACGATTTTATTGATAACTCTTAGAGGCATCTCTAGAGTTAGTCTCGTTCTAATGGATACACTAACCCAATCTTATCCCAGATTATCTAAAGATTAAACGCTAAACAAAGCTCAGTCCTCTAAAAGTACAAAAACCAACAGACCCTAAATATATGTTGCTCAGAACATGGAGGTGATAATGGATTTGAAAGCTACTTCCTCACAAGGAATGGTGAGGCCCATGTCGTGATCGAAGCCAAACTCTTCCTCAGCCTGTTGTAGAAGAAGCTTAAACTCGGGTCGGGTCAAAAATGAAATGTGTAAAACATACCTGGCCCGATTCTCCCCTACGTAGACCACGAAGTGACCTTTGGGCACATCTAGAGGAAATGATTCTCCATCTTGTTCGTGTTCAACGTTGTATCCACTACTCTGTTTCTTCCCCAAACTTGAGCACCTCTTCAAAATTTGCTTTATCATATTGGTTTGTGTTAGCTTGGTCGCCGTCAACATTTTAATCGCCATTGTGTTTGAATCCTTTGGAATGATATGTGTTTGTGTTTTTATTCAGAAAACAATCTCGAGATTCTTTGTTTTGTATTTGCAATATCTTGTGTTTTATATAGAACTATTTATCTTCCTTTTAGGGGTGTGGAGAGAGTCAGAGAGTGAATAATGGTTTCTTGAGTGGTTGTGGGGTATTTATGGATGGTTTCACTAAATATATATAGAGGGATACATATTTGTATAGACTGTGAGTTCCCTGGGGAAATTTTTCACGTTTTGAAAAAAGTATTAGGCAGTTATATAACTACGGCACTAGATCCGTCACATCTATCAATTATCATTTTTCTACTATGGAACGGCTAATCGCATGGTGTTGTTGATGCTTGAATAACTGCGTTCTTGGACCAAACAAAACTTCGAACCTTATAAGGGGTTAAAAATGAAATGATTTGCACAATCTGGTAAATTTTTTGATCAATTGATGGATTATACCATCGAAATATCTTTGTACAAAATGTGAGTATTCAACTATTTTTAAACATGTACATATATGCATATATACATGATTGAAGTGGAGATTTTGACGCATAGGGTGATGAAGTTGTGTGTCTGCTACTAAACAGATACTTTGTACCATATATATGTATCTGTTTTACTGTTAGACATTTTATCCTTTTCATAAAAACTTGGTTAAAATATATTTTCTAATTCTTAAAAAAATTATTAATCACAAAAATGTAACTAGTATATTTATAACGGCTTTAGTTTATCCTCTTAATATATATGAAAAACTAGAAAGAAATTCTAAATTTGTTAGCGAACCGAGATAACTTTTTTGGCTTTAAAATTTAGAGAACTTATAAACTAGAAAGTGGCTCTTTCATCTGGTTTAGCTTAAGAAACATAGCATATGTTATAAATCTAATAGTAAATGCAGATTAATGGTTCAAATTAGTTGCAGATGCTGCATCTAACTTTCAAAATTGATTGGAAATAGTAATTTTCTAACAAACTTTCAGCTCACACAATAAAAATCCTCTCCAAATATACTTTGGTTGCCAACATATACACTCAGCAAACTTTAATAGTCAAACGAGTATAATGTATAAAAATATATAGCCGCACGGTTACGTACTTTACGTACGAGAAGTTTAAAACATAGTTGCAATAGTTAGTTTATTTGCATGGCTACAAAGACTAGTTTTTTTTACTAAGACAAAGACTAGGTTATAGTACAGTTCGTAACAAACTAAACAAAAATTACCGTCCGTAATTTTCCAAGAAGAAAAGAATAACTAAAATAGCATTACAAAAAAGAATTATACTAAATTGGGAATGTGGTTAGCTAATTTTATTCTAAACATTTGTTTTGAGCATAATAAACTACGATGCACAAATAGTGAAAACTGTTTAATATGAACTCGGCACGTACTAAAATTATAAACGAATTCAACAGTGAGTTACTTGAAAGATGTTCATTGATAATCAAAGAGACAGTCATAACAAGATTTGACTAATAATTTATAATTTACGAAAATGGTGTTCTAGGCAAGAACGTTTTTTTTTTTTTGTGCAACAGGCAAGAACGTTTAAGCATAGAAAACCATCGTTTTTGTGCTGAAAAATGTGTGCTGGGAGTGCTTTTCTCTATCTTCGATTGTCTAATTTTTATATAAAATTTTCTTTCATTGTGATCCATCTCCACCATAAACTATCACGTACCGTCCTTAGTCCTTCACGTATTTCAATTTCAGTATCTACAAGCTGAGACTAATTGATGATTAGTAACCAAGAAATGGTAGCATATCGGTGAGATCGTGTAGAGGACAATTTAATGCAAATGTGAAGGACGAAGGACAGTACTCTAACCAATTAAGGGTTTCTCAATTAATATTCATGCCAGGGTGCACATGCACGTCCCAAAATATCCCATTTGTTTTCTATTAGTATATTTTTATTTATTGTGTTTGGGAAAAAATGAGATTCATGTAAAATATAAATTTATTTCGAAGTTAATAGCCGCCATGGAGCTTTTGAAAACGGGAAATTGTTTAAAATAATAGAGAGAAGAAAAGTTTAGAAAATTAATACTCTATCCGTTTCATAATATAAGATATTTTAGAGATGTTTTGATGTTTTAAAATATAAGATATTTTGATATTTTTTAATGTACTTTAACTTTATTGGAAATTGATTAACCAATAGTAGTATACTACTTTATTTCTGATTGGCTATTTTATGTTTAATTTAGATTATTAATAATATTGTTTTCTAGAAAGTATGTTTTCTTAATTCTTGTGCATTCATGTCAAAATCTTATATTATGGAACAGAGAGAGTAGTCGCATCTAGAAAAGATTTTTAAAATTGATGTTTTAAATTCGGCCAAGAAAAGACATTATCAGTTCCTTTTGAAGAAGCTAATTAATTTATTTATTTTAAGTTTTTTTCTTGCTAAAGTTTGGTGATAATGAGTGAGGATTTTCATTTATTTAAGAGAAAATAGTTTAATTTTGCGTTCAGTGGTCCGATAGGACATGGAAGATCATGCTAGGTCGTTCTGCATCGCGTGAATGTGAGGTAAGCTAACTAGCTACGATGATAATTAATCACAGCAGTTTAGTAGTTTTTTTTTAACATCAGCTTAGTAGTTTTCTTTTTCACATTAGCTTAGTTGTGTTGTTTATGTTCCAGCAATAGAAAACCAGTCGTAAAAGTCTATTTTTCTTAGCAAATTTTCCAAAAAAAAGGGAAATCTATGTTTCTCTGAATGTACCTTAATAAATAATTAAATATAGAGTGATGTATCGTCGCTAGCAGCATTGACTTCTTTCAATCCCGTCCTTTGAGTTCAGTCTCGGTCTGGTTTAGTATCTTTAGTTTGTTTGTCTTGTTTAGTTGTGTTTATGTTTTTAGGCTGTTGTTTCATGTGTGTTCTTGTGTTTCTGTTGTCTCTGTTCTTAAATGTTTGCAATGGTTTTGTTTTAACCGTAGACAATTAACTTTTACAACTACGAAAAATATTACAAGACGATTCTACAACCGGCAAAAATTTACCTGCCTTATAAGATTTTACATCTGACTGCATTATCTGAGTCGTCTTATGGAATTCACGCTTGACGATACTCTTTGCGATATGCTGCAGATCTCTTGTAAGCTTTTTTTCATTTAATTCTCATAATTTTGTCTTCTCAGGAAATTGGAAGTCAAACCTCTTGGTGTAGAAACATTAATGAACACTTGGTCAAATCACTGGACCAAGGGAGCTTCCAAATTTGCAATAGGTTTAATTTTTAGGAGAAAGCAGACACTTTGATCTCCCGTCCTGATTAACCGGAACCAGCCGGTGATCACGGAAATCGCATCCAAAGTAATGATAAACATTTTGTTTATATTTTTTTTGTTTGTTATATCCGGAACTTATAAAATAATTCTAATAATTAATGAACTAAATTTTAATATATTTCTAAAAATTGAGCCAAAACAAACAAGTATTTTAGAAGTTTAAAAAACGCATCCACAAATTGCTTCTACAAGATACTTTTCATTTTTTAAAAATCTCTTTTAATTTTTTTATTCCTAAGATATTAAGTGGGTGCACTTATCATTGTTGGGGGTGCACTTATATACAAAACTAGGAATGGAACTCATGCGATGTCGCATGGAAAATCTATATTAATAATTATATATAAAAATATGATTTATAAAAATAGTTTTAAACTATTAATAAAAATATAAAGTTATTATAAGAAGAATTAATCTCTTCCTCCAATTGCAACATTTTGTTTTGGAAAATGGGTTTTGGAATACTTGCAGCGAAAAAAAACTTATACACCGCCACATCCTTGTTGATTCTACATGTCCACGGTGCGGTCCACGGTGCTGTTATCATAATGAATCCAGCCTTCATGCTTTTTTCACATGTCCTTTTTCTCAACAAATACGGCGACTTTCATATGCATCTCACCCTGATCTTCCAATTGACCACAAACTATTATCATTTTGGGTGATCTGTAGACTATGAAAGTCTCGGAATGATTTAATCTTCAACAACACTAATCATACAGCAGTGGAGGTCATTACTAAGGTTAAGGAAGATTTAAAAGAATGGTTGGATTGTAGACGCTCTCCACAATCTATTACTATTACGAGAGTTACACGATCTGCAACAAGAATGAATCATTGGATTCCTCTTCCTCTCGGTTGGGTCAAGTGTAACTACGATGCAGCCCACCGTGAAAGCCCTCACGTATCAGCAATGGGATGGGTTATACGTAATCATCAAGGTAACCTTCTTAAAGCAGGAATGGGGAAATTTGAAGGAAGGCCTACGGTAATGGAGTCTGAATTATCGGTTTTAATTTGGTCAATGCAAGTGTTTGCTTTTTTGGGTTATAGGAAAATCATATTTGAAGGAGATAATCTCAACATCCTCAAATACATTACACGAGAAACGTACAGCCCTCGATGCCATCATTTGATCAACACGGTTCTTGCTTGGAAGACAAGATTCGTTTCTGTTTATTTTAATCATGTTAATCGTAAAAACAACACTCTTGCTAATGCATTAGCTAAAAAAGCGATCGTTTCTCCGACAGATTGGAGCCTGTTCCGGTCATGTCCGAGTTTCTTGTATAATTACATTTGTATTGATAACATTTAATAAAACATGTTTTAGCCGGAAAAAAAGAAGAATTAGTCTCTTAAATTTATTGTGTCTTGATATTCCTAATAGAATAGGACTATATATATATATATATATATATATAAGCAAAAGAAATTGTTTTAAGAAATTCTTCAAAATACTTTTCGTAACGGTGAATTGGAGAAAACAATATATTATAAAAGTTGATTTAAAAGATGATTTTTTAGATATTTTTAGATTATTTAATACACTTTTTGATTAAGCCTACAAGATACCTAAATACCAAAATATATGGTGAAAAACGCTCTAATCATAGCTGCATGTGTTTTTTTTTCTTTTAAATTTTAAAATAAAATTAGTAAATTAGAGAATTGAATAATTATCTAATAATTAACTGAGATGATGTATATTATTTTAATGTGATCTTTGAAATGATTTGTAACCATATGATACAAAAAATTGATTTAAAGATGAAATTTTAAAACAATTAGATTAGCGAAAATTTTACTTTCAGAAATGTATAAACATAGATTATTTATAGATTTTGAAAAGTTATCTTTGAAAACTCACATCTTTTCAATTTAAACAGTTGCAATTTTTATTAAATAAGAGACACAACCTTTTAAGTAGTCGCATCTTTTTATAAAGAAGAGACACAACTTTTTAACGAACAATCGCAATTTTTTACAAGGTTTAAGCTACCTATAAAAACACACATCCCTTGGAATTAATTGGGATTCATATTATTAAAAGTCACATCTTTTCAATTTAAACAGTTGCAACTTTTATTAAAAAAGAAATACAACCTTTTAAACAGTCACATCTTCTCATAAAGAAGAGTCACAACTTTTTAACGAACAATCGCAATTTTTCACAAGTCACATCTTTTCAATTTAAACAGTTGCAACTTTTATTAAAGAAGAAACACAATATTTTAAGCAGTCGCATCTTTTCATAAAGAAGAGTCACAACAATCGCAAATTTTCACAAGATTTAAGTTACCTATAAAAACACACATCCATTGAAATTAATTGAGATTCCTATTATTAATAGATAAACTATTCAAGTTTAGCAGCTATTTTTATATTAGAATATCTTCAATGTATATCTTTATATTTTCTTTTAAAATAGATATTTCTGTTATATATGTGGATTTGCTCTAATGTATGATTTTATAATAAAATTCTTTTATTTTAGAGGAATTTTTTTTTAAAAAACATTTTTTGCTTCTATATTTAGAGATGAAATAACAAATCTCTATATTTTTCATATAAATATAAAAATTCTATTATACAGACATACATTAAAGTAAATTCATCTTTTTAATAGTGTTTTTTTATTTGATCAAAAAATATAAAGATAGAAATAGATGTGAATTGAAGATGGTCTCAGTCGGCAAAACGTTGACGTAAGAATTAGGCTTAGCAGCCCATTCTTTTACATCGATTTCTCTTTCGTTTAAATCGTCGTTAATAAGAGAAGGATTCTCTACGACTTACACTGAAATTTGGGAATATGTTGGTGGTCTCTATCATGTAAGGAAAGATAGCAATGATACAGTTAAAGTATCCAAGGAAGAGTGTAAGGAAAATTAAGTTCTGCACAAGAGCAGTTTCCGTGCTCTGTGGACCACCAGGTTGTGGTAAAACATTTGTGATAGACCGTTAAAGGTCTACTTTAGGAAACAGAAGCAGAAGGTTGTAGAGGAGTAAAGTGATCAAGGCTTGAAGGTGGATGAACCAAATTAGGAGGACGTGGACAATCTTACTGTAGAGAAGCTGAGTCTATAAATAAAAGCTGGCTTCTTACAACTCTTTTTATCCAAATTGTAATAGTGATAACTGGATGACGATATGAGTCATCCGTTGACCGTTACGAGGTCAAGGTATTGCTAGAACGACCTTACTTGAAAACTACTTGCTAGAACAGTTTGTACTACTCTTTTACGCAGAAATATAGCTCAAGTTCATAACAAATAGTTGCCAAAGCGGTGGCTCACGAAGGAGGAGCCAACTTCATCCACGTTGAGAGTGTAGAACTTCAGCGCAAATAAGTCGGAGATACCAAGAAAGCTATTAGGGAACTATTTAGCCGCACAAGGATGTGTGCTAATTGCATTAGCCTATCTGACGAGGTTGATTCATCGACAACAAAACGTGGAGGAGAAGGTGCTTGGGTTCTTGAACGGCTATTGAATCAGTTGCTCACTGAGCTCAGCGTGATGCTGGACCCTGCGGTTTAAAGACCAGGAAGGCTTGGGTTACATCTCTATGTGCCTTTTCCAAACTCTGCTCAACGAGCCTTGATTCAGAAAACTGTGTTCCTTCAAACCTAGGTATTGAGTTAGATTCTAAAGCTAGAATGGAGCGTTGTGAGAATCTTACTGGAGATAGCTTAGGATGAAGATGTATTTTGGTGAAACCTTAACTCATTTAAAACCTTTTCTTACGAACAATACTGATACATCTTTTTGGATTTGATTAATTTACTGAAACCGATCTAAACCACACATGTTCGAACTGGATCAAGAAACAGAAAAAAAAAGAGTATCTCACACACAGTTCTTTAAAGAATCTCCAGCACCTTGAAAGAAGAAGGAAGAAAGCACAAAATCCGCAATAAAGATTCCGACAAGAGACATAACAACCGCAGAAGTCGTAGATTCTCCAACACCTTTAGCACCTCCCGTAGTAGTCACTCCCCAAGAACAGCTAATCACCGATATAATAGCTCCAAACACCTGAGACTTAATCATAGCACTCACAATGTCCCATGGCCTAAGCGCTCGATGAGCCGAGTCCATGATTATGTTAATACTAATCCCATAAACCGCATCAGAGAGCAAAGCACTCGAAGCCATCCCAACAGTGAAACACATGAGCGTCAGAAACGGTAAAGCCAAACACGAAGCGATGACTCTCGGTGTTATCAAATAATCAATCGGATCTGCTCCCAAGACACGGAGCGTATCCGTCTGCTCAGAGACTTGCATCGTCCCCAGCTCAGCTGCAAACGCGCTTCCCATCCTTCCAGCAACAACAATCGATGTAATAACCGGACTCAGCTCTCTAGAGAAGGCTAAAGCCAAGACGCCACCAATGGATCTGTTGAGGCCTAGTCTAGTAAACTCTCTAACGAACTGGATAGTGAAAGCCATGCCGACAAACGTTGAAGTCAAAAGACAAACTCCTAGAGATCTGGGACCGGTTCTCTCAAGCTGCTGAAGAGTGTTTCTCCAGTGGATCTTACCTTTCAGTATCCGGAGAATGACTTGTCCTGCTATGATTGGGACTGATAAGCCTCTCCATATGTATTTAGAAGGTGACCATTTACTAAACGGAAGCTCAGCTTCCGGCGGGGCGGTGTTTTCAGGGGAGATTTCTTCTTCATACATAGACATGGATGGGTGGGAGTCATTAGCATTCAGGTTCACATATAATCTCCTTCCCCTTATAATGTTTGAAATCCCCAGAGGATGTTTTTTTCCAGTAAAACAAACTTTTGGGGGTTTGAAAGCATCACACCTAGGAAGAAGAGTTCTGCAAGAATCCAATAGGAATCAATCTGACAAATGAAACAAAAGGAGAAACCTTATTATTATAAAAAAAAATTACCTATGAGGGAAAGTCAAAGACTGATGATGGATACAACAAGTCTGCATCATTATCGCCCTGATTCAGTTTCCAGCAACACCCCCAAAACGCGATTAGCCTGTTAAATTGACATTGAGAACTCATAATCGATTTTGAAATTGATTTGAAAACAATATCACAGATCGAACGATTCCATAGCTAAGTTCCGCTTCCTGAATAACCAACCTATCAAATCTAATTTCGAATTCAATCTAATACTTTGCGATCCGTAATACTCAAGTGAAGTTTTCTACGATTGAAACCAATTAGGTTTATCAGTTTCTTCTTACTTTGAGATCAATGGAAAGCTTTAAAAGAGTAGATTCTAGTGGAAAAGTAGCTTGAAGAGAAACTTACGTTTAGAATAGTGACGAAGCTAACAAGGTCGAAGAAGATGGGGATTCATCGAGAGGAAAGAGATAAAGTTAACACAGAGCTAACTAACAGCTAACAGTTGCAAAGAGTATGCAGCATAAGAAAAAAAGTAGCAAAAATTGATTGGGCTGTAAAGCCCAATAATGTTTATAATTAAAGCGTGGGCTTATGCCTTCTACATCGGCCCCGGCCCGTTCTTCTAAACATAGTGATGTCAACTTTTATATTTTGTAAGCGTATGCTGCGAGTATAACCGATATCTCGAGGCGATATAGTATATCATATGTGTGTGTGTGTGTGGGAAGAGAAATGGTGGTGGTCATGTGACAGAGAGTATTTGTAACCTTTGTGGAGACAACAACGTTATCTTTTTGTTCAGCTGGTCCGTTCTTTAAGGGCACTCTCTCTATAATATACGCCTCTCTACGTTTTATGTATTCACATTTTACCCTACTCTACAGTCTACACTACAAACCAAAACCATTACTTCTCCTATAAAAGAAAAGTGATTTTACGAAATTGAGTACTCCATTTTGGTTAATAAATAGAAGAAATTAAAAGGAGAGGGTGCATACTTTTATACGTTTATGCGTATGAATATGCTTTGAATTATATAGAGAGAAATCGTATGTGATGTGGTGCATGTGCATGGGATGGGAAGATGGGTCCCGCCGGCTGAAGAAGGCCCATAAAGCTAATGGAAGAGGAGAGGACCACGTGGCCGGGGGGGCTAGCTAGTTCTACAAGTGGAGTGTATACTAAGAAGTAGGAATGAGTTGAATCTCGTGATATCGCACTGTTTCTACTATTGGTAATGCAGTGTTGCTTTCGTCTAGGGTTTCAGAACTAGCCCCTCTTCCTTTCTTTTTTTTTCTCACTTTACTTCTCTCACCTATCTATCCTCCTACCACACCACTTATGTTCCCTTGGCTTCTATTTTTATATTATCTCTTGTGTAATACTATCGTATAAGCTAGTTAAGGAATTACATTTTCTTGATATGTATATTTCCAATTTATGGTTTTTATCATTTTTCATAATTCGTGTCTACGAATCTTCTCCCCAACATTTAGTATTTAAATATATGCCATCATGTTCAAGAAAAAACATTTAGTATTAGTTTCAAAATTTAAATTTGATTGAATCAATATTCACAATATATGAACAACATGTTAAAGTTTAGCTAACCGTGTTCGTAAAAAGAAAACTTAACTATATATCTCTTCTTTCGTACTAAAATGATATTTAACATGTTCTTCATATAATACTAGGTGTTTTTCTGCACCATATACAGTAAAAAAAAATTCAAAATTTAATTTATATTTAAAAATAAAGTTTATTTAATATTATAAATTTTATTATCTTTTACCAATATTTATATTTAGATTTGATTTAGTTAAATATTGAATTAAGATAAAATGATTTTGTTTTTTTAATATATATTGAAGAATATATATGTATATATTTAAATTATAATCTTAGATAGTATTTTCTAGCAATTTATATTGGTTAGATATATTAAATAAGTTTGTCTTTTTCACAAATTACATCAATTTGTATAAAACTAAAAAATGATATAAAGTTGTATAATTATCAAAAATTTAAACTAGGCAATATTCATAAAATTTGTAGATATATAAGAAACTAATGATTTTACGTTTAGAAATCAATTTTTTTTAAAATATTTAGCAATTTTGAAAGCTTTAGTAATCAAATTTTATAATTATAGATAATAAAATAAAATAACATTTCGAAATTTGTAATTTTATAATATATTTATTTTATAGATGACGTATGAGATATTACCATACTTAAAAAGTTTATCAAAAATAAATATCAATGTTAAATGTAATGTATAAGTTATTACCATATTTTAAAAAAAAATACCAAAAATATAATCAACAATAAATAAAATAGTCAATGTCGTATTTTTCTAAAAGTCATGTTATCATTTTTTTTATGAAACTGATTGTAGAAAAAACATGTAACAAAATCACTTCGCAAATAATAACTAAGGGATATGTATACTAACTAAGATTTAAACCAAAAAAATATATGTATACTAAGAGGAAAGTTGAGATTGAATTTTAAAGTTTTACGCGAATTTACATAATATACGAATAAAGTTTCCATATCTTAACTTTAGCAAGAAGCTTTGAGTCACTTCTTTACTTTATTCAGCAAGACAAAAAGCCATTCGTGGTGGAAAGAGCATAATTATCACAGCTTTAAGCTAAATAACTGACGGGCAGAGAGGTTTTGATCAGTCTTATGTTAATTTCAAAAATCTACATTTATTTATTTTCCTGTACGGCCTGGACTTTTATCATGTATTTTTTTCTACTTTTATCATGTATATCTCCTTCTTGTTGTTGTAATAATTTATGATGAGATTAGAGAAGGTATATATATTTTTTCAATATGGCTCCACTCGGTATTAAGATGTTATATTTGAATCGAAAGGTTCTAGGTTGAATCCTAGACTTATTTTTAAATCACGTCTGTCGTCGCTGTATATATTATGTAGTGGCCGATAAGAAAAACTGTATCTATCAAAAACCAAGCTACAATTTGGACTAGTTATTATATTATACATATAAACAAAATTACACTCGTTTTTATATTCTTAAGAAGAAGAATTTCAATGTTGGCTAAGGTTTTTGGTGAGTACATACACGCCTTATCTAGACGTGTACATTTATACTCATTTAAATAGATATATTTTTTAGCATTTAAAAAGCTAATGTAGTTCCTGAGGAGGATATTGCCCTGTAAGTTGTAACTGTACAAACGGGGGAAATACAAGAAGCAATTCTCGTTGGACAACTATTTTGGATGCTTTTGCGAGATGAAATGCCGGTATGTAATTAGTAGATGGCTTGGGTTTACTCGTGCTATCCCGCAATATGCTATTCTGGTACAGAAATTCAATGTGTAATAACAACATCAGGTATGCACAAATGGAATTTGAATACATCATGTATCTTGTCAGACCCTAATGAAATACCATTTGCAAACTAGCTATATAAATGTCATATGTATCTCTTCTGCAGAAACTTATTAATATGTCAAAAAAATATGTTCATATAAATTAATTTTTATCATTAGACCAAAACTCTTTTTGTATCGACGTATTTTTAACATCATAGCCACTAACAATAGAGTTTTTAGTTTGGAGACATCCTAACTCCTAAGTTAACAAACTCTTTCATTGTTATAAAAAATATTAACAATGCTAAAGTAACATGTGTTCGTCATCAATGCTAGCCAACTAACCCAAACAAAAACGCATGTATATACTCCTTGCTAGCCAACTAGCTAGCAAGGATAATGATTGACTTCAAGTTTAAACTTTCAAGAGCGAGAGACAGAGAGATGAAGCCAAACGTAAGCGCAAGGCTCGAGAAAGAAAGACAAAGACATAATAATTGGGATTTCACTTCGTCTATAAATTTCCCCAAACAAGTCATGCATTCCTCGCTCTCTACTTGCCTTTATGTGTGTGTACAGTGGCCAAGCAAATGAAGTAGCTGGGGTCAGCTGACCCCTGTCAATTTTTAATTTAGGTTAATATAGGCACACATTGTAATATACTGATTACTAATTTTTACATTATAATGGTTTGATCCTTTTATTAGTTGTGGATTCCCAATACTATATATGTATGTATTCTGACTTCGATAGATTTCGTTTTCAAGCTCCGCCACTGTGTGTATGTTGACAAACGATGGTAGGATTATGTGAATATGTTCCAACAATCATTTACAGTTTTTCTTTTGTAAACTATATTATTTACAGTTGAACAACTAAACATCTCGATGCAAGAGAATATTTGGATATATTCTAAATATTATTATTTATTAATAGAATAATTATTTTAGGGTTTTAATGGTTTTCCTACATTAAATTACTAGATATGAGCCCGTTGCGTTGCAACGGTTTTCGTTTGATGTTTTAATTTAATAAAAAACATACAATAATAAAAAAATTATTATAGTTTTATGATTTTTTTTTGCAAATGTTATGTGAGATTTATTTTATAATCGGTTCATATATGAATTGCTATCAAATTTGTACTTAGATTAGAGAAAAAACTATACACTTTATTATGATAAGTATATAAAAGTCAAATAGCGCCAATTGAGTCAAAAACATCATCAAACACTTTCCTATGTAATAATTTAATGTTTTATTGAACAAATTTTTAAAATTTTATTATGTTAGGATTTTTTTTTTAAATGAACACATTCTATTTTCTAAATCTACTTTTTATTTACAATTTTGAAATAAAAATACTATTAAATACTCTTTTACTTTTTTGTTTAGGATGTAGAAAAAGAAAATTACTGTTATATAAACTTTTACAATTAATCTTCTCTTTAGAATTTAAAAAAAAAATGCTATCAAATAATTATTTCTAGTTACTAATAATTAATTTTAAAATTACGTTTTATACAATTTGTATCAATACTAATTTTTACTTCTTTCATTAACTATATAATTTTTAGTATCATGTTCATCATCAAATTCAGTAGATTTTATTGCAATCTTGCATATTAAAATTGCATATTTTAATAATGGCTCATTCCCGTAATCCATCTCCAAACTTTTCAATAAGAGAAGGATGCACACAACCTTGAATAATATTTTTCTATATAATAAAAAAAATTATATATTTAATAATAAAACTATATAAGATTTTAAAAAAAATAAAAAATATTTACCTTCTCATCGAGTAAGAGAAAATTCATTCATATAAGCTCATTGTTTTTATTTAAATTTCTTGTTTCTCACTTTCTGATAAGACGAACTACGGTACGACGGTAAGGATATTTTTTGTTTAACTGATCTAGTATTAAATAACTTGTTGAAGTCATCGTTTCTTGATATAGTAACAAAATAAATTACAATTTTAGTTAGAAAATTATAATTAGAACAAACGCATATAAGCAATCATAATAGCAATATTATGAAACGAAAAGTAATGATCATTATTATCATTATTTATTAGACGGTAAGGAAGGAGTACAACTAATTAACGTGTCAATAACGATTGGCCTATATAATTAATGTAGGTAGCATGATAATATGGACAAAACAAACCAAAATCACTTCTACGAAGAAAAGAAGATGCAGTAAACAAACTAATAATTATGTTTGGTGATCAAATATGAGAGAGATTACTTCTATATATATAGAGGTGTGAATAATCATAGTTCCTCTTGGGTTATATATTTTTTTAATTATAACTTTAAAAAGTAAAATTAACATTAAATAATCTTTGACATTTTTTTGTTTAAGTTGCCTTTTTGGTTAATTTTAAATAAATTAAAAAAATAAATTAGTTTTAGAAATTGGTTTTGGTATAGGTTATGTTAAAACTAAAATTAATATTACCTTTTTAATAAATTGTTTTATCATGTGAAATTTTTTAGGTTTATAAAGAAAAATTAACATTAAACAGTCTTTGATATTTTTTTTTTGTTTATATTTTTAAAGGATAATTACGAATTTTTAATAAGATTATATTTTCTTTATTATGAAAGTATAAAAATAGGAAATTTAGTGTTAAATATTGTATTAATTAAATTTAGTATATAGGATTTGTATAAAATGAAAGTTACTATTTTAAAAAAAAATATTTAGGATTTTGTTTTAAGAAAAAGATTATATTTTCTTTATTATGAAAGTAGGAAAATAGGCAAAATTAATGTTAAATATTACACAAATTTATTTTGGTATATAGGTTTTGTAAAAAAGATATAGGATTTGTATAAAATGAAAGTTACTATTTAAAAAAAATGTTTACGATTTATTTTTAAAAAGATTATATTTTCTTTATTATGAAAGTAGGAAAATAGGCAAAATCAATGTTAAATATTACACAATTTATTTTGGTATATAGGTTTTGTAAAAAAAGTATAATTACTATTTTTAAAAATCTTTTTAATTAATTTGCCTTCGGATTTTAACACATGTCGCAATCTAAAATATATAACTGCCATGTGTCGCAATCATGTTAATTAGTAACTTTGAAAACTAAGCTTTATATAATAAGATAATAAGATTTTCTAAGTTTAGTGATTTATTATAAATAGATATCCAAGCTTAATAAGTGATATTTAGTTTTTGATGATGAATTAATAAGAGAGAGATTTCGATATGAGAATAGTATTCTCAACCCTAAGAGCTTTTAATTAAACACTGTGAAAAGTATTCACAAAACCTAGAAGCTTCCGCTACAGCAGTTGGTATCAGAGCCAGGTTCTTTTATTTTCTCAATTTACTTCGGTTGATCAAGATTCATCTTGGATCTTTTCCAACCCGGAGATAATGATGCAGATAATATTTGGATATATTTTAAATATTATTATTTATTAATAGAATAATTATTTTAAGGTTTTAAAGGTTTTTCTATTTTAAATTATAATAGGGTTTTCTAAGTTTGGTGATTTATTATAAATAGACATCCAAGCCTAAAACTGTATTCAGTTTTTTATGATGAATTAATAAGAGAGAGATTTCAATATGAGCTTTATAGCATGTGAAAGAATATTTCTAAACCCTAAAGAGGTGTTTATAAACCACTGGAAATAGTATTCACAACTCTAAGAGATTTTAATTAAGTACTGTGAATAGTATTCACAAACCCTAAAAGCTTTCTCGTATATGTGCTTATATCATTGGCAATAATTTTCCAGCGCACGCAACATAATATATAAAGAGTTATTTTTGGTTCATCCCCTAGGGTGAACCTAAAGGTTCATCAACCAATAAGATTTAGTTATTTCAAAATTGACATATCTTAAAAAAAGAAATAAAATATTGTCAAATTATATTACGTTCTAAAAATGAAAAAATAAATAAAAATAATACTAGTTGCAAAAAAAATATTTTTTTCAAAAAAAAATTAATACTACAAAAAAACACTAAACTCTAAATGTTAAACCCTAAATCCTTTAGTAAACCCTTGGATAAATTCTAAATCTATGATTTTTTTTAAAAAAAACTATTTATAACACAATCAATAAAAAACTATACCTTAAATTCTAATCCTAAACCCTAAACCTTTGGGTAAACTCTAAACCCTTGGATAAATCCAAAACTCCTGAATAAATTTTAACCTTTAAAATTTAAAATTTATCCAAAAGTCTAAAATTTAATGTTTTTTGCAGTAAAAATACATTTTGAAAATATTTTTTTTTAAAGATTAAAAGGTCTTTTTTTTGTGATTAGTATAATATTTATTTAATTTTTATTTTAAAAGTATAATATAATTCGTTAATATTTTGTTTATTTTTTTAAAAGATAATGAATTTTAAATGACACATTTCTATTGGTTGCTGAACCTGGAATTGAACCCAAGAATAAGTCATACATAAATTATCACCGAAAATACATACGTTTCTACCGTTGAGAAGAAGAAATTTGCAAGTTATTGATTGGTCCCTCGTTAATACAAAACGAGATGTTTAAACAAGTGGGTTCTCACCATTCTTAGCCCAAATATTAATATATATACATTATTACTTAATTATTGAATAATGCTCAATCCAAAATATCAAATCTATAATTTTGAGATGTCAAACCAGACAATTATAACATATATATTTTATAATATTTTGAAAATCTTTAGTTAGTTATTTTTAATGAGGTTGTTCTAGCACTAAAATGATGATCCCTATATGGTCAAGAAAACCACTGGGAACTTTCATCATTAACCCTTTGAACAATATACTTATATAACAATATACTAATTACAAGACACGTTATTCCTAAAATTCCTGATGGTATATAAACAAAACAAAAAATTAACTTTTTTTTTTACAAAATAAAAAACTTATGCATGCTAATTCGAAACAACAACAAAAACTTGCGGTGAGGCTGAGAACGAAAGCTAAACAAAAAGAAGGCAGGGAACGTCTATACAAACTTAAATAACACGTTATTTTTGGTTTCATGAGTCGAGAGAAAATAAAAAGAGTATCTAGTGAAACTAAAACTAAATGACATGATGCAATCTTAAGTTAACATTAACTGCGCCGCTAAATCACGCGGTTCCACGTGATCAGACTACTCGGATTGGATTAGCTTGTTTAGTCTCACTTTCACGCCGATCAAAAGATTTCTGTTTAACCTTTTCTCCAATAGTTTATAGGCTATTATGGATATGCCCAGGGTTAATTATACGAATCAATAAACTCACGGATTTAACTATGGTGAATTATAATCATATCAATTGTACGTCTTTAATATTTTAAAACGTCTGAACCATTTCATGGAGTAGTTTGGTTGGAGAACGTAGTGGATCCTATCCACCCGTTCCTTGCTAATTATTACCCGTGATCTAGAACTTAGACTATAGGGTTTGCTGTCAAGCACACCCACTAAACAAATTGCCCATTTATATAATTATTTTGTTAAACCGCATATTCACAACGCTTGTTAGTTTCAATTATGAAAACACAGTTACTCTTATTATTGTAATTATGGTTACATTATATTCTGAGAAGCTCATGAACGGTAATACGGTATTAATAAACTCCGCGATATAAGAACACAGTTTGCTGGACTTCAGAAGCATCTCGTTTGATGGTTAAGTTAATTATGTTAAATATCTTAATGGTATACAAACTAAAGGACAAAAATGTAAAAATAACAATGTTACTAACGTACGGAAATGATCGAAGATATATTTGAAATCTATAAATCTTACGATTAAGTAACCTTTTAATATTTCAGCCAAACAGCACCTTTGCGGCGTCCTATCTCAGTTATGCAATTGAACCTGTTAATTATTGAAATAAAAACGCACGAGGAAGCGTTTGAATAGAATAAATATTCCATCACATCAGCTGAATTATTTCAAAGACCGTCTAATCGCTCTCTGATTAAGCGGCAACTTTATCTGTATTTCCGACAGATAGTTTGTACTGCTTCCTAAAACCAATGAATTAGGAATTATCCAAACTTTGAGTTAACTAAAGAAACAACACGTTTGTATACATTTTTTTAGGAAAACAAGTTTATGTATTATTCCGAGAATATACGATAAACAAAAATTAGTTTAACTAGTTAAGTACAATTTTGGGGAAAATCACATAAAAAACCATCAAAGTGTCACTTACCATCACTTTAAACCCTGAAGTTTTTTCACTAACATTTTTAACCTTTAAAGTGACATTTGCATCATGAAAAACTTTCAAAGTAAAAAACTGACCGGTTATACAAGTAAAAAATGATGTTTCATGTTATTTTTTTTAAAAAAGAATTATTTAATTAATAAAATAAACAAAATAATAATTAAATTTTAAAAAATTAAATAAAAATAGGAAAATTTAATAAAAATCACAAAATTAAATAAACATTCAAAATTGTTTTTGAAAAAACTTTCAAAAAATTAAATAAAGATTTATAAAATTAAATAAATAATTAAAATTAAAATAAAATACAGAAAATAGATAAAAGTTCATAAATATTTTAAAATATAGGAAATTCAAAAGTTCAAAAAAATATTTAAATTACAAGTTTTTTTTAAAAAAAATAGCATAGCATCGTTTACAGTAAAAATTCAAATACATCACTTATGACGATAGTCATTTTTACATAACCATTAACAATGACAATTAAGATTGCATTTTAACAATGATGTCGAAAATTATTATTGGAGATATACCAAAAACATCATTGTTATCGGTTAGGTGAAAAACCATCATCTTCCTAAGTAATATATTTAAACTTGTTATTGTAAATGAGGCAATGATATTTTTTTTTAAAAAAATCTTGTAATTTAAAAAAAAAGTTAGAAATTTTGAATTTTCTATTTTTTTCTTAAAAATTATGATTTAAAAAAAAATAAAAAATGATTTCTGTTTTAAATTTAATTTTATTCATTTTTTGTTATTTTTATTTAATTTTCTAGATTTTGTTAAATTTAATAAATCGTTAATTATTTGATTTTTTAAAAAAAAAACAATTATTTTATCTAATTTTGTGATTTTTAATTAGATTTTCCTATTTTTATTTAATTTTTCAAAATTTAATTATTATTTTTGTTTATTTTATTAATTAAATAATTAGTTTTTGAAAAAAACCTGACATATTATTTTTTTACATGTATAACCGGTCAATTTTTCATTTTGAAGGTTATTTATGATGCAAATGTCATTTTAAAGGTAAAAAGTGTTAGTGAAAATACTTTAAAGTTTAAAGTGCTAATAAATTACATTCTCAAGGTTTTTTTTATGATATTTTCATCTTTATTTAGTACTCCTATCGATCGACTTACTAGAAAGTACATTAAATTTCAATTAAAATCTGCAAATTTGGATTTTGAGGGATTTGTATATGCTTCTATTTCAGAGGACTCCGATTAAACAACAAAACAGAAGTACATTGGAAACAAGGGGTAGCAAAAGAAAGCGGAAGGGAGGTGCGAATACGAAAAAAAATAGAGAGATAATTGTTAGATACGTGGCGCTCTGTCTACCGTTCCGACGAAAGAAATCCACGGCGCAGCGAAAAGTGTGAGCTGTTTTCTTTTTCCAGAAATTGTTACTGGTTAAGTTCTGCTATTAAAAAATGTTATTGTACTTCGTTGTTCTAAATAAAATCGTAGAAACATTTGGATTTGGACAATTATTAAGACACTAGAGAGACAGAAAAAAAGAGTAACTAGGATCCCAATATTTAATCGAATGATTACTCCAGAAGAAAATACTTAAAAAATACTACTAGCGTCTACTAATAGTTCCAGAAAACAAAACAAAACATATTTAGGCTATAGTTTAGTTTGTCCACAATATACACACACATAAACATATATATATATATATATGTATATATTTATTTATTTATTTATTAATCTTGTGCGATATTTATTGTGATAGGGATTCACTGAAACTGGACTACAACTGTAGAGAGAGTGCCCCATTGAAGAAGATTTTCATAGTACTCTCTATCTCTTAACTCTTCCCCTTTCTCTCTCCACAGAGAAAAACAGCAGTTACTCGAGTTCTTGAGAGAGACAGAGAGATCAAATAATCAAATGTCTTAAATGATTTGAAGAGAAGCAATAAACCCTTGGCGGCGTTTGCAGCAGTTTCTTAAATTTCCCTACTATCATTAACTCTCTCATCTGCTCCAAGTTTGAAGTTCCACTGCTCCTTTGAAATACCTAGCACATCTTCAAGTCTAGAAATTAACGAGCTAGGGAGCAAAAGAAAAAGATAAGAGGGTAAACTCGAATCCCCAAAAATAATTTATTTCACAAACCCCTAACATAGTCTCATAAATTTTCTCTCTCTTTCTCTCTCTTTTCCGTGGTGTGTGTTTGTGATTGGAAGTAGAAGAAATGGCTGGATTGTTCTATCTAGGAGGTAGAGATAACAACAAACAAGATCATCATCATCAAGACAAGGATCATAATGAAGACAGGAGCAACAATTATCTTCATCTATATAAAGACGAGATCTACAACAACAACAAGGGTTTTGAAATCTGGCCACCCCAATATTTTCAGCAACAGCAAGAACAACAAAACCACGTGGCTCATCCTACAAATTTATACTCTTTTGGAATGGTTCCAAGTGGTAGCAGCCATAACAATAACCGGAGTAGTAATCGGAGTTTGTACTTCAACGTCGTCCCCGACCATGAGCCGGTGAGATCCTCCACGGGTAGGTTTACGGTAACCAGGCAAGGAAGCATGAATTGCCAAGACTGTGGGAATCAAGCCAAGAAAGATTGTCCTCATATGAGATGCCGTACTTGTTGTAAGAGCCGAGGGTTTGATTGCCAAACCCACGTGAAGAGTACGTGGGTCCCGGCTGCTAAACGCCGTGAGAGACAGGCGCAGTTAGCTGGTTTGCCAACTAAGAGGAGCAGAGAGGCTAGCTCTGGCGGTGGTGATGATGATGATGATGATGATGATAGAGAGGGCGATGAAAATGGAGGTCAAGGCGGTGGTGGTGGTGTATCAGCTCTTGCTTGCATCCGTGTAGTCAATGCTAGCTCTTCAGGTATTATGAGTTTTTGATTAAATCTAAATATCGGTCTTTAGTGTGGAACATTAACTCTTTTTTTTTGGATCTTTAAGATCTGATTTTGATTGTTTTGTCAAATATCCTTTGAGTGTGAGAATTAAGTTTTTCTTTACAACAATTTGGTTTTATTATATGAGTTATATATTAAAATATGTGTAATATTTGGATTTATAGTAGTTTTCATTTGATAAAAGAAATAGTAAGTTTCATTTTTATTGAATTTAGGGTTTGAGAGTAGTCACTTACCACCGGAGGTAAGTTTACCCGCGGTTTTCCGGTGTATGAGAGTCAGCTCAATCGACGATGAAGACGAAGAGTATGCATATCAAACGGCTGTGAGCATCGGAGGACACGTGTTCAAAGGCATTCTCTACGACCAAGGTCCGTCAGATGATCACCGTTACAGCTCAAGCCCTGCCGCCGTAGCAGCAGAAACCTCTCAACACCATCTTAATCTCTTGGCCTCAGCGTCTTCAGTCGCCACTACAACCGCCGTGACCGCGAGTAATATCAATAACGCATCAATTGACCCTTCTTCGGTTTACACTGCGGCACCGATCAACTCTTTTATCACCGCCGCTACATCCTTCTTTGCATCTCCTAGGTCTTAATTAAGATTGAAATGTTCTATCTTTAAAACGTTTGTGATTACTCTTATAATTATCAGAGGACTACGAGTACGAAAATTATAATTTCGAGGGTTTTGTTGTTGTCGGACAATATGGTAACTTTCGTACCTAGCTAGGGTTTGTGAGAGTACTGATTAACATGCACATCGTACGTTTTCTAGAGATAAATGAGAGATTACTAGTATATCTTTTCTTCGCATAAAGGGAATATTATTACAATTAAGTTGATGTCAGAGTTACAAGTCTGATCTTCTGCTTGTTCTTTTTAATGTTTAATCTTCCCAATGCGATCGACATAATTTTCTTTTTTATCAACCATTTTTAATTTTCTTATCATGTCTTTTTTTGGTGGTAAGTTAGATCTTCTGTATAAAATAGGGTTGGGTTTGATAGTGAATTTGCTTTCTGTCTGGTGTTGAACTCGAAGCTGCTTTTTCCCAGTTTATCCGTTTGCTTGCCGGATCTAAACAGGACTTAACTAGGTTTCGTGTTCAATTGAGCAAACAATTTCAAATCTATTTATATGAACGTCACATTTTGTGCTGGCCAATCTAATTTCCAGAGCGTGAAAACAGTAGAAACCATCATCAGTTCACCACAATCTCATATTGGACATTTTTACATATATGCAATATTTTTTTTTCATTCTAACAAACAAAGAAAAACAAATCCGAGGGTGATTTAAGCAAAAAAAAAATCCGAGGGTGAATTAAGTTTTTTTTGTTTTTGTTCAAACAGGGGAATTAAGTTATGTATCCAGTCGTATCGTTCTATATTTTGCTTTTTTTATTTGCAAATATTTTGTTTTTATAAATATCGAAAGTTTAACTAGATTTTTTATCCTAAAACAAAGTTGAAATTCAGTGCATAAAACCAAATTAGATCAGGTTCCTCATCGTCGAAGTAATTTTTTTTTTCGGTTGATTGCTTCCCTTATCTTTGATCGACAATAGCTACAAGTTGACGTTCCCACATGGAGATGAATCTTTTGATCGTCAGTTACGTACAGTTTGTCACTGTCATTTGGAGATGGCGACTTATTGTGGAAGATCCGAGTCCACAGTTAATTAGTGTGGAGAAAAACATCAAAGCCATTTATGAGGTCTGAGAACATTACAATACATGTGAAGTACTACTTGTTTTGGATGAATGTAAATGGAGTTTCATATCTACTATAGCTACTGGTCTACTTCTCTCTACATAACTTCCATTGATGTGACTATCGATTTGTTTGTTGATTAATATATACATATGATTTATTATTAATTTCTAGTTAGTAGATTGGTCGAAGTAGCAACCCTCCCCATGTGAATACATAGGCTCAATATACAAGGGTTTCTTTTTGTTTTTGAACTGTATATTTGAACTAGTACCATTAAAAGGTTTGTGAAAGGAACATTTACTTTTAATTATTAGAGAAAATGTGGATGATAACAATGTTGGAAAATGAAAATAAAAGAAATGGGTCAAGAAACATAGTAAAAGTCAATGGTCAAGGTCAAAAGACCATAGATTTATAAAACATAGGGTTTTTGTGTTATGCATCTCCTACACAACATCTGTATACACCTAATTCGACTGGGGCTGATATGACATTTTATTCATCAAAAACCCTCTTTTCATAAAGCAAATAAACAGTTCCTCTTTACATATCAAACAACGACCATTTTAAAAAGTGTGATCCTATAGACTCGATGATTTTCTTCTCTCTATTTTTCGTGTTTGAACAATCATTAAACAGAAATAAAGGGGCCCCGCACTCTAGCAAACCATAGGAGACTTATGGGCCTCGTGTAACCTATAAGGTAACTACTCTTCTTATTGGGCCTTGTCTATAAAGGTACTCACCTCTCTCTCCCGCTTTCGCAGAATAAGAAACAATGGGGATATCCGAAATGCAGAACAAGAAGAAGAAGATCCAGAGAAAGAAACTGCAGGATGAAGAGAAGAGTTCTTCAGAGGAAATAGAACGATCGATGGAGCTATCGGTGGAAGAATATCAAGAACTCGAAACGGAGAAAGCCGACGAAATGGTTTGGCTAATGAAGTGTCCACCAAGGGTTCACAAGGCGTGGCGCGAACTTTCTTCGTCTTCTTCCTTTTCTCAGGAACTTGTTCTTGTGGCGAAGTATAGTGAGTCCGTCAATCTCCTGATTCCCGATTTGTCGCCTGAGGTAATCCGACCACACTTTCCTCGTTTTGGGTTAGGTCAGATGAACTTGGGAATCACGTCTTCCTCAGTGTTTGATTCTTGATCTTCTTGAAGCATGAGTTAGTCGTTCAGGAAAAGTTCTCTTATTCTGTTTTGTTGGTTTTCTTTTTTTGCGGTGTGTGTTTTAGTTGAGCATGGAGATGGCTAGTGCTGAGCTATTGAACATTTCGAAGCTCTATTCTGTAAACAAATCCAAAGACTTTGTTGGTCCATTGAGTCTCTTCTCCGAATCAAATCAAGGTCTGTTTATTCATATACTTTGAACTTCCATCACTTGAATACTTGATGACACCTCTTCCAACACATGGTATTTAGGTAAACTTGCGGTGGAAGGAACGGTGACACATAAACTCGATATGAGACCCCATGATTGTTGCCTTGAAGAATACGGAAAGCTTTTACGTGAGAGGAACATGAAACCTGTGGCTGAATATAGACATGTTCAGGTTCTTTGTTGTAACTCCATCTATGTTCAAATTAAGCTGTAGTCTTTGTCTTAACTCTTACCATAAAACTTCTTTCTTTGAAATCACTCTGAAAGGTTCTTGATGATTGCCGTGGAGAACACTTGACGCCCACGCCTGCATTGGTAATGCTTTGCTTCTCTTCTCTCTAACTTCCAGAGGATTGGTTCTGTCATTATAACATAGTACTAATTAATGATCTGTACATCTTTCACTGATATGTTCGTTCCTTCTCTCTCCATGAAACAGGTAGCAAAGAAGCTTAAACGAAGGGAAAAGAGGACCAGAAGCGATCGCGGTGAGGTGGAAGCAAAAATGTTTCAACTATTTGAAAGAGAACCGAGATGGACACTGAGACAGCTTGTTAGAGAAATCAACCAACCAGAGGTACTGTCTTCTGAAGACTTGTATATATCCAGAAACAGCAGAAGAAATCAGCCTTACATGTTATATCTAACTCCGTTTGCTTTTTTGTTTCCAGATATTCTTGAAAGAGATACTCAACGAGCTTTGTGTGTATTCAAGGAGTGGTCATGGTTACGAGCTTAAACCAGAATACAAGAAATATGTTTGAGAAGGGCACAACAGGACTGCTCAGTAACGAGTCATAAAAAAAAAATTTGTGTACAGAAAATCCGAAAAAGTTGTAAAAAATTAAACTTTTCTTTTTGAACAGGTAAAAGATTGGAACTTTTGAACTAGAATGTGAAAAGGTATCTTTCATATGAGGTTGTTGTTTTCTGTAACATAATAAGTATACAATTATTTCACCACAAAACTTACAATGTAGCTACAACGGACAAAGTATACATTTTAGAAATCAACACATACAGAAACAATACAGTTATAAAACAGTACCAATAAAAAAAAAGTAACATTTGAAGATTGCCGCCACGTCAGTATTTACGATTCTCTTCGTGAAGCATATAGAAATAAGCAGCGGCACTTAAGGAGGCTGTGATCAAGGCGACACCTTTAAAGACATCAAACTCATCGTTCACTAAGAAGATCACAACAAGCACCGACACGATTGGCCACGTGATGACACTGATCACGTTAGCCAACACGCTAGTTACTGAGAAGACTAGCCCCACGATCCCGACCCAGTAGACCTGCCACGAAACGGCTTGACCCACCATAACCATCACGTAGGCACCTCTCCCTTTCGAGAATCCATTCATCTCCCTCTTCAAATCGTCTTGCTCCCCCTCGATGAGAAGACCCGCGGCTGAGCTTACGGTAGCGACTAGGGATGAGATGATCAGGACATTGTAAACGGAAGCAAAGCTTGTGGCTTCGATACGTTTGAATACGTTTTGGATGACGCTGAGGAGGAGAGAGAAGTATACGCTAGATATTAGAGCAGAGATTGAGCCTCTTCCGTAGTTATCCGCCTCCGCTTCGTCGCCAGGCTCACCGGCGAAGGAGGAAGAGAAGGTGATAGCTCCGGTGGCGATCGCCAAGATCAGGGAGGTGATGATCCAACGGTTGATTTTGAGTTTGTTGATGAAGGCGGCGAAGACGAGAGTGAAGAAGAGCTGCGTTGTGTAGATGAGTGTGAAAACCCTAAAGGGGAGTTCGAGCTTTGCCTTGGCGGAGAATCTTCCTTGATTCGACCAGAGGATTCCGATGAGACCGGAGAAAGATATAATGTACTTGGTTGAGGTTTGGTCGGAAGTGGTTGGAGATTGCTGTTGGTTGTGTTTCTTGGCGGTGAAGATATAGAGAGGGAGAAGGAGAGGGAATCCAACGGTTTGGAGGAGAGATTGAGTCCAAACGTCGTCGTTTTGACGTTTTTGGCTGTGGTGGTCAGTTTCGTTGTAGTAGAAGTTTTCGAGGATTTTAGCTATGGATTGACCTGTGATGACGAATACAACGCAGAGGATAATGGTTGGCCAATGGTTTAGTTTCCGGTTTACGAATGTGATCAAATCTTGCTTGGTATAGACTGGTATATGCACAATTGTTTCTGCGAAAACAAGAACAATAACAAAGATTGAGAATCGAATAAATCGAGAAAGGAGGTAATTAAGAGAGACTAGTGGATAGTGAGGTTATATTTTGACTATATAATATTACCTTGTGGCTTGGTTTGAACTGGTTGATGATTCTTGGCCATGGTTTCAGATATTTGTGACAGATCTTCGAACTGATTTCAAAGATTGTAAATAATTTAGCTTCAATATTCAGAGATTGGATGTATTTGGATAATGCTTGGCAAAATCTTATGTGTGGTGTTTATTCTGTACAGTGAGGGGTCGACCGAGACAGTGCCACTAGCAGTGTACTAGTCAAAGAAGTCGGGGGATATCAGTGGGAATTAGCCTTCCCGTGTAGGGTTGTTTTTGTTCCCGCTCTCAATCATATCAACTTCATGAGAGGATAAATTACCATTCTTTCTCTGAAGAATTTTTAATAATTCATGATGGATACTTCAATCTAACTCATTCGTCTAGATCTTCTTAATCTCGAAGAATTGTTTATTATATATGTCTCAACCTCGAGATTTTGATAATCTTTAACATTTCCATGTAGCTGAGTAGCTCCATTGCCAAAAGTGTTATTTTATTCTTGAAGTAAAGAATAAAAAATGAAGCATCTAACCAAAGTCATTTTACTATAAGTTTTATAGATACTAGGTACATACTGTAACACTTTTATCTATTTTTTTGCTACTTTATTAATTTTACACCCACTAAGTAAAGTAAATCATGATGTGCTGTTGCTGGTGCATATTGACGTATTTCTTGGGTGCTCGACACTTCTTTTTCGTCAAGTTGGTAAATAGACCATGCATTCATCATCATCATCTAGTAACCATTGTTTACAAATTGCCTTTGTGATATTGTCGTTTATTACACCACTCTTCACCACTACCACTATTCACCATAGTTAAAAATTAAAATGATTTCAGCGTAGAGGTAAGGTTTACTCATAATGTGTTGTTCATGAGCTAGTTACATAGACCCGACCGACACTTGCAAACATTTCATTGCGAAACATGCAAATTAAAACTTGATAATTAACTAATATACATTTTGTTACCACATACTACATCACTTACACAACAAAAAAAACAATAAAAATATACGATTACTTAATGCGCACTATGACGATTCTCTTTGTGAAGCCCAAAGAAATAAGCTGCGACGCTTAACGCGGCAGGAATCAAAGCGATACCTTTGAAATCATAGAACTCATTATCGCCTCTCAAGAAGTTCGGGAACTTAAACAAGATCGCCACAAGCAACGACACGATCGGCCACGTAACAACACTGATCACATTCGACAACACGCTCGAGACAGAGAAAACAAGCCCAACGATCCCGACCCAGTACAACTGCCACGAAACGGCCTGGCCCACCATAACCATCACGTACGCTCCTTTCCCACTCGTGAAACCGTTCATCTCCCTCTCCAAACCGCGTTGCTCCCCGGCGATGAGAAGACCCACGACGGAGATGAGCGTGGCGACTAGAGAGGAGAAGATCAAGACTTCGAAAACCGACGCGAAGCTCGGTTTTCTAGTGGTTGTGCGTTTGAAGATGTAGCAGTCGAAGACGTTCTGGATGTTGCAGAGGAGGAGAGAGAAGCAGACGGCGGCGAACAGAGCAGCCCATAAGCCTGTCGCGAGCTTATGCTCTCTACTACCGTCTGGCTCGCCGCCGAACGTGGCTGTGAAGTTTAGGGCTCCGGCGCCGACGGCCAAAACCAAGGAGAGTACGACCCATCGGTTGAGTTTGATTTTGTTGATGAAACGCGCGGAGATGGGAGTGAAGAGGAGCTGAGTTAAGGAGATGATAGTGAAGAACATAAACGGTAGCCCGAGCTTTCCCATGGCGGAGAGTCTTCCTTGAGCCGACATGAGGATCCCGATGCAGATGTAGATCACTGCCAAGGATTTGTAGTGGTAAGTGATGGGAGGGTTGTTGTTGTTGTTGTTGTTGTTGTTGTTGTTGTTGTTGTGTTTCTTGTTGGTAAGGAGGATGAATGGGAGGATGAGGAGAGGGAATCCGACTGTTTGGAGGAGAGCTTGAGTCCAAACGGCGTCGTTATGGCGGCGTTTGTTGTACTTGCTTCGGTTGATTTTGTCGTAGTATAAGTTTTCGAGGAGTATGGCTGCGGTTTGGCCTATGATGGCGAAGATGGTTGAGAGGATAATCGTAGGCCAATGGTTTGGTTTCCGGTTTGGGTTTACGAGTGTGGTTGAGTCAGGCTCGATGTTGACGGGAATCTGCACAGAATGTTCTGTAAAAGAGAGAGAAATTAGAATCAAATTGTTTGTAGCTAAAGAATCATTTGAGTAGGTTACTGTTATTACCTTCTGGCTTTGTCTGAAAGATTGGTTGCTGCTGAGCCATAGTTTGAAACTGGATGATGATAGTATTGTTTTGTGGACAATGGAAGGAGAAGTGATTTTAATATATACACGGAAGAGAAGTCTTCTTGGCGGGCGTAATAGTCAATCACGTGAGTTTGTTTCTACGCGTGGGTCAACTTGTTTAGATATTTTCTGCATTGCTTCCTCCACCATTCACAAGAATTTTTTTTTCGCTAAATGCCTAAATGTAAATATCATTAACATGTACGCATGCAGCCAGTAACCACTTTGCCAATTAATAGAACACGGATTCAATGTTCTTCAATGCAAACAGTAATCATTCAAAGGCCAGATGAATCCGAGAGATTCTTAAACCACAAATTAAAGAAGATTAATAGAGAGGGCAATTCATTTGGTGCTATTTTGGTATTTTTCTTAAAATCCTGAGTCCACAAATGGGTGATACGCAATCTCCTTGAACGTATTAGGCGCATTGAAGATGGTATCATACTGAGACAAGATAGGTATGCACACAAGATCCTTGAAGAAACCGGGATGAGCTCTTGTAATCTAATCGTGTACCAATGAAGATGAAAGCTAAATTCTATAAAGCTCTCAACGAAGGAAAGATTGACGAGAGAGAGTACCGTCGTAGCATTGGCTGTCTCAGATACTTATTGCATACACGTTCTGACCTGTCTTTCAGTGTGGGAGTACTTAATAGGTATATACAGGAGTCAAAAGAGTCTCATGGTGCCGCATTAAAACAAGTCCTAAGATACTTACGGGGAACATGCTCACTTGGACGACACTTTGGCTGCAGAAAGGAGCTGAAGTTGGAAGGCTACAGTGATAGCTCACATAATGTTGATATTGATGACAGGAAGAGCACACCAGGACATGTATTCTATCTTGATGAAAGTCCCATAACTTGGTGTTCCACCAAACAAGAGATAGTAGTTTTATCAAGTTGTGAGGAAGAGTTTATGACTGTTACAGAGGCTGCAAAACAAGCCATTTGGTTGCAAGAATTGCTAAGTGAAATCGTCGGAGAAGCTTGTAAATGAGTGGTCATTAGAGTGGATAACAAATCTGCGATTGCCTTGACTAGATACCCAGTGTTTCATGACAGAAGCAAACATATACATAAAAGGTTTCATTTTATTCGAGAATATGTTGAAAACAAACAAGTTGAAGTTGAACATGTCTCAAGGAGTGAACAACGAACAGACATCCTTACAAAGTCTCTAGGAAGAATAAAGTTCAAGAAGATGAAAAACATGATTGGAGTTCAAGATGTATGTGAAGATAGGTTTAAACTTAAAGAGAAGAATGGTTTAAATTTAAAGAGAATAATGTTGAACTAAACTTAAACATTAAGGAAATTTGAGAAGCAAGTAAAAGATCTAATCCTATTTGTGTTGAAGATTTATAATGTCTTTAGGAAATTATCTAGATATGTTATCTAATAGGATTAGGACATGATAATCCCTCGATATGTGATATTATTTGTGTGTGTTTTGAGGGATTGAGAGCTTTGTCATAGCACTATTTGATTGAATAAGAGAATGAATTCTTATTACGATTGTTTGTTGTGATTCTTTACCATTCACCAGAGTTAAAAATTAAGATGATTTCAACGTAGAAGTAAGGTTTTCCTCGTAACACGTTTATGGGCTAGTTACATAGAGCTGACACTTCCAAACATTTCATTGTAAAACATACAAAATAAATTTAGATAAATATACGTTTTGTAACAACATACTACTAGATGATGGTCCGCACACTTGTGCGGATTAATATATATCCAACTAATTTAAAATTTAACATAATTTTTAATTTTAATATAAATTATTTAATTAATTTCAAATATCAAATTAATTAGAAGATAAAGTTTAATTTTTCTATTACAACTCAGCATAAATAACAGCTTAGTACTTATAATTTTTTTCATTTATTATATCACCAAACCACATATATAAAAATTATCATCATAAGCTAATAAAATTTTATTAATATTTTAAAATAACCTTAAGATAAATCTACAAAAAAATATAAATATCAATTATCAGCAAAAACTATGAAATCAGATCTCTCTTTGTCAAAGTTTTTATACATTTTAAATAAATTTCCTCTTCAGTGGAAGTTATAGTGACACCTATTAACAAAATTTTAGTAATTAAAAGCATATTTCTATTTAACTAATATAAACTAAAAGTAATAAATGATTTGATGACATAAAAGAGAAAAAACTTCTTTTAAAAATAAAAAATAAAATCATTAAATGATTAAATATTACTCAAGTAAACATAAGATGAAAATTATAAAATTATTGTTAAACCGTATAATACTATTCTTTAATAATAGTTATCCCTAAATAAAAGATAAAGTTATTAAATATTCATTAAAATATTTAAAAACTAACAATTTAAAAATGTATTTATTAAAATAATGACTCAATCTAAATAATGGAAATATGACAAGTAAGCAAAACTAAAATTACCACCTAAATTATTTTAAATTATATAAATTACTAATTAAATTTTTTAAGTACGTGACAGATAAATTAATAATCTAAATTTTAAGATAATATGACAAATAAACAAAATTAAAATTATTAAAACATAACAAATAAACAAATTACATAAAATTATGGAAAATATGACAAATAAACAATTAAATATATATATTACAAATTAATATTATTAAGTATGTGACAAGTAAATTAATAATATATATTTATAGATAATATGATAAATAAACAAAACTAAAATTATTAAAACATAACAAATAAGTAAATTACCTACAAATATGGAAAATATGACAAATAAGCAATAAACAATGACAAATAAATAAAATCACCTAATTTTATGGAGAAGTTGACAAGTAAGCAAATTCACTTCTCAAATCCTTATTTTATGGAGAAGTTGACAAGTAAGCAAATTCACTTCTTAAATAATAGTATAGATCACATACACATAAAAAAAACAATAAAAATATATGATTACCATTTTTTTAAACACAAAAAATATATGATTACTTAATTTACCAACAAATCAAAAGGAAAATAAAAAAAAAAAACTTAATAAGCACTATCACGATTCTCTTTGTGAAGCCTAAAGAAATAAGCGGCGACGCTTAACGCGGCAGGAATCAAAGCGACACCTTTGAAAGTATCGAACTCATCATCGCCTTCCCCCGTGAAGTTCCTGAAGTTAAAGAAGATGACAACAAGCACCGACACGATCGGCCACGTAACGACGCTGATCACATTCGACAACACGCTCGAGACAGAGAAGACGAGTCCCACGATCCCGACCCAGTATAACTGCCACGAAACGGCTTGACCCACCATAACCATCACGTACGCTCCTTTCCCATTCGGGAAACCGTTCATCTCCCTCTCCAAACCGTGTTGCTCTCCGGCGACGAGAAGACCCACCATGGAGATGAGTGTAGCGGCGAGGGAGGAGAAGATTATGACTTCGAAAACGGACGCGAAGCTCGGTTTTCTAGTGGTTGTGCGTTTGAAGATGTAGCTGTCGAAGACGTTTTGGATGTTACAGAGGAGGAGAGAGAAGCAGACGGCGGCGAACAGAGCGGCCCATATGCCTCTGGCGTACTTCTGCTCCGCGTTGTCTGGCTCGCCGCCGAATGTTGATGTGAAGGTGAGAGCTCCGGCGCCGACGGCCAAAACCAAGGAGATTACGACCCATCTGTTAAACTTGATTTTGTTGATGAAACGTGCGAAGATGGGAGTGAAGAAGAGCTGCGTTATGGCGATGAGAGTGAAGAGGATAAACGGTATCTCGAGCTTTCCCATGGCGGAGAGTCTTCCTTGGACCGACATGAGGATTCCGATGCAGATGTAGATCACTGCTAAGGATTTGAAGTGGGACTGGCCGGAAGCGATGGGAGGGTTGTTGTGTTTCTTGGCGGTGAGGATGATGAATGGGAGGATGAGGAGAGGGAATCCCACGGTTTGGAGGAGAGCTTGAGTCCAGACGCCGTCGTTTTGGCGGCGTTCGTTGTACTCGCTTCGGTTGATTTTGTCGTAGTACGAGTTTTCGAGGAGTTTGGCTATGGATTGACCAATGATGGCGAGGATGGTTGAGAGGACAATGGTAGGCCAGTGGTTTGGTTTTCGGTTTGGGTTCATGAGTGTGGTTGAACCACGCTCCATGTTCATCGGAATCTGCACCAAATGTTCTGTAAAAAGAAAGAATTTAGAATCAAACTGTTTGTAGAAGAGAATCATTTGACTAGGTTACTATTTATTACCTTCTGGCTTTGTCTGAAAGATTGGTTGATGTTGAGACATAATTTGGAATTGATTGTCGGAGATCCGATTAGTGTGTTTGTGTCTGTGATATGCTTGGGTGGATGATGAATGGAAGGAGATGTGATTTTAAATTTTAATATATACACGGAAGAAAAGTCTTCTTGGCGGCGTAATAGTCAATCACATGAGCTCATGTCTACGCGTGGTTGTTTAGATATTTTCTGCGTTGCTTCGTCACCATTGGCAACTACAACTTACAACTTGGAACATCGATAGATAAGTTAAGCTAAACTCATGCCATATGAACGAAATAAGTAGTCATTAATCCCACACAAAGGTTATCTTTTACAATGCCATTACTTGTACGCAGTAACTAGTTTGCCAATTTAGAACACAGATTCAATGTGCTTCAATGCAAACAATAATCATTCTAAGGCCAAATGAGTCTCCGACAGATTTTGAAAACAAGAAATCAAGAAATCATTCATTGGTGCTCTTTTCGCATTTTGAGTCTACAAATTGAACGTAACCCACACTTTTTCTACGTCGCTCTACACCCACTAGACCCTAATCTATCTCTTCAATATTGAGGACTAGAAACTTTATGCCCCATAGACATCAAAGCCCTCAACCACATTGGACCCTTGTGCAAATAACACCACTCGACACCACCAATCAATATAAACTGTAAATTTTAAAGCTTATGGCTTGACAAAGAAACGAAGGCAGCCAAAGTAGTACATAGGCATAGGTTTAAGTAGTATAACCAAACCCGTGTCAGCAGTTTCACAAAGTCAAAAGTTACTACCACTAGCCTTCATTGATTTTATACAGGTTTCAGCTTTCTGTCAGTAACCATCATCTACGCCAGTTCTACATGTTCCTCAATTCATCATAGGTGTATGTAGCAGTTTTACTCCTAAAACACAATCGAGTAACTGAAACTTTGATGAAGGAAACTTCTTTAGATAGCATTTACATGCCTTATAATGAAACTGCAAACTCGAGAAGCAAAAACTGGTATTAAAAACCTTACTTGCATCACTAGACTAGTCTTTGATCATAGAGACAATATAAACCAAGTAAACCCCTTTTTCTTCATCAAACTATGTGGTCCTATGATACTATAGTTTTTTTTTGAAAGATTCGGCAATGAAACTCCAATAAAGCAAACATCTTTCTAAATCGTTTTTAACAGGCTTTCAACAAATATGCCAGGCTCAACAAGCAAAGATTTGGTATTAAGAACTTTTAACTTGCATCGCTAGACTATTTCTTTGATCATAGAGGCAATCAATCAAGGCAAATCACTTTTTCTTGACCAACCCAAACTATAACGATCCTATAAAACATCTAGTAGTAGTACCTAATGGTTCTTGCAACTTTATACACATTGATCAAATATAGTTGTATGATCCAACAAACTTCAGAGAGAACAACCTAAGTCGATGGGAAGACATCTTTCACAGCAGAAGCAGCAGTCAAGTAATTAAGCGTATTCCTCAACGTCTCCCTCTCTCTCTTCAACCTCGCCGCCGTATCCTCAAGCTCAAGCAACGCCTGCTGCTCCATCGGCGCCCCTTCGAACGTGCTCCCAACGAAGAACGAGAACGGAGTCGGGAACTGATTCTTCCTCAGATCCTTCTCCTCCTCCTCCTTCCCATTCAACCTATTCGACAACCGAATCACCTCCTTCATCAGCACCTCCACCTCACTCGCCAGCTCATCAAGATTCTCCTCTCCGGAAGGACGATCCTCCAGCCACGTCACCTTCGCGACTAGATAAGGCTTCGTCCGGACGAGATCCGTTACGCGGAACCTCTCCTGACCCTTGCAGATTAAAAAGAACCGATCGTCGACGAGGCGCTCGTGTTTGACGATCTCCCCGACGCATCCGACCCCCGCCGCGGAGCCGGAGGCGGCGTCGGAGTAGACGACGCCGAATCGGAGGTCGGATTGGAGGAGTGTTTGCATCATGACGCGGTAGCGGTACTCGAAGATCTGGAGAGGGATGGTGGCTCCCGGGAAGAGGACGAGGGGGAGAGGGAAGAGAGGGAGCTCGACTAGGTCGTCGGATTTAGAGGGGTTTGCGTTGTTGTGGTGCTTCTCGGAGAAGGAGGAGGACGAGCATCGGAAAGAGGTTGGTTTAGAGAATCGACGGCGTAGGTAAGTAGAAGGGAGAGTTAGGGGTTTGTTGCGGAAGGCGGAGAGGTGTGGCGGCGTTGATTTGATTGTGGAGTATGAGTATGAGAGTGAGCTTGGAAGCGCCATTGGAGGGTTGAAGGAAGGAAGGGAAGAGAGGGTGAGCCACAAAATGAAGAGATTGAAATTTAATGATTCCTTTATTTATTTAAAAAAAAAGAAAATCTTATCTGATATTTCTTTTGTTCATTCGTGTGACCACGTTTCGGTTTTTTTTAACGTGAGTGGAAGAGCGGGTTCGAACTTGGGACACGGGAGAGACCTCTTCTTCAATGGACTTCACCGACGTTTTCATTATCGTGTGTGTACGTGCATGTGGCTTTAGCGAGCCCATGGGCCAGGTGGATGGCATTTTCGTAATAACCCTGAATACACAGGGGTAATTTCGTCAACATGGCTTCGTCTTTTATTAGCTACCTAGCCGCTTCACGAAGAAATAAAAAAGTGTTTGTTATTTTTTCACGGAGATTAGAAGAAATGGCGGCAGAAGAGGGACAAGTGATCGGTTGCCACGAGAATGATGTATGGGCCGTGCAGCTCGACACAGCCAAACAAACCAACAAGCTGGTGATGATTTTCATTTGATCAAAACTTTTATCATGCAATTCTGTATTGTTTTATTTAGGTTTTCGTTTTTTTTTTCCATTTGATTAGGGTATCTGTTCGTGGTAACATTAGGGCTTAGATTTTGGTTACCGTTGATTGGAATAAACGGATTGATTGAAGGGTATATCAAACATAAATCGATCGATCTGCCATTTAACCATACGATCTACTATTTTCTTTGGTGTTGTGTTCTTCATTTCGCATTAATTATTGCAGATCAGAGTCATCCTTATGTTAAAAACATTACAAAGCTTTCGATGATTTAGTATTTAGTATTTTGTAATGGTTTTTATTGTTTTTTTTTTTTGGCAGATTGTGATAGATTTCACAGCTTCATGGTGTCCACCATGCCGCATGATTGCTCCAGTTTTCGCCGAGTTAGCCAAGAAGTTCATGTCTAGTGCCATCTTCTTCAAGGTCGATGTCGATGAACTGCAGGTTTGTTTTTGTGCAATTATAATTTATTTATTGCACACCCGATAGCGCATACACTCGTGATATTTATATTACTATTACACTTGTACTGTTTTGGACAGAATGTAGCTCAAGAGTTTGGTGTGGAGGCAATGCCGACCTTTGTGTTCATCAAAGACGGAAATGTTGTGGATAAGCTCGTTGGCGCAAACAAGGACGATCTTCACGCCACTATAGCCAAGCATACTGGTGTTGCCACTGCTTAAATTTGGTTATGAGATAATAAGGTCCAGTTAGTTTTATTTTATGTTTCGCTCTATGGAGATTGAATAATGTAGTAAGTTAAGTGATCTCTGACTCTTTCGAGTCTGCAACAATATTATAATACATCATAAGAAATGCCTTTATTATTTGTGTTAGTGGCTTTAACACAAATTTCAAAACGCACAAAACATAGAAGTTGCCGCACGATCTGTAGCAGCAGAGCATCTCCTTGGATTCTCAGCGGAATACAAGTTACCCGCAGTTGAGAGCGTCTTATGCACGATCCCTGCATAGTCCATCAAGACTTCAGTGAACATAGTGCCCATGTCCAATTTATTTTCTTATTGCGATAAGATGTCACTCTCTCAACGGCATAAAGGAGAGAAGAGACTTGACACAAAATAATAGTACAAAACAGAAAAGAACCAGATTCATTTACCCCTCAACTCAAATGACTTGAATAATATAATTCGAACATATGAATCGTATCTTTGAGCTGAAATATGCGAGTAGTCATGTGCCACGTGTCCATAAATCATTGGTAGTTGAAATTCTTATCAGGTTTCATATTTGTAGCCGAAGGATTCTCCCACTTACCAAAGTTCTGAATCCTTCTTCCTTATCCTCTTCTTCTTCTCCTTCACCGTGCAACTCTGTAATCTGTAAACTCAATATCCTTGGAAAACCAAAAGAAGAAGGAATCCAACCTTTGTAGATAATGGAGAAGCTATTCATACCATCATTCCCCAAAACATGTTTGAACTATCAAATCCCAGCAAAGGTCGAGACTTCACCAGAAACCCATCCCAAATCCAGGAAAAAGTCTCTATCTTTCGTCAAGAAGAAACAACCCAACAACAACATCATCACCCCCGAAGATCAGCTCGACTACCTCTGCAGAAACGGAAGCCTGGTGGAAGCCGAGAAAGCTCTAGACTCAATGTTCCAGCAAGGCACCAAGACGATGAAACGAAGCACTTACCTCAATCTCCTCGAATCCTGCATCGATTCCGGCTCCGTCCACCTCGGCCGTATCCTCCACGCTCGCTTCGATCGCTTCCCCCAACCCGACGTCTTCGTGGAGACGAAGCTCCTGAGCATGTACGCGAAATGCGGGTGTTTGGATGATGCGCGCAAGGTGTTCGATTCAATGCGCGAGAGGAACCTCTACACTTGGTCTGCGATGATCGGTGCTTACTCGAGGGAGCATCGGTGGAGGGAAGTCTCTAGGCTCTTTTGTATGATGATGGAGGACGGTGTTCTGCCTGATGATTTCTTGTTTCCCAAGATATTGCAAGGGTGTGCGAATTGTGGTGATGTTGAGACAGGGAAGTTGATTCATTCGGTGGTTGTGAAACTCGGGATGGCTTCTTGTCTCCGTGTTAGCAACTCGATTCTGGCAGTTTATGCGAAGTGTGGTGAGTTGGGTTTAGCTACGGATTTTTTTAGACGTATGGAGGAGAGAGATGTGGTTGCTTGGAACTCGGTGCTGTTAGCTTACTGCCAAAACGGTAAACATGAAGAAGCTGTTGATTTGGTTGAAGAGATGGAGAAAGAAGGGATCTCTCCTGGGCTTGTTACTTGGAACATATTGATTGGAGGTTACAACCAGCTTGGGAAATGCGACGCTGCGATGGATTTGATGCAGAAGATGGAGAATTTCGGTGTGACTGCCGATGTGTTTACCTGGACAGCTATGATTTCGGGGTTGATTCATAATGGGAAGAGGTATCAGGCGTTGGATACGTTTAGGAAGATGTTTTTAGCGGGTGTGGTGCCTAATGGAGTCACTATTATGAGTGCTGTGTCTGCTTGTTCGTGTTTGAAGATTCTGAACTTGGGATCAGAAGTTCACTCTATCGCTGTGAAGATGGGGTTGATGGATGATGTGCTTGTGGGTAATGCTCTGGTGGATATGTACTCCAAGTGTGGGAAGCTTGAAGAAGCTAGGAAAGTTTTTGATTCGATAAAGAATAAGGATGTGTATACTTGGAACTCGATGATAACAGGTTATTGCCAAGCGGAATATTGCGGGAAGGCTTATGAACTGTTTATAAGGATGCAGGAGGAAAATGTGAAACCAAATATCATCACATGGAACACGATGATCTCGGGATATATTCAGAATGGAGACGAAGGTGAGGCTATGGATCTGTTTCAGAGGATGGAAAAAGATGGGAATGTTCAGCGGAATACTGCATCATGGAACCTAATCATTGCGGGTTACATACAAAACGGAAAGAAAGACGAGGCACTGGAGCTTTTCAGGAAAATGCAGTTCTCTCGTTTCATGCCAAACTCAGTTACCATACTGAGTCTTTTACCTGCTTGCGCTAATCTTCTTGGGGCCAGAATGGTAAGAGAGATACACGGCTGTGTATTGCGGAGAAACCTAGATGCTGTCCATGCTGTTAAAAACGCTTTGATAGATACTTATGCTAAGTCAGGAGATATAGGATACGCAAGAAGGATATTCAAGGGTATGACAACGAAAGACATCATAACTTGGAACTCGCTGATTGGAGGTTATGTTTTGCATGGTAGCTATGGTCCGGCGCTTGATCTTTTCGATCAAATGAAGACAGAGGGGATTAAGCCAAATAGGGGAACTCTTTCGAGCATCATCCTTGCACACGGTTTGATGGGAAATGTAGACGGGGGAAAGAAAGTCTTCTCCAGCATAGCGAATGATTACCATATTATTCCTGCTCTGGAACATTGTTGTGCTATGGTATCTTTGTACGGACGATCCAACAGACTTGAAGAAGCGCTACAGTTTATCCAGGAGATGAATTTTCAATCAGAGCCACCCATATGGGAAAGCTTCTTAACCGCCTGCAGGATTCACGGTGATATTGACTCGGCAATCCATGCAGCAGAGAACTTGTTCTCCTTGGAACCTGAAAACCCGGTCACTGAAAACCTGGTGTCCCAGATCTATGCCTTAGGTGCAAGGCTTGGGAGATCTTTAGAAGGAAAGAAGCCAAGGAAAGAAAACCTGCTGAAAAAGCCTATTGGACAGAGCTGGATTGAAGCTAGAAATTTAGTTCATACATTCACAACAGGCGATCAGTCTAAACTATGTACTGATGTGCTGTATCCATGGGTGGAAAAGTTGTGTAGGATAGATGATAGAAATGACCAATACAATGGAGAACTTATGATTGAAGAAGAAGGAAGAGAAAAGACTTGTGGAATCCACAGCGAAAAGTTTGCCATGGCTTTTGGTCTAATTTCCTCATCGCGTGAACCTAAGACAATTAGGATCTTGAAAAATCTTAGGATGTGCCGGGATTGCCATAATACTGCAAAGTACATCTCCAAAAGATACAGCTGTGAAATATTGTTGGAGGACACAAGATGCTTGCACCACTTTAAGAATGGTGATTGTTCCTGTAAAGATTATTGGTAGAGTGATTAGATTAGCCACCCACTAAGGTACTGTTTAACTTGATTTGAGCAATCGTTTTATCCACACAACCACGTAATGTATATTCTTCCTCATATATGTTTTTGCAGTTGAAGGGATTACTGAGTTAGTAGGCATGGCTTGAGTAAACTTTGGTTGAAGTTTGAAAGCTCCTTTAACTCCAGTGGTGTATTGAAGTCATTTTAATACTAATATGGGCACCAGAGATAGGGAACCTTACCAATTTAGGAATGGTTCAATAGTGCGTGTTTTTGTTATCCTGGAAGATATGATTCTTTCAGAATGTGATTCCGTTTTCCTTCCATGACTTCCCTTGATAGTGGAAACGCGAATGAGTTGCTTGTAGTGACGTGTATTCTGCATCTTGTATTTATATATTCCAGAAAATGCCCAACCACAAACGTAACCTTTTCTTCTATCATAAATACCCATCAAATGTCTAAGCTATGTGTCGCAGTAGTCAACTATCTATCTCTTCACTCGAGCTTCTTGCACTTGTTTCGAGTCTTTTGAGATCGTCCGAGATGGTATTGGCAACATCTTTTGTATAGTCTCATTCTTCATTTTTATATATGTGATTAACTTGAAGTTGTTGCCGTAGAGTGTTCAAGGGAAGCCTGCATCAGTTGGCCCATGGGGAGGCCAAGGTGGTCATGCATGGGATGATGGAATGTTCACCACAGTAAGGCAAATAGTTATAGGGCATGGCTCTAGTGTAGACTCCATCCAAGTTGAGTATGACAAGAATGGAAGCTCGTTTTGGTCTGAAAAACATGGAGGAAACGGAGGCTCGAGGTTTGATAAGGTAAAGACAAAGATATTATTTCCCTAAACTAGTCCTCTTTCAGTTTTCCGAAATTGATCACCGCTCTCGTTTGGTTTAAGGTCATACTTGATTACCCGCATGAGTATTTGACTTCAGTACATGGAACCTATGGCAGCTATGACATCTGGGGACATGTATGTGTTCGGTCGCTTACCTTTGAGAGTAACCGCAAGAAGTATGGACCATTTGGTGTTGAGTCAGGTACATGTTTCTCATTGCCAAAATCAGAGTCGAAGGTTACTGGGTTCCATGGGAAGGCTGGTACCTATTTGGATGCTATTGGTGTTCACCTGCAACAAATTCCTAAAGAGGATAATAATCCCTCCTCGAAAATTGTTTTGCACTCAAATCAAAATGTCTCCAATGGTGGTGATAAGGACTTCGAATACTCAGTGATTCAAGGAAGTGTAGGTCAAAACTTTGACATATTTGTTGCACTCAAGAAGAAAGATGCAACGTTGCCTTCTCATCAACCCCGAGAACACACAGGTGCTGAGATCACCAAACATAAGGTGATTTTCAAGACTTTTATGTTAATACATTCACGTTTTTTCGATTTTTTTTACCCGTTTTTGATCAAATTTGTATGTAGCAGGTGGTGACGGATACTGAGAAGGTGCAGCCAAAAGCTGGAGGTGGTGTTAAAACATATGGACCGTGGGGTGGTGCCGGTGGAATCATATTTGACGATGGGATTTATACCGGTATTAGACAAATCAATTTGTCACGAAGTGTCGGGATTGTATCCATGAAGGTGTGTTATGATTCTAGAGGACAAGCTGTGTGGGGAAGCAAGCATGGTGGCAGGGGAGGATTCAAACATGAAAAGGTGTGTGAGTTTAAAATTTCTTTAGAGTTTGCTTAAGCTAAGTTACACCATATATCATAGTCTCTCTGTTTTTTTGGTTTGAATACATTTTGCAGATTATATTTGATTACCCAGCAGAGATTTTAACACATGTAACGGGAACGTATGGACCGTTGATCTACATGGGGCCTAACGTGATAAAGTCACTGACTTTCCACACCAACAAAGGAAAGCATGGACCTTTTGGAGAAGAACAAGGACCTTCTTTTTCTCATAAAACGGATGATGCGAAAGTTGTTGGATTCATTGGAAGAGAGGGTTTGTTTCTTGATGCAATTGGTGTTCATGTTATGGACTGCAAAATAAGTCCCCTCAAGCCATCTCCTCACAATGCAATTGTTCCTCATAACAACAACTCTGGCGTTGCTGTAATCGAAAATTCCCCATGGGCTAATAAGCTAGTCCTTGCAGCAAACGGCCGTGGCGAAGAGGTAACTTGTAGATTAACCAACTGTACTATGGCTTGGTGTATAGGGTTTCAGGATTAACCACCCTATTAGTAGCGTGCTTACTTGTTGAGTTTAAATCATTTTCATAGTTTGAGCGTGGAATCGTCAAAGAACCAACACCGAGCGGGCCTGGACCGTGGGGAGGCCAAGGAGGTAAACCATGGGACGATGGTGTATACTCAGGGATCAAGCAGATATTTGTAACTAGAGGAAATGATGCTATCTCTTCATTACAAGTCGAGTACGATAGAAATGGACAATCTGTTTGGTCCGTTAAACATGGTGGTAACAATGGAGTCTTCACACACAGGGTAAACGATAGTCGATTCTTCTTTCATATATAAAACCATTTTCGTTCTTTTTCTGATGCATCACAACCATTCATATATAAAGCTGATCTTGAATCTCTCTTGCAGATTAAACTCGAGTATCCAAACGAGACGCTCACCTGCATTTCAGGGTATTACGGACCACTGAACAATTCAGACAAAACTAATGTGGTCAAGTCTCTGCGTTTCTACACGAGCCGTGGCAAGTACGGTCCCTACGGTGAGGAGACTGGAACTTATTTCACTTCAGCTACAACTGAAGGAAAAGTGTTGGGTTTACATGGAAGAAGCAGTGCCTACTTGGATGCCGTTGGAGTTCATATGCAGCACTGGCTTGGCAACAACAAGTCTCAATACAGTAGGGCTTCCTGTTTCAAGGTCTACTGAAAAATCTTGTCTGCACAAAACAGGATAAACATCTAACCTCTTATGGTTGGCCCGACGCTTACATTCCATCAAGAGTTGCAAGTAAAATAAACATGCGCCTAAACGCATCGAGTTTCCTTTCCAGATAATAAATAACATTGTTGTTTCTATAAACAGATGAATACCAAAAGCTAGAGAAAAACAACAAGCGAGTGTAAAATAAAATGTAACAACATTAGCATTTCCATACTAAACTCTGTTTAATGATACTATTTTGTTGTTCGTGAGTGAACTTTTGCGTGTTGCAACACTTCTCTGAGCACAGAAGCTATTCGATGTGACATATGATGTTCCATAAACATCTCTTTAACCCTCTCATACCCTTTCTTCCCCATTGTCGTCCTCATCTCCGCGTTTGTTGCCAGCTTCACAATGTTTCTTGCAAGAGGTAACACACCCTCTTTACCTGCGTTGTGTAATAGACCGGTTGTTCTGTTCACCACAATCTCCATCGTTCCTCCTGCTGCAGTACCGAGGACAGGAAGCTTAAAGGCCATGGCTTCAATAGTTATTCTCCCGAAGCATTCTCCTCTGGCTTGGGAGTTTTGGACAAGAACGTCAATGGCTGCTAGATACGGTGCTACTTTCATTGTTTTGTTGACAAAGTGGACAACTTTCTGAAGTTGCTTCTCTTTGACAAATCTGCGTAGCTCTGTCTCGAATTTCGTCTGTGCGCTCATGTCGCTTCCTACCACCACTGCATGCATTGTTGGTACCTGAAGCTTTTTAGTCTCTTTGATTATTTCTAGACTTTCATGGAAGGCTCGGAGGAATAGGTCTTGGCCCTTTCCCCTAGACACACCTAATATAAAAGAATCACCAGTGAAAAACAATTCGAGTCAATTCTTGATCATTTTGAAGATAGTATACAAGTGCTAGAGGAAGCAACAGGAAGAGTGTTTGATAGACGGCTTACTATTGATAATGCCAAATAGAATGTCATCACTCTGCACTCCAAGAGACTCTCGAACTTGCTCACGCAGAACTTTCTTGGCAAAACTATCTTCAGCAACTTCCATCAACTCCTTACTATTTCCTAGGTGTACCACATAAGTTTTAGGCATTTTAATCCTGTGTTACAACAGTTCAAAAGTAAGACACATTAACGCCAAAAACCGAGATAAGAAAAATACTGAAAAAAAAAGAAGTTGCAAAGAGAGGAAACAGACCCTAAGCGATCATGAGTCCTGTTCTTCCAGTACTCAGCCGTTGCGTGCGAATCAATCATAGCACCCGCAACAAAAGGAAGATGCTTAACTAAATCCGCCTTGAAATAATGACCTCTCATCTCATGAATCCACCAGAGGATCTTGGGAAGAACTTGAGGAACATTGTCTTTGAGAACAGCATCAAGCCATTTCCCAGTAACAGCAGTGTTCAAAACAACCAAATCAGACTTGAGCGCTGTATCTACAGCTTCCTGACTCTTCGCTGAGATAACCTAAACCACACAAGAAGACTGATTATAATAATAAGGAATTAAAAAAGGGTACGGAGGAGGTTAAAATCTCAAACCTTCACTCCTCGATCCAACATCTTATGTTCCAAAACATTAACCACTTCATCTGATTCATCAACAGGTTTCTGATTCGTAGTCCAAACAACTTCAGCTCCAACTCCTCTCAACAAAAACGCAAGCTCCATTAACAGCAAAGGCCCACCTAAATAAAACACACACGAAACTAACTTTAATCACTTCGAAAAGACGAAAACACGAGCTCGACCCGAGAAATCATTCATTACCTGAGAGGGAGAGTTCGTGAGATACGAGTAGGACGAGCTTCGATTCCATGAAACCGAGAGGATTCGCCGCCGCCGATCGGATCTTCGCGTCGTCGTCTTCCTTCCTCACGACGAATCTTCCGCATCTGTTTCCGCTGATACTGCAGGAATCGAAGGCGGATCTGACGAGGATCATCCCCACGGTTGATACTGATAAGACGAGGAGGATCATCAGTGGCCATCTCTTCTTCTTCTGCATTGTTGTTGTTACCCACACACTCGTTGACGACGATGGCTTCCTCATTAGTTTTTCTCTTCGGGCTTAGATTCATCGGATCCCTAGGGTTTCCAAAGTTAACAATCCATCTCCGCGATTCCGGGGATCTCTCTACGAAGAAAACTACTGAAGTCGAGAGTGGGGGATATTGGGTAGGGAGAAGATGGATCACTGTCCCGACTTCAAGCCGTTTTCAGGTAATGCGAATGGACTGCGTGTTGTTTATTTAGCGGGCCGGCAGGTTTTTGCATAATAATGGGCCTAAAAGACCTGATGTGTATTGGTTATCCACAAATGGCTCGTATGTTTTTTTTTTATCTCACTTCGGTTTGGTTTTGTTAAAATTTCACTAGAGTGATTTATAGTGGTGGTGGGTGGATCCATTGTTAATTTTTTCTTTATGGTCTCCAACGATGTATGTGGCGTTAGTGACATTTACTTTTTTGTTACACGGCCACGACTTGTGGCTGTTTTAATGTTACTTTACAAAAGATGTTGGATGTCCATGCAATTTAGATATTTGACCAGTTGTTTTACCATGGTCCACCCGGACCGGGTTAGCCTTAATTCTAGAACCGAAAAAACAAGCGACCAAACATTCTTATGCTGGAAATGCATTAAAAGAAGACTAAATTACTACTACGTTTTACACCATCACATTTTGAAACCAATTGAATAAACCATCTCAGATTTTTTTTTAATCAAACCATCTCAGATTCTTTATTACATTTAATCCCTCCTCGCCAGCTAACTGCCTATATTACATTTTGAATAGATCAACATCCACGTGGTAACAAAGTCAATATAATCATCTCTCAAAGACAAAAAAGCTACTATACATTAGTTATCAGGGTAGCTATAAAAATAGCATTTACTTATATTATGCATTACGGAATATGCAAATACAAACATATACAAATAGACTGAAATATATATAGGTGTATAGCTAGCAAAAAGGATTATAGCTAAAGTGAAATGAAAAAGACAAGAAACTTAGAGAAAATTGGGTATAACAGAAGAGTAAGGAGGGACTCACCAACTGGTTGTTAAGTCATTTAATCCTTCAATTAAGCAATTGAACAGACACCCACCCACCTTTGTTTTTTCTTTCATATTCTTCTTCCTTAGACCAGCTTAGTATATTCAGTGGCGGACCTACGTAGGCCAATGGGGTGTCACCTGACACATGTTAAATATAGATAAATACCGTTTTGTTCATAGAAACAACAAGAATCCGCTAGCTCTCTTGGTAAATTGCAGCTCCTGACCCCCCTAAACCAGGGTTCGAACCTCCATGGTGACACCTCTAATTTTTTTATCTTTTTGTGGAGATAGTTTGACCCAGGTTAAATTTAATCCTGGATCCGCCACTGAGTATATTACGTTGTTTCCTCTAAATATAAAGGTAGAATTTTTCACAATGTTATTCTCATATACCAACAGTATAATAGTATAGTCTAAATAGTTGGGGGTTTGGCTCCAGGCTCCAACTCGATGGTATAGTCTATAGTCTAAATAGTATTACCATCGCATTATTTCCTTCAAAGTTTTTTGTTTTCTTTTTGTATTTAGTTAACATAAAAAAGTAGTAGTCACTAGTATACGTCAGGTCAATGACGATTAGTGATTTATATGTTTTCACGTGTTTATTTAGGAATGGCTGGCTTACAAAAAAAACAATTAATTAATTTACACTCGACGCATATGGTACAGAAACTTCTACAGGAAAAGATTAAAAATTACAGGTACCGTTTGTCAAAAAAATTCGGTAGTGTCATTATTTTATTGTTGATATATTGCATAGCAATAATAACAAAAGTTTGAATTTTTAAAATTTGGGTTGGTGTTCTAAATGTCCCAATGATAAGAATATGAGTTGGTTTTGTTTTTGGTTTATTTCAGAATTTCCAATTGTTAATAGTTTTGCTCTCTCTCGGGATTGGGTCTCAAATCTTTTATTTTTTGTCTTGGACTGTTGGAAACTCGCTTCTCTTTTGTGTTTCCAGATATAGCAGCCACATCCCAACACTCATCACAAGTTCACAACAATCTCTCTCCTTTTCTAGGGCTTTCAAAGTCTCATTTTCTCCCGCAGGTACCAAGTTCTTGATTCTTGATTCTCTATGATTGTTATAGGCACTGTATCTCAATGTTTTTTTACTTTCTAATTTTCATCTTCTCAACCCTCCTTTTTGAAAATTCACCTATGAGGATGAAATCATCAAAAATTTTAAAAGAAAAACACTTTTACTTTTTCTATATGTAATAATTGATCTCCTCTGCTTTTGAGTCACTGAGTTGAGCTACAAAACCTTTTTTACTCTGCATTTTATTCAATTTTTCCTCTTTGAATCCTGAATTAGGTTTTTTGGGTTTATCCAGTTCTTGACCAAAAACACTTGCTTTATCAAGAATTTGACCTTAATCCTCAGAAATTTTGTTGCTTTCCAAACTGTTAATGATTAAACTTGTTTGGTAATGAAGGGATTACGATGTTTTAGCTTTCCACTCAGACCTTACACGACTCTTCCTCTCTCTTATTATTATTATTTTATTTTTTTGCAGGAATTCCTTTTCCGACCAAACTCATTGAACTAAGATATCCACTGTAATAAAATCCCTGCAAATTCACTAAAACAAAAAAAAAAGGCTGTTAATAAACGAAAAGAACCATGGCGGTTTACTACTCAAGTAACGTCAATTGTTACCAGCAAGAACCAATCTTTCTCAACCATCAACAAGAACAAGCTTCTTCTTCCTCTGCCGAACATGTTCGAAACGAGATGGTTTTCATTCCACCAACCACCGGAGCTGGAACGGGTTTTCAGAATCTCAACGACACCGTTATGAGCAGCGACCCGAGCTTTCACGACGGTCAAGGACTGTCACTAACCCTCGGCAATCAAATCTCTCTACCTTCCTTTCCCCACCAGCAATACCACCAATTGGGTTTCACTACGAATCCTTCAATCTCGGTCAAGGAAACGCCGCCGTTTAACGTGGAGGAGAAGAGCAAAGAGATGATGATGTCGTTGTTGTTGTCTCAGTCTAATAATCCTGCCTCCGGTTACGCTGCACTCTACAACAATTACCGGTTTAACGAAACGGCAGGAGGGTTTATGAGCAGCGTGTTGCGTTCTCGGTATCTTAAACCGGCTCAGATTCTGCTTGACGAAGTGGTTAGTGTCAAGAAAGAGCTTAACCAGACGAGAAACAAGAAGAGGAAAGGTCAAGACTTTAACAATGATTCCAGTGATTCGAATGGGAAACAGATAGAGTTATCTACAATAGAACGTCAAGAGCTACAGAACAAGAAGAACAAGCTTTTGACAATGGTTGATGAGGTAGTTATTTTTAACTAACTTACTTAACTCACATCAATTTGCTTACTGTGGTTTGTGTTAATTTTTGCAGGTAGATAAAAGATACAACCAATACTACCATCAAATGGAAGCATTAGCTTCATCGTTCGAGATAGTAGCAGGATATGGAGCATCTAAGCCTTACACGTCAGTGGCTCTCAACAAAATCTCTTGCAATTTCCGCTCTCTCCGCGACACGATAAAGGAACAGATTCAGATCATCAGAGAGAAGCTTGGGGAGAAAGGAGGAGGAGAGTTGTCACTAGATGAGCAGCAGCAAGGAGGAGAGAGGATACCGAGGTTGAGGTATTTGGATCAACGGTTGAGACAGCAGAGAGCTTTCCATCAACAGATTGGAATGGTTCGACCGTCTTGGAGGCCTCAGAGAGGCTTACCTGAGAACTCTGTCTCTGCTCTTCGCGCTTGGCTCTTTGAACATTTCCTTCATCCGTATGTGGTTTTCTTCTCTCACAAGTCACAAACCTTTTTCAGTTTCAGTATTACTGAACATTGTTGTATTTTCTTGTAGATATCCGAAAGAATCTGAGAAGATGATGCTTGCAAAACAGACAGGACTGTCTAAAAACCAGGTAAAGACTGAGCTTTTTTTTGTCTTTTCCCTTAACTTTCGTGTTTTGTTTGATTCATTTTAGTTTCTGATATGTAATTTTAGGTTGCTAACTGGTTCATAAACGCGAGAGTTCGTCTATGGAAACCGATGGTCGAAGATATTTATAAAGAAGAGTTTGGTGATGACTCTGAGTTACTAATGTCAAAGTCTTCCCAAGAACCTAACAGCACCAACCAAGAAGACTCCTTGTCGCAGCAGCAACCGGAAGACAACAATAACACCACTTATCCATCTGCAGACGCAACAAACATTGTCTTCTCATCAGAACCTAAACCAAAACAACAGCAGATGAACCGGTCAGGGGATTACGACGAGACGCTAATGAACAACTATCAAGGGTATGGTATGGAGGAGGAATACCGTTACATTGGAGGGAACAACCAGCAAGACAGCAGATTAATCTCCAATCCCCATCACTTGCACGACTTTGTTGTTTGATACTGGAACTGGAGGACACTGTTGATTCTTGAAGCGCAAGGAATGTGCTTGTTTTGCAATTTTTATAGTTTAGGGCATAAAACACACACAACCCATATCTGTGTAGGTTGCTTTTGTTTATAGTAACGCCAAATATTGATATGCGTGGATAAGATTCATGGTCGGAATCAAGATTACTTTTGTTAAAAAGTGTGGACACCAATTTCATTTTTAACATGTTAGAAAGATTGAGAGCTCTTTTCATAACAAAAGTGTTAACAACACCCGCTTCGATAACATTGGTCAATCAGTTTCTTGGTTTTAATTTGGTAATGTGTTACTACATTATAGTTTCTTCTGTCGGTGTGGCGCTAAATAGAGTCAATGAGAAGTTGATGATTGTGTCTCCATGTGTTTGGCAGGGGATGTTTGTTCCCAACTTTAAATATTCCTACTGGATTTTTAGAAACGACGTGATGTTTCAAGTTAAGAAAACAAAACGGCGCTCAGTCCCTTTTTTTAACACAGAGCGTGACATAAAAAGTTTCATCGTGCATCACAGAGAGTATCAGTCCGATTTCAATGGAGGTTTTTCGGATGTCGTCGGAGATTCCTTCCCGTTTCAATCTTCTTCCACTAAAACTTCCAAATCGTGGCAACAGAATCAACTTCTGCCGGCAACTATCAGCCACCGGCGATTCTCGATCCGGTACACCGGATTCAGATTCCCGGAACCGGATGTTCGTTCCTCGGGATGGGGTTCGTCGGAGGCTTCTTCGCCGAAAAGCTCAAAGAAGCAGGAGACTGGTATATGCTACTAAATTATCTCTCTCGTGTTCAATCAGATTGAGCTCTCTCTCTTTTCACAAGCTGAGGAAGAGGCGATGGTGGTGGTTGGTTTAGGGCGGTTTCAGGGACTTGCAGGAGCGATTCGAAGAAGAAAGATTGGGAGAAGAAAGGAATCGATCTTGAGCTATTTTCTGCTGATTCACCTGAGTAAATCTTTCTCTAACTGTCACCACTTTACTTTTCCATGGTAGTAGTAATCTCTGAATCTGATGATTCTTTTTGTTTTGCTTCTTTAACCAATCAGATGGAGCTTGCTGGAAACAGTGAAAGATTACACTCACCTGCTCGTTTCCATTCCACCTTTAGCTAACATTGGTGATCCGGTTTTGCTTTTTCTTTCCTCTCTGCCTTTTTTTTTTTATCGTATCTATTTTCTCTGCCTTTAAGTAACAAAAGCTTAAATGTGACTTGCAAAAGGTGTTGCGGAATGTAGAACTTGTCAGAGAGAAGCTCTCTAGTGGAAATCTTCGATGGCTTTGTTATCTCTCATCAACAAGTATGTAAACAACCTCCATTTTTTCTTCTTCTTGGTATTTAATTGGGTTAAAAGATGATTTCTTGTAGGTGTTTATGGAGATTATGGTGGTGCTTGGGTCACTGAAGAGTAAGTTTTTTATTTATTTTTCCATAATACAGCTCTCTTTTTTTATTTTGTCATAATGAGTCTTAAGGTTAGTCCATTAATCTTGTAGTCATCCCCCTAATCCGAAAACTCAGTCAGCCAAACTGAGGTTAGCTGCAGAGGAAGGATGGTTGAGGTTGGGGAATGATCTTGGGGTTTCTACTCAAGTCCTTCGACTTGGTGGTATCTATGGACCTGGTCGTAGGTTGTCTCTCACACCTTCTGCCTGCTATTATTGCCTAGGATCAGCCTTTTAAAAGACTGATCCTCTAAAGGAGTGTTTCTTGTTGCAGTGCGATTGATACCTTGTTGAAGCGGGAACATTTGTCTGAAACTCAACTGAGAAGAGCGTCCCGGAGATTCACGTCCAGAGTCCATGTTGAAGATATATGCCAAGCTCTTCAAGCTTCCATTGATAAACCATCATCAAGGTATACACACACACATATATATATATATATATATATATATATATATATATATATATATATATGTTCAGTTTGCGAGCTCAAATATGACTTGAGGCTGATGATATTCGACTGTTATGGCAGAGAGATCTACAACATTGTCGATGATGATCCAGCACCAAGGGAAGAGGTGTTCCAGTATGCCTTGGAGTTGATTGAACAACGTTGGAAAAGGAAGATCGAAACAAAGCCATTTCTGTATGAGTCTCGGGAGGAGAGTTCATTGAGAGGCGAAAAACGAGTTAGTAACCAACATGTGAAGGATAAACTAGGAGTCAAATTGCTACATCCTTCGTACAAGTCGGGATTGCGAAGCATTGTCGAGAAGATGGACAACCCTTTTTTGAGCACGGATGCTGAATAGAATCTATTACCACAGAAAGAGACATCAGTTTGTGGGAATATCGACGCCAGTTTACCATTGTTAGATTTTGGGTTTTCATCAGTATAATAATTGATGCCATTGTTAAATTGTTTAGCGTCGTTTAAATAGAATCCATGACAAGGGCCTACTCCACTTAGAGCTGCTGATGGAACCAAATTGCCATTTCATAAAAGACTTAGACGTGGAGCTTTTGGTGCTCGAACAATGATAACCATCCCTATTATCGGATTAAAGTTTGTTCGATTATAAATTCTTACATATTTTTTTCAAAATATAATATGCAGTAAAAACAAGGAGACAAATTCAGCAACGAATACAGCAGGAAACGGAGGACTCTTAACTCACGGACCAAATAAGATTCCTACCGCATGATTGAAACGAGGCATGTGAAGATGCTACGTGTAACACTCAGATTGGGATCCAACGGCTGAGAGCGGTTTCAAATAGTTGACTGAGATGGCCGTCGATCAAAACCAAGGGAGGCGGTTGGTAGGGCAAGTAGTTTGACCTTGCATGGCATCTAGGCAAGAGATAATCAAAGCACGCACAATAATTTTCTAACCAACTTGTAACAATTGGAACAATGAAAATCACGTGCTCTTTTGCATTTGTCGGATTCATAGATACTTAATTTGAATCACATGTTGAGTTTGCTACGAGAAGCCGAGAACCACAGAAAGAAAATGGATAAGAAAAACTCTCGCCTATATAGTAAAAACTAGAGACACTCGGGACATTCATCATTTCTATATATCATACGTCTTAACACACTCTTTTTCCAATTATAATACAAATGGCGGGGAAGGAGGACAGTGATGAGACGTTTTACTCGGCGGCAACTCCTTTGGCGTTTGAGAAAGGCAGTCTTCCAACAACCGTGATCCCCGCAGATCCGTCGGCAAACGATTTGACCGCACCTCCAAAGCCTGTGATAATCACCTCCCCAACCGTCGCCGGAACTTACCCCGTCGTCTTATTCTTCCATGGATTCTATCTTCGTAACTACTTCTACTCTGATGTTATTAACCACGTAGCTTCTCATGGCTACATTGTTGTAGCCCCACAGGTATGTAAAATGTATAGTATAAAGTTCATGTAAGAAACTAATTGAGTCTGTTATCTTTTTTTTGTCAACTAGTTATATACTAGTTGTTTTTTTTCCGGCAAGTTATATACTAGTTTTTTTAGCTATATACTAGTTGTTATTAGAACTAATGTACATAAAGATTGTTTTCTTATATATTAGTAAAATATTAAAAATATATTGACTTGTATTACGGTTTTCAGGTGTTATGCATATCATATAAAATACATGACGTATATGCAGATTGGTTGTTACGTGATTTTATAAGCTATAGATTTCAGTAGCCTTTTTTAATCCGGATATAATATTAATACTTATTTATTTTACGTGAACTTATTAGTTAGCCAGTTAATTTTTTTTTTCTTTTTTTTTGGGTATGACTTGCAGCTGTGCAAGATTATGCCGCCAGAAGGGCAAGTGGAAGTGGACGATGCTGGAAAAGTGATAAACTGGACCTCAAAAAACCTCAAAGCTCACCTCCCAAATTCGGTAAACGGTAATGGCAAGTACACCGCACTCGTGGGCCATAGCCGCGGTGGTAAAACCGCGTTTGCGGTTGCGTTAGGCCATGCCTCAACACTAGACCCATCCATCAAGTTTTCAGCTCTTGTAGGAATAGATCCAGTTGCAGGAATCAGCAAATGCATAAGAACCGATCCGGAAATCTTAACGTACAAACCGGAATCCTTCGACCTGGACATACCTGTTGCAGTGATCGGTACGGGTCTGGGACCGAAGAGTAACATGCTGATGCCACCATGCGCACCAGCGGAAGTGAACCATGTGGAGTTTTATAATGAGTGTAAGCCTACGAAGGGACATTTCGTGGCTGCGGATTACGGACATATGGATATGTTGGACGATGATCTGCCCGGTTTTGTCGGGTTTATGGCGGGTTGTATGTGTAAGAACGGGAAACGAAAGAAGAGTGAGATGAGGAGTTTTGTGGGTGGAATTGTGGTTGCGTTTTTGAAGTATAGTCTATGGGGTGAAAAGTCAGAGATCCGACAGATTGTGAAGGATCCTTCTGTTTCTCCGGCAAGGCTTGATCCTTCGCCGGAACTGGAAGAGGCTTCTTCTGGTTATCTCGTCTAGATTTGTGGTTATGTAACGTATTGGTATCTTCAGAGAGGTTCCAAACTCGTAATAAACTTATTGCATGTTTTCATTACTTTTAATAAACTTGTTGAATAATTATCATCCAACTATAAATAATGTTCCCAGTACTTGTGGACTTCCAGTATTAAAATTATCTGATGACTATAGACTACAGTACGTGGCAAAATGGTTAGAATGAAAATTTTGAAAAATGCATGGAAAATAAGTGCTGAAAGTTCTATTACAATTTTTTTTTTAGATTCAGCAAACAGATGCACATAAGGATTTAAAAGAGATCAAAATGAGAGATATGAAGAACTCTACACAAAGGTCCTAAATAGTGTGTGTCATGTACTGACAAGAAAAGGAGTGGTGTATTTTTGAATTGATTGTGTGCAAAATATTTTGCATAGAACTGTGTTTTAAACAGAGAGGAGAATCTCATCTAAAATTTTGTTTGTTTTTTAATTTTTTTTTTGTTTGTTTGTATTGTCGGACGAGATGGTCCTAATATATTTAAATGTGTGTAAAGAATCTTAAAATAGCAATATCAGTAGTAAAATTGTGTTATAATACAGAGACGAGAATCTCATTTAAATTTTTGTTTGTTTGTATTGTCGCGACGAGATGGTCCTAATATATTCAAATGTGTGTAAAGAATCTTAAAATGGTGATATCAGTAGTAGAGACATAAACACATTAAAGCTCCTTTTGTTTGTATGCTGGCAACGAAATGGTCCTTACAATTTTTCGAGGTGTGTTGTGGTGATTACTTTCAGTTTCATGCATGGGTTCTGGCAACGGAATGGTCCTTACAAACTTGATTAATATTTCTAAAAATACGATATATAATTTTATTGGAATTATATAGACAAAAATGCCTTCTTGGTTAAAAAATTGAACTTGTTATTTACTTACTACTTACGGTAAAAAGAGTTTTTCTCGACTTTACATCTGTATTCTTACCTAAGGGCACCAAATATTGAATTTTCATATTTAGTTAATTTATCCAAAAAAATAAACTAGTCAAACTATAAATTATATTATCATATAATTTATATTTTTATTAGATACGATGATCAAACTATCTTCAATATACGTAATATGGATGAACAACCGATTTCACGATGTAACTATATTGATAAACAATTGCATTTAACACTTTGAATTTCCAATAAATTTCACATTAAAAATTAATTTCTATAATCTGAAAAAAACGCAAAAATAAATAAAATAAATTTTGACCACTATGTCACAGAGTTTGAGGAGTTACTCCCAAGTTATGATTCCACAATCTGTCTTACTCACGAAGGTTGATTTAGCCAATCTTTTAGCAGATATGATTCCACAATCTGCCTTACTCACGAAGGTTGATTTTGATTTAGCCAATTGTAAAAGAAAAGTGTTTGTTAAAGAAAAAAAAGAGAGAAGCTGAAGCCATAAACTATGTCATTTGGGCCGATAAATAATTAAAAGTGCGAAAGCCCAATTTGTTGACATTTGACTTTCGAGCATACGATTACAAAACAGTCTCACTCGCTCGTAACATTTTATCCAAACAACCTTATCCAAACCATACTGACACAAGCGCCGCACACGTGGCTTCCATTCATGGATAATCACTCGGCGACTGTTACTCGATGACTTGTCAGTTTTTCACGAGTTACCCTCCGCGTCATCATGGCTAACGTAAGATTCTCCGTTTTACCCTTATCCACGAACATAAGCAGAAAAAATCGCAATCAACAGATGAAAAGGGTAAATTCGTCAAACACGGCTCGATAAAAAAATATCTTTCTTATATTATTATCTTTCGTTGATCTGTCTGTACAGCATCATCATACTTTCCTTTAGTCCTTTGTTGAGAATCGAATCATCCAATCGAATCTTAAGAAACTTTAAGGTAAACAAGTTTCAAACTCTTTCGATTAATATGTTCATCGCGCATAGATCCCAGCTACGAAGATCATATATATATATATATATATATTAAGGTTTGACTTCTTTTGATCGAGAATACACCGATCATTAAGATTATTCATATTAGCTGTTATGGTTTTGTGTGTGAACTGTGAATCAAGTTAGGGTTTTAGAGATTTGGTAATGTTTCATTCTAAAAAAGAAATTTAATTTCTTTTATGTGTTGTTGTGTATCGAAGATGAGGTCGCTTCAAGTTCAAGCACCGATCTCTTGCCCTAGTGTTCGTCCCAGAGTGTCTGCTTCTCTTGTCAACTGCTCTGTTTCGAGACCTAGGCTTCTCAGAAACAACCAGTTTTGGGGTAATCAAACCAGAAATGTCAAGTCCAAGGTTGCTACGGTGATGGTACGGAGGTGTAAGGGTGTAAAGTGTCTTTTCAGCTCGCATTCTGATGGTAACGGGAGCACAGCTGAGAATTTCAACGAGAACGATGAAGATTACGTCAAGTCTAGTGTACTTGAAGCTGGTAAATAAATCCTGTTATGCAGTATTTAAACCATTAGTGTTGATTGATCTAGTCATTGATGTCTTCTTCTTGGTGTTTTGTTAGTTGAGGTGAGAAGTGGACCGGATGGCTTCATGGTGAAGATGAGAGACGGTAGGCAGCTTCGTTGTGTACACAATAATCCTCAGGGTGGGAATCTTCCGAGTTATGCTCCACACTCTGCTATTGTGCTGAAGATGGAAGATGGGACTGGTCTTCTTCTTCCTATCATTGTCTGTATGTGATGATCTCACACTCTCTTTTTCTTTTGTGCTGAATATTTCCATTTATATCTGGTGGTTTTGAGCCTCCTCCTACTTTCTATTGGTTTTCATTGCAGTGGAGATGCCAAGTGTGTTGCTTATGGCAGCATTGACGAATGTGAAAATAGTACGTTTTTCTGATATTATTTATCTCCAGCTTCTGTTTGAAATCAGTGGAAGGAGATGTTAACATACGGATTAATTTGTGTAGGCAAGGCCAACTATGTATGAAGTGGTGATGGAGATGGTGGAAAAAATGGGTTACGAGGTAATAAGCTTTATGATTCCTCTCACCCTTTTTTTTTTACTTTTTAATACAAATTCTTAGACGACCAACTTTCTCTGCAGGTTAGGCTTGTTAGAGTTACCACCAGAGTTCACGAGGCTTATTACGCACAGTTATTCATTTCAAAGGTTTGCAACTTCTGGTCTTCAAAAATGCATCTTCCATTTTAGTGTCTCATATATCTTATGCTAAGGCTTGCTCTGAATGGGGGATTTGCAGGTGGGTGATAAGTCGGATTGTGTCAGCTTCGATCTTCGTCCTTCAGATGCTATTAATATAGCTGTCAGGTGCAAGGTACAGCTTATATTACTCAGTCACAGAGAAAGTTCTCTCCATGGGATCATCTTAACCACTCTTGGAAAAATGGGGTTAATCCTCACTCCTCAGGTACCTGTCCAAGTGAACAAGTTCCTAGCTTATAGTGATGGAATGAGAGTCATCGAGTCTGGAATGCTATCAAAACAAACACCTGCTTCTGATGGTTTATTACATACTGAACTAGACCGGTAAGTTCTATGTCACTAGTGAAATCAGTCTGAACAACGTTGACAAACATAACAAAAACGTTGTGCTTTTTTTCCCTACTTGTGTTAATTAGGCCAAATGGTCAGCCTTGTCTTGATACAAAAGAGTTTGATCTCTTGAACAACATGATGCAAGCCGTTAATGAAGAACGGTATGATGAAGCAGGTAATAACCTGACTCACCCTCTACTAGCTGACTCTCCCATTTCAATATCTTTTTTACTTGGTGATCTTGGTTCTGTTTTTCTTTGTTAAATGTCCCGACTTATGTTGGTTTCAATGGATGTTGCAGCCGAGTGGAGGGACAAGCTTGGCCAGTTTCAAGCAAAACGCAAATTGAGGAAGTACACATGACCGACAGGTATGGTAGAAAAAACAAAAGCTCATCTACTTTGGTCTTTATAAGCAAACTAAAACGAGTAATTTATGTTGTGTGTTTTGTTTCATTTACTGCAGAGCAGTTCCGAGACAAAGGTATTTATACAAATAGTAGTACTGTTATGTAAATAATAAAGAAGCCATTGCTTAGAAGCTGCGATCAAAGTGGATGGATGGAAATGGACGCTTCCAAATTGCAAAAGAAATAATCTCTTTCGTGTGATGGAGAATACTCGTTCTATCATACACTTGTGCACGTTGTTACCCGAAGATAAAAGAAGAACATAATATCTTGTATGTAGTTTGTTATCGTGTGAAACCAATCAGTGATGTGTAACACAATCATACATTGATCGCTCTCGTAATTAGTTTAATAGATTTTAATTGAAAGTCTTACAGTGATGATTTTGTTTTTGTCATGATTTGTCCTTAGCGCATTATTGCAGATTCCGGATTACCGGAAGTAGGACCGCACGTATTATATTGCCTACATAAAATAAAAATTATCTTTATAACTTTAGTTACATATATAAGAAAATTATTTGATGTCTACAGACAGATTTTTCTAATGCAAAAAGCCAAAATTCAACACATTCTGAAAAACAAATAAAAAAAGAAAACAAGGTCATTATCGAATAGAAGTGGGTTCCCGCCAAGAGATTCACACGTGTCTTTGATGTCTGAAGCAAATAATAACAAAAACAAACCGCTGTTGGGATTGTGATAGATAAATAAAATAAAAATATCAAAAGAAACGAAGAGGCAGACGCAAAGAAGAAGAAGAGACAATATTCAAATATTGATGGCAGAGATTTCTTTGTATTTCCGGCGGCCATGGAAATAACATTTATTTCACATTAATTAAAATCATAACTGCACCAAAAAAACTTCAATTCCTGAGTAACTCCTTCATCTACCGTTTCACTATCTTTCTTCTTTCTCTCTTTCTTCCGAATTGTCAAGGGTCGACTATTCAACTTCGATCGATTTTCATCATGTCTGGTCCTCTTGATCGTTTCACAAGACCTTGTGAGTAGCCTCTTCTCATATCTCTTCATCGTATTCTGTTTAGCAATTTCCCTAGGGTTTGCAGTTACTATATCGGTTGTAGTGTGTCTTCAGAGTGAATATTACATCATTTTTTTATAAAATATTCTCAATTATATTTTTCTGTTTTTCTTAATATGAATATTGAATTGTTTGTCTATCAAGGTTTTGAAGGTTTCTCCAGCACCGATGAGAGAAGAGAACGGAAGTCAGATTTCGAAGTTTCAGAGGACGAGAAGAAGACTAGAATCGGAATCTTCAAGAAGAAAGCGTCAAAGGCTTCTAGCAAGTTAAGACGTTCTCTGAGCAGGAAGAGGAGGCCAAGCAGCAAGGGAAGAAGCATCGATCGGACTCCATCTCTTACGTTTGAAGACATACATGATGTTGAGGAGTTGCAATATGTCTCTGAGTTCAGACAGTCACTCATCTCTGATGATTTGCTCCCTCCAAGTCTTGATGATTATCACATGATGCTGAGGTCTTTTTTGCTCTTTCCCTACTATAATCATCTTTTCTTGTGTGAATCCATGTATTTGCTTTGTTATAATGGTTTTTTTATGCAGTTGTTGATGAAATTGTGTTTGAAAAAAAAGTGTTTAAAAAAATGGAGATGATGAGATCATGCCTATGTTTTAGGATGAAGTAGAGATATAGCACTTGTTAGTGTTCATGACATTTCTTCTTTATGTAGATTCTTGTATGCTAGGAGATTTGATCTTGGAAAAGCAAAGTTAATGTGGGCCAACATGATCCAATGGAGAAGAGATTTTGGTACAGACACCATTTTGGAGGTAGTAAGTTTTTTTTTTCATTGCTTTTAAAAAACATATTGTGTGGATTGTGTTCTGACTGATGTATTCACTTGGCAGGACTTTGAGTTTCCTGAACTGGATCAAGTACTAAAATACTACCCTCAGGGGTACCATGGTGTTGACAAGGAAGGAAGACCTGTTTACATTGAAAGATTGGGAAGAGTCGACCCTAGCAAACTCTTGCAAGTCACTACGTTGGAAAGATACCTGAGGTATCATGTTAAAGAGTTTGAGAAAACTGTTACCATCAAGTTTCCTGCTTGTTGCATCGCTGCTAAGAGACACATCGACTCTAGTACTACAATTCTTGATGTCCAAGGCGTGGTACATACATGTCTCTCTTTTTTTTTCTCCTAACGACGTCTTTTTTGGGCTATTATTCGATAATTTTTTTTTTTTTGCAGGGATTAAAGAATTTTACTAAATCTGCGCGGGATCTTATCACCCAACTGCAAAAGATTGATAATGATAACTATCCTGAGGTAGTGGCGGCTCCTGACACTCATTTTCTTATAAGCAGAAAGAGGTCTTTGAGCATAGTTTACTAATATGTGTTATGACAAATGTGCAGACACTTCACCGTATGTTCATCATTAATGCTGGCCCTGGTTTTAAGATGCTTTGGGGCACTGTGAAATCATTTCTTGATCCAAAAACTGTCTCCAAGATAGATGTGACTTACAACCTTTGTTTCTACATATCTACTTCAACATTTTTTTATTTCTTGTAGAAGACTTAATTGCATCAGTGTGATCCTAATAGGTCCTTGGGAACAAGTACCAGAACAAATTACTTGAGGTGATTGATGCAAGGTAGGGACTAGAGAGTCTTATGGTCTTTTAAAGTGTTTTGTTTTCTTATCATAAATCTCCAGAATATAATTGTATCCTCTGAACATATTTGAAAATTATTCAGCCAGCTGCCAGATTTTCTCGGTGGTACTTGCACTTGTGCAGATCAAGGAGGTTGTATGAGATCTGATAAAGGGCCGTGGAAGGACCCTGAGATACTAAAGGTGATTGTTATTTGATTGTTTGTTATGTTTGTATTATGCATATATGATCATTCTAATGGTTTTCTCGGCCTTCATGCAGATGGGTCGCAGTGGTGGGACGTTTTGTAGACATGCTGGTTCTGTTCTAAGCAGTGATTCCCAAATATCTCCATCTCATAAGCAAACTTATTATGGGGTAAGGTTTTTGTTATTTGCTAGTTGGAAGCGAGTGTAATAGTAATATCCTCTCTTGGTTCAGATGAAAGCTAGTGACACATCAACAGCAGAGTCAGGGTCTGAAGTAGAAGAGTTGGCTTCACCAAAAACAAATATTACTAATCATATGCCTAAGTTAACTCCTGTTTCTGAAAATGTAAGCGTTCAAGTTGCATAAAAAATTTAGAAGTTCTTAGTTCTTACCGGACATGACATACTGACAATGCTTTTATATTAGGTTAAGGCCAGTGGTAAAGTAAGTCCTAGTGTTTTATCCGAGTATGAAGACTGTGTGCCAATGGTGGACAAAGTTGTGGATGTTGCTTGGCAGTCCCAAGAGATTACAAATGTTTCCATAGGTTAGACTGAACAAAATTGTTATATTTCTAAATGGTCAAGACATATAATGGAATGTGTTACAGGTCCAGAATATACATCCAGTTTGAGGACAGTAGGAAGTGTTAGTCATAGCTGGAGGTGGCTAACTGCGTTCCTCATGAACTTTATAGCACTCTTCGCTTCTCTGACTCTGCCACAGACTATGAGACACCACTCACAGTTGATTCCCTCAAGCGCTAGAGACGAGCTGTGTGATGAACGAGATGCAAGAGAATCTCGTCCTCCTTCGCCTTCTAGTTCAAGTACTATCAATGGAAGTGTTAATATCATTTCCTCTGTTGTGAGCAGACTAGGCAATCTCGAGAAACAGATGGAAACCCTTCACTTGAAGAAATCCGAGATGCCTCATGAGAAAGAGGAGTTGCTCAATGCTGCTGTTTATCGCGTGGATGCATTAGAATCAGAGCTCATCAACACGAAAAAGGTATAAACCATCTAATGAGCTGATTCTAAAACCCTGAAAAATACTGATAATGAGTCATTATGAGCAGGCATTACACGAGGCTTTAATGAAGCAAGAGGAACTTTTGGGTTACATAGACCGGCAAGAGGAAGCTAAGTACAAGGTTAGACTCCATTTTGCAGCTAACTTTTCTCCCCTTCCATTGCATTATCTATGTGTTAATGATTGAGCATATGATACAGAAAAAGAAGTTCTGCTGGTGACTTGACTAGTGAGATCAAGTTTCCGAGTTAATTAGCTAAGGGTGCATGTTCACCGATCTGGTTGGTTACAGAGCAAAAGGTTGTAGTGGATTTTTATGTATATATAAAGATAAGAAGAAACTTGCGGTGAGAGTTTAGTTTAATAATCCAAGTCCTTTGTTGATCTGCATAATGATACTATGGAATGTGTGAATTTTTGGTGTTTGTTTGCCACATTGGATTTTATATTGAAAGTTCAAAAGTGAAAAAATAAAGGAAAAGAGCTAAAAGAGTCCAGTGATTTGTGACATGGATAGCATGATGTATGGTCCTGCATGTTAGAAGAAAGTGGGCTCATAACACATGTTTGATATGACCAAACAAAGGACTCATTGCAAGTTTTAGGTACAGTTTATTAGCCTCTTTTAATTTAGTTGACAAAAAAAAGCCTCTTTTAATTTGTATGTAGATTTCAATCTGCTCAAATTATTTTCAAATTTACATGTATATATTTGTTTTAAATTATCATTTAATGTTAATTATATATTTAAATGTTCATATTTCAAATATCATAATTTATAGTTACATGTTGTAAATAAACAATTATTTAAAATCATAACATATATTTGTTTCTTCTTATTATATATTTATCTTATTGTATTTATTTTTAATTATTAAACAAATTAATGTGCATGAAAAAACATAATATTAATAATTATTTTTTATTTAATTTATAACAAAATTTTACCCGTCTTTTAAAAACTGGATTTCATTTTTGTTATATGTTTATTCATTTTACATAATATATTATCGTATATACAAAACTCTAAGATATGTTGATTTTTATTAATGTATTGTAGTCTATCATCCAATATTATTTTAACATAAATATTTTATATGTATGAAAATAAAATTTATTAGCTATCAATTTAATATAATTTTATCATATGTAGTTCAATAAAATATTTATATTTTAATATGATTGATTACAAATATAAAATAGATAAAAGTATGTTAGAATTTTTATTTTAAATTATATAAATAATAACTATATATATTAATGCATATTTATATTTCATTTATAATTAAGAAATTGCACATTAATCTCTTATATAAAAGGTAGTAGTAACGTTTTCTAAATAGTATATAAGAGATTAATGTTTATTATTATGTACTCTACTGTTAGATATTATGATCAGATCATCTAATCGATATTTTTTTGATCAGAAGGCAATCTACTATAGAAAATGAATTAAAAAACATATTCTTTTTTACAAAGCAAATGGAAGGTTGCGGAAAATCCCTTCAATGATTTGTTCACTCCCATAAGTAGTCTGTATTGGCTCTTAGATTCCAGTTCATTTTTAGAATTCGGACAGGTGCTTGTAAAAAGATAAACATCTACGTCATATTTTTTTTCACTTCTTATCAACTTTGTGCTTTGATTCATTTTTCAACTTATAGTCTTATTATGAATCTATTGGCAAGGCAAGCTATGATTTGTATGATCGTTCGATTAATAATACTAGAGTCCAGAGTTGGACAGGACAGGAGTACAGGTCATCGTTCAACTGTCTGTGATCAACTGATTTTCATCAATAGAGCACGAAAATTTACAAATAAATTAAAGAGAAATTTATAACAACAAACTAGCTTGATATCCGGGGTTAATATAGCTAAAGACTAACGTGGTTAGATGGCATAAATGTTTTGGAAAAAAAAATCTAGATTTTGAGTTGAAATCTAGTCAAAATATAGCTAAAGACTAACGTGGTTAAGTATGCAGTCCAATTAGTGTGCCAAATACAGGTTAAGTATGTAGTCAAAATAAATGTTAGTATATCAACTATGGAATCTTTGTAATATCAAATATACGTATGTAGTCCAATCAGTGTGCCAAATTATCACATCAGACACATGTTTTGCCTTTTCTTTGGTAGTTTCTTTTTCTCGTCAGAACTAACCAAACAAGTAAGCCAACACTGAGCTAGACTTGTGTCCTCTCTTTCCCAATCATCTATAATCAATTTGAAAGGCGTGCGTCTTATAAAAACTTCATTTGTTGAGTTGGTTAAATTTAGGATTGGCTAATTTAATAGTATAAATTTATATGATTTTATAATTATTTTAAATAATAAAATTTAAGCTAACGTAACATATTTAGTTCTTTGTAACAGATACTTTTCTAAAGGGTCTTTATCAATTTGATTTTGCAAAATATTTGATGTCTAAATATTGTAGGCTTATTGAGTATATTATTTTTTTAATGGGGTTTCATTTTGAGCATGTGATTCGTAAAAGCTTTCTGATTTCTGAAAGAGTTCACATTAAATCAAAGTTTTTGTAAGGTTAAGCTGAAAAAATAAAAATAAATGTTTTTGAAAAGATCTTGATTAAAGATTTAATATCTCTCAAATTTTTGAGTCAAATGATATACCCATACTTTTGTTTAACAAAAGCGACAGGGAATACATGTAGTTAAAATATAGGTTGACTGGTTTTCCCGCTACCACCCGCAAACGCAGCTTTTGCGGTTGGTAACGGTTGTTGGCGTTTTGCAACAATTACTTGAACCGCTCTAAACCGCTTCAAATCGCTTCAAACCGCCTCAAACATCATAAATTCAAAAGCTGGTTTCAGCTAGCGTTTGCGGTTGCGGGAGAGCAAAATTTTTATTTTCAAAAACAATATAAATAAAAAATAAAAAATATTCAATGAAACTTTTAAACTAAAATTATTAAAATACTAAAAGATATCAATTATATTTCAATTAATACTATAAGATTTTAAAATAAAAGTTTTTTATAATTTTAAAAATTTTAAAACTATAAATTTCTAAATATAACTTTGATATTTATTACAATTTTATTTTAGCACGAGGTATTTTTATAATTATAGAAAATATAAATACTATTAATTTATTATTCAACCGCTGGTTAACCAGTCGTAAGTATTCCGCAAATGCACAAATTTCTAACTGCAGTACCAGTCGTACAAATCGCTTAAAATCGCTAGAAACCGCAACCATCCGCATCTGCAAACTCCTGCAAACGCAACCGCAACCGTTGCGGTTAAACCAGTCAGACCCTATATTAATTGAATAAAAAGTTCTATTTGATTGCAGAAGATATTATTGATTTAAAGTATTTTATAGTGTAATTATGTGTGGATTTAAGTGAAATATTTGTTGAAAGTGCAAATTTTGAAATAATTGTTTCATTTTATATGTCTAATAATTTTAATGAAATTATCAGTTTATAATAATTATATTTGGTAAGTTCTAGATTGTATTGTAATCTCAAGTCTAATATTTCCTTAAATTTCGAATTTTTTATTTTTGAAAGATTTCATTAAAACTGGTTAGTATTTGCTTTTTATTTTTCTTTTTCCATTTCTCCCTTCTTTGTCTCCTTCGCAGTTTTAAATTGGACTCATCTTATATATTAAAATAAAAGTCATGACTTTTCGTTCATGTTTGGTTTTTAACTAAATAGACTCTTACTAGAAATCATAACGTTAAATATGTATATTATTTATTCAGCTAAATATTTTATTTTAAGCTAACAATAAAAAATAATTAATTAAAATGAGTAACTTTCCATTATTTTAGGGATTTCATAGATAGGAGTAACAATATATTGAATATTTGAACTATTTTAGTTATATTTAATATATATATATATACTAACATTTTCGAAAAATCTGTTTAAAGTATGATAACAAAAACTTAATTTTCAAAAATTATGTGTATATATTTTAACTAATTTCGTAATTAGCTTTGAAATATTATTATACCCTAATATATTCAATTATCGTTTATAATATGAAAAATAAATATTCTTTCTTATTTTTATCAATTATATAATGAAAATCGAGCATATTAAAAGAAGATTATTATGTTGATCTAAATATTTTAACAATATATTAATTTTCGAAAAAATAGTTTCAAAAATTTCTTAATTATAAATGAAATATAATTATGAATTAATATATATGGGGAGTTATTATTTATATAAGTTGAAATAAAAATTCTAACATACTTTTATCTATTTTATATTTGTAATCAATCATTTAAAATAAAATTATTATATTGATCTACATATGATAAAGTTATATTAAATTGATAGCTGATAAATTTTATTTTCATACATATAAAACTTTTATGTTAAAAATATTGATGACAGACTACAATAAATTTATAAGAATTATCATATCTTAGATTTTTGTATATACAACAATATATTATGTAAAATGAATAAACAAAAAAAAATACAAAAATGAAATCCAGTTTTTAAAGGGAGGGGGGGGGTAAAAATTTAATATAAATTAAATACAAAATAATTATTAAAATCATGTTTTTTTCCATGCACATTAATTTATTTAATAATTAAATATAAATTAAATAAAATAAATATATAATAATAAGAAACAAATACATATTATGATTTTAAGTAATTGATTATTTACAACATGTATATTTGAAATATAAACATTTAAATATATGATTAAAATTAAATAATAATCTCAAATAAATATATATATATATATATATATATATATATATATATATATATATATATATATACATATAAAATTAAAAATAACATTTGCACGGTTGCAGGAGTCGAAATCTAGTAAAAATTGTTTTTGAGACGGACAGACTCTCAATCAGACATGATTCTTATGTTCCACCACATGTCACTTATTATGTGCTGTAAAGACGTGAAGCGAAGACTACAAAATGATGACGACTAACATAGTTTTGCAAATATAATCTCCAAAACTCACATAAACATTCGACCAAATTATATCTACACAGAAGCATGAATACATCTTCCATGGTGGTTCATCAAAACATTAAAAATATATAATATTTTATGACCTTAGTGTTGTTAGAGGTATATCTTAGGTGATGTAGAAAATAATAATCATAACACACGTATATTTAGACCTGTTGACCACTTTTAATCGGACACATATTTTGCTTAATATAATAGGGTTATATTATTAATTTTGATTGCATATAATAGATTGGACCAAAAATGAATAGGTGCAACAACCTTTATAAATAGATTTTTTAAGACTTTTTCCATTTTAATAGTTTGATGTTATGCAGTTATCTAGACTTGTACTTATCCTTGCAATATCTTCAAAAAAAAAAAAAACCACGTGTTAGTGGTCGGGTGGTAGCATGGCGTTTCAACGTTGCTAAGCAAGCTGAATTCGAATCTAACTATACTCAGATATTCCTATCACGTGGCCACCGGACGATTTAACATTCTTTCGCAGGAGAGCGGTTTACCGATTTTTTTTTTATCTTCAAAAAAACAGCATATGAAAACTGTTGGTCATTTGACTGGAGATATATCTATCATATATTTTTAAAGAAAGCTTTTCTAATATTTATTTAAAAAGATGTATATCTTGACAATGATTTAAGATAATTTAACAAATATTTTTAACTTTTAAACCAAAAAAGAATTTAACAAATACAGGATATAAAAAAAGACTTGTAAGACATGTTGACATAAAAAGAAACACAGCTCAACAGAAGCAAGAACTTTAATTAGATTAAACAATTCCAATTATATATAACGAGAAAGAGGCTCATCGTCAGAACGTGAAGCAGAATGTACACGTGAATTTACTACCTCATTTGGCAATCTATTCGCGTTAGGAAATTGCTTGGCAGCAAATCCCACGTGGTTCACCAAAACTTGTTTATCTATTTTTTCCCAAATAATAGTTTAATGATGAAATTAAGTTGGAAACGATTGAAAAGTATCTTGATATTCTGCTTGCAAGAAATCCAGTAGATAAAATATTACCCTTAGTTTCGATAGTACTATATAAATTCGTTCCTAGATACTATACCTTGGCACCGTAGACCGTTGTCTCCTTACTGTGGAACAGGTAAAAAACGTGACAAAAATGCTTTCTCACATATATTTTTCTTGAGGAATGATTCGAATGTCATCTTTGACACATATATTTTTCTTGAGGAATGATTCGAATGTCATGTTTGAAATATATATATGATGTTCCACGAATCGTATGCGATGGGGTCCAAGAGAAAATAAATCAAATCATTTCTATTTTTAATTCGCGTCTTTAATTTATTCGGTCTATATTAATAATATTTTCAGATTTGAGACCTTTCTAAGCCTAAATTGTTTGATATGGTATATTTCAGAGAACTGAGTTGTGCTTTATTGATCACACAAGTTCTTTAGAAGCTCGATCGGTTGGTAAGTCTTATTGTTCACATTACTAAACCCTAACACAATCTATCTATCTATCTATACTATTATTTGAGAAGTGATTTGGCTTATGTGTCAATTTCTCCATAGTTTTAAGTTTTTTTTTCATATTTTTTCCAATTTTAGGTAATTTACCTTTATTATTTTGTTTTAATAATTTTAGTTTTGATTATTTGTCATATTCTCCATAATTTAGATTATTTATTTATTTGTCATGTTCTTAATAACTTTAATTGGTAATTTAGTTATTTATCATATTTTTGAATACTTTTACGTGATAATTTTAGTTTTACTTACTTGTCATATTTTCTATGATTTTAGGATATTTTACTTATTTGTCATGTGTTACTATATTAAAATCTTATTCGTCATTCATTATTTAGGTTGAGTAATTAATTTCAATGCACAACTTTTTAAATTGTTAGTTTTAAAATATTTTAGTGATTATTTAATATATATTTTTACTTTATATTCAAAGATAATTATTATTAAATAATGTTATCAAATTTTAGAAATAGTTTTATGGTTTTATCAAGATGTTTACTTTAATAATATTAAATCGTTTAATAATTTTTATTTTTTTATTTTAGAAAAAAGTTTACTTCGCTTTTATGCCACCAAATTATCTCACCGATAAAAAAATAGCTAAGTAATTCAATTCATTCACATCAAAATCATGAATATTTGATGTTTGTAATCTATATTATGAAGGAGACATTGCTTTTGCGTATTTGAATTGAAGTGTGATAATATTTAGTAAAACTAGATTTTACTAAACATACATAATTTATTTATTTTAGTTTATACAATTTTAGTTAAATAGAAATATGTTTTTAATTATTATAGATTTTGTTAATATGTATTTGATGAAGAGAATTTGATTTCATAAATTTTACTTATAAGTTTAATGGTTTATTTTGTAGATTTAATTTTTATGTTAATTTAAAATATTAATAAAAATTTATTAAATTATTATAATGGTGATATGTTTTACATGTGTAATAAAAAAACTATATCTTCTAATCAATTTAATATTTAAAACTAATTAAATATTTTAAATTAAAATTTTAAAAAATTGATATATATATATATATATATATTTGTCCGCACAAAGGACCATAAACGCACATACCAGACAAGAGACATGTGAAGTGAACTAAACTGGTTTTTTCTTGCCTGCCTTTAAATACTCGAAAAGAAAAACATATTTAAATAATAAAATATAAGTTCGATTGTAGATCAATTAGCTAACTGTAGTTTATAACGATTACTCGAAATATCAGTATCGGTTTGGAACTTTGTTAATAAGATTAATCAGTCCTACCTAACAATTTATCAATAATTTAACATTTACACCCAGAAAAATTCATCCATAATAGAAAAGTCTTTAAATTTTGTAGACCTAACGAATACAAACGTTTCCATTTCCAAAATACACCAAATAGAGCACTTTTTTTCTATTCTTCACGCATATGTTCTTGGGTATATAATCGACCATTAAAAATGACTCATCTAGTTCAGTTATCCTTAAGGTTATGATTTTTTTTCTCATTTTTAACACCATCGACCGTGTAATGAAAATATCCTTCATATATTTTCCAACATTCGGCTGATACAAAATTACATGATTTTACATTCGACTTTGGCTATCTGATTGATATTCATATCAAAAGTACCTAGTAGATTACCGTACAGTTGATATGTATACTAAGGAACACAAGACACCAAGATTAGGTTGCGTTTAACAATTAATATGTATCCATATTTTCCCAAAACATGACGTCTACGTTTAGCCGTGCCGTATCCAAGCGTAGCACTTCATTCTGATTTGATGAAATTTGGAGCTAACTATATTTTAAATCACCTGAAACGTATATAACTAGGAATAAGAAATAAAGTTATATTAAATTAGTAATTTGTTCTAGTCTACAATGACTTTGTAATCCGCACATGATTTCAAATCACCTTGAACAATTTTTAATATTAAGGATATTCGAAGAAGAGAACACTATGGAGAGATAAACTCAAGGTACATAAGATGCATGTGGTTGTGGCTGTTATAGAACGGCTCTCTTACCATACTTACCCTATTCCCTTATATATACCAACCCAACATCACTTATTTTCTTCACTAACCTTCTGCCTCAGAAAAAGACAGCGAGAGAGAGAGGAATGGAAGTAATGCGAATTCTCCACATGAACAGGGGAAACGGTGAAACAAGTTATGCCAAAAACTCCACAGCTCAGGTTGAAGTTTCATATAAAAAATATTCATAGTAGTCATGTGTACATAATATATAGTATATATTGTAATGTCCAAATCCATCTATATCTTAATATATATTTTGTTCTAGACCAAAAAATTTAACAACACATATGTGGACAATGATTATGTAACTCGCAGAGCAACATAATATCTCTAGGCAGAAGAATATTGGACGAGACCTTGAAGAAGCTAATGATGAGCAGTTCTGAAATTTCGATATTTGGGATTGCCGACTTAGGCTGCTCCACCGGTCCCAACAGTCTACTGTCCATCTCCAATATCGTAGACACAATCCAAAATTTGTGTCCCGACCTCCAACGTCCTGTACCTGAGCTAAGAGTCTCTCTCAACGACCTTCCTAGCAATGACTTCAATTACATCTTTGCTTCTCTGCCAGAGTTTTATGACCGGTTTAAGAAGAGAGAAGATAGTAATAAGGCGGCTTTAGGTTTTCAGCGCGGAGAAGGACAGTGTTTTGTGTCGGCGGTTCCTGGATCTTTCTACGGACGTTTGTTTCCTCGCAGGAGCCTTCACTTTGTTCATTCGTCTTCTAGTTTACACTGGTTGTCTCAGGTATGGTTTCTGTTTCTATAAGCGAATCTTACTTATGAATATATGATATTTACGAGTATGTGTTAAATAACTAGTTTCTTCAAAAAAATTAATGCCATTTGCCTACTTACATTTTGAACATTGAATTGTTAAATACTTAAATCTAATATACTACCTTCTTTTTTACAAAAATAGTCATTTTGCAACTTTTTTGTTACACAAAGAGTGTTATCTTAGAATTTTTATTCAATGTATACTTTTTTTTGAAACACATTTCAATGTATACTTAAGTTTAATATTAATTACAAAATACATTGAACTTATAAATAATATTTTTAATCTCAAATATTATTGGTTAACTAGATATAATTAATAAAAATATAAATACATTTCAATTGTTTTATTAATTTTTGTGAAAAGTGCAGAAATCACATTCTTTGCAAAATATTAAGAATAGATACATTTAGTTTCAATCGTTGCACAAAAAAAAATACATTTAGTTATTCTTTTTTAACTAATATCTAAACTAAGAAACAATTTTCACGATACAGCAACATGAAAGTATTTACGCTACTAATATACATTACCTTTTATTAAGAGAAATCTAGTGCGTGAGAATCTTTCTTATTCGAGAAACCAAAGAAGGGGAAAGAACGGAAAAGCTAGTGGTGCACATAGGACACAACATATATCACACTAGAAAATAATTGTTTCACTTCATCTAAACATCACACTATGATAATCAGTACATGCTTGCTAACAAATGAAATTATCATCCATATACAAGGTTCCATGTGGTGAAGTGAACAACGAAGATGGGGCAGGCATAACAGCTAATCTAGACAACATGGGGAAGATATACATATCGAAAACAAGTCCTGAGAGTGCACAAAAGGCCTACGGTCTTCAATTCCAAACCGATTTCTCGGCGTTTCTGAGATCGCGATCCGAGGAGTTGGTTCCTGGAGGCAGAATGGTTTTATCGTTCCTCGGTAGAAGCTCACCGGATCCTACAACCGAAGAAGCTTGCTTTCAATGGGAGCTCCTAGCTCAAGCACTTATGTCCATGGCCAATGAGGTATAGTGTTGCAAATATGTTTACATATAATTAGAGCCAACATGTATCTAGTCTTTTAGATATATATGGGCATATGGCCCATACTACTCTATAGGGACACGTTACTTGACCAATTAAGTTATCCTGGTAATGTGGCCCCCTGTTTGCTTTTCCAAATTTGTTGAGTAGTCTCTGATGTTTCAGTTTAGCCATTTTTTTGTGAATTGATACATATCATACATATACACAGTTTTGATACTACATTATATACGTTTTGTTTGGTAGTGCCAAACAGTAGCGAATATGACAACATACATCCAAACTGTAGTAGAAATCAAGTAGACTGATGACGAAAATCAGTAAATCACTTTATATCTCAATTAATGTAGCCTGGACTTTTCTCAAAGCCCATTCAAGACTGGTTCCTAAGCTTTTTAGATATTTGATCAAACTAATTTAAATCTTTGGGTCTGCTCCAACAAGATCTTGGATGAATGATAATAGCCAACCCATACGATTATTGAATCAACAAAAGATATATAGCCAATCAAGTTTAATACTCAATAACTCATAACTAAAAGATTCCTTCTTTTATGTTCTTCATCTAAGGGTATCATCGAAGAAGATAATATCGATGCTTTTAACGCTCCTTACTATGCTGCAAGCTCTGAAGAGTTGAAAATGGTGATAGAGAAAGAAGGTTCTTTTTCGATTGATCGACTTGAGATAAGTCCGGTTGATTGGGAAGGTGGGAGTATCAGCGATAAAAGCTATGACATATTACGCTCCAAACCTGAAGCCCTAGCTAGTGGACGAAGAGTAGCTAAGACAATACGAGCCGTGGTAGAGCCGATGCTAGAACCTACATTTGGTCAAAACGTGATGGACGAACTTTTTGAAAGGTATGCAAAAATAGTGGGAGAATACTTGTATGTGAGCTCGCCGCAATACGCTCTTTTTATTGTTTCGCTTCTGAGAATGGATTGATCATGTTATTACCTATGTTTTTTTTACATGTCTTTGGACCTACAATGACATGATTTGGTACTTTTTACATGATAAAGTATATGTAATGTCATGTGCTTCAAGAATAAAAAAAAAGGTGTGACTTAAATTTAATAAACTTAGTTTGTTGTTTAAGAGCACGCGCAAATGGTGCTCATTTTTTGGGTCAAAATGGTGCTCTTTTAGATGAGTTTCGATGTACATAAATTAATAGAAAGGAAACAATAAGAGAAAAGAAGACTAAAAGAAAAAACTTCTCTTTTAAGAGTCTTTTTCAATATTTTTTTGAAACTGCAAGGCTATTTGTCCATCTTTTTTAGTTATTTGTCTAGCTTGTTAATAAAGTAATATGAGAGACCAAACTTTGAGAGACTTGTCAATAAGAATGCTCTTAGTACCATTTATTTCACATAACTGATATGTGATCCAATGTTAAATTTAAGAAATAAATTATATTCATGCATCGGATAAACTATGAAAAAAAATCTATAATTTTTTGACAATAACAAACATGATTGATTTCAAAATGTGCACAGTACTGATGGCTTAATCTCTCAAACGGTATGCATTAGCAAAATATATAGTGGCTAGTTTTCTAAACTTTGAAAACAAAATAGATGGACCAATTTGACCGGCGTGCTTAGTAAACAAAAATATTATATAACCAATTTGAACCCTAACTAGTCAATAAGTGGCATCCTCTAAACAGAGTATCCTTCAAGACGCAAATAAAGTGGCACACATTTTTGCTGACCATTGCTCCTTGAACAATGTTTTTTACCCGAATTGTCTTCACATTCTTGCTCGCTTCGCTTGTATCCTGTTTGTACAAGAAACGACTATAAATTGAACGTCCAGTCAATGAGATTGTTCTTATGTCAAAAAAGTGCCCACCTTTCATTCATGTGACGTTCAGAAAAATAGGAGCCTTATTTGAATTAGGATACATCACTAATTACTGGCCGTTAAACCATTAAAATTTTAAACATATAACTTAATAGTAATAAACTACAATAAAAAACTATAAATCCTCGAAAAAATCCAAATTTCTAATGATCTTATAAGAGAACCAAATTCAGATTTTTTTTTTTCTGTTACTTCTACATAGTCGCCTCGCTCTAATTCGAAATAGCTAAGTACGGACCATGACTACCAGTTCCATCGTAATCAGGCTGCCCTTGCAACTGAGGGACATAGTTCTGCCACTGCTCAAAACCCCCGTTTTGCAACTGAGGCAAACCGTTTTGCCAGTGGTGGTGAACGCCGCCGTTTTGCAACTGAGGTAAACCGTTATGCAACTGGTACGCGCCGCCGTTTTGCAACTGATCAGCAACGCCGTTTTGCACCTGAGAGACAGCGCCGTTATGCCAGCCATACATATTCTTCTCCATGAGAAAAGTCTCAATCGTCGTACGAAACTCCTCGCCGCTCATCGCATCCATCGTCGCCTGCCACGACCTGCACGACGCCGCCGTTTTCGTCACTCTCTCCGATTCCGTCCTTTGGTGATACTCCACCGTGGATGACCTCGTCTTCTTCTTCTTCATCTTCTTCTCTGAGCTCATCATCATCCTCTTACAGCTCGTCTCCATCACCACTCGTTCATAACGACTACTACTCACCTCGACCGTATTACCCGCTTGAAACGGGTGCACATTCTCCTGATAACAACTCGAGTTATTACAATATCCACTACCACCACCATGATAGTCACCAACCTCCGTCGAAAAAGACGGCTCCGGCGGCGAAGAACGATTGAAGGAGGGCACGGGGGTGATATATTCATCGTGGAGGCTCGGTTTCTTTGTCTCGGTGGCTATGCGGAAAGTAAAGTAAATGGAGGCGATGAGAGCGTTGAGGATGATGAAAATGAAGAAAATGTTTCTTAGAACCAAACGGAACCAATCGAACCAAAGGATGAATCCTTCAAAACCGAAGTAACCGGCGACGGCTAGGACGGCTGAGACTTGTACGATTAATAAAGTACCATGTAAGCTAAACGTGTTGTCGTGTCTCTTTGTCCCCTCATCGTTCTCCTCCTCCATTGTTTTATTTGTGTATAGGATTCGTGAGCTTGTTTAATGTGTGTGTGCATATATATATATGTGCAATAAATCTAGGGTTCCGAAGAAGCAAAACGGGAAAGTGAGTATATATGATATATATTTCTAGGAGAATTTGAACGGAGTAGAATTGATGAAGGAAATGTTACAATTTTCTATGGAGAAGAAAATATTATGTTGGGGAAAAGAGATGCTATGATACCGGAGACAGATACGATCACTTGAAACTAGAGTGGTCCTATATAGAAATAGTTATACCTCCATGGATATAGTAAGTTTTCCGATATGAAAAGATCTCCAATATTTAATGAACAACTCACTAAGTAAATATATAGATTCGGATGTAGATATGTTACTTTAAACTAGAGTGGTTCTTTTATAGCAAGCTTGCTTTTTCTTTGATTTTTTTTCCTTTTAAGTAAAATTTTCTTTTGCATCAAGCAATATAATGCATCATACTTTTTGGATCAAACATAATAGTGTGTCATATTTTTGAGTTTCTATAAAGTAATAACGTGATCTCTAGATATGTTGTGAGAAAACAACGTGATCTCTAACAAGATATTTACAAGTGCATAATATATACGTATACAGTTGAAGAACAGCATGCAATTATCTATAGATGGAGGACGAATGGACGATGGTTACCATATATAAGTGTTTAGACAATAAAGTGGAGGAAACTAAGAACGAACTTATACAATATGATTTAGAAATAGTATCACACTCACGAGGGTCATGGAAGTCGAAAATGGTCGAGATTATAACCACGTGAGAGACGGAGATATAATATTTCTAAAGATAAAAGACTAATTTTTTAGCTTGAGTTATATAATAAAAATTCCGCTTGTGCTTGGGAGTTACCACTGTATATGTGTACTGATAAAATCTATAGAAAAGGCCGTCTCGCACTTGTTTATCTACTTCAGCAGGGAAATAAATTGTTTGATAGAGCTACAACTAACTTGCATTAGCGATTGACTGATTCTACAACTTCACAAATGCAATCATATCATTAGCACAAGCTCTATCCATTGACGATAACGGACTTACGGTCTATGCTACGCCCCTATATGATTCGCCTGTTCCCTAAACACTAACCAGCGTTTCAATCATGTCAAACTCAGAATGCACTTTGTGGAATCTATTTTTCAGCTACTAATAACAGTACTTCTCTGATTTCATGCTTCCTTTCGCCCCGGTAGCCCAAAATTTGATCCTTGTGAGCCAAAATAAAACTTAAACCCTAAACCCTTATTAAGCCCTTTTACTCTCTTGCGCATAAACTTCGAAAGAACCAATTATGTTACTGAATTAAAGTGAGACATCAGTACAGATACAATGCATGCTGAAAGATTCTCTGTGAAGAACATAAAGCATAAGAGCAGTTCAAATATGAAACGGCCTTTTTTAAGGCGCAATCACTTGAAATTTGAGAGCCAGAATCTGCTGTTGATCACCATCAGTTGCGAATGTCAGGAACAGGTAGGTTCTTCAACTGCAATTGTTTGTGCATCCATTGCCAGTTCTCAGGGGTTACTTCTCCTCCAAGAGCACGGATGACAGATCCCCCACTGCATGATCCCATTTTGCAACACTCTTCCAAAGGCAATCCCTTTATCAATCCATACAGAAACCCGCTGGCGAATAGATCACCTGCTCCCGTGGCATCAGTTGCTACTGTCTCTCCTATGGCCGGTACTTGTACCACCTGTTCAAGAAGTTATGAGATAAGATTAAACACCAAAGGGTCTAGCTTTAATATACAATTTGAACTACGGCTTTGTAAGGTAAAATTTTCCTCACAAGCAGGCTAAAGCAATTAAGTCTAAGTGAAAACGTAAAGCTACTTTACAAGTTAATGAGTTTCTTTCCAAAAAAGACAAACCTCCTTATCATGTTTTGCAATGCAGCCTTTAGGCCCTAAAGTTACCACAGCCCAACTGCAATGCCTGCTTAGGAACTCAAGAGCGGCCTCCGGGCCCGCTTCTTGCTCACCCCTGAAACTCACAACCTAGAGTGTAAGAGGAGGAAGAGAAAAAAAAAACAGGAGTAGATGTTTGCAGGGAATAACTAAACATCGGATTTACCTAAGCAGTTCAGCTGCTTCATCCTCGTTAGCAAAGCAAAGATCTATGTTACCAGACTCCAGAAGCTGCCTCAGCTCTGATCTATAATTCCGGACCATCTAATCACAAGAATGTTTATATCAAACGAGAAAATCTCAAATTTGTAAAGTCACAGATCATATCTCAAATGGGGAATTTATGTATGGTCTGCTTACCTCAAAACTAGCTAAATCCAAAGAAACAGAAAGACCTTCTTGCTTGGCAAATCCAATAGCTGCTTTAATTACTTCTAAGTTAAAAACTGCATATCTCAGGACCAACCACTGTAACAGACCAACAACATCGTTATCTGAAAGAGTTCTCCATAAATTCACAGGGCTTGGTATTAACATAGAACGGAGCTAGCTACTAACCTTAGAGCCAGTGAAATCATCTTTACTTAATTCATCAGCCTGAAAAGACAAGACAAGTAGTATCATATTCTATCCATCACAAACAGATGAAATTCATTTCTCAAAAAAAAAAGACAAACCTGAATCTTGACAGCACTGGAGAGACATGGTCGCATTGTGCGATTACCAGAGTCATCAACCAAGCAAACACACTAAACAGAAACAAAAAAAACATTTTAAAAAGAAGATCAAAACCAACTCTTTCCCAGTTCAACAGTTGAGCAAGAGAAAAATAAACCTGCCCAGTGGAACCTTTCTTCTTCCTCAACCTCGAGATACTAACACCACTGAACCCCATATTACTCACAAACAACTGCCCTTGCTCATCGTCTCCATAAGCCCCAATGATCCCAGTTGCTACACCGAACCCAACACTCAATCCTCGAACAGTGTTAGCCACACTTCCTCCAGCCATCTTCTTTAACGGAGCCGCAGTGACATGCGTGTCAAGCTCTTTCAGTATGTGCTCTAACTCATCCTTTTGTACCTACATAAAACAATACAGAGAGTCCACGTCACAATTGAAAACTCAATAACAAATACATAAACAACAATTTCGATTCCAGATTCCGATCCTCCGCTTACGGGAATGGAGCCACCGCGATCACCGGGAATCTGATCGAGTAAGGACCAATCGACGGGAGCCACGTTGTCGATGAGAGCAGCTGGTTGGAGTCCAAGTACTACTGGAGGAGCTTCGTGGCTATTGGGCAAGGCCTCAGCTACCATTCTCTCTCTCTCTCTCTTTCTTCTTTCTCTCTGTGTTATCTGTTATTGTGCTGCAGCCTTGCCCGATTCTTTTTTGCTTTGCTACGTCTCGGTTTATATACTCGGTGGTGGTGGAGACGAGACTAGGCGATGATGTATTTTACGAAATTATCCCTGCAGTAATCATACAGTGATAGATAACGCTTTTTTTTTTCTTTTCTTGATTTGTTTCCCTGAATGAATGATTAATTCACTCGTGTCGTTGAGTGTGCATCGCATTTGGCGCCGCATATAACATTAGTAAAGATTACAATTTGCTTAAATCAAAAGTTCATTTTATTATCATTCATATATGCAAATGCAACCTATGGTTTTCTTTTGCTTAAATATCATATTTTTTTGCTTTTGCTTTTGCTTAAGATATTAGCTATGGGTTATAAATATATGCTAGACTTATGATACCTTTCACACTTTGTACGTACACAAACAATCATGGACAGTGAAACCAATTTAATACACCCGAACATATTATGATTTATTCCTGCAAGAAACTGCAACATAAAGCTACAAAACAAAGACAAATATAATGAAAATAAAATTTCAGGAATAAAAAGACGCCGTTTGCAGAAAGAAAGAGACGAATCAGAACAAAAGAGACGATACAAGATTTGGTTTTAATCAAAAAAATTGAAAAACAGAAAAAAGACGACCAAGCAAGCGTAATTCACGGTACCAATACCATCAACCCCACTAATAATTTTGTAGAAATTAATATTAATATATAAGTTATATCAAGGGTTGGATCTTTATTTCTTCATAGCAACATAGGTGCACATGAATTTGCACATGCATATCAGTCTACTATTACTCACCCCCTCATGTTTCATAACATTGATTCTTCATTTCAAAGTCCTCCTGACAAGACCTTTCCCTAAGAAATCATGAAGTCAAGTTGAGAAAACGCTTCTCCAAAAGCTGTAAATTCAGTCTACTCTACATGTTCAAACCAGAGACCGAAACATAATCTTCTTCAGACATTTCATACTATTAAGGTTTCGATCAGAAAGCATACCACAGCAAAAATCAGTCACTTTGAAGAACGCTTAGCTTCTTTACCAGGCTCTATGTTGTAGGGAGTTCAAGCTCTAGTGGAGTTTCTCTCACAATACCAAGCTTCGAGTTAAACTCCTCGTCTTTTTGGGCATACCTCTTCCGTAGACCCTTCTCGAACTCGATTGTATTTAGTGGCTTTGCATTTCTCTGCAGAACCTTCGCCAGGTTTGAGTAGATTTCAGCTGACTTTGGGAAAAAAAAAACAATCTCCTCATCACGGAGCTTCCTGAGGAACTTTGCAGGTTTCCTCCCCGTATCTGAGTCATTATAGACCAATATGTTAAAAAGAGTTAAATCTTTCAGTAAATATGGCTGCTGAATTATTTCAATTGGTCAAGATGAGATACAAACACCCGTTTGAATTCACATGCTGGTAAACCGTAAATAGAAGAGGATTCCTGGTATTTCTTTTTTTCTTTAAAGTAATAATAAAACAAGAGGATTCCAGATTGTTTAAAATGCACCTTGACCTAATTAAACATGATAGACAAAATTGCATTTCAACTTCGCATCTAATTTTTGATAATCTCAGCGTTAGAGATGATTGTAATTAAAAGAAATGGCATTGTTATTTGTTAATGATGGAGGCTATGCTGTCTAAGTAGCAATAGAAGTATTTCAGTACAAATGAGCTTATAGGTCTTCAGACAATGCAAATTTTTAGGAAAGAGTATACCTCTCCAGAAGGAATTCTAGTGTTTTGTCGAACGAGCGCACCAGCAGCAACCATGCCATGCTTGTCAACGAGCACACCGCCAAGAAGTGTCGCACCCATCCCGATAAAGGTCTCATCCTCAACTGTGCATCCAGTAAAACGGCACTATGACCTGTTATATATCTAGTTTAAAACAATATCCCAAAAGCTTCGCAGAGATGCATGCATATCAGAAAACTGCAAACAAACAACAAGAGATTCCCACTAACCAATGGTTACATCGTCTCCGATGATGGCTGGAGGCACCTTCCCGCTTTAAGTTTGATTTTGCCACATGCACAACTGAGTTAACCTGAATATTATTAGTTCATGATATCGGTGTTCACATCCCCTGCGCAGAAAATAAGAAAGAGCAAGTTTAAACGAAGAAGTTAGTCCACTGTTTCCTGGTAAGAAGTAATAGGCTTTAACCATACAGTACCAATGTTGAGTTTGAGTGACATAACAGCATTCTGTACAAAAGGAAAAAAATAATTCCAAAACCTTATAACCTAAAGAAAGAAATAACACATATTTACATTGACGACCAAACTCAAATTCTATACAAGTGGATATCGTATACTCATACGTTTCATCAAGAGATGATTGTAGTATATAACTGCAGCATAAAAAATGAGCAGTCTTTTACTCTTATTCATCAGTGTCCGATGCCTGGATACTACAGAGAAAGACCACAAATGACACATGAACAAACACAATCCTATAAGAGTTGATCAAGTAACCCAACCCCCTTCTGCTTATTCAATCTAGAATGGCGATTACCTACAAAGACACCAATTCCAGATCTCTAGCCTAATCAGCAGAGCAGAGTAGCCTAAGCAACGGTTATCTCTCGTACGAATTCTAAATCAGAGTGAGGATAATAGAGCTGCATTGAAGCTCACGTAGTTCTCGGAAGTAATTCTCGCCTCGAAGGCGAGAACCCCGAGGCGATCGAGAGCCTGACAGGTTTCACGGATCCAAAATTCGACGGAGTAAAATTCTCTGCCTAGGGTTCCCAATGGGTCGTCTTCACTTTCCTAGAGCTACAGTTAACAGGCAAAGGACACGGTGGCCAAGTGGAAGTGAAGGGAATAATACTCTGACAATTCGATTGGTTTTATTCTGGTTCAAGCAAACCGCTATGTCTGACTGAACCAAAAAATAAATAAATGTAAAAACTTTTAACCCTGGAATCTGAATATAACGGGCTGTGCTAATATAAAAATTGAAGGCCTGCCTAACAGTTACGCTAAACCGAGTTTTATAATAATTCCCTCCTTCTGACCCACTGATGATTCCTGTATGGATTATTATTCAAGGAAATTAGTGAAAAACGACATACAACCATTTGTGTGTTTGCGCATTAGTGTTGTGGTTAAGTTGATAAACCTTACCGACACGATTCGAAACTTCATATCGTCTCTTGCCACGCACATCACGTGGAAAAGATAACATTTGTCCCTCGGCAATGATGGACCACTGGTTTGGTTGAACCACTCTATTTAACAGCACTGCTTAACTCAAATCATTATTCCATCGCTCCAAATAAAAAGAAAAAAAAAGAATAGTAGAAGATGGCTCTAGAAGTCTGCGTGAAAGCCGCCGTTGGTGCCCCTGATGTTCTCGGCGACTGTAACTAGTTCTTTTCCCCTCTCTTTCAATATTTTTCTTAAAGCTTTCTTGCACAAATTCTTAGTTTATTTTGTCGTTTCAGGCCCGTTTAGCCAAAGGGTTCTTCTCACCCTAGAGGAGAAGCATCTGCCCTACAAAATGCATCTGATTAACATCTCCGACAAACCTCAATGGTCTCAGTTTCTCTCCAACTTTGTTTCACCTATTCTCTACTCATTGATTACTTACTGATTCATCACCGGATGTGTTAAAACTGTTGGGGCTTTTGGTTATATAATATGACACAGGTTCTTAGCCATTAGTCCTGAAGGGAAAGTACCAGTCTTTAAGAACGGCGACAAGTGGGTGTCTGACTCCGACGTCATCACCGGCATTCTCGAGGAGAAGTACCCCGAGCCATCTCTCAAAACCCCTCCCGAGTTCGCCTCCGTTGGATCCAAAATCTTCGGTACTTTCGTGACTTTCTTGAAGAGCAAAGACTCCAGCGACGGATCCGAGAAGGCCCTGCTTGATGAGCTCGAAGCTCTCGAGACTCACCTCAAGACTCACGACGGTCCTTTCATCGCTGGAGGGAAAGTCAGCGCGGTGGATCTGAGCTTAGCACCGAAGCTTTACCATCTCAAGGTGGCTCTTGGTCACTACAAGAACTGGTCCGTCCCCGAGAGCTTACCTCATGTTCATGGCTACATGAAGGCTTTGTTTGCTCTTGACTCATTTGAGAAGACAAAGACCGAGGAGAAGTATGTGATCGCAGGGTGGGAACACAAGGTTAACCCTTGAAAACTACTACTAGATGTGTGATGATGTGGTTCAAGGGTCTATCTTCTCTATTAGTAAAATAATGTTCTTGGACCTGTTATGTTTTTGTTATTGTATGAATCAAATAATAAGCCCTCTTTTGAATTAAGATCAGCGTCTAAATATCGAATCAATCGATCTCAGATTATTAATGCAACATAAATGGATGTTTGTTTGTTTGTTTTCTCAAACAAACTGGTTGAGAAACTCATCGACACTGGTGTAGTTGACATCAGGGTAAAGCTCGGAAGCCTCCACTCCAACAGAAGGGTCTATAGTGAAGGAGGTAAGATCACCTTGCACTAGTACTGTGTGGATCAAACCCATCACAAAATCCATTGGAGGCTGAGCCTCTGCACAAGTCAAACGAAATAGACTTTCAGTAATACGTTTGCCTGATTACTATGAGATTGTTTGCATGGTGAAAGTGATCACCTTGGATGCTTTTGAGAAGTTCTTCCTCTGAAACATAAATCTTCTCCAGAGTCTTACCGATCTTTCCCTCCCACAAACTGACCATATCGTTCTGCGAGACAATGTTCTTGGGTGGATGGACGTAGAGAATCTTGTTAAGTGTTCTCGGGTCGTCAACAGCTTTCATTGTATATGCAACAATGTCTTCTTCGGTGTTGATAATAGCTGACAACAAAGAGAAAAGAAAAATAATCACAATTTCATACATATAATAACAAGTTAACTGAACTGAGTGTGTTATTAAAGGCGTGTGTATCGAGTACCTTTGGCATCGCCAGTGTCGTAGATGGAAACTTTGTCTGTAGGAGGAGACTTGAGACGCAAGTGGCATTGGCCCAAACTAGGAACGAAAAAACCAGCAAAGCAACCTGTGACAACATACGTATAAGGTATCTTTGCGGCTTCTATTGCACGACGTATCTCAGCTTTCATGATGAACTCCGATAGCGCTGGCTCGATGGCTAATGTACGGTCCACGTCGTTGCCAAATTCCGATGGTAAAAATCTCTGCATCAGAAAAAAAAAAGTTCGTTGTGAAAATCTATATTGAGCATATTCTTGATCATGTCAGAAAGTATGGATGTAATGTATATGTCTATAACCAAGTCTTGCTCAACTTGAAAAATCACTACAAACAAAGTCTAAGGGGGGTGTATTCAACTAAGAGTTTGAAGTGATTTGTGTTAAAATGACAAATCCACTGTTATTCAAACATGGATTTTAAAAAACACTTTAAAATCCAGTGTTATTGAACTTGTCATTTCACAAAACACTCTAAAATCTACTGTTATTGAACAAAATTTAAGTTAGAGATTTCAGAGTACTTTAAATGTTTGTAGAGTGTTTTAGAGGAGTTCTTTAGTTATAAAAATCAAAATCCAAATCTCACTGTTTTAGATGAGATTCTAGAGTGTTTTAATAAAATCATTCCAAATTTTTCAATTCTCCTGCAATCATCTACAAACTCACTTTAAATCAAATCACTTCAAATTTCAGATTCAATACACCCCCCTAAATGTCACAAGTGATATATAGAATATTCAATCACTAGTGAATATTCAAAACTAATATTCGGGTCTAAGGACTATCTAATCTGATTCCGGTCTAAGGACTATATAGTTCAATCCATAACCTCCTGTTAATTCAAAAATGCAAGTATCTGATTCCATACACAAAAGAAAAGAAAGAGGTTGAAAAACGGACCTTGACATTTCCAACTTCTTTGATGGCGTCGATGATGTTGACCTGATCTAGAATCTGAGTTCGACCAAGAGCAGAGATCACGACATCTACTTGTTTGATCGCTTTCACCAAGCTCTCTTTCTCATCTAAGCTTCCCTGTTGTTATCACAACAAGAATCGTCGGACACTAATCAACAAAGATTCAAGAAAACGCCATATTTATGCAAGCTTAGAATAAGAGCAGTGTGAAAGAGAAAGCAGGTCAACGTGGTTAAGATCAACTATTGGACTAATCTAAAAACCTCTAGAGACTTTTGGCACTATTATGCATAAAATTTGATCGTTACAATTTGAGAGTGTTCACATGAAAAAAGGTTACTATACACAATTCGAATAAACATTGAATCATGGCTGGAAACACGTAAACCTGTCTAGATTCGAAAAACCAGCAATGAATTAAAAATATAAGACTTGAATTTTAAAACAAACGAAGGAGAAAGGGTTGACTAGTCAACGTACGTAGAGGATGGTGACGCCAAGATCTTTGAAACTCTGGACGAGTTTGGCCTTAACGGGATCGGTGAGAGAGGATTCTCTGACCAGAGCGAAAGTGGCGTGGCCGGACTTGACGCTTCCCTCCACGAAGACTTTTCCGATGTAACCTGTTGCTCCGATCACCAGAATCTTGCTTGCCATCTCTCCTCTCTGCTACTTCTTTTCGGTTGAATTTTTGAGTTTTAAAGACTTTTGAGTGAATAAAGAGAGAGCGAACCGACGACGCAGATTTATTTATTAGTAGTCGCTGTCAATTGGATTTAACGTGAAGTTACCGATGTATCCTTGTCGGAGCTGCCTTATTTTGACCACAACATTGTTTTAAATGTGGTTGTTGGTTTCGAGTTTTTACCCAATGAATCACGTTTTTCAAAACAGTGTTTTTAAAAATTAAGATCCTCACTATGTGACATCGAATTCTCTATTTTCTAAAGCGAAAAAACTGTCGTAGCAAACTGTTTTTACGTAGTAAACTGATTTTTACGTAGTAACCTTCCATTAGTTAAAAAAATAATTTTTTTTTGAACAAGACTTAGATTCATCCTTAACGAACCTTTAAATTCATCTCACTCTTTATAACCGATCAAAGTGTCATGTAGATAATTGACTAAAAATATTAAATTAATTAAAAAATAGTTAAAAAAAAATAAATTAATTTTAACAAACGCAGACGCCGCTATCTAAACCGAAAATTCTAAAACTTAAATTTTAAATTTAAACTCTATACTCTAAACTCAAATTCTAGACCCTAAACCCAAACCGTATACCCTAAACCTAAAATGTATACTCTAAATCCAAATCCTAAACCCTAAACCCCAACCGTAAACTTTTAATCTGAACTCTATTCCGTAAATCTAAACCCTGAACCCTAAATCCAAACCGTAAATTCTAAATCTCTATATCCTAAACCCAAACTATAAACTTTAAATTCAAACCTTAAACTTAAACATTATAGGGTTTGGATTTCAGATTTATGATTTAGGTTTAGAGTCTAGGATTTGAGTTTAGGGTATACAGTTTGGTTTTAAGGTTTATGATTTGGGTTTAGGGTGTATGGTTTGAATTTAAGGTTTACGGTTTGAGTTTAGAGTCTAAGATTTAGGTTTAGGGTATCAAATTTGGGTTTAAAATTTAGAGTATTGAGTTTAAAATTTAAATTTTAGGATTTAGAATTCGAAATTAAGATTTTAGAATTTAGTTGGCGGCGTTAGCGTCGTTAAAATTGACATTTTATTATTTTTAATAATTTTAAATGATTTTAATATTTTTTTATTTACATATCTATGTAACAGTTTAATTAGTTATAAAAAATCAGTAAATTTAAAAGTTCACCATAAGAAGTGAACCTAAATTTTTTTTTTTTTTTGTAAAACAGTTATTACCAAGAAGATTACAGATTACTTTTCAATTTTTCATTAGTACCAAAAGATGGCAAATGGGTCACGCACCCATGCAGTCTGCTCATACAATGATACTTATCAATAAATGTATAAATAAATCCACATCTCAGATTACACTCCCGTCCCACACAACCAAGAAAATATAATGGGTAACATGGCATATATCAAAAGAAAAAAGATTAAAACCCCACACAAGTGTTACATGAGTTCATACTACATTCGGATACTAGTAATGCCAACACGTTAAAGTAACCACCATATCATATATAACATGTGACTGACTTCCCGGTAATTAAAACCACCACAAACGAAAACGAAAATCCCAATTCACAAAAGAAAAAAAAGAAAAGAAACCACAATTCACCCAGATGACTTGTGATTAGCCGGTGACTGTAGCACTACTACTAGCCCGCGATTTTGGCGATGTGAGCCACTTGGAACTGCGGAACGTAATTGTTGGGTCGACCCTCTTCCTCCCTTGGCTCATTCAAGAACGCCAAGTTGCTTCTTCTCCACCTAACAAACACACATCAATTCAATTTTTTTATAATATCCAAACTAATAAGATTCAAGACTTGAGCCTAGATAGTATCAAAGTTGCATATTACCATCCACTCTTCTTGATTTGGTTTTCATAAGGATCCTCTTTCCCTTGACTTTCCGCAACTTCCTGTGAACAAATTTAAGGGCTTCTTTTTAGATCATTTATTTTTTTTGGTAATTTATCAAGTCAATTACTAAAGATCACTGAGGAAAATTCCTCTTTGGGGGGCGATGAATCAAAGTTTTGAATAAATTAATAGATTAGTCTCGACCTGAGTAACCAACTTGGAAACGGCTTGAACATGTTCCTCTTCAGTCTTCTTCTTTGACTTCCAGAAAGCGTCGATTTCTTCTCTTGTCAGGGACTTGCACCTTCTCACTGTAAATTTTCAGTTTCATCATTATTTCGGAAAACGATGACCATGTTTCAAATTTGTGTTCAAAGTATCATACAAACGATGAAACATATGATATATATATCCATGTATTAACGCATGGCCAATAATTAGTCGTACGTGTATACATGATTATATTGATTACCTGTGTTGGGATCCTTTGTTGGAGAGTCCCATCCGGACATTAAAGAACCCATTTGCTCTTACTCTTCTTTTCCCAATAGTCTTTTGAATTTCTTTGATCAGTAGATGTCTGAGTTATGTGTGTTGAACATTTTTCTATATATATAGTGCTCCATGCAAGTGTGCAAGTCATCTAGATAATTCTTATCATATAAAGTTTTTTAATTATTATTATCTTACTTCGGTCCAAGTTCATATAATTTAAGAAGAAAATAAATCCCATCAAACTATTTTTTTTGCTCGGCTATTCGAAACTACAGTAGAGCGCCCACTGATTTAGGTAATAGATTTGATTAAACAATTGAAGTTCGCAGAGAGATATTTTAGCATGCTTCCCACCGAAATCTTATCAGACTTTCCAACCAGCCTATCTTTTCTATCTCACATGTTATTAACAATTTAATTAATTTCTAGAAATATAATCCCATTTTTCTTTCGTTTAGAACATAAACGGTTATAACAAAGATACAAAACAAAAACATGACTAAATATGATGTCGTAAGTTTTGTCTTTTGGGGTAGAACAATCCATCCATGTCAAACATAACGAGGTGATAACCTCGGAAATTATTTAAAGTGGAAAATTCAATCCGTAACAGATTATTTGATCTCAGAAGAAATAAAAAATAATGATTTTCTGACTTCTTAAGAAGAGTGGGAATTAGCTGACACGTGTAAGATGCGTGGCAGACACATCACAATGGACATTATCCTCTCCTTGAGTTTTTCAAAATTATCTTCTATCCACTTGGTGGAAGAAATTGTATATTCGCTTTCTACAAAGTTGATGAAGACGTGAAAAAAGTATTCGAGGCTGAAACAAAACTTTAAGCTATAGGCCTATAGCTAATGAAATAGCAGCTGCTATTAAATTCGAGATTCCGGTTTAAAACAAACACCGGTTTCGCATTGTGTCCGGTTATGGCGGCATGAAATAAGTCAATAACTGATACGATAGCATTCTTGGAAGCTCGAACCAAGTATGCTGAGTATTTAGTATATGGAAGAAGAATCAGAAGCAAGAAACAAAGAAACATAGACAATGCGAAAAGAAAGTTGAGATTCATGAACAACCATCGTTGAAGCAGTTGTCGAACCAGGAAGTTCCACAAAGAACAACATCACGACACAAAATGAAGCAGGTGAATAGATTTTCAAAATTCGAAAGGAACAAGATTATTAGTAATACAGAACACAACTACTACAGTTTTAAAATCAATGGAGGAAACATAAACTCTGAAATGTGAGTTGACTCACAACATTGAACAATGATGAAGTTTTCAAAAGAGTTTGCTCCTTTCTGAAACATTTCTATCGTCTCACTCTGCTATATCCGGTCGTCCCAAACGATGGTGAAGCGCCCATATCGATCTTCAACCTATCCGAAGGCAGAAACTTCCGAGCTTCCATATGCTTAAACATCCTCCTCGCATCTTTCTCAAACCCACCCATCTTCAACCCAGTTATCACTCTCTCAAACTCGTTAGGTCCCATCTGATCTTTCTTAGCTTCCAGAACCCCAAGAGCTTGCAGAGTCTTCTTCTCGTTCCTTGCAGTAGAGTACATATAGCACAAGCTCACCTGGAGCTCAAACGGTGGAGCTTCCCCTAGCTGAGAGATCTTAACCAGAAGCTGCTCTGCTTCCTCTATCAGCCCGAGGTTAGCCATCCAATCAACAAGAACCGTGTGAGTCACCACACCGAGTTCAATCCCGTCTTTCTCAAGCTGCAGCAAAAGCCTCAGCGCTTTATCCAACGAGTTCTCTCTCTTATACGCTCGGATCATATTCGCAATGCACTTATCATCAGGCTTGAACCCACGCGCTCTCATCTGATCGAAGTTGATCTTGGCCTTCTCCGCTTTCCCTGCTCTCCCGCATGCTTCCACGAGCAAGCTATAACCTTCGAAACAGTTTGTATCCTTGAAATCAAGCTGCATCGATGTGAAAATCGCAGCAGCTCCATCAGCGTCTCCCGTCTGCGCAAAAGCTCGAAGCATAGCCATGTAAACTTCGTCCGAGCACTTCATGTCTCTCGCATCCATGTCTCTCATCAACCTCTCGCCTAGTTTAGGCTTCCCAGCGTTCACATAGCCCATGATCATGGACGAGTAGATCTTCTTGTCTGGACGTAAACCATAGCCCTTCAAGCTCTCGAACGCCTCCGTTGCTCGCTCGAGGTTGCCTGACTTGCTGTACATGTGAATCAACGCGGTCGCGATTGAAATGTCAGGAAATATGCCGTTCTGAGACATTTTCTTTAGGATCCTCTCGACATCTTCCGTGTGCTGCTCTTTGGCATGTAAGTGTATGAGCTTTGAGTAGTCAGAGATGCTTGCCCTGAACGATTTATCATCCAGGACATGTTCTGCCACCTGTTAAAAGATCAAAACCAGTACCAAATTGATTTAAACACACAACATGATTAAGCCTCCGTGATTACTCACTCATCTTCCAAAGGTTAAGTAACATAGACATATGCATTCTCAAGCACCAACCAAACAACCTACACTATAGATAAAAACAACAAACGTGATCCTAATAAAAGAGCTAATCACAGGACTTACTAGACAGGAACTAACTGATACGACTAACCAATACTATAAGAGTAGGGCCAAAGGTGTAACCTTTAAGTATGCATTGGTGTTCGCTTCACGCAAATGATCAAGTAAAGCAATCCAGTCAACACGTTGAGGCTCCAACAACTCAACCCATTCAGCAATCAACCCCGAAGGATCATCCTTTTCCTCCAAAGACTCAAGCTTCTCCATAACCAACTTGCATTTCCCAGTAACAGGTTTCGCCTCTCTCCAATCAGCTTCCTCCTCAGCTTCGTGTATCTTATCAGCCACTTCACCCCACTTCGCATCAGACAACTCAAGCCCGTAGATCTTGTACTTGAACTTCCCCTTACGTTTAGGAAGAGAGATACTCCTCGGTTGAACTTCTTCAGTATCAACAACAGACTCTTCTCCTTCTTCTTCTTGATCACGAATTGAAGTGTCTAAATCACGCATCTGCTCTAAACTCTCTTGAAACTCAGCTTCTTCCATCTTCTCCCTCGCCCATTTGAACCTAAGCTCCCTAAGCAGATCCCCACGGATCCCAATCTCCCCAGCGAACCTACACATCTCCATCACCTCGGGAGACTGGACGTACATCTTCATCTTCTCCTTCTTCCTCTCCTTCTCCATGTCTTTCAGCACAGTGTTGCTGACTTCCCAGATCGTGGCCCAGAGATCGTCGCTGAACTCGGACGACGGAGACGAAGGCGGAGCTGATCCGACCTTGTTGAACCCGCCTCTCTCGATCTCATCCACGACTTTCTCCACGATGAGGAGGAGCATCCCGTCGACCGTCTTCTTGTCGGAGTCGGGGAAGGCCTCCGAGACTTTCCCGCGCATTATCCAGACGAATCGGGAGAGGAACTCGTTCGTTGTCCCGTCTTCTTCTTCTTCTTCTTCTTCTTCTTCCTCGTCGTCGTGAATCTGGGAGGAGGAGGAGCTGAGGCGGGACTCGCGCGTGGAGTGGAAATGGCGAGTGAGAGATGATGAAATTGGTCTACGGATCGGTTCGTCGTAGGTTCTCAGATGACGATCGGAGGGGGGAATCGACGATGGTGTGGCGGCGGAGAAGTTTCTGGAGAAAGGTTGGGTTTTTGAGGATGAGAGTGAAATGCGACGGATCGCTTGGCGAGAGAGGAGGAGAGATTTCATCTTTGAAGGTCGATCAGAGATAAGTCTGGGTAAAACCCTAAGCCCCTTTAGCTAAGAATATCACAGAAATGGAACTCTCGAATTAGGGTTGCCTTGCCGTTGATAATTTTCATAAAGAAACCCTCAATGTATTGATATAATAGTTTATGTCGCCTGATACTTCTACGTTCTCTGTTTCGACCCTATAGGCTACTTAAAAAACCTTATTATAACTTCAAATATAAAGTAGTTTTGTGCACCTAAAACATTTTTGAAACCTTAGACTTCTTATAGGGAAACCTTAAATATAAAGTTTCACTTTGCAAACCTTATATATATATATATATATATATATATATATATATATATATTTTTTTTTTTTTGTAGTCCTATTACTTGTAGAATTTTTAAATAATATTAATAACTTTCTTGTTTAGTCATTTTTGATACAAAATATTTAGCTATATTACGAAAAAATAGTATACAAGATTAAATAATGTAAACAGTGAGCATTATTATGAATTATATGTTTATTGAAGATGAACATGATATCAATGTACGTATTAAATATGCAAAATTGACTCGGTTTTTAAATGACATTAAATAAGAATGTTTGATTTCAAAACTTGCAAGCTAGTAATCTACACATACACATAAAGAAACTCATTTCTCATTTCAAAAATATCTTAATTGATCATATATGTAATTTTTGATGAACTATTTTTCGAAGTTTGTCAATCCATCATAGAGGTAACTATTATAGATAATTATATAATTTATAATGAATTATTTTATATGTTTTTATTTACATGCAATATTTTACTATAATATAATAGAGACTCAAATTGTATAGAGACAGCAGAGCCATAAAAAAGTGTAGTACAATTTTGAAATAGTGTCTATTGGTACTTTGCTAATTAAGCAATAGTGTTTTTGGTATACTAACATATTACCTATTATTACATAACACAATGAAAATAATAAATAATACTTTAAAAAAACAATCAAATAACTACATCAAATAGATCATACTTAACAACAATAAAACACAATATTCCGTTCGAAACGCGGACATATTTCTAGTATGTTATATTTTGAATTTTAAAAAAACTTATAAATTAATTAAAATATTAAAAGTTCCACACTAAAAATTTTGTGACTAGTGGTTTAAAATTTCATTACAAATAATTTAGATAAAGCTATATGAATAGTCTCATTAAGAAAATATTTAAATAAAAAAAAGATACATATTTTAAAAAGTTTCTAAATTAAATTATATACTAATATTATATTTGCGGAATTCTCGGCTTGAAAAAAAGGGAGGAAAAAGAAAAAGATAGGAAAGTTGTAAAAGGGGAAGAAAGTAGGGTTCCAACATTATTCATATATATATATATATATATATATATATATATATATATATATATATATATATATATCAATACTATGAAAGTTGAAGTATGCCCCATTGATATATGTTTTACCCAATAATTATTTCATTTTAATTAAAAACAAATCAAATTGTATAACCTCTTCTTATCGACAACACAAATGGTAACCATATTTAACTCTTTTCTAATAAAATAATTTTATAATTGCTACTTTTGTTCCAAATATTTCAGAAGCCAATACTCCCAAACATATATATATATATATATATTCACGGTTATGAATATTGATTTTTTCCTATTTTTCAGTTCACACCAAATACAATGTCGATTGTTTAAAAAATAGTTATATACATGTGTCGATTATTATATTACTACTCTTTAATTTACCTTTGGATTGATAACGATTTTTTTATTTATGAAAAAAGGGAGATATATAACTATTCATTCTTTTTGGTTTGACTATTAATCCTACTTATCTATTTTATTAAATCAGAATAATATAAACTCATTTAGTTTAGCGGGTTTTAAATAGGTTATTCGATTAATATTTATTTAATGTGATTTTACTTAAAGTTAGTGACTACATTAACCCATCTATATTATTAAAATAAAAATACACTTAAAAATTGCCCCTTAGTTTTCAATATTATTTACACTACCATGCCACTGAGAATTAAATTAAACTATCTATATTAATGTTAGTCTTTTTCAGTTTGAGTTATGTGGGTTTCCATAAATACAAGTTGCCAAATAATTACATTTGACTGCCATTGATTTTAAAATCTATCCTTTTAGAATTTTTCTAAATCACCTTAAACAAATTGACGTCCTTTATCCTAAAATAATTTGTAACTAAATTGAATGTACTGTATTATGTGATTTATTTACCAATTTGTATTTCGTATGTGTATCACGTTTAAAACCTACACTCCATTATATATTAATAATTCTAATCTGAATTGGCCATACCAAATAATTTTGGTATGAAATTTATAAATATCCTTCGAATATGGTATATTCAGAGTATCTGCTAAAAATATATGTAGATTTTAAAAATAAACTATTTTCGTCAACCTAAGATCACGCTATTACTCAATACCACACCAAAAACCACACATGCACTAACTTTAAGATCGATCTTCCAAATCTCAACTTTATTCCAAGATTTATCCTTAAGTTCAAAAATCTAGCCATCTAGGTATACTTGATAGACACCCTATTAATTAATGTTTTACCCATCTATAAATAAGAGCATCTCATTACAAGCTATAGAAATAAACAACAACGCAATATTATGTATTGAATAGAAATAAATTCTAAATATGGTTATATATTTTATGAATTTATAAATTTATTTTATTTGTTTTTAAGGGATGATAAGATTTTGGAATTGGAAAAAATTATGACCCACACCAATATTATTTTAGTTAGGAGATTTAAAATTTATATCAGAATATTTTATTGACTTTTACTTATAGTTTTTATTATAACTGCAAAAACTAAATTTCAAACTAAATTTATGTTTAAATATTACAAACACATAATTTAATAGAAACAAAAAAAAACTAAAAACATAAAATAAATACCCGCCCGGTCGGGCGGGTCAAGGTCTAGTTATATATATAGTTAACACAATATTATTAAAAGTAAGTCTTTTAAACATTTTTAAAAAATATTTGTTTGGTATTTGTACGGGTTGGGTTTGATATAACTTTCGGATATGACACTTTAAAAACTGTTTGACTATATAGGATAGGTCTGATATATTATTAGATTTTGATTTTTAGGTCGATTTCGAGTAAGATTTTTGGGTACGAATATTATTGACTAAATATGTTAGATACTAAAAAATATAACATATTAAATCTCATAAGGAATATAGTCATAATAAATCAGATCTGGTTTATAATCTTTCTCATAATAAATCAGCGTTAAATAAAAAAAATATAACATGTTACCAACTTTAAGAATACAGTTTAAAAAAAAATTGAAAACATATGACACAAATGTAAAATTGACATATTTAATATACAGTAGTTACTAAAACTGTATTAAATTAAATGAATATTAAACACATATATAATTAAAAAACATTAATATCATAATTAAGTTTCTCAAAAAAAACTAAATAAGAAAATATAACCGCCCTTTCAGAGTCTAGTATATATATAAACCAGATCTGCCGTCAAAGTTCCCTTGTTGCCCAAGTTCCTCAAAAAAAATATTTCGGTCCTTCTGTTTGGCCTTCCGTATTCGACAATCAACGAGGTCAGTGATTTTGATATATGTATGATTGAAGAAGATTTTCGTTTCTAAAATAGAACCTAACTAACACCGAACTGTTTGAATCTGATTGATTTGTTTGAATGTTAAGAGATGAGTGAAGACTTGATACCAATCTCGGTGTGGTGGGACATCGCCAGCTGTCCGGTTCCCACTGGTTATGATCCTCGTCTGGTTGGTCCGAGAATTTCATCGGCTTTGACGGATGCAGGCTACGATGGTCCTATTAACATCACTGCCATTGGCAACCTAGAGCACATCCCTGATGAGGTCTTGCGACAGATCAATTCCACTGGAATCGCTCTTAGACACGTCCAATGCGGTTAATCTTCAATCTTCTCATCTCTCTTTCTCTCACTATGTATATATATATTTATAATTCAAGGTGTTTGATTCAACGTTTCCTTGACAGATTATCTAGAGGACATGGTTAAGTGTTGGCTTGAGGTACAGCCGATGTGTTTAATGCTCATATCCAGTCATGAGCAACTGGAAATCTTTGCTCCTACTTTGTTCAAGATACAACCTCTCGTATTCTCCATTCTTCTGGCACATCCTGGACGAAAAGAAGGTTCAGAATGGCTCTGGAAAAGCTTCCTCCGCAGTGTTAAAAGAGAGTTGATCTGGGAAACCTTTTTGAAAGGTGTTTGTCCTCTCTCCTTCACACAAACACAGTGTTTTCAATAACCAGCGAAGCTTAATTTTGTTAATGGATTCAGGGTCTGCAATGGATTCAGGGTCTGCGGATAGTAAACAGATATGTCCAGCAGGCGAACTTTTTTGCACAACATGTGGTCGGTTCCTGAGTTTTCCAGATTTCACTCTTCATATCTCGTATGGAAGTCACCCACAGATAGTAAAAGTAAGCACATTTGCCGCTTGCCTGCCAAGTTTTGTTTGCCTCTGATGTCCTTTTTTTAAACACTTCAGTTTCTATTTCTTAATTCTTTTTCTTAATGTGCTTAAAACCTTGAAGGCAACCACAAGATCCTTTCCCCCCGTTCCTCATTCTCGCTTTCGGCCAAGTGTGCATATGGCGACAACGACTGTGCTTTGGGACATAGACAGCTGTCCGCTTCCCGATTATTTTAATCTTTCGCTGGCTGGTCGGAGTATAAGATCGGCATTGAAAAATTCAGGCTACCTTGGTCCGGTCACCATCAATGCCATGTCCAACCTACAACTCAACCCACACTCGCTTTCCCTCCTGGAAGCGCTCTATTCCTCTGGAATCCATATTTCAAACATCTTCGACCGTATGTCTTTTTTATCCCTTTCTTTCTTTCTTTGGTTTTTTTTCTTTCTTTTTTTACAAGTAACGGTTTGATGTTCATAGTCTCAACGGTTATTTCCTTTTTGCTCAAAACAGATTGTCTGTCCAAGTTGTTTGCCTGGAGAATGAGTGCGCAACCTCCGGCTAATTTATTGCTCGTATGTGGTGATACTACACTGGAAATGTTATCTGAACCTCTTTTCGGCATATGCGATGAGGGATTCACCATTCTCGTGGCACATCCTGGACAAAAACCCGTTTCAGCAGATCTCTTGAAAAGCTTCCTTTCAGTTGTTTCTAAAGATTGGATCTGGGAAAGCTTCCTAGGTGGTTTTCCTCTCTCTCTCTCTCTCTCTGATTGTAGCAACTCTGTTTTTGAATCAGTTTTTTTTTTCAGGTTCTGCAGATGATAAAGACGAGGCTCTTGAGTACAAGTGTAGGGAAAGGGGTTACGTTTCTTGCGAAATGTGCGAATTTTCTGGCTTTAGCCTTAAAGATCTCACCACTCATTTAAGTAGTGATGAACATTTAGAGGAAGTAAGCATCTCCCTACTATCCTCCCACGTCCTTTATGTTTTGCTTGTCTTATCTCCTCTGATTTGCACTGGATGTGCTTCTTTTTGTTGTTGTCTCGCAGGTGTCCTAAAAGATTGAATGGTTTTTGTTCTACGCTAGCGGGAAATCTTGAATATTTTTGCTTATTTTATATTAGTCTCCTCTCTCTTTCCTTTTTTAAATAAAGGAACTATCACATGGGATATTGTGTTCGCTTTTGGTTTTCTTTTCTTTCGGCCATCAAATAAGTCCTATAAAATTCCAATGTTTGATTTCTTATAAGTTCTTTATGCTTGCGTTTCTTTGTAATTTTTTCACGCATATGGATTTTGCTTCCCCCATGCAAAACTGATCATCAGCGACAGGGTTTATGCGGTCACCAGGCCAAGTAAAATTAATCTGTTCAACTGATACAAATAAAACGTAATATCCAAACAGTTTTTAATCAATTGGAAAGCATCTTACAAAATCTGGATGGCTTTCCAAAAAAAAAAAAAAAAAAGAACTAATGTCGAATCACCAAAATAGGTGTGCGGCCACTAGGCCAAGTACAATGAATCTGTTCACTGATATAAATAAAACTTAATAGCCAAACAGTTTTTATTCAATTTAAATTGGCAAGCATCTTTTAGAATGTCAAACTATAGAAATCCTTCTTAAACCGTCTATAGCTCCCAAAATCTCTACCTCCATCAACAATGGAGTTTCAAAATGTCGAACAGGGAAAATTATCTTGAAGAAAATCTGTGTCATGCTTTCATTGCGTCGTTTCTTTTTTTTTTTTGATTGTGCATGTAAAAAATGCTTGGCTTGTGTATTGATGTACAATAGTTGCGGTCTTCGATTCTTCATGTCTCCTTCTGCAAGTGTTTCTTAGAAAAAAACCACTGACTTAACGGACTTCTCAATCACATAGTAGAGATTAGAGAAGAATGCTGCTATTCGGAGAATCTTGCAAGCGTACTTCAATCTCTGAACGTTTCATTAAATCTATCTCATAAATTTCATATTTACTACCGAAGACCCATACCTCCAACTATTTAGCATTTAATTATCAACTCCAACGTCTTTCCGTTTCTCAGAACTGAACCTATAAATATGGATGACGACAACCATGATTCACACCACTGCATCCCATTCTTCATTGTTTCCTCCTTAAATTCTTTTTACAGCAGTGAAAGCAAGAACATGGCTATGCCCTCAAGCTGATAACAAAAGCTGCATCGAGGTGAAAATCGCAGCAGCTCCATCCGCGTCTCCCATCTGCGCAAAAGCTCGAAGCATAGCCATGTAGACTTCGTCTGAGCACTTCATGTCTCTCGCGTCCATGTCCCTCATCAACCTCTCGCCTAGCTTAGGCTTTCCGGCGTTCACATAGCCCATGATCATGGACGAGTAGATCTTCTTGTCTGGACGTAAACCGTAGCTCTTCAAGCTTTCAAACGCCTCCGTTGCTCGCTCGAGGTTGCCTGACTTGCTGTACGTACATGTGAATCAACGCGGTCGCGATTGAAATGTCCGGAAAGATGCCGTTCTGAGACATTTTCTTTAGTATCCTCTCGACATCTTCCGTGTGGTTCTCTTTGGCATGTAAATGTATGAGCTTTGAATAGTCAGAGATGCTTGCCCTGAACGATTTATCATCCATGACATGTTCTGCCACCTGTTTAAACATCAAAACCATCACCAAACTGATTTAAAACAGACAACATCATCACGCCTCCGTGATTACTCATCTTCCAAAGGTTAAGTGACTATAGATATAAACAACAAACGTCATCGTATTCCTATTAACCATGACTATCTACCTATACTATTATTTGAGAATTAATTTTGATTACCTGTCATCTTCTCCATGATTTTAGGTCTTTTGCATATTTGTCATCATAAAGACAATATAATTTTATAACTAATTTAAATAATATTATAGATTTCGAAATTTCTAATTAGAATTATGATTTTAATTATTTTAACTTCATATTCTCCATAATTTTAGCTAATTCTACTTATTTATCACATTCTTATTAATTTTAGATTAAATCATCAATTTATTAACTATGACAATATAAATATTTCAAATTTTCTAATTAATTTATTAATTTAAATAATATAAATATTTCAAAATTTCCAATTAAAATTATGATTATAATTATTTTAACTTTAACAAGTTTTGTTAGTTTTAGCTTAGATCATTAATTTATAAATTTAAATAATATAACTATTTCAAACTTTCTAACTGAAATTACAATTATAATTATTTTAAATAAGTTAGGACTAATTCTTATTTTCATATGATGTAAGATGTTTTAAACTCTATGGTTTCTTTTTTCTCATTCATTCCAAGTTGTCTTAATTATAATTTTTGACATTTATATCTATGTACTTTTCATATTTGTTTTTTTAGTTAGAGTTCTATGTTTTTCTTCTTTTTTTAGTTTGAAATATTATGAGCAAATCGGTTTTGATACATGGAGTTTGGAATTATGAATTATTACTGTTTAATCTGTAAGAAAAATATGTTTTAATATTTATTTTAGAGAGTTGCATATGTAATCATGTTATGAACATGTGTTTAATATTATTTAGAAATATTATTATTGTTTAATCAAACACTATATGATGGTAAATATCCAATCAAATCAGCATGATAAGCACATAGATTAAATTTAAACTTCTTGGTATTTGTAAATCTTATTTTTACTTTATTGTTTGGAATATTTAATATGTAATTATGCTCTTATGATCTCATAAACTTATAGCTTTCTTTTGTGTTAAGAAAACATCGACCAAAATAAAAACTGAAGAAAACTAAAGTGATTAAGAATATAAAGAATAAGTTATCATGATGTTTAAATTATAATATATATATATATATATATATATCAATAACTATTAGTAATTTAATATTTGAAACTAATTAAACAATTTAGATTTTTTTTTTAAATTGTTAAAATTTGAATTAGTTGAATATATATTATTCCGCACAAGTGTGCGGACCACCATCTAGTATTAACTTATATACTAGTCTCCAATTAGCAAATTTGAAAGCTTTAAGTCAAGCTATCTAGTTTGTAAATAAAAATAATTAGTGAAACATATATATTGATATCTATTAATAATAGGAATCTCAATTAATCCGAAAGGTTGTGAATTTTCATTATATTGAAAGATTGTGTATTTTCAACAATTAAAAGTTGTATTTTTTTTATTTTAAAATGGCTGTTTATATTAAAAGAATATGACCATTTATATTGAAAAATTGTAACTCTTCATATAAGTAATATTTTTAAAATAACTACTTTTAAATTGAGTGTCACTTATGTTGAAATGTTGTGTCTTTCGTAAAATTGAAAAATTGTGTCTTTTTATTTAAAAGATTATATGTTTTCAACAATTAAAAGTTGTGTTATTTTATTTTAAAATAACTGTTTATATTGAAAGAATGTGACCATTTATATCGAAAGTTGTAACTATTCATATATATATTATTTCAAAAAATAATCTTTAAATTAAAAAAATGTAACGCTTCAAACAAAATTTAGAAAATCTATAAATAGCTTATGTCCATACTTTCTCAAAGTAAAATTTTCATTAATCAAAGAAAATGGTGAGAGAAAAGGTTTGTCATCGTTTCGTATTGGTAAAACTAAAACATAATCTACAAAAAAGGCACATGGAGATTTGAGTAACTGTGGCCATCGCTTTAAAAAAGGTATAAATGTAAAGGATGGTTTTACACATAACTATTTCTTTTTGTTGACGATATAAAAAGGAAAAATCATACTAACACAAAACTTTATGAGTGTCTTATGACTGAAGCAAGAAAAAAAAACAAAGAAACAAGTTAGATGTGTCTCTCTTGCATGCTCTGTAATACTCGTCCTTTTCATGTGCCTCCTTCTTCTTATCTTTTTCTCCAAATTGGTTTCTGAAACTCTTGTCTACAGCGGTTTCGTCGGTATATATTTCTTGGAGTCTAATTTATTTTACTATTGACGTCTCATTGTTTTCTAATTTGGAAGTGGGAGTTATATATTTATATTCATCCCAACTGAAATTTACATACCAAGTGCATGTCTTGCTAAGCCTCAAAAGAGCGAGACTGCGAGAGATCATGCGATCCGTTGATCATCTATGTATATGAAACCAAGCTCTTTAAATATATTAGTCAACTGCCTCATTTCAAACAAGCATTGTAAAAAAGGGCATAAAAAGAAATGAATTGTAGTTTTACTTCCATTTTTTAGTTAGTAGTTTAATATACATATCTACCTTTAGAACACATGTCTTTCTACCATTAAATAATTAATTTACGAATTGATTCCATATATATATATATATTATTTTTCAAAATTATCTTATATATTTCCTATCATACAAAACCCCATGTTTAGTGATTTTGACAAACAATGTAAGGCTAATAACTGTTTTATTAATCTATAAATATAACTTATCACTTTGTGAAACCAAATGAAATGAATAGTTATTTTTAGGGTGACACTTCACCATTTAGTTTAATAACTGTTTTATTCATCTATAAATATAACTTATCACTTTGTTTTAATGCAACTTTCCTTTTATCAAGCTACAAAAATAAAACTGGTAAATGACAACTTCAAAGGTAGATAAATTTAGCTTTTTTCGAAAAATAAAAAAAAACTGGTGACAAAAAGGTTTCAACCAGAGACAAAATGGATATCAATCCAGGTAATTTTCCACTCAAATTTTTTTTACACTTTTTGTAATATCAAAATACACAATTAAAAAAGTAAGATGTGGTATTGGACACATATATTTAATTGAGCCGTCTTAGTATGTGTCATTTCATCAAAATAATTGTACAGATAAAACATTCTTCTTTATGCATGAGTTTAATTACACTTTAGTGGGAGTAGATTGTTAGAGATTTAAGTGAATTTTTGCAATCACTTAAGTGACCATTGCAATTGTATGGTGAACATAACCAACTGATCAAATGAAATATTTCAACTGTTGCTGATTGCAATTTTTAGTGATGAACCACTACAATCTTTGATGATAAATAGTTACAATTTTTGGTGATTGTAGGCTTTACTAATAAACCATTATTACTTTTGGAATTAATCATTTGAAACTTTTAGCCAAGCATTACAATTTTTTGGTTATCAGCCATTGCAATCCATAGTTTTTTTTATACTAGGGGTTGGCCCGCCCTACGGGCGGATGAGTTGACAATAAAATTATTTTAATATTAAAATATATTTTAATTTTATTGAAGATTTCAAAATTGTTTAAATGCCATATGAAAAAATAATTTGTTTCTAAAATTATATTGTAATTAAATTAGATTTTGCTGGCTCAAGTTAAAAAAACCACTAACGTTCTTTTTTATGAGAATACAAAAAAAAATTAAAAATTAAAATAGTTGGCTAAAATAATAATAAGTAATACTTTTTCTAAGAGTTTCAAATCATATTATTATTACGCTAATTAACTTTCTCATGATAATAAATTAATCCAACTCCAAGATAAATCAGTTGCAAATATAATATAATGTGATAGAATTATAAAAAAAGTTATATTTCTTATTATAATTTTATTAAAAATTATGAAGCCACATGCCTGGAAATGCACCCTCTCCAAATACACTGAAACTATTTTTTATTATAATTTTTTGTTTACATTGTATTTGAATTTATTTTAAATTTGAAATAAGAACCATTCTAAAATATAATACCTGAATAATTTTATTTCCTATAAAATTAGCAAAGGTTGGTTTATAATTTGTAGATGTGTTGCTTTGTCGAAATTTAAAAAGTTTCACTCTTGGAATAGGATATGTCCAATACATTTTCTTATTTACGTATGACCAGTGCTAAATAACAATCATAGATAGCTTTCACATACTCTCCCGAATCTGACTGTATATACATGAAGCTATATAGCCCGAATATGAGAAACCTCTACATGATCTATGCGAAGTAACTTGATCGCTTCCCCATGCCATCATAACGATAAACGCAGCACATACATATATAACTCAATCTCACCAACAGATGAGTCTGGGAGTTAGTCTTTCTTTTGTTTCTCATACACTTCCATTTGTACATCCTGTGGCCGCAACACTCTCTGTTTCAGGTAGGAGGCTGACACAACTCCTACAAAAAAATTTAACTTGCACTTGTTTAGTTTGTTAAATAAACATAATAATATATGGTTTAAGCGAGTTGAATACCATTCATCTAAAAGAAAGCTAAGATTTGAGAAACCATATAAGCTATGTATCTTTCACACAATATGGAGACAATATACCTATGAAAAATTTGTGGTTTTAACAGAGAACACAATTAGAAAAATTATGTAGCACATTAGCTTTGGACGTACACATTATTTTGGGTCTATTCAATCGAGCTTTGAGTTAGGATTTCAGAACCTTGTAGCCAGAGATTTCTCAGCCGATGCACTTGACAATGGTCCCCGGAAAACCTTCTTATTTTAATGTAAAGAACACCTGCAAAGAAGAAACATTGGATTGGATCAGCTTTACTAAGTTTGACACTGATACGTTTGGCCTTTGGCACAATAGCAGCACATGAAGTGATCTGATATTGCAGCCATACATTTTGTAAGTGAACTGACCGATCCCCAATTGCAGATAGCTTCAGAGACCCACGAGCTTTTAAGAAATGAATGCAGGAAGTTACCGAGAAGCCAACTGGGCCCATATCTATCTCCCCTCACAGAATAGGACCATGCAGGAAGGTGTGCGATTCCAATCATGGGAAAGATAGGCTCACCTCCCACTATGAGACCAATAACTCCCATCTCAGCACCTGTCACAATCTTAGTTAGAAGGCTGAACAACTTCACAACTTTAGCTAGAAGGCTTTTCAGCCACCAGCTCTAATAAAGGAAAAGCCGTCTCTATCATCTTCCTAATGATTATTGCAGTTCCCTTAAATCAAAATAAGAAGAAGAAATTGAACATTAAGAATCTGTATATCCTGGAGGAGTACGCATCAGTCTACCAGTTACATGACCCAAACTTATGCTCGAAAACTATTCGCATGTACGAATTTAGAGCCATTGAATGGTTCTTGAAGTACTCATTCTCGAGTGTGGTGGGCTCTCTTGGAGATCAGGTGGAAGGTCGACAACTTCAAGTCCTACTCTCCATGCCAGATCACACACAGTTTGTGCTCTATTGTGCCTGCACACATTGACACCAGTTCGCTACAAACGGTGAGATTCACTGACACATAGGCTTTAACAAATGGATTTGTCACTGACATACCAAAAAAACACCAGTTTATACATATGAGATGATGCTTATACCAGTTGTATCAAAAAAATATATCACATTAAACATTAGTCGTGTTTCACTTTCCTTTTCCTAATCAATTGAATTGTTATCTGGTTAACTGAAACAGTTTAGATGGTGCAGAGATACAAACTATAAGAGGAAAAAAAATTTTAATGACGAATGATAACCTTATAGATTTTAAAGCTGAAACCAGTTGCTGAAAAATGGTGCTACGATTTTGCAGTTTTTTTTGAAGAATTAAGCTGGCATCAATGAATCACGTATAAAGCATCGAATAAAATATTTTGAGCAGAATATGAATAGAGTAGACACAAACCTTGATTGTTAAATTGTGATTCTCCAGTGATCTAAGAAATTTCATGGACATGGCTTTCTTTTCTTCTCTGGAGGAAGCCGATTTTGATTGCCTCAAAGATTTAACGAAATGGTTTAAAAAGGAGTATAAACGTAGGGAGATGTAACGAAACCATTAAAAATGGTATTGAATGGTGATAAAGTTGAGTTACAGAAAACCGTAACGATGATGAAGAAGTTGAAAAGTTAAGATGTTTATGCTTGGTGGGATCTTGGTTTGGAGCATCGCCGGCTCCCAGATCGGCAAGGAGAGTGTAAGAAGATTGGCCTTCAGGTTTGGGCTTAATCTGCAAAGTAGTAAAAGCCCAGTACAATAAATAGATTAAGAGAACATGCAGAAAATAAAACAACGGATATAGGTTGGTATGCCGACACGTGGCGCATTTCCCCCCTTCCTCCAGAGTGTCGTGGAGAGCTGAGCAGCCTTGATAACCCAACTTTATTTTATAAGATAAGTCACATTATTAATTTAGTAAGTGGCTAGACTAGAACGTGTTTTAATTTAGTTTCTAATATTGATTTGTATTCGGGATTTCAAAATAATTTAACTAAACGGATAATATGACGTATATTATATTTTACTTGGTATGGACATATTTAATTTTGTTACAATCAAATCTATAAAACAAAAAATATATTTTTAGTATTATTGATAAAGAAATATATCTACATGCAGGATACTAATACATTGTAAATAAGTTTTATAAAAAAATAATTTATATTAATATAACTTTTTTTTTTTGTAAAATGAGTTTATGTGCGATATCGCACGAGTTCTTTACCTAGTATATATAAAATCATTTACAATAAATAAAAATGATAAAAACACGTACAACTTATGATAAGAATCAATGCAGAGATAGGGATATTGGAATTTTATCCCCAAGGAGATGATAATATCCCTTATGGAACTATTCTTTTTCAGCAAATTATAAGTGGCTCTTATTTAAATGGTTGTCGTCCAAATTTGGTTTCATACACCACTCGAGATAAGTTATTAGATTCATAGTGCCCAAGAGCATCGATCCAGCTCCTTTCAAATAACCATTCTTGTATAAAATATATAATCGATGGTATAAGTATAAAAGTTATCTCTCCATGACGTTTAATACATGAGACGACATACTGAATCCCTGATTCGATCTTCAGAATTCTTGCATCAAACCGTTTTTCTTTTTCTTTTTCTTTTCACATCAAACAATGATTGTAGAGATATTATGATTTCTTTTCACAGTAAAGAAATCATTTTGTAATGTTAAGTTAACTTATAAAAAGAAGAGATATTATAGTTCACAGCAGTTCAGCACATTCTTTTCTTACATTATAGCTAAGATGAATCTGATTCATTGGAGTACAACGACAGGATGGGGTCTTACTTGTTCAGTCGTCTCTTTCTCTGAATACTGTCTCAAGATTTCTTTCTAAACGTTTCACTAATGATCTCTTTACTGCACACTCTACTTACTACCATACACCAATTTATCTGATGGCAAATGAATAGTTGAACACAGCATCAGTTTATCTAGATTTATAGTTTAGGACGATATTCTATTAACGAGTTTGAACCACATAACATTTTTCAACGATGTCGTAACACTCATAGAGTTCAAGTTCAACAGATCATGGAATGTTAAATAGAAAAGTTTAGCATATAAATGAACTTTTGGTTGTGTTTAAAAAAAATGAACTTTTGGTTGAACAAAAAAAATGAACTTTTGATGAGCATATTGTGAATGATATAATCATTTTAAGTAATGTGACGAATACTTTCTGAATATTTTGTAGCTGCTAATTTCAAAATTTAGTAGAACGCTAAGCGAGAACGACTGACTTCTCCATAATCTTCTCCCAAAGAACCATAAATATGGACCAATGGACCCCAAAGACGCAGACCCATAAGAACATTATACTTTTTATTTTGATATATAACCTGAAAAGGATAAATACTACCACTTGCAGAATCTCTGTATTACTTTCTTTTCCTCCATATAAGGAGCCTATCTTGGCATTCGTTTGTATTCGTAACTTAGCATCAATCCCTTTTGTTTCTCTTAAATCGTTTACCTAAACAGATATCTCAAACCAAAAATCCCTAAAGAAGTTCATAATACAAAAATGGCCTCAAGCTCTATGAGCTCGTCTTGGACGTCTAAACAAAATAAGATGTTCGAGAGGGCTTTAGCCGTTTACGACAAAGACACTCCCGACCGTTGGCAAAAGGTGGCAAAAGCCGTCGGAAGTAAATCGGCAGAGGAAGTCAAACGTCACTACGACATTCTCGTCGAAGATATTAAGAACATCGAACAAGACTTAGTCCCTTTGCCCAAATACAAGACCATCGATGTTGGAAGTAAATCACGAGGCATCAATGATCTTGATCTGAGGTAAAGTGTTCTTGTCGTTTTAGATAGATCCTTTAGAATATATGGTCGTTTATTGTTTAATTTATTGTGGCTAAGAACAGATCCTTAGAATCTACATTAGTTTCTAAAATTAAATAATAAATATGTTTAGTGAAATTGTTTCAAAATTTGCCTGTTATTAGGGGCTAACATGAGTTAGTTTTTGTGGTCGAAGTATATTATTAACGTTGGATCCTATATATATCAAATACTAAAATAATAAGAAACATGCATCCACACTCACCATCCCTTCTATTTTCGACATTCGGGAATGAGTCAGATGAAATCAAATCCTTATAAATACATCATCACATGCACATTGTACCTCCATTTGAATCTTATAATGTATGTATCAAGTTTTTTAATATTCATATAAAACAGTTACTTAATATGCGCGCAAAAGTGATTCTAACTTTGCACTGGTTTTTGATCAACAAAAAAGCTTTCATTAAACAAATCCTCAAACTAACTCTATTGATTTTCTTGGACAGGTTAATGAAGAATATGAGAATTCAGTGAAGTACACATTAATATGAAGCAATACTTATATGCAAATATTCAGATGAATATATTCGCTTGCCGATGATCACTGATCAGCGAATTATTGTCTTTGCACTCTGCTATATATTTATTTGTCTTTCATATTTTCACATCAAATAAATCAAAGTGTGTAACTATTATGGTTTTGTTTTTGTGGATTGATTATTATATCTTTTGTCAATTCTTTTTTTTTTTTGAAAAAATCTATTGTCAGTTTTTGTGTTTTGATTTTCGATGGTACTACACGAGTCACGAGTCTTCTTCTCTATATATATATATACATCACACATGTATATATAATCCGAAAAAGCAAAACACATTTTATAGAAAAAATAAGAGTACGAATTTCGCCATATTCTTCTATATATGGACCAAAAAACGCATACGAAAATCATTATACTGTTACTTTTTTTTTATAAAACTACTGTTAATTTAGAACGTATATGTGAAACAAAAGCCACCTTACCTAGTACTATTTTTGGTGTAACCGCCGTCAACGGTTGACCGCTACAACTTAAAATAAAACCAAACGAGATCATCGTTTTGTTCTCCGTCGCATATAAAGGACCATTTAAATTTACAACCCAACAAAAGAAGTACAACACGTAAAAATCGTTCTAACTTGATATAGACGCATAAATAATAAAATCATTGCCTCTAGTTTCAGAATCCTTCATTTGTTTTAATATATTTTTGAAAAAGAAGTGTACCGGAGATAGAATGGCGAAAACATGGGTAGCTGTGGTGTTGTCCGTGATGCTACTTGTTTCGATAAACTCTGCGGTGGCTGAGGAGGAACAGCCGACAACGGTTGGGCAGAGGATAGACTCCGCCTTGACAGGAGTCACCAACGCATTCAATGAACACGGTGGCAAAGATGCCGTCGAAACCGTATCTTCCACTGCAAAGTCCATTTACGGGTGGTTCGGTGATAAAGCCAAGTATGACTATCTTTTTCAAAAAAAAATTATTTTTGTGTAGATAAGTTATATTAATTGAAATTAGTAATTCTGGTTATAAGTTGTACGTAGTTCTTATTATTTGCTTAGAATATTGACATCACATTAACTAATAATTGGCTAAATTTTTGTCTCTTGTATTTAACTTGACAACATTATCAATGTGTAGCTAAACTGAAAAATAACCATAAGCAAAAACCAAATGTCACGGAATCTAATGCCGTTTGAGACAAAAACAAGGTTTTAGGTGGTGGAAAACTACGACGTTCACTTTAGAACCTTCTGATAGTTTTAAACATCTGCGCGGTCAAGAAAGAATATATGACTTGAGTCTAGTGTCTGTATGGATTTTGCTGTGATGGGTAATGGTGTTGAATATAACAAGAAACAATAGAGGATTTGAGTCTGACCATTTATATCATCCTTATAGTTATGCTTATGGGCTGAAGGGGTCAAAAGATTCAGATATATCAATCACTTTATATGTTTTGTTCCTAAGTTCTTACAAACTTCCATAATCATTCCTTAATTTAAACTTCGTTTATTTTGTGTTTTGTAGGGAAATGGGAATCCATTTCTAAACGGAGAAATGAGTAAACATCTTGTAGATCTGATGTGTTTAACATAATGGAAAGAGCTCTCTGTAATTGATTTTATTTATGTAATCTCTAATGACTAAACATGTAGTATACCTGAATGTCTTTAAAGAGAACGCATGAGCTAGCTTCTCGATTCTTCCGCTAATCAAATACCGTAAATTAAACTATTACATGATGCATCAAACTCATTAGTGAGTGTGCTCCACATGATGGCCCAATTGTTATAATCAAAAGGCTCGTAAATGACGACGAAAACCCAGCCCATTTAATATCATTTCGGTCCGAAAAGCCGAAAATTGATTGTGTGTTGGTGGATGCACCAAAAGCACAACCGTAAGATGCACACTAGTTATCAACCACTTAATCTCATGGGTCAGAGATCGCCACGTAAAGACCCAATAAAAGCAGCACACGTGGCAAAATCTGAGCTAATCAAACCGACCTACACCTTAAACTCCGCGCCTTCTTCCCTCCCCCCAGAGAGTTGTGAAGAGATAAGCGGCGGTCCCAAATCTCGGCTTCGCACGTACGCCTCACTCGGCACGTGCCTCCGTTGCTTACTTGGTTAAAATTACACGTGGCGAGCGTAGATACACGGTGCTATTGTTAAACACCAATTGTAGACGATGAGTTGGCACGACACGTGTCGAACTCTCGCAAACGGTGGGCTCCTCAGACATTTCTCTCTTTTCTCTCCTCTTGTCTTGAGGAGGAGTTGCACAGTCTCTCTCTCTCTCCCTATTCCTTTTTTTTTTTCATTTCTTCTCGTACGTTTTTTTTTTGTTGGGTTCAAAAATCTTTTTGTTTTGAAGTTTTTTTTTATTCTCGATGGAGTTGGAGCGTGTATCGAGCTGTTGTTCTACCTCGTCGTCGTGTGGTGAGGAGGATGCGGCGAACATGACGGAGCTGGAGGCGGCGGAGGCATTAGCGGATTTGGCGCAGCTTGCGGTAATGCGGGAGCAGGTTTTCGAATCGGCGGCGAGCTGGGGAAGCAAAGGGAAACGAGTCAGGAAGCGAGTCATGACCGAGTCTCCTCCGGCTGACTCGGAGACGTTACCTACTCCGGATCTAGCTGAGGTCTCGTTCTTCTCTTCGCTTTCCCATAATATTCTTACAACTGTTTTTTTCTTTTCTTTTTTCTTTTTTAAATCCGCTCTTGCAGCTGTATTTAGATCCTAATAATCTGATTTGGAATATCCTGAAAAATAGTGTAACGGTTTTTTGTTATTACAGAAACATGATACAGTTTAGTTGTGTCGTAATCTAGCATATGTTTACGCTTTTTAGGTACAATACTGATGTCATCATCATCTAGAATTTTTTTTTTATGTCTGAAAAGCTTTTTGGTCGTTTTACCAATTTAAGTTATAGTGGGAAAACAATTTGATGAATTTGCTGGAAATAGATATGTTTCACCGAAAAACAAACAAATAGTAAAGGGATGTGTTTCTGTAACAGGAACGAGCAGTGAAAGAAGAAGAAGAAGATGTTGTTGAACCGATTAGTAGAGAAGTAACTGAAGTTGCGGTTAAAACCGAAATGAATGGTGAAACAACATCTAAACCAAATCTTGGTTCGACACTGAGGTGCAATAATAGACCAAGTGGTTGTGGCCGATCAAGGCAGAATTTAAGCGAGGTAAAGATTATTATTATTATTATTGAAAGAGGTCTTGAAGTTTCTATTTTTTAGTTTCTTTATTGGGAGCTTAAGATACTGCTACTATTTCAGGCTGAAAGAGAAGAGCGTAGAATCCGGAGAATACTAGCTAACAGAGAATCCGCTAGGCAGACTATTCGACGAAGACAGGTATGGTTCACTACTACCGGTTATGCTTTACTTCTTTTGAACCTGTAATCATCTTAGGTGACTAGGTCTATATCCGGCGAACTAGCTGCATAAATACTATTGTAAAGTATATAATGTCGCGTATATATTCAGGCAATGTGCGAGGAGTTGAGTAAAAAAGCAGCTGATCTAGCATATGAGAATGAGAATCTAAGAAGGGTATGTTAGTATTTACATTTCTAGCTTAGCAATAGTAGTAAACCTTTGTGAGCGTTGTTACAATAGCTAATGACATTACTGCTGGCAGGAAAAAGATTGGGCCTTGAAAGAGTTTCAGTCTTTAGAGACTATTAACAAACACTTAAAAGAACAGGTCAGTCAAACAATCCTATCAAACACCACATCAGTATTAGGAGCATTATCTGATATGTTTCCTACAGGTAGCGAAGTCAGTAGAAGCCGAGACAAAAGAACCTGAAGAGTTTCCCAAGCCATCACATATTGAGATGTCTACGTCATCTACTCCTCCCTTTTACTTCTACAACCAGAATCCTTACCAGCTTTTCTGCTGGCCTCATGTTACTCAACCATCAAACCCAATGGTCTCGCCTCTCGAGAGCCAAAACGGTTTTACAGCACCATTCACCACCACTGTAGGAGCTTCTGCCAAAGCCATGACCACGCAGGAGAATGGAAACCCTGGAGATGATAATGGGCAGAAGACTCATTTCTACGTCATGCCATGCCCTTGGTTTCTCCCTACTCCTGATCATAGCAACGGTGTCCCCTTTACGTTTGAAGAACCACAACAAAGAGTTGTTTCTTCAAACGGGCACCATATCGATGATTCTTTAACAAAACCAATAGAGGTCAACAAAACTCTGACTAGCATCAAGGAAGAGGACTCTGGTTCAACTGAGACAAGACCTCTGTATGATCTCAATGAATCTGCAACCGAAGCCCTCTCAGAAGGAGATGGTGTTCCCGTAACAACGAAACAAGCGTTTAGTTTCAAGCACGAAGATGTTTCTGACTCTGCTCCTAATGGAGTCACGCCTGGCCACCGTATTCTGATGTCTCTACCGGGGAAAAAGCAAGGCTCTCTAGCTGCAGCTGAAGCTAGGAAGAGAAGGAAAGAACTCACCAAGCTCAAGAACCTCCACGGCCGTCAATGTCGGATGCAAGTATGACAACACTACAATATTAGATTCATCCTTTTACGAGTTGCAACCACTAAAGGTACTTACTTCCCTTTGTTTTTGTCCGGGGCATTTTCCATTTGTTTCGGCTTTTTCTTTATTAAACACTCAAAGTTAGAGAGTCATAGTGATCAGTGATGACTCCAACAAAACAAAATTAGATTATTATTATTATACTCATCCAGGATTAGTAATGTTTTCAAGAGTTTTGTTTTCACAAAAATGTTGGACCATTGTAAGATTCTGTTTGCTTCTCTCAATGGAAGTTACAGTTTGTAGAACATGTTTTCAAGGCTTTGTACCTTGTTTCTACGACAGAATCAATAAGGTTTTGGAATGAATCAGTTTCCATAATATTATTAATTTGTGACTAAATGATTAAGATATTTAAAAGCATCCAAGATCTTGTTCTACATGGGACACACTACATTTATCTCCAGTTTTGTTTACCGACCGAACCAGATGAAGCAATCTCTTGACACCGAACGATCCCAGCAGCTCCACCATAACACAACCATCTCTCGCTTCCTTTGTTCATATTCCACCGCACTCTATGCATCGCCACCATTTTAGGTGGAAGCTGTTCTAGTTTCACTCCGCTGCTACTGTTGCTTCCTTCCTTCCTTCGTTCTTCTCCTTCATCACCATCTTCTTTAACACAGACTAGTGCTCCTCTGTTCTCGTCCTCATCTATTGTGTTCGCCTTTCCTTTCTTAGCCTTTGATTTTGATGATTTGTTGTTAGTTCCCTCGGGTTCAGACTCTAACCCCTGATCCTCATCCTCTGCAAAAGCTGTAGAAATGCAACGTAAATTAGTTTCAATGGTACAAACCCAAACCAGTCCAAGTTACGGTCTAAAAGGTGCTCAGGAGATTTGACATTTGTGGTAAAAGAGTTTTTTTACTGACCTAGAGGAGATGTGTGTCGGTTAGGAGATTCGTTCAAGAGACTCTTGAGGCATCTCTGTTTTTCACCGTTCTCACTAACTGGCTTCTTCAAGGTGATTGGTACGTTAGGCGCTGGACTATGCACTATGAAGGTGGAATCGTTCATTGTTAGTCGTCCACAGAGGAAGTGAGGTGTCCGATTTCTCGAGTCTTTTTCCACTGCTTTGGCCGTAAGCTGAATAATAGCCCAACAAGACAAAGTAAGAAACCTTTAGAAAAAGAATACACAGCAGAAGAGGTGCAGTGAAAAAGATTAGCGGCTTTATAAACAAACCTGGAAACGAGAAACGGACCCATCTGCAGTGCAATAAGCAGCCATGCCTGATGAAGTTTAAAACATTATGTCAGTGATGTCCAATAAGTTCTTGAATTGAGTTTAAGCACAATACATTGCAAAGCATTAACCTGTTAGCCGTGAAACTTGAATACTCCAGATGGGATAAGATGAACAGTTATATACGCTTAAGCCTTGCTGTTTTGTGTTAGGATACGGCCTTCCGGTTGAAGGAACATCATAGGCAACCTTCACCAAGCTTAGGATTCTCATTGTACCATCGTCAAAGGACAATAAGACACACCTGCAGATGAAATTTTGAAAAACCAAGTTTGTCTAGTGAGGACTTCAAATGATTTGATCTTAAGGACTGTAATAAACTGAACAAAGAGAAACGAGTAGTACTTTGGGTCTTGTAACCAATCGAGGCTGTAAATAAACCTTGGTACGGGATGCAAATCCCATAAAGGACGGTATGGATCACTACAGAAAGAAAAAAACATAGGAAACAAGCAATGGGTTATGTAGTTACGCAAAATAAATATTAAAAATCAACATAGAAAGAAGCGATGTATGTAGCTGAGTGATATATATGAAGTGTACCGCAAGTCCCAAAACTTGAGACCTTTATGTCCAGCAGTAGCTATTACGTTTGCACTTTCCTGATCACTGCAATTTTTTTTCAAAAAGTTACGTTGATTATTTCCCATTAGAATTATATATGCCCACTTAAAGCAAAAACAGAGAACGAGAATAACTGATCCTATGGTTGTGATTTCATGCCACTGACCTTTCACCAGGAGCCCATGCAACTGCCCTAATAGGAGATGTATCTGCGCTGAAGAAAAGCAAAGGTCTTGTATCTGAAAAGCAAATGTTAAACAATTAGATCACACTCTCTAGCCCCAATGTGAAAAAAACTATCTGGCATAGGGAAAAAACATGTCAGGTTGTAATACCTTCTGAAGATTTAGTTGTAGAAAACTTCCAGAGAGCAACCTGATACAAAGAGAAATAGAGCCAAAGCAATTAAGCCGTGCAATTCTTAATATCTTATTCCTCAATACGACAGACAGAAAAAATAATGTAATAGTTACCGTGCCATCGTGGCAACCAGCGAGTAAGAAGTCAGGGTTCCCAAAAGTCGACCATTCAACTGTCAAAGGGATACTGTACGATAATAGATAAGCAAGAATCAAGTATATGCTTTATGTACGCGACTTTGAAAACATAAAAGGAAATGCAAGACCATCTACTAACCTCTGTGAGTCACCACACTTCAAGTTTGAACATTTGAAAACGGGAGCCAGTTTCACAAAACGAGGATCAGTCGCTTCTTTCTTTGAAGACAAATATAGAGCTGATATTGCCTGAGGCATTGGCACATCCCACCTGCATAAAAGTTGTTCATCACTTCGTATAAGTACATGCAGCCTAGTTAATGGTGCTACATAATGATTACAATCTACATTCACTTGGCAAATGAAAATCAATATCTCAACGCTTGCCGTTGGAAACAAAGACAAGGCGGCACTGCGGAAATAGGAATTCAAAGCAGGGCACGTTCGGCATTAAGAGGATAAAGAGAAGTAGCTGACTTACACTTCCAGAGATCCATTCCCAAGCAAGACAGCTAAATACCCCATTCTATGTTTATTAAGAGAATCATCATCTGCAGATGGGGGACGCCATTTCATATCCCAGGCAACTTTGCCATTGTGTGCCAGGCATAAGACTAACCTTGGAAGAGCAATGTCTTCAGAGATACCTGAGGATACTTTTTCTGGTACGTTGTTTCCAACAGCTTCACTATCTTCTGACAGGACGGGTTTGCAAGCTTCTTCAGCACGTTGGGTTTTCTGTCTCCTCCTCCGTACAGGAAGTTTGATATTTACATTTTCTGAAGACAACACTTGTCCTGAGCTTTCGTTGTTGGTTTGACTTTCTGTTACCGGAAGAGGAGTTTCAGGAACAACTGGCTCTTCAGGATACCGAACAGACAAAGCTTCAACGCATAGAACGTCACCGTCAAGCTCAACAGGAGGGTCAGTAGTACACTTCCTTTTAGGTCTTCCTTTTGGCTTCTTAGGTTCTGTAATCTCTACTGGATGCTTTCTGGGCCTTCCTCTCGGCTTTTTAGGTTCCCCATTGTTATTTAATTCAACGGATGGTTTCTTTTGGGACTTTACTGTCTTCTTCTTCCCTGATATAGGGGCGCTGTCGTTCTCGCATTTGACATTTATAATGCACCATATCTGAATAATGCCCCTTCCTGAAAGTCGAACGCCTATCTTGTGACTGTATGATTGAGGCGGATGAGTAGCCACAGCTAGAAACTGCACAACAGTAAAGACTCACAACAATGAAAACCTATAATTTTTTTATGTAAAGTTTCAAAATTAGAAAATATGAAATAACCACCTCACATTTTGCCTTAGCATCTGGATTTTCATGAACTCTGGGACACCACTCCAATGCCCAAACAGAGCCTCCAACATGCATAACAAAATCCTTGCTGCAGAGGTGAATAAATTATCACATAAAAGATCATGATTAAGAAGCCAAGAGGGGTATACACACACACACACACACAAACAAGCTCTACAAGTATGATGACTAGCTAATTGCTAACTTAGTCGTGGTCCATACCCTCTCAACTCAATCACTAAACTCCAAATGATGCATGAGTTTTGCTAGCTAGCAGAACTCGTTGGACTTATGTAATGACAGATTACAAAATCTAAATGATTTACCTGAGTTCACCAAATGATGATGATTCATCGTCATCTATCTTAACCTGCGCCAATTATAATAGAGAGTCAAAAGAGCATTATTGTTGAAGTAAATGGAAGGCCAGAATTAAGACTGCAAAAGCATCTCTTAGTGCAAAACACGATAAGACACACCTTAGGAGCTCGTGCAGAAGAAAATTGAGGCAAAGTGCGAGTGTTGACATCTTTTGGTTCACAGCTTTTTTCAGCTTCATTACAGAACCCAAAGCTTTTTGGTTCATAACTAAAATGCCTCCATTCCCTAAATGAGATTAGATTTGTGAGTATCAAAGTCAACAAGGAGAGTACATTGTGGAACCTTTTCTACTAACAATGCAATAATTCACAATGATCAGCTGGCCTCTCAAATGGTTAAGAACAATTGATTGTATAAAAGAGAAAGGTAGTAAAATTACTTGAAGAAAAAGAAAAAAACTATTCCTTTGGTTTGTATTACCACACACACATTCATAAAATCCGAATACAGAAGTTGAATAAGATCTCGAGCACTTAAATTCATACTAGCTTCTTGTCAACGGTATATAACAAAGTTCAACGTTGTATGAATGCACATATTGAATACTCTTATACTGACCTCAAGAGTGTAACAGATGATGAAAGTCTGTTGATGTCAGTCATCTCAATATCAGCACCAGCTTCATTACATATAGCACTGATCGAGTCCACTGCCTTTACATGATTTTCAGCAGAATAATCAAACAACGATATGCTACATTCTTCATTCATTGATCCTTTTATTATTTCTTCCTCCCTAGAACATTACCAGTTAGTATGAAGCACGAATTGAAGCTTAACACATCGATCGCCGGATAATTTTTTCATTAAATATTATGACATATGACAAGAGACTTAGGAACGATTGAAAGGGGAATAAAACAGAACTCACCGGCGACAGGAACAGCGGTTGCGGCGAAGGCGGGGGTAAAGACTCTTTGGAGGCTCTTTCCTCCCGTCCAGAGATCGAATCGCGGCTACTGAAATTTAGTACCTACAGAGCTACGAGATATTAGTTTTTATTAATTAGGTTTGGGCCATTAACGGGGGCCTCCACATATCCTTGTCCAAAAAGTAATCTGATAAAAAAAAAACCCTTTTGAGATAATTTACAAGTCGCAGTAAATTTTTGACGGTAGTAATTCGCAAGTGGCTTTTATACCAGCGGTTAGGCCTGGCTATCGGTTCGGTTCGGTTCAAGTATTTTGGGTTTCGGATAGTTTGGATAGAAGGTTAGATAATCTATTTTCTACTTTATATATTTTCGGTTCGGTCTGAACAGTTTCGAGTTCAATTCAATTCGGATAATAAAATTAGGAATAAAAAAATACTCGGAAAAAAAATTGGTTCTAATTTGGTTCTAATAGTTCAGATAATTCGGATAAAATATCGATTTTTTAAGATAAAACATCAAATAATTATATTTTTACTAAGACACATCGACTCAATCATTTTAACATTATATACAATTTAACATAGGCATGTGGGTTCTCAGGTTATTCAGTCCGGTTTAATATAAAAGGCAAACATCATATTATATAAACTTAGGACCAATATGAAAAACTAACATGGTGAATCTATATATACCTAAGCATATTATAATAACTCAGTAACTAAATGATTAATATCAAACACTCATTCAAGATATGTTTTAGATACCGACAAAGAAAACGTAGAAAGCATGATATGATAAGGAAGATAGGTTTGGCAAAAAAAACTAAATGACTAATAAACCGTAGATTTATTTTACTTTGAAAAAAAACTTACATGTTTTCAATAAAAAGAATCATATTTATCACTAAAATATTGTTTACATAGTGATTAATCAAACATCTCAATTTATTATATCAAAGCCACTATCAAACCACAACCAAACTGATCTTTGATTTTTTTGATTAAAATTAATAGCTAAACTTTTGTCTCCCATAATTACAATATAGTGTGCAGAACATTCGACAATTTTTTCAGACTACCATAAAATAGCAAATTTTTGACATTATTAAAATTAATATTTTATGCATATGAAATTTACCATTCTATTTATTTATAGAAACATAAGAACGAGTCTAAAGCTTTCACATATTAGACGAGCAAAATATTTGGAACTTTTTCAAAATTAGATTCGGTTAAAGCGGAGCATAATAAAGTGAATTGCTTAAATTAGCTATCTTAGCTATAGACATATATTCATGCATGTTACCAAAACAAAAATACATCATCTTTCCTTTTAGAGTTAAAACCATTATCAATTGTTGTAAAAACAAAAACAAAAACATTAACAATTCACTTCTACCATATATGATGACTAAAACCCCTCAACTCTCGTTTACAGTCTTGACCATCTTCATCATTCTTGTGATAGGTTTGTATTTATATTTTAAGTTTATCTTAATATATTACATATACTTGTTATAAAATACTTACGATTTTGATATTTTAAAATATCATTCTGGCTATATTGTGTAAAGTACATCATAATTTATATAGTGTAGAAGTTGTTATTTCAAGTATCTCTTTTTATGTAAATTCCATAACATACATAAAAACTAGAAAACCAAGTTTAGATATTTTTATACAAATATATATGATCTTCATAGTTTACGAAGAACTATAATATAGAAATGGTTCCACATATTTCCGCTTTTTATCATCTATCTTTCGGTTGTTTTTTTTTAAACATATAAATTTGGTAACATGTGTTTTTTTCATAACTAATAATGCCCTTTTACGTAACTGTATATAATATATTATGTTATATTTGTAGATTTTTGTAGTAATATGTTACTTTATGAAAATAAAAAAATAATTAAAAAACATACTTATATGTTACTCTCATTTTATCACTAATATTTAGAAATTATTCAGAGTATATCTTCACCAAAGAAAAATAATAATTTGGTTATTACATCATTCATATGCTCATTTTTCTTTATTTCAATCTCTCTTTTTCTATTTGTAACAATTATTAAAATAAAAAGAAAATTTTAAATCAGTCTTTTTCATTTCATAAAATTTGATATTTTATATTTAACATGAATGATGGCAAATGCACAAGAAAAAAGAAAATGGTGTGATGAACAACAACTCCCTGTAATTTGATATTTTATATTTAACAGGAATGATGGCAGATGCACAAGAAAAAAGAAAATGGTGTGATGAGAAACAACTCCTTGTACGAACAGATGGAGCGTGTGTTGATTCTGAATGCCAAAATAAGTGCCGTGAGACACGCGGGGCTGGAGCGAAGAGTGTATGTTTTGGATCAAAACTTATGAATTGCATTTGCGTAATTCCATGTAAACGTGCTGGTTAAATATGGTGAATAAATATGATGCTAAACCATGATATTTTTAAGAACTATTTAGCTAGAAAACCACAAAATAAAAGTTAATTAGGAATGTATGCAATAAAAAATTATTTAGGTAGCTGGATAAGCGGATCAAAGCGAAGTTACCCTCTTGCCCAATTCGATTTGCAGCCAAAAATATAATTACACACCTGACTCCAAGCGTATTCCAAGTTGGTTGCATAGAGTAGAGTTAGCGTAGGTAACTATCAAGACACAATGATCCAACAAGCAACTAGAAATTGAATTCAAACCTGTTTTACAAACCGAAACACGACGAGCCGCAACGGTGGAAGTGGACGCAGACAGAAATATGGCGATGGCGGCAGTGGGAACAAAGACGGAGATTTACCGGAGTACGGCAGTGGAGAGGAAGCTTTATTGAGAAACAAAGATGGAATCTTTCGAAATTTAAACCATTTGATTTGCAGGCTTTTGAAAAAAGTTAGTGTTCCTCTTATTATTCTCTTGTCGTTCAGGTGATGGAAGAGTAAAAAATGGTTGTGAATTGAGAAGATTTTTTTTTTGATATTTAATATATTCCCAACAAAAACATCAGAATTACAATCAACGGAGAAGAAAAGTGGAGAAACGGCCAAACTAGGATACACAACTACAACAGCTAATAATCAAAACAATCAACAACAAGAAACCTTGAAAACAGAACCAGTAGCCGCAAAAGAACATCACGGCGCTATCGGCGACCACACAGAAGCCTCCACCACCGCACACGCACACCGGAGAGACCCCGGATCCAACTTAACCAGCACAGAGCGACTGAGCCACCACGCCGCCAGTATGCTCCCCCACGAATCCATAGCTTGACCCATACCACCAGATCTGGAGAGAGGAACTCCCAAACTCAGCCAAACACTCTCACCAAGCAAGAAGAGCAGATCCAGAAACTGGAAAAATTTTGACGAACCCGTCTCGACACAACCCTAAACGCTGACTTCTCGCCAAGTCCAACCCACCTGACCTCCTCCGACTGAGCTCCGCCATATCTACAGAGAGAATGACATGAACGCTCAGCATTCTTGTATCAGGGCCACAAACATATCAGCCAAATAGACAAACTAACGAAGAAGCAAGGAGGAAAAAGGATGACGGAGACCGCCGGAGCAAACGTAAGCGGAGGCTTTTGGGGGGGGGGGAGCGTTAGAAAGAGAGAGGTTTATATGGTTGTAGGAAAAAAAATTGAAATTTGTATGGATATTACAAGGTTATTTTTGGGATATATGAAATGTTGTACAGTACCTTATCAATTACCTAAATAATGTTTCAATCATAGATACGGAGTGCAATTGCTCTATTTTTAAAGTATTTCTTTTAACATTTTGTTTATGTTATTTTTTATTTTACTATTATATTTTTATTGGGAGCCTTATAATAAAGTACTGAAGTAGACATATTAATAAAGTTTCGAAATGTTTGTTTCGGATTTGTTGCATCATTTATAATAATGAATAACATTGATGTTAATCAAGACACAATGGTTAGTAAAATCAGTAAACTTTTGTCTTTTTTATTGTCTTTAGATAATTCTGGCTAATTGAACTTAATATCCTGTTCACTTATTTTTTTTTTTGGGCTAAAATAATATTAATGTCCATAAAAATAAGAATCTAAAGTTTATCTGAGAAGATAAATCTTCTCTGGCATTTTCGAGATTTTTTCAAATTCAAAAGTAAGCTAATATCTATAAAGAATGACTTTTCAAGATGTTTTATGTATCGTAGACTTCTTAAGTAGTCTTTTTTCGTAAATTTGCATTGAGAAAGACTTCTTAGGTCTACGTCAATCATTATTAAACTTCAACTTTCTCTAAATTTAAAATGAATTTTGTATATTTTCTGGTTAATTCATGTTTATTAGTCATTATTCGGACTCATGAGTGGAATTCATAACTTAATTTGTGATAATTATGAAGTTACAAGCATTCATGTTATTAATGTTTCTAGCTAATCCGAGAAGACTTCTGGGAAAGTCTTCTACGTCTGTTATTGTATAATTTGTATTTTTAAGAAAGTTAAGTAACTTCAAGATGTTTTTTTTTTAATTTTCAAAAGTATTAAGTAACTACAAGAATAACAAGTCATATGGTTTAATATTTTTTTAGATCACAATATATACTCGAAATATAAAATTTTAACTCAATCAAAACTAAATTTTAACTTTCACTTAAAATATAAGTTTCCATTTAAATTTATCCCTTATTTCATTTTCCCGCTTAATTTGCAGAGAATACTTCTTAAGAAGTCTTCCAAGAAGAAGTCAAAAAAAAAAAACCCAAAACACTCTCTCTCTAGAAAAGCTCCGTTCCGTCTCTAATTTTTCACAGATATAAATCTTTGCCTCTTGTGCGGCAATTTGGTTGGTTCCGGAGGGCTCTCCCTTGCCCTTTCCTCTTAATTTTTCTTTGCCTTTCTCTCTTTGGCCTCATCCTAAGTTAATATGCTAGCTGTTCTGGTCCACTGGTGTGAATCTGGAGATCTTTGTGGTCAAAGGTGCAAACTCACGGTGGCTGGAGGAGCGGTGAGACTTAGAAAGGCGGAAGCGGGATTGGTCGGCTTTTAGGACTAAGAAGTGTAACGGAGTCGATTTTCCCTCTTAGATCTCCGAGATATTTCTTACGGCAGCGGCGCGTGGACTCAGTGGGAGACCTCCTCTACCGTGGATCTACGGTCCTGAGCGGCAGTGAGACATTCGGAAAAGTGACGTGACGGGTTAGCGGAAGATGGTTCTAGTCCACGGTTCTCGTGGATAGCGTGTCGAAGGATTCCACCTCACCGGAATGGTCAACCGGAGGGAGGAGCTCTTCAGCTGGTACGTGGTGGAGCCCCACATCCCAGCGTTGGCAGTGGCGGCGGTGTCGTTGGTCATGAACGATGGTGGGGTCTCACATCATTGGAAGCTATATTCTGTTCCGGTATCGTAGTTGTCATCAAGGTCTGACCTTCACTCCGGGTGTGTCCCGGTTCAGGCTAAGGAATGCACATTGATCCCGACGGCGACATGTTTTAATCCAGGCTTGCGTTGAAAGACGAAGGTGCATTGGACCGGGTCTAAATGCTATATCTTAAGATGCCCAATGTCTTGTGCTTATTTTGTTTGTCTGTTTTGTAAATTTGGTCTGGTTGGGTCGTCAATGATGTGTCTTGTTTGGTCAATTTAGGTGTGGTTAAGAAACAGTCCTCTTCGGTCTGAAAGGGATTTGTTCTCATGGATAGAATTACAACAAAGTATCGTTTCAGGTAGCGTAGAATCCATCTATGTGTTTTTAGATGATACTAGATCACTTTGTTTGTAAATGTGGTTAAATCCTTGTGGTTACAATCACGTACTACTATTTGGTTAATATAAAGTTGAAGTTGAGCCAAAAAAAAAAATCATCTGAGAGAACACTTGACTTTTCGGTACCAGCGGTGCCGATTTAGAAAAATAAAATAAAATAATACATGTCGATTTAATGTTAGCAACACGGATCGTAGATGGTTTAGAGACCAAATAAGGATGAGATGTGGTGTTGTTTCAGACTTAAACAAGAAGGAAACTTGTCTTCAAAACAACTTTGTCATTCATAGCTACTCTTAATATTACATTACAGACTCTCTGACTCAACTAAGAAGACCCATATTCCCTGGTCCGTCAGCTTTGTCTTCAAAGGAACCCAGCCTACAAAAGAGTTTGTTTATTCTCCTAAGGCTTTCTTTACTATCCAGAATAAGCCGACGACACCAGAAACAATATCTCACATAAGAAGCCTTCAAAACATCCACGAACAAAGACAGCAAAGCGGGAGGAGACCCCCAGCTATGATTGTCCCCATGCCCTGTAATACGTTGTGATCAAGGGATTATCACATATAGCGTATGAAACAAACAATGTAGCGTGCTTTAAATCATATTGATAAATCATGCTCTTCTTAGAATGGGTAAAAAAAAAAAAAAATCAAGATAATGGTTTTATGCACCACCATTCCTTAAGAGAATCCTGCACAGCCAGTAAATCTAAAATCCAAGATTATTCAAAATTTAACATCGATCCAGATAATGAGTCGCTCCCTGCTAAATGGTCTTTGAGAACATCCGGACACATGACATGAGAGAGCTCATTACCAGTCTCCTATATACCTCTAATCCTCAATCCAGAAGTATATCACTATCAACTAAACACACGTTCCACAAATCTTTAGACAATGCAAACAAAAACCGTTTAGTTTGTTTGCATTCACAGCAAGCAGCAGTGACCATTCATACTTACCCGATACTGAAAACGCTCATAGGATCCAGAAGCTGCTGTGACTGTTGCTGCTGCTGCTGCTGCTCCTGATGTTCTTGTTGTTGAATATCCTCCAACGGCGGCAACGACATAACTCTCGGCGAAACAGTACTCGTCGACGGTGTGCCCTTAGCTTCAATAAGCCGCCACATATACCAAGAAGCAACCGACCTGTACGGCCGCCACTTAACACAAAGCTGTTCCATCTGCGATGGCCTCGGCAACTCCTCCAAGTTATACAACATCTGAACACCTTTCCTAACCCCGAGATCGTTAACCGGTAACACATCCGGTCTATGCAAAGAATTAATCATAAACATATGAACCGACCAAGAACCGATTCCGTTAACCATCGTCAGCATCGTGAAGAGCGACTTATCATCCATGCTTACAATGGCGGAATCCGATAAGATTCCGTTTTGATACTTCCTAGCGAGGTCGTGGAGGTAGCTCGCCTTCCTCCTCGACACGCCGATCTGGCGAAGCTGCTGGGGGTCCAGGGCCAAGACCGTCTCGGGGACGACGGCGTGCTCTCCGCCGCAGAGGGCGACGAAGCGAGTGTAGATCGAGTTTCCGGCTTTCGCGGCGAGCTGTTGGTAGAGGATGTTGCGTATCAGGGCCAGGAAGGGAGTCGGGAAGGACTCGAACGACGGCGGAGGGTAGACGTCGGTTAGATCCGCGAGGAGCGGATCCGCGCCGCGGAGGTGGTGGATCGCCGCCTCGAGCTCGCCTTCGTGCGTGAGGGGGCGGGAGTGGATTCCCGGGACGGTTACGGCGCGTGGCTGCTGCGTCGACGGTTGTTTGCCTTTGTTGTTGTTGTCCTCTACGCCGTCGTTTGCGAGTTTTCGGATTTTACGGGGACGGAGGGGGATTTTGGAAGGGGGAGAGGAGACGTTGCCGAGTTCGGTGATCCGTCGGGTGTCGATGGTGGTGGATGAGACGATGTCGCCGGAGACTGCGGTTGAATCGGCGGATGGGGCGGTGGATTGCGGAGGAGGGATTAGGGTTTGAGTTTCGGGTTGAGGAGATTGTGGTTGAGAGGAGGATTGTTCGCCCATGTTGAGAATCAAATGATTTAGAAGAATGAAATTAGGGTTTTTGGAATTTGATTTAGGGGTGAGGATTGGATAGTATCTCTCTACTTTCTCCACTTCTTCGGCCGAGTGAAGAAGCCACGTCTCGAGTCTAATCCGTCGTTGTATCTTCTCTTAGGCGCGTCTTTGATGTGAGTGACCCTCACGCTCCGACGACCATTATATGGGTTTTTAGGTCACAAGTACTGGGCCATTTCAAAGCCCAAAACCGTCTCCTTAAGATTGTTTAATAGTTCAAGCCCATTGTATGGGTTTTTACATCAGTAATTTCGTTTAGTTGTATGATGGATGATAATAATTCATTGTTGTAAAGAAAAGAGAAGAGTAATTCATTATAGAACAGATATGAACCGTGTGTTGCACGAGTTTGAATTGATGTCTTAATTTCACGAATACATAAAAAAAAAATAAAAAAAAAAATTCGCAATAGTTTTTGGATTTTTCAGTATATATTGGTAACTTATTTTAGTAATAATAATATGGTTTCTTCCATATACTTTTATTGTATTTCTATTTCAATAATCACTGTGTTTTAAATAATATACTACTTTTTATTTTTTAACAAATACTTTACATTTATTTATTTTTTTAAAATAATATTTGCTATAGTAAAATAAACATATATGACAGTAGACTCTCTATATTGTATAAGACAAATTGAAAACAATACAATTCAAACTAATGTTACACAACACCAAAAAATATGTATTTTGATAGTCAGCTAGATATCAAATATATTGCTAAATAAAACGTCAAATTTGAAGGATGATATAGTACTCTAGAAGGTTTTGAACGGTTATTGGAAGCTAGAGATACAAGGACTAGTCAATCCCTGTTACACACCGAAGCTGAAGCCCTTATATGGATAATGGAATGTATGAGAAATTTAAGGCAATATAATGTTACATCTGCAATGGATTGTTCTCAATTGGTGAAAATGGTTTCAGAACAAGAAAAATGGCCGGCTTTCGCAACTTACTTAGAAGACATCAGGAGTCTGAAGAGAAGTTTCAACAGCTCAGAGATTATTCATATACCAAGGACGCATAACAATATGGCGGATAGCTTAGCACGAAGTGTGAGACAACATACGTCGTTTACTGTCCATATGGATACGGAGCACCCAATTTGGTTTATAGAGTGCACATGAGTCTGTAATATGGTCGAAAAAAAAACACGTCAAATTTGATTACTTTAGTATCTCACCAAATATTTTTCTTGTATCTCTTAGTATGTTTGGTTTTGAAATATGAGAAGTGACAAAATATGAGAGAGTTTAATCATATATATAGATGTGAATGGTTGTAGTTATTTTTTGTTTGTGATTTAAAAATAAAATTAACTATTTAAATAGGGAAGTTGTTTTATTTATAAAAATATTTAAAATAATTACTCTACAAAAAAATTGATTAGGATTTGAAGAAAGGAAAACTACTACTAAACTCTCTTTTACAATTTTATTATGTTTAAGATTATAGAAAAAATACAATTATTATCAAATATTTTTTTTACAATTATATATATTTTTTAAAAAATTAGAAATGTAAAATTAGTATAAAAATAGATCATTTGACAAATACTTTTTTGTTAAACTTTTTATAGTAGATACAATACTATTAAATAATTTTAAAATTACTTTTTAAAATTTTGTTATCCTGCTATATATTTTATTAATCATGAGATACTTTATAAATTTTCAAAATTTTAAGAGTAAATTTACTATCAAATAATATTTTACAATATCTTTTCTTTAGGATTTTAGAAAAGGAAAATTCATATTAAATAAATTATTTAACAAATTTTGTTTTATTTACAAATAAAACACGAACTTTCTAGAAAGATTACAATTAAATAATTTTTAAATTTTATTTTTTTTCTATCAAATAATTTTTAATTCTCTTTTCTATTTGTTTTTTGATTTTCTTAATATGTATATTTTTAACCATGAAATATTCTAACACATGTAAAAATATTAAAAGGAAAACTACTATCAAATAATATTTTGCAATTATATTTTGTTTAGCATTATAAAAATGAAAAATATTAAATAATATTTATTATTAATTTTTAACCAAAATAATTTATTTTTATCATAGTATATATATTTTTTAATTATGAGATATTTTTACACATATCCCAATTTTAAATATATAACTGCAATGAATCACAATCATGTTGACTGACAACTTTGAAAAACCAAGCTCAATATTATCTTTTATAATTAATTTTTCATTGAAATTTTTGATTAAAAAGGAAAACTTAGTATTAAAAAAAATATTTCTCAAATATTGCTTTTAGTATTTTTAAAAAAGGAAACTTTCTAAACAAAGTTCCTATCAAATAATTTTTAAAATAATTAATTTTTACTATAATTATTGTTAATTTTTTTTTCAAAATTCGATTTTATTATCTAACTATATATATAATCATTATATATTTAAACTCATGTAAAAATATTAGAAGGAATATATATATATATATATTAATCATGAGATAGATCTACACATGTCACAATCTTAAATATAAAACTTCTATGTGTCACGATTATGTTAATTAGTAACTTTGAAAAACCAAACTTTATATAATAAGATGTGTAATTTTTTTTACGAGAAAAACTTCGGTATATGTCAATGTTGTCATTTTTTTTTTTTGATAATCCAGGCTTCTCCGCTTTGCGGGTCATTGTCTGGGCCCAGTTAGGCAGCGGTCCACTTCACCCAAGAGGGCTTTACCTGGACCGTGGCCCAATATCGCATTTTTAATGACACGGAAGAGCCGGATTTCGAACTCGCGGACATGACAATTGGCCAACAAATGGCCAACAGAGTCGAAATCGGTCGAGCTGTCTCATCCGGTCGTCAATGTTGTCATTTACATGGTGTTCTGTGAAATATGAGCAACAATGAAACATACTCCACTGAGCAGAAGAAGAGATAGCTTTCCTAGTTATTTAATAATTTTCTATGCCCCAAAATGAATTAAACATAAATTACCTATAACTTTATTGTCTCGAAGCTGAATCTGTGGTTATTCACACATTACACTTAGTTTATAGTAAATATCTATAGTTGTTTGATGATGGTTAATCATTCTTGATCTGTAATTATCGTATGCGTTGGAATTGTAGACTGAGAATAATAATATCTTCAGATAAATAAATAAAAAGCATCGTCGACGTCGACTGTAAGATTCCAACTAAAGAAGAAGTGGGGACAACAGTGAAACAGAGAGCTTGTGTCGGGATCCGGAAACGTTAACAAGAGAACATAGGCACATACACGTGAGAGACGATGACGAGACAACCAATGAATATAAACGAATCTACAGTTTTGGGTCAGCAAAATAGTGTTTTTATATGTGAAGTAGGGGATGAATCAGAAGAACCTATGAATCATAACCCCAATAAGACGTGTTTGGTGTGATATCTACTGTCTTCTTTTGTCGTGGCCTCATCGACCACCTAATTTAGAGTTCTCTCGATTTAGAACTTGTTCAAAACAAAACAATAGTACTATTATAAAACTTCATCTCAATTATGTATCTCTTCAAGGCAAGAATAGAACCGTTTCTGATGTTTATTGCTTTTGGGTATATTCAAGCATTTAGCTAAACTTTCCACTCCCATTGTCACTTTTTTATTTGTTTAATAAAAAGAGCTTCTAGTATGCTCGTGTTGACGTATTGTCAAATATGGGAAGTTTATTAGCCACTACATACATAAAATATCTTAGAAATAGAAAGTTTACCAGAAGGACAAAGATAGAATTAAACACACGCAGACAATAGTGGTATTTTACCATTGTGATATATATTAGCTAAGGTCACCTCAACCTTCCAATATATATGTGGGACTAGTTGTGATAAATTTGATAACTTATAGTATTGAATTCTGAAATTTTGAAGTGCAATAGTGTTTGCGTAATTAGTTACTCTGCAACGATACATTATGTGAATGAGTATCTAAAAGATATGATAAATTAAAGTATTTTTAGTGGTCGTATATGTGAACATGCGTCAATGATGATTCGATCAATCTTATATAAAAATTAAAATCCATATAAATCAAAGCCGATTATTACTAGATAAAACTTCTAGTGGATTGTATTATTTGTTTCGACGAATCTATTACATTAAAAATGTTTTTAACTAAATATTTGTTTTTATTATTTGTCGACAGTAAAAAAATGGGGACAAAAACAAAAATCCCGTAGAATGATTTTGTTTCTATTTCGAAATTCTATAAAATGATGATTCAAAGAGACGCCTCTGTGAGAGGTCGAAAACTCAGAAACTGTCTACGTCTCTCCACGCATTGGCTCACAACCTACGAAAGATTTTTAACAAAAGAGAAGACATCTCTCCCTCCCATCATATATTCCTCCAAAATCAAAATTTATAAAGATCAGACGAATCCCCAGAAGAAAGCTCATTCATTTCTGAAAGTTACGATTTTTCTATAGAGTTGGAAGAAAAAAAAGAAAGATGAGTTTCAGGGATGAGACGGAAGAGGGAAGAAATGATCTTCGCAGACCATTCTTACACACGGGAAGCTGGTACCGGATGGGTTCAAGACAGTCTAGCATGTTGGAATCCTCTCAAGTCATCCGAGACAGCTCCATCTCTGTCTTAGCTTGTGTTCTGATCGTTGCTCTTGGTCCTATTCAATTCGGTTTCACTGTAAGACAAAAAAAAAATCTAAGCTTTCTTAATTTGATCAATGGAACTTATTAGAATATGTGGAAAAGTTCTAATTTTTTTTCGTGTTTGTTTGTTTTAGTGTGGTTATTCTTCTCCAACTCAAGCTGCCATTACTAAGGATCTTGGCTTAACTGTATCAGAGGTTAAAAAGCTTCAGCCTTTAGTCTAAGAATCTTTTGCTCTAGTAGTACTCTGACTCTTTGGGTTTCATGTTGTTTGGTGTTTAGTACTCTGTTTTTGGGTCTCTATCCAATGTGGGTGCTATGGTTGGCGCAATTGCTAGTGGTCAGATTTCTGAATACATCGGAAGAAAAGGGGTAAGAGAGAGCGAGAGAGAGAGTTTTGTTTCTTCATTCACTGACTCATATGATATGTAAGCTATCTTCTTTCTTGCTGTATCTTAATCTCACTGTTATGTGGTTTTCTTTTTGACAGTCTCTGATGATTGCTGCAATTCCCAATATTATTGGCTGGCTTTCCATATCATTTGCAAAAGTAAGTGTTTGGTGCTCTCTCAAGTTTCTAATGCTGTTGTTGGCCTGTCTCTTTAGCTCATTCTTCTTTGTTTTTTTTTTTGGATTTAGGATACTTCTTTTCTTTACATGGGAAGACTGTTAGAAGGTTTTGGCGTGGGGATCATATCTTACACGGTAACAATATATAGACTCCCATACCTTCTTTGGTTTTATAGCAGTGTTGATTTGGAATAAGTGTAATCATTATATTTACACAACTTTGAATATTGTATTTTTAGGTGCCTGTGTATATAGCCGAGATTGCCCCACAGAACATGAGAGGAGCCTTAGGTTCTGTAAACCAGGTTTGTCACATGTTTAAGTTAGCTTCACTTCTTTTTGCATGTCATGAGCTGAGTGTTTACATTATCAGTAAGCATTGGTTGTTGTTATGTGTTATATAGCTTTCTGTAACAATTGGGATAATGTTGGCATATCTACTCGGTCTCTTTGTTCCATGGAGAATTCTTGCAGTTTTGGGTTAACTCTCAGTCTCTCATATAACAATTTTTTTTTTAATTTGATTTAAAGAGAAACCATACGATCTAATTAATATTCTTTTTCTTTATTGTCTTCTTTCTTTTATCTCTAGGAGTATTGCCATGTACATTACTGATACCTGGTCTGTTTTTCATCCCTGAATCTCCTCGGTGGCTGGTAAGTCTTTACATCCTTATTGCCTATATGTTGTTGAGTCTGTTGTTTTATTTATCATTTTTATTGGTGTTAAAAAAATGTAGGCAAAGATGGGTTTAACAGATGATTTTGAAACTTCCTTGCAAGTTCTCCGTGGTTTCGATACTGATATTACTATTGAGGTTAACGAGATCAAGGTATTGACTAAAATGAAAGATTGCTCAAACATGATGCTGGTTTCAATATGTAACGAGTTTTAAGATTGCTAAAAAAAATGTGTGTTCCAATATACAGAGATCTGTGGCATCATCTACCAAACGTTCTGCAATTCGGTTTGTAGACCTCAAGCGTAGGAGATACTATTTCCCACTAATGGTACAGTCACTCTTACCTTCTGGAGCTACTTTCTGTGTCTCAGTGTGAGAGAGAAACTCACATGTATTGTTACAGGTTGGTATAGGACTTCTTGTACTGCAACAACTGGGAGGAATTAACGGCGTCTTGTTCTATTCAAGTACAATCTTTAAATCTGCAGGTAGAGAGAGAGAGTAAAAAATGCCTTGTCTTTGATTCTTGGAATGTTCCTAAGAGAAAAGAATAAACAGATCTCTTTAATTAAATTATGCTGATTTGTTCCTATTTTTATTCACTTAAGGGGTCTCATCGAGTAATGTAGCAACATTTGGAGTTGGTGCCGTTCAGGTAAATATAACAACCTTCAATACAGCTTTATATCTAGGAGACATTATTAGCTTCCACTTTTAAAACAGTTCTGTTCATTCTAAACCAGGTAGTGGCGACTGCTGTAGCGACATGGTTGGTGGATAAATCAGGTCGCCGACTTCTGCTCATGGTGAGGATTTGTTTGAAACGTAAATATATATCTAACAAACTCTGTGTAAATGCAAACAAATGATCTAGCTTTTCCTCTTGAAATGCAGATATCTTCTATAGGAATGACGATAAGCCTGGTGATTGTAGCAGTCGCATTTTACCTTAAGGTGGTTCTTAAACTTTTGATATAAATATTTCTTGAAATGTATATGGTTTCACTTGTGTTAAAAAAAAGGAAGAAAATTATTGTTTCACTTTAATCCTGAGTTTGTAATCTCTTGTTAGGAATTTGTATCACCTGAGTCGGATATGTACAACATTCTAAGCATGGTCTCTGTAGTCGGAGTTGTGGTAAGTTCTGTTGTATTTACATTCTTTTCATTGTGTTATGCCAAAAGTAACTTTCTTCTTTACATCTTTACAGACTATGGTTATTGCTTGCTCTCTAGGAATGGGACCAATTCCATGGCTGATAATGTCTGAGGTAGTTTAATATCAGATGTTGAACATCAGAATTCAGAACAGTTACTAATCTCTTACTAATAATTATGTTTTTTTTTTTGTTTTGTAAAAACAGATTCTTCCAGTGAATATAAAAGGCTTAGCCGGAAGTATAGCAACTTTGGCTAACTGGTTTGTCTCGTGGTTAGTCACAATGACCGCAAATATGCTCTTAGCTTGGAGCAGTGGTGGAACGTTTACTCTCTATGCTTTGGTTTGTGGATTTACTGTGGCTTTTGTGAGTCTTTGGGTTCCTGAGACTAAAGGCAAAACGCTTGAAGAGATTCAAGCTTTGTTCAGATGATTCAAGAGAAGAAGAAGAAGAAGAAATCATTCATTTTTTCACTTTTTTGGCCATTACAGAGCATTCTTTTGTCCCTTGTCTGAGACTTTCATTTGTGCTTTGTTCAGTTTCTTTCTTTGGACATTGATTATATAATGTGATTATGTTGTAAAAGCATTTCTTTTTGTGTGCGTAATCTTTCGGATTAGCAATATATTTATATTAACTATGTACAAGAGCTGGAGTTGAGAGAGTGTCTGCTTTGATGTTGTTTGTTAGAGACTATGAGTCTTTACACCACAGTTGCCATGAGACGGATATCTGAGCTTGTTTGCCATGAGAGCATAGCTTTGTAACGCCTCGACTGTCCATAGCTAATAGGCCATCCACGCCCGTTCTCTTAGCCCGGTGGTTCCATTCTGTTTCAACGGTAGGTTTGTTAATTTTTCTGAATGCTCGAAATCATTGTTACTGACTCTCTAATCACCACATGACTTTTTCCGTGTTTTGGCTTCACTCGCACAATATCACGAATCACTTCGCGATAGATCATCCATCATTCCACTACTCCAGGTCAAACATGTTTAACTCTGAAGTTCTAAAGTGATGTGTGCCGGAAAAGGTAAACACACTTTGGTGACATTGATAGTCAAATCAGTTCTCTTAAACCTTTCAATATATCACATTTCGGGATGTTACAAAGTTAGTATCATACTCAAAGTTGTATTCGATTTCTCATTGATAATAAAGAAGTAATACATTGTTCATAGAGTTCTAGATATATAGCTAAAACCTATCAACATGAAATCATAAAGACCTGGACGCGAAGACACATCAGAATACCTAGGACAGGAGACTTGCAGAGCAGAGGAAACAACTTAGGAGAGTTTGTGTCACCCGTAGCCATTCATCTCAGCCATCTCAGTTCTGCTTTTATTCTTGCATGCAGCTGCGAATGATTCATTGAAGAAGGTTCTTGCTCAATAGCTCTGAAGGGCATTAACTGAGTCACACATAGGACTAATTTTGTGGATAAATTACACACCTAGATCGTAATGGCAAAACGTGTCTATTTTGTTAACTGGACATACAAAGCGCTTTTACAGTTATATATTGATTGGTCAACAAATCAATGTATGTTCTTCTCACAGTTGCACATACATATTAGTGACGTTTTGGAAAGAAAAAAAATGATTGCGTTTGTGCTATCTTATTATGGCAAACTCTTTGTATAAGCAGAACCTCTATAAATTAATACTTGATAAACTAATATATTTATAAATTAATAATATTTATCGTCCCATCTAAAATATGTGTAAAACTAGGTGATTTTCCCGTACTCATGCACGGACATAATATTTATAAATTAAATATATTATAATAATTGAATGATATTTATTTTTAGTTTAAATTAATTGATAATTTGTTTGTTTAGTTTATATTAACATATTATATTAATTTAATTATACATAGGATTTTAGATATTTTATATCTAATAAGTTTTGTTGTTTTCATAGTCGATTTAGTTATCATTTGAGTTATCATGTGGATATATTAACTTCTTCATATTATTTTGAATTCAACTATAACATTTTTTATTCTAAGTATATTATTTTTTTATTAATTTTTTTATTTGCATTTAGATTGATTGTTGTCTTAGATATGTAGTAAAAATGTGTTTGTTTTTGAGAAATTATATTATATAAGTAAAATTTATATTTTTCTGTAATTGTAAGATATTATAGTCAATTTATATATTTCAAATACTAATTATACATTATGTTTTGTCAATTAAACATATGTCATTTTATGTTACTTAATTATTTTATGTAATCATCTAATAAAATACATAGATATATAAGAACCAATTCCATTACTTTGAAAATATATATTCACACAGTGTAAAGTTATTTTTTAAAAGAAAAATACTTATTTTTTTTCTAATATCAAGAGTATATGTGTGAACCTTTCCTTATGAAATCACATTGTATACACATTTTTTTTTTTTGGTCAACAAGATTACAGACTCATATAGACTCTGTAAACCAAACTGGGCACTCTGTATCCATATGGACAGTAAACGACGTTTGTTGCCTCACACCACATGCTAAGATTACATTTTTTCATCTAAGAATATGTAGATATAAGAAAAGTATTTTATTACTTCAAAAATATATTTTATCTTATTTAAAAATCTCTTTTAAATAAAAATTACTATTTTTTTAACTTTCTTTTTTATGAAATCATATTATATATACATATATTTTCGTTTTAATTTTTTTTATACTTTATAAATATTTCCTTTTTATTTAATATTTTTATTTGGAAATTTTTAAAAAGAAAATAATGATACTTCAATTTTTTTTTAATTCATTAAGGGTATCAATGTAATCAACCATCGTGAGAGTTAACGTGAGCGCGACACATAAAAAACTGACTTCTCAAATAATATTATAGAGATATTATCATATTATTATTATAAATTTACATAAAATTAGTTTAATTAAAATATTTGGACGGAAAGCAAATATATTTTTTCAGTATTTTGAACATTTTTTTGTTATTTTTTAGATATTTACTTGTGACTATGCTGATAATTTTATTTTCTTATTTTTGAATATCTTATAGAATTTCTTAAAATAATTAATATATTTGAGTATATAATTGTGATTTAAATATTTTTAGAATCCAAATATTTTAGTCTGGATCAGATTAAGGTCTGGTTATCTTGATATTAAACTTTTTGGTCCATCTGAGTACTTAATCAGTTTTAGTTTGTGTTTAGACAGTTTAGTACTTTCAAATTTTCAATTTTTAAATCCAGTTTGGTTCGGTTTTTTGAATCCAAATATTTCACCCAGACTTACTTTTTTTTACTAATATAAAAAAATAAAATAAATGTCAAACAAATATTCTTGGCTTAGTTAACATATATAATTATTGGACCATACTTTAAGAATAAGTAGTCTGTTTATATTATATATGATAACTATTTTCAAAAATTTAAATATTAATGTACATGAATGATGTAAAATTAGCATTTAAATAATTATTTATTGTATTACTAATATTTTTTATGTGCTAAACGTCCGAAGATACAAAAAGACATTCAATACTGTTGTATTAAAAACAAAATGAGATGCAAAATATAATAATCCAATACTAATGCTGACACAAAAATACAATAATTCAATACTAATATCATAATATTTATGTACAATGAGCACATATGGTACATTTTTAAAAGTTAAAACAAATAGCCGTATGAGTGTGCGGATCAAAATCTAGTAGTGATCAGTTAAACATATCTATCTTTTATCTACCACAACAAAATCGATTGTTGAATTTCTCAAGTTTTGATTCCCACAATTATATTATAGTGTGCATATTATTCCACAATTTTCCAAACTACTACAAAATAACAAAATTTTTGAGAATATCAAAAATAGTTTTACGCATATGAAATTTACTATTCTAGAAACATGAGTGAACGAGTCTAAAGCTTTCCCATATTAGATGAGCAAAAAGTTTGGGATTTTTTCAAAGTTAGACTCGGTTAAACCGGAACATAATAAAGTGAATTGCTAAAATTAACTATTTTAACTATAGACATCTATATATATATATATATACATGTTGCCAAAACAAAATATATCACCTTTCCTTTTAGATTTTAAAACCATTATCAAAAAAACAAAAAAAAAATTATCAATTCACTTCTGTCATATATGATGAGGAGAGTCCCTCAATTATCGTTTACATTCTTGACAATCTTCATCGTTCTTGTGCTAGGTTTGTATTTATATTTTAAGTTTATCTAACATTATGTGCTTTCCTGCACCATGTGCAGTAAAAAATATTTTAAATTTTACTTCTAATTTTTATTGAATATTATAGATTACATTATTTTCTTACTAATATTAAAATATAAATTTAATTTACTGAAAAAATATATTAAGATAAAATGATTTCTTAATTAATAATATATCTAAGAAAATATATGTATATATTTAAATATGTATCTATTTATAATTTTTAAATATATTAAATCAATTTGTATAAAACCAATAAAATGATATTAAATTGTATAATTATCAAAAATTTAAACTAAAAAGTATATATAAAATTTGTAGATATATAAGAAACTAATGAATTTACTATTAGAAATTTAAATTTTAAAAAAATTTGTAGCAATTTTTGAAAGCTTTCAATACAAATTTTATAATTATAGAAAATTAAAATAAAATAATGTTTCGAAATTTTGATGTTGTATATGAATACATTTATTTTATAGATGATGTAAGAGTTATTATCATATTTTTTTAAAAACAATTAACAAAATAAATATCAATATTAAATGCAATGTATAAGTTATTACCATATCTTATAAAGTTTACCTAAAATGTAAATCATCATTAAATTAAATTATTTATGTCATAATTTTCTAAAAGCCATGTCATCATAAATAAATTATATATTTGTGTTATAAAAATTATATTACAAAGAAAGAGAAAATTAGTATTATTTTTTGATTTTGACTAAAAACTCTGATATTTTATATCCAACAGGAATGATGGCTGATGCACAAGAAAATGAAAAATGGTGTGATTACCAACAGCTCCCTCTAAACAACAATGGGGTGTGTGTTAATTCTGAATGCCAAGCTAAGTGCGAAGAGAAACTCGGATATAAAGGGAAGTGTACATGTTTTGGGTCAAAGGAAAAAAAACCTTTGAATTGCTATTGCGGAATTCCTTGTTAATGATCTGGCTAAATATGGTGAATAAATATGATGCTCAACCATGATATCTTTGAAGTATATTTTTACATTTTTACTCTGTTTTTAATAGAATAATGCTGTAATGTTTTTATTGGGAGCCTTATAATAAATTATTGAAGTTGACATATAAATAATGTATTGAAATGTTTGTTTCGGATTTGTTGCATTTTTTATAATAATAAATAACATAAATGTGAATCAAAGCCACAATAGTTAGTAAAATCAGTGTACTTTTGTCTTTTTATTGTATTTAGTTAATTCTGGCTAATTGAACTTAATATCCTGTTCACTTGTGTTTTTCTTTCTATTTGGGCTAAAATAATATTACTATCCACAAAAATAAGAATCTAAAAGTGAAATTAACCTTCTGAGATTTTTTTTTTTAAAAGAGATCGATGACAAAATTTTCTTTAAATTCAACCCCAGTGAAAACACAACATGTTCCCGAAAAAAAGAAAAAAATGAAAAAAAAAAAAAATATTGCAGAAAATTAATTAACTGAATGTAAAAGTAAAACCACTCTTTGGAGTTTAAAGATTAGGATTCCACAAAGAGGAGTTACTCAATCAGAGTTCTCTCTTTCATCTTCTAAAAAAATTAAACCATCGGCAAGAAAAAAGATTCGCAGCAAAACATAATGTAAGATTGGGAATGAATCCTCCAAAAATTTGTAATTCAATATCTTTTATTTTGTTCCCTCATTTCAGCATGTCATGTCATTGCTACTTAATGCCATTTTATATTTTTACAAAGACATCTTATACAAAACTTAACACCTCAAATCCTAAACTGATAAGAAAAAAATTGCAATACAAAATGAGAATAGAGATCTTGAAGCAATCAACTTGATGACATAATGAGATGAATGATTGCTTGGATCTGGAAAAAATGGACTTGAACGTATGATGTCTTGGATGTCAATGTCCATTGCAAATGTATTCAAAACATAAAAAAATAGTGACAATATACCCACTGGAGAGCTTTCGATCGTTATTTTTATTAAACAATTTACACACCGTTGTTAGTAATTGTACAAGTTTTGGATAGTTGTTATCTATTGAATGTAATTTGGTTAGGAATTAGGTTTACAACCTCTGTCATCTCTCAAATATCTCTTCTACTGTGGCATGGCCTTCTTTATTTTTTTGGCTTCGAATCAAAGCTTCTCTTTGAGAGTCAAACACACATGTACTTTCCTTGTTTAGTCTATATACTTCCTTCTTTTCAAGTTATATGATGTTTTGGAAATTTTATGTTGTTTCAAAACATAAGATTTTTTAAAATACTACATACAAGCTTGACTTTGGACTTGAATTGCGTAAGACTGCTAACCAAGCTGTGTTTGATTGTTCTGCGTCCGACTAACACATGATGTATCTAACTGAGCAGTACTGCATTACCCGAGAAGGCATACTGCAGATGTGATCCCACTATATCACAAACTAGAAACTTCCTATTCCAAACAAAGGATAACTAAAAGAAAGTAATGGATTGGACCGAGACACCGATTTAGGTTAAAATGACAAGTTGGTTTTCAATGTGTGAGGCAATTGATTGTTAGTTTTTGGGCATGCTACCTTTTCGTCTGTTCTAAAATATAAAGATAATTATATGAAGACGGAAAAAGAAAGGAAATAAAACAAAAACAAGTCACTCAAAAATCATAGTATATTCTATTTGTAACGAATTTCTGCATCTATGAAATGAGAATAATAAACTAGATGAAGAGAGTACTTTTACCTTAAATCTAAATAAGGAAAAGAATAAAATAGAAGAATGTATTATTATTATTATTACCAAGACAAATTGTTTACTTCTGTCTTATTAAAGTTGAAGTACCGGTATGAACTAACCTTTAAAATAAAATTTTAATTACACACGTTGCCATTAGAATGAAGACTTCGTGAGAACTCTTCGAGCATAAAATATATTATAAGATTTCGTGAGAACTCTTCGAGCATAAAATATATTATAAGATTTCCTAAGAAGTCTTCCGAGAGTCTTCCAAAAATTATCACAGAAGTTTTCCGAAATCTGTCTCAGATCTGAAAAGTTTACATATTCAAAAGCAATCAAATGACTTCAAAATAGAGAAGACTTCAAAAATAAATCTTTATACAATAAAACAAAAACAGTCACATTAGGTTGGATCTATAACTTTTTAGAATCTAATATACAAAAAAACAACACACATATCCAAAATTTATACCACTTTAGGCATAAACTTCGGAAGACTTCCTGAATACTCCGTGGGAAGTCTTCTAACATAAAATACATTAGAAGACTTTCTAAGAAGGCTTCTGTGAAGTCTTCCGAGAGTCTTCCATGAGTATTTTAAAAAGTATACAAATGATTTTAAAATAGAGAAAACTTCAATCATGCTTAAATAATAAACAAAACAGTCACATTAAGTTTAAATTATAACTTTTTAGAATCTAATATATAAAACACACTAAATAAATATTTAAAATCCATACCACTTTGGGCAAGAAAACTTCTCTAGCATAAAATGCATTATAAGACTTCCCGAAAAGTCTTATGAGAAGTCTTTCAAAGTCTCTCATATCTGGAAAAACCTACAAATTTAAAAACACTCAAATGATTTCAAAACAGATAAAAAGTTCAAAAATGAAAATTTTATGCTTACAAAATAAATAAAACAGTCACGCTAGGTTGAATCCATAGATTTTTAGAATCTAACATATAAACACACACACATAAATTCATATCCAAAATTTAGAGTAAATCTTTGAAAGAGTGGAAGATGAGAATCATAAAAAACTTACAAAAAGAAGATAAATTAGTGAGAAAACATAAGAAAAAGTGAAAATGAATATACAATTTGGTGTTTTGATGTTCAAAGAGATTAGAGAAAATCAGGAGAGTAATAGAGTGAGAAACATTACATTTTTATTGCAGTCATTTGAGAGGAAGAAAAATAATGAGTAAATTTTTTTTATATGAAGAAAAAAATTTCAATTATGTTAAGTACTTTCGACCCAGAAGACTTCTGGAAGACTTATGGAAAACTCCTGAAAGATTCCTGAAAGACTTATGGAAGATTTGATTTAGGCGAAAAACCTAAATTATTCAAAAAATTATGTGGAAACTCTAAATTCTACTAAAATTTAGGCGGAGTCTGTTAGAAGACTTGTTTTAAGTCTTTTGTGAGTCTTCGAGACCCACAAATCAAATAAATATGCAAAAAAAAATTAAATATAAAAAACTTAGAAAGTGTTTAAATCAGATTATTAGATAGCTACTAAATATGTGTATGTCAATTTGAAAATAAAAGAATGATGGTAAGATTTCAAAATCTAACACTAAAGATATCAACAATACTATAACATATGTTACCAAACTCTAAACCAATTACCCATGAACCAATCTACATTCACTCAACTATGTTAAAAATAATTCAATTTCAGATAAACTAAATTTACATCATTGAAAAATGTTTATTATTACATGATTTTAAATTTTACCCGATCAATATAATTTTATAAAAAAAAAAATTATTTTTAAGATCTACTAAACGAGGATTTTTGGGTTAATTTTGTAATTTCACTAGGCGTTGGGGTTAATTTTGTATTTGACTGAATTTATGGTACACTTTTGTATTTAAGGTTTTTAAATTCAATTGGCCAGAATTAACTAAATACAATAAAAGACAAAAAGTTCACTGATTTTACTAACCATTGTGTTTGATTAAAATTTAAGTCATTCATTATTATAAATAATGTAACAAATCTGAAACAAACATTTCAATACATCCAATAGCTAACAACTATTCAAACTAATGCTGGTTCAGACTCGCTCAAACTAATGCACAAAAGTCGTCCAATTACTAACAACAATGCATCATTAATGGTTTAATAAAAACAACGATCCAAAGCTCTCCAGTGGGTAAATTGTCACTATTGTTATGTTTTGAATACATCTGCAATGGACATTGAAACCCAAGACATCATAAGTTCATATCCAATTTTCCAGATCCAAGCAATCATTTATCTCATTTTGTCATCAAGTTGGTTGCTTCAACATATTTATTCACATTTAGTGTTGGGATTTTTTCCTTATCAGTTTAGCATTTTAGGATTTCAGATGTTAAGTTTTCTATAATGTTGAAATGATTAAGTAAAATGTCTTTGTAAAAATATAAATTGATATTAAGTAGCAATGCCATGACATGCTGAAAATGAGGGGAAAAAATAACAGATATTGAATAAGAAGTGTACATATTTTTGGAGGATTCATTCCCAATCTTACATCATCTTTTGTTATGAATCTTTTTTCTAGCCGATGGTTTAATTTTTAAAAGATGAAAAAGAAGACTTTTAGATTGAGTAAATCCTGTTTGTGGAATCCTCATCTTTAAACTCCAAAGAGTGGTTTTACTTTTACATTCAGTTAATTAATTTTCTACAATATGTATTATTATTTTTTTCATTTGTCTTTCTTTCTTTCAGGAACATGTTGTTTTCACAGAGTTTGTCATCGATCTATTTTTTATAAATCTTAGAAAGTTAATTTCAATTTTAGATTCTTATTTTTGTGGACAGTAATATTATTTTAGCCCAAATAAAAAAACAAGTAAACAGGTTATTAAGTTCAGTTGGCCGAAATTAACTAAATACGATAAAAAGACAAAATTACGCTGATTTTACCCACCATTGTGTCTTGATTCACATTTATATTATTCATTATTATAAAAATGCAAAAAATCTGAAACAAACATTTCAATACTTTATTTATGTGTCAACTTCAATACTTTATTATAAGGCTCCCTATAAAAATATTACTTTGTTATTCTATTAAAGAGAAAAAAAACAACAGAGCAAAAATGTAAAAAAATACCTCAAACATATCATAGTTGAGCATCATATGTATTCACCTTACTTAACCAGAACGTTAAAGGAACTCCGCAAAAGCAATTCATAGGTGTTTTCCCCTTTATCCCAAAACATATACAAAACAACATTCAATACTGTTGTATTAAAAACAAAATAGCATACCAAAAATAATAATCCAATACTAATGCTGACAAAAAATAAAATAATCCAGTACTAATATCATAATATTTATGTACAATGAACACATATGGTACATTTTAAAAGTTAAAAAAATACCTTACAAGTCAAAATCTAGTAGTGATTAACTAAACATCTCAATTTTTTATCTACCGTAGCAAAATTGATTGTTGAATTTCTCAAATTTTGATTCCCACAATTACATTATAGTGTGCATATCATTCCACAATTTTCCAAACTACCACAAAATAACAATTTTTTTGATAATATAAAAAAATAATAGTTTTCGCAAATGAAATTTACCATTTTATTTATTTGTAGAAACATAAATGAATGAGACTAAAGCTTTCCTATATTAGATGAGCAAACAAAATTGGATTTTTTTCAAAGTTAGATTCGGGTAAAGCATCATAATAAAGTGAAATTCTTAAATTAGCTATCTTAGCTATATATATATATGCATGTTGCCAAAACAAAAAATATATCACCTTTCCTTTTAGATTTTAAAACCATTATCAACTCACTTCTGTCAAGTATGATGAGGAAAGCTGTTTTGGGATTTCAGGGACCGTTTTTGTAACAATATTCTCAATCTTCACAGTACCGGTAATCAGCTTTTCTTTGTTTTCCTCCGTGTTACAGTTCTCTGAAAATTTATACGTTAGTAGATGGTGAATATGATCAAAGAAAAATATATACAAATACTGCAATGTTATGAAAGACTCCTTAGCCTAGGAGTTCTCAGTAAGTATCTGGTCGGCTTGGCCATGGTTGTAGAGAAGTGCATGTCTTGATATATCATAATCATTTTTTTGCTAATTGCTGAATACACATTCAAATTCTTAATTCCCACATGTGAACCAACAAAACTTGAACCATCAGTCCATCAACCATATACATTAGGATAAAAATACAGTGAGATGATCATATCCTTTCACTAGTTAGACACAGAATCTACAAATGACCTTGGAGCCAAACTTAGCTTGCCTAATTGGACGGATTGAGAAATTGACATCGTACCGTAGAGAGTTTTCTTGCACATTCTTGTTACTTACTCTCAAATGCTTCACTCTGTTGCATCTCTCTGGTGTGGTGTATTCAGCAGCTTTGATCTCACTTCTCATAACAGGTTGAGGTATAATCTTGATAAAGGAACTCCCGCTCTGTTCAAACATTCCAATGACGCAAGAGTTTCTAGCGGGTGGTTTTAATTTCACAAAGCGTTTAAAGCTTAATGAAATCCACAAAAAAACTCGAAAGCCCATTTAATATTACTCACATAGAGAGGACAAATTTTGATGACTAAAGGAGAGTCTAACGTTGTCTATTTTATTATAGATAGATTATTAACAAATGCTTTTATTAATACTAGGAGGTGAACCCGCGCATTCGCGCGGGATATTAAATTCTTTATCAAAATTAACTTATTTAATTTAATAAAATACATACATTATAATTATATTTATTTCTACTTCCCAAAAACTATTTATTTATGTTTATTTCCACATTTATAAACTATATATATTTAGTAAACACGAAAATATATACTATACATATTTCTGAATTAATTTGAATTATTTTCAGTTTACATTATATATTTTAAAAAAGACTGATCAATCAAAAGATTAATAACAACAAAATACTGACATATTATTTATTCAGAAGAATGATATTTGAACAATAAATCTCTCTTTCTTTATCTCTCTCAAACTACTATTACATTCTACTATTAGTTTCTGATTTTTTACTTCTCCATTAGCCCATGTCTACTTATATAGAGTGTGAATAATTGCAATCAAAAGTTGCAATGGTTAAACCAAGAGATGCAATGGTTAATACTAATAGTTGCAATGGTTAAGAAGAGTTGCAATTGTTAATCTACTAATAGCAATGGTTATTAAAAAAACAATGGTTAATCACCAAATGTTGTAGTTATCAATATGGTTAATCACCAAAAATTGCAATCATCAGTGGTTACAAGGTTTCATTATATAGTTGCAATAGTTTATATAAAGAATTGCAATGGTTCATATATAATATTGCACCTATTTACTTAATATATATAATAATTCTTTACATTTAAGTGTAATCATAGATTCATTAAATACATAATACGTATATCAAATAGTTAATCACCAAAGGTTGCAATCATCAATGATTGCAAGGTTACAATTGTTCATATAAACAATTGCAATTGTTCATATATAAAACTGCACCAATTCACTTATATATATCATTTATTAAAAATTAAATGTTAGAGATTGATACATAAATATAAAAAGTCAACGAATTAAGTATTTAACAATAGTATAGTGTTTTATACAATTTTTTAGGTTTATATAAAGATAAAATTTACAAATGAAATTTTTAGAAGACACAACTGTGTTGACAGAGATTAAGTGACCGAAATGATTGTTCTAAGAAAATATATGTTGTATAGAGTTTTTCAAGTTTAAAGATGATCTTAAGAACAATATAATATAGAATAACTAAAAATAAAAATTAATCACTGTAAGAGATAAAATTATTTTGATAACAATTATATTATTAAAACTGAAATATCTTTTGAAAACAACTCTTCTTTCATTATGATAACTACAACATATGCCACTGTATTTATAACTATTATTTAATTAATTTTAAAATATTTTCTAACCAAAATACTATTATTCTCTTACCAAAATATTCTATAATCAATCATTACTATACAATTTAACAGATGTATTTAAAATATGACACAGAAACTTTAAATACTATATATTCATGTATATTGTTACTTTATTTCACATAAAGAATATAAACTATAAATGTTTTACTAAAACATATAAAATTTATATTCAAATCTATATTAAGTAATTTGATGATTAATATTCTTCACACATATATATTTGCATTATTATTATAATTTCATAATTTAATTTTAATTTAATATATTCGTAAAAATAAAATATAGAATAAAAATTCTTGACGTATAAAAAAATAGAGACATATATATATCATTAAAACAGAAGTAAATATTATTTGACATAAAATATTTTAATTTGGAATGAGATTTTTATAAATATGCATAAAAATACTAATTGGTGTTTTGATTGATAATAAATACATCAAAAGTGCTTATTGTAATTAAAATCACTAATGTTGCATCTAATAATACATTTATTTGTGTATAGTATTAAGTTTTCAAGTTTGCAATGTTTAACAGGTTCAAAATGGTTGATCACTAAATATTTGATTGGTTAACCATAAAAATTACAATGGGACAGTTAATTAGTTTATGAATATATATATATATATATATATATATATATATATATATATATATATATATATATATATATATATATATCTAGATAATTTCAGTGATGCATTTAAGCAATTGCAAATGTTTATATAGACTGCTACAAGGGTTTCCTATAATTTTTGAAATAATTAAATTGAATCTTCGAAAAATATTATATATTCCCCAAAATGATCAATCTTCCATTTTGTACACATATGTTATTTTTGTTTCAAACCTATTTTACTGAAAATCGAATCTAAGTCAAACCTTGCACTTCTGAATAGTATTTATTTATTTTAATTATTTTAAAATTATGTTATTTTTTGTTTTGTGAATAGTATTATACTAAATTTGGTATTACATTTTTCATCACATTAAGTACTAAAAAATATTTTACTGTATTTTACTTAATAATGAAATCAAATAATTATTAACTAATGAAAATTTTAATTTCAAAAATATAGAAATTAGTTAAAACAAACAAAAATAGTTATAACAAGTATATTTATATATAATTAGATAATATTGAAAGATAAACTTATATTATCTTAACAAATAAAATACAACTAAATATATAATATAATAATAATTAGTCATTACAAATAATTAAAGTACTAAAATTATTGTTTAAAAAAAGTACTAAAATTAAAATAATAATAATAATATATAATTATCTTTTGTATGAAATTTGGTATTGTGAGTAAAATTAAAATAAACACTGAATTCGGTTTATTTAAAATCAAATTTAGTTCTTTCCCTGAAAAAGATTAAATAGCAATGTCTATATATATATATATATATATATATATAAGACTAATAAAAAGTGTCTATATAGATTTTTATTGGGCTAGAAACATCTTTCCTAAACAGATGCAAATAATATGAACGTTCTTTCTCTCAGATTTTTTTTTGCTGGTGAAGAAAACATGAAACGGTAAAACCTATTAGAAATATATTTTTAACATAATTAAGTAATGTACAATTCAGTAATGTAAGTTTTCAGTCAAATATTGCAATTCCCACATTTCATTATTATTGATGGTTTTTATTAACAATTTTCGATAATTCAAGTGTTTCAAACGACTTGAACTCTTTTGTTTTTATTTTGTTGTTTTTTTTTGAATAAGGATATAATCTTACACGCATTGCGCATACAATGTCTTCTTCTTTCTTTATCTATGATGTGGCGGTGAATTTGCCGGAAAGGAGAAGAAAAAGACTTTTAACGTTGCCAGCTGATGACCTCACATGGGTTGTGACTTCGAGTCTTCGATTCGACGGAAGGGGGACGAAGAAAATATAAATCCTTAAGTAAAACAAAAACCATACTATTTTAATATAGTGTTTGGATAACTTACGAATAATATATGAATGCAATCAAAATAAAGTTCTCGTGTTTTAGAAAAGTTTCAGATCTATTTTTTATAGATAACTCATTTTTCACAGTAACACGTCTACGCCAATCGATCATCACCTTCTCTTGCAGCGTTGATTGGGCCAATTTTGCGTCAACTTGGCTGCATTTTTAAATACTTTGTTTCCATAACGAAAATTGTAGGACATTAAAAGTGAATGAGAGTAAGAAAATTGGCAAATGAAAGTGACAAAGAAACAATATATAGATTTGTTAAGAAATTTTCTTTGGGAAGGGTTGTGTCTTTTGGTATTTTGGAAAAGAAGAAGAAAGAGTTGCGTCTTTTGGCAAACAATGATTCAAAATGAAACGTTAAGAGACGCACTGTTTAGATTATGATGATGTCATTCATTTAAACAAAACTAAAACCTGACCATTAGATTTTTATAAAGAAACAATTTATACCGTTCGATGAAACTTTTTTTTTCCTATAAAAAAATGATGATGTCAATGAAGACAAAAAGTGGTTTCCTATTATATATAGATTTTCTTTAATTAGGCTAATACAAAGACAAAACAGAAAGCAAATATCAGTGAGAGAAGTAAGCATGTGAGAGCTATTGTTCAAAAAAAAAAGCATGTGATAGCTATGGCTTTGGAACTTTGGCTGTTTGGTGTATGAAGGGACTCTTTCCCAATGCAAACGGTTGGTAAATTTTGAATAACAATATTTAAAGTATTGTTTTCAACAAAAATTATTGGCCTATTCTACGGTCCAATATGACTACTCATTACAGTTCAAAACACATTAAGCAATACTAAAAGGTCATTTCTTCAATAACGTAGGAAAATACTGTTGTCAGGAAAAAAACGTAGGAAAATATCAAAAGCAGAGTAATTTAATAACACGTTTACAAGACCGTTACCACATTATCACTCTACTTTTAAACACGAAAATGATTTTGTGGTGAGCTCAATATTCACACAATTCAACCTTTTCTTTTCTTATGATAAAACAATTCATCATTGTTTTCTTTTCTTTTGATAAAACAATTCAACATTGTTTTCACCAATTGTTAACGTTACAAGACCATTATCTTATTTTCAGTTTTTTTTTGTGTGAGTTCGATACAACAACTAAGATCTGAACTCATGAGCTTAAGAAATGCAACTCAGACATCACAAACCTCTCAAAACTTAATAAAAACAACAAGAACATTGACATTGTCAAAGATCAAATCTAAAGTTTTTCTTTTGTTAAAGAAACAACCTGGAATATTTAAGTACTTAAAGAGTCTCTCAAAGAAGTTCCTCAAAACGAACCCTAATAACTCAAAGTTACTGGATACTTGTCAATACAATCTTCCCATGGACTGTTCTTTGAAGGTTTCACATTCCTCAAAGCTTCCCAAACCGCACTGTTACACTTAAACCCACTCCCAAATGCAATCTGCCACACACGGTTACCTCTCCTCATCCTTCCTTTTGCCTCTATGTAAGCCAACTCATACCAAATCGAACTCGAAGACGTGTTCCCAAACCTATGAAGAGTCATCCTCGAAGCCTCCACATGAACCGGCGAAAGCTGCAGATTCTTCTCCAACTCATCGATCACAGCTCTCCCACCAGCATGGATACAGAAATGCTCGAAAGCGAGTTTAAAATCCGGAATATACGGTTTCACCTTACCATTGAAAAGCTTCTTCACTACAAGAGTCGTGAAGAAGAGAATCTGCTCGCTTATCGGCAACACAAGAGGACCCAACGTGGTGATATTGGTCTTGAGAGTCTCCCCAGCTATCGCCATCAGATCTTTCGACAAAGAAACACCCGTTCTCCCCGTATCGTCCTCTTCTTGATACACGCAGCGGAAAGCCTTGTCGTCCGCTCCACGGTGCGTCCTGACAACATGCGAAAGCCTGTACTTAGACCTCCTCTTATCGCTAGACTTGTTCGAAAGCAGAACCGCAGAGCCACCGACACGGAACAAGCAGTTAGGTATCAGCATCGCTTTGTTGTTACCGAAGTACCAGTTCTGAGTAATGTTCTCCGTGGAAACAACAACCGCGTAAGTCTTCCTATGCACCAACAACATATCTTTCGCGAGATCAACCGCTATAACCCCCGCGCTGCAACCCATCCCGCCGAGATTATAGCTTCTGATGTTCCCTCTAAGCTTATACTTGTTCACGATCATCGCAGACAAGGAAGGAGTAGGGTTAAAAAGACTACAGTTCACAACCAAGATCCCAATATCCTTCGGATTTACACTAGTGTTCGCGAAGAGGTTATCCAACGCACCGAACATAACCTGCTCAGCTTCTTCTCTCGCAGCAGCCATCGAGATCCTCGGCGGGACGTGATGCATCGCTTCGGGGACGTAAGTGTCATCTCCTAAACCCGAACGCTCGAGGATCTTGCGCTGGAACTCCAGCGCAGAGTCCTCGAAGTCTCCCGTGAGGCGAGAGTGGTCCATATTGGAGGATATAGACGAATATGTTAAGATATGTTCAAATATGTTAATATTCCTGTAATCTAGATTTGCATATCTTCTATTATTAGAAAACCTCTTATGTATATATACTTTGGTCCTTTGACCTTGATCAATACAAGAAATCCTTTATACGAAACTAGGTTTCTTGACATGGTATCAGAGCACTAAACAAGAAAATTTTTCTTTTATCCTACTCTTGTCATCTTTGTTATCTTCTTCCTTCTAATACGACATCATGGGAAGCAAAGACGGCGATGATTTTACACAAGAATCTGGCGTGAAGAACACAGAGACTTCACAAGGACGTGTTGAGGTTCGACGTCGGACTATATCACCTTATGATCTCTCTTCCAGTGATAATCCGGGTTCTGTCATCTCTCAACCATTACTGAAAGGTCCTAACTACAATGAGTGGTCTACGAATTTGCGTATGGCACTCAAGGCAAGGAAAAAGTTTGGTTTCGTTGATGGCTCCATCCCTCTACCGAATCAGGATTCTGAAGATCTTGACGACTGGTGGACTAACAACGCCTTGGTTCTATCTTGGATCAAGTTAACCATTACCGAATCTGTCCGCTCTAATCTCTCTCATCTCGAGATTGCGAGCGATTACTGGGAACACATTAAGCGTCGATACTCTGTTAATAACGGACAGAGAGTCCAACGCATCAAAGCTGAACTTGCAACTTGCAGACAACACGGGCTCTCCATCGAAGCTTACTACGGCAAACTTATGCAACTATGGACTGCTCTAGCAGAGCACCGAATCACCAAAAACTGTGGCTGCCCGATTGGTCTTAATCTTGAGAAAGAAAGAGAAGAGGATCGCCTTCATGAGTTCTTAAAAGGACTGGATGAATCTCTCTACGGTTCGGTTAAATCAAACCTTTTATCTCGTGATCCTCTTCCATCCCTTGACGTTGCTTACAGTGCCTTACTACAAGATGAGGACTCGAAACATACTAACCGTGTCCTCGATGACAAGACCGATACAATGGCTCATGCAGTTCGTACAGGACAAAGCTCCAGATCCTTCTCTTCTCCCAACACGTTCGTGTCTAAAGAAGAAAGAATGAAGCTCACTTGCACGAGCTGTGGACGCAAAGGACATCTTGCGACAAACTGCTTTCGCACCTTAGGTTATCCCGAGTGGTGGGGAGACAGACCTCGAGGTGGCTTATCACCAGCTAATGGACGTAGCGGCGGCACTTCTGCTACTACTACTTCACGACCACCGTCTACTGATCTTGCCAAGGCAAACACAGTTACCTTCGCTCCCCAGCAACCACAACATACGACTAACATGATTACTTCAGCTGATCGTGTGGGTTTCACTGGTTTAAATGATGAGCAGTGGAAGACTCTCGTCACAATGTTGAATGAACGGAAGACATCTAATACACTTACTGGTATGTCTTCTAACTTCTCTTGGATTCTTGATTCAGGGGCGACGAATCACATGACTGGTTCTCTGGCCTCTCTTACCGATATACGAGACACAGTCTCATTACCTGTGAAATTACCTGATGGACGAATCACACTTGCTACACGAACAGGAACTGCGATTTTGAGTTCCATTCTTACGGTTCAGAATGTCTTATTTGTTGATGGACTTCAGTGCCATTTGATTTCTGTATCACAGTTAGCTCGTCAGAAAGCTTGTATCTTTCAGATTACTGATAAACTTGGACTTATTCAGGACCGCATTACCAAGACGCTGATTGGAGTGGCTGAGCAGTTGAATGGATTATACTTCGTACGAGGGATGGAATTTGCTGGCGTGGTTCATCAAGACAAGCTTGCAATGTCTGATGTTTGGCATAATCGCTTAGGACATCCCTCTTCTAGAGTTTTGGATTTTTTACCTATTTCAGTACCTATTGATAATAGTTCTCGACATAAGGTGTGTGAGATTTGTACACGCGCCAAACAAACTCGTTGTTCTTTCCCCACAAGTTCTAATAAAACTATGGCTTTATTTGAGATGGTGCATTGTGATTTATGGGGCCCTTACCGAACTCAATCTCGTTGTGGAGCTAGATACTTTCTTACCATTATCGATGATTTCTCACGAAGTGTTTGGCTCTATTTACTCTCGACCAAAACAGAGGTTGCTCAGACTATCAAAAATTTTATCGCCATGGCACAGCATCAGTTTGGTGCCAAAGTTCAGAAAATTCGTTCAGATAATGGAACAGAGTTTATGTGTATGACATCTTACTTTCGAGAACAAGGCATTTTACATGAGACGTCGTGTGTAGGAACACCACAACAGAATGGACGCGTCGAACGCAAACATCGCCACATCTTAAATGTAGCTCGAGCACTTCGCTTTCAGGCCTCGTTACCCATTGAATTCTGGGGAGAATGCATAATGACAGCAGCATATCTGATTAACCGAACTCCTACACCTCTACTTGATGGCCAGACACCCTTTGAAAGACTTTACAAACGGCCACCACCACTTGCACATCTACGGACTTTTGGATGCTTGTGCTATGCACATAATCAAAATCACAGGGGAGATAAGTTCGCATCTCGCAGCATCAAGGGCGTTTTCATCGGCTATCCATATGGTAAGAAGGGGTGGCGAATCCTCAATCCCATTACTGGAAAAATTTTTGCAAGTCGAGATGTGGTTTTCTGTGAATCACAATTTCCTTACTCCATTGAGGCTCCGCCTGAACCATCCTCTTCTCCACCAATAATTACAGATATTACATTACCTCAAGAAGACGTTACATCGGATCCTGCTCCTGTCTTGCCAGTATCATCTGATACTGTTCCTGCTGCTCAGGAATTAGTTACTCCACCAACTGGTGATATACAATTGTCCTCGGACAATGACACTGGTGATGTCTCAACACCACTTATCTCTACTACCTTACCTGAGAACTCTGTAACTCCGCTTACTACTGATGAAACAAAGGAAGCTGAAGACGTGAATGATAATGTCCAGACACAGTCACAGCCTCTCACAGAGATACCATTACCTGATACTAATGAAACAGAGACAGCAATTCCCTCTGACTTGTCGACTACGGAACTTGGGAGAGGCTTACGAACAAAGACCATTCCTGCAAAACTTCATGACTACATACTTCAAACTATCTCTCCTACAGTCATTTGTCATACTACGGCTCCGTATTCACTTGAATTTTATGTTGATTGTTCGAGATTTTCGGAAAGCCATTGTCAATTCCTTGCTGCTCTCACGTCATTAAAAGAACCTACGTCATATCGGCAGGCTATATTAGATGAAATTTGGCGTAATTCGATTCAAGATGAGTATGTGGCGCTTGTTGATAATGGTACTTGGGACGTCGTCGATTTACCTCCTGATAAACATGCACTCAGTTGCAAGTGGGTTTTTAAATACAAGTTTCGAGCAGATGGAACTTTGGAACGCCCTAAATCAAGGTTGGTAGTGTGTGGTAACAACCAGATTGAGGGAGAGGATTACGAAGAAACTTTTGCGCCCGTTGCGAAGATGACTACAGTTCGAACATTCCTTCAAATCGCGGTTTCTAGGAACTGGGAAGTTCATCAAATGGATGTTCATAATGCGTTTCTTCACGGGGATCTGAAAGAAGAGGTTTATATGCGTCCACCTCCAGGCTTCAAAGGCTCGGATAAAAACAAGGTGTGTCTTTTAAAGAAGTCACTATATGGCTTAAAACAAGCTCCTAGATGCTGGTTTGAGAAACTTTCATCTTCATTATTAACTTATGGATTTACTCAGTCCCTCTCCGATCATTCTCTGTTCATCATGGACCGCGGTACAGACTATATTATGGTTCTCATCTATGTCGACGATCTCGTCGTCTCGGCAAGTACACCAACTCTCTTAGCTTCGTTTAAAGCTTATATGCATCGATGTTTCCACATGAAGGATCTTGGCGTCTCCAAATATTTTCTTGGCTTGGAACTTGCTCGTGGTCCTCTTGGGATTTACCTTTGCCAAAGAAAGTATGCTCTCGCTATTATCGAAGAAGCCGGCTTACTTGCCGCTAAACCTGCAGCTTTTCCGGTTGAACAAAATCAGACCTTGGCTCTCGACAAAGGTTCTGATTTTGCTGATGTTGCCGCTTATCGACGTCTTATTGGACGTCTTATCTATCTTGCCGTCACGCGTCCGGACCTGGCTTACTCGGTTCACCTCCTTGCTCAGTTCATGCAGAGGCCGAAACTTGCTCATTGGAATGCTGCCTTACGCGTTGTACGTTACCTCAAAGGAAACCCAGGACAGGGTATCCTTCTTCGAGCTCATACTGAGCTCACATTATCGGTTTGGTGTGACTCGGATTGGTCAGGATGTCGCACCTCTCGTCGATCTCTTACTGGATGGTTTATTACTCTTGGTGGTTCTCCCATATCTTGGAAAACTCAGAAACAAGACTGTGTGTCACGCTCGAGTTGTGAGGCTGAATATCGGGCAATGTCATCCACGGTGCAGGAAGTTCTTTGGATACGTAATCTCCTGCGTACTTTTGGTATTCACTTCTCTTCACCAATTCCTTTACATTGTGACAGCAAGTCCGCAATTTACTTGGCTGCTAACCCTGTCTTTCATGAGCGTACGAAGCATGTGGAGAATGATTGTCATTTTATACGAGATGAAATTGTCAAGGGTGTTATCGCGACCAAACATGTCTCTACTCATTCTCAGCTTGCAGATATTTTTACTAAGCCACTTGGTCGGAAAGGATTTGATGAGTTTCTTCCCAAGTTGGGAGTTCTTGATCTTCACTCTCCAACTTGAGGGGGGGTATTGGAGGATATAGACGAATATGTTAAGATATGTTCAAATATGTTAATATTCCTGTAATCTAGATTTGCATATCTTCTATTATTAGAAAACCTCTTATGTATATATACTTTGGTCCTTTGACCTTGATCAATACAAGAAATCCTTTATACGAAACTAGGTTTCTTGACAGTCCATGAAGCGGGAGAAGGGAGCCTTGAGGTGATCGGGAGGGAGGTAACATGAGAAGTCGACGAGGTAAACGGGTCTGGGCCGGGTCGTGACGTAGACGGTTAGACCGAAGACGAGGACCGCGGAGCAGACGATGACGCTGACGAGATTGTACTGGAGGTGGAGCCAGAGGTGGCGGAGATCGTCGGGGTTGGTCTGAGAGGCTTGGACGGAGATAACGACGGCGAGGGGGAGGAGACAGAGGGTCAGGAGGTTGGAGATTACGTAGTGGTAGCCTAGCTTCACGTACTTGAGGTTCACGCTCTGGAGAAAATCGGGGAGTCTCCGGGTTTGTCGGATCTGTACTCCGACCGAACCGTCATTTCCGCCGAGTCGTGATTCTCCGGAACCGTCCATGGTCAAAGGTCTGAGAATTTTTTTGAAACTGACAAGTAAAAGAGTTTGTTTTTTTTGTACGGAAATGAGCTGATTCAGACAATGGCTGTCTGACTAATATTAAATTGGAGTTCTTTTTTTTTTAAAAAGGAGACAACTTTGACTATGACCAACCAAAAACTTTGAATTAGAGAAAAAAATTGTCTGAGATCACGAGGGTTTGTGTCTGAGAATGGAGAGGAGAAACCAAGAAGCTGAGAAAGAAATCAGAGAGAAACGGAAAGGAAGGTGGTGGTAAGTGGAGGGAGGGGTCCGAGGGAATCTTGAGGAACGAGAGGAGCCATGTGACCTGTTTTTTTTTTTACCTTTTTCTTTTGCTTTTTTAAGAAATCAGTATTTTTTTATTAATAAAAAAGTGTATAAAAATTTAGCATATCTATCTGTAAATGTACTTCTTTTTAGAAAATGTTTGCGCGTGTGCCAAATATGAGCTTTCGTAGATACGTGAATAACACCAACTTTCTTATTTTTTTATTAAGTTTTGATTGAATAAAATTAGTTTAAATTACTTGTTGTTTTGTGATAAATGAGTGTTTAACTTTATCACAAAAAGCAAGTTGGGAAAGAGGGGAGAGTGCTAGTGGACTGGGAAAAAAATCCATTAACATTTATGTAAATAATTTTACCACTGAAAAAGAAACTTATATTTTAGAAAGTTTTCTAAATCTGAATACTACTATTGTGACATGTGATTGATGAAATGTTATCTAAAGTTGAACAGCATTGTTGACTTCGTAATCACCTATAATTTATAAATGTGGCTAATACTGTAGTAAATGCTATCCCATTGGAATTTGATATTCTCTCCTATCACGCTTTCTCTTATTTGAATTTTACGTTTCTCATTTTCTAAAGTTGCTTGAAAATACCGTAATCAACATTCTCCCATATTGCATCGCATGAGCCCATTGAGCTCAATTCCTTAAAGCCTATTGAGCCCAATCACTTTAAAACCCATTGGGCTTAATTGTTAGTAATCTGTCACCTCCGGTTGTCGCACGGCTCTTGACATTCACCGGACTTAGCTCTGACCACTGCTCTCAGTTATTAACTTATTACCGAACTTACAAATTACTTTTCTTTCCTCTTTCAACTTTCAACCAAACATGGAAAAAATCAAGAAAAAGCATTGAGGATAATATTAGTGTAAGCTGTAAGCAAAAAAGAGTTGTGTAGTTTTCAGTTGTGTAATTACTTATTACTCAAGCTTAATTGGATTTGGGCTGCTGCAAGATTCATACTTTGTTTTCTTCTCTCTGTCTCTTTACGTTTTCTGGTAAGCAATCTGAGATTTGTGGTTCCGTAGTTGTGATCTCATTTCGAACAGATCAATAAAGTTTCTTCTTTTAGCAGCTTTTCCCACTAAATTCGAGCTCAGGACTCTCTGAAACTCGCCTAGATCCTGCTTAAGTCTGTGATTATATCTTCAGAGTTTGCTTAGCTTTCTCAGATCCCAAGCTAATCCCAAGTGGCTCTGTGGAGATCTCTGTTGTTCAGGCATATATATGCGTTGAGAGTGGTCTTGTACAATGATGGAGATAAAGAGAAAAATGGGGGTTGCTCATTTCGTTCGCAGGATCAAACAGCCACGTGGGATTTGGGTGAAGATGGCATTCATTGTTGTGTTGGGTCTCTGCTTCGTCTTCTTCTGGTCCTTCTTATCTTCCTACGCTTCTTCCTTCAACGTTCAGAGAGAGAGCTTCGACGACATAGCTGAGCCAGTGTCATCTCGCACCAAGCCAGCTCATCATAACGAGGTATCTGATTCTAGCAAATCACATGAGAGAAGCAGAGTTGAGTCTGGTCCGAGGTCAAAAGAGGGGAGACACGTTGGTGGTGGGTCTGTTCATAAACACGAAACCAAGAAAAAGAAGGAGCATGTTGTTGTGTCTCATCCACATAAGAAGAAGGATTTGCCTAAGCCTGTGGTAGTTAAAGAAGAAGAAGCTGTGGTTAAGGAGGTTCAAGAACAAGTAGAAGGAGAAACTGAGGAGTCTGAGTCTAATAAGGAAGATGGAGAGGAAGGAACTGAGTCAGACAACAATGAAGGAGAGTCCGATGGAAATGGAGACGAATCAAGTGCATCAGTGGACGAAGAAGTGGAAGAAAAGAAGGAGGAAGTAGAGATAAGTAAGAAGAGGAAGAGGAAAGGCCCAGTGTTCGATCCTAAAGCTGAGTATAGCTGGAGACTGTGTAACACTAGGAGCAAGCATAATTACATGCCGTGTATTGATAACAATGGCTTAATAGGGAGGCTTCAGAGTTACAGACATAGAGAGAGGAGTTGTCCTAAGAAGCCTGTCATGTGTCTTGTTCCTCTACCGCATGATGGCTATGATCCTCCTGTTCCCTGGCCTGAAAGCAAATCTAAGGTTTAAGATTATTCATCTTCTTTACTTTGATTTAAGTTAGTTTTGATCTCATGATTCTCTGTTCACCTCAGATATTGTATAAGAACGTGGCGCATCCGAAGTTAGCTGCATATATAAAGAAGCATAGTTGGGTGAACGAGTCCGGTGAATACCTAACTTTTCCACAGAACAAGACTGCCTTCAGCGGGAATGTTCTTCAGTACCTTGAATTCATTCAAGAGGTGAGTGTCATTTGTGTAGAGGCAAACTTTGTGTAAGAGAAGTGTTTGAAAACATGGAATTGGTGTTTTTGATAGATGGTACCAGATATAGAATGGGGAAAGAATGTTCGTATAGTGTTGGACATTGGATGCTCAGAGTCAAGTTTTGTAGCTGCATTGCTGGATAAGGATGTTTTGACAATATCTCTAGGCTTAAAAGACGATCTAGTAGACTTAGCACAGGTCTCTCTTGAGCGTGGGTTTCCTACTTTCGTCAGTGCTTTGGCAAGTAGAAGGCTTCCTTTTCCTAGTGGAGTCTTCGATATAATTCACTGTTCTGCTTGCAGAGTTCACTGGCATTCTCATGGTAAGTGTCTCTCTCTTACAGTGTCATGAGTTTCAATTTGCTTCTTAAGTCATATGATTATTTGAGCTTTTGGCAAATCTCAGGTGGTAAACTTCTTCTGGAGATGAACAGGATTTTAAGACCTAATGGTTACTTCATACTGTCAAGTAATAATGAAAAGATCGAGGATGATGAAGCGATGACTGCATTGACAGCTTCTATTTGTTGGAACATTCTTGCACACAAAACAGAAGAAGCAAGTGAAATGGGAGTGAGAATATATCAGAAACCAGAATCAAATGATATCTATGGACTGAGGAGGAGGAAAAATCCACCTCTTTGCAAGGAAAACGAGAACCCAGACGCAGCTTGGTAAGTAAAAGCAATTGGTGATATAATAGCTTTTTTTTTATCTTTTCTTTCAATGAACTTGTTTGGTGAGTCTGCTGAGCTTTATGGATAGGTATGTGCCGATGAAAACGTGTTTATATGAGATACCGTCAGCTATAGAACAACATGGAGCAGAGTGGCCTGAAGAATGGCCAAAGAGACTTGAAACATACCCTGAGTGGTTAACCAGCAAAGAGAAAGCCGTTGGTGATACAGATCACTGGAAAGCTATGGTTAACAAGTCTTACCTCACTGGACTAGGCATCGACTGGTTACATATCCGGAATGTGATGGACATGACAGCAATCTATGGCGGGTAATGAGGAAAAGAAGAACTCTTCTTTTATTGCTCTTCTTAGAACTTAATTTATTATGCATTTGCTAGTTTTGAATCTTTACAAAAATTCCAACAGATTTGCGGCGTCACTGGTGAATCAGAGCGTGTGGGTGATGAATGTAGTGCCAGTTCATTCGCCAGATACGCTTCCTTTCATATACGAGAGGGGGCTCATTGGTATATACCATGATTGGTGTGAACCATTTGGAACATATCCAAGATCTTATGACCTTCTTCATGCTGATCATCTCTTTTCACGCCTCAAGAACAGGTAATAGTTAAATACTAGTGATATTATGTATCTAAACTCTGATTGGCAAATGAGAATTCTCCATCTTCTTCTTCTTACAGGTGTAAGCAACCGGCTTCGATAGTTGTGGAGATGGATAGATTGACGAGGCCTGGAGGTTGGGTGGTGGTACGTGACAAAGTGGAGATATTAGAGCCATTGGAAGAGATATTAAGAAGCTTGCATTGGGAGATACGTATGACTTATGCTCAAGACAAAGAAGGAATGTTGTGTGCTCAGAAGACGTTGTGGCGTCCATGATGCTTTTTTTTTACACTTTTGTTACCGTCTGTATCTATCAGATATTACAGTTGAGTTACTTGTATACACATCTTCATGTCTTTACACAACCTGTCTTTGTTTGTTTGTGGTCGGAAAATGACGTGGCCAGTAAGGTGGGTCGCTAGATGTCATATGTCTAAATACTGAGATAAGATCGCTAGGTCAGAAGAACACATCACTGTTCCTGATATTTTTGTTTTTTTTTCCCTTTCATCTCCTCCGTAGACTTTTCGCTATTTTACCGACATTTAATGGATGTTTTCTTCAGATACTTAAACTAGATCAGCTCAAGTGGGCCCATCTTAATCCTCGGACACGCGCAGCGTTCCCATTAGATACAACAGAAAAGCTGTGATCTTAGTTGTGGTGGTGGGGGTTACACAAGTATAATCTCGGCCATAAACAATATTTCTCTTCGATATCTTTTAATCTTTGTTTCTTTTAGTATTCGTACACCACGAGTCTAGACGAGTCAGGATTTGTGGATAGAGTTTCTTCTTTGGTGAGTTTTGTTTTCTCTTTTATATATTGAAATATTATTACTTTTCATTCTCTTGGGATCTTCATATTTTGAGAAGCTTCTAGTGTTGGCAAAGGTAGTTACTTTTGTTCTTGAAGGACCACAATTTCAATTTCAGAGCTTCTTTGAAACTTTTAACGTTTGTGATTCAACAACTTATTGCAGCTCAATTGTTTATGCTGTTATTGGTAGTGACTGTGCGTTGCATGATGGGAATATTCTTTCCTTATTCTCTTTTTTTCATGTCCTTACGATAATTCTTTCTGTTCCTCAAAACCAGGTCTCTGCTTTTGCATCGGAACTAAAGCTTACACACAAGGGTTTTCACTTTTCTGGTGGAGTGAGTTTTTTAACCTTGGGTTTTACATACTCTTTGATCCTCTTCCTCTGTGTCATGGAGGAGACTTGTGAGACACTCAACAGTGGTGAAGCCTTTCACATCTCTAGATATCAAAACTATAACCAGCACAGCCCCATAATCTCCTCCCCCTGGTTGGATCTGAGAGTGTTCTACGTCAGGATAAGTAATTTCAAGGTGGAAGATTCAACCCCTGAGGTCCTCACCATCAACCACATTCCTCTGGATCCAGACACGCTTCTGGAGATAAACGGTGTTAGGATGAGCATGTATTCAGAAGGGTGTTCTTCACAGCTCAGGAGGGATCGTGTTGATAAGAAATCTGAAGAAGCTACTTATGTTAGCACAGACAATATCAGGTTAAGTGGTAGCGTAAAGTTTGAGGTTTATGACAAGGAGGAGCTAATCTTGTATGGAACTCTTGAAATGTCTGATAGTAATGGGATCACGGGGGAATCGAAGAAGCAGTGGAACATGACTTGTGAAGCTGAGATCACTTCAGGGTCTGGTTTCTTAAAGGAGAAGAGTAGAAACAGTCAAGAGTTATTAATGCCTGCTTTGCCAACTATTGAGGTCTATGTCACTGGCTGCTTCTTAGGAACACCCATCATCTTAACCAAGACACTGCAGCTTGGTTTGAGAAAGAAGCAAAGTAGAAGAATGGCGTTGGATTCAATTCCTGAGTATGAAACTGCAGAAGAGCCTCAGAAAGACACCTCGTCTGAGCTTGATCTTCAGGTAAGTTTAATAATGATCTGAAGTCGTTCTTTACTGTTTGAAGATATAGCATATACCTGATACGATCTTCTTTCTTCTCATTGCGTCACACTTTTTTCTTGAACATTTTTTTTGTTTTGCGTTCAGCCAATTGATTAACATTTCTATAAGATGTTTTTGGATCTCTTTTTTTTTTGTTGGGCAAAGTTTTTGGATCTCATTAAGTACATGTTTGTTGGTAGTATTAGGAAGATAAAAATCGTTTATAGAATTCAAGTGGACCAGTCTCCCAGCTGGTGAATGTGGCATGTGTCTAGACACAGTTTACAACTGAAGGAGACAAATAAAAATCTTCCATATGCCTTCGCTATCTTGAAGCTCTTATCCATTTGGCTTCTACTTCTATAACACAATGATGGTGCCCACATATTGTTGATTTAAAAAGTCTGTCAAATACTTTTGAATCATTCTAGGCTTATAAGAGTGTTTCCTTTTCAACATTTTTGGACTAGCGGTTTAATAGTAAATTGGCAATGGGTGTTGACATAGAAGCTTTCTTGTATGATAAGTAACTAGCAAATGTGTCCTTAAAATATATTATCCTTATCTATAGGCAGCAGAATACGCGAAATACAAAGAAGAATACAATGGAGACATGTATTGGAGGAGAAGTGAGTGCTTAGATGGAGAGATGTCATGGTTCAATGCAGGTGTAAGAGTTGGAGTTGGGATTGGACTTGGTGCATGTGTTGGTATTGGGATTGGTGTCGGTCTTCTCGTACGTGCTTATCAATCAACAACCAGAAATTTCAGGAGGAGGCTTCTCTAGTTTATAAAAAAATGAAATTTATAAAGAACTAGAGGTTGGCCCGCCCTACGGGCGGGTGAGTTACAATAATCTTACTTTATATATAAAATTATTATAGTTTTGTAGAACACTTGAAATTTTGAATATTTTAACATTTGTTTTGAAGTTGTTTTATTGTTGTGTATAGACCAGTGTGTGTTGTTGTTTCATTTTTACTTGATATTATATATTATGGTGGAGCTCGGCTGTTCTGTCCATAGGGAAGCAATGTGTGTGATTGTTTGTGTTTGTTTTGTATATTATGGTGATGATGTTTTTAGTTAATAGTTTTAGTGTGGTCTGATTTGGAGGAATGTTTATATAATTTTGTATATGATTTAGTATTTATAGTTTAGCAAGGAACTTGTCGATATAGGTGTGTGAAACTTGATAATGTGAGAGTAATTTTGTATATTTTATCGTGTAGTTATAGATTCTGGTTGAGTAGTTACTTAGTTGCGTGAGAGTTTGTGGGATCCAACCTTATTTTCTTACCATAGCCATTAACACATGTGTTGTGATCTTTGTCAGGAAGGGTAAATTTAGTTATGATCTAAGTTGTTTGCTTAGCAAGATAATTCACATTGAAAACGTTGGGGATTGATGGTGGAAGATCCCTCAAATATGTTAAGTATTTGTGTTCCTAACGAAGCTCTAAGTGTGGTGGCGATGATTTTATTATTTAAAAAGTGATGTGACTTTTTTTCCGAAGTTGTAAGCCTTTGTGTTTTTATTTGAGAATATGTTTGCTGCCGACAAAAAAAAAATATGTTTGCTATTATGTCCGGAGAAATTATATTTTTAATTTAAATTTTGATGGTTGTTTCTATTTTTGATGATTCACTCATTTTATTATATTTTTTTGTTTAGAATTATTTTGATGTAAAAATTTAATTACATAATTTAGTTGTTAGTATGGTATTTAAAAAAAAAATGAGACCGTAAACCAAATTTTTCATAGTGTATTAGGGAAAAGAATCATCTAAAGGAGATTTTTTAATATTAAGATGATTCATCTAAATATGAAGATTTTGTTTTCACTTTCTCTCTGTACATTTATTTTAGAAGTTTGAAAAATAAAAAAATTGCGATCTTCTCATAGTTAGTATAATATTTTATATGTGTACGCTTTTGTATTAATGGTTTTAAATTTTATTTATTTCAAGTTATTTTGTTACAGTAAATTAAATATATGGATTATCTATTAATATGTGTGTAATTAGATTTTATAATATGTTTAAATTATTTTCTTTTACATCTTATAAATCCACGAGGATTTCGATTTGCAATGTTTTCCGTCGAAAGACGTCTTCATCCCCGACGGCAGCCTCATCAACCATACAATTTCATGGGTTTCCCTTGGGTCTGAGCGTTGGATTTCATTGGAATATAGATTGTTGGGCATTCGTTCTGCAAAAAAAGATTAGTATTGTTGGGCTTTCATTCTGCAGAAAACGTATAGTATTTCAGTTGTTTTAGTAAAGATAGTATTTTAGAATGGTTTAGAAGTTTTTTAGATTGGTTTAAAAGTGGGACAGGTGTCACTAAACCCCCCTGCCAAGTGTCTCAAGAAGAGTAAAAACCCAACTTTATATATATAGATACTTCTTTTTCATAACCGTATAGTATTTTGGGTGTGATGTGAAATAAAACACTTTGGTGTGGGTTTGTTGGCATCTGATTTCCTGTAAATAAATGAGGGAGAGAGTTAGCTTTTTGTACTCAGAACTTGGCTGGAGAGAACTTGTAAACTAGATAATATTGGTTACAGATTTCTGGTTTACTTCCTTTGAAATTTTAAATTAAATCTTTTGATAAGCAAACAACTCTCGTATTGATTATCAAAGAGAAACACAATCCATTAACCACACTTCTCTCATGAAATCAACTTTTCTGAACTCAGAAACACTTTTGAAAATAACCTAATTTGCAGAGAATAATCTCAAACAATCTTTCTCAATGACGACACTCGATAATCCTCCCTATGACGAGATCTAACTATTTATCTTCCAGCACATATAAACGAATATTAAAAGGTCTATAGTCAGTTATAGCTTTTTTCTCTTACTTCGTCAATTGTCACATTCAACGCTTCTTTCTTTCACCTCCTTTGTTCTTCTCACTTGCATATGCCTTTTCTATCTTTTCCATATTAATCATCCTTTTTTATACTGAAGTCGAATCGATCACTCTTCTATCGTTGTCTCTACTGAAGACTTCAAATCAAAAGTATTGGCACTAGGAGATATTAAAAAGTATTAACATAAGAGTTGACTATTGATCTTGCTCTTTCAGGAAGGCGCCACAGGTTGAATCATTCTTTTCAGATGACTGTTTCGGACACAACACCCCAAACTTGTCCAATGATATCTCCCAAGTTCTATTGACATTTGAGACATTATTTGTTAATTTGTAACATGTGTTGCAAGTAACAGTAACATTCCTACGAGTCCGTTTGCAAGGAACAAATCTTGTCTAGCAAGAGAAGCAACATCATGAGGTACTATAACAATTACTCCACGTGGATTCTTCTCTCTCCTCTTCTTGTGCTCATCCTTGCTTCAAATGTTGTCTCCCTTTCGAGCTCGTGTCAAACCGAATCATGTGGAAGTATAAAGATCCCGTACCCCTTTGGAATCCAAGAAGGTTGCTATTCCAACGAATGGTACAAAATCGAATGCAGAAACGATACTTACCCCTTCCTTTCCAAGATGGGCCTAGAAGTTGTGGATCTCTCTCTTTCGGGTGAGAGAGGGGATGATTATTCTACCAATTCATACAGCTCCAGTTCATACGGGTCAATCCGTATTAAAAGCCCGATAACCTCCGTTGGATGTTCCAGAGCCGGAAAAGATTCAGGATCGGTTTTGAATTTGACGGATAGTCCTTTTTTCTTTGAAGATGGAAACAGCCTAGTCGCCGTTGGTTGCAACAGCAAAGCATCGTTGACTAACATTGAACCGATCAAAGTGGGATGCGAGTTGAATTGCACTGCAAGAAAAGAGAGGTTGCCTAGCCAAAGCATCCCCATCCCTTTCTTCGACGATGATTGGTGTTCCAACAATCCCGTTTGTACAAAGAACAAAGGGGAAGAAGAAAGAAGGTGCGATGGTAACGGTTGCTGCGAAGAATCTGTACAAGGTTTTCAGGATCAAAGGGTGATCGGTGTCAGTATAGAGAGCTTTGATCAAGGACAAGGAAACTCGACATTCGGAAAGTGCAGAGTTGCTTTCTTAACAGATGAAGTCTACACGTTATCTAATGCAACCAAGCCAGAAAAGTTTTTCTCTAGAGGGTATGCTACAGTTAGAATGGGATGGGTCATTCAGACTAATAACCTTTCTTACATAAAATCCTTGGGCTGCAAAAGTGACAAAGAGTACTTGAATCTTCCATATAGAACTTTTCTCGCAACAAGGTGCATATGCAACAGTGTCATCATTTCTGGGACCAATTATGCAAATTGTGGGTGCAACCAAGGTTACACAGGCAACCCCTACCTCTTTAACGGATGCCAAGGTCAGTAAAATTATTTCGAAAATTCTCTCTTTGTATTTTTGTAAACATCTGGTCAGGATTACAACATCTTGAACGTTTGGTGGCCCTCATGTAATACATATAAATCATACGATCTCTCATATCCATTATCCAGATATTGATGAGTGCCAAGTACGCAATCCTGATGGAAGTGGAAGGCGCTGGCACTGCAGAGATAGCGACACTTGCGTAAATCAGCCTGGAACTTTTCGTTGCGTTGGAAAGAAGACTGGAGCAATAATGATAGGTAGTTCACTAAATGTATCTTCACTAAACGATTTTTTTTTTTTTTTTGTCAACTGTCTTCACTAAATGATACTCTCGCAAATTTGAACATTTGCTGATCCTCAATATACGTTTTGTGCTATTTTCAGGAGTAGGTTCAGGTTTTGGCGTCTTAGTCCTAGTAGGTGGAATTTGGTTGTTGAGAAAATTTCTTAAAAAGAGAAGGATGATTCGGAGGAAAAGAATGTTCTTCAAACGTAACGGGGGACTATTGTTACAACAACAATTAGAAACAAGAGATGGTAACGTCGAGAAGACAAGAATATTCACCTCAAGAGAGCTTGAAAAAGCTACAGAAAACTTCAGCGACAACAGAATACTTGGGCAAGGTGGTCAAGGAACTGTGTACAAAGGAATGCTGGTAGATGGTCGGACGGTTGCTGTTAAGAAATCTAAAGTTGTAGACGAAGATAAACTAGAGGAGTTTATCAACGAGGTCGTCATTCTATCCCAGGTCAACCATAGACATGTCGTCAAGCTCCTAGGTTGTTGCCTGGAGACGGAAGTTCCTGTTCTGGTTTATGAGTTTATCCCCAACGGTAACCTTTTCCAACACATACATGAAGAGTCTGACGATTACACAATGATATGGGGTGTGCGTCTACGCATTGCGGTTGATATAGCAGGAGCTCTTTCGTATTTGCACTCTGCTGCGTGCTCTCCAATCTATCACAGAGATGTCAAGTCAACAAACATACTACTAGACGAGAAATATCGAGCGAAAGTGTCAGACTTCGGTACTTCAAGAACAGTAACTGTAGATCATACTCACTGGACCACGGTTATTTCAGGGACGGTCGGATATGTAGATCCAGAGTACTACGGATCTAGCCAATATACCGATAAAAGTGATGTTTATAGCTTTGGTGTCATCCTTGTTGAGCTAATCACAGGGGAGAAGCCTGTGATAACCTTACCGGACTCTCAAGAAATAAGAGGCTTGGCCGATCATTTCAGAGCTGCCATGAAAGAGAATAAATTCTTGGATATTATTGATGCTCGAATAAAAGATGCTTGCAAACCGGAACAAGTAATGGCGGTGGCAAACCTAGCGAGGAAATGTTTGAACTCCAAGGGGAAGAAGCGGCCATATATGAGAGAAGTGTTTGCTCAATTGGAGAAGATATGTTCATCTCCAGAGGATCCATTGGTAAAGATTGAAAATGACAATGATGATGATGAAGAGGAAGAAGGAATGAATATGATAGAGATTGCTGATTCATGGACCACTGCTGTTACTGCTCCAGCCTTCAGTATTGTCGCTTCGCCTTCCTCGTCAGATGCTAAACCATTGTTTCCTCATCCCACACGGTAAACTATAAGAAAACCTGGTAGTGTTGAATAAAATTGATGGTGTTTTCAAAGATTTGTGTGAAAATTGTTGTAATTGTTGTTCATTGTTACAAACTAAATTGATGGTGTTTTCGATCTTGTATAAAATTTGGTAGTATATCTATACTTTTAGCCTTTATCTTGGTTGTATTAATTTAAGGTTTAAGATGGTAAAGCTCGAGAGTCTTTGGTAATATTAAAACCTTGTCTCACACGCAGTCGTTTGTTTGACATAAGACAACCAAATCAGTTTGTTCTTACAGACAATACTATCCACTATCTCATAACTCACTCATTGCACAAGAACCCGATGTAGTCACCTCAAGATAGCAGGTCAAAGTTTATATATGTTCAACTTCCTTTTATGATGAAAGAGAGATATCACCAAGCACTCAGCTAAGTGGGTTATGTTGAAATGTTGATTGTTGAGTGGTTCTCGGACTTGGTCATATGACAGTTTCCTGCAGATGAATGTGGATATGTGGCTTAGATATACAGTTTACAACTGAAGGAGACAAATTAAAAAACTCGCATATGCTTTTGTTAGCTTGAAGCTCTTATACTTTTGCCTGCTGCTTCAATGACCCAATGCCAATGGTGGTGCCCACATATTACTCTGAAGCATTTTATGCTTATCAGAACGTTTCCACTTCAACATTCACTAATAATGGTAGGAACTGAGTAGTATAGTAAATACACAGTGGGAGTTACTGGATAGATGCCAGTATGAGAAGTAAATGTCCTTCAAAGTATGATTCTTATTGTGGCCAGTGTCCTTAAGTTATCGTTCTTTTTCTGTGTGTAGGCAACAGAATACGCTAACTACAAGAGGAATACAAAGGAGACATGTATTGGAGAAGTGAGTGCTTAGATGGAAAGATGTCATGGTTCAATGCAGATGTTGGGGTTGGACTTGGTGCATGTGTTGGTCTTGGCATTGGCGTGGGTCTTCTCATTCGTACTTATCAGTCAACTACTAGAAACTATAGGAGGAGGCTTCTCTAGTTTAAATAATATATTCTACATTTTGCAACTTTTTACCTTGAAATTTTGAAATAATCTTTTTTAATTGTTTGTATTTTGGGTGTGATTGTGTAGGATTGAGAGTTTAAAAAAACTTTTGATTCAGAAGTTTGCTGATGAGGATAAGATTAGAGAGGTCTACAAAGCCTAATTCACTGACTTCTTTTGGGCTTCAATGATTTTGAGTAGCTTTTATTTTTGGGAGAATCCTCTTTTTCTCTTCAACAACTTGTATCTGTATGTGATGTGAATCAAACCTTTTTGCATGGAACTTGCAAACTAGCTCTGTTGTAATGCCTTTAAATATTTAACTGTATACTTATGATTCATGTACATAAGTTGAAATTTTGCAGTCTGTTACTGTAGTCACTAAATATGATAACTAAATCAAAGATCATACAAACTACAAAGTGGTTAACTATGTGAAAGTCAATGATATGTATACATCACTGGATTATTGAATGAATATTATAATGTTCTTAGAATGGTGGAGTTGAGCAATCATTCTTCTGTCTTAGTTTATGCAAAATATGCTGAATAATTAAGTTTTGGTCAAACCCAAAGGAAGAATTGGGGAATACAAAAAAGACTTTTGTGATTAATTAATTAATGATAAATTAGTTTATTTTTGTATATTTAATACAAAGACTTAAAAAGAAATGTATTAAGTACACTAGATGGTATAGTTTTTGTGAGGTATGAAAATGAAATTTAGAACTATATATGGTTGCTTGCGGCATCTAATCTTCTAATCTATTATAACTGAAACAACTTAAGGTTGAGTATTGACCTTAAGCTATTAGAAATTCTCCAGCAGTTGATTTTTATCCTCGGACGAAACCTGTTTCAGACACAGTACCCCAACCTGTCCTACTATATCTCCTGTGGATATAACCTTATGTGTTGCAAGTGATTGGAACTTAACTGTGAGTCGGCCTGCATGCTTACTTGATTGGCAAGGAACAAAGTCAGTCCAACCAGAGAAGCAATATCATGAGGTTCTATGACAATTACTCTTTCTCGAACTATCTATCTCTCCTACTTATATCCCTCTTTATTTCAAAATTTCTCACTGTCTCGAGCTCGTGTCAAACCAAATGTGGAAATATAAGGATCCCATACCCCTTTGGTATAAAAAGTGGTTGCTATCTTGACGACTGGTACGAAATCGAATGCAAAAATGCAACCATTCCGTTCCTAGTCAAGATGGGCATGGAAGTTGTGGATATCTCTGTTCCAGGTGACAGAGCTGATTTTGACGTCGGTAGCAATTTTTATTACAGAGAGACGTTATTCGGAGGGATCCGTATCAAAAGCCCTATAACATCCGTTGGATGTTCCAGAGATGGAATCGCACAATCTTCTGGTTCAGTTCTGAATATGACGGATAGCCCTTTCTTCTTCGGAAATGGAAACAGCCTCGTAGCCGTTGGTTGCAACAGCAAGGCGTCGTTGACTCACATGGAGCCTATCAAGGTGGCATGCGAGTTGAATTGCAACGCAAGCAAAGAGACGTCACCAGACAAAACCATCCCTTTTTTCAACCAGACCGGCTGCTCAGATACCATGTTGTCTTATGCATACAAACCTGTCTGTGCAAAGACAAAAAGAAAAGAAGACACAAGCTGTGATGGCAACGGGTGCTGCCAGGCAAGTCTACCGGATGATGTTGAGGCTCGACAGGTGATCGGCGTCAGCTTAGAGAGCTTTGATAATGAAAACTCCACAAAACAAGAATGCAAGGTCGCTTTCTTAACAGATGAAGTCTACACGTTACGGAATGCAACCAAACCACAAAGATTGTTCGCAAATGGGTATGCTACAATTAAGATAGGATGGTTCGTCCAAACAAAGAATATGTCCTTTTTAAACTCCTTGAGCTGCGAAAACAAAGATGAGTTCTATATGTTAACCACTGATAGTCAATACAGTATAAGTTGCATATGCAATAATATTACCATTTCTGGGACCAATTATGCAAACTGCGGATGCAACGGAGGTTATATAGGCAACCCTTTCCTGATTAACGGATGCAAAGGTTAGTAAATTGTCTTTTTTTTTCTGTGTGATGATATATATCTTACATGTCTGGATACCAACGTAATAACCTACGAAAGATCGTCAGATAGTTACAGTTTCATATCTAATATTCAGATTTTAATGAGTGTGACCAAATGAACAATCCTGATATATATCTCCGCCGGCGGTACTGTGGAGTAGGCGACATTTGTGTGAATCTGGTTGGACATCATAAATGCGAGCGCAATAAGACTGTACCGATAATGATAGGTAAGCCACATAATATATCTTCAGCTTCATCTATCATCATGAAGATAAGCCAGCAAATTAACGATGCGATAATCATCAGCATATACCTTCTTTTCGTGTGGGTTTTTCAGGAGTAAGTGCAGGTTTTGGCATCTTAGTCCTAGTAGCTGCAATCTGGCTGCTTAGAAAGTTTCTTAAAAAGAGAAGGATCACTCAGAGAAAAAAGAAGTTCTTCAAACGTAACGGGGGACTCTTGTTGCAGCAACAATTAAAAACAAGAGACGGCAACGTGGAGAAGACAAGAATATTCAGCTCCAGGGAGCTTGAAAAAGCCACTGCAAACTTCAGCGAAGACAGGATACTTGGGCAAGGTGGTCAAGGTACTGTGTACAAGGGAATGCTAGTAGATGGTAGGACGGTTGCTGTCAAGAAATCCAAAGTTGTGGATGAAGATAAACTAGAAGAGTTCATTAACGAGCTCGTCATTCTCTCTCAGATCAACCATAGACATGTAGTCATACTTTTGGGGTGTTGTCTTGAAACAGAAGTTCCTGTTCTGGTTTATGAGTTTATCTCCAATGGTAATCTTTTCCAGCACATACATGAAGAATCTGATGATTACACAATGATATGGGGCATGCGTCTGCGCATTGCGGTTGATATCGCAGGAGCTCTTTCGTATCTGCACTCTGCTGCGTGCTCTCCTATTTATCATCGAGATGTCAAGTCAACAAACATATTACTAGATGAGAAATATCGAGCCAAGGTGTCCGATTTTGGTACTTCAAGAACAGTAACCGTGGATCATACTCACTGGACGACTCTTATTTCAGGTACAGTTGGATATGTGGATCCAGAGTATTATGGATCTAGTCAATATACCGACAAAAGTGATGTCTATAGCTTTGGAGTCATCCTGGTTGAGTTAATCACAGGAGAGAAGCCAGTAATAACACTTTCAAATTCTCAAGAAATAAGAGGCTTAGCGGATCATTTCAGAGCAGCCATGAAAGAGAACAAGTTAACTGATATCATGGATGTTCGAATAAGAAATGCCTGCAAACCAGAACAAGTAATGGCAGTGGCAAATCTAGCAAGAAGATGTTTGAATTCAAAAGGGAAGAAGCGGCCATATATGAGAGAAGTGTTTACCGAGTTGGAAAAAATATGTATCATCTCCAGAGGATTCACTGGTAGAGATTGAAAATGAAGATGGTGATGATGAAGAGGAGGAAGGAATGGATATGATAGTCATAGCTGACTCAGGGAACGTTGGTGTTACTGCTCCAATGGCTTCGCCTTCCTCGTCAGATGTTAAACCATAGTTTACTCGTCCCACATGGTAATGGTGAATAAGATTGATGTTGCACATGGTAATGGTGAATAAGATTGATGTTGTTTTCAAAGGTTTGTGTGAGACTTGTGTTACTTGTTGTTTATTGTTTTTCGACAAATAATTTAGATCTTGTATAATATATTGTTGTATAATACATTTAGTTTTGCAGCCATCTCCACGTTTGTTGTCTCACACTGCATGTTAAGCTATCCGCCATGTTGTTCTACGTCTGTGGAAAGAAACAGAGAAATCGATTAAGTTTAAGATGACAAAACTGGTTCAAAATCGATTAAGTCCGATACGATAAATGGGAAAGCATGAATATGATGGTGCAATGGCTTCTTGGCTAGCTGCAAGATAATCAAGGAATTGCTTGGAAAAATCTTTTTATTTATTAATAAAAAAATCTTTTTATTTTCTGGTTTCAGTTCTTTCGGTCAAAAGTTACATAAACTGTAAAAAAAAAAAGAAGCTCTTTTAATCAATTTAACATCTTTTCGAAAAAGATGGGAGTCATTGGTTGTTCTAAAATACGCATTTGGTCTGACGGTGAGAAACCCTATAACACATAACTGTATATACGGATGTTTATGCGGAGCATAGTACATATATTTTTATATAGAAAAATAGAATATTTAGTAACTATAAAGATAAATCAAAAATATTTTATCATAAACCTGTATATTTCTAAATATTTTTATTTTAAAATAAATAGTATAGTTTTAAATAGGAAAAATCGCATAAAAAACCTTCAAAATGTCACTTACTAGCATTTTAAACCTTGAAGTTTTTTCACTAACACATTTAACTTTTAAAGTGACATTTGCTTTATAAGAAACCTCCAGAGTGAAAAGTTGACCGGTTTTACAGGTAAAAAAAATGATGTCTCAGGTTTTTTTTCAAAAAAAAAAATTAATTAATAAAATAAACATAATAATAGTTAAATTTCGGAAAATTAAATTAAAAATCACAAAATTAAATAAACATTCAGATTGTTTTTAAAAAAAACTTTCAAAAAATTAAATAAAGAATTATGAAATTTAATAAAATTTAGAAAATTAAATAAAATAACAAAAATAAATAAATTAAATTTAAAACAGAAAAATCATATTTTTTGTAAAAAAATAATTATTTTTTTAAATTATATTTTTTTAAAAAAATTTATATTTAAAAAAAAAAATTAGAAAATTCTAAAATTCTAATTTTTAAAGAATTTTTTTTTTAAATATCATTGCATCATTTACGATAACAAGTTCAAATATATCACTTAAAAAGATGATGGGTTTTCACCTATCCGATAACAATGACGTTTTTGGTATATCTCCAATAATAATTTCTGATATCATTGTTAAAATGCAACATTAATCGTCATTGTTAATGATTATGTGAAAAATCACCATCGTCATAAATGATGTATTTGAATTTTTATTGTAAATGATGCTATGCTATTTTTTAAAAAAAAAACTTGTATTTAAATATTTTTTTTGAACTTTTGAATTTCCTATATTTTAAAATATTTATGAACTTTTATTTCTTTTATGAATTTTAATTTATTTTATTTATTTATTGATTTTTTAGTTATTTTTTATTTTTATTTAATTTTATAAATCTTTATTTAATTTTTTGAAAGTTTTTTAAAAATCAGTTCTGAATGTTTATTTAATTTGTGATTTTTATTAAATTTTCCTATTTTTATTTAATTTTCCAAAATTAAATTATTATTTTTATTTATTTTATTAATTAAAATATTATTTTTTGAAAAAAAAACTAAAACATTACTCCCTCCGTTCCTAAAAGATGATAGTTCTAGAGAAAATTTTTGTTTTTAAAAGATAGTTGTTTTATATTTCCAATGCAAATTTTGTCAACTAATAATGAATAATTGTGAAGTTCAAAAACATTGATTGCATTTTATAAAATTTTATTGGTTTAAAAATATAGAAAACATAAAATTACAGAAAACTATGCATTTATAACTAAGTTTTAATGTGTTTTATTAAAAAGTGTGAAAATCCTAAAACAACTATCTTTTAGGAACAGAGGGAGTACATTTTTACTTGTATAACCGGTCAACTTTTCAGTTTGAAGGTTTTTTATGATGCAAATGTCACTTTGAAGGTTAAAAGTGTTAGTGACACTTTGAGGATTTTTTATGCGATTTAAAGTTCAAAAAATGTAAATTTCAAAGTTTAAAGTGCTAGTAAGTGACACTTTGAAGATTTTTTATGCGATTTTCCCATTTTAAATACATACTAAGATCATTTTTTTTTGTAGAAACTGGATGTAAAACAAAGAATTACACTACAAGAATATATTTTGGAAAATAAAATATAACATCCATACGTTTATCTTCCAGTGGTAAAAAGATTGGTGAGAAAAATAATTATATACACCTTCCTATAAAATAAGGATTCACGCACGTAAAGTTAAGTCAAAAATTCCATATAACAAATTTTTTTTCTCATCTAGTAGATTAATAACTTGAACAGGAAATTACCTAAGAGATTACACAAAGCCAGCAAAGGTGATGAAACATTTCTGGAGCCATAAGCCGGCGAGGTGATCGACACCATCCGGAGACATAGATTGTTACAGACATTAAAATCAGAAACTAAACTAAAAGATGAAAGCAAAGTTGTGGAGGAACCAAAGAGAGTTACATGAAGAACTGCAGCAAAGATGAAGCTGTCTGGATCCGGACAAAGAGATGAGCTTGAAGACAGAACACACCAATTAACACAATTTGAGAAGAGCCACGAGATAGACTGGAAATCCACGAGTATCACCAACATATAACCTGAAACGAGGAAAGTTAGAATCCTCAACCGTAGCTATAAACACCTTCCAATCCCAACTAAGACTCGCCATCAGACCTTGAGAAGGCTCTCCACGCGCCTCATATGCACCATCAGCTTCATGTCAAAGCCTTTAAAAGCTTCCTGAAACCAACTTATTCATATAGCCGGTAACTGGATAGAAACTCATCCAAATCCAGAACAAACACGATCAAACACAGCGACAAGCGAACATCAGTGAAACAAACGCTCCGAACCCATCTATTTTCTTCAGATTCTATCGAAACTAAAGAAGAGCTCACAACAAACTCTGACCATCATAGCTCAACAACCACCGGAGATAACTCCAATCCCTAATCCCTCAATCCACCATTTGCAAACCACAACACAAGACAAAGCACTAAAAACAGAAAAACCAAGAGACCCTAGCTCCAACAAAGAGACCACGGAAACAGGGGAGTCAAAACGGGGTCATACCAACGAAGCTCCATGGCGTTAAGCGTCAAGGAAACCGACCACAAACACCGAGAGAGACAACGAGGTCGGACCCTTCGACTCCCCATCTCAGATCTGACGAATCCAAGCCGTAAGTTTCAGAAGGAACAAAGACTCAGGATGAAAAGCCGATAACTTGATAGATCTACGCAAGAGGCCGCTCCCAACGGCAGCGGCAGAGCCGACCGCCGGAGCAGAGTCGAATCAAAGACGCGGCTGCTACTTTAGTCGAGAGAGAAAAGGGGTACTAGGGTTTTTTTTTTACCATATAACAAATTATATACCATATAAATTAACCTTATTGTGAAATTCGGTACGTTAAAGTTCCGTATAACGCATAGTCAGCGCCTATACGGCCGCGTAGGACGTTTTTTAGAACAGACCAAGACTAACCTTCCCTAATTCTCAGTCGTTTGTTTGAAATAGGAAACGATTGGGTTACCACATAAACATGAAATTCTCGGACCCGTTCATATGACAAGAAACTTTCTTCTTCTTCCAAAACTCAACGATAATTCCACAAGTCTCGAGGGAAGAAAATTACTTTCACGATAATTCACTGACGAGCGTATTTCAAAATGATAGTGATATTTTGTAGGGCATGCCTTTGAATAACAAAATTGCTTGCTTGCGCATCTTTCAAACAAGACGGCGTTGACTATTGACCACTGTTTGATTTATATTTTCCGAACCAAAAAAAAAGTTTAGACAGCACTCAAAATTTTCCTATGATATCTATCTCCCAAAGTTCTTACAAAACATCTGATGTTCCTTTGTAGCCTGCACTGCAAGTAACCGTGTGAGTCGCCTATCCTTGTTTAGCACTGTCCAACAATAGAAGCCACACCATGAGGTGCAAAGCTAGTTCCTCCTCCTTGTCGATTCTTCTCTCTCCTCTTCTTGTGCTCATCCTTGCTTCAAATGTTGTCTCCCTTTCGAGCTCGTGTCAACCTGAATCATGTGGAAGCATAAAGATCCCTTACCCATTTGGGATCCAAGAAGGTTGCTACCTAAACGAATGGTACAAAATCGAATGCAGAAACGATGCTTTCCCGTTCCTTTCCAAGATGCGCATGGAAGTTGTGGATATTTCTGTTCCTGCTGACGGAGCTGTTACTTACACTGTTCCCGAGTCTTATGGATCGGTTCGTGTCAAAGTCCCGATAACATCTGTTGGATGTTCCAGAGATGGAAAGGAGTCTACATCGGTTTTGAATTTGACGGATAGCCCATTTTTCATTGGGAGTGGAAACAGCCTTGTAGCTGTTGGTTGCAACAGCAAGGCGTCGTTGATTAACATCGAGCCGAGCATTGTGGGATGCGAGTTAAGCTGCACTGCAAACAAAGAGACATTACCTAGCAAAAACGTCCCATTTTTCGATAAATCCGGGTGTTCAAGCAACGTGTTACCTTATGGTTCTCAATACTGTAATAATAACGAAGGGGAAGAAGAAAGAAGCTGTGATGGCAACGGATGCTGCCGTGCAAGTCTGCCGGATGTTTCTGATGCTCACCAGGTGATCGGCCTCAGGTTAGAGAGCTTCGATGATGATAAAAACTCGACAAGCCGAAAATGTAAAGTCGCTTTCCTAACTGATGAAGTCTACGTGTCATCAAATGTAACAGAGCCAGAAAGGCTTTTTGTTAAAGGGTATGCTACAGTTAGCTTGGGATGGGTCGTTCAAACGAAGAACCTGCCCTTCCTAGATTCCTTGAGCTGCAAAAGCGCAACGGAGTACGTAAGTATAGAATATAGTGTTCAAGCCAGAAGAATGAGCTGCATGTGCAACAATATAACAATTTCTGGGACCAATTACGCAAACTGTGGATGCAACCAAGGTTACACAGGCAACCCCTACCTCTCTAACGGATGCAAAGGTCAGTAAAATTGTTTCAAAATTTCTCTCTTTTTCTGTGTGTTGAGGATTACAAAATCTTCTATTGTTTGATGGCTTACATGCAATACATGCATAGACAACTGATTAGAAACTCACGTTCTTTCATATCCATTATCCAGATATCAATGAGTGCCTAGAACTCTATTCTGATGGAAGTGGAAATCGCGTGTACTGTATAGATAGAGGTAGTACTTGCGTAAATGAGCAAGGAGGCTATCATTGCGTGTACGATAAAACTGGAGCAATAATGATTGGTAACTACTAACTGTATTTTCAGATTTTTAGTTATCATCATAAAGATACTCTCGCAGATTCAAACATGTGAAAGATCATCAATATACCTTCTTTTGTGCTATTTTCAGGAGTAGGTGCAGGTTTCGGAGTCTTAGTCCTAGTAGCTGGAATCTGGTTGCTGAGAAAAATTCTTAAGAAGAGAAGGATGACTCTGAGAAAAAGAACGTTCTTCAAACGTAACGGGGGACTATTGTTACAACAACAATTAAAAACAAGAGATGGCAACTTCGAGAAGACTAGAGTATTCACCTCAAAAGAGATTGAAAAAGCCACAGAAAACTTCAGCGAAAACAGGATACTTGGACAAGGTGGTCAAGGCACTGTGTACAAAGGAATGCTTGTAGATGGTCGAACGGTTGCTGTTAAGAAATCCAAAGTTGTAGATGAAGATAAACTAGAGGAGTTCATTAATGAGGTCGTCATTCTCTCACAGGTCAACCATAGACATGTCGTCAAGCTCTGGGGATGTTGTCTAGAGACGGATGTTCCAGTTCTGGTTTATGAGTTTATCCCCAATGGTAACCTATTCCAACACATACATGAAGAATCTGATGATTACACAATGATATGGGGCGTGCGTTTGCGCATTGCTGTAGATATCGCCGGTGCTCTTTCCTATCTGCACTCTGCTGCGAGTTCTCCAATCTATCACAGAGATGTCAAGTCACAAACATATTACTAGATGATAAGTATCGAGCCAAAGTATCTGATTTTGGTACTTCAAGAACAGTAACCGTGGATCATACTCACTGGACGACAGTTATTTCGGGGACTGTCGGATATGTGGATCCAGAGTATTACGGATCTAGTCAGTACACCGATAAGAGTGATGTGTACAGCTTTGGTGTCATCCTTGTTGAGCTAATCACAGGGGAGAAGCCTGTAGTAACCCTACCAGATTCTCAGGAAATAAGAGGCTTGGCGGATCATTTCAAAGCTGCCATGAAAGAGAACAAGTAATGGCAGTGGCAAATCTAGCTAGGAGATGTTTGAATTCAAAGGGAAAGAAGAGGCCATACATGAGAGAAGTGTTTGCCGAGTTAGAGAAAATATGTTCATCTCCAGAGGATTCACTAATAATAAAGATTGAAAGTGGTGATGATGAAGAAGAAGGAATGAATATGATACAGATTGATGATTCTTGGACCATTGCTGTTACTGCTCCCGCCCCTAGTATTGTTCCTTCGTCGTCCTTGTCAGATGTTGAACCATTGTTTCCTCGTACTACATGGTGAGCTGTAGAAAGTGAAGGTAAACTCTGAATAAATTGATGTCACTTTCGAAGTTTGGCTTTTGTTGTGCTTTAGATGTTGTTTGTGGTTCGCGTTTGTTTTTCCTCATTTAAAAACCTTTAATATGGAAAAAAACACACAATTCGTGTTACACTCTAATATTCACCATAGACTTCGTCACTCTCTTGCATCTCACTCTAGTCTCCCGTGGGGGTTTCCCTTACTTTTCTTCGATCCTTTTAGAGTTGAAACGACCTTTCTACATGTTGAACACAACCACGTACTCTAAAAGCTTTTCATCAAACTCTTTATCATTTATTTTTTGAGCTCCTGAAATTTACAGCACTAAGGCTTTTCCACATTTGAGGAGGCATCCTCAGACTATCCTCCACAACGACACGTTTCATTCAGGTACTACTACACAAAACAGTACACGTATACAGTACTTATATTTCCTAGATCTATGCCATCAAGCCTATAAACTTTTCATGATCTCTTTTCTAAGAGAATCAAGAAAACCAAAAGGATCCGAATCATCTGGTCGTTACGTAAGTACCTGACAAGAAGAAGGAGTTTCAGGCGTGCATGCTAGGTGCAACAAAGGGCCAATGATAGTCATCATATCATATGAAGTTCTGAACCAGACAAAGGACTAATGATTAAAAGAAAAAGAGAAACCTTGCATTAATGTCTTATACTTCATTTACAATAGTTACCAAAAACCTTACCGTTGGATAATGGATAATAATGTTTACCAAAAATCCTTGCAAATCCACAAGATACAGAGTCCAACCTCTTTCAACTGTTCAGCTTTTATAGGTTCAGATTTCATCGTCCTACCAACCAATTCTTGAAACACATCCATGACTTTAAATTAACTCGATGGTAAAAACTTCAACATAGCTCACATAACACATCAAGCGCTACTCATACACCACAAACACATCAGAACAATAATTACTTGAGCCGAACCTTTGATTAGCCTTATAGTCAAAGCTACGTAATAATTTCATTAGAATAGTGGAATACAGAACAGTTTTCTGCAAACAAATTCTGATTTATCACACTTATGCAGTTAAGTTGCTGGAGAAGGCAAAGAAACCTCATTTAACTAAATATGCAAAGAATTAAGATCGCAAACTGCCTAGTCGTAAAGGCGCTGCTAGACCCGTTTTTTTACTAGTTTTCACCTTAATTCTTTCATATGCATTCTGTTTCTGAGAGAGAAAAAAAAAGATGTACAGATAATTACCTTCGTTTTGGTCACCAGGCTCGCCGTCAGGTTCGTTCTCCCCTTGAGATGATTAGCACATGCAAGAAGCATAATAAAGAGCACAAGTGATGCTCATTGATTATTTTCGTTCATATATGATGCATCTAACGCTGCATTAATATACAAGCCGCAAATGAAAGAGGCACAAGTGATGCCGTAATGTTGGTTCGGTGATTCTATGTGGTATGCAAGAAGCATATTGTGTTATGCAAGAAGCATAATGTGTATATGCAAGAAGCATGTTCTTGGTATGCAAGAAGCATGTTCTTGGTATGCAAGAAGCATACTGTGTTATGCAAGAAGCATAATGTGTATATGCAAGAAGCATGTTCTTGGTATGCAAGAAGCATGTTCTTGGCATGCAAGAAGCATATGACTGAGAAAGAAAGTTAAAAAGAGACACAGACGCAAACACACAGACCGGAGGGAAGAAGGGAGAGCCGGGCAAATAAAGAATATTAACCATCTCCCATCCCTCCGCAGAACCAAAAACTCTTTTTATTAAGGGTCTGTGACCTGCCAAGCAAGCGCACCTGTCATGGCAAAGGTCATATACATCCCCCATCTATCTTTTATCCTTACATATTTTTCGTTTGAGGGCTCAAACAAAGCATGTACAAGAATTACGGCAATAATAAGATACCAGGACTGAGATCTATCCTCTTACATTAGGACTTGAGGTTGCTTGTTGATCAAGCAAAATTGATCAGATCACGTTTATCCCCTCCCCGCTCTTATTTAATTCCTATAGAAATAGGAATTCCCAAAAGTAAAGTATATCAACGAGATCCAACATAAATACCCGAAAGAGTATATCAACCAAAACCGAGAAACCCTAGGCATAGACAAGTACGTACCTTGACGAACGGCCGGAAAAAAATCGATCGATCACGAATCGCGGCTAAGGATCAGCTTCACACCCGAATCGAGCCCAAACCCTAACAAGACAACCATCGCCTAATTAGCGGGAGGTGTTGGATGGAGATCAGATAACCGGAATAAAAAATTGACCACTTCTAATATATATAGAACCCCAGAATCAAAGTCGGTTTTCAAATTTCGGGGATGCCAGAAAGATCCTACGGTCGCAAATTGTTGACGGGGTAAATCAACGGTGCAGATGAAAAGAAAAAGGCGGTTTAAAAGTCGCGCGTGGTTAACTTGGCAATATTCAGAGTAGTTTAGTACTTTAGTGGTTTTCTTTTCTGAAACAATTTAGTAGTTTGGTTATTTTCAAAAAAATAAAATAAAAGAATTGAGATATTGGGTGTTTGATTGTAGGAAGAAATTTTGGCAAATACAGTTTCCAGAAAACCACACAAAATAATTGTAAATGATGTTATAAAATAAAATAATATCGTAGTTAGAGTACTTTTATATTAATGGTTTGGTTCAAAAAATTGGGTTGATAAAACTATAGTTGCTAAATGCTTTGATGTATATATATATATATATATATATATATATATATATATATACAATATTAAAATTTCACAAGAGGTGGATAAATAATTGATTTTATTAAGTGTTTAACTAAATAGTACTCTCTTTACATAGTATCGGATGATATGTTCCAAAATATGTAGAGACAGCAATAAATCAGTAATTTTAGTATTAAATTTTTTTCATATCTTAATCTTAATTTTTCGCTATAACTCGATAATAAAATCTGAATCACAAGCTAAAAATAATATATAAATGAAATAAAAATAGAAATGAAAATAGATTCAAATAAATAAGGAAATTATGAAATAATTTTGATAAAAGGAAATAGATAAAACATACAATTAATAGTCACAACAATTGAGTAATCTGTGTCATCAAAAAAAAAATTGAGTAATCTGCTTTAATTTTATGATTTGTTTAACAAAACTTTTGTGATGTTTATTAAAAATGAGCGTACAACATTTATATGCATGAATTTTCTTGGTATTAACAAAGTGTTACATGTTCAACATAGACTTTACATGACTCTCTATCAAAGATATACAAGTGTCTGCACTGTACTATTATTTGTGTGAAAGAATTTTAAATTTTATTCACTCCAAAAAAATATTTATACAACCTAATGCTATTTATGAGTAGAAGGGAAAAGGCCTATACACAATGGAGAATAAAGAGAGCAAAGAATGAAAAATCATCTACTTCCAAACCATATCTCCATAGCTTTCTCATGTTTACTTCACACTTTCCTCCTCAAAGAAGAGATCCTATTTCGGATCAGTTGATATTATTATTTTCTATGATGAATCCTGATATTAAATGTGTCTCACCTGATTATTATCATTACATCCTTCATACTTATAGTGATCCTTACTCTGAACAAAAGAATTCATTATGTGAAAATCCAAAAATATATTTGTATTAAACAGAAATATATAATAATGTTTACATGTTTCAGTCTTTGAAAATAATATTAAAAATATATAAGCTAAGAAGCTTTAGAAAGAAGAGATTCATGTCTGCATTTTTTCATAGATAAACCAATTAATACATTTTTTTAGAAAGCATGTAACAATATTCAACCGCGTGAATTTTTTGATAATACGTTTTTGATGCAACTTGTTTTTTTTTCTATTAATCTGTAAGCCTCTTACATGTTTTACATTATAATCAGTTATATTAAGAAAAGCTTTCAAAATTTTGTTCAGCCATTTACTTGGGAACGTGTTTAGTTTCATTAGTCTACACTTGATGAGTCTTATATGTAGTGAAGTACTCTCGGGATTATGTAACAGAGCTCAAGAAGAAGGTTTAATCCAAGGGATCCAAGTTGCGAGAGGCTGCCCCTAGATCTACCACCTACTCTTTGCAGATGATACAATGTTATTCCTAAATGACAATGCAGAGAACTGCGCGGCCCTCAGTACCATCCTCACTCAGTACGGTGAAGCCTCAGGACAAGCTATCAACACAGAGAAGTCTGCTATTACTTTCTCCCACCGAGCGCCCACAGCACTAAAAGACTCGATCAAGAACGGTTTGGACGTCGTAAACACGATCTTTATTCCTCCATACTGGATCGCATACAGCAAAAAGTAAAGGGGTGGTCGACTAGATTTCTTTCCTATGCTGGGAAAGATGACTTACTTCAAACTCCATGTGTCTCTCTGCAAACGTATACAGTCTATCATCACAAGGTTCTGGTGGGACAACAACGACGGAGCTAAAAATGGCGTGGATATCATGGGACCGGATGGCAAAGCCCAAGGCACTAAGGGATCTCGGAATAAAAGATTTTCTCAAATTTAACGATGCCTTGCTTGCTAAATCAAGCTGGAGATTACTTAACAACCCAGATTGCCTTCTTGGGAAAGAGAAATATTTCTCTGACTGTAATATTCTCTAGGCTGAAGCGACATCGACAATGTCACATGGCTGGCGGAGTGTCCTTATCGGATGTGAGCTCCTACAACAGAACCTGAGCTGGATAGTTAAAAAATTATATGGGGTCAGCTGACCCCACTGCCACCTTACTACCTCCGCCTCTGCATGTATGTACATCTACTCTCTACACTTCATGTCCTTCTTTCTTTTCTTTCGTTTTACTATCTTCAGAATACCTTTTCTTTGGACCCGTAACTTGTTTGTGATCCATGCATGGATTGCAATATACAAAAATGTGTAGGTAGATATAGAACTTTGTAGAGTCCAACATGTTTGATCAAATGTGCCCATATGTTCGAATATTATATTATTATATTACATGCATGCAAGTGGAAACCAACAATAACATATCCTTAAAGAATAGTCCAATATATAATAAAGTTTAGGCTGGGACTGAGTCCACGAATATTCGATCAAGATCGTGTAAATCATCGACCATTTTGGTTTTACATTTATGTAATAATTTAGACCATTATTTTCTTATAATTACATCTCACGAAACAATTTGGATTTTGGTTCTTAAAGCATGAACTATCCAGTGGAACACTTGAACTGATCGTTTCTTTGACATACTGATTGCAAAGATTTCGGTTGTTGTAAAAGAAAAAAAAACATTTTCGGTTATAAACAAAAAAACACAATAGCAGCCGATTATAACTAAATGCAAGCGATCAGCTACATTGTCTAAGATAAGATTCTATATAGATTAATCTCGTCGTCGAGTATATATTCGTTTAAAACATAAAAGTTACCAAAGATTTGTATACGGGACACTGGAATTCATATTATAAATACACTGATTAATAGACTAGCTGTCCCATATGTTTAGTAATAGAATATAAGTGTCGTATAAAAAACTGGCGATAAATATTATAATAGCCATATCTACATATTATTGATTGTGAAGCTTTTTTCAGATCAGACATACAAGTTCTACATACAAATATTATTATTTTCTAAAAGAAAAGAAAGCAAAATCCTAAATATATGGATGGACGCCAGCTTACGTTTCCAACATCTCTCATGATGGTACATTCTTTGTAGCTAACTATGAATGGAAATAAGAATAATACCAGAAGTTGTATTTTTAAATAAATATTCGCAGAAAGCTCCATATATTCCATGTTTACTACACATATTCATATGGCATCATGACTTTTACAAAATGTTCCTATCTTTAGGGTCCCAATTACACTAGTAGTCAACTGGTAAGAAAAAGGGTATTGACCCGATAGAGAAGATAGGCTTCAGAGCATATTTCTTGCCATTTGAGCATTTAGAAAACTTGCGTAAGAAAAGAGTAGAAAACATACATAAAGACGACCGATGGTATCTTGTAAACAAGATTGCTGGAAAAAAAATGTGGTTGATTTGAGTTTATGTCCTTCATCTATTTAGATGAGTGAACACTTAGTTATAAACTGAAAAATATAAGGTGGTGTGCTATAATGAATGATCATTGCATTGCGGTGACATTATTTTGGTAGCTAGGCTAGTTAATAGTAGTGACTATATCATTTTAAATTTTTTTTTCTTCTTCTAAGAGCATCTCCAGTGTAAAATTTTATTTTAGAGTAAAAAATATAATAGGTTAGAAATTCGATTTCATAAACATTTCCAACACATAAACAATTTTCATAGCTACGACAAAATATGAATATTTAAGTTTGGTTTGCCAAGTTGTTATACTCACCAGACCATCCCAGTACCAAATCTCTAAGAACATATTCCAACATCGCCATGCACACAAGTTGGGTCAAATGTATTGTGTCCACTGGATGTGTTCATGCCGCCAGGCCTATATATACACATAGTATCAGAATGTGCACATCAACAACTTCATAAGAAAGAGATAACCATAGAAGGAGAAACGGTGACATGAAGAATGAGAAGTTGTGTGGTAGCCAAGGATGACTTGCCTGCGTCTTAACACCCATATCAAAGACTACCTATAGTCTCTGAGTTGGTTAGTCTGTAGGCAGTCTCCTTGGCTATTCAGACAATTCTCTTTCTCCTCATGTCACATCTCTTTTCCATTGACTGAACACCAAAAGGGGTTGTCTTGATACAATCAATTTGTTTGGTTGGTCTTTAAATTGAAACAAAGTGTACGGGATCTCGTATATGAGATTGGGGTGGACTTTGTCCATGTATGAGAGCATTGGGACAATGTGTTGTGAAAAAATCGAGAGCTTTACTTCACTGTGATCAAGAAACTTCACGTGGAGAGTCTGTGGATCTTGTCGCCTATCAGCATGTGAGCTTTTTCTAAATCTATTTCAATAAGTGGCCAACTAAAAGGGTCGGCGGCGAAAAACTTTATGATATCTGTGATATTATTGTTTAGTTCGTGAAGTAAATTGATTTAGCCTGAAACAAACAAAAAAGTTTTAAATCCAAGAACCAATTTACGCGTTTTTGCATTTATTAATTAAGCACAATTCACAAGTCAGGACATTCGTTGATATATGTCATAGTATGTGTTAGATTTTAATGAAGGTAGTTTCAACATTTAATCCAAAAAATAATAATTACTGATTTAGTCTTCCGTTAAATAAAAATTTAATACTATAGCCAACCACAAATTTCACCAGTAACGTATTTTACATGTTAAAAGAAAAATCGTTAAATTGCTGAATGCTGATGTCAAAAAGAAAAAATTGTCTCAAAAATATCTTAAAAGACATGTATCTGATCTCTTCTTAGCGCCAAGCTTCGCCGTGACTGAAGAGGACCGGATCAAATCTCGGACATTAAAGTCTCCTTCTTTCGGACAATTATTTTTTCTTACTAAACAAATCTCAGTTTAAATTCCAACCAGTTCTCTTTCCAGATCCTAAACCCCTCCCCCATATCTCCTACAGATCTACATACATGGCGGTTACTCACTGATCCACACACGGCTAAAAAAAAAAAGGAGAAAGTTTTTTCCATCTCTTCAATGGCGAATCCTCGAAACGGCAAGTCCTTCTTTCTCACCTTCTACTTTCTAATCACCCTCACTCTCCTTTTCATCTCGCCGTCGTATGCCAACGAATCTCCGGTAATCCTCGAAGAAACCGCTGTGTCGGTTACTGAACCTACACGAGAAGACGCTCTATTGCATAAACTCGAGGAACTCGTCAAGAATCTTACGGAGATCGTCTCTAATCTAGACGCTAAGTTATCTGAATCGAAGAACGAGATCTCTAAATCAGATGATGAAGAACTCGTCAGAGGAGGAGGAAGAGCCAAGGCCTTCTCGGTGACGAAGTACAGTCCTTTTTGGACGGAGAGATTCTCCTTCACATCAGCTGTGAAGCTCGACTCCGACGCGACTTGTATCAACGTGTTGCCGTTCAAGGACTTCGAAGGCTCGAGCAAGTACTTCGCGATCGGAGACTCAAGAGGAAGAGTCTACGTGTTCTTGAGAAACGGCGACGTTTTGGTCGAGTTTTTCACCACGGTTGATTCCCCCGTTACGGCTATGGTCTCGTATCTTTCCATGTTTAAAAACTCGAGTTTCGTCGTCACTGGTCATCAGAACGGCGCCGTTTTGTTCCACCGGATCCACGAGGGATCGAACGGTGAGGATTGGAACTCTAATTCCGTTTCGATGGAACACGTTGGAGCTTTTGATGTTGATGATTCGGCTGATGATCCTGTCACTTTGTTAGAAGTGCACCATGTCGGTCGTGTTCGTTACATATTAGCGACGGATCTTAGCGGGAAGCTGACCGTTTTAACCGAGAACCGAACCGTTCACGGTTCGGTTATCCCCTCGAGTAGACCGCTAGTGTTCTTGAAGCAGAGGTTGTTGTTTCTAACCGAGTCAGGCGCCGGTTCGTTGGATTTAAGGAGCATGAAGATCAGAGAAACTGAATGCGAAGGACTAAACCATTCTCTCGCGAGAAGCTACGTTTTCGACGCTACCGAACGGTCCAAAGCTTACGGATTCACTTCAGAAGGTGAGATCATCCACGTGCTGCTCCACGGAGATATTATGAACTTCAAATGCAGAGTTAGATCCAAGAAGAAGTTTCAAATGGAGGAGCCGGTCGCGTTACAATCGATCAAAGGATACCTACTTGTCATCAACGAAGAGAAGGTTTTCGCTTTTAATGTATCGACTCAGCATTACGTGAGAACAGCCGGTCCACGTCTCTTGTTCTCAGCTGGTTTGGAAGAGATCAGATCATCCTTCTTGAGCCATCGTCAAACAAGAAATGTAGCTGTGAAGGCGAGGCCTTTGGTAGCTAGCGACAGAGAGAATCTTCTCGTGATCGGTTTGGGAGATGGTTACTTCGGTGTTTACAAGTCGAAGCTTCCTAGTCTCAAAGGAGAGTTCAACACGATGCTTTGGAGCAGTCCTGTGTTCTTCTTCATACTGTTCCTCTTCGGAGCTTGGCATTTTTTCGCAAAGAAGAAAGAGTCACTCACCGCATGGGGACCGGATGATCCTTTTACTCCGACGGCGGCGGGACAGAACAGCGCTGGGAAAGAGCCGAGTTTTACTGAGCCTGCGAGAAGAAACGATGACCTCATGGATCTTAGGAGAAGGTACGTTGGTGCGTCCCCGTATAGGTCTGTTGGAGGAGGTAATGAGCAGAGTTCGAGAGCTCCGGTGGATGGAGGAGGGTATAGAACAACTGCACAGGATCATAACAACTATCGAGGCGGGTCGGGGCTTGATTCAAGCGGGTTTGGTAATAGGAGAGATAGTTTGTATGGTAACAACAAAGTTATGGACGACGAAAGTTGAAAAAAAAAGAATCAGTCTCTGGACTTTTGCAACCTTTGAATTTTGACATGTAAGAAAGTTTTACTCTTTTGTAATTTTCAAAGCTTTTTTTTCTGTTATTCCCAACTTTGTTAATTTACTTACAGACATTGTCTCTTAAATGTTTGAATAATGCTAAATTCTTTGCAAAGTGCTGCACAAGTTGTTGATCACTAGATAGTAAAAAGATGCGATCCAAGGCTTGACAGCTTAACTAATCTCAATCATGTAGAGGGTTTGGTCTATCATGTGTGATCGTGCTAGCAAGTGGATTATAGATGTGAGGTGTTATTTAGGTTTTTTATATCTCTCTTGGGTGCAAAAGGATTACTAATTTTAGAACAAAATGGTATGGAATAACTCATTTTGATAGATTACAAAAAAATATATATACTGTACCATTTAAGTAGAATTAAAAACAAATCTCATTCCAATGATTTATTGTAAAATATATGGAAAAAGAAATGAAATATGCCAAAAAATTTCCTAATTCCATTCATTAACATTCCAATTTTTCTATTTATTTCATACATAATATGCCAAAAATTTACTACCAATTACAGCCTTTTATATATTGCTTATCTTGACCGTCAGAATCAACGTAGCAGTGATCTCATCCAACGGTCCACCCTTCATTTTAAACTAGTAAACGCGAGAAAGAAATATACACCGCGAAGTAGAGGAATATCGCTTAGCAGCCTTTGATTCATCTTCGTCGTCGTCGTTGTCTAACGCAGAACAGGCCAATCAAGCTCTCTTCTTCTCTCTAACAACTTCCAAAACCACCGAAGAAAAAAACACCACATTTCTTAGGGCTTTTTGTCTGAAAAAAAGTCTCTGATCCATCACCACGTTGTAACCAAAAAACTCTTCTCGTTTGGGAAAAATCAGAGAAGGAGTCATTTCATTCTGCGTTCTCCTAAGTGAGAAAGGAGGAGAGAGAGAGAGAAAATTCAACGGCCATGGCGGGTCGTAGGGACAGAACCCAACAGCTCCGTGGATCTCGAATTGCGATCGCCATCCTCATCGGTATCATCATCGGCTGCGTTTGCGCCGTTCTCTTCCCCAACGGCTTCTTCAACTCCAGCTCCTCTCTTGCAGTAAACGAACGCCTCCAGGTACTCGATCTTGTGCCCTAAATCTAAAGATCTCTCTTTTAGGTCTGAATTGAGAAATCCCCTGTTCTAGTCTCAGCCTTTATAGGTCTTAAAGTGGCAATGTATTGTGTTTAAAAATGAAAACTTTTATTTGTGCTCTGTTTTCTTAGAGATTAGTTTATAGTTGACTTGGTGAAAGCAAGTTACTTTGTTTGTTTTCAGACTGGATCATCTTCTTGTGAATCCCCCGCACGTGTCAAGATGTTGAAATCAGACTTCGCATCTCTCTCAGAGAAGAACGCAGATCTGAAGAAGCAGGTCAGGGAGCTAACGGAGAAGCTGCGTCTAGCCGAGCAAGGATCATCAGACAACGCGAGCAAACAGATCAAGCCTGGTCCTTTCGGAACCGTCAAGAGTCTGAGAACTAACCCAACCATCCTCCCCGACGAATCCGTAAACCCGAGACTAGCCAAAATCCTAGAAGACATCGCCGTCGACAAAGAGGTGATCGTGGCGCTCGCGAACTCGAACGTGAAAGCGATGCTGGAGGTTCAGATCGCTAGCGTGAAGAGACTTGGCATAAGTAACTACCTGGTCGTTGCGTTGGACGATTACATTGAGAATTTCTGTAAGTCAAACGACGTCGCTTATTACAAGAGGGATCCGGACAAGGACGTGGACACGGTCGGGAAGACCGGAGGGAACCACGCCGTCTCTGGACTTAAGTTCCGTGTGCTGAGAGAGTTCTTGCAGCTCGGCTACGGTGTTCTCCTCTCGGATGTGGACATTGTCTTCTTGCAGAACCCGTTTAGGCATCTCTACAGAGACTCTGACGTGGAGTCGATGAGTGATGGACATAGCAACATGACGGCGTATGGATTCAACGACGTGTTTGATGAACCAGCCATGGGATGGGCTAGGTATGCTCACACCATGAGGATATGGGTTTTCAACTCAGGGTTTTTCTATCTAAGGCCTACCGTTCCTTCGATAGAGCTGCTGGATCGTGTGGCGGATAGGCTCTCCAAGGCTAAGCTATGGGACCAAGCGGTTTTCAACGAGGAGTTGTTTTATCCTTCCCATCCTGACTACATTGGGCTGCATGCTTCGAAGAGAGTCATGGATATGTATGAGTTTATGAACAGTAAGGTTCTTTTCAAGACGGTTAGGAAGGATCAGGAGTTGAAGAAGAAGTTGAAACCGGTGATTGTTCATGTGAATTACCATCCGGATAAGCTTAATAGAATGCAAGCTGTGGTGGAGTTCTATGTGAACGGTAAGCAAGACGCGCTTGATAGCTTCCCAGATGGTTCTGAATGATTCATTCCACCTAGAAAACAGGGGTAGGCTCAAACAAAAGCTTCACAGTTTCTTTGACATTTTGTGATTCTAATTTTTACTCTTTTTTTTCCTTTTTTGTTTTCATGTTTAATGATGCTTCTTCACTCATGCCTTCTGGTTTCTTTTTTGTACTATGAATTTTTGTGTAACTTAAGACTTAAATCTCAACTCTTTTTTTTTACATCTCTGTTCTTGTTACATATGTGATACGCCTTATGCTGCTTCACTCATGCCTTGTGATTCTAGTTTTACATTTCCTTTTATTGTTTTCATGTTCTCTATTGGACTCTGTTTCAGCCCTTCATGTTGCATCATTCGCTATGTCTCAAGTTCAAGCCCTTCATAATAATAATATTTGTAATGTCTTACAAGACCTAAAAGGAATGATACATAATAGAAACATACATCTTACATATTCTATCTACAAAATAATGCAATGTGAAACAAACTCAATAGTACTATGAAAATATTAATTCTAGTACAACAAGAACCAGAACCATGAACTGAACAAACACACTAACACTCCAACCTTTTTTGCTTCCGACATGCCACAACGGGTTCTTCCTTTTGTTCTTCATATATCATCAACTAACGACCTTTAGCGTTTCCAAGTGTGAGCTCAAGATCCTCCATAGCCACGTCATGGATCTTCTCCCCTTCCCACGGCGTAACTTGCCTGTTCTCAAATTTAAACTCCGAGCTCTGACCGATCTCTTGGATCGCTCCAGTGTTTGGAGATACCTGCCGAGGTACGGGTGGTTTCACTAGGTTGAAAGTAGGAGAAGCCGGCACTACAGAGAGTCCGCCACGGAAAGGCTGCTGTTGGGAGAACTTCTGAAAGCTTATCCAATGACCAGAATCAACAGTGGACGCATCAGACTCATCACACTCAGGTATAGTAGCCGGTGCATTGAACTGGCGATGGTGAGTGGGACTCGCGGGCGCAGAAACCGCGTAGAACGGGTAGTTAAAAGACGACATCGACTGTTTAGCAGCGATGGACATTGACTGTTTGGTAAAAGACTCCCAAGTAGGTAACGGCTTGGGGTGCCTAGAAGATGGGGACGAGACAGGTGGAGTCACCGGAGCACTGTTTGAGATTCTGAGCGGAGGAAGAGACGATGGAATCCCACCGTTCCTGAGGAAAGGGAAGATGGTGGAGATGTTGTTGTCACGAGAAGGGCTAGGGAACGAAGAAGACGATGGACTGACTTGGTAAGAGAGTATGGGACTCTCGAAAGGACTTTGGTTATAAGAGGCTCGAGATGATGATCCAGCAATATCACCAGGAAGAGGCTTATGTCCCTGATAAACCAATGAAAAGAGATCTAAATATAGTAACCCTAGACAAAACTAGATCCATTTTTAGAAACTTTCAGACAATAAGCTCAGATCTAATATAGATATACCTTGCGATAAGTGGTTCCGTCTTCTTCGACAACCCAACCAGCTTCGGAGCAAAGTGCTTTGAGGACTTCGTTGTTGTCGCAGTGCTTGGGGAGATTGTAGTTGCCTTGAGCTCTAAGACCGTTATAGATCTTCGCAGCTACAGCTCTTCTCCTCCTCTCCCTTCTCCTGTTGTTCTCCCTCTCTCTCCACGACGGCTTCCTCCTCGTCGCCAACGCTGCTGCTGCTGCTCCTGCTGACGTCGACGTCGCACCGTCAGACGTCATCTTCTTCTTACCTCAACCACCTTCAGCAAAGAAGAGTGAGGAGAGTTAGTGCTCCTCCGTCACGAGAGGAAGACGCTTTTTTTTTCTCTTTTCTTCGCTGGAATGATACAAAGAATCTTTTCCATTATTAAATCAATTAAATAAAGCAAAAAAAAAAAGAACTCAATGGAATTTGTTTGACGTAAATGAGCCACGTGTCTAACTAGTTTCTGACGAATGGTGAGATTAGCTGTGGGCGTACGTTGTTTACGGTGTGGTTTTGCGCAGTGAATCAGTTGAAGCAGTACGTTATGTATGTTTCTCTCGATCTGTGTAATATGGACCTGATTATAAAGAGAAGAGAAGAGAGACATGTGGGTCCGCTTTGTTGAAGTGGACCCCTTGATAGTATGACCGTGGAACACCCCACCTGATTGGTTTTTCGGACATGTTAATAGAAAACAAATTGATTTAAGCCTCATAACATTTTAATGAATTTTCTTTTTAATTAGAAATTAATTGTCACTATAGAGCCTATAGTATGAAACAAAAACAAAAGAAATGCTCACTTTTGTCCTGATTAGTGGTGTTTGTAATATTGTCATGTGCTATCTAATGATTGCTATCTTTATCTTTTTACTTTTTGCTTTCTACAAATTTAATTAAAATTGAAATTGACTAAGAGTCTAAGATTGTGAAAAGTATATATGCAAATTGGATTCTCATAGATGATTAAGATGTTATCTTTAAACTAAACTCTTATGTCGTTATGGAGTATATTTATAAAATTTGGAAGCTTGCCTCCATATATATAGTTCGACATTTGCTCATCATAAGCTAATGTTTGGTTTTAGACAAACGTTTTTACCATATCAAAAGCTAATGTTTGGTTTAATATTTGATTTACAAAGACAATGTTCAATCAAACTTGAAACCGCTTATGGTTTGATTATATATATCGTTGATATTTGTAAGCATATTATTTGATTGCTGTGACAATCAACTATACTTGAAATTATTGTTATGGCCCTTCCATTCATTGGTCTTGATTTTCTTTAATTTTCATGTTTTTTTATAAAAAATTGTATAGTTCATTGAACATAATAGGAAAATGGGATAGTGGATTTGCCCCACAAATTGACCCATCAAAGCAGATATGATATTCCAACGAGTAGTCACTTATTGAATTAATTTTACACGCTTTTGCCTTTTGTTATTCATATTGTATTAAAAAAGAATTGAAATCTAATGAATTGTGATATTAAATTATTAATATAGTATGTGATCTTTCTGTAGTAACGATATCTTTATTTTTTCTGAAACATCTGCCATGACAGGAGAAAAAATTAGCTTTACTAAATTGATGGTACAATGATGTCAAAAGAAAATGGATGGCACAGTTTTTCTGACTCATTCAGACAATAATCTAACTGTACCTCTTTCAAGCTTCTCGGCTTAATTTAACAGTCGGCAAGACCTTCTAGTGCTACCCGAAGGTCTCCTCACAGTGTCCCCACCATGAACATTGGCCCAAGTCAGTATTCTTCTAGCTAAACCTGTGTGTTGATGCAACTATTAATCTTTCAAGAAGTATCTCGAGTCCTGGAAGTGAAGCGGTTCGTTTCCCCAAGAGGTCCATCCAGCTGCCATCTCTCTAGCAAATAGCTCAAGGCACCGAGCTGGCTGAGACCCGGGAACATGTTTCATTAGTATCTCTACACAAAAAGGCCACGTGAAAAAGAACAAGAAGAATCAGGGAAACTTGTACAGCTAGAATTTCAACAAACAGCAGCATTATGCTCATGAATTTGATGAAGATTGTGAACTAAAGATGTAGATGTATACCTCCAATTGGGGGTTTCCTCGAAAAATCTCCAGGGATGCTTATGATAACTTTGTTCTTATCCAGGAGTTCAAAATCTGACCTATGTTTTGGTTCTGCAAGCTATATGACACATACACACTGCTGAGAAACAGAAGATCCGTTTGCAGATTATTCAAGTAGCAAAGACAAGAATTGACTTTACTTACTTCGTTAAAGCGGTAGCCTAGTAGCAGATATTCATAAGGTTTATGATGGACAAGGTCCACATCGGAAATCATTGTACCGTCTGGTTTCACCTGTAACATTTTTTTACAATAGACAGCGTGTGAAAAGTTCAAGTCATGTATGCAAATTCAGAAATCAAGAGGGTGCATCAAGGTGGGATCAAACCTTTAACCAATACATTGTAGCTACGTACTTGACTCCCCACGCAGGGAATAGCTCTTTCTCAACAAAGTTGAGTAGTTTCTCTCTATTGGTCACCCATAACGCAACGAGAGCTCCTTCGGCATGAGTGAGCTGTTTGATTGGGAGGGATAAGAAGTATCTGTTTGGTAAAGTCGGATACCTAAAACAAGAACCAAACAAGCTCCTTCAGCATGAGTGAACTCTCATTCGTATAAACAGTCCACACTCCACACGCATATTTCAAGTCGATATTAACATATACGACAAAGGCAGGAACAAACTTTGACTTCTGATGAGCGCTTGCATTCTCCCAGGGCGGATCAATAACTATAAGGTTGAAGCCTTCTTCAGGTTTAGCTGCATATATAAACGTCAACAAGATAAATACATAACTAGTCTCAGTCGCCTATCCTACCGATAAGGGACTTAGGACACCAATCAACTAGCGCCAAAATGTCCATAATGGAATTAGAGCACAATAGTTACTACTTACCAGGAACAAGGTTTCGGATGTGCAGTAAATCAGACTTCAAGGCAACATCGGAGAAAAAAGACATGCGAGAAGAATCATATCACACATTAATTTAGTCAAATAAAATAAAATAAAAAAATCTTTAGACAGCAATCATAAAGTAGCACGTACCATGTAGAAGCAACTCTTACTAGGCATTATATATCTCCGGTTGGAACACTCAGCTTCAACTTCTTCTTCTGTCTCGTTCACCACTAGGTTATTGAACACCTTAAACACTCTCTCTTCACTGCATTTCTCTGTTACGACCAAATAATCAAAATTCATTGTTTTTTTTCAGATAAGAGTTAGCAATAGTTTAAGACAAAACCTTTATCATCGCAATGTAGGTTCAAACTCAGAGTTATCTCGTACAAAGGAGCTTGCCACACTCCTCCAAGCTCAACAAACGAGACTTCCTCATCGTCACAACACTTGGTGGTCCTCAACAAACCATCATCATCATCACCACTTAAACCCTTCACTAAACTCAACAACTCAATTTCCCTTAAAAGCGATTCATACGCTTCCGATAAAACTACCCTCGCCCCCTGATGACGGAGATTAAAAGCTTGCTCTCCAGCGCTAGGAAGGTGAAAGCTAGAAACTTTCTGCTTATTCCGTTTACGCTTTCTCGTATTAGGTTCGCTGCTGGGTTGTTGCTGCTGTAAATCGAGATGCTTTGAGTTGAAGAAACGAGAGTAGTAAGAAGAAGGTGAAACCCTAGATCGAGTGTACGAACGGTTGATTATACGAACGGGGTCTAGGAAGAACCAATTAGAATCGTCGGATTCGTGGATACCGGAATCAAGGAACCTAGCTAGACGATTAGGTTTCGCCATTAACGGCTTCTTCTTCTTCTACCTCTGCTTCAAACAAAACCCTCCAAATGTTTTTTTTTCTTATAAACCCCTCGAAGTTTTGCAATTGACCGAATTGACCCGATGCTTTTGAATGTTCTCCATGTAACCCTCGTAAATATGCCGGTGGATAACAGATTGTGTTCATTTAACTCAAATATAAGGAAAAGGCCCATACTGGTTTCTAGATTTTTATTTTTAGCTTTGATGTATTAAAGTATGTAAGAATTTGATTTGTGATGGGAGGGAGGGAGATGGTGAGCATTAAAAGTTGTGAATAATTGAAGCAGGGGGTTTGGTGAGGGGTCGCTTTGATAGTTTCCCCAAATATGGGGACGGTTTGTTTTATTTTGCGGGGGTGGCCATTGTAAAACTCTGACTATGACAATCAGTGACCTTATAAAAGTTATGGACAAATAATTGATCTAGAGCTGTGTAATTTTACACAGTAAAAAGTAAAACAAAAACATCTCTCTTTTTAGTAAAGATTGAATTTATATACACAAAAGTACAGTGGCATGATGGCTGCTGGTTTGGTTTGAGGACCTTTCACAACATCATTATCAACAGGTTTTCAATTAATCTTCCACAATCAAAATAAATAAAACAGTTTAAAGAAAAGACTAAAGATAGTATTTTCACTAATATTTATAAAACAGTTTAAAGAAAACAATCAAAATAAATAAAACAGTTTAAAGAAAACAATCAAAATAAATAAAACAGTTTATAATTATTGTAAAATGTTTATGTTGATGTATGTGTTCCATTAATCTCACTAATATTATACTTTCTTTTTGTCGACATCTTCACTAATATTATATTTTAAACCAGCAATTGTTTCTTTAGATTCTTTTATTTTTCTGTTTACAGAACATAGTTTCACAACAACAACAAATACTTCTTCTGTTTTTTTTATGTAGATAGTTTTGCTTGAATGCACAAAGATTAAGACATATATTAGATATTTTTAAAATAATATTTGATAAATAAATTAATTATAGTTAAACCAATCATAAATGAATTGATATTATTTGATTGGTCACACTATAACTGATAAAGTAAAAGTTATATGAAAGAATAAAAACTACTTATATTATGAAACAAATAAATTTCTCTTAAACTACTTACAATATAAAACAGAGGGAGCAACATTAAAAAAAAACATTTTTCTACCAAAGATAAACAACCATTATAAAGGAGAAAATTTATTAGATAAGGACAGAGGACAACTTATAAATTTCAAACAATGGAAAATGTGACAATGAAGAAGGATACAAGCGTCATTTCATGCGAAATGGGTCCCATTAATGCCTGTCTTTATTAAACACCAGTCAACCATTCAGGTCAATCGCGTGTCTAAAATTACGCAGGGTAACCTTCTGGTTAAAATCCAAACAAAATTTTTCAAAAAAACCGGTTCTGTTTCTGCATAACGCATATAGTGTCAGTACAATGCGTACGTGGTGAAGTTTAACTGGTCAACGTGTTCGTAACCGGTCGCTATTATCACCCTCTCTCTCCCTCTTCTCTCTTCTCTTTCCCTCGCTTCCTCTCCTCTTTACTCTGTTTCTCTCTCTCTGCTTTTTCCCTCTTTTTCTATTATTACTCTCTCTGCTTCTTCTTGTGGAACAACCCTAATAACTTTTACACAGATTTGTCCTTGGATCATCTAATTTGCATTCTCTCGAAATGCATGATCTTCGATCTTGTAGCAGTGTGGAGAGCTGAAATTCAGAATCTTTCTTTTCCCCCTGAGACTGAATCGAATTGAAGAAGAAGAATGCTGGAGACTGTGGATAGCTCGGGAGTCGTTAATGGCGGATTTCGTCAAGTACAGAGCTTCTGCGGAGACAGCGGGAGCGAAGAGGAGTTAACTGTTCTGCCACGTCATACGAAAGTGGTGGTGACCGGAAACAACCGGACGAAATCGGTGCTTGTTGGTCTTCAAGGTGTTGTCAAAAAAGCTGTTGGTCTTGGTGGTTGGCATTGGCTGGTTAGTCACCCAAAGCTTTAATCTTTCTCTTTTTTTTTTAGTAAGTGAAACGTTTTGATTCAATCTGGGTTTACTCTTATTTTATCAAACTTGTATTCAATCTCTTGAATCTGTAAAGTTTTCAAATTTGGGTGTTTTCTTCTTATATTTCTGGAAATGATTTAATTTCTGGGAATGTTTTACTTAATTGATAATATCATCAAGGAGTTTCGATTTACTAGTTACAGATTCACCAAATAATTGTAATGTTTCTCCTTGCATCTAATCATTAAACCAACAGTTAAGAACTTAAGAGTGTGATTATTAAATATGTGATTACTAGTTACGGCGTTTATTATTTTTACAACAAAAAAAACAGTAAATCTGTAATATTCTTAATCTGGCGATTGAGCTTCTTTGCATGCATGTTAGCATTTAAGTTTTACCATTATTGTTTTGCTGGATTTTACAACTGTTCAACCTTGCATTTGGTGTTCTTAGTTTAGTTAGGTTATTCATGAAGCCTACATTTGATTTTTATTATCTTTTTAATTTCTTATTTGTTTCTCATGATTAAAGTTTTCTAATAAAAAAAGCTTCTGGAACCATTATCTTTAGTAGTACTAGTATCTATATGTTTTGATGTTCCTTGCTGAGATTCAGGCTCAATCTCAGGAATCAGCTATAGGGGAAAGGATAAGTGAATTTTTGTGTGTGTTTTAACATTAAAAGTTAGGCAGGAACAAAAATAAAAATAAAAGGAGGCAACTTTATTTTTTCCGCGCCTGTTGAAAATATCATCATAATCAAAAATATGCACTTGTTATCTAATTCTCCATCATGTTTCTCTACACCTTTATGGATTCAAGCTGGCTGTTTTGAAATTTAAGAGTCTTTGATTAATGATATAATCATTTGTTTTCTTCTTTAGTTGAGTCATTTTCGTCCCCAAGCAGTGTCTCTTCTGTCTACTTTTCTTATCAAATCTCTTCTCCCTTTGGTTGGTTTAGTTTATATTATAAATTGTTCTGCCAAGATCCTTTTTGTTATAGTGTCTCTGTGTAGGTGGACCAAAAAAAAGTGTGACTTCACCATACTCTCTGGCTTTAAACTTTAAGGAATAGACCGAATATTTTATACGATTTTTCTCAATACTATTTTTCCTAAGAATGATATCATATTCCACCAGTTTGTGTAGATAAAGTTTTAATAAAATGATATGGGAACATATGATATCATATCTACTCTTCTTCTGGAATTTATTTATATGAATCTGTCAGTACTTGTTCATGGAGTAATATATTTAATCCCAATCATTGTTGTTTCATTTGCTTTTTGTTTTATTAGGTATTGACAAATGGAATAGAAGTAAAGTTGCAGAGGAATGCACTCAGTGTCCTTGAAGCTCCTACTGGAAACGAAGTAGACGATGACCTTGATTTCGAAAACACACTGAGGAATGGTTCTGATATGAGTAAGTTTGTGTGTTTTCTTCTAGATTTCTGACTTTTCATTTTTCAGCAAATAGGAAAAAGTAATCTAGAGAAACTTTTATAGAGATTTTTCAACTTTGTTTAGTTGGACACATAAAAGCTGTAACCTTATAAACCAACTGATATTCTCAGCCTTGTTTCTATGACAAGTTTTTTCTTTTCCAGCATCCGAGGACACACTGAAGCCTCACAAGTCGAAGCTAAGAAGGCAGAGATCATCTCGGTCATCTCATAAGACCCTGAGCAGGTCTTTATCATCTGACTCACAATCAAAAAGCTCTGCTTTTACTCCCCCTCAGAACATGATGGTATGCACTATGCATTATAGATTTATTCTATTTGGTATTGAGTATAATGAGACTGATCTTTGTACTAATTCTTTCACGCAGAAGGTTGATCTTAGCAAACTAGAAATGCCTGCTTTACTGAAATATTGGCAACATTTCAACCTCGTAAGTTTATTAGTATATTATAAGGAAGAAAAAAAACCTTCTCTTCACTTAATCTAGAACTCTACTCTCTATGTGCTCTTGCTCATGAATAAACATCTTGTAGGTAGATGCAATTCCAAATCCATCAAAGGAGCAACTAATTGACATTGTTCAGAGACACTTTATGTCTCAGGTACTCCTTCTGAGACTTCACTTGATTCGTTTCATGTGTTCTATAGTTTTGGTTATGATAACAAATGTTATGAAATTTTCAGCAAATGGATGAGCTTCAAGTTATTATGGGGTTTGTCCAAGCTGCAAAGAGAATGAAGAGAGCGTGCAAGTTGCAATCAAAAGACACGAGAAACACTGATCTTAACTGCATCAGCTAAAAAGAAACAAGCTCTGACTTTTATAACAGAATCCTCTTAGTACAGTGATGCCAAACTTGTTTAACCATTTGTGGCTTGCTGCAGCTAGTTTTAGCTCGTTCTGGAGATGTTTGGCTAAGGAGTAGAATGTCGTTTCTTCTTGCTTCTGTTGTTTAGCCATGTAATTATCCCCCATCAAAAAAACAAGAAACATGACTCTCTTAAGCTCCCAATTGAAATTACTCTGTTCTGATATTAGTATGTTACAATGTAAATGTGTTTTCATGCGACTTCTCTCACTTTTTTTTAAAACGTGTAGTACCATTATTTTTATAGTACTAGATTAAAACATAATTTATTGATAGGCCTGTGGCTGTTGCGAGTAGAAGAAGACATAGAACCAAACTTCCTCTTCGTTTCTCTCCCTGCACTTACTATCTTCGTCCTTTTCTTTGCGCAACATTCAAAGATTTTTCAATCTCTCTTTTCTTGCTGCAATCTTATTTGATATAACTTCAATACTCTTACTCTCGCCTTCTTATATAAACGCTCAAACTGTCACGGCAGAATCTTGCCTCCCCTTTCTTCTTCGCCCGACTAGTTTACTGGAGTAAAAACGCACGAACAGGAATTGTTGTTTAGATGCATGGCACGGTGAATCACTTCTAGTTCTAGAACGCATGTGCTTTTAGATAATAGAAAAACAAGATACTATTGTATTCCACCATTAAACATGTACTATTCAGCAGCAGGAGCTTATCTAACTATGCATCAAGCAATTAATTATTAGAATAACAATTCATATCCAATCGTATTTGTAAATTTAATAGAAAAATCAATGATCATGTACGAGGAAATTTAATATAATGATGATTTATTATAATAATCTGAGTTTATTGAGCGAGTAAAATCATTCACGTTCTGAGTACTAGACATGTCTATGTTGGTTAATTATTTAGTACGCTGTCATTCCACACACACACACACAAAAAAAAGAGAGCTAATCACTCGATTTTTATCATAAAGTTTTATTCTGTAGCTTTATTATTTCACTATAATGTCAGCCTGCGGAATTTATCTCATCCCGCAAAAGCTCTTATTACATTCAGCGACTCCACTGTAAATATTATACTCGAAGATAATGATTATTGTATGGTGTGACAATGTATGCATGTATGATGTATCTATCTATGATCTGGGACAGAAAATGACGGAGTAATTAGCATTGGTGCAAGTAAAAGTGCTCGAAGCGTCGTCGTATGCGTAGCTATACGCTTTAGGGCAAGCCGTTTTGAATATCCTCGAGAAATCCGTGGGCGGACACGTCTCCGGTTTATCGAACGCACCGGTGCAACAATACTCCGGTTTGTTAAACGCCGCGCAAGCGCTCTTACACGCAACAACGTTCCCACCATCCATAACGCGTAGCTCGTTCGGACAGCTCCCATTCAGGTCCGAAACGCATCCAACGTTCTGGCAATCGCCCGAGCCGTCTCGCGTCGTGATTCCCATCTGGACGTTGTAGCCGTCCACGAGGCTCACGTCGTAGAAGTCCTGCCCGCCGCCGGTGCCGATCGTGAACTCGGCGAGTGTGACCGGTGTAGCTCCTCCTGCGCCCGCGCATTTAAGTTTGTTACCGCAGTCTCCGGTGAGGCATCTTCCGGCGCCTGAGCCGTCGAAGTTGCAGCCTGTTCGGCCCCATATCCGGCCGGACCATCCCGCGGGTGCGGTTACGTCGATGGAAGCTCCGGGAGCTAAGAGAAAGCCGCCGTCGTTGAGCTGTGCGCCGTTTCCGGTGAGGATGCCTGGCCAGACGTTGAAACTGCAGCTGTTCATGATAGTAAAGACGGTTCCGGAGACAACGGATATTGTGCCTTGCAAAATAAGCAATCGAAGTTAGTTAGATTTTTTTTTTTTTTGTCAACTAGTTAGATTAGATTATATCATTTTCTCTGCATGAGATGTTTAAAAAGAAAACAAAAAAAAATGTTGTGAAAGCTTTTTTTGGAAATCTAATTCAGAACAATTATTTACTAGAATAGTTTTTTTTGTCCTCAACATTATAATAGTTAGAAGAGAAGAAAATGTATGTGTGTATACCTGAAGCTATGATGAAGGAGATGAAAAGAAGGTGTGAACCAGAGAAGTTCGCCATTGTTATTCTCAAGTATTGATCGAATCTGTATGTAGTGATGAATGAAAGTTAATGGCACGGATCCCTCTATTTATAGTAAATTTTCAAAGTCTGCTACCGACTGAATTTTATCATTTTCAATTTTTTTTTATAAAATTCATAAGAACTGACGTCAATATTGGTTGTAACTTTGAAGAATATACAGAAAACAAAATGATTATTTCTGGAATAGAAAAAAAATAAGATAATAGATAAATGAAATAAAAACTAAAACTATCAAACAATTTCCAATATATTTTTATTACTTTATAATATAAATCAATTTCATGATAGATGTGAAATATATTTCAATATAAAAATTTTAAAATATCATTTTATATTTAGAATAAAAATATAGATCAATGCTATTCATATCTGTAAATATAGATGAAAAATAAAAAAGGTATATTTTAGAACAAAAAAGGTGGATTGAAATAGTTTTGTCTGTGAATTCTACATATATCATTCATTTTGTAGGTTTAGAATCTGAAACACAAGGAAATCTTTTTACAGAGAATTTCTAGTTTGTTAAATTTAAAAATTGAATATGTGAATAATTTGTAAACTGTTTTTATATAATAATAAACAATTTTTATTCCATATAATAGCATTTCAGGTATAATATATATCTTTTATAAAATTAACAGATCTTTGAAGTTTGAACTTTATAAAACTAAGAGATCTGGGTCTGTTTAGATTAAGATTTAGAGGAATCAAGATTAATATAAAGTTTGGGTCAAATTGAAATATGAGCATTCGTGATAAAAGTATTATGAAGTTAAAGTATCAATATTTGGTGGCGTTCTCACATGTGTTCTCAAAAATAAAAATCCAGAAGTAAAAAATGTTCTTGTTTGAGAACACTTTGACGTTTAAATATACGTGAGAGACAATTTCTCCACATGTTATGATACCCATGATTAGATTTTAGAAATAAAAAAAGTTATAAAATTGACATATATATATATATATTTTTTTTTTTTTTCATTTGTTGAGAGCTTCATGTGTACTCTACTGTTAATGATGCTCTAATAAAAGAAAATATAAGTTTACATGAAAGATACATATGGATATACCAAAAATCAAACTACATAAAACGGGCTAACATATATTTTATTCAATCTTACTCTCAAAATAAATAAATAAATTCAAGTTTACTCATTTTTGTTTTTGTACGTAAATTATATTTTTCAACTAGAAACGCACTAGCTAACTGAATAAGTTAAACTGAAATAAGTTGAAGAAAAGAAATCGAACCCAAATTCTATAAATAGCTAAATTGTTTAAATTTTTTATCAGGGTTATTAAAGTAGCGACTATCTTTAAAAGTTCTGTTAGGTTATATATAACTGTGGTTAACATTGAGTGGTATATTATTTAAAAATATAATATCTATGGTTTTTTTGTCAACATAATATATATGGTTCAGTACTCGAAAATTTACTTTGTACAAACAAATACATCAAATTGTATTACGCAAAAAAAGTTGAAGTAAATACCCTATAGTTAAATTGTTTGGCCAATGTACAGAGTTAAAATCCACGAGTGGAGCTTTTCACGGACAATCAAAAATAAATTGAGAAGACGATATGCATGACTTTTGTAACTCAAGTTAGGGAGACTTGACAAAGACATACGAAAATACATTTTGATTTTGTCTGTAAGCAGGGGCGGAACTAGCAAATATACACATCATATGAAAAATAAGTTTTAACTATATTCGTAGGGCATTGAAGATTAAACCATTTGACTTCCTGGATTTGCCCCATCTATCTCTCACCTATGTCCTAGGTACCCCCCGGTCGGTAATATATGGTTGAATAGTCTTTTGTATGCTGTATTTATTTGTTAGAGCCAATTTGCATATCATTTAATTTTCGAAACAATATAATTTATTTTCTATGCTAAGCTGTGCATGAGATACATTTAATATGTATATACGATGATTTATTTGTCCTTTAGTTTTAGAGTGTTCAATAACAAACTTTTGAACTATGATTTTCTTGGTTCCCGTCTAAGCGGTGTTTCTTTTCCTAACTGATGTTTTGGGATATGCGAGGTGAACTGAAACAGGTAGTCAGGTAGATATGGCAGCTGTCAATTGGTGATTACTTTTCTACTATCTTAATCACGTATTTATTCAAGAGTTTCAAAGATCCAAAACACACGACACAAACTTGAATTTTCTTGTACGAGATTATATCGTTTTCAGTTTTTTTTTTTTGTTATTTTACGTTTTTTATTTCCCACGAACGTTAAAATATTGATATTTACTTATTACGTATCTCATTTTTTTTAATATTCTGTACTGAATTATCAGTAAAAATCTTCAGTTTTATAATTCAAAAAAAAAAATCTTCAATTCTATAAATATGTGGAAAAAAATTTCTAATAGAATTCTCTTGTTCAAGAAGGCCCCGTTTCATTAAATGAATTGACCTGTTTAATACAAAAAAAAATCTTGTTTTGCATTTTTTCCTGACAGTTTTCCTATTAATATATTTATGAGTAATAAGAAAGAAATACACGTTGCTCAAAAAAAAGAAATACACTAATATATCATATGTGGGCTTGTAATATGTGATATAACTTACATGATTCTGACATTATATTTGAGCTACATAATAATGTAATAGTATTTTCAAGGTAAAGCGATATTTAATAGTTGAATAGATATTTTTGTTCAACTTCTCAACCTTCTACAAATGTTTACCTTCTTTACAAAACTAGGATTAAACCCGCCCTACGGATGGGTAAAAAAATATAAAAATAATTAAAATAAATATATAAAATGCTTTAATTATTTTTAGATAAAAAATAAAATGACCTTTTATATATTTTTCATGTCAAATTTGTGTATTTATTTTGAAAATCATAAATTTAGGTAAACAAAATCTATTTATTTTCAAAATCATAAATATAATTTTTAAAAAGTTTGTTCTAATCTAGCTTCTAACAATATTTCACTTCAATTATTTTTAGCAAATAAACATCTAACTAATAGTTGTAGTTTTAATCTAAGTCTAATGTTAAAATTTCAAAAATTTCCTTCACTTTTATACACAATCACACACAAAAAGTAAAATTGTATTATCGTAAACTAAGCTTGTCATTATCTTTTTTATCGTGGAATCTGTCGGCTTGAAAAAACTGTTTTCTATTCTCTGGCATGTTTGCCTATTGAATTCTCCGCAAAAAAAATCTTCAGCTTCACACATTTAGTTTTATTTTAATTGATATACAAAATTAAAGGTAAAGAAATATTGGTGCAGCGAAGAATAGTGAGTTGGAGAAAAGTTTGGAAGTCATTTCAAGTGTTTTTTTCGCATAGTTTTCTCTTCTCCTTCACCATTCTTCTCGCTCTCAACCTTGATCATGTTTTCTTTTATCAATTATGATGATCAGTTTCTTTCTTTTTCGTAATTGCTATCTTAACTTCTCTTTTGTATAGTCAAAGTTAGGATAATTATTTAAATTAGTTGATGGGTTTCTATGATATTTAGTTTTGACTAAGTTTAGTCTGCGTACAAACTATATAATTAGATCTTTGTGTTTAACAATGTCTAGAATAGAAACATTTATCATCATTTAACTATGTTATCCGCAGATTTATATTCACATTTTTAAGGCTGTTTCGTGCTGTGACTTTTCGTGGTAGATTTTGCTGCATGTTCTATCTATGAAATATTTTATGGTTATTATATTTGATTTTTGTTAGCGTCATATTATTTTGTAACTTTTAAACTTCATCTTTGTGGATTTGGGTTCCTTTTCATTATGTTATGGCAACACCACTACTTATTGCTTTTGAGATCCTGCTATGTGTACATCTTAAAGAGCAATATGATATACTCTTCAACTTGTAATATTAATTATAGATGTGTTTATGATTGGTGTGTTTGATTAAGATGTATTTGGTTGTATCTCTGACTCCTTGTGTTGCAGTTGCTTATGATAGATTTGGTTGTGTCTTACCGTTGCTTGCGTGTGTTTATAGTTGGTGTATTTGTTTGTGATAGATATGGACTTGGTTTCTTAGTTATTTTTTGGTACTACATAACATCATGCTAAAAAGTTGTAATTCATTACGTTTTTTTTTTGTTCTTAGAGAAGAATGATTCTTGCTTATTTGTGTGATGTGTTGAAAAGAGGGGACTGAAAACAATCATGTGCATGGTAGTATTTCTATATTTTTTTCTCTTGCCAATATCTCCATTTTACTGTTTAGAGACCATATATTTTTATTCAAAATACAATCTCTAGTCTATATTCCATTTATCCTTGCAAGCATTATGCCGCAAAATTAAATGTGTAAGATGTGTAAGACACTTATACTTGAACATGAAGAAACTATGAGTAATGAAGTCATATGAACAAACACTTCTTGTAAGTTGGTTCTTCATTATCTGCATGAAAACTTATCAAAGCATATTTTCCTATATAAAAGAGGTTTTCCTTCATCGCTTCTCATCTCTGTATTCTATGTTTTTCTCATCTTTTTTCATCGGTGTGATTTTCCTCTGTATTTGTCAAATTTATGAACTTGTATAGTGAAAAGACATGTATATTGTTTTTTGTGTGTATATATATATATATATATATATATATATATATATATATTTAAATAGCTTTATTTATGATCTGCGGACCTTACTATTGGAAGATATTGTTGAAGATTTTTATGTAGACAATATTACTCACTCTAGCTCCTGATTTTTTTTCTTCTTGTAAGCAGTGGTGGATGTACATAGACAAATGGTGAGGCATTTCCCCACCATGGATTTTAAAATTTCATTTTATTTTTAATTTTTTTTATCAAATGCCCATGTTGATATTATTGATAAATATGTGTATGCCCGGATCAAGATAACTTCTAGATCCGTCACTTCTTGTAAGATGCTTAAGTTTTCAGGTGATGTTAATTTTGCAAGAGAAACGTATAGATAGCCATTACTGAAAATACTTTAAGCAAATTCAGAATCACTGATTTCAAACTTTATCATTGTCTTTTATTTATGGTCATTGCATAGTATACTATTATTTAAAATGGTCTATAGCGTGATAATCAAACCATAACTTATTTGTCAATTTGGTTTAATAAGTCATTGGCGGTTAGAGTAATAATGTGGGCTATAGTAATAATAGTTCGTTTGTAACAATTCAATAGTTTTTTTTATCCAAAATGGTAATCTTACATATGTTTAATTTAGTATTTCTATTTTTATGTTATATGTTTACATATTATTTATTATTTCGAAATTATATTTATATTAAATTGTAAAGCTAAATATTATATCAATTTTTCAAAAATGTAAAATTTCAGTAATAAGATTTTTAAGTAAAATAGTAATTTTTTTAAAGTAGTAAAATGATAATCTTACATATGTTTAATTTAATATTTCCATTTTTATGTTATATATTTACATATTATTATTTCCCAAAATTATATTTATCAGTAATATTAAAATGCCACATGTCATCTTTATTATATGAGATATTATTTTTTATTTTTTTCGATTTATTATTTTATGTAGTATTTCCATAATGTAAGATTGTATATTTCCATTTATATTATTATACATTAAGAAAAAAAATGTATAATTGCTTTTTATGTTGTATACTTCCATTTATTATATGAGATATTGTTTTTTATTTTTTACATTTTTTTGATTTATTGTTTTATGTAGTATTTCCATATTGTAAGATTGTATATTTTCATTTATAATATTATATATTATTTGTTAAGCAAAAAATTGTATAATTTTTTTTTCTGATGACACGTGTCCACAAACGTTTCTCTCTTATTTTGCAGTACTTCCATTTTTTAGAATTTGTATATTTATTTTTTTATGTTGTATATTTTTCTTTTATTATACTGTATATTTTCCATTTCGTGGGAAAACTGTCTTTTTTTAAAAGAAAAATGTTTAATTGCTTTTTTTTTTAGATTTAAGATAAATATTTATCCTAGTATTTCCATTCTTAAAATTTTATATTAACATTAAAATGTAAAACAATATTTAATGTAGTTAAAATGTAAACTATAAATTTTTAGTATGGTATCTTGAGTGGCAAGAAAGAGATGAATGACTTATTATCGTTGGCTTTGGGTAATGAGCATGGGTAAGTCGGTTATTTGTAATATTTCCATTTTTATGTTATATGTTTACATATTATTTATTATTTCGAAATTATATTTATATAAAATTGTAAAGATAAATTTTATATCAATTTTTCAAAAATTTAAAACTTCAGTAATACAATTTTTAAGTAAAATAGTAATTTAAAAAGTAGTAAAATGATAATCTTACTTATGTTTAATTTAATATTTCCATTTTTATGTTATATTTATATATTATTATTTTCGAAATTTACATATTATTATTTTCCAAAATGTTAATCTTACAGATGTTTAATTTAGTATTTTCATTTTTATGTTATATGTTTACATATTATTTATTATTTCGAAATTATATTTATATAAAATTGTAAAGCTAAATATTATATAAATTTTTTCAAAAATGTAAAACTTCACTAATACGATTTTTAAGTAAAATAGTATTTTTTTTTAAAAGTAGTAAAATGATAAACTTACATATATTTAATATTTTCATTTTTATGTTATATGTTTACATATTATTATTTTCAAAATTTACATATTAATATTTTCAAAATTATATTTATCAATAATATTAAAATGCTACGTGTCATTTTTCTGGAGCCTCAAAACGCTACTTTTAATAGTATAGATTATACATACATATATATATATATATATACTTTTTAATTTGAAAAGATATTTCTTTTTTAACTTCTTACCTTCCAAGACGGGTTAGAAGAATTTTAGCATGCCGCAGATTATCCCATAAATTCCCCGGATACACATATGAGTGCCTGCGTAACTTGCAAAAATTGCAACCAAAATAACTTATGATCATTGATAAATAATTTGTTTTACAGACCTATGTCCCCGCTGCAGTGAGGGGGTGGCGAAATCTCAAGAGTTTAAAAATCCACTTTGACAGCCATAATTACCGAAAGTTACAAGTGCCGAGCGGCTGAGTTAGCTCAAGTGGAAAGAACCCTGTTGGCCAATTGTCATGCCCGCGGGTTCGATCCACCTGAGGCGAACTAATTCTTCTGCTCACCAAACACGGATATGGGCTAATGCTTTCGGCCCATTTGAATACCCGGAGTGAGGGTCTATCCGTGGGCCGCACCACCCCTTTGGGGATTAGTCTGGGCGAAGCCCGGGATACCCCCAAGGTTAAACAAAAAAAAAAAAAAAGTTACAAGTGCCGTGTTTTTTACGTAACCCTTAAATAAACTTCCCGAAATTCTAGAAGACCTCTCATTGCTGAGTCTCGTTATTAAATTAGTAACTACTAGTTGCTTACCTATTTCATAGTAATATTTTCGTCATACATCATTTACAGCTTTGAAAAGTATCCTCGTTCATATAGGATCTTATTTCCAAGTAATACAAAAATATCTTAGATCAAAGCACAGAGGAAATTAATGGATTAAGGGATCAAAAGCAACTAGAAGGATTGTTTAGTTTCAAAGTCTTAGGTTTCTTCGCCACTTTTCTAACCAAAGATGGCTAAACCGAGAGGCTCAAAGCTCGTTCTATTGTCACCACCTGCCTGGCTGTGCACCTATTCACATATGGTTCAAGGAGGTTCACCGGAGCATGCAAAAGCATGTCAAGAACAGAACGTACCTGGGAAGATAGATCTCTTGAAGCAGTAAAAAGAGCCCTGCGTCATGTGTTTCGTATCTCAATTCTCACATGTCATCCACAAAAATAAGGCTAACAGTTTTTTTTTTTCGATGGGGGGGGGGGGACACTTCCTTCACCGACCAAATCAGAAAATGTTATCACCTCTTGTTTCTAAATAAAGCAACATACTTTCTTCACAGTTCAAATGAATCTCCGATTAAAAAAAAGTTAGTACGTCAGCACTTTTACCAATGGAACTTGTAAGATGAAACTTTTTTCAAGGATTACTTCTGAATACATTTTCAACGAAAGAACGGCAGCGTGGTTAAGCTTCAAATCATAGATTGCATTTCCAAACAAAGATGGTCATTAATTAAGAAGAGAGTTTTGTCTAAACAAAAATAAAAAAGAGTTTTGTAGTACTTCTATGGATTTGATTTTAGCCAGTACACTCTCTACCTATAGGTTCTCAGTTCCGTGAGAATAAGAGTTTCATGTGGGAGATTCTCTGGTTTCCGAATAGGATCACAAACCTTACCGACGTCTCTCGAGGGCAAAGATGACCAATAAAGGATCCTCACACGGTGGAACCAGAGTAATAATGATCAGACACGAAAATAATTTTGCACTTGAAGTTCAGAATAGTAAAAAGTCAAAACCAACACTGTCAAAAAAATTGAATTTAAAAGGCTTGAAGCCGCCTCGTGCGACAGTAATAATACACTAACTGGTAGATACTAGATACATGAGCTTGGAAATAATTTTAACTAATCGTGTTATAGACCTACCTCTCCAACGATCAGCAATTCATAGTTGACTTCAAATACCCACTAGTTCAAAGTCACGTGTACACATGTATGTGTTCACGTGTATCTGGGGACCACTAGGACACGCCAATTAAGTAAAATCAAAAGACAATAAATAAAAGGTCAGTTAAATAATTGTCAAAAGATTTTTCCATGGCTGGTCCCCTCCATGTCTCCGGCCAATCTTAGCCCTTAAGCAAACTTTGCTCCTCGCGGGATTGCGATCAGTCTTCGTATCCCTTCATCGCCGCGATCGAACTCTTTCTAACAATCGGTACGTATATATATATTCGTTTCAGATCGTTCCAGTTCTCGTTTTGTTACTCTCTTCCTCTTCTTCTTTCATGGTTTTTGGTTATTATAATCGCCGGAATATATAACCGAAGATTTTAGTGGTTAAACATAGAGATCTGGAGGTTTATTGAATCCTTATGAAGCTTTAATGATCCAGCAATTAAAAATGTTTACTGAATCCATGAGAATTGTTTTTTTTTTGGGAAAATAATTTTATTGATTTAAATTGATGTTACAAAATCAATACTATATAATATACAGAACTTTCGAAAACCAAATTATTACATAAAAAATTGTTGATAGTTAAATGAAGTTGTAATCTTTTGTTTAATTCTCTTTGTTTGTTTTACTTAATTCAAATCCTTATCTGATTAATGCTGTTGTAGGAGTTAAAGGATCAGATCATGTCTGATATACCTTCTTGTTCTAGCGGCAACAATACAAACAGCGATGATTCTAGTAACTTCGAATGTAACATCTGCTTTGACTTGGCTCAAGACCCCATTGTGACTCTCTGTGGTCACTTGTTCTGCTGGCCTTGCTTATACAAATGGCTCCATCTCCACTCAACCTCACAAGAGTGTCCCGTCTGCAAAGCCGTGATCCAAGAAGACAGGTTGGTCCCTCTGTACGGTAGAGGCAAATCATCTACCGACCCTAGGTCCAAGTCCATTCCCGGAATCCAAGTGCCGAACCGTCCTACGGGACAGAGACCAGAGACAGCTCAACCTCCGGAGCCAAACCATGGTTTTGGTGGTGGTCATCATCACGGTTTTGGAGGGTTCATGGGAGGTTTCGCACCTCCGTTGGCAGCGAGTGCTCGGTTCCGGAACGTTACGTCGTTGCCTGCTGCGTTTGGAGGTTTGTTTCCTTCGTTGTTCAACCTCCATTTCCACGGATTCCCTGATGCAGCAATGTACGGAGCTGCTGCTTCTGGTGGTTTCCCGCACGGGTTCTCGAACCCTTTCCATGGAGGACACTCGCATATGCATAGTTATCAACGGTACACGGGGCGACAAGGGCAGCAAGACCATCACTTGAAGGCGTTGCTCTGCTTTGTTTTCATCGTCGTTGTGTTTTCCCTCATCTTAAGCTAGTGAGGATTAGACTGACTTTGCTTCCACTTGTTTATTTGAGACCGGATTGTATAAAACCCGGGAAAATTGTGGTATGATTTGGTTTGTAACCTTGTGCTTAGCAAAATTGTTTATATGTTAATTAATAATACCCAGGGATTTGCTTTGCGAGTCTTCAAGACTTATGTGGTTTAGTTTATTCTTATGATGTTAAAATCGATCATAATTTACCACTGTGTCATGGTGTTGGCTTATATTGAATTATCGGTGAGTTCTTATTAGCAAACACGTTGTATTGAAAGATCTGGAATTTGAGGCTAGTATGAATCTAGTGCTGGTTCAATCTACATAATTGTCTGCACAATGTCTTCTTGTTGATCAAGAGATTGTCTCTCAGTGTGCTTTTTGTCTTCTCCCCATTTTTGGCTAAGTTCTTACAGCACGTCGATATTCGCTAGTGTTAGCTTTGGAAGACAAGACACACGATGCTCCTTATTACTTGGTAGTGTCTAGCTACCAGAAGAATTGTCTGCCTTGGGTGGTAGAAAGATTTTTGTTCTATTATTGTTCTCATAATTATTACTTTTAATCGTCAGAATATGCATTAACATTTCTAGCAGTTGTAAGTATATGAATTTATACCCAGCTCTATTAAGATTTTAGTTTTTTTTCCTAAAAATAGTATATAATGTTTTGCATACTATGTTAGTATTGTCTCAACTCTCAGGCTTTGTCTATCAAAAACATGCATGCGGCATGATAAATTTTACTTACTAAAAGAAGTATGGGACCAAATGGATACACATACAGATATTTAATTCACATGACGTCAATGCATCCAAGTTTTAAAAGTATATTAGGAAGTAGGATATGTACCGAACTAACGATTCAGAAGAAGACTGAAGTTATGGCTTATGGACTCTTGGAAGCGCATGTACATATCCTATAAATGTTATTCGAAATCTACCTTTGATGGTATGTTTTCAGTTTTTTTTGTCAGAGTTCATAGACACACACACGTACAAATGCAAAAGCTACACTAATATTCGTCGCCAGTCATACACTATAGTGTTTTATTTTATCTTCAAAAACTCAGATACATATGTATATTGCATAGATATTAGATACATGAACATGCATTAACTAAAGGCCTTCTATTCATGCACTCATGACACATGCTTCTTTATTATTACGATCGTCTCTATGTGTAATGTGTCATATGAAGCCACCCATATGCCTTCATTGATGACATACCCAGAAGATTTAATAGAGATAGAACTCATGTGTAGTTTAAAGTAGGACGACAAATATTACTCATCTTTTTAAGAGGACAAATATTACTAACTTGATAATATTATAGATACTTTGCGTTTGTTATATTATTTTCATTTTATATTTTGTCAAAACTTTACGTTTGTTATACATGTTATTTTTAACATCACACCGTGGTGTTTATCATCCATCAAAACACAAATTGAAGCAAATTCGAGTTTAACGTTTAAGACATTGAGTAAGAATATTAAATAAGAGTAATCATAGTTTTTGAGTATCATGATTTGGATCTGCGGCGTATAGCTAAGAATGTCGCTATATATCATTAATATTATGATTTATGAGAATCATAATGATGAAATGAACTTAGTTTTGCTTGAAATTATATGAAAGTAAATACTCCCTCCGTTTCTAAATAAGTGTCACTCCGACACTTTTCACACAGATTAAGAAAGCGTTGAAATATATGTAAGTTGTCATTAATTACATCTCACTGACCAATAGTGTTCTAGATAAATATATTTATTTATAAGAATAATATATTTTCCAATTAATTTTGAGCTGAAAGTTAATAAAAATTGCATTGGAATTGTAGAATGACACTCTTTGTGAAACAAGGAAAAATAGCTAAAGTGACACTTATTCAGAAACAGAGGGAGTAGAAGAATGAAACCCGCATTCATCGCACCCAATTTCCCTTAGGAAATAAGTGAAGCGATTTTCAAGAGAAAACGATGGTCCAACAGATCAATTTTGCCATCTTAATTATTTTCCGTTTCTCGTATTTGAAATTTACTGTAGTTTCTAAATTCAACTGAATGAAACTATATCTGAAAACCATTGTTGTTTTTTTGTAAACTGTATCTGAAAACCATTGTGCATGTAAATTACCAAGTAAATGCAACGTTATAAAAGGTGGACTAAGTAATGGTGTTAGGGATTCAAGATCGATTCTTACACAATGAATTTATCTTGTATGGTGTATTGCAATGAGGGTGTCTTAATAGCGAATGTTTACACTTTGTGGGTTGACAGCCTTTGTTGCAAAATGAATGTATTCATTTCAGATAAAATGACCTTATAGAAAGTGCAAAAGGGAATCGAGAAGCAAAAAAAGACATGTCTAAACTCAAAAGACTAGAGAACCCCAAAGAAGAACTCGCGATTTACATTTGGTTGGTGGTGATGACAGAAAAGTCGTGCCACTAGGATTTGAGATATTATTCTATTTCACGTTTGGTCCACGCGTCTTGCTTTTTCTGTATTTATTTTGATGGTTGGATCAAAAGGATGTGTTTATATATGCTAGTGTATTCTAAGAACAAACACAATATAATTACATGATAATAACGATAATCGTTTATTCTAAAATCTTAGTTCAGGCTGACAATAATTAGAAAGTTTGGAAGGAAAAGAACAAGAGAAACCCACTCAAAAGGCTCTCTGACCATGTGCACATCCTTATGAGCAAAACATGAAAATAAAAATAAAATTAAAGGTTAAGGAAATAAAGAAGTATAAGAAAATTGAAAATTTCAATCATTGAAAAATAAAAAGACTATCTACAACCAATAAGCAAAAAGAATAAGAAAAAGAAAAAGAAAAACATGGAAGCAATATTGTAAAATGCATACCAGCGTTACTATACTTTTAAAAATGGATATATATGAATTACATAGTCATGGAAAGTGACAAAGGACCATAATAGAAACTTCAAAGAAAAACTAACAAAACCTAGAACAAATACGAGTAGATTGACAATGAAGTCTTAAGCTAAACATAACATCTCAACCATAAAAATTACTGACTAAGTCATGTATATAATATTATTTTAGAGTTTTTGATTGTTAAACTATTCTCAAAACATACATTTCATCACGTTTTTGGTCCCCCTATTCTTGTGCATTTTGAATCGTAGCAAGTACTACTACTAGCCACACATTATTTTTTTTTGCTAAAAGCCACACAATATTTATATAAATCATCGAGACATATGTATGTTTCCACAAAATTTGAATTCCAAAAGATTACTTGTTTGTACTGCATGCAGACAAACATATGTATATTACGTGTGTAAATTTGATTTTGATAAGTACTTATCAATGTCATATATCAAAGTGCCATGTCTTTCTTTGCATTGTGTAGGAAACAAAATAAAAGAAAATTACAAAGACTACAGGAAGTGCTGAATAACTTATAATCACCATTAATATACGTTATATAGCCAATAATGTGGATCTGCAATGATTTTCGGTTAACATGTGGAAGTAATAAATTCCCACACTTGTTCAATCTATAGCAAAACATTAAAGAATACCCAAATTCTAAAACCCAGTAAATGGTATTTGACCAAAAAATATTTTTTGACTTTCACAATATTGGATTCAGGAGCTATTATCATTTAAATTGCAGTTCATGTTCATGAAAAAAGTAATAGTAGTAAATGATGAAAAGGGCTTGGAATCTAATCAATATATAAATTTACGAGAGAAACCTAAAATCTAAGCAAAACCCTTTTTATATCTCTCTCTCTCTCTCGGACACACACATACATGATCAAAGTCTGAGAGACAGTTGAGAGAAACCTTCCAACCGAGGGTGAGTCTGAGAAAAAACATGTCCCAACATCTTCTTCTCATTCTCCTCTCGCTTCTCTCCATTGTTTTTCTTAATCCCATTTCCGCCTCTCCAATTATCCAAAAATTCAAAGAAGCCCCACAGTTTTACAATTCTGCTGATTGCCCCATACTCGATCCCGGAGGTGACGACGACGATGACGTGTCGACGAAGCCAATATTCTGCTCTCGTCGAGCTGTCCACGTGGCCATGACACTCGACGCAGCCTACATTCGCGGCTCAGTCGCCGCCGTCCTCTCCGTCCTCCAACACTCCTCCTGCCCTGAAAACATCGTCTTCCACTTCGTAGCCTCCGCTTCCGCCGACGCGTCGTCTCTACGCTCCACCATCTCCGCCTCCTTCCCTTACCTCGACTTCGCCGTCTACGTCTTCAACGTCTCCTCCGTCTCCCGCCTCATCTCCTCCTCCATCCGCTCCGCCCTAGACTGCCCCCTGAACTACGCCCGGAGCTACCTCGCCGACCTCCTCCCGCCGTGCGTCCGCCGCGTCGTCTACCTGGACTCCGATCTCATCCTCGTCGACGACATCTCCAAACTCTCCGCCACTGATCTCGGTCGAGACTCCGTCCTCGCCGCGCCGGAGTACTGCAACGCCAACTTCACCTCCTACTTCACCTCGGCCTTCTGGTCGAACCCGACGCTCTCCCTGACGTTCGCCGACCGCAAGGCGTGCTACTTCAACACCGGAGTGATGGTGATCGATCTCTCGCGGTGGCGGGAAGGAGAGTACACAACACGCATCGAGGATTGGATGGCGATGCAAAAGCGGATGAGAATTTACGAGCTCGGTTCGTTACCGCCGTTTTTGCTGGTTTTCGCCGGTTTGATTAAACCGGTTAATCATAGGTGGAACCAGCACGGTTTGGGAGGAGATAACTTTCGTGGACTGTGCCGAGACTTGCATCCTGGTCCGGTGAGTTTGTTGCATTGGAGTGGGAAAGGTAAGCCATGGGCTAGACTCGACGCTGGTCGGCCTTGTCCGTTAGACGCGCTTTGGTCTCCCTACGACCTTCTCCAAACGCCGTTTGCTTTGGATTCTTGACCAAAATTCGGTTTACTTATTATACCGGTACATACATATACATTAAAAATATATACGTGATTTTTGTTTTTTCCATGTAAATCTATTCGTAAATTGTGACAAACAAAAAGCGTTTTTCATTTTGATCGTTTAGATCGGAGTACGTATATAGAAATTAACAATAAAACGGAGGCGTTTGAAATGGTTTTGCAAGTGTGGGGGCGGCAAAACGCTGTATTTGCTTTTGCATATTCAAAATAGAAGTATGGAACAGATGAAGTTTATTGAAACTATTGCGTTTCAAAATTCATGACCAACAAATGTTTTCTTAGGGCAAGTAGATTAATGGTTTTTATTAGTGTTAGCGATATATGATAGCCTATGTTCAAACGGTATATTGTTGATAAAAAGAAGCATTTTTACATGTCCCCATTGTCATTTTCCTCAACTGGAGATGATTGAATAATTATTGAGCGTTTAGTAGCCGGAAAAGGATGCGTTTGCATATGTGATACGGGGAAATGTGAGGGTAATGGAACAAAAAGGTATTTGTAGAGATAGAATTCGCAGTCTTTCCAGCTAAAAGAATCTATTATTGTAAACGGAAGGAGGGTCCATGATGTTCCATGGACCGATTCTATGTGTAGATGGTTCATAGGTTGAGTGGCACATGTGTTGCCTAATTTTCGAAGTTCTCGTCTTCAAAACAAAAGCACGTGTCTTAAAGTTTTGCTATTCCATTTCTCATACGAAAATACCAACTCATACAAAACCAAAAAAAAACAGCATGAGAATCAAACCAGCTCCTTTTCACGTATATTCCCATGAGATATTTATGTGGATAGTGGATATCATTAGAAATAATAGCGTAGATATTCTGAAAAATAAGAATAAGAAGTGTTCTTTAGAGTAGTTTACTACAAGTCTACAAGAGCACAACTGTACAAGTAGTTCTTAACCCCGGAGGAGCTCGTTTGATTGAAATAACGAAAAACTATAATACAGATCTATAATTATAACTAAATGGTTTAGTAAATTAAATAAATTTAATACGAAATTGTTTACGTTTTAAGAAATAGTTGGAAACAGAGTGTCGGTGGATGGTGGTATGAGCGAGAGAAAGGAAAAGCACGAGCAAAGTCCCATCATACATTAACTGTACAGTTTGACCTTTGAGCCAATACTTTCATCATTTTTCTTTCTTAAGCAAAAAAGTAAAAATAAATTAACTGTACATTTCCTCGTAGGATTTTCAATTACTTAACCTTCAGGCTCCAGTGTTTATATCACTAGTAGAAAGAAATTCTTACATCAAAACCCAAAACTATACCGAGTGGAAAGTTATTTGACTCGTAAGTCTATAATATCAAGTCGAGTGACTTCTGAGCTTTTATTATGAGCAACACGTGACAGTGGTATTGACGATGGACCCACCGTGTCTTAAACAGTACCTTTCAAAATCATATCAAACCAGACCGGGACAAGATCTCCGGTTTGGTAGATAAGAAACACAAATCAAAGGTAGCTTTGCGGTTTGTTTCACATCCAACAAAGGAAAAACAAAAGCGGTAGCCCGTCAATTTTAATCACAATAGCTTGAGTTGATCTGAAGCAACTTAATTCTTAACCAATCACATTTATTAAAATCTGTTACATACTTACATCAAAATTCAAAACATAACAATCGTATCTGACCAACAATCTGATATAGAGAGCTTACTCGTTTGATCTGTTGATCATCATATCTTATAAATAAGTCCAGTCGGGCACTCACACATCCAATCCTTTGATCTGTTCTTTAGCTTTTATCACAGCCCAAAAGACTTGTGTGATGAAACAGTTACATATCCAAAGGCTTGTTGATAAGATCCTGTAACCAAGCCTTTTGCAACTCCAAACGAGCTCATCACAGACAACGATGCACGAGTGATTGCAACCAGTTATATAGTTTTTGGTTCGGTCCAGTTTTGTCTTCGGTTTGGTAGGCTCGATTTAGATTGGGCCATCTTTGAATTTGATAACGGAAATACAAAAGAATCACGGAATGATTACAACTATATAATTCAATCACATAAGAATTATGATGATCCTATAAATAAAAAAGGGTACCACAATCGAAAAAACAAAAGACTTGTTCTTAAACCGGGAATCTACCGGTCATCTGTATATGCTCAAGTGTTTTTCCCAAACCATACTTGTTAACCGCTAACCTCCCGGCCCTGAACCCGTCTCCATAAACCGGAGAAGCATCAGACTCGATTTGGTGCTTGAAAAACTCACCAAGCTTCCTCTCGTACTGCGATCTTGGTCCCTTCTTCACTCCTCTAGAAGAAGATGATGATGATGCAACATTGCTGTTTCTTGAACCAGCAGCTAACTCGGCTTCTAACCACTTATGAGCCATCACTTGACATATTCCTTCTTCAACGTCTTGGCTCAGTGTCCGGAATCCTTTTCAAGACCACAATTGTAATAACACGATTCAACAGTGTGAAAACAAGAGAAGAAGCTGTCTTAATAAGAAACAAGGGAGGAGAAAGAAACTCACCTTTGAGCCGCATCCACGCGTGCATCATCTCATGAGCTAGGATCGAACCAGTGAGTAGCCTAGGGAGACCAAACAAGATGAGAATGGCAGTGACCTCGCATTGACGTGTTAGCTTGTAAGGCTCTGTAATCATATTCCCAGCCCAGTTTCCTGTGCCATGCTTTGATCTCTTTCTTACAGTGCTAACAGTCTGTTCTTCTGAAAGGCAGAGTCCTCTTGTCTCTGGCATGTGATAGTGACCCTAAGAAAGCACACAACCAATAGCTAAAACACTTTGGAAACAGCAATATGATTTAATCACTGAAGTATAATTGTGTTTTTATTTTTTACTCACATTCTTTTCACCTTCTCTGGCTTCGTTAAGTGCTTGCCTCTCAACTAAAAGAAGTGGAACGTCCTGCTCTACCTTCATGAAAAGCCCTTCGTAGAACTCTTGTATCTGCAAGTACAGAGGTTGGCATTGAAAAGTGTCCATAACCGCTGAGTCCAGACACTCCAGGCAAAGTTTCCGTCCATCGTTAAGTTCAACATATCCTGTATTCCGTGGCTGCACATAAACAAAAGTTGGCAGATTAGTATTTTGACTTTGGGCAGATGTTTGTTGTGGGGCAGTTAGGGGTAGAAAAGACTAACCTCCATCCTTTCACAACTGCAACATCTTGGGGTAGCATCGTGTTCGTGAGAAGGGCAATACTTCTGGACCCAAAAAGGATGTGCCCTATATTCAATAAGACCAGCATGGTTTGTTGGAATCTGTCCCAAGAAATCAACAGAAGATAAGTGCCAATATCCGAAGAAAACAACACATAAAAGGCACTTTAAAAATGGGAAAAGGTTAAAGATATACTTACAAAGAGACTGCAGACATCACATTTTGGATGGTATCTCTCCCTATAACAAGCTTTGTGAAAAGGGTAGTTCCCAGATGTAGAGAACTGTAAAGAATAAAAGGAAAACATGTTATGCATTACTTCAAAAAGGTTAACTACAATCAAAAGAATGAGAAAGCTTGACTTGACCTCGTACTCAGAAATGGGGTGCCTACATCCATAACATCGAAAACATTCTGGATGCCATAGTGCATTCAAGCAATTCAGATATCTTCCATGTCCAATCTCCATATTGCAGCCAGCACAAATTCTACGTAGCAACAAGTTGTTGATAAGTTACTTAGCTGGAAAGAAACTTAAGACATCATCTCAACAGACTATCAAAAGTGAAACCTGAAATCCATAGGAAAAGCAGTAGGTCTAGGATAATAGATATCTCCATTGGCATATACATTTCCACCTCCTCCACCTCCATGCATATGTCCATTCCCGTATACGTCTCCAGCCCCATACGCATTCCCAATATCATAACTACTTCCATGCTTCTGACGGGGTGTGTTCCCAACCACCATACTTTCTTGTATAGCTCTAGCGAGTTGCTCATCTTCATCCACCATTGCGTATTTCCCTGCAAAATTCACTATTCTTTTAAATGTAGCAAACCGAGTTTATACCAAATCTTTTCATATTTCTGTTTTGGCTAGGAAAAAAAACTCACCAGCCCCTGTATTAGCCTGTCCCTGACTCTCTTCTAGAAGAGACAAAGCGATTGCACGGTCTATTTCTTCATTCTCCTGATCATTTGATGTATCCTCCTAGTAAAAAGGAAACAAGAAAAGTTGAAGCAACAGTGCAAACCAGAGCATTGTATACAAGATCAGTCATAGTAACAACCTCAGAGGTAGAAGGTTCCTGAGTATGAGTTTCATCAGGATCAGGATCAGGATCTGTATCAGCAGCACTATTAGGCTCATCATGTGGATAACTCTGGTAATAGCCATTGTGATTGTTGTGGTCATTCCCAATCCGGAACCGTTGGGTAGAGCCTTTGAAGATCTTGTTAAACCAACCCATAGTAATAACCTCTTCCTAATAATTAACTAACTATCTGCTCATAGTCAATGCAAGCTTAAAACTTCTTTCACCCTGCACAATCAAGAATCAATTAACACATGAATAAACCCTAAACCTGGAATTAATTAGCCAAAAACGAGTTCAAAAAAAAAAAATGAAAATAAAATAAAACAATTCAGCCATGGAGGAATCAAATAAGAAAGCGGTAGATGCTTGGAAAAATCAAAAGACTTTACCTTTGAGAAAATTAAGGCGAAAACCTGGATCAGAGATAAGATCTCAGTGTTGCTTGCTTCTACGAAACCAAAATCTAATTACTTGTCCGCTTTTTAATGGATGGATACACGAAACTGATCGAATCACGAAACTGCAAGCCAACAAGGGGAATCTTAAAAAGGAGACTCCTTTAGCTTCAAACTTTGGAGGAGAATCTAAGAATCTTACAGAATAGGATAGAGAAAAGAAGTAAAGGGAAAGAAAAAAAAAACAAGAAAAGGAATTTCTTCTTCTTTTTTCTTTTTGAAAAAAACAAGAAGGTAAGAACTTTGACAAAATCAATGTCTTCTACCTGAAAAGGAATCAACCCAGAATGTGCTTCATTACTACGCTCTTATTTCAAAAGTCAAATCTTTTTTCGTACCAACGCATAAACCCAATAAAAATAATAATAATAATTGATGAGGAGGAGGAGGATCAACAGAAAAGTAAAGAGTAAGAGATCGTTGATCAGAGGATAATTTAAATTTACGAATAAAGTCTCTCCGCGTCGGAAGTTTGGTCGTCGTCCAGCTTCTTTCTTCCCCTCTGGAAATATACGTTTTCGCGACGCTGGGAGTTTAGAGAAACAAAAAAAAGTCAATTCTTGTCTGCAAATCTTGTTTTTCACATTTTTATTCATATACTCTAAGATACTCAACTATTGTTTAATAATAATAATCGTGACATAAGTATAACCCAATTTTTTTTACCCGATTATAGAAATCAAAATCTTGCATTTCTAGAGCTTGATTCACACACATACATAATTATTTAAAGGTTTTGTTCTCAGAATTTGTTATTTTTTTGAGTGGTTAATTCAGCAGAAAGCTGGGGAAAGAAAAGTATATTTTACAATAATTAATTAATGATGTGGATGAACTCTTCAAAAAGCTTGATTTATATACCCAGTTAAAGAACTTTTTATTCTACAAAAGCAAACTTTAACTTGAAATGGAATTATTACCGGGGTAAGAAAACGGGAAAGGGAAGTTTTAAAATTTCTTCAAAAAGTAAAGTTCAATCATGTCATATTTGCATTAGTCTCCGGTCTATTCACAAACGTCATAAGACGCTACGTAGGGTTTTACATTTCACATGAACGTATAAAATACTTGTGGAAATGAACACGGAAGAAACATTTTTGTTAATTAGTAAAGCTAATCGTATTATCTATATGCATATACGTGTCCATAAACCGGTGATTAGATGTATACGTTAAGTCACCGTTTCATTTCTTATACATTCTCGGAAGTTACGGTGACCGGTAATTGAAGCTTTTAGCTGACTTTTAGAGGCCCATAGCATTAGAAGCCCAGACATTTAGTAGATCAGAGACAGAAGAATCACAGATTGCTGACCCGCTTCAATGGTTCAATGTACGAAAGAGACATGAAGATGACTTTGATCCGGTTCGAGACAGAAAACTCATACTTGATAGACATAATTGCGAATCCAATGAACTGACCATCCCTTTTTTTTTTGTTAAAGAAAAGGATTAAACCCAGATCTACTAAAGTATTAAACTTTCGGATGGGATGTGCAGTTTATAACAAACATTCTCTTGAATTTTTATACAGACATAACTGTAAATGTAGTGAACTGATATCTTGCATATTTGCATGGTTTTAGCTATTCATTCATATTCATTTTCATCATATAAATTAGGATTTAGACATGTTTATGTTGCATTTTGCATACATGAGTCTCTATTAGGTACTGGAGTGCCAAATGAAGTTATTGGAGACATTTGGATGCATTTGAGAGCATTGTGATCATAAAAGGGGGTGAAAGATGAGCATGGATGAAGGCCTTAGAGAAATCTTCTGTTGCTAAGATTTGGTGGAGACATAGTAAATTGAGTTAGCTTTCTAATGGAAGTGGTTTCAAGTCATTCGGAGATGTAATGAAGAAGTTATGACCAATTTACTAGAGGCATACGAGCCGGAGCGACCCCCACAGCGACCCTGCCTGGTCGCTGTGCCACAGCCAGCCTGGAGCGACTCCTGCAGCGAGTCTCACCGGTCGCTCGTCTCTTTCTGGAGCGACTCCTGGAGCGAGTCTCACCGGCCGCTCCACCCCTTTTTGCTACACGATTTTATGATTTTTCAAGGACCTTTTAGCAATTTCTTATGCACGTTTTTAGACTTCTAAACCTATTTTTAAGTACTTTGTAAGCCTATGGAGGCAGATTATCCTTTTTTCTATTGAAGAACACAAACTCTCTCAAGAATTTGATTTGATTTGTTATTGTTCTTGTGATCTCTCATCTCTTTCTCTACATGATTAATCTGAAATCCATCATGGGTTTAAGAGGAATCATGGAGATTAGTGAGTAATCATCTTTTGGATTCATGGGTTAGGGTGATTAAGGGTGATTAGATTAGTTCTATGATGTTTTAGGTATAGATCATGCTTGTTCCTTGCTAGTAGAGTGATCTTAATGCATCATTTGAGTAGGCCACTCAAAGGGTGATCTCTAGGCATTTCCCACCCAAAAGGTGTTTGATGAAATGTCTGAGTCAACTCTCCTAGGCTTTTAGTGTACTTTGCCAAAGAGATTTGTTGTTAAAGATGCTAAGATAGCTAATAGACTTGTTAGTAATGATTGCTTGCATGTTATTCAACCAAAGACATTTGATGTTTGAGACATGTTAGCAAATGAGCATTCATCTAGACATAGAGCTTGCTTAGAATTGTGTCTAGGCTTAAGGTTGATAGTTTGATTTATCATTTGCATTCCTTAGTTCGAAACCTGATCACCCAAGGTTTAAATCCCTATACCCATGAGTTCTCCTTTCCAATAGCTTAAAAGTATCATTTTTATTGCTTTGCATTAGCTTTAATCATTAGTTTAGAAATCATCAAATCACTGGCTGCACTTAGATTAGGCAAATACTTGCATTCTCATTGCTTTGAGTCCCTCAGAACTGGTTCGACAACTTTCTTACCACTATACTATCATTTGACTTAGGAGCCTCGAAAACTCTTAACATCAAATTGGCGCCGTTGCCAAATTCTGAGTTTTGATTTGAACACTGAGATTTAGTCATTTGCTTGAGACTAAGTCATTTTTATTTTTTGTAAGTTACTGATTCTCTTTTTCACCTCTTTGTGACTTTCAGGTGTATGAACTTGAGGAGCAAAGGTCCAACAAACCTAGTTCCAAGAGCAGAAGACATCAGAGCTTTAGAGAGGGAGTGTGCTAGAAAGAGGAGACAAGAGGAGCAACAGGCTCACATACAGGGTTTGAACATTGAAATGGATGACCCACCACCACCACCAGCGAATGGCGCTAACAACGCCCCACCAGCCCGCCCTATTGGTGCTTATGACCGCCCGACCAACCATGGTCAACTGCTAGGAATCAGAGCACCAGCTGTAGCAGCCAACAACTTTGAAATCAAGTCAGGGTTGCTCAACACCATTGAGAACAACAAGTTCCATGGCCTAGCTGCAGAGAACCCATTTGACCACTTGGACAGCTTTGATAGGTACTGTGGCCTATCCAAAACCAATGGTGTATCAGAAGATGCTTTCAAGCTCAAGCTTTTCCCTTTCTCTTTGGGGGACAAAGCCCGTCAGTGGGAGAAATCTCTGCTAAGTAGCTCCATCACCACCTGGGATGACTGCAAGAAAGCATTCTTGGAAAAGTTCTTCTCTACTTCTAAGACTGCTGACTACAGGAATGAGATATCTGGCTTCAAACAGAAGAACTTGGAAGGGTTCAGTGAAGCATGGGAAAGGTTCAGTGGCTACCTAGCTCAATGCCCACACCATGGTTTCAACAAGGGAAGTTTGCTCAGTACATTCTACAGAGGCGCCCTACCTGAGTACAGAGCCAGATTGGACACTGCAAGTAATGGGAACTTCTTGGACAGAACCGAAGCAGAGGCAGAGAAACTGGTTGACAACATGGTTAAGAGTGATGCAGTCTACAGTGGGGATCATGACAGAGCCAATAGATTAGAAGACAAGCAGACAAGAAATGAGATAAAGGCTCTGCAGGAGAAAATTGACACACTCCTTGCTGCTAAGGCCACACAAGCGCAGGTGAACTTTGTTGGGAACCCAAACCAGGAGATACCTCCTACTGTCAATGAAGTTGAGGGTCTGGAAGGACAAGAGGAGCTATGTTTCATCAACAACAATGGTAGCTGGTACAAGAAGGATCCCAACTTTCAGTACAACAACTACCAACAAAAGTCCTATTCCAACAATCAGCAGAGTGGTTATCAGCCTAGAAACAACCAGCAGAGCAACTATCAGCCTCAGCAAAACTCTTCTCCCAGCTCCTCTGCCCCTCAAGAGAGCAGCACTGATGCCTTGCTGAAACAAATCTTGGAGTCTCAGACTAGAAGTGAGAAGCATGTTGGCTATGAGCTGAAGAACCTTCACTCCAAGATTGATGGAAGCTACAATGAGCTCAACAACAAATTCTCCAACCTTGCTTCTTCTGTCAAGAACTTGGAGAATCAGTTTGCTTCCATGAGCACCCACCAGAACCGCCAGCAAGGATCTCTACCTGGAAAATCTGATCAAAACCCCAAGGAAGCAAAAGCTGTCACACTTAGAAGTGGTAAACAATTACCTCCTAGATCCCTCAACAAGGATGCTGAGAAACAAGGTGAGGGGGTAGCCATCAACCTAGATGATGAGGTGGTAATTGTGGATGAGAAGACAGATGATAAGATCTTGGAGAAGATTGTGGAAGCTAAGGGTAAAGAAAATGTTGGAGAAGAGAAGAAAACAACAAAAGATGGTAAACATGCTGCTCCAGCAAGTGAGAGCTCTCCTGTCCCTCCTCCCTATGAACCAAAGCTTCCATTCCCTGGTAGATTCAAGAAGCAGCTGCTTCTGAAGTACAAGGCTTTGTTTGAGAAGCAAATGAGTGAAGTTCAGGTTACAATGCCCATCATTGATGCTTTCATGCTGAACCCTCATTACAGCAAGTTTCTGAAAGATGTTGTAGCTGCTAAGAAGAAAGAGATGGAGGGCATGATGGTTCTGAGTCACGAGTGCAACGCCATTATTCAGAGGCCTGATGCTCCAGAGAAGCTAGAGGATCCAGGATGCTTCACACTACCTTGTGCTCTTGGACCTATGGTGTTTGAGAAATGTCTCTGCGATTTGGGAGCTAGTGTCAGCTTGATGCCTTTGTCTGTGGCAAAGAAGCTTGGATTCACTCAGTACAAGAAGTGTAGACTCTCCCTGGTGTTGGCTGATCGTTCAGTGAAGTACCCTGTGGGCATCCTAGAGAACCTCCCTGTGAAGATTGGAAGGTATGAGATACCTACAGATTTTGTGGTGCTTGAGATGGGAGAGGAGGCTCAAGACCCATTGATTCTTGGAAGGCCATTCTTAGCCACTGCTGGAGCCATTGTGAATGTGAAGGAAGGCAAGATTGACCTCCATTTGGGCAAGGAGAACATCCTCCACTTTGACATCAAGGAGAAAATGAGGAACCCCACTGTGTTTGGACAAGCCTTCATCATTGAAGAAATGAGCCCTCCTCCTGATGATCACTTTGATGAGCTACCACCTGAGGAAGATGGGGTGTCAACTCCACTTTCTGCACCTACACCAGCCTGATCCAAAGGAGGCAAAGTCAAGCTAGAGACTTAAAACAAGCTCACTTGGGAGGAAGTCCCATGAGTATCCTTGTATATATTGCATTAGTATTTACATTTTCATCTTACTGCATAAAAAATGGGAAAATGAAGTTGTGTGCAGGTCAAAGGAGGCAAAAGGAGAAAACCACCCACGAGCAGTGCCACAGCGACACCCACAGCGGGCGAGCCTAGCCGCTCCACCAGGCACAGCGGGTACCAGAGCGGCTCCTCTAGGTCGCTCCACTTTGGCAGCGGGTGCCCCAGCGGGTGTCGTCAGCCGCTCGTTTTTTACGGAAGTATGGAAATAGCGGGTACCACAGCGGGTGCGGGTGGTCGCTGCACACGCAGCGGGTTCACCAGCGGGTGTACCCGGCCGCTGCGTAACCAAGACCTGGAGCGACTGAAGCGCAGCGGCTCTAGCCAGCCGCTCGTCTCATTCCGCAGCGACCTCTGGAGCGGGTCTGCCTGGTCGCTGTGAAGCCATCATCCGCTCCCGTCTCAGGTAACTGGAAACTCCCCTTCTCCCAATTTTTCTTTACATTTTAGAATTTCATTGGGTACCTCACTCACACAGAGACTGTGTGATTTAAGTGTGGGGGAGGTGCCAAGCATTTGATCATGTTTGTTTTGATGATTTTGAGTCTCATGCATTGCATATTACATTCTTATTTGCATAGAAAAATAAAAAAAATAAATAAAAAAAAAATTTGAAAAGCACAAAAAGAATCATTTAGTTGCATCATTTGCATCTTTAGGATTGAGTCTAGAAGCATATAGGTTGCATTCATGCATTAGGGGATTTTAACCTGGTAAAGAGCTCATGCTAAGTACTGAATTTGATGACCTTTGTAATCATGACAAGTAGCTTGAACATTCTTTGGAAAGCTTGTAAACTTTGTGCCTTGAATGCTCCTCTTGAAACTCATTTGACTGTTGATACTCTCTCTTTGAAGCAAGCTCCTGTTTTAACTAAACCTGATGTCTCTTGCTTATGGTCTTTTGTGTACTAAGTCATGGATATACACACTTGAGTTGTCCCATCTGTTTTACCAATCTTTTTGACTAACTCAAGTGGTACTCCACTCCCTAAACCCATACCTCCTTTTTAAACCATTATTATTTGTTGAGTGAGGCCTCTTTGGAAAGCTTTGCATGTGCATAATGTTGAGAGTATTGGGAACGACAATGCTTAGTCTTCATTCTTGCTAGATTAGTCACTCTATTGTCTAGCTATAGGAAGGGGGTGAGTGTTGTGTTGTGAATTGAGAATATGAAAGGTTTAACTCTTTGTGCTTAAATGACTGGTCTTTATGGGATAAGTAGAGAAGTATCTAGCTTTTGTTGTGAAAAGTCTTGGCCCCCAAATAAAAAAAAAAAAAAGAATTAAAAAAAAAAAAAAAAAAAAAAATCGAAAAAAAAAAAAGAGAAAATAAAGAAAAAAAAAAGGGGGCTAGCAAAGTTGTTAGGAGCTAAGATTTGTTTAAAAGTTGTGAAAAATCCTGTATTGATTTCAAAAAGAAAGAGTTTGATGTGAAAAAATGTTCTTGGGATCTTTTGGTGAGAGATGTGAGTTGGGTTTGACATTGAGGAATAATTGAATATCTTGTATGTTTGGGAAAGGGTAGAACAATGGAGATTGAGCATTGTATGCATGAGTTGATCCCTTTCTTAGATATATTATGTGTAATGTCAAAGCTACTTTGTTTTGAGAGTAAACCACCTTAAAAGATCATTTTGAACCTCTTGATTCACTTTGTACTAAGCCTTTTTCTTACCAAACTAAATGACTTGGACCATTTGACCATTTGTGAGATTTCTATTGAGTTAGCTTCATGAATGTTAGAGAGATGTGGATTTGTGGTTTGTGGATGCATGATTAATGAGTGTAGAGATCAAAGGAGCTGTGATAGGCCTAGAGAAGTTAGAGATTGAAAAAAATCTTTGTTCCTGCTATTTGGTATGATTATGCAAGGTTGTTAGGTTGAGAACTAAGAAGAGTTCCTTTTGATTATGAGTCCCCAGCTTCAAACCTCTTCCCCTTGGTTCTTGAAAGTTTACTTGTGGACAAGTAAAGGACTAGTGTGGGGGAGTTGATATCTTGCATATTTGCATGGTTTTAGCTATTCATTCATATTCATTTTCATCATATAAATTAGGATTTAGACATGTTTATGTTGCATTTTGCATACATGAGTCTCTATTAGGTACTGGAGTGCCAAATGAAGTTATTGGAGACATTTGGATGCATTTGAGAGCATTGTGATCATAAAAGGGGGTGAAAGATGAGCATGGATGAAGGCCTTAGAGAAATCTTCTGTTGCTAAGATTTGGTGGAGACATAGTAAATTGAGTTAGCTTTCTAATGGAAGTGGTTTCAAGTCATTCGGAGATGTAATGAAGAAGTTATGACCAATTTACTAGAGGCATACGAGCCGGAGCGACCCCCACAGCGACCCTGCCTGGTCGCTGTGCCACAGCCAGCCTGGAGCGACTCCTGCAGCGAGTCTCACCGGTCGCTCGTCTCTTTCTGGAGCGACTCCTGGAGCGAGTCTCACCGGCCGCTCCACCCCTTTTTGCTACACGATTTTATGATTTTTCAAGGACCTTTTAGCAATTTCTTATGCACGTTTTTAGACTTCTAAACCTATTTTTAAGTACTTTGTAAGCCTATGGAGGCAGATTATCCTTTTTTCTATTGAAGAACACAAACTCTCTCAAGAATTTGATTTGATTTGTTATTGTTCTTGTGATCTCTCATCTCTTTCTCTACATGATTAATCTGAAATCCATCATGGGTTTAAGAGGAATCATGGAGATTAGTGAGTAATCATCTTTTGGATTCATGGGTTAGGGTGATTAAGGGTGATTAGATTAGTTCTATGATGTTTTAGGTATAGATCATGCTTGTTCCTTGCTAGTAGAGTGATCTTAATGCATCATTTGAGTAGGCCACTCAAAGGGTGATCTCTAGGCATTTCCCACCCAAAAGGTGTTTGATGAAATGTCTGAGTCAACTCTCCTAGGCTTTTAGTGTACTTTGCCAAAGAGATTTGTTGTTAAAGATGCTAAGATAGCTAATAGACTTGTTAGTAATGATTGCTTGCATGTTATTCAACCAAAGACATTTGATGTTTGAGACATGTTAGCAAATGAGCATTCATCTAGACATAGAGCTTGCTTAGAATTGTGTCTAGGCTTAAGGTTGATAGTTTGATTTATCATTTGCATTCCTTAGTTCGAAACCTGATCACCCAAGGTTTAAATCCCTATACCCATGAGTTCTCCTTTCCAATAGCTTAAAAGTATCATTTTTATTGCTTTGCATTAGCTTTAATCATTAGTTTAGAAATCATCAAATCACTGGCTGCACTTAGATTAGGCAAATACTTGCATTCTCATTGCTTTGAGTCCCTCAGAACTGGTTCGACAACTTTCTTACCACTATACTATCATTTGACTTAGGAGCCTCGAAAACTCTTAACATCATGAACATAACAACATGACTTAATTTTTGCAGTAGAAAGATCGAATCTAAAATGTGTTTGCATCCAAAGTCCGTCTACTACGACTGAACCGCTCAAACTGAACTAATCAGCTTAAACTCAAAGATTGATATGTTGTGGAGACTACAAAAAGTTTTCAACGACGTAAGCATAATTCACATCCATATAAACATAAATGATTAGACAGACTCAATAGGAAATGAAACAAGGACCATAAGATTTATCTTTTTATGTATTTATCTGAGAATCATCATGTTTGACCAAAATTTACTCTAAATAGATAGGTAGCTGATAAAAAAAGAAAGATTGATGACCCATTTGCGTAAGATGGATGATTCAAAGTACCATACCAATCAGATGGCTTCGAAGTTCCCAGTAACGTATTTCAACCATACGGTGTATGGGTAAGAGCAGGCAAAAGGATGCAGTCTTTTGTTTTGTCTAAATCTATATACTCGGCACATAGACATGGTATAAAGCCAGCCAAATCCAAACATATGCATGATATAAGTTGGAGTAAGAGAAATACCTCATAGTTCTCTTATCATTTGAATATATTTGATCATGTGAATTCTTTTAGAAATGCATGAACATCCCAAAATAAAAATAATTCATTTGTCCTGGACAACACTGGAATGGATAAAGTATTGACTGTTGCCCAAAAAAAAAAAGGATAAAGTATTGACTTTAGTTTTATTTTTTTTTCTTTGTTAATAGACTTTTAGTGTTGAATAAAATATTGTCTGTACTGTTGCTTCTCCCTTCGATAACACCGAGGTGGTTATAACCATTTGTTTATCTTATTCTAGACAAAATCCAAATCTAATTTTCGTAAACATTTACGACTAAAGTCATACAACTTATTATTTTATGACAATGCTACATATCATTTGAAAAAAAATCCGGCGTATAAAAGTCATTCACTAAAATTTCACTCCATTAATTAAGCAAATAAAAAATACTAAAAACCTTAATTTCTGTATAGAAAAAAGCCATAAAAATGAAATAATTTATTCTGGTCGTTAATATTTTGGTGATATATAATAAATAAAATATTATAAAATACTAGATATGGACCCGTGCGTTGCACGGGATTTGGTTAATGTTTTTATTTAATAAAAGACATAAAAATTGAGAAAAAAATATAGTGCAATTTTATGATTTTGCATATATTGTTTGAAAATTAGTCTAGGTATAAGAAATATTTTTATCACATAAATTTTGATTCATACTCATATTTCAATAATCATGGCGCATAAGAGAATTATTACCAACTATATACATAGGGTTAGAGTAAAAACTATACCCAAAAATTCAAAGCGAACTCAACATAGAGTAATACAAAATAGAGCAAAATACAAAGAATTTGAAAGTTAAATCAAGCCAATTGAGATTATGACAGTCATACACTTTCTTAAGGACTTAAATTAATGCATGTTTGTATTAACTTTCTATGTTATTATTCTTGTTCAAACATATTCTAATTCTTCTATACAATTTAGTATTGTTTGTGTTGTAATTGTAGGATTTCAATAAACAAAATTGTGTGCATTCGTTAGCATTTATATATTTTGGTCGGTTTGGTTTATTCATCTTTAAAATATCTTCAATTCTCACATATATATATTTATCTATCTTTTTCCTAAAATAGAAAAACTCTATTATAAATGTGAGTCTCTCCATTGTATGACTATGCTATAAAGTTTCTATATTTTAAGGAAAAAATGTAATGGGATGATATTTTATCTCTATATTTAAAAACAAAATACCATATTTTTATTATTCCTCTATTGCATAATCACACATTAGAGCAATATACATTTCTATAATATAATTTCTCCATTTTAGAAGAGAATATAAATACTAATATATCAGTGAATTAGAAATAATTTTAGTTTTTTAATCAATAGATAACATGATGGATCAACATTTTTATCATGCAATTTAGAGGTAATGAAACTCTTAATATTTTATGCAATTTGATACTGCATGATTCTTATGATATGTGTATGATAAATATCATGTTTTTGAATCTCAATTGTGTGAATAACTGTTTATGAAAATAATTTGCAGAACATGTTGTAATAGACATGAATAAGACACCATCATTAAGAAGGTTTTGTAATTTCATTTCATATATATGATACTCCCTCTGTTTCACAATAGATGAAGTTTTAAGATTGTGCATAATATTATTGGTTACACAATTTTTGATAAAGTTAAAAGGTACATTGATATATGAAAACATCATCTATTTTGAAACATCAAAAACTCTCTAAAACATCATCTATTTAGAAAAATAGAGAGTATTAAATATCAGATATATATTTTTAAGTCTCATTTATTAAAAAAAATGATTATTCATCTTTTTTCACCTTGGATCTCCAGTTGTAGTGACAAACATTTCCAGAAAAAAAATATTGATATAAGCCTAAATAAAAATTTTCTGTATAGAACAAATTAATTACATAATTATACATATACACAAAATTTATAAAAGAAAACAAAATAAATAGTTATTTATTTTTATAACTATTAGTTGCTGACTTATAGATCAATATATATCGATAATATAAAAAATTCTCGTTTTGTTAACACTGATTAATTATGTTAATATAAATTATGAGAAACATTACATAGACGTATCTAAAAATAATAATTTTACATATTTTATGAGGATTAACGTTTTACTACATTATCATGAATTGTTTTATAAGATCCACACCTCACGATATTCTTTGCACAATGCTGAAAATATCATATAAACATATTCTCCAATTTACACTTAGTCAAACATGAATCAAATGAGGATTTCACAGAAAATTAGCTAACTATAGAAAAATTATAAGATTATTTTTACAACTCTCTTTCGCTTAAAATTTAAATAAAGAAAAATATTTAGATTTTATTATAAAATACTTTGTTGCTTGTATTCTCAAGTTTTTGTAATTTTTTTAACGATTTTTAAACTACTATTTTCTTTAAGACTTATTTTTATAGAACACATAGTGTAAAAACATTAGCCTTTAGTCAAACACGAACCAATGACGCTTCCATAGAAATGTAGGTAAATGATAAGATTAATTTTACAACTTTTTTAGTTAGAATTTTAATAAGGAAAAATATTTAGATTTATTATAAAATAATCTGTTGTATTCTCAGATTTTTATAATTCATTTTAAATATTTTTAAACTACTATTTTCTTTCATAATTTTGTTTTTCATGATTAGAAAAAAGAAAATTATAATTTCCTTAAGAGAAAAAATAATTTTCATATAACTTTTAGAATTTTATTTGTTTATTATTTAAAAAAGCAAAATTACTATTAAGTTATTTTTTGTAATGATTTGTTTTTTTATTTTACAATGTTTAAAAGGAAAAATTCTAATAAATAACTATTACAATTCTATTTGTTCATGATTTAGGAATTATTTGTATGGATTATTTTTCCTTTACAATGTTTTGTTTAAAACTTAAAAGGAAAATACTAATAAATAACTATTACAATTATGTTTTGTTTAAACCTTAAAAGGAAAATAATAATAAATAACTATTACAATTCTATTTGTTCGTGATTTTTTAAAAAGGTAAAATTATTTTCATATATCTTTACGGATTTCTTTCTTTTCGAGATAAAAAGAAAAACACTATTAAATAATTATTTGTATGAAAAAAACTTTTGTTTACAATATTTTGTTTCAAAACTTAAAAAAGAAAAATACAATTAAATAACTATTTATATAAAAATTATTATGTAACACATGTCAAAATCCTAAATATATAATTTCTTATTCTATGATTATTTTTATTTATTTTTTGAATTACAATATTTTGTTTAAAATTTAGAAAAAGAAAAAATACTATTAAATAATTATATTTTTACATGAGTTAGTAATTATTTATATGGATTTTTTTCCCTTACAATTTTTTGTAAGCTTAAAAGGAAAAATACTAATAAATAACTATTATAATTCTATTTGTTCATGATTTTTTTTTCAAAAGGGAAAATTATTTTCATATATATCTTTACAATTTTCTTTGTTTTGGATATAAAAAGGAAAATACTATTATAAAATTATTTGTATGAAAAAATATTTTGTTTACAATATTTTGTTTGAAATTTTAAAAGGAAAAATACTATTAAATAACTATTTATGTAAAAATTATTATTTAAAACATGTCACAATCCTAAATATATAATTTCTTATTAAATGACTATTTGTATTTTTTTTTGGTTTACAATATTTTGTTTAAAACTTAAAAAAGAAAAATACATTTAAATAACTATTATAATTCTATTTGTTCATGATTTTTTTTTAAAAACGAAATTTATTTTCATATATCTTTTATTAGTTTCTTTGTTTTGGATATAAAAAGAAAAAGAAAATACTATTAATAATTATTTGTATGAAAAACAATTATTTACAATATTTGTTTAAAACTTTAAAAAGAAAAATACTAATAAATAATTGCTTATTAAATGATTATTTGTATGATTATTTGTATGGACTTTTTTTTACAATATTTTATTTAAAACTTAAAAAATAAAAATACAATTAAATAACTATTATAATTCTATTTTAAAAACGAAATTTATTTTCATATATATCTTTTACAATTTTCTTTGTTTTGGATATAAAAAAGGAAAACACTATTAATAATTATTTGAATGAAAAAAAGTTTGTTTACAATATTTTTTTGAAACTTAAAAAGGAAAAATACTAATAGATAATTATTTATTATTTAACACATGTCACAATCCTAAATATATAATTGACATGTGTCACAATCATGTTAATTAGTAACTTTGAAAACTAAGCTTTATATAATAAGATTATTTAACTTTTTATTCGTCTCTCTCTCTCGCGCTCTGCAAATGTTTCAGAGAAACGACTCCGCACAAGAACTCAAGTGATCAGATAATCATCGAGAATAATCAAGTCTTCTTCTTCTTCTTCTTCTGCACCTTCATCCATCCGAGTTAATGATGGGTGGTGGTGCGTCTTCATGTTACGCATCTCCTCTACGCGATTCGCTAGTAGCTGCTTCTTGCATATCCTCCGCCACTCACACCAGCGTAGAGCGACTCATTCAATTCGATACTACGAGGAGTAGTAGCAGCCGCAGGGCTCGCCGGAGGAGGCTGCTTAGTAAATGCTCCGCCCACAACAATGCCTCGTCATCCCTCTTCGAATCGAGTAACATTTTCTTGAATCCAAAGCAGAGGAGACTGAGTCGAGCATCAACCTCTGGTATATTACCAATTCCATCTATTTTTTTTTTTTTCATTACTGGCTCGATTCTAAGCAGTTTCTTCAACTTGACGAGCTTAGTGTTGATTACTAATGCCATTCAGATTCAATTTGGGATTAACAGGGCAAGTCACTACTCTAGAGATGGAGAAGGAAGAAATAGTTAACGAGAAACCTTCTTTGGAGCCACGTCGAGTTGTTGTCACTGGCATGGGAGTTGAAACGCCACTAGGTCATGACCCTCATACTTTTTATGACAACTTGTTACAAGGCAAAAGTGGTGTAAGCCAAATAGAGAGTTTCGACTGTTCTGCATTTCCCACAGTACGCTCTCTGCTATATACAGTATCAAGAGGCTCTTACAGAGTTTGGTATTTTTTTTTCCTTCTGACTCTTTGTGTTGTTGCCTTTTGCCAAGAGAATCGCTGGAGAGATTAAATCTTTCTCGACCGAAGGATTGGTTGCTCCTAAACTTTCCAAAAGGATGGATAAGTTTATGCTCTATCTTCTCACCGCTGGCAAGAAGGCGTTGGAGGATGGTGGGGTGACTCAGGATGTGATGGCTGCGTTAGACAAATCGAGATGCGGTGTTTTGATTGGCTCGGCAATGGGAGGCATGAAGGTAGTAATCTCTTTCCCTTGTTTGTTTTGAAGCATAACGAAACAGTCTCTAATTGTTGCATTTGCCACTGTACATGTGGATGATACAGGTCTTTTACGACGCGCTTGAAGCTTTGAAAATCTCTTACAGGAAGATGAACCCTTTCTGTGTACCTTTTGCCACCACAAACATGGGTTCAGCTATGCTTGCCTTGGATCTGGTCTGACCCAACTTTTTTCGGATATTAAATACCAATCAATGGCGGCTACTCCTGTTAGTTCTGACTTTTTTCTTCGTTATGATTCATGCATTAGGGATGGATGGGTCCAAACTACTCTATTTCAACTGCATGTGCCACGGGGAACTTTTGTATTCTCAATGCGGCAAACCACATTACTAGAGGTGAAGCTGTAAGTGTATCCACTGGGGACTTCTATTGTAATATGGTGAAACTACTTTTGTTTGACATTTGGCTGTCTTTTTCCTTAAACTTATAGGATGTAATGCTTTGTGGTGGCTCTGACTCGGTTATTATTCCAATAGGTTCATACTCTTACCTTTTTACTATATGCATCCCTTTCTTACCGAAATTTTGTGCCATAAAAATCTCATCTCATGTGTACCGATGTAGGGTTGGGAGGTTTTGTTGCCTGCCGGGCTCTTTCAGAAAATAATGATGATCCCACCAAAGCTTCTCGTCCTTGGGATAGTGTAATTTTTCACCATTTGGAGTACTCTCTTCTTCTTATATTTTCATGTCCTTGAAATATTCCCTCACTGTTCCTTTTGAATCTTGATTACAACAAAAACGGCAAAGTTTCAAAAATATGGGAACCTAGGCATGGACCATATGGTGATTCGTCACCTCTCTGAGATCTCTAATGCATTAAAGGGTTTCCTAGTGATACTCATTTAAAAACATTAGGGGAAACCATTGGTGTTAGCTCTCTTTGTCTTGGCACTGTAAAGATTTTTTTTTTTTGCTGACATGAATGTCCAGTGCATCTAACTCGTGTAGGATACTACTGAAATATGTATTAAACCTGATTTTTTGGTTCCTAAACAGAACCGGGATGGATTTGTCATGGGAGAGGGAGCTGGAGTTCTGCTTTTAGAAGAACTTGAGCATGCCAAGGTTTGTAACTTCTTTTAAAAATTGCAAACAGAAACGGATGCCTCTTGTTTGCCTTTTGCTCCATACTACTTGGCCACCTATTTTTCTTCAAAGTTTTCTTACCTCTTTTTTTTTTCCTTGTCACAAATGAAAATGTTTTTCAAAGTTTTTATATAAACTGGTATACTCTGTTTTTGAAGAAAAGAGGAGCAACTATATACGCAGAGTTCCTTGGGGGTAGTTTCACATGTGATGCATATCATATAACCGAACCACGTCCTGATGGTAAATCTCCTTATTGATTCTCTGATCCACTGAGCTTTTTTTTTTCCTTCGCATGTGTTACTTTTCTATGAAGTTAAAAGGATATCTATGAGAAGGGTCATTATTTGGTTGCTGGAGAGCATAGTTCTAGGCTTTACTTACAATGGGTTCTTATTCATTCAAGTATTCAACCTTTTTTTACTGAAGGAGATATCTAATTATCCGCAGGTGCTGGAGTCATTCTTGCTATCGAGAAAGCGTTAGCTCATGCTGGGATTTCTAAGAAAGACATAAATTACGTGAATGCGCATGCTACCTCTACTCCAGCTGGAGACCTCAAGGAGTACCACGCTCTTTCTCACTGTTTTGGACAAAATCCTGAGGTGAGTATTTTATTATTTAGACACCGTTTCCGGTATTTTTTAGAGACTGATGTCTGTATTTTCTTACATGCTCTCTAAAAATTTGGCAGCTAAGGGTAAACTCGACAAAATCTATGATTGGACACTTGCTGGGAGCTTCTGGGGCCGTGGAGGCTGTTGCGACCGTTCAGGTTAATGACACTTTAAGTCTAGAGACATCACTATATCTACATGAAAGGAACTTGTGTATTAAAAATAATCAGTTCTCTTTGAATGGACAAAACAATAATATCATGTGACCTTCTCACCCTACAGGCAATAAAGACAGGATGGGTTCATCCAAATATCAACCTCGAGAATCCAGACAAAGCAGTGGTATGACTGATAAATTGTAGTTTGACATCTCTGAATGATTATCATTCACAACTTAAATTACGAAATGATGGATCAGGATACAAAGCTGCTGGTGGGTCTTAAGAAGGAGAGACTGGATATCAAAGCAGCCTTGTCAAACTCTTTCGGCTTTGGTGGTCAAAACTCTAGCATCATTTTAGCTCCTTACAAATGAAAGGCGAAAAGTCCAATGCTGTGTACTCTTGTGTAACTTGCTGTAAGGTACCATCTTAATTTCTTTTCTCTTTTAATGCTATCTTCGCCTCATCGTTGATGCAATATCGGATATTTTTTGGGACAGTTGGCTCCTTACGTAACATATATTTTAATAAGATAAATATTCTTTTGACCATTTGCTCGATAACCAGGAACTGAAACTTACTAGAATTTTCTTCCACCATGATAGAGACCGGTTTAGGTCCTGTGATTTTAGGTTGTTTTGTACCATCATCAATCTCTTTGTGTGATAACAAATTGACGGAGTGTTTCGCCATGTTTTGATGCAGTGTGTACAAGAACTTCCCATGTTTTGATCCAATGTGTACAAGAACTTCTCATGTTTTTGGTAGTGACTTGATTCAGGATTCGATTAACTTCACAAAGAGTTTAAGCAAAGTTGCAAAGAGAACAAAACTGATGAGGTAGCTGAGGATTTGTCATGAACAATCTGTTCTTTGTGTGCGCTACAACAACAATACTTCATTTGTCAGTTTGCTTAGTAAGATTTTTTTTTTTTTTTTGTTGAAATGTTAAATTTATTTATCAACAAAGAAAAAAAAGTTTACAATACGAAAAGTTTGAAAATTTCAGAAAAAACACAACAGCTTAAGAGAAAGAGCTAATCATGTCTTCCTAGCCAGCGGATCATCAAGTTACTGCAGTTCTCCACGCTCCTGGAACGCAGAGATGAGATGCGATTCCGTATTGTCTTGTCTATGAACCGTGTGAGCTGTTGAGCTGTACGGTGTGCACCGGTATGTTTCCTGCTGTTCCTTTCCCTCCACACACTATGTATTACAGCTTGGAAGGAGAGTCGAAGAAGACATGAGTCAGTGGCCGATCTGCGAGGCGAGAGCAATGTTGTGACTGTAATGCTCCAGTCAGGGCTCGGTCTAGGTAGAAGAGCTCCTGTGAGGTCTGTCCAAATCGTGTATGAATATGGACATGCGAAGAAGAGGTGGTCGCGAGACTCGATCGGTTCACCACACAAGCGACAAGGTTGATGTTCACCCCATACTTGAGTGCGGTCACCAGTCGATAGTCTATTGCGGAGAGCCAACCATGCAATAAAAGAATAGCGGGGAACAGCGTGTGAGAACCAGATAATCTTGTTCCACTCCACCGTAGCGCTGTGACTCCTTACCAGATTCCAAGTGTTCTTCGATGAGAACCAACATTTGTAGTCATTGTCTCCATGACGCCATAGCAAACGGTCGTTACCTGCATCCTCTACCGGTGGTGGCACTGAGTTGATGCGAGCAATCATCGCCCGTAGGTGATTGCTACGACATCGCCTTAAGTTCCACCTTCCAGATGAGGCTGCAGACGCAACTGTTGCATAGCGTTGAATGCCCATGACCTGAGTACCAGTAGCCCCTGCAATGTCGATCAATTTTCCCATCTCCAGCCAATTATCAAACCAGAACAGAGTGTCTTTACCATTATTAATTTCAGAGCGGAGAAAAGTTGCTGCCTGCGGCCGAAGCTTGAGGAGTTTTCGCCATATCCACGATCCTGCTGATTTATCACTGATATCCCAGAAACAACGATTTCGCAGGAGGTTTCGTCTGGTCCAAGCAACCCAAAGCGAACCTGAGTTGGTAAGTAGTCTCCATATCAGACTTAAAGCAAAAACCCGAGATGAATCAGCCATACGTCGAATGCCAAGCCCACCTTCATTCTTTGGTTTACACACATCCTCCCACGAAACCTTTGCTCTATTGTTTGAGCTCGGCGATCCGGACCATAGGAAGGCGCTGCACATGCTCTCAATAGTTTCAAGACATCCTTTCGGTAGACGGAACACTGAACACCAAAAATTCGTGATGCTTACAATGACAGTATTTATTAGCTGAAGCCTGCCAGCATAGGAAAGAGAGCGGCTTGACCATGAAAGAAGACGTGTTCTGATCTTGTCAATGAGGGGCTCATAGTCTGTGCGGGTCATGGATTTAGTCGTGAGAGGAAGTCCTAAGTATCGAACCGGAAGGGTATCGACTGGTAATCCTAGCCTGTTAACTTCATGTAGAAAATCCTGGCTGATTCTTCCGGCCATGTAGATAGAAGATTTCGCAGGGTTTATAGTAAGACCTGAGATGCGTTCAAACTGGTCCAAGACTGTAAAAACACCTCGAAGAGATTCCGTATTTCCATCGGTGAAAATCATGATATCATCCGCAAAGCTGAGGTGTGTAAGATTCACTTCTGAGCACGTAGGGTGATAGCCAATGGTTCCAGAAGAGGCTGCTCTGTTTAGGAGCCGTGATAGAACATTAATCGCAATGACGAAGAGATATGGTGAAAGTGCACAACCTTGCCGGAGACCGCGGGTGCTAGGAAAGAACCCCTCAAGTTCACCATTTATAGATACTGAAAACGCAGCTGTAGAGAGGCAAACGTGGATCCAGTGTATAAATTGCTCTGGGATGTTCATTGCTCGAAGTGTGTCCAGTATGAAGGACCAGTTGACAGAATCAAACGCCTTTGATATGTCCAGCTTCAGTACACTGCGAGCCGCTATGGAATCCTTATGGTAATTCTTGACTAGTTCGGTGGCTAGCAATACATTCTCTAGAAGTAATCGCCCCTTTACAAATGCACACTGATTTGGCTCAATTAGCTCAGGTAGGAAGACTTTCAGACGATTGGCCAGGATTTTAGAGACAACCTTGTAGAGAATATTGCAGCAGGAGATAGGGCGAAAGTCTTTTAAAGTTTCTGCTCCTTGAACCTTAGGAATAAGAGCAAGAAGCGTTGCATTTACTCCTTTCGGTAAGAACCCATACATAAAGAATGATTGGACTGCGATGGTGAAGTCTGTACTGATGATAGGCCAAGCAGATCGATAGAACTCAGCAGGGTAACCGTCAGGCCCTGGGGCCTTATTCGATGGCATTGCAAACAACACATTCTTTATCTCTGCCTCCGATATAGGACGAACAAGTATCTCTGCAGTGGCTGCAGGGCACCGAAAATCCAAAATCTCTGAGAGGCTTGGTATATCATCGATTGCAGGGGGCGCTTGATCAAGAACTGGGCCAAGAAATTGCGCAAAATAAGATGCAGCAGCCTGCTTGATAGCAACAGGGTCTGTTATTATCTCACCACCCGCGAGAACCAGCTTCCTGATTGCATTGTACGATGTCCTGCTCTGAACAATTTTGAAGAAGAAAGATGTGTTCTGATCACCAAGCTTAAGCCACGTAATACGGGATTTCTGCATGAAAAATTTTTCCTCTATGCCAGCCCAATAGTTCCAACTCGATGTAGCTTCTGCAACAGCTTCAAAGGTGGTGGTGCCAGGGTTTGCCAGAGCTTGTTCTTGTTTATCACATAGGTGCTGAAGCGCTTCCTTAGACCGAAGAGGGATGTCGCCAAATCTGGTCTTATTTAGAAGCCTCAGAGCCGGTTTCAGTAGCTTTAATTTTCGGTGGAATAGATGGAGAGCAGAGCGGGAGTGATATAGCGGGTCTGTCTCGTTCCAAATCTCAGCAACAACCGTGGCAAAGTCCGGGTGATCGACCAGGAAGTTAAAAAATTTGAAAGGCCTCTTCTTCCCCAACGTGTGGGTCTCCAAAAACACCTGGCAACGTGTATGGTCTGAAACACCACAGGGTGCAAATTGTGCATAGGACTGAGAGAAACGAGTAAACCAGACGTCATTGACCAGAACACGATCCAATTTCTTAGCAACGGGATTTGCAGGTTGGCTGTTTGTCCATGTGAAAGTGTTTCCCAGAGACGTTAAGTCAGTAAGATTGCAGGTAGAGACAGCGTGCTGAAACTCTCGCATTCCTCCTTGATACCGAGGATTAAGGCCCGTGGAATGTTCAGAGGAAGATAAAGTCTCGTTGAAATCACCCATGATTATCCAAGGAACTCCATGGGATGCGAACTGAGTATTATTTTGGATGAGATCCTCCCAAAGATGGCGTCTTTCTCTCTGGAAGTTTGAAGCATAAATACAGGAGCAGAGAAATTCTTCTCCTGTCGCAGAAGTAACCCAGACGGTTATGATCTGAGCACTTTTGTAAAGAACCGAAACGTTGACGTTGTCTGACCAAACGACCCAGATTTTTCCAAGTCGATGATGATCGTAGTTATTGAGATACTTCCAGCCTGGAAGAGTAGTAGTTAAAATGCCATCACATTTACTCTCTTGAACACGAGTTTCAATTAAGCAACCAAAAGATGGGTTAGAAGATTGAATCCAAGAACGAAAAGATAGATGTTTGCGCGTTTTGTTGAAGCCCCGGGTATTCCACGCAAAAAGGGATATCATCATTTAGTGCCTCCGGTTGGAGGCGTTTTTGGTTTTGGTTGTTTTGGTACTCTTCTTCTTTTCATTCTGGTCTTGGTGATTTGCTCCTGCCTTGTTTCGGGAGCTGGTCTTTGCTTTCCCAGTATCCTGAGTAATAGCTTTCACTTCCTTTGGAGGCGGGTCCAACGATTCCGTCTCCTCTTCATCAGAGCTACTACTCTCCAGCTCACCTTCTTCCATGTCATTAAGAACTTGGTAACGTGACGGAGAGGATGTACGAGTATCCTTATCTGAGTGTTGTTTCTGTACTTCTCATCGCGGAGAGGCTCTGTGTGCTTTGTCAACATTCCTCCATTCGTTTCCTGTGCAGACATTCTCGCTATTAATCGCTGGCAAGCTTGTATCATCTCCACTGAGCACAAGTACGCTTCCTGTGTTCTGCTCTACAGCCTTCTCATCACTCTGCTCCTTCTCGTTTACAACAGGTAGTACTGCCTCAATATCATCAACCTTGTCCTTTTTCTGTTTACCATTCTTCTCCGTGTGAATGGATTTTTTGTTAACTTCTTTCTTTCCGCATTCTTTCTCTGCGTGTCCCCACTGCTGGCAGGAAAGACATCGAGGAGGAAGCCAGGGGTAGCTAACTTGTATGCTCATGTCGGTACCTCTGATCGAAATACGTTCTGGTAGTGGTTTCTCCAAGTTCAATATCACTAGGAGACGTGCAACATCAAGACGAGTGCAGCGAACCGTATTAGGGTGAATTTTGGCAGTTCTGCCTATTGTGTCTCCAAAGAACGTAAGCCCCTTCTGAGAGAAGAGATGTCCTGGAACTCCCCTGAGATCAACCCATAGAGGAATGGCCGTAAGATCAGGTTTCGACGCTTCCGTGTCCGGTGTCCATTCCTGAATGACAAGTGGGATGTCTGCAATATGCCAGAAGTGTCTCTTAAGAACCCTAGCTTTCATGTGCTGATCTTCGATTCGAAAAAGAACCGTCTTTGGAGCAATGAACTGAGCGTCGATCTTGGCAGGCTTATCCTTTGAAGTCCACAAACGGTTGACAGTGGCATGAACTTTTCCGATATGCGGAGGTGCATCACCAATGAAGTGACCCACAATGTACGATGACCATAGAGGTTTTGAATTCGCAGTTAGATCCTCGGGAAGATCTACGACTGCAACTCCGTCTTGTAAGTCCACCACGGGGGAGTAGTGGACAGTCGGCTCTCCTTGGTCTGTGACGACCGCGGAGTACAAGGTTTTTGCTGGTGAATTCTGGCTTTCCGTGGGGGTTCTGGGCGGGGAGGGAGGGAGATCTGGATCCCGGCCGGAGGGGAGAGTCGCCATGGCGCCGGCGACTGAAGCCTTGGGGTGCACGTCAATGGTCACTTTAGGGTTTTCGCCGTCGCACGTTCGTCCTCTCATATTATTGCTTAGTAAGATTACAATATTTGAGCTGACATTTCTTGTATTTTTCTTCTTCCAAAGCTTTACCAAAGATTCAACATTTGTGCTTTGATATGTGTCCCTCAAGTTAAGTTTAAGACATGTAAATTTCTTTAGGCCAATTCCTAAATTTAGTCAGTATTTGAATGTAAACAATCAATAATATTAAAAGGGGATCTTTAATGAAAATTACATTTTTTCCAAAAATACTCTTATTTTGTAAATGATTAATAAAATTTATTAATGACATTTAAGTCTTTTGATTTTGGGCCTCCATATTATATATTTAAGTGGATCAATAAACAATGAGCTTGATATAATATTTTTATTTAATATAAATATTTTTAATTTAAATATTACATATATGTATTATGAAATTAAGTTAATCACCAAACATTATAATATTTTTATTTAATATAAATATTTTAAATTTAAATATTACACATATGTATAATGATATGACTAACTAAAAAATCTCATTAATGACATTATTATCTTTCGGTTTTGTGGGTCTATTTCAACATTTATGTGGACTTAATTTCGTATACCAATTTACTAAAATGGTGATGTCGACTTTATGGTTTTAATAATGGGTTTTTCGGATTTTTTGAGGCCGAATAGTTTTGATATCGTGTTAAATGAGTTATATTTTTATATAATCACTTACATATCTCATAAAAAAATTAATATCAATAACATAAATTAAAGTCTGCAATAATTTTTAAAAATTGATATTAGAGATTGAAATTTTGTAACTACACGAGGATAAGACTTGATCAAAAATATTATTGACCACTTTCTATGTTTAGCAATATTTTATACAAATTATAATTCCTTAAAATTATATAATACCCCAAGTAGAAATTTCAGATACACTTATTTTTAATTTATTTACAAACATAAAACAGTTGTGTGACGTATTTTAAATTTTGTCATACTGTACACAGTATAACAAACCCGCATATAATTTAAACTTGATCATGTCACAGTTTATATAATTAAAACGAAGAATTATCAATTTTTATATTGAAAAACAATAAAAAGTGTCCGCTCTTTTTAAGGGCGGATCAGAATCTAGTTATACATTTAAGAAACAAAAGTTGGTAATTAAGCATTCTTCTAAATTGGTATCATTTGAGTGGAATAAGAACTAGCGAAAGAATTTTTCTAAATTTGTATCATTTGGGCTAAAAGGTATGAAAAATTAATTATTAAACTCATTCATCCATTAAAATTGAATGAATGAACAGATTTAGGTAAACATATTCATCTATATTATTTTGCATGAGAATTGGACGGATGAATCTATTTCTCTATCCTCTTTAATTTTTCCACTCAAAAATGTTCCACTCGCATTCATTCCATCAATTCTATTAGTGGCTATCATCTATATTCTTTCATTTTCGTTTTGGCAGAGTATATTGAATTGTTTTTCACACTTTTTAATTTGAATGATGAAACTTTTAAAAATGCATAATTTTACCAATATTTATTATTTTAAATATACATCCTTTTGAATTTTTGTAAAGAAAATGCTTCTTATGAAAAAAAGTATCCATTCTTCTAAGTCTTATAAACTAAACTTTTAAAAATTTATTTTATCTATCACCAACTAGATGTAACTAATGGATATTCTCAAACTTAAGAATATTCCAAAATGCCCATTAACTTTAAATCATAGTCGATGTTTATCACAAATGTTCATAACTTTTAAACATTTTTCTAGAAAAAACAAATTAAAACATTTTCACAAAAATAATTTTTAAGAGATTGTGAAAGAATAATAATACTCCGCATTAAATACATTTTGAATCTATAACACAAAGAAATCAGTTTCTTGTGCTACTATTAACAAACAATATGATTAAATATTGTCCATAACTCTCAATTAAATATGATAATAACATAACTTTTAACGATTAGTTGAAAAATAATATGTATTTAGTGTTTATTTTTGAAACTCAAATATGTATTTAGTGATCTTAAAGAGGTTTTAATTATTATTATCAACCTACGACATATCAACAACGCTTATAGTTTTAAGAATCTATCTAAATTGAAGGTATTTGGTAAATTAAATCAAGCAAACTTGTTTTACAAGTATATACATAACCAATATCATTAAATAAAATGTTATATTAAAATAAGTACTAACCTAAGTAGGTAAATATTACACATATTATAGCGATTATGCTTTGATAAATCACATCTTCACTTTCTATCACAAAAAGGTATAGACAGGTAACAAGGACACAAAAGGTTTTGTATCCGGAATTCAAACTTTATTTAGTAATATTCTGATTTTTCTTTTCTTAAAACATGCAACTAAGATCTAAAATTTCTACAATCTTTCAAAAAAAAAAAGAATATTGCAAAATAGCAATCGATCGTAAGAAAGTGATTCGTGCCAAACAATCAAAATGGTACAATGTATTTACTCTCTTCCATTTATAATTTTCTCGAACCATATTCCTAACTTTGTCTCCTCTACTCGAGTATCCTTCAAACTAATCATTTTCTTTGCTGCTTCCTCTTCTTTCCATTTATTATATCATATTTGTTGTACTACGTACATAAGAATTACATATGTATATTAATGATGCTTTGATCAAAAAAAATGTATACTAATGATGCTCAGGTTTACCGAATAGTGCCCTGTTTTTAAATGATTTGGCTCTTAGTAAGACTAACTTGACTCCGCTCCTGTTTTTAAATGATTTGGCTCTTAGTAAGACTAACTTGACTCCGCTAATCAACCAATTTACTTGTTTAGTTATAGTGTTGTAGATGTCGAGGTTAATTTAGTGGGTTTCTAGTAAGAATATGATTATTTATTCACTATATAGTTGATCTTGATCCAAGTTTAATATTTTTGTGTGTTTCGGCTTTTACAGACATGAAGATCGCCCCCCATTCACAACTTAAAAGTTGGTGTACTCGGTACACGTGTTAATATACCGCCATTATTATTTTTTAAAAGAAAGTATACCGCCATTATATACTATATACGGTGTGCCTAATTAAACATTATTCCTTCTGTTTTTAAATAGATATCACTTTAACTTTGTGAATACAGATTAAAAAAACAATTAATATTACATGTTTTCTATATAAAAATATAATTAATTATAAACCAAACCATATTTTAACCAATAGAAAAATAAATTAAACCATAAAATTAATAAATATGTATTGTTGAAAATAACATTTATTTTGTAACAAAAAAATCTCTTTCAGTGACATTTATTTTATAAGGGCGAGAGTATTAACTAAATGGTTAGGGATGATTCTCCATGATCCGTATGAGTTGGATATATAATAATATACTATATATGTGAACGGAACGGGTAGATGAATTTTGTTTTTTTTTGTGCATGGGAATGATACGTATGAGTTGGATATATAATAATATCCTATATATGTGAACGGAACGGGTAGATGAATTTTGTTTTTTTGTGCATGCGAAATATATTAACGCTAACCATATTATAAGCCATCGCAAATAATATAGAAGAATGGTCAACCCCAAAAAGACTAGTCTTATTTTAGCAGACTTATGTTTGTTTATGTATGTGTGTGAACAGAAATATGTTCAAATTCAATAACGGTTAAAAAATATTATTTTGATAGAACGACGAATAATCTCTATATAAGTGATTTTTCTGAATATATCTTCTTTTTTAATTCTCTAGACAATTATATTTTCTTGTATTTTCATCACCATGTATTTCTATCTTAATCGAATTTATATTATAAGTTTATAACTAAAGATATAAATGTAATATTCCAATTTGTGATATATGTTAAAATATTTAAAAATGTTTTTTATCTATATTATCAAATGTATTTACCTTTTTATTCTTTGAAGAAATAAGTTAATCAGGTTTGGATTAATTCCAGTAATAAGTGATTTAGCGATTTTAAAAAAAAATCGGTAGAATGATGTAAAAGTAAGAGAAATATTATACGAGTAGTATTATTAATAAACAATTTTTTTGAACCTCTAAAAACTAATAAACTGTCGCATGAAATGAATCCATTGACCAAATGAAAGAAGATGACAAATCTCTCAACTATCAATGGATGGACCGTTAAAATAAATTTATAGTATCTATTCACTTGAAAGAGACAAATTATTTATACTGTGCTATTAGTGTCATCCATTTTTAATCATATACTGCTATTAACAAAATTGGCAGTCCCTGTATAATATTATTAATTTTAGACTCAATTTCATTAATATGTATTTGAATTTGTTGACTAGTAATGTGATATCGAAATCAAAATTGAATCAGTATTAAACTTTTGTTGACGTGTCTCTTTTATACAAACTAAATTAGCAAGAAAATATATTAAAAAGTCCTTCTGTAACCGAATGTGGTTGTGTAGTTGATAACTATATCCGAGAGTCAAATATAAATTATAAGGCTAGACTTTTTGCTATTGTTTTAAAATTCAAAACTTACGTGGACACGTACTTAAGAGTTTTAATAACTTTATTATTATCTTAAACTAAATTTTAGGAATAAAGATCTAGAATAATGTTACGCTAGCTAGAGACAAGAAGAAAACTAATATATAATAGTCACAGTTCTAGAACTCGACAGAAATATAAGAGATTAATGAATACACAAATGATTAAAATGATATTCTAAAGTCTATCCACCAAGACCAAATATCTAAAAATGAAATGAACTATTTTTCCGTTATTTTTCTCGTTCATAACCAAAACAAATATTGTATTTTAATTTTTAGAAACTACAATGAACTCCATCTGGTTGCTTCATTTTTAATCACGAGTTATGACGATAAAATGTTTGGTTTGGAAAAAGAAATAGGCTGTAGTCAAAGGTACTTGATAAGCAAAACTTGCTAAGACGACATCGACAAGTTAAAAACAAACGAAGATATCACTGTCTCGTTCTGTTATGGACCTGTCTAAAACCATAATTCTTCAGCGCTAGTTTAGAGATGAACCTCTCAATTTCTTTTTCTCTTAAAGCTAATATTTTGGCAAGCTAAATGATACCATGATCGTTGCCAAAAGAACGATACCGTGATCGATCGAGCCATTATGTCAGAAATTTTGTAGTATACATCTTGAAAGGAGGACTACACCCCTCAACAAAGTCTATCAAATACAAAGTTCGACGTGTTCATAATAATGTCAATTAAGATAAAACTGGCTCAATTAATTAAGTTAAATTGATTTAAAGACAAAAAACAGAGAACAGAGTATATGAAGGGAAAAAAAAAACAACGCATTTTAGAATAAGTATTCAGAAACTCACATATCGGCGGCTATAGTTAAGGTTTTCCGATTAATTTCACACTCCATGAAATCATTTCTCTCAACATTAATCAAATTAATATCGTTGCAACTTGCAAATAATCCACTATCAAATTTGTTCATACACTTAATACATACAGAACTCAGTTTAAACATTACAGTATAGCTCTTTATTTTTAAATATCTTGTATGGTTTAATTATAATTTCTGGCATCTATATTATGTAGCAAACCTTATTTATTTTAAACATTGTGTAATAATAATAATAATAAATAAATATATATATATAGTTCAGTCACATAGTATTTTTAATTGTTCAGTAAATTAAAGGTTATTTGATGTTACTCAATTATATATATATATATATATATAAATCTACAAATGAAAATCTGTGTAGAAAATTAGAACTATTTGAGTTTTCTGCTAATTTTGTAAATGTCCATAATACTATCATAAATTTAATATTCATACAACTATCGTCACGAAAGGTGCATGTATATATTGTAGGGAAATTAGTTTCAGTAGCTATGAAACAAAATGTAATTAGGTAACTAACCAAAAAAAAAACACCCTCAATTATTCCTACAATAGACATAGACATAGACATTTCAAAATGTAACATATACTATTTATTGCAACATAGACATTTCTAAAGGTTAAATGTAACATAGACATTTCAAAATTTGAACAAATACTATACTATTTTGTTTATTACCATTTATCATGTTCCATTCCATTTACTATTTATCACATACAGTCTCTATAATTATTGCAACCTTTAGAAGATTCAACTTTATTGATTTACCGATAACTTGCGTAAAGAAAGGATATAACCGGGAGAAAAAGAAACAAATGCTATGAAATCTAATTATGTCAAATCAAATGCTATATTCTTAATTTTGTATCCAAAATTGGCTATTACACCAATTAGCCCTATATTGTATTGGCATTGTGCAAAACTAAAACTAGTTACATACTTATATACAAGTAACAGTCATATAATTAGTTAATGGTTCATCCATCACATTGACTATTTAGCTTCTTTATACATGAGATAGATTAACAAGATCTTGCGAAAATATTTTTAAAGAGAGTTAGATGAAATATTTATCATCTGTTTTGTCCCATTCGAATCCTAAGGCAGAAATGGGAAGGATGGTAATTCAGTAGCAATACTAAAAACGTTCAGTTTGTCACAATAGAAAATGAAAAGCTACCATCTTGTTTGGAAGCGTTGAAAGATGCCGCAGAAGTATAATTTCTAAAAACGTTAAATTTGTCACAATAGAAAATGAAAAGCTACCATCTCTTTCCCCATTATTAATGTTCACAAATTAGATTCATATTGTGAAGATATGATTTATCAACTGAAGGACATGTCTACATGAGGTGATCTCTCGAGAATGAAATTAGAACAGAATGGAGTTTTAAAATCTATTGCTAATTTTATATAATGAAGCTAGTCAATCCATATATAAAAAAAATATTTAACCAAATTTACGAAGACAAATCTAGCTCAATAAACAAAAAGAAATATTCCATTGGACTTCTTGAAAGTACTTAGAAATTTAACACAACAAATACAAAACCGAATCACTGATCTCACAATGCACGCTTGCAGAAATTTCCTCAAAACAACCACCAAATTTCTCAAACAAAGAACAATGCTTTAGATCTTTCAAACCTCCCCGAAGCGAAACCAATATTCAAAACCACGTGCTCCCAAATAAAAGTTCATACCGGTCTGAGTACACTATACCTGACCCGACCCAAAAGGACCTTATAAATATGCCCCATGCAAACTCACAAAACAACTCAAAACACTCTTCATCAAAACCACATTCTCTCATCACACTCTCTATCTCCTTCAATGGCTCCTAACAACGATAAAATCACTTCTTCCAGAGTAGCTATTATCGGTGCTGGTGTTAGTGGTTTAGCAGCCGCTAAGCACTTAGCTCATCACAACCCGACCGTTTTCGAAGCCTCGGATTCGGTCGGTGGTGTCTGGAAGAGCTGCTCTTACGAGACAACCAAGTTACAATCGGCTCGAGTTGATTACGAGTTCTCTGACTTTCCATGGCCCAATAGAGATGACACTACTTTCCCATCTTACGTTGAGATCTTAGATTACTTGGAATCTTATGCTAAGCATTTTGATCTCTTAAAGTTCGTGAAGTTTGGCTCTAAGGTCATTGAAGTTAGGTACACCGGTGACGGAGAAACTCCACAGATGGTTGACCTCGGTGCTTACGGCAACTTGTTGCCTGGTAAACCTGTCTGGGAGGTTGCTGTTCAGAGCGGAGATGCTGGAGATATTCAGGTTTGTCTTAACTTCTTGTGATTAAGCCGCCATCTCATATATTTGCTTATGATTCTTCATGAAGATCCCTTTACATCCGCAAATAACTTTCATTTTAGATTAATTATGCATAATTTTTTTCTTTTAACCTTTGTTCCTCAAATTAAACCCTAAACTAATCTCTATAATTTTATGTGAAAAAATACTAACCTTTAATTTCTAGAATTTATAATAGCCATATATGTAACTTTTGTAGTTAGCGAAAAAGATTTTTGAATATCGTACGAACTGGAGGTTTTAATCAAAATCTTTCAAAGAAATTCCAAATACAGTCGTTATAAACTATTACATGCATCATTTACGTCTTCTTCTTGTTATTTTGTGCTTTTAAGTTGTTTACGTCTATTTGTGAATCATTGCAACATATTTTTTTTTCTCTACACGTGTGCGCAGTGGCATGCATTTGAGTTTGTGGTAGTGTGCACCGGGAAATTCGGAGGTGTACCAAGAATTCCGACGTTTCCTGTGAAGAAAGGACCCGAGATATTCAAAGGAAAAGTGATGCACTCGATGGATTACTGCAAATTAGACAAAGAAGAAGCGTCCCATCTCCTCCGTGGCAAGAAAGTCGCCGTCATTGGCTATAAGAAATCTGCCATTGATTTGGCTTTAGAGTCTGCTTTAGCCAATCATGGTACATATATTTCCTTCAAAGAAGTATTTGATTACTTAACACATAACTACCTTCACTCTAACAATGAGCTCAACTCAAAATATAATATACACTATCTTCGGTTGGAGTTGGACCGTTTTTATAATTGGCACAATCAAAGTTTCTCACAAGTTTGGTGATAAATAAATCGATAAATTAAACAACCGATATGATTTCACAAACTAAATAAAATATATATGGAAACAGAAAAACTAAACAAAAAATATATGGAAACAGAAAAACTAAAGAAAAATATATATATAAATATTGCAGGTGAAGGTGGACAAGCATGCACAATGGTGGTGAGAACAACACATTGGGTGTTCCCACATTACTGGATATGGGGTCTTCCATTCTTCTTGTTCTACTCTACGAGAGCTTCTCAGTTCCTCCATGATAGGCCTAACCAAAGCTTCCTTAGAACTTTCTTTTGCCTCATATTCTCTCTTCTGGTTTGTGATCTTAAAACCTATTACTTTTGTCTCTCTAAATGGCACAATTTTATATGTGGATTTTCCAAATTTTAATAAACATATGACATTAATATAGCGTGCGGTGGTTTCCAAATTCATCGAATCATATGTTACGTGGAAGCTTCCTCTAGAGAAGTATGGTCTCAAACCGGATCATTCTTTTGAAGAAGACTATGCCTCTTGCCAGATGGCCATCATACCAGAGAATTTCTTTGAAGAAGTTGATAAGGGTATGATCCGGTTTAAGAAAACATCAAAATGGTCCTTTTATGATGAAGGGATTGAATTTGAGGATGGGACGACCCTAGAAGCTGATGTTGTGATACTTGCGACTGGTTATGATGGCAAGAAGAAGCTCAAAGCCATTGTTCCTGAACCTTTTCGATCTTGGCTTGAGTTTCCATATGGTGTCATGCCTTTATACAGGTACACACACATAAAATAAAGTCGTTAGAGTAAACTAAAAGCTAGGTCAAGCGTTTCATACACATATAAAATTGTAGCATTGCTAATGCAAAAACTGATTTAATTTCAGGGGAACAATCCATCCATTGATACCAAACATGGGTTTCGTGGGATACGTTCAAAGCAACTCAAACCTACACACATCAGAGCTACGTTCCCTGTGGTTAAGCCGGCTAGTGGATGGAAAATTCAAATTACCAAGCAAAGAGAAAATGTTGGATCAGTTCTCCAAGGAGATGGAAGTGATGAGAAGATCAAGCAGATTCTATAAACGTCATTGCATTTCTACCTTCAGCATCCAGCATGCAGATGATTTGTGTAATGACATGGGACTGAATCCTCGGCGTAAATCCAACTTGTTCCTCGAAGCCTTTAGTCCTTATGGATCTCAAGATTATCGCCTCGGTCAAGAGGAAATGAAGTGATCGAATATAGTAGTACTCAAAGACAAATAACGAACTTACATCTGGTGGAGGATATATATTTTCATTCAAAAGAAAAAAGGAGGATATATATCGTGTAAAATACTAATGTTATAAAACTGTGTTGGTGAGTCGAGTCATTGAATAATCATGTATGTTTGACTACATGAACTTGTTTAAAAAATGTTCTGTAAACTCTTGTATTAATTGTTAGATTATCTAAATAAATATATTATTTATATTTATAATATTTTATATGTTTAATTAAATTTAAATAATGAAGTGTTAAATTAATTACAAATTGAAATATTTAACATATTTAAGTTTCTTAAACAAGAACAATTTTCATCATTTCTCTTTTATTATGTGACTATTGACAAGATATAGACTCATATCAGTTTTAACAGTCTCTCATTTAAAAAAAACATTACCTCTCATTATTTTACAACAAATTTGGTTTCCTGTATTTACATTTTGAAAGAACCCAAAAAAGGAAAATAAATCTAAATTAAAACATTTCATCCACATACCAATTAATGGGTAACTAATCGGTTATCTTTTGAATTGCGTTCGGTTTATGTCTCCGAGTTATGAGTACGAAATTCCAATTTTATCCTTTTTAGTTTTTTGTCAACGCGCGGCGGCAAGTCATAACTACTTTTAGCCAGAGAGTTTGGTCTCACCGGCATAGTTAACCCTAAAACCCTAAAATCGTTTTGCGATCGATGGAAGGAGTAGAGAAGTTTTTCAGCAAGATGGTGACAGATGCGAAATCGGCAGCTTCTTCTTCCTCCTCTTCTCTTTCTGATTTTGCCGATAATCTAATCCAGGAGAAACGAGTCAGCGGCGGCGGCGGAAACTCGACTTCATACGAAAGTTCCGCACTTTTGGTCAAAAGACCTCCCAGGTAATCTTCCTCATCATCGAAAGCTTTTGAATTTTGTAATGATTTGTTGAAATTATCTATAATATCTGAGGAACAGAACCGAACAGATAGATTTAGAGGACAAACATGTTGGAGACTATACTTTGGTTATATAACTAATATGCAATTAGTTTTTGCTTGTTATGTCTAGTGTAGTGTTTTACTCTATGTGTATTCAGCTTTGGTTATATAACTAATATGCAATTAGTTTCTGCTTGTTATGTCTAGTGTAGTGTTTTACTCTATGTGTATTCAGCTTTGGTTATATAACTAATATGCAATTAGTTTTTGCTTGTTATGTCTAGTGTAGTGTTTTACTCTATTTGTATTCAGCTTTTCATCTGTGACTATATGTTTATGGGTGGCAGTGGAGTATCGGCATGGACGTGTTCAAAGCTATGCGCTGTTTTCTTTGTGGCTGGAGTGTTTGTGGGTTATACGCTTAAGAGACGAGTCCGAAGCTGGGCTTCTAAACTTCTCAGAAAAATCAGAGATGATTAAACTCCATACCTCCTCTCTTTTGCTTCTCTTCTGCCATCTTGATACAAGGCATTTACCCAATACGCGTTTTAGCACCCCGATTTACTGTTGTGCTCAAGGAACTCTTTCTTTGTTGTTTAATATTCTCTTCCTCTAGTCACAGTTTGTGGTTATGGAGATAGTGATTGGGGTCACCTCTGGAAATACGCTTACATTTTTTTTTGTGTAACAAAAAGTTTAACTATTGATGCAGCAAATGCGTACCGTCTAATGTAAACACCTTGAACACTACTTCCAATTGACACAACATATAAAACACAGTAGCTGCAAAGTCTTCACAATGTACAATTAAAAAACTTGGAATCTTAGGGTATATCACACTGGATTACACTATCCCAGGTAACCATACAGAGATAGATGTGGTTGAGAAGAAGAACAAACACAAAACTAAAAAAAGCTAGACCAAATAAATCGAATTATAAAACCATAAAAAAAGCTAAACCATATCTATTGTGTAAGATTATAAAACTGTGCTTGGTGAGTCATTGGCATGATCTAGTATGTTCGGCTACATGTCTATTGTATAAGATTATAAAACTGTGCTTGGTGAGTCATTGCATAATCTAGTATGTTCTAGTTTAAAACAAATGTTTTTTTACTCTTGTAATTGTCTGAAAATGTAAAGTCATATCGATCATTACTCTTTGAATGCGCTTCAGTACCAATTTACTGATTATGATGAAAACTTTCTTGTTTAATACGTCCGTCGTCTGTGACTAGTGACTCCTAATAGCTTGTGGTAATTGGAAATAGAGATTTGGTTCACTCTTCAAGCACGTTTATATTTCATTTAGTAAAGAAACTTATACTTGTTATTTTGATCAATGCCTTTAGGCCGGTCTATACAAACATGCAGGACAATGTTTCCATGTGACATAGTGAATGTAATCTATTTTGCTAAGTGACTGTGAAGTTAGCATGAGGAGAAAAGAAAAGAAAAAAATGGCTGGCTTGATTTTTTTTTTTGAAACTGGCTGGCTTGATTTTCAAGCTCTCACTCATAAGGGAAAGTGATGATCGAAACTGGCATGTGAATTATAAATGCACATAAATTAGAAATGCTCTTTATGAAACTCGAATCGTGTGCTTGTTTTCTGACTCATTTCTTGTGCTTGCTTCTTCAACTCCTTTGCCACGGTTGGTATGCCGCAGTAAAACACTCCTGCACCAATACGATAAATAGTTTTCGAATGTAATGGTTTGTTCATTAGATGCTGATTGTATAGGATAATAATACTTACCGACTCTTGAATTTGGATGCTTTCTTGCTATGCTACTGAAGACGTCCTTCCAGTTTGGCCTTGCAAAATGTGTTCTCACCTGTTCCAATGAATGATCATATCTCTTGTTAATGGTTTGGTAACACTAGGACATAATGTTTGGTCTGATGATATGTTAGAATTCTTCTTACCCTTGTTCCAGATAGAATATCAACTCCATGTTTGGCATGGTTCAAAGCCTGAACCATCTTTATCAGGGTTGATCTTGCATCTCCTTCATCATATACGCTTGTAAGGTAGTTGTGCAACTCAATCTGCTCCTGTTTCACGATATAAAAATAAATGGAATTAATATATTAGTGTTATTGATTAACTAATAAAGGATAAGTGGTGATGAATATAAATGTTTATTACTCTGCAGTCCATCTCTGATATTTCCTCCATTACTCCTCTAAACCATTCGACAGATCCTGGCTCCCTTGTGACCCAGTAGAAGTGAGCCTTCACTGCTTTCTTTTTCCCTCCTTGTATTGAAGTTGGGGTTACTGTGGTGTATGAAGATGAATGGCTGTTCCAGCTGAAATCTGATCTGCTGAACTCATTGTCCTGCAACATAACAAGTTAAGAGATGGTATGTATTTGGTGCAAAAGGTTTCTGGTCCACTGTAACTGGCTTACTGTTTGTTCTTCTCTTGAATTGTTCAGTAGGTCCTTGAGGATGCTTATGAAGGGAGTAGCTCCTATCCCCAAGCCAATGAGGAGCAAGACATCATATTTTTTGTAGTCCTGTGCTGGAGCTCCATATGGACCATCTACTAATAGTTTAGGTCGTCTGTCCAATGCATGACCAATCAGCAAGGTGTGTTAATATACTTATTAGTATCTAATATATATAGTTCGAAGCAAAAGGAGGTGTATTGGTATTTACTGTGATGGATCAGTGTTGCCATAAGCAGAGAATTTGGATCGGCCAATCACGCATGTTGAAAGATCTTTTCCCACTGTTAGAACTCGTTGTAGCTCCTCTGTCCAGTCTCCTAGCGTTCGGATGTGAACACTTAGTTGGTCATCTCCTGGTGCAGAGGTAATAGAAAATGGGTGCCTGGGAAAAGGTTTAGGTATATTATCTTTATATGTGAAACTCTGCTTAAACATCATGAGTTTGGTATCAGTTACTCACCATTCAAATCTAGAGATTGTTGGACACTGCAAGAAAATGTATTGACCGCTCTTGTACTTAAATCCAGGAGGTTTTGACATGATTAAGCTGAGTACTTTCCCTGGTAACATAGAAACCTGCAGAGATCAAGATTTGGAACATGTCATATACACATTCTTAAGAGGAAAGAAAGTTTCTCAGTAGAAGGGTGACTTGCCTTGAGGATTTTGACAGAGTAATGATTGGACCTACAAGCTCGCAGACTTCTTTCTGCCACATAGACCACAAGAGGAACAGAGATGTACATCCAAGTCTGTGAGGTTTTAACAGCAACAAACTTAGGTTTTAGTAACATTTTGACCACTTAAGTGTAAGAGCAAAGAGAGACTACTTACAGTTTTCTGATACCACTTATAATCAGCGAAGAAGAGGAAGGTCCCATGCACAATGAGCATAATGTAGACAACCACTAGAAGGTGATGAGTGTACCAGAAGGCGTTAAAACCAGTTAACCGATCAAGTGGTGCCGGTAGCCTCACACGGTTTCTCCTGAAATGAGTTGATGCTAATGTGAAAGCTATGGTTGTCAAGATCACCATAGAGATCCCAGTGATTCCTTCTACACCTGTCATCAGGTCTTTGAATGTGGGCTTCACACCATTGAACGAAGAAGCGATCAATGCAAAATCTTCTGGACTCGAGTTGATAAGCCGTGGAAAATCACACGCCAAATGAGTACCAGCATGAACAAGTATCGCAATCACTATGGCACAAGCAATAATCTGCAACACAGAGAAGCAAAAAGAGTCTTAATCTCAAGATTGTATTAATGAAGAGTGACAGAAGGTTACTATATGTTCCACAAAGTGTCATTTTGATTTTTTTTTCTTATTATATAAAAAGTACGATTTTATAATTATATAATTTCCATGCAATTTACATCTTAATATTAATTACAAAATATGATGATTTTGTAAATAATTTTATTTATTTAAAATATTATTGATTAAACACAAATAATTAATAAGAACATACATACATTTCAATCATTTTATTAATTTATTTCAGTTATTTTATTCATTTGTGTGAAAATTGTCAAACTAACATTTAAAAAAAATCGGAGGGAGTAATTTTTTTTACCTTATGGAAGTTGATGTTATCATCAAATGGAACAAAAGCTCGAGCGCGTGTTGACCTTAGCCAAGTCAGGGTGTTTCTACAGACAGGTAACAGAACCAGAGCCATATTGAGCTTCAGAGTCTCCGCAGCTCCTTTAGCAGTGGTTAAACAATAGCCCATGACCTTAAAAGCAGCTTTGTCTCTGTACTGAAAAAACTTCCAGACGAAGAGAAGGGCCATAACAATGACCCATAATAACAGAACCCATATTCGTTGCCAGTTATCTAGAACCAAACACTGAAGCGTTTGTCTACATTTTCGAACCACATGACGAGGTCTAATGAGACTCCGTCTTGGTGTACTCATTCCACTCATTCCAACGCTTGCGGTGCTAAGCGGTCTACTGTAGTTCATGTATGCGTCTCTCTGAAGTAAGAGTGTCTCGAGCTGCCATAACTGAAACAACACTAAAGGGTTAAGAGAAAAATCGTTTTAGTATGTTGAAAGTAGTCTGTTTATTTTTCTTTTTAAAACCTCGATGTAACCAAGATTCTCTGGATCGAGTTCTTCCATGATCAAAGATGCGTACTCTTCTGATTGTTCCTTGAGCTTTGCTAACTTGTTTGCTGATGCGCTTAGCATCAAAAGCTGTGTTGCAAACAATATCAGTTATTTAGTATCTTTTGATTGTTGTAAACGTCACTTATGCGTTTGCATTCATATGTTTTAATAAGAAATTACTTCTTTGATTTCTTCACTAGTGATCCTCCCGTCTTCGTTGCTGTCAACCCTGGTGACAAAACACTGAGAACTTCAAAAACTATAGCAGAATAATTAATCGAAAATAATAATTAGATGCCTGTATGACAAGCAAAGTTTTATTTATTTTGTTTTAAAGTGACAGAATAATGGGAAAATTAGTCGAACTAAATGTTTGGTAAAATTATGAAAAAACGCAAAATCATTTTGTGATTTGGTGGATATAAGAGTCATGGCCTATGGTTTTATCTCACTTGCAAGAAAACTAATTGCGGGAAAAAAGCTACCACAAGAGGAAACTTCTTTTTGAAAATCTGTTACAAGTTTGTTTTAGTGGGCCAAGTAAACCACAGCCCATTAGTCAAACTCGCGCAATGCTTTTCACCGTTGATTACGTGAACTAACAGATCCAACGGCTAAGAACACCACGTGATTTAAATGATGCAACTAACATTTGGATTGCATTAGCCTATTTTATTTCAACATAGCTAGCTATAATTTATGCTTGCTAATTCCCTAAAATGTAGAAAATTACTGTAAAGTGAAATTGCGGTAGGCTCTCACAAAAGAGATAACAATCTCCTATCAAAGAGTGATTGGTGAGCTAATTAATTTCTGTAATCAACAAAATTTACTCAAGTAGATATCAACACACACACAAACCTAATTTTATAGGTTGATAAGAGAGTTCATCTGCATTATTCAGGATACAGAAAAAGATACTACTACTAATTACAGATAAACTTTATTATTGTCAATCATTAAAAGTCATCAGCTAATTAAGTGAACTTGGATCAGACCCATTTGTATTCTTATGCTTTTTTTTCAAGTTGCAATGCGTTATTCCCGTAACAGTTATAAACGTAAAGACAAAAGAGGAGAGAAACGTACATATCGAAGAAGATTTGAAGACGCGCGTCGAAGCTTTGATCAGATATCTGTAACCAAAACTCGTGAAGCTCATCTCTCGTTATCTTCTCCAGCTTCTGTCTTCTTCTTCTAGCCAAAGCGTCGAACACACTCACCGCGAACTCCTTCGAATCCTTCATCCCTTTATTATTACCAAACTCTTAAAAACATGTTTCGTCATATGCAATATAATTTTATTTTTTTATAATTTGTTGGGATTTATTATTTTACTTACCAACGCATTCTCCGAAATCTTCTCGCGCAAGCAACCCTTCTTTAGAAAGCGATTCGAACCGCTTCTCAACTTTCTTCCACATCTGATCGCAATCGCAGTCGCGATCGCAACCGCAGCTGTTTCCTTTCGTGGTTTTATTAATAAACTGTAACCCCTTGAGCGCTCTCTGAGCGCTCGACGTTGATCGCTGTAACTTCGCGTTCTCCCTCCGTCTATCCCTCGCTGACATAATCGGCGTCTCCGTACCCGCCTGATCTCTAGAAGCCGTCGAGTCCGACCTCAGAAACCTCCCAATCGTCTTCCGAATCCTCGAAGACGCCGTCGACAGACTCCTCGTCAACCTCCCCGCCGTCTCCGTCATCACCGCCGCCGTCTGACGCTCTAAATCTCTCTCTCCACGGTGAGAGACCGAAGAAGAAGGCGTCGTCATTCTTGCTGAGTCCGACCTCAGTAACCTCCCGAACGTCTTGTGGATCCTCGACGGCGTCGTTGAAAGACTCCTCGTTAACCTTCCCGTCGTCTCCGTCGCCGTCTGATCACGGGAGGTGACTGTTGGTCTCATCGAATCCGACCGTAGTAACCTCCCAAACGTCTGTCTGATCCTCGAAGGAGTCGTGGAGAGACTCCTCGTTAGCCTTCCCGATACGTTAACCGACGGCGGCTGAGAATCGGCTGACGTGGCGGCCTCCGACATTCCGCAGACGACGATGGAGTCGTCGTCGCCGTTCAGCTCCAGAGTCACCTCCACGAGCTCTCTCTCCCAGCTGCTTCCGCTTCCATCACGGCTCAAACCGTTGAGAAAAACCGGCAGCATTGCGCCGCCGGTGGATGGCGACGGTCTTAGCTCCACGCCGTCGTCGTAATTACCATCTCCGCCGTGGCTGAAACTGGATTGTGTTGAGAAACTCAGAGGCGATGACTTCATTAATCAACCAACCACCTACGCAAAATATAAAGATTTATATTAAAATTAAATATATATCTCGTCTTTTATTTTCACCGATGGCCATGGAAGATCGAAGAGACAAGAAGGTGAGAAAAAAAAAATAAAGTAGAAGAAGAATGTGTAAAGAACAATGAAGAGAGAGATAGAGAGAATCAGAAAAACAAGAGAGGCACTTCTCAACCGATCGATACAAACACTTGCACACAATTTTCAACGCTTAGTTTTTTTTTGTGTGTGTGTGTGTGGCCAAGTCGTGTTTCACAGTTGTTGTTTGCCTTTCTTCTTCTTGATTTTTTTTTTTTTAATTTTTAACTTTTAATTTGTATGTATGTATCTTTTTTCCTATCTACTTAAACTAATAACCTCTACTAATTTATTGTTGTGAAAGATATAAAGATTAGTTGTTGTTGTTTACCATAAAGAAAAGAAAATGGATGGGGATATATATTAATATTGGGTTATGGTCTAACGTATGTGATTAATTCACAATATCTTAGTTCATGAGTTTCGCCGCCAAAGTTAATGCCAAGAACATTAACTATTACCACTAATCAATCAGTAATCATAATTACATTGATCATAATCGGTACTAGTACTAATGACATTCGTGGGCAGTGTACCTTAATGAATATGCAAAGTGAAAGAATTGTTGTCTGAACCGCTGGCAGAAACTCAGGATGTTCCGACACGTCGAAACTTGAAGACAGCTTTATATTTCCCTTACTTTTAATTAATAGGCAAAATTAAGGGAGAAGGCAGAGAGTGGGAGACAAGAATACGTAATTAATTTATACGCTATATACAACTTTTAGGTATTTAGAAAAAAATATGAACTGGCAAAGAAGAAGAAGGTGGTCAAAGAGATGATGTGTAATGTAACGAAAGGAGACCAGAGCATATATATAGTTATATACATAAGGGGATTGAAGGAACAGAAACTTCTGGTTCGTGTTTAGTGATTATTAAACCTAAATGCTACGCTTTGTCGCAAAGCAGTACATAGCCAATGTTGTACGTCCAAAGTTTTGAGTACCTCCCTCTTCTTCTAGAATCTCTCTATCTCCCCTCTTTGATAGCTATTCTCAGGTTGTTTTATGGGCCATTGTAGTGTCTACAGCCTGTTTAGAGAGCAGCCCAATCGTTTTCGACCACTGGATAGTTCTATCATTTACCAAGTTTACTCCGTTTCAACAAATTATAGTATAGTCAAATGCTATTTGTTGGATGATTTCAGAATACTCTATATTTTTGAGTTTATTTGGAGTCGAGAGTATTAGGAATGTACTCAGGTTAGGTGTAATTTGGTTAAATATTATTCTTCGCCACTACTAGATTTTAAAATAATTTCAGCTTATGATGATTTCGCAATTTATCTCGTTTATACGACAAATAAAAAATCTTAGACTAATCCTTCAGACTATGAAAACATGTGAATAATCACAGACTCTTTAAAAATTTCCCTTATAAAATTATCTCTTAGTAGACAAAACGCTCAAATGTGGTGATGAATAACAACAAAATATAGCAACATGGTAATAGCCACACCTTGCACACAACATGGTAATACTAATAGTCATTAGTCACATAATGTTTATCGTTAATTAAGAAGAGTTTATATGATAGAATTAATATAGAAATTGATAGGGTAGCTAGCACTCGTAGCAGCCAGCAACGTGCTTTCCACTCATGTTGAAATCCATGTTAGACTAGGCCACGGCTCTTTCTATGTGTATTTTTTTTCTTCCATTAATAATTATAAATCGCATTGGCTGACAAGATCAATATCTATAAACAATGTGTATTTGTATGATAAAGAATATGATAGATGTGCTTTGTTTCCTTTATAACTTATTAAACTATTTTTAAGTACTTTTCTGGTAGTTGCAAACTCTAAATCACATCTTACTAGTTTAAATGTATGCGAAACTGAAGAAGAAAGATCTAATACATTTTAAGAAAGAAGAATCTGTAGAGAAAAACTAAACTAATATAAGACAGAATCAAAGCATATAAGACTAATATTTATATACATTACTATGACAATACTCTGATAATTCAATCTGAATATATATTAGGACTAGAATATACGCCAAAGATTAGCTCTGACTTCTAAGGGTGAACCCAAATCCATACATACAAAACATTAATGTTGTGTGTTTCTGGAAATGCCTCTACGTACTAGTCAGAAGAAACAAACATCCAATATAATGCACGTTAATTTACTTTGTATGTATGATGAAACTTTTTTTTTGTTTTGAACACCTTGTATGATGAAACTCTAACCCTACTATTTTTTATTAGCGTAACGGATTATTTTGTATGTATGGCATTTCCAACGGATGGATCATGGACGCATAATAAAGTTAAAACATATCTCAGAAATAAACACCATAAGATGGTGGGCCTGAAATATATTGGGCTTGAAAAATAGACGAGGATCATGTGCTATATTTATTGGGCTAAGTTAGCAATATTTTGTTGGGGTCGAAAAAGTCAGCTACTTAGAGATTGTTTGTATTTTTCTGTGTGTTAAGGAGTTTTTTTGGGTGATAAAGTCAAACTTAGTTACAAAATGGGATATGAAAACTAGTAAAAACTTTTCTTATCTAACCAAAGAGGTGTGACATTTGATTGAACATCAGTGGGGAGGGAATAAAAAGGAGGTTAATTCATTTTTGCTTCCCGCACGCTAACAGATACGTTCCACAATTCTATTCGGTGCGGATGCTGAAACGTGTCTTCCTCTTTTCGTATATTTACCCCATCCGATGAATCTATCAATATGACAGCCTATATAGACTATATTTGAAGAACAGACCTAACAGGTAACACAAATCACTACTGAATTCTTCACACTGTTATTTTATGAGAAAGTTTTTCATTAACAATAGTTCAGTAAACGCGTATTTGCTTATTAACAATATTGTTTTTGAAGTTCTAACTATAAGAACTTTTAGTGTGGAAACAAAAATCAAAAAAAAAAAAAGAAGAGGAAGAAACAGAAATCTAAGGAAAATAAGGAATAACAAGATACCTGGTGATTGGGACCTTAGTGGTCCGTGTTAATCAACAACATATGATCTAATCCATTTACGAACGTAGTTCTCATCCGACGTCAACCTACCATATCAAAATTGTCCAGTTATTCAAATACAATATAAAAACGACTAATTTTAAAAATTCTTCAAATATCTAGAATATAGGGTGCTGTAGTGCCTATAGATGATTCAGTCACACCAAGAGACCAAGGCAAGTTTTAATTTTTGGTTGTTGTCTCCAATTACATATGAAAAGCAGATATAATAACATATATGACTGCTATCACATACTAAATCGAGTTGAAAAGCAACAAGTTCATCGGATATGATAATAATATTATTTGATTGTTATAAAATTTTCTACACACTCGAATAATTACTTATAGCGTGCTTGTAGCTAGCTAGGCAACTCCAATATATTTAGTTTTATCTAACAGACTTTGCAATTAGACTATGTTATACAGTTAAATCGAAGTGTAGGTTTTCGCGATTGTAACCATGATTAAATATTGATTGTCAGCAGATTTTTTTCTTTTTTTTTTGGTCAATTGAGATTTTTTATATGTAGTCTTATTCAAAATAAGGTCGTATATCACATTTTTGTATGTGTTTATACTTTTGGAAATCTCGGGATTGAAGCATAAAGCAGACAAGAATACAAGAACATTAAATGTAACATCCAGTTTCTAGTTAACATAGATAGATGATGCTCTAAGCAAATGTTGAGGGGACCGCGAAACGACGACACTTTGGTCGGTGAATCTCTCGATCTATCAACAAAAGAAAATCAAGATCGAAGAACTGTCATATCCTTGTCTCACCCCTGGATTCCATACAGTTCTAGGTTTGATTGTGATGAAGTTAGCCTTATATACAGCAGACGTTACTTCATTAAGAAAATGTTAGCTATATCGTGTAATTCCTTGCCGATAGCTCTGTCGTTTTCTTTTACAAAAAAGCAATATCGTGTAACTAAAATATATGAAAACATCCGTAAATCATATCTTCATCTTCGCACTAAAATTAATAAAAGAAAATATTTATCGTGTATATATTATTTATATACAAGAATAAAACAAACATTGAAATCTATAACCACAAATGAGGATGGTTAACAATAGTACAAATACAATCTATATGTATATTTGTAGTCCCACAACTACAAACTAATAATCAAACACTGACATTTTCTCCGTGTTTCAAAGTGATATATGTTTTATTTAAAAATTGTTTCAAAAGTTTATATTTTTAATACATTTTATTAGATAGTAAAGGTAAATTATAAATTTCGAAAAAACTAATCATAAAATTTCATCTAATTGTAATTAAAGTTTAATAGGTTCTTTTTTTTTTGAACGATAAATTTAATAGGTTCGAAAACTCCAGAATATACATCATTTCGAAACAGAATTAGTATGTATATAGATTTAAGAGTCAAAAATGGAAAGTAAGGGAGGATGAAAAAAAAATAAGCAGACTTTAGACATGCTTTGTAGTATATAAATTTAAATTTAACTAAATAGCACGAAAAAAAAAAGATTCATTAATGAGCATAATTAAAGGAGATTAACTAATGCGGAGTATGATACGATTAATTTAGCGAGAGATTAGTGGAGAGTTAAATTGTAATAATTGATACTGATTAAACAAAAAGAAAAGGAGAGCGGAAAGAGAGGCATGTCGAGTGATGGCATGTAAAAACCTAACATGGGATCATTCCAATTGCATTTCCAACGCCACCAGCTGTGGAATTTCATTACACCAAATCATTTTGTTTGCTCTTATGTCCTCAATCACAAAGCCATATAAACACACAGTATCATTAGCAAGTTTATTTCATATACGCTTGGTCTTTCGTCTACACGTCCCATGCATTTATTCTTATTTACAATTGTTTTTCTTCAAAATGTGAAAGTTTTACCAGCTGACATATTATCTCCATGTTTTGATCAAAATAAATGGTGGATCTATAAAACATATGATGCCTTTGATTGGTAATGTTGTACCAACGTGAATACGTACGATGTATTGTCTTTCGTGTAATTATTCAGTGAGTGAAATGATTAAAAGTTATACTTCTTTTACTTTGTATGCAAAAGATTTATGCTTTCATTTTATTGCATATATTAAAAACCCATAGATATTTATATTCATTTATTATTATATTTTATATTTTATTTAGTAATAAAGGTTTAACCATTCATATTTTACATTTTAATTTATATTTTAATTTGAAATCAAATGTATTACTGAAAATTAAAAACATTAATTATTTAAATACAAACCAAAGTCTCACCGCTTCTTAAATACGGAGGGGAGTAACTTATTATGGCATATATTATGCCACTATTTTTCTTGTGCCACCATCTAATCTCATCGCTAGCTTAAGTAAAATCTCTATAAATAATACTCGATAAATTAATAATATTTATAAATTAATAAATTTAAATAATTCTAATTTGAATTGGTTTCAAAATTTGACATAAGTCAATAAAACAATTCGATAATAATTTTATAGAAAATTCTATATAAATATATAGTTTCATCAATTATAAATTAATAACTTGTATGTATATATATTTTATATAAGTAATAATCTATTATTATATTATTTATTTTATATTCATAATGAAATAATTATTATATTTTCTTAACACTTAATATATTATTGATGAGATTTAGTAATTTTATATCTAAAACCACATTTAAGTTCTATATAGATATATTATATACACAAAATATTAATATTAAAGTCAAATTTTGAAAATAACAATTAGTGTCTATGCACTAAAATAAAATATTTTTCTTCTCTTAGAATAAATATAAAATAAGAAATCTAAATAAGGAAAGTTTGTAAATTAATAGCTCTATATATAAGTTAATAAAAATTTCAAAATTCAACATTATTAATTTATAGAGGTTCTACTGTACTTTTACTTGCATTGTTACTTTTTTACCATTCTCTAGTATCATAAGAAAATGTATGTCTTCTTTGTTGTTTTTTTTTGATAAATTCTATCGGCTGATTTTATTAGGTCTGAGAGAAATGCTTTTAATACTATTGACTAGACTACCACGAAAGTGTACTACACTGTCTGATCCGAGTTTGAATTCCGACTAATACTAGAGAATGAACCGATCATCTATTATATGTCACATTGTAAATCATCTGGACCGAAACTCAAGCATATACTGGTCAAATAGTGATAATTTATTTCTGGGGAAAAATCAAAATCAACACCGATGTGGGTACACACCAAGTTCCAAAAAATTACCACTAAGGTAACATTTTTTGTTGTTGTTGCTAAATTGTACATATCATTTCACAGAAATGAATGTTTTGGTTACAAGGTTACTACATATTATCATTGAAAATGTATATCTTTATCTTTTAGTCATTGATAGTCTCTTATTCGAGTCTATATCTCTAATACCGCTGAAATAGCACCGTATTAGATGCATGAACCACCAGTATTCAAAAACAAATGTTATTTTTTCTTTCAATGTTAATTTGCTCTCTAAATAACAATAACTGTAATTATATTCTAAAAGCCCAACTTTGTTTGAAAGTTTGTGTTGAATTGAGATTCTCTCAGTTAGCTAGTCTTGTATTTTTTTTTTTAGCTTGATGTCTAAATTAAATTTATTTAACAATTATGTGGGAAAATCCCAAGAAACTGCTTACGTTTATACAATGAGAAATCAATGTATATGTTATATTTTACAATCATATGTTGTCGTACTTTCGTACATACTACATACTATCACTGAAAATAGTATTTTGAACTCACGGAGAAGAGTACCACAGTTTCGTGTAAACAGTTATTTGATTTTCTATCCAAATATTAATTCAAAAGTAAAATAAAGCTTGATTTCTTTAATTTGTGTTGTCATGTCCTATACTTTGAGGTGCACTGCACCGAATCACAAGCCATGTGAATGATGCATATGCAGCACTAAACAAGTATTACATATTTACATATAGTAGACTTGACACCAATTTGTAATATCAATCGATCGACATGGTCATTCCGATCAACTATGTATAAAATATTTGATCATATTTTCCTTTTCAAATATCTTGATATTCTGCTTTAGATTGTGGACTGTTCTGATTCTGCAATATTACATCTGCAAGTTTTTGTTATTGTGAACTAGGAGTATATTATTTATCATAATTTTGATCGATCGTCCTTTCTATCATACATGGGTACAGTGACAAGATAGGAAATGGAAAGTAAGAGAAATAAATGGAGAAAAGGATACAACGTGTAATGTTGATAGTGAGATTCTCCGTTGATTGATGACTGTGAGAAAGGGAGAAGTAGTTGAGTCTTGTCGCATAATCGTCGCTTTAACTAACATTCGTTCCCACATACTCTAAACCTTCTTCCATTGGTTGTGTTGCCCTTAGTGTTGGTTGCAAATTTGTGTATACGTTTCATTCTTACGAAGATCAAAATAACTATACAGAACCAATCGTTTGAATTTCTGTACATGTTATCATTATGCATATGTTCTAAAGTGATTGGTCTATGCAATATGCATGGACTAAGCTGTAATGGGGATCTATAATTTACGGAATTGATAAAATATCAAAAGGAAAATAGAGTTTAGCTTGGTGTGCGATAAAGAGGCATATATTTTGATTCAATACATTGTTATCTCATGAAATACTCACAGTAATGCAGTTTGCACCTCAGTTTATTTAAAGGATTCACTATCGTTCTTTCAGTTTAAGTAAATGGAACTGGAGAGATGATTGTTTTTCTTATAAGTGGGAGAAGACTCCAAAAAGTTTGCTCTTTATCTCTATATCTCAAAAGTATTGAATAGAGCAGTGGGTAACTGGGTAAAAGGTAACTGATATATCATCCCATATGTATGAATAATTATCTTCAACTTTGTGGAAGACTTAACCCAATATCAGCTGGTGTCATATAATATCAGTGTTACTTGGACGGTAATCCAACGTCTACCATCTATAATAATTATTCAGACACCTATTTATTAGTTAAGCGATTTAAACATTTATAAATCATAACAATCTACTAAATATATATACTATTTTGTATTAAATATTATTATTTACAAATGATAATATTTATATTAATAAGATTTTATACTATAGTATATTAATTATTAAAAATTAAAATGATAGATTATATATTATTAATTATAATAAATTATATATTATTATTTTATTATTATCATATTTTAATTGTTTAGACGGTCTAAAAATAACCGCCATGGTTTTATAGAGTATAGTGTCCAAATGTGCTTAAACGATCACCTAAAATGTTTTTAGAATACTGCAGAATATTGAACATTAATTTTAGTTTTTGGAAACGCATGCATGTTCGATTAATGTCTTCTGTACAATTAACTAAAAGGTATCAAGGTCGGTCCTAAACACAAACTAGCCAAACATTGGTATATAGCCTCCAATATTTTTGAAGAAAATTACACATAAATAAACATTCAAATTTGTAAAAAGAAAATAAATTTTACGTAACTTTTTTTTTTATTTTTTTATTTTACGTAACTTTTATTATATCATCTTTGGTCAAAAGGACCGTCCTAAAAGATATATATAGATATTATATGCGAAAATTCTCACGCAAAATGTATCATAAATTATAGATAAGAAATTTTACGTAACTTTTATTATATCATCTTTTCCAGTATATTTTCATAATTCTATTTAAAAACAATATATATATATATATGATTATAAAAAAAACTATATATATATATATATATATGTTTTAAAGAAAAAATAAAAATCATTTTCATGACCTTATTCATTTGACTGGAGAATTCTTTTAGTTTTAAACCCTAAAAGTTATACGTAATAATTTTCTCTAAAGAAAATATCAGATGCAATCTCTTCCTTACACCGACAGATCACGGTGAGGAGCAGAATAAAAATTTGGAGTGGCCACGAACATCGTAGATTCTTAAGTAAAATATATAAAAACATATTTAACTACACAAAACATGGTGTTATACTATAAGAGAAGTTTAGCATAAACATATAACGCTATATATATGTATATGTATATGCATCAATAAGTGACATACATGTGCAGCTGTCTCTAGTTATGTAGAAGCTGTCTGGGTTTGACCAATCTCTCTATAATTTTTATCCCTCATCATGTAATACTCATTACCAGCAGCCACATGTTTTCGTCAAAAAAATATTACAAACATTATTCTCGAATTTTTCCCAAAATAATTGTTCGTATAATTAACAGTGGTAGCCTACACACCCCATGCATACAAATACGGAAAACGACTATAAAATATTGTTGCGAAAAAGACTATAAAATATTAGTTTTTCGTGAACGAAAATAATATTTATTACTTGACAACTCTTGAAAGGGAAATGTGTACTGATGTTGATTTCTACTGCGTAATGTATAGTCTTTTGATATGATATGCCTCGGCAAAAACAAAATTATGATATTATTGTGGATTAGTCTTAGCTTTGGTACAAGATATTATGATATTACGATTACAAATAAAATTGAAGTAGTGACGTTGTAAGAACATAGTTTTTATTTTAGTAGCTGAAACATTAAGCTAAAAAAGTTAAGCTAGTGAGCAAGCAAGATATTTACGATCGTTTAAAATCCGGTTTACAGAAAATAGAATATTGTTGGTTGGGAAATATAAGAACAAACGAGGGAGAGAGAGTGTCGTTACGAAGAGGAGAAGAGACACAGAGTCACTCACTCACTCAAAAGCAAAACCATTTTGGTTAAACCGAAAGACTCGGTCGGAGTCTAGAGCTTGTCTCTTCCAACATCGTCTGCCACACCTCACGTGCATGCTCACCTCCTCTCACGTGCACATACATTCTTTAATGTTTTATGCTATACACAAAAACATAAAAAACTATACTATATATTGACCCCCGTTTGTAATTGTAAATTAATTAGACAGGGAGGAATTGGGGAATTCCGAATTCATATACTTTAAAGAGAAAAACCAAGTTTTATTTAAACGGTGAGTACGATAAAATACATGTCAATTTCGACCTGAGGAAGTTTGCTGAATGCATATTTATATTAATATTGTATAGAATCAAAAAAGTCAAAAGTGTGAAGTAAAAAAGGTGATACACCTAGAATTTAATCTAAACAATGATTGAGTGTTATTAAGATGGTTAATTCGTTTTGATGAGGAGTGGTTTCTAAACACATCAATTGTTACGTACATATGCACTCCACGCGCAGAAAATATTGACCCAAAAGGGAAAACAACCTAAAGCATGCCTACCTCTCATCCTTGTTTTTTTTTTTGAAACTTATCTCATCCTTGTTGTCTTGTTGAGATTTACTTTTTGGTGCCATATCTTTTGAGCATTTGATCCTATACATTTGTTTAATGACAAATCTCTGGTATCATTTGTCTAATGACTAATAACCTCTATACATTGAATGCAGTTTGAGGTCTTCTAGTTTTTGCTTAATGTCTACCTAGTGTTGTCACATATCATACGTTTTCACTTAAAGTTACAACTTTTTTATTCAAGCTCGAAACGGATTAGTGTTTATTTTATTGTGTTTTGATCAAAACGTTGATTAACAGGGGTATCTGGATTCTTTTTGTTAAACGATATTCGAATATTTAGTAAACTAAAAGATATATTAAACTGAGTCATCAGCTTCAGAATATATATTGACATAAAATCAGTAGAGAATATCTACTTTAGAAAGAGTCAGATGTTAACGAAACATATATAATTGTTCCTAGATCAAATTCCCATTTATCTAAACTTAGAATAAGATCCAAGCTCAGTACTTAATACGCAGTGTTTTAAAACCCGACTCAGATCCGCGGTTGAACCGGTAAACTCGGTGATCTAAGATAAATTCGGGTTGAGTTTTGTGAAAAACTCAAAATTTAAAAACCCGAAAAAACCAAAACTCGATACCGGTTGAACCACTGGTTGAACCAATAAATAATTTTTTTTAAGTTTTAAATATGTTTTTAGATTCTATTTTAAATTTCAAATTAAAAATTTAGGTTTTCATTACATTATTGTCTTCCTCTTTTTCTTCTGACCTTTACCTACTTTTTATCTTCTTATTCTTTTTGTTATTGATAATTTATTACAATGATATTTTGCTTTTGATTTATTTTGGATTTGAAATTTAATTATTATTTTGATATATAAATATTTATGAATTTTATATCTTGATTCTATTTTAGATTTCAATACTCTTAACTTGTTACATAAAATTTTAATAGTCTAAACTATTTTTGATATTTTGTATATTTATGTTTTTAAAACATTTAGAAAATACCTAACTTTACTTTCTATATTTTTATTTTTATAACTAATATAATGTTATATAATAAAATAATTCATTTATTAATTTGCGGTTCACTCGCGGTTGATCCAATGACCTAGTGATTCGATAAATCGTCCGGATCATTGTTCTAGTCGGATTTCAAAACATGTTAATAAGCAATTTCATAGGTAACAATTAGGTCAAAACCTCCCCCACTATATACATATATTCTTAGAACAAGCAAAACAGAATAAAAAGAGAAAATAAATTACCTGTTTTTCAACTTTTTCAACACCTACCTGTTTTTAACTTTTTATCGACTAAATACATGTTTTCCAGGAAAAGAAAGTTGAATCATATTACAATGTTAATATTAAATCGATAAGGAAGATGACGTTGAAACGAAAATTGCTTTACCAGATTTATATATAGACGTAGAGAGCTGAAAGCAAGGAACTACTCTACTCATGTCCAGATGAATTGTAAAGCACTTCAAACATAATAAAATAAAACTTTATAATATAAAATATCTCAGAGAAGATTAATAATTTAGTTCCCTGAAAATTTTAATTATTACACATGAAGTTTAGCTTTAATTGGAGTATAATGATGTCCGTAGCTCTGTAAACATGTGAAGGTCTCCTCCTTTTGCGGCTAGTGGGTGCTCCATTGCGTATCAAAAGGAATAATATTATAGTCTTATCAAACAAATTTAAAATACTACTTTATCAATTGATTATAAACAATTGATTACAAGTTTTTTTGGTTCATGGCTCTTCTTTTTCTCACATTTTACGGACATACAGTCTGGACCAATCCGTAGTAAATAAACAGTAACTATATGTGTATACACATTACAATTATGACAAATAACAAAAAAAATGCGATAAGCTTTAAAATCTTCTTCGTTTAATAATAAAAAATATTTTATTTGGTTACACTTTTTCTTTTTATTAGTTATTTAGTAAGAAAGTATCTGTATTTTATTTTTTGAACAAAACACAGAATCTGTATATGAAAGAAAAAGTGGGACATCTTTCCTTCTAAATTTTCATTTTATTTTATTATTTAAATACTGAAAGTTTACTTGATTTGGATTACATATCTCGATCCGCCGAACCTAATCCTCAGTTTAAAAAAAAAATAAAAAATCTAATTGCATGAAAGCTTTTCATGTTTCACTCAAAATCCGACATGAAAGTACACATCATTCATCAGAAATATCCTCATCATTAATACATAAGAAAATTACAGTTTCTCTAATACTAAAAAGGAGGGAAAATTTACAGATTTTATAAAACCGTGGACTATCCAACAACATAAATTACAATATGAAAAAAAAGATAAACTAAAATAAAGGAGAGCAGTAAAATTTTTTTTTAAAAAAGGTGGGACCGAGAAGAAGAAGACATCAAGTGGGGGTTGACACGTCAGAGGGCATAAGAAAAGATTTCATTTTTCCGCATGTATCCGATCCCAATCGTCTTAAAATCTCAAATCACAAAAAGGAAAAAAATAACGAAAACAAAGAAAGAAACACTCGAGAATCTGCAAAAACACCCCCAAAAGTTTGAAAGCTTTCAAGAGCTTTAATCTTTGCTCATAGCGCTGAAGTTTTTAGCAGAAGAATGATCCTTTGTTTCAAAATCATTATTTAGTTTCTCTTTTCCCTCTTTCAGGGTTCAGAGCAATACAGATTCGTTGAAGAACTCTCTGTTTCCTTCAAACAACAAAAAGAAGAAGAAAAAAACAAATTTTGTTTTTTTGTTTGTTTCTGGAAACTATGAAGGCTCCATCAAATGGATTTCATCCCAATCCAGCAGAAGGTACAACCTTTAAACCATTCCTCAAGCTTTCTGGATTTGTTTGGAGTTCATCACAGTTTCCACATTTCTTTATTGTAAAAAAATGGTTTCTTTTAGTCAGCAGAAAGCCACAAATCGAGTTCGTTTCACTGTAATTAATTACAGTGACTGTTGTCACATAAATGCCGCAAAATTTTTGATAAAAGCTTCAGACTTTTTTACATGAAACATTTCTTTATGAACAGGAGAGAAGAAAGCAATCAATTCTCAGCTATGGCACGCTTGTGCTGGTCCTCTTGTTTCATTGCCTCCTGTCGGAAGTCTTGTTGTTTACTTCCCTCAAGGACATAGCGAACAAGTATGGTTCCAAACGCAATTCTTTAGCGTTTGAAACAATTTGATCCAAGTAAATGACCAATGGACTCTTTTTTCAGGTTGCGGCATCTATGCAGAAGCAAACTGATTTTATACCAAACTACCCAAATCTTCCCTCTAAGCTCATTTGCTTGCTTCATAGTGTTACCTTACATGTAAGGCCTCTCTTTTGTACCCAAATTTGTGAATCAAAATCATAAGGAAGGAGAAGAACTAATCATATGATCTGTGAATCAGGCTGATACCGAGACCGATGAAGTCTATGCACAAATGACTCTTCAACCTGTGAATAAGGTTTTGAATCTTCACCCTCCATCATTTTTTAACTTGTGGTTGTTGTCTTGGTTGAGATTTAACAACTTTAAAAGCTGATCATTCACTCAAAATGTTGTATCAGTACGACAGAGAAGCACTCCTAGCTTCTGATATGGGTCTGAAGATAAACAGACAACCTACTGAGTTTTTCTGCAAGACACTTACAGCTAGTGACACCAGCACTCACGGTGGTTTCTCTGTACCACGCCGTGCTGCTGAGAAAATATTCCCTCCTCTTGTATGTCTCTCTCTCTGATCAAATCACCTTTTGTTTCATTTTTATTTTTTACCATTTTGCTAAGACTTGTGAGGATGCTTCAAATAGGATTTCTCGATGCAACCCCCTGCACAAGAGATTGTAGCTAAAGATTTACACGACACTACATGGACCTTTAGGCATATCTACCGAGGTAATAAATCATATCTCAAGATTGGTTTATTATCAGCTTAAAGGAATGAAAACGTCAAGTCTGATTTGTTTCCTTTGCTATAATCTGATCCCAGGCCAACCAAAAAGACACTTGCTCACCACTGGTTGGAGCGTTTTTGTCAGCACAAAGAGACTATTCGCTGGGGACTCAGTTTTGTTTGTAAGGTATATGAGTTCGTACTAAAACAATAAGCAGAAAAAATGGACTTTACTTTCTTTTCTCACAAAGAGCTGTGCTTTCGCAGAGATGAGAAATCACAGCTGACGTTAGGTATACGACGTGCAAACAGACAAACACCGACCCTTTCCTCTTCGGTGATATCCAGCGACAGTATGCACATTGGGATTCTTGCAGCTGCAGCTCACGCCAATGCCAATAGCAGCCCTTTTACCATCTTCTTCAATCCAAGAGCAAGTCCTTCAGAGTTTGTAGTTCCTTTGGCCAAGTACAACAAGGCGTTGTACGCTCAAGTATCTCTTGGGATGCGGTTCCGGATGATGTTTGAGACTGAGGATTGTGGTGTTCGAAGATATATGGGTACAGTCACCGGTATTAGTGATCTTGACCCTGTTAGATGGAAAGGCTCCCAATGGCGTAACCTTCAGGTAATGTATGTGTAAAGTTACGGTAGTAAACTGATGAATCATTTGCTCAAAAAGCTTTTGTTCATGGGTTGAACAGGTAGGATGGGATGAATCAACAGCTGGAGATAGGCCAAGCCGAGTATCTATATGGGAGATTGAACCAGTTATAACTCCTTTTTACATATGCCCTCCTCCATTTTTCAGACCTAAATACCCGAGGCAACCAGGGATGCCAGGTAAAGTTTACTTCAAATTTATATACTTTCATTAATCTCTCAGACTCATCATCTTAGGTTTCTGTTTCATCAGATGATGAGTTGGACATGGAGAACGCTTTCAAAAGAGCAATGCCTTGGATGGGAGAAGAGTTTGGGATGAAAGACGCACAGAGTTCGATGTTCCCTGGTTTAAGCCTGGTTCAGTGGATGAGTATGCAGCAGAACAACCCATTGTCAGCTGGTGCTGCCGCTACTACTCAGCTACCATCTGCGCTCTCATCTTATAACCTACCTAACAATTTTGCTCCCAACGACCATTCAAAGCTGCTGAACTTCCAATCCCCAAACCTTTCTCCCGCGAATACGCAGTTCAACAAACCTAACATGGTTAACCATATCAGTCAACAGATGCAAGCACAGCCAGCCATGGTGCAATCTCAACAACAACAACAACAGCAACAGCTGCAGCAACAAGTACAGATGTCGCATCAACAGCTGCAGCAACATCATCAGCTGCAGCAGCAGCAAGGGGGTTATAACACAGGTTCTGTAAACAATGGCGTGAATGTTGTTCCTAACCAGAATCAGTCTGCTGGTTTTACTCAGTCTCAGCTTCAGCAGCAGTCAATGCTCTCTAATGGTGCTAAAATGACCCACCACCAGAACATGGTCTCCCCTGGGAATAAAGGCTCGTCTCAAATGACAGCGCAAGAATTGCAGTTTCAGCAGCAACTGGAATTGCACAACAGTACCCAGTTACTGAGAAACCAGCAGGAACAGTCGTCTATGCATTCACTACAACAAACTCTTTCCCAAAATCCTCAGCAACTCCAGATGCAACAACAACAATCATCAAAACCAAGCCCTTCACAACAGCTTCAGTTGCAGCTACTGCAGAAACTACAGCAACAACAGCAGCAGTCAATTCCTCCTGTAAGCTCGTCCTTACAGCCACAGTTATCGTCTTTGCAGCAGACACCAAGCCATCATCAATTGCAACAACTTCTGTCGTCTCAGAATCAACAGCCCTTGCCACAGAGTAATAACAGCTTCATGCAGCCTCCGCAGATTCAGGTGAGTCATCATCAGCAACAAGGATATATGAATAATAATAAGCCTATTGCAGCCGCTGGAAGATCACAGTCTGGTCACATAGATGGAGAAGCTCCTTCTTGTTCAACCTCTCCATCCGCTAATAACACTGGACATGACAACGTCTCACCGACGAATTTCCTGAGCAGAAATCAACAACAAGGACAAGCAGTATCTGTTCCTGTACCTGCATCTGATCCAGTCCAACAAGGCATGGTGAATCTGAAGAGTGCTGGTGAACAGTTCAAGTTTAAAGGCGCGGTAACAGATCAAATCGATGTATCAACAACAGCGGGAACAACGTATTGTCCTGATGTTGTTGGCCCTGGACAGCAGCAGCAACAGACTTTCCCATTACCATCATTCGGTTTTGATGGAGACCTCCAAACTCACCATCCAAGAAACAACTTAGCTGCTTTCGCTGGTAATCTCGAAGCTGTAAATCCTCCTGATGCTCTCTATTCTCAAAAGGACTTTCAGAACTTGGTTCCAAACTATGGCAATGCACCGAGAGACATCGAGACCGAGCTGTCCAGTGCTTCTCAGTCGTTTGGTATTCCTAGCATTCCCTTTAAGTCTGGAGGTTCAAATGAGATCGGTGGCATCAATGATTCAGGGATTATGAACGGTGGAATCTGGCCTAATCAGGCTCAACGAATGCGAACATATACAAAGGTTAGAAGCAGTCTTTGTCTCTGTCAAACAAAGGTGTATTCTTCTCATAGCAACTGAGTGTTTTGTAACGTTATAAAAAAAATCTTTGTAGGTTCAAAAACGAGGGTCAGTAGGAAGATCAATAGATGTTACCCGTTATAGCGGCTACGAGGAGCTGAGGCATGACTTAGCGAGAATGTTTGGCATCGAAGGACAGCTTGAGGATCCACAAACATCTGACTGGAAACTTGTATACACCGATCATGAAAACGATATACTGCTCGTTGGTGATGATCCTTGGGAGTAAGTTCCAGACCAAACTCTCTCTCTCTGTATCAGTCTGAAGATTTCAGACAGTCTGATCATTCTTGTCTTTTTCTGTTCAGGGAATTTGTGAACTGCGTGCAAAACATAAAGATACTGTCATCAGCAGAAGTGCAGCAAATGAGCTTAGACGGAGACCTTGCAGCTATCCCAACCACAAACCAAGCCTGCAGCGAAACAGACAGCGGAAACGCTTGGAAAGTACACTATGAAGACACATCTGCTGCAGCTTCATTCAACAGATAGAAAGAAAAGAGATGCAAAATACATTAAGAATCAACTTAAAAAGTACAAGCTTTTTTGTGTGTGTGTACTGAGAAGAATCAACTGCAAGGTATATATAGATTTTTATAGGACAGTGATTTGATGTTTCATTCTAACTCGATCTTCTTCTTGTTGTTGTCTGTCGTTGTCTTTCTCTTGCTTTTGTATTTTTTATGTAACCTGTGAACTACTAAAACAGAGGACAAAAAGTCTATTAAGAGTGTGTCTATACATATAAACAATCAAATCATATTCAGTAATCATTGTTCTTTGCGAAACAAAAGTATCTCCACTAAACTCACCGAAATATTCAACCTTGAATAAGAAGAAGAAAAAAAAAAAAAAGATACAATCACGTGGAAAACAAGGACAAGTGGCACAAGAAAAGCCGAGTTTACCCGCGTGACCACAAATGAGACTGGTCTTGCTAGTTCATATATCCCGCCACGTGTCAATTCCACTGAAAAATTGCGACGTTTTATTAGACCGGTAACAAGTAACAAAAACGCGCTCTCTTTGACATTTTGAAGTTGACTCTTATCTTCTTCACGCGCCAGAGAAAAAAAAAAGTCAAACTCACTCTTCACTCTCTAGTCGTCTATATATATATACAAACCTAAAGCGGTAAATTCTATTATCCAATTCAAAATCAAGAGAAGAGCTAAATTACTAAACCGAATTAAACCGGTTTGGTGATGGAGGAGGGATCATCATCATCGTCGTCGTCGATGCAGTCAAAGTACAAAGGCGTGAGGAAGAGGAGATGGGGGAAGTGGGTGTCGGAGATCAGACTTCCCAACAGCAGAGAACGCATCTGGCTGGGATCTTACGACACTCCCGAGAAAGCGGCGCGTGCCTTCGACGCGGCTCTCTTCTGCCTCCGAGGCAGCGGCGCGAGTTTCAACTTCCCGGAGAATCCTCCGCCGGTTATCTCCGGCGGATGCCGGAATATGTCGCGATCGGAGATACGTGAGGCGGCTGCGAGGTTCGCTAACGCGGAAGAGAGTGTGGCGGCGGCGAGAGAGGAGAAGGAGGATGAGGATGAGGAGATGATGGTGGAGCGGGAAGAGTTGTTGGAGAGTGTGTTTCCTACGGTTGGGTCGGGTAACTTCGATTCGGATTTCGGGTTGTTCTCCGGGTTTGATGATGATTTAAGAGGAGAAGAAGAGGAGCTTTCTCTTCCTATGCTGGATGAGAATTATGATTGCTCCTCGGTCTATCTTTGGAACTTTTGAATCCAGAATTTTAGTATTTTTTATAATTTCGATTATGATGATACCTTTGTCTTCTTTGTTCGTCGCCAATGGGCCAAGGGCCCAATATTCTTTTGAACTACGATGATGATATATACTGTAACAGATTCTGGTTGAAACTCTAGTTTGTTTCATATATTTTTTTGTCTTTTCTTTTGAATGAATGTGAAATTATATTTAATCAAAAGACTGGATTACTTCAAATGATTCTTTATTTTTTTAAAAATGTTTGTAGTTAAAGAATAAGCTAGTACTATAATGAATTTAATCAAATAACTTGCTATTAGCTCTTGAATCAAACCATAAAGCAAGCTCTCGATTCCTTTGCAAACCAATGGTACTTAACCTGATCCCGATTATTCTGTCTAGATGTTTCACTAACATGATTGCTGATGACGTTAGAGATATTTTTAAAAGTGTAAACGTTCATGTGTCATCTAAAAGTAAGTAATTGCTTCTTTAGCTATTTACTAGTGGTATGTGTTTCTTGTTATTGGAAATTGTTTGACAAGCAGTGTTCTTCCTTGTGATGTGACGAGGAAGGTTTTGATGAAGTGTTTCCTTTCGGGAATGAATGATCTTTAGTTAGGACTGATTGATAATATTGGTCTTTAGAAGGAGGAATCACAATACGAATACTCTGATTCGTTTTGGTTGCTTATGAGTTTTTGTTTGCCAACCATCAAGCTTGATGATATCACGTTTTACCAGCGTGTAAATTTAAACCAATGAAGTGAGTAATTCATTTACATTAGTATCTACATTTTCTGTTAGTAAATTTATAGTTTGAAAAACATATACATTATTCTCTTAGTAATTCATGTGCATTAGTTTTTATTTGAATAAAATTTTGATAAATGTTTTTGTTATTTTCCTCCTTAAATCTTCTCATGCACATTCCTAAACAATATCCTAAAACTAAATCAGATCTTTTTATATTTATTTCATTAATATAAAAAACGATATAAAGAAATCCACTGGAGAAGTGAAAACCCCTAAACCAGTGATTTATTTAATTAATTTTCTAACTAAATCAAAATAAAATACAAAATCGTCTCTCACTAGTCGCTAGTCACCACTATATATATCCGAAGAACTCAGCTCAAAAGAAAAAGCTCACTTTCTCTCTCTAAAAAAACAGAGTCTTTTCAAGAAAGTTTCTTCCTTTTCTCTCTCAAATGGATTCTCAAGAAACCCACCAACAGCAACAGAATCGCAACGCCGCCGCTGCGTTAGCCGATCCCACCTCCACTTCTCAGGCCACGCACAACAGTTCATCAGTCGGTGCTCTCTCTCCCCGCCAGCCTCAAACTCAACAAGCGCTCATGCTCAACGCATCGCCTTACACCGTCGCGACCCAACAACCTGGGATGCAACTCGGGAACGAGCAACGAGGACGAAGAAGACCTGATGTCAATGTCGTTGACGGTGGAGATAGCGACGGAGGTGCAGATGCTGGCCCACCTGCAAAAAAAGGTCGTCCTCCTGGCTCCCGTGATAAGCAGCAGCGCAAAGGTATTATACAAAAAGACTCCATCTTTCTTTCTTTTCTTGATTACCCTTTTTGTGATCACTGGCTGCTTACAGTTAATGTCTGTGTGTGTGTGAGAGAGCAGGAAGACGAGGAGGAGGGGGAGGAGGAGGAGGAGGAGGAGGAGGAGGAGGAAGAGGAGGAGCAGGAGGAGGAGGAGGAGGAAGAAGAGGACCGCTTACAGCTCATGTCATTGACGTCAATGCTGGAGAGGTAGTAATGTGTCTTCTTGTGTAACCAAATCTTGAACCTTTTAAAATATTTTAGTTAAAAAAAGTTATGATCTTTTTTTCCATTGTAACTCATCAGGACATAGCTATGAAGATAATGGCGTTTGTGAATCAAGAACCACGCGACGTCTGTATTCTCTCAGCTTCAGGAACTGTATCTAGTGCGGTCTTTCAAACTAAGAATCCTCTTGGACTAGTTAGGTTTCAGGTATTACCATTTCATGTCCTTTGTGCAGAAGTAGTACTTGCTTTCTTGGTCTGATTTGAGCTTTGTTTTTGCATGCAGGGCTTCTATGTTATCACTTCTATGTCTGGTGCGTTCTTGAATACTGAGAGTAATGGTACCGTGACCAAAACTGGCAACTTGTACGTGTCTTTGGCTGACCCTGATTGCATGGTTGTGGGGGGTCGTGTTGGTGGTGGAATGCTTGAAGCTGGATCACAAGTCAAGGTTACTTATTACTCCATTTCTCAGACCCTTTGTAGTCGAGTTTAGTTTAACGGAACCCTTCAAGAGACTTGACTTTGGTTCTGGTCGTTTTCTTATTAAATATATATAGGTCATTGTTGGAACCTTTGGACCAGAGGGAGTTGAGTTGAGTTTAAGTGGTGGTGGAGGATCAGGATTCCCTCAGTCTCAGGGACCACAACGTTCAAGCGAGTCATCAGAGGAAAATGCTAGTACATCTCTTGGAAACTCTACGCCACAACCACCTCACCATCTTCCTCTCTGGCCTGGAAGCAATCCTCAATAAGCAAATGGTTCATGGGGCGTTCTCACTGGGGGGTTGACTTCTCTGTTCCATCAGAATTGTCCATAAGTAGATTGATCTTTCTTTCTTACTCTCTAGTCTTCTTCTTGTTCATACTTCTCTTCAATGTTAGCTTTGGTTTCAGATATAAATAGAAAGAGAGACAGAGAGATGTTAAAGTAGGGTTGGGTTCATAGTCTTAGTTTCTTTGAGATTGTGATGATTCTGTAATCAACGAATGATCCGGTATAGTTTCCAATTAGGTTTTCATTTAAAAAAAACAAATATTCTCCTAAATGCACATCTTCTCTTCTTTTCAATAAAAATTTGGTGAAATATAAAACAAAAATCTAGCTATAGTTTTCAATAACCTGTTTGACTTTTACTTATCATAGTGGGAGAGAAAAAAATCTTGGACAAGACCGCCTATCACCAAATAGAAATTTCAGGTTACTTGAATCATACGATATCATATTCTCCTAAACCAGAAGCTGAAAATTCTCCTAAATGTACATCTTCTCTTCTTTTGAATAAAAATTTCAGGTTATTCTCTTAGTAATTCATGTGATTTGTTTTTATTTGAATAAAAATTTGAGAAATGTTTTTTGTTATTTTCCTCTTTAAATATTCTCATGCACGTTCACAAACGATATCCTAAAACTAAATCAGACCTTTATATTTATTTCATTAATATGAAAAAATAAGATAAAGAAATCCACTGAATAGTTGACAAAAAAAAAAGAAATCCACTGAAAAGTGAAAACCGCCTAAACCAATGATTTATTTAATTAATTTTCAAACTAAGTCAAAATAAAACAAAATACAAAATCGTCTCTCATGTTAGCTCAAAAAAACCCTCACTTTCTCTCTCAAAAACAGAGTCTTTCCAAGAAAGTTTCTTCCTTTCCTCTCTGGAATGGATTCTCAAGAAACCCACCTGTTGGTAGATTCTTTTGCTTATCTCGATTCAATTCTCAGGTTAGGTTAGCTAACTATCAATTCGATTGTTTGTATGTAGGTGATCAAACGCAATAGAGAAATGCAAAGACGTTTTGTTCACCCGGACTTCGTTTCCTAATGTCCGGGGAGGGATCGGAACCCTCAACTTCACTAGAATCAGTATGGAGCTTCGGTAACAATATGTACAACACAGATCTACCTACAACGAAGAAGTCTTGTGTACTGTTACCTCCGAAATATACCTCAGATAATCGGATCCTCGGCTAGATCAACGTCGGAGACTCCTCACCACCGTCTTGAGTCGAAATAGCTACCGGTAAAGCTCGTTCTCTCTGATTCTCTCCTTGTGAAGCTCTCTTACTTACGTCTTCTATGATCTCTGTTTTCAGATCTTATCCGTGGTGAAGAAGAAGACTGTTGTGGCCGTTATATCAGTTGTAACGGCCTTCCCTTTCAGATCGAAGTAGCTACGTGGGCTTAAGTGATCACGCGCAAGCCCAGCTAGATCACTACAGCTCATCAGTCTGTTGTCGAAGCCCATATCAGAAAGCCCAAACATAAGAAACCTGAAATCCAAAGCCCACAAATCTCCACCTCTTTGGTTTCAGATCGAAACCGAGAAAGCTCTAGACCTCGAGTTCTGCTTTCTCACTCCTCAGATATCCTGTCTGATGCGATCTCGTTGCTCCCGACGACAAACAATTCCATCTCTTTGCAATCCAGCAAGAAATAACCATGTCTCTCCAGTAAATCAACCTCTCTCATTCCAGTATCACCAAACTAGCTCAGCTCCCGATCTAAGCTCCTCAGACACACATATACTCAAATCAGCCGATTCTGTAGGTGACAACACACGTACCGCTAAAGCAAATCCAGCAAACCTGAGAGGGATCACACGAGAAAACCCACAAAAAACACCCAGTATTCATTCCAATCGTGCAACCAGATAAGTTCCTAGAACTTCTCCTTTTCAATGAACACTGAAACTCGAGTCTTCATTATTAGACTCCTGTGTTACAAAAAAACAGAGCTGACTCTTCCTCTCTTCGATTTACAGTTTCCAAAAGATGTCTCCACCTGAAACACTTAACCTTGAGGCCTCCTCGATACGACCTCTGCATCTCGACAGGTAGCTCCTTCTTCGCTTCTTCTCCTACCTTTTTCTCAAGTATTAATATGTTCTGAAGCCATATATCACATGTAACCCTTATTACCTTTTTTTTATGTGTTTGCGAGACCACCATGGAGCTACCTGGAGACGATTTGTGCCTCTTAGCACACGTTGAGAACCTCACAGCAGAATTCGAACTTAGTGCCAGGTAAACACTTAGTTAGAAAATCTGCCGGGTTCTTAGATGTATGTATCTTCGCTAGGTTGACGATCCTCTTAGATACAATATCCCTGATGAAGTTGAACTGAGTATCCATATGTTTAGTCCTTTCATGATGCACTGCATTTTTAGATAATGCAATTGCACTCTGTGAATCACAGTGTATTCTTACACTGTCTTGCTTGTAGCCCAACTCAGTAACAAAATTTCGTAACCAAATAGCTTCCTTAACTGCTAGAGTTAATGCCATGTATTCTGCTTCCGTAGTGGAGAGAGCTACCACTGACTGTAGTCCTGACTTCCAGGACACGGTGTTCCCCCCAACCTGAAAAACAACTCCAGAAACTGACCTCCTCTTGTCTAGGTCTGCAGAATAGTCTGAGTCAGAAAACCCTTCAATTCTGAACTCTTTAGATTTCTTGAATGTCAAACACTTCCCGTAAGCTCCTGCCACATAACGTAGAACCCACTTCACTGCTTCCCAATGTGCTCTGCTAGGATGAGACATGAACCGACTAATTAACCCAACGGCAAACCCCAAATCTGGTCTTGACCCAACCATTGCATACATAAGGCTGCCAACTGCACTTGCATACGGCACGTCCTTCATGTGTTCATACTCATCTGCTCTTTCCTTAGGATGCAAACTCTTCAGTTTGAAACTTGAATTCGTAGGTGTAACAACTGGCCTTGAGTCAATCATACCAAACGTTCTCAACACCTTCTCCAAATACTTAGACTGAGATAGCTTTAGGATTCCATTCTTTCTGTCACGGGTGATATCCATTCCTAGAATCCTCGACGCCTTTCCTAAATCTTTCATTTCAAACTGAGCACTTAAACTGTCCTTCAAGGTCTGTATAGTTGACTTACTTCCTGAGGCAATTAGCATATCATCCACGTAAAGCAGTAAGTAAATTGCATCATCAGAATCCACGTTCTTCATGTAGACACAAGAATCATACTCGCTTCTGATAAACTTCTGTTTCATCATGAAACTATCGAACTTCAAGTTCCATTGCCTTGGAGACTGTTTAAGTCCGTATAGAGACTTTCTTAATAAGCAAACTTTATTCTCATCTCCTTTCTTTATAAACCCTTCAGGCTGCTCCATGAGAATTCTCTCATCTAGATCACCATGTAGAAAAGCAGTTTTAACATCCATCTGCTCAAGTTCATAATCCAAATTAACCACCAAGGATAGAATAATTCGAATAGACACATGCTTAACTACTGGTGAAAAAATCTCGTTGTAGTCTACTCCTTCCTTTTGGGAATATCCCTTAGCCACAACTCGTCCTTTAAACCTAGGTTCCTCAACACCAGGAATACCAGGTTTATACTTGAAAATCCATCGACACCCCACAAGTTTCTGATCTTTTGGCCTTTCAATTAGATCCCAAGTTCGATTCTTTTCAAGTGACACCAATTCTTCCTTAGCAGCTGCATTCCAGAACTTTCTTTCCTTAGTTTTCATAGCTTCTGCATAGGACTTAGGTTCATCAATCTCCAGTTCCTCTGCTACACTCAAGGCGTATGCAACTAAATTTGCATCATCAAACCTTGATGGTGGCCTGATGTTCTGTCTCCTGTTTCTGTCACGAGCTAGAACATAGTTATCAAGGGACGGATCTCCTGAACTGACAACAATTCCTCCTCCCAAATCTGAATCTGAACTATCTGATTCCTCTTCTGAATCTGTAGAACCCTGAGAACGTTGAGAACTCTCTTCATCTGACACTTCTGTGAATACTCCACCTGAACCTGACGACTCTCCAATCTCAGCTGTTCCTAATGAAGGTCCCTTAATCAAATCACTACTGAAAGTAACTTTCTTCTTCATCTTATCGTCGCTCTTAGTTCCCTTAGTGTCAGACTTACTCTCAGTTTTCTGAACATCTTTATACAATTCATCCTCACGAAACACGACATTCCTGCTTGTAGTACATTTTCCCTCATCCTCAAGCCAAATCCTGTAGCCTTTCACCCCAAAAGGGTAACCAACAAACACACCCTTTACAGCTCTAGGACTTGTCTTTTCTTGTACTCGGTGAACATATGCTGAACACCCAAAACGCCTTAGATGAGACAAATCCACTTTCCCACCTGTCCATCGTTCCTCTGGAATATCAAAATCAATACTAGACCCTGGAGTTCTGTTAATCAGATACACAGCGGTTGAGGTTGCTTCAGCCCAGAACTCAGAACCCAAACCAGTTTCAGAGAGCATGCTTCTAACCTTGTCCATAATCGTCCTATTCATACGCTCAGCGACTCCATTCTGTTGAGGCGTATAGGTGCATGTACGGTGACGTTTAACTCCAGACTCCTTACACAGCTTGTCGAACTTGTGATTGCACAACTCTAAACCATTATCTGTCCTTAAGCACTTAAGCTTCTTCCCTGTCTGGTTTTCTACTTCCAGTTTCCATTCTTTAAAACTATCAAACGCTTCATCCTTAGTTTTAAGGAAGTAAACCCAAACTTTCTTTGAGTAATCATCGATGATACTTAAAAAATACTTGCAGCCACCAAGACTTTCTGGTGTAGACGGAGATCCCCACAAATCTGAATGAACGTAGTCTAGAATTCCTTCTGTTGTGTGTTTTGCTTTCTTGAAACTTTGTTTGTGTGATTTTCCAAAAACACAACTCTCACAGAAAGCTAAATCTTTGACTTCTTTGATTTGCAGGTATCCTTTCGTTATCAAGACGTTCATGTTAGCCACACTCATGTGTCCAAGCCTGGAGTGCCACAAGTCAACAGCACTCGGTTCTGCCTTCGCAATGTTAGCTTCTCCTTTAGCAACTGTTCCTTGAAGGTAATACAAACCGTCTTGATACTTTCCTGAAATGACACGTTCACCACCTTTGAAGAACTCAACTTTGTAATCTTCACCTTTGTAGGAGCACCCAGACTTCTCGAGCATGCCATACGATATCAAGTTCCTGCTCATCTGTGGCATATATCTCACATTCGTAAGTACAACCTCCACCCCATCTGAGTTTAGAATTTTGATGCTTCCGATTCCTTTCACTTCACACTGTGTATTGTTTGCCATGAGAACCTTTCCACCGTTACCTTCTTTGAAATTGAACAACACATCTCTCTGTGGTGTGATGTGAAACGAACATCCTGAATCTAGAACCCATTCTTGCTTAGAGTCACAGATGCTAACCGTCAATACTAGAGGCTGCTTTCTTTGAGAAACTGTGTTTGCTGAATCATTAGCCTCCTGTGGCTTGTTTTGTCTCTGAGGACACTCACGCTTCCAATGTCCTTCCTTTTTGCAGATGAAACAGGCCGTTTTTCCATCTCTGTTGGCTCTTGGTTTAGACTGAGCACGAGAGCCTTGTGACTTTGATCTGCCTCTTCCAGACTGACCGTTACCGTTTCCACGACTACTCCTCTTACTGGACCGTCCACGAGACTCAACATATAATCCCTCATTCGACTTCCCAGCCTTCCCAAGAAGACCCCTTTGTCTTAGCTCTATCTCCTTGGCATAAGCTGATGACACAACTTCCCTCACAGTGAGAGTATCCTTACCGGTTCCATACTTCAGAGTATGAACTAGAGCTTCATATTGTGGAGGTAACCCGGTAAGTAGTTGTATCGCCTGATCTTCATCACTCACTGTAATGTTGAGACTAGCTAAGTCGCTAATCAGCTTCAGAAAACCATCCATGTTCTCTTCAATACTCTTAGACTCATCCATTTTGAAACTTGCAAACTGTTGCTTCAAATAGATCCGATTAGGTAGAGTCTTAGTCTGATAATCACGCTCTAGAGCTTTCCACATTGCATAAGCCGTAGGCTCATGCATCACCTTTCGTAGAATCATATCACTCAAACAGGTTCCCATAAGATTTTTGACTCGCGTATCTTTGGCAACCTTTGTAGGATCAAGAACAGGATCAGCTCCAACTTCCAGTTTCTCTGACGTCTTGAAGAGAGTGGCTCCTTCTTCAAGAACCGACCCAAGCCCCTGAATCTCTAGCTGACCAAGGAGCTTATACTTCCACATTCCAAAGTCCCCCTTCCCGTCAAACTTATCCATCTGGAAGCGACCCCGAGTGGGATCTATCTCAACCTTATCCTTATCCATCTCCATATGACTCTCCCTCCAATCAAACAGCTTAACCTGAATCAAGAAACCTCAAGCAAGCAACCACAGCTCTGATACCACTTGTTGGTAGATTCTTTTGCTTATCTCGATTCAATTCTCAGGTTAGGTTAGCTAACTATCAATTCGATTGTTTGTATGTAGGTGATCAAACGCAATAGAGAAATGCAAAGACGTTTTGTTCACCCGGACTTCGTTTCCTAATGTCCGGGGAGGGATCGGAACCCTCAACTTCACTAGAATCAGTATGGAGCTTCGGTAACAATATGTACAACACAGATCTACCTACAACGAAGAAGTCTTGTGTACTGTTACCTCCGAAATATACCTCAGATAATCGGATCCTCGGCTAGATCAACGTCGGAGACTCCTCACCACCGTCTTGAGTCGAAATAGCTACCGGTAAAGCTCGTTCTCTCTGATTCTCTCCTTGTGAAGCTCTCTTACTTACGTCTTCTATGATCTCTGTTTTCAGATCTTATCCGTGGTGAAGAAGAAGACTGTTGTGGCCGTTATATCAGTTGTAACGGCCTTCCCTTTCAGATCGAAGTAGCTACGTGGGCTTAAGTGATCACGCGCAAGCCCAGCTAGATCACTACAGCTCATCAGTCTGTTGTCGAAGCCCATATCAGAAAGCCCAAACATAAGAAACCTGAAATCCAAAGCCCACACCACCAACAGCAACAGAATCGCAACGTCGCGTTACCGGATCCCACCTCCACTTCTCAGGCCGTGCACAACCGTTCATCAGTCGGGGCTCTCTCTCCGCGCCAGCCTCAAACTCAACAACAGCACATGCTCGACGCATCGCCTTACACCGTCGCGACCCAACAACCGTGGATGCAACTCGGGACCGAGCAACGAGGAACAACGAGGAAGGACGCTCCTCCTGATGGTGGAGATAGCGGAGGAGGTGCAAATGCTGCCCCACCTGCTAAACGTGGCAAAGGTCGTCCTCCCGGCTCCCGTACTAAGAACCGGCGCAACGCTTTAGGTATAAGTTATAACATTCAAGAGACTCCATCTTTCTTGATCACTTGCTGCTTACAGTTAATGTCTGTGTGTGTGTGAGAGCAGGAGGAGAAGGAGAAACGCTTACAGCTCATGTCATTGACGTCAATGCTGGAGAGGTAGTAATGTACTCTTCTTGTGTAGCCAAATCTTGAACCTTTTAAAATATTTTAGTTAAAAAGAGTTATGATCTTTCACATTGTGCTCACTCAGGACATAGCTTTGAAGTTTATGGCGTTTGTGAATCAAGAACCACGCAACGTCTGTATTCTCTCAGCTTCAGGTGCTGTATCTAGTGCGGTGTTTCTATCTATGAATCCTATTGGATTTATTAGGCTTCAGGTATAACAACATTTCATGTCCTTGTACAGAAGTAGTAGTTGCTTTCTTGGTCTGATTTGAGCTCTGTTTGTTGCATGCAGGCCGGCTTCTATGTTATCACTTCTATGTCTGGTGCGTTCTCGAATACTGAGATTAATGGTACTGTGACCAAAACTGGGAACATGTACGTGTCTTTGGCTGGCCCTGATTGCAAGGTTGTTGGGGGTTGTGTTGGTGGTGGAATGCTTATAGCTGCATCGCCAGTCAAGGTTATACTTACTCCTTTTCTCAAACCCTTTGTAACGGAACCCTTCAAGAGACTTGACTTTGCTTCTGGTTGTTTTTTTATAGCTCATTGTTGGAATCTTTGGACCAGAGGAAGTGAAACTGAGCGCAGCTTCTTCTTCAACACCAGCCAATGTGTTGAACTCAAGTGGTGGTGGACCAGGATTACCTCAGTCTCAGGGACCACAACGTTCAAGCGTGTCGTCAGTGGGAAATGCTAGTACATCTCTTGGAAACACTACGCCACAACCACCTCACCATCTTCCTCTCTGGCCTGGCAACTTTCCTCAATAAGCAAATGGTTCATGGGTCGTGGCTCACTGGGGGGTTTTCTTCTCTGTTCCATCAGAATTGTCCATAAGTAGATTGATCTCTCTTACTCTCTAGTCTTCTTCTTGTTCATACTTCTCTTCAATTTTAGCTTTGGTTTTAGATATAAATAGAAAGAGTGAGAGAGATGTTAAAGCAGGGTTGGGTTCATATTCCAAGTAAGGTTTCAGGCTTTCGGTTCATTTTTAAAAAGAAAGTATTTCTCCTAAATGTAATCTTCTCTTCTTTCCAATAAAAATTTTGGTCAAATATAAAACAAAAAACTAACTATAGTTTTCAATAACCTGTTATGTTTATCAACATAGTATATACATTATTCTCTTAGTAATTCATGTGCATTTTTTTATTTGAATCAAATTTTCATAAATGTTTTTGTTTTTTTTTTATCTTCCTTAAATCTTCTCCTGCACATTCACAGACTATATCCTAAACTAATCAGATCTTTATATTTATTTCATTAATATAAAAAACGAGAAAAAGTACGTAAATCCTCTGAAAGGGATATGCCACAAAAAGAAATCCCCTGAAAAGTGAAAACCCCTAAACCAATAACTCTTTTTTTATCACTAAACCAACGATTATTTTATTTAATTAATTTTCTAACTAAGTCAGAGTAAAATACTAAATCGTCGCTCACTACTATACTGTCTATATATATCAGAAGAACACTCATGTTAGCTCAAAAAACACCTTCACTTTCTCTCCCGAGAACAGAGTCTTTCCAAGAAACTTTCTTCTTATTTTCTTTCTCGGATGGATTATAAAGAAACCCACCAACAGCAACAGAATCGCAACGCCGCCGCCGCGTTAGCGAGTCCCACCTCCACCTCTCAGGCCATGCAAAACCCTTTATCCGTCGGGCCTCAACAAGCGCTCATCATCGATGGTGGAGATAGCGACGGAGGTGAAAATGCTAACAGCGCATCATCAGGCCCAGCTGCTAAACAGAACCGCAACGCTTTAGGTAAACATTCAAAAAGACTCAATCTTTCTTTCTTTTCTTGATGATCACTGGCTGCTCACAGTTAACGTCTGTGTGTGTGTGTGTGAGCAGGAGGAGGACCGCTTACAGCTCATGTCCTTGACGTCAATGCTGGAGAGGTAATGTACTCTCTTCTTGTGTACCGAACCTTGAACCTTTTAAAAGACTTTAGTTAGTTAGTTATCATCTTCCTATTGTACGTACTCAGGACATAGTTAAGAAGTTACAGGAGTTTATCAATCAAGAAACACGCGACGTCTGTATTCTCTCTGCTTCAGGAGCTCTATCTAGTGCGGTGCTTCAATCTAACGATCGTCTTAGACTTGTTAAGTATGAGGTATAATATGTGTGCAGTAGTACTTGCTTTCTTGGTCTGATTATTTGAGCTCTGTTTGATCTGTTTTTTTTGCTATATATATGCAGGGCTCATATGTTATCGTTGATTTGTCAATGTCAGCTATTTCCTTGAAAACTGCGAGTGATGGTACTCTGATCAGTAGTGCTTCCTTGCACGTGTCTCTAGCTGGTCCTGATTGCAAGGTTGTGGGGGGCCGTGTTGGTGGAAAGCTTGTACCTGGTTCACAAGTCCAGGTTACTTACTATCCATTTCTCAAACCTTCAAGAGACTTGACTTTGTTGGTTATGGTTGTTTTTTTTGTATAATAGGTCATTGTTGGATTCTTTGGACCAGAGGGAGTGAAACTGAGCGCAGCTTCAGCACCGGCCAATGTGTTGAGCTCAAGTGGTGGTGTAGGACCAGGATTCCCTCAGTCTCAGGGACCACAACGTTCAAGCGAGTCATCACCGTTGCATCAAGTTGGAAACTCTACGCCACTGCCACTTTACCATCTTTCCCTCTGGCCTGGCAACAATCCTCAATGAGCAAAATGGTTCGTGTGTCGTGCCACTGGGGGGCTTTCTTCTCTGTTCCATCAGAAGATTGATCTCTCTTGGCTTCTTCTTGTTCATACTTCTCTTCGATGTAGCTTTGGTTTTAGATAAATAGAAAGAGAGACAGAGAGATGTTAAAGTTGGGTTGAGTTCATATTTTTAGTTTGTTTTCTTTTGATTGTGATGATTCTGTAATCAACGAATGATCAGGATTCTTCTGTCTAGATGTTTCTACTAACATGATTGTTGATGATATTAGTGATATTGTTAAAAGTGTAAACCTTCACGTGTCATCTAAAAATAAGTAATTGCTTCCTTAGCTATTTACTAGTATATGTGTTTCTTGATATTGATTTTTATTTTTCATAAATGATTTGTACTTGCAAATTGTTTGACAAGCAATGTTCTTCCTTCCTTGTGATGTGACGAGGAAGGTCTTGATGAAGTGTTTCCTTTCGGTAATGACTGATCTTTTAGTTAGGATTGGTTGATAATATTGGTCTATAGATAGGAATCACAATACGAACAGTCTGATTTGTTTTGGTTGCTCATGAGATTTTGTTGCACTCATCAAGCTTGATGATATGGCGTGTAAATCTGAACCGATGAAGTGAGGTTGAGAAATGTCCTTTTTGGATGTCATTTATCTTGTTCTGCTACCAAGAACAGACTCATCTTATGGCCACATCTATTAACTACGGAATCTACCAAGTCGAATTGATCTCAACAGTGGGAAAGAAAAATCTTCGACAAGCCTATCACCAAATAGAAATTTTAGGTTACTTGCTTCATACGGTAACACACTAAGTGGACGTTAATACCATTCGCTGGCTGTCTCAACATCTCTTCTAAATTCTCAGCTTCTGGTTTAACGTGTTTGGTTGCTTAAGGTATGCGCATGGCTTAACCTTTTAACAACTTCTTTTGCTGCTTGTTGGTCTAATTAAGTCATATCACTTTACAAACAACATATATTGGGTGTTAACATCAGTTTGACATCATCATGTGGGGTTTATCATTAGTTTGGAATATAGATAGTATATACATTTTCTCTTAGTAAATTTATAGTACTGTTCAAAAGAAAAAAAAATAGTTTGATAAATGTTTTTGTTATTTTCCTCCTAAAACCTTCTCCTGCACATTCATAAACTATATATCCTAAAAATAAATCAGATCTTTATTTTTAACATTAATATAAAAAAATTATGAAAAAATCCCCTGAAAAGTGAAAACCCCTGAACCAATGATTTATTTATTTAATATTATAAGTTTCTAACTAAAAAAAATACAAAATCGTCTCTCACTATATATAATCAGAAGAACACACTCATGTTAGCTAAAACAGACTACACTTTCTCTCTAAAAAAACAGAGTCTTTTCAAGAAAGTTTCTTCCTTTTTTTTTTTTTTTTTTTTTTGAATAAAATTTCTCTATTGAAAGTGAGAAATTACTAAACTGTTTACAGAGGCTACTAAGGGCCTTGAACACATCATCTAAAGACAAAGACCACAAGGAAGATCAAACAACCAGAGAAACCACCGGGATCCCGAGAAGCATACCAAGTCCAACACAAAGAGGAGATCCGGCCAGAAAGGAAGAGAGAAGAGAACACCTGCTGGTTGCAACCGAGAAGAACGAGGCGCACCTAAACCACTTCCACCTCCAACTATGACAGGAGAAGCCAATGCAGCGAAGAGACCCAAGCACTCGAGAAACCATGAAGCATACCAAATCCAACACAAGCCAGAGGTCCGGCCAGAAAGGAAGAGAGAAGAGAACACCACCGGATAACTCGCAGAGAGAAACCGAGGTGCACCTAAACCACTTCCACCTCCAACTAGGACAGAAGAAGCCAATGCCGCAAAGGGACCCAAGCACCCGAAAAACCGAGAAGCATACCAAACCCAACACAGAGCAGAAGTCCGGCCAGAAAGGAAGAGAGAAGAGAATAACCCGCTGGTTGCAACCGAGAAGAAGCGAGACACACCTAAACCACTTCCACCTCCAGCTTATGACAGAAGAAGCCAATGCCGCAAAGACCCAGAACAGCAGCTCAAAAGCCCAATCTCGCCACAGCAGAACAGCTGTCGACAATTTAGACTTAGCCCTAAGTAGCACTACATAACGCAACTGAGAAAAACACACCCAAACCTTTAAACCATGACTGAGCGCCAGGGAACAAAAGGCAGCAGTTCTAACGGAGACAATCACAACAAAACAAAGGCAACAAGAGAACAGAGACTCTCACTAGAATCAGAAGACGACGGAAGGGGAAGCATAAAAACCGAGCAAATAGATGAAATCACCAAGAAACCAAGCCGTAGCTGTTACCGCAGCGAGAACTTGAAAACAGAGGAGACCACCTACGTCAGATCCGCTTGAGACTGTGCTAACACTGCCTGGAAACGCCGGTGAGCGAAGCCAAAGATAGTTACCGCCATCTTCAACTCAATCTACAATATATCAAACCCTAATTGCTAAAGTCCCCACAACGACCGGATCTGAGTAGATCTGCACACCAGCCTCCAGAACTAAAGACCCGAAGCATCTCTCTAACTCCTACGGCAAGATCAACTTCAACACCCACCAATCACCTCAGATCCAAATGAGAGCCGACATCACAGAACAACACGAGAAAAGAAAAACAGAGAGGAATGGGAAGGAGAAGCAGAGAGGAGGCTAGGAACGCCAGAGATCTTCCCCTTCCCGACGAAGCTAAGATGCGGCCGAAACTCTTGGATGTACGGTGGGGAAGAGAGACGAGAGAGAAAAGCCCTCTCTCTCTCTCTCTAGACGTATTTCAGCCCTTTTGTGATCTTTATAAGTTTGTAAAAAATAAGTTTCTTCCTTTTCTTTCTAGTATCTTCCATGGATTCTAAAGAAACCCACCAACAGCAGCAACAACAGCAGCAGAATCGCAACGCCGCCGCGTTATGGGGTCCCACCTCTACTTCTCAGGCCATGCACCACCGTTCATATGTCGGGGCTCTGTCTCTGCCCCAGCCTCAACCTCAACAACCGCACATGCTCCACGCATCTCCTTTCTCCGTCGCGACCCAACAACCGTGGATGCAACTCGGGACCGAGCAACGAGGACCGAGGAAGTACGCTCCTCCTTGCTCCGGCGATAAGCAGCGGCGCAACGCTTTAGGTAAACATTCAAAGGCTCCATCTTTCTTTCTTTTCTCGATACCCTTTTGATCACTGGCTGCTGCTTACAGTTAATGTCTCTGTGTGTGAGCAGGAGGAGAAGAAGAAGACGAATCGATTACTGCTCAATTCATTACCGTCAATGCTGGAGAGGTAGTAATGTGTCTTGTATTGTGTAACCAAATCTTTAAAACCTTTTTTTAAATATTTTATTAGTTAAAGAAAAAGTTATGATCTTTCTTTCACATTGTAACTGATCACTCAGGACATAGCTAGGAAGTTAGTGGCGTTTATGAATCAAGAACCACGTGAGGTCTCTATTTTCTCAGCTTCAGGTGCTGTATCTAGTATCTAGTGCGGTGCTTCAATCTAAAACTCCTCTTGGATTTGTTAAGTATGAGGTATTAGTTAACATTTCATGTCCTTATTAGTGTACTACTTGCTTCTTGCTCTGATTTGATTTGTCTGTGCAGGGCCTATATGATATCACTGATATGTCAGGTACTTTCGTGAATACTGAGAGTTATGATGGTGCTACTGTGACCAGAACTGGTAACTTGAGCGTGTCTCTGGCTGGTCCTGATGCCAAGATTGTGAGGGGTTGTGTTGGTGGAATGCTTGTAGCTGGATCACAAGTCAAGGTTTACTTACTATCCATTTCTCAAACCCTCTTATAAGTCTGAGTTGGTTAACGGAACCCTTCAAGAGACTGACTTTGCTTCTGGTTGTTTTTTTTTTATATTATATAGGTCTTTGTTGGAATCTTTGGAGTGAAACTGAGCGCAGCTTCTTCAGCACCAGCCAATGTGTTGAGCTTAAGTGGTGGTGGTGGTGGACCAGGATTCCCTCTGTCTCAGCGACCACAACGTTCAAGCGTGTCGTCAGTGGGAAATGCTAGTACGTCTCTTGGAAACACTACGCCACAACCACCTCACCATCTTCCCCTCTGGCCTGGCAACAATCCTCGTTAAGCAAATGGCTCATGGGTCGTGCTCGCTGGGGGGTTGACTTCTCTGTTCCATTAGAACTGTCCATAAGTAGATTGATCTTTCTTTCTTACTCTCTGGTCTTCTTCTTGTTCATACTTCTCTTCAATGTTAGCTTTGGTTTTAGATATAAATAGAAAGAGAGAGAGAGAGAGATGTTAAAGCAGGGTTGGGTTCATATTTTTAGTTTGTTACTTAGTTTCTTTGAGACTGATGATTTTGTAATCAACGAATGATCCGGTTTAGTTTCCAAGTAGGTTTCAGACTTTCAGTTCATTTAAAAAAAAGTTCTCCTAAATGTACAGCTTCTCTTGTTTTCAATAAAAAAAATTGGTCATATATAAAACAAAAAACTAGCTATAGTTCATAGCCTGTTGAGAGAAAAAAATCTTGGACAAGACCGCCTATCGTCAAATAGAAATTTCAGGTTACTTGAACCACACGAAATACACACTAAGTGGACTTTAATACCATTCGTTAGCTGTCTCAACATCTCATATATATTCATGTACCTCTCTCTATATTGTAAGCTTCTGGTTTAACGTGTCTGGTTGCTTAAGGTATGTGCATGGCTTAACCGTTTAACAACTGCTGATGCTTGTTGGTCTAATTAAGTCATATATCACTTTAGCCGCTAGCTTAGACAAAAAAAGGTGTTGTACTTTCTCATCTCACTGATTATTGATTAACCTAACAACTAGTTACAAATCACATGGCCGGTGAACTGGAATAGTCTCGTGACATTTATGTGAGAAGAAGAGTGGATGGATTTAACACGGTCGAGTGGTATCATAATACAACCGGAGCTATAGTTCATATGAACTCAGATGTAAGATGTTGAAAGTTACATTTCTGTTTATTTACAGAAAATAAAGTTGGGTCTTTTGTGTGTCCCCTCAGCTTAAAATATTTATTGGGTGTTAACATCAGTTTGACATCATGTGGGTCTATCTGCTTTATTTAAACGGCACAGAATCAAAAAAAAAAGTAAGTTATATTTTATCAATTAGTTTGGAATCTAGATAGTATATACATTTGCCCTTGGTAAATTTATAGTCTGAAAAATATATACATTGTTCTCTTAGTCTTAGTAATTCATGTGCATTTATTTTTATTTGAATAAAATTTTGATAAATTGTTATTTTCCTCCTTAAATATTCTCTTGCACATTCATAAACTATATCTTAAAAATATAGTGTTTTGTAAACCGGACCGAACCGGCCAGTCTGACCGGTCCAACCGCGAGCTACTAAGTAAACCAAGTCTAGATTGAGTTGAAACCTGGTCCGACAAAAATACTCAATGTAATTCCATTAGTTTTTTTTTTTTTGTAACTTATGTAATTCCATTAGTTTTGAAACAAAAATGATAACTTCTTTATTTGATTCAAGATTCTTAAAGTTCATTAAAAAAACACTGTAATTTCTTTCCCCTTTTCAAGATTCTTTTACATTTGTTTCCTTCTTTTTCTTATACACATATTTTATAGATTATTATTTATTGATGGTCAATTCATTTTATTATAACTTACATATACAGTACCATTATAAGCAATAGCGATCACCACTAAAAACAAAAGTAATCACAAACATTTTCATTTAGCAGTAATTTAATTATTTTTCATTTATAATATTAAGGGTTTCTAAATTTACTCTCCAGTTAATCATATATATATATATATCTATATCTATAAAATAGTGTTCTCTTCTCTCCTGGGCATGCCAGCTTGGAAATTCGCTCTTCTTCTGCTCGACACGTGTCCCTGAAGCCAAAACGCAGCGATTCATTAAATGTACAGCATGATGGGCTTTGTTTTATTTCTGGACTTATATGAATTAATTATTTGTAGTCTCTTCGATAATGTGTTTTGGGCTAGATCCAAACAGAAGATAGGCCCGTTTTTCCTCACATCGTCATCTTTCTGATCAGTGACAAAAAAAAAAGAAAAAAAAATTCCCGATTATCGTCTACAGGTTTCTTCGCCTCTTCGGAATCTTAATTCCTTCTTCTGTAATGGCGTCTGAGTCGAGGCTTCATGGGTAACCTATGCGTCGGTGTCTTTCATGTCATGTCCTTCTCGACTCTTCACTTCCAGACCGTTACAATTTGCATTGATTCAATGTCATTAACCACAATCTCTCATTCAATGAATCGTATCCCTCATCCACACGGTGATTTTCTATCTATATAAAGGTGAGGCTTCATCCTTTGAGCATCATCCTCACCTCACATTGGGCCGTTTATAACTAGATAATATTCGTCTATGACAATCTGTCGTTTCAATTACGACTTCTCGACATAATGGGAGTAGCTCGGCTCTCTCTCTGTCAGATGTCTTGGTGGTTCTGTGGTGGTACTCCTTACTCGTGGTGGAGGTTTTCCGGTCTGCTCTGGAAGCCCGAGTCTTTTCTCGCCTCTTGGTGGTGGTTTTAGCTCGGCTCTCTCTTTGTCAGATGTCTTGCGCGGAGTAACCCTTGACGGCGGCTTCTTCATTTGTTTCTGTAAGGTTTTTGGTTTCCGGCTTATTCTTTTTTACTCGCCGGCTTCTCAGTTCACTTCGTCTCCTCAGATAATTCCTACTTTTTGTTTCATTATTTTCTTGAGTTCTGTTGTTTATCAATTTTAGTTAAAAATCTCCTTTATGTGGTTTTGGTGTTTAATTTATCTTTACAGGACTGGACTGATTATGAATTGAATGTGATCAAAACAAATTCCGAGCTAATCACATAAGATCTTTCGGCCAGGTATGGCAAGGCGGATGTTTTAGCTTATAACTTGAAATTAAAACTTCAGAGTGGAGACAAATTATAATTATAAATGAAACTGTTGGTTTTGTCTTATCCTTGCAGGCCTGGATTGCAAAAATTTCAAAAGAAATTTATTCAAGAAGATGTGACATAGAAGAATTCAGACGGTTGGAGTTTTGTAGGAAACATGTAGCTCACGATTTGTCTGTCGCTTTTACAGGTAGTTCTTTTGTATATATATATATATATATAAGTTATTAGGATATCAAGAGTTGATGAGATTATATAATTCAAGCTAATGACATTGTTTTGGTAGCAAAGAGCTAATTAATACTTAGCTGATGCCCATTTTCTCAGTGTCCGTCTACTGCACATATTAACCAGTGATCTCCAACCTCTGGTATGATTCCCTTTGATTTTGACCCCACAGATCATACGAAGCGTCTGTTGGTTGCGATTAGGACAAGTTGAACGTGCCTTATCTGATTCTAAAGTCTGCAGAGAGCTGAAACCTGATTGGCCTAAACAATTTTTCTGAGAAGGTGCTGCTCTTCGTTTGCTACAGGTAAAAATCATCTCAGTTCTATTACAAAAAACCCTTTGACTTTGAACACTAAAACACTATAATTCACTGAGTTATCAATGAATCTCCAGCAACTTGATGAGGCAGCCAATGCTTTTTACATGAGAGTAAATCAAGGAGATCACTGATGCTTTCAGGTTTGTTTGGAACCCTCCTGATGTTTTGTCTTTTTTAAAATCACTTCTCAAGAGAGTTGGAAGTGTCTTTCCTTTCTTCTACAGAGAAGCTGTAGATGCTTGAAGGAAGTTTCACGGCAAAGATACGATTAAGGCCAAACCATAAGTTTTTCTAAAGATGGCTTTTGATTTTGCTTCTTACCTTGGTCTCTCCCGTATGCAATTGTTGCCTATTTTTACTTATATGTACTAAAAACTTCAGGTCAAGACCTTTTTTGTGCTCTGATTTTGTCATTGTGTTCGGATTTTATAGCTTTGATTTTTAAAAATTGTAAACAATAATTTTATTTGTTTTAGTTTACATTTTATTTATTTTGCCAGCAAAAAACTAATCGACTAAATTGTTTTTATTTTTGGATATCTAATCTATTACTCAAATTTAAAAGACATGAAGCAATTTTACATGTTGTCGTTCTGGGAATATTTTTAGAAAGAAGCTGATATGATTTCAAATTATTCTCATATGTAAAAAGTAACTGTGTACATTTGTTATCTTACATGAGTTTTGATGTTATTTGTATAGCATAAATTTTATTACACTATCCTATCCGAATAATTTATAGGATAAGTCATATTAACGAATTTATGTTTGTCAAAGATAAAAAGTAACTCCTCTTTGAAAATAATTCTTCAATGTCCTTTTTCTTCAACATATATATATAATATTTATTATTATATATAATAATACTAACATTTGAGATTAAAATAAATAAAAAAAAATATAATGACTACTATTAATTAAATAATAGTGAAGGTTACTATTATTTTAATTCAAATATTTAATATTATGATTTCAGAATTCTTTGATTTTTTGTTTGTTAATATTAAATAACTTTTATTATAACTTCCCGCCCGTAGGGCGGGCCGACCCTAGTATATATATATAATTCTGAAAACTCGGCTGAACCGGTTAGACTGGTCCGACCAGTTGCCTAATGATAATGCCGAGTTAGTGATCGGTCCGGTTATCAGAACATTGACTAAAACTAAATCAGATTTTTTATATTTATTTCATTAATATAAAAGAAAATTATAAAAAAAATCCCCTGAAAAGTGAAAACCCCTAAACCAATCATTTATTTATTTAATATTCTAACTAAAAAAACAAACAAAATCGTCTCTCACTAGTGAGTGACTCGCTACTTTATATCCGAACAAGTCATGTAAGCTAAAAAAAAACCTTCACTTTCTCTCAGAAAAAAAAACAGAGTCTGTCCAAGAAAGTTTCTTCCTTTTCTTTCTGGAATCTTCCATGGATTCTAAAGAAACCCACCAACAGCAGAATCGCAACGCCGCCGCGTTATGGGGTCCCACCTCCACTTCTCAGGCCGTGCACAACCGTCCATCTGTCGGGGCTCTCTCTCTGCGCCAGCCTCAACCTCAACAACCGCACATGCTCGACGCATCGCCTTACTCAGTCGCGACCCAACAACCTGCTAAACGGGGAAGAGGAAGACCGAGGAAGTACGCTCCTCCTGATGGTGGTGAAGATGCTAACTCATCATCAGGTTCAAGCCCACCTGCTAAACGGGGCAGAGGTCGTCCTCCTGTCTCCGACAATAAGCAGCGCCGCAACAACAACGCTTTAGGTAAACATTCAAAAAGACTCCATCCTTCTTCTCTTTTCTCCATACCCTTTTGATGTCTCTGTGTGTGTGCAGGAGGAGAAGGAGAAGAAGAAGAATCGATTACAGCTCATATCGTTAACGTCAATGCTGGAGAGGTAACGTGTTTTGTGTACCAAAGCTTGAACCTTTTAAGAGATTTTAGCTAAAAGTTATGATCTTTCACATTGTAACTCGCTCAGGACATAGCTACCAAGTTAGTGGCGTTTATGAATCAAGAACCACGCGATGTCTGTATTCTCTCAGCTTCAGGTGCTGTATCTACTGCGGTGCTTCAATCCAACACTCCTCTTGGAGTTGTTAAGTATGAGGTATTAATTAAACATTTCATGTCCTTAGTGCACTTACTTGCTTCTTTCTCTGATTTTGATTGTCCTTGTGCAGGGCCTATATTATATCACTGACATGTCAGGTGCTTTCTTGAATACTGAGAGTGATGATGATGGTGCTACTGTGACCAGAACTGGTAACTTGATCGTGTCTATGGCTGGTCCTGATTTCATGGTTGTGGGGGGTTGTGTTGGTGGAATGCTTGTAGCTGGATCACAAGTCCAGGTTACTTACTTCATTTCTCAAACCCTTTGTAGTCGAGTTGGTTAACGGAGAACCTTCAAGAGACTTGACTTTGCTTTTTTTATATATATAGGTCATTGTTGGAACCTTTGGACCAGAGGGAGTGAAACTGAGCGCAGCACCAGCCAATGTGTTGAGCTTAAGTGGTGGTGGTGGTGGAGGACCAGGATTACCTCAGTCTCAGGGACCACTATGTTCAAGCGAGTCACCAGAGGAAAATGCTAGTACATCTCTTGGAAACTCTACGTCACAACCACCTCACCATCTTCCTCTCTGGCCTGGCAACAATCCTCAATAAGCAAATGGTTCATGGGGCGTTCTCACTGGGGGGTTGACTTCTCTGTTCCATCAGAATTGTCCATAAGTAGATTGATCTCTCTTACTCTCTAGTCTTCTTCTTGTTCATACTTCTCTTCAATGCTATCGTTGGTTTTACATAAATAGAAAGAGAGAGAGGATGGAGATTTTAAAGTAGGGTTGAGTTCATATCTTTAGTTTTCTTTGATTGTGATTATTCTGTAATAAACGAATGATCCGGTTTAGTTTTGAACTAGGTTTCAGTTCATTTTAAAAAAAAATTATCATAATATATATCTTCTCTTCTTTTCAATAAAATTGGAATCCAAAATAAAAAGACAAACTATACTTTTCATAATTTGTTTGACTTTTACTTATCAAAGAAAACTTGACTAAATTTGTATGGCTTAATAATAAACCTTTTTCTGTTCTGAGAACCAGCACTCATTAATCAAAAGTCCAACATGCATAGTCCAAAAGCAGTATCAAACCCTTACTAACGGAGGGTTGGTTTTTAGTCCATAACTCCGGTTAAAGTTCTGAAGATTAAATCTCTACGGATTTCAACAAAACTGACGTACAAAATTTTGGAATCTGGTCTTTCAGACATGTATGAACAAAAAAGCTATATACGTGTAAGTAAACATCGTTAGAAGTCTACAATGAACACCTTGCTTGAAGTAAAATATTAAATTTTTAAATATCTTAGTATATCTTTTTTTGAAAGAAAATAAAACGATTCGAAGTATATTGACTTTTTTTTGAAAGAATTTTAAACTTATTCACTTCAAAAAACTTTTGTACAACCTAATGTTTGTTTGTACAGAAAATATAAAAACGATTCAAAATATTTAATTTTTTTTTTAAACTTTGAAATTTCCATTAAAAATAGAAGGTTTGGGGGTGAAGCCCAAAACAAAAAATTACAAGGCCACCTTTCGGGAAAACCAGCCCATGGATACTAAGCCCAGCTATACCAAAAAATTTACAACCTGCTAAGACAAAAGAGAAAGATCAGAAGAATTGAAACCAAGAGCAGAGCAAGGAGAGCCTCGGAGGAGCCCTCTGCTTTCTTGATAGCGTATCGAGCCTGAAGCGAACCGTTTGCTTGATATCCTTAATAACGAGCTGAGCCTGACGAGCTATACCATTATGCAGCCTAGAGTTCAAAATATTTACTTTTACAATAACTGCTTAAGCCTTTGCTTTTGTATGTGTTACTATCAGAACCAATCCCAAACAATCAGCGTCTCCTTCCAACCTATGTGCTTTCCGCAGTAAGGCCATCCCATCCCGTTTTGTACCCTCAAGCAGGATGTTAAAATAGATAAACATGTCCTATTTAAACTCCACCCTATTTGAATTATGAATCTGTTTCGATCCATTTAATTATAAAATCTTTTAGGATTAACCATTTAAATTCGTCAAGTATTTATTTTGTATAAAAACTACAAATTTGTTTTGTAACTCTAGAACGACAATATTAAAACAGAATGATAATTAAAATCTGCATCTTATTATTATGTGACTCTATGTTAGAATCTTATTATTATTTTATTAGGGTTCCAAGATTATAAATAAATAAAAATGTCCACAAGTCTTTGTCTTGGAAGTTGGAACTGTAGATCATGAAGTCAATGTTGCAACACCACACGTATTTGTTTTCTAACAAAACTAATCAAGTATCCTAAACTTATTTCTTTGTTGCTACACTTGGAGATAAAACACGATCAACGTACTTTTCACATTTCTTCCCAAATTAGCATATACGTTATATTACAAAACTATACTAAATTAACCAATGAAAACAAATGACTAATCGAACTTAAATTGGAATATGATTCAACACACGTAATCTTACATTGTCACCACTCACCAGATTATGACACAATAGCGACGCTTAAAATCCAAAAAAAAAAAAATTAATAAACGCTGGTCGTAAATATATAGATATAGGTGGAAATAATACTATGCAGTAATAAGAAAAATAAATGAGCATAAGGATAATAAAAGTTTAATAATTATTTCGCCACATCCTGAGCTCTAATAAAAATAAAAAAGAGTACATAAATAACGTTTAAGGAAATTTTCAAGAAAAATGCGAATATCCGAGCCGTAAAAAATGCGGATATGCGAGGAGGCTCTACGTCTTTAGGTTCTCCAAGTTATCTTCTTTCCTTCTTCACAATCAAAAAACTCATCCTATAACCTCTCTTTCTTCCTCCTCAATATAGCTTCCTCCTTTTCAAGCTTTTTTCATCATGCTTCTTAGCAATTCTCACATGGTTGTCCCCGGATACAGATCCATCATCTCGCCGGGAAACTTCACCACGAGTCCTAGAAGCCCCTTAGATATGAGGCTCCCCTCGCCTGGTACTAGCTTGAAGAGGTACGGTGACGGTGGAGTCGGCTTAGGCATCGTCGCTGCGCTTGAGAAATCTGGAAGCGTCATCAGGAAAGAGATCTCGTCGAGACAAAACTCGGTTTACTACTCCGGTCCCGGTTCGAATAGGTCCAACCCGGTTCATTGTGCCCGGAGAAATCAGTTTGAGGCGGAGATTGAACTCTCTGAGGAATACACTTGCGTCACGAATCGTCGTGATGGCGTGAGCAAGGTTTATTACAAGGACGACAAGTTTGAGTTTCGTGATGATCGATCGGAGGGTGATCGTCGTGAGCGGAGATTGGACAAATCAACCGAAACAGCTGAAGAATCAGCGGAGAAGAAGAGAGATGTGTTGAGGGATTCTCAAGAGTTTCTGAGTTTGTGTTGCTTGTGTAACAAGAAACTTCGAGGCAAAGACATTTACATGTACAAGTAAGCTCCTCTAATTTTTTCTTAACTTGAGACACATTTTACATTAAGACTCCATATTAAATGAGGATTGATTTGTCAAAAAAAAAGTGAGGATTGATTCACTGATGTTTCTGTTATTGAATGTGCAGAGGAGATAGAGGGTTTTGTAGTAAAGAGTGTAGATCGGTGAGAATAATGGAGGATAATATAGACGCGCAACATAAATCGACAACCATTGAGGTTTTGAGCTCTCGGTGTACCGGGGGACAAGTTTCTCCAACTGGAATATTCGTATTATAGAAGATTTACTAATTTAGACTTGTGATCAGCGTTGACTGATTATACCCAATTTTTTTTTTCTTTTTTTTTGTTTGTTCGTATGATTGTTTCATAAAGCCATATTATATTTGGCTTGTGAGTTTTTCTTTATAACTAGACAAAACAAAGTATAAGACAGCACTTTTGATAAAACAGACAACAAGAATTTTATTACTTTTTTAAAACACTAATAAAACAAAAATGATATTATCAGTCTGTTTGATATATAGACTTTTTCTCTCCCAAAAACTAAATGAATGTTATTTGTTGTAAGAAGAAAACTATATGGGGTATGGCCTAGGAAGTACTTTGTTCAGGATTCATGTTGCGTGCGTAAGAAGAAACTTCAAGGGTTGTGTGCTATGTACATGATGTACATGTGCAGTACAACAAGTACAAGGAAGCTCCTCGAGTATCAAACAAAAACTGCCTTGAGAATATTCCAAAGTTTTTCCGGTTTGAAGTGGATAAAAAGATAATAAAACCAAAACCGTACTGGAAATCAGATTTATCCTCGTTTTTAACATTGTATATATCAACACAAGTTTATTCAAATTTTACAACCAGTGTGTGTACAACTCGTGTCAGTCTTTAAGAAACTCTGCGAATCTCTGTACAAGAAGACGAGTATTAACAGAATCAGGATTCTTGATATGGAAGATGTGATCTTCGTCCTTAGTCTCTACCACTCCAACTCTCCCTTCCCACCCACTACTCTTCCCAAGCTTCTCCACGTAACCCCAACCTTCCCTCGCCAGCACATCGTTTCCCGCCACCATCACCAAAACACGCCCGCAGCCCAACCCAGACATATCCGACCCGACCACGTTAACCCACGGGTCCTCCTCCACTCCCATCTCGCTGTTCGGACTCGCTATCTCCCACATCCCTTGCATGTATCTCATCGCCTCAGCCTCGTGCTCCTCCACGGGAGTTTTCGAGAAGAAGAAAGGGTGAAACAGAGCCATCCCCGAGATTCTGAAACCTCCCTTCTCTTCTCGGCCGGCTCTCATCGCCATGTGATGCGCGATGTTAGCTCCGGCGCTGTCTCCCGCAAGGAACACTCTGTCGAAGTCTGCGTGGTCGTTCACCCAGTGTTCAGGACCAGACCCGGAGACGTGAGTGAAAACCCATTTCAACGCGTCCCACGAGTCTTCGTAGGGGAGGGGGATGGGATGCTCAGGCGCACGGCGGTAATCCACCGATACGGCGACGCAGTCGGCGGCTGAAACAACAGATATAAGAAAAGTGTGGTAAATAGGAGAGAAAGCTGTTTCCATGATGAAACCTCCGCCGTGAAAGTAGACGAGGAGCGGGAGCTTCTTCTTGTTCTTCTTCTTCTCTTCGCCGGCTTGGTGGTGAGGGAGGTAAATACGGAGAGAGAGGTTTTTCTCCGGTGAATAGAGAGTGTCTTTCGAAACGACGCCGTTTTCAGGGTTTAGCGAAGGTGGGACGAAGGTGTCGGGCACGAGGCGTTCGATACGGCCGTTCTTGTAGACTTTATATCTCGGATAGTCGTATGCGATTTCGGAATCTGAATCCATTGGTTCGCTGGATCAAAATGCTACGAGTCAGAGGAAAAAAATGGATTAGTTGATTTATATATAAGTGATTCTAGGGGCTTGGTTGATTGATCCACGTTTCTTTTTTAGATGTTGTTACACCTACTAAAATCGTGCTAATTCATTGGTTCAGATAATAAAATGCGATTAAATAATGAACTAGAGTGCGTAGTAGGTTGGAAAATTTGGCAAATAAGAACAATTTTATAGATTTTCTTTATATATTACTACTGTTTTTTTTTCTCGGTAATCAAGATTCAAGACCTACCACGGACGTAGTAAGAAATAATTATATGATCTTGTCTTGTTAAATCTTTTTTTCGTCTGATCAATAATCTCTGGAAATAGACTAAGAGAGAAACATTAAAATGAAACTAACTAAAGATAGTAGCCGTCAACAAAATTTGTTGTTCTTACAAAATCAGTAACATACGAGACTAATTTTGACATAGCCCAGAGATAGGAGATTCAGACAGACATGATACAATACCTAGAAAAGACAGACGCTAACAAGAATTGATAGCTAATCATATAATACATACAAATATATGAAGTTTCTTACTAACTGAATTTGAATAATTGTGAAGAAAAAAATATAATTAAGAACCATGGACGCAGGAGTTTTGTTCTTCTTGTTTTATTGATGCAACGTCAAAAGAATAGCCCGGTACGGTTTGTGGTTATTTAGCGATATCACGTCACATATCAGCTGACAAACCGAGCCAAGAGGTGGTGTTGTCTCCAGTTTTATAAGCCTTTGTAGAGTCTTTGGCTGGATCTCTTAACTGGTATGGTGCCTTTGACGTAACCCTATCCTTTCTCTTCGCTAAGAACCGATGAAGTGAAGCTCTTCTAGCAATTGGAAGTTCTGTAAAAAAACAAAAAAAAAAGGATTAAGTTTTTATCAGAAGCTGTGTGACAACAACAAAAAAATAGTTAAAAGAGGAGATAGAAACCAAAACAAGTGTGAGAAAAATTACCGCATGCCATTGCAGCTGAGGAGGATAGAATTGGTTCTTGAGTTGCGGGTTTCATTAGATGAGGAACTTGGTTTAGGGTAGGAGCGATGTTGTTGTTGTTGTTAATAGAAGATGTGAAACCGGTGAAGGTATTAGCGGTTCCTTTGGTAGCCAAGTTCATAACTTCTTTGGCTTTCTCAGCAGAAAAGTCATTGAAAACAATCACTTGGCCACCGTAGAATATAGTCAACGCTGCAGTTTGAGGCTCTGGTTTCACAGATCTGTGTTTCAAGAAAAACATACATTATTAGTAAAAGAGATCAGGGAAAAATATATGAGCTTTAATACATCAGAATTATATGTTTAACAGAACATACCTAGAAGAGGTAGTCTGTGTCATTTTGGAGACATCTTCCTTGGGGAGAGAGGAAGATGAGGAAGAAAAGCTTGGTTGCCTAGGAAACAGATTCTTGTGTTTAACATCTTGAGCAGGGGCCATGGAATCCACGTGGGAAGCTTCACAAGGGAATAAACTCATAGTTGTTGTGGGCTTACGTGAGATGCCTGCAAATATGATCCAAAACAAGTTAGATGTCTCTCTGTATCACATAACTTTTTCAATGACAATTTTAGGGAACTTTAAGGGAGAAAACAAAAAGCCTAACTACTGTACTTTCAAACGAATCAGACACGCAAGCCTAACTTACAGACTCATACACATAGAGATATGTAAAGACATCGAACGTGCCTAATAATTCCTACCTAAATTATAGCTACTACTTAATTCCAGATTAAAGAGAAGCTCATCCTTACCGTTGGTCTCAGGCATGCATGACATCCCTAAGCTGAGATCTCCAAAGCTACCGTTCTCCTTCAGATACTGACTCAATCGACTACACGTCAGCGAGAAGCTCGGCCTCCCTGAGGAAGATTTCCGTGTAGCAGAGCACTCCATAGAAGTCGACATCTTTAAGCAACTTGGAAGAAATGAATCAAAGCCACTAGAGAAACGTTTCTAATCTTCTTCTTCTTCAGTTTGCTTTATTTTTCTTTCTCTGATTTCAGTTTCTCTCTTCTTATTCTTCTTCTTGCAGATTTGAGTTTGTCACGAGGGAGAGAAATGGGGTGGGCTCTTAAATAAAACATTCTTATCCTCCAATAACAAAAAAGAAAATAAATGATCAATTTTATCTAATTATGCGTCCTTTAAAGACCACGTGTTTTTTTAATTGTTTCTTTTAATCAAAGTCGGGAAATGCGTCTTGGTTCACTGTTCTCCACGTTCAACGCTTTTCTAGTTAAATTATATTTTTATCCCCTCTTCACGACGCTAGTTTCTTATTGGTTGTTCGCTGGTAGGACGAAGTCAAACATAACACCAGCCACCGTAAGTTTACTATTTTACCCCTCGCAGCATGGTTACTTGGAAGTCAAAGAAGAGTCTAGTTGTTGTATTTTGTTGTTTGCATGAACGTTATTTACTCAAAAATAAAGCCAAGTGTAGGTTTTGTTTCTTAAACAGATGGTCTATTGTGTACGTTTTAATTTTTAGTTCAGTTTTATCGCAGATTAAATCGTATAATGTAGTGGTCCTTTTTAAATGGATTAATTAGATAGCCTGTTTGTAACTGTTAGCCTGTTTCTTTGTTGTAAAAAAAAAAGTCATTATTAATTTGTTATCAAACAATGTAACTTTTTGAAGTATGGAGGAGGAACATTACTAGCCGCTTGAACTAGCAGTTGCAAAATATGAATTTGCTTAATATAACATCCTGTAAGTAGACAATATTTTATAACAAATACTGTATTTGTTCACTCAAATAATAGCATATATATTTTTAATAACCTACAAACACATATATGGTTGGTATGTAATCTATATACAATTGAAGAAACCCTTTGTAATGTATACAACATGTATAAGTAGGCACAATATTCATTAAAAACTGATGGAAGTGCATATACAATATTACAATGAGTTTAATAACTAAGTTATGAGATACTTTCATGTTGGTTGAGTGACTATAAATTCGAATCCTCGACTAGAAGTTGAATCATAGTGTGATATAAGTAGCAAGTAATCAAAGTTGTAGTGAAGTATTTGTTAACTATTAGTTATGGTTGAAGCATGTAGGGAGATGTTAAATTTTTGTAGTTTGTAAGATTTTTTTTTTCCTCATGGTTCTGGTGGTGAAATTCTTTGGTATCTTATGCTAACAAGAAATCAACCATGCGTCCAGCAAATATATATTCTCAAATGTGGGGAAAATATATATTTATATACATTGGAAACAAATAAGGTGAAATAAGATAGAATCAAGCAAAACGCGTTACAAGTCACAGTCAAGCCTCTCTGGCAGTTTGTAAGTGAATGATAACAATTAACAAATGACAGTCTTATAATTTGAATAATACTCGAAACATTTTAAACTAATTATTATAATTGTTATTAACTCGTGATTCATGCAGAGATGCAACCAAATGTTTATCTATTAAGGTCTGTGAGCCGTCGGTTAGTAAATAAATGCGCACAAGCTGAAGGTTGAAGTCAATTCACATGTCGACCGTCAGAATTGATAATTGCCATGAACCATATTATAATTGAATTCAACAATCTTGACAAGAAAATAAAATAACTGAACGTAACGAAGAAGAACAATACAATGAAGGGTCAAGGGAGCGAAAACGAATTTGGTGTTCTCGTCCATAAAATCAATATTACAGGCAAATTTGAGACCTAATCAGGTCCTCATCCAATAAACAAAAATGACCTTATAGTAGTATTATCTGATTTCTGATAAGTGCGAATAGTACATATGGCCAATGATATACATCGTCCAACTGATAAAAACGTAAACGAAGGACTTTTTTTTTGAGTAGAACGAAGGAAATCTTCACGGCGTTAATAAACTGTGAGTGGGTCTCAGTCAAGGACAGCTCCACCACCCACATTGTTCCGTCGACCACGTTTTTGTTGTTATGCCTTCTAAAGTAGAGAAAAAAAACAGTACTAATAAAGTTAAAAATGGAAATTAAAGAACTCAATAAAGAAAAGCAAAGAAAAGCTTACAAAACACGGAGGAAACCAGAAAGAAGGGGGGCAGCAAGTGCACGTTGTCTGTGTCAATCTAACGTGACGAGTGTCCAACTGTTGTTGGTCTTAAACTACGCGTGAAGATGCTATTCTCCACAAATACAGAACGGTGTATCAGCTGTTAAAATCCAGAAGCCTTTCCCACTCATCAACCCTTAGTTTGATTTGTGGATTAGTTGATATGCATATAACCGAAGATATCTAAGCTCTATCAACCGAACCGACCCAACTAAAAACCAAAATGAAATCACAAATCACATACTCAGCATGTTAAATTGACCATCTTGAAAACGAATTGATCACGGATTAGATCCATGTTTGCTAATTACGCTACAAATTAATATTATAATGAAATGTAAAGTAAGAGTAAGAAAAGTCATCAAATGCAACGAGTCTTTCTTTTACATAATTGATGGAAGCTTTATTTTTAAGATTGGATAGAAATTCATTTTATTGTTCACAGAATAAAACTAAAAGATATTTTTTTCGCTAATATAAAACTCAAGATATTTTTCACTAATATAAAACTCATATAATTTTGAGTTTATTGGTTAGAGTTTATAAGATATGAAACGTGGGCTATAAAGTAGATAGGATTAGATTAAACGAAAAATATCATCAAACTCGTGGGAAATGGGTGTTGTGGAGCGGCTGAGTTAGCTCAAGTGGAAAGAACCCTGTTGGCCAATTGTCATGCCCGCGGGTTCGATCCACCTGAGGCGAACTAATTCTTCTGCTCACCAAACACGGATATGGGCTAATGCTTTCGGCCCATTTGAATACCCGGAGTGAGGGTCTATCCGTGGGCCGCACCACCCCTTTGGGGATTAGTCTGGGCGAAGCCCGGGATACCCCCAAGGTTAAACAAAAAAAAAAAAAAAAAAAAAAAAAAAAAAAATGGGTGTTGTGGTTGGGGAAGGAATACAGATCCCCAAAGGCAACTTGAGTAACTGTTGTATCCATATCCGGTCAGATGTATGGTTTTTATGAGCAGTGTAAAATGGGTGGAGATTTTCGTATTAATAATCAAGAATGAACAAACTCGGTCAATTACAAGAACAAGAGATGCTCGTATACACAAAATGTCTAAACAAGTATCTCTCTAATTTGGTGGTGGTCGTCTTGGACGAGCTGCTCCGTATGAGGCAGGTCGTCAAAGACTTCTGGTGTATGATTTATAGACGAACTCCAAGTGTGGATGGTCGTCTGCGGTTCCTCCTTTCATAATGAGTCTGACGTCTCCTATTTATAGTAAAGTACATTTCGTCTTCTAGCGAGATCACCAATTGTTGTTTAGCGGGCCGGATCTGATTTTGGGCTTAGCTCCTGGTGGGCATGTGCTAAGCCCATCTCCAACAATAGCCCCCCTCAGTTCGCCAAGTATTGACTCTTGGTGAATTCTTCTGGTTCTTTTGAGTAAAAATCAGGGTGGTAAGAGAACATAAGTTGCCTGTTTTACAAGTGGTGGGCTCGGGTACCGGTGAAGTGAGTTCGTCCTTGCAGCATATATCCAAAGTTGTTTGAAACTCGTTGGTTTGGGATTATCGTGTGCTCGTCTTTTTCTGAGTCGTCGACGAACAGAGGTGCAGATTGTTGGTAAGCAATTTGTCTTTTGCCGAGCAGAGGCGGAGGTTTGCGGTTTTGATGAATTTGTTGTTGGACTAGCAGAAGTGGAAGCTTATGATGATGAGGTAGTCTTTGGACGAACAGAGGTGGGTACTTGTGATGTAAAGATCCGAGGTAGAGGTGATGGAGAAGAACTAGAGGTTGTTGTCGCGATAATGGGTCCGAGCTCGTCGCGAACTAAGGTGGAGCTCATCATTTTTTGGTGATCGTGGACGGAGGTCGTCGCGAGCTGAGGCGGAGCTCGTCGTGAGCTGAGGCAGAGCTCGTCACTTTTAGGTGAGTGTGGGCGGAATTCATCGCGAGCTGTTGCGGAGCTCGTCGTGAGTTGAGGCGGAGCTTGTCGTTGAGATGATAGATGAAATGAGATGACAGTGGCGATGGTATGTGTGGTCTCCTTTTCTCTTTCTCCCTTATCCTTTGCTTCCCCATTTTTTTTTTTTAAAAAAAAAGGTGTGGTCTCCTTTTCTTCTCTTCTCTCTGCCGACACTTTTTTTTAAAAAAAAAGAAAAGGAAAGTGAAAACTTGGTCGTCTTCTTCCTATGGAGCTCGTTGATGGTGAGGCATGTGATGGAGCTCGTCCTAGTTTCAGATCGTCGAATCTTTTTTGTAGCTCGTCGTCGAAGGGATTGCTGGGGATGGATCAACGCTCTCCCTCTGGTGACAATGGTCGTTGTGAGTTGACGATGGTGGTGAGCAGCTCGTCGTTGACGATGGAAGGAACATGTCGTCGCGGGTTGAAGACGAGTGGCAGAATGGTTGCGAGACTCGCCTGAGGTCGTCTTCCAAGATGACTCGATGCTCTCTTTCTACCGAGCTTGTCGGTGCTGATGACATTCAGGCGAGGTTGTCGTTGATGATGGATGAAATGAGATGACAGCATCGATGTTGCTGGTGGTGATGGTGAAGTAAGGTTGTTGCGTCCGTGTGGTGATGAAGAGCAGCTCGTCGACGGCGCGAGAGGTGGTGGAGCTCGTTTCAGTTTGGGATTGATCTCAATCGATGGTGACGAGCTGTGAGATGACGAGAGTGGGATGAGACCATCGCGATTGAGAAGCTTGGAGGACGAGCAGCGGGATGACGAGCGGTTGAGTGACGAGCGACGAGCGACGAAATGACGAGCGGCGGGATGACGAGCTGCATAGGTAGTTTTCTGAGCATAGCTTCTCTTCGGTGATCTTGAGCTTGACTGGTATTGCTCCGAGTTCATCGTCGGTGGTAGTGAACGATCATCGAGATGGAGTTGTGCGGAGTTACGCTGAAGAGAGTTGAGGTTTAAACTTTTCTCTGGCGAGAAGTGGGATGAAGTTCTTCCTCGACGATCGTCTTCTCGAGCAGAGATGAGAGGTGGAGCTCGTCCACGACGAGCGTCAGAAAATTTTCTTTCATCGACATCTAAGTTGGAGATTACCAAAAATGTTGACGAGCAGAGGCTTCAGAGCTCGTCTGAGATGGAGCTCGTCGATCATTCTCTTGTTTTGTCGCCTAAGGATAGTAGAGGAGAGGAGTTTGTTGATGCTGTCGGTGATGGTCTTGATTTTGACCAAGGAAGAAAAAGTGGAGCTCGTCTATGGCGCGCGTCATTTTGACCAAGGAAGAAAAAGTGGAGCTCGTCCATGGCGCGCGTCTCTTTGACTAGGGAGAATAAGTGGAGCTCGTCCATGGCGCGCGTCATTTTGACCAAGGAAGAAAAAGTGGAGCTCGTCCATGGCGCGGGTCTCTTTGACCAGGGAGAAGAAGTGGATCTCGTTCATGCCGCGTGTCTCTTTGACCAGGGAGAATAAGTGGAGCTCCTCCATGGCGCGCGTCTTTTTGACCAGTGAGAAGAAGTGAATCTCGTCCATGGCGCGCGTCATTTTGACCAAGGAAGAAAAAGTGGAGCTCGTCCATGGCGTGCGTCTCTTTGACCAGGGATAATAAGTGGAGCTCGTCCATGGCGAGCGTCATTTTGACCAAGGAAGAAAAAGTGGAGCTCGTCCATGGCGTGCGTCTCTTTGAACAGAGAGAAGAAGTGGAGCTCATACATGGTGCGCGTCTCTTTGACCAGTGAGAAGAAGTGGAGCTCGTCCATGGCGCGCGTCATTTTGACCAAGGAAGAAAAAGTGGAGCTCGTCCATGGCGCGCGTCTCTTTGACCAGGGAGAAGAAGTGGAGCTCGTTCATGGTGCGCGTCTCTTTGACCAGTGAGAAGAAGTGGAGCTCGTCCATGGCGTGCGTCTCTTTGAGCTCGTCGTCGCATGATCTTGTTACCAGAAGAGCTTTTGTCGCCTGAGACTCATTGATTGAGCTTGTCGTCGCATGTTTTTTTTTTTGGCGAGCATGAACATGTCAAGAAAAATGTTAGCTGTAAAAGTATTCATCATTTTTTTTTTTTGAATCTGCAACACATGGAGAGAATCATTCATTTGAGATGAACGTGTTGCGAGGTCGTTGCTAAATGGGAGGGTGGAGCTGCAACATTAAGGATGGATCCCGCATTTCATTTGAAGAGTTTTGTGTGAGCGCGAAGCTGCAATACTTAGATTATATTTCTCTGCGAAATGTTACAAGTGTGAGCAGTGAGCTGCAGCACTCTGAGAGCGGATCTCATATTTCGTTTGCAGAGTTTAGTGTGAGCGCGGAGCTGCAGCACTTAAATTTTATTATTCTGCGAAATGTTACAAGTGTGAGCAGTGAGCTGCAGCACTCTGAGAGCGGATCCCATATTTCGTTTGCAGAGTTTAGTGTGAGCGCGGAGCTGCATCACTTAGATTTTATTTTTCTGTGAAATGTTACAAGTGTAAGCAATGAGCTTCAACACTCAGAGAGCGAATCCCATATTTTGTTTGCAGAGTAAGTGTGAGCATAGAGCTGCAGCACTTCGAACAAGCAGGAAGAAAATTAGCGATGTACATGTGGTCGTTGCTGATGACGACGAGCAGGCAAATGCAGATGCTTTCGACGAGCAGGCAAACATTACTACTGTTGACGAGCAGATACACGCTGCTCCTATCGACGAGCAGGCGCATGTTGCTGGTGTCGACGAACAGGCGGACGCTGCTGTCGACGAGCTGGAAAACGCTGCTGTGTTCGACGAGCAGGCGGTCGCTGCTGCGTTCGACGAGCAGGCGGTCCCTGCTGCGTTCGACGAGCAGGCAAACGCTGCTGCGTGCGATGAGCAAGTGGATAATGATGCAGTCGACAAGCATGTGGATGCTGCTACTGGCGACGAACATGCAGATTTTAAATTATACAGGAGATGTTCGGCTGGTAAGTTTTCATGTTGGATGGTTGGATTGAGGTCGCCACTTTTGCTGGTTACACCGATGTCATTGCCATGATCGTCATGTTGCTAGTTGGATGGTCGAGGTCTTCACTGCTTTTTATTGAACTGAGATTATTGCCATGAATGTCGTGTTGCTTGCTGGATGGCCGAGGTTGTCACTGTTGAGGTCTAGTTTCTCTCTCTTCTCTCCCTTATCTCCATCTTTTTTTTATGTATTTTATTTTGTGTGGTTGCTGCTCCTTCTTTTTCTCCCTTGGTCGTCGTTTCTCTCTTTTTTTTTTTTTTAAAAAGAGAGATCTTTGGTTGTGTGAGCTTGTCGGTGGTGAGGTCTGTAGCTCGTCTCTGGAGATATTGAGCTCGTCCATGGAGGTCTCCCTTGACGCGCGTCTTTCTGAACGGAAAGAGGGAATTGAGCTCGTCCAAAACGAGCAAATGAGATGGCATTCTGAGATTCCAAACTCAATTCACATGTGGAGCTCGTCTCGGGTTTGAATTCTGAGATTCCAAACTCAATTCATATTGCTCCGAACTGGTCTATTTCTGTTTTAGGTTCGTTGGGGATGAGGAAGTCGAGCATTGAAAAGAAAGATGAGAGGCGAGTTTGGAGGGCGTCTTCTTCCATGGTGATTGTCGATGGTGAGACGTGTGATGGAGCTCGTCCTGATATCAACTCGTGGATATCGATTTGTGGCTTGCCGTCGAAGGGATTGCTGGGGATGGATCAAAGCTCTCCACTTGGTAAGCCCGTCGGTGTTAAGAAAACAGAGAACAGGTCGTCGCGATTTGGCGTTGGTGGTGAGCGACTTGTTGTTGACGATTGAGAGGCAGGTCGTCGCGGGCAGGTAGTGGTGGAGAGCAACTCGTCGACGCTGCTGCTTCTGGTGGCGAAGTGAGGTCTTCGCTTCCGATTGGCGATGATGACTTGCAGCTTCGTCATCGGTGAAGGCGGTGTTGGAACTCGCCTTGGTCTGAGGTCGACGTTCGGATGATTCTTGGTCGTCGTTTTTGCCATGTAGCTCGTTGTCGAAGGATTTGTTGAGGATGGGACGCTCTCCTTCTGGTGAGGTCGTCACCGTTGGGAGAACAGAGGTGAGGTCGTCGTCGGCTGGTGGTGGTGGAGAACAGCTCGTCGACGTCGCTGCGAGTGGTGACGGTGTCTATCTTCTTCACCAATACAAGCTCCATTGTGTCGTCACGGGCGGATCCTCCTGCAGACGAGCGGCGGGATGGTGGCGAGATTCTCCTAAGGTCGTCTTCCATGGAGGTTCCGAGCTTGATTGTTGCTGCTCCAAGTTAATCTGGTGCTGTGTTAGATTTAGATTTGGCAATGAAATAGAACTTGCAGTGGAGACAACGTTATCTGATATTCGTTTGTTAAGGGAGCAAGGAAAAAATGAGCATCGTCCAGGCTTAATTTTGACGACGGTAGACTTGTTTGGCTGCGAATTAGTTATCTCTAGTTGTGAGTACGGGATTGGTTCGCGCGGAAACGATTCGGTCGTTTGATGGATTGAGTATGGAGGGTCGACTTGCTGCTGCGCACCGAGATTTGGTTGAGAGGGAGAGCGTCGGCAAGTGTTTGCCATTTCCATCGCCCGATGAGCCAAATATGAGAGATAAACGTGTCGCTGCTTCTAAAAATGCTGTTGAGAATGAGAGCGTTGCTGAGAGCTCGTCGTCTTCTGAGTCGTCGTCGTTGTCCGGGGATTGTGATCTCCGCGTATTGATTGTTTGTGTGGGGGTTGTGATCTCCGCGTAGGTCTTTCTGCTGGCCGGTTGAACTGAGGTCGTCACTGCTACTGGGGTGCTCGTCGTCATCAGTTTTGTTGGATTGCCCGCGGTCGTCACTACTGTTGGGGGGCTCTTGGTGTGCGTCGAAACTGTTGTGACGCTCATCGTTTCCGGAGTGATGGTGGTTGCAGAAGTCAGGGCGTCTGATTGCGCTGGGGTTCTGTAATTGCCGAGTTATCTTGAAGTAAAGAAGAATTTCCTGCCCCACGGTGGGCGCCAATTGTTGTATCCATATCCGGTCAGATGTATGGTTTTTATGAGCAGTGTAAAAGGGGTGGAGATTTTCGTATTAATAATCAAGAATGAACAAACTCGGTCAATTACAAGAACAAGAGATGCTCGTCTACACAAAATGTCTAAACAAGTATCTCTCTAATTTGGTGGTGGTCGTCTTGGACGAGCTGCTCCGTGTGAGGCAGGTCGTCAAAGACTTCTGGTGTATGATTTATAGACGAACTCCAAGTGTGGATGGTCGTCTGCGGGAGCGAGGTCTCCCTTTTCTGTACTTTCTGTCCTTTTTCCTCCTTTCATAATGAGTCTGACGTCTCCTTTTCATAGTAAAGTACATTTCGTCTTCTAACGAGATCACCAATTGTTGTTTAGCGGACCGGACCTGATTTTGGGCTTAGCTCTTGGTGGGCATGTGCTAAGCCCATCTCCAACAGTAACGTGTCTTTTTTTTTATCGTCTGAATTGATACAAAGATCAAGAGGGGGGAACCCCAAAAACACAAACATAAACCTTGTACAACAAGGTAAAGGAAAAGAAAAAGAACGCAACATCATTCTACATAAGAATCAGCAGTTGCCTCTAGTTGTTTCTCTTGCTATACGATCATGGAGCCAAGAGGGGCCTCCCATCGATAGATATGATTGAAATCTTCCATCACGCAGAACACTTTTTGCTATGTCACGAGCGATTGAATTAGCTATAGGTTTCTCATGCTCAAAACACAAGCTTCTGAAACTCTCTTTAAGTGTACTTATCTGGTTTAGCAAGTTCCTGAAGTTTAGCCAGCGATGGGGAGCCTTGAGAGCTTCTGCAATCTCTTGATAATCCAAAGCCACAGAAACGTCTGTAACTCCCAGATCCCTTAAACTCGATAGAGCCCAAATCACACATCTTAACTCAGCTACAAAGCGATTATGACAAGATACGATTGCGTCCCGTGCATGATGATGAACATTACCATGGTGATCTCTTGTGATGTGTCCAGTTATACTTGTTTATAGTATCTATCCATGCACCATTTGTGTTTACCTTTAATTTACTTCTATTAATTGTGTACTTCATCGTAGTATAGGTTTGTATTCCTTGTTGATGAAAAACAAAAGTTCTATAACCTTAATCATGTCATCAATATACAAAATAGATGCAAGCCAGTACATTCGTTTAGTGTTTTTTTTAAAGAGCAAGAGAAACACTTTAAAAACTTGACATGGTTGACTTTGCTAATCGTAGATTCATACGTAGCCATGTTGCATAATACACAATATATAATCACAAGCTAGATTACACGTTGAATATTTTTTTTTCACTTAAATTTCCATTTATTAAACAACTGAGGCAAATTACAACGCTAAACCTACCTTAACGACAAAGCAATCAAAAACCGAGGGACTTAACAATGCCCTCAAAATAAACTCAACCAAGTACCTAAGGGAGTAGAGGTAAAATTACTCGAGATCCTCATGTTTCTGGATATGGGATCCAATCTCAATCTCAGAGTCTTCTCAATATCTTGAATCACAATCTGAACAGGCCTGCAAATGTTTGAATGCAATCTAGAGTTCCTTTCCTTCCACACCAAATAGATAACAACTTGAAATACCAATCTAATGATAAAGAGGCAATTGGAATCAGAGGTGGGCGCCTTTAACCATCTGAGACAATCTTCGAACAAAACAGGAGGAGATAACTGGAGTCGAGAGCAAAAGTACCTCCATATCTCAGCACTGAAAGTGCAATCGTAAAAGAGATGCTGTCTACACTCATCATGACATGAACACAACAAACAGCTTGGAGAAACATTTATTCCCCATCCCCTCATTCCATCTCTTGTAGCCAATCTATTCCACGCAACTAACCAAGATATAAAGGCATGCTTAGGGACTCTACCTTTAAACCAGATTTGAGAGTGCCAGGAGACTGAGGGGTTCGGGGGATGCAGGAAGTTCCAAGTCTTAGCCGTTGAAAACCTGCTCGAGGGAGAATCATTTCCTACTCTCCAGAGATAAATATCAGTGGTGGAAGATTGCATAATTGGACTGGCTGACGGTAAACATTGCTTTAGTAGAGATATGATGGCATTCCTACTCCGGGAAGAGCTTAGCCACCAATCTCCGTTTCTTAAAGCTTCTGTCACTGTTGCCTCCTTATGCATACCCGAGACTGCAGGCCCTCGATCACCAGTTAGATGAATCAATGGACCAAGACCCGTCCAATTATCGTACCAGAAACTTGCTAAGTTCCCTGATCCAACTTCACACACCACAAAAGGTCTCGCGAGTGCTCTCAGTTTACAAAGCTTCTTCCAGATCCAACTATCACCCCTTCGAGGAATCAGTTCCCAAAAATTGGCAGATCCTATCTTATTCCTTCTCATCCAAGACACCCATAAAGATCCACCTGCTGCAAAGAGCAGCCAGATTAACTTCAGAGCTAGAACTTTGTTCCAATCTTCCAATCTCTTTAACCCCAAACCTCTTTCCTTTCTAGGAGTACAAACCGTTTCCCAGCAGATTTTAGCACCGCGCGCAGAAGACGGAGCACCTCTCCAAAGAAAGGCGTTACACATTCTCTCCAAAATCTTGATGCACTCATTAGGGAGAATGAATATAGAGGTCCAAAAAGTGATTGTTGAATAGATAACTGCTTGAATTAGTTGAAATCTTCCAGCAAACGAGAGATGTTTCACTATCCAAGAATTGAATCTCGCTTCAATCTTGTCTAGCAACGGCTTGTAATCGGACTTCTTCATCTTTTTTGCAGAAAGAGGAACTCCTAGATACCTCACCGGCAAAGAACCTTGCTTGATACCCAGAACCTCAGCCATTTCCTGACAAAGAGAGTTGCTACCACCATCAATCAACAGCTCTGTCTTTTCCTTATTCACACTCAGGCCCGACAACTTCTTAAATTCATCCAATATCTCCAAGATTCCCCGAAGAGATTCCTCTGATCCATCAAAAAACACCAGCACATCGTCAGCGAAACTTAAATGCGTGATGAGAGGATCTTCACAGGAAGGATGAGGCTTGAAACGGTTGTTTCGAACTCCCTCATCCAGCATCTTCGAGAGAACATCCATTGCAAGCACAAAGAGGAGGGAGGGGTCTCCCTGTCTAAGTCCCTTCCTTCCTTGAAAATACCCATGGAGCTCGCCATTGATCACCAGGCTAAAGGAGGTAGTGGTGATACACTCTTTGATCCAGTTGATCAAAGTTTCAGGAAGGTCTATAGCTTTAAGAAGATTAAGAATGAACTCCCAGCTTATGTTATCATAGGCCTTAGCAAGATCTATCTTCAAACAACCCCTTGAGACTCGCCCTTCAACATGGAAATCACTAATCAATTCCGAAGCTAGCAGCACATTCTCACAAAGCAACCTGCCCTGAATGAAGCCCACCTGATTCCTCTGGACTACTTCGTCAATGAACAACTTAATCTTCTTCTTAATAATCCGTGCAATCACCTTATAGATCGTCGAACATAACGAGATAGGCCGAAAAAGACTTAATCTGTCAGCTCCCACAATCTTCGGAATAAGAGCAATTGCTGTAGCATTGAACTTCTTTAACAATCTCCCTGCTGTAAAGAATTCTCTTACTGCTGCTAATACATCATTACCCACAACTGTCCACGCCTCCCAAAAAAACTCAGCAGGAAAACCATCAGGCCCCGGGGCCTTACTCTTTGGCATTGACATCAAGGTCGACTTGATCTCATCCTCTAGAGGAATTGCCTGAAGCAGCTCCGAAACTGATGGAGGAGAGGTATACGGAGACACTGATCCGAGAAGGTGTTGAAAATAAGACAATATCATATCTTTAATCTGGGCTTTATTTGTAACATTCACTTCATGATCATCAATAAGAAAGCGGATTGCATTTCTAGCTTGATGAGCCACTACTGCTTTGAAAAAGAATTTAGTATTTGCGGCACCTTCGTGAAGCCATCTGATCCTAGATTTCGCCTTGTAGAAAATTTGTAGCGCAGAATCCAAAAACCGCCACTTCTTCCTTGCTACAAATTCTCTTCGAAACACAGATTCTGATGGTGCAGATAACATTTCAAGTTGAATCTCCTGAAGTTCCTCCATTGCTAGCTTAGTCTTTTGTTGTATGTTACCGAAACTCAACATGTTCAGAAGCCGACAAGCCTTTTTAACTGCGTTCAATCTCTGGCCCAACGAGAAAAGCTCTGACCCCACTGCAATCTCACTCTGCCAAGCCTCAAGAATATGATCTAAGAACTGAGGATGAGTGGATAGGAAATAAAAGTATTTGAAGCTAATCATTCTAGTCTCGACCCCCACTTCTAGATCGACCACACATGGTGAGTGATCCTATTCTCCTGGAGCTTCATAATGAGCAACAACGTCTGGAAAAAAATCTCTCCAAGCCTCATTTCCCAACACCTTGTCTAGTTTACGAATGATAGGGTCCTCCGGTCTGTTATTAGTCCATGTGAAGAAACCTCCCCTTGTTTCAAGATCCTCCATCTCACACTGGACTAAGCAATCGCTAAACTCTTCCATTCCTCTAATAGGCAGCTCATATGGAAGGATCGAGAAATGTTCAGATGCACTCAAAATCTGATTAAAGTCCCCTAGAATGATGAAAGGTTTATCCTTCACCAAATGATGACTGGAAATGATTTGGATTTCCTCCCATAACCTCCTCTTTGACTCTCAGTATTATGTGCATATACAAACCCAACTGTGACAGAGATATTCGTGGAAGGGTCAAACACTCCACAAACCATCATTTGCTCAGACTTTTTGTATATAATCACCGCTAGAGACTGCTCCCAAACAACCCAAATTCTGCCTCCATCTATCTCTAAGTAATTAGTATCGTAACCTCTCCCTTGAAGTAGCCTTGAAAACATAGTGACTGAGTTTTCCTCCCGAATTCGCGTCTCAATCAAAGTTCCAACTGAGACTCCCAAATTATTCAACCAACTTCTGACTTTATTCTGACGACTACCATTATTTAGACCTCTAACATTCCAAGCAAAAATCTTCATATTTACAACGGTGGAAGACCTGTTGGCCGTTAGAGATTAAGTTTCTTCCCTGAAGTAGCACTCCCGGGACGAAACGAGGAATTGGTCTTTTGAGGTGGATTCTTTAAAGAAGCTTGCCAAATCTCTTGTCTGAGAGCCTTGCGGATAGCCTTCGGATGTTTGAACCACAATCTCTCATCATCGTCATCCTCCAGACCAGGAGGCCAGTCAGGCTCTTTCACTTCCTCCTCTTTTTCGGGAGCATCACTCGACAACCCTTGAGCTCTCCCAACAACACCATCTTCTGCTACCTTAACCAAGCCAGCGATCGCAAGCAAAGAGTTCTCTTCCTCTCCACACACGACTAACTGCTCCTGGATTTCACCTTCTTCCTTGGTTTCGGGTCCTGAATGACCAGAATCCACAGGAACACTCTTTGCTCGGGATCTCAATCTTCCTCTCTTTTTTAACTTCTTTTTCTTGGAGCTTTCTTCTGGAGGAACACTCTGCTCCACAATAACCTCACTACTCTATTGATCAGAGCCAGCGAAATCTGACTGTAAGCTGATATTCGTCGAGGTTGAGACTATCCTATCTTTCTTCACCTCTCCCTGATTTGCCTCCTTTCTACTCTTCACTATGGGTCTTAGACATCTGTTAATGAGATGTCCAAACTTATCACAGTTCAAGCATTTGGGAGGGAGGCTCGGATAGTCTACTTTGATTCTCACTGCATTTCCTTGAACATCTCTTACTTCAACCAACTTTGGAGGATCGGTTTCCAAAGCAATCTCGATCTTAACCTTAGTGTCTCCGAGGTGGTAAGGATCCAACCTAGACTTCTTTGTGTGTAGAGGCTCTCCAATCGCACTCGCCACCACACTGATTCCGTCGAGCGAATAAAGCTGAGGTGGGACGTTTCTTAGTACCGCCCAAGTTGGAGCCGTCTTAAGGTCAAGTTCCTGAAGAGTTCCTTCTGCAGACAAAGGATAGACTGAAAAGGCGCAATGATCTACCTGCCAATATCCTATCTGGAGGACCCAATCCCTAGTCTGCACCGAAGGAATGAAGATGAGACAGCTAGTCGGAGAAACCATACGAACCGTGATGTTCCCAAACTTCCCCCAAACTGGGTTTAGATCTGCAATGATTTTTGCCAGGTGAGGACGACGACCATGGAAATGAGCAACGATGTGGTCTTTCCACATCTCAGATGCCTGAAGAAGAACCTCCGGAGGAGCCTGTACGACCGGGGTACCGTCTTCGAGATACGTCGGGTCAGCGATTTTCCTGAGATTTCTGAGAGACGCTTTAAACCTTTCGGCATACGTCGGAGCTGAGGATGAGGGAGCTGAGATCGGAAAGGATAAAGCTTGGGACTTGACCCCGATGAGAGAATCAATCGCTTTATCCTTCTTTTCCGATTAGGGGGAACCACTCGAGGACACAACGGAAGCGTAAGGAATCATGATTGGTAAGAAGGGGGGAGGGGGAGATTTCTCGTCTCAGGCGTGAGGCCAGTTGACGGCGGCGACGCGGAAGAAACCTTAGTCGCCTAAAAAATCGCAGGAGAGAGAAACGCTGCATTTTTCAAAGAAAATTAATAAATCAGTTCCTCAATTACACATTGAATATTTGAGTCCATTTAGCGTAAAAAGCTGTAAACAAAAAAAAATAAAACCTGTAAACAATCATGGCTACAGACAACTAGTATCATATCTATACATTTGACTCCAAAAGAAAAGAAAAAAAAAACAGAGAATGACTTTTGTAGCTATCTAAGATGGAGCTGTTTCCTTCATCTCTACATGTATGGGGATTCTGATTCAGCGTCGGCTTCCTGGTCCAACCCCGAGTTTCTGGATAATTCTTAGGGCCACTGTTTGTGCATGTTCAGACCCGTTGACAACAACGCTCGTCAGTGTCTGTCTCTGTTTCTCCTTTGTGCTGACGTACTCTAATCCCGATCCACCATCTCTTTCACTTACATTGAAGATGATCACTAAAGCGTTCTCCACATTTGGTTGGTAGGTTGAACGCCGCAAGAACTTTAGGAGGGTGAACACCAACATGAGCTCCGCCATTTGCTCAACCGCGTTTTGGCTTGTAGAGAGCAAAGCAAGGAGAGAGAGAGTGAATGATCGACCATCGCATCAGCTTCGAGCTTTGTGGTTAGTACAGGTACCACACCCGCCATCACAGACATATCTATGTTTTCTTCCAAGAGACATAAGTTGGAGACGGCATCGAATGCAGAGGCCTCATTTTCTGCAAGGAGGTCTATAAGGGGCACCAACACACCAGCGCTCGCAATGAACTCCCTGTTATGATCACCAGTGGAAGACAGCAAAGCAAAAGTAGCAGCTGCATCACGTCGTGTTTCCTGGGACGACCCTTGTTTCAAACAAGACATCAGAGTGTTGATGATGGAAGGGTTTTGAGCTATGAAGGTTTTGTTCTGCTCGTGGGAAGAAAGGTAGAACGGTCTTAACGAGTTCACTTTGTAGCCTAGGATCAATGACGTCGACATCATCAGGATCAATTTTTTCAATATCAGAAGGAAACTTGAGAAACAAGAAAAAGGATTGAATACCTCCTCAGAAGACAAGAGTACAGGATCACACATCATCTTCTTGGACAGATGACAGATGAATTCATCGGGAACATTCATATCAGCAGCTGACCAGGTCTTCTTCACTTTGACCAGATCTTCCAGAATCTTGAGGGCTTCAACTAAAATAGGTTTATTCTCGGCATTGCCCTCCAGAATCCCCGTAATCGCATCTCCGCCTACAATCTCCTTCAGCACCTTTCTTAGCTCTTGTTGCAAGTTCTTGAATCCCTCTGTCGTTGCGTCACTCGACGACCCTTCCATATCTATCGGAAGTTCGCCAAAAAGTACAAGGTCAGAGAAAGAAACCCTGGAATCTAGAATGTGAATTTGTTTGAGAGAGAAGTGAGTTTTTGTTTTCCCGGTGGAGTTTTTGTATTCACCGTTTCTTTTTCTTCTTGCATTTGATTTTATAAAAAAGCCCAGAAACAAAAAAGAGATAGCCAAGAGATCACTTGTACTACTACTACTACTCACTTATACCGACGGTCTTCTACCTCACTATACAAACATAGTAAAAGATAGTTTAGATTGAAGGAGTTTTGATATTTTTTTTTGTTTATAATAATCCAGTAGATAATCTAATCAATTCAGGTTGTTTAACAAAAATCTAATCGATTCGACAATAATTGATATTTTTAATTCTATTTTTTAATTGGTGAATTTGTTTTCAACTTCTCCTCACGTATTTCCTATTCTCAAGTTCATTTACGTGCTCGTTCTTGGGTCTCCACTTTGAAGAATATACCATCATTATTTTTTGAGATTTCCGTTTGAATAATATTTTAGAGTTTTTCTCAAAAAACATTGAGGTGACATTTTCATTTTTAATTAATTGTTTATCAATTTTATTCTATATAATTATTTAAATTCTGCATTTCCTTTTTTATTTAGTTATACAGATATTTTGTTTATAAAATATACAAATTAAATATTTTTAAACCGGTATGCAGAAATCTAAAGAGTAATTAAAAACAGAGAGAATATTAGTTAATTTTGGTTACTTTACAAAAGAACAATTCTAATTTGTTGGATAATTTGAATCACGCCTATCCTCGGAGATAAAAATGTTAGTGACAAGTTGGCATTTGTTGCAAGTGGTGTTTCCAAATTTGTGATCAGGGTGCATGTTGATGGACAAGACTCTTACTAATAATTTACGGTTAACATAACAATTTTCACAGTTAAATCTATTGATATGGGTTATCTATATGATACGTTCAACAATTTGATAAGCTTCTTTTGTAGCAGTATCATATATTTTGTGATCATGGGTTATCAACTATCAATCTCACCAATCTAAAATGTAAAATGATCAAACCCTAGTAAACACCTAAACACAACTTAACAAGCGCCAAAACACCATTCTTTTTTGCAGCCTCACGAATAACACTCATGGGCGTATCGGTGGTTAGAGGCTAAAAGAGTGAAATCGGGTTGGAACGGGTCAAATCGGGTTTAATTTTGGTTTAACATTGGGCGAGGTGGTTTGATATTATTTTAGATAACCAACCATTGAGAGCATACATGTTTTGAACATGTTATTAGGAAGGAAGTCTGTCAGTATCTAATGCTATTTGATATTTTTTTTCTCACATACTTTATAGTAACTCTTAGAAGAAAAAAAAAATATCGAGAAGCCTCTGAATTCAACAACGACCAAAAAGGAAAAAGAAATGGGAAAAGAAGATCAAACTTGTTACACCAATAAGGAACGTGTCTTACTCAGACAGTGATTCATTCATCCAATTTAACGTTGTTATCTTCGCACCATCGTGAAATCAATGGGCCAAGCGCTTTGTTCGGCGTGAGATCAATATGAGAAACGACTTGTTGGTTCCGCAGACAAGTCTTGTCACCAATCTCCTCCAGCCACCTTTGGATATTTTTTCTTTCATACGTCTTTAAGAAAGAAAAGAAACACACACATAGAAATCAAAAACGCAATTCTCGATCTACCTATCTGCTCTTATTGAAGGGAAAAAAAACTGTAACAACATAACCTGTCCACAAGTCAAAACGACAGGATCTCGCATTATCTCCTTGGAGAGTGGACAGAGAAACTCTTCCGGAACCTTCACCGGAGCTGACGAACACAGACTCAATCGGATCATTTCCAGACAATTCAAGATCCGAATAGCCTCCTCAATGGCTTCAATTTGCTCGGCTCTATCATTGTTAGTTTCATCCAAAATCACCGCCGAGACCTTCTTGAGTTCGTCTCTTAGGTAGTAGGCAAACTTTGCCGTCGCCTCATCCGCTCGTTTACCCATTATCAATCTTACTATAGACTCAGAATGATGCTGGCTGCTGCTAACTAAACAAAAGTAATACTATTTAGGTTTTCGAAGGACAAGTGTCACTTTTTAAAGGGTCACGTGAGGTAGCAGCAACACATATGGGCCCACGACATGTAATTTTAGCAAACAACAAAAGAGAGTCCTCCGGAAGATAATTTCCTATTTTCGAATCCGATTCGATTGCGCCATTCTAGAGAGGTCCCTTTTTAAGATCTCCTCTCATGGTTAGTAGTATCCACTACGCGTTTGAATTCGCTTCTTTAGGTAACTTTCCATTTATATCTCTCTTTCCTTTTCCAGCTGTCAACTGATTAACGGATTAAGGGTATCGAAAACATTTGTAAAGATGGCATTTTTATGTTTGAAACTCAAAGTGATGTAACTGGAATCATGATCTGGTTGTTCTGTGATAGAAAATCGCAATCAAGTTATGTGATTGTTGTGTTGAATTGAGGAGAACGGACAATGAATTGAATTGAATCGAATTTTTTTTGGTGGGAACGAACACACATGATGGGAAGGGTGAAATTGAAGATAAACAAGTTAGAGAACACAGCAGGGAGGCCAGCAACATTTGCTAAAAGGAGAAATGGAATCTTGAAAAAGGTGAGCGAGCTCCCTGTTCTTTGCGACATTGATCTTGTCCTTCTTATGTTCTCTCCTGCTGGTAAACCTTCCTTATGCTGCGGTTCTCCAAGATACTTGATTGTTCTGTCTGTGTGTTTGTTTTCTAGAAATATAACCAACCATGTCTTTCTCATAGATACAGGAATCTTGGTTTTGAATGATGATTATAATATGATGGTTTGCACGGCTATAGAAATGTTCCCTTTGAAGTTGCTATTGTGTTGATGATTTGGAGTCTTATATTTTTGTTGATGGTTTAAGATTAAGAGAAAAGTCCTACCAATAATCTACAAATTTTGAAAAGTACTTAGCTTTGTTTCTAAACAATATAAAAGTAGTAATAAAATATGTTAAGGACTCAAAAACAAGTCCTACCAATAATGATGCTTTTATTGTTCTTTTGGTATGTGCTTTATATCTGATGATTCTTTTGTTGAAACGATTGTCTACCACTAGGTTTACTTTGATGAGTGTATTAGGCCTTGCCGTGATATTTTACTGTCAAGGATATATTCACTCCTACCATCGTTTAGAAGAAAGTTGAAAACCAAACCAATGCCGAGTTAGTTAGAGAAGAACATCTGCGTTCAGTGCAATCCCAAGGCTGAGAAAGATGGACAACAACAGACTTGCGAATGCGAGGGAAGCTGTGATTATGAACCCGAAGCATGTACCGTATTCTTCAGGTATACTACACATACAATTATTATTAGACAGGCCTGAAATGTTCTTCTGTAGGATGATTGAGCTTAGCCATACACAGGAAGAACAAGTCGGTGATGGACTTTACATATCTAAGATACACATTTCTACATCTATGCATTTTTAGAAGCTACGTTTGAAATGTTAATATGCACTAACCCTGTGATGGTTTGGAAAACAGCTTTTATACAATATCCAAATTACTATTCTCCTTTTACTATTGTTTGGGTCACGTTACTTTGTGGAATATTTTTGGTAATGAAATGTTAAGAAGATGATGTTGACCTGTCATTGGTTTGAAGGTCCCACAAAGTCTACACACTACATACATAGCCTGTATCCCCTGCCTTCTGACACAAAGACACTTCATATAGGGCTCTATTTTAGGATTTGACTATTGATGATGCCACACGAAGACAAATCAACCCAATTGCAACAGTAGTGGAAATAGGGACAACGAATAAAGGTTTGCATTATAATCATACGAATGATTCAAAAGACCAAAGTATGGACTAAGAGTATTGTCTCCAACAACATTTTATAAGATCAACGTGGATCCAATATTTCTACAAGTAGTCTAAAGATCAATATTGACCAGTATCTATATTCGAAAGGAAGATCTAAGAAGTGAGAATAAATACCCTATGCTGTGTCTCAGTAGTCTTTTAGAAACGCAGATACTATATTCCGAACCCGTTCTGTACCGTTCGCTCGTAGCCTAGAAACTGTGGCGATCAGATTTTCCTCTTCCTGGAGAAGTTAGCTTGCAGACATTGCAGAGTATTATCACAGCCTTCTCCACAGCCTCTTTCTCGAAAAGATCAGGGACCCGTATGACAGTGAAGACTCTTTGCAGAAAATCAGGATTCGTCATCTCTTTGGCAGCCTGTTCCGCTGTTCCTCTGCAGAAACCAATGTCACCAGATTATTCATGGCTTTCTTGGAAAGCGGACATATAAACTGCTTAGGCGGGGAAGAAAATTTCTCCTCAGACAGAAACTTCCTCAATAGTTTCATAGCCTCCACATAGTCAGCCCTAGCATCGCTTCCATCGATGATCTTACCGGCAATCATCTTGAACGCGTCATCTTGAGAGATAGCAGCCATACCGCCTTTCTTTCTTGAACAACGACGAGAGATGACGAAAGCGGAGAAAAGAGTTCAAAGGCTCGTCAATCAAATCATCGTTTTCCAAATATTTAACGACAATTGCCCGGTTTACACGCTTAATTGCCCCGTTTGGATTCGGTTTACGGTTTTATTCAATTTGAATTCATTGTTTCACTTTGGTTTGGCTTTGGGCTTGAATCTGTTCGGTGTGTAATTAAAAATAGAGACAATTAGGTAGATATACCATTTTTGGACCAAAATTAGCAAAGTACCCGTTTTGGAGATCTATATCTATATCTATATCTATACTATATTAAAAGGGCTTAATAAACCCCTCTAAGCTATGCCACATAGGATTATTAAATCAGCCACTAATATTACAGCAATCATCCATGTCATTTTGATTAGTTTTAATCTGGGCTTCGTTTATTATTTGGGCTTCTTTTCTTACTTTTGCTTAATTTTTTGGGACTCTCCTTTTAGTTTCTCGACAATTCTTTTCTCTCTTTCTCTCTTACCTTTCGACTTCCACAACTTCCATTACTCTTCTCTCCAAATCCGTTTCAACGCATACCTCACCACTAAGTTCTCTAATCAAACCTTTGCTTGAATTCATTCAATGGATTCCTTTCAGCTTCATCTCCATTTGACTATGGTCATTTATTTATTTGTTTCCTTTTATTCGTATGTGTAGCTACTTTGCTTTGTTTCAACAACCTTTGGAAACGATGAGTGATCGATCTTCTCGGCCCATCGGAGATTTAAGATCTCTTTTACAAGGTCAGTTTTCCCTGCCTTTTATTTTGTTCAGCTGATTTTGCATGACATTCCAACTGTTCTAAAGAAATTTTTTTGGATGGATTCTCAATTGCAGTATGGCCGCATAGTTGATATTGAATTAAATGTCATGTTCTTAAGCAAATTAACATATAGTTTTTACTTAACCAAGCTCTATGTTGAATGTTTGTAGTATGAGCACCTTCGGGACGCCAGAGATGCTGTTGATGGCCGTGATGGCTATAACTTTGACGGCTGCCGCTTTAGGGTAATAAAACATTTCATTACTTCCTTACTATTATAAAGGATTTGTTTATACTTCACATACCCAGAAGAGCAGATTCCAAACGTTTTTTTTTTTGTTCTGGTATCATTATGGTTGCAGGTTGAGCTTTCCCATGGTGGTCGAAGAGAGTCTTCAGGTGACCGTTGTGGTGGAGGGGATGGCTACCGTGGAGGTGGTGGCGGTGGTGGTGGTGGTGGTGTATCTGCTCGGTTTGGCGTCTAACGGCACTCTGAATTCCGAGGTTCTGTGTACTTTTCTGTGAGAAATTTGGTATTGGTAAAGATTTGGTATCTCTTTCTGAATGTTTCTTTGTATTTCTTGGATTTCTATTTGCAGTTATTGTACGTGGGCTTCCATCATCTGCTTCATGGCAAAATTTGAAGGTATGTATACTTTATTCTCTTCGCTGCAACATTTTGGTGTCTATTTTGTAATGTTCGTTTCGTATTTAAAACAATCATTTCAGGATCGTATGCGGAAGGCTGGTGATGTGTGCTTTGCTGAGGTCACTTGAGACCATGATGGTGCGTTGGTTTACACTTTCTTATATACTCAGTTAAATTGGCATACTATATCAGCAGTATCCTGCTGCTTTCAGCTTGGAGCAGCGCTTTTGTTCGGGATATTATTGTTATTGCGTTTTTTTTCTTACATATGACTCCATCTTTAAGTGACCAGGAGCCTGCGGTGTTGTTGACTACACCAACTACGATGACATGAAGTATGCTGTAAGTTTCCACTCTATTCTTGCTTCTTGCTGAATATCAAACTATGAGTTGTTTAGTTTCTGATATTTCAAAATTGTGATTGTTGTTGTTCAGATAAGGAAACTTGATGATACAGAGTTCAAAAACCCATGGGCCAGAGGGTATATAAGGGTATGGTTTCTCCTTGCAGTTTTTAATTGTCTACTTTTATGTGTTTGCTCTGTTTGACACTGTTTTTCTTATGTGCAAGTTAAGAAATATGAAAGCTCTCGATCAAGAAGCCGTAGCCGCAGCCGTAGCCCCAGCATCAGCCGAAGCAAGAACCCAAGGAAGCATATGAGGTTCGTTTTTCTTTACACTAAACATGTGTTGTATAGCTCCTCTTTAAAACAGGTGGAGTTTTGTGCTTATCAAATGTTTATTGCAGTAAATCACCAAGACGATCCCTTTCTAGATCACCATCTCCTGAGAGGAAGAAGAGCCCCCTAGGTCCAGTTCCAGGTCTCTTTCAAAATCTCCACCCAAGGTAATACAAATAAGTTGCATTGTACAATAGTTTTGGAAATGACATAAAGCCAAACAGAGATCAATCTTAAACATGTTAAATAATCTCCTTGTCAGGTTCGGGAAGGCAGTGAGTGATTGCGTAAGTTCCCGAGCAAAAACAAGATCAAGTGATGGAGGCTGAGAGTTTTATTATATAAGTGTACTCAACTATTTGTTCTGAATAAAGTATACACGTCAAATATGCACCAAAACTGAGTTCAAATGATCCATAAATATAGCTTTGGTTAATACATCAATGGCATGAAAGTGTAAATATATTGGAAAATTAAAGGTAATTTAATTTTGTACTCTTATTTTAATAGAGTAGATAATGGTAAAAATCCACATTTAACTTATATATATATATATATATATATATATATATATATATATATATATATATATATATATTAATAACAATAGAGAAAACAGAACTAAGAATAATATTAATTAGTAACTTGAAAATTATTATATAAAAACTAATTTTTAGTAATAACAGTCTTTCCACCAATTCTAATTAATATTTTAAAATATATCAAATTAGATATACTAATTTAAAAATGTCTATTCATGACTAATATTTACTTTTAAAACAGAAATAAACTTAGTGATAAATATTATTATTATTTGCATGTATGTCACATCATGACTAATATTATTGTTATTGCGTTTTTTTTCTTACATATGTCACATCATTTAAATATTTAATTTTAATATTATAACATATATATAAATTTTCCGGAAATGCAAATGAAATATTAGTTCTGTAATTCAAATATATTTAATAAACTGAAATGAGTACAAAGGTTCAGATTTAGTTTTTATCATAAACCAAAAAAGCAGCATATTCTAAGATAGAAAAAAATTTCTAACTAAACGGTTTTGATCCAAACTTATCGTCAAATATTTTATAGGATTTTATATAAAAAACTATTTTTTAGAAAATTATAATATCTAATAAATATAAAGTAAAATTGTTCATATAATAATTTATCAATATATAATAGTATATATACATATATACATATATATATATATATATATAAGATAGGTTTTTATCTTTTCTTTATTAGATCAACTAAGCAAGTAAAGTATCAAAAATTGAATCCTAAGCACATTTCTTAAAACAACCAAGATTTTAGTTAATTATGGACATATGACTTCATTCATCGTCAAGTGCCTCTGGTTACACATTAGTTTCAAAAATTGAGTTGGTGATAGTGAAAGATACTACTAATAAACTACTGCTAAATATTTTCTTACTTCAAAAATTACTTAGAACACATAATTTGGTCTAAGACAATGTCATAAAGTTTAGGATATCAGGTACAAGAACAACATTAATAAACATCTTTTCGTGTTCATATAATCGATATGTGGTAGTTAAGCACATTTTAATAAACTATTTTCTCAATGTTTAAATAAATGTTTTAGAGTTATTCTAGATAAAAACATTTTGTCTAGATCCAATTTTCAGAATAATGTTTTCCAAAAACTTAAGTTTATTCAAAGACACAATGCATATTATGATCTGACAGCCTTTGAAGTTGCACATACTTAAGATATTTTTTTTTAATAATTTTACAAAAAAAATTCTTAAATGTATGAAAATTGTTTAAAACATAAATTCAGAAGACATAATCCGCGCGTAGCGCGGAGAAAAAATCTAGTAAAACTAATAATCACTGTAGCATAATTGTATGAACTTCATAGAAGGTCTTTGCCACTAGCCATGTTAGGAAAAAGGCTGGCGACAAAAACATGGAAAAATATCTGAGTAAATCTCCAAGTACATTTGGTAGCCACCTAGGTGTTGCTTAGGTCTAGGTTAGTTCTAAGCCACATATTAAAATTGTTATTTTATTAACGTTTTCAATACAAACAACAATAGTTAGTCACTTAATCATATATTAATGTTATTATTTGTTAAGTTATACATTAGATGCATTCCTTATTGTTATCTCCTATACATATATATTTTATTAAAACAGATACATTACAACTTATTCTAGGTAGATTTTAAAGTTAGACCTCATCTAATCCATGTTATATTAACTTACCTATTATTATTAGACGTGCCTTTTATAATACGCGTAAGTTTCCTTATATTGCTTAACATATTGTACTATAACATAGATTATTAATACATCGACTAACATATTATACTACAAGATAGATTACTAATAATATAATATATTGTCTGTATTCAATAATGTACATCTCTCAATATTTTTTTTTTGAACTTGGCTTTACATCTCTCAATATTAGCACTACTATGAAGATGACAAACTCTATACTTTGACCATATAAACCGTAATATAATAATTTCTAACTAAAAATGATATTGGACCTCATCTAAGTGGATATATTCTCCGGTTAAGAACGAATTGATAAAAAAAATATCATTTAAAATTGTAGAACATGATACATGAACCAACGAGCATTGATCAGCACATTTGGGTCAGCTTTATAGTTCAGTTACGTTATCTCTATCTTATTAACCATTAACTATTAACTTATATCAATGTTTTTAAATCCGATCCGGACACAGAATCGGACGACCTTCCGGGTCACCGGATCATTGGATCGATTGCGGGTGAACCGCAAGTTAATAAATTAACTAATTTTACTATATCATATATATTAGCTATGAAAGTAAAATATAAAGACTAAAGTTAAGTATTTTTGAACGTTTTAACATAAAATACAGTTTTGATATGTATGTATTTTATGCTTACAACATTTAGAAAATAGTTAAACTTTAGTTTCTATACCTTTATTTTCATTTGACATACAAAATATTTTGACATATAAAATATATTAAGGCTTAAAATTTATAAATTTTGAATGTCTAATGTGTATAATAAATTAATCTTTAAATCTAAAATGAACCAAAAGTAAAACAGATTCTAAAACATAATTAGTTAAAAAAATAGAATCTATATAACACATATTCTAAAACATAACTAAAAACTTTTTTAAAAAAATAAGTAAAAGTTATATATTAGTTCACCAGTGGTTCAACCGGAATCAGGTTACGGGTTTTAGTGGTTTTTTACGGGTTTTATCAGGTTTTAAATATTGGTTTTTTAACAAAACACGAACCGGATTTATCTTAGATCACCGGGTTTACCGGTTTAACCACGGGTTCGAAACGGGTTTCAAAACACTGACCTATATAGTTCAAACCTATCCATTTAGTCAATCTCAAAAATATTAAGCTCTATTTTCAACATGGTTTATAGTCTCTTATTATTAAAACATAAATCGAAGTTATCGTTTTGGAAGTTCCTATATATCATGGTAAACATTATGGCCCAACAATTTTGAAATAGTAATCGTTTTGGAAGTTCTTATATATCATGGTAAAATATATTAGACGTCAGAATAAAATAAATTCACTCAGCAGTTATGTAATAATTTTTTTTTTCAAATAACTTCATAATGTACAAAAAGAAAAATCAAAACACAAATTTTATAAAAAAAAATGCGTTACAATAAAAAACATAATATTCACTTGCAAAAGAATGAAAACCCGCCCGACCGGGCGGGTCATAATCTAGTTTGATTCACTTACAAACCATTATTGCTAACACATATCTTAGCAACTAATATAACGCTCACACCACACCCAAAAGGTTTACCATATAATTTGTTACTACATTAAGAAGAATCACTTAGTATTAAATGAATCATTGGTATTAATAAGATACTTGGTAGCAATTAATAAATCGAAAGTTCGAAATATAATTGTCTATAACAGTTACACTTTGACTTAACTGGTTGAACAATAATTAGTGTTTACCAGCTACAAAAATCAGAGGGGCTAAATGAATTATTTTGGTCTAATTGCTAACATGTATGTTAGAGTTACATAAATTTATCTTTCAGAAAATGCATGAAACTAGTGTCCAGAACCATAGTCTTCTTGAAAACTTTCCCTTGCCTGATGTACCAGACCATGCTGTCCACATACATGTTTACTACGGACCAAAAATTGGTTTTAGCTAAGGTGGGGTCTCCAATTTCTTCTACAAGAGACATTGCTTCCACCTACAATATTAAAGACATCACATGGTAAACTTATAGTTTAAAGCCTACATCTACTAATAACGGCTAAAATTAACATTAACATTTAACTATTGATATAGCCTATAGCTATCAATACTTGATACAACGAGTAACATAAACAGAACCCCAATACGTAGCAGTAGCATTGCAGCAAGTTAAAAAGTCTGATTTCTAAACATATTGTATAATAACAGTTACGCAATGTAGTAACGTCTAACTAAAATGTTATCGTCTACATATATTATTATTGAATATACTATGGATTATCCTCTAACTATCTATACTCCACAACACTTTTGTTGCTCTCAATATATGGCCTACAAAACTCTACAACACTCTGTTGCTCAATATATGGCCTACTAAACTCTTTCAAGTTTAAATCTAATGAAGAGTACTAGATGTTACAATATAAGTTTCCATCTAATTGAAAAAATATCACTATAGAATAGGTTTTCTTAGTCATGTAACAAAAAAGTAGATAACTTGAATAAGTCTCAAACATATAAACAGATGTTAGAGGGTAATTAAAAGGTTATTGACTAGGCATGTTTGGAGCATGTGTAAAGTGGATAACTTATCTATTAGGATCTACTATTAAAAATTAACACCTAACAAAACACATAGACACTAATACAATTACAGTAACAAGATACAATGAAATTAACTTCGAGAGCAACTAGAATACCTAAGATTAATAATCAAAAGTTACTTACAGATCAATCAGTTTGTCTTCTTCGTTCCACAGTAGTTAAAGATTTCAAAGGGTTTGTCATCTTCCTTTCATACACGTTAAGAATTCAAAGAGTATGTTTTAATCGCTTCGTACCGATTGACGAAGCTTTGGTCTTTGTAGAAGAGCTCATCGGCCGGAGGTGTGATGGATTCGCTTGAAGGTACGTCGGAGAAACACATTTGAAATTCGAACTATCAGTTTTACGGCGTAGTGGAGTTAACAAAAAAAAATTGATAAAAATTAATGATAGAGAAGAAGATGGAGAGAAATTAATCTACATACCTATTTAATCGTTGTTTCAATCAGAAATAGCGATAAAGGTGAGAAGAAGATGATAGAGAACGGATTAATATAATTAGTAGGCGTGTTGAAAAGGGCTAAGTTCCGACAAACGTATATTGTCTGATATCATAGGTTATTAGGTTTATAGGGGTAATGGTGGAATATTTAAAAAATAACAGTGTTGTGATCAGTGTTTGAGTATTTAGCTAATTTCACTTTGTTCAATGTATATACAACCTAATTTCTCTTAAAAATATCTAGAGATGGACAAAAATAAATAAATTAAATTTGATAAAAAATAATATTAAATCTGAACCAAAACTAGTTAAATATTCGAACATGAATTTTTTTTTAATCCAGAAAACCAAAACTTAACCCAAACCAAAGTATTTCAATATCCGGATATTTTCATAATAAATTTATATATTTAAATATATTAATTATTTTTATTTAATTTATAAAATGTTCAAAATACTTGAAAATATATTAGATAATCAAAAATATCTAAAAAAAAATCAACATCAGAAAATATATGAACTAGATATTAATTTCATCCAAATATTTACGTCAAACCAACTTATATGTTAGTTTAGCTATTTTGCATAATTTATATTATTAAAATTTATATGTATTATATTATTTTTTCATTTTAGATTTTTTAAAAATTAAATATATATAAACTTTAAAACTTTTAAAACTTGGATGTGAATGATTGGAAGAGACTGTGGAAATTTTATCTTTTACTTTTTTTCTGAAGTTTTTTTCCCATTAGTTTTTTTTCTCAAAATGGGTTATTTAGTACTAATTTTCATATTAATTTAACCGCTTACGCAAATAACAATAAATAGTTGGCAACAACATTAAATATAAATTAAATAAACGCCCAATTTTGATTTATTCATCATCATCACGGATCAAAAGGAAGAAGCCTCTTTTACTTTCTCCGTGGCAAAGAACTCATCCACGTGTCAAAAACTCCTCACTCACTCCGGCGATGTATCGAACGGCGGCGAAACGTCTTCTCGGAGCTGGTTTCTTCACAACCACCCGCCTCCTCCGATTACCCAAGCCCAGGCCCATTCCTACCAACATCATCCCTTACACTTCATCTCTCTGCACTTCCTCGATGAATCACACCGAATCGCCTCCGATTGGTAATCAATCCGTAAACCCTAATCAACCGAATCCCACCTCTGCGTCTTCTTCTTCAACTGCTAGAGAGGAAGGACCTCGTCGAGATGACGAGAGCAGCAGGAAGCCGAGAGCTGAGTTTCAGGAAGAGCAGGCTCGTGTCCTCGCCGCCTCTCTCCGCCACGTGGTGTGTGTTTATTCGTCTCCAATTTGATATTTTTAATACGTAAAGTTTCAATCTTTTAATGTGTTTTTGGGTGGCAGGCGAGGTTAGGTTGGACGGAGGAAGCGATGATTGCAGGTTCGAGAGAGGTTGGTGTGTCTCCTTCCATTGTTGGGTCTTTCTCCAGGAAAGAAGCTGCTCTTGTTGAGGTTATCTAGAGAGAGTAGTCACAAAGTTTGAAACTTTTTTTGAAGTATTGTTTGTTTGTTTTGACTTTTGATTCTTGTTTTTAGTACTTCATGGATGAGTGCTTGCAACTGCTTATAGATAGAGTAGACTCTGGGTTGGATCTGCAAAACTTGATTCCGAGCGAGCGCGTTTCGAAGCTCATTAGGATTCGGTTGGAGATGCAGATCCCTTACATGTCCAAATGGCCTCAAGCTCTTAGTATTCAAGTAAGTTTTTGTTTGGATAAGTTTTTAAGCAAATTCTTATGTTTTGAATGGATTTTTTTTATTTGGCAAAAAAAACAGGCGCATCCGGTGAATGTTCCGACGAGTTTTAAGCAACGGGCGATGTTGGTTGATGAGATATGGCATACTGTTGGAGATGGAGCTTCTGATTTGGATTGGTATGTCAAGCGTACTGTTCTTGGAGGTGTTTACTCGACCACAGAGATTTACATGCTTACTGATGACTCCCCAGGTTCTTAAATTGGTTACATTGCAATGTGTTTGAAGAAAAATAACAGAAGTTTTTAAAGTTTGATATCTTCGGTTCATGTTGAGCAGAGTATCGCGATACATGGGCGTTCTTGGATGACAGAGTCAAAGATGCTTTTGATCTGAAGAAGAGCATACAAGAGGTAATATATAAAACCTTTTCTCTCGCTGTGCTGCAAATTGAAAGGGAAATTCATATAATTGTGTGTGGCAGGCAAAGTATTTTGCGCAAGACATTGGAGCTGGAGTTGGGAAATCGGTTCAAGGACTGATGAGTGGAGTTATGCAGACCATGTCTAGAAGAGGTGGTAGCTCTGCTTTTTGAAGGAAAGATCACACACCTTTACACAATAAAATCTGCTTTTTCCTTTTAAACATTTTCTAGTATTTTCAGTTTGAGATATGCTCTAAATAATTTGTGATATTAGTATGTATTGACTTGAAGTGTATTAAACTGTTTATTCAACACGAGTGTCTCTTACGCGTTATGTTACTTAAATACCTTTCATATGAAGCTGTATCTGTTCTTTGATCTCTCTACGTTTGTTTACTCTGAATTATATTCCAAAACAGAGCAGGGGGATCTACAGAAGTTGAAGTTATGAGGATTTATCATTGTCATCTGCACACACTCATCAGCGTTTTTTGTTCTAGTTTCTAACAATGCTGTGACACACAGGGAAAATGCCTTTCTAAACGAGATCAACAAACTCCATCTTTTTCCGTAATGTACTCAATCACATCGTGTTTCAGCCAAGTGATCAGACCCTCTTCAAGGTGTTTGTGCCCCTTTCCTTTGACTGAAAGAAGCTTCAGCATGACCGTTTTGTCTATAAACTTGATCAAACATGCCGCATCTTGTGGCTGTTCGCCATGTTGAAGAGGGCACAAACATTGTGATTGAGTACATTGACGAAAAGGAAACTCCTTCTTCCAGACTTGTTCTGAATAGCGACATCAAAGAAGAGGTGGAAGCATGATTCTTGAGTGCTGCTACATAGGACACATGTGGTATTGAGACCAATACTCCACTGTTGCATTCCGTCAAGAGTTTGTAGTCTTCCACGCAATGCAATCCATATCAAAAAGGAGTACTTTGCAACTTCTTTGCTCGGTCAAGTTTGATCAGACAAGATCCAATTCAAACTGAGTTTAACTTTTAGACAAAAATACTTTTAAACCCCCTGAACTCTGTAAATATTACAAAACTAACCCATTTGTTTTTAAACTGCATTTTGAGTTTCCTTCATTTACTTTGTACTGAAGATCATTTCACATATCAATTTCATAAACAAAAATTATTATATAAAGTATTCATAACTGCAGTAAGCTAAAAATCACAGTCAGTCATTCTTCAATCATTTAAAGCTCGATATAACTTTTTTCCTTTTGCTTACTCAAATTATGCTATAAGATGAATATTTGTAGATATAACACAAACAGATTTCTTCCCCGTATTAAATCTGAAAAAAATGAAAGATGAGGTCCATGAGGAACAAAAAAAACAGAACACTGGAAGTAATCAAATAAATATACATATGTAAACTGTAATTATCAAGATATATTTCATGACCCATCATCTTCATGTTATTCTTCATATCTTAAGTTTACATCACTCATTTGATACCTGAAACATAAGAGATTTTGATTTTTTTCTTAAAATAATACCATGTTTTCCTAATTCCATATTGTAGAATAGAAAAAGAATCAACTATTAATAAGAAAATTTTGCTTTTGTTTCCATTCTATATATTATTTACCATGACAATGAATCAGGTCTGTTTAGCTTAGTGGTTGATATCTACATCTCCAAGACAATATCTGTAATCATCAAAGAAATTAAATTTAGCTTCCTCATACCATTTTAATGTTATATAATTTTCTCTTATTCATTTATTTATTTATCAGTTTTAAAATTCTAACACTTTTCATCTTTCTGCATTTTAATTTTGTCCTTATTATGTTTATTATATGTTTCTGAAATTGATCTTACTAAATACTGCATCAATAAAGCCAGTATACATTTGGTTACATTCATAAAATATATGATGAGATAAACTTTTAAATTTATGACATAAATAAATAAACATATCTGTTCAGAAAATCTCACATTCAGAATCAGCCTTGTTCCATTTATTAGCTTCTACACTTGAACGAGCTTCATCTATAATCTTATGATTCTCCAAGTACTTCTTTGCTGTAGTATTTGAACGTTGTGGATGTATCTTCTTGTTGAGGATTGTCCTTAACATCTGCAGATACACAACATGTAAAAGATGTTTGTAGTTTTACAATTAAAATAGAGGCTGTTCATTTGATCATATATGTGGAGACATATAATACCTTTTCCATTTGTGTATTTGGGAATGAATCTCCTCTAGATAAATCAAGAAGAGGAGGTGGAGCTTTCAAGCCACTTGTGCAAACAAACATCTTCTTGAGAAGAAAAGAGAGTGATTTCTTCTTTCTGATAGTAACATCTGTATTAATGGCAGTGAGTGATATCTTGCATAATTTCATGATTTTAGCTATTCATTCTTGTACATTATGAGCATATAGTTTAGGTGTTAGACATATTTAGGTTCGTATTGCATTCATTTGTCTTTATCAGGTGTTGGAGTGTCCTATGGAGTGAATAGAGGTGTATGGAGGCATTAAAACTCAAAAAGAGGTGGAAATGAAGCTTTGAAGATCCCCACAAGAGCAAAGTCGAGATGACCCGGGTAGAAGTGCACGGGGTGCAGTACCCGGGCGGCCAGAGAGGAAGAGACACAAGGATAGCCCAACCCGGGTAGGAGTGCACGGGATAGGCTACCCGGGCGCTAGGACAAGGGGAAGAAGAAGAAATGACCCGGGTAGGAGTGCACGGGGTGCAGCACCCGGGTCCAGTCTGTCCCATGGACGAAAATTATGTTTTTAAAAGGGCATTTTAGACTTTTTAATGGAAACCATTAGGTTTTCCAAGCACCATATAAATACTTTTTCATTCCATTGTTGAGTTTATCTTATGATTACTTAAGAAACACATACCTTTTTGGTGAAAGACTCTTCCTTTAATCCAATTATCTTTGTGTTCTTGAGTTGTTTTAAGTTCATTTCTTGCTTTCTTAACATGATTAAGCTTAGATCATTCATGGGTTTAAGAGAAATCATGTTAATTAGTGAGTAATCCACTTTTGAATTCATGGGTTAGAGAGATTAAGGGTGATTAAGTGTAGATCTAAGGTGTTTAGATATAGATCATTCTTATTTCTTGCTTGTAGAGTGATCTTAATGCTATTTTAGAGTTGGTCTCTCTAGAATAGAACTTTAGGCATTTCCCACCCACAAGGTGTTTGATGAAATGTCTGAAGCAACTCTCCAATGCTTTTAACATTCTTTACCAAAGAGATTTGTTGTTAAAGGTGTTAAGATGGCTAGTAGACTTGATATTAATGATTGCTTTGGTAATATTCAACCTAAGAGATTAGATGCTTGAATTATCTTAGTGAATGAACATTCATCTAGAGATAGAGTTTGTTTAGGATTGTGTCTAGGCCTAAGATTGATAGAGTGAATGAAAAGTTAACACCTTTAGATTGAAGCTTGATCACCCAAGGTCAATTCCCTTAACCCATGAGTTCTCTCATCTCATTAAGAAAGAAAGTTTTGTTCTTTATTGCATTTTAAGTAGTAATCTAGTTAAAACATCATCTCACACTTGATTGCACTTAGATTAAGTATAGACTTGCATTCCCTTTGCATTAGAATCATCTAGGAATGGATTGACATCTAAAGTACTACTTTGATTTGCATATTAGGACCCTTGAAAAGGCCCTGTATCAAATTGGCGCCGTTGCCAATCCTAGTTTGATTTTGACATTGGGATTTAGTTACTTGCTTGAGACTAAGTCATTTTTATTTTCTTTTATTACTGATTCTCTTTCTTCCTCTCCCTTTGTATTTCAGGTGTATGAACTTGAGGAGCAAAGGTCCATCAAACCTAGTTCCAAGAGTTGAAGACATCAGAGCTTTTGAGAGAGATATAGCAAGAAAGAGAAGAGAAGAAGAGCAACAGACTCACTTGCAGAGATTGGGGTTTGATATGGAGAACCTACCTCAACATGAAGCTGCTCAAGCTCATAATGGTCAAGGAGCTGCCAACCTTAGACCTCAGCGCCAGCCACAACATCCTCCACGCCAAGCTAGAGCCATTGGAACCTATGATCAACCTCACATCAATGGTCATAGGTTGGGAATCAGAGCACCTCCTGTGGAGAACAACAACTTTGAGATCAAATCAGGGCTGCTCAACACCATAGAGAACAACAAGTACCATGGTCTAGCTGCTGAAGATCCTTTTGATCACTTGGATAAATTTGACAAGTATTGTGGCTTGTCCAAAACCAATGGAGTTTCTGAAGATGCACTCAAGCTGAAGCTGTTTCCTTTCTCTTTGGGAGATAAAGCACACCAGTGGGAGAAGACTCTCCCAAGTGACTCCATCACTACTTGGGATGAGTGCAAGAGAGCTTTCCTAGATAAGTTCTTCTCTGCATCAAGGACAGCTAAGATCAGGAATGACATCTCTGGGTTTCAACAGAAGAATCTTGAGAGCTTCAGTGAAGCATGGGAGAGATTCAAGGGCTACTGGTCTCAATGCCCTCATCATGGTTTCAGCAAGGAAAGCTTGCTCAGCACCTTCTACAGAGGAGCTTTACCACAGTGCAGGAACAGGCTTGATACAGCTAGCAATGGTAACTTCTTGGGAAGAACTGAGGAGGAAGCAGAGGAGTTAGTAGAAAACATGGCCAAGAGTGATTCTGTTTACAGTGGGGAGCATGATAGAGCCAACAGAAATGATGATCAGCAAACAAAGAAAGATCTCAAGTCTTTGCAAGAGAAGATGGATTTGATTCTTTCCAACCAAACTAAACAAGAGCAGCTGAACTTTGTGGGTGGTCCTAGTCAAGAGATTCCTCCTAGGGTGAATGAGGTTGGTGGTTTAGAAGGCCAAGAAGAGCTATGCTTCATCAATGCTAATGGCACATGGTATAGGAAAGAGCCCAACTTTCAATACCAAAACAACTACCAGCAAGGTGGATACCAGCCCAAGCAAGGATACTCTTCAAACCCTTACAACAACCAACAAGGAGGCTACCAAGCCAACCAGTCTCCTCAAACTCAAGGAAGCTCTTCTCAAGGTCAAGCTCCAGATTCAAATGTGGACTCTATGTTCAAGAAACTCTTGGAATTTCAGGCCAGAAATGAGAAGACTATGGTTTATGAGTTCAAGAACATCCACACAAAGATTGATGCCAACTACTCTGACCTCAACAACAAGTTCTTACAACTTGCCTCTGAGTTCAAGACTTTAGAGACTAAGGTTGCTTCTATGCCTTCATCCTCCAAGCAGCCTATGGGAACTCAACCAGGGAAAGTAGATGCAAAACCAAGGGAACATTGCAATGTTCTCCTCTCTAGTGACACTTCTGAGATAGCCACCTACAAGAGAGAGGTAGATGAGATTGAAAGATTGGTGTTTGGAACTGAAATTGAACAGGTTGAGCATGTGGTTGTTGCAATAGCTGAGACCAAGATTGTGCAAGAAACTGACAGGATGGTTGCAGCAAAGGTTGAGCAGAATAGAGGGCACAAGGCTGAGGAACCAGTTGAGAGAAGAGCTGATCAGAGGCTGAAAGTGATGAAGCAGGAAGACACTGAGGTTGAGCTATCACCCTATGACAAGCTACCTTTTCCAGAGAGATTCCTCACCAAAGCTAAAAAGAAGGTGGTCTCCAAATTCAGAAAAAACTTGAGTGATATTGGAGTAAGGCTTCCAGAGATTCACAACATGCAAGCTGCTCATGTCCAGATGATGCTCATCAAAGACATTCTAGACCACCAAGCTGAAGTAGCAGAGCTCCTAGACATCTCTGCACTCAAGCTTGATCCACCAATTCCACCCAAGTCCCTCCCTAAACTAGGACACCAAGGGATGTTCACTTTGCCTTGCTCCCTTGGAAAGCTTACTTTTGATGATGCTCTTGTTGATTCTGGTGCTAGTGTGAATGTGATCTCATTTGAAATGATGAAGAGTCTTGAGATTACAAGCATGGAACAAGACACATCTTCACTCCAATTTGGGGACTCCTCTTCTACAACCCCAATTGGTATCATCAAGGATTACCCTTTAAAGATTGGAGCATGCACCATACCTATTGACCTCACTGTTTTGAAGATGGCAACTGAAAAGAGAGTTCCTTTGATCCTTGGCACTCCTTTTCTCACAACAGTTGGAGCTTGCATTGACTTTCCTAACAAGAAGGTCACCCTCATGCATGTGAACAAAACTGTCTCATATCCCATCCAATCTCCATTGAAAGCTGAGTATTGTGGCACAATAACTTGTGGAGCTTCCTCCATTGAGAAGACAAAGGCTGAGCTGAGTGGTATTGGGAAAGAGACTCTTGGTGAAGAGTCCCCTAAGGAGAAGTGTGATGAGCACTTGGAAAGTGCTCAAAAGGAGGAGGTGAGTGGAACCACAAAGGCTTCTCATGGCAAGAAAAAGATAGTGAAAGAAACTCATCCTCCACCTCTTGATAAGAATCTTCACACCCTCACTCTCCACCCAATGAAGCTCAAGGATGGAGCTATTGAGTACAAGATCAAGTGCAAGAGAAGGTTTAAGCCATTCTCAAGTGCAAGAGCCATCATCACTCCTAAGCTCCAAGATGATCCAATCAAGCTTCAAGAGCTTCTCTCCCAAGTCCTAACCATCACTCTTGAAGATGGAAAGGACTCTCCTTATCACTAGCTAAAGGAAGGAAAGTCAAGCTAGAGACTTAAAACAAGCTCACTTGGGAGGAAATCCCATGTCTATCCATGTACATAGCAGTAGTATCTTCTGAATAAGAGCCCTTGAGTTGAGAGGAAGGCGGCCAGACATTGCTCCTTAGGCACCACTACCTCTTCCAATACTCCAAAAGAGGTACTCCTTCACCTTTCCTTGTATATATTATCTTCCATTGCATTTCGTATTTTCTTTTGGATATCTTTCTCCACTTAACAACACAGGGACTGTGTAAATTAAGTGTGGGGGAGGTACAAGTTGTTGATGATTTTGTGTTTTATGTCATGAGCATGCATTGTAGATAGCTATATGCATAAAAAAAAAAAAAAAAAAAATTGAAAATTTTGAAAATCACAAAAAGAATCATGTAGTTGCATCAGTTGCATTTTTAAGATTGAGTCTAGAAGCATATAATTGCATTCATGCATTGGGAGCAAACCTTGTAAAGAACATTTGTCTTGCACTAAAATTGACACCCTAGTTAAACATATCAAGTAGCTTAAGCATCTCTTTAAAGCCTTGCATGCTTCGAGCCTTGGAAACTCTTCTTGAAACATGTTTGCTTGCTTGATATTGACATTGTTCTTGAAACCAGCTCCAATCTGAACTTTGGCTTAATGAACTTAATCTCTCTTGCATATGGGCACTTGCATACTTAGTCATGGATCTCATACACATTTGGGTTATCTTATTCCATTTTACCACTCTTTGTTAACCCAAATGGCACTCCCACCCTTGAACCCTAACCATTCTTTGAGACCAAACATTTATTTGCATGAGTGAGGCCTCTTTTGATAGCTTGTCATGTGCAAAATCTTGAGAGTATTGGAGGCGACATAGATTTGTTCTCATCTCTTGCTAGCATAGGAACCTATTTTGAGCTAGCATCTAGGATGGTGAGTGGGGTTACGTGTGCTAAATGTTCTAAATGATAATGTCTTGGATTTGGGAAGTGAGAAAGATGAGAAAGATGAACAAAAGAGTGTCATGAGAAAACAAAAGCCCTAGGGATCTAGAATATAAAGAAAGAAAAGCTCTAAATTGTATTTGAGACCTTCCCCCTAAATAAAGAAAAAAAAATAAGAAAAAAAAAATCAATAAGATAGTGGGGAAGGAAGATTAAAAAGAGTTTGAGCTTAGAAATGTGAAAAGTGAATAATAAGTCCCTAGTTGGTTGAGTCAAAAGAAAAAGAGAGTTGTTCATTGGGTGAGTGATGTGAGAGGGTGTTATTTTGGTTATGTGGTTGAGGATGAAAAGGGTAGAACTTGCAATCACTTAGGAAAAGGGTAGAATGATGAGAATGGATTTATGTATGCATAAATTGCTTCTAGTCTTAGATAAATTTTGCATAATGATCAAGCTCCTTGTTCTTGAGTGATAACCACCTTAAAATGATGCATTTAAACCCTCCTCTTCATTCACTTTAGACCATTTGCTTGCCTAGCCAAATGATTGAGATCATATGCCCATTTGTGAGAATTCACTTTGTGTGTGTGTGTGTGAGAATCAATGTGAGGGCTGGTTAAGAGAACTTGTTGGTTGATGAGCTATGCAACTTGTGTAGAGACATAAGAGTATTGATAGGCCTAGAGAAGCTAGAGTATAATAAGAGAGTGTGCTCATGCTATTTGCTATGTTTCTTTAGGATGTCAAGTTGAGTGTTATGAGTGTTTCTTTTGGCTATGAGCTCCCACCTTCAAACCTCTCCTTCTTAGTTCTTGAAAGTCTACTTGAGGACAAGTAAAGGACTAGTGTGGGGGAGTTGATATCTTGCATAATTTCATGATTTTAGCTATTCATTCTTGTACATTATGAGCATATAGTTTAGGTGTTAGACATATTTAGGTTCGTATTGCATTCATTTGTCTTTATCAGGTGTTGGAGTGTCCTATGGAGTGAATAGAGGTGTATGGAGGCATTAAAACTCAAAAAGAGGTGGAAATGAAGCTTTGAAGATCCCCACAAGAGCAAAGTCGAGATGACCCGGGTAGAAGTGCACGGGGTGCAGTACCCGGGCGGCCAGAGAGGAAGAGACACAAGGATAGCCCAACCCGGGTAGGAGTGCACGGGATAGGCTACCCGGGCGCTAGGACAAGGGGAAGAAGAAGAAATGACCCGGGTAGGAGTGCACGGGGTGCAGCACCCGGGTCCAGTCTGTCCCATGGACGAAAATTATGTTTTTAAAAGGGCATTTTAGACTTTTTAATGGAAACCATTAGGTTTTCCAAGCACCATATAAATACTTTTTCATTCCATTGTTGAGTTTATCTTATGATTACTTAAGAAACACATACCTTTTTGGTGAAAGACTCTTCCTTTAATCCAATTATCTTTGTGTTCTTGAGTTGTTTTAAGTTCATTTCTTGCTTTCTTAACATGATTAAGCTTAGATCATTCATGGGTTTAAGAGAAATCATGTTAATTAGTGAGTAATCCACTTTTGAATTCATGGGTTAGGGAGAATAAGGGTGATTAAGTGTAGATCTAAGGTGTTTAGATATAGATCATTCTTATTTCTTGCTTGTAGAGTGATCTTAATGCTATTTTAGAGTTGGCCTCTCTAGAATAGAACTTTAGGCATTTCCCACCCACAAGGTGTTTGATGAAATGTCTGAAGCAACTCTCCAATGCTTTTAACATTCTTTACCAAAGAGATTTGTTGTTAAAGGTGTTAAGATGGCTAGTAGACTTGATATTAATGATTGCTTTGGTAATATTCAACCTAAGAGATTAGATGCTTGAATTATCTTAGTGAATGAACATTCATCTAGAGATAGAGTTTGTTTAGGATTGTGTCTAGGCCTAAGATTGATAGAGTGAATGAAAAGTTAACACCTTTAGATTGAAGCTTGATCACCCAAGGTCAATTCCCTTAACCCATGAGTTCTCTCATCTCATTAAGAAAGAAAGTTTTGTTCTTTATTGCATTTTAAGTAGTAATCTAGTTAAAACATCATCTCACACTTGATTGCACTTAGATTAAGTATAGACTTGCATTCCCTTTGCATTAGAATCATCTAGGAATGGATTGACATCTAAAATACTACTTTGATTTGCATATTAGGACCCTTGAAAAGGCCCTGTATCAGTGAGATCGTTACTAGAAACAGTGTCAACTTCTTCTTCTTCCTTGGAGCAGATATTGTTTCCAAGTGTTCCAATGGCTAAGAAGGTTTCTTCGTCTTGCGGCCAACTTTGAAGGTCTTTAGTCAAAGTAGGTCCTGGTGATTTTTGAGCTATATATACACATCATCAAACAGAAACAGGTCAGTAATCCATTCGAAGATTTAAATATTGTCTTTATCTACGTTGTTTGTATAAGAAGTTACTCACAAGAATCTGAAGTTGACTCATGCTTCTTTCCACTAAGTTTTCTTTGAACCCAACTAAAAATCTGTATCCAACAAATTAAAATATTACATGATCAATGAGAGATTTACACAACAAAAAAGTTAACTCGGACAAAAATGAAAACAAACCTTCATGTTTCAAGAGACATATAAATAGGTACTTGTATGTGTGTGCGTCCAAGAAATTTTCTTTTTCTGTCAATGATCTTTTATCTACTTGAATAGCATTTAGGAGATACAAGATGATGATAGTGGTCCAATGTTTTTAAAGACACTGTAAACACATAAACCTGAAGCCAGCAAAGAGCCAGCACATCTCAAAATGGGCTCAAGTTCCGATGAACCCTCGAGATCAACTTCAAGTTACCATCTCCCAAGCACCTGATCCCATCTTTGTGGACTTTGTTGAATGTCGGTTCACCAAAATCGCAGTCTTTATATAAAATATGGTTTAAGAGATCGAAAACGATAAACTAATTGAAGGAAAACACATGGGTTTGTGTGTTCTTTACATTTTCTCCGTATAGAAACAACTATACAAAACCAAGTAAAGGTTTTATATTGGATCAGGCCGTATAGAAATTACATTTAGTGTGCAAGGTAAATGTACAAACTTAATATGAAGCTCTTAAAACTATTACACTCGAATTCAAAATCTTTTTTTCTTATATAACTATTCGTCTCCACCACATGCACAGCAAACATTTGAGCAACATTCAAAGCAGGCGATGCAAGCAAGCGCTGTGAAGAGCTGTGTGAAGACAAGAACACATTGATCATTGAGCTTAGTGCAGCACTGGACACAACACATGCAGCAACATTTGTTGCACAAGGAAGCACAACAGCTCGAGGCAGCCTTCACGAACTTCTCGGCAGCATCAGGCGCTCTCTGTTCTCCAAATCCTGGTGGAACATTCTCTCTAGTAGCTGTTGTATCGCCAAAGCCTATCCCAAAGTTTTGTAGTGGGATTGTCCTTGATATCAGCTTCTGTTTCTCGCCATTGCTTGCTGTCTGTTGGAAAATTTGGTGAATATATAAAGTTAGAACAAACACACAAAGTTTTTGGTTGAATGCTTGCGATGTTAGTCCATAACTTCTGGTTTGGATAAATACCTTTTTCTTTCCACCAGTGTCGCTAGGTTTCAATACTTCTTCAGTGTTTTCCAACTGGATCATTCGAGTATACTCAGATGGTACGCCGGTGTGGACACTTAGTTTAGTAATCTGAAACGCAGAAAATAAAGCAGAATGAAGAAGATAATCTTGAGGAGGGCACAATTAGAGGAAGTAACTGTAAACGAACCTTTTCTATTAGCTGTTTGTCTTCCGAGAACCATGCCTCAGCGGTTAGCAAGTCAATCACGTTCTTTGCAAACACCTGAACATATTAGGGGAAGGTGATTTTACCTTAAGAATCCCGAGTGTCTTTAGAAGAAATCCCCTTAAGAATATGATAAGGAGAAGGAAGGTGATCTTACCTTATCAAGAGGTATGTCTTTCGCACTTTGTACAGTCAAGTCTGCAGAAAAGCTGCTAAAATCTCCTAGCAGACCATTGGCTTTCACATTCTCAGGGAACTTTCCTCGGTATCTCCCATATATCATCAATGGCCTTGCAGACGTTAGATCCGGAATATTTGAAGGGTATACCTATTAGTAATCAAAGGTTCCACTTTCAGTTCCCAGGCATTAACCTCATATGCAACAAAAAGATAAGGAAGCAATCTTGGGATAGAGGCACACCTCAATTTCATCAAGATTCTGAAGGGGCTCAATTGTTATATTCAAAAGAACAGTGGATAAAGCCCTTGTAAATAATTTTTCTAGTCGTTCCTCGATGTGATCTGTACATCAGAGAGATGGAAAATGTTTAAGAAAAATAAATTACACATAATATAACTTTTTCCCTTAAATTCACCATACGGAGTCAAAGCTTTACCAGTATTATAAACTGATTCGTGCTGGCCCCTGGATAAATTTGCAAGCATCTGCAGGAAGTAGTGGTTACAGAATACACCTGAAATAATTCAAAGAGTCCACATATGAGAAGGTAAATAAAAACATAATCCTGGTCCTTTCACATTTAAAACCACGGAGAAATTTTTACCTAACCCAAAAGTGTGTATCCGTGGACACACTGATCCAGCACTAGCAAGACGTTTCTTCATTGCATCACAAATGTGTCTCTCATCTTCAACAGACCCATCTGTTACGAAGAAGATCATAGGGAGGGAGCCACGAGTATTCGATAGCATTTCCACAGCCTGACAGTATTAAAAGAAGTTAGCCAAATTAATTTGTAAGGACTCGATCTGAGGAGCTATAATGACCAGACTTTTAAACTACAAGTGAGCGGCGGAAGTACCTTCTCTAGAGGAGGGAGCACGTTCGTACCATCGGCGACAACAAAGTTCTTGTTCATCCACTCAATGCCTCTTTCAACAGTATCTGGAGTAGCCGGCTCCATTGATGTCGAAAACAGAGAAGTATCATCGCTGAAAGTTATAATATTGAAGGAATCTGCCGGATTAAGCTTAGATAGAGCTGCCGATATCGCATTGTTTACATTCTCGAGAGGTTTTCCAGTCATGCTTTTACTTATATCAACAACAAATACTACCTCCCGCTTGAACGCCTGAAGTAAAACAAAAAGAAACTTAAAGATTGTACTTAAGGATAGCATTTTACTGCACAGAAAAAAGAGGGGTGTAAAATCAAACCTTAGTTCTTTGTTGCTTTCCTGGAAAAAGATAGAAAGAAAATATCTCTCTCTGATCAACATCTTGAACAGGCGCAGATTGAAGGAAAAGCCCACCAACTATATTACTTGAAGAGGCCTTTGAAAAATAAAACAAAGAGATAAGCAATCTAAAACTGGAGCACAAACAGAGATTATTCAAAGCACCAGTGAGACTTCCTCATACCGTATAAGAAAAGCTAAAATCTGTGTTTGACCACTTCAAAACATCTGCTTCATATGAAAACCTCAACTTCCCTGCCTTCCTCATTTTTTCCTGTAATCCCTGAACGAAATAAGATAAGTTACTACATGATACAAGAATGTCAGGGAACGTGTTCAGAAAGATCTATAAAACCACCACACCTTTAGTGGATGACTGCATCCTTTGCAGAGAACCTCGGTTCCAGTACCGGCGTTAACACTCAAGTAAATCTTCTCTCTCTTGGAGATTTTCTTCACCGCAGGAGTCACATACTCAGGGAAGTTAAAAGGAATGTCAAGGAAAAACTCTCCTTCGTTATACGTCAGCTTCTGAGACCAAGACATCTTGATAGAGAGGTTAGTACCTCCATCAACCTGAAAGAAACAAGACAATAAATCAGAAAGATGAACAAGCAAACAAACAACATTAGAGTTGAATACTTCCAACATCACCTGTGGTATGGTGATGGTGAATATGTTTGGTTTCAAGAAACCTCCACTCTGAGGTTGTGCCGTCTTCTCCAACTCGGTTCCATCTTCAGCTGTGATCAACTGTGTTGTGTAAGATTTTCTAGGAATCTCAACCTCAACACCTAGTATTGAACCCTGTTTAGCCAATACAATATTAGCTTACGATCCATCAATGCTCATAGTTTGAGCCAAAGACTAATGAAACCCCTAACAATGAGCCAATTTCATAACCAAAAAAAATCTCAAATTTTCCAGGAAAACCCTAACGGTGAGCTTATTTCATACCGGAAAATCTCACATTTTCCCGGAGAATCTCACATTTTCCCGGAAAATCTCACATTTTCCCGGTAAACCCTATTTTCACAACGAGAAAACTCAATTTTCCCCGGGAAAATCCTCAAAAAGAAAAAAAAAAGCCCTAACCTGTTCACCCATGGGAATAGCGATGCGGCAATCACACCTCTTGCTCCCCATGACGCAATGCACACGCCACGACCCCGTGACGGTGACGAGAGCCGTGTCGAGATAACAGTCGACGTCGAGCTCGATCGCGTTCATCTGGAGAGGAATCAGAGCCGGAGGGTCGCACCTGCCGTGCACGTGAGGCTGGTAGCTGGGCAGGTCTGGGTTATCCACGATCCCAGGCTCGTGTATGACGGCGTATACCATCGGCGCCGAAGGGAGGTGAGCGTGCGCCGCGGAGGCGGCTCTCTCCATCGGGGAGGCTAGCCTCGGCGCCGCGACGGCTCTGTCGTTTCCGAAATAGATCCGTCTCGCGAGTTTGAGCCCGTCCTCCACCGCCCTCGCGAAATCCTCCGCCATCTTTTAGCGAAGAGGGGCGTTTGTCTTAGGGTTCGGTTGATAACAATCCGAGAAGACGAATCGAATCGTTGAGTTGAATCGTTGAGGTTTGTTTCTTCAGAGTTGAGCCGCGCATTGTATTTTTTCACTACATCAATTTAATTTATACGAATTATGTGTGTTAATTACTAAAGTACCCTTTTGTTTTTAGGTGTATTACAAAAATGTTCTTTGTGATAGAAGATCCAACGGTTGAGAGCTCTGTTAAGTGATGCCGACAAGATGGGCGAATCAGCTACATCCGGATTTGTTTTTTTATCAAGGAAGGATATGGGTGGACCTACAAGGAAGTATAAATGTTGTGAAGCATCGGATTCTAGGCTTTAATAACGTTCTTCAACGGTAACATCTCATGGATGCTTGTGCGCACTCACGTGCCGGGGACTAGTCGTTGCCTCATGGGCTATCCATTGCGTGTATCACATACACTTACTTTTGGCTGGATCTATTAATTGTATTTTTAATTGGCTGGATTGTCTCCTGGCATAGTATTTTTGGTGATATGGTCTTAAAACAAATCAAGACTTTATAACCAGAATAATTGCTGCGATTTACTGATACTGTGGAGTTATGATTCATCAATAATTGCTGGGATCACAACTATAATAAATAGTTAGTGGAGTTGAGAATGATTGATGTAGTACGTAGTATTCATTAGTGATGATTTATTTTAGTAGTAACCGCTGCAAATAAAATTCAAATACTAATATTTGAAATGCATTAAAACTAAGAGAAACGGTTGATCTCTTAAGCACAATTTAACGTTATTTAATCATTTGTAATCAATTTATATATATTAACCGTGCTCAAAAACTTTTTTCCGTCTGTTAGATAAAATGATCTTTTAATTTCATAAACATGGATCTTTGTTTTTTCCTTGACAATTTGTTTTGTCTTTACCCTAGGGCCTAAGTTATCCTTGCGTAGCAAAGAGAAAACTAAGGACGTTTAGTTTCCACCTAGAAGACGATGGATGTTATGGTGAGCCAAAAGGTGTGCCAGAGACACCTTCTACGTATTTACATGTCTACTGCGCTCCTCTTTCACCACACTCAAAGCTTGTAGCTCTTCCATCAACCTTTCATACTCACTTTTAACCTTCTCTAGCTCACTGCTTAGATTCATGGCCTGCAAGTAGACAAAAGACCCAAATTGTATCACAATCAAAATCAAGATCGCCTTTACAATCATTTGTTTCGAACTCATTATCATATATCTTATTCTGCAATGGAACCTCATGGCGATATAGTCTATCGATGGATGGAATTGCCACTAACCAACTCAATAACTGATTAGTAAATAGTTTAATAAAAGAAACAGAGGACAAGACTCAAGGAGAGAAGCTATATTAGCTCTCCATATGTTTTGATATGCCTTTAGAGGAGGTTAGGATTTAGTAGGAACAAGGGTAAAAGTCAAGCAAATCAAAGAGACAAGTAACTAGAGAAAGGTTGTTTATGTCCTAAGAACGTACCTTGACTTCAAGTTTCTGACTTCGCACCTTGTGGTCCAACCATCTGAGTATCATAAAGATTATCAATTTATGGCACATATCATAAACAAACGCAGAAATTGACAAATATATGGTGTACATATTAACTTACTTTGCTCGGAGCTTCTTGTTTTCCTCCATCAACTTGACAATTTCACTATCTTGTGACTGATTAGCAGATCCCTGAATGAACTACAGAGCATGTGCACAATCAATGAAATTAGAGAAACGGAATGGGCAGAAGTGGCTACAACCTAATTTTACTATCATGTTTCTGTGTGGGGCACATGTCACAATGCATGGGATATATGAAAAATGCTATATCTACTAGTATAATATAAACAATGATCAGATGAAACCCAATATCCACACTTTTTGTATGCATTTTCTAGGTATTGGGCGAAGTCATGGGGTTAAACATGTTCGATAGGATAAAAAGAAGAGGAGAAACATGTGTTAGGTACCTGTTGGACCCGAATATGCCCCGGGACAGTGAAGCCATCACTTCCCACCTTTCTTCTTGACGCTGCACTTGCAACAAGATCAGGATGTTCTTTCCTCTTCTCTAACACCACTGCAACAATAATGCAAACGTGTCAGCATCAACGGAAGTTCAGGAATAATAGATCAGGAAATATACAGTACAAAACTACAATAATAGTAGAAGCATTTGTAATGAATGACTTTCGAAGACTGTATTGAGTTGTTCTATTCTATTTTATTTTTACGTATGGGAAATGAAATTGTTGCAATTATTCAGAACTCCAGTTTTGGTGTAGTGAGAGACCAAGTCTGATCCCATTTTCTTAACGGTTTAACTCTTCGTAGCATATTACCTGGCTCAGCTGAAACTCTAGGGAAAGATGCCAAGTTTGTGTTAGGAAAAGCTGCTGGGAAGCCTGGAGGAGGGTTTATTGTTTGTCTACCACTATATCCAGCAGAATTCTTCTGGAGTATGTTGACATTTGGCCTACCGCCAGATTGTACATTTTGGGGCACCTTAGGACGAGGCTTCTTAGTATCTTGATATCCAATCAACACACAATGGCAATTCCTGTTAAAGGTTACCAATCATTTGAAACAGTAAGAAACACAGCTTGGGAACAAGATAACTACTTCGGCGTCTGAATAGATAAAAGTAGGAACACAACAGTCACCATAAAGGATTAGGATTAAGAAATTACCAATACTCCATTGTCATTTCCTTCAAACGGTTTTCAAGTTTTTGAAGAAGGACCGTTTTCTCAAAATCCTGCTTGTTATGGGTTGGCTCGACAAAATTAGCTTCTAGAGCACCTGCAAAACCATAGAAATTAAGATAAATTCACTCATCAGAGAGAACGGTGCCAAAAACAACCAAGTCAGTAGGAACTCTACTGTTTTATTGATTCATCCGTTTTGCAGCTTCTTACCAACAATTCCTCTTCCTTTGCTATTTGAGTTGCTCACGACCTGCCAAAATGGCTGAAAGGAGCAAAACGAAGCATATAAGGTCACAGTAATATACAAGCTTGTATGCAGGATTTGGGATTTAGAAGAAAAAAAAACTTGACATGATACTGCGATCTTTAGCTGTGGTGACAGAAAAGATTGTAGCAATTTTGAATTTAAATTATTAAAATATTATACTGGCATATGATAACTCTTTTTTCTATTGAATGTGAGCTAACACATTTAACATTTCAAAACTCACCATTATTAGGCGGTTTTTGTGATAAACGCAGAACCCACTAAGGTTTACTTTGGGAGCTTCTTTCAGAAATCCAATCGTCGTTACAACTTCACCCTGCTCATTGAACCCGGAGATTGGAATCTTAATTAGGGAAATAACAATTACGAAGTACTAAAAGAAGTCCTGATATTTTGCGCACCTCTTCACGTCCAGCAACATGAGGCCTATACAAGATGTACTGCGGATGCTTGAGATCATCAGCAACGTTGTGCTGCTGGACAACCTTACCACGCAACAGAATCTTGAAAGCCTCAGGAATCCGCAAGTATAGTATGGATAGGTAAACCTACAAAAAGGTATCAGCAGCGGAATGTATAAACACGGTTTCCCTTAATTATGTCTATGACTCTATGTGTATTACGTATTTCTCATGAGTATTCATGAGTAGATTCATGCATACAAGTATGGTTCAATTAATAATAAAGTGTATGCTCCTTGCACAATAACATAAAGAATAAACAGTTCCCAACATATTGACCAAAAGAAATAGAAGCTTACACGGAGAGAGTAGGAAAACCGGGTCGCAATATGATCATTTGTAATCTTACATCCAGTTTTTTTAATGTTTCCTTCAATGAGAATATCCTGTAATAAGCAAGGAACAAAACAAGTTCTCAATCAAATGATAAAACTTGGCAATGAAAAGAAGATCAGAGACAAGAACGATAAATAATATTAACCTCTGCAGCCGAGTCAAAGTCTAACTCCAATTTAGCATCGCTGTTGAGCCATAAGTTATAGATAATAACCTTTGTCCCATGTGATCCGATGTCGTCAAACTGCCAGAGGGGGAAAAGAAGCATGAAAAGTTATAAGTGGAACTTAAAGTTCAACAAAATCTTAATGAATAATATCATAACAGTGAAATATCCGACTCATGAATCTCAAAGTTTTAACCAAGTCACCCGTAATTATACAGATTGTAAACGTGGGTTGCATGGAGAAATATTTTAAAAAGGAGACATGCCTGCTGCAAAAGTTCTGCCTCTGTTGAAAACGGAGACCATTCTAGTAGAATGGAGAGACTGGATATGAAATGTTCTTGGTCTTGCAATGTCACAAATTCGCTAGTTGATGCCTTATACTCGTAATCCAACTGGTTATTCATAAGCCTACGCAGTTAGATTACAAAAACAAGGTGCATTTTGTATGTATGAGGGAAGAAGACTCACAATGGGAACAACTATTCTATCATGGCCAGTACGTGTCAGGTACGTATAAGAAAGGAGCCCTATACTTTGTGTCCATGTTCTAGCCAGGTAGAAAAGAAAACAATTCATCAAATTGGAAAATGAATGATTAGTGGAGAGTAACCAACAACTGCCACTCACTGATTCTTAAAATGGCGGCTGAAAACAATGACATCTGCTCCAAGTCTCATTGTGCTGGTCTTGAAACCATTACCATCTAAAAAGAATCATAACGAAGAATGAGATACAGAATCATATCTAAGATTTTGCTGCAAAATCTTAGATAGAACATGTGTTACGGAATCATAACTAAAGATAAGATTTCGAAGAAGTAAGAACAAAGAGAAAGATTCATACATCTTCCAATTGCTGAATCAGATTTCTTATCTGAGAATCCGAAACCCATGCAATGCCGCATTGCCTGAGGATCCATCCCACCACCATCATCTGAAAATTTAACACAGATATGATCAGAAAAGTCTTGCTTTTGCATGCTTCCTTAGTGAAATGGGGCTGAACTTAACCCACACAAAAAAAACATGCAAAATAACCTTGAATTAGCAATGCTGGTGCACCATCCCTTGGATTTGTGGTTTTATCTACAATGACAAAAGTGGCCCCGTTTTGGATCTATAGGGTGATAAAGATACAGAGCACAAAACATATTAATCAACTGTCATTCAGAACATTCAAAAACTATCAACTAATATTTAGGCACGCTTTCACCTCGATGGAACAAAAGAAAAATCGTCAGAAAGTGAAGTGCCTGAGTTCCAGAAGGGACAACTTCACTATCGAGTTCCAAAGAATCTTATACAAAAAAAATTGAAGTGCATCAAAAGAAAAAGACGTACCTCATCAACAGCGTTGTCAAGCAGTTCCGCAACAGCTGCAGGTAGACAAAACCAGATAAGAAAACGTTTGAATAATATTTGCCAGCCACATACCCAAAAAAAAAAAAAATCATGATTGCATACCACCAAAAGCCCATTTATGTGAAGTAGCATTGGAGTGAAGGAACATAGGATGCACATGAAGATAATTTTTCCCAGCTGCGAAACATATACCAAAGAACAATAAGCAAAAAAACGCTTCCACTATATACAGAAATGTATCACTATTATAAGTAACATCCAGGGAGTAACGACCAACACAACCAAAGCAAGAAAGAGCATCATACTTGGCTGCTGAGACTTTGAGCTCAGTTCGTCGTTGTAACTCCCAGCTTTCCAAAACTGCCTACAAACAGGTGCAGGGCATATGGTAGACGCTGAAGAAGTGACACCCGCATCTTCAGGCGGAGTCCGGACTTGATCAACCACACTAGTGCTACTCTGCGCACCGAATGATCCTCTGTTCTCTTCCGAATCTTGAGGTAGAGCATGATTTGTCACTTTGGAACCATAACGGTGGTGCTCGGGTTTAACAACCAGAGCATCATGAGAAACGTTTAAACTTGTGTTATTGCTCATCTCCTTTTATCTGCAAAACGTATATGACAGTTTAATATCATAATCACAGATCATAGATTCCATATGAGCCTGAGACCTAAACAAATCCCTCGGAAACTAAACTACGTTCCTTACGAGAAATTCATGTATTTGAAGAATGACCTAGAAATATTAAATTTAGGGGAATAGCAAAATCACAGAGGCTTTTGTGTGTGCGTGAGAGAGAGAGAAGATATTCGCTAACCTGACAATAATTCTCATACAATTCGACTGTTACTTTTCTTCGCGAGCACACACACTGGTGCGACGATGTAAATAGCGGAGGAGGAGGAGGAGATAATCGAATAACGATTGGAAATGGACGGGCGTATAGTGATTACCAATCCGGCGTCGTTTTGACCTGAATTTTACTTCACGGCGTTGAGAGAATCGAAGGCGATGAAATTAGACGGTTGTTGAGTTAGTTATCCTGGGAAATTGCTCCCCGTCGAAACAAGGCCGCGATACGGAGAGAGGATCAGATAAATTGAGATCTTGGACTGAGCGATAGAGAGAGAAGGAGTTGAATCGGATGCGGCGGAGGAGAGATTCTTGAGAAGGGAGACTGGGGATTTGGGTTTTTGGTGTGGGGGGGGGGAAGGGGTTTGAGACTTCTAGAGGAAGCTGTTGAACGGGATCAATGTAGAGCAGCCCAGCTATATTATGTTATTTTGCTTCTGTTAATATTTCAACTCTACCACCTACAAAAATTAAAATAAAGTTAGACCAAAAATACAAAATTAATAAATACTAGTATAACTATAAATTTTGTTATTAAAATTTACAATTCAAATGGATATTAATTTCATATTTGAATTTTTATTTTAGGTTTTTAGTTTGTTGTTATTGAATAATAAAATGCAAAAAACAATAAAATATAAATTAACAATTTTATATATTTTATAACTAAAAAGGAGATTAATAAAGACATGAACGGTAAATAAGGAGAGGGGCAAACTGTGTGAACATAAGGCCTGAATCTATGTTCTATGTGTATCTTATTAATTTTTTTTTTTTTTTTGACAACGAAATGTATCTTATTACCTAAGAGATCTAATTAACTATATATATGTACTTAAATAATTCAAATATTTATTAAATCAGTGTTAATTTAAAAGGTTTAAAATTTGATTTTGTTATAAGACCTGAAAAATGTTGAATTGACCTGACTAAAAATAGAGAAGCGAACGAAATTAAGATTAACATATTCATAGAACAAAAAAAAAGAGCAGAGTTTTATGCAAGTTTAGAAAAATATATGAAAAAAATAAATAACTTAAATTAATTAAAAATATTGAAAATTATAGTTTGTAATTATTAAGGAATAAATATGAAAAAAAATATTTTTGTGATGCAAGAAAATTTATAAAGACATAAATTAATAGTAAGATGAGAGATATATGGTGTGGACGCTTCTGAATTCTTTTTTTTTTTTTTGTTCAAGACGCTTCTGAATTCAAATTGGTGACTTATGTACATATATAATTTTAAATATTTATTAAATCAGAGTAAAATTTAAAAGTTTTAATTTATTTTGTCTTAAGATCCATAAAAACGTTGAACCGATCCTGAATAAAAGCAGAGAAGTGAACAAAATTGAGGTTAATATCTTCATGGAATTAAAGAAGAAGAGCAGATTTTGATGCATGTTTAGTGCAACGTTTTTATCCGATGCTACGTACACCTATCTTTCATTTGGTCACAACACATATGTGTGTATGTGTGCATATATCTTATTCAAAAGCACAATTCATATCACTGAAGTGACAATGTGATATATTATAATTGTTGGAGGATAGAGATGTATAAAATATTTGGAAAGTTTGATTCAATTTATCATCCACTTTGATTCAAATCAAAAAAACTAGAATACATATAACTCTACGAAGAAAGTAAATACTATCATATAATATTTGTGAAAAATAATCACATTACAAGTAATATATATGTATATAATTCTATGTATTTTATGTATTTCTTACAATAATTTTATCAATTAAATTTATTATTTTAACTATTAGAGTTTTAGAAATTAAATAATAATTTATAATAAAATATTATTATTTTATATTATTTGAATTTTAAGAAAAAAAAATTATTTGTATAAAGCAAATAGGATATCCAGTTAAAATATAAATTTTCAGATATCCGGATAGCATATATCCAAGTAGGTATATATTGAATTATATCAGATACTAGGGGTTTGCCGGCGCTACGCGCCGGTTTTACTAATATTAATATTGTTTAATTATATTTTTATAATTTAGAATATTTTCAACAATATTTTAGAAAAAGAAAAATATGTATCTAAGAATATAGAATTATATTAGTTTGATTATAATTTCTGCAAAGTTATCCCAGTAGTTGTTCATTAGTGTATAATATCGAAGTGCATTTTGTTTTATGTCACCGACAAAAAAAAAACAACAAAAGTTTATCTAATTAAGTTCGTACCCAGAGCTTGGAAACAAATGTCAACCAAATTTGGGGTGGGTTAAGATGAAATATGCTTTTTATTGATTTAGAATGTAGGAACCATATATTTTTTTTTCTAAATAAAACTAAATAAAAAGCTTGCGAGAAAGTATGGGAGTCTTAATTTGGCTATCTTCAGCATCTATGCTTGGGGTTCCTTCACAATGCACAACGGAAAAGGTTCAAAGTAGAAGAAAGATATTCTGATGAAAAACGTGGTTACACCTTTGAATTTGAGCTCTATTGTTTAATAACATCTATTTGTATTGCTTTGTATGATATGTAATTTGATTAAGCAGATTTATTAAATATTAATGGAAGAAGACATACAATATATTTTATTAGCTATTTACCTAAACGGAGTGGCTTATTGTATACAACGTAACCGTTTTCCAAACATAATACATATGATATTACTTATCATCCGTTTCTCTGGCGCTCTAAAGTAGAAGTGAATCGGTGCGGCCGTGGTTTGGCAGTGCGTTGTTGCTTTCCAAGAGCAACATATTTTTTTTTCAGATTATTTGGATCTTAATGGACCTAAAACCTGAAAAGCTCTGTCTGGATGGTGTTCATGGTTTTGCTATATCGTCAAATTTGTATGCCCTGTGAATGGAATAGCAACAGGGCTGTTAAAAAATCTGATGTTTTGGTTGCTTCTGGTGACATCAAAAATCTCATCTCATTAAGCGATCCTTCCTTCAGGATGTGTTTGAAGGTATTGAGGCGGTTATGTTGGTAGACGCTTAGATAATCGTTGACTGGAAGCGTATATTAAAGAGTACAAAATTAGTAAACTTAATTAGATGTGATTGTTAAGGAATGAAAGAAATAGAAAATTTCGACCTCAACAAAAAAAAATCAACCAAAAAAAGAGAGAAAGAAATAGAAAATAGATGTGTCTTTCAGGATTTATGAGGTCGTCTGGATGAAGGGATTTGGAGAGAGCTCTCAGCCGATTTATAAATACTCACAGAAAGGGCTACAATAAGCAGTGAAGATGCGTTGAAGATGATGTAGTGGGTTTACTCGATTGAATGCCATAGTTAAAGAACGTTACTCTGGCGCTCTAAAGTGGAAGTGAATCGGTACGGTCGTGGTTTGGCAGAAAGTTGTTGCTCTCCAAGAGTAACAGATTTTTTTCAGATTTTTTGAATCTTATTGGACCTAAAATCAGAAACTTATGGAGTAATAGCCTAATGTTCCCACCAAAAAAAAAGTAATAGCCTAATGTTAAAACTAAAGCCCTAAAAACATGGAGATGGTCTAAAATGTGTTGAGAAGGAGGTGTGACGTGGGACACATCTAGCTATAAGGTTATAGAGAAGGAAAGAGAGGTGTCTTAAAATAATAGATTGGAAAAAAAATCTGTAAGGCCTTTTGACTTGAACATAAACAAAAAATGAGCCCATAAATAAAAGTGACATGTGTTTTTTTTCCCCAAAGGATATAAAAAAGTCTATTTTATTAGTTTAGATGAGAGATCGTAAATATATTTAAAAATATATTCGATTTGTTCCCATTGCTATTGGGGGATAAATATTGCATCTTTGTTTAGACAAATCAACTGGTGTGAAATCTTATCCACCGTATACTGTGATCATATGAGCCTCATAGATGTCATAACCAATTTCATACACAAGTTCATACATAGTTCTTCTTGTTAGTACTACATTTTAGAACTGGAAATTACATAAGTAAGGTCAAACATAAGTTTTAGTTTATAATTTTTATGTGAAAATTGTACACACGAAATACACTGGGTGAACACATTGACCCATTTTCAATGTGAAGATTAATTTTCCAAAAGCACTGACAGTAGTTTGCTTGGGTTTTTCTACCAAACCTAGGCCTTCTATTTGTCTATACTAAATGATGCATGTATATATGAGTATGTAATAATTTGCTTTGTGAAAGTTATGTATACTAACTTATACTATTTGACATTATTTTGAACGTTTCTTTTTACATACAATATTTCTTTTTTGCAAATAAATGTTTGACCATCCATTTCACTGGCTGTTATGTTTCTTAAATGTATCAACCTAAGGACTGCTTATTAGTTACCATTCCTTTCAAGAGATATTAATAAGAGCATTTGATTTGTGTAGTGTACTAGTTATAAATATGTAACTATGAAAGAAGAAAGTGAACTATCAACTTCAGTATATCATTGTTTGTTGAGCACTTTATAATCACAACACAAGAACATTTAAAATTCTAAGAAAATGATACTATTAGACTCTATACTCTAGCCTCCTCATCTGCCATTAGAACACTAGCACTCAAGAACGGAGGCTGTCTTGGAGAATCAAATGTACAATCTTTGTTCTTTAACATATAGACTATCTCAGACATCGACGGTCTCAATTCTACTGAAGACTGAACACAAAGCAATCCAATTTCAAGAACCTTCAAGGCCTCTTCCTCTGTGAACATGCCATTTAGCCTTGGATCCACCGAGCCTTTCAGAGTGTCTGCTTTGAAATGCTCCCATACCTATCCCACACAACATCCAATAAGAGCACAATACAAAGGTTAAATATGATTGCTAGTGTGTTTATCAAAGCTTACAAACATTGGTATTCGCCCTCAGATTTTTAAAAGCTATTATCTATAGGTCGAGTAACCCCCAAATTGTCGGCTTTTTAATTAAAATTAACTTTAAAATGTTTATGACCTCTAAAATCTTCGATCCAACTTCAAAAAAAAACAGAGCTTACTTACAGAGTGTAAAACCGAGCCAGTTCCTTGCGAGAATGCATTGTTTTTCTTCCCAGTTGCTATCTCAATAATAAGAACTCCAAATGCATAAACGTCAGCTTTCTCTGTTAGTTGGCCTTTGATTAGATACTCAGGAGCCAAATAACCCCTGCAGTTCCCAAAAAACAACAACATCAAATCATATACTCTAGCTTTTGAAACGTGCATTGGTCGAGAGGTACACACACTCACAATGTTCCTGCGATACCAGTATTGGTTTGAGTTTTGTCAGTGCCTAGTGAACGTGCGAGTCCAAAGTCAGCTATCTTGGGACTCAGGTTCTGATCAAGGAGAACATTGCTGGTTTTGATGTCTCTATGGATGATTTTCACTTCAGATCCTCTGTGAAGGTATTCTAAACCTTCTGATATTCCTATAATGATGTTAAACCGTTGCTTCCAGCTCAATATGTGAACTGTGTTCTTCACTGCAATGTCAAAAACAAAGTTAGTTTACATGATTGATTAATGATTGTTTGTTTTATAAAAAGTCTTTGCAAACTTACTGAAGAGGATTTGATCTAGGCTTCTATTATGAACATATTCATAGACGAGAAGACTCTTCGGACCTTCGATGCTGCAACCAAGTAGTCTCACGAGGTTCTTGTGTTGAACTCCGCTGATCAGATTCACTTCGTTGAAGAACTGATCCGCCCATTCACGAGTGTTGAAGAAGAGTTTCTTGACTGCCACGACTCTGCCATCAGGAAGAATCCCTTTGTACACAGAACCTGCCCCTCCTTGGCCTAGTTTCATCGAGTCGTGGAAAGACTCCGTCGCCTTCTCAAGCACCTCGTATTTGAAGTTGGAGCACGATGGTATTTGAGCTAGAACAAAACAGAGATCATGGATCAGAACACAATTTCAAGAAACAAAAAAAAAACACTTAAACACATATACACTACCTCAAGTACCTTTTCTTTCCCTTGAAACCCGTCTGTAACTGATGAAAGCACCAAGAGAAGTGAGAATAGACAATGAAACCGCAGCAACTGCTAGTTTCATAACATCTTGATCACACAAGACCGGTAGGTACGAGTAGTTTCTAAAGCTTCTCTCATCTTAACAAGAAAGAAAACACAAAGTCTGATGAGTGACCAAGATCAGTGTGTGCAAAAGGAACATTTGTACTAGGTCCAAAATAATTTGTATTTATAGCAATTAAAGATTTTTTTTTCTCAAAAATGTAGGATCCATTCTGCAAAACTGTTTTATTTTTTTTGAGAAGGCTCAAAACTGTAATGATCTCAACAATGTTCATAATAACGTTACGTACCATCGTCAGGTTTAAGTACTGCAGCGTCATCAAAAAACTTGTGTATAGAATACTTCAAGTAGCATCCTGTCAAGAAAGCTCTAGCTTCATGACTTGCACAAGCTCTCAAGCTCGACCTAGCATTAACCAAACAATCTCTACACGAGTTGCCATCAAGTCTCTGCCAACACTGAGTCAGAACGTAAACCCCAGGGCTCCCACCGGCTCTACTCACCGAAGCTGCGCCAAAGCCTCCTTTTTTCACAGCTTTAAGAGTCGCATTCACAAAAGCATGATCAAGATCTATCCAGAATTTATCAACAACTGGTCCTGTTCTCTTGCATCTGGTTCGGTCGAATTTTGGATCGACGAACTCCTCGGAGAAGTCTCTTCTATCGAACCGTAAGAAGCATTTGTCGCCGTGGACACGACCTGAGCTGGAGCTCGAGCACGTCTCCTCGAGCTTTCGTTTGCTCTCGTTGAAACAGTGGCGACAGTGGGAGACGGAAAGGTCTTGGCGGCATTGTAAGAACACGTAGATCGGTGGAGATACGTCGGTGAAGGAAGACTCGACGTGGAGGTTGTGTTTGGTTATGAGTTCGTTGACGGAAGACATCGCTCGGAGGAAGTCGACGTGGCGTCTAGGGTTTACAAGTTGTTGGTCTTTGTGTTGACAGAAGAGGAAATGTTCCGAAGCCACCGTCGTTAATAGTAGAAAGAATGAAACCCACGTGAGGAAATGAGCGGTCGGAACATAAAGTTGCATCAGAAAACGGGGAGTCTCCGACACGACGGCGCGTGATCATGAAACGTGCAGAAGAAAGAGGTGTTTTCATATGCAAATCCAAAGCTTCTGGTTCCAACAATGGAGAATAACATCGATGAATTTGATTTCAGATCCTCTGTTATCACTTCTTTTTCTTCTTCTCCACCCACTTCAACTCCTCCGTCTCTCTCTATCTCCGCAACGGCGGGTGGGAAGGGTAGATAGACAGTTTCTCGAGATAAGAGAAAACGGGAGAAGACGTTTTAGTAACGTTAATCTCGATCTTTCTGTAGTTCTGGTTCATCTTGAGCTTTTGACAGATTTGAAAATCTCTGTTTTTTTTGTTTGCTTTGTTGCTTATTTTTGGATTCAACCAAGAGACAGAGATGTTTTGTTTTGTCTTGTGCGCTACGTTTGTCTTAATTTAGGGTTCTTTCACCTAATTGTCTAACGGAAGAGCTCTCTCTAATTTTAGTGCCGTTTTTTATATATTTCAATAATTTTTTCAAATATATATATACATATATATATATATATATATATATATATATATATATATTAATCAAAGTTTTTACTATTAAAATAATCAAAAGTAATTAAATAAATAACAGAAAATGAAATGTGTATCTCATTTTTTTTAATGTTTAGAAAATGGTAAATTATTTACAAAATGATATGTGTTCTAATAGTTTAGTAATAGACTAATAGTCATTTATATTGTGAAAATGCCTAACCAAACCGGACGACGTTAGGTATGACAGTGCCCGTTTGTAAGTGTGTATAGAGACCAGAAGCACAGGTCAGGTATATTTTGAAGATCCAGTAAATAATGAAATAACTGTATATAGACATTTAGTTGGTACTAAACGGATCTTCGAAGAGTGATTTTGACAACTTTGTTGCCAAACGGCTCTGGTTTTGAGTGGTGGTTTTCCTATCTAGGGGACTTGATAGTTACTCGAGCATGTACAAATATATGTCTCAGTGAATGATTATCATATATCAATCGTCCACTCCTAATTTGCTGCTTGTTTGACTCGTCGTGATGTGTTAAAATTACCTTGAGAGAGGTCAGTTGAGTAACGAGAAACTAACCGCAAATTAGATTATTGATTTACAAAAGACTTATTGCATAGACTTTGGTGGTTCTGTTAGACTTGTTCCGGATAAAAAGAGATAATATTTTGACATAAGACATCAAAATCTAGAGGAGAATAAAACAACCTTTAGAAAAGTAAGATTTGTTCTGTATATACACTGCAAGTGATTGTGTTTCAAAAAAAAAGTGTTTAAAAAAAATACACTGCAGTGCAAGTGATATTTTATTTGGAAACAGATCAACTTTGTAAAAAGTAAGAAAATGTGAAACATATTGATGGTTTTTCTTTTCTTTCCACTTTTTCAGTTATGTTTTTATACCCAAGCGCAAATAAATTAACGTGTGGAAAACATCAAATATTTTACTTTTCTTTTCCCACAACTTTTAATTGACTTGTTTATAAACAATTCTGTTTTCGGTACTATTAGGTGTGAATGCCATCCTACTTCCAACTACAAAGAAACGAAGGCTACTGTGTTGGAATTTCTTTTTCAGATACCTATCAAATCGATATGGACAAAACTGCATGATTCTTATTTTGTGAAACCAAATCTTATATTTTGTGTTGTCTAGAAGATGGTTTTTTTTTTGACTAGAAGATGGTTTTCTTCCTCACAATTAGCAAGAAGATTTTAAGTTATATAAGAGCAAGTCCATTGGGAGGCTCTCAACATGAGTTTTAAAGAAAAGACATAAAAAATAAATGAAAAAGGGAAAAAAAGCATAGGACCGTTCCTTTATGTGGGCTTCGTAAAAATGCTAAAGAATCCCTACGTGTCTGTTAGATATTGGACCTCCCATTAATGCCTCTCTCTCTCTCTCTCTCTCTCTCTCCTTCCTCCTCCATTCTCAAACATTCCATTTCTCTCTTGAATCTCATCTCGATTCCCTTCTCGGTTAGGAAAAATCATCATGATCTCCTTCTCGATGATCACTCCATCTTCGTTTCTCGATCTCCTACTCGATCACTCTGTCTACGTTTGTCGATCTTCTGATGTCGATGGTGATTTAGTTGATGATATTAGAGTACAAGTAGAGTTTCGTTTGACTGTTGAAAAATTGATTTTTTTCCATAGAAAAAGAGTGGGTTTGGTTGGTTATAACAAGTGATGATGATGAATTTGAGGTTAAAACAGAGTGGGTTTGTGTGAAATAATTTTCCATCTATTTTGTGTAAGCTTAGCGTTAGCGATGGTGGGAATGATTGTTTCTGGAAATCGGTGGTGGGAATGATTGTTTCTGGAAATCGATATACTTAAGTTCTTAGTACTAGTCTTAACAAGCAGATAAATTGGTAAAGTCTCTCTGGTAGTATCTGAATTAAGCGATGGTGGGAATGATTGTGTTCTGGAGATTGAAATGCTTAAGTTTATAGTGTTCGTCTGTTTTCTTTTTGGTTTTTCTTTTCGTAGCTCTTCGTTTAGCATATGTCATATAGGTCTTATTATCGTAATGAAAGCTCAATCCTTGCAGGGAGAAGACATTGCTTGTGTTTATATTAAATGTGTGTTTGATCTGAACGTTGCTTTCTGCTGATATGAATGTATTGTATGTCTTATTACGAAGCTTGTCATTGTGTATTGTGTGTGTTATGTAACCAAGGTCATCACGTTTGTGTTCAAAAAACAGAGACAACAACCAGTTTTCTCATTTGTGATCATTACCATGTGACACAAAAAACACCAGAAGTACGAGAAGAAGAAGACAAGAGGACGTACGTAGCTGGTTGTTGTCTCTACTTTTGTTTCTTTATAAGTTAGAAAAAATTGGTTTGTAAGTTGCAAGCTTTTCATTTCTCTCCCGCTTGTATTCTCTTTACAATTTCACTAACAAGAACAAGTGTTGAGTTATTAAAACTTTTGTGTCTTACCATTTTCTTATTATAAATTTTGTGTTCTCTTTACCATTTCCTTATTAACCATTTCTCTTACTATTTCCTTATTAAAGATTTACCTTACCATGTATGTTTTAAATGGTTTCTTCTTCTAATAATCTTGAAGAAATGATGGATGAAAATCGACCACATTTTTGATCAACAATTCGAAAAATTTTTCATTCATCATGATGATCGTCGAGAAGCACTGAAGTCAAAAGTAAAGATGTTAAGCGTGCTTTTAACGTCATATTTTTTTAAATTTTATGAAATTCAGTAATTTATAAGTTTTGTAATATTTAAATTTAATAATTCGATTTTAAAAATTTTTAAGAACCTCATAGGGGTTCTCCCATTGGACCGTCACAAAAGTAATAACATTAACATGGGTTCTAAACTTCTTAAAGTAGGCAATAAATTATTAAAATAATTTTAAAACCTCATTAAGGGTTCTAACCAATGGAGGTGGTCTAAAGGATCATCTCTTCCGTAACTTTTGAAGATCCTACTTTCTATCTCTTTATCTGGTCAAAAAGGCTTCACAAATCACGGTCAGCTAAAAACCAGTAAAGAACTTAAACGAAAACAATGAAAGAGAAGAACATTTTTTTTTGAATTATACAAGGGTATACTGGCCCCACATAAATGGATCCAGACTAGTCATATGTTTACAGCCTACATTATCGGCATATGTGTCGATCTCATGTCTCTGACGATGCCGAAATGTTAATTCCTCAGTGACCAGTGGGATTCCAACCCGGATCTGTATTGGGGCCGAAGCAGTACGACTTGGCCGTCCTCGCTTAGTTAAAAAAAAACAATTTTGTTTTGTTGCAAAATGATGTTATCCAAGAGATAAAACAAGGGCATCGTAATATTTTCCTACCCTTAATCTTTAAAAGAGTCGTTTATATTGGGAGTTACTTAATTTTTTTTGAAAATAGTTGGGAGTTAATTAGGCACAATGGATTTGCTTGTTTGCAAACAATAAAAATAAACACAATATGAGTGTTATTTTCTATAGAAAATATATTAATTACTATCTTAAAAATCACCATGTTTAAAAAAAAATCACCATGATCTATACTAATAAAATAGACTTTTTATCTCCTCGAAGGAAAAATGTTATGTGGCATTTTCTTTTTAATAATTAAAATATTTTTTCAATTTAAATTTGATGAATTTTGGTATTAATTGTGAAATAAATGGGGGGGGGAGAAGAGGTTAAACTTTTCTTTATACATGTCCAACCGTTTATAAAAGTGTTTTGAATCTCACCCGGATCCATAATTGAACCGATAAATCTGTGACCCAATAGAAATCGGGTTTGAGTTTTATTGCAGCATTGGTTGAACCAATAGATAATTTTTATTTTTACTATTTTTAATTTATGTTATATTTTGAAATTATTTTTTATATTCTAAATTTCTAATTAAAATTTTGAAATTTTAGTTTTATTGTCGTCTTCCTCTTCTTCGACATTACAACTTACGTTTGTAAGAAATATGAGTCATGATTGTGCTTGAGCTGCACGTCCGTAAAACAGACTGAAGTACGATAAAGCTTATTATTCTCCTACACTACAATTTACTTTTGCAAGAAAGATGAGTAAAATTATTTTATTTTTATTTTTATTTAACTTAATTTATTACAAATCGTTACATTTTTAATTCACAGATCAAAAAGAATAAAATCATATGCTCATGAATTATAAAACAGAGTTTGAATTGTTGAAAAAGAAAAAACTGGCGAGATTGATTATAATAAATTAGAGAATGCTCTTACTGAAGAATATCCCAAAAATGATGAAGTGACAAATTTAGAAAAAAAATGTTAGTAAGTTTTAAAATGTAGAAAAAACCAAAATTAGTTGATGAGATCTGGTGTTAGTTTATTTTTGTTATTGATAATTTATTACAATAATGTTTTAATTTTGATTTATTTTAGATTGAAAATGTCTTAATTTTTTAGATGTCATAACTCTTATATTACAACTTTTTTAAATAGTCTAAACTATTTCTTAATATTTTGTATGTACATTTAAAATTTTTAACTTTAGTATATATATATATATATATATATATATATATTTGTTTTTATAGCTAATATATTATTATATAATAAAACTGATTCATTTATTAACCCACAATTTATCTGCGGTTAATCCAATGATCCAGTGATTCGGTAAATCATCTGATTCAGTGTCCGGATCGGTTTCAAAATACTGGTTTATATGATTATTTTTGTATTTGCTGTTGACGATGGAGAATATAGCCTCCACAGTTCTCCTTCTTTAACACAATCGACATAATCATTCATATAATCAATCCACAAATCACATTCATCCCACTATCTCCTATTGAATGCTTCTTTAGTTCCTGCTTTATCAGTTTCATTATATATGTATAGATGATGTGAGGGTTCGGACGATACTCCCTTTACTTTTTTCAATTCAATCATTGTAGAATTTCCAGTTTCATTGCATGATTGCTTACTTTTAAAGTAGTAGTTTTCTTATGCATCATCTCCTTTCTCAAATGGTGTTTCTACATGTGTTAATCAATTTTCTCAGGTTTAACATATTTAACCATTTTTTGAAAGAAAGTTCAGTCTATGACATGAGTATTTAAGATTCTAACTAAAAATTTTTTTTTACTACTATTAATTTTTATTCTATTTTTATTAAATCGATTAGTAACAACTACTTATGATATTCTACTTGGAATTAAATAACTTCAAACAAAATAATATATTACGGTCGCTAATCATTATAAAAAGATTAGAAATATCATTTTTTACATATTTTTATTTTACAGATTTTTAACATATTTTCTTTACTAAGACCATATAATAAATTATAAATTTAAGAAAGAATAAAACATACAAATCTGACGCGTAGCGCCGAAATATCACTAGTTTTTTTTAAAGAATCACCATCGTTTATTTGTATCACATGTACATTAGAAGTATAGCACCCTAGGTTCCCAATTAAATATGGGTTATCTTGCTGAATGGCTCCATGATTTTCTTTTGGTAATGGTGTTTAAACTTGAAAAGAACAAATAGGTACTGAGTTGAAGTTGTGTTACAAAAACACCTATATGTTGTTCAAGTTTTTTTTCTATTTTATTTATGAATTTTATGTAGGCACTTATTTATACTATGCACGTATACGTTTACATTGTAATCTACTTTTAGTATATTATATCGACATAATCTTATATTGCATGACTAATTAATTCGAAACAAATATTGTGTCTGTATTGCCTATCATCTCGCTATTGGTTGGAAGATGTTGAAAACGAAATAGAGACATAAAGGATCTTCTTCCCAATACTTTTTCCATATTTTATTTTCAGTCAAGATTTTGTCCAGAAAGCAAATGAGATTCACAAATCACACAATGGTCTACTAAACAGAGTGCATTTTACACAAAATTGATTTAATAAAGGAAACTCTACAGAAAATGATGTCAACAATTAAATAAATGTCCCTTTTGTAAGAAAAAAATCAGAGAAACTTAAGAAAACCTCGTAACAATTGTATATATAAATAAAAGACCAAAGTTCTAAGGGATACAAAACATGAAATTTCCCCTGCATATATATATACACATATATATTCTAATCAGCTAGAGTATATTATTATAATTTAATTTAAGAATATATTAAAGTTATGGCGTTATTATAAAATACAATATTATAACAAAGTAAGAGTTTATCTCTCTAAATTATTATTTCAGATTTAAAAATAATATATTGTTTTGTGATCTATTATAAAATTGGCTAAATCAACTAGTATAGATTAAGGGACCAAACAATATAAAATGGATATATCATACTAACAAATAAAATAAAAAATCATGATTAAAAATGAAAATCGGTGTATATTTTTTTTGATCAAAATCGGTGACTATTTTAGTCGACTGATCTATAACGAAAAATAGAGATAATTACTAAAAGAAGAAGGAAAGTTCCACGTCATGAGCGAGTAGTCGCTGTCGGATTGAAAGAAACAGACCAAACAAAGATGTTCGAAATCTTAAAAAAGATTCGGTGCCCAAAGATTTTGACCTTCAGACACAACCAAATATTATTACAAAAATATTTTTTTTCCTCTGACAAGTTCCAACACACAACATCACACTTGACCCAATGTAAGATTTTGTTTCCTCTTCAAAGATCTCACCAGCAAAATCCGATCTTCAGAATCTCTCTACTCCAACCCCACCTCTTTATATTTATGTCACCTAACCTAACTTTTCTTTCTACTTCTTCTTACTCCATCACATCACTTTCATTTTTAGTTTTTTCTTTCCCTTCAATCCAAAGCTTCCTCTTCGTTTTATTAGAACCAATCTTCATATCTTTCTGAGTTAGCAATGGCTGTTGGTGAGGTCATGAGGATGGATATTCCAGCCGGTGGAGATTTAACAGTTACTTCGCCGGAGTTACATGTTCTCGCAGTTGATGATAGTATTGTGGATCGTAAAGTCATTGAGAGATTGCTAAGAATCTCAGCTTGTAAAGGTATACACTAATATCAGTCTCACTTCTCTATGTTTCTTTTTGAGTGTCTATGTGTGTGAGTTTCATTCTCTTTGCCTATATTATATCTAATCTAAAGTTTTGTGGGTTTTGTTATTTTAGTGACTACTGTAGAGAGTGGGGCTATGGCTTTGCAGTACCTTGGCTTAGATGGAGACAAAGGAGCTTCTGGTCTTAAGGTAACTCTCTTTACAAATCTGCTTGGTTACTGATAGATCCTCTAACTAAAGAAATTAAGATAGACCCTTGCAACTTTTGCTCTTTGCTCCTTGTCAGGAAAAATAATAAGAATAAGATCTTAGCTTGTTTTGGTAGTAATTAAGATCTGATTTTTGTTGAGGTGTTTTTATAAACAATTCTGTCTGATTTTTCTTTTAACAGGATTTGAAGGTGAATTTGATAGTGACGGATTACTCAATGCCAGGACTAACAGGATATGATCTTCTCAAGAAGATTAAGGTAATAATCTTAATAATAAATTTTGATTATATATATCTGAGAAATCTTTTGAAAAAATGTTATCTAATGATCATATAAATTCCATTGATATGTGTAGGAATCTTCTGTTTTCAGAGAAATACCAGTTGTGATTATGTCATCTGAGAACATCTTGCCTCGTATAGAACAGTAAGTGTTTCTGTAAATATGTAAATAATACAAAGCAGATAATTTTTTTTTGTTTACACAGCGATGTAAACTATGTGGCTTATCTTGTTCTTCTTTTCAGATGTCTGAGAGAAGGAGCAGAGGATTTTCTGTTAAAACCGGTGAAACTAGCTGATGTAAAGCGAATAAAAGAACAGATAACGAGAAATGAAGCAGAGGATTGCAAAACCGTAAGCCATTCTAACAAGAGAAAACTTGCAGAAGACATTGATGATACATCATCACCATCATCATCATCAAGTCCTGATGATTCTTCTGTCAAGGACTTTCCATCTTCAAAACGGATGAAATCAGAGCTTTCTCCTCTCCTTTGAAATATATATAAAGCCAAGACCTTAGCTAATGTCTGTTAATACTCATCATCTATGTTTTTGTTCATTAGATTTTGTTTTTGGGTCAATACAAAGACAGTGTTGAGAGTCATCACACGACTCATGTTTTGTTGCTTAACATAAAAGGGGGCAGTTCTGAAAAATATTTTGTTTGGTTCCAAAATAACAACCATTTTAAAATGTTTCACTAATAACAAAATTTAATATCAAAATGACTGCAAATATCCTATTCTATTAGAGAAAACTAAAATTCTAAATGGAAAAGTAGGAAACCAAACCAAAATGTTTTATTCCTCTTTTTTTTAATAATTCATATCCATGTTATTCTTTTTTCGTTCAATCTCCATTCATAGACAATCAATCAACTTATTTATAAGCTAAAACATCATATCCATGTTATCTAATTTCTATCAACCGGACATTTGTTAGTATGAAAATGATTATGTATAATTTCTTAATATATTGTTACAAGCGATGAGTTCTTTTTTTTGTCATCAAAATACAGACTCATATAGACTTTGTGAACTAAACTGGAAACTCCGCATTCATGTGAACGACGAAAAACGATTGATGTCTAGCACTGTGTGCTAAACGATCTGCTTTTTGATTTTTCATTTGGTACATGAATGAACTACAAACTCCAGAAACTCTCTTGTAACTTCTCGATGTCTTCCAGATAATTTGCAAACGCTGTCTATTCATCTGGTTCCGAAACCATTTTCATCAACCGAATACAATCTGTTGCAAACGTAATCTGAACCTGTTTTAGATTTTTCATACATTCCATTACCCAAATTAAAACCTCAATCTCCGAATAAAGATGTGAAAGACTAGCCCGAACATTTCATGCACTCATTAGTCTCTCAAGTCCTTCCAAAGTGCTATACCAATATTGTTCCGAGAAAAAAATCCTTGTCATGGATGAGTTCGAGCTTACGGATTACGGTAAATATGTTACATGTCATCTTGTCTACACTAATTGGAAATACATTGATAAACCAAGATCTAACCGGATTGAAATTCTACCTCTTGAATATGATTTGGTGAAATATACAAGAGGGTTTGATTCAGAGCGTGTCACCAAATAGTAAGATAATTCAAGATGTTTCTCAAAAAACTATCCCGATTAGTATATATCATTAATAAGGTATTTGAGTTCAAATATAAAAAAGAACGAGAAATTGAGAATTTTTAAATTGCAAAAAAAAAAAAAAAATTAATAACATGAATAAATTGCCGGAAAAAAAATTACATGAATACATTCAAGTTTACACAATCTACCATAACACAAAACATCAAAATCAAACAAGCTAAAAAAAATAGTTTATCAAAGAAAGCCAAGTGAAATATTTCACAATATACAAGAAGAGTGAAAATGTTTAATGTTTGTTTGTGGTTTTATGATACTTGTCTTTGACCCAACGAAAGCCCATAGCAGAGCCAGTCTTGAGCTTCTTAAAACCAGACGAAGCTACAGCTTTTGTCTTGTCTAAACCATGTCCCAATTTCTCCTTGTACTTAGCAGTGTTCGAGTTCGATGCAGCACCACCTCCGCTGCTTTGGACGACGGCACCACCGCCAATACGACCTCCTTTGGCGCTATTGTCCCACTGGTCAGCCCACGATGCTCCTCCGTTCATTATATATATCTTCTGAAAAAGCTTTATCTCAACAGAGATTAATTGGTTTTGTAATTTACACAAACTAAAGGAAAATTGATCTTTAAGTTTGTTTTGTGAATGTCTCTCGTTTTCTTGGCTGTGAATGTTTATATACACGAACCATTCATAATTCAAAAGAACGTATGTTCTGCGGTCAAAGCTGGTGTCCGTGAACAACAATGACTTCTTTTAATTTGCTTCTTCTTAATTTTTTTTTTATAATCGTCAACAATCTTCTGGAAGATTTAACATTATTCTATTGTAATAGAAAGAATCATGTATGTACCCGTTGAGGAAGCTTCTTCATATTCGCCTCGAGCAAGACCCTTACCTTATGGTCAAATATTTGACTTACCAACCTGAAGTTGAGAAAACTCTGGAATTTTTTAATTGTTTTTCCAGAACAGATTGGATACCAATTTTTCAACAGAAGAGAATGTAAAAAGAATGTTGCTCTGCTTTCGAGGTTAGGAGAATCCAAGTCGGGCTTGATCCAATTGCGATTTGGTTGGTTACTGTCGTATGGTTCTCTGCATGGAAGTTGCACCCTAGCTTTAAATTAGACCTAAAAGCCAAGGTGAATCTACAAGACCTTGTGTTCTTTCTTTGTTTCTCTGTTTCTAGTAGTACATGTAATTAGGTTTGAATTCTTAGTCTTGCATTTTTTTTATCTTTCTTGATCCCTTTATTTTGTCAAACGTAAATGTTTTGTCCAAAAAAAAATCAGGTAAAAAGAACAATAACAGAGGCAGGGGCTTTAGAGATGGACGAACTGTGTTTAGGGTTCTTTATCATCCATGTTTGTAAGAAACTCCTACTGTCTTTTTTTTTTTTTTTTTTTTTTTTTTTTTTTTTTTTTTGTAACTTGCGTGTGTTTTGTTTTGTAGTATGTAAGTTAAAACAACATACCTTGATTCTCAAATGGCTCAGCTCAATCATTGGTTGGTGTTTTGTGGGGGTGTTTAGGCTGCTTCCATAAATGATGTCCTCTAGATAATATCGTTAATAATATATACAATTTTCTGAAAATTGAAAAACACTGTTTAAAATTAATCCCCGATTAATAGGTATTTAGTAAAGATATTAAAAATTATAGAAATTCCATATTTTTTATTTAGACTAATTTTATTAAAGATATTAAATAAAATATTTTTTGAGAGATTTAGGGTAAATTTAGTTTAGATTTAGGAAACATTTTCAACCGAATATGGGAGTTTCCATATTTTTCGGATTTACCTAAAATATGTATACTACCTACGCAGAACAGAGTATAGCAGGCGAGAAACATATTCTTCTTTAAGGCGTCTTGTAAGGTAAAAGGTAGAAGATGTTATGGCACGTATTGTAGCCGAGCTAAATCATTGAGTTGTGGCTATATGGCGTTATCAAACTGTAGGTAGACTAAAGACATCTTTCTTGATTATGAAGTAACTTATTCTAGCTTTGTTAGAATATACAAGAAATATTAGTTTACGTTATAGATCCTTGATATATATATATATATATATATATATATATATATATATATATATATATATATATGTTTAAAACTTAGAATTGGATTTATAAATTAAGTAGATTACCAGAATGTATATTCTAACCATATGTAGAAGAAAAAATAAAATATGATTCCAATTTTTTTTAAAAAAAATTAAACATATATGTTTTCATACTTATGTTTCCAATAGCTTTCATATTTTTTATATTTTTAAAATTTAGTTTTCTATTTTTTCTATATTAGAAAGGTAAAACATGTTTAGAATTGTCAAAAAAATATTAAAAGTCCTAAAATGACAAACAAAAGTTTAAAATGTCTAATTTTTCTAATTCTCCCATTTTTTTAACACTAAATATGATTATATTAACTTCAACACGAAAGTTACAAAGTCCGACGATTACAAGCAACCCCGGAAAACATGGCCGGTGGACTAAATTTAGATCCCCGGAATCATAAGCCCAAAGAGGGAAACGAAAATAAAACAGTGAACCAAACAGAAAGACAACTACATAACAAGCTCACATCTAGAAACATCATAAAAAATTTAAAACAGATCTAGAAGGGGATAGAACAAATTGCATGTAGACTTGAGAACCTTGAATAGACATTGATGGATACAAACATGATCAAACCATCGAAACATGAGACCTCCTATAGTGAATGGCCCAGACAATTGATAATCCAAAGCAGCAAGATCCGGGAGAACAACAGAACAATATATATTCCTGTCTACAAACCGAAAATGGCAGAGTCGTAGAGTAGACGACGTGAGATGCCAGCTTAAAGCTTTACGAAAGCGCAGATCTCGATCAGATCTATTGGTTAATGACAAGGAGCGAATCCAATCAACACCAGATTCTGTCGCATGCACAAAGACATGAGGCAGAAGATCGAACCGGTGAAGAACCAAGAGTACTCTAATCCAACATGCAAATCGGTGAAAGGCAAAAAAACTAGATCGGATCAAACTGGAAGAACACAATTCTAACCAGAGATGTCTAGACAGAACTTGAACTGGATGAAGAAGATTATAACAAGGAAAAGAGAAACAAAAGGAAATTTAAACCGGACTCCGGCACTATGAGAGCAGCCGGAGCCAGCAAAGCGAAGGAGACGATAGAAGGATTCTAGAAAGAGGTTGGAGGAGCTGACTATATCTTATCTTTTGGTGATGCCGTGATGAAGCTAAAACGTATGTAAATCTGGTTTATAACCTCTAGTATACCATGATAATGTAATGCTGCCAGTTTCATGAGCCACTTTGTCTTTTTGTGGATTTTTGTTTTCTTTCCCTTGATAATGATGGTAATTAGGTGTAATTAAGTCTATACTTGCTTTAAGCGGATGCTTAGCTATAAACATTACTATCTCTGAAAATTCCAAAAAAAAATCAGTAATACTTATTCCATTCCATATTAGTTGTAGTTCTAAATTTATGCACACATATTAATAAAACAATTAATTTTACATATTTTTTATATAAAAATACCATTACGAATACACTTAACCATTAGGTGTTTTACTAATAATTATAAATATATGTATTATGATTTAAACATGATGATAACTTATTTTTCTATTTTTCATTATTTTAATTTTTTTTCTATTTTCATTTCTGTCTACGTCTCCTTAAAGGAAGGTATAAGACTATGAGATTATAAAAGTATAATTGCATATCAAATATTCTACACAATTAAGTAAAGTAATTAAGAATGTGAATTTTTGGTCTCTCTTAATCTACTTTTTATTTTTAAACCAGAAACATGTACTAAATTATCAGAAAACACTAAAACACACAAAATATAAGTAATAAACAAAAAAAAAAAGAAATAGATAAAAACAAAAGTTTGATGATAATTTAGAAGATTTTTTTTAAAAGAAAAATGAATTGAGATAACTACAATATTTCATTGTTGTTTACTTGATCAGTATATATATTGACTTATCTAAAAATTTTAATAGTTTACTTTAAATAAAGTTTTTATATTATTAAAGCTAATTTATGGTTAATTATATAATGCTAAATCTAATTCTTCATTATATATATACACATGGAACTCTCCAAACTTAATATCAAAGCATACTTTTCTTATAGATTAAACAGTAATAAAACATACACATGAAATAACTACCGAAGTAATTCAGAATACTTAATTCATAATTTCAAACTCCATGTAACAACACCAATTTGCTCTAGTCATTCAAACTCAAAGAAAGAAGAAAAACATAAAAATCCAATTAAAAGAAAACAAATATCAAAAGTACATAAATATAAATGTCAAAAACTATAATTGAAACAATTTGAATGATAAAAATGAAATTTTAAATTTTAAAACATCTTACATCATATGAATATAAAAATTGGTTCTAACTTTTTTTAAAATATTTATAACTGTAATTCCAATTAGAAGTTTGAAATAGTTATATTATTTAAATTAATAAATTAATAATTTAAGCTAAAAACTATAAGAATTTTGTGATATTTAAAATCATTATAATCATAATTTCAATAGATATTTTGAAATATTTATATTATTTAGATTTAAAAATTAATTAGAAATTTCGAAATATTCATATTATCTAAATTAATAAATTGATGATTTAATCTAAAAACTAAGAAAAATATGACAAATAAGCAAAATTAAGAATCTGGTGAAAGTTAGAATAATTATAATCATTTTACCAATTAGAAAGTTCGAAATTTTTAGATTATCTAAATTAATAAATTGATGTTTCCATCTAAAAACTAATAACGAATAAGAATATGACAAATAAACAAAATTAGCTAAAATTATGGAGAATGTGACAAATAAGCAAAATCACTTTATAAATAATAATATTGATATTTCAACCAATAGATAAATATAATAGATAATATTATCAATAGATTTTGCATTAAAAACCGAAAAGACACTTATTTTAAAACAAAAATTCTACTATAAAACGATAATTAATTTAAAACAGAGAGAGTATATACATCATTTTTATCTGCGATTAACCGTTACTTCAGGTACTTTTGGCCTTCAACCTTAAAATTCCAATTCTATTTCTAAAAATAGAATACTAAATAATAAATGTCATAAACCTCTGTTTTGTCTTTTCTTCGTCTTCTGCCACCATCTCAATCTTCATGTGTGGCCTTTTTAGATCATCTTCTCTATTCTTGCTCCCCATCATTTTTCTCTGTGGCTGATTCTATCTTTTTGCAATGTCTAACCGTTCCTTCAAGAACTTCATAGAAGAAGAACTTGGAACATTCCCACACTTCATCATCTACGCTATTCTTGAATGGATCATCATCATCCTCCTCTTCATCGACGGCCTCCTCGCGTTCCTCTCCAACCAGTTCGCCAAGCTCTTCAACCTTAGAACCCCTTGTCTCCTCTGCACTAGACTTGACCATGTTCTCGTCAAAACAAACCCTGATTTCTATTACAACGACTCAATCTGCGATTCACACAAGAGGAACATCTCTTCTCTAGCTTATTGTCATGTCCACAAGAAACTCTCTGAGATCAAACATATGTGTGAAGGATGTCTCCTCTCTTTCGCAACCGAGAAAGAATCAGATGTTGATACTTACAAATCTCTTATTGGAATCTTACATAAAGATCTTGAGCTTCTTATCGACGAACGCGAGCTTCAGCAAGCGTTTCCGGTTGCGGGTTTGAAGAAGGAAGAAAACTTCCACAGAGCTAACAACAGGTTTCAGCAACAGAAACATTGTTCTTGTTGTGGAGAGTTCTTGAAGATAAAAACCGAAAAACCAAAGAATAACAATCAATCGTTCTTTGTTGGTCCTAGTCCTTCTCCTAGGTTTTCATTCAACCAAAGAACGTTGGACTTATCTAACATCAAGTACTCAGAGTTGCCTGAGGAGGAAGATTCTGTTAACACCAAAGGTGCCTTGGGGGACACGGTTGATGATAGAACACCGAGTTTTGTAAAAGGAGGGAACAATAGATTCTTTGGGATCTCTGATTCAGCTCTGAACAGTCCAAGATGGTCTGTTAGATCTATGAAGAAGTCTCTCATGGATCAAAATGTCTCGGAGACCGAAGTGTTGGATGGAGATTCAATACTTCATCATTTGAAGAGACAGGTTAGATTGGACCGCAAGTCATTGATGGATTTGTATATGGAGTTAGATGAAGAGAGGAGTGCTTCAGCTGTTGCAGCAAACAATGCAATGGCTATGATCACAAGGCTTCAGGCAGAGAAAGCTGCGGTTCAAATGGAGGCATTGCAGTATCAGAGAATGATGGATGAGCAAGCGGAATATGATCAAGAAGCTTTGCAGTCTATGAATGGTTTGTTGGTTAAAAGAGAAGAGGATATGAAAGAGCTTGAAGCTGAAATTGAAGCTTATAGATTGAGATATGGACTGTTGAGAGAAGAAGCAGAAGAGTTTCTTGATGAACAAGAGAATGAAACTAAACTGGTCTTGGATTTGCCGGTTTGTTCTCAAAATCACGAAGAAGACTTGGAACACAAGAAAGATTCAGCAGAGGAGCCTAAAGCCAACAACGGTGGGATCATAGAAGAAGAAAGAGGTAAAGTATTCATCGGTTATATGGTTCTTGTTCTTAAAAAATCTTGAGGTTGAATCTTTTATGTTTTTTGTTACAGAAGATGGAAGCAGAAAAGCTGTGTTAGTGAAGGAGATTACAGAGATTACAGAAAGACTAAGTGCTATTGAATCAAAAGGTGAATTGTTGCAGCAAATTTCAGAAGTTTTAGATGTTAGTGAAGGTGAAGCAATTCTATATCAGATATCTCAAAATCTGCATATGCTTCGTAGTTTCATTGAAATGCCATCAGAATCATGAAATCTTGTTTACTTTTATTTCTTCTTCTATCATCAGAAGAAATACAAAACAACTACTTTTGTATCAAATCTGTATACTGAAATTATTTATTACAGCAAAGCTTTTCTCTGCTTTTCTTGTTTCTTATTTCATTTGGTTGAATCGTTCTTAGAAGTTTCACTGAAACTTTTTAACCCTGACGCCGGTAAATTGCTTTAACTATTATAAAAATGTCTTATGAAAATGTCACTTGAACAAACTCATAGAGACTTGACCAGGCTAAAATGTTATTAAACATAACCTAATTAAGATTCTTACCAACTACTTCATTTCAACCAATGAATTTCAGTAGAGTACTAAAAACTTCTCTGAACTTTTCTTCTTTAACTTAAAGACATTAGCACAAATCTTGAAATCATAATGTATTTTTGACTAAGCAGAAGACAAAGATATTTAGCCATTAAATTTGAAATATTCTTACAACACAATCAATTAAAAAAACTTTAGAAAACACAGTAAAACAGACTTTAGAAAAAGAGAACAAGTCAAAAGAGATTTTTACCAAAGACCAAGAATAACCACTATATATACAAAACAGAGGATGCTCTGTATTCATCATTCTCAATAGCAATGGCTTCTCTCTTCACATCTTTCCTTCTAACGCTCTGTCTCTTCGTGATCCCATCGCTCTCATCTGATCCTGACCCTTTACAAGACTTCTGCGTTGGCGATCTCAGAGCTTCTCCTTCCATCAATGGCTTCCCATGCAAACCATCAGTCTCAGCATCTGACTTCTTCTTCTCCGGCTTAGTCGGTCCTCTAAACACCTCAAACCCTAACGGTGTCGCCATTTCCCCCGCCAACGTCTTAACGTTTCCTGGTCTAAACACTTTAGGAATTTCCATGAATAACGTTGAGTTAGCTCCGGGAGGTGTGAACCCTCCTCACTCGCACCCGCGTGCAACCGAAGTAGGAGTTGTGATAGAAGGCTCGGTCTTTGTAGGGTTCTTGACGACGAACAACACTTTGTTCTCGAAGGTTATTAATGCAGGAGAGATGTTTGTTGTTCCTAGAGGATTGGTTCATTTCCAGTGGAACTCTGGTAAAGGTAAAGCGCGTTTGATAACCGCTTTTAACAGCCAGCTTTCAGGAGTAGTGGTTATGCCTAATACTCTGTTTGGTTCAGTGCCTGAGATTCCAAATGCGGTTTTAACCAAAGCGTTTAGGACTGATGATGCAACTGTGAACAAAATCAAGTCCAAGTTTGCTGTCTGAGTCTTTTGGTTTATGTTTTCTGAAAACGATATTTCTCAAATGATTCTATAGCAATAATCTGATACACTGATATGTAATAATAAATACGAATAAAAAATAATAATAATAATAATAAGTATGAATATATCTGAATAATCCAAAACTAAACATTAAATAAGATTCATCTATTTATATTTGTTCTCTTCTCTGTTACAATCTTTCTTGTTAGGCAACTTCATTCAGAGGACTCATCCAAGTTGTATATTTCTTTCAGATTGTTTTATTGATTCTCTGAAACTAAAACTCTTGAGGCTAAGTAAATAGTTCTATTTCCCTTCGTTATTCTATTTTGAACAGACTCTCTTAACAATCATAGCGACATTGTCAAGAGATGGTATTTAATTAATTTTTAAAAACAATCAATAGTTTACATTCTTAACAGCTAACTCAAATATCAAATCTTCCTACGTTGTAAATGGATGGTATTCAATTATACAACAAGACTTTAGATATTAGTTTGAATCAAGTTACATCGAAAACCTCTTAAACTGATGATAAAACTGTGATCAAAGGTTGTTTTGATGAGACTCTTCGTTGAGCGAGAGTGCTTATGTCAAATAGATCATATATTAGGGTTCCACCACAATTGATGTTGCCGTATAACATGAGAAAAAGGACGGTGACTGATATGATCTTATCCCATTTAAGACAGTTTCCTCTTTAGTTTTGAGTTCCAGACCATCTTCACTTCTTCTTCTTCTTTCTGTCTTTCCTGGTAAATGTCGTGCAATAAGTGACCATCTAAATCCACACAAAGCTACATAAGAATCTACAAAATTAATTTATAGTAGTTTATGATATATATATATATATATATATATATATATATATATATATATATATATATATATATATATACACAACCCGCGTCCCATTGCTGCGTGCATCTTGTTTGTAAAACTAATAACAAATCTGATTTTAGCTGTTTGTAATAATGCCCTAGTTAAGTTGTATGTTCTCGTTTAATCATCATTGGAGTTTGACCCGCGCTGATGTCTTTTTAAAAAAATGTAAATAAATATTGCTTTGTATGAATGGTGGTATATTTTTTAAAAGTAATTCATATTAAAAAAATTTGATATTTTAAACACAATAAATTTATAGTTTAAATATGATACTACCCACATTTCTTATCATATATTTATTATATTAGATTTACATTGGGCTAATAATTCTATGAAATATGTATAAAATAATATTTTGACAGATTAATCTATAATGTTATTTATGAAGTGATTTTGCTTACTTGTCTTGTTCTCCATAATTTTAGGTTATTTTGTTTATGTGTCTGTTTCTTCATGATTTTAAGCTTACTCAATAATTTTTCAAATATTTTTATATATATTTAATTATCAAACAGTTTGGGAAACATGATATGCAATATTTTAGTTATAAAATGTTTGATATTATCAAAAAGATAAAGATTATTTTATTATTTAGTATTAGATAAAGATTTATATTTAATTTTAGTTGAGTCAAAAATTTAATGAATAATTTTAGTAATATTTATTTATTCGATAATAAACATTTTAAGAAAAAGTATTATAATTATCATATACAAATTATTAGATAAATCTTATAATATTTTATAAAATTATTTTTCTCTTATATGTCACAAAAGAATTATATCTATGGTATTAAAAAGGCTGCATATTTTAGTATTTTTTTAATATAATCTCATCGATAGCATATACAATTTATTATTTCAATTTATTAGTATTTAGTTTTTTTAATATGTTTTTTAACAATTATATTTTTTTTGTAATATGTGCTACCACAAAAAATCGTGTTATGTTTCTACCAAATCAATACTCGATTACATGTCGTATGAAAAACATATAAAAATAATTGCAAAGAAAATTTTTTTTTAAAATATATGAGATTTCTTAAACATTTCATAAATGTTTGTGGAATTATTTATTTATTATAAATCATTATTTGGAAATAATATTTTCTGTAATAAAAAATAAATAACTAAACAAAAAAATTTCTATAACAATATTTTTAAAATATTAAAAACATTTGAGTATTTTTTAAAAATTGACTTAGTAATAAGCACATATTTTAATGAAAGTTTTGTCATATATGAGTAATTTGATGTTTGACTTAAATTGTTGGAGAACTTTTTATTTAGAAAAATATAACTAATAAATATTCGTAAAATTATTTTGTCTGCATGTGAGGGCAAAACACCTAGTCATATTTTATTTATCTATTATTTTAATTAACTATTTTATATTTTACAGATTAAATGAATATATCTTTATATTTATGAAAATATAGTAGATTAATCTTATTAGTTTTGTAAGGAAACCCCACAAATGTCTTATTATAATTCTATATGGTTTTCAAAAAATATATTATTGTTTTAATTATTTATATGCCTTTACAAATAATTCATATTTAAATCTTTATAAAATGTTAAAGAGTGAGACACAAAATAATATATGGATAAGTAAGCATTTCTTAAATAATTACAAAATATACCTTTGGTAATATTCTATAAATATATTAAATTGCTTTCTAAACATTTATGGTTTAGTTTATAAAAATTGTATGGCTAGTTTAAATATAATATTAAGTAGTTAGAGAGTGAACTGTTAATTATTTTGATTAAAATATTAAATTATTATGAGTAATAAAATTATTAACTAGTAAGAATAGCGAATTAGGTAAATTGTATGCTTGTTTTAAATGATAAAAACATTAATGATTAAATCGAATAGTGATTAATATGCTAATGAGTAAAGACAAAAGCTGTAATAAAATATATGACAAGCGAGTAAATGAATATATGCATAATTATAATGGTAAAGACGATAAATAAAACAGTTATGATAAGTTAAAAGATGTAGAAGTTGTATAAAACATGTTAAAATATGTAAATATTAATTTGTACTTCTATTTTAGTAAGATAGATATTAGTGAGAAATCAAATTATTAATTAGTTAGAATAACGAATTATGTAGATTTTATGCTTGTTTTAAATGATATAAACATTAATGATTAAATCTAAGAATAATGAATATGCTAATAACAAAATCTGTAATAAAATACATGACAATAGAGTAATAAATATATGTGGAATCATAATGGTAAAGACGATAAATGATATATTTAGGATGAACGGAAAAAAATAAAAGTTGTAATAAAATATTTTAAAATATATATATGTATCGTTTTATAATTTTGTCTTTAACAAGATATATATTAATGAAAAATCAAGTTATTAATTAGTTAGAATAGCGAATTAGGTAGATTTTATGCTTGTTTTGAATGATAGAAACATTAATGATCAAATTTAAGAGTATTAATATGTTAATCTCAACATATGTAGTGAAATACATGACAAAAGAGTTAATAAATATATGTGGAATTATAATGGTAAAAACTATAAATGAAACAGTTAGGATTACTGAAAAAGATGTAAAATTTGTAATAAAATATTTCATAATAGGTAGATTTTGTTTTGTATTTCTGTTTTAGTAAAAGATTGGATAGACAATATCTTCTATCTGTTTTTGTTAGTCCTTGTGTTATAAATATAACCCTAGAGACTAGAGAAAATCAGCAACAACAAAAAAAGGCGTTGAACCCTGTTTCTTCGACTGATATTTGCTTTCGTAAGTAGTCATGAGACACGAACTATCCCACCAAATCGTTAACAACCCTGAACCGGACGATGTGGGAACAATCACTGTCACGGCAAGGATCTTTGGCCAAGGTGATAACTTGACGTTCACGACTCGGTCGCTTGCAAGAGACTTCATAGAGAACGACGAGTGTAACAGCAAAGAAGACTTGAACTACTTCTTGATGGACGCCGGAATCGACCGAGGTGTTATCTTTGATGCGATAGGAGAGCTAATTATTTATGTTGATGAGGTAACGTTCCCCGCAACTAGTGAGTATTCTCCTGGGTGTGCTTTGAAAGTTCAGTTAGATCTTGTTCCTGTTCAAGTCTCGTTTAATGATACTAGCAGTATCCGGGTTCGACCCGCTAGCAAGCTCGTGGTCAAGTCGCTACCAAGAAAAATATACAGCAAGAAGATTGAAGATGAAAAGAAGATGATTAGCTTGGAAGAGTGCACGATCTGTTTGGAAGAGTTTAGCAATGGAGGAGTAGTTGTGACTTTATCATGTGGACATGAGTTTGACGATGAGTGTATCGTAAAGTGGTTTGAGATCAATCATGTTTGTCCATTGTGTCGTCTCGAGTTGCCATGTTAAGAAGATGAAATATAGCATGCCAAGATTGTCGGGTTGACTTGCGGGCTACTTATTGTATTATCTTTTTCATTCCGGTCTTTTTGTTTTGTTACTTGTAATTTTTTTATACAATATCAACATGCCATCTTTTGTTGTCTCAAACACCTGGCTAACATCAACATATAAACTATATATCACTAGTACAAATGATAAGGTTCTTAGACAATATCTTTTATATACAAAATGCCTAAAACTCCAATGAGTATCTGATCTCTCATACATACTAATACATTATGCATGGATACACACACACACACACACACACACACACACACACACACACACACACACACACACACACACACACACACACACACACACACACACTATATTTATACATATGGACAATGGCTGAAACTAGTCCTTGTTCAGCGTAAAGTCTAGTCATCATCCATAGACTATATTATTATACATGAGCCCTCTCTTGAGTTAGTTCGGTTGCTGCAATCGCCAAAGATATAGAGACATGTTCATTTTGGTAGGATCATATATATAGCTAGATAGTTCAAATGGAAGGTGTGAAACACAAACCTGTTTGTAAGAAGCTTGACCAAACATTTAATGTAGAAGCCAATTTTGATGATGATTATGCTGCTGCTGATGATGATCAATCGAAAACATGAATTGATCATGAGGGATTTGAAAGCAACCACTACTATTAGCTGTTTGATCATACAACGATGAAGGATCTTGTTGTTGTGGTAGTTGCAAATTATTCAACTCCATTTCAGTTTTTATCTCCTTCTCTTGATCTTCTTCCATTCCGAGAGTAGTACCAAATGGTGTAGGATACGAAATGTACACGCACATAAATGAAAGAAGCTCAAAAATCCATTTTTTTTAAATTTCATGGTAACTTCAAATCAAATGAGAGAACGCAACAAGATTATCATCTTTCGATGCATTGCTCATTGCTCCATGGACCATAATATTCACATTCACCAAAGTCTCAAAGCTGCGTTCTTTTACCAAAATCAAAGAGACCATGATTCCTGAACGTGTGCTCATGGTTAACACAACAGTTAGACAACTAATTGTACATTAATAATAATTCCACAACATTAAACAGTTCTTAGGAATCTCTGGTTCAGCTTCTCATTGTTTCTCTCTCAGGGTAAGCAAAAAAATGACTAACCTAATCTAGTACACATACATAGGCCTCTCCAACATTCTCCACTTCACATATCTCAAAGGCGTCTATGCCAGAAATAACCAGAGAGAGGTCTTTGTCTAGGAATCGTCTGTCTTATCATCATCCTTCAATACTGTACTTGGACCATCATCAAAACCGGACACAGGAGCAAGCTCGTTTAGGTCGAGGTAATGCCTTTTGCCTAATGCACCATCAACTTCTTCTTGGTCTGTGCCATTTGATTTGTCCAGTTGATTATTCTCTGTACCATTTGCTATCTCGGCATTATCATTGACCTCTCTGGGCTCTTCTTCTCCCTCTACTTCTTCTTCAGCAGAATTTGTTTCTGGATCATTTCCATTTTCTTCAGACTCCTCACTTCCCATTGTGAAATCCCCATTCCCTGATTCATCAGAATCCTCATCTGGCTCAACCAATCGCTTACGTTTTGCCGCTCCTGCTGCTTCATTGTCTGATTCCGAGAGCTCATATTGTTGGTAATCGATTCTTGTAGCTCTTCTACTACGCCTCAGGCCTGGCCGGAAACCATTTGACCTTGATCTTAACTTGGTTTCTCTCCGAGGCATTTTCCTAACCCTTCGGGGTTCATCACTATCTTCTTCGCTAGCACTTGAAGAATCTTCCTCCTCTTCTTCTTCTTCCTCGTACTCGGCATTGTCTTCATCCCATTTGTACTCTTCATCCCCTTTCTCTTCCTCTCCCTCAGAACCACTAGAAAACGTCTTCCGTTTACGCTTCCTCAGATATTCCTCATCATAAACAGCTTCCCCAACAATGTCATCATCGCTCCCAGACTCTACCTGATTGTCTGAAACAGTTTCAACAAAGTCCGTTGCTGAAAAACGCTGGGGACGTTGTCTGCGCCTGTTACTGTCACGACATTGTACTCAGTTAGTTTCCAATTACGTTTTTCGCAGATTTCTTATTTATGGGGAAAAGAAAAAAAAAATCAGTGCGTCTTGCCTTCTGTCCAAGGATTCATCTCTCTGCTCATCGAACTCATCACCATCAGCAAAATCAGAGGAGCTGCCAGATGCTATATCGTTCACAGGATCAGTAGGGTGGCTTGAACTTGTTGTTGATCTGCCATTCACAAGAGAGTCCCCTCTGGCTGATTCTCTTCTGTGGAGAAAAGGTTCTGGTGATGGATGTTTCTTCCTGAGATAGTATTTGTCAAAACAAGCAGAATGTAAGAGGCAATAAGCAAGAGTCACCAAATAACATGTTAAAGAAAATCAACAGCAGAGATGGTTCAATGAAATCGACGCTCAAGACGTACGTTGTTATTTTGATAGCTTCGTTTATCGACCTATCATAATCATCTGCAATGATATCAAACGATTAGTAAGGCTCATCAACCCAGTAGAAACGAGCTGGATATCTAATCAGGCAAAAATAGGAAAAACAAATACAAGCACGGGGCATTCATGAATTCCCAACAAGGTCATAACCTTACCAAAAGTGTATCTAACTGGCTTCCTATCACGGCGAGAACGACCACCACCAACACCGTCAACAACCAAATAGTTATCAAGGAGAAGAGCCTGTCTATGTTGCTTTTTCAACAGCTTCTCTTTCCTCTGATACAACAGAGACAGAGAGAGAGAGAAAAGAAAACAAATTATAACATTTGCGGAAGAGATTAATAATAAGTATCGTGAATTCAGTAGTAGAGAGGAAATTGGAACCTTGTGTTCTTTTTCTATCTCAGGCAGCATATCTCTCGTTAACTTCTTCCCCAGAGAAACTTCAATTCTACTACTACTTGAATTAAGTTTTTCCTACAAAACAAAGACACACAGCATCTCAGTCAGCAGCAAAGACATACACAGTTATATATATATATATATCGTCTATTATACTGGTGTAGTCCTTCAGAGAAGCAAAGAAAATGAGATTTCACTTCTAGTTATCCGCCAAGGAAATGCCGGTCGAGAATGACATTCAAATTGAACAACTGTGTGCTTTCTATATGATTGAATAGGATCAAAACAGGGCGCTTCGCGTTCTTTCTATTTTATCTCATTTCATTCCGGGATAGGGCCAAGTGGATTAATTAAATGAGATGGAGCGGGACAAAGATGGATTGAAGATCAGATAGATTTGAAGCATCAATTGGCAGTCAAAAGAAAAGAAAGTAATATAAGTTTCAACAGATTAAGCATAGAGTCTCTAGTCCATGACACTGTAACAACATTGCCCCAAAAGATCTCTAAGCAAGTTCTTAGCTATGCAATTATCTTTAACTCAACTAGCTTACAATCACTAAAAAGATAGACGATATTTACAAGCACTCAAAAGAGTATGCACCACGTTCAACATATTATAGAGTATAATTCCCATGTTTAGCATTTGTAAACTCCAATAGTAAAGAAGATTAATTTGAGTTACTAGCCATCACGCTATCTAACCATCACAATCACATCAGAGCCAAGCAACCATATTTCATTGCGAGAAGACCGTCATATTGAACTGTCCTGAGCAATTCAGAATAATTGAAAATCGTAGAGACTTACAGAAACATCTTGGAATTCATCGAAACTTGTGGCAACAGTTTCCCATTGGTATGTTACGTTAGGAAGAATCTTGGAACCCTTGGTTTTGACCTTAACCACCTCTGCCTTCCTTATTTCCCGATATAAACGGTGACCAATTAAGGAATCATCCTCATACCTTAAATAAGAAACAAACATATTCTATCAGAACTATGCAAACAAGGAAGTCTTGTTTAATTCTTGCATTTGCCACATACCAAAAATTGACTCCATGTGAATCACCCCCAACGCGATCTTTGCGAAAAGTAGACAGATGAACACCAGTTTTAACAGAGTTGTCAATGTAGCTTCTGATATCCTCTTGCTGTGAAATTCACAAAACCAAGTGTTACAACGATCTGGTTTCATTAGCATCGCATCAGCGAGCTCCAGAGCTTAATAGAGGACAACATAAAGTGCAAATTTACGGAGCAAAACATAACGAAAAAAATCCTTATCTACTGCAAACAGATTGACATAGAGCAGCAACAATACCTCAACACGAATATCACATAAAGCTTTCAGAATCACCACACGAATGGCTGGATCAAGAGATTTGTACGCTTCAATCTCCCGCCTACAAGATTAAGACGAGAAGCTCATAAATGCTTCCTGATCAGTTATCATGAGAATTCAGAAAATTATAACAACTCACCCTTGCGAGGCAACAATAGGAAGGTCCCCTTCTGCAACCTAAACAAGTAGGTGAAAGTCATTTCAGAACATGATATAATGCAAAAAAATAAATGAACTTCCAATATCAGATCAAAGCTGTTCAGCAATCATTACCCAGTGCCAGCAATCTCTTATTTTCCTGCACAAGACAGTGACCCAGGTATCACGAGTGAGGGCCATTCGAGTTACAGGAGGAATGGCCTGCAAAAATTGAAAAGAAATAATTAGTATATTGCTCATAGAGAGAAACTATAAAGCATTTTCGACATTTATGGTAGTAAAGAATATATCCACTACCAAATCATCTACACAGAAAAGATCTACACGATCTAGGCACAATAATTACAAATCATGATATCATTCAAGACAATGATCAAGGACCAATCAGAGAACTCTAAAGTGACTCAAGAAAGCGTTTTATAGAGAAATTGGCGACCCTAAACTGAGTAGCACGAGCCTATAATGTGTCTCTACAGAGTGACGGTAGCCAAAAAAAAATAAACAAACTTTAACAGAATCTGATCATTCAATACGCAAACAAAAGGTTTTCTATCATTAATTATTATACTAATAAGATCCTAAACTCGGTTAAGAGAGCACACAGAAGCACGCTGGTATCACAACGAGTTAGTCAATGAGACAAACTCTCGGAAGTACATTGAAGTTAATACTTAGGAAAGCATCAATAAGACAACAAAAGGGATAGCCAAAGCAGCAACCTTTAGGAGAGGAATATGAATGTCGCTTAAAGTATCGTTAGGATTGAGTAAAGCCGTTTCAAACTCCTCCACTGAAAACTCCGCATTGATCTTCAAAAGCGGCCTAAAAACCTTCACACATCCCACAAAAAAGAAACAAACTTTTCAGAGTAATGAAAACACACAAAACTCAGAATCGAAGAGATAGAGAGAGAGAGAGAGAGAGCTCACATGCAAGAAATTGAGCACGGAAGCAAGTTCCCACATGGACCTAAGATTCCACCGCGGCATCTGCGAAGGCTCAGGTGGCTGGACAAGAGAAGTGACGATTTTGCTCTTGACGGAACTCCCTCCACCGCCGCATTGCCTCTGAACATCATCATCTCCGTCCTCCTCCTCTTGATCATCGTCTTCTTCCTCCTCAACCTCTTCCTTGCGCCGATACTCCCGTTTATGCTCCTTCTTAGGCGGCCTGAACTTTCTCTCCGCCGCCTGCTGCTCTTGAAGCCGCTGCTGCGCCCTGACGGTGCAAGCGCGCGACGGCCTCGTCCTCCTCGTCTCCTCCGCGGGAATTTCGGTATCCTTCACCGGAGAAACGTCGCCGGCGGGAGAGCGGCGGTCCCCGGAGAGGTCAGGGTCAGGGACGGCGTCGGAGGAGGAACCCATCGAGAGATCGGAAATTAGGGTTTTTGATTTAATCGAAATCGGCAGTTAATTTTGAGATTGTGGGGGAAATCGAAATCCAAATCGGTTAAACGAAGGAGGAGCGTCGAGTGGTGGGTGTTGGGTGTAAAACGCTGTCGTTTCGGGGATGTGTTGGGGTGGGAGAAGAAGAAGGAGACAATCTTGATGAAAATAAAAGGGATTGGTAAATTTTGTGTCAAATAGGTCTCTCTCTCTGAAGTGAATGATGAGAGAAAAGGACTCAGCGAGTGAAAAAAATAAAACTGGAGGAGAGGAGAAATAGGGGCAAACAAAAGCTAGGGCTCTCTCTCGAGATATTTATATGAGGTTTTTGTTAAGACAAGAAAAAAAGGAATGATGATGTGGCTTCTTCAATTTATTGTAATTTTACTGTAATATACATTTTTAAAAAGTTATAGCAAATTTTGACCAAAAACAATTAGAGCAATTCTTGAGCTAAAAGAAAAAAAGAGTAGATTGTAGCTGATAGTTATAATGAACCTATCAGAACTTTTTAAAAGTATGAAAGAAAACATAATTTTGTAATCTTACAAGTAAAAATAACCATGAGTATTAATGTATTATGAATGATTAGTAAAATCAACATGTTTCGTTAAATCTTAGTGAATTAATACTGCTTTGAAAGTATAAGTAACTCTCTGTTACATAAATAACATTGATTTGGGAAATTTCACTAGATACGATTAACATGACAATTGACAGTTGAAGTACCTCATTAAAAGGCTGCTGATTAAATAACACACGTAAAGCAAATGACCTCTAGAGCAAGGATGATCATTAAAGACCTTTTTAATTACGTCCAAGGAGATAAAGTAAGATCTTGACATTGGTTCTCACATTGATGTTTCATTTATGTCACACAACGACTAAACTCCATAGACTCATTTAACATTCACTTTACCAACACATAATTCTACATGAAAAACAAAGAACCTCACACAAATTAATACATATGTACTTGTATTTACACAATATATATTCAACAATCATTACAAGTAATACAAACACAAATGGCACTGTACAACATTACGTATAATGATAATCCACAAGTCACAGCTTTTATCGACGATGCAACCTCTTCTCGAAGATCTGTTGATAAAGTTTCTTTGTCCGGAACACCAACGCACACGAGACAAGAAACCCGAGGAAAGCAACAGATGCAATAATCACAAAGGACAACCGGAAACAATGAGGACCATAACACGTGTTACCTTCTCCAATAATGGTCTTATCATAGATATAACCAATCAATCTCACTGAGAAGATATACGAACCCATAGGACTAGCAATCGAAATGGTGTTATAGATTGTGCCCATATGCTTCACCCCGAACAACTCCGACGTAATCGTCGGCATTAACGACCATTGTGAGCCATAACATATCCCTACGATGACCGAACCGACGTATAGGTTTCCTTCAAAACCAGAGGCTATGATCAGATGACCTATGGTCATGGCTCCTAGAGTCGTAGCCATTAGCAACGGACGTGGCCATCCTTTTTTATGTAGCAATGCATCCGATGCATAGCCAGCTCCAAACCGACCGATAAAGTTCCATATGTTCCACAAAGATAGCAATGCGTTTATCTCCACGATAGAGTAACGAAGAGATTCACCTATTTGTCTCATGTTGTTTATGGTGGAGATCCCTGATCCCATTCCACATACCATCGCAAGAAACAACAACCAGAAGTCTACGCTACGCATAGCTTGTAAGAGATTCGAGCTTTTATCTTCAACCACCACCAAGCTCTCTTCGACATTGTCTACCAGAGGAGAATAACATGGTTTTTCGATATTGTCTCTACGTGCTCTTACCGCAATTAGCAGAGGCGAGGCAAGGAGAACGAGTAGAACTGGAAGCGTGACGGTATTGGCCCATGATGGTAAACCAAGAGTGCTCTTCAGAGTGATAGTGATCGTAAGGTAAGCTGCAATGATAAGAGACAAAGTTGACAAACCATCTAAATTCTTCTTCTCATCGACTGTACTTGTCTCATATATCCTGACCAATGGCATCACCAGTATAGAGAGAAGTGACGGTACTATTGCAAGTAGAAGAATGAAACTCTCTGGATCTCCAGGGCATATTGTTTCATAGAGTTGTATTAACATTGCTCCACTTAGACCAACAAAACCCTGCAAAGAACAAGTCCAAGGGATAAGAACACCCCCCCCCCCCATCGGTATAGTATCTAAGATGTGGTCTTAAATCAAATAAAACTAATATTTTAATAACTTTTAATTATGTAATTAGATTTTAGTGAAATTTTAATGTTTAAAGAGAAGTTAAACTAGTCACATATTTGACATTGGTTATCAAAGTATTTAGAGATATAATTTAGGAAACTTTTGTTTCCTCTCTCTTAATTTTCAGTTTTTTGCTTTTCTTTAATTACTAGATACTTAGTAAGTATCCATGGTTAGAGGTGCTCAGCATAAGGTAGACTTAGGCTGTTAGGTTTTTGAGTTTTAGGATTAAGCTTTGCATGTCTCGTTAAAAATATACTTCAAATTTAGATATAATATCTCATTTTGATCTTAACTTATTTTTGATCCGAACTCATTTTGGATGAGAATATTAATACTCTTAGATTGTGTACTTTTACGACTGAATCAAAATAACATGAATAAAATATATGGGATATTGATTTAGTAAACTCATTTTCGATATTAGTTCAAATCTGGGGGGGGGGGGGGGGGGGGGGGATGGAGGATTTTAGGTATCGGATCAGGTGTGCAAGTGAGTTTTCTGTTAAATTAACATATCGAATTTACAAATGCCCAATAAATCAATTCTAAGCAGAACAAATCAGTTTTAAATACTAATTGGGCCTAAACAGTAGCTGATAAATCAACTCTAGCAGAGCAAATCAACTCTAAACAGTATAAACGACTTTAATTACCTTCATAATACCAACGGCAGTGCCACCATAATCCGCGAAATTCTCAAGGGAGCTCACAACGTTGGCCGTATTAAGAAACGTTAAAGACTGAGCAGCTATTAACATAAACAGACACATAACCGGAACCGGCGGTTGTCTAATCAAACCGGTCACGGAAGCCCATATAAGGAAATAACCGGTGAAGGACAAAACCGCTCCGACCAAGATCACCACCCAAGGACCTCCTCTACCTTCCCGTCCGTCACTCTCACGTCTACGGCGATTGAAGGTGGCTGCAGTGTACAAAAGTCCAGATAAAACGCCGACGTTACCACCAATGTCTTTGAAGACGGAGACTGTGTCAAGGGTTGATTGGTCGTAGGATTGAGATGATTTCAAGATGGCCGAGTAGATTCCGAAGGTGTAAGAACCTCCTAATGTGCACTGGATCCATATGCTCGCTGTCATAGCCATCCATTTCGTTCTCATACCCGCCACCGCCATCGTCCTCCGTGTGTTTTGAGCCGGAGAATAAAACAAAAGCTATAATCGTTTTCTGCCTCTAGGCGCAAAGTGACATGCACGAATATTTGATATTTTTTTTCCCTTTTGTGTGTACGTGTATAATAAAGTAATGGTGGTGGATTTATCATATGATGTTTGAAAAAACTAAAAAATGTTTAAAAATAAAATAATGCAGAAAAAAATAAATAAAAACGGAAAAAATGTTAGTAAACGACAATTTCATTGACTATAAATGGGGGACATGGCCTGGGGTCAAGTAATAATCCCGACACAAGTGTGTTATGATTAAAGCCTTATTGCTTGTTCCACTTTCTTAATATAATCTCAGATATATTATTGCAAGAGGAAGATAACTGAAAAGCAGAGGACAGGTGACTGGACACACTTTAACTTATGACACAAGCTAAACACTTCATAAGTTGCAATCGATTTAAAAAAAAAAAAGAAGCTAAGCAAACACACAGAAAATGCATCCTCTTAACATAAGACTGATCAAGCAAACACTTGTTGAGAGAGTCATCACATGGTCCACATCCAACAAAACAACCTGATCAGTTTCCATTCTCTGTGAAAGAAGGTGAACCAAACATGTTGCACAGCTCTTCAACTGCTTGTTTCACAGTTGATGTACCAATGATTCCGCCGTGTTTTGAGTCGGAGAAGAAAACAAAAGCTAAAATCGTTTTCTACCACTTGGCGCAAACTGGCATACACGAATATTTGATTTTTTTCTATTTGACCAACTCGCTTTTTGTTTGCATCTCTTATTGGGCTTTGAACCAGTTATACGTAGGCCCATTTGTTAAGAGAAGGCCACGTGGAGACTCTAGCTTCGCGTTTTGCACGCTACGACCACATGCTAGCACGTGCGGGAGGAGACGGAACGGGGAGATTAATCAAAGGCTTATTTACTAACAGAGAGGTCAGTTAACGGGGACCCTGACAGTCTGACTCATTCAATCAATGAACGCCAAATTTATTGTTGTCGGAATTTAATAACTCAAATATAAATATCTGGTCACGTCAACTATTAAAACTTTTAACATTCTGTCGTCTTATGATCATTCTTCATCTTATTTCAGTTTTTAGAAAAACTTTATTTCATGGTTGTGTAACCTAATGTAGTGGATACAGGACATATCATAATGATGTTTTTAAGGGATTTTTTATGTCTTTATGATGTTTGACAAAATGAGATTTTGATATCTTTATATTCAAAATTTGCAAGATTTACTGTATTTGATTAACGTTACTGATAAAATTATACAAATAAAATGACAACGTTCCAAAAAATTGTTAGTAAACGACAGTTAAACAAGTTAAGAATGGTGGGGTCACTGTAATAGTCCCAGCACAAGTGGGTATGATAAAAGCCTTGTTGGTTGTTCGATCTTTCATAACGTCTCCATCACTTCGAATATAGTAAAACTCTTTAAACCCTCTCAAATATATTAATTAACAAATCCTCGATCTATAGCGGAGAAGAGCTTGACGAGGAGGAGGAGGATGCTCGAGCCTTTAAATAACCTACTCCTTTTGTCAACGCGTTTCCTTCTTCCTCTTCTTTCTTCTTGCTCCTCTCCTGTTCATGGTGGTGGATGGGAGTCGGGGATCCTCATAAACCGCCGGATATTGCCTCGACTTCTTCTTCCTCCTCCTCTTTGGTGGTTTCCATCGTGAATGCTCGGTTATCGGATTCTCCGATTCTCTTGTTTGTATACTTTCACAAGGCTTTCCGTGCGCAGCTGGCGGAGCTCCAACGACTGGCCGGTGATGAGGTCCGGGACGGTTCTCATCTAGCAGTGGAGCTCCGGCGTAAATTTGATTTCTTGAAGCTTGTTTATACGTACCATTCTGCAGCCGAAGACGAGGTTAGAAACCTAGAATATCTCCATATGTTTACGCTGTTTATAGATGATGAAACTCTCAATGAGGAAATATCGAAATAAATAAAACTTAGCAAATGTCAAACATTATTATTCTTAGAACTTAGCAAAACTGTGTTTATTTTAGGTGCCAAAGACTCATAATAGGACAAATAGAGATCAAAACATCTTAAAGTTTTTTTTTTTTTTAAAGTCAACGAGTACACGGTGATTTATAGAATCTGACACGTAAACTTAAATTTTGCAACATACTCCACTGTAATAATTCACTGTATTAGTCTTACTTTGCTTTCTGTATTCTTGTAAATCCATCTTGAATTGTTCCAATTTTATTTCTTATCACAACACTTATGCATTGTTCTTTTTTTTTGCTGTCATGGCAGGTTATATTTTCAGCGCTGGACACACGTGTGAAGAACATTGTTTTTAATTATTCGCTTGAACATGAATCCACAGATGATCTTTTCACTTCAATATATAATTGGCTACATGTTCTTGAAGAGGAAATAGAGAACACGGAAGATGTTCTTCGTGAAGTTGTATTATGTATAGGTACCATTCAGTCATCCATATGTCAACATATGCATAAAGAAGAGCGTCAGGTACAAAGGTTTTGCTTGTCACACAAGTCAAACTGTCTTTCACAATATGGTTCAGAAAAAAACTAATCTTTATCTTAAGTATGCAGGTGTTTCCTTTGTTAATTGAGAACTTTTCCTTTGAAGAACAAGCATCATTAGTGTGGCAATTCATCTGTAGTGTTCCAGTGATGATACTTGAAGAAGTTTTCCCATGGATGATATCTTTACTCTCTCTCAAGGAGAAATCTGAAGTTGAGAATTGCGTGAGAAAAGTTGTCCCAAAGGAAGTATCTCTGCTACCGGTAATATTTTATATTGAGATATGACTTAAGCTTCTCTTCTCCTTTTTTTTCGCAAAATGTAACATCATTTAATTTTATTTCTGAAGGTTGTAAACTCTTGGTTGGTTGATGGTACTCAATCTTCTTCTTTTGGGGCTCTTACAAAGATCATGAACAACTCATCTCATCAAGCAGATTTACCAAGTGGGTTGTTTCAACATTTTTGGCAGTGGAGTAAAATGTCCTTTTCTATTTCAAATACAGGACACGCTCTGATGCATGGTATTAAGCTTTGGCATAATGCTATTAAAATAGATCTATTTGACATTCAAAAAGGATTATGCCAGTTGAATTCCCCAAGCCTTTCACTAGACCTTAATGTGCTCGTGGCTCGGCTAAACTTCCTTGCTGATATCCTTATCTTTTATGGGTAATAATTATACCTTCTTTGATAATGATATGTGTAGCTTCTTGGACTTGCTTTGTTTCTTATCCTCCCTTTTTTATATGAGAAACTGGTGACATACTTTATTGCAGCAATGCATTTAAGAAGTTCTTTTACCCAGTGTTTGAAGAAACTGCTGATCAACACTCTTCTGCTTCCAAACAATTCACCCTTGATGGCCATGTGGAAAACTTCAAAAGGTTTCTAGACCTTGAAACTGGAACAAGGAGTGACCGTTTTGTCATTAAGCTTCAGAAGAAACTCGATTCCCATATATTGATAGTAACAAAGCAGTTTTCTGTAGAGGAAACAGAGGTAAAAACGGTTTTATATTCTTATCTACTTCAGTCGTTTTTGGCTTTAGTTTTAGTATTTTAGATTCTAATTTTACTCATTTGTTCTCTAGGTATTCCCCATCATCAGCGTGAACTGCAGCATTGAAATGCAGAAGCAACTCCTATACATGAGCCTTCATGTCCTGCCTTTTGGGTTGCTCAAGTGTGTTATAATGTGGTTTTCTTTTCAGTTATCAGAAGATCAATCTCAATCAATTATTCAGTTCCTAAGCTGGGAAGATTCCTTTCCCAATAAACCTTTTGCCCATCTCTTGTTGCAGTGGTTTCGCTTCAGTTATTCTGGCAAAACATCACTTGAAAGTTTCTGGGATGAACTCTCCTTTATGTTCAAACCGAAACGTCCTGTTGTTGAAGAGGAACACACTGAAGCAGCTTCTGGCTCTTTATGCAAAGGATCTGATCCTTATTTTCTTGTATCTATTGATCTACCCTACTCTAGTTACATGAAGGAGACACCCTACTCTAGTGCAATGACTCAGCAAATACTTATCCCAGTAAAGCTCAAGCCTCTTCAACAGCTTCCTGGTCTTCTTGGTGACAAGAAAACTGGCGATGATCAGTTACTTATGGACTTGAAACCAATCGACCTGCTTTTCTTCTTTCACAAGGCAATGCAGAAGGATTTAGACTACTTTGTATGTGGTCCAGCTCGGCTAGCATCAGACTGTAGCTTCCTCAGAGAGTTTCATCAGCGATTTCATCTCATAAGGTTCTTGTATCAGCTACATTCAGATGCAGAAGATGAGATTGCATTTCCAGCTCTGGAGGCAAAGGGTAAACTACAAAACATTAGTAAGTCATACAGTATTGATCACCAACTTGAAGGTGAACACCTAGATAAAGTATCATTCCTTTTGAATGAGATGGCAGCACTGGGCCACTACAAGAATGTGAAATATGTGAAGCTGTGTATGAGCCTCCAAGATGTATGCAAATCCATTCAAAAGCTATTGTCTGAGCATCTCCACCGCGAAGAAACCGAGCTCTGGTATCTGTTCAGGAACTGCTTCACTATAGAAGAACATGAGAAAATCATAGCATGCATGCTAGGAAGAATGAGTGGAGAAATATTGCAGGATATGATTCCATGGCTAATGGAATCTTTGCTCCCTGATGAACAACGCGCTGCGATGTCTTTATGGCGTCAAGCCACAAGGAAAACTATGTTTGGTGAATGGTTAACAGAATGGTATACTAGTCATGTTGTAGGAGAAGATACAGGAGAAGCAAATAAGGACTCATCTGAGGATTCAGATCCACTAGATATTGTCTGGAATTATCTCTTTGAAGGAACTACTGATGAGGACAGAGAGAGTATTTTCAGCAAACCTCTTGAAGTTTCAGAGAAAGATTCAAAGGGTACCATGAATAAACTACTTGGATCTCCCAATAACAACAAGGAAGAAGAAAATGGTCAAAAGGAGGAACATCATAAAGAAATGTCAGAAGGTAAGAAGGTATGTACAGGAGCTGATGAAAGAAGGGACACTAAACAAACTTACAGTAATTGCCAGATGGGAAACTCTGCTCAAGCTTTTCAAATGGCTCAGAAATCAAGCCAATATGGCCAAGACATTAGATATGAGTACCTCTTATCAATGAGTCAGGAGGATGTGGAGGCTACACTTAAAAGAATATCTCATGACTCTGCTCTGGATCCTCAGAAGAAAACATATATCATGCATAATTTTTTAATGAGGTAAGTGCTATCTACTTTTAGTCATCTTATAGTACATCCAAGATAGGTGAGACCTGTGTTTAGTCTTGTATATATCTGTGTTTAGACACACTTAGGATCGGATAGGTGTCCAAGAAGGCAAGAATCACCTTTAAGATAAGTTTAAATATGATGTTGTTCTTTGTTGTGACTTACACTAGGTTGTATAATTTTTCAGCCGTTGGATTGCTACACAAAAGATACATAATCTTGAACCATCCACTCTCGCAATAAATGGCGAAGCAGTTCCTGGTCAGCATCAATCTTATCGAGATCCTCACAAGAATGTACTTGGTTGCAAACATTACAAGAGGAGTTGCAAGCTTCTTGCTCCTTGTTGCAACCAGCTCTTCACATGCATACGGTGCCATGATGAAGAGGTTGATCACTTAATGGAGAGGTAGTGTGACATGTTTGTTTGTCTCTATTTCCATCTTGTTTCACCTCACACACCCTTTATTTTTTTAATGGTTATATAGGAAGCAGGTTACAAAGATGATGTGTATGAAATGCATGATAATCCAACCATTAGGTACTACCTGCTCAAATGTTTCATGCAGTTCATCAATGGGAAAATATTTCTGCAAAATATGCAAACTATTTGACGACGAAAGGTAAAATTATTCTGCTTCAGCATATTTATTCTTTGCATTTTCTGATGAAATCCTTGTTTTTGTTGTGTGGTTTGACTACTTGTAGGGAAATATATCATTGTCCCTATTGCAATCTATGCCGAGTAGGGAAAGGGTTGGGGATTGATTACTTCCATTGCATGAAATGCAATGCTTGTATGTCACGGACTTTAGTAGAACATGTATGCATAGAGAAATGCTTAGAAGATAATTGCCCGATTTGTCATGAGTACATTTTTACCTCGAATTCTCCAGTGAAGGCTCTTCCATGTGGTCATGTGATGCATTCAACATGCTTTCAGGTACTCAAATATCTCAATATGTTTGATACCAATTACATATGCTAAACTTTTATGGGTGTGTTTTGTTTTTTTTGTCGTAGGAGTACACATGTTCGCATTACACATGCCCTATTTGCAGCAAGTCATTAGGGGATATGCAGGTTAGTTACACCAAAAGTCTGGTTCTATCCTTGAACAAATACATAAAGATTAGTGCAGTAGAGATTAGCTAGCTAATGGCAGCAATCAAATGCTACTAAAAAGAAAAAGAGAGAAATCAAAACATACTATTTGGTTACCAACAATCATCATGAAAAGTGACACCATAGTGTTAAATCTAGTTCTTGTGTCACACAGGTGTACTTTAGAATGCTAGATGCACTGCTCGCAGAACAAAAGATGCCAGATGAATACATAAACCAAACTCAGGTTCCTTCTCTTCTCTCTGGATCTTATGCAATGCATCATCCATCCATTAGTTGTCTAGGTTTAAGCTAAACACAAGATGGTTTGGTTGCAGGTAATAATATGTAATGACTGTGGTAGAAAGGGAAACACCCCTTACCATTGGCTCCATCACAAGTGCTCTTCCTGTGCCTCCTACAACACCAGACTTCTCTAATGCTTCTTCTTGTCCCATTGTACATGAGCAAGTCTATTACATCTTTTGTTTCTTCTTTTTCTGAAAGCATTTGATTTTGTATGGAAAAAATAAAATTCGACACAGTTTGTTAAAACAAATTATTTAAAAAAAAAAAAAAATTAAACTCAGATATATTATTGCAAGAGGGTGATACAAATGACTGGAGAGATATAAGTATATCCCTAACCTTAACTTATGACTTATACAAGCTAAACAATTCATAAAATGCAATCGGACAAAGAGAGATAAAAGCCTAATATGAAAACAAACACTCACAACAAATGCATCCTCTCAACATAAGACTGCATCAACCACCTGTTGAGAGGCTCACCACACCCAACGAAACAGCCTGAGTTTCCACTCTCTGTGAAAAACGGTGAACCAAACATGTCGAACAGCTCTTCAACTGCTTGTCTCACCATTGATGTACCAGTCACTCTACTACGTCTTCCCCAACCAGTTACTATATCAATCCGAGAAGGACAAGTTCCTGAGACTAGCATCTGCTTACGAAACCAAGCAAGCGTCCTGGACAAAGCGGTTACTGCAGTTCCTTCTGACATTACATGGAGATTGATAAGCCAGTAGCTGCTGCTTTTCTCCCTTAACGCATCAGGAAAAACGTTTTTCTGTGCTGCAACTTCCCACACAGATCCCGCCTCTTCTTTTTGCCCTGACTTGTGTAGAAAGTCAACCACCGCGTCAACAAGTCCTCTCTTGCTCTCTCTGTCCTCGCTGTGCATCAGATCCAAGAAGCTGTTCACATGATTGCGCACGTTTTGCCCATCAGGACCTGCAGATGGCATCTTGAGGAGAAACATATGTGCCGGATGACCAGTGCTTGCCATCAGCTGACCACAGTAACCCATATCAAGTTTTGACCGACCATCTGTGCAACAGCTCAAGAGCAACGTGTACGTCTGCAAAGAGGGGCGTAGACCAAGCGCCAGCATGTTCTGTAACAACTCTTAAGCTTCCCTTATCTTATTAACCCTAAGGAAGGTACTAAGAAGCAAATTGCAAGTAGGAACATTAGGTAGCAGACCAGCATGAAGCATTGCTTGATACCAGTACCAAGCCTTTTCAACATTACCAGCTTTCCCCCACAAATCCACCAAAAGACCATAAACCGGCTCATCAGGAATCATATTATGTTGCTGCATCTCGGTGAAAACAGCCTCTGCTTCCTCTAGATACCCACAGTGTCCAAGCACCTCCATCACAATGCTATACGTCACTTTATCAGGTTTGAACCCAGCGTTTTGCATGTCACGGTAAAGCTTCAACGCGCTCTGATAGATCCTCGCTTTGGCATGCAAGTCTATCATGATGTTGTAAGTGACCAAGTTAGGTGTACAGCCCTGATCAACCATGTCACAGAAGAGCTTGTGTGCAGCAGGTAAATGCCCAGCTTTCCCTAGACAATTTATGATGACACTGTAAGTGAAAGTGTCGGTTGAAATACCCGCCGCTTCCATTCTCTGGTGCATATCCATTGCAGTGTCGAGAAACCCAGCCTTGGCATGAATGTCTATAAGAGTACAGTATGTTACACGGTCTGGTTTGCATCCAGCCTCTTGCATTTGGTTGAACACATTCATAGCTTCATTAAGATAATTAGCACGGCCATAGCTGTGGATAAGTCGGTTATAAGTAACCGTGTTTGGACGACAACCATCTCTAACCATCTCATCGAGAAGCTTGTTTATCGCACGGAACTGTTTAGCACGGCCGAGGTTACCAACCATGGTAGTGTAAGTGTGCTCGTCATGCTTAAACTTAGGCTGCCTTTTAAGCCAGTAGAAGAAACCAAGAGCGTTTCCACAGTCATTCATCTTCTTGAGAACTTGGTTTGCTTGATATGGACCCATCGTTACCCAGAGATTCTCAAGAGCCTCTTCAGCAGCAGGGCCCCACCTGAACGTTTTCAAAATGCTGGAAACGTTTTCCACCTCTTTGACATTACAATGCTGCCTTGACGATGTCAGAGCTTGCCCGGTATTACAATACTGCCTTGACGTCAGAGCAGACCCTGAAGCTGCCACTTTCATCATTTCGCTTGGCAAAAACCTGTTTTGCAACATGCTTGTCCTCTTGCCACCAGATGTGTGATGATACCTTTTCTGTACTGAGGCTTGTTTGAATCCTTTAACAAATCCAGCTTCCTTAGCCCCTCGGAAGCTGCTGCTACTATGATTTCTAGTTTTACCAACTGAAGAAGACTCTTTTGAAGCTGATCTAGGGTAAGCTTTGGCCAAGTCCTCTCTTCTTATAACTTTCACATTCGAAGACTTGACACTTGCAATAGGCCGAGCTGGATCCACCATACAGCTCTTCCCTAATCCAAATACTTCACTCCCTCCATCAGATGAAGGAAGCTTAAAGTTAGCTAAATCAGACAAAATACTAACCGCTGCATAACCAGCTCTGAAAATCTGATCCCCAATAGGTACTGAAGAAGAAGAAGAAGCTTTCTCCTCTGTTGATGCATAACTAACCGAATGCGGTTTACTAGGCAAAGCAGGAGAAGAAGAAGAGCAAACACGCTGTGGTAATAGAGATGGCCGACCAGAACCATCAACTTTCTTCAGAACAACCGGTTTATTATCAGCCTCTCCTGGTAATATGCTTCCCACTACAAGAGGCTTAGGGACAATACTTGTTGGTATTTTTCCAGCTTCGTGCCTAAGTTGCTGGCGTCTGGAGACACAAGGCTCATCTTCGTTGAACGCAGAAGAAGAAGAGCTCCCATCAGCTGCACTTGATCTAGATCCACTAAGGAAAAAGGATCTTGCTGAGCTTGAAAGTTTGCTGATTTGCTGTGGACGCATCATTTCTCTGCAGGGAAATGAAAACTCAAAAAGATTCATATATACAAACCAAACCATATTCTGTACACAACAACTAGCTTCGTTTCCCAACAAGTCAAAAGTCTTTAACTTTATTGTATACTCACAAGTGAATCATACGCGCACTTCGAAATAAGTCAAATTCAAAATAAAAAAGTCTAATACTTTTTTTCCAGTCACTCCCAAAAGTTTGAGCTGAAAATCTCTAGAAAACGCTTAAAACCAAGAAGAGACAACAGAGACAAAGACACGAAACACAACGTGGGATTGTAAGAAAGTGAAGATTAAACACAACAGCGTCCATTGATTTAAGGGAAGAGATCACTAGTCACCTGAGTAGCTAACGTTATGGTTTTTTGGTTTCCCTGTGAGACTCTTCAGAGGGGAATTGAAAACAATGGAGGCGAAAGGGTTCGTTCGTCTTCCCGTCAAGATTGAGAGAGAAGCGTTCATCTACTCTTCTCCAGGCATGTTGGCTCACACGGAGAGAAGGAGGCTGCCAATTCAAGGTCACAGCTTTTTTTTCTTTCCTTTGATCTCTGTTTTTATTTATAGTTTTCATAGAAACCCCTGAACTTTTATTTGTTTCTAATAGTACACGAAAGACTTATTCCGTTCAGTATTTGCCCAATTCTTAAATTGAAATTACCTACGCTTTTAGAAATTATTTGTCACAGTTAAATATTATTTTGTTATCTGTATTTGATTTTATAATGGTTTATTACATTGATTAAAGTAATATTTTGGTGATTCAGAAATATTAGTGTCAATTTTAAAATTTGAGTGTTGGATGGTATTTTTGTAAGAATCTATGGCTGTGGCTAAAAAAGGAGGAGCACAAGTTGAGCCTTTTTCGCAATTTCTTCTTTTACCTTTTCCACCTTTGGCTATTTCTAATTTGCAACGTAGAAGCTTTGCCTTCCTCAAGTTTCGCAAGTCTTCGCTGTACACGTGGTGTTCGCTTTCATGTCTTGCTCGTGACTGTCCTGTTACTTTAGGATTCAAAGTGATTATTCTTTCTTCTGGTATTTGAGAGATATATTTGGGTGGAGGTTGTGAAATGGGAACTTTTAACGGAGATAAATAAGATAACAAATGTGAAAAAAATTTATTACATTTTTTTGTCATCGGGTAAATTAATATTGATTTTGAAACAACACATTACACACAAAGCTGGCTGAAAATATATTTTCACCGGAGCCAAGAGCTGACAAAGACCTAAATTCCTCCAGAACCAAATTCAAACAAACCAATAAACTTCTAACTAGAAACAACAGAAGATCAGCTTTAGAACAGGTAAGCCAAAGAAAGACAATGCTCGGATGAAAAAATTCAACCTCGACCACAACAAGCAAAACCTTCAAAGAGAAAGCTCGAAACCCATTAAAACCAACTTGAAAGGAGGCCAAATAAAGCACACATTGCGACCAACACCAAACATAGAATGAATCCAAAGAAGTTAAACTCCTTAACTGTTGCTGAAACACCCTTCAATTCCAACTAAGACTCGCCATTGAATCTTGATCGGGTTCTCCACACGCCTCTTTTGTCGCGCCACTTACTCACCCCCACACCACGGCCAAGCTTAGAAAGGCTTCCCCAAGTCACTTTATTAATATACAACTATTTATTGTGTGACAAAATTTGCAAGGAATTTTTGGATAGTTGTCTGTAACTCTGTAAGCAATCAAGAATGATTGTATTGCAGTTTGCTTAAATCTGCAAGGCCTTGGTCTCCATTCATTCTATGATTAATTTAAAAACAAAAGGTGGACTCTTAAATCTCAATTGGCCCATTTATCTCAATTATATTTACAAACTGAGAAGGCCCGTTTATTTAACAGAGTAAACCCACAGATGCAAAGGTTCTGACAATAGTATTTAAGATTGTATCTTTCAAAGTACAGACTAGATACGTCCTATAGAAACATACTTTGGGGGCTGACAATAAGTTGTATGCAAAAAGTTGCCATAACAACATGCAGCCACGAGAGTTTAACCCATCATCCCAATTTTTTTCAAACATAATCATTCGTTCAACAAATAGAACTTTTCCAAATATTTGTCACATCTTTTTTCTTTGGTTATAGTTTCACGCTATGTCAGCTTTAAATTAGTTGCCTACGATAATTCATCCCCATCATATTCTTTTCCAAGTATTCTCACGTTTTCTAATTGTATTTTCACTTTCTGCCAGCTTTAAATTATGTTGCTGACGATAAAGTTCTGAGAGAAATGCATGAATATAATAGTATCAGTTCAAGTTTTTTCAGTAGGTTCATAAATAGGAGTGTGAAAGGTCTTGCCGCGCAATAAATTGAAACCGCTGCTTTCTGACCTACCACAGATTAATATGACCGAATCATTTGACAAAAATAAACATAGAAAATACTTCTTATGCAACCTACCATATATAGCTTTGATACAAAATCATTTCAACTTCTACGTACTTAATCCACCCACATCACATGTCCCTTAAAACAAAAGGCACTTGAGTTCCAGTGGACGCCGTAATGTAAATCCAACAAGAACGAGAACGAGTATGAGACTGAACCTGTGGAGAAGTCAGGATAGGAAGACTTGTGGTTTCTGAGCCAGACATAAATAATGTTATCATTGATTTTTAATTGTTTCTTATGTTGACTTCCGTTATTGAAATTTTCGGTCAATTTTTTGTTTGGGTTACAAGACTTTCTTAATTTTGTAAAAACGCAGTAACTATTGCTCATAAATTCATAATTGACGGTCTTTTTACACAATACTCCTTCTGTTTCTGAATAAGTGTTATTCTGACATTATTCACGCAAATTAAGAAATCATTTAATTTTGTATGTTTTCTATATAAAAACACTATTACCCATACAATTACTCATATTTCAACCAATAGAAAAATAATTTGCAGAATAAAATCAATAAATTCTGCATCGAAAATCTAAAACGACACTTATTTTGCAACAAAAATTTTTCTCTGCAATGACACTTATTAAGAAATGGAGGGAGTATGTTCTTTATCATTTTTCTTGTCGGCAATTTCTTCCTATCTAGAATCTAAGAAAGTTCTTTTTTTTTTTTTTTTTTTTGAACAAAGAATCTAAGAAAGTTCAAAACACTTTAGTTGTCGGTTACCATTTGCAATTTGATAGGTTTTACAATCACATTCACATGTTACCTTTTAAAACTAGAATCATATGACGATTACAAACTTATAACCACTAAATTTGTTATTACACTTTATATTCAAGTGAAAATACCTCAATGGTGTTTTCCGCGTGTCTTACCACTGAAAACCTAGTAATATAATAATTTGTTTTTTTTTTCAAAACAGTTTCTTAATTCTATGAGTCACAAACTTGGACCAAAATCAGAAGAAATAATATGAAATTATTTAGTTGAAAACTAATTCCCTTCTAAGAAGGTGGGGCAACAACGGTTAGAAAAAAACAAACGTCTAAACTGAAGAGTTACACGTCTATTATATTAAAAGAGAAGTCATGACTTCTCATTCATGTGTGATATTTAAAAAAATAGACTCTATCTAGAATTTAGTTATCTTTCATTTATCCTTTTATGATATTATTATATAACATACTATATATTCGTTACTTTAGTAACAGCTAAGACTAAAAATACGATCCTGTTAACAAACATAGATTTCCATCGTTATTATTGAATTACATTGTAATATGCTAAGCTGCAATACAAAAAAAAAAATCGAACCTTAACCTTTTTATAAAATATTCTTCCGGTTTGGTCTAAACCAAATTTAATAAACAAAACGTCATCATATTCAACTGGTTCTGACCAACTATACATATATTATAAATTCATACATCTGTCTTAAACCATATTGATGTGTGATTCATATCTTTCTATGCATTAATAGTGTGACTATACCACCGTTAACTGGTTCTGACCGACATTATACATACATCATAAATTCAAAATCTGTTAAACCATATTTCTCACACTTCTCTATGTTTCTAATACATTTGGATCATCCTTTATAAATTTTATTAAATGTAACTTATTAAAACTAATAAGATATATAATCTTTGAACTACTTTAATCATAATATCTTTTGATATCTTTTTATTTCAAATATAAATATATATGTTTCAAAAATATAACAAATCTGTTTAAAAAGATTTTAACATGATCCTTAGATTCACAAATCTGTTTAATGCATATATGTTAATTTTTTTAATAACTAAATGGAAGTACTATAAGATAAATATATAATAAAAAGCAAAAAATACATGTGGTACTTATATAAATTGATTAATTACAACATGTAGGTTATAAATTTATTGTATTTACAATAGTTCTAAAAACATTTAAATATATGACTAAAGTTAAAAATGTATAACACTAATGATGTAAAATAGATATTGATGTATATAAAATTGAAAATATACACCCGCGCATATTGATGTATATGAAATTAAAAATATATACCCGCACAAATAATTTAAAATATTTAAAGAAACATTAAAATATATGACTAAAGTTAAATCTAAAATATATATATATATATATATATATATATATATATATATATATATATATAAAACTTTAATTAAATTCTTAATAAACCGGAAACATAACCACAATATATTTTGATATCTTTTTATTTCAAAAAAAAATTCAAAAAATCTGTTTAAAAAGATTTTAAAAAGATCTTAATTTTCAAAACTTAGATGTAAATATTCAGTTATCATTTATAAAATAAAATATAAATATTCTATTATACTTTTATCTATTATATAATCACAATCAATCATATTAAAATTTATTATCTGATTTAGATATTTTAACAATATCATAATTTTCCCAAATTTCATAATTAGAATTGAACTATATATTATTATGCATTAATAAGTATATTTTTATTGTTTACAATCCGTCGCATATGAATTAGTTTAATAAATAAAAATAAATACAATAAGATAAATATATAATAAGACAAAAAATACATGTAATAGTTTTAAACAATTGATTATTTACAACATGTAAACTATAAGTTATTATATTTGAAATAGTTATAAAAATTAAAATTAAAAATGTATATCATTATCAATTTAAATATATATATATATATATATATATATATATATATATATATATTTCAAAATTTAATATTAATATATTCAGTTATCATTTATAAAATAAAATATAAATATTCTATTATACTTTTATCTATTATATAATCACAATCAATCATATTAAAATTTATTATCTGATTTAGATATTTTAACAATATCATAATTTTCCCAAATTTCATAATTAGAATTGAACTATATATTATTATGCATTAATAAGTATATTTTTATTGTTTACAATCCGTCGCATATGAATTAGTTTAATAAATAAAAATAAATACAATAAGATAAATATATAATAAGACAAAAAATACATGTAATAGTTTTAAACAATTGATTATTTACAACATGTAAACTATAAGTTATTATATTTGAAATAGTTATAAAAATTAAAATTAAAAATGTATATCATTATCAATTTAAATATATATATATATATATATATATATATATATATATATATATATATATATATATATATATATATATATATATATATATAATTAAAAATAACACCCGCACGGTTGTGCGGGTCGAGATCTAGTTAAATATTAAATTAAATGATTATAAAGTAGTAATGTATAAGGAAAATCAACTTCCTTTATTTTATTTTATTTTCGAAAACGCTGACTTTTCTTCACCGAACCCGCGTTTTCTTTTCTCTCCCAACAACACAAACTCACACATGGTCGGAAAATAATATCACCACAACAGCCATCTCCAACGCCCGATCAATATGAGAGCTAAGTGATAAGCTTTTTCTTCTTATTTCTTCCTCTTCCTCTTTGCTGAGTCATCATCAACTCAGTCATGGGAAACTGTAACGTCTGCGTAAAGCCACCTCCTAACTCGGAAGACTCGACTCAGAAGCCCAAAAGGCCCAATCAAAACCGGAAACCAAACCCATACGCCGGAGATATCGTCAGCTCCCCCGCGCGTCGCACGCGCGGGACTACTCCCAAGGACTTCGTGATCCCCACGAGCCAACGCACGAAGATCACCGACAAGTACACCCTAGGGCGCGAGCTAGGCCGCGGCGAGTTCGGGATCACTCACCTCTGCACGAACCGCGCCACCCGCGAGGCCCTGGCCTGCAAGTCGATCTCTAAGCGGAAGCTCCGGACGGCCGTCGACGTCGAGGACGTCCGCCGCGAGGTCGCGATCATGTCCTCCCTCCCTGACCACCCGAACGTGGTGAAGCTAAGGGAGACTTACGAGGATAACGAGAACGTTCATCTTGTGATGGAGCTCTGCGAAGGAGGGGAGCTTTTCGACCGGATCGTGGCGAGGGGGCATTACACGGAGCGCGCGGCCGCGGGGATCGCGAGGACGATCGCTGAGGTGGTGATGATGTGTCATTCGAATGGTGTCGTGCATAGGGATTTGAAGCCTGAGAACTTCTTGTTTGCTAATAAGAAGGAGAACTCTGCTTTGAAGGCTATTGATTTTGGGTTGTCTGTGTTTTTCAAGCCTGGTAATAAAATATTGAATCTTTTGGGGATAAATTGGCAATCATTGTTTATGTTAAAGTTTGTTACTTTAATTTATTGTTAGGAGATAAGTTTACTGAGATTGTAGGGAGTCCTTATTACATGGCTCCTGAGGTGTTGAAGAGAGATTATGGACCTGAGGTTGATGTTTGGAGTGCTGGTGTTATCATCTATATCTTGCTTTGTGGTGTTCCTCCCTTTTGGGCTGGTTAGCTTTTCTTTTCTTGCTATATACAAAAGTTGTGTGCTTGTTTTCGTCACCTGAGTTTGTGGATTCTGTTGACAGAGACGGAACAAGGTGTAGCTCTGGCGATTTTGCGTGGAGTTATTGATTTTAAGAGAGATCCTTGGCCTCAGGTTTCGGAGAGTGCTAAGAGTCTTGTGAGGCAGATGTTGAATCCTGATCCGGCTAAGCGTTTGACTGCTCAGCAAGTGTTAGGTGAAGTTCTTTTTGTCACTGTTTTTTATTTTTGAAATCATCACTAACGTTTTGTTCCACTCTCAGCTCACCCTTGGATACAGAATGCGAAGAAAGCTCCGAATGTTCCTTTAGGGGATATAGTCAGATCGAGACTGAAGCAGTTTTCTATGATGAATAGATTTAAAAAGAAGGTTCTTCGTGTAAGTGTTTTCTAAGACTATCAATTGTTTGGTGTCTTTAATTGGTTTTGATCATGATCATTCCTTTGATATGCCTCCAGGTAATAGCTGAGCACTTGTCTGTTCAAGAGGTTGAGGTGATCAAGGACATGTTCTCACTGATGGATGAAGACAGCGACGGTAGAATAACTTACCAGGAACTCAAAGCTGGACTTCAAAAGGTTGGCTCACAACTTGGAGAACCAGAGATCAAAATGTTGATGGAAGTGGTACCTTTTCTGCATTCCCATTCCTCTTATAAACAACGACCAAAACAGCCTTCTTGTCTGATAAAAAATAAAACATTGCTCAAAATCTGTATGGTTTTGACGCAGGCGGATGTAGATGGGAATGGGTTTCTTGATTATGGAGAGTTTGTAGCTGTGATCATACACTTGCAGAAGATAGAGAACGATGAGCTTTTCAAACTAGCTTTTATGTTCTTCGACAAAGATGGAAGTACATACATTGAACTTGATGAGCTACGAGAAGCTTTAACCGACGAGTTAGGAGAACCAGATGTCAGTGTTCTAAACGACATCATGCGTGAAGTTGATGCTGACAAGGTTATATATAAGGCCTGACATTTAAGTATATGAAGAATAGTAACATTTATATATATATATATATATATATATATCAGTTTCTGAGTTGGACTGTTGGGTTTTGTTTGTGTTTACAGGATGGGCGTATAAATTATGATGAGTTTGTGACGATGATGAAAGCAGGAACAGATTGGAGAAAGGCGTCAAGACAATACTCAAGAGAGAGGTTCAAAAGCTTAAGCATTAACTTGATGAAAGATGGATCACTGCATCTCCATGACGCTCTCACTGGACAATCTGTTCCTGTTTGATTTTTCCAGTTTGTCCTTTTGAGAGATGGGGAGGTTACATAAGCCACGGTCCTTATATGAACATTTTGGGTTGTATTTATATGTAACGTTTTGTTCAAAGGTTGTATCTTTATTATTTCAAAAGCTAACCCAAAATCCTAAACCCAAAGAGGTAATAGTAGTACAGATGTTTTATTACACTGGAATATCCATGTCATTGTCCTTGGCCACAACATCTTTGTAACTGTACCGGTGTGAGTACACAGCTTAATTCATTAGCTCTCCATTCACCAAACGCATGCAAGGTAAAAAAAGGGACCCCGGTAAATAAGGGACTTTGGACCTCGTTGGTGGGGTTTGGATTTGGAGATAACGCCGTGAGTAGATTATGTAACCATGAGACAAGTTTAAGGTCTCTTTGATTTGGCAAAACGACTTAGTGTGATACTTTGCTGAATCAGGATATTATGGTCCATGATGAGCTATCCATCAACAGTTGTGTTGCCCCATGTTATACTACCTTTGTGTGCTTAACTACCTTGAAAGTTTTTTAGAAAAGATTCTAGAGCAAAATCAGCTTATTTCATTTATGTTCATGAACAAGATGGGTCTCCAACGGAAACATATTTCGTTATAGTATACATGTTTACTATAATGTTTATGATTACACAAAATTGTCATCACAGAAGACACAAGATTGATCTTGTTCTTACTATTACTATGGTGCTAGACTCTTAGCCAATATAACTTTAGCTCTAAATTTTACTACATACAACATAACCTATACAATTACACTGGAAACTTTATTAGTGCACTAGTTTTTTTTTCTTTTTGACATAATTAGTGGAGTATAATTGAATACCATCCGTTGACAACGTAGGCATATTTGATAATTGAGTTAGCTGTTAAGAATGTGACTATAAAGTTGTTTTATGGAAATCATCAAATACCAATTCTTGACGATGTCTCTATGATTGTCTCTATGACAATGTCTCTCTAACAAAAACTACGCAAAAAAAGTTCACTGAATCACACATCCTCTCCATGGCTTCGTCCAACTTCCTCCACTTATCCTCCTCATCCTCCTCGTCTTCTTCCTCTCTCTCCTCCTCATGGTCTTCTTCCTTTCTCTTATCCTCCTCCTCCTTGTCTTCTCCTCCTCCTCGTCTTCTTCCTTTTTCTCCTCCTCCTCCTCCTCCTCTTCTTCCTCTTTCTTCTCCTCCCACTTCTTCCAAAATTTCTCCATCTCCCCCCTCAACTCCTAGACCTTCTCACAGATTTTGGCTTGTGACTCGTTCTTCATCACATTTTTCCAAACCTAACCTAAGTTTATTTAGAGTATAGAGAATCAGGAGGATTAATAGTATAGATACTTCACAATAATAAAATATAGATAGAAGAATATATAAAATACTGTATGCTTTCTTCCAGACCACATTGGTTAACACCAAAGGTACACTCATCTTCCCGATCTTAATCGCCTCTCTTTTCTTTTTGTTTTCTCTCCATCTCCCTCTCCCTCTCCCTCTTTTGAGATTGGCTCGTGGATCAGATTGAAGGTTAAACCACTGACAATTAAACCATTGACCTTTAGGTTTGATGAAAAAAAAATGTTCTAACCATCAAATCAGACCTAAAGGTTAAATCACTGACATGTAGATTTGATTTGATTCTCTCAATTAACCACTTTAGATAACCACTGATCTAAAGGTTAAATCAAATTTGATTGAGTTAAATCGTTTAACTAGATTAAACCAAGATGTCGTGATTTCTTGATTTAACCTAATCAAGTGTATTGATTTAACCAAATGAAGACATCTTGATTTGGTTAAATCAAGACATCCACTGCAACCAAATCAAATCAAATCAAAATGTTAAATCAAACCAAATCAAGCGGTTTAATTGGGTTTGGTTAAATCCAAACAAATCTTGATAGTTAAATCAAACAAATCAACTTAACCAAATCAATAATTAGGAATAAAAATGCATTTTGCTGTCTTTTCATGGATCATTTTAGTATACTTGGAAAGTAAAAAAAAAGACTTGATGGTTAACGCTAAAATCAGAGACCCATGAGATATACTCCAAAAAATTAACCAAAAAGCAGAAGAATGGTGTTTGAGAATATTGCGGAAGCTGCACAAGAAGATGTCACACCCACTATGATACATAAAATAAGTATCCAGTTGGAGGCTTAGACCATAATTATTGGATAAAGGAAACAATTGTCCAGTAGAAGGAGTAGACCATTATCGATGAAAGTATCTCAACTTGAATTTTTCACAAATTATATAAAAAATATTTTTTCTTTAGTTTCTCAAAAGCTTGGGAAATTTATTTCACAACTTTTGAAATACTGTAGTTAATTATAATTTTTTCATGATCAAAAAATATTTTTGAAATTATATTCCAAATTATCGTCTATACATATAATTTAGTTGACAATGATTTGAATATATATATATATAGAACTTGAATAATCATATATAATTGATTTTTATCTTTTTATTGATTGTAGAATATTAAATTTAGTCTTTGCAATCCTTAACATAAGCCTCAATTTTTTTTAAACTAAGCAATTAACATAAATGGTGACAAATAAATAATTTTGACCATATAAATTGAATTATTGGATTCCTTAATATTGTCAAATCTCACAGTTAATATTGTTTCTTAAAGTCAAATCTCATAGTTAATATTTTTTATATTTTTTTATTTCTTATTTATAATACTTTTTAAAATTTAAAAATTATAAACTACAAGTTAGGGATTATTATGATTAAAATTTTGGGGATAGAATATTTGTTTAATTTCAAATCGAGATGGAACTAATCCTATTAGTTATCACTATATATACATGACTTGAACTAATATCTATGGTACCTTATAGTGAATTGCTAAACATAAGTTTAGGTTTCTTACTGTTCAAAGTGAGCTTTAATGAGCTATAAGTTAACACTATATTACAAATTATTCTTCTATACATATATTATTTAGTTGACGATTATTTGAATATATATTTAGAGCTTGAATAAATATATTTGTTTGGTTTAATCTCTTAACTAATTGTACAATATTTAATTTGGTCTTTGCAATCCCTTAATTTAAGCATCAAGATTTTTTTAACTAAGAAATCAACATAAATGGTTACAGAAAAAATAATTTTGACCATATAAATTATTGGATTTTTGATATTGTTAAATCTCAAAGTTAATATTGTTTTCTAGAGTCAACTCTTATAGTTAATATTGTTTCCTATTTGTTGATTTCTTAGTTATAATACTTTTCAAAAATTTAAATTATAAACTAAAATTTTGAGATTGTTATGATTAATATTTTGGGAATAGAATATTCGATTTTTCAAATCAAGGTGGAACTAACCATATCAGTTATCACTATATATACATGTCTTGAACTAATATATATGGTACCACAACTTTCTTTTTGACACTTTTTTTAGGGTTTATACTAGACAACCAACCATCATTATGAGATTTGTTTTATTTTTTAGTATTTATTAATTAAAATTTATAATTTTTTTAGTCTTTTTATTATGAGCTTTGCGTAGATTACCATATAGTATGAGTTTAAGAAACAACTTCAAATGATAAGTGCAACATAATCTAAGGACATTTGCTGGTTGCGTTAGAGTTATGTATATGTCATTGCATTTTGCAACGATTAGTCAACCTGTTCCCCAAAGTTCTTAAAGATCATTTCCAAAACAGTATTTATAAGGACTTGGAAGACATCAAGCTAAATTCGCCGCAGCCCAAATCCACTGAAAATGCAATAACTCCGCAAATAGAGGGGTACATTTGGAAATAACCAAAAATACAGAACAACTGATTCCAATTACAAAAACCCTAAAACCCTAATCGCTCGCCTTCTCAAGCTTACATCTTTATTTTCATCTCTCTTCCTTCCTCTTTGCCGCGTGGGGTGGTCTTGGCGATTCGGGAAAGCTTTTGCCTTTAGCTACTCACTATCCTTTCAGTCTCCTCTCAAAGGTAAAACTCAAATTGCTAATCGATTGTTAACCTCAATTGTTTCAGATTTGTACTCTTTGTTTGCGTAAAGGTTCGAAATTTAGGGTTTTGCGTTGATGGGTTTGTCTTTGTTCTTACAGATTTTAAGATAAAGTTTGAACCTTTTTCTGCTCTGTTCGTAATGACGCTGCTCGAATCTATCTCCAACGCCACAGCGAGTCAGGAGCGAGTCGACTCGCTATCCGAGTACCCGTTCCCTCTCAGCCAAGACGGGGTCTTTGCGAACGTGAAGCCCAAGGTGGAAGAAAGCCCTCATCTCGGTACCCTAATCAATCCAATAACAGGGTGGGAGATCTCCGGAAGCGATGCTGAATTGATCAAAATGGGTAAGAGCTTTGCGTCTAAGCTGAAGAGTAAGCTCAAGGACACCAACAGGTTTGATAAAGGCGAGTTTTTGAGTATGTTGAAGCAGTTTATGGAGAAGATTGGTGAGAAAGTTGGGGTTGAGAAGGAAGAGGAGATGAAGGATTTGGTGGAGAACACTGAGCTTCTGATGGGGAAAGATGTTGCTGGGTTGGTTTGGGGAGATAAAGCTTGTTCTGATGTGCAGAAGATGGTGGAGAAGAGTGGGGTTTTGATGGGTAGAGATGTGTGTGGTTTGGTTTTGAAAGGATGTGTTGGTTTGGAGATGTGGGAGTTGGTTGAGACTTTGGTTTCGAACTCCTTGGTTGATCATTCTTTGAACGGTTATTTAGTTAGCAGTCTTGTTGAGAAGCAACGGTCTGATTTGCTATGCGTTGTGATCAAACAAGCTTCGGATCTTGGAGCGAGTGAGTTACTTTCGATCTTGAAGTATTTTCTCTGCCCTTCAAAGGAAGCGGTTAGCACTATGGTTAAGGTGAGAGAAGAATGGGACAGGGAAGCTTTGTTGGCTATTGAGAAACTGAGCAACAAAGAGGTATCAAAGAAGTCTAGAGCTGTGGCTGAAGAGGCTTGCATCTTGCTGATGGTTGCACACGATGGGTTTTCACCCTCTGAGATGTGTCTTCATTACTTGCTGGCTTCGTCTGATGTTGATGAAGTCATGTTTTCGTCTGCGGTTAGTAAGCTGAATGGTAATGAGATGAGAAGCTTTATTCGGTACTTATCTAAATGGATGAAGAAGTACGAGAGGCTCCCTCAAGCTGGTCCGTGTCCTAAAGCTGCCTCCATGCTCGGTTTGAAGCTGTGCGATTGGGTTCCTACGCTCGAGGATGTGACTAAGTGTTTGGGGGTTATTATTGATGAGAACTTCTCTACTCTGGCACTGCACTCGGATTTGCACGAAGAGCTGAAGGCTATTGAGAGAGTAGCAGATGGTTTAGCTTCGGAGTCAAAGCTCTGTTGCTTTGTGGCTAATGTTGCTGAAAGATTGAAACTAGGAGATGCCAGAAACTAGAACGTTTGTAGTTCTTGGGAGTTCTCAGACTAGATGGCGTTTTGGTGCATCAACCTTTGTTAAACTTTCTTTTTAATGTTCTGCAGTGTCTTTTGTATTTTCTAGTTTCAGTTGAACTATTTTTATAAAATATAATTTTGATTGTTATCTTTGAGAATTGCTTTGTTCGTCAGCCTCTCTGTGAATTTAACTATTTGGGGATTCACATAAATTGAATGGTTTCTCACCTTCGTGTAGACCTCATTATAACTGAAATAACAAGAAATGTGTTGTGCACGAGTGAGAGGAATAGGGACAATATCAGTATCACTTGGTGTCTACTCTGTTGTATTCTTAAATGTCTTTTTGGTTGAAGAAGCCCACAAAATGCTTCGTAGTCACGCAGAGAGATTGAGTTATTACCACATGCTCCCAAAGTAAAACAGCCGTCTGGGGACAACCCACTTCTAACTTTCTAAGTTATTTATTTATTATCACCTTACATCAATGTATAAAACTATAAAAAAAAATATTATCCAACGGCTGTTAAAGAACGGTGCTTGATTTGAATTTTGGAGATGATAAAAATAAATATAGTGAATAAATAAATTATCTGTCATCGTGGGTCACTGGAAACTAACCACCACCACCAAAGAGTCTCTCTCATATCGATGCTCCTAAAGTAAGAGATACACAGCGGCATCCCTAAGCTAATACTGTCACTGAAACCATTCTACGGTAAGGCTGTCTTCTTCTTCTCAAGTTTGTTGTCGGATTCAGACAGTGGATCCAATTTTGAGACCGACATTTCTTGAAATAGCTGTAAAGTTTACTTCTTTTTTTTAAATACTCAAGATCCTTTTTTTTTTACTTACAGTTGATTCTGAGATCAGGTACTGTGGGGTTTGAGATCAGGTTCACTTAATTTGCAAGGTGAGTTCCAGATCTGGGTTTCCATAATTTTACTGCAATTTTGGAGATTTAGTTGTTTTTTTTCTGAAGCTAATCATTGTATTTTCTTTCTCTTTCTTGTTTGATTTCATTGCTTAATGATTCTGATCTATTATTAAACCTTTATCATTAGGAGCTTGTTATATAAAAGAAAGTACAAATCTTTAGATCATGAACTAATGATTTTTTTTTATGTTTAATGTTCTTAAATTTTGTTGCCTGAAGGTGATTCTAAATTTGGATCTTTACTTAGTCTTTATATACATATTGCTGATCCATTGAACTTAGCATGATGAATCCTGTTACAAAGTGCTTATACATCTCTTTCAAGCTCTAAATAGACAAACAGAATTTACACAAGGAACTGCAATCTATGGTAGTAATAGATGTGTGGTGTGGTCTTTTGTTATTGCTTTATGCATATAATCTTTTGTGATTTGATCGAACAAATGCAGGTGGTGTTTTGAATTCTGATTGTGGAAATCATGGGGAAGCCTGCAAGGTGGTTAAAAAGTGTGTTACTTGGAAAGAAACCATCCAAGTCCAGTGGTTCTAAAGACAAGGAGGTAACGCTTCAAAAAACATGTATTTTCATATTTAAATTGTTAAATTTGTGTTTGCTGTAGAGGACTAAAGATTCTTTCAGTTTACTGTTTCTTTCTGTCAACTGTTTGTCTATAGTGTCCACTCACTTTCTGATTTCCTTACTCTTTGTTGTCTGTTTCTATTGGTTATGGTTGTCACGCGCAGAGAGTTGTGAATGGAAAAGAAGTAGTGGTTGTTTCAAAGATTGAAGAATCCGATGTGGTTTCAGATCTTCCATCCTTTGGAAACGCAACAGTTCATACCAGTGGCGTGGTAGAGACACAGACTATTGAACATGAACCGGTTTCACATGATGAGATACAACATCCTGATCCTGAGGTCCAAGTCCAACCAGCAGATTCTCCCAACGCTGCCTCTCTTCCTGATGATGCGTTATCCGAATCAGACAAAATCATGCAAGAGATTGCAGCAGCAACTGTCCAGGCTGCCTTTAGAGGCTACTTGGTAAAATACTTTTAATCCCCTTGAGTTGCGTTTTTCGTTGTTGTATACTGACCTGAGCTCTCTTTGTGTGAAGGCTCGTCGTGCTTTCTGGGCATTAAAAGGTATAATAAGGCTGCAAGCACTTATCCGAGGTCACATGGTTAGAAGGCAAGCTGTTGCGACTCTGTGCTGTGTAATGGGAATTGTCAGATTGCAAGCACTTGCTCGAGGAAGAGAGATCAGACATTCTGACATTGGAGTTGAAGTTCAGAGGAAATGCCGCTTGAATCATCAGCATTTGGTAATAGTGTTCATCACTTTGACTCTGTGATATCAGTTTCTGTTTTTGATTAGTTTTTAACTTAACTTCTATTTCTGTCTTATCAGGAGAAGAAACTCCATGAAGACTCTGTTGTTGATGATACACATACTTACCTAGGAATCAAGAAGCTAACTGCAAATGCGTTTGCTCAGAAGGTATGCTTGTGAAGGCTATTACAATGTTTTTAAGTAGAAGCTCTTGGTGGATAATGATGTTTGTCTTTCTTATTTATCAGCTTCTAGCTTCATCTCCAAACATGATGCCTGTGTACTTAGAAAATGGCTCGTCCAACTCAGTCTGGTTAGAGAACTGGTCAGCCTCTTGCTTCTGGAAACCAATTCCTCAACCTAAGAAAACATCAGTCAAGAAGACTCAGAAGAAGTTTGCCAGTAATTCTCAGATAGTTGAGGGAGATTATGGTAATAAACCAAAGAAGATTGTTCGCAAAGTCCCTACTTCAAATGTAGACAGTCCCTCTGATGCACAGACAGCATTTGAGTCTGAGAAACCGAAACGCAGCAGCTTCCGCAAGGTTTCAACAAGCCAGTCTGTAGAACTACCACCACCAGCAGAGACTCCTCAAGTTGATCTTGAGAAAGTGAAACGTGGCTTGAGAAAAGTGCATAATCCTGTAGTTGAGAACTCTATCCAGCAGCCTCAACCAGTTCCGCAGAAGGAGATTGAGAAGCCAGCTCCGGCTTTAGAAGAACCTGTGGATGATGCCTTTGCTGAAGAGAAAACAGATGAGAAGGCTGTGACTGTGGTGGAACAGCCTGAGGAGTTGAAACACATTCATGAACCAGTGGTAACCAGTGAAAGAGTTGACTCCATATTGGTCAATCAAATCGAAGAGAGCGAAGAAAATGTGATACCTGAGGAGAAGGAGGATGTGAAAGAAGAGAGAACTCCCAAACAAAACAACAAGGAGAATCCTGCGAGGAAGGAGGATAAAAAATCAGGGAAAAAGGATTCTCCGGTTACTACTACTCAAACAACAGATATTCAAGAGAGTAGTAATGTGATACCTGAGGAGAAGGAGGATGTGAAAGAAGAGAGAACTCCCAAACAAAACAACAAGGAGAATCCAGCTAGGAAGGAGAATAAAAAATCAGGGAAAAAGGATTCTCCGGTTACTACTACTCAAACAACAGATATTCAAGAGAGTAGTAATGAGAATCAGAACAGTAGCCCGGGGCTTCCCAGCTATATGCAAGCCACTAAATCTGCAAAAGCGAAGCTGAGGATACAAGGCTCTTCTACCCCTAAGCAACAAGTGACTGAGAAAGCCACTAGACGTTACTCGCTACCATCTTCAGGTAATAACGCAAGAGTCACTTCTGATTCTCCTAAGACAACGAGAGTCTCAAACTCTGGTGGCAAGACCGGGAAGAAGACTGAGAAACCTCTTCTTAACGGTTAGTGTCCTAAACAAGCCAGAAAAGCCATATAGAGATTCTGAGTTTCCTCTCAACTATTTACTTTACCGGGTTGGTTTTTGGGTTTTGCAGGGAAGACAGCTCCCGTAGAGTGGAAAAGATGATTGAATGTTCATGTGGTGAAAGCAAAGAAGGCCATTGATGATTTTACCATCTATCTTTATAGTTAGTGTTTGTGGGTTGTGTTGAGAATGTACATCATGTGTTTGTTTTTGTGGGAGTTTCATTTTCTGTTTTCATCATACATTATTTTCACTTCAAATTTAAATGTTTATGATGTAATGATCCTCAGCATTTTTCTTTAGAAAAAAAAATCTATCCATGAAATTTAAAGTTTGTAACTAAAGATGCTACTATAGTGTGTATAACCACTAACTAAATGTTTAAAATTCCTGTTGCTCAAAAAAAAATGTTTAAAATTCATGAAATGGATTTGTCCAATAGTACTAAGTTTGAATTAAGGAGGGAACGGCTAAGTAATTAAAGTGGGGGAAAACAAAGAAGAAAAGCATAAAGGATAATCCATTGAGCTCAAAGAAGCAAGACTGGATATTACTACAATGAGAAAAGAGCTTGGAATTATAAAAAGTTGGTATTAACACAAGCTTTCACACCAACTTCTCCTTCAATTTTTGTATATTCTTTTTTGAATAAAACACTTTTTCCCCTTTAAGACGGCCTTCTTGCTTCTTCTTGAATAACAATTTTCAAGCCAAGCCTTATTCTTTGCATATTTTCTCATTCTTTCTTGGACTTAGCTTATTTTAGGATAATTATATCATGTTTTTCATTTGTTATTGTGCTTAGATAAACCCCTCTAAATTTAAAAAGAGAGAGAAGGTAAACCTCATCTTCATTAACAATAGTTTTGTTTTTGTAAAATAAATCAGTGTCGTTATTTTATGATAGTGAGTTATGATGTCTAAGTTAATGTATGAACATTCAAATACAGGCAGGGACACACGCATATATATATATATATATATGTAAAGGCTGTCCATGTCAGGCAAAAGAGATTTGCTCCAAAGATATCTCAATTCTCTTTGGTGATTCCATTTGATAGGGACATGTTGTGTGAAGTACAATGCTCAAAAGCAACACAAGAATGCACTCTCTATACAACTATATTAGTATATATTTTCTCACACCATTCACCTTATCCAATAAATATAAGTGTTATATATGTGTAGGATATGAGTGTTGTATGTTTTTGTTTTGTGCAATGAGTGTTGTATGTATAAGATAGAAAAAGTATGGAGATGGAAAAAGGGAGAAACAAACAAACAAAGAGATATGCTTAGCTTCCCAACGACAGAGTTCCAAATGTAAAGCTTTTTTGGTTCAAACTTGTCAGAAATTGATCTTCTAAAACCAGCCTTTATATATGCTTCCTCTTTACCCATCTTCTCTCCATTCCAAAGAGAGAGGATAGGAGTTACAAACTTCTCCCTTCTTCTTTAACCTTTTACCATTTATATAATCTCTCAAGTTTTGTATATATATCTTCACAAGCTAGCTAGTACGTAGTAGATATCAACAAACATTGCTCAAAATGGGTGTTTTGATTCGTCATAGAGGAATGTTTCTTCTTCTTGGCATCGCATTTTTTGTACATCTTCAAACAGATAAGGTCTCAAGTCTAAGGTGGGAGAGAGATATGAGGCTGCAGCTTCTGTCTGTTCATCCTTTGCGTATTCTTGAAGAGTCTTCATCATCATCGAAGGAAGGAAATGTAGATACAAGTGGAGACTTAGCGCCTTCTGTGATGCATGATCCCAATCAATCTGTAAAAAGAAAGATTGGGAGAGGATCCGATCCTATACACAACAAATGCTGACATTCTTATAGAAAGAAGAAACAATGTTTTGTTTCTAAAAGTAAAGTTAGTTTATTCTCTGTTTCTGCAGTCTCAGCTACTATGTTTTCTTTCAGTACTCTCTGGTTTATTAAAAAGGTTGACCATTTGTCTCTTAAGCCTTCAAGGGTTTAACTCTTTGTTCTATAAAACATGTGCGTTATATATGTTATGTTTGATTCATATATTAGAATATACAAGACATGGTTTGTTCTATGTGTGATACTACTCAGCGAAGTTGAATTGGTTCTGCTTAATCAGATATATGGATCTTTTGAGATCTTTTCAGTGCAAAAAAAAAATATTCAAAGAGTTTAGGCTCTTGAGCCAAAATCCAAACAATTTAGAGCCAGCCTGGAAAATTCGTCGAATAGGTTGGGCTTTGTGTTTAAAATAAGCCAACAAGTACTTCTAAGGAACTAAAGAACATGGAAACGAAAAACATTATGTTCTAGTGGACTCTTTCTTTAGATTATTAGATTAGATATTTTGATTATCGATGTCTATCGTATAGTATAGTTGTTTTGATATTTAAATATTTGATTCAACCCCACGCATATACGGGACAACCTTCTAGTTTTGGTAATATTTGAGATGCATGGGGTCTGTAAGATTCTGGGTTGGCAACTTCACGGCTCACGAGTAGGGGCATGGTTGGTGAGAAACAAAGAGTCTTTAGTACACATAAATATTAAGAACATCCCACCTTTCATCCTCTATTGCAAAAAATGTAATAAATGCGGTCTTAGCTATTTTTTTCTATTATTATACGAATAAATTACTAATTTCTGCTATAATGCGAATGATTGAATGTTATTATTAACTAGATGGTGGCCCGCACGCTTGTATGGACCAATATATATCTAATTTTTCAAAATTTTAATTTAAATTATTTAATTAGTTTCAAACATTAAATTAATTAGAAGATACAAATTTTTTATTACACATGTAAAATATATCACCATCATAATAACCTAATAAAGTCTTATTAATATTTTAAATTAATATAAAAAATTAAATCTACAAAATAAACCATTAAAATTATAAGTAAATATCATGAAATCAAACTCTTCTTTATCAAACACATATTAACAAAATCTATAATAATTAAAAACATACTTCTATTTAACTAAAACTGTATAAATTATAATAAATAAATTATATATTTTTGGTAAAATCTAGTTTTTTAAAAAAAATTAACGAAAAAAGATTGTATTTTTGACCTTATCACCCTTCAATTCAAATTCGCAAAATCAATGTCCTCCAAACATCAAACGTTCATGATTTTGATGTGAATGAATTGAATTACTTAGCTATTTTTTTATCGGTGAGATAATTTGGTGGCATAAAAGCGAAGTAAACTTTCTTTTAAAATAAAAAAAAGATTTAATATTATTAAAGTAAACATCTTAATAATACTATAAAACTATTTCTAAAATTTTATAATACTATTTAATAATGATTATCTTTGAATATAAAAAAAAATTAGTAAATAATCACTAAAATATTTTTAAACTAACAATTCAAAAAGTTGTGCATTGGAATTAATAACTCGACCTAAATAATGAATGACGAATAAGATTCTAAGATAGTAAAACATGATAAATAAGTAAAATATCCTAAAATCATGGAAAATATGACAAGTAAGTAAAACTAAAATTATTCAAAAATATGACAAATAACGAAATTACCAACTAAAGTTATTAAGAACATGATAAATAAATAAATAACCTAAATTATGGAGAATATGACAAATAATCAAAACTATAATTATTAAAACAAAATAAAAAGATAAAGTACCTAATATTAGAAAAAACTATGACAAATAAGCAAAAAAACCTAAAACTATGGAGAAGTTGACACATAAGCCAAATAACTTCTCAAATAATAGTATAGATGGAGTACTACGTATTGGATATGGAAAAAAAACAAACTCGTCAAGAGATGGAACAAGAACTCACCGTGTATTAATTTTCGAGTTAACAAAACACTCTCCATTGATTTTCCGTTTTAGTTTTCTTAATGATCGAAGCATTTTATATTTCAACTAGGTGTTTTCCTACACCATGTGCAATAAGAAATTTATCAAAATATAATATATATTTAAAAATAAAGTTTATTAAATATTATAGATTTTATTATTTTTGCCAATATTTAGATATAGATTTGATTTAGTTAAATATTAAATTAAGATAAAAACAATTTTGTTTTAAATATTGAAGAATATATATGTATATATTTAAATTATAATCTTAGATAGTATTTTCTATCTATTTATATTGGCCAAATATATTAAATCAATTTATATTTTTCACAAATTAAATCAATTTGTATAAAACAAAAAAAAATGATATAAAATTGTATAGTTATCAAAAATTAAACTAAACAATATTCGTAATTTTGTAGATATATAAGAAAATAATGATTTTACGCTTAGAAATCTATTTTTTTAAATGTAGAAATTTCGAAAGCTTTAATAATCATTTTATATTATTATAGAAAATAAAATAAAATAACATTTCGAAATTTGTAGTTTTATATATGAATATATTTATTTTATAGATGATGTATGAGATATTACCATATTTTAAAAAAGTTTACCAAAAATAAATATCAATGTTAAATATAATATATGAGTTATTACCATATCATAAAAAGTTTACCAAAAATATATAAACAATAAATGAAATAATCCATGTCATATTTTTATGGAAGCCATGTTATCATTTTTTTTTGTGAAATTGATTCATGTCATATTTTTTCTGGAAGCCATGTCATCATTTTTCTAGAGAAGACATGTGGCAAAATCACTTCTCAAATAATATATAGGGGCGATTTTGTTTTTTTTTTTAATATTGAAGAATATATATGTATATATTTACATTATAATCTTAGATAGTATTTTCTATCTATTTATATTAGCTAAATATATTAAATCAGTTTATATTTTTCACAAATCAGATCAATTTGTATAAAACTAAAAATTGATATAAAATTGTATAATTATCAAAAATTTAATCTAAACAATATTCATAAACTTGTAGATATATAAGAAAATAATGATTTTACGCTTAGAAATCTATTTTTTAAATGTAGCAATTTTGAAAGCTTTAATAATCAAATTTTATAATTATAGAAAATAAAATAAAATAACATTTCGAGATTTGTAATTTTATATATGAATATATTTATTTTATAGATGATGTATGAGATATTACCATATTTTTAAAAAGTTTACCAAAAATAAATTTTAATATTAAATGTAATATATGAGTTATTACCATATCCTATAAAGTTTACCCAAAATATAATAAACAATATATAGAATAATCCATCATATTTTTTTGGAAGTCATATCATCATTTTTTTGTGAAACTGATTGTAGAGAAACATGTGGCAAAATCACTTCGCAAATAATATATAAGAGATGTTTACAAGTATACTTTTCTTAGAATAGAAATATAAATTACAAGTTGAACCAATATTTTAACCAAAAGAAAAAAAAAGAAAACTACTCTGTCATGTACAGAATCGGACCTGAAAATTCTTGATTTCTAAGCAGAAAAAAAAGTTGTCGGCCAATTATATGAACTTATGAAGAAAAAAAAACCAATACACAGAGATCAAACTGTCAACATGTAGATACATAGGTAAACACACAATCACCTGCACTATGCCACTATTGATATCGACTTCGATGATATATCGACTTGAAGCACATGCTTGATATGCTTCTAGTCAAGCTGGCTGGTCATATATCGACTTCGATGATTAGTAGAAGTCGAGATGAAAACATGCCATGGTTCTCATATAGTTTTAGTTTTCTTTTGCCAATATATTCTTATATAGTTTGAAAATTTATTTGTTGCTTTCTCCTTCTTTCATAATTCAAAAGCCCGTCTTAAAGCACTGAAGACTGTTGGTGTAGTCTACAAAGTGAACATATAAGTTATATAGAGGAAAACAAATTTGAAATTTGATCATTTTAGGGTAAAACTAATGTATAGAGCCGAATTGCATGGGTCATAGACATATTGTCTTTTGTGTAGCAACTGGGATCCACACTTGTTTTCACGTTGTAAGAACAAGGAAGTTCATTGACTAATTACCTATTAGGCAGATTTCAAGGAAAACAATAATACATTTTGTCAATCTAAGTGACTTTGGTGATTTATAAACTAGTATTATTGAAACTTGAAAAGCGTGAGCCAACAATATGTCTCGACAAAAAAACCAGATTTATATACAGAAGCATAGATTTAAGTTTTTTCTTTAAGTTGTATTTCAGTTTTGTTGACAGAATTTTGTTTTGCTAATCGTATATTCATACTCTAAATGAAATAGTTCAACTTGAATATAGACAAAATAGGAAGTTAGGTTAACATGTCCATGCGTGAGACAGAGAAAAACAGATAGACATAGATAGATGATAGATACATGCGCAAGATAATGTTTAATATGATTTAGAAAACATCAATCATCAAGCTTGAGAAACATATTTAACTTTTTTTACAGGTTGTGCCGTTGTGGTATAGTCAAATTTTCAAAATAAATCTCAAGGCTCGTTTAATCGTTGTAATATCGTTATTTAAACAGCCACTTCCCGTTGTATTCGTATTACTTTTCTTGAAAAAGTATTCGTATTACTTTGAACCACGTAAATCTATTATATAGTCTCTATGAGCTAAATCTATGCTAGTTTGAAGAAATTGATATAGCTTTATAAATGTATAAAAACTGATGTAGTTAAGTTTAAAAAAAAACTGATGTAGTTTATTTTACATTAGGACGTAACTGGAAGTCCTTTATAGTAATGATAAAAAATGTGATTGATAATGCGATTGTACTCCAACAATCTGTCAGTGTCGATTGCTTGTGGGAGCATGTCCCTTGGAGTGACTCGGATACGCATTTAATTTGTTTATTTATTATTGATCTGGCTAGTGGCTACCATTCAACTGAATTTCGAAAATTATGTTTTCAATGAACTAAAGACTCTCTTTATGCAAACTGATGCACGTGAAAAGAACGTAAAAATTAGTCTGATTGCTGACTTTCTTGTAAATAGTACTCCCCTTTTTCATATTAAATGTCATTGTAAGATAATTTTTTCGTTACAAAATAAGTGTTATTTTAAATTTTGAATATATAATTTATTAAATTTATTCTCTAATTTATTTTTCAATTGGTTAAAATATGAATAACTGTATAAAAAATTGTATTTTTATATAGAAAATATACAAAATTAAATAATTTTTTAATACGTGTTCCAAAAACTAAAACAGCACTTAATACAAATCTAAGGGAATAGTATTTTCAAGAGTATAGATTCTCTCATAGTCAGAACCGGATCTCGGTAAAATCGGACGAAACATTTGTCTCGGCTCCCAAAAATTTTAGAGTTTTTTTACATAGGAATAAGTCCCTAAACATTGATCCCGTCCTCCAAATTTTTTTAAATCCTTAAGAAATGTTTCAAACCTCCGTAATCTCAGATCCGGTTCTGCTCATAGTTTAACCATTTTCTTATTAGCTTATAAATAAGCGTATGTATAAAAAATAAGCGTATGTATATGACGTTAGTTTCTTAATATATCTTCAAAGATTTCAAAAATACACATATTATTCATTTCTAACTAGCAAAAAATGGTTTGCATGTAAACATGAAAAACTCGATATACTCGATAGCTAGCTAGTATTATTCAGCATTTGCTGTACTCTTTTCATGTTACCGAACACATATATAGATCTTTTTTTTTGGTCAAACACATATATAGATCTATGTTTGTCAAAAATACTGTTATAAATTTTGTTTATGTCAGAGTCTATGTCTTACCAAATATAGATAAATTTAATTTTACAATATCTTCTTTTTTGAAGCCGTCAATTTTTAAATGCTTAGGCATATAATTTAGCAAATGCTGCGGCAAATCCATCTACAGTGTAGAGATATATAGTCAACACTCAACAACCCTATTTATATAAGATACAAGGGTCATTTGCAAGTACCTTTTACTTCCTATCCAAAAAGATTATTTGAGCATTTCCCCCTCAAAACGAAATAATTGTATTAAAAAAAGTTAGGGTTCTTCTTTGAGCAAAGATGAAGAAGAGGCAAGTGGTGATAAAGCAGAGAAAAAGCTCATACACTACGACTTCTTCTTCGAGCAACGTGCGTTACGTTGAGTGCCAGAAGAATCACGCCGCTAATATCGGCGGCTACGCCGTTGACGGTTGCCGTGAGTTTATGGCAAGAGGTGGCGAAGGAACCGATGATGCTTTGACGTGTGCTGCTTGTGGCTGTCACCGAAATTTTCATCGGAGGGAAGTTGAAACGGAGGTTGTTTGCGAGTATTCTCCTCCTAATTGAATCATTAATGAAGGTCGGAATATGGAAGAAAACCAAAGGTATTATTAAAAGAAAGAAAAAAGGACTATGCTTTCTATTGAATTATATATTAGAGATGTATTTATCTATGTATATGGTTATTGATGTATATCCAAATACTTACAGTAACGCCAATCTATATGATTAATGATTCTTCGATCTTGATGTGATGGAGTACTATATACTTCAGCTTCAACTATATATGATTTGATCCATTTAAGATTACACACAATTTCATTTCATTTTTGTTCTTTCGGATCTTGATTTTCTTTTTTACTTATTACTAACCGGAAAGGTTTTTAAGAAGCCTATTTAGAGTACAATGAGCCGGCCGTATATAATTTGTGTTTGATTCTGAAGAGGTACGTAAACCATACCTTTCCCTAAACGCAAGGGTCGTCTCTAGTCGTACACTAATCTTGATTGAGCTAATCACAGTTGGATATTGTAATCTATATTTGTATGCTATTATATTGTAAGCGGATTTGAAGGAGATGGATCCTTACAAGATAAGAGCACTTGCGTTGAAAGAGATGAATAGATCCTTAGGACCGCTTGCCATCTCTTTCAGTGCTTACTTTCAATAGCACATGTATGATTATGAAGCATATGGTCAATGAAAGCAACAGAAAATAGGGGATGTTTTGATTTATAAATCGAACCCCAAATTAATAAGGGAGTTAATGGTCAATGACAGCAACAAGAAATGAGGATGTTCAGATTTGTAAATGGAAAACCGAGTTAATAAGCGTGTTAAATCTTTGGTTTTATTCTTCTATACCTATTGCTGGATATGACAGTTTTAGTTAACATGATTTTATCACGTAAAAACTCAAATTGGTGCATACAAAGTACCAATAATCCTATGTTCTTCCCTTTGTTTCCCTCTCTTGAATATTCGACCCACCACTACACATACAAAAGATTCCAATAACATATTCTAGACTTGTTTTTTTTAAAAGGTAGCTTTCAAAACAATGTTAATAAGTTCAACTTTTATTGTCATGGCCACTGGACAGTGTCAAACTCTGTGGAGATCATTTACCATCGAAAAAGGTCAATAGGGTATAAAAAATTTGTTAACTAGCCAGTTCATGATAACATGTACTGTATATCATTAACAGACGCATCTGGATATTATTATAATTTCTTTGAAAATTGTGAAAACTCTTTCATATTTTTAGTAGTCAAAGTGAATCTTTAGATATTTCAAGTAAAATAATTTTCCATCTGAAATTATTATTTTTCTTATGTTAAGAGTAAATATCTTAATGGAGTTTTTTCCTCTTTATATATGTGTAATGTGTATTAATATGTGCGTGAAGTGTGAACCATGCTTTTTATGTTTATGTTAAAGTAATTTATTAATAACACAACGGCTAGGCCCACATTTCAAATCATGTTATCAAATCGTTTAGGTTCATGTATTTCAATTCGCTCAATATGTTATAGTCAATTCCAAGCCATTACAAATAACATAAAGCAATGTTTGTTACCAATACCACCAAAAACACATATTGGCTGCTTCTGCTCTCATCTAAATGGCCACTCAAATTTGTTGGAAAAGAACACTGTAGTCTTTTTTCTTATTTATTCTACTCTAAAGTTTACTAAATCTATATTTTTAAATACTCTTTTTGGAGGAAACATGTTGTGATTTCGGGAATCTCTAGAAACTTTTTTTTCCATATAATATAAGTGAGCTCTACAAGTCTTGTGTAAACTAAAACATGGCAAAAAATGTGACCAAAAGAAATTTATAAGAGAAGGAAAACAATCCGTTAAGAAATAAGAACTGTATACGAACCCCCGGCTTTTAACACCAGTCTCATGACCTCGGGCTTTTCCCATATTGCTTGGCTCTGTAGCTTTCTACGCAAATGCTTATACACCTGACGACTGAAACTCAAAGGCCCCCAAAAACAGACAGAACAGATATAAAATGTGGGTGAGAATACTCTTTGTGCTTATTATATCTCACTCAAACGATGCACTGAGTACATAGTCTAAAAAATAAGTGATGAGTTTGTGAAATTCTATTAGAAAAAAAAAATCAAATACTCGAACATTTTGCCTTCCTTTTATCATTCGTTTGAGTGTTATGATTCAGAAGTTGTATTCATCCCATTTGGTAATATTCGTCATGAGGAACTTTTTTCCAAAAAAAAAAAAGAAACAGACAAAAGTTTGTTTCTTCAACATCACACAGAGTGAAGATGGAGTCAAGGATCCAATAGGAATAGAGAAGGGCGAGGAGTGAATGTGAGATTTGATTGATATTTGAATATTTCAATGATAATTTATATGGTAAGCAAGTAAGGGGCAATATATCGAAACGTTCTCGCTTGGTGCTACGACAACACAAACCATTAACAACACGACACATCGTTCTTATGTTGTCTCAATATTCTTGAAAGAGATGGAAACACCCTAGAAAATTCTACTGTAATAATTTCGGGTTCGGGTTCTGGTTCATATCATACGTCTTTGTTTCGAAAACTTGCCACACGAAAAAACTTTTTCTTGTGATTTCGATTAACTGGACCGGTCCAGTATTTCAAAGAAGGCCTTAGGCCAACTCGGCCATCTTGACCTTTTGATTAGTATACAAAACTGTCATAGATCATTCAAATCTTGGTAAGCATATACATAGTCACACATTCGTTCATTCAGTTTGGTAATTGTCACAGAGTATTCAAATCTTGGTAAGCATATTCATAGTAGCCTCTGATCGTTGTTGTTCCCTTTCGATCTTAAAAAAGAAAAAGAAACTACAATACAAATAATATAGTTTATCTACCACGTTATCAACTTTATGTTTAGTTAAACAAATAGTTGAAGATTGCACTGTATTTGTCTGTTGATAAGTTGTATTTTCCTTGAGACGAGTATTATGAAGAAAAACAAACACTTTCCTTATTGCAAAATTCCAAGATTATTTGTAGATTGTTATTATCCCAAAGGAACAATTATAATATGATACTGAGAAGATCTTTTGATGTTGCCGCCACTGCCATATACTTTCCAGCAGTCGTCAAGGCAACTTATACTTAAATGTGTGATACATATTCGTCTGACCACAAATTTTTTTTAAACCAATCTTTCAACCTATTTATTACTGAACAATAAGCATAATCATAAATACCAATCTATTTAGTTGGTCCGCTTCTCTTTCTCTTTGTTCCACTTCCACATGCCACTTAGAACTTGTTATAATATTGACCACAACTTGTTTTCATGAATAAAGACACAATATATATATATATAGTTTTGATATTAAGTAGAGAACTATTCGGTGGTTGTGATAATTCGGATCATTCCTCGTTATTGTTAAGGATGAAGAAAATGTACAGACTAAAAAGTTGAAAGGTTTCACTCATAATGCTAGTTTGGCTATTACCGAAACATTTGGGGGTTGGGGGGGGGGGGGGGGTGTTCTATTCACGTGTACTCAATTCGTATCATGATTTTGAATAACCAGTCTACCAAAAAGGCAATCTCTCATTTCTAGATTAGTTCAATTTCTCATATAATTTGTCCCTTTAAATACTTTTTTTTCCTGACTATATAATGTACTACTTCCCACTTATTTTAGATGACATGTCTTGAAAAGGCCATAATTAATTTTGGTTTGCAATTTGTATGAATACTAACTAGGACTTGGAACCATTTCCTCCACCAATATTCTTCTTGTTTTCTCTATATATAATAGTGAAAATGCTTCCTCATGGTTCACATCCATCACTCAGCTTTTTCCCTCTGCAAAGTCTCCCATCATTTCCATAGATTTTTTCTTCTTGTCATTTTCCTTTAACTCCTTTCTGTGTGATCTTTTGTATTTTACCACTTCATAAACTAGTCACTAGCTAAACAACATATACACACAAAATAGAGATGGATGCTGAAAAGAACAATGCCCGTTTTCGCCAACTCTCAACTTATAACCCACAACTACCTGTCCTCTCCTCTATCCAAGAGCACCCTTCTTCAAAAACCTCAGATAAACCCACGATCAAATATACTGTTGCTGATGTTGACTCCGAGATCGGAGTTTTCGGAGCAGAAAAGTACCTCAGCATGAAGCCAGATCATGATAACTCGACGGTGGATATCATTAACCAAAAAGAGAAGGAAAACATACAGGACCATCCTCATCCTCAAATGACGAAAACAACGTCAACTAGATCAAGAGCAAGCCGACATCGAACTCCAAGTGTAAGATCCGAGTCAACTTACAACAGTCAAACCTTTCCCATGAGGATTAACAACGTCCAGGACAATAAGCAGCGGAAAACGAACGAGACAAGCGTCTCTTTTGGTGGGTTTCGATGCTACGGTCCCTGCTCCGGGGTTAAAACCGTCAATACCGAGAGGAGCAAATCTGGTAACGGTAGAAATTATGATCGAGATTTTATTGCTTATGACGCAAGAAAGCATATCAACAAACCAAGACTCCGTTTAGAAGCAAGGAAAGCAGATTATCCCGAGCCACAAAGGTCGGATATCGCCGTGAACCTCGAGAGAAAGCTCTCTATGCTTACATGGAACGCGATACCAAACCATCTCTCTACCAAGAACAATAATGGTAATAAATCTTTAATGAGCAGTAAGACGCAAGAGGACGAGACATCAAGCGACGCGAGTTCTGATTTGTTCGAGATTGAGAACATAACGAGCAGTGCCTATGAGCCGAGTGAGGCTAGCATTGGATGGAGTGTGGTTACGGGAAGTATGGCAGATCAATCGGTGATTTCGGATTTTGATATGGTGAAGAGGGGAACGAGAAGTGGTTCGGTGGTTGAAACCAAACCGGTGATTGCTGAAAAAGTCCGGTCGGGTGGGTTCTTGTCTGGTTGTAAGAGTCACAAAGCTGTCTTGGTTGTTGATAGTACTAGAAATTCTAAGGAAGCAGCCATGGTTGATCATCATGAGATGTCTCAGAAGAAGAAGTTTAAAACTGAGATTAGGATTCAAGACTTGAGCTTTCTTTAAGAAACAATGTTTGTGTGTTTTTGAATAACTATTTTTCAAATGTTTTTGTAGTATTTTTTCGCATTATGTTAATGATTTTGATAATTTTGAGATGTTTTTTTTTTGTAAAGATTAGACTATTTTGTTTCTTCTACTATACCATCCATATCTGTTATGTTTAAGAGATGACATTAATATATAAGTGTAATCATTCATCTCACACCATATGTTTCACCATATCACGACTATACTATACGCATTAATTGGAACGACTTATATAATAAAAAATATAGTGATTAAATATATCTATATCTCTCGCGTGAGTCTTGAGACTTGACGCACAAGTTATGCATGTGGATAAGAACAAAAAGAAACAATGATCACTTGATCACGTCGAGACGACAACAATACGTATTAATTAGTCTGTATGAGATTATAACAAATTAGCATTGACATTGGATGCATGCAATTGCGAACTTAGGGTTGGTTAGTAGTAAATACGAAGGGAATGTTTTCATACTGGGACCGATTTAATAACTCTAACGAAATAAATACTCTCTCCGTTTTATTTTATAAGTTGTTTTATAGTGTTGCAAATAAATTAAAAAAACATAAATTTCTTATATTTTAGATAACCACAAATCAACTAATAAAAAAATAGAAGACATATTATCATCAATCATACAACATTAAATGTTAATAAATTTTATATAGAAAACCGAAAATGTCATATAATTTGGAACAAAAAATTTCCTCTAAAACGACTTATAAAAGAAAACAGAGGGAGTATATGAATAAATTTGTTTATATATCTGTGGAAACCGAAAAGATGTCTATGTTAATATTTCCTATCTATCTATCTTATTAAAGCTGAAGTACACTTTAGAGTTGTTTGGAAACAATGATAGTAGTAAAAAAATATAATGTCGTTTGGAAACAAAGATAATACTATACTAAAAAAATGATGGGCGTAACTTGAATCATAGATCTCTATGGCCCAAAATACAATTAATATTTGTTCTTAGGTTTTATATGATTGTTATTAATTTGTTAAAGAAAATTATTAGAATTATTTATAGTTTCATTTTAAGGGGCTTTTGAATAAATAGAGACAAAATATAATCTATACTCTCTCTGTCCTATTTTAAGTAGAGTTTAAGGTTTTTTCACAAAGATTAAGAAAATACAAAATTCTATGTAACTTATCTTGGTTTTATACAAATAGCATTAAATAAAACAGTTTAATCAATAGAAAAAAATACAACATTTTGTAATTGGCTACAAATTTTAAACAACATTAAATTTTGTTTAGGAAAGTGAGAATATCAATTATTTTGGGACAAAATAGAAATCCTTAAACACCACTTAAAGTGGACGGAGGGAGTACAATATATGATAGTAGTAAAAAATATTGTTGTTTGAAAACATAGATAATACTATACTAAATAATGGACTTAACTTGAATCATAGATCTTTATGACCCAAAATATAATTAATATTTATTCTTAGGTTTTATATGATTGTTATTAATTTGTCAAAGAAAATTATTATAATTATTTATAGTTTCATTTTAAGGGGCTCTTGAATAAAGAAAGACAAAATATAATCTATATTATATATATATTTCGTATTGTTACAATCCGTTTTCATATATTTTAAATATCTTTCCCAAAATTTCTTGATATATAATTTTACAAATACGTTATAATTATAAGTTATTCACTCATGAGTTATTCCGTGTATTTAAGAATGTATATTATTATTAAGTTAAAAATATTTAATTATATAAAGTATATATATTTGTAAAATTCTTACCACAGTGTTTACGGTTTACATTATTTTACAGACGCTCCTATTATACAACATAAAATACAAAGCATAAACAATAAAAAAAAATTGTAAAACTGAAATCGTAAAATTCTAAATTTCTAAAATTTATATATACTAGATATATATTGTAAAACATACATCCGCACAGTTGTGCAGGTCAAGATCTAGTATACTACTATTAAAATAAGAATTGTGGTACCATCAGCTATGAAGAATGTTTTCAACAATACTAATAACTTTGTGACCACCCAATTCGGCAAAATTCCATATTCAATATTTAATAAGAAAAAGAAATATACCTATTAGTATGTTTTGCCGATATACATTCACATAAATACCCAGCTAGAGAGAGCCAAACAACTCCAATAAAATCGAAGCTGAATATGAATAATGTGTTACCTTTTTCGCTACAAAGTGATCCTAATGAGAAGTAAAATATTAAGCTGCCCGTCTCTTAGCCCATGTTTATAGTAGAAGACGTACATGATTTCACTAGCCCATAAAGGATCCTTATAAAGCCCATCATGAACCCTTTGATATTAAATATTTTTACAAGTGAAGAAGGTTATATGAGATAAGAATATTGATCTAACCCTCAAAAGAAATAATATTACATTATTTGTAGGTAGGGTTGGTAAAATTACTAAGTTAGTTATCAAGAAATCATCATCATATTAATTTTTTTGTTTGATTTAGTACCTAATTTTTTGTACGAATTGGTCACCAGTTCTACATGATTTCACTTTATTGAAAACTAAAACTCGATGCTGAAAAACATAATAATAAATAAGGGATTGACGATATTACCCTCAGCACCTATCATGGCGTGATCTGATTGGTCAACAAAAACCCTTAAAACCCTAACTCATCTTTGGCCCAACTTCACGCTTCACCAAACATTACAACACATCGAGAGAGCTCTAGGGTTTAAGCGGCTGCTCTTCGGACAGAACGAGAAGAGAGAGGGGAGGGAGTCGATTCCTCGGAGATTAGGGTTTTTCGTGAAAATGGTGGCTGACAAGAGCAAGAAGGCGAAAATCGATGAGGAAAACGTCGAGCAAATCGATTCAGAGCTTGTCCTCTCGATCGAGAAGCTCCAGGAGATCCAAGACGACCTCGAGAAGGTAAATTGAAGATAATGAAAAAATTAATTTTTTATTTAAATCTACTGAGAATTGTCTGTGTTTGATTTGATTGCTACGGTTCGAATTATGCAAAAAAAAAAAAGGTATGTGTCTTTATATATATATGTTGTTGTGTCTGTAAAGATGAGATGTGGTCGTTTTCACATCAGTGATACTATATGATAACTCTTGAAGCCTAGCAATAAATGAAAGTCCGCACTTTGGTTTAATTATTCTTTTTGTGTTGGTTAGATAAACGAAAAGGCAAGCGATGAAGTGTTGGAAGTGGAGCAGAAGTACAACGTAATAAGGAAGCCTGTTTATGACAAGCGTAACGACATCATCAAAGCCATCCCTGACTTCTGGCTCACTGCTGTAAGCAACGATTCTCTGTAAACTCTGTTCTGATTTCATTTTAGAGCTTGAAAACATGTCTTTGTTGTCTGATTAGAATTAAGAATCTCCCTTTTTTTTTTTTGCAGTTCTTGAGCCACCCTGCTTTAGGTGAGCTTTTGACTGAAGAAGACCAAAAGGTTTGTCTCATCCCTTGCTTCAAATTAACATTCATGTCGTTCATTTACATCATAGTAAGCTCTGTTTATGACAGGTTTTCAAGTATCTTAGCTCTCTGGATGTTGAGGATGCTAAAGATGTGAAATCTGGATACTCCATCACTTTTGTAAGTTTCTTTTAAGGGCATATCTTTGTTATAAATCATTTTGATAGCTATGATTGGTTTAAGTTTTTAGTTGCTTAGTATACTGATTTTAGTTGAATTTGTAAAATACAGCACTTCAATCCCAACCCCTACTTTGAGGATGAGAAACTCACCAAGACTTTTACCTTCCTCGAAGAAGGGACAACGAAAATCACAGCCACACCTATCAGGTGGAAAGAGGGCAAGGTAACTAACTATGTTTAGTTTAGTTCTTGAATTTGTCTGATACTCTTTGATGTGATTGTTAACTAATGTTTCTCTATCACGAAGGGGTTGCCAAATGGAGTGAATCACGAGAAGAACGGAAACAAACGTGCATTACCTGAAGAGAGGTATGCTTCAGTCATCTCCTCGTTTAAGTTTAAAAATCTTGGATCATTACTTAAACCTTTCAGATTAGCAAATTACATGCTATCTTGACTATCTCTTTTCAGTTTCTTTACCTGGTTTAGCGATGCGCAACACAAGGAGGACCTTGATGTAGAGATTAACGACGAGGTAATCATCTTATATTACAGTGACCTGTTTGTAAGAGTAACATCATGTCTTGCACAATTTGATCTTAAGAGGTTCGTGTTGTAGCAGGTTGCTGATGTCATCAAGGAAGATTTATGGCCCAACCCTCTCACTTACTTCAACAATGTAAGCACTTCACCTTTTTCATTCTGCGGTTTTAACCTTGTTTTGAGCATAAGGTTTTGGTAAACCGTTATATGCAACTTTTGTAGGAGGCTGATGAAGAGGATTTTGATGAAGAAGATGATGACGAAGATGATGACGAGGAGGTAAAAATCTCGTTAGAGTATTCTTTTTGCTTGGTTTAGTTTCCTTCTGAAAGTTCACTGCATCTATGAGACATCCTGAGACAGAACATGTTTAATGTCTGAATCTATTCTTCCAATGTAAGTTTTTTTTGCCTGATAAGTTTATTGCAAACGGAAACTGTAGGGGAAAGAAGGTGATTCTGATGAAGATGATGACGAAGAAGACAAAGATGGTGAGGAATGATGAGAGGGTTTCCTTCCACCATAAACCACATTTGCTTACATGTAATGTGTCAAGTTTGTGTGTTTGAATAGTCTTTTCTTAAATTTACGCAAAAATGTCTCGTGACAACAAAAGACAAGACAAGATAAGCTAGTAGTATCTTTTGTTTGTATGAAAACTCTTTCCAGCCTTTTGCTGCAGTGTCCTGCTTAGATGGTTTTTGAGTATTACATAATCTTATCATCCTACTGTCCTGTTATAAAATGCCTCTCTTGCGTATTGCATAATCTTAGCTTCACCCAGTGTCAGATGCTGAAGAGAAATAAATAGATTATGAGGTTTTTTTTGACATGTTTATAATTTTTCTTATTGATACATGTTTTGCTTGTTGTGTGTACTTTAATGCTGCGAGTTAACGAAACTTAACTTTGAATAAGAAGATAAAAATTTCGTCTGGTAACTGTAATTATGATTTTCCATCGTCCTCAAGCTTTCTGGCTTTACCTGATAACGCAGCTTCGTAAAGCTAATAACAAATCTGATTTTAGCTGTTTGTATTGCCCTAGTTAAGTTATATGTTCTCGTTTAATCATCATTGGAGTTTGACCCGCACTGATGTCTTTAAAAAAAAAGAAATTTGTAAGTAAATATTTGCTTTGTATAAATGGTGGTATATTTTTAAAAATTAATCCATATTAAATAATTTGTAATTTGGTATCTTAAACACAATAATTTTATAGTTCAAATATGATATCATCCATATTTCTTATCAGATATTTATTATATTAGATTTACATTGGGCTATTATTTTTAAATATGTATTAAATAATAATATTTTGAAAGATTAATTATATTTTATCTATTATTTTAGTTAACTATTTTATATTTTACAGTTCAAATGAATATAACTTTACATTTATGAAAATATAATAGACTACTCTATTAGGTTTGTAAAGGAAACCCCCACAAATATCTTATTATAATTCTATATGGTTTTCACAAACTATATTATTGTTTAAATTATTTATGTCATTACAAATAACAAATATTTAAAGCCTTATAAAATAGAGAGTGAGACACATAATATATGGATAAGCAAAGCATGGGTTGAATAATTACAAAATATAATTATAGGAATATTCTATAAACATATTAAATTGCCTTCTAAAAATTTATGGTTTAGTTTATAAAAAATGTACGGGTTGTTTAAATACAATATTAATTAGTTAGATAGCGAATTATTAATTAGCTTGATTAAAATATTAAATTATTAATGAATAATCAAATTATTAACTAGTTAGAATAGCGAATTAGGTAAATTGTATGTTTTTTTAAATGAGAAAAACATAAATGATTAATCGAATAGTGATTAATATGCTAATGAGTAATGACAAAAGCTGTAATAAAATACATGACAAGCGAGTTAATAAATACCTGTAGAATTATAATGGTAAAGACGATAAATGAAAGAGTTATGATGTGTGAAAAGATGTAAAAATTGTATAAATCATTTTAAAATAGGTAAATTTTGTTTTGTATTTATGTTTTAATAAGATGTACACTAGTGAAAAATCAAATTATTAAATAGCTAGAATATCAAATTATGTAGATTTTATGCTTGTTTTAAATGATAGAAACATTAATGATCAAATCTAAGAGTAATTAATATGCTAAAGATAAAAGGTGTAATAAAATACATGACAATAGATTAATAAATATCTGTAGAATCATAATGGTAAAGACGATAAATGAAATAGTTAAGATGAGCGAAAAGATGTAGAAATTGTAATAAAATAAAATATATAAGTTTCATTTTAAAATTTTATTTTAATAAGATATATATCAATGAATAATCAAACTATTAATTAGTTAAAATAGCAAATTATGTTGATTTTATGCTTGTTTTAAATGATATAAACATTAATAATCAGATATAAGAGTAATTAATATGTTAATATCTGTAGATGTAGTAAAATACATGACAAGAAAGTTAATAAATATATGTGGAATTATAATGGTAAAGAAATAGTTAGGATAAGTGTAGAATAAGTAAAAGTTGTAATAAAATATTTCAAAACAGGTAAGTTTTGTCTTGTTCTGATTTAATAAGATTTGATAGATAATATTTTCGATTTGTTTTTGTTAGTCCTTGTGTTATAAATATAAGTAACCTAGAGACCAGAGAAATCAGCAACAACAAAAAAGCGTTGAACCTTGTTTCTTCGACTGATATTTGCTTTCGTAAGTAGTCATGAGATGCGAACTATCCCACCAAATCGTTAACAACCCTGAACCAGAAGATGTGGGCACAATCAGAGTCACGGCAAGGATCTTTGGCCAAGATGATAACTCGACGTTCACGACTCTGTCGCTTGCAAGAGACTTCATAGAGAACGACGAGTGTAAAAGCTTAGAAGACTTGAACTACTTCTTGGTGGACGCCGAAATCAACCAAGGTGTTATCTTTGATGCGATAGGAGAGCTACTTGCTTATGTTGATGAGGTGACGTGCCCCGCAAGTAGTGAGTATTCTCCTGGGTGTGCTTTAAAAGTTCGGTTAGATCTTGTTCCTAATCATCTCGATGATGACTCTGAGATTCAAGAGGCTGCTCAAGTCTCGTTCGATGATGACTCTGAGATTCAAGAGGCTGCTCAAGTCTCGTTCGATGATGACTCTGAGATTCAAGAGGCTGCTCAAGTCTCGTTTGATGATACTAGCAGTATCTAGGTTGTCAAGATTGTCGGGTTGAATTGCGGGTTACTTATTGTAATATCTTTTTCATTCCGATGTTTTTGTTTTGTTACTTTAATGTTTTTTATACAATATCAACTTGCCATCTTTGTTGTCTCAAACACATATAAACTATGTATCAATAATAAAATTATAAGGTTCTTAGACCATATCTTTTATATACAAAATTGTGAGTTTTAAAGAGACCTCTACTCTGTTCATCTCTGGTTGTGTTTGTGAATGTGTAAACGCTCCAATGGAGTAAAAGGAGATTTTGTTGTTGGCGATTTGAGAGAGGGAGATGGTAAGATTGTTTGTGAGATTATAAGACTTAGTAACAGAGATTATGAGACTATAAGTATGAGAGAATAGAGATAAGAGATTAGATTTGTTTCTGGTTTTCAAAACCTTTCATTCATGAAGGAAGAGGGGAAATCCCCCTCTCTCACTTCTTTTCTCCTTTTTCTTAGATCTACAAAATGCCCAAAAAGGCCTTTAAATATAATTATGTTACAATCTCATTAAACTTAATATCAAGGGTTAGTAATACTTGAAGATGGATGGCTGAGATGCATGTCTCTTCTCTCCAACAGTCTTCTTTGCTCGTCTGCCTGAGCTTGCTCGCCAGGCTGCTTCTGGCAGATGGCTTTTGACGTCTGGTTGCCTGCCACAGCCTGTACGCCAGGCTACTTCTGGCAGGTGGTTTCTGATGTCTGGTTGCCTGCTTCAGCCTGCACGCCAGGCTGCTTCTGGCAGGTGGTTTCTGAAGTCTGGAACTGATCTACTTCAAGTATTTCTAGCTCCTCTCTTCTTCTCACAAAGCAAACTTTGATTCTCCTTTGATTCCTTTGCACCAAAACCAAACTCCTCCATGCTTCTCCTTTCAATCCATTTCTATTCTTCAAGTTAACAAAAATGCCTAGAGTATCTGATCTCTCATACATACTAATACATTATACATGTACACACACAAATACTCTATATATACATATGGACAATGGCTGAAACTAGTCCTTGTTCAGACATAAAGTCCAGTCATCATCCATAGACTATATTATTATACATGAGCTAGTTCGGTTGCTGCAATCACCAAAGATACAGAGACATGTTCATTTTGGTAGGATCATATATATAGCTAGATAGTTCATGTGGAAGGTGTGAAACACGAACCTGGTTGTAAGACGTTTGACCAAACATTTAATGTATAAGCCAATTTGGATGATGATTATGCTCCTGCTGATGATGATGATGATCAATGGCAAACATGAATTGATCATGAGGATTTGAAAGGAACCACTACTTCTAGCTGTTGGATCATTCAGCGATGAAGTATCTTGTTGTTGTGGGAGTTGCAAATGATTCAGTTCCATTCCAAGAGTAATACCTAATGGTGTAGGATATGAATACTCCTCCCCGATTTTTTGTAAGCCCAAACAACCGTCTCCTTGTTGTATTAACTGCTCATTTCTGAATACTCCCCGTCTGTGCAGGGTTGCTGCATTTCTGACCTTCTTGTTTCACAGACTCAAAGAAGCAGTTTGAGTAAACAGGAAAACATCCATCTCTCTGTTTTCAACTCAGTACTAGTGCATGACTTGAGAGAGCATTTTTGGAAGTGAATAGTATATATTGTGACTTAAGACTTTTACCTATGAGCAAGAAAGCTGGAATCGCCAGGTAAAATTGTTTGCTGGTTACCATTATTAACCTGTTGTTGTACATTCAATTGGCAAATGTTGGTTCTTTATATTCATATGAATGAGTTGAAATGAAAACATAAATAGCACACCTTGTGAAACTGGATTCTTTCAATAGATTTCCTCAGTGATTCTTCCAATAAATTGAGGTGCTCAGTGTTTTCTATTCTTTCGATGTTTGTTCCAACAATTGAAAACAGCCACAAGAAGAAGAAGAAGACTCAAGTATGGCTGAAACTAGATATCAAGCTACTTGAAAACTAAAGAAATTAAGATATCACACACCTTAGCTACATAAGCTGAGCTCAGAAAAGGGCTACTTGGTTAGTTAGTTAGTTAGACCTTCTCGTAGGGGGGGGGGGGGGGGGGGGGGGTTAGTGGTGTATAGCAGTATAGGTAACAAAAACTTTAGCAATCTGACTCAGAGAGCATACATACCTGGATAGTTTGATTCCTGCAGGACAAAGAGAAGACAACATCTCAGAGGCTTATAGAATGATAACAGTATGGTTACTAATTATAAGAACTTATTGCAAGTACCTCGCTCCTAAAAACTTGTGTATATTTACATCATGATCAAGCTTCTTAGAAGTCTTCTTTAATGCCTGTAATCGAGCAAAAATAAATCGGCTCAGATATGTATGTCAAACAAAACAAAAACATTGATGAGAAAGGAAGTAATCCGGTGAAGTTTTTGTTCTTTACTTCAAGACTCTCCAGTTTCCTGTTATGTCAAAAAACACAACACTTTATTTTAGTTTCATAAAAAAAAATTACATGCATGATAGGGTTGAGAGTAATCTATACTTTTACATTTAATGCTTTACCATACAATTTTGTCATTTATTGTGGAGTTAACTGAGCAGCTGTACTTAGAAACAAAACTCAATTAGTCAGTTCATCCCATATAACAACCCATATGAAGAACATAGGAATTTATTTTGGATAGAAGAAGAAAATAAAAAGATCAAACAATGTTTTTAGATATATATATATATATATATGATGCATTAAAGAACAAAACTAAACATAATGGAAGAGAAACTTAACCTGTGTTCTCCATAGAACACGGTAGGCTTTCCCAGTAGGATAGAACACGAGGAGGAGAATATCAATATCACACAAAATGGATAACTCTTTACTCTTTAGCTTTCTTCAGTGTCCCACATTTTCTCTTGAAGTATGTAACTTGCCAGTTGCCTGTACTCTCAAGCCGTTTTATCTTCAGCTTAACCTCACCTATATCCTGTTCAATAACATTAACCTATTCAAAAAAAAGATGAACGTTTTCTTAGAATACTCACTTCAGTGACCTGAGACAGAACGTGATTATATTGTAATGTCTGAATATATTCTTCGGATGTAAGTTTTTTTGTCTGATAAGTTTTCTTGCAAACCAAAATTGTAGGGGAAAGAAGGTGACTCTGATGAAGATGATGACAAATATGGTGAGGAATGATGAGAGGGTTCCTTCCCCATAAACCACATTTGCTTACATCTAATGTGTCAAGTTTGTATGTTTGAATGGTTTTTTGAAAATTTACGCAAAATGTCACGATGACAAAAAAAAGAAAGAAAGATAAGACAAGACCAGGTAGTAGTATCTTTTGTTTTGTATGAAAACTCTTTCCAGTCTTTGTTGCATAGATGGTTTTTGAGTGTTGCATAATCTTGTCTTCTACTGTTCTGTTATAAAAAGCCTCTCGTGTTATTATATGATCTTTAAGAGCTCGGACTATCTATGTTGTCGGGAACCTCTGACACAATATTCAAACAGTTGAGATAATGACTTCTGCTAATGAATCTAACTTTTAGACTTTTAGTTAGGAGATAAACTATTTCCTCAGCCTACTAAAATATGATATCTCCTATCTCCTCAAACGTTGTGGCTTTACCAAGACTTGAGCCCATCTCCATCGTCTCTCATGCAGGTGTATATTCACTACTTATTCTATCGTTAGATTTCGATCATGTTCATGTAAACATGTCTAACTCTTTTCGTTCAGTGTATGCAGATTTACTTGATGATTACGGTTCTGTTTCATGGACTGGAGAAGAGCAAATGTTTGTTGAACATAAGAGAAAACATTCTGGTTTGGTGAAAAAACTGTGGATTTCGTCGATCCTAATTATTTGCCGCTAATGTAATTTTGAAAAACTAATAACAAATATGAAAATGTTTGTTTTTTAGCTGTTTGTAATTTTTTTTTGTTGAGTTGTATTTTCTCGTTTAATCATTATGTCATTTATATTTCACTTAGTTTTTGTTGTTATGATTTCACTCCTATTCATTTAACATAGTAGTTGCACAAAAAAGGAAAGAACATAAAGAAAAGGAAACTGTTAACTTTTCGTCTGTGAAAAAGGAAATTATTAATCGTCTGGAAAAGAAAAAAGGAAACTACTAGGTTATACTAAACAAAATACTATTAGGTCACCGACTAAAAACGTTTGATAAACACTAGTCGCTGTGTTATAAATATAAGTCACCCTATAGAACAAATCAAGTTCATCGATCGAGTTTCTTTTTCAGAGAGACTATCCAAAAAGCAGATAAGCGTTATACTCTGTTTCTTCGACTGATATTTTCTTTCGTAAGTAGTCATGAAACACAAATTATCCCACGAAATAGATAATTACCCTGAACCAGACGATGCGGGCACAATCAGAGTCACGGCAAGGATCTTTGGCCAAGATGATAACTCGAGGTTCACGACTCTGTCGCTTGCAAGAGACTTCATAGAGAACGACGAGTGTAAGAGCAAAGAAGACTTGAACTACTTCTTGTTGGAAACCGGAATCAACGAAGATGTTATCAATATTGCGATACTAGAGCTAATTGTTTATGTCGATGAGGTAACTTGCTCCGCAAGTAGTGACTATTCTCCTGGATGTGCTTTGAAAGTTCGGTTGGATTTTGTTCCTGCTTATCTCGATGGTGATGATGATGACTCTGAGATCCAAGAAGCTGGTCAAGCGTCGTTTGATGATGCTAGTATCCGGTTTAGACCCGCAAGCAAGCTAGTGGTCAAGTCGCTAGCTAGGAAAATATACAAGAAGAAGATTAAAAAGGAAAAGAAAAATAAGATGATTAGCTTGGAAGAGTGCAGGATTTGTTTGCAAGAGTTTAGCAATGGAGGAAAAGTTGTAACTTTATCATGTGGACATGAGTTCGACGATGAGTGTATCGTAAAGTGGTTCGAGACCAGTCATGTTTGTCCATTGTGTCGTCTCGAGTTGCCATGTCAAGATGAACTATAGCATGTCAAGATTGTAGGGTTGAACCTATTGTAATAAAAATGGTTTAATATCTCTTTTTTCGTTCCGATCTTTTTTTGTTCCGTTACTTTAGTAGAGTTTGGTTTTATATAGTATCATCATACATTCATACCATCTTTTGTTATCTCAAGCCCCTGGCCAACATCAACATAGAAACTATATAATGATTACGCATATATCACGTACAAAATTGGTTAAAACCTGTGTGGTTGTACATTCAATAGGTAAAAGTTGATTTCCGTAGTGTTCCTGCAAAGTGAAGGAAATAAACCGAAATGAAACCTTGAGTATATATGATTCGAGTTGAAAGGAGAATAGACTTCATACCATGTGAATCTGGATTCTTTCAATAGATTTCCTCAGTGATTCTTCCAATAAATTGAGGTGATCAGTGTTTTTATTCTTTCAATGTTCGTCCAGCAACTGAAAATAACCACCAGACGAAGAAGAAGACTCAAATAGGAGTTAAGATTTCAAGCTAGTTGAAAAACTCAAGAAAGTATATATAATATTTTCACAGCCTTACCTCCTATGATGATAAGCTGAGCTTGGAAAACCGCTACTTGGTTACCGAGACCATGTCGTGGGGGTAAAAGTATGGTTATTAATTATAAGAAGTCGTAGCAAGTACCTTGCTCCTTAAAACTCATTTATATTTACATCATGATCAAGCTTCTTAAAAGTATTCTTTAGAGCCAGTAGGCGAGCAAAATAGACAAGCTCATATTTCGTGTCAAACAAAAAAAAATAATGATGTAGAAGGTATCAACATAGCTCAGAAACAGAGTGTCAAGCCAGCCCAACATCATCAACAGAAGCCCATTGGAAAGCCCATTTCAAAGATGAATAGAGACAAAGCAACAGTAGCTATCACTGCAACAGACCATATTCAAAGATGCAGCTCAAGGAGTACGGAAAAGGAGCTGCTACAGCTGCACAACACTTACGCTCTCTTGACCGTTGATTGTTGCTAAAGCATACAGCTGGCTTTTGTTCGAGATCCTTCTGAGTTCTCTTTAAATACTCTTACTTTGTAACCAAAAACCTTTGAGCAATAATATTACAAGTTTCAGTATTTGTCTCTTCTTCCAAGTTCTCTGTTTCTGCTTTTATGGTATCAGAGCTATGGAAGGCAATACTGATCCTCATTCTGCTTCAAATCTCACCATAAATCAGTGTGTTACGTTAAAACTCAAAGATGATAACTATCTTCTTTGGAAGCTGCAATTTGAGCAGTTCTTGTCGTCACAACTTCTTCTTGGTTACGTTGATGGCTCAAACCCTCGACCAGCTCAGACTACGACCGTTTGACAGGGAGAACAAGTTGTTGAAGCTGCAAATCCTGAGTTTCAGAAGTGGATGCAGAAAGATCAACTCATAATGGCGTGGATCTATGGCACACTTTCAGAAACTGCTCTCAGATCTGTCTATGGTCTTCACACATCTCAAGAGGTATGGTTCTCTCTCGCACAGAAGTACAACAGAGTTTCTGCAACACGAAAGTTGGCTTTACAGAGAAAGATTCAAACTTTAACCAAAGACACCAAAACAATGGCGGTCTATCTTGCTGAAATCAAGACTTTGTGTGATCAACTTGATTCAATAGGAGCTCCAATCCCAGAAAGTGAGAAAATTTTTGGGGTTCTGAATGGGTTAGGTCGAGAGTACGAGTCTATATGCACTGTCATAGAAAACTCAATGGATGCTCTTCCCGCTCCATGTCTTGATGATGTTATGTCTAAACTGATTGCGTTTGAAGATAAGGTTCAGGCTTACAACGTGTCAACCGAAGCTGTTCATCATCAAGCGTTCTATACTGACAGGGGTGGATACTCTGGCCGAAGCAGAGGACAAAACAGAGGAGGTTACAGAGGCCGTGGTGGTTACTCCACGCAAGGTCGAGGATTCTACCAACAGTTCGGACAGACTAGTGGACGTGGCTCACAGAACAACAGCTCGAGACCAACTTGTCAGATTTGCGGAAAGTTTGGTCACTCAGCCTACAAATGCTACAAGCGTTTTGATCCTCATTTTCAGCAGAGTGAGTTTCCACAAGCCAATGGTGCGATTCGAACATCTGAAGATCCTGAGTATGAAGCAAACGATTGGTACCCAGACACTGCAGCAACTCATCACATCACGAACTCAGCTCAAAATCTGCAGAATGCTCATCCCTACTCTGGTTCTGACAGTGTCATAGTGGGTAATGGTGACTTCCTCCCTATTACTCATGTTGGTTCCATAGCTATTTCGGGTCTTTCAGGTACTTTACCACTTAAAGATGTTCTTGTTTGTCCGCAAATCACTAAGTCCCTGTTGTCTGTGTCCAAACTCACTGATGATTATCCATGTGAATTCACCTTTGACTCTCACACTGTATTTGTTAAGGACAAAAAGACACAGCAGCTTCTCAGTCGAGGAAGCAAACGTGAAGGTCTGTACCGGTTAGAGAACCCACAGTTTCTTGCGTTCTACTCATCAAGACAACAGTCAACCAGTGATGAGCTGTGGCACAAGAGGTTGGGGCATCCTCATCATCAGATTCTTCAACATCTATCTACTATCAAGTCTATCTCGGTGAATAAAGTTACAAAGTTCTTCTGTGAAGCTTGTCAACTTGGAAAAACCTGCAAGCTTCCTTTTGCTAGATCAGTATTTAAGTCTTCAAATCCCTTAGAGAGGATTCACTGTGATGTATGGGGTCCTGCTCCAGTTACCTCTGTTCAAGGGTTTAGATATTATGTGATTTTCATAGACAATTTTTCAAGATTCTCATGGTTATATCCATTAAAACTCAAGTCGGATGTCTTTTCTATATTCAAATCTTTTCAAAGTCTTGTGAAAAATCAGTTTGAGAGAAAAATTCAGATTTTTCAGAGTGATGGAGGAGGTGAATTTGTAAACAAACAGTTCTCTTCTCATCTTGCAAGTTGTGGGATAAAACACTTTCTTTCATGTCCTCATACACCAGAACAAAATGGGATGGCAGAAAGAAAGCACAGACATCTGATTGAGTTGGGTTTGTCTATGATGTTTGAGGTAAAACTTCCACAGAAGCTATGAGTTGAAGCAGTGTTCACTGCAAATTTTCTGTCCAACTTGCTTCCGACTGCAGTTCATGAGAAGACAGTAAGTACTTTTGAAAAACTGAATGGTGTTTCTCCACAATACTCTGCTCTTCGTGTTTTGGGTTGCGCCTGTTATCCTAACTTGAGACCATACACTCAGAACAAGTTCGATCCAAGAAGCTTGTTGTGTGTTTTTGTGGGTTACACTGAAAAACACAAAGGATACATATGTCTTCATCCTCCTACAGGCAGAGTGTATATCAGCAGGCATGTCTTGTTTGATGAAAACAGATTTCCATATCTTGATGTTTACAAACATCTTTTATCTTCACCAGACACTCCGTTGCTTTCAGCTTGGATGAAGGGTCTTGGAGATATACCTCAACAGGAGGAAACCAGTGCAGAAGATCATGTGGAGACTCCAGTGGTGCATGGTAACAGAATTCAAACACCACCTGCAGCAGCTGAACCACAAATGAGTTCTGATAATGAAGAATCAAGCTCACACAGCTCAAGTGACAGTGAAGCTCTGTTCTCAGATAATGATTTCCCACCACTCCCACCTCCAAATCCTCAGCCACAGGCGGTTCTTCCACAAGCTCCCGAACCTGCAAATAACACTCACACGATGCGTACAAGAGGTAAAGATGGGATACGGAAACCGAACCCAAGATATATCCTTCACACAGTAAAGGGTGTACCAGAAGAACCCCGAACTGTGGCAGCAGCACTTAAACACCCAGGGTGGACCGGTGCTATGACTGATGAGATTGATACTTGTCATGAGACAGAAACATGGAGCCTTGTTCCACGACCTGATAATGTTCATGTTATAGGTTGTGGTTGGATATATAAAACGAAGCTTAATGCCGATGGAACAGTGAAGAATTTAAGAGCAAGATTGGTTGCCAGAGGTAATGAACAGGAAGAAGGCGTTGATTTCCTCGAAACCTACAGTCCTGTCGTCAGAACTGCAACAGTAAGGATGGTGCTGCATTTTGCGACAGTAAACAGATGGGATATAAAACAGCTTGATGTGAAAAATGCATTCTTGCATGGAGACTTACTTGACACTGTCTACATGCGACAGCCTCCAGGTTTTGTGAGCAAAGAGTTCCCAAACCATGTTTGTCTTCTCCACAAAGCTATCTATGGGCTCAAACAGGCTCCTAGAGCTTGGTTTGACAAGTTCAGTTCCTTTCTGTTAGAGTATGGATTCATCTGTAGCGTCAAGGATCCCTCTCTCTTCATCTACAATCAAGGTAACACCATCATCTTTCTTCTGTTATATGTTGACGATATGGTGTTGACTGGAAATGACAAAAGCGTGATACAAAAGCTACTCGAATCTCTTGGAAAGCAATTCAGAATGAAAGATATGGGAGCTCTGAGCTATTTTCTTGGCATTCAAGTACAGTATAATCCTACTGGTATGTTCCTGAATCAAGAAAAATATGCTACTGATTTATTACAGAGTGCAGGAATGTTGGAATGTGCTCCGATGCCAACTCCTCTTCCCTTGCAACTCGACAGGGTTCCACATCAGGATGAGTTATTTGATTCTCCTTCTTACTTCAGAAGTCTGGCTGGGAAACTCCAGTACTTAACATTGACAAGACCAGATCTTCAGTTTGCAGTTAATTTGGTCTGTCAACGAATGCACAAACCTTCAATGGCTGATTTTCATTTGCTGAAACGTGTGTTGAGATATGTTAAAGGAACGGTATCAATGGGTCTGCATTTTCATACTGACTCAGACTCTTCTCTTAAAGCCTTTTGTGACAGTGATTGGGCAGGGTGTAGTGAAACAAGGAGGTCGACTGGTGGATTTTGCACAATGCTGGGTACTAATCTGATATCATGGTCTGCTCAGAAACAAGATTCTGTTTCTAGATCATCAACAGAAGCTGAGTATAGATGTCTTTCTGATACTGCAGCAGAGTTGTCTTGGATATCAGATGTTCTGAAAGAGCTAAGCTTCGCCACAAAGAAACCAGCTGAGGTCTTCTGTGATAATCTCTCAGCCGTTCACCTCACTGCCAATCCGGTTCTTCACAAAAAGTCTAAACACTTTGCAACACACTATCATTATGCACGGGAACAGGTTGCAAAGGGAACGTTAGTGGTTCATCATGTTTCTGCAACAGGTCAAGTAGCAGACATCTTCACAAAATCATTACCTCAAGCTGCTTACTTTTCCTTACGCTCCAAACTCGGTGTGGTTCCTTCTCCCACCATGAGTTTGCGGGGGAGTATCAACATAGCTCAGAAACAGAGTGTCAAGCCAGCCCAACATCATCAACAGAAGCCCATTGGAAAGCCCACTTCAAAGATGAATAGAGACAAAGCAACAGTAGCTATCACTGCAACAGACCATATTCAAAAATGCAGCTCAAGGAGTACGGAAAAGGAGCTGCTACAGCTGCACAACACTTACGCTCTCTTGACCGTTGATTGTTGCTAAAGCATACAGCTGGCTTGTGTTCGAGATCCTTCTGAGTTCTCTTTAAATACTCTTACTTTGTAACCAAAAACCTTTGAACAATAATATTACAAGTTTCAGTATTTGTCTCTTCTTCCAAGTTCTCTGTCTCTGCCTTTAGAAGGAAGAAAAGAGTGAGGTTTGCTCTTTACTTCAAGGCTGTTCAGTTTCAAGAAAAAAAAACACAACACTTTATTTTAGTTTCATAACACAAATTACATGATAGGGTTGATAGTAATCTATACTTTTACATAATAATGCTTTACTATACCTTTTTGTCCTTTCTTGTGGAGTTAATTGCGCAAAACTTAGAAATAACCTCTTCAGTGCAACTGTTCTAAACAAAAGTCAAATCAGTTCATCCCATATAACAACTTGTGTGAAGAACATAAGAATTTTATTTTGGATAAACTATTTCCTCTGCCAACTATAATTATGATCTCCCATCTCCGCAAGCTTTGTGGCTTTACCTGATCTCTTGAACCCATCTCCATCGCCTCTCATAAAAAAATATGCTCACTACTTATTCTATAGTTAGATTTCAATCATGTTCATCTAAACATGTCTACCGCTTATCGTTTAATGTATGCAGATTTACTTGGTGAATACGGCTCTGTTTCATGGACTGGAGAAGAGCCAATGTTTGATGAACATAAGAGAAAATATTCTGTAACGGAAACTACTAAAAGAGGAAAGGTAGAGAAGGTTGTGATTCTAATGGTTCAAGTGGCTAAGGAGCTTTAACAAAAAACAATTCAATGGATTTTCGTCGATCATAGTTATTTGCCGCTAATGTAATTTTTTGAAAAACTAATAATAAATATGAAAAATGTTTATTTAGCTGTTTGTAAAAAAAATAGTTGAGTTGTATTTTTCTTGTTAAATCATTATGACATTTATATTTCAGTTAGTTTTTGTTTTTACGATTTCACTCCTATTCATAAAGTAGAGAAAAAAAAATGTGAAAGGGGGAGAACATATAGTAGTTGCACAAAAAGGAAAGAACATAGTAAAAAAGGAAAATGTTAATCTGTCGTCTGTGAAAAAGGAAATTATTAATCGTCTTGAAAAGAAAAAAGGAAATTACTGGGTTATAGTATAACCGTTATACTAAACAAAAATACTATTAGGTCACCGACTAAAAACGTAGATAAACCACTAGTCCTTGCGTTATAAATATAAGTCACCCTATAGAACAAATTAAGTTCATCGATTCAGTTTCTTTTTCAGAGCGACTATCAGTGAGAAAATAAGCGTTTTTTCTTCGGACTGATATTTGCTTTCGTAAGTAGTCATGAAATACAGATTATCCCACGAAATAGATAACTACCCTGAACCAGACGATGCGGGCACAATCAGAGTCACGGCAAGGATCTTTGGCCAAGATGATAACTCGACGTTGACAACTCTGTTGCTTGCCAAAGACTTCATATTTGATGAGAACAACGAGTATAAAATCAGCTTAGACTTGATTCACTTCTTAATGGAAGCCGGAATCAACGCATATGATATCATGGATGCGATGCTGAAGCTAATGGACTATGTTAAAGGGGTTACTTTCCCCGCAAGTATTGAGTATTCTCCTGAATGTGCTTTGAACTTTCGGTTGGATCTCGTTCCCGATTATCTCGATGATGATGACGAAGAATCTCCGGTTCAAGAAGCTGTTCAAGCCTCTTTTGACGATATCAGCAATATCCGGTTTCGACCAGCTAGCAAGCTCGTGGTCAAGTCGCTAACCAGGAGAATATACAACACGAAGATTGAAAAGGAAAAGAGGAAGAACAAGATGATGATAAGCTTGGAAGAGTGCAGGATTTGTTTGCAAGAGTTTAGCAATGGAGGAATGGTTGTGACTTTATCATGTGGACATGAGTTCGACGATGAGTGTATCGTAAAGTGGTTCGAGACCAGTCATGTTTGTCCATTGTGTCGTCTCGAGTTGCCATGTCAAGATGAACTATAGCATGTCAAGATTGTAGGTTATTGTAATAAATCATTGTTAAATACCTTTTCGTCATCTGATCTTTTTGTTTTGTTACTTTATAGTATCTTTTTATATATAGTATCAACATACCAGCTTTTGTAGTCTCAAACACCTGGCCAACATCAAGATATAAACTATATATCACAAGCTCTCATGCATACTAAAACATTACACAAACTATATATCACAAGCTCTCATACATACTAAAACCTAATACATATACACACACTCTCTCTATATATATACATATGTGGACATTATAGCAATGACTGGAAGTTTGAAACAAGTCCTTGTTCAGACATAAGTCCAGTCATCATCCTAGAATAGATTACATACATGAGCGCTCTCTTGAGTTAGTTCGGTCGCTGCAATCACCAAAGATAAAGAGACATTAATTTTGGTGGATCATATAGCTATATATAGTTCCAATGTAAGGTGCGAAACACAAACCTTGTTGTAAGAAGTTTGACCAAACACTGAACCTGAAACACACTTTTGAAGATGATGATGATGATCAGTGTCAAACATGGGTTGATCATGAGGGATTTGAAAGAAAACGCTGCTACTAGCTGTTGGATGATACATTGATGAAGGATCTTGTCGTTGTTGTTGCAAGTTGTTCAATTCCATTTCAGTTTTTAACTCCTTCCCTGTATCATCTTCCATTCCAAGAGTAGTACCAAATGGTGTAGGATACGAATATTCCTCCCCAATTTGTTGTAAACCCAAACAACCGTCTCCTTGTTGTCCTAACTGCTCAAAATGCTGTCCAGGGTTTCTGCATTTCTGATCTTCTTCTTTTATTGACTCAAAGAAGCAGTTTGGGTAAACAGAAACCAAACCATTCATCTCTCTGTTTTCAGTTAAGTAGAGCATGACTTGAGAGAGCATTTTTGGAAGTGAATAGTTTCTAGATACTGTGACTTGAACTCATACCTATGAGGAAGAAAGCTGGAATCACCAGGTAAAATCGTTTGCTGGTTACCATTATCAGGAAGCCAAGACATGGTGTCAGCTTCGTGTAAACTATTATCACCACTCATAACCAAAGGCAACTGTATCCCACTGTGAAACTGCAGATTTAAGGCTTTGGTATGGTTAAGAATTGTCATCATGAAGACATAGAGCGACTACTGAGTGAAAAAAGGAAAGAGAACAGATGGTTTTAACCTGTGTTGTTGTACATTCTATTGGCGGAACTTGGTTCTTTCCGTAATGTTCCTGCAAACAGAAGGAAACCGTTTTTTGGTAGATGTTGTTCATATGTTGAAAGAGAAAATTTACACACCTTGTGAAACTGGATTTTTTCAAGAGATTTCCTCAATGATTCTTCCAATAAATTGAGGTGCTCAGTGTTTTCTTCTCTATCGATGTTCATCCAACAACTGAAAACAGCCACAATTAGAAGAATAAGATTCATATATGACTGAAACTAGATTTTGCAAGAAACTTGAAAAACTCAATAAAGTATTAATATTTTCATATTTTCACAACCTTAGCCTCCTATGACACTCCATAAGCTGAGCTTGGAAAATGGCTATTTGGTTACTTAGACCCTGTCGTGTGGGGGGGGGGGGGGGGGGGTAAATGGAAAGAAAACTTTAATTAGCAATCTTGCTCAGAGAGGTTTAAGAAAATCTAACAAAATTCAAGAAAGGATGATGGTTGATACATACCTCGATAGTTTGATTTCTGCAGGATATAGAAAAAGACACCATCTCAAAGACTTATAAATGATAGAAGTATGTTACTAATTATAAGAACTCGTAGCAAGTACCTTGCACCTAAAAACTGATGTATGTTTACATCATGATCAAGCTTCTTAAAAGTCTTCTGTAATGCCTATAATGAAGCAAAAATATAAAAGCTCAGATATATGCTATGTGTCAAACAAAACAACAAAAGTTAGATGTAGAAAGGAATAAATGCAGTGAGGTTTGTTCTTTACTTCAAGGCTCTCCAATTTTCTGTTATGTCAAAAAAAAAAACACAACATTTTATTTTAGTTTCATCTGCCAAACGACGCGATAGAGTTGAGAGCATACATAGTAACATAATGCTTTACCATACCTTTTTGTCCTTTCTTGTGGAGTTAATTGAGCAAACTTAGAAATAACCTCTTCAATGCAACTGTTCAAAATCTAAATGCATTAAATCTAATTGATCAAAGAGCAAAAGAACTTGAGAATGTTTTTTGATATAAAATAAACCTGTGTTCTCCATGGAGCATGGTAGGCTTTCTGGTAGGAGAGAACATGAGGAGGAGAATATCAATATCACACAAAATGGAAAGCTCTTTGGCTTTCTTCAGTATCCCACATTTTCTCTTCGAGTATGTAACTTGCCTGTTGCCTGTGCTCTCAAGCCGTTTTATCTTCAGTTTAACCCTACCCATATCCTGTTCAAATACATTACCCTTTTCATCAAAACCCAAGAAATAAAGAAGGACGAACATGTTTTGAGAATACAAGTTTTACTTCTTGCAAGGGATTATACTTTCCCTCTGAGTGTCTCAGAGCTTCAAACCAAAAAAAATATATATTAGAGTCTCTCTCTATATATAGAGGACAAGATTTCACTGTAATGAAAGGTTTTGAAAAGGGTCTTTTGCAGCAGAAACAGATAAATATGGGGTTCTTTGCGGTGGAAACAGAGAAGAAAAGTCATGGAAGTGAGAACAGAGGAGGCCAAGTTACAAAGAAGAGAATGATCATGGATGAAGAAAGAAAGAAAGATTGTCCAGAGAAAGATCAAGAAGAAGGGAAAGATTAACGGTGGAACATAGGGAGGGAAAGCTCATAGAAGCAGCGAAGGGACAACCTTCGAATTCGGTGGGACCGTGGGAGACTTAAGCCGTCGACCAACGGATTTGTGTGCTCTCTGTACCAGAGAGAAACCCGGTTTTGCACTTGAATCAATTTGGTTTAGAACCTCCGTTATTAACCGACTATTCAAACCGGGATTTTGCCTAGTTGGGCCAGAGTTAGTTAAGCCCATTTAAACCTTTGACTTGTCTTTTGCCCTAATTAACATCGCCCCTGTTAGTAATTCTTCTATATAACACTTCTCCAGAACCCTTGTACTTTGACAATGTAGTAGTTTTGAGGTTCGGGTTTCTAGAGCTTTGTTAGTCTTGTTGTTTCGTTTCATGTGTTTTTTTTAGTCTTTGCTTGTTCTTGATGATGTCTGTGATGGTGTTAAATATACTTGGAGAGATTAATCTCTAGGAAGAATAAATCCAATATGTGGCATTTTCTTCTCTTATTTTTCATGCTATATAGGGATCCTACTCTTAGATTGAATAGTTTTTAGGCTTTTGTGTTTGTACATTATTTATGGTTTTCTTACCTGAGGAGTTTTTAATGGATTAGTGCAAGTGACGATGAAAAGACAGGGACATCAGAATCTCCTTTGATAGGAGATGAGAATGATGATTAATGTCTAAATGGGAATCTCTCTGATGCACATGTTACATTACTCCCCAAATAGTTTTCAGTTTTGATAAAATTTTGTACTCTCTTCTTTTCACTCAATCTCAAGGTGATTGTGTATGTTTTAAGTATTTTGAATCCATTAGAGGTTGTGCTATTTTCTTAATTTATGTTCTTTATATCCCATTTTATTGGTTAGTGCAAGTGACGATGAAAAGACAGGGACATCAGAAATTCTTCGGTTAGGAGGATTGAGAATGATGATTAACGTCTAAATGGGAATCTCTCTGATGCATATAACTCATTATCTATATTATATCGGTTCTTCGGTTTTACAATTGAACGTATTGTCAGATTTTATTGATGGACGTTGGAGGCAAAGCATGTTTATTAAACGTCTATGAAATATTTTTGAGCGCTTTAGTTTGTTCTGTTTAAAGGAAGAATCTATTCGTCTAACAAATGGCTAGCTATCCAGCAACATTGTTGATTTGTTGTAGACATGAAACGGAAGACCATGGAGAGTTTGTTGTATCATTAGTGGTTTATGTATTTGCTTAACATGTATAACCTTATATTTCTGTGCTGTATGCTTCATTTCTACTTGTAATCATTGATGAATGTTTTTCATAATTCATAAAACAAAATAGAACCTCAAGCTTTTAAGCAAACTGTATCAGCAAGCATGTATCCTTGGTATTGGTAAAACACTAAAAAAAGCTAGGCAAGTAGCTACACAAAGAAAAACATCATCCCGATCAGCTTCACAGAGAGATAAGAAGAAGACTTCTATACTCTTTTTTACATTGATCAAAAAAAAGACAAAAAAAAAATCCGAATATGAATCATCACATTAGGACAAACAAACATGGTCAGGACAAGACCCCATTAGCACTGAGAATCAAGACTCTCGGTTCTGCTTCTCACAATCCGGTGGAAAACTTCTCTCACTTTCCTCTCAAACGGATCCAACCCATTCTTCAAAGCCTCATGAACCTCCACAAGCTCCTCCACTCTCTGTCTCACCTCAATCTCCTTCTCCTCACTCATCGGAAAATGAACCGAATCGATCAACTCATTCATCACCCTCGAACTCCTCTCAATCCGACCAATCTCCTTAAGCAACCCACAACAATTCTTCCTGTCTCTCCTCTTCGACTCCTCCACGATCTTATCGTGCAACGACATAACCGGAGCCGCCCACTGAAACTGCCTCGGCACGAAGAAATTAACCTGCAACCCACGATCCTGACAAGGAATCGCCGCCACCAAAACCCACATCACAAACAACAAAACCGACGTCATGGTGTAAACCGGTAAAGCTAAACCGTTACTCGCCACGACGTCGTTTTGCCTAGGCGTCGTTAAATTACTCGCCAACGCTTGTAACTGCTTAGAAGCAGACCACGACCTCGAGACGCTCCACGAGAGAGATCTGAAGTGTCCCATCGAACGGTGGTGATTGTCTTTGACTCTCCCGAACGAACGGTTGCGATGAGCCAAACTCGTCGAGTCTTTCTCGTCGAGCATCCCGATCGCCAAATCGATCAGAGCCTTCTTAGCTCGCCGGAGCTGACCTTCTCCGACGGCACGGCGGCTGTCTAACGCCGAGATCACGATGTCGGAGAGCTTCTGCCACTGGCGGATCTGCTCGACGCCGTCGCGGATCGCGTTGCAGACGTCGAGGGCTTTGATGCTCCGCTCGAAGTAATCGGAGATGAGGCGGTTCGTCGGAGAGGAGGAGGAGATCTGGGAGCGGTGGTTGAAGACGATGGCTCGGAACTCTTCTTGGCAGCAGAGGAACGAGTCGAGAAGCTTCCCGATCCATTCGAGAGAGAGGAGGTCGTCGCCGGAGGAAGAGGCGTTGAGATCGATGAATCTCTCGGCGACTTGTCTCTGGAAAGAATCTAGCTCGACTTCCATGTTGCTGTGGCTAGTTCCGGCGGTGGCGGGGGATGTGTTGGAGGAGTCGACTTGGTCTCGCCGGAAACTTAGCAACGTCCTCCCGAATGTTCCTTGAAAATCCGTAGCTGGCATCCTCTGTAGAAGAAGCTTTGTCTTTTTGGTTGAGGGGAGAAAGAGAGAGTGATGATGATGATTGGTGAAAGGTAGGAGAAGAAGAGATGAGTTTATAAAGCGATCATTTTGACCGCGTATTTTTAATACTATGCTTTGGAATTATTCAATATATATTTTCCCCTTTTAGTTTCGCAATTTTAAGAAAATATTAAAAAAAAAAAAGAAAAAGCTACTGTTTGATTTTTGTGTGTTCTCACTCCTTTTAAATCTTGGTTTCCTCTTTTTGTTACTCGTCACGGAACACGCAATGTACACGCAAGGAGGGGTAACAAATGTACTGCTTTGTAATCGGCACTCCAGTTGCGGGAACCTTAGAGTCACGGGGCTGTGATATTTGATATCGAGAAATGAGATTCTAGTGGGTGCCACGTGGAGATAAATGCAAAAGATGGGAGCTGTGATGGGAGAGACTAAGTCAGTGCACTGTACATGTGGGAGAAAAAAACAGCTAAGTCTTCGTTGGCGCGTAATGAAGAGGGATGATGGTAATAAAGGGGACTCGGTCTTTGTTGATTCGTTCTTGTCTCTCTCTAGAAAGCTCAAGGACAAACGCTGACATGTAAATTCCTCTACTTCTTGTGATTTTTTTTAGTCTTTGCAAATTTAAGGTGATAAAATATCTACTATATTTTATGAGATTTAACATTCTAACATTATGTTTTAATATTTCTACAATAGTTAGATTTGTTTTGAAATATCTAAATGGATAAATGATTTTAAAAGAATGAAATAAGGCGAGTGATATCATTATCAGTCAGACATCATGTTTGGGCCAGATTTATAATTGCACAACCAACAAGAATTTAAAATCATACAAGACAAATATACACTACCATACAGATAAAAATATTTTAAAATGGAGAAACACTAATTACAGTTTTACATAATATCCACAGATCTTTTGTCATGTGTGTTCCAAAAAAACCAGTTGAAAGAGAAAAACAAATATCTGAGTAGTGAAAGAAAAAACATAAACAAATAAAACACACGTGGGATTCACAAGGTCGAAGAGGCTTTGTAACATGAAAGCACGTAGATTATTGACCAAGACATGACAAGCTCTCCTCATTATTATTTTTGAAGTTTGGTTGGTTTAGTATATATTTTCTATATTCTTTCAGTTAAAGGACAGATGAAATCGTGCGAAAGCGTATTTCCCGCAAATGGTTCCTCGTGAGACTCGCTACCCAGCGTACACGACCAATTAATTTAAGCCCCAGTTGAGACAAAAATCTGAAGGAGACGATTGCTCCTAACATGCTCATTCAATGATCCAGAACACTAAACAGATAACATATAGTATTTATATAAATGAAGAGTGGTTTATGACCGTTATCAGAAAACAAATTATATATGTATGACTTGTGTATGAAATACATGTTAGTTGTCTACTTATTAACAGCTTCCTCAAGCTCTCTTAAACCACCTACTTTCTGTTCAATTTCTTCGATGAGTTCTTCACGCCATAACTCCGCTCTTGCCTTCTCTTCTATGTCTTCTTGCTGCATCATATAAGCCAAACACAATATTAGGGGTGGGCATTTTATCCGTTAAATTTGATTTGATTCGTTATCCGTTGCTATTCGATCCGAAAATTCCGGATATCTGTAAGCTTTCGAAGCAAAGCAAATACTAAAATTCAGTATCCGTTAAAATCGAAGCAAATCACAAATACTAAAATTTCGGAAAGCGAATATCCGATTCGATCCATTAATATATAAATACATGTATATTTTGATTATATTTAAAGTTTTAAATGTATAAAATTATATAATTATTATTCTAACATATGATTTGACAGATTCTATTCACATTATTACTTATATAAAAGTATTACATAAAATGAAAAGAAAATATTAATGATAATTATAATTTATTTTTAAGTTTTGTGTTATTATAATTGTTAACTAAGTTTAAAAATTTACAAAATATGTAGATTCTTTATTTCTTTTAATTTTTTATCTTTTATATCATGCAAAAGAAATATTTTACAAAACAAATTTGTATCAAATTTTTAAGATTATTTGTATTAATAAAAAAATGAGATATCCGTAAGTATCCGCGAATATCCGCAAATATCTATTTATTTTCCGGATATCCGTTTTTCCGAATATCCGTATTGTACCGAAGCAAAGCAAATCGAAAAATTAGATATCCGTAACATTCGAAGCAAATCACAAATACTTTCAAAAACCCGGATATCCGATCCGTGTCCAGGCCTACACAATATCAACTCTTTCCAATTTTAAAATAATTGTGTGTAACTAAATTGTGATGATGTCAAAAAACAAAAAACTAAATTGTGATGTACTACTAAAAGTATATGGCCCAATCTAGCCCAACCTGTCCCTAACTAGCCTAAAGTTACTATACATGACTGAAATATGAGATTCTGTAAAAAATATCATCCCCAGGTCCACCCCGAACTAATCTACTCGAATTACATCAAATAAGTTAAGTTTGAATTCACTGTAACCTGAGTTCACATTTTCTTATAAAATTTCAGTATTCCATCAAATGATAAAAAATTTAAACATATGCACCAAACATAAACGAAAGCTTTTCATTCCATTTGTGTTTGAAAAGTATAATTATCATGTGTGTAGTAGGTTCTGGAGGAATATAATAGGCATATAATGTACGCAAATGCTTAAGATTGTGACACCTAAAGGCAAACCTAAAGTCATCTATATAATGGAGGGGCGGGACCTAATTACCAGTCCACAAGGGCAGGGTCTATAAAGACCATCGTGGGGCTAGGGATCCAGTACAGCATCCCAAGTAATAATTTGAATGTTTCTAAAGTTAGAAAGAAAGATATACACTTACAGTTTCATAGACCCAATATCCAGTTCCATCACCTCCATCTCCACGGTACTCCTCCGAGTCATAGAATGGATCCTATACATAGATCATATTGAGAAATAACTAAAAAGCAACTAAGATCCCAAATGCAGCAAATGGAGACGAAATGATTCGATTCTTTTGGAGTTTTTCCCATACTTTTGCGGAACCGAAGTACAGACATCCCCAACAAGTGAACATGATGTAGAACAAATCTGCCACATCAAACGACCACCAATATATATATATATATATATATATCAAAACATTCAAAAACCAAACTGAAAACAAAAACATTTTTAATTGTGTTAGTAAACCAAAATTCTTTTGCTACTTACAGACATTCTTGATGGCTTTATCACTTAGATGCCACACGTGTTTCTCTGTAATGATATCGCGCATCCCTTCAATTTGTTGAACCATCACAGCCATTAGTGGCAAATCATGTGGCAGTGCCTTTCTTACACACAAGCTTCCTCTCATCAGATTATTTTCCCTCTTCTCATTCTTTTTCATCTACTTTATCAATAATTCTAAAACGTAAAACTCATATAACAAGAATTTAAGAAAATTTCTTAACTAAATCCGTAGTTAGAGATATTTTACTTACAGATAGCCAGGAACCATGATTTTGCCCTGAATTCTGCTTAGGCTACAACACAAGAGACATGTGTCAAGTCTCTTGTTCTAATATATAGACGATGAAACAATTTGTTTAGCATACGAAATAGTTAATATGTACCGTATAACTTGACGAAGAAGGGATTTGAAGGTTTGCGAAAGTGGAACTAGTGAATGCTTCAGCCATTGATTGATGATACTTCTTTGATTAGTGGCGGCAATGTAGGAAAGTGTAGATACAATGTTGTTGTAATTTTTTTATTTTTTTTTATAATTTGTTTAAGATGTGTGGATAAGGGAATCGGTATCGTCCACTCTTCCCAACTTCTTGTGATAACATAAACATAGCGCGTAGGTTAGCAATCACGTAATACTTGATAGTCTTGTAAACCCAAAAAAAAAAAGCATAGGTTAACGAATACCTGCCTAAAACTGCTAAGAAATCTCCATCTAATTCGACTCTCCACATGCGCATACTAGCAATCACGTAACACGCGCATGTTAGCTGTAAACGTTTGAGCTAGCAGAAATAATATCTTGTGTCTCTCTGCCTTTGAACATTCATGATTAGTCATTGTAGTTTTTTTCTGCAGCTTGTTTCGAGTTTTCAAGATTCTGACTGTTTTGGTTCCATCATACTTGTAATCGTTACTAACTCATCCGTGAAGAAAAAATTATGTGCGTTTGTTCTACAGTTCTTGTTCCGTACCACAGTTAATTAAAGTGATGATGGTCTATGATGTTTGGAGTCTATACATCACTTGTTCTAATAAAGTTCATCAAGTTATTTTGTATATAAATAAGTTCAAGTTTTTCTCGCAAAGTATTTGAAAAAAATATCTGTTAACTTTGGAGGTTTATATGTATCTTCAGTGTTTAATCACTCTGTTATTGATTCCGGAGAAAGGGAGTGACTTCATGATACATAGGCGTGGAATCCCTAGTTGAAATTCCGCTGTTATAGTGTTATGTAGATAGTGTAACGATTCTGACTGTCGTTTCTCCTGGATTGCTCGAGGAGGTAAGTACTTTGTCTCTTAGCAATTCCACTGTTTTGATTTGCTTTTGTGTCTCATCATCAGTATTCATGAGGCCTACCTAAAACAAATCTTGTTTATTCTTGTCTCACAGAAACGAGCACATCCGCTATTAGACTAATCTAGTTCAAGCTTTTCTCATGGCTCCTTTCTTTGTTTTGCTCGAGGTGAAGTTGTTTGTATTATGTTTCTATTCTGATCTCTCCGGCTTCCTCTACTTCTCCTTGAAACGATAACCAGAGAAAAACTTGAAAGCAGACCAAGAAGAACTCACATAAGCTTTGGATTATTTTACTGAAATTTTTAGACAGCCTATTGTAATGTTTATTGTTGAGTACTATGTTTTTTTTTTCAAATAATTGTTCCACACGTATAACTAGCTAGGGCTAGGCAAAAAATCTCAACCCGAAAAACCGAACCATCTAATCCAAAAAGGTTGAAATTTTGGTATTTAGAGAACCGAAATCGAATCAAACCCGAACCAAAATATTTCGGATACCCGAATGTATTTATCTGGATTTATATATCTAAATTTATTAATTAATTTTTTGACTTAATATATAAAAATTAAATTATATAAAATATATTTTGAAAATATCCAAAATATTTGAAAATATATATAAATTTTCAAAAGTAAATATCTAAAGCAACCAAATAATGCTCAACACTAAATTAGGTATTTTAGATACATTATTCAATTTTTAAATAATTTTAGATAGGTTATTTGAACCCGAACTAATTCCGAACATAAATTTATAAATACCCAATAGGGATAAATTTTACCCCAAAATTTTGAAATCTGAATAAACTCAGAACTGAATAGTATCTGAATACCCACCCTATGTATAATCCTATACAGTAATAAGACCACCATGAAAAATATTTTTAAGAATCGCAGGTTACTAAATCACAAGGGAAAATCTCCTAGTTAGATCGAAGGTGTTTCTATTTTATACTTTTTATTTCTTAACTATATAGTTACTTATTTTTATTTTTTTGTTATATTATATATTTACTTATTCTATTTTTTTGTCTTTTATCAAACGATAATATTACAATAGATGTTGAGTGGAAGCGGCGGCGCTAGGGTTTAGAGGAAGCGTCGGCGCTAGGGTTTATAAGAAGCGGCGGCGCTAGTGTTTAGAGGAAGCGGCGGTTAGAAAGTTGGTGAGCATGGTGGCGAGGGCGACGGTTTGTTCGGAAATAGAGGGAATTCGATATCACCTTTGATATCGCCTTTAAGAAAAAAACTGTTAGGGTTTCTGAATTTCGCAAAAAAATGAACAAAAAAAATCACCTTATATATTGGTTAAATAATCCGGTTAGCTTTAAAAGTACATTGGTAAAATTTAAGGTTTGGTCCGGTTTAGATGACTTACAAATAAGTCGTCTGGCGGATAATGTACATCAGACGACTTAATATTTAGTCGTCCGTTAACAGACGACTAAATATTAAGTCACCCCACACCCTAAAATGAACCCCTAAACTAAAATGACTAAATTAACTAACTAATCACGTTATAAAATCAAATTATACTTCAATAGTGTTTACTATATATACACAGAAATGAACACGCTTAGGTAATTTTTAAATTTTTCAAAAACGATTTTAATGTTTCCAAAATCTAATCCAAAGAACACATACAATATTACAACATATGTTGATGAAACCTAAACTAAAGAATATCATGACTCACTACTTTCACGCATTTATGCTGAAAACAATTGAAATTTGTTATATCTTAATTTATATCTCTTAAGACATATGTTAATTACATAATTCTCATTTTTCACTTATCAAAATATTTTTTACAAAAATTTTAAATTATGTTTAAGAATAACTGTCCAGACGACTTTCAGTTAGGTCGTCCGAACGACTTATTTTCAAGTCGTCTGAACAGACCACTTGCGAGAGTTAGAAACGTAGAAAAAATCCGTTTTTTTGTTTGTTCACAAGGGAATACTTGTAATTTCAATAGCTTTTTAGATTACTTTTGCCTTTGACTCATGTTTGAGTATTCTTTTGGGTTTGACTTCAAGTTTTGAGTCACACTTGGCAATTCTTCCAAATTTTAAAGATAAAAGGGGGAAAATTATATTATATAATTTTAAAATTACTTTAAAAAATCCTCTCTTATCAAATACAAATTTTTTTTCTTATCAAAAGTATATGGTAATTTTCTTATTTAATTTATATGCTGAACATGAAATTATAACTTATTTAATTAAAAAGGTGTTAATATACATAATATTAACAAAAAATATTTTTTTATAATTATGTAAAATAAATGATTCCATAATACTTTTCTTTATATTTTTATAATAAAACAAACATATTTTTAAAAATAAAAGAAATGATTCCATAGTAATTTTCCTTTTTATATTATAACCAAAATAATTATATAAAAAATTATGGTAATTTTTCGTTTTTCAGAATTCTTTTTTATTATTGAAATATATATATTTTTAATCATTATATATTTAAACACATGTAAAATTATTTGAATAAAAACTACTATCATATAATCTTTTTTAGGAATTTTAAAATGGAAAATTACTAATAATAATTTTTATAGTTACTTTATATAATAAGATCATTTTTGTTATTAAATTTATATATATATATATATATATATATATATATATATATATATATATATATATATATATATATATATATATATATATATATTTAATCATAAGATAGAATAACACATGTCACAATCTAAAATATATAACTGTCATGTGTCGTGATCGTGTTAGTTAATAACTTTGAAAACTAAGTTTTATATAATAATATTGTTATTAACTTAATATATATATATATATATATATATATATATAGTTAAATTTTCTCTCTTCTTCTTCTTCCATGTGGCAGGGGGCTTTTGCGACATGTATCTTCATATTTATTTTTACATTTAAAATCCTTTTATTTTAAAATTTTTACAATTTGGCCAAACGATTTCTAATTGTGCATTTTTCTTCATGGATTGACTCCAAATAATCGTGATTTTAATCGCTAATATACACAAATGACTTCTATATCCAACTCATCATATTTAACCCTTGTCACATTAACCGTCATCATATGAGGTTTGATAATCTATTTTATTACTCACTAAAATTCAGTATGAATAAAAAATAGGGGAAATTTTACTTATGCACTTTTCATGATACCACTTTTCAACTTTACCATCAATCAAAAGGCATTTTTAAAAATACCACATTCATTAATGTGTAAAAGACAATATTGTCCTTAACTTATCTTCAACTCATTTCTCTCTCTCTCGTGAATCTCCGTTCGTCGTCTACCGTCTATGTACAGATCCGCCGTTCTCCGTTCAGATATGCTGTCTCCGTTCAGATTCGCCGTCTCTGTCCTCCATATCTGCTGTCTCTGTCCTGAACCGACGTCTTCGTCCAGATTCGTCGTCTCCGTCCAGATCCACGAAGCAATCGAGATCGAGACTCAAAACCTCAAATGTTGAATCCTCAGCAAGAATCACAACCTGTAAGTATTTTTTTCGGATTTTGTTGTTTTAATCTAAGAGAAAGAGTTATCTATTAATAGTCTGATCTAAGAGAAAGATTTCTGATAGTGAACATTGAGTTTTTGAAAATTTATAACTCTTTATAAATCAAAGTTAATTGACATGTTCAGTTTCCGACACTCATAAAAGAAGCATATGTTCGAGCTTATATGAGAGCCACAACTCTGCCATCGCACATTTTCTTTGATCTACAATGTTAATCATCAAATTCATCATTGTCTCTTGTTTTTTTTTCTAAAGTCTTATTGACCAATCATTGACATTTTTTTAGTTTCTTCTTGTGTCTTAGATTGCAGAGTCTGTTTCTTTTAGCAGTGATAAAAGGTATGCTATAACGCAAGTGAAGGCTCCACCTCAGCTGCAGAAAATGATGTATTAAGTAACTCAATTTATATTGTTCTTTGCATTTTTGTTTCATATGTCAGTTGTTTCCTATGATTTGAAGGCATGGTGGTGTTAGATTGTTGACGGTTAGCCATGGATTTGTTAAAGAACCTTATGCGCTTCATGAGAAAATCCCATGGTGGCGAAGGTAAATTTGGCATTATACTACATTTATTACTTATATGTTTTGAGAAATGTTGTTTCTAATGCCAAGAGTCAATATGTCTGCATTTCTTTCACAAGTAATTACTTTTTAATCTCTCAAGTATAATTTAGTCTTTCTACATTGAAAGACAAAGCATAGTTATTCTCCTAGAATTGAGTTTTTAAAGAACTGCAAGTGAATTACAAGTTTATTGTTTCCGTAGGTGCTTGTATGTGACACTTGGGTCTTTGAAAAGTCTCTATTCCACACAAGAGCTTGCTGGTATTTCTGTGGCTATATTTAATTTCCTTCAAAGAATATAATCCAACATGTCTGCTGAGTCAGTATCTTTTCACAATTTGCATTCTTATAGTCTATGTTGCAACTAAAAGGTGAATGCTGTCTGATTAGGTTCTAGATAATTTTATAAACAATTTACAAGGACTTATAAATGTCAAAGTTAATAAACAATTTATAAATGTTTATAAAAACGTAAAGTTAATAAACAATTTATAAGGTTTATATAGGTTTACTAATCAATTATAAAGTTCCTAAATCATTCATAAGAATCTATAATCATTTAAAAAGGCTTATAAAACAATTTATAAGAGTTTGTAACATAACTTATAAGGGTTTACAAGAATACTTAAATAATCAATAAGAATTAATAAGAATTTATAAAGATTTTGTAAAATTTATAATAAAAAACAGTTTTTAAAGTTTTTAAATTATTTATAAATTCTCTTGTAATAGTATATAATCTATTTATGAAGGCTTATAAAGAAGTTTATAAAGTATATAAACCGTTTATAAATGTTTATAAAAGAAATCAGTAAGAGATCTTTAAATCATTTATAAGAGTCTATAACCATTTAGAAATGCTTATAAGACAATTTATAAAGTTTGTTAAATAATTTATAAGGTTTATAAATTCTGCACAACTTTGAAGTTAACTACGAGGTATTGTGATACTTCAACATAGCTACCAGACAAGCCAAAACAGATCATCCAACATTCAAAAATGAATTATGTTGAAAATGATTTTTGCATTTTAGGTAATGAGGAATTTAGTGAAATAGAGAATTCACACCTTGCGGAAGTGTTGTAGAACTAGCTAGAAAGAATAACATTCAATTTTCAGGAGAACCTTATGCAAAAAAGATTATTGATGAATGGGGGTAGATCTATGGTTCACTTTCTCAGATCAACCAATGGGGGTAGATCTATGATTATTGATGAATGTAAAAAATTTATAAAAGTTTATAAAAACGTTATGAAAGCATACATTCAAATTATAAGGGTATTATATGAGTTCCATAGGTTTATAAATCAACTAAAAAAGTCTATAACCATTTAGAAAGTCTTATAAAACAATTTATAATGGTTTGTATAATAATTTATAAGGGTATGTAAATAATGTATACGTGTTTATAAAAATAATTTATTAAGTTTATACACCATTTAAATATTATTAAATGATTTACAAGGGAATTTAAAATTTCTGAAGTGGTGGAGTCTTGATTGCTGTCCACATGTACTTCATAATCTGCCACGTATCATCACCTCTTTACAAAGCCTTATAAGGATATGTAAAATTATTTGTAAGAGTTTATAAACCATTAATAAATGCATATAAAACAAGTTATAAAATCTATAAACCATTTATAAATGCTTATAAGAAAGTTATGAAAGTTTATAAATAATTTATAAGGGGTATGTATACTATTAATACGAGTTTATAACAACTTTATGAAAGATTATATTCAATTTATAAGGGGTATTATAAGAGTTGTATAAGTTTATAAATCAACTGAAAGAGTCTATAACTATTTAAAAAGCCTTATAAAACAATTTATAATGGTTTGTATAATAATGTATACTGATTTATAAAAATAATTTATAAAGTTTAAACACCATTATAAAGGATTATAATAAAACAATTTATAAGGATATGTAAAATTTCTGATGCGGTGGACAGGCCCGGCCCTGGGCTAAAGCCCATAAAGCAAGGGCTTGAGGCGCCAAAATATTATAAAAATTTAGGGGCGCCAAAATGTTTGTTGTTCACTTTAGTCTAGTGGGCTTGAGACTTTTTCTCTAAACTACAGGTAGTGGGATCGAACGAGTGAGCCATCTTTTCTCTTTGTTAATGTTACTAATATTCTTTTTTCCATTTTTAGGTAGTCATCAAATATACAGAGGATTCTGTTACTTTTTAGTTTTTTCCAACATGACTAGTTTTTTTTTTCTTTTCCTGAACATCTCTAGTTCTTTTCTTATATGTAATATTATAGTATGGTATATTATTAGATAAGGAATTTATTTAAAACAAAACTAATTCATCTTTTTAACTTCATACAATATTTTTTCAGTTTCTTTTTGTATCTCCTTCGGTAATATTTGGTAGAATGCACATAAAAACACAAAATATTATAGTAAATAGTTTGAATTATAAACCGTTCATATTCTATAACGAAATTGATTGATTATATTAGGAAAATATGCATCTTTTATTATGTCTTTTATTATTTCTTATTTCTTCTTTTTGTAAGTTTTCTTTTAAATTGAAACTCAAACACAAAAATTATCATAGGATTGTAATATTTAATGAAACTATGAAAACTCAATTAAATTTCACAAGTGAAATTGATATTAAAGTGATTACATTATTTATTTTGCTCTATTTTATAAATTATTTTTGTTTTAAGAATTTGTAGGAGATTTATCAAGAAACAAAACGAAAAATAAACAAAGTGAAACTGTAGACATAAAGAAAAAAATATATAATGTTTAGATAATTTTTTTTTAAAAGCCGATTTTAGAGGGCAGTATTTTTCTGGTTCGCTTTAGGTGCCATCCGAGTCCGGACCGGCACCAATGGAGTCTTGCTTGCTGTCCACATGTGCCTTAGAATCTGTCATGTATCATCATCTCTTTACAAAGCCTTATAAGGGTATGTAAAATTATTTGTAAAAGTATATAAACCATTAATAAATACATATAAAACAATTTATAAGATCTATAAATCATTTATAAATGTTTATAAGAAAATTATGAAAGTTTATAAATAATTTATAAGAGGTATGTATACTATTAATAAGGGTTTATAAAAACTTTATGAAAGCCTTATAAAATAATTTATAATGGTTTGTATAATAATATATAAGGATTTATAAGAGTGTGTAAATAATTTAAAAGAGTTTATAAAAATAGTTTATAAAGTTTATACACCATTATAAAAGATTATAAAATAATTTATAAAAGTATGTAAAATTTCTGAAGCGGTGGAGCTTTGCTTGCAGTCTTCATGTGCTTCACAATTTGCCACGTATCATCATCTCTTGACAAACGTATATAACTATTTATACAGGTTTATAAAACTATTTAAAATGGTGTATTAAAATATTTACAAGAACATATAAGCTATTTATATGTCATCCAAAAGGCAAATAAGGGTTATTTTGACTTGTTATTTGAATAATTCTGGTTAATATTAAGAATTTTGGATTGTGAACACTACATTTTTACGGAATTATAATTCCTTATAAATCTGGAATTCAGGCTATTGTTAAAGTACAACTCGACAATTTCTAAATCTTTATTAAGAAGTTTTTAAACAAGAGTTGATTGTGTATGTTTATACAAAACACATAAATGTTTGAACTTGAGAAGTCTTCTGACCCTACAAAAAAAGAGGTAGATTGAATCATTTATTTTCAATATTTGCATTAGTTATAAATGATACAAATGTATTTTACATCATTTATTTAAGTGACTCTGAAAGTGGTCATGCAAATAATTAACATCAATTTAACCATAATTGATGTTAACAATTAGAATATTTGTATCATTTATTATAATTGATATTAATATGTGTCACTTGCAAAAATTGATGTTAACATTTGCATCATTTAGTACAAATGATGAGATTATTACGATAACTTTATTATTATTATTTAATATATTTATCAGTTACAATATTTGATGCCATGTTGATCGGGATTTGTTTTAATTTTAATGTAAACTAGATTCTGACCCGCCCTCTATTTTGTTTTTAATTTAACTTTTTAGCAATTTAATTTTTATATTTGTATTTTCTAATCATATTTGTATTTTTTTGTAAACATATTTGTGTATACTATTTTTTTAAAAAAAATATTAGTAAGAAGTTTTGATAATTATAATGAATTTGTGATGTTGCAATTTTTGTTTAAATCAGATCCGGACCTGCAGTTAAACTGATAAACTCAACGATCCGGTTTGTAATTTGGTTGTGTTTTAAGAAAAAAAAATTCTTTAATAATCTGGTATAACTCAAAACCGGTTACCAGTTGAACTACTGGTTAAACCAATACTTAATTTTTAATTATTAGCGCATATGATTTTTAGTTGTATTATTAGAATCTGTTTGTATTCTAATTAGGAAGTTGGACTTTTTATTTTTTATGAAATAAGCTTATACAATCTTGTGGATCATGAAACTATTAACAAAGTTAATTGTTGTTATTTAGCATTAGTTTATTTTATATTTAAATTATTTTATATTTAAAATTTATTTTTCTTATTCACATTAGACATTAATAATACTTTAAAATTTTCAATTTATGATATAACTCCTAAACTGAAATATTATACTGCTAGTTTAAGATATAACTCGTAAACACATAAGATGCTGCTAGATTTTGATCCGCGTTTTCAGCGCGAGATTTTTTTCGAAGCATTTCAAAATTTATTTGATATAAATATGTATTCTTAAACATTTAGATTTATAAATGAAACATTATTTTTAGTATTTTAAAATCCGACCAGACCCGCAGTTAAATTGACAACTATATAGTATTTGACCCGCCCTATATAGTCTCAAACATATACCTACCCTCTTAGAAATGCAATTTCAAAAAAAAACATACAAAACAAAATATTTATGACTGTTATTAAATTATATATTTTAATTCTTTAATAAAATTTATCTTGAATTTATTTATATGACTTATTTTTTATTTTAAATATGAAAAAATTGTTAAAATTATTTCAAACTGATTTTATTGTTAATATTTTAATTTAAATAAAATATTTTATATTTTAACTCGCTACGTATTGATAAAACTATTTTTGTGTGTATAAATTCTTTTCTATAATTATTATTTATAGGCAAAATCCTAATGTTGTAGATATATTAGTTAAATAAATTTGTATTTCTTGAAATTGAAATATAAATCTAATTATATTTAGTTTATATTAACTTTTTCAATGGTAAATAATATTATATTAATTATTTATTTTATTAAAAAGGCAGGGTTAGTAGATATAAAGCAGAAACTTTGCTTAGTAAATAAACAGATAAAATTTTATTTTTTAATGGTTTTCATGATTTGATTTCATATAGATAATGTTATTTTGAAAATACATAATATTACATATAATAATTTCTCAACGATGCATATATTTAGACCAGGCCAAACCCATAATTAACAAACAATATATTATCAGACCCATTCGTTGGAGATAATAATTTATACCAGGCCCATTTGTTAATATATTATGATGTACGTGTTTGATTAAATAAGACATACAGTTAGAAAAGTAGTTCCCGACTATTTAGATGTAGTTAATTAACTTATGGTTTATTTTTTAAGTATGTAACGTGAGAAATAAATAATTGGACATAATCTTGCATCAATTGGACATGTTGAAGAATTAGTATAATAGATTTTAAAATTATTTGATTAATATAAAATTATTAATACTCATATATTTTTGTTTAATTATTAATTATATTCTTATTAATTAATATTTGTGGCACACATATTTTTAATATCTATTAAGATTTTCATAACAGAAAGTAAATTTTAAATATTTTGAGATATTTTTTACTAATACATCAAAATAAAAAACGAATTCTTATTTACAAAAAAAAATCAAAAAATCAAAAAATAAAAAAATCAAACTTAATCAGCATAGATTTCAATCGTGTATATATTCTTGCTTTGTTTCATGTTCTTCATTCATCTGCATATATTTCTTCTTGTCCTTCATTCATCTGAGTATGTTACTTCCACTTGAAGAACAAGGCTGTACGTTTCCCAATGTACCATTTGTATCACCAGTCATCACACTTGATTTCCACCTACAAAAAGTAAAAAAAGAAGATGAAAATGATTAAATCTCTTAGAACAACCATTCAAAAAGATATTTATCATAGAATTTTTTGAAGTACCTTTCTTTTCTGTTTCTCCAAACATGTTGAAAACATATTATTTCGAGTGACTAGCCTGTGGTTAATATAGAAAAGATATATACAAATCGAAAACAAAGAATGATAGAAAAAGAAAAAAAGATTTTAGAAGATGAGTAAGAGGGGATCACCATCAGATTTCAGAGAAAGCTTTAAACTGTTGGAAACGTTAAAATGGAGGTGTGGTAAATAAAGAGGGGATAGTGGGTGATTAAAAACAATTTACTAGTTAATATGTGAGAAAATCAGGGGAATAAAATCCCTAAATTAACGGGAACAAATTTATTTTTAATGGCGTATCATTTAAAAATAATAATTGCAACAATAACTGTAAATTAAAATTAATTGGTAGTTACGGTATTCAAAATATCAATTTAATTACTTTTCATACTTTTAAAAATGTTTTCAACACTGGAATTTATTTAAACCATGAATATTTACATTTTTATGTACATACAGTATATAAATTAACTGTTAGATGAATTCAAATATTTTTTATAAATAAATGAAATTTATAATATATAGATTATATATTTATACTATAACTTTCTATTATTAATATTAATATGTTAACCTAATTTTTAACGTAAATCTAATGAATACATTAATTTTAACTAAATTATGTTTGTTTGTATCACTTCATTATTGATGTAAGACTTGCTTCGTTTATTTACATGATGTTAACTTTGTATCATTTTTATAAGTAATATTAACACAGATTTGTACATCTATCAATTATTGAAGTGATGGAAACTAATATTTCCTATCAGTTTTTAAAAAATGATGTAAAGGTATATACATTTGTATCAATTTCATTCAACTGATGCTAAATAAAGTAATAAAACATCAATTATTATAACTGATGTTATAAAAAACAGATTTTGCATCATTTGCTAATAAATAATTCAAAATAGTATCACTTATTTTTTTGATGCTATTTATGTGATGCAAGATATGCTTTTTTTGTAGTGTGAGGAATGCTAGCCAGAATGAGTATAAGAAACTCAAAAATGATTTATAAGCGTTTATAAATTTATTTACAATGGCTTATAAGATAATTTTTCTAAAGTCTCTCCAAAAGACAATCAACACAAAAAGACATATCTAGTGAAAGAGCCAAGTCCTTCAACAAGAGATATATTGCCTTAGCATAGTCTGAGAACGTCAAGGCTTCTCCATATCTCACTCTTCTATAAAAGAAACAATTGAAACCAAACTCACTTACATGTCCAACTAATATCTTCAACTATGCAACTACTAAAAGAGAGATACAATTGTTTTAGTATAAGAGATGTCTAAAGTAGATGAGAGAGAATAATGTACTAAGAAGCCAACTCGCAATTTTTATAAAGCGTTATAAATAAATAATTCTTTGATAGCGCAAACCGCATTCTTCTTTAGAGTCTCTCTTGCTTCTTCAAATAGCTCACCAACCTCGTAAATTTTCAAAACATGAACAAAAGCCAGTCACATATTATTCCTACGCATCAGCATTCACTTCAAAAATAAGATTCAAAAATAGTATGCTTTCGTAACTCAACAAACTCATCATTCATCTCCACTGCTCCTGTAGATATTATACACAAAACAAGACATAAAAAATAAATCTCACAAAGTATAAATAAAACGTTACACTACCAAAACACCAACGTTCCACCTCATATACTGCACATACTAAAACATTGCTAGTCAAACTACAAATAGTAGCATTGTATTACCTTAAGGAAATGAGATACTTGATGCATATCACTACACATATTCTCCACAACATCCTTTAAATCCAAAAGCTCACAACACACATTTGTAATTCCCTGCAACATCATCAAATCAACCAAGAGAAGAAATAATCATGGAATAATTATACTCTTAGGTGAATACCTTCTCATGAATTAAATAATTATATAAAGTTGAAAACTATTTTGACAATAAATCAACCAAATCAATAATTGTACTCTTATGTTAAGCTTTGTGTCTTTTGATTGCTAACAGATCAACAGTAATATTTAAAAGGACCCAATTTATAAGTTCTTATAAATTTGAGATCTGAAAGCTTCACGTGAAAAACTTTGTCTTCTTTATTAGATCATATCGATTTTGATAAATCAAGCTAAAATTACAGAAAGAGGCAAAGATCACCATATATTATCATCTTACCTTTGTTAGTGTTTCTTAGGCGTTGGGAGAGAGATAGTCTCGTTCGTCTGAGCTTGTAGTGTCTGTCAACTTCATTGGAGAACTTGTCGGCATCGTCAGATCTTGCTGGAAAACTCATTAGTGTCGTCAGATCTCACAGGAAACTCATCAACATCAGGAGAGAGATCGACTCGTTCGTGTTTCGCCAGAGAACTCATCAGCATCGTCGGATTTCACAAGAGAACCCGTCTTCGTTGTCAAAGCTCGCCGGAAAACTCGTCAAAATCGCCGGATCTTGTTGGATTGATTATCGGATGTCGTGGTTCAATCGTGAAGCAGAAGATAATAGTTGTAGTTTCAATTAGATAGGGGTATAATTGTATTTTGCCTATTAAAATTTTAATGGTAAAGTTGATTAAAATATTAATGAAAAGTGGTACCTTGAAGGTGATATTAGTGGTAATTTCCCTAAAAAAATAAATAAAATAATATAAATATATTTTAAAATTTAATTTCTTCACAACTAAAATAGCATAAACTTTCACTATTTTATTATTTTAATTATTATTTTATTTACAAATTATATATTTATTTTACTATTAAAATTATAAAATAAGGAAATTAAGAAGAAGAAACTAAAGCACAGCAAAAATCTAAACCTAAAATATCCACAATTATATAGAAAACAATATCATAATAGCACTAATTCAATAAAGGTCTGAACCTGAAAGGTGATCAGAAACAAAGATTACTTACCACACACATTATCTTGTAGTGTTTTGGCCATAATAAGCATATGTCAGAAAAGAGTGAAAATGTAAAGTTTGAGATCAATTAATCAATTAATCTTCTGAACACAGAAGAGCGTGATCAAAAACTAAAGCAAATAACTAAGAAAGAAAGTCAAAAGAAGAATAATCACCGGAAAGTCAAAGTAACCACGAAACATGAAGACAATGCCTTAAGTACCAGAAGCACAACCATTAGCTAAGAGGTAAGAAGTACTTCACAAACTAAACAAGCACAAGGCACCCATGCTAACGAAGAACCATAAAGCTCTAGATAGAAGAGACCAAAGTCCCAAGAGACTAACTCTGCACAATAATACCGAGGAAAGCGGAGAAAGAAGAAAACAGTCAGGAGAAGAAACTAGAGTTCAAGGTTGAGACCAGAAATAATTTTCAAAGCCCACAAAGCATATACCGAGGGAAATACTATCCGAACTTGAAGTGGTAAACCTGGTGAAAGGGAAAACCACCAGAGACGCAAGCAGTGATGATAGCTTCAACGAGATTAAAATTAAAGAGAGAAAGAGAGACAAAACGGCATCATCAAACTATGTAGCCATCCTGGAGTTATGATAGAGAGCATAGAAGTCAGATTAAAAAAATCAGATCTTGAAAACCAAGACGAACATGAACAATCGATGGCAAGCAAAAGACGAGGAAGACAACATCAAAGACGACTTAACTCGGACCCAACCCAAGAAACATCAACTGCAATTTAAGAAGAAAAAGAAGAGTCAATATTGACTCGAACGGCCTATAATGTTGTGAGAAACAATCTCACAACTTGGAAATCATAAGTTCAATTTACAACAAATATCATTGAGGAGAAGAATGCGAAGAAGAACAAGATCACAGAGGTGACGGTGATGGTGAAAGCACTACACACAGAAAGGTAAACAAAATACATAGATAGTGACGACTCAATGTCAAAATATGGAGAGAGGATAAAAAATATCTTAAAAGAATAATTTTTAAAAATATTAAAAAATAGGATACAGTTTGACGATATAATATTTAATTTTATAATAAACACATATCTAAATACAATGTTATTGATTTTATTATAATTTACATCAAATGTTCACTTCATCACTCCATGGTCAATATAAAATAACTTTTAAGCGTAAGCTTATCCGTCCGAAGAGCGGACCATCCCCTAGTATATATATAATCATAAGATAGAATAACACATGTCATTCCCTAGCTTATCGGTCCGAAAAATCAAACTTTATATAATAAGATTTAATTATTATTTTATTTTTTATATTATATATTTACTTATTATTTATTTCATGTTTTTTAATAATACTATTCTGTAGTATTTTTCTGAAGAAGTTTTTCTCGTTCATGTGAGTTCACTATGAAACTTCAAAAGGTCAGTATAGATTTTCATTATAACAATTTTTGGACAGTATAATCTCTAGAATCTTCAAAGGCAAACTATGAACCTCAATATAGGAATATAAGATTGATGTCGAGAAGCAATTGGCTTTCCACAGTAGGCCTGCTCATGTACGGAACGCGCTGCATCGTTGACGGCGATCAAAAAATTGTAAAGGAATTTTAATGACAGCTCAGTAACCAATCAAATTAGAGAATTAGAAGATGCAATCATTGGACGAACGCAGCGTCGTCACCCGCTAATATTAAAAGCATCAATGAAAACATGGAAACGATCACTAGCGACAGTCGCCGGCGGCAACTTACTACCGACGCTGCGATTAAATTTCTCCATCTTGTTTGTTAATTATAGCCACTTGACGCTGCATCCGCGTCAACGTAAAGAACAGGGCTAGTGTTTACAATTTCTTAAATCGGGACCGCAAATGCTTTTGTCTGGTTCGATGCAACAAAACGTGAGATTTCTTTCCAGTTTGCTTGCGACTGTTCTCAACATATAATTTAAAATGAAATTACTGAACTAAGTTTATGCAAAGTGAATGTGCAACGTGTTCAAACAGCACCCAATGAAAAAAAATTGTTATAAAATTTATGCATTCGAGTAAAAGACAAAATATGAAGGTATTAATCAATATAAAACTTCACTTCAGCATATTTTATTTATATAACTGTGGTTAGATAACATTGTTGATTTTTATAGTGAATATATAATATATATTTTTAAAAAACTTAGACAATATAAAACTAATTCGGTAAAAAATATTAAATAATATAACTCTATTTAAATTTACTATTTTAGCCACCAAAAATATAATTAACAAACTATTATATTTGTAGCGTATTTACAATAACCATCATTCAAACATTTTTTACATCATTTATCAAATAATCAACAAATTCAAAAAAACGTATGCTTTCAATAATGTAACACAATAATTAAGTAGTTGCATACCTATCACGTTAACGTAGTTGATAGCGAGCTCCGTTTTTCACGTGGCTATGAAGACTTCGTTTTTATATGTGGTCCTGAAGACGTCGTTTTGGACCGCACTCTGCCACGATGTATGATGTAGACATTTCGACACATACATGACATCACAAAACTCACGGCGTCGCCGATACATCCTGGATTTCTTATCCAATACTTCTTGACAAAAATAAATACGTCTGTGAGCAGTGCACATAAAAAACCCGTCTGTAATAGGTCGTGGCGTCGTGCTGTTAATGTTTCATTTATTGAAAGAAACGATCATAATAAAAATATTACTTCTTGACAAAAATAAAGGGAGTAATATTTTTAATAAGTGTCGTTTTAGCCCATTTTTCTTGATTTATAAAAAATATTATTTTATAATACCAATACAATTTATACAAGTTTTCAACTCGAAATTAATTAGAAAATGCATTAATCTTATAAATAAATTGATTTATCTAAAATACTATGGATCAATAAGTTATAATTAATAACAACTTACATATATTTCATCGACTTTCTTAATCTGTGTGAAAAATGTCAGAATGATATTTATTTAGAAACAGAGGGAGTACTACAAATTGGATCATAGCCAAATAGTTTACTTTTAAAACTATCAACTTTGTATAATTTGTAGCCTACAAATAAGTGTGCTCCCTTGCAAAAAATATACAAATTCAGGTAATAAATAATAAAATATTACACTTTGTAGTCTACAAAATGGATCATAGCCAAATAGTTTACTTCTAAAAAGAGAGGGATTTGGGTTCACCCCCGGTGGTGAATTCTTAAATTCACCTCAAGTCTTAGTACCAATCAAAGTGTCATGTATGATTAGTAGAAAAAGGAAACAAAAAAAGGAAAGCTGGAAAAAGACGTGACTAATTTTTTTTAACACAATCTATGGCTTCTTCTTCATCACCTCTCAAAATATTAAAAGTTTTTTCATCATCCACAGAAAATATTAAAAGTTTTTTTTTGTCAAATTGGTGTTTACAATCTTCTGCCCTTATAACCTAAATCTAAATCCTAAACCCAAAACACTAAACCCTAAACCCTTGGATAAATCATAAACCCTTGGGTAAATCCTAAACTCTTGGGTAAAAAGATATTTTAAAGGTTTAGAGTTTAATGTTTAATGTTTAAAATTTACCCAAAGATTTAAGGTTTAGTGTTTAGATTTAGCAATTTGATAAACAAAGCTTCCAATTTTGTGTGGGTGAAGAAGAAGAAGCCATGGATGGATAATAAAAAAATTGAGTCGACATTTTTTTTCCTCTTTCCTTTTCTTTTATTTTTGATTTTGTTTCATTTTTTAAATAATCTTACAAAGCATTTTGATTGATGCTAACACTTGAGGTGAATTTGAAAGTTCACAGTTCACCACAGGGGATGAACCCAAGTTTTGTTCTTCTAAAAATACCAACATCGTAAATCGATTACATAAAGCTACATACTAGATCTAAAAGCTGAAGCAGCTGTATGACCAGAAGAAGAAGCAATTATCATAAATTCAATATTGCCTTTTTCTTGTGTTTTTCTTTACAACATATCTTTATTAAAAGATAATAATGCATTAGAAAGAAGGACCACACAAAAAATGACCGCATGAGATTCTCTTCAAGATTAAATCAAAATAATTAATTGCACGATTAGCGGAATATCATCATAGATTCATAAGTTTTCTATTTTGTTTCACTGCACCCACCATCTATATATGCTAATTAATCTGAGACATGACTTTGTCGCAACGTGCAAAAAAGAATAATACAGTATTCAAATGAGATGATCATCAAGTACGTCGGTCATCAAGTAGGTCGGTCTCATAAACAACATACGGTGATGACGAACTAGAGCCAGAGACTCCGTTCGTTTCAAAATCCATTTGACCAAACTCCTTCATGAAACGCCTCACTTTCTCCTCGTCCCACATCAGAAAATCATCATCTTGATCATCACTCGCTAAACCCTTCCCATGATCTTTCTTCGACTCGTTAACACCCTCTTCTTGACCAGTAATGCTTGTGATTCTCGTGTCCGACAAGATGTCCTTGATACTGTCGGCACCATGTTGTCTATATGAGATACCAGTGGCGATCTTGTTAAGGAGACGGGCCGAGCCGGAGGAGGAGGAAGAAGACGGTGGGTCCATTGATGGACTCACCGTGTAGTAAGAGTTGCCGCAATCTGCGTTGAACGACGTTGTGTATACGGCGAGCTTACTAATTGGTTGGTGGGTCACCGTCGCGTAGGAAGAGTTGCCGCAATCAGTATTGAACGACGGTGTGTAGACGGCGAGGTTACTGATTGGTTGGTGGGTCATTTGGTCGATTCTGCTTCTCTCGAGTCTTTTCTTGAGACAAGCGTTCCAATGGTTCTTGATGTCGCTGTCTGATCGACCAGGCATCTGCTGCGCTATGGCTGCCCATCTACAACATATTCTTTTTTTTTATTCAATATAATCTTTTACAAAAAAGTATTGAGAATAATCTAAAGTATCATTGATCAGATTTACTTACTTTACAGTTCTTGTCTGTGTTATAGTATTTCGGACGTACCAAAATAATTGTAAATTTGTACAAAACAAGTAGTTCTTGTTTGAATAATTACGGTTGCTAAATAAATAATTATATATTCAAAAGCAATGATAAATGATGTACAAACATGCTATTGGATCAAAACTGTACCATTATATATCTCTTTCAGCAGTGTTAATTAATTTTATAATCATGTGATCTAGCTTTTCAAAACATTTTATTTTTACAATTGGTGTCAGTGTCTTAAATATAACCAGTGCCCTAAAAGAGGCTAGTAGCCATATCAGCAGCCCCCTGGTGTGTAGTATATATGATTAACTCTAGCATTTATATACATAATATACTGGTGAAATTGTGATCAATAAAATAAATCGGTAATATATACTCAATAGATTAATATACCTGTTCCCATGAACAGCCTGGAAATTGATGATAGCTTCTTCCTCCTGAGGAGTGAATTTGCCTTTCTTGATCCCAGGCCTTAGATAGTTAAACCATCTCAATCTGCAGCTCTTTCCACATCTCTGCAAACCTTTTTCATCACAAATAGGATTAAAATGTGAATTATTTAGCCATTTGTGGCAAAATAAAGCTGTACTGATGTGAACCTTTGGAGTTTTGCTTAAAATGACTGAAATCGTCAGGAACATATTATCTTTCTAACAATATCTGTAATATTAATAGAAAACACACATGAAACCTTTCACAATATTTACAAGAAAATATAACTACACCATAATGTTCAAAAACCTATGAGCAATGACTAACACAGTAAATGTTCAAAAGTATCCTTATTAGAAGCTAGCTATTTTGCGTTTTACACTCTATAATACTTTTAGTCTGATTCTTATCAAGAGATAATGTTTTGCTGCAGCTGTAATTAGTGATTTAGCCAATATTTTGTAAAAAAAACTTATTCATTGATCAAATAAATAATAAACTTTTCGTTATAAGTTTCTCAGTTGGAAATGCCTTTTAATTTCCTTTTCGTTGCCATTAGTGGCAGATTAAAGTGCATATTAACTTCATTTCCTCACTATTTACAAAAATATATGATGTTAAGTAAAAAAGGAGACGACAATTATGCAGCTACCTCCTTTTTAACTTTACATTATATATAAGTATTTTGTTTTCATATACAATACAGAATTACCAGCTATCACGTATTATGTATATATATACACAGTTACCAGCTTTGTGAGGGAGATAACGCCAGTCGCTGCTGCCGTATTTGTTGATATAGGCGACGAGTTTTTGGTCTTCCTCCTCCGTCCATCCTCCTCTTTTCGTCCCGTCGGCGTCGAACCAGGTCGCTCTTCCCATGATTCTCTCGGCCGGATGACAGTAGAAGAGCTGCTAACAACTTATATCGAAAAACTAAGGGATGGTTTCCCAAATTAACTTTCACTTATTTTGGAATGCTCTCTTGAATGAAGTAATAGTTGTTGATAGTCTATAAATAGGCCTCCATTTTTGGTTTTATATGATTATTTACGTGCTGATTATTTTTTTATGGGATAATTTGCAAAATACCATATTCAGGATTTGAAATTTGATAAATGCATTCACTATTTTATTTTTTTGAAAATTACACTTCCTTAATTATATATTCACTTTTTTACCCAATATATTTCAATAAGTAAGATATTAATTCAAAATTAATATATAAATTCGTAATTAATAAAAATAATATCCTTAAAATTATTTTGTTCAAGATAAATATGTATGTTGAAATAAATATGTTATTTTATCATTTAAATTTTATAATAACAAAGATAAATATGTGATTTATGATTTTTTTACTTTATTATGAAGTTTATACATATTTCTCTTCCTTTTATTCTCTTGAACTTATATAACACAAGTCACGTTGTTAAAAAAATTCTTTGAATTTCCATGATTCCTTATTTTTTTTTGAAAAGCGGCTTTCAAAAACAAATTTGTCTATGTAGCTAATACTACGATGTATCTGACTAGATTTTTGAGGGTAATGTTTTTAAGCGTTATAGGAATCGGTTGTTTCCTTCTCCAACAATCCTCCATGATTCCTTATTCATCTTCCACTTTCTTAAAACTCTATCCAAATGCAGCATGATATTCTTAAAGAAAGATAAAACAGAACTAGTGTCAGAATAAAATAGAATCAGAATTAGAAGCTAAATATGATTCATGAATCAACAAACCTCTGGAAGAATCTGTGAAACTAAGAGAAAAAAGGAAAAAAAAAACAGAAATGGAGGGATAGGAGAGAAGGCGACAAGAAGACGATACATGTCTTGATTTCTTTATTTTTCAAAATAATACAAAAAAAATAAGATATTATTAAAAAGATATGGGAATGAATTGTGTGGATATATTAAAAAGATATTAGATAGATTCTCTAACGGTTTTTTTTTATATAAAAAAAAAAAAATTTAAACAATATATTAGAAATATTAAGATTGGACAATTAGGTAAATTTACATATATAAAAGTTTATTTTTCCAAAAAAAGTTAAATAAGAATGTAGTTTTCAAATTATAATCTTATTTGAGTGCATTTCTCCAATTTTTTCCTTTTTCTTATGCTATTTAGCCTATTTTTCAAAACAATAAAAGGTGATTTTCATGGTAAATTCTATCAAATTATTTGCTAAAACCATATATACCTACGTGCTTCAACTGTTGCCAAAATTAAGTATATAAATCCATCTCTCTAATAATTTACATATCTTAAGTTTAACGATAACAACAGATATGAACAACAATAAATATTTAAACGCTAATAAAACAATGCATATAGCTTCAGTTCAAAAATAAGAAAAAACAATGCATATAGCTGACGAAATGATAAATATTCTCGCCCGTGACTTCAAAAACAAACGTGACAGTATTGTTAGAGGTGATTTCGTAAATTCAAATCAAACCATGATATATATGGAACACGTCATACTAGAATTGCTTTTAGTGACAATAGAAATGGTTTAACAGGCGACCCTTGAAAATCTCTATCCAAGTTATCTGCAGATGACGATCCTTGTTTTGGCCATACTAAACCAATATGGAACTTGAGTACCAACACTCAATTACACGATGCATGGTCACCTACCTAACAAACCGCCCAAAAATTACAATAGCGCCAAGAAGAAAAGACAAGACACTTGACCTGACCCGAACCTAACCATGTATCATCATTATGAATACTCGTAGTCAATGAGAAAGAGGAAAGAGACTGTAACAGACGGATGATGGAGAGGTTGAGAATACAACCATGGCCTTCCTTTATGTTGCATCTTGCTCGTCACAAGAAATAAGGAGACAATGCCTCGACAAGTCATTTGACTCACATCCTTCTCATTGGATCAAGATCCGTAATGTGGTATATATGAATTATTGGTCGTAAGAGTTCCACATTCAATTCCACACGTATTTTTTTGTTCTAACACTTCCACTAAATAGTATACTGGATCCCGGACCACTATATGAATGAGATCCAGAGCTGCAGTTCTAACTTTCATCCAAAACAGTCTGTTTAAGATGAAACTATTTACCTACATATTATTAAGTATTTGACAACATTAACTTGAGATTATGTAACACATAGACAAAACATAGTTTCCAGATAAAACTATGCGTTCCACGTTGATTAAATTCAACCGTTCGGATTTAAACAGTAATACGTACCATAATCCAGCACCGTATAGTGTTTAAATCAAGTCCAACTTTTTTTTTTTTTTGAATGAATGTTAAACTTTATTCATCAAAAAACATTTGTACAATAAGTATTCTTATTTGGAATGAAGATGGTTTTATCTATTAATCAATTTTCATACAGTTTACTATAGGTAAAGTTAATGATTAACTGGTTAATTAGTACTCGAAAAAGTTTCAAGAAATGATCAATATTATTAAAACAGAATACCTTTTTTGAGGTGACTTTCTGTTTCAATCATATTTACCTCCAAATGCCACTGAAACATTTTTAATCTATTGTTTTTATTTAATGCTATATTTATAAATAAATTAAACAGCTCATTAATTTTTGGTAATATCTGGTATCCATACATTCCATGGAGATCTAAAGGTTTGCAATGGAGGAATAAGCACAGATCTGCTGTCGATGGGTTCGAGAGTGCACTCAATTGGTGTTAGCTTTTTTTTATTGTGAATACTGGGATTAATATATCTCAATGTCAACATAGGGTTTCAAAAGGGGAATCTATATCATGGCGATGTTTACAGGTTTTTGGTGAAATCCATGGCTAAGAAGATCTTTGCTGTTAATATTTACAGGACTATCGGGATCTACAAACTCTATAAACGGTTTGAAGTGATTCGACAAAAATTAAGGAACTTTGGTATATTTATTTATGGTGTATATTTTAGATTTTGAGAATAGGAACTAATACGGTTCTGCAACTGGGGAATCTTAAGGGAAAGTGTAATTATATCTGAAGATCTCCAAAATGGAGTTAAGAATAATCTATTGAGATTTTAGGTTTCTAATGGTGGGACAAGAAAAGATTGAAAATTTAAAGAGGATATATGTCATGCCTTTAAAGGTTTGTGGTCGGTCTATAGCGTATAGGGAATTTGAATGTCGTTGGATGACTCGGAGGTTGGTCTCTTGGGATAGATAAGTTTTGACCTTCTTATACCATAGTATTACCTCTCTGAAGTTATTTCGTTTCCTTTAGTGTCCTGGTGAAATCTCTTCTTAAAGTAACCATGTCAGGAATCAAAGCAGTAGATTGGAGACTGTTGGTTTCTGAGTATACGGCTTAGTTACTCAATGATGGTGATGGGTATAATAAAAGAGTGGAGTGGACTACGGTTGACCTTGGTAGCCTCTCAATCTACAACTGTTTTCATACAATTATACTGCTATATAATTATACAAAGAGATAGAGTAACAGATGTCTCAGTTGGAGGGATATACATCACGCTATATATGCTGAGTATTATACAATGTGCTTTTCAAGAAATTATATGGGGCACAAAAAAATAAGTTGGATAGTCATAGCTGATCCTCTCTCTCTTACTTTTTCTTTTGAGTAAGATTTGGGTTCATCCCTTGGGGTGAATTCTTAAATTCACTTCAAGTCTTAGCACCAATCAAAGTGTCTTGTATGATTAGTAAAAAAATGAAACAAAAAAATGGAAAGGTGAAAAAAGACGTGACTAATTTTTTTAACGCCATCTATGGCTTCTTCTTCATCACCTCTCAAAATATTGAAAGTTTTTTCATCATCCACAGAGAATATTAAGAGTTTTCATTGTCAAATTGGTGTTAACAATCTTTTGCCCTTATAACATAAATCTAAACCCAAAACAATAAACCCTAAACCCAAAACACTAAACCCTAAACCCTTGGGTAAATCAAAAACCCTTGGGTAAATCCTAAACCCTTGGGTAAAAATATATTTTAAAAGTTTAGAGTTTGATGTTTAGTGTTTAGAATTTAACCAAAAATTTAAGGTTTAGTGTTTGAATTTAGCAATTTGATAAACAAAGCTTTCAGTTTTGTGTGGGTGAAGAAGAAGAAGCAATGAATGGCTTTAAAAAAAAATTAGTTGACATATTTTTTTCCTCTTTCCTTTTTTTTTTATTTTTGATTTTGTTTCCTTTTTTAAATAATCCTACATGGCACTTTGATTGGTGTTAACACTTGAGTTGAATTTGAGAGTTCACCACAAGGGGTGAACCCAAATTTTGTTCTTTTCTTTTCTCCCTTCCATCTCTAAACTTTCTCATATCTAGATCTAGATTTTGTGTTACCGGTTCCGGTGGCTCTTTTAGCGCCGGAACCGGATTCCGTTTGTAAATCTTGTTTTCTTTTCGACGGTTTCTCCTGTTTTGGGTTAGATTTTGTTTGGGTCAAGCTACGGTTTATTCTCTCCGATGTTGACCGGATTGGCTTTGCATGTCTGACTAAAACGTTTTTCTGATTCTATGTTGGTGGGTATGGGATGTGGCTTCATGTTCCCTCTTCTCCGAACCCTAGAAGTTCCATTTGTGGTTTCGAGTCTTCCTTGCGGGAAGATGTGTTATGGTTCTGTCACTGGTATGGCGTTCTTGAGGTCTATTTCCTCAGTTAATTGGTCTTCTCGGTTCTTCTCTATCAGATCTCCAACCAGTATCTTTTGATCTGTTGTAACCGGTTCGGGTTCGGAGTTTGTGGAGGGTTTGATTGATGCTTCTTGACCTTGAGCTATGGGCTCTTCTTTCCTTGTCTTCTCTGGAATCATTATGCCGTTTTCCATTTATGTTTGGTCTAATGATGTCTACGGCCTCTTTGGTTAAGCGGATGTTGGTTGCACCGGAGGGAACTCACGACTTCGACAGCGATCTGACAAGCTGTGGCGAGGGTGAAGTGAGAAGTTTGGTGTCAACTCTTTAATATCTCTTTTGTGGTTCCCGTGAAGATTTGTGTTTGTATGATCCTGTAAGCTAAATTCCCCAGCTTAGTATTATTAGTTGCTTGTTAGCTTTCGATGTATTAGATTGTCTCCCATGTGTGGGCTTAGCTTCCAGGGACATCTATGTCGTCCGCTGGCTTTAGTTGTGTAATCTCAGTTATGTTCTAATCAAATCTCTTTTGAGGAAAAAAAAAAGGATAGTCATACACCTATTACTATGCGAGGGTGATAATATATATAACAAAAAAATTGGCATGATAATGTTTGGGAATACAATACTTTAAGATTCAATAGGAGACATCCAGAAAGAAAGAGAAGTCATCTTCCCATTACATTGAGTATGATTGGATTGAACTCTCATGGCTATGATTTTTTACATATTGTTGGCTTTAAGAAGAAAACTAACATAACAACTGAAAATAACAAAACGTGGGCAAGTGAGAAATTTAAGGAGAACTTTGAGGACATTTAAACTTTAAAATAATTTTTGGAGATTTTAGTAAAAGGCTCTGAAGTCTAAACCAATCGTACTCATTGTTTTGGGGATATCATATGTTCATAGCTATTTGAATGGTTTTCGCGGTGCATATGTTATTTCATACGCAGCTGAGAATGTTTCTTTCGTATTAAATAGGTTACAACATTCTTTTATTTTTAAAAAAAAAAAATAGTTACAACATACAATATTTGAATAATCATTTTTGTAATTAATAATTAAATATATATACTATTAAAACAATTTTTTAAAGTTCTCTTTTGTTTTGACAATATCTATACTATTAAAGAAGATGACTATTTATGAATCTGCCCCTGATTTTCAAGAAAATTATAAAACATCTCATTTCGTTTCATTTTTAAATGAAATCGTGTAATTAAAAAGAAAATTTGGCCATTAAAAACCCAACATTGTCTTAATATAAATTGACAGCTCAATTAGTTTGTTCAGTGTATTATTAAAACGAAATGGCCTTGAAACGTTCGAATCAATGGGCTTGAAATTTTCGATTTTGTTTACTAACCCATTTAAAATATATTATAGACATGCTATTTCAAATTTTCGAAATTTTTGATTCTATACTATTAAAGCATAATACTTTTTATGAATATGCCTCTGACTTTTCAAATTAGTTACATAAATTGTCTGAATCTTTTTACCAGCAGTATTTGCAACCAATCAAAAGTAATTATTTTGCAATTATATTAAATACATTAAAGAGTATTTAATATAATTCAGTTATTAGCCTTTTTGAAATTTTTTTCCTAAATATTTGCATCATATCTTTGCAAAAAATATTTCACATTATTTATTATTTTAAAGTATTTATTAAATGAAATCTCACAATAAAATCAAGTTGAAATAAAAAATGATTAAATCAACAAAATCACAATACAAGTCTAAATTATCTCAACTCCTTAAAAAACAGTTTCATTTAAAAAAAAAATAAATCACATAAAATAAATTTAATAAAATGATACCATTTTTTTTGAAACGCACAAATGAATGTTTCAATAAAGAGAATGTTGAAGATATAAATATTTTATTTAAATTAGAAAAAAAATCAGTGTAAAATAAGTTTAACTTCCTGTTAAATGAATAAAATCATATTACGGATTATAATTATTTAGAGTCTTCAAAAATTTAGTCATATTTAAAAAAACAAAAATAAGTCATATAAGTAAATTAAGATAAATTACATAAAAAAGTAAAATATATAATATATCAAAAATCATAATTTTATTACGTAAAATAACTTTTTCAACAAAAAATATACCCGCCATTTTTAAGCGCTGATTAAAATCTAGATTTGCAGGAGTTCTCACAATGGACATTAGACATTTTAAATATATTATATCTTCTGGTATTCATTTAAAATCCTCATTATAAATTATAGTGGATCATATCAATAGCCATTATTAATTTAAGTAATATTATAGTTCATTTAGACTTTTGTATAATTACAAGTAAATGTACAAATTAATTTTACTGAAAATAATTTAAGTTTAATTTCTTAATGTAGTTTTCAATAAAAATAATTGTTTCAAATACTAACATTTTGTATAGATGAAAACGAACATAAATCTAAAAAACAACCCTTAACAAAATCAGCCAGACCCTTGATATATATTTTATGTTAAAACACATTTGTTACAGAAATAAATTTGTCGAAAATCTAGTTTACTATTAATCTATTTTTAAACAAAATTACTACGTACAGCCAGTGATTAGTACACTAACACATAAAAATCGAATACAACTTAATTGGTTTATCATCATTACTACCTTGATAATAGTTATGTTATCTATTCAAAGTTATCAAGGAAAATAAAAATTAAATATGCATAAGTGGTCAAGTTCAGCAATTTTTTAAATAACTCTACTTAAACTATATTTTATTAGAAAATTGTACTTTTAATCTACATTACATTATATATTTTTTTTTAAAAATACAAAAGGATATCTAGACAAATTTACAAAACTCCTTGGGATGTAAGCACAAAAGAGGAAAACCATAGAAAAAATAATCGCCACTAGCGACCACGTATTCGATCGCCAGATGATCTCAAGGTATACGTCTAGAGCCGTCTCAAATTATTTATGGACCATGTTCAAAAAATATTAATTGTATATTTAACAATATAATAGAATAATTAAAAAATATATAGTTTTGTTTACATGTATTTGACTTCGTTTTCGAAAATATTAGTTCTAAATTCACTATTATGTTTATATTTTTTTTAAGTTTTATATCAATACTTATACAATTATTTTTAAAAATTCATAATTTTTCTTATATTTCTAAAATTCACAATTTTTCTTATATTTCTTAACTCGGATCCTGTATTCTAATTCAGACTCTGTTCGACCGCTTCACTTGCATGTTAGATGGCCCTGCATGCGTCAAGACAAAAAGCAACCACCTCCTCCGGGGAAAAGCCATGTCAGAGCTCCACCGCCAGCACTAGCAGAGATACATCAGTGAAAAAAAACACTCAAGCAGAGCAATTTTTATGGAAAGCCAAAACGCAATCAGATGTACCGTCTGAGAGAAGAAATATCGTCATCAATCAATCAAACCACTTTTGATCTCCTATCCTGAACACCAGCCATCTTTAAAATAAAATAAAGCCCGAAGATCAAACAACTCTCGCAAAAAAAAAAAAAAAAGAGAAAAGAGAAAATAGTGATAAAAAAAAGAAGAGACGGTCTGAGAAAAAGGCCACAAAAAATCAAGATAAAACGGAACTAGAATATCTTGGCAAGAGCCGTCATCAACACCTGCTAAAGCTGTGAGGTGGAGTCAAAAGTCGGACGCCCTTCACTGAAGAAAAGCAAGGAAACCGGAGGTAGAAGTCAGAACAGAAGTGATGCCAGAAACAAAACCGGCCAGAAAACACCACAATCAGAAGAGGAGTCGATCTACGGGTCAAAGAACGCCAAAAAAGAACCTGGCGAGAGTCTCTATTTCTCTGAAGGATTTTGAGAAGAGAAGAGAAAGAGAGTATGTTATATGTTTTTTTTACCCTGCAAATTTAAGGAGATAAAATATCAACGATCTTTTATAAAATTAACATTCTACCATTATATTTTTATATTTCTATAATAGCTAGATTTTGTATTGAAATATCTAAATAGATCAATGATTTAAACAAATGATATGAGGTGATAAGATCAATGATTTAAACAAGTGATGTGAGGTGAATAATTTCATTATCAGTCAAACATCATGTTTGCGCTAGAATTATAACTGCACAGCCTACAAGAATTCACTTCTTTTTTTTGATAAAAAAAACATAAACAAATAAAACCCACACGTGGGATTCACAAGGTCGAAGAGGCTTTGTAACATGAACGCACGTAGATTATTGACCAAAGCATGACAAGCTCTCCTTCTACTTTTTATTATTTTTGAAGTTTTATTAGTTTAGTATACTTTCTTTCAGTTAAGCTTTTTTTTGTTGGACTGTGGAGATAGAGATCTCACATCGAATAGAAGACTTAATTAATATATAAAAAACTTAAGTTAATTCACTAATTACCAATTGATTTTAAGTTAAAATCTCGACAAACTTGATATAGAATCAGAGCGGGTCTACACCCTAATCCACTAATTCGGTCCGGATAGTGGCCCGATTAATCAGTTAGTTGATGGTTCAGAGAATGTTCAGTTCTATCGAGATTGTTAAAAGAAAAAAAAAATCATTGTCTCGGTAGGGATATGATGAATTCGCTGTGAGATTAATGGTTATACGCACCATTATCTCGAAAGAAGGTGTTGAAATAGAGATTCATATTAGAAATATGATAGAGATTAGAGACCTAAATAATATATAAAAAAATTGAGTCAGTCCACTAATTGCCAATTAGTTTTAAGTTGGAAATTTAAAAAACTTGTCATGTACATCCTTTCAGTTAAACGATCAATTAATTTAAGCCCCAGTTGAGACAAAAATCTGAAGGAGACGGTTGCTCCTAACATGCTCATTCAGTGATCCAGAACACTACACAGTAACACAGATGACATTATTTTATATAAATGAAGAGTGGGTTATGACCGTTATCAGAAAACAAAATGTACATGTATAATTTGTGTATGCTTTTTACATGTTAGCTGTCTACTTGTTCACAGCTTTTTCGATAAGCTCTTCACGCCTTAGCTCTGCTCTTGCCTTTTATTCTATGTCTTTTTTCTGCATCACATAAGCCAAAACACAATAAGTCAATAACAACTCTTTTCAATGTTAGAATAGTATTTGGGTGTAAGTAAATTGTGATGGACCAAAAGTGTATGCCCCAATTTGGCCCAACCTGTCCCGAACCAGCCAAAAATTACTAGACAATATTCTCCCCAGGTCCACCCCGATCTTTATTCGAATTATATCAAATCAGTTAAGTTTGAATTCATTGTTATCAGAGTTCACACTTTCTTAAAAATTTCAGCAATTCTTGAAATGATAAATTTCAAACATATGCACAAAACATAAACGAAAGTTTTTCATTCCATTTGTGTTTAGAATTTATAATTAACATGGGTATAGTAGGTATTTGTGTTTAGAATTTATAATTAACATGGGTATAGTAGGTTCTGGATAAATATGATAAGCATAATGCACACAAATGCTTAGATTGTGAAACTTAAAGGTGAACCCTTAAATCAATAAGGTTCTGATACCATAGAAAAGAAACTGAAGTTTCTACAATAGAAAAAACAATAATATATTAATCACTTAAGGAGAGATGATATAATTCTATATTCACAATTTATTTGATTATTATCATTATAAACTTAATGAACAAGAACTTTATTTTTTTATTAATAAGATAGAATCTGAACTTGTTGTTTTACATCACAACAACACAGGTTTAAATAGAAAATGAAGCATTATATAATGAACACTTGTCTATCTTCCTTGCATTTCTTCATACATCTCTTCATTGCATCTCTTCAATGAAGAATTGTGTTGCTACAGATGTAAAATTGTGTCAATTTCTCATTAGAACTCTTATACAAAATTATTTAACTAAAAACAACAATCTTTAACACATGTATCCCTTCACTAAATTCAATTACAGTCAACCATGAATTTTGTGTGAATGAATTGAATTACATGTTCTTCAATCAATTTTCAGGTATGAATCATATCCCTCTTTCCAAGTTTGCGTGACTGGCAAGGTATATAGATAAAGGAATGGAAAGAAAGGAAGCAGATTAGTAAATCCCTTAAGCTTTGAATTATTTAAAGAAAGAACTTAAACAACACACTGTAATGGTTCCTTTTTTAGTATAAACCCATGGCCCATCTTATTATATAAAGCTTAGTTTTCAAAGTTACTAATTAACATGATCGCGACACATGTCAGTTATATATTTTAGATTGCGACATGTGTTAAAATATGAAGGCAAATTAATTAAAAATATATTTTTTAAAAAATAATAATTATCCTATTTAAAAAAATCTATATACCAAAATAAATTTGTGCAATATTTAACATTGATTTTGCCTATTTTCCTACTTTCATAATAAAGAAAAGATATATTGTTTTTAAAAAATCGTAAATATTTTTTTAAAATAGTAATTTTCATTTTTTACAAATCCTATATACTAAATATAATTTATACAATATTTAACACTAATTTTCTTATTTTTCTCCTCTCATAATAAAATAAATTGTGACATGTGTTAAAATACAAAGGCAAATTAATTAAAAAGATATTTTTTTAAAAAATAGTAATTATCTTTTTTTACAAAATATATATACCAAAATAAATTTGCGCAATATTTAATATTCATTTTTCCCATTTTCCTATTTTCCTATTTTCATAACAAAGAAACTATAATTTTTTTAAAAATAATTCGTAAATATTTTCTTAAAATAGTAATTTTCATTTTATACAAATCCTAAATATAAATTTAATTTATAAAATATTTAACACTAATTTTCCTATTTTTCTACTCTCATAATAAATAAAATATAATCTTATTACAAATTCGTAATTATCCTTTTTAAAAATAGTAATTATCTTTTTTTACAAAATCTATATACCAAAATAAATTTGTGCAATATTTAACATTGATTTTTCTTATTTTCCTACTTTCATAACAAAGAAAAGATAATTTTTTTAAAAAAATAATTCGTAAATATTTTCTTAAAATAGTAATTTTCATTTTATACAAATCCTATATACTAAATTTAATCTATACAATATTTAACACTAATTAAGCCCTTTCTCAAAAAAAAAAAATATTTAACACTAATTTTCCTATTTTTATACTCTCATAATAAAAAAATAATCTTATTACAAATTATTAATTATCTTTTTAAAAATATAAATCAGAAAAATGTCAAAGACTGTTTAATGTTAATTTTCCTTTATAAACCTAAAATTTCAACATGATAATACAATTTATTAAAAAGATAATAGCAATTTTAGTTTTAACATAACATATACCAAAACCAATTTTTGAAACTAATTTATTTTTGTAATTTATTTAAAACTAACCAAAAAGACAATTTTAACCAAAAAAATGGAAACGATTGTTTAATGTTAATTTTTCTTTTTTAAGTCATAATTAAAAAAAAACATAACCCAGGAGAAACTATGATTATTCACACCTCTATATATAGAAGTAAACTCTCTCATATTTGATCACCAAATATAATTATTGATTCATGAAAAAATATAAGGTGATGCTCTATATCTTTTTTGCCGCATCTTTTTTTTTTTTTAATAAAAGTGATTTTGGTTTGTTTTGTCCATATTATCACGCTGCCTACATTAGTTATATAGACCAATCGTTATTGTCACGCTAATTATTTGTACTTTTTCCTTACCGTCTAATACAAAATAATGATAATGATCATTACTTTTCGTTTCATAATATTGCTATTATGATTGATTATATGCGTTGTTCTAATTATAGTTTTCTAACTAAAATTGTAATTTATTTTGTTACCATGAACTATCAAGAAACTATGACTTCAGCAAGTTATTTAACACTAGATCAGTTAAACAAAAATTTTTTTTATTGTAGTTCGTCTTACTAGAAAGTGAGAAGCAAGAAATTAAAAAAAAAACAATGAGCTTATATGAATGAATTTTCTCTTACTAGATAAGAAGGTAAATATTTTTTAATTATTGACGGGGATCTTTATATATATATATATATTTTTAAAAAATCTTATATAGTTTTATTATTAAATATATAATTTTTATTATATAAAAACATATTATTCAAGGTTGTGTGCATCTTTCTCTTATTGAAAAGTTTGAAAATAGATTACGTGAACGAGCCATTATTGAAATCTGCAATTTTAATATGCAAAATTGCAATAAATCTACTGAATTTGATGATGAACATGATACTAAAAATTATATAGTTAATGAAAGAAGTGAAAAATTAGTATTGATACAAATTGTATGAAAATTAATTTTAAAATTAATTATTAGTAACTAGAAATAATTATTTGATAGCAATTTTTTGAAATTCTAAAAAGAAGATAAATTGTAAAAGTTTATATAACAGTAATTTTCTTTTTGTACATCCTAAACAAAAATGTAAAAGAGTATTTAATAGTATTTTTTATTTTAAAATTGTAAATAAAAAGAAAAGGGTTTATAAAATAGAATGTGTTCATTTTAAAACAAATCCTAACATAATAAAATTTTAGAAACTTATTCAATAAAACATTAAATTATTACATAAGAAAGTGTTTGATGATGTCATTGACTCGATTGACGCTATTTGGCTTTTACATTTTTTCATAAGAAAGTGTATAGTTTTTTTTTCTAATCTAAGTACAAATTTGATAGCAATTCATATATGAACCGTGATTATAAAATACATATATTAACTTAAACTTATGTATAACAACTTTCTTTTAACTATAAAATAAATCTCACATAACATATGCAAAAAGAAATCATAAAACTATAATAAAATAATTTATTATTTTATGTTTTTATTAAATTAAAACATCAAACGAAACCGTTGCAACGCAGGTTAGTAAATCACAAGGGAAAACCTTATTGCCGAAGCTGGTGACCTGTGAGCAATCACTTCAGAGGGCTCTTCCATTTTCTGTTTTCTTTTTACTGTTAATCATTTCAATAATTTATACTAGACACAGACATTTGAGTATTGGATAGTTTGGATAATGGACTAGCAAATCCATTTACTACCTAACCAATTTTCAGTTGTTTGGAGACATTCGAGTAATTCATATTATCAGGTTCAGTTACTTTTAGTAGACTAGTATTATATATATATATATATATATATGGTTATGTTTATATGTATATAACTATATATAGTTAATATTTTTTTACATATTATTGTTTCGTTTTCAATTTTGTTCCTATTCGGTTATTTTAAATATAAAAGTATAAGAAGCATCCGGATATTTGCAACTAATTTGGAAATTTGGAACTAATTTGGATCTGGTTTTAAGTTTAGATATTTCAGTTTGGTTATGGTTCTGATTCAAGTCTTCGGTCTTTTTTTTTTGCTGAGACTCACTTTCTACACGGTCTGATCTCCCGAATCCTCAAAGGCCAGCTATAGACCTCGGGATGGGATTGGTTGATAACAAGAATCAACTCGCCATTTACAGTGTATACAACTTTTTGATATCGAAAAATTAAAACTTTTTGATATCGGGACCACAAGTAACTTCATCCGGCTCGATGGAAAAAAACTTGAGTCTGGTTTCCAGTCTTTTCTTTGAAAAAGGGCTTACTAGAGACTGGTTTCCAGTTTGCTTGTGATTGTTCTTAACATATATTTTACATTGATTAATGAGCTTGGTTGATTAAACTAAAGATTCTTAATGTGTAGCGTACGCTCCACCACCAGCAGCCCTGGAAATAATATTATGAATTTTCTTATGATCTACTATTAGAAACAGAAGTGCTATAACTAAATGATGATGTGAAAATACGAATAAGAAAGATAAATTAATTAAAAAATCACTTCAAACTTTTGTTATGTAGGAGCCACACATTTTTTTTTTTTGTAACAGGAGCCACACATATTTAACTATATGGTAGTTAGAAAATATTTTTTTATATATATCTATATAATATAGATACTTTAAAAAGAAGTTGATTATGAATTTAGTTTACCAAAATTATATAGACATGTTTAATTAACATATTTTAGTTAAAATTATCATAATATAGAATTAGACAACTAGTAAATTTATATTTCACTTATAATAATAATTATTCAAATGTTATTTTCACGCATTTATTTGTATTATTCATATTTTAGATAGTGTGTTTTTCATATAACCATACTTAGACCATATCAATTTATATTTTACATTAATCAATCTATTGTTACAATTTAAGAAAGAATGTGCTCATCTTGTTTCATCGAAAAAGAAATATGAAATAAAATATACACTGCAACGACGTCTATAAAATTTGGCATTATGATTGTAATCACGGGTTTACCCGTGATTATAATCATAATGCAAATATATTTCGGATTCGATTTTATTGTTAAAGAAACTAAGTCACATTGTCATATTCACCACAGCTGTAGATAAATGATGTGTCCGAATAAGCAGCATAAACAAATTAAGAAGACTTGGTTTATGGTGTTGACATTAAACGAGATGGACTTGAAGTATACTGAAAATAAATTTATGAACATGTTTCACCCCAAATAAAGAAAAAAGATCCAACAAGAAAACACAAGTCATGGTCGTGTAATATATCAAACTAACAGTAATTCAAAGACCGTCGGCCATACAAAAGGACACGATCAGTCGAAGAGTTTTAGGACCACAATTTTCCAAAATTCGGTCAAAGTCTTGGTCTTTGGTCTTTAGTCATATTTACAATATATATGAGTTTTTAAGTTTCTAGGGTTTGACTAACCTTTTGTATGCCTTGCCTATTATTTAAAAGTTATTTGATCAATGAAATAAAATAAGTTTTGAGTGATTATTTTTAAAACTTTGAAAGTGATTTTCACTTTTGTTTCAATGGTGTGTAATATTCATTGATCTTTTCGATCCGTCTTGGTGCGTCATATTCAAGAGATCAAACAGATTTGTCATGGTGCGTCATATCTAGGAAACCGTCCTCATTGTTGTCTAGGTGCGTCATATCATATCCTAAGACATTGAGTTGGAATATCATCAGTCTTCCGTATTTTTTATGCGACCCTTCAATCTACCCATTTCTCCGTTGTTTGCAGACTGCTTCTTGGCGAGATCATATCCATCCGACTCCGGCTGAGTGATCTTTCAATTTAGGGTGTATCAAAGTGGTATCAGAGCCACTCAGCCGGTACTTGTCTATTCATTTTCTCATATTTCCATATTCTTCATCTATCTTCTACCTTTCATCATTTTTTCTTTATAAAGAAGATTAAAAAAAAGTCAGCTCGTCCCATGAAGCTATTGGTCATCAACCTGTCATTCTCCTGTGAATCACAACTTGATCATACCGGTTAATAGCATAACCAGTAAACTTAGTTGCTGCTATCCTAACCTTCTTGAGTTCATAAAAGTTTTGACAATCAAAATCTAATTCAAATTTTCTTTCTCATTCTAGGTGATTCATCCGGATCATTTTTGCTTTCAAAGATTGGAATTTTAAGTCTTAAACCACTTAAACCATCATCAACTCGTTCATTTCTTCTAGAAAAAAGATTAACATCACCTTAATCACGGTTTCTTTGACCTTTTCTAGGTCGGTTGATGGATCAGTTATCGTCCTCATGGAATTCCTCTTCTTAAATTTTATCCTCGGACTGGTTGGTCCTCCTTGGGTGTTTTCTCCTTACTGTGGGACTAGGACGAGTTTGTTGGCTCACTTGAATCTGTTGGCTCACTTGAATCTCGTCAAGCCTCTGGTGTAGCTGATTTAGACCTGCATTCATAATGTTAGTAATAGAATCATCCAGCACCCTCATTTGCAAGTTAGATAGTCCAGCGACAAAATTTCATGGACGATCTCTTTCTCCTCAATATCCATGGTTGCCTGAAAATACTCAACACAAAAGATTAGCAGATACAAATTTCACACTCTTATTCTCACCCACTCAATGTTTTTCTTGAAATTTAGAGGGTCACTCAAGAGTTTTTTTTCCCAAAGTTCTAAGTGAACAAATATAAGCAACCCAATGGAATTTCCAAGCAACAGTGGAAGAAAGTAGATAAGAGAATTCTATTTTTTTCGAAATTCCTATTAATTACTCCAAGGCTGGATTTCTCCTCAGCCAGCATGACGTCTCTTCCGCCACCTAGCCAAGAAAATCAAATCCTTTTTAAGAAAATTATAAAGAAAAAAAGATGAAAGGTAGAAGATAGATGAAGAAGATAGAAAGATGAGAAAATGAACAGACAAGTACCGGTTAAGTAGCTCTGTTACCACTTTGATACACTCTAAATTGAAGGATCACTAGCCGGACTCAGATGGATATGATCTCGTCATGAAGCAGTGTGCAAACAAGGGAGAAACGGGTGGAATGAAGGGTCACACATCAGATGCGGAAGACTGCTGATATTTCCAACTCAATGTCCTAAGATATGAAGCAGCGGGACGAATCGGTTTGATCCCTTGGTTATGACACACCAAGACGGATCTAAAAGATCAATAGATATTAAACACCATTCAAAGAAAAGTGAAAATCACTCTCAAAATTCCAAAATTAATCACTCAAAGCTCATTTTATTTCATTGATCAAATGATCTTTATATAATAGGAAAGACATACAAAAACTTTAGTCAAAACCTATAAATTTGAAAACCCATAAATATTGTAGACTTGACTACAGACCAAAGACCAAGGTTTTGACAGAAATTGGGAATTTGTGGTCTCAAAGCTCTTCGACTGATCGTGTCCTCTTGCATGGTCGCCGAATTACCGTTAGATTGATATATTATACGTCTATGACTTTTTATTTCTTGCTGGACTGTTCTTTCTTTAGGTTAAAACATGCTTATAAACACTTTTTTAATATATTTCAAACCCATCTCATTTAATGTCAACACCATAAACCAAACTTTTTTATTTGTTTCTGCTTCTGATTCGGAGCGCATCAATACGTCCGTATGAGTACACCAAAGAAGGTCAGTAGTAAGTTGCACCTTCCTTTCGGGATTAAATTTGTGTCTTTAATATATCTGAGTTTAATTTATTTTTTTAAACAAAAATGGTTGTCTTTGGATTAGTTTAATAACTGCATATATATATTTTTGAAACTTTTTATTTTATTTTATTACAGTATGGTGCTAATACTCTACTCAATTATTTTCTTTCTAATAACAACAACTCGAGTCAATTTACCATATAATCTTTTTTTTTTTTTGACAACATTACAAATAAAAAACTACGATATATGCGCATCCGACTCAGATAACCAAGTCGGGGGCATTGAGTCGACATAGAACATAGCTGAAGGGGAACGCCTAGCACCTCGTGCTAACTTGTCCGCCACTAGATTACGTGCTCTTGGAATATGTCGGATCTTGAAGATGGGAAAGAAAAGCTTACTGCGTTGAAACTCCTCCATGTGTGTAGCAAAAGCTGGCCATTCTCCAGGCGATGACACCATCTTCACCAGTTGAGAACAGTCGGTAGCAAAAACTACGTCTGAGAAATTCAGGGTCTTCATGCACTCCATAGCCCATATCAAAGCTTCACATTCAGCATGTAAAGCAGATAAGCTCTTTCGGAGATTCATAGCTCCCATCATTTTCTCGGTGGAACCATTATTCCTACAAAACCAACCTTGTCCTGAAAATTTGTCCTGTATTGTCCATGCTCCATCCACGAAACAAATTCTTGAACATTCTGATTCCGTCCAGTCAGAAGAGAAGGCATTCACTTTTCCCCTAACTGGTACCATTTTTTGGGCGTCTGCCCATATCTCCGCTTCCACTTCCGCTCTTCGCAGAATTTCTTGTGAGTCACCGGCTCTGTTGGTATAAATTTTGTTGTTCCTATTCTTCCAAATATACCATAGGATCCATGTAAAAGATTCATAATTATTATCTTTTGGTAGTCTCCAAAACAGATAATCCATATTGTAGAAAAATGATGCAATGGGGAAAATGCCAGGAGCTGATGGAATTTTCGATAATGCCCATATTTGTAACGCCGGTGGACACTCAAATAAGACATGATTTATAGATTCATCCTCTGCCCCACAAAGACTACATCTTTGTTCACAGGCAATACCTCGAGACCGTAAATTTTTAGCTACCGGCAGAATTCCTTTAATGGCTTGCCAGACAAAGTGTCGTAATTTAGGCGGGCATTTTAATTTCCAAGTATGACTTAATAAAGCATTAGTATCCGGTCCATAGGTGGGTGCTTGCATACCTTTATCCGGAATTTTCGATTCTGTTCGATACCCCGATTTAACCGTATATTTCCCTGAATCTGTAAAAGCCCAAACATTTGAGTCAGGTCTGGATAACCGACTAATCGCTATTCCTTTAATAAGAGTGACATCATCTGGATGAATATGTTCATCAAGCAAATCCACCTTCCATGAAAAGGTTATTGGATCAATAAAAAATTCCACCTTAAGATCATGTAAATGCTGTGTCTGATATTTTGGGGTTGCTGATCTCGGGCGAGGAGCAGGAATCCATGGATCGTTCCATACTGAAATGGATTTTCCATTTCCCACTCTTTTGATTAGCCCTTTATTAACCAGAGATCTAGCTGAACAGATGCTTCTCCAACCATAAGATGGTGAGTAAGATCTGTGTGTATGTAGAGGGTCCGTCTTCCTGAAATAACGTCCCTTAAAAACCTTTGAGAAAAGACAATCGGGTCTATCTATTAAACGCCATAATTGTTTTGCCAGTAAAGAAGTATTGTGGTCCTGTAAGTCTCTAAAACTCAGACCACCCTCATCTTTATGTTTACACACTTTATCCCAGGATAACCAGTGCATACCCCTTTTGTTACCCGTTCCTCCCCACCAGAAATGTGAAATTGCCCCTGTAATTTTCTTAGTAACCGTCTTAGGCAGACGATAACAAGACATTACATGATTTGGCATTGCATTCGCTGTTGTGTTTAACAGAACTTCCTTTCCCCCCTTTGTGAGAAATCTTACTGTCCAACTATTAATCTTTTGATTAATCCTTTCATTCACATAACCAAAAACCTGTACTTTCGAGCCTCCAAGGCTTTCGGGAATACCCAAATAACTTCCCATTCCCCCTAGCTTTGTGATTCCCAGCTGGTTTTTGATCTCAGATCTATTTATTTCGGGTACCTTATGTCCAAACTGCAGCGATGATTTATCAAAATTAATTAATTGTCCTGAGGCAGCCTCATAATCCTTCAGCAACTTGAGAATGACCCCACATTCCATGGTATTCGCTTTGCAGAAAAATAAACTATCATCGGCAAAGAGAAGATGTGAAATCGCAGGGCTCCCTCGAGCTACTTTTAATCCCGTCAATCTTTTATCCCTCTCTTCCTTTTTGATATTTGCTATAAGAGCTTCCGTACACAAAATAAATAAATATGGAGAAAGAGGATCTCCCTGTCTTAGACCCCGTTCCGGAACAATATGTCCTTTAGGCTGCCCATTGAGCAACACTTTATACTGTACCGAAGATATGCAGATCATTACCCGGGAAACCCAAATTGGGCAAAAGCCTACCTTTAACAGTAAACGCTCCAAAAAACCCCATTCAACTCTGTCATAAGCTTTGCTCATATCTGTCTTAATAGCCATAAACTTTTCTTTACATGCATTATTCGTCCGTAAACCATGGAACATCTCCTGGGCAATGAGAATATTATCTGAGATTAATCTCCCAGAAACAAAAGCAGATTGAGTCTCCGAAATAAGCTTTGGTAGCAAACCTTTCAAGCGCTGACACAGTACCTTGGAGATAATTTTGTAGGCTACATTACATAGACTAATAGGTCGCAATTCAGTCATTCGACTTGGTCGGACCGTCTTCGGAATTAAACAAATATTTGTCAAGTTAATCCTGTCATCAAAAGTTCCAGAGCTCAGGAAATCATTAACCATTTTAACCACATCATGTTTTACCACCGACCAAGATTGTTGATAGAAGAGGGCCGTCATCCCATCTGGGCCCGGGGCCTTCTCCGGGTGCATCATAAAAACCGCCTCTCTTACCTCCGCTTCCGATGCCATCGCCATTAAACACCTGTTTTGATCCGCAGTAACTGTCGTCGGTAGTTCCTCCAAGAAACCTTCAACGTTTGACGGAGTACTGGATTGAAATAAATCCCCAAAGTACTTAACTGCCACCTGTTCTATTTCATTCTCTGAATTCTTCCAAACTCCCTCTTCATTATACAAACCACTTATCCTATTCTGTATCCGCCTTTGCTTCGTCAAAGCATGGTAAAATTCTGTATTCCTATCTCCATATATATGCCAAGTATTCCTACTTTTCTGTTCCCAGTAGAATTCTTCCTCTCTATATGCCTCTTTTAATTTACGAGAGACTTCGACCACTTCTTCGTGCGATTTGGTCATATCATTTTGTACCTCGTCAAGTGCTTTCTGAAGCGTATTAATCTTTTCTTTCCCATTTGAAGGATTATCCTTCCTCCATACTGAAATTTCATGCCGACAATTATGAATTTTGTCCACTATACTCCCCCGTTGTCCCCTTCTCTGCTCTAACCATCCTCGTTCTACCGATTCCATTAGCCCGTCTCGTCCAATCCATCTCTTATCAAATCGAAACTGACGTCTAAATTTGAGAACTTTATCATCAACTGTAGCCACAATTGGCCTATGGTCGGAGCCAATCATCCCCAAATATTCTACAAAAGAGCATGGGAACAAATTATGCCATTCATGGTTCCCCAATGCACGATCTAAGCGACATCGCACTGTGTGTCCACATCGGCGTCCCCTCCATGATAGAGTATTCCCCAGGCTCGGAAACTCCATTAGACCACAATTTTCAATCATATTATTAAAAGAAATAAATGAATCTACATGACGTAATGGACCTCCCACTTTTTCATGGTTACCAGTAATTTCATTTAGGTCTCCAATTACAAACCATGGTTCATCTCTACATATACCGAGTCTCGTAAGCCTTTCCCAAACCTGATCTCGAAGACCCTGGTTCGGTTCGCCATACACAAATGAGATAAACAACCGTTTTCCTTTATATTCTGTCACCACATCAATAATTCTATTACTAGAGGAGATAATCTCCACTTGTAACGATGAATCATAGAACAGAGCTAGACCACCACTCCGCCCCTGCGGGTCCACTGTGTGCAAATGGGAATAACCGAAGTGAAATTGGAAAGATTGAACAAAATCAAATTGTTGTTTTGTTTCCGAAAGGAAAAGAAAACTTGGTTTATGTTTTCCCCAAATCTCTCGTAGATAACTAATAGTCCAATGACTCCCGAGTCCTTGACAATTCCAACTTAATATTTTCATCTACTTAATATATAATGTAAGAGCCAAACTTTGTTGTCCAAAGGATAACAGACCACACCGATCACCACAATCCCAATACCAGTCATAAACGCAGTTAACAAATTTAAGAGACTTATAAATACGACATTTTCAATCCGTAAACAGAAAAAACCAATTATATCGCCCACAACAAAATAACCCATCCCGTGACCAGAGTAATCTCCAAAGGTTCCTTGGTTCCATACCAACCTCATGAAAATTCCATGTGACCCTATATCCCATTCCCCCAACGTCTGTTGTTTCCAAAGTTCTTGCTCTACCAGAAATAATTCTGAAGATGATAACCCATAATCCACAAACCAGGAAATCCAGTTGCTCTGACCTTGAGCAATCACGTCCATCTTAAGAGCTCTACAAATGCCCTTAAACCAGCTGTTAATCAAACAAAAAGAACAAACAATCCATGTTGAAAACTTTAGTATTTCCCATAAACAAAGAAGAAAGTCCTGTGACAAAAATAAGTTCCAAATATATTTTGATTTCCATGGCCACCTAAGATTAATTTGCACCAAAGCTGTGATCCACACTGCCAAAGACCGTTGAATTCGTAACCACTTCAAAACACGGAAACCATGAGACTGTGTTATCTCATAATCCATAAACCCAGTGAACCAAATATTCTGAATTTGAACAAGACCATTCCGGCAACTATCACACGTCCGTGTTATAAGACACACCCACACGATCAACACAAATCCAGACACCAAATCCAGAACATGCTTGATATCCAGAAAGATAATAGAACACCTAGAAATGCAATTGCTAGAAACCAGAGTGATGCTATACAAGATATACCTATCGTATCCACCATAAAAACAGTCAGGAGAAGACCAGAAATAGCGAGCAACCAATTTATTAAGACGCAATAAAACAACAGGGACCCTACATATCGGGTCTAACATGAGCCATTGATGGGAACAAATCCTCAACAACTTAAAGGAAACACCAAAAGTAAATAATAAGTAAGCCTTGGATTTTATATCACAATCCGACATTATTGAAATTTAAAAGAAGGAAGCCTGAAAAAACCAAGTATCAAAAACCGCCACCGTCTTACCTTAAGGTTTAGGTCCCCCTTTCTTCCCCTCCACATTCCTTCCAGCCGGCTTAGTTATCTTGTTCTTCCGCGGCGAGAGGAGCTTGTGAACCAAACGAGTCCCTGCTCTTGTACTTTTCTTCTTTGGCTTTTGTGCATTGGCTTCCTCCAACACTGTGTTATCCTCAACAGTCTCTGTGTTATCCTCAACACCATATAATCAAAAGATTCAAAAAACGTATGCTTGCAATAATGTAACACAATAATTAAGTATGGTGCATGCCTATCACGTGACTAAATTTCAAACGTAGTTGATAGCCAGGTCCGTTTTCCACGTGGCTATGACAACTTCGTTTTACATGTGGTCCTGACGACGTCGTTTGGACCGCACTACACCACGATGTATGATAGAGACATCACGACACATACAATAACGTCACAGAACTCCCGGCGCTTCCGGTATATCTTGATTTTCTTAACCAATATTTCTTGATTTAAACCGTCTCGAGGGGTCGTGGTAATGTTATTTTTCTATTGGATGAAACAATCGTGCTAATGGTGATAAAAGTAAAGAGATTTAGATCATAAATAAGGAAGTATTACCAGTTACCACCATTTGCAGCCTATAAATGGATCATAGCCAAATAAAATTTTACCAACTTCGTAAACATTTCATAAAGTTACTAAAATCCAAAAGCAGTGTGTGGACCAGAGCTAAAACAGAAGAAGCAATTATCACAATTTTATTATTGTCTTTTGTTTTTACTTGTTTTTTCTTTGTAAAACATCCTACTCTATAAAAAGAGATAAGAATGCGTGCATTGAACTGTCAATTAAATAGAATTTACTACTTGTTCCCTTTTCTCACAACTGATACAGACAAAATGCTTTTTTTTTTAAAGTTTTAATTCATAAAGAAAAACTACATAAGATTTTCTTAGGATTAAATTCAAACTAGAGCTGGACCCGTCCGACAGAACGGGTATTTATTTTCATTTTTATATAAATATATATTATTTAAATGTTTTTCAGTTTATATTTTTAAATATTTACATATTTCTAATTTTTTTATAAATCTTATAGTCGAATAGTTTATGTGCTGTAAAAATAGTATCCCGTACTTGTTATTAATTTTTTGAAAAAATAATATTGACCTATTGATAGTTTGAATAATATTTCTTGTAACATGAAATTATTTGCCAAATGTAAAAAAAATTAAATATTTTGATCAAATATGGATAATATGGTAAGATTTAGATACATTAGAAAAATGTATTTGGTTATAAACATTAAACATTGATTTACAAATAATTAAAATATATTTAAATTTTAGTATTAATTTTTTTGTTGAACATAATTAATAGCAATCAAAATAGTTAAACATATACTTTAAAAATTCTTGAAAAATATATAATCTTAGGTGAGATTTAATTATATTAAAATAATGTTGAGTTACAAATATTTCATCTTGTTTTATAAGTAGTTTAAAATATTTAAAATCTTAGTATATATAGATTTTATTAATTAATGGTAAGTTAAACATATATTTTAGTAATATTCAAAATATTTTTTATGTCGAATTTAAACTTGAATTTCGTTCAGAATAATTAATCGTAACATTATCCAATTTTAATATTGTTAAAATAAATTTTAAATATGAATATTGTATTCCTAAAAATCAGCTAATTAATTTTAGGAATATATTAAATACGAAATTAAATTAAGTTGATTTAGGAAACTGTTTAATAAATAGAAAATGACAATAATTCTTTAAATATAAGTTCATTTAATGGTTCATTTAGTTACTTCAGTGGCATACTATTGTAAATAACAATGAAAATTAAGGGGTAATTTATAAGTGTACTTCTATTTTAATAATAGAGATAAGTAGTAATTGCACGATTAGGGGAAATCATCACAAACTCATAAATTTCCTATTTTGTTTCACTGCACCCATCTGTTAAGTATATGTTAATTAATCTGAGACACATGACTTTAAAGAAATTATTCTCCTGGTCGGTAGATGAACATTATAGTCTGTCGTAACGTGCAAAAAAGAATAAAATGTGGCAAGTAAATACATAAACGATTATCTCTCATAGTAAACCATTGATTAATCAAATGAGATGATCATCAAGTAGTTCAGTCATCAAGTAGGCCAGTCTCATAGATACCACACGGTGATGACGAACCAGGGTTATAGACTCCGTTGGTTTCAAGATCCATTTGACCAATCTCCTCCATGAAAAGCCTCATATTTTCCTCGTCCCACATCAGAAAATCATCTTCCTGATCATTACTTGCTACAGCCTTCCCATGATCCTTCTTCGACTCTTCAAACTCTTCTTCTTGACCAGTGATGATTGGGGTTCTCGGATCCGACAAGATGTTCTTGATCCTATCGATACCGTGTTGTCTAGATGACATTCCCGTGGCAAGCCTATTAAGGAGACTGGCTGAGCCGGAGGAGGAGAAAGACGGAGATGGACTCACCGTCGAGGAGGAAGAGTCGCCGCAATCTATGTTGAACGACGGTGTTTTGACGGCGAGGTTAATGATTGGTTGGTGGGTCATTTGGTCGATTCCGTTTCTCTCGAGCCTTTTCCTGAGACAAGAGTTCCAATGGTTTTTGATGTCGTTGTCTGATCGACCCGGCATCTGTTGTGCTATGGCTGCCCATCTACAATAGATTCATTTTAGTTTAAGTACAAATTTCTTTAACAAAAAAAGCATCGAGTATTATCTAAAATATTGGACCATTAGCTTTGACAGTTTTGTACAATAGTTTTTATTTTATTTTTGTCATCAATTTTGTACAATATTTTTTCACTAAAACAATTAAGCATAAGAAAATTATGATAGAAAATAAGATTGTAGCTTCTCACTGAAAGACTCTCAAAATGCTGAAAGAGTCGACCACTTATCCTTTTAAATAGTACTATAATTTCTTTAAACATTAATATAAGCATGCAATTGTGTGTGACTATGGGCAAATCCTTTTATATACCTGTTCCCGAGGATAGAATGGAAATTGATGATAGCTTCTTCTTCGTCTGGAGTGAATTTGCCTTTCTTGACCCCAGGCCTTAGATAGTTCAGCCATCTCAATCTACAGCTCTTTCCACACCTCTGCAAACCTTTTTTAATCACGAATTAGATTAATATAAATTATTTAGCAGTTTAATATTGTGATTTTTGCTTTCGCTGTAATAATACTGTGACTAGGACTGAAATCGTCAGGCATATATTACTTTCTCTATGCAGATCTGCAATATACACAGAAAACACACATGAAACACATTCACAGTATTTACAAGAAACAAATACCATAATGATAAAAAAAAAAAAGCCATGATTAATACAGAAATGTCTAACAGTATCCTTACTAGAAGATTAATTTAACTCTTGCACTCTATTTTACTTTAGTCTTATCTAGAGATGTTTTTCTGCAGTTTTCAGTAATTTAAGCTAAAAGTGTCAAAAGATCCTTTTGATTAAAAGTTTCGTATTTTGTCCCTTAATTTAATTTATGTTTATGGTTAGGTTAGTGATACAATAAAGTGCGTTTTAATTTCATTTTGTCACTACTTACAAAAATCTATCATGTTTGCGGTGGAGTTAGATAAAACGACACGACAATTATGCAGCTTGCTCCTACGAAACATGTTTGGTGTTTAGTACTAAACAAACAAAAGAATCGTATAACTGTATATATAGGGTAATATATAGATACTACCAGCTTTGCGAGGAAGAAAACGCCAGTCGCCGATGCCGTATTCGTTAATATAAGCGACGAGTTTCTGGTCTTCCTCGTCCGTCCATCCTCCTCTCTTCGTCCCGTCGGCATCGAACCACGTCGCTCTGCCCATAATCTCTCAGCCCGGCCAAGTCTATATCGCCACGTGAATCGTGATATTCACCTTATGAGGAGAGAGCTTACTGACGTATATGGAAAAACTGAGGGCTGATCTCCCTTATTCGCTTCTTTCATTTACTAATGGAGTATTATATAATGGTCTCTTGAATGAAGTAAGAGTTGTAGCTACTTTATAAATAGATAATAATAATACCCCTTAATTTTTCTTTTCTTTTATATGAATATTTTATCTGCTTATTATTTTTGTATAGTATTTTCCAAAACAGTAATAGGTGCGTGCTCACTTATTTGGTTTTATTTATAGTAGACAGTTACTAGTTATTTGCTATACCAATATACTTAGCTACGTGCTCACTTCTTGGGAAAATGAAGCGTAAGAATCAAACTTCTAATAATTTACAAAAAAATTAATATAACAATGTATAGAATGGATAAGTGATAAAGAAGCCCATTCGTGATTTTAAAACGAAAATGACAGTAATTCAAATTTATATTATTATTTGGGAAGTAATTTTGCGAATTTGTTGTCTTTCCCATGATTTTAACTAAATTTATTTATTTGTCAAGTTTTTTAAAAAAAAATATTTTATGTAATTTTGGCTATTGACTATTTATCTAAAATAGAATCCGACCTAGGAACTTCTTGTTGCATCTGTGTGTCTTAAATCTCTATGCACCAGTAAAAGCCCAGCACTCGTTGGTACGGTATGCCTTTTCGGTTTAGGAAATTTATTTTTTTCTGTTGTATTTTTCTTATTGGGAAAAGGAAATCGGGTTTTTTGAGGCTTGTATAAATATAGGTCTAAGAGTTTGTAAATTATTCATTCACACAATAATAAGAAATCCTAAATGGGTATTTGTCTCAATTCGTTTTGTTCTCTATTCTTCTCTGATAATTCGCAGCCGTTCACAACACTTCTCTCTCAGTCACATAATCTCTAAATATACAGATTTCTATAATATTATTTGAGAAATCAGTTTTCTATGTATCGTGCACACGATAACTCTCTTGATGGTTGATTACATTGATATTTTTAATGGAAAAAATATTATTTAAACAAACGAAAATATATATATAGAAATAATATGCTTTCATTAAAAAGGAAAGTTCACAAAAAGTAATATTCCATTTTAAAAGTAAAATAAAATAAAATATACTAAAATACTTTCTTTATAATTTATATTTTCACATATAATCTTCATATTAGAAAAAGAATATGATTTCTTTTAAAACATAATTTTAAACAATACAAAAATATCTACTTTCACAGTAACACAAATATTTTTTTTAATATAAATATATCTGTTTTTTAGATGAATGCATAAAATAATTAAGTAACATCAGATATCTTGGTATATGCCGTTAACCACTAAATCTCTAGCGGCACATGACTATGAGCCTTTGATAGATAAGATCAGGAAAAGGATGCTATGCTGGTCTAACAGGAGTTTGTCTTTCGCTGGCTGCCTGCAACTGATTCAAACGGTTATCATAAGTATGGTAAACTTTTAGAGCTCAGCGTTGATTCTGCCTGCTAGGTGTTTGGACACAACTGAAAATATGTGTAGCGCATTTTTATGGTCTGGCTCACCCAAGCAAACCCACAAAGCTAAAGTGAGTTGGGAGGATCTATGTTATCCCAAGGAAGAGGGAGGACTTGGGGTGAGAAGATTAAAGGATACCTCCAAGGCATAGGCCATGAAGCTTATCTGGCGACTGTTTACCCAACCATCTTCTTTATGGATAGGTTGGGTCAAACACTATTTGCTCCGACAGAGCTCTTTTTGGGATGTAAGAGATGACACCAAGGGATAGCTTCTCAAGCTGAGGGTAATGACATATGAATTTATGAAACTGGAAGTTTGCAATGGAGCAAATACTTTTTTTTGGTTCGATAATTGGCTTGATGGCGGCAAGCTGATAGAAGTAACAGGAGCAATTGGCATGACATATCTGGGTCTTCCTCGTAGTGCGGTGGTATGTAATGCGGTGACAGGGGAGGAATGGAGTTTGAAAAACAAGAGAAGTAGGAGATTTCAACACCTATATACTCAAATTCTAGAGGAACCGGTACCAGCTTCAAGTAAAGGTGACGATCTGATTCTTTGGAGACACAAGGAGGATGACTTCAAGGATAATTTTTCTACTGCAACTACTTGGGACCGGATTCGCCCCAAAAGAGCCAAGGTTGACTGGTGTAAGGTTGTTTGGTTCACTCAGAGCATCCCAAGGTACGCTTTCATTACTTGGTTGGCTGTGCTCAATAGGCTCTCTACTGGTGACAGAGTGAGGATGTGGGGAATCACGCAGGGCTGTGTGCTATGTGGAGAGAGAGATGAGACCGGAGATCACCTCTTCTTTGCTTGTCCATACTCATTCACTGTGTGGGAAAGGTTGGTGCGAGGTTTCTTTGGGCACATGACCAATCCTGATCGGTCCCTTACGCTCACTGCGATGAAGAGAAATAGGCTGGCTCGGCTTGACTCTCTTCTCATAAAGATGGTCTTTCAGATGGTAATCTACCATATTTGGAGAGAAAGAAACAACAGGCGCCATCAGAGTAAATGGATGACGACTGATCAGATGTATAGGACCATTGATAAGATGACGAGGACGAGAATAGTCTCACTGAAGTATGGCTCACAGGATCGCAACGCCGGTCTCCTGCAGAGATGGTTCCAAATCACAAACTAAAAAGAAGATACTAGGTTTCAGAATGGCAGATTCTCCCTTTCACTTGCAATAGTATAGTCATCATAGCATAATTCTTTGTACATGTTATTCTTTCACATTTGATCAATAAAATTAAAATTCCATAAAAAAAACATAAACTTATATATGTTTTATTGACTAAATTTTTTTTATAATTATTATTATTGAAATGTTATTTGTATTTCTTATATTTGTTTGACTATAATATTTTTCAATTACAGAAACAAATATCTATAAATTGTTTTTTACTTATATAATATGATTCCTCAAATACAATAATAATTTTTACTGCTTATAATAAATAGATAAAAAAAAACGAAAAACAAATGTCAACAATAAACATCTTTTTTGATCAAATAATTACAAAATATTTTAAAATCGAACTATATACTTTAACTAAGTAGATATATTATATTTTGCACTATTTAAATTAAATGTTTTCTTAATATTAAATATGCGTTTAAATTTTTTTTTTTTATGGTTGTGGAACTTAATATAGCCATAATCAAAAGGCATAAAATTATTTAAAATTTATAAAAATACTTAAGTTATTATAAATTTATGTATGTATCTTCCTATAGATCAACATTTTATTTTCTAATTTCTTTTAAAATATGAACATTTAAATTGATATATTTATTATGAAAATACATGCACATTTAAACGATCGATAAATTTTTTTGACTTGGCTTAGTTATAATAAAAATAATTATACTTCTATTTGAATTTGAAAGAATATATGTAACTTAATATAGTCAAAAAATGAGTGACTTGATTAACCCAATTTATATCTAAAATCATATATTTAACTAAAATAATAAAATCTTGTTTTATAATATATTTTATAAATATAAATTATAAGATGACTCAACACCTTAAAAAATGAAAATAAAATATTAACCAATTGTTAAAATTTAGTTCTTTTGTAAAATTTATATATATATATATATATATATATATATATATATATATATATATATATATATATATATATATATATATATACAAGAGACTTCAGAAAATTATCGTTATATTAATTTACATAATTTGAAACCAAACACTTTAGTTTATTTTTTTTCACTCTAAGAACAATATATCTCAACCTATAAACTATCTTCCTAAAATATATTTACATATCTAAGCCAACAACCAACCTAGATGGAAATAATAAAATTAATAAAAAATAATTTTTTTTTGAATAAAAAAAATTATAGTTGAATTTCGAGAAATAAATGCAACCTAATATAACTAAACCGACTGAAAAAATAACAAAATCGACTAGATATAACATATCTAAAATTATATGTCTAATTAAAGTAATATATATATATATATATATATTAATATAAATTATGCTTTAAAACTATTTATTAATTAAAAATAAAAAATTAATGTCAATTAATTATTATAATATTAATTTACTTTATAAATATTTATATCCGTACATAAGCACGGGACAATCACTTAGTGTTGCTATATTATAATATATATATATATATATATATATAACTAATTGTTATCTTTTAGTTCATATGATTTTGCAAATTTTCCATTGTTTAAATCTTTCATTTCTTTAGATTATCTGAAAGGCAGAGCTTTGTATTATTCTTTTACACTATTATTTAATAAGTAAATTGTCTGATTTCTTATGTTCTCCGTAATTTTAGGTAATTTTACTTATTTCTGATTTTTATTAGACTTTAACTAAATTATTAATTTATTATTAGTTTTAGTTGAGTCACTAATTTATTAATTAAAACAATCTTTATTGAATCTTATATATATATATATATATATATATATATATATATATAACTAAAACAACATTTATTTTATGTTCTCCATTATTTTAGGTTTTTTTTACTTATTTGTCATTTTTATTAGATTTTTGCTAAATTATTAATTTATCATTTATTTTTAGTTGAGTGAATAATTTATTAATTTTAAAAATAGTCTTACTGAATCTTATATATAAATAAATAAATAATTTATTTTAATAATATTAAATTTATATGTTACAGTAAATATTTAGTTTTTTTTTATTATTATTTTCATATTTTTATTGGCCTTAGATTTGTAGCTAGGTTATTGAACAAATATTAAATTTTAACTTATTCAGTAATTTATTAATTTTAACAATACCTTTAATAAATTTATATATAATTAAAAACTATATAAATTTGAATTATTATACTTATTTGTCATGTTTTATTGGGATTTTAGCTAAATTATTGATTTTTTTTTTGTCGACAGCGTTACAGACTCATGTGGACTCTGTAAACCAATGTGGGTGCTCTGTATCCATATGGACCGTAAACGACGTCTGTTGCCTCACACCACGTGCTAAGCTGTCCGCTTTCTTGTTTTGCGTCCTTGATATATGAATAATCTCCGAGCTGTGAAAACTCCTCTGAAGATTCCTGATGTCTTCTAAATAGTTTGCAAAAGCCGGTCATTCCTCTGGTTCCGAAACCATCTTCACCAATTGAGAACAATCCGTTGCAAATGTTACATTATACTGCCGTAAATTGCGCATGCATTCCATTGCCCATATTAGAGCTTCCACCTCTGTATGTAATGGGGATTGGCTAGCCCTTGTGTTTCTTGCTCCCAGCAAACCCTCAAAGCCTTCCAAAGTGCTATACCATCCTAATCCTGAAAAATTAGCCTCTTTTTTCCATGATCCATCCGTGAAACACCAACGTCCTGATCTAACCGGTACTACTATATCGGTAATCTGTGTGACCTGATTTTGTTTCTGTTCTAATTTTTGTTGAGCGTCCGTCCAAAGTAAAGACTCAGTCATAGCCAACTTGAGGGTATCCCGAGGATCCACATCATAATTACTAAAGACCTTATTATTTCGCCCCTTCCATATGTACCAAAGTATCCATGCGTAAAGGTGGACCTCAATTGCCGGTCTGACCCTCCAGAATAAATAATCCATATTTGCAAATAAAGATTGTCCCGGGAAGTGTTCTGGATGTGTTGGGATCGATGAGAGGGCCCAAACCTGAACCGCTGGTGGGCATTCAAAGAAAACATGATTTATGGATTCCTCTGTTGCTCCACATCTATCACAAATCATATCACCTCGAAGACCTCTTGCTCGTAGATTTTTCTTTACTGCTATACATCCTGACAACAATTGCCAAAGAAAATGCTTCATCTTAGGTGGACAACGCACCTTCCAGCAATGAGCTTTAAGATCAATAATCGTGGGTCCATACTCCACCGCACCTGTCCCTATGTCCGGATATGCTCTCTCAACTTGATATCCTGACTTTATCGAATATTTTCCATTTTTTGTGAAATGCCAGCCATCTCGATCAACTGCTTGTATCCTACTTAAAGGAATACTTTCCACGATTTTAACATCCGCGGGATCCAAAATTTCATGTAAGGCCGCCAAATTCCATGTTCGCGAAGAGGCATTGATGAGGGAATCAACCGTAAGATCTGGTAAGAGGATATATTGTTTCTTATTTATTATTAGTTTTTAGTTGAGTCACTAATTTATTTGAAAATAACCTTACAGAATCTTATAAACGATTTAAAACTATTTAAAAAAAATAATATTAAACCTATATTTATATTAAATATTTAGTTATTTTTTATTTTCCATATTTTCATTAGGTTTTTAGACTTTTACGTAGGTTATTAATTTATTATTAGTTTCTAATTTATTCACTAATTTATAATTTAGCCAATACCCTTTATATATAATTAAAAATAATTTTATTTCTATAATATTAAATTTATATGTTATATTAAATATTTCTTTTCTTGAAAATTTGATGCCATAAGCCTATGTTTCAAAAATTAACATTGAGGCATGTTATATTAAATATTAAATACTTGATTATAAAGTAATATAATAAAATTATTAAAAACATATTAAAAATAAGATAATTTTATTTCTATATTGTGTTGCTATCTGGAAACAATATTTCTAATAAAAAGTCACAAAAATTAAGATACCAAACAATTTATAATTAAATATTAATCAAGCAAAAACATTTATGAGTCTATGTAATGTTATTAAAACGTGCTTAAATGTCTTCCTGTTTTATTCGGGAAAAGGCCAAAGTGCTTGCAAGATTGTAATTTGTCACATTTCTAGGAAAATTGATATTCAAGTTTCATACGTATATAGGACCTAGCACCTAGAAAAGTAATCGTTGTTTTTTGTTTATATTTCTTCTCACTAAGTTATCGTACTATAAAGCCACTATAAAAATTACTTTCCTTTTTTTTTGTCAACTAAATTACTTTCCTTTAAGTGTGCTCTTTTGAGGTACTCAACCACGGGCCACACAGCAAATGTGTGTAAACAAATTGTCTATTTTGTTTTGTTTATTATTTTTAGTTTAGTTAGTTGCGGCTGAATATTTGGAAGACTTATTCTTGGGTTCACCCCCTAGGGTGAACTTAGAGGTTCACCAACCAATAGAATTGAGTTATTTAAGATTTAGTATCTTTTAAAAAAGTAAACAAAATATTATCGAATTATATTATACTTTCAAAATAGAAATTAAATAAAAATTACACTAATCACAAAAACAAGACTTTTTTAATCAAAAAAAAATATTTTCGAAATATATTCTTAAATTTTATACTAATCACAAAAAACAAGACTTTTTAATCTAAAAAAATTATTTTAAAAAAAGAAAAATTTAAGACTTTGGATAAATCTTAAATTTTAAATTTTAAGATTTATCCAAGAGTTTCAAATTTACCCAAGGGTTTAGGATTTACCCAAGGGTTTAGGGTTTAGGATTAGGATTTAGGGTATAGTTTTTTGTTGATTGTGTTAAAATAGTTTTTTTTTAAATCAAATTTTTAAAATTTATCCAAGAATTTACTAAGGGATTTAAGATTTAACATTTATAGTTTAGTATTTATTTTGTGGTATTAACTATATTAATTAATTTATTTTCTGTAACTATTTTATATTTTTTATGTATTTTTTTTGTTTATCTAAAAACATCATTTAATTTGGGTTAGTTTTGTTTCCTTATTTAAAAGATATCAAATATCAAATGCTCAAGACTATTGGTTGGTGAACCTATGGGTTCACCTTAGGGGGTGAGCCCAAGAATAACTCTATTTGGAATGAGCGATTTATTTATTAGTTAGTATTTTGCTTCACAGGTTCAAAATAAATATACTGCATAAATGATTTTATCTGTATATAATGGTTTGTGCAAATGTGGTAGCCGTGTATTATGTAAAGTATATAAAAGAAATTGCATTCAACAACTATCAAACAAAAGATAATTCATTCACTAGCTAATTTTTTTTTGCATCTATACAACTTGCTTATTATACATAATATTGTCATATTGCCTTCACTGCAACCTGTGAAACCTGCAGAAACAAAAAGATAGATTAATAATAATAATAAATCTGAAAAATAATTTGTGGTTACCATTGAAACACATCGTTTCTATTCTTCTTCTTCTTCTTCTTTCTACCTAATCTAAGTTTTTTTCATATGAACTTACCTATTTCCAGTTGGGAAAAACTGTTTGTATCTTGGAAGTAGATTGACATTATCGGATTAAGGTATACTTTATCACCTGGATTGAGTTTCACTAACGAGAATACTGTAAAGTAGTATACTATACCCACCATATAGTATAGTATTATGAGTGTGGTGAATGTCATTATTTGAAAACGGAGAAAACTGTTTGTATCTCGGATTTGGGTTGACATTTATGTATTAGGGTTTAGTATTTTGGATTTAGGATTTAGTTTTCGGGTTAGGGTTTAGTTTCCGGGTTAGGGTATACTTTATCATCTTGGTTGAATTTCACTAACGAGGACACTAAACCCCCAACCATATGTAAAAATAGTATACTATATCCACCATATAGTACAATATTATGAGTGTAGTGAATGTCATTATTTGAAAACAGAGAAAACTGTTTATATTTTGAATGTGGGTTGACATTTCTGGATTAGAGTTTAGTGTTATTATCTGGTTGGGAGTTTCACTAACTCACCATCGTTGCTCCGTTATTTGTATTAGTGATATGAACACATCCATATCGTAGTGTCAGTATATTTTATTCAATAATATAATAATATAACATAATTTAACCTTCCTACTAAAATCTCTTAAATTATTGAATGAGAACTAAAATTTACTTCACAGTATATTATAAATGTACTATACTATATCCATCATGTAGTATAATATTATGAACGTATGTGGTTTGTATGTGTGTAATGTGGTCTCATTATTAGCCATGTTTAATTTGGATGATGTAGCCTTACCTTTTTTCTTTCACTTGCTACCTGGAAAAAATTAGGTCATAATCGAATGAAAAGAGACACAAATGTTACTTACTTAATTATGTCAAAATCATAAACATACACTTAATTTCACTTATGATTTAGATTATTCATCAAATAATCCCTATATATAAAGACAACATGTTTGCGTAAGTTATAGATAAAAGAAAATCTATACTATTAAAAGTAGTCTTTTGAGGCTCCAGAAAGCGTCCACATCAGCGTATAATCCCACTTTGAAAAGACGCCACGTGGCATTAAATTATATCATCAAAAATATTGATCTAATGTATATTTTACATTTTAATATAATTGATAATTATTAATCCGAAAATATACATTTACATTTTAATATTACCATATAAAAATTAAATCATACGAAAATAATATATACAATAATATTGAATAAGTAAATACGTAATATAAAAAATGGAACAAGTACATTGATCATTAAACATCTATCTTAAAATGCAAATACACTTTAAAAATGCAAAATATAGATATTAAATAATATATAATATACGAAATTAGTATTAATAAGTAAATACATAATATAAAAATGGAAAAAGTACATTAAACATCTTTTTAATTTGTAAATACACAATTAAAAAAAATAAAAAAGTACATTAAGTATTAAACATCCATCTTAAAATGTCAAATATAGATTGAAATAAATATATAGTATACAAAAATAATATTAATAAGTAAATACGTAATATAAAAAATGGAAACTTTTCATTAAGCATTAAACATCTACCTTAAAATGTAAACAGAAAATTAGAAAAAAAATGGCAATACTACATTAAACAAAAGAAGAAAAATTTATAGTTTTACATCAAACAAGTCCCTATAAAACCCATTATTCCATTGACATCAATCTCACAACTATAAAACAAGAGTCCAAAGAAAAATCAAAGGAAGGAAAAGGTGGACTCACTGTCCCGAAAAGTTTAAGTCAGAGAGAAGTTTGCTATGATGAAGATTCTGTTGAAGAAGAAATTATCAATATAACTCAACTACAAAGGTAAAAATCATATTGTCCATAACATAGTCTCCAGCTCCAAGACTATAATATCCGTAAACCAAGTACTACTAACCAAAAAAAAGGAACAGCAGCTTATCTACAATAAGCAAATACACAATTGATTTACAATATAAAGTGTCATATAAATAATGTTCACAATTTTTTTTCATAAGAAAACTAATATTATGTGCATAGCGCAGAAAAACCATTAAAAATTCATAGCTTTTACTAACATTTATTTTCAACCAGAAAAATGATAGGCTATATAAAAAAAAGATGAATATATATACCAAGCAGCAATTCAACCAAAATAACAGAATTATTCAAAAATAAATAATATATTCAAATATATAATTGTAATTTAAGTATTTTAGTTACATATTTAATTAAAATTTTGTATTATAATTACAATTTGAAGTATTTGAACATCTATAGTTGTTATGTTTCTACTTGCACATTGGAAATAAATTAGCAATGTATTTAAGAAAAAAATATAAGAACGAAAATGTAATCCATGTTTTATACTAAAATCTACATTCTGCTTACTATCATAACTATCATAATTAAAGTAGAGCAAACACTAAAAATATATGAACATATTATGTATTGCTGAACATTTTTCAATAGTAAGATGAACATAATCTATAAAAATAACAAAACATGCATGATGAATATAAATATCATTTTAATTTAAAATAAGCTAAATATTTTAAATATTCATTAAAATTGATAATATTTAGATATGTAATTATTTGGCTTAATGACTGTCCGTAGCTAGAAAAAAAGTCTCCTCTTAGCTAGAAAGAAGGTTCTCCTCTTAGCTTGGCAGTGTGTGATCTACACTATCTGGGAGCGCTATAATCGTCTTCATAGAGTTCTCTTCAGGTCTGTAACTTTGTCACTTAGCACAGTTGATTCGACTGTCCAAAACAAAATTTCTGCAATTGAGAATCAACCCTTGCTTAGAATTTATATAATGTTTCAAGAATGGATGTCAATTGGCTACTAAACAAAATTGGAAACAGACCTGTAGCAAAGTACGACTTTTTGATTGGTTCATTGCCCTTTTGATGGATACTTTCCTCTGCTGTCTGAAATGGTCCCTCTCTGCTGCAATTCTCTAATGACAGAACTGAGAATCCAAATATTCAATTCGTTTCTAATGAAATTAAAAATGTGAAAATCACCTTTGACACTCTAAGCATACAGTGGTGAAACAAGCTGGACAGCTAAGCACATCATCAGAAGTATGACCATCTCTTTTCTTAGTCATCCACGGCTCATCTTTAACGTTGAGATCTGAATCATACAGCTCTGGTTTGATGGAGTAATCAATCTCATCTTTGTCTGAAACTGTTACAAAGACAAGAAACGAAATACTCTTCAAATCAACGTACATAAGCTATATTTATCTTTTTCTTCTTTTGATTCTATAAACTCTCACTAATCAAGAACACAACTCTGAGTGATTGCCCGAAAAAAATAAGTAGACACAAGACACAACGATTCAGAAACTTAAGTCAAATATCTCAATGGCAAACAGAAAAAGAAACGAATCAACAAATGAATGTTAAAGAATGCTTGCCTACTGTATCTGAGCTTCGTTGATCAGTTGATCTTCATCAGTCCCGTTTGCGTTCACTTTGGTTTCTCCTCCTCTCATTATTAATTACTGGTTCTTCTTGTTTTCTATCAACATAGTATTGAGTTTGGAATAATATTAGGCCATCAATATGTGGGCTTCGTAAAATGAATTCTGGATAATTTTCTTTTCTGTAATTTTAATAGAAAGCTAAAATTCAAAAACAAAAAAAAATATGATAAAATATATATAACATCAAATAAAATTTTTACTACACACATATAATCTAAATTTCCAATGGAGAAAAGTTCAAATGTCCTGGTTATATAATTTAAGGTTCCATCGGAAATTATTTATTAAATTCCATAATTAAAAAATAGAGATAGAGTTCAAAATTATTTGTCTAATTTAAAAGGTTCTGATGATAGTCTACATGGAAATTCATCGAAACATAAATCTAAACTTAACGCATATATATATATATATATATATATATATATATATATATATATATATATATTCTACTTTAACCGCAGTTAAGCACACAAAAAACAATAAAATTCAACCACTGCAAAAAATTCTCAAATTAACAATACAATACAATATAATAATTTCAACCTCAAAAATATTAAAATTTTGTATTACACATACCATAAATACAAAGTACTCATAAATTCACCAAAACATACAGTTTAGAATATGTATTCCAATACTCTACAATTGTTTTTGCTACAACTACTACCTAAATATCTAACAAAATTACAAAAATAATTAAAATGTTAAGAAATATTTAAATTTGACATAGTAAAATTTAAAGATTTAAAAAAAAAATTATGATAGGAATCTTAACATATATATATATATATATATATATATCATAACCTAAATAAAAATAATTAAACAAATTAAATTAGAAAAAGATAGAAGTCCCGGGCTACTAACTCCTAGTAATAGCAATATTTCGTTTGGAAAGAACACGCATGCCTTTCTAATAGACAAATGTATCAATTTCAACAAAAACTGCTCGATTGACCTTAACAAATAAAACAATAGTAATACAAATGTATATTCCATCATTCTAATAAAAAGAAGGTGTCTTTTTACTAAATTTTAAATAACTTTTAGTTTAGAAATCTGAAAATAAAATTTAAAAGGGTTTTAAAAGGATCATATTAGTTGTGGCTAGAAAAAAAACGATGATAGAGTTGGTGGTGGGTGAAACTATCTAGAGTTGATGATTGTGTGAACTACTATCTTCATAACCAGTTTTAATTGATATTTTATTTTTAAAAGTGAGATAGTTATTTAAGAAGTATTTAGGAATTTGTTTTCAAAAAAAAAAAATATTATAGGAATTTCTATCTATATATATATACAGTATATATATATTTTATCTGACTTGAATAATTTTATTTATCTTTAACTTTTTTCGTAAGAACTTTCATAACTTTTATATCTTTTTGAATTACATAAGAGTTGTAAATTAAAAACATAAAATAAAAGTTTAAAACCCAAAATAGCTTCACAAGGAATGTAAATACAAAAAATAAACTATGTGTTAGTGGTCTAGTGGTGTTAAACAATCTCGTTTCCAGGTAGCTTCTTTTGAGAGGTGACGGGTTCGAGGATACCATATGACATTGGATGATTATCTTGAGGGACCTTTGGGTCCAATAAAGAGAAGCCCAACCTGTATGTGACCACTGATGCTATAACATGAGGCTCACCAGCTCTCTTGGATGATCTTCGGCGGACTCCCCTGCTAGTTCCGGTAAACGGTCATTGGGCGCTGATCAGAGTTCCTAAGATCTTCCGAATACCAGAATCATCAAAAACAAAAATTACAAAAATAATATTACAAAAAAAATCCACGAAAAGATACAGAGATTTAGTCCCTAAAACTGCCAGGATCGATGACCAGAAAACTCCATTGCTGGCTTCATGGAGAGAACAAACCGTTCCACAACACAAACAAGGCCTAAAACAAACATAAAATTTTCATTTTAATTTATAATTCTATTGGTTCTTTTTAATTATAAATTTATAATTATGCAACTTACACACCGTTTTGAATGCCCTTTCTCGGAAGAAAAAAACTTACACACCGCCCTCGCTGTTACCCACACACACCAGTTCATTGTCTCCCTCATGCACTTGTGAAAACATAAATTAAATACATATGGACTCAATTAAAAATCGCCAACCACCATAAAAATCACCTAATCTATTTTTGAGTAGATCTAAATCTAGGTCTGCAAGAGCTTGAATTAATAGTCATCGCCGAGTCAAAGAAACTCCAATAGGAAATTCATATATGTTATCAAATTTTTAGATAACAATCAATTAAAAGAAAGAAAAAAAAAGACTGAAAAAGAGACTTATCATAAGAGCATCTCTATCTTCACTTCATTTTTTCGTCTAAAATAAAGTAAAAATGATTATGGAATAAAAATTGCTCCAGCCCAACTCTATATTTCACTTCATAATGAAGTTTACTCCATAAATGTAGTAATCTATTTTTTTTGTTCATCATGCTATTATGGAATGAAAAATGGAGTAGAGTTACAGCATATTTACTCTATACTCATTTTTACTCTATTTTGGAAGAGAAATTAGAATTTTACATTGGAGATGCTCTAACTAAAAGTAAATGCAAATTTCTTTTGTTAATGATGGTTCATTTTTACTCAAAATATTAATTCCAATATTAAATGCAAAGTACTTCGTTCACGGAAATGCTCTAACCATCTGGAGACCTGAATCTCATTGGGCAATTGCCCTAGGCTGTCTCATGTAGACAAGGCATGATAGGTCACAAAAGGTAGATAATTAAACTGTTTGAATCAAAGAGTCAGTTTTGTTAACCAAGGGGTCTTTTCCAGTAGTAAAGAAGCTTCGGCTAGATCGTCCTTTGTGGATTCAGTTTTTCTTGACTACCCATAGATGCTTTAAATGGCAAGAAAATTTGGATTTACATGATTTTTCGTGGTAATTCGTTTTTGAGACTATAAAATTTTTGGAATCACACCACGGTTATAAACAAAATCAGTTTTGTTCTATACAAGTATAACAAATTAAATATATAAGGCACGGTGGATGCTATGGAGAATTTGGAAAGCACTAAACAAATTGATGTTTCAGCAAAAGATTACTCATTGGCGAGCAACACTAAATGCAGCCTGTTTTGATGCAAGAGAATGGATTGAAGCGATGAATTACATCAAGCGAGATAGGCTGACAACGATGCAGAACCGTCGACATGAAAGGCATCAAAACAAATGGACCAAACCAGAACAAGGCTATGTGAAATGTAACTATGATGGCTCTTTTTTCAATATCCATACACCATCTCAAGCAAAAAGAAAAAGAAAAAAAAATCTCAAGCAGGCTGGATAGTACGTGATGACAATGGAAGATTTCTCAGAGCAGGTCAAGTATTAAATCATCAACCACTAAGTGCAATAGAGTGTGAATTACAAGCGCTCTTCTCATAGCCATGATGAACTGCTGGAGTAAAGGCTATACAAAGATCATTTTTGAAGGAGATAATCAAACTGTGGTTAAACTTAGAAACAAAGAGTCTACTGACGTCGCAGTACAAAATTGGCTTTAAGGACATATGGAGATGGAGTGAAAAATTTCAAGACATTCAATTAGGTTGGAGTAATCGCCGTTAAAAAGTATGTGCAATACTTGCGAAACAAGTTATACCGAATCAACAACAGTTTATCTCTTAGATTTTGATACCAATTGTAATTCACAATGATTTTACAGCTGATTACGTTGATCATTAATAAAATCAATTGTTGGTAAAAGAAAATATAATAAATTTCATCTTTTGATTTAAAATGATATATAAATGAAATTAAATGAACAAAACAAAACTCTTATTTAAAGAACACTAAAATTTATGCATTTTAATATAATTTATTTTTAAAATGTTCACTACAAAATAATTCATTTGAAACAAATAAAATGAATAAATAATTTCAGCAACAAATAAGAATTTAAGTTATATTATGTGTAAATAATAAAATTTAGTATTCTTTTAAATACGTGGATAACACATATTAAACCTGTTTGGTCTATTTATATATATTTTTTTTCTACAGACCCTACTATTATGTTTTTCATTTTTTTTAATTTATTCAACTAAATTTAATCTGTGTTCTTATTTTTTGTTTTTTCAACACTTAATATTCAATAGTTGAATAAAGTTTTTTAACTACGTCATTGTGGATTATATTAATTACTTTATAATAGATCCAAAAGCTTTTAAATAATTATTACAGTTTTGGACAAAAGCTTATCTTCTAAAAGTTGGTTTATGATTTATTTAATAGGCCAATTGTTTACTTATAGAAATATTTTAAACTGATTTTGTTTTTTTTTTTAAAATAGGTGGCACTTAAACGCATGTTTATCCATTAGTCTCTTATAAAATGTTTATCTACCACCAAACAATTTTTTAAATATTGCAAAAAACTCAGTTTTGAACATTGCAAAAAAGTTCAGTATCTTACTCATTTTTGCAAAAGGCCATTATTATAAGGAATAATTTGAAAAATACTCTATTTGCAGTTTGGAATTTTAAAATGACACCATTTATTTTATCTTTCAGAAACTACATCTTATTAGATGTGAAAAGACACTATTATCCACTTAAATATTCTAATAAATAAAATTAATTCGAAAATAGCACTAGTGTTATAACTATTTATATTTAACATAAATCTATGTTTGAGATGAATGTGTTATTTTACTATAATTTTTTAAAAAAAATACAGGTTTTTTCTTATATTGCATTTAAAAATAACAATGATATTATGAAAGAAACAAATGATGATGTGTTTGTACCTTTATTAATAAACTTTCATTTAAATTTTAAATAAACAAAGTTGAAAACAACCCAAATACCCCTTCAAAAAGTATTCATGTCATTCCTTACATAGTTACATACATATACATTCTTCTGTAAAATTATTTTCTATCAAATTAGCTTTAAATCCAACTTTTTTATGATAAACTTTTGTTATCTTTCGCAAATTTTGGTACTCTGATTTTCTAAATATTTTTTTCTCTGAATTTTGAAGAGAAATATATGATGTGGGCAAGAACAGAAGATGAGAATTTAAGAAAGTGCTTTACACGTTTAATGGATGAAGAAATAACGAACTTGTAAATGAAAGGAAGAAAAAGTTATGAAACAACGAATAAATGTTTTGTAAAGAGAAGATGTTTTTTTCACAGCCAAGTAACAATAACATTTACGGAGACAGGTTTTACACACAAAAAAATTGCCTTAACAAAGTTCCAAGAGGCTACTAAAATGGACTACAACGGATTACAAAATTCTGATAAAATAAATCGTTTATGAACATAGAAATTGCAACTCTTTTTTTTGTCAGCAGAAATTGCAACTCAATGTGGTTGAAGCAGGAGGAGCTTGTTTTCTTTTCTTGTTCTTATAAAACTTTAAGACATATTTTAACAAAGATATTGTGTAGATATTCTTAAGATTTTGATTTGAAAAATTTATTTTGTTGAAATTATTAAGTTTAATATTAAATAATTGATAGTAGAATACTTTAATTATAAATTGGATAATTTAGTCAATTTACTTATACAAAATGTAATTTTCAAAAATTATTTCTAATTTCAAAAAAAATTTTTTTTACAAAAACTATTTCAAAAATTAAAATCTCATATAAGCGCATTTCTCTAAATTTTCTCTTATTATAAAACATACAAATTAATAGTCTATCATAAAGTCATCTCTTACTATAGATTTCGTTCAGATAAATTTTATAATTCTTATATAAATTATTCAAACTATATTGATTTAAATAATTTTTATTAATCCAAAAAATACAAAATACAAACTTTTGAACTCTAAGATTTGAATATAAACATATTTTCCAAGATAACTTATGTCGTGGTTGTATATACAATTACGTTTCACAGTTTTATCAGGGCCGGCTTAAGAGGCATGGCAATGGAACGTGGATCCAAAACCCATTTTTTGGCATAAATAATTAAATAGTATTAGAAAGGGGTCTGTTGTAAAATATATATATAGGGATGAAGGATCCTATTTTTTAAAATTACTCATAACATATGTATAAAGTTTTGTTTTTTTCTGAAAAAATATTTTACCCTGGGTTTTATTCCCACGCTCTTCATAACTCTCGTTTGTAGTTTTTGTTTGGTATGGTTCATGGTTTTCGTACCATTTCAGATAATTCGTTCCTTGGTTGATATCACTTCTTTTTTCAGGTCAATCTAATTGTAACTGAATCAGTGTTTTCTAAGATTATTAGCGTCTAATCTCTGCTTGTAGTTCGATTGATATAGAAACTCAATTTCAGAATCTCTAGGTAAAAAGAGAGTAAAAGATGATGGAAGAGACATAGAACCCCAGAGAAATTGAAAAGTCGAAAATTGTTACAGAAAACCAGAAACATGATTGGTCATCTTCACGTAGTATTAAGGCAATAAGGACTATGGTGTGGGTGAATTTCCATTTTGCATTTCTTTAATTTGTTATGATGATAGACTTTTTTTTCTTGCAAATTTGAGCGAAGTGACAAGTTTCTTTTTGTTGCAGAAAATCCAAAAGTCATAAGTTTGTTTACGCCGCAATAAGAAAACAGACTCATTTAAAAAGAAATATCACGACACAATCTTAGAGATTATATGAAGGGGCCTGGACTTATATATATATATATATATATATTGTATGGAAAACGTCTGGTGACATATGTGTAGTCACTTTTGTTGTTTAACGCAATTAGCATTAATGCTCTTGTCAACAAAATCTATACCATTATTGCACGAACGTCGCAAGCTCATAAAATTTCCTAGTAACAAAACCTTTTTCCTTTTTACAAAAACAAAACCTTTTTCCTTTTTTGAGAAAGCGCTTAATCAAACTTCAATCTCTCGGCTAAAGTGGTCCACATTAATCTTCTTTGTTGCTACAATACACCATATGCTAAAACACACACACTAGCACTGGATTGGGTCAGAAGAGATGATCAAGTATCTGAGTACTCTCGTACAAGACAGAGTCATACGGTGTCGCCTCGTACTCGGTACTCCATTGGGTCAATGTCCATGTAACGTATAATTTCTTCATCGTCCCATAGCAGAAAATCATCTTCTTCACCACCGCCAATCTTCTGGTCTCTCTTTAACCCTCCTTCCTTGTCTTGATCATTGATGGTGATTTTAGGTTCCAACAAGATGTTCTTAATCCTGTCGAGATCGTGTTGTCTAGATGAGATACCTGCGGCCAGCTTGTTCAGGAGACAAGCCGAGCCAGAAGTTGAGGAGGAAAAAGTGCTTCTCGTCGTGGAAGAGCTACCACATACTGGGTTAGTGATCATGACGGCTTGGTTATTGACAATGGGCTCGTGGGTCATCGGGTCGATTCCGTTCCTTGACAGTCTTTTCTTGAGACAAGAGTTCCAATGGTTCTTGATGTCGTTGTCTGTTCGATTCTCCATCTGCTTCGCTATGGCTGCCCACCTTCAGTTTTCAACAATAAAGACAATAAAATTTAGAATTACTTCTATAATCATGAGTAGTGAAATGACAAGGAAAGTAGTCAGTAATCTGGTTAGATCGTAGCTGGTCAATAACTGCGTAATACATGTAATTAGTGATGTTGATATTATCATTTAGTCAATGTTTATTATTTCCTGACGTACGTGTTCAAATGTAGAGGAGCTATTGGAAAGCTAACTTTCCTTTGTGCCAAACGTTTCATGTTAATCCAAATTGGAGATTTAGTTTTTTTTTTGACAGAATGTATATCTATATAATAATAATAGAAAAACAGACCGTTTATCTAATCTATTAATTTAGAGATTGGTTTTTATCTACTATTTGAAGTTCTCATTTTAATTTTGGACTCTTTGATAGTTGTTACTAGTATATCATACCTCCAATACAATACAACCTACCATTTTAAATTAAACCAAATCTTAACCGACGTAGATCAATTGAATCTAACCAATAACACTTTTATAATATTTTTGGTTAATCTCTTAATATAACTAGATCATATAAAATTGAATTACTCTTATATCAACGAGTTCCATATCATTCTAGACATGAGAGAAAAATGTCCGACTCATTTACAACGTAAGCATACAAAAACCGTGTATGCTTATGCTCATTGATTTTCCAAAGACCAAATAATTGTGGCATAGAAACATATGCTTATGTTCATATCACTAACTTTACCTTCATATAACATCATACCACAATATAAACAGTTATGCAAGAACATGATTTTTTGTTCAAACAACCAAATAATAGTGACATATGGTGAGTAGATTTTTAAATAAGTTTTTTATTATATATTTACATTTTACGAAATTATGTGTATAAGTTTTTTTTTTTTGGTCAACAACTGAAACATTCAATTAATCAAAAGAGGGTTCATGGGTTGGGTCCAGCAGGAAGGGATAGTAAACAGGCCTTTGCTAAACAATCAACAGGCCTGTTGGACTCACGTGAAACAAAAGAAATAACGCAGAAGGAAAAAGCAGAAGACGAGATAACGGAGACGATGTCCGCCAGCACTCCATGGAGCTCCGACGATCGACGACCCGCAGATAAAGCTCTGACGAGCACTTGGCAGTCTGTACGAAGACAGATTTTGGTGTAGCGGAGGCTGATTGCGTGATAGAGGGCAGCTCTGATGGCTAAAGCCTCAGCCATGTAGAAAGATGAAACATGCGATTGAGCTTGGGATCCTCGATTCATCTCCTGTGATGCTTGATCGGTGAAGATCCAACCTAATCCTGCAGTAGCGGAGTCCGATCGCCAAGCAGCGTCGGTGTTGCAGATGATTGTGTCAGGGTCCAAGCTTGGCGGTGGAGAGAGATGATGCGCCGTCTCTGGTTTCGAAGGCTTCGATGATTGTGCAGCTTCCCATTCCTTAATTGCCACTACGGCTTTGGTGATCACTTCCCGTGAGGAGGTGTGTTTGTTCTGGAACAGGATTTGGTTCCCAGCGATCCAGATAAACCAGCAGATCCAAGGGAACAGATTGGTAATTACTCCGTGTGGTGGTAGTGTCGTTCTGGCGTGAGAATCATGAAGCGTAGACTTGAAGGATGTGCAGCTCGATGAATCAAAAGGTTGCGTCCAGGGGGCTAGCTGCCAAACTTCAAGGGATGCACGGCAGTGGAAGAAGAGATGGAGGATGGTTTCTGGTACTCCACATCTGCAGCAGTTGATGTTCTGAGTCATACCTCTTCTGCGAAGCGATTCTCCAATCGGGAGAGCCCCTCGAGCTGCTTTCCATAAGAAAAATTTGAGCTTAGGAAGGAGGGGAGGTGTCCAAATGTCTTTTGTCCAGCTCCAGTCTTCCGGTTCTGGAAGAGCAGCTCTTTGTATCGATTGGATTTTATCCATCTGTAGCGCTTTGTAGCCAGACTTTGCGGTGTAGGCCCCTGAGTCGTGGAGGGTCCAAATGAAGGTGTCAGCTGCACCCGAGAGACTTGGTCTGAGTTTCAGAATGTGGGAGGTAAGCTCTGGCATAAGGTTATCAATGCGAGCTTTGTTCCATTCTTTTGTTTCTCTCGATAGGATGTCTGAAACCAGTAAGTCTTGGTCTTGCAGGAGGATTGGTCCCTGAGGTATCATGTTGGAATGGGGATCGATCCATGAGTCTCTCCATAGACTTGTTGACTCCCCGTCTCCTATCGCCTTTCCAAGATGCTGCAGGAGGAGATCACGTCCCAGGAAGATTCCTTTCCACCCATGAGAGCCTCCGGAGGGGGCTCCTACTTTGAGGAATGAAGTCTTGTTGCAATACTTGCCGAGAAGGACCCGGGATAAGAGGCAATCAGGCTTCTGTATGATTCTCCAAGCGATTTTACCTAGGAGAGCCTGGTTGAAAGTTTGGATATCACGGAAGCCGAGTCCACCTAAGGCTTTTGGTAAGGTAAGTGTGTCCCACGAGACCCAGCAAATTTCCCTTTCTCCATCTGTAGCATCCCACCAGAAGCGTGTTAAGGCTGACTGTATACGCTTACACAGGCCAAGTGGTAGTTCGAAGCATGTCATGGCAAAGGTTGGGACCGCAGCTAGCACTGCTTGCAGCATTGTGGCTTTTTCGGCTGTAGACAGAAACCTCGTGGACCAGTTAATGGCTCGCTGCTTGATTATGTCCACTATGGAGCTAAAGAGGTCTTTCTTCCTTCTACCGAAGCGCTCTGGAAGCCCCAGGTACTTACCTACTCCACCCTCCTTCTCAATTCCTAGTTGTAGTTTAACTCTGTCTCTGACCTCTTGAGATGTCTTTGCGGAGAAGGATATAGAAAATTTAGCTGCATTTATCATTTGACCTGATGCTGCTTCATAACTGTGTAGAATTTCCATTAGGGTAGTGCAGCTCTGGACGTCTGTTCGTGTGAAAAGCATTGTATCGTCAGCGAACAGTAAGTGATTTATCCTTGGGCTGTTTCTTGAGGCTCGAATTCCAGGCATTGAACCATTAATTTGCGCCTTGTTGCAGAGACCAGACAAGACTTCGGCGCATAGGATGAAAATGTAAGGGGACAGGGGGTCCCCTTGTCTTATACCGCGTTGTGGGATAATTGAACCAGACACTTCATTGTTGATGAGAAGGGAGTATGACACAGAGGTCACACACTGCATCATCCAATGGATCAATGTATCATGAAATCCCAACCTTTGCAGTACAATTTCAAGAAAAGACCACTCGAGTCTGTCGTATGCCTTACTAACGTCTGTCTTTACAGCCATAGAGCAGTGTTTTGTAGCACCCAAGATCTTGAGGAAGTGAAGCATCTCGTGGGTGATGAGTATGTTGTCAGAGATAACTCGTTCAGGTATGAAGGCCGACTGGTTCATTGAAATAATCTCTTGTAGTACAGGTTTCAGTCGTAGGGATAGGATCTTAGAGATTGTCTTATAGTACACGTTACAGAGAGCAATGGGGCGGTAGTCAGAAACCGGCTTTGGACTTAGAATCTTTGGGATTAGCCTGATGTGTGTTTCGTTGATTGAGCTAGGTATTGATTCACTGATGAAGAAACACTGAATCTCCTTGATGATCGCAGGTCCAATCGCGTCCCAGTTAGACTGGAAGAAGCTTGCTGAGAAGCCGTCGGGACCGGGGGCCTTATCCGGATGGATGGCAAACATGGCTTCCTTAATTTCCATTGGAGAGGGGATGGTGATCAGCTTCTCATTCATCTCTGGCGAGATGCACGGTGATAGCACCTTATTGACTAGTTCCTCCGCTGGGGGGGGGGGGGGGAGGAGGACGTGAAGATGCGTTGGAAGTAGTCGGAGATTACTGCCGTTATCTGGTGGTCTTCGAAGACCGGTACACCCGCTTGGTCCTCAATGACTGTTAGCCTATTGCGTGCTCTTCTACTCTTGGTGGAAGCGTGGAAGAAGCCCGTATTGCGGTCTCCCAGCATTAACCACATCTGACGACTCCGCTGCTTCCAATATTCCTCCTCCGATTTGTAAGCTTTCAACAGTTTGTGGTTAATTGCTGATATCACGGTGTCATCAGCGTCTTGAGCCAACATTGCCACATCGAGTTCTTCCTTTAGTGAAGTGATATCCTTCTGGCTGTTCACATAATGCTTTCTACTCCAAACTGAGATGGCTCGTCTCACTCTGCTGAGGCGTTGAGCTACTGTCAGTGTCGGGTCTTCCTTCCAGGTATTATCCACTAGAAGCTTTATCTCCTCATTTCCCCTTAAGCGTCTATCGTATCGAAATAACCTTTGAGGCTTCTTTCTTTTTGAGTCAAATATAGATAGAAGCGGCCTGTGGTCTGAGCTATCGAACTTAAGATAATGGGATCGTCCGTTGGGGAAGAGATCCGACCAAGCACTATTGGCTAGAGCTCTGTCTAGACGGCAGTGTACTAAGTGTGTGTGGCGTTTTCCCCTCCAGGATAGGAAGTTGCCTGAATGTTTCAGATCGAAGAGATCACACATTGAGAAGAAGGACCAGAATGCTGAGAAGCTACTTTCAGGGCGCTCTCTTCCACCTGATTTTTCAGAGTTATCAATTATCTCGTTAAAATCTCCGGTGAGAAACCACGGCGTTTGGCTTGCATCAGAAATCTCAGTGAGTTGGTTCCAAACTTCCTGTCTATTTGGTATCTCCGAGGCTCCATACACGAAAGTGCTGTGGAAGATAGATTTTTTGTATTTGATAGATGTATCGATAAAGTGCTCGTTGGACGAGAGAATCTGAACATCGAGTTCTTTTTTCCACAGGAGGGCCAAACCTCCTGAGCTGGGTGAGGTTGGAGAGACAAAGAAGTGGCAGTCTAGGTTGAGATCAGCGGTTTCGGTGAGAACTTTTTCATCAGGGTTCTTTGTTTCCATAAGAAAAATTATATCTGGGGAACTTTTCTTATTGATTTCTTTGAGCCTTTGGACTGTCATAGGGTTCCCAATCCCACAGCAGTTCCAGCTCAGCACTACTAAGGAAGAGGAGGACGCAGGGTGTGAAAATCCTGCTGGTGCTCTTCAGGTTGCTGTTCTTGCGCAGTTGGGGGTCCCCCATCATCTCCGTTGACCGTTGCATTCCGGCGCGATCGTCTAGTTGAGTCTGCAGTATTCTGGCTTCTTCGTGATACTGATTGGGGAGTAGCATTGTGTTGGGGCTGTTGAGCAGCGTTGTTTTGGTGCTGTTGAGTCAAGATCGGAGATGCGTATGGGAAGCCATGTCTAGCGGGGGAGGCTTGGGCATTAAAGAGATTCCTTTTTCTAGAGGATGCTTCAGGAATGATCTTGTTGCTTGCTCTAGTTCTTTAGGAGCTCCCCTGTATTGGAGTGGACCGCTTTGCTCTAATTATGTGTATAAGTAAAAGGTAAAAGATGTGACTAGACAAACTATAATAGTAAAAATGAAACAAAACGAAATACAAACTAATATGTACAACACAAATTGTAGCATCATTCAATTCTATATATATTTTAATAATATATATATATATATATATATATATATGTCTAATATGTATATATATATATATATATATATTACACACAAATATATATAATATTATATACACATATTATATATAACATATATTATAATTATAATTTGAAAAATCTATTTCCGCCCTTTAGAGCGGGTCTTAATCTAGTTAGTTATTAATTAAGAAATAACCTGTTTCCTAGATCAGCATGAAGTTTGATGATTTCTTCTTCTTCTTGAGGAGTGAATTTGCCTCTTTTAATCCCAGGCTTTAAATAATTAAGCCACCTTAATCTACAGCTCTTTCCACATCTCTGTAAACCTGTTTTCACAATAAACTAGTGAAATATCAAAATTTGCAGTTAAAAAAGAGGCTAGTATATTTTACCAAAAAAGGAGTCTAGTTGTGCTTTTGACAAAAGAAGTTGCGAAAAAAATTAAGCCTTTCAACAATGAAAAATATAATAACATATAAGTTGTAAGGATTTTAACATTTAGATATTGGGTCAGTAAGAAGATCATTCCAACCAATACGGTAGTAATTAAAGTTTGAAGATTTAACAATGTCTTATATATGTGACAAAAGCATATTAACACCTGTTGCTCTTCGGCATTGTTTAACAGATGGCAGTCATCTTTCTAATATTATATGAATAGAATCTGTATATAGAGGTTTAAACTTTACAGATTTAGTAAATATTTTATGTATAGAATATAATCATTTATATAAGCAAATTTAGTAAGAAATAATGTACTTTCCCTATAGCATAATCTACAATATCGCGTATATGCACTTTCACTTTCTGTTATCGGTTTAGTTACAGAGCTGATATCGTCTGCATGCTAGTCATTTCGGTATGTAGAATTTCATATCCCGAAAATCAATAATAATATCAACAATAAGGTAGAAAAGTGCTAAGTATTCTGATTAGTACTATATGAACATAGCTAGGTTCTGAAGTCCAAGTATTGTCAACATATTTACACGAAATATATCTATAAATTGAAAGACATATAAACACACACAGATATATATATATATATATATATATATATATATATATATATATATATTAGTATTTTTACTATCGTGGGCAGAAACTTGAACTGGTCTGAACTTTTTTTAAACCATTGTTCCAAAACTTTATTTTAACAAAACAGAAAGAAGACTTCATATATATATATATATATATATGAAAATATCATGTTCAGAAAATTATATATATATATATATATATATATATATATATATATATATATATATATATTATATGGTAAGTATATATCTACATATATATACCAGCTCTTTCGGGGAGAGAACGCCAATCACAGATGCCATGCTCGTAGATGTAAGCGACAAGCTTTTGGTCTTCCTCCGCCGTCCACTCTCCTTTCTTCATCCCGTCGTCATCGAACCACGTCTTCCTCCCCATTTTTCTTAGGCCAACCAATCCTCCAGTCCAGCGTTCATCACCTCAAGATAAGACAATAAGATGATTAGTTTATTTGAAACGGAGTCTCTATCTTATATCTTGTACTGGATTATATTAGTCTTGAGACTGAGTAGTAGGATGTGTTAAGGGGCATACAATTATATATAAGTCCTCAGTTTTTATTTTATCATCGTCGGACTATTTGGATTCCTCGCCGTTAGATTTAATTGGCTTTTTATAAAGAAATAGTAAAATACAATAATCCGAAAGCTGTTTTGGGACAATTTACTTACTAACCAAAGATAAATAGTTATGAAACTATAGCTACTATGATTTTTAGAATTATGTGAGTAATTAACAAATGTGGTATCTGAAACACTCTTATGATCTCATCGTTGGAAAAAGAAATACCTTTCGACTTTGTAACTATTGGTTAGTTATGCAAAAAATATTTCACCGTTTATTTTGTTTATAGTTTGAACTTTGAAGTATATATAATTTATATTTCATAAACACAGTGTTTTGGATATAAAATAATTTTGTTGAACAAAGAAATAGGTATAAATCAAATGACATCTCTTTGAGTCCTTGACTCCTTTCACATCTTAAATATATATTTTTTATTTTATTTTATTAATCTTCGATAGTCACCTTTCCATTAAATTTACTTCTGATTATATTATTTCAAACCTTTTGGGTATATATATTAATATATTCGTTCATGCACAGAATGAATTTTTTTCTTTCTAAAACGTTAATTATTACTGCCATATAAAATAGAAAAGTCTATTTAACCACATATGAAAAAAGACGTTTATAAATACGAAACTATAAGTGAATATACTAATCCCTAGCACAAAACTAAGTTTCACGTTATATAAACTATCTAAAATTCAACTACCTAAAATGTTCTGAAATGATTAGTATATTAACATAATTTTTATTCAAAACTAATTATACTATATAATTGTTTATAGCTTATAGTATATATTTGAGAACCAAAAAATCCAATGATTTTTTCAAAGATAAAAAATCAATTATATTATGGAGTTACCTCAAGTAAATAATAGTCGTGCAAGAAAGTGCATAATTATATACATACAGTTTCATATACTAAACACCTGTATAAAGAAAGCATCAGTGTAAAATTGTAAATGGAATGATCTAGGCTGTGCAAGTAACTCAGTGTTTATTCTAGGAGACAATGCACAGCTTTTTAAGAGCTTGGAATGCCATAATTTGTGAAAGAACCAGGTGTTGTCTACAATGAAGCCTCCGTAACGGTTTAGGATACCCTTAATCTCTCGAAGCTCAATAATTTTTCTTTTAGGAATGTTCCTAGAATTTTTGTACACCATGACCAATTAGCAAAGTGAGCCAGATTATTGGATCAACAATATGTAATATCTTGTCTCAACAGCTAAACCATTGTACTTTGTTTTCAAGTTGATGAATTTTTTTACAAAAAAAATATTCTGGTTTTTTTATTAGGTTATTGACTAAATTCACATAGTAGTACATTATGGAAATCGTATTATTAAACCAAATGATAGTGAAATTAAAAAATTTAATATATTATTTCGTAAATTATTAATATAATTCATGTAAATATATATATATATATATATATATATATATATATATAGACCTTTATATTCTTAACATGTAATGATTTTTGGAAATTTTTTAAAATATATATCTTGAATATTTTATTTAAATCAGTAACTAAGAAGTTTAATTATATTCAATAATTTTAAGCTCGGTTATCATTTATGAATAGTTTTTGTGATTATACTTCTGTGGATTATTATATCAAATATTTAAATATTTATCAGATGTAAAAGAATGAACTGAACTGAACAAATAATTTACTTGATACACGCACCACAAAGCTTGAATAATACTAGTAATAAAATGTTTTCTAAGGTTTCGAATGGTAACCAACCGTTCTGCTTCACACTACACCGCCATGAATAATAACAAATGTTTTTATATATACTTATATATATATAAGTATATATATATATATATATATATATATATATATATATATATATATATATATATATACATTTTTGTTACTTTGTGAATCACACCGCATTTGTCCAGAAATTATCCTGCATGTTACCATTCAGAGTACATAACACATATCAAAACATAATTTGATCAAAAAAGAAATTGATCAAAAATATCAAAACATAGTAAGTTGTTAATTTGAGAGAGAAAACATAGGTCTGAAATAAAAGTGATGAAATTTGGGAGGGGAGGGGGGTGGAAACAAAAGTGATAGAAGGCACACAGGTCTACAATAGGGTCATCTTGTTACACGCACACAGGTGTGTAAGAGTACTAGTAAGATGATCTTCTCACAACTTACTTTTAAAATTATATTCTCACAATCTTAATTGCAACAATGATGATATTACTACTTTATTATGAAATTATTTAATTATAAAAGAAGCATACCGAGCATGTGCTAGATCATTCTAGTCGCTCTACGTGGCATGCAGAGCCATGTTCGCATATTTTCTTTCCCCCGCCATTAACATCTTTCTTTTGCGACCATTTATGGTAGTTTTATAGTATCATATTATAGCTTAGAATTTATACAAATAAATAAAGAAAAAGGAATGCTCGATTGACTGCGAAAGACATTTCTTGGTCGAATCCTTCTTTGTGAACATATCTTTGCTTTCCTCATCCTTTTCCCACTCCCACTTTGGTTTTTCAATTATGTGTATGATTGGATAGTATTGTTAGCGTAATAAAATTTGGAGTAAATGCTTTTTACTCTGAATCCCATTGAAATACATCCAATCAGGATGAAAAATGTGAAAATTTGTTTCCACTCAGTTACGCTAGAAAGCAAACTATTTGCTTGGTTTTTATTGATTTTCCACCAACTTCTTACTCTAGAATTGTGGGTGATTGGTTGGACTGTTGCTGTAAAAATTTAGTTTTAAAATTTGGGTTGTAAGTGTTTTGACTGTAACTTTAAATTTGCTGCTGTTGATTATTTGCAGAGATTTTTGTTGTAGTTATGTTGACTGTAGCTGTAAGTTATTTGATGTAATTTATCAAAATAAAACATGATTGGCAATTATATTAAAAAACTGTAGCTGTAGAAGTTTTGGTTATAAAATGTTTATGGTATTAAAACCCCAAAAACTTAATAGTTTATAATAAAAACCATCTAATAATAGCAAAACCACAATCTAAATCTGATGAGCATGTTGATTACAATAGAAGTTTAATAGTAACGTAACGTGAAGATGGTGATAGTCTAGATGATGAATGATGTATGCATCGTAATTATTGTTCAAAAACGATCTTGATACAAGCTTAGTGTTACATGTTTTTATCCAAATAAAAAAATCTAGTTATAATAATTTAAATATGAAGAACAGTCAAATCTTAATGAAGAAGATGAGTTTTACAAAAAGTCAAAAGAAATTCTAGATTACGAGAAAAAAAACTAAAGAGAAGACTAGATACTTACTGCCTGTGTTTAAAAAATATGGAACAACTAGAAGATCAATTACCAGTCCTTATATAAGTTCTACGTTAGGGTTTTTTTTCTCGTGTTTACCTTTTACTTTTTTTCTTAAATGATAAATTTCGGTTTTTAAGTTTATCTAATATACGATTGCTTTTTTTTCCTTTAAAACTTCTACAGCCTCAATAATGGGGATGTAGCACTTTGGACTAAAATACATGGAAAAAGTAAATTACTCTTTTTTTTGCTGTAACTCTGAAAAAGAAATCTACATCATGATTGGTAAAATTTTGCTGTAACTTTAAATTTTAAAACTAAAGCTACATCATGATTGGTTAGATATGTTGATTTAAAAATAAATAAAGCTAAAGAAGCAAATTAAATCCCAACCAATCACCCCCAATAATGCAGCGTAAACTAGAGTAACATATTAGATAATTAATGCTTCCCAATTTATTTTGTCTTCTGTTTACTCTGATTTACTCCACTGAAGTTTCCAATCAGACCCTATATGTTAGATCTTTGATAGTGTATATAGCGGCAGAGCTATTTAAAAGTTCAGACAAAAGGTATATGCTATATCTATATGTAATGAATTAAATGTGCTTCTGAGTTTCAAAAAAAAAAAAGAAAAAGTAAATGTGCTTCTGGACGCTATTTAAGGATGAGTTTTTCTTGGTTTCACCTCCTAAAGTGAATCCTCTAAGGTGAACCTATAGGTTCACCTTCCAATTAAAAATTGCCTTGTTATAATCAGTTTTAGTGAAGAAAAATAATTAGAAGTTATCAACAAAAAAATAGAAAACAATTGTTAACAAAATCGGATGATTTAAACATTCTTATGTCGTCATTGTTTCTATGATTCATTATTTCTCTGATTCTCTGATTCTCTGATTCAACCATTCTTCTGTCGTTATTCTTTTTTTCATGGCTTTTTGTCTTCTTCTTCTTTCCCTTGTTTACCCAAATTGATTTTGTTTTTCTCTTTCCATAGGAAACCAACCATAAAGGCTTACAAAATATCGTGATTTTCCAAGTGTGCTAAAGTGTCTCAAGCAGAAGTATAAAGATCGTCAATGTTCTATTGAATGGATCATAAACCCTAAATCAAAAATATTAAAAACTAAATCTCAAAAACACTAAACCCTAAATCCCTAACCTAAACCTTGAACCCTTGGATAATGATTTATTCAAGGGTTCATAATTTAAGATTAAAGATTTAAGGTTTAGTATTCAAAATTTTGTATAAGTTTAAAGCTCAATTTTTCTTAGTTGTTTTTTTCTGTAATTGATAGATGAAGAAGAAATAGTCTACGACGTTAAGTTTTTTTTCTTTGTTTTTCTATAAAAAATTATACTTTCAATTTTAAAAATTATACTTTCAATTTTCTTTTTCCTAAAAATTAAATATGAGTTGGCAAGATATTATTGGTTAGGTGAACCTAAGGATTCATCCTAGGGGGTGAACCTAAGAATTTTTCTTTAAGGATCAGCAATAATTAAGGTATACGCTATTTAAGGATCAGTAATAATAGAAACGGTTCACAGTTAAAATAGAGTAAAAAAATAGATAGAGTGAAAATGTTTCTTTATTGTTCTATTTCTCACTCCATAATAGAATGATAAAAAAAATACTACATTTATGGAATAAATTATATTATGGAATGAGATATGAAATTGGATTGAAATAATTTCCATTTCATATTTACTTTACTTTATTTTAGATCAAAAATATAATGAAGTTAAAAATGTTCCCCTGTTCACTATAATATTTTCACACTTTTTAGAATAGTGAACCAAATTCATTTTTATTGTTTCCAAGAACACTTCCAATAGACTTGGTTTATCATCAATCATTTTCGAGAAAACACAAATGTCTTAATAAAATTGATATGCTAGTTTAGAAATGATGTGGCACTAAAATGTATTTTGATTGGTGGCTTATTTAATATGATGTGGACACCTTAAATCTTGAGGAATAAACATGAATTCAACCACAAATGTACCATAGAATAAAGCTTAGGGACAAATGGCGTAAATGTAAAAGTCTCCCTTGAAATCTTTCATCCACTTCCTCTTTTGAATACTTTTTTTTTTTAGATTCAAGACCCCAAAAATATTAGCAAACATAGAATCTGACCATCTACCAGCTGGGGGGATATGGAAGTTTGCCTCAAATTATTTCTTTAAAGATTTCTTTAAAAAATAAAAATCAAAGATTTTTATTGAAGATCTTTATTTAAATTAAAGATTTTTATTTCTTTAAAGAAAATCAGAAGGAAAAAATAAAAAATATTGGGAAAATTCTAATTTTACCACAGATTTAACATTATTTTTTCATTTTACTTTATAGGATGAACATTTCATAAATAATATGAATTTTCGAAGAAAAAACTAAACAAACCTTTTAAATCATTTATAAGACTTTATAAATTGTTCCCATTGACAAGAAAAAAAAGAAGAGTTTATAAACCAACACTAACCCTTAAGTAATAATCCCTAAATACTAATTATTAAACCATGAATTCAAATGTTAAATACTTTTGATTGGATGAATGTCTCAAATGGTTAAATTGTTTCTAATATATATCAATAAAAATAAACAAATATTACTCTTTATTTAGAGAACTATACATATTTTTTTGTTGCAGACTAGAGAACTCTGTATAGTGTTATTATTTCTTGCACGTTTAGAATTAAGTAATTAAAAAGAAGACATATCGTGCTACAAAAAAAAGGACATATCGTTTATATTTTAAAGACATATTAGAACAAAATTTATTTACTCTGGGAGTTTTCCATCTTTTTTTAAAAAAATATAGGAAGGGATCAACATCTCACATAGTTTGATCACTGAAATTTGTCTTGATTTCACACCTCTGATTGATGAACACGCCTTAATGATCGTTCTCATTATTGTCTAATTATGTTCATCTATATAATGACACGTGCATTAATGACTCGTTCACGTGCTTAAAAATATGATATTTTCATTGTTTATCCACACCTTCACTGCTATCATGACTGTCATGTCGTTATATATGTTCTGGATCATTTTTATCATGTGACTGTAAATGCACGAAGAGAAGCAATTATTTAATGAGCGCGTTAAAATATGTCATCAGAAAAATAATGATTTGTCTTCTAGTGATTGGTTTCCTACTGTTCAAAGTCAAATTTGTCATGTGGCATTTGTTTTACTCACTTGTTTTCTGTTGCTAGTAGAGGTGGACGTAAATAATACTACTGTTTCAATATTTATTATTTGTTTCATATTTCACAGATATTTAATTTGCTTAGCTTCGAAAAATATAGATTTACAAATATTTCATCCACTTGGTTAATGCAGATAATTTTAGAAAAAATAAATTTTATCTTCAAAAAAACATTTTTAACATAATATAAAACAAAAACTAGTGAAACTATATGTTTCATAAAAATATAATTAAATATTTTTAATGCAACATTAAAATCTAGAAGAATTACAGTTTTATAAAGAGTTTATATTTCTTTCTTAATTTAATACATCTGTAAGTAATTTTATAGATAAAATTAAGACTGCCATATGTTAAAACAGTAGTTATATAAATTTATACATTTATAATTTGATATTTAATTGAAAATTTTTGTTTCCGTTTTTAAAAAATAATAATAAATATAAAATAACGCAATTCTATTGGTTGTTGAACTTATAAATTCACTTTAGAAAGGGAACCCGAAAATTTTGAAAAGTAAAAGCAGTGATCATTTTCTGCAGACTATATCTAAATATTTTTTTCTGAAATCCACTTAGAATTATGTTTGTCACAGAATGAAATAATATTCAGCTGACAAAAATGGAAAAAAAATATTCAGTTTAATAAGAAAATCACAAGTCACATGAACAATTTAAAGAAAGCTCCAAGTTCTGTGAGTTATTTTTTTTTTTTTTGAAGATTTTCTTCTATTAAATGCATGAGAAAAAAAAGAATACAAACCATAGGTCTTAGTTGTTTGGGCTGGGCCCTATTACAAAAGATGGCCGAAGCCCACATCAGAAAAGAGGAAACAGTAGTGATTTTTGAAGTTAGAGAAGCCCAGTTAACCAGTAAGAGGAGAGGAGGAGATACAATCGATGAAGCATTAGTGCGGTGGTTGCAGTGATGGAGGAGGGGGATACGGAGATGGAGCAGTTGCAAACCAGAATTGAAGCATGTTAGAGGCTCCAGTTGGGTTTGCATCTCTGAAGACAGTGATTTTATTTCTGATCATTCTGTCAAGAATGGATGAGATAGTAGCCACCGTTTTTGCAGTATTGCGGTGGAGCCGAGCATTCCTTTCTTGCCAGATAGAGTAGATCACGGCTTGCCATACAATCAGTTGGAGTTTTCTGCGCCCAGGGGGACCTGGTAGTGATTGCATATGATTAAGAGAATCATTCCAGGCAGTAGTTGGGGGTGCTTCAGTCCGTCGAGCGTGATGGACCCAAAGTTCAGAAGAGAATGAGCAGGAGAAGAACAAATGGTCCCTCGATTCATGTTCTTGATTGCAGAGTAAGCACATTGGAGGTGAAGCCAGGCCCCCAAGATAGAAGCCTGTCACGAGTGGGCAGCCTATTGAGCGTAACGAGCCAGGCGTGGAAGCTGTGTCGGGGGATGCCTCCCGAGTTCCATATAGCTCGTTTCCAAGGTACAGTTTGCACATGGTTTTTGAGGAGCTTATAGATAGCTCCAGTCTGATATTTGAGCCAAACTTTATTATCTATTTTCCACTCATATTCATCAGGAAGCTGGGACAGAGTAACCGAAGACAAGAGAGCTTGAATTTGGACTTGGCGATCAGAGCGAGCAGGTCGAATATTCCAGCGTTCCTTAGTGAACAAATCGTGAAGGGTGGCTGTGAGGGGGATTCCCATCGAATTGGCAGCAACAGGGGCCAAGTAATTTTGTATACTTCCAACCGGTGACCAATTATCTGTCCAAAATCTAACCTCTCTTCCATTTCCAACCTTCACAGTGATCCAATCAAAAGCAATGGCTCGAAGCTTGAGCAGTTTATTGGTGAACCAAGAGTACTTTTTCTTCTCCTTTGTGATCCAGAAATTGCTAAGAGATCCTTTGAGCTATTATCCTGATATTTCATTGTCGAAATCTTTTAATGTGGGGGGCAAGCTAATATTGATGTTGTTGTAACTTGTGAGTCTTTCTTGGGATTTTTTTTGTCTTATTTGGAACAGCATGATGAGTTCATATAGATATACAGTGAAATCTCTATAAATTAATAATGTTGGGAATACACATTTTTATTAATTTATAAAAATTATTAATTTATCAAAATATTAATTGAATCAAAAATTCAATTTAAAACTATAAAATTATATTAATTTATAAAGATATTAATTTATAGATTATTAATTTAAAGAGGTTATACTGTATTCTCTATGAATCTATAGAATTATTATCTTACTTCTTTTTCTTTCTTTTTACTATAATTTCCTTAAATACATGAATTACTTTACGCAGCCTCTAACAGAAATAGTATGTCACTATAACTTTTGTTCACATTGATTTAAAAGATTCGGAAAGGTGCACGTTGTCATGGCCATAGGTCCATCAAGAATAAAAGCAATAATACTCAACAGTTGTCACTAAGATTCTTATGAGTGAGAGTCGTTATTAAACATATTGCTATATTTTTATTTGGGAATACGTTGGACGTAACGCGTATGCTCAGGTTTCGAATGTTTCAAACCGTCGTGCTTGTCCCACACCGGTCAATCCGTTGTTACTATCCAGAGCTTCAGTCTGAACCTAACGAATTATGAAAAGTCGGAGAACAAATGAAGATTAATATTTTTTTTTCATGTTTCTAGTAATATATACACCCATTAACACCATATTCCCTTCCTGAATACTAACACTGACTAGTGACAACTGTAGATACTTCAATCTATATAATCCGAATGTCTTTAACCGAGTCTGGCTGGCAAGACCCTTTTCACTTAAAAATACTGCAAAAAGAGAAATTCGACCAATTCTTCTCCAAGCTGTAGAGAACTGAGCAGAGCTGTTGCTACCAGAAGAATACACGTACATGTATGTAAGATGCAGCATTTCAAAAATGAAAAATCCATTAGTATTTTTGTAAAGAAAATGAGAAAACGCAAGATGCATTTCAAATTTTATGTATACAGCCAAAAAGATATGTACCTTAATAAGCCATGGCTTGGAGCGCCAAATCTTGGGACGTAATTGCCATAAAACCTTCACGCTCAGGCTCTGAAAAAATAAAGATTTAAGAGCCAACAAGTTGGCATACGAAGTGAAGAGAGAGGATTGAATCAAACTATCAAAGAGTATATCAGTTAAACTGACCATAAGAAATAACTTCTAGAAGAGGAAGTTTTTTTTTGCAAAATCTTCCACAGCATATTGTTTTCCAAGCTCCTAATACGACGCTGCAAACATTAAACCACGCAATTAATTTTCGAAAAAAAGTCAGAAGAAGTATCTTTGTGGAGAACAGGAGTGATGAAACAGAGATAAGAACTTACTAGTGATTCGTCAATGACATACACATCATAGTCCCTTTTCCATACCAGATCTGTTAACAGCTAATATTAGTACCACGTATAGTATTAGCAACAAAAGGCTGACAGAGTTCGCGCGCACACAAAAAAAACGGGCCAACCTTGATAAAATCGGCTGAACGAGCATCGCCTGAATCTGAACCCCTGTGACGATTAATTTTTAAAAGAAAAATGAGGACGAAAAGTTGTTTAAGTGTGTCTCCTACATACTTTCCAGACAAATGTCTGGTTCCTCAAATTCAAATCTTAAGTTGTTTAAGTGCGTCTTAAATTTAATTAGCATATTGCAATGATGCTGGGAGAAAACGAAAGGAAGAAGAAGCTTTTATAGTAGCACTTAGAAATCACATCTTATTATAATTCTGATTCCACAGTCAAGATTGCAGTTTAACTCACAAGTAAAAGAAGTCGAGAGCTCGTCACGAAACGCACAAACACACATTCTACTTTCTGGACTACACTTTAATTGATCGAAGGCACGTAAACAATTAATTCCTACAGATCGAGGACGAAGATGAATATAGCAGCTGCGTAGGCTCTGAGGACGGAGGCCATCGACTATTGTTCGTGATATATTACCGCGTATTAATGTAATACTAATAGGAATCGACTCCTTCAGTAAAGCAACAACAAATACTATTTGTATGGTTGAATATTTATATATTTCTAATCAAATCATCATCAGTAAAAAGAATGTTATGACTGCCAAAAAAAATGTTATGACTGCCAAAAAAAAATGCAGAAGGAAGAAGATAACATTGCAATAGTAGTGGAGTAACAAGCAGAATTGCAGTAACAAATTTATCCATATATTGACTGAAAATGACAAAATTATCTATGGAGAAAAAAAGAAATTAGCAGAGCTGGAAAAACAACATGCAATAAAGCACAAGAAATAAGTACATGCAAAAAAAAAAAAAATTTGCATTTGATTTGTGAGTGTTCTTTGTTACCTATAACAGTAACTCAAAAGTTTCGTCAAGCTGTGTATGATTCCACTTCATGGTTTTGTTTCTTCACGCGTTCTCCGGATATCAAACTTGTCTACAAACTCCAAAGGAGAAACTGTCTCGTTTCTAATCCTCTTAACCTTGGGGCTCAACAGTCCCCTGTGGCTAAACCCATACAGCTTCAACACTTGGTTATCTGCAAAATTAAAAGCTCTCTCCATGCTCTTGAAGCACCTCTCCTCTGCGTAATCTGCGTAGCTGCCACACGGTTTGCATCCCACGAAATGCGTCACAAACGGCCATCTCTCATCACCCAATCCCGGATGATACTTCTCCATCATCTCTTCATACTTACCAACCAAACCTTCCCAAAACCCGTGCAGATAGTATTGGTTCTCAACGTAAACCTTCTCCATCCACTTATCCTTCTGTGAAAGCAGGAGATATATCAACGCTGACTGATCATCCGCCTCAAAAGCTGGCCTACCTTTCAGGTAAGCTGTCAGTACCTTCCCAGCTTCTTCGCGGACCGGACCTTTTGGTCCCATTGGAGCCCAAGCATCTAACAAATCCAACGACCACTGACAGTTCCTCAACAGAAAAACACCCGTGTTCAACGCAACCCATGACTTTTGGTTGAACAACAGATCCGGATACCCGTGAATCACAAGATTATGCTTCTCGTACCGAGACATGGGGATCTCAAACAGTATATCAGTGAACAGGGCATCACTATCCATCCACCAAATCCATTCTACTTCGGGATGAGACAGCATTAATCTCCTAATCATAGGCAATTTCGTCCAGTACCCTGAGAGTTCCTCATCCAGATGTGCCATGTTGTACACGATCTCAATCCCGTGAAGCCTACAGTAATCAATCTTGTTCTTTACTGATTTCAATAGATAATAGTCTCCAATGGGTTTATCACAGGGTCCTGGAGAAGACCCAGTAAGAAGCAGGATTCTAGCTTTGCCGTTGACTATACTAGGAAACCCAGGGTTCTGATTCAGCCATACCTTGCGTTGACTGTCCCAGTCAGTGATCTTGGGGCCTAGAGTGTACGTCACGTTGGGTTTAACTTCAGCTTTAGGCGGCTCCTCCAAGCCAGTTGGAGGATTAGCCTCAGGTTTCGGCGGTTCCGTCAAGTCAGGTGGAGGATTAACCTCAGGTTTAGGCAGCTCCTCCAAGTGAGTTGGAGGATTAACCTCAGGTTTAGGAGGCTCCTCCGAGTCAGGTGGAGGATTAGCATCAGGTTTATGCTGTTCCTCCAAGTCAGTTGGAGGATTAACCTCAGGTTTAGGCGGTTCCTCCAAGTCGGTCGGAACCGAAGCAGATGGGCTCTCGGTAAGAATCTGCTCGGTTTCCTTGAAGAGACTTTGATTGACAGCATCAGCGTTGGAGCTTCCAAGGTTCCCAATACTGACTGTGCCAAGTAAGACGAGAATAGTCACGAAGCCGCAGAGAATCATGATTTTGATGTTGATTGAGGTATTTTGGACCTGCCAACCGCGCAACAAGCCACGGCCTCTCCCTCCAGCATTAGATACAGCCGTTGTAGAAAGTCCTCCACCACTTCCGCAAGTTCTCAACGCATCCTGAACCATTTCACCTGTCGCCGCTCCTTCTCTAGATGTCACTTATAGAGAGAGACCTGAAGATGGCACTTAAACCGTACACAGTCTACTACTAACCATAATCAGTGAAGACTTTTTGTTTTACTCACAGGATTTGTAGATCCCACTTTGAACTACACGGCTATGAAGTGTCAGATTTTGGCAGGATCCCCGATGGAAGAAGACTTACATGACCGGAGATCAAGTCAACAATCTGAAGGGCCTCCTTTAAAATTAATTGAAGAATATTAATATTAAATTAGATAATGGAGAAATGTGTACTTAAATATATTTGTTGCTAGAGAAAGTGCTCGGCTCGATCCAATATGCATGCCAACATTTAGCATCTTATTATGAAGGGAAAAAAACGTTTAGTAACGTCAACATATGAAAAACCATGCCAGATTTCTTGGATATTTTGCAGGAGTATGTTCAAAAGCGTGCTAGGTACCTCAACTAACTTAAGTAACCATGCGCATAAGTATAAAACAAGAACCAACAGTTTCTAAAAGGTCTACACAAAGTCTATATACCTGAACCAGCCATGACTTTGACACCTTGGAACTTAGACGCAGAGTTTTGAAACGTGTTTCCATAAAACCGAGGTTGAGAGCTCTAAGAAAATATTTTATGTACTAACAAGTTTGATCCAAAAGAAAGCATAAAAAAGAATTCAAGAGTCACAGTTAAAGACGGTAAATAAATAAACCACTTAGTAGACTGACCAGCAGGAGGAGACATTTTATATTTGCAATATGCCACAACATACTCTGTTTCAAGCTAGTTGAATATGCTGCAATCCTGGAACTATCGAGTCAATTTGTTTTCATACAGAAACAGAAGAAATGTGTTTTTTTTTTCATTTTTCAGAATGCTGCAACAGAAGGACGAAAATGAGTGAAGATACAGAACTAAAAACTTATTGATGTTTTCTCAGTGCCATTACAAGGGACAGTCCCTTCTCCATTTCTATATTTGTTTACAGCTTATTGGCGTAGTGTATCTGCAAAAAAAAAAAAACGTGGTTAAAGTTGGACAGCAATGTACTTTCCATTTAGAACACTTAAACTCCTAATGACTCTAATCCTCAAATTCAATTAAATATACATTCGAATGTCTGTCTATTCATATACATATAGTAACAGCATTCTGAGTTATCTTAGTAACAAGGTCAAAGAGAAAACTTTTTCCTCAATAATTTAGCATATTTAGAGAGGGAGAATGTACCATCGCATTGAGAAAGGGGAGACTACGATAGGAGCCGCATCGGCTCTGATGAAGACGGAGGTCATCGACCGCGACGACGAACAGAGGTTGCTTCTCCATCTGATTCCGATCAAATATTCCTCCTCTCCTCCTCTCCTGCGTATCCTTTTTTATGTTTTAGTGATTCCTTTAAATAGTGATTACTTTTTGTTAATTTCCCCTTTTTCCGGAATTTCTGAAACAAACCTCCAACTTTTCATCTAATTCAATAAAAACCCTTCAACTATGAAATTTAAACAAATAAACCTCTTTGCACCCAAAGAAGATACCAAGGGTCAGAAAATGCGAAAAAGCTATGTTGATTTTGAATATCTCATCAAGGGTATGTTAAATCAGTTTGTTCTAGTACTAGATACCCTCAATTGCGCAATGGATTTTCACATTTGAGTCTTTCATAAAGCGTTGTGTTGAATAGCTTCTTGCTCTTTACAAGTCACTCCCCTAAGCTTTTAGATTTGACTACACAGTATCAAATTAACAAAAGTGTGTCCACAGAGGTCTATATTTTTCGTTTTTTTTTCTGTAGTTGCATGACGAACAACAACAATATGGTAGTTTGGTTATAATACACAAATGACCAAGGATGATAATGATCCTACAAGGATCTCTTACATTTACGTATTCCTTTAATAAATCATATTTTTGTCAACTTTCTTAATGATGTTTTTTATCTCTTGCTTGTAATCCAGGTATATGGTGCCGATTCATTGCATGCTGCATCCTCGTTCTACTGACCGAAGATATATCAACCCACGCCTTATTCTCTACAACACAAAAGTTTCCACAATATAAATAAATGAACCGACAAAGTTTCATTATCGAGCAAACTAAACTGTAGTTGATATTTTCAAGTACCTCTCCAGTATCTTGAAGCCGAAGTAGTTCCAATCTTTCTGAAGGTCTCCTATCTGTCAATGTCGCAAGCTGATGACCAAAAGAAAATAAAAGCCATTGAGCAACCTATTTAACACAAGTATATATGGCAAATTTAACAACATTACCCAAAAACTGAAGCGCTCTGGATCTTGAGGTGTAGGCATCATAGATTCAACAATTGTAAGAGTTTCAAGTCTTCTTCTGTCTGCGTAGAATTAAAAAAAAAAGAAGAAGTCAAAGACTAGATCATGTCTGAAAATACAAAGTGGCACAACTACCATCAGTTACTTGCACATTACAGAACTAATGAAACTAGTACACTTTCGTTTCGCAGCTTGATAAAATAGTTTCTCACCTCCTTGTCTAGCAGCTTCCTTTGCTCTCTCTAGCCATGACCGAGCAAATGATGCTGCACTAGTCGTCAGTTCACGCAGCTGTAAGAAGTCGCAAAGAAAAGTGAGGAAACAAGAGAAGGCAAACAAAATAATTGTAGCAAAAGGCAGAGAAGTATTTGTAATGGCATAGCTCAAGATTTAGTAATCATACATCTGCTTTCTCTTGGTCGCTTTGTGGTGGTATATCTGTCACCCATTCAACCTCTGCAACACGATACCTGAAAAACAAAACTGGATATTAAGAAGATATGCCTTTGTGTTTCAATATGATTAAAATGATGGTACATGCATGAAACAAAGTTCAATTACTGTCACACATGTTGAATCATTTATGGAAGCCAGGAACAATAAGATCAATTACTGTCATAATACTGGTAATCATTAGAGCTCAATACCAAGCTCGATAACAATCATATTCAGAAATGACAATGGTCAGAGAGAAAAACAATCACTACTAAGCTTACCCATCTTGATCCCAAGCTTTTACAATGCGACACCTTCGGTGACTTTCCAGCTGAAAAAAGCAGATATACTAAGTTGATCATTTGACAACTTACACATAAAATGAAGACATAAAATAAGTATTAACATTCACCTCCAGGACAAAACGTCCATCCGGTAGTGGATCACACCTGTGTAATTCCAAAGCATTAGCAAACTCTGTGTGAGACTGTGAGTAATCCCAAGATAATAAAATCATCGACTGAAAGACAGTAAGAATTATCAGAAATAAAGAAGAAACAGACTCTGTGATTTCGACTTCGCAAGCAACATCCACTGGTGAACCTGTCGCAGAATCAAGAGCTACCTATGAACATCGGAATAGGCAGACTTACTAGTCAGAAACGTTTTATGAATTGCGAAGTAAAGAAGCAACAAGAAAAAAACACATCACCCACCATTCCCATCCTGTGGTTTCCTTCCATTATTCTTCTCACCTGTTTCAGTTAACGCATGTTAATTAACGTACAACTATCAAAGAAGACGTGGAGAGATTCGGAAATAAATTTTCTGAATGCAAACATCATTACTGCTGCAAGCTAGAGTGACCAATAGAAGTTTCAATCTACTGGCTACATTCAAATACCACTTAAGAGTTTTGTGAAAGCGAGCCAGAAACGAAATTTTACACTAAATGAGCATCAAATCTCCGAAAAGAGTTCTAAAATTTACAGAACCGTAAGAGCAAATGAAAGAACTCACCATTAGTCTATATCTTGGTTCAAATATGTGAAGAGACAACTTCTGACAGGGGATGATCACATCCATGACAAAAAGAGGCATACTTTCATTCCCTAAGTGGACCAGAGTGCGTTGCTCTGATTGCCTTTCAGCATACTCCTCTGGAAAGTTTTTCTGTATGATATTATTCAATGTCACACTGCCAAACACACAATTACAAGCATAAGTCTCAATATACTATTACATGATATGGTATTAGACTTATAATAAAATTAGAGTAGAGTTCAAATCCTTTACCTGACAGCGCATGTTCTTGGAGTCATAAAAATGACAGTTCGACATAGTGGACATTTGTTGCCTATATATTCCAGAAAAAAAAGCATTAATAAGCAACACAAAGAAGACATTTTCAGGAGTTAAAAAGACAAACAACCATATAAACCCACCACGATCCATAGACTGAAAGAGGCATGATCGGCAGAAAGTATGCCCACATGGAGTTGTAGCAGGTTCATACAGCAATTTCAGGCAAACGGTGCAGTCAAAGTCATCAGACCGCTCAGCCTTTCCATGTGTTTTTCTCATCGAAGTAGGCATAACCTTCTCCAGTTCCTGAAGATTGGATCGGAGAGACTCGCTTCATGAGACCAGAAAGAAACCTCACACTTTAGAAACTACACATTCTATTAGGCATCAAGACTGAATCAGAACTGGCAAATATAGACTACCGTACCTGAAGGGATCAATCTGTAGACCTGAGAGGATAGTGTCACGTGCTAACTCATACCTTTCTAGCTGCACAATCAAAAAAATTTAAACATGTGAAGCGAAGCGGAGTGAGAAACCATCGATAGTATCTTAAAAGATTTGTTGACTAAAAGTAAAATGAATATAAGAATAGTTTGGCACATACCAACATGAGGGCACAAGCCTTTGTGATATATGACTTCACTGAACTGCTCTGAAGATTCATTAGCTTATCAGCATCTTTAAGAGCAAGCTGCAGGAAACATCAGGTTTTCAACGGTGAGTCCGAGTAGATGAATTTTTCAACTGCTAGTGCTATTAAAAGGTTAAGAAAGTAGAATACATACTTCCCCAAGCATAGACATATCAAAACCGTTAAGAGGTGTATATTCAGAAATTGATGCAGATCTCTGCTTCAGATATTGTCCAAGTCTAGAAAAAAAAAGGGTAGAGAGATGGAGAGGGATAAGAATGATTGAAAGTGAAAAGAATCAGCTACACAATCGAGTGAAACATTTAATTAAACATCATGAAATTCCATTGGAAGTGGTTAAATGAAAACCTTACCTGATATAAGCAGCACTTCTATTGCTTAGAAGAATAGGGTCAAGAGGCTTAACTGAATAGGCTTTAGAATAATTGCTAATCGCCTGGAAGAAAAAAGAACATATGTTACTGGCAAGAACATATTTGAGAGTCTCATTTGAGGTTTCAGCACAATAAACAGCTGTATCATGATATGATCATTGTCATGTTCACCAAGAAACTTATTACAAAGGCAAACAACAACAAGAAGCTACGAGATATCCAATTCATACAGACCAAATCAGATTGCTTTGAGCTAATCACTGTTTTGTTTCAGGCAATTCCGAATGAAGCAGCACAAATAACTCAGAGATGCCTACCACTTCAAAGCGAGAATCTTTGAATGCTTGGTTTCCCTTTTCTACAAGTTGAAACACCTGATTGTGTATGTCCAAAGGCAATGAATTGTCAGCTTCACTGACCTGCAAAATCAATAACAAAAATTTCAGTGAATCGAACTCCATGAATGAATTAACACAAGCCTCAGTCAAAACATGCATTGATAGCAAATTGCTAATCGCATTCCACACATATAAAAGGAACCAAATCAAGTAATGACAATAAACACACTCACCAGACCATAGTTTTCGACATCATCCAAACCGAACAAAGTGAATGTCGGAAGAGACTCTTCGTTCGACATCGAGCTAAATCAAATCAACGCAAGAAAAAACGAAATTGAAAGATTGAAACTTGGAGGATGGAGAAGGGAAGAAGCAAACACAGAGAGGTATCGTCGTGTACTCTTGTGCTTCCTTCGTTTGTGTGACAGGATTATCTGCTGTCCGGTTTACATGACATCGGTTTATCTTATTTCCTTCGGTTTACTTTAAATTCTGGTTTAGTTATTTATCTCTTCCTACAAACTATATATGTACGCCTTTGGCTATTTTTCAGAAATCAATCAAACAAATAAACAAACTTCTTAAACCCTAATTCTCTATTCATCATCTTCATCATCCACCATTAAGAATCTCTGTTCTTCGGGTTGATCCTTCTACCTTTGTGATCATCCTCTAGGCTTAGGTTTACCGGTTCTCGAGCTCTCGGTGAGTTCTGGACTGGATCTATCGGTTACTCTACAGTTTTACTGTCTCATTGGTATCAGAGCCGTCAATCCTCGGCAAACCTGTTTCCATGGCTAGACGTATGATTCCTCTAAAATATTCATGTGAGGAGATATATGACAGGATGTCAAGTGGATTATGCATCTTTTGTGAAGAACAAGATACACCTGGTCATCATGCTTTGAAGCACAAAGGGGTGGAGATTATCATGATCGAAAGAGACGACAAACCCGACCAACCCATAGTGACGGAAGATGACGAGGAGCCCATTGTTGAAGAAAGCTTGGTCGAATCTGATGATTTTGTTCCTGGAACTGTGATGAAGCCAGATCAGGAGACGGTTCAGACTGAAGCGGTTTTACAATGTCAGATTCTGTTTTCTGGGTCGGAAGAACTGAAGAACGATAGGTTGCAGTCATCTATTGATCTGAGCTTATATGAGTTTCAAATTGATCATGGAGCTGATATCTTGGTGAATCAAATGCATCATATCAAGGAGATGTTTGTACCACGTGTATGGGAGCCTGGTGGGTTATCAGCTAAAGCACTTCAGTGTCACTGGCGAGAGAAACAGTACAGTCAGGATGACATGTTGCAGGTGACTCAGAAGCTTCACAGGACAGAAGTGCAAGTGCTATCTTGTTTACAAGAAATTGGCGTTAGATCAAAGCTGGATAATGTGCTGAAGCTCTTGGTTGGTATGTATTTTCACAGCATGAAGTTTGAAGCCGCAGTAGAGATCTATTTGTGGACACAATTTGACTCGAGGCGACTGCTCCTACATAATGTCATGAAGATTAAAAATCCTCACGAGATGGATCCGTTCCTATGTTTTGATAGAATGGTTTCTAAAATTATGGATTTCGATGGTGCTTCTGTCAGAAATTTCTTTACAAAACAGAGCCAAAACTGTAGCTTCTTAAAGTTCCATGTGCAGTAGAAATGGTATCCTCCAGAGCAGTCTTGTCAAGCTTACAGTGGCTGGTTTCTAAGGTTGTGGACATGGCAGAAAAGAGTAAGGTTCTTTTCATCAAGATGGCTCATTTTTGGTGAAAGGGTTGCCTCGCCAAGTTGTATTCAAGGCCAGCGATGCACTAAGTTGAAACAGCCAAAAATGGATATTGTCATTTGTATATCAAAGGTGATGAAGCCAGTTACGAGCACATGGAGCTTTCATGATTCCTTCCTTGTTACTGAGAAACACAAGTACAATGGAAATGGAACCACACCCAAGCTTTCTTATCTGGTCAGAGATTATGGAGACAGAGATATCATGAAGCTACAAATTATTTGTATTTACATAATGGCACTTCTATTGTTCTATGGATCATTGCCACGACCTCCAGAGTTCAGGGCAATAAAGAAGAAACTCAAAGGGTCAAAACTGGAGCTAAAGGATGAGGTCCTACCATCATTATTTTCTGGTACTAGAAATAATGTTGGAAGAACTATGGAGATGTCTCAGGTTTTGTTAATTGTCACGAACTGTTATGGTGATTTAACAAGTTATAGAGAAGCTTTCTACACCATTTTCCAGCGTTACAAGCCTGTACAAGTGATGGTTCAAGAAAATAGAAACTCGCTGAATGAGGTTCAAGCTCACAAGAAAACTGTCACCAGATGTCTTGTCCAGTGGAAGGAGCATCCTCCAGACCAAGTACTCATGCTATCATCCTTGAGGACAAGGATGTTCTGAAGAAGGGAGTATTGTGACAGGATTATCTGCTGTCCGGTTTACATGACATCGGTTTATCTTATTTCCTTCGGTTTACTTTAAATTCTGGTTTAGTTATTTATCTCTTCCTACAAACTATATATGTACGCCTTTGGCTATTTTTCAGAAATCAATCAAACAAATAAACAAACTTCTTAAACCCTAATTCTCTATTCATCATCTTCATCATCCACCATTAAGAATCTCTGTTCTTCGGGTTGATCCTTCTACCTTTGTGATCATCCTCTAGGCTTAGGTTTACCGGTTCTCGAGCTCTCGGTGAGTTCTGGACTGGATCTATCGGTTACTCTACAGTTTTACTGTCTCATTGAGTATTGTGACAGGATTATCTGCTGTCCGGTTTACATGACATCGGTTTATCTTATTTCCTTCGGTTTACTTTAAATTCTGGTTTAGTTATTTATCTCTTCCTACAAACTATATATGTACGCCTTCGGCTATTTTTCAGAAATCAATCAAACAAATAAACAAACTTCTTAAACCCTAATTCTCTATTCATCATCTTCATCATCCACCATTAAGAATCTCTGTTCTTCGGGTTGATTCTTCTACCTTTGTGATCATCCTCTAGGCTTAGGTTTACCGGTTCTCGAGCTCTCGGTGAGCTTCTGGATCGGATCTATCTATCGGTTACGTTTTACTGTCTCAGTTTGTGGCCACGGACTAGAACCCTCCTACGTGTTTAGTCTTTCTCCAAGCTTCAATCTCTCTCTATCTCATTAAAAGGTGAATCCTTTATTTATGTATATTTCTATCTTCTTCCTGAGATCATTGGGTCTCTGGATAGCAATTTGAGGCTATCAGATTTCTCCAAATCTGCCCAATTATTTTAAACAATGAATAAAATTAATTAATATTGTTGAACCAATGGACTGAGTCTGAGTCTGAGTCAAGCTCAGAAAGGCTTTAAGACAGGACCTAACTCAACAAGTGGTTGGGGATGAGCTTGTGCGTTTCAGCCTTCTCACGTAAAGACAAGCTGTGGTGGTCAGAGTCCGGCTACATGATGCAGGGTTAATTAATTAAACAAAGTAGGATCAATATGGGCTTTTAGGTCCATCATAAAATCCAAAAAGCAAAGGGATTATTACAAGGCCACTGTCAACGAGCAAGGACCACAGTTTGTTAAGTAGGGCATCTCCAATGTCTTATCTTTTCAAAGCAAACATGCCAAAGGAACTACACTTGGATACATGAGGTTAGCCTTTAATTCAATTTCTCATTATTCATTTCTGTCATCATTTAGTGTAAAACCTAACTTGGCTTGCGCTGCAAGTCAAAATATATTGTCAATTTGAAATTTATTTAGGGGTTGGAATGATTTGTCCGAAGCTGATAACTTGGCATAGGTGATCGAAGTCGAACCAGTATCCAAACACATCCCTTAATCAAGATCAAGGGTGTCAACACTCAATATAGAGGAAACCTCATGATACAAAGGAAGATGTGTTACATCTACTAGGCTTAAGACAGAGAAGAATGGAAGCCATTACTCATGTACACAACAATATTTTTGTTTTTTGTTTTTTGCTAGAATGAAATACTTTTTTCTCAAGACTCTTGTTTCTCTTGATACTTTATTTGATTCAGAGGTGTGATGAGCATGTTTTTCCTATTGGGACGTTGATTGATGGTTACTGTAATAACTATGAATCATAAAGATCCAATTGGTACGAATGCGAATGGGTGATCCACCACTTCGATGTAGCTAGTAATCATCCAACGTCAATGCAGGAATTGGGTAGTTGTCATCATCATAAATTTTAGTTGGCATATATACATCAATAAAAATATATTAATTACATATCTTTTCTGTCGATGCAAAATGTCTTGAAATAAAAGTTTTTTTTAATGAGCTATGGAACTGTAAATAATGCAAGAGGCTATTTTAAAATTAAAATATACATTTTCCTATAGTTAGTCGTATTTCTTTCCCATTTTTTCCTAGTGATTTGTGTATATATACTAGTATAAACTACTATACATGGGAGTAGAGAGAGAGTGTGTGTGAGTGTAATAGCTAAAGGACATCATTGTTCTGCCGGATCTAAGCAAAAAGTCTCTCATTTTTTCACTCTCTTCAATGCAGTGTCTCTCTTTCTCTCTCCTTTAGCTCACAGCTCTTGTTAGCTTCAAAAATCCTTCTCAAGTGGTCTTCCATTCTTTATTCCTCAGAGTACAAAGCTGCATCCAAATCCTGTGGTTAGCTCTGGTGCAACGCCATGGCGGTTGTTGTTCTTGCTCTGATTTTTTTGGCTATGGTTGGTCACTCAAGTAAGACAAATCTTTGCTGTTCCAACTCCTGCAAAGTTGAAATAAAACAACACATGGATCCTCTTCTTTTGCTAGGATAAAGAAGGATTGATTTTTCGTTCTTTTTTTACCATTTTCTTTCTCAAATGCTCCCTGTAACTAGCTCTGTTTTAGTCCAGAACAAGGTCTCAAATTTCTCATCTTTCATAGTTTGAATGAAATGTTTTCTTAAAAAGAAGAACCTTTCTTGATTGACTCATATCTTTTTCATAAAAAGGTGTGCTTTTTATATGTAGTGTACCCCTTCTTGAATTACACATTTAGGTTTCATTTCACACAGTCGGTGAATGAGATTTGAATAATTATGTGAACAACCTTGTTTCCTCTTTAATCAAGCATTTAGTTTATATTTAACACATAGTCGGTGAACAAGAAATGAAGAAATATGTATATGGTGTGTGTTTAGGTGGGACATGGTGTGTATGCAAGGAAGGATTAAGCGAAGCAATGCTGCAAAAGACATTGGACTACGCATGTGGCGCAGGAGCTGACTGTGGACCTATACACCAGAACGGAGCTTGCTTTAACCCAAACACCGTCAAGTCTCACTGCTCCTACGCCGTCAACAGCTTCTTTCAAAAGAAAGGTCAGTCTAATGGAACTTGTGACTTTGCCGGCACAGCCACCGTCTCAGCCTCTGATCCCAGTGAGTCTCTCCCACCAACCACTAACATCTACATTTATTAATTAGATTAAGTCCAGAACAATGTGTTGAGAGTTGAGATTGTCTTTCAACGTGGTAACCCAAGTAGCTAAAGTAGGGTATAATATCAAATCTAAATTTCACATGTTTCAATGTGAATGATGTTGATATACAAACTATCTATTATCTTAATGGGAATTCGGCCAAAAAAATCATGAACTTTGCAGAAATTGCCAAAATAAATCTGTACATTAGCCTGACCAATAAAATCTTGAATTTTTGTTGACTTATTTAGATTATTAAAAAACTTACGGTTGACTGACCAGAATAACACACCGTTAAACTAAAGTTAAAACAGCGTTAACTCACCGTTAAATAATGCCGTTTAGTGAAACGACGTCGTTTCGTCCAATCGTTTTGTTTAATAAAAATTGTCGTTGCTTGGACTTGAACTCCTCCACTCGCAGTCCTTAAAGAGCTTTTGCCACTGAACTAGTAGACCTTTTAGAAAATTACCATACAAATTTCTTTTTATTGAGCAAAAGATGGTGATGATTGAAATAAAACAAAACGTAACCCTAATTTGTCAGAAACCCAAATCGATTTGGAGATTTTCTCTGTGAAATAATAGTAATAAAAAACTCATAAACATCAAAAGGACAAGACAAATTCATCATTCCGACCAGCAAAATGTAAAACGAAAACGAAGCGTAATATCAATAATTCATCTTTTCGTCGATTAGGAAGTAAATCAAGCAACAGAACATTAAGTGACCTCCTTCACCACACTTGTAGCACTTTCCGCCACCTCCACCACCACCACTTCCTCTCTTGTCACAATCTCTAGCCAAGTGACCAGTACCACCACACTCGTAACAAGTACCAGACTGCCTCTTCGTTGCACAATCCCTCGCCATGTGACCGACTCCACCACACGTGTAACAAGCACCACCGCCGTCGCCGCTTCCACGTTCACCACCACTTCCTTTCTGATTGCAACCGCAATCTCTAGCAAAGTGACCGGCTTCACAAACGAAGGAAATCACCCACAAAAAAAAAAGAATTTTGTTGAAAAAAACCAGAGAAGAGGCGGCTGTTAGGTCGAGGAAGATGAAGAGTATATTACACTTTTGCCCTTTTTAGTCAAAATGATACACATATAAAATACTTTAGTTATAAGGCTCGAACCAGGGTTATTTAATGAAAGCCTTACAACAAAACCCGCTGGACCACTTCATCTTTTTTTGCTATCTTGTCAAAATATATTGTATATAAACATCGTACACTTTAACCCCCCAAATTAACGTCGACTTAATGCCGTTTGAATTATCTGTTAACTCTGCTAACGGTGTGTTAATCTGGCAAGTCAATGATAAGTTTCTTATTAAACTAAAAAAGTCAATAAAAGTTCAGTGTTTTATTGGCCACCTAATATATGCAGGTTTTTTTTGGCAATTCCTGCAAAGTTCATGATTTTTTTGGCCGAATTCTCTTATCTTAATATATATACTTTGCTATTATTATAACACATCAAGATTCTCTAACACAGAATTAAGAAGAGATATATTTTAATTAGCAACTGTTGTCTCTTGTGGTGGTATATGATATTAGGCTACACATCTTGTCCTTTTCCTGCAAGTGCAAGGTATACACACCATTCTTTCTTGACCACTTATTTGTTATTGTTTGTAATTTAATTTGCGATCGTGTGTTTGTTTTGTTGTTGTGGTGGTGTCCAAATTTAATGCTTCAGTGGTAGTGGGACAACGACACCAGTGACGACAACACCTTCGACAAGAATCCCTACGACAACTAATACAAGACCCTACACATCATCAACAGGAGGAGGAGGTTTGGGAATCCCGTCTGGAATCCCAGACTACACTGATCCATCCTCTGGACTCAAACTCCATAACCCAAGAAGAGGCACTACCACGTTCTTTTTATCCGTAATCCTAGTCTTCTTCATCTTCACCTCCTAGGCTCCTACTTGTTGAGCTAAGCTAGTAAACAATAACAACTAATTAAGATGGAATGTAGATCATGTGAGTGTGAGTCTCTCTCTCACTAGTCACTACTGTAATGATGGAAGAGACATTATAGTTGAACGTGTTTTGTTAAATCGTTGTCTGGTTTTCCTAGCTGTTTTCCACTTGGTTCTAAATAAAAAAATGTACATTTTCTTTTATTTAGTTAAGGTTCATCTGGAGTTGTTCAAAACTATTACTTTGCCGGCAAAAACCAAAGCTTGGTAGGTTCTTTTTTGGGGGATGAATCGCCATTGCGCTGTTGCAGAGACAGAGACAAAGAGCTGACTACTTTTAGTTTCTCGAAAACTTTCTCGATTTGTGTGTTTAGAAACAACGAGCCTCGCATTCGCCGCCCGGTTAGACTGGCGACTATGAAATCGTATAAAAAAGATTTTTATAACAGAGGATAAAAGTGTAATTTCAAGTGTTTAATTTTAAATTAACAAAGGGTAAAATAGTCATTTGCTGGTTAATACTTCCACCAACTCAACAACACTCTTGTCAGTGACATCTTTTGTTTTGATTAGTTCCGATCGTACGACCAGCAGCCGAAGACGACCTCCGGCGATTGTCCCGGTTTGGTAACTTTCATTCTCTCTTCATCTTCTTGTTCCTAGCAGATCCCAATCTTAACATCGTAAATCTATGCTTTTGTTTTTGGATTTGTTTATACTTTAATTAGCGATTCGATAGATCACGTGGATTCCCTCTTAGTCACCTGTTACAACCATCGAATCGAAACACGTTTCCTTTCATTTTACGTTTTAGCTGTTCAAAGTCACAATTTTTCAATGAGAATCTGGTTGAGTTTGGTGTGTATGACTTAGAGAGTGATGTCCTCTCCGCATTTGTGAACTTAGTTAGTTTGCTTTTTCTTTTTCTTTTTGGTGTCTGATCTTGTTATATGAAGTAAGGGTCGAATTAAATTTATATGTTAAGACTTATCGAGTACTGTTGTTTTCTTGTAGTTGGCAGTTCTCCACGTTTGATGGAAACATTAACTTCTTCCAGGGTTCTGCCACTTCGGATTCACTGCAGAAAGATCTCATCAGCTTCTGCTGATTTCTCTTGCCTTGAGTTTAAAAGGTATCCTTGTAGAAGTGGGCTTGTCTCCATCATGAACCACCCCAAATTGCTCCGTCCAGTGTCTGCTTCTCTGCAACCACAGGAGTTGTCAGCTTTGGGGCACGAAGGAAACGTCGTTCCTTCAAACGGTAACTACTTCTTGTTACATTGGAATCTGTTGTATATGGTTTTAGGGGATGGTAACATTTAGTACATGGTTGCGCAATTGTTAATTGTTGTTTTGTATTAGGAGGTGTGCTGAAAGAGTGTTATTTGAAATTAAGTTTTTTAGCTTTTGAAAATTTTATAGATCATGTATGTTGAGCAGCTGAGTTCCTACTGCTTATTATTTGTAGAAATTCTCGATCTTTGGAGAGATGTTGAAGCCGTATGCTTCGATGTGGATAGCACGGTTTGTGTGGATGAAGGTATTGACGAACTTGCTGAGTTTTGTGGAGCTGGAAAGGCTGTTGCTGAATGGACTGCCAGGTTATTTTTTCATCTCAACGCAATAGATCTCTCTGGCGATTTATCTAAGGCTTTTTGAGCTTATCATACTTAGTATTGCTTTCTTAGGGCAATGGGTGGATCTGTTCCATTTGAAGAAGCTTTAGCCGCAAGACTCTCTTTGTTCAAGCCTTCTCTTTCCAAAGTTGAGGAATATCTTGCAAAGAGACCTCCGAGGTACTCATTTTGTTTAACTTGCATATGTTGGTAGTTTCATTCTTTATATGGTGTGTGCTATTTCCCCTTGATTCACTCTGCTAAGAGAAATCATTTCACATATGAAATCATGAAAATAGAATTACTTTGAAAGTTGGAAATGTTCCATTGGCCCAAACTCATGTCTAAATAGACTTTGACCAAAAGAGTGGTTAATATTTGCTTGATTCTCGCACAAGATACGTAGACCAACAGACTAGGTCCATATGGCTTCTGCATGTCTTAATCATACTTTGTTTCGTTGGTTTCTGTAGACTGTCCCCTGGAATTGAAGAGTTAGTCAAGAAGCTCAGAGCCAATAAAATTGATGTCTATTTGATATCTGGAGGTTTTCGACAGATGATCAATGTACTGTCTCTCCCTTTCTCCATTCATTTCACTTGTTCGTCATGTTCGTTGCATCGGTTCATGTGTAAACTAGTAAAATAATGGTGATAAGGTTTTGAATAAACTTCTTTCCACTTCTAGCCTGTAGCGTCGATTCTTGGCATCCCTCGAGAGAATATCTTTGCCAACAATATTCTATTTGGAGACTCTGGCGAGTTTGTGGGCTTTGATGAGAATGAACCTACATCAAGAAGTGGAGGCAAAGCCAAAGCAGTGCAACAAATACGAAAGGTTCATCAAACTCCTCTTACTTAGCAAGCCCCATATCTCTTGTTGAATACAAGACTCTGTACTAATGAGATTTGGTTCTTTTCAGGGTCGTCTCTACAAGACTATGGCCATGATTGGAGATGGTGCTACTGATCTCGAAGTAAGCTTAGCTTTTTATTAGTTAAGAATTTGCACATAACTCACATGAGAAACTAACCAAACTAATTCACTTGCAGGCACGTAAACCTGGTGGCGCAGACTTGTTCATATGCTACGCCGGAGTTCAGCTTCGTGAAGCGGTTGCAGCACAAGCAGACTGGCTTATCTTCAATTTTGAACCTCTCATAAACTCGTTGAACTAATGCTTACTATACATAATGATTAGTCATTGAGCTAAACTCATTATTCATATCTCAAAATTTGTACTTCTTTTCCTTTGAATGTGTGAAACTCCATTGAATCAATAAATGTTTTTGCCAACTTTAGCCACTTGACCTGTTTGATCAAGCTTGACTGAGCTTTATAACAAAATTTTGGTCTATGTGAAGAGAAAATTAAACAGGAGACTAATCAATCTCGTTGATAGACATTATGGAATCCAAGTTAACGAACAAAATTATAGCCACCACGTCCAAATCCACCACGTCCGAACCCACCACGTCCAAATCCACCACGACCTCCCCGTCTTGCTAAACCACCTCCACCGCCTCCTGAGTCAGCTGGGTTCACTCCAATTATTCGACCATCAAGTTCCTGTTTAAGCAGGAAACTCCATAAATGGGTGGATAGACAAAACCAAGCAAGAAAGAACATAGGTTGAAGCACCTATGCAGTACCTAAACTTCAATCTTTACGTTAAAGGAAAATGAGATAAGCAGATCAATATAACAAATGAGATAAGCAGATCAATATAGCAAATGGTTCGCCATGCATTTCGATCTTATCAACAAAGACGAGATACATGAGTAAAAATTACAAGCTATTAGATATTACACAAACTACTATACTAGAAACTTATGTCGCAGCATCAGAAGATCTTAGGGATAATGAAAGAGAGCAAAGCGAGAAAGCAACTAGACTCATGGCATAATTTTAACTGGAGAAACTGTTCACACCTGATCATTCATCTGTTGCATTGCCTTATTAGCAGCATCAATCGAATCGTATGTTACGAAACCAAATCCCTTCGATACGCCAGTTTCACGGTCCGAAATCACTACCACTATGATAAACAAAAGTATATGCTAGTCAGCAAAGATGAGAAATACAAACCAAATGGAGAAATGATTGATCTGCGAAATGAAAAAACAAGCTATACCATCAACGATTTTGCCAAATCTGCCAAAAACATCCTTCAAGATATCTACATCAGTAGTTGGTGAGAGACCTGACAACAAGAGGCAGAGGATGAGATACTGAAGACAATCAAAAGAAGAAAAGAGAAGACTCTTGTCTCAAGTTTTGAAGTCACTACTAACCTCCAACAAAGAGTTTGGAAGGAGTCAAAGAAAGATTGCCCTGTAACATAGCGTTGGCGGCCTGCAAAGCTCTAGGCTGCCTAAATATGTTTCCAGCTTTACTAAACAAATCCATGTAATGCATCTTCTCCAATCTGTAAAGCAGCAGACAAAATCTCAAAAGAGAACAAACAAACACAAGAATGTAGATAGATTGGTGATCACAAGGTGAAAAAACTCATGAAAGATCCATTAAGTCTATAAGAGTCAAGTCAAAGCTTACAACTTTAACTCATTAATCGCATTCCTGATGAGTACATGTTATCATCACTCAGAACAGAGAAACGAAACACATGTCCGATCTTATATAAAATCTTAGCTAGGATCAGCGGAGGATGTGCAGTTTCAGTAAATAAGATCGTAACCGGATTAAACAGAGGAAATTCAAACCTGGAAGAAAATGAAATTGCACACTTTGGGGTTCTTCCTATGTGGATGATTAAAATCTAGACAAGCGTTCCTCAAATTGTCGGAGCTGGAAATGTAAAAACCCTGACTTTTATGTAAAGATTCCGATTTCGGCATGGAACGATCTAGTCCGTTGATTAGTGTACAAATTAATCTCAACCGTTAATTCAGCTGATCGGCGATGCCTGTTTTTTATTATTATATTTTGTTTTGTTAAACTGATCTAAAACCCAAAATCAACCCCCTTTCATTTCCCTTCTGCTCTGCTCAGCCGGTCTGCCTTAAACCGTTAACCATGAACCAGATCAGATTCATAGGAAGGCAAAGTGGAAGGATACCAATTAGCGGATTCATTACTATTGTTTCTGATTCTTGTTTAATAGAGATTAGAGATGGAAGATACAATAAGCTCTTGAACTTACACGAAACATCACCAACAGGTTTGGTTGTTCAGTATGCTTTTTGATAGAACTTGCTATTTGAATTCTGTAAAAGTTTCTGCTATACCTTGTAAGGAGATGCCTTTTGTGAATTAACCAACTCCTAGTTTTCCACATTCTGTGACTGAACATTTATTTATCCTCGATGATGAAGGAACAGGCTGTGCTTGATATATTTGTTTTCTCCAAGAAAAAAGGCTTGGTCCAAGTAAACGATGTTGAGCACGTCACCAATCATATGTTGTCTTCTTGACTTGGTACTTTTTTTTATTATTTTCATACAGTGATATAATTCTCTGACACACCTAGTACCATATCAGTTTTCTTTCATCATCGGATCAATCTAATGGAGAGAAAGTTATTCTTGATCCAAAGCCTGATATGGGTGATGATATTGTTGGGGCAGATACGTGAACACCAGAGCTGTATTGACAAGGAAAGGAAGGGTTTGTTGGAGCTCAAGACATACCTGCTGCTCTCAGTGGACAGCATCGGCTTTGATGAAAATTTTGGTACTTGGAGTTATAACAACACAGTGAGCGATTGTTGCAATTGGGAGAGAGTTAAGTGTAATCGTACAACCAAGCGAGTGACCGAGCTAGCTCTCAACCAACTGTCTTTCTCTCTCCTAAATCTTTCCTTGCTGTATCCCTTCCAAGAGCTCCAAAGCCTGAACTTATCTGGGAACACATACGGTGGTTTCAGTGCCTTGTTCGATGATTTGGAAGGTATTACCAGGATTTTTTTTTTCCAGATTCAACAACATGGTCATACTTTGCTGATGAAAAATATTGTTTTTCTTTTGCAGGTTATAAAAGTTTAAGGAGATTAAGAAAACTAGATGTTCTGGTTCTCTCTTTAAACAATTTTAACAACAGTATCTTACCATATCTCACCTCCGCAACATCACTTACAACTTTGTTTCTCCGGGGTAACGACATGGATGGTCCTTTTCCTATAAAAGGTTTGATTTTCAGTTTCTGACAAGGTTTAAATTTGTTCAGCAGACCATGTTTTATTTTCTCTTGGCGATCTTTTCCAGAACTTAAAGATCTGACTAACTTGGAACTTCTGGACCTGAGTAGAAACAAATTTAACGGCTCCATACCAGCACAAGGTACATTACTTGTTTTTGCGCGTCTATGGATTTATCGTGGTCATGTGTTAAGTCTCTTCCTTTGTCTGGTTTTCTCTTATGGCAGAGTTAGCTGACCTGAAAAGGTTAAAAGTTCTGGATTTAAGTGGTAATGAATTTTCTGGCTCGGAATTTCAAGGCAAGTTTAGCCAAACCCTTTGAACTCCAATTGAAAATGGTCTGGAGAATTCAAAAATATTATATATGAAGTTGATAATATAGGGATTTGCGAGTTAAAGAATCTGGAAGAGCTCGACCTCAGCCGAAACAAACTCATAGGTGAGTTTCCAGTATGCTTAACCAGCTTGACTAGACTTCGAGTTCTTGATCTCTCATCAAACCAGATGACTGGAGAAGTGCCCTCTGCCATCAGTAGTCTTACATCTCTTGAGTACTTGTCATTGTTTGATAACGAATTCCATGGCTTCTTCTCTTTGAGTTCGCTTTCTAACCTTTCAAAGCTTAGGGTACTAAATCTTTATTCCAAGTCCAAATCATTCCAAGTAGAGTCAGAAGGTTCATGGAAGCTAGAATTTCAGCTATATGTTATTGCACTAAGATCTTGTGGCTTGGAAAAGCTTCCTAATTTTCTCCTACATCAGAAGGAGTTACGTCTGGTTGATCTCTCCAACAACAGACTTCATGGAGTATTCCCTTCTTGGCTGATGGAAAACAATACAAATCTTGAAGTTCTGATTCTACAGAATAACTCGTTTACGAATTTCCAGCTTCCTAAATCTGCTCATAAACTGCTTCTTCTGGATGCCTCAGCTAATGAGTTCAGCCAACCTTTTCCTGAAGACATCGGGTGGATACTTCCTAATGTACGGCATATGAACCTATCAGAGAACAGCTTTCAAGGAGAATTGCCATATTCTCTAGGAAACATGAAAAAGATGTACTATTTGGATCTATCTCACAATGGCTTCTATGGGAAGCTACCAAGGAGTTTAGCAATGGGTTGTTATTCATTGATGTTCCTTAAGCTTTCAGAAAACAAACTCAGCGGCCACATTTTTCCGGATCCAACAAACTTGACTTCCTTGAGGGTATTGACTTTGGATAATAACCAATTTGAGGGGAAGATTGGAGATGGCTTGCCGAACTTGAGTTCCATATCTATGCTTGACTTGTCGAATAACTATATAACTGGTGTTATTCCTAGTTGGATTGGCAACCTTTCTACCCTGAGCGAACTCCTGATTTCAAACAATCTCTTAGAAGGTCGAATACCTGTTTCTTTGTTTAACAATGATATCTTTCTTTTGGACCTCTCTGCAAACAGATTGGATGGCTACATACCTCCACGCCTCAACTCTTACTTGAAATTATTGTTTCTGCAAGATAATAATTTATCAGGGTCTTTCTCAGAAGCACTACTAGAACATGTCAACATACTTGATCTAAGAAACAACAGATTGTCTGGTAATATCCCTGAGTTCGTCAACAGCCAAAACATCAACATTCTTCTTCTGCGGGGGAATAAACTAACAGGCCGTATTCCTGTCCAGCTGTGTGGCTTAAGCACCATTCGACTTTTGGATCTTTCTGACAACAGGTTAAATGGATCCATACCTTCATGTTTTAGCAATATATCATTTGGTTTATGGAAAGAAGATGAGGCGAATGATTATGATGGCATATCAACCTTCTGGTCTATGGATATCTTTGGTGGTATGGGTTTGTACGGGGACTTCTTTACCGAGGAAGATTTAGGCATGTATTATAGATCTAATAAGCTTGTGCTAGATCCATTTATTGTAGACTACACAGAAGACACTAGGATCAAAATTCAATTTGCAGCAAAGCGAAGATATGATTTCTACATGGGTGTACCTCTTGGATTTATGTCTGGTCTGGATCTCGCTGAGAATGAGCTAACTGGTGAGATCCCACCAGAGCTTGGAGATCTTGTTAATATACGAGCTCTGAATCTTTCTCACAATAATTTATCAGCTTTCATCCCAGAAAGTTTCTCCAAAACGAAGGATTTAGAAAGCCTTGATGTTTCCTTCAACATCTTACATGGCCAAATCCCGAGCCAGCTAACAAAGCTAAGCAGTCTTGCCGTCTTTAATGTCTCTTACAACAACTTATCAGGTATCATTCCAGTGAAAGGGCAATTTAGCTTTGATGAGACCAGCTACTTTGGTAATCCTCTTCTCTGTGGACAACCCACCAACAGAAGTTGTAACGATGACACTTTGGAAGAAACCCCAGCTAATGTTGGAGAAAACGAAGAAGATGTGATTGACATTGTATCTTTCTACTGGAGCATTTTTGCAGCCTATGTGACAGTACTGCTAGGGATACTTGCTTCACTCTCTTTTGATTCTTCGTGGAGCCGAACTTGGTTTTGTGTTGTTGATGCGTTCATCAATAAATTGAAAAGTCTGACATCCTAGACTTTTCTGTCAGGTTCTAAGTTTTAACTCATGTAAATATATCTCTTCTTTTTTGTTCTCTATTCTGTTGGAATGTGAAATATTCTCTGGCTTGTAACTCATGTACTGCAGCTCCGCATGGAGCATAACCTGTGTTCCTGTGTTATACTTATTGTATGTACCTCTGTGTTTTGAAGAACTGTAATTTCTCAAACTTGTTTTAATGCATAATCCGAATATTTATATATGGAGGATGCTTCATAACTTTTGACTTGTATTATTTATATGTATATACGGCTTCAGAATACAGAGAAATGCGCATCTACTTGTTGGCAAAAACCGTTCTTCATCTCCCTGCGTTTTCTTGCTAATCTCACCGTGCACGATATCACTTACCAAATCCTTGAAGAGAAGCCTCGAAATCGAGCACTAATCTCGGGATTACATCATTAAAGTCTTACCATTCCCCAGAAATATATATTCATGTGCAGCGTTCATGAATAGAGAAGAAACAGAGCTTGTTGAGACTACACCAGCACCAACAGGTTTTATATTTTACATCTTCATCTTGCTTTTTTATAGAGCTCACTATTGAATTCTGTACATCTTTGCCATTGAATACCTCTCTGATTAACCTTAAAGGTTTGATTGAAGTCTTAGCTTCTGACTGAAGTTGGGTGGTTTTCACATTATAAATCAAACAAAGCTTGAAAATTGCAATAAAAAAAATCTTAAAGAAACTGAACTCGGTTAAAATTAGAAGATTGTGAATTTATCAACCGAAAGGACTCTAGTATCCACATTCTATGACAGAAGAGTAACATTCTTTGTTAGTACATTGACTTTGTCTGAGTTAGCTGTGCACAAAGCTTGGTGCAGTTAGATAATGCTGTACGCCACATGTATATCATATGCTTCTTGAGTGTTGACTAGAAAGAATTTGACATTGTAAAATACATTTCTTTCTGCAACTTGTATTTCTTATTTCACAAAGAAAGAATACTTATAAACATGAAGGTTTTCTAACATATTGAATCCACAATCGTTCTTTCCCAAGTTTATGTCTTCTTTTTGGTTATTGGATCATTTCAATGGAAAGGAGATTGTTCCTAGTTCAAATTCTGATATGGGTGATAATAGTGATGGGGCAGATACATAGATACAACAGCTGTGTTGAGAAAGAAAGGAAGGGTTTGTTGAAGCTTAAGACATACCTGCTGCTCTCATCGATCAAGGAAGACGACACTTTTGAAACTTGGAGTAATGACACAGTGAGTGATTGTTGCAGGTGGGAGAGAGTTAAGTGTAATCGTACAACTAGACGGGTGATTGGCCTTGCCCTCCATGAACTTCCTTTAATAGGTTTACCTCTTGTAATAAATCTTTCCTTGCTGTATCCCTTTGAAGAGCTTCAGACTCTGAACTTATCTAAGAGCTGGATCGGAGGATTCAATGCCTCGTTCCTGGAAGGTATACCAGACTTTTTTCCCAGATCATACCGTCTCAAGTTCAGTGATGCAGACAGGAGTTTATTTTGTTGCAGGTTATCAAAGTCTAAGGAGATTAAGAAACCTAGAGATACTGGTTCTCTCTTTCAGTCAATTTGATAACAGGGTATTACCTTTTCTCAGCTCTGCAAAATCACTTTGTTTCTTCGTGGTAACAACATGGATGGTCCTTTTCCTGCTAAAGGTATGCTTTCCAATGTGTAAATTTATCCAGCATACCATGTCTTTTTTAGTTCTTTCAACCATTCTATTGGGATCCTTTCCAGAACTTAAATATCTGACAAACTTGGAACTGCTGGACCTGAGTAAAAACAGATTTGACAACTCCACACCTGTACAAGGTAGTATCATCTATTTACTCGTCTGACAGCATCCTGGTCACGTGTAAGTATCTTCCTTTGTGTGGCTTTGTCTTGTGGCAGGTCTAGCTAACCTAAGAAAGTTGAAAGCTCTGGATCTAAGTCGTAACGTGTTTACAGGCTGGGGGCAATTGCAAGGCAAGTTTAGTCAACCCTTTAAACGTTCAATTAAGAATGGTTCTGGTGAAATTCAAATATTCATATATTAGTTTCTTATTCTAGAGATTTGCGACTTGAAAAATCTCCAAGAGCTCGACCTCAGCCATAACCAACTCATGGGTGAGTTTCCATTATGCTTAACCAGCTTGACTTCACTCCGAGTTCTTGATCTCTCATCAAACCAAATGACTGGGAAGGTGCCTTCCGCTATTGGTAGCATTGAATCCCTTGAGTACTTATCACTGTTTGATAACGACTTCCGTGGTTTCTTCTCATTGGATTCGCTTGCCAACCTCTCAAAGCTTAAGGTATTCAAGCTTTCTTCAATATCCAACTCACTCCAAGTGGAGTCAGAAGGTTCATGGAAGCTAGACTTTCAGTTACATGTTATTGCACTTCCGTCTTGTAACTTAGGAAAGCTTCCTTATTTTCTCCAACATCAAAAAGAGTTACGACTAGTTGATCTCTCTGACAACAGACTTCATGGACTATTCCCTTCTTGGCTAATGGACAACAATACAAACCTCGAAGTATTGCTTCTACGGAATAACTCATTTACTAACTTTCAGCTACCCAAATCTGCTCATAGACTCCTCTTGCTGGATGCTTCAGGTAATGAGTTCAGTCAACTCTTTCCTCATGATATTGGGTGGATACTTCCTAATCTACGGCACCTTAACCTGTCGAAGAATAGTTTACAGGGGAATCTGCCATCATCCCTAGCTAACATGAAAAAGATGTACTATCTGGATCTCTCTCACAATGATCTCTACGGAAAGCTACCAAGGAGTTTAACAATGGGGTGTTATTCTTTGATGTTTCTTAAGCTTTCTCAGAACAAACTTAGCGGCAGCATTTTTACAGAGCCAACAAATTTGACTTCCTTGGAGGTATTGTCTTTGGATAATAACCAGTTTTCAGGGAGGATTGGAGATGGTTTGCTGAACTCGAGCTTCATGTATGCACTTGACATGTCGAACAATTATCTCACAGATATTATCCCAAGCTGGATTGGCAACTTATCTTACTTGTCTATGCTCTTGATTTCAAACAATTACCTAGAAGGTCAAATACCTGTTTCTTTGATAGACATATACAACCTTGTGTTGTTGGACCTCTCTGCAAACAGATTATCTGGTGACCTACCTCACCGCATCAACTCTGATACAAGAATGCTGTTCCTGCAGGATAATAATTTATCAGGGACTATCCCAGACACATTACTGGGAAATCATGTCTCCATACTTGATCTAAGAAACAACAGATTGTCCGGGAATATCCCCAAGGTCGTCAGCAACCAAAAGATCTATATTCTGCTTCTGCGGGGGAATAACTTAACTGGTTCTATTCCTTACCAGATGTGTGGCTTAAGCAACATCCAACTTTTGGATATTTCTAACAACAGATTGAATGGATCCATACCCTCATGTCTTAGCAATATATCATTTAGTTTCCCTACGCTACAACACGATGGGCAAGAGGGTTATGATGCTGGAATGATGTTCGTGTCTAGTGATATCTTTGGTGGCATGGGTCTAGACGAGGACTTCTTTTCCACGGAAGATTTAGGCAGGTATTATAGATCTATGCTTATGTTAGATCCTTTTACTGTAGACTACATGGCAGACAGTGAGATTGAAGTTCAGTTTGCAGCAAAACGAAGATATGATTCCTACATAGGTGTAACTCTTGGATTTATGTTTGGACTGGATCTCTCTGAGAATGAGTTAAGTGGTGAGATACCAGCAGAGCTTGGAGATCTTGTTGATATACGAGCCCTGAATCTTTCTCACAATCGTTTATCAGGTGCCATCCCACAAAATTTCTCTAATATGGAGGATTTAGAAAGCCTTGATCTTTCCTTCAACATCTTGCACGGCCAAATCCCTAGCCAACTTACGAAGTTAAGCAGTCTTGCTGTGTTTAATGTCTCTTACAACAACTTATCAGGTATCATTCCACTGAAAGGGCAATTTAGCACCTTTGATGAAACCAGCTACTTTGGTAATCCTCTTCTCTGTGGACAACCCTCCAATAGAAGTTGTAATAATGACACTTTGAAAGAAACCCCAGCGAATGTTGGAGAAGAGGAAGAAGATGTGATTGACACTGTATCTTTCTACTGGAGCATTTTTGCAGCCTATGTGACGGCACTGCTTGGGATACTTGCTTCACTCTCTTTTGATTCTTCCTGGAGCCGAAATTGGTTTTATGTTGTTGATGCTTTCATCCATAAAGTGAAAATTCTGACATCCTAGACTCTGTCAGGTACTAAACCATGTCAATGTGTCTTCTCTTTTTTTTTCTTTTGTAATAAGATGTGGGACATGAAATGTTTCTTTGGCTTGTAACTCATGTATTGTAGCTCCTCATGAGAGCATGACTTGTATTCTGATTCTGTGCTACACTTACTTCCTGTTCCTCTGAGTGTCTGAAGAACTGTAATGTCTCAAAACTTGTTTTAATGCATGAATCACCAAACGAAGAAGATACATAAAGAAAAGAGAAATATATGGAGGATGTTTTCTCCACATGTCATATTAAGACCAGAGATTGTGAATGGGAATCAGAGATGATGAAGGAATTCCAGATGTCTCAACAAGTCTGGCAGGTTTCATAATCACTACGAGTCCTCTCAAAGTGGGTGACATCACCTGGTTTTGTAGGCCTCTTGAGCTTGAGCTTAGTAGCTGCTTTCGAGTATCAAAGACAGTTTTCGATTGCATTGCCATAATATCTTAAGAGCTCTGAGATCCTTTCCCGAATAACTTTAAACTCGACATCTCTCAACCTTCCCTCCAATGACTGCGACTGAGCTTTCACATGCCTGCAGACTTGCTTTTATGGAAAACCGGCTTCTGTCAGTTTGCATCCATGGAGCTGGTTCAATGGGAAGTCTCAAACTTGACAAGGGTTTCATAACAAACTCAGAGCTTCTCCAGTTTCTTGTGAAGCAATTCGTTGAGCCACATTATATGTATTAAGGACAGAACTTGACAAGGATATTAAAAAGTTTTCTCCTCCACCCAATTTCTTCCTCATTGCAAGGTACAGTTATTGTCAGTTTCGTTGTCTTCACAACCATTTTAAGTCTAACTACTGAGTGAGTTGGAGTAGGCCTTGAAACTTCTGTTCAGATTCATAACTCATTCCTTATGAGTTTTGTACAAGATTTGGGTTATTTACTGGAGAAAGACGCAAAAGAGACAAATTCAGTAACTGTAAGAGGAAGATTAAATTGCTTGAAGTTGAAAGGAAACAAAAAGAAGCAATTGCAGAGCTCCAGCAGACGAAAGACAACAAAAAGAACAAAACTCAAGAGTTAGCTTGTCCTCATCCTCACCAAACCTACTTCGATTCTAAATTAAACCCAATCCTATCTCCAGCCTAATGTACAGAAGAAGATAAGAAATGATGCTGCTAGGCTGTCCTTGTTCCTTTGAAACGCACTGAATCTCTCATCTGCAAAGATATTGTTCAAAGAAACAGAGTTAGAAACAAACGAGGCTTTAGATTTAATGGATTCACCTGTTGTTTGTGTAATCTAGGGGTTCAATCCAATGGACTTAAAACCCACCTTTGTTTTTTTCTGTAACTATGACTCTCCAGGTCCGGTCTTGGTAGCTTCAACATCAATCGATACGGCATTTCTAGATTCTAACGAAGCTTCATCTGTTTGAGCAACTGAAGATGGAGCTGCATTCACAGTGCCCTGCACACATAAGGAAATTGCACAATCAGTCATTCTCAAGAGAGGAGAAAATGACTAAAGAAACATTCTTCCGGATTATAGTATTAAAATTACCATATCGAGCTGAGGTGCCACGACCGCTGCGTTTATGTTAACATCTAGAGGGTTGCTGAGACCAATACCACCGTCCACGCCGTTTGGTGGAGGATCTTTAGATTCAGTGGCAACAGTTTGATCATTGCTCAAAGTTCTTGGTATCTTTGATGTGTTAGCCTGATCACCATTCGACATAGCTGGCCTTTTTCTGTACAACCAAAAAAAAGAACTGTTAACAAAACAATGAAACAAACAGATTAAACCTTAAAAGTAAGAATCTAATGTAAGCAACTCGCCTACTAAAGCTTTGATCAGTGGCCAGAACGGAGCTCTGCTTAGTCGAAAACAAAACGCCACGAAGCACTTTTCCATTTATCATTGTTTCTATACTGTAACCAACTGGGAATGTCTCGGTTACTCTGGCATGAAACATCATCTTTCCTTGATCAAATTGGCCAGTGTTCAAACCGAAGTTCCCTCTTCCTACAACAAAAACAATCACAAATTGGCTTTTGATATCCTGCTAAAGTTAAAATCCAATCTTGACTAGTTTGCTTTAAACACACCTTGGTGATCCATATTGATTCTGGCAAGAGAGTTATCGTATAAGGGATTTGCATGACTTTGTTCTTGGCATTTCAGCTTCAGTTGCTTCTTTAGAGACATGCTCCCTACACTCTGATCAAGCCTTGCATCATACCCAAGTCCTAACAACCAAAAATTGAAAACCCCGATTACAAAAGAAACTACAGGAGTTTTGGCAGTTAGCAAGTTGAAGAGAGATTAGTGGAAACCTGTGTGTAAGTAGAACATGTCATCAAGTGCCTCGAGACTTTTATTGCATCCACCAACAAAAACGAGAAATCCCGCTCTATGGGGATCTAAACAAGCTCCTGCAGAAGAGAACCTAGCAGATGGTCCTTCTCCCATGGTGAGAACCTTTGACCACACACACGTCTCTACAGGTAAGAACGTCAAAGAAACAAAAAAAAAAACAATGTGAATATTCTATAGATCACATAGACACAGAAACAAATATGAGACTTATATACTTTAGAAAGCCTTTCTTTCTAATAGAAGTTGATACAATAATTAGTCCGGACAAGAACTTAGGGCAGGTCCTTACTTTTACAGAGAGAAAGGACCAAAGCCAATCTCCCTCACAAGTATTAAACTGTGGTATTGAAATGATTTGCTAAGTATACATACCGACATCAAGCACATAGAGATCATCGTAAAGATTCTGAGCATCTGTAAACCCTCCAAACACATATAAGTTTCTCCCAAGCGGAACCGTCACATGACCAGCTCGAGGTGTCAACAACTGGCCTGAAGTATTCAGCTCTTTCCAGACGAATGTATCTGAAAGCCAATATGAAAATGTTATGACATTACAATGACACTTACATCAGATTAATCTGAGAAATGATTTTGCACCTGTATCAAGGATATGAACATCAGAGAGATAATAGTCATGTCCATCTTCACCACCAATAACAACGATTTTGTTCTTCCACGATGAGCAAGTGTGGCTGTCTCTTGCAGATGGAGGATTCCCAATCGTAGCAGCACGTTTCCACACATAAGTCTCTACACAAGCGTAAAACCTATTTAGATTTGCATTGACATGGAAAAGATTCATATGCCAATTGCAGAAAGCTATGCATAAAAACATCACCTGTATTAAGTACGTAAAGGTCATTATAATAGATTTCGTCATTAACATCAGAAGATTTCCCACAGCCACCAAATACAAAAAGCCTTTTCCCAACGAGAGTGGCGCTATGACCTTCTCTTGCCTCAGGTCCTTCTCCTCTAACACTCTGACACCTCCAAGTATGTGAAGCTATTAACCAAAAACCGGAAACAAACAAACAAACCAATTCAGTAATATGACTACTTCTCAAACAGGAGGAAGTAGAAGCTTTTGAAAGACAACAAGTTAAAAAGCTTACAAGTGTCTAGAATGTACAGATCATTGAGAGGTTTAGTTCCATCAGTACCACCAAACACCAGAAGATTGTCTCCGATTGTTGTGCAGGTGTGACTGTCCCTAGGAGGAGGAGGTGTTCCACTGATTATTGGTTGAGTCCATATCTGCTTTGCTGCAACAAACATCACCATGTAAACCACAACAGACCAACTCAAAATCATATTTAAGACAACAAACACTTCCTCAAAGCAGTCAAATCCAAATCATGAAATTACAATGAAATATACTGGATTAAAAATACAATTAACTTTCAATATAATATATGTGGGCAACATGCAGGATGAATAAACTCTCGAAGGTGAAAATCAATCCCTAGATGATTGATAGAGATGCAAACGAGAGAACAAAAACACAGAGATTCAGACAACCGTAATCAATTCTATGATAGGAGGACAAACCAGCGTCGAAGACATGGACTTGATTGGTTTGGCAATTATCTTTGCCGTAGCCACCAAACACGTAGAGAAAGCTGCCTCCTTTAATGGCGTTACAAGTGTGTCCCCACCTCTTCCCGGGCCCTGACCCGAGACCCACTTGTTGCTGTTGTTGTCGGACTCTTTCCCACCTCATTTCTTCTCCTTCCTTCGGGTGAGAGAAAGTGCGGGAAAACGAAAAGGAAGAGATAAATCAGAAATCCAAAATTATATCTTCTGGAGATTGATTAGAGATGACAAAAGGAGCTTCCTTTCTTTTTTGCTTTAGGTTTTTTTTTTTTGTTGGAAGAGAAAACAAAAAGGAGAAAACTTTAAAGCGCTTGCTGATTAGTGACGAAGCGCAACCTTCTTGACTTTTTGTATACGTGGCATATTCTGATGACGTGTCTATAAAATAGTGGTGGGTTTAAGTCTCCTAAAATAGTGTACTGTGCCCCCGTGGGTCAAGGATATACGTTACAACTTACAAGGATCTTCTTCTAATTGTACTTTAAAAAAAATTATGTGATTGGAATCATTTTTGAAATTAAAATATAATTATGCTTCAAAATAATGTTTAGGGATGTTTACCTATTTATATGAGTATGAACATATTTATTTTCTGATCAGAAAACGATTTCATAATTATTTACTATACATTCCATAGTTTGATCAGATTTGTGGCATAAACTTTTTTTTTGTTTGGTTAAAATACCAGATAATTTACGGAAGCATCCAAATTACCTGAAACATAATAGTAATCGTAAAAAAGTTAGAGCCGAATTTTTTTTTGTTTCTAATTTACTATTCGAATCAAAGCAAATCTAAAATTATCTAAACCAAAATATAGGTCATTTACTAAATGAATCTTCTAACTTTCTACCCAAACTATTTGATAGTCGAAATACCTAAACCTAACTTTGATATTATACATCATATAAATCTATAATCTTATTGTTTAAGTTTTTGTTAGATAATTATTAATATATGATATTTTTACATAATTTACTTTATTATTAATTGTTATTATGTAATTTAAAATAAATAAAAATAAAATGCTAATATATATTTGTAGATATACAAATTTAGCATATATATATAATTTTATTTTGTATAAAAATCCTGAATATTAAATTAGTATTTATTTGAATATAAACATATTGATTTTTTTTTAACAGAAAACAATTCAATAACCATTCACCATCCATTCAATAATTTGTTTAGATTTGTTCAATAAAGTTATGTTTCAGTTTTGATGTCAAAGAAGAAGAAGAAAAAAACTTAACAAACTAGTACAACTGAGACCAGTCTTCAGGTTAGGTTCAGCAGCAACAAGCAGACAAGATTGTTTAATATTTGGATGAACAGAAATGAAAGAATCTAATAATCTCGTGAGCGACAATATGGTCTCAAAGTCCCTAAATCATTTGAAGATAGTTTTTTTCTCTCTCTAAGATGACCCGAGCCAAGCAATGTTTAGGCGAAAAGGTTCAGAAACGGAAGCGGCCTCTCCTAATCCCAGCCCAAGCAATGGCTGCAACTGCAGCTCCTCCTAAATGAGCAGAACCTGAGATGTTACTGTCCCCCTGCAATCACCAAATTATTTTTTGTTTGTTGGTTTATGAATCATCATCAGACACAACAAGTCTTGAAGTTGTGCAGTGTCTTGTTGGATTCTCATAAAAATCAAATATTACCTGTGTTATCCTTAAAATGTCTTTACCGATGATGAAGATTCCCTGAGAGATAAAGAAGAGTGGATTTTTGGAGGACTTAAAGAAGAGAACCTTTGAGCAGCCATGAAAAAACGAGCCACAGAGATTATAAACTTACAAGCAACATTGCAGGAACTGGAATGAAAAATTCAAGGTATAGAGTAGCCCTTGGGTTGAGGAAGATATCGAGCAGCATGATGGCATTCACAGCTCCACTCGCACCCTTTTATCAAACAGCAAAAGGATTTCTTTACAATAAGATATGTCTATCTCATGATGAACTAGAATTAATAAAGGTCTGATGAACAAATCAAATACTGAATTTCACTCCATTCTTTCAAGAGAAAAAAAAAGTCATTTTAAAACATACCAGTCCCGGGGTTCTGGAAGGATCCCTCACGAAAGCACCATGGCCCTGTCCACCGCATATGATTAGTCGCACTATAGATTAAAGGTAAAGCCTTTTCCCCCCCACAACATCATACTTCCAGTGCAAGAAACCTATTTAACCCGCTTATGCAGGTTGATCTATACCTTGGGAGATGAGGCAGCAAGATAAGCATGGTGGATCAAGTAGAACACAGAGCCACCAAGCGCTCCGGCAAAGTAGAGCTTCAGAAGGAACTGAGGGCCAAAGTTTCTTGCAATCTAGCAAGAGACAAAATAAAGAGTCCAGTCCAATCATTCATGTTTAACTACTTAAAAGATTATATGTACAATGCAAAATCAAAAGGAGAAAAGAAAGAGTGTACGTACACTGGTTCCAAAGAAGTAGAGACCAATCATGTTGGAGACGATATGTCCAATATCAATATGACTGAACGCCGAAGTTATCAGAGTGTGCAGACGTCCACTGGTGACATTGTCCAACGATATCTGCTCCAATCAAAATTCTTAGCCTCTTTCAGCACTAATCAACTAAGAAATTACATTTCTTGATAACGAGAAACAAAACAAGCAATGTAACAACAACTGAAACGAAAATGACTGCAAAAGCTTTTTGAGGTCTAACCATGAAATTATTAATCATGAAACGTTGGTCGAAAACACGCCACATGAGAAAGACACCAGTGTTAGCTATTAGTAGTCCAAGAACAACGTCGTTAGATGACAATCCTTGAAGCCAATTCTTCCTGTCAAAAAGGTAACAACAACACACAAAAATAAAAATCGAAACTTTTTATTATTATTCCTCATGACACAATCGATTCTTTGTAAGATGATGATGATGAGAGACAATATTACCATCCACGCCTCGCAGAATAGCCTCCGAACTCGAAACCCTTTTTAGGAAACTGAGAACGAAAGAACCAAACTTTCGATTCCACGAGATTCCCCACTTTCGCGGATTTGTTGTTCTTCGTCAAAGCGCTCGCGAAAAACCCACGAATCTTCTCCGATCGCCATAGGAGAGAAGGGTCGAAGCAGCGGCTCGCGGGAGGAGGAGACGGGGTCGAAGGAAGGTAGCGAGTCCGGAAATGGCGGGTCTGGCTCGGGCGATAGAGGGAAGTGAAGGAGGAGTGATGATGATTCGGTGGGTGAGAATGAGCTGATGTTGGGTTCGCGAGCAGTTTGGTGAAACGCGAGGATGAGTCGACGACGACTCTACGAGAGAAAATCGAATTCATCCTTGTCCCTCCTAAAGGTGAGACCTTTCGACCCTTTCGCCTAAAAGAAAATAAAAAGATGAAACTTTGATGGAGTCAGGCGGTGCACATTAATCTCTGATGCTGGGTAAGGACTACTGGGTATTGTTGAATACTCTCCTTTGCTGTTTTTGTGTAAAAACTTTATTCATGTTTTGGAAAAAGATGATTTACAAAATTACCACTTTTATCGTCTTTTTAGACCATGAGCAATGAAGGTGGGTGTTGAAACCCACGTTCAATAGTTGAATGACATGTAGTGAAGGTGTTGAATTTTTATGTTAATCTACGTGTATTGAATAGGTGTTGTAAAGTTTAAGCTGTTGAAAAAAAAATTTTGTGGTCTCATAAAGACACATGTTGCGAGATGAGTGGAAGAAAGTGGTGGGCGCGTGACTACACGCGCACGACAGAGACACTTATCTTTTTTTTTTTTTTTTAAGATTTAAAATCTGTCTTCTGATTGGCTGTGCCAGATTTTCTTTTATTTTATTCTTCTCCAATCATTCAAACTCATTTATTTTATGATAAAACTATTTAAAAAAAGTAAAAATTATATCAAAATTCAAGATTTTTTTTATCTATAAATAGAGACCACTCTCATTTCGTTTGGATACAGAAAAAAAAATACATTTTTTTGTTATATGGATCCCAATAATAATCCGTTTAACACTCAAAACTCTTTTAATTTTCCGTTTAATTTTTAAAATCCCAACAATTACCAATTTCAAAACCAAACTTCCAACCAACCCCAAAATTTGCCAAACTATGGTTTTTCACCAAATTTCTTTATGCCATCATCTGTTCCGAATTATCCTCCAAATTATGGTTCGATGATGCAGTATTATTCTCAAAGACCTCCTCTTTCTTCTACTCCAACGGGTGATGAAAATGTTCCGAGAGCAAACGATTTCCCCGAATTTTCTACGCAAATAGCTCTTGGTGGCATGAGCAGTGTTAGTGAACCCATTCCAGAAGAAAATGCAGATGATTCAGCTCAAGCTCGCCGGAGAAGCCCTAAATGGACCACTGATCAAAATTTGGTGCTACTTAGTGGATGGATTAAATATGGAACAGACAGCATTGTTGGTAGGAATCAGAAGAGCGAAGCATACTGGAGTAAAATTGCTGAATATTGTAATGAGCATTGCTCATTTAATCCTCCCCGTGATGGAAGTTCATGCAGAAATCATTTCAACTATATGAATAAAAAGTTAAGCAAATGGAGTGGCGCCTACGATAACGCTAGGCGTATGCAACAAAGTGGATGGTCGGAGAATGATGTCTTGGCAAAAGCGCATGAATTATATTCAAGTGGTAAGAATGAACATTTTAATTTAATGTCAGAGTGGCTTGCTGTTCGTGATCAACCGCGCTATGGGAGTCAAGTAGGAGGAAATACTGGCTCTACAAGTAGTGGATCTAAGAGATCACGAGAGAGTGATGCCAGTGATTCGAACTCTGTAGGATCAAACTCGATAGGCTCAAATCCTCGTCCAATGGGGAGAGAGGCAGCAAAAAGAAAAGGCAAAAAGAAAAGCAAAGGCGCAGCTTTGAAAACGGTCAACGAAGAGTGGAATGAATACAAACAATTCAAAGAGCAAGAATTGGAACGATTGGATAAAATAACCAAGACTCAAGAGGAGGCAAATCGATTGATGAACGAAAAGACTCAAACCAAAAAAATGAAGATGTATCTCAAGCTAAGTGAAAAAGAACATCTTAATGACAAGAACAAGCAACTGTTAGAGAAATTAAGTAACGATCTATTTGGAAATTAGTTGATGTTAAGTTTAAGTTTGTATTTTAATAATGTATGTTTGTTTTTTTTCTTTTAATAATGTGTGTTTGTATTTTTATTCTTTAATAATGCTCGTTTGTATTTTTCTTTTTTAATAAAATGTATTTGCTTTTTCGACTTTAATAATGTGTATCTTTTTCACTTTAATAATTTTTGTTTGTATGTTATCCGTGACTTTCTGATTTTGTAAGAGAATCCAATGTTATCTATTATTGATGTCAATTTAATGTTTGCTTGGAATCCATAATTTTCATCCACTCATTTGTTTATAAATGGAAACTCATTTTCTCGTAAATGCATCAATAACACAATCTCATCTTACAAAAAAATATTAATGGATCCATCAGAATTTCCTTTCGATATCGAAGTGTACAAAAAACAGTGTGAGCTTGAAGAAAGGTATATCGTACACCGGTTTAGAGAGCGCCGAAAAAAAATTGAGGAAGATCATGCATCTCGTGGCAAGAGAAAATACTTCAACAAAGATCATGTAGCAGCGAATCAAAGGCTGATTGATGACTACTTTGCAAATCAGCCTACATATGATGAAGAAATGTTTCGTCGGCGATTCCGGATGCGAAAACATGTTTTTCTTCAGATCGTCGCAGATCTATCAAGCAGTGACAACTATTTTACCCAACGAGTCGATGCAGCAAATAAGGAAGGTATTTCTCCACTAGCAAAATGCACTACTGCCATGCGGATGTTGGCGTATGGTGTTGCTGCCGACGCGATTGACGAATATATCAAAATAGGAGGTACTACAGCATTGGAGTGCTTGCGCCGTTTCTGTAAAGGAATCATACGCTTGTATGAGAAAGAGAGCTCCAACTCAAGATGACTTGCAAAAAAATTTGCATGTCAGTGAGATGAGAGGGTTTCCAGGGATGATCGGGAGTATTGATTGCATGCATTGGGAATGAAAAAATTGTCCAACGGCATGGGAAGGTCAATTTACTCAGGGAGATAAGGGAACCACCACGGTTATACTTGAAGCAGTTGCATCTCATGATCTGTGGATTTGGCATGCATTTTTTGGATGTCCAGGAACTAGGGGTGGGCAAAAAACCCGGATCCGAAGAACCGAACCGAATCCGAACCGAAAAAGTAGTACTGAACCCGAACCGAAATTGATTAAATATCCGAATGGGTTCAAATTTTTGGTATTTAAAAAACCGAAACCGAACCCGACCCGAACCGAAGTATTTCGGGTACCCGAATATATCCGAAATAGATTTATATACCTATATATATTAACTATTTTTAGATTTATTGTATATTAAAAACATTCATAGTATAAATACTTTTTAGTAATCCAAAATACTTAAAAAATATACAAATAGTCAAACATACATGTCTAAAATAGCTAAAGTATACTCAAAACACCAAAAATATTTAAAATATCTATTGATTCTCAGTCGAAATTTTCAAAATAAATCAATTTATAGGTTAATTTTATATATTTCGACATATGCTATTCAAATTTATATGTAATATGTATTTTGTTTATAGATTTTGAGAAATTTAAAGTATATAATAAATTTTTAAATTTTAAAAATTATTTAAACGGGTTATCCGAATCCGAACCGAACCCGCAAAGATCCGAACCGAACCCGAACCGAAATTTAGAAATATCCGAATGGGGCTGAAATTTTTGAACCCGAAAATCCGAAACCCGATTGGACCTGAACCGAACCCGAATGGGTACCCGAACGCCCACCCCTACCAGGAACATTAAACGATATAAATGTTCTAGATCGTTCGCCGGTGTTCGATGATGTTGAATAAGGTAATTCTCCAAGAGTGAATTTTTTTGTAAACCAACGTCCATATGAAACGGCATACTATCTAGCTGATGGTATTTATCCTCCTTATCCAACTTTCGTCAAATCAATCCGACTTCCTCAAAGTGAACCAGACAAGTTATTTGCAAAATATCAAGAAGGCTATCGGAATGATATCGAGCGTGCATTTGGGGTATTACAGGCTCGGTTTAAAATCATTCGTGAACCAGTTCGCATGTGGGAGATATCATATATGGCTATCATCATGCGGTCATGTATCATATTGCATAATATGATTGTTGAGGATGAACGAGATACATATGCTCAGAATTGGACCGATTATGATCAATCTGAGGCCAGTGGTTCGAGTACACAACAACCATTTTCTACTGCGGTGCTACCCGCATTTGAAAATCATGTACGTACTAGATCTGAATTACGTGATCCAAAGGTGCATTATGAATTGCAATCAGATCTAGTCAAGCACATATGGGCAAAATTTGGAATGTTTCATGGTTAATTTTTTTAAAAAATATATGTGGTTTAAGAGTTTATTGTTTGTGAGTTTAATGTACTAATTAAATAATGTAATTTTATTTTGTGTGTTTAATATTTCTTAATAATATGTGTTTGTATTGTGTGTATTTAAAGTCTCTTAATTTTAATTGTTTTAATAATAATAAGTTTTATATTTTTGAAAATATAATTAGATAAATATCTTACTTAAAAATAATTAAGTTCTTAATTTTAATAATTTATTAATAATTATTTTTGTATCATTTAAAAAGTAAGTTAAGTATAATAATTCTAAATAAATATTATTAAAAATATTTTAAGTTAATTATTAATATGTAATTATTATATTATAAGAAAAATAAATAATGTGAAATAAAAGTTGTGGGGTAGGGTGTTGAATTTTTTAAAACAAACTATTATAGATGTTTAAATTGAAGTGGGTGTTGAATAAATGAAGTGGAAGAAAGAGAAGATGATGTGGAATGTAAAAAGGGGAAAATGAGGGTGTTGAAAGAGGAGAGAGTGTTGAAACCATTGTTGATGGTCTTACATCGCTCGTCAAAGAGTGGAATCTTTTATTTACCCCCATTCCCATCTATATTTCATGATAGTTTGAACATAACATTTTACATTTCAAATTTTCAACCAAGCATCACACAAAGTTTACATGAGTCAACATTGTCTATCTCAAGATATTTCATGATATTTGCTTTGCTCCAATTTTTGCCATCTTGTTGTCGGCCTATCCAATTTCTGTGACGAGTCCTTTTAGTAATTCAAAGATACAATACGCAATTGATATGTTTCTTATATACACACAAAACATCAAAGGTACTAACTTCAACTAGCGCAATTACAGGTGACACGTTGCTCTTGGTACAAACAATTAGAAAACAAAGGTTAGCTCTGTTTTCTTCTCATTGATTCTGCTTGCATCTCTGGAAGAAAAAACGGCATTAATCTTATGAAAATCGGTACATATAGTGGATAAAAGGCAACAACAACAGCAACGCTTTGCTATAGATTCATCCATGGAAACTGTAGTATAAAAACAAAGCAACTTATGCTATAACGTTACATGAGAGAAAAGATACCCACCTGCTCGAGCTCCTTTATAAGAAGATCCGCACAGACATTTTGGTATCTAGGGATAGAAACTATACATAAACATATTCAAACTGCTCTCTAAGATTATGGAAACACTGCTGATCGAAAGGCAGGCTAGTCGGAAGGTTCATCAATCATCTTTACAATGTGCGTACAATCTGTTTCCACCTTCATCGATAGTATGCTCCGATTCTGAGGCATGCCATAGCCCAGAACAGCCCATCCACCTCCGCCTGGAGTGCCGATAAGCTTCTTCTACAACCTCTTTCTCTTTTTTTTTTATCTTACGTCCCATATCATTCAAGAAGTAACAAGCAAGACCGTTACATAACTCGTGATCTTCTAACATGTAAGGATTCGGAGACCCATGGGGGGAGGTAAGAAAACAGCCACCTCCGAGGGTTCATCAACCACCTCTTACATACATCTTTATGATCAGTCTTATCCAAACGAGTACGACACTGAATTAAAGTATTTCGTACTTGCTTTTAACATATAAGAACCCTTTCAACTTAACTTCTAGAATTTTGATAAGCTCTGAGATTTTTTGCAATGTAGGGAAAGCACTATGATTACTTGGCGTAGGTTTTGCCTAGAGACGTGAAGTTCAATCTGCAAAAAAAAAAATCACAATTATTTAAGTGGTTTAAAATAATGGCGTGCCGCAAGGGATGGAAGGAATGAGTCAAGGTGTAGACTTCTGAGCCAAGTAGGGGAGAGTGTGGGGACAATTCATCAGAGAAGACTTGACAAATCAATTGAAAATCCAAAAAGAGTTGACGAAAGACTTGCGAAGCCAGAGCTCTTTATAAAGGAGCCTCATAAACATTACACTTACCACACAAACTTCAGAAAAAAAAAGGATGATGATTCCGAGCCAATCTTTTTTCTTCATCTTCTTTCTTTCCATTATATTCAACACTCTTGCTTCTCCTACTCTCCAAAGGGATGCTCTTTTGGAGTTCAAAAATGAGTTCTCATTCAGTGCACCAGACCCAAAATTCTCAAATCAAACATCCTTAAGTTCGTGGAACACTAGCAGTAGTGATCACTGTTCCTGGAATGGTGTCACATGCAATGCTAATTCCGGTGAGGTGATATCGCTCTTCCTTGACAGCATCTTTCTCAATGGGTCTTTGAAAGCAAACACTAGTCTCTTAAAACTCCAACATCTTCAGAACTTAACCCTTACCTGTTGCAATCTCAGAGGAGAGATTCCTTCTTCACTAGGAAACTTTTCACATCTCATTCAACTTGACCTTTCTCTCAATTACTTGGTAGGTGAAATTCCATGTTCAAGCCTTTCTCATCTCATGCAGCTTGACCTCTCTTGTAATGAGTTGAGAGGTGAAATCCCATCTTCACTAGGAAATCTTTCTCACCTCATAGAGCTTGACCTTTATGGTAATCACTGGATAGGTGAAATTCCATCTTCACTAGGAAACCTGTCCCATCTCAGAAAGCTTGACCTCTCTTATAATGAGTTGAGAGGTGAAATCCCATCTTCACTAGGAAATCTTTTTCACCTCATAGAGCTTGACCTTACTAGTAATAGCTTGATAGGTGAAATTCCATCTTCACTAGGAAACTTGTCCCATCTCACAAAGCTTGATCTTAGTGAGAATCACTTGATAGGTGAAGTTCCACCTTCAATTGGAAACCTAAACCAGCTAACATTTATGAGCTTATACGCAAACAACTTGAGTGGTAACATTCCTAGTTCATTTGCAAATTTCAACAAGCTGTCCTCTTTATCTCTCTCACATAATCAATTCTCCGGTGGAGATTTACCTCTTATACTATCAAATTTAACCAGCTTGTCCTTATTAGACATTTCCAATAATCACTTCAAATCCAAGCTTCCATCTAACATGAGTGGATTCCGATACTTGGAGACATTTGACGTGAGAGGAAACTCTTTTGTCGGGAATGTCCCTACATCCCTCTTTATGATTCCATCGTTACTAGGTGTTTATTTGAGTGAAAACCAATTAGAGGGACCCTTAGAGTTTGGGAATACATCCTCATCGTCTGAGTTAGTCAGCCTACACCTCCCTTCTAACAACTTCCACAGACCAATTCCAGAAGATATATTTAGATTTCTCAAACTCGAAACATTAGATCTTAGCCATAACAGTTTCAGTGGGGCAATCTCTAGATCTATGTCCAAATTAGTCTCCCTCAGGATTCTCGATCTATCCTACAATAAGATGGAAGGTCAAGTACCGAGTTTCTTGTGGAGGATACATGGCTTGAGACTTTCTCATAATTCTTTCAGTGGCCTCGAGGAAGTTGTCGTCAATGGAAGTCACTCTGATCTTGGTTCAAATTCATTTCAAGGAATATCAGAAGTTGATGTTAGTTCAAATGCACTCCAAGGATCATTTCCCCAATGGATCTGTACGTCAACACCATTTTTCTTATTAGATCTGTCAAACAACCATCTCTCTGGTTCCATTCCTTCATGCTTGATGAATCCCAGAAGATTCTCAAATATACTTCTCAGAAACAACAATTTGAGCGGATTCCTCCCAGATATCTTTACCAATGCCTCACGGTTACTATACTTAGATGTCAGTCGTAACCAGTTAATGGGTCAGCTTCCAAAATCACTGATCAGCTGCCAGTATATTCATTATCTGAATCTGAAAGGAAACAAGTTCAAGGACACGTTTCCATCTTGGTTGAGCTCTTTGGGATCACTAAGTGTTCTGATTCTCGGATCAAATGCCTTTTATGGTCCAGTCTCTTCACATGTTGGGTTTCCAAGTCTGCAAATCATTGACATATCGCATAATAGTTTCGATGGAACATTGCCACAAGATTATTTTGTGAAATGGCATGAAATGTCAACAGTGAGGGTAGATTACGAAGGTAGTCGAGGTTCGTTATACATGGGGGGAATCAATCATACGGATTCGATGGATATGATGTATAAAGGTGCAGACACGGAGTTTCCACGGATCTTTATTGGGTATAAAGTCATCGATATTTCTGGAAACAAATTCACTGGACGGATCCCTAAATCAATTGGCTTGTTGAAGGAACTGATTCATGTCAACTTTTCAAGAAATGCATTTACAGGCGATATCCCTCCATCTTTGGCAAATATAACGAAGCTCGAGGCACTAGACCTCTCTCACAATAACCTTTCGGGTAATATTCCTCCCGGTCTTGCCAGCCTCTCCTTCGTCTCATACTTGGACTTCTCCCACAACCTTCTCCAAGGTCCTGTTCCACGAAGCACTCAGTTTCAAAGGCAACATTGTTCTTCGTTCGAGGACAACCTTAGACTCTACGGTCTCGAGGAAATCTGTGGACCGATCCACGTTCCTCAACCTACATCGGGAGATTCACAACAGTCCGAGGAATTTACATCCAAAGAGTCAGAAGAAGTGTTGAACTGGATAGCAGCTGCAGTAGCCTACGTACCTGGTGTGTTCTGTGGACTGGTGACCGGTTATATCTTCTTCACTTCACACAAACACATATGGTTCATGGAAAAGCTCGGTCGAATAATTCGGGTGTCATCATAACTGGTTCGTTAAAGACCATCTCTCTCAACTTTGTTTCTTTAAGTGTCTTGTAAGTCTGTACCTCAATAACTTGTTCGTTAAAGTGTTTTGTGTTTGTACAGGTCCGCACCCCATTCCCATCTATATCTCACGAGTTAACAATGTCTCGCAAAAGATATTCCGTGTAATTCTAAATAGGCAACCAACACTCCATTCTAATCATCGTCTCATTTTACGTCAAAAACTTTGATCAACGACACTAAAATTGTGCCTAAACAATTATAAGCTATATTTTCCCTCCTTGTACAGAGAAGATGATAAACAGAGGTTGCTCTGTTTTGTACCCATTGACTATGCATCCTCATTTGTATGTGCCGCCGTTGCATCTCAAAAAGGGAAAGTTGCATTAAATTAAGATAAATTGATACAGATAAAAGACATTCAACAACAAAGCAGCCTATGCTATAAACCCAATTCAAAGGATAAGAAGAAAAAGACAAATCACAGTCAAAAACAAAGAAGATCATATTCATGGTAACGAAGCAAGAAAGCCAGTTCCTCTAAACTTCTCCTCCATCAAACCATCAATACGAGCCACCATCTCCGTCGTCAAATAATTCTCCCAGTCCCCAACTTTCCCTTTCCTAAAATACGCACTGTTAGCATAAACAGCAGGACGATCCTCCCTATCTTTCTCCCCTTTGTTCGCTTCAAGATTCTTCAAAGTCTCAAAGCTACAAAGCTTCACAACTCTCTCCACAACCCCTCCTTCCTCCTCCTCCTCCGTAAACCCATACCCCATAAACTCAGCCAACCTCTTCACGTACGGCAACGGATCACCCCTCATCGCCTCGTACTTCAAAAACAAAACCTTCTCCGGGTCCTTCTCGTGGGCCTTCCAGTAGCCCAAAACATGATCCAAATAAGGCCCATACACAGACAAGCCTTGACAATACTTATCAAAAGCCTCCTCGATCCCAACGACATCTCCTTGTTGAGACCTCTCCTTGTGAGCGAACGTCCACATGGACACAAACGTGTCCTTAGGGTCTCTCCAAATGTAAACCATCTTGCAACCGGAGTTCAAGATCGACTCCGGTAAGAGATCGTAAGGGATGTGAGTGGAGAAGAGCGTGTTGCCTTCGTCTTTCAGAACGTCGACGCTCGGGAAAAACGGGAAGTCGATCTCGATGTAAGGCACGAACTCGTGAGGGTTGCGTTTGAGGAGAGGGTTAGTTGAGTCGTCTTCGAACTTGGACCGGTTCGCGATGGCGAAGGTTAAGGCCTTGAGCCACGTGGTGCCGGTTTTCGGGTAGCTGCAGACGAAGAAGTCGTTGGGACGGGCTTTGAAGAACTTTTGGGCGTGGAGGAGGCCTTCGAGGAGAGGTTGGAGCCACCAGTGGCCGCCGTACTCGACGAATGGGTCTTTTGGTCGCCAGCCGTTTTGGTGGGGAAGCGTGGCGATGGTTTCTTGGTAGTGTTTTTGGTTTTTTTCGAATTCTGATGGTGGTGGTGATGCCACGACGTCGTTTTGGGGTTTGGATTCCATTTACAGAGAGATGGTTTGTGTTTCTCGTGTTTGCTATGTAAGTAAATCAAATGATCGAATTGTTTGATTACTCGTTGGTTTATGATGCTATAATATATAGTTTTGCTGTGTGGAATATACATAAGTAAGTTGGTGGTGACGGCTGACGGGTGAGTAGAGGATACTAGTTACCAACAACGTGTTATATGTGTTTCACAGTTGCTGGTTTGGTGACTTTGGAGTTTTTATTTAATTAAGAATTAAAAAATCATAATTTAACCCAAAAACGTGTATGTAGTATAATTGGAATTCGCTTAGTTAAATTGAAGCTAGCCTAATTGTAATTGTCATGTATTATAAAAAGTGAAAATCGCTTTAAAAATTATAAAAACTACAACCGCTAACACTTTAAACTTTGAAAATCTTTTTACTAAACATTTTTAACCATCAAGATAATATTTGTATCAAAATGGTACTAGTAACATTTTAAACCTTAGTATAAATTTTTTTATTAGCATTTTATACCATCAAGTCTACTCGAAAAGCTTCAAAGTCTACTTAAAAAGCTACGAGGTTTAAAATGTTAGATAATGACATTTTGATGGGTTTTATGTTGTTTTCTCATTTTAAAATAATTTATCAAATATAGCAACATTTCACAAGTTCTTCCAGTTTGCAAGTTATAGCAGCATGATTTTTACATATAAAGTTCTTACCGGCAAAAATAAGTATACATGTAATCTATTCAACCATAAGTACATTATGGCATCTCTCTCTAATGTATGAATGTCTCTTCAGACCATAAGAAGAGAAGAACACTCTTCAGAGAAAATCTGAATATGACAATTGACAAACTTGACATCTCTACAATATTACAAAAAGAAAACAAAAAGAATCTTCAAAGTGTATAAGGAATCAATGTTTCAAAAGTTCTTTTTTGCTATTAAGCTGTGACACAATCTTGTAAATGAGGATGGCTAGAGTTCAAAAACCTTAACCAGAACGGTTTATACCTACCTATAGCCAGCTTCAGCCAAGGTTTCATGTTACCATTGTAGTGAATCACGGCAGCCGTTTCGATCAAACGGTTATCAACGTTCACATCGTAACCTAAACCTAACACATGCCATCTTCTGTCTAGCGGTTCAGTGAGACCATAGAAAGCCAGTAGACCCGGAGGGAGAGTCCCCAGCTTCCAAAGCGTTCGTTCTACGTTCTGCTCTTGCCAGTAATGGTACCGAGCAGTCACATTCGCTTTCCTCCAAGCGACCAGGTCGAAAACGTTCATACCAAAAGCCCATCCACATGCTTGTGGATCAAACTTCGAGCTGATGAGCGGGTTCGAGAAGTTTAGATACTTGTAATAACGGTGGAAGGCTTCAAGACATGTCTCCACAGCTCCATTGACGTTCCCGTGCAAGTCCAAGGAGAAGAGTGGAGTCAAATCTTTCTGAACAACAACATCATCGTCTAGGAACACAATCTTTTCTAGCTGCGGATAGATCTCGGGGATGTAGAATCTGAGATGGTTTAGTAACGACAAGTACTTCGGGTTCCTCACTTTTGGCTCAGGACTCGTTTCTTGACTTGTCTGGTCTCCGAAGTAGTAAGCTCTTGAATCTGTATCACGAAGTTGCTTAACAACAGGAGAGTACGAAGCATTCAGCCAAGAGAACTCTTCAACGCTCCTGATCTCTATCGCTGAGCCCTTGAAGTCGTTACCTAGAAACCAAGCCTGCATAGCCTTGTAGCTCACTTGATTCGTCACTATGTGGAAAACAAGCTGTTTCGGATGATCAGCATTAGAGACGGTTGAATTAACAACAACCGATGCGGCTATGACATTATCAGTAAAGATGCAGAAATGGTAGAGGTTGTTGTCAACAAGCCTAGGCGAGTTTCTGTTCTCCTCTGCTAGTTTATGTCGCGATGGCTGCTCGGTTAACCAATCAGATGTGAGCTTGACCATCAAACAGTGAAGGCTCTTCGGTAACGCCTCAGCAACCGATTGAGCAAATAACGTGGTCTGAACAGTAGCTGCGGTCGCACGCTCTTCAAGGAACTGGATGTGAGATTTCATAGTCATCATGGTGGTGGCTATGTCGTAATGAGCGTCTTGCGCCTTGTAGATAAGAGTCGAAAGGCCGGTGACGATGGTTTTTGCTTCTTCTAATGAAATGGGCTGACCTCTCATCGCTGCTTTGGAGAGAAGAAGCTGACAGCTTCTGATCTTGGAAGTCAGCTCCCAAGCTAAGTGAAGATTGTTGTGCTCTTTGGCTATAAAAACATAAGCCTTGGCAAGCGTCATCTGCTCTCCTAACTGCCTAGCGAACGAGGAAGCGCTCGTTACCTCTTCCGTGAAGTTTAAACGGGGTGGAGGAGATACGTCTTCGGTTCTTGTCTCCCTTTCCTATCAAAGAAAAGAAGATCAGAGTAAGTTCTTCCTAAGACACAAACACCAAAAAAAAAACATTACTGTATAGATATATTAGCAATGAACATCACCATTTTTTTTTGTTATAACTAATGGCATGTCCTATGTAAGAAACTAGAAATAATTATCAAGAAAAGGTACAAATAATTAACAAGAAAAGTTCAGTCTTGTAAGAAAACACAAAACCAACAAATAATGTCAATAAAGAAACTACAAGTAATTCTTGAAGAGAAAAAAAAAACAGTAACTAAACAATCAAAAGCATTCGATTTAAACCGAACTAATAAGGAGAGAGAAAAACATACGAGTATAAGCTGAGATGGATCTTGTTGTTGTTGATGATGATGGTGAACCATGAAGAGAACCAAACCAGCGAGAGAGAAAGAACCGAGGAGAAGCCATAACCAGCTCAACAACCTCCTTCTAGCTAACCTCCGCCTCCTCATCTTTTATATTCCTCTCTCTCTCTCTCCTTCTTCTTCTTTCTGAATTCGATTTTTACACTAAAACCCCACCAGATTCGAGCAAGGAATTCGAACAAAGAAGAATCTACCGACACGGATTATGAAAATTTGTGATTATGATCTGGCTTTGGCTTCGCTTATCGATTCACTGTCCAAGGCAAATGTTTAATGTTGTTGACAGATCTAAATCTCATTGGCTTACTCCATCACTGTCGAGATCATCAATCCTAAAACTTTTCTTCGCTTTTCTTTTTTTCCAAATTAAACTTTATTTTAATTACATAATGAGACCGGAGTTAGATAAAATCTCTATTAAACACCCTATCTTTCCGTCGGTGTTTAAGATTACTAGAGTAGATCAGTGTTTGCACCAGAAACATAAAAAAACAGACGTAGATGTTATTACTGTATGTCACTGTCATAAAAAAAGTAGTATGTAATAAAATTATATTTTATTTCCTTTTTAAAGGCTAAATTACGAATTTGAATTGTCCTCTAAAACATTCTTGTCTTTCCCAGCTTCTCTATCTTGGCATCTAATCGGGTCGTGCTAGATTGGGAAGCAAATGGGCCTGTGGTCCCATTTCCTTGTTTTCTTTTAAACTCGAACTTTGGGCTTTTACTTAAAAAAAATTTAATAGCATGAGTATTGGTGAACTTCTATTTTTTAATATTTTTTTGTAGGTCAATGAACAGTTATGAATTTTGATGTGCTGTTTTTTATATTAGTGAACCCGAAAAAGGAGTTCATAAAAATAAAATAGTAATATTAATTAAAAAAAAAATTAAAATATTCAAAAAAAGATGAATAAAACATTTTATTGAATACATTAAAAGTTCATTACATAAATTGAGAAATTTATAAACATACATAACTTATTTATTGATTTTCATGACCAAACATTTGCCAAATATTTTCCATTAAATCAGCTTTCAGACGATGATGTTTCTCGCCATCTCGAACTTCTCTCCTCATGGCTAACATATCTGGGGTGACATTAACACTATCTCTGCTTCTCGCCTGCGAACTTCTGCTAGACAGTCATGTCTCAAACTCAGATATATCAATTGGAGCGTATTCGTCTCGTTCATCCTCTACTATCATATTGTGCAATATGACACAAGCCATCATTACTTTTCCAATCTTTTCCAAGTTCCATTGTAGAGTTGGGTTCCTAACAATTGCAAACCTCGATTGCAATACTCCAAAAGCCCGTTCGACATCTTTTCTGGCGGATTCTTGCTTTTCTGCAAATTTATGTGCTTTAGGACCTTGAGGAAGTGAGATGGATTGGATAAATGTTGCCCATGGAGGATAAATGTCGTCAGTGAGATAGTAGGCCATACGATACAAGTGGTTGTTGACCTTGAACTTCACTTTAGGTGCTCGACCATGTATGATATCATCAAAAACTGGTGACCGATCAAGAACATTGATATCGTTGAGGGTACCTGGTAAACCGAAAAATGTGTGTCATATCCAAAGATCTTGTGATGTCACGGCTTCTAAGACAATTGTCGGTTTTCCCGAACCACGTGTGAACTGACCTTTCCAAGCTGTTGGGCAGTTTTTCCACTCCCAGTGCATACAGTCGATGCTGCCTATCATCCCCGGAAAACCCCGTACCTCTCCAATATCGAGTAATCGTTGAAGATCCTCAGTTGTAGGTCTTCGTAGATACTCATCTCCAAAGCATTGTATTATTGCTTCTGTGAATTTTGCCAAACACAAACGTAATGTACTGTCAGCCATCCGGAGATATTCGTCATATGTATCTCCTGACTGACCATATGCGAGCATACTCATCCTCCCGTACACTTTTGAAGTGGAGATAGACTGTTCCTTCCGGTAGCATCTTTTCTTTGCTGAAAGTATGGAACTTCAGTACTTACGCGGTCGACAATGCGAAGGAACAATGGCTTGTTCATTCGAAAACGCCGCCTAAACATATCTTGTGAGTAGGTGGGATTTTCTACGAAGTAGTCGTTGCATAGTTGAATGTGTCCGAGTTCTCGATCTCTTTCAATAAAAGATTGCCTCTTCTTCTTGCTTGTTTGACCATCAAGTATTGTGTCGATGTAATTATCAATTACTTCGTCGACCATTTCCTCAAAAACTTCATCTGCTTCATCACTTGATGAGGAAGACATTGTGGATGTAATTTAGTATTACTCTTTTTGTTCCTACAAAAGGCAACATTTAGTATTAATATATGTTCTTTTGAAAAATATATATTTCTTTCTATATGGTATGGATTTCTATGTTTTTTTCAGTGACTTAAATAATTAAAGGTTTTGATAAAAAAAAATTATAGGTATTTTTTTCAGTTACTTACTTATAACTAATAATTATACTTATGGTAAGCATTTTACCCATAACTTTTATTTTAAATTTTCTTTTCAATTAGAAAATGTAATTTTCTTTTTTATATGGTAAGCTTTTGTAAGTAAATTATAACTAATAATTATACTTATGGTAAGCATTTGTAAGTAAATTATATTTTTAAATATGGAAAGACAATATAATTTAGCAAAGGAGTTAGTTTAGCAAACCGAGTGAGTGTTCTTGACAAGTGATGAGGGAGTCTTGATGACAAGTGATGAGAGAGTCTTGATGACAAGTGAGGCGGGATTGTTGATGCCAACTGATCGAGTGATCAATGCGTGATCGATGGTGATCAATGTGTGATCGATGGTGATCAAGAGAGTGAGAGTGGTGATCAAGTGTGCTGCTAAATGGTGATATTGTTTTAAACAAAAGGTGATCAAGTGGTGATAAAGCAAAACGATAAGAAGAAGAATGGTTGAAACAAAGGAACTATAGAAACAAACAGCTAGGAAGAAGAATGCTTCAAATAACTGAAACACAAAGTTTTTATATATAGAGAGCCATGAACCAAGTTGCTCGGGTACATACCACCCGTGAGTAGAAAAGACAAGTCGAGGGTACATACACCCGTGACAAGCATACATAACCTGTGGGTACATACACCCATAATATCCGATAGTCCTAAACTGAGTGTAGAAACTGACAAAATACTACACTCCCCCGTGACATAATCTAGTAGTACAAGCAACACCATCATACATAAAGCAACACCATCATACTAGTAGTACAACCATCCACGTCCACCTCCAGGAACCCGTGACCTGCAATGAAAAGCTAAAGAGACACAAGGTCTATCAATACACATAATCATAAAAGAAAATAGCAACTAATATCTATACACATAATCTGATTTTTTACCAACTTGAAGCAATTCCGAAATAAGTTTGTTTTTTAGAGCAACTTCTTGATTTGATAGTGTTTCTGATTTTTTTTCCTAGCAGCCTATCAAGCAGTTTCTGTTTGGATAAGTTATTCTTCACAGCTAAAATACTCTCGATTTGATCAAACGTTGCTTCATGGACGTGCTTCTTGCGTTTTGATGCTTTGCTAGCCTTCACACCCGGAGGCCTACCCTCTACCTCGGGACCTACCTCCTCCATGGGTTCCTTCCTTTTCTCCTTACCAGCATCTCTGGACAAAGCAAGTGATCTCCACTTTTGATCAAATCTAAGTTCTCTCCAACAATGTTCAAGGGTGAACATTTGTTGATAGTCATTAACGAAGATGTCATGAGCCGCTTTCATGACATCATTCTCGTTTTGACCACTCGCTTGGTCCTTGATAGCCGCTTCATGGCTTCCAACGAACTTGCACACCTGCTCATTCACCCTTCCCCACATTTGCTTACATTGACTCCACTCCCTAGGGGCGGAGCCAACGAGCAGAGGGCTAGCATTGACATACTCTTCTATACGCTTCCAAAACGAGCCTGCCTTCTGCTCATTACTCACGATTGGATCTTTGCTGGTGTTCAACCAAGCACTGATCAGCACCACATCTTCTTTGGTTGTCCACTTCCGCCTTTCAGCAGGTTTTGGAACCTCAAAGGAACCAATATCTATTGGTTGGGTGCTCTGGGAAGCAATGAGGTTGACAAACCCGGGAGAGTTTAGGGTAAATGGTTCCATTTAGTTTTAGATAGAAGTTTTACAAGTTTGGTGTTTTTCAGATGAGGATTATGACTATGTTTTTATACTACTTTTAGTGTATCAAAGTACAAAAAATTAAATTATGTCTATCTACCAAGCATTGATTAAAGTAGTTTAAGTTTCTTGTGTGTGTTTTAATTACAAGTGTGTGTGTTTGTTGTGTGTGATTTAATAACAAAGATAGCATTGAATGACCATCAAATCAATTTTTAAAATTCAACTACACCGATTTGATTCACAACATTCACTACCATTCAATACGCAACAACCTATAATCAAGAGTGGTTAAACTCTAGCTACCAATTCCATGGCGCCTACTACCTATCTACCAGTGTATTAACCAGTGTATCAAGAGTGGTTACCTTTGTTTTCAGTCGAAGCAAACCTTCTCCAACACCTCAACCTGCACAGAGAGGTTATAAACCTGTCCAGTGAGGTTATCAACCTCCCGAGTGAGGTCTTTCACCTCTCCATGTACAAGACAAAACAATAAGACAGTGTTAAAAACAATTGACTTAATGGAAATTTTATTTAAAAAAAAAATTAAAACAATACCTCCAGTCTTCGAATCTTGTAAGTGAGCTCCGGCACCGAGTTTATCACCACCTCCAGCTCGGTTAGACGCTTTGTGAGGCGTTCGAGCTGCTCCTGGACTCCTATCACCCAAGGCTGACGAAAATGTAATCCATCAGCCTTGGTAACAAGAAAAAAAAGCATGAGTCAGAGACGTTTCATAAAAAAAAATCACACAGTTTTATTGAGAACGAAGACGACCTTACCTTGTAGTTCTTGCAGGTGAAGAACCGCTTCCCAGGATTGGTGTCATACTCGTCCTTCGCACGCACCTCGTGAATAATACTCCCACCACATGGACACCTCGTCGGAATCCCGTACTGAGTATCAACCACATATGAGAGCATGTCGATGTACTCCTTCTTCCTCTTTGTATCTCTTATCTCGTCTGCAGGCTCCATCTGTTTCATAAAAAAAATTAAGAACATAACATTCACAACATTCGATTTATGATCCTTAAATCGATTCTAGGAATTTGAAAAAACCCTAACTAGATACTACAAACTACGATTAAGAACCAAAACCCGATACCCCCACATTGAAATTACGAAATCGAAATACCCTAATTACAAACTCAATCGAATAGAAAACCGGTTTATAAAAGAATCCAGAAGCCGATTAGAAACCAGAAGCCGATTTGAAACCAGAAACCGAAACCCCCTTTTCGATTAAGAACCCTAACCGAAACCCCCAAATCGAATTTACGAAATCACAAAACCCTAACTACAAATTCAATCGATTAGAAAGAATGTTAATCAAAGAACCCAGAAGCATAATTGAAACCAGAATCTGAAACCCCCTTTTCGATTTAGAACCCTAACCCGAAATCCCCAAATCGAATTTACAAAATCGATTTACCCTAACTAGAAACTCAATCGATTACACAAGCTGTTAAAATGGATTTGAAACCATAAATCGAATCCCCCTTTACAATTTTGAACCCTAACCCGAAACCCCCAAATCGAATTTACGAAACCTAAAACACTATCGACCCAGAACCGTTTCAATCAATCGGTGAATCGACCCACAAACTAACCTCATATCGTCTCTGAGGCAGTTAACGGACAGATTCAATCGATTTAATCACTGGATCTCGCATCGCACGAGAATCGCCGCAGAGAAAAGAATACCCTAGGTTTCGAAAAGAAAAGACAAAATGAGAGATATCACTCGAATCCCCTTTTTTCTCCGTCTACACGCAGACTCGCCTGGCCACTCTTGCTGCGACGCGTGGCTTGACCCCGTCTCATACGGGTTCACGAGCAAGAGACAGATCACACGGAAAAACCCATTAAAGTCTTATTTTTAATCAGATGGGCCTATGAACCCGAGCCCGTGATCCTCTCTAAATCCCGCGATGCGGGTGCTTTAACAAAGAGTTAAGCCTAGACCAATTGGAAAGGTTAGATATTTAGTTGGGTATCATTCAAACCATCGTTCTTTCTTCGGGTCCAGAATTTAGATAGGCGTAATATAAGATGGATGATACTAAAATCATCTTAAAAGCTTCCTCTAGCAAGTCAAGAGAAAGATATTTTAATTTTTTTTTGTAAATAAAAGGGTTAAACCCGGATCACTATTGGAACCAGACCTAACCTTCGTGATAGTCGCAAGCCCGCCGATGGACTTCTTCTCCTAGGCATTCAAATGGGTCTTAAAGCATGAACTCATATCCGCATTAGAAAAACAGAACAATGTGACTTAGTCGCATAGCAGGTGGATCGAACCTGAAACGTGTTGGCGTCCCAGTCCCGTCCACTACCACTTGACCACAAGGCCCGTTCAAGATATTTTAATTTTGCTGACAAAAAAAAACCTTCCTCTAGCAAGTCCAGAGAAAATTGTGTTAGGCTTTTTGTCACAAACATATATAATGTACATGTTACTGTTAATGTTAGTAATATATAAAGGATCTCCAATGGTATATTATGTAATTATTCTAGTAAGTGATGAGTTTTTTTAATGGAAAATGTGAAAAACCCCTCTTGTGCAGTATAATGATAATTTTGTGAATATATTACATTTTAAATATTTATTTATTAAAAATAATCGCTTTAAATATATATTGGGGATATTATTTTTCTAATATATATAGATTGTTTCTAATTAAGATACTCCATCTTGGTGTTTTTAATTTTTGATATCAGCTTTGTTAGATAGGCGAAAACACTATTTTGAAAAAGCAAAATCATTCAACTTTAAAATTAATATTATATCTGAAACAAATCTCAGCTTTACTTTTGTCTTTGCACGGTGCTTTCAGAAAGGTTATACAAACAATTTGCATTTCTTCTTATATGTAACCCTTGGAACGTTCAAAGAATGATCACCAACTTTATGTCGGCCTCAAGTCTGATTAGATAATGATAACCGTTCTGAAACAATTTATATTATATTATCTACGAACGTAACTCTTTTTTAATATACTGAAACGGGACGACAAAGTTCCATATCTGGTCCATCTGTTGGATAAAATGATTTTTGGAATTACTTCAGCATTGTTGGTTCGATGGGACGTTGAATCATCTCCTTAAGTAGTCGATATGTTACATCGGATCAGACGACAAGTCACACGATACCAGTCGAGAAATGTCCAAGAACAGATGTAACGTGGACGTAGTAGGTAAATGATGATGTCATAGAACATTAACATGGTCAATGCGATTTTGGGGAAGACATAAAGGGAGCAAAGGAGGCGTCACTCGAAGATTCTCCGCACAAATTAGATTGGGACCACAAAACTTAACATGGAATCCAAAACTTGGAATTGGAAATGAGAGATAGAAGGCTTATTTAGCTATAGGGTACGTATATCTAGTCTTAAGACTAACCGTTCTTAATCATATGTTGATCTTATGGTTTGACAAAAAAAAAGAAAGGATAAAGAATACCGAAAATACTTAATTTGATAGGATCGTTGATCGGTGAAAGTCTGTTAAAGCCTATTATATAGTGAGAATACCGAAAAATACTCTTACGGCAGCGGATAATTTTTGTAACAATTTACCCGAAACTCACAGCTCTATTGGTAAAACTTTATTTCTAGGGGTGTTGAGTCTCAACAACCTAAGGTCATCCACATTGAGAAGTTCATGCACAAACTCTAAGAAAAAAAATATTATAATAAGTTACAGTATTGAACTCTCCTTCTTGCAGGTTCGTGGGGAAGAGCTTTTGACATGTGAAGTTCGTCACAGGACGAAACATGATTCGTCCTGTTATTAGTTTTTTTTTATAAAGAAAAAGCAAACGAAAAAAAATTAAAATAATATAAAAGTAACCAGGTGGCAAATCCCACCCTGGTTTTCTGATGCTCATGGTCTAAGTGAATCAACAACCGAGTCTTGTCATTAATTAGCTAAAAGAGATTAAGAGTTTTGGCCTAGAACTTCTTGCAATTAAAAAAAACTCTTAAATCAATATATCAGTTGCTCGATGCATTTCTAAAAGCTACAAAAAGCTATAGTCTAAGTGTCTAACACAACCCATAAGAAGTTAAAACAATACTAGCAGTAGTGTAAACATGAAATTGACTCTCATGTGCCCGATTAGTTTCGTTGGTACTTGTTTTGCATGTTCCCAATTTATAATTACAATTACAAATATAGAACACTCTCGTTAACAGATCATCACCATTAATAATTATCCATTTTATACGAAACACACATGATGGCAAACTTACAAAATAAGAAAAACTAGAAAACCACGAAAAAGACACGCACATCTATATCACAATACGTATAGTTACGTACACGCTACATGCATGGTTCATCATCAGCCTTATTCAATCAACATCAGGTATATATATATACATGATCAAATTCAAGTGATCATGTGGGATTCGTCAGAAGATTTACTCATGGAAAATAGTTATCAATCTCTTCGAAATCGTCTTGATGTTCATAGACCGGCGTCACCTCGACATCATTGTCTACATCCCCCTGAAGAAACCTCGTAAGTTCATTCACGAACTCAGTGTTCTCAACACAAGACTCTTCCAGCATCATGAAATGTTGGTCATTCAGAAACCCTAAGAATCCGGTATTATCAACACTACAGTACATTAAAGGATCGCTAACCGAGGAATCAGAGAACATGGACGGAGACGACGTAGCGTTACCGTTAACGGTCATCTGGCAGAGAAGATTTGAGGTTGATGTGAAGGAAAAGCTTGTTGACTTATCCGATTCGGAGTCAACGGTGACACTTGTAATAGTAGTTCGTGGGCCACCACTTCCGATAATCTCAGAGAGAACACTCTGGTTGATTTTCTTTCCGAACCTATTAGCTACCTTGTTCAAGAACTTAGCCGATGACAATCCAGACTTCTTGTCATCATTCTTCACCTTAGCATTACCAAGAAGATCATCATCACTGGTTATAGTTTTCTCAATAATGTTTTGTTTATCCTGAATCTCCGGGAGGTTTTCTGATTTGCTGGTTCCGGAGATCAAGCTCTTGTGTGTAACCGGGTCGACACCTTTCTTGATCAAACGTTTTTTGATATGAGTGTTCCAGTAGTTCTTGATTTCGTTATCCGTTCTTCCTGGTAATCCACGAGCTATAGCAGCCCATCTGATTAAACACCATAAAATTGTACAAATAATATATATTAGTCACGATGATCACATGATATGACCATAAAATTGTACAATATAACAATTGGATATTATTCAGAACATTTAAAAAGGGAGGGAGACTAACTTGTTGCCGTGAAGGGCGTGAAGAGAGATGATAGAGCGTTCGTCTTCTTCAGTGAACTCTCCTCTTTTGATGTCAGGTCTTAGATAATTGGCCCATCTCAGTCTGCAGCTTTTGCCACATCTCTTGAGTCCTATTCCATTTAAATAATTGATTTATATTATTTTGGTCAAAATAATTGATTTATATAAAGTATTTTTTTTACTATCGATCACCAATGATTAAAAAGACCAACATTGAATATTCAAAGATAATACAAACAAAATATAAATACCAGCTTTTTCAGGGAGAGTTCGCCATCCACCTTCACCGTGACGGTTAACGTAGGAGACAAGCATCTGATCTTCTTCGGGAGTCCAAGCTCCTTTCTTTAACCCTAGTTCAGCTTTGCAACATGGTGTCCTCACCATTCTTGATTCTTCACAGAGTCTTCGCTTTCTTGATCTATAATATTTTACCTTGGATCGAATTCAAGGGGGTTGTACTCAAGTGAAAATAACAACAAAAGAAAAACAAAATTGGAAACATGAGAGTTGAAACAAAGTGTGAAATGGGACGTATGATCAAAAAGATCGAGCACATGATCTTTTTATTAAAGAATTCAGACATCGGTAGATTCTTCGTATAGACATCTTGCACTTTTGGGGTACTCGAGAACGTTTTAACACTGAACAAGAAGGACACAAAGAGCGAAGAGATCTGTACTTGCTCTGTTCTTACCCCAATGGAAAGAGAGAGAGAGAGAAGCTTTATTTATTTTGGCCGATAGTTGTTCACTTGTTTGTTTCACTTGCAAAGTGAGAAACCATCTTTATTTATGCGTCCTTGTGGTGTGGCTGCCTCCAGTGACATCGTTTTGTAAGTGATTGACACGTGGCTCATCTTCATTCCTTAACAAAGATTTTATTTTGAACAAAAAATCGACTGATAAACTTGGAAAGAAGTGCTAACTTTCTCAGTGGAATTTCGAGATAGACGTCTGATCTTTTCATAAGATAACCTTTTTTTGGCTAAAATTTGGTGCGGTTTAACAATTTATTATTTATGTTGTCAACAAATATTATTACTTTAACATTTTGACCAAAAAAACAAATACTATGACCGAGAGAGCTGTAATAGGTGATTCAAATTTAAATTTTAATTTTCCCTACAGTTTTTAAATCACCAATATATCATACTTTATATTGATTTAAAAAAAATAGTTGCAACATTCTTTTTTTTTTCTTTCTAAAAACTCATCTTTTTAGTTGTAGAATATTTTTAAGCTGCATTATTAATAATAAATCAAAAAAATTACAGCTTAGATTCTACAAAAAAGTTTATATAATTACAGCCGGACCAAATATCTCCGCATAAAATCGCTATTTATCTTTTCGGTTTTTAAAATTAATATTTGAAAAAACTTGTTTGATGTATAAAATCAATTCATATATATATATATATATATATATATATATATATATATATATATATATATATATATATATATATATATTCAATTTCATTTTATAAAATTTGATTCAATAAAATATAATTGCGTAACAAATTAATTGGTAAGCAAAAATATGAGTGATAATTCCAAAAGGAACTGAGTTCACATCTATCATAATTCGAAAAGGAATTGAGTTCACATCTATTATGATAGATCAAATTTTTATTATTAATCATAGCTAATTAATTCACCCCGGCCTTAAGAAAATACTCATAACTTAATTACTGTGAAATTAGGAGAGTTCAGGAGAAACAAGCTTCTGATGATGGGGAAATAAAAAAAAAAATGAAACCGCAAAGATACGTCTCCTTGGTCAGAATGCATTCATTCAACTGTAAAAGATGGAGTGCGAGACTTTTCTCAATACGACTGAAACCTTCAAATTTTTGTTAGGGTTAAATTAAAATTGTAATACAAATCATTAGGCGAAAAATAATTAAAGAAAACAATAGGCAGACTAGACGACACACAAAATGAAAATTCTAGGAAGGTAGTAGTTATATTTATATTATACATACAAAAGTGGTCGTCTTTGAATTAGATAAATTAACCAACAACTTGGTCACTCAAACACTGGAACTTGGACATATTCGAAATGGACCATGCCAAGAAAACTATAAGGAAAGGAACAAAGAAAGAGATAATATAGTTTTCGTAACAATTAGTTTACATTAGTATTTCGTTTGGACAAAACCCAACAATTAGTCAAACATCGTGTTTCTGTCTTCCAGCGAGTCTATTTTATGAAAGGCTTACTACGACTTTATCCATTTAGGCATTTGAAAAAGTGTTGGTCTAGTGTTTTTTTTTTTTTTTTTGAACAAGGTCTAGTGTTATTTATCAATCTAGCTAGTTCTCTAAACCGTATGCTGTAGCACCTATGATGGACAATAAGGGTGCTACACCCGGTCTTTGACTTTTATACTAGAGTTTCTTCTTCTTACATTATAGCGTTAGAGAACGTATTTGATGAATTTGTTTTGTGATGTTCAAAAAAAAATGAATTTGTTTGGTTAAGATGTTCTATAGAAATTGAAATGTGGATAGATTTTGAGCGTGGCAATGTGTGATATTATGGAACCAAAGCTTGTATCTAATCAGAGTGATGATAAAATTCTTACTGAAACTATACAAGATGCGGATAACTGGTCAATATTGCATAGCTCACACAAATGAAAACAGTGGAAAACGAAGAAGAGGACTAAAACCTTTCTTCAATCACTGAACAAGCTTATTTCTTAATCATTTACTTTGCAACTTTGTAATACTTCACAATGGATGGAGTCAGCTGTTGCAAAGGAAATAATGTCTGTCCAAGTAAATATATATACGTTAGAAATGTATTTTTTTACTGGAGCTGAATAACCTAGCAGATAATCATTTTTCATCCAAAACATTAACAGCACTGAAAATAATCAAATAAGAACCTGTAAATGAATTCAACAGAGATTTATAAGTAAAGTATCAAAAATTTACAGCATATTTGAGAGATAATAAAATCAACAAACATAAATTTTTTAAATGATGACAAAATTTTAAATTTTGAAAATTAGAAAACTATCAAATAAAATATTATTGAATAAAAATAAAATCTTATAATATGTAGAGCGAAAATTTGAAATACAGTTTTAATAACACTGGATTTTTAAAATTTAATTAAGAATCATCAATTTAATAACTGATTTATGGCTTTAAATTCTATGACGATATATCATCAACTAACATCCATGTATACGTATGTTTCTAAACACATAGCCCTAAATATTTTGAAACGTGGATTAAGCCCAATTGTTTTTTATAACACTATTTCAAATTTTAGTTTTAAGCAGGAAATCCTAAAAGTTAAAAAATACTAATGTATCAACAAAACCAAAAATTATAAAATGAAGAGTAATTGCATCGGATATACAAGGTAGAAAGAACATTTAGGTTCTAGGTAAAGTGCTTTTTCTCCACAGTATTTCAGTTTTCGATTTTACCGAAATACCCTGCAAACTATATATGCATAGATTATATCGACTAGTCGGACATAAACCATCCTTCCTCTCTTGCAGACACAACAACGATTGCTTATTGTTTGAGCTTGTTTATGTCTGTTTCTTGATTCGGTTACTCAGACTTCTCTTAAACGGAGGTTAGATCTACTTCCGTCGATCAAGATCGTTGCCAAAATCCGCCGTCACTCCTCCGCTTGAAAGCTTCCGTAAACGCCCCAAGCGTATTTCGACGTCACCGGCTTCGGAGAATGTAGATCCGAAATCGAACGTGAGTAGAGATAGGAAGGTGGAAATGAAGAACCAAAATTCGATTTCTAGCCTCGTGACGGAGGCGGAGAGCTGCTTCTTCTCCGATGATGCGCCTAAGATCGGTACGGCGTCGGTTTGCAGAAGGAGAAGAGACATGGAAGACACCGTATCCATCCATCATTCGATTCTTAGCAAAGACTCAGAGAATCTTCACTTCTATGGCGTGTTCGACAGTCACTGTGATAACCCGCCCTTCAGGATAAAATGGTCGAGGAAGTCAAGGTCGGGATATGGAGCCAAGCTTTTGGGAGATTATATATTTGGAGGAATGTTAAGTTTTGATCACACAAAACTTAGCATGGTTCGCAGAAGACAGAAGATTGGTCGAGCATCAACTTGATGATCGAACCGCAGGCGGTACGGGCCAACCGAGAAGTTCGAAGTACGATGTGGACAAGCAATGGATCGTAAGTGAACTATGAGACAACTTAAGCTGCTCTACCTTTCTTAGAAGAGTCTTAGATTGATCAGACGAAGATTTTGGAAGAATCACATTTTTGGAAGCACGACGGTTTAGAAGCTCGACGTTTCAGAAACCCGACGTTTCTTAGCGACTAAGTTTTCCCCGAAACTTCACATCTAGCATCAGAATATTATTTCAGAGATATTATAAGTTCGAAGCAGGACGGGAGTAAGCACGACGGGACTAAGCACGACGGGAAGCAAGCACGACGGGAAAACCCGAAGTTGGTCGAAAACCCTAATTTCGGTTTTACGAAATTATTGGAAGAAGCCGGAGGCTCGGGAAATATTTTTAGAGGATCTCAGTATTCATCAGGAGTTTATTAAAAATATTCAGAGAATCAGAACGGGAGCGGAAAAATATTCAGGATTGATCGCGAGACGAAAATTCACCAAAAAGACCGAAATCGCGCAAATTAACCGAGAAGCTCGAGGTGGCTTGATAAGAACGTGGTGTCAACCATTCATCCTGCTGAGTGTCATCAAAAGGAGGAGGTGTAGGTGTGCATGAGTCAGTTCCATGCAGTTGGACACCCGAAGCACGACATGGCGCGATATCTGCAACCTTCGCATGCGTAACGACACCCAGCGGCCTGTGTGTCGCGATGTAAGCACTCCAGCCATCCTGAATGACATATGGACGTGGTGCTGGCTTCTGGTATGCAGAGGAGTCATGCATGGTGACATTTGGACGCCCATGTGTCGCCGCGCATGCGACCGGAAGCATGCGGGACGACACACAGGCGATGGAGTGGCACCATTTCAATGGCTGGCCATATCTATATAAACCCCAACCCCCTGATCGTTTTCAATCATTCCACACACTCAAACATCACTCTAGAAACGTGCCTTAGAGAGAGAAAGTGAAGTAGAAAAAGAAAGTGAAGGATTTGGAGTTGTATTGAGAGAGTTAGAGCATTTTGAAGAGCTGTTACTCTACCGAAGTCCGAGAAGAACATCCAGAAGCTAGAGGAGGTTCTGTCCAAGTCCTGATTCGTCCATACCAGTCCATTGAAGACAGAGGCATTGGGTTTTGGCTAGGCTCTCTCCGATCAACCAGCTGCAAGAACACTGTGAGTTGGTTTGTTTGAGTTCCACTTGGAACTTAGGATAGATCGAGTTGCATATAGAGTAGTTATCACACTGATGCATGATAGAGTCCTAGGGTTATTTTATTTATTAATTGGACTCAGTTTAGCATGGGCTAAGCTGAGATATAATGGAATTAAGACTGAGTTATAACCTGACTAGGACTAGGATGAATGATGCATAAACCGGTATAGTATGATAAATTATGGCGTAGCTGAATTGTTAGGATTGAGATGCACGTTTTCCTTTATTTACTTATGGGTTGATTAGTATTGGGTTAGACCTGCCTTAGAGATATTAGGACTATTGATTGCTTGGTTTGGCAGTGATTGTTGTTGTGCAGGGATAGTGTTATACAGGAGATCTTAGGCCATATAGGCTGATTTCCTTCCGTGTCGAGTTTAGTACTACGAGTCCTACGCCATATAGGCTGGACTACGAGTACTGGTGTTAGTGTCGTAGACTCCTTAGTGTATTTAAGTTTGTGGTCTTGTTAGGATTAGTGTGTTGAGTGTAGCCGACAGTATGGGCGTAACCCGCACATACTAGGCTTGTTTAGGGGTGATTAGTGTTTCCTCAGCCTCGTACCCAGCGGGTTTAAGGAAACCCCTTATTCGTTGGATCGGGAAGACTCAGAGAGACGGGATCATGGCCTAGGGCTGAGTGATTACACGACGGTGTAATGTGGCAGTGACCCGAAGGACTGTGGGCTGCCGCGCGGTGACCCGAAGGACTGTGGGCCGCGGTCGGTTGAAAGTTCCTTCTTCTGGCCTTTGTGGTAGGAAGATAGGATATTGCCGATGTTGAGGAGGAACACGAGATCACTAGGGCCCATGTTAGAGTATTGAGTCGTAGAGTTAGGATAGTGTGTCGAGTTAGTTTTATTGTGTCGTCTTGAGGGTGAGGAACCCTCGAGATAGCGTTAGCACCGAGATACGGTGCTGATCGAGTCTTGATTGTTAGATTAGGGATCCGTTGAGTAGATGGTCGTTTGGCCATGTCTATTATTAGTATTATTAGATTAAGGTCGAGCATACCTTAATCGGTGCGGTTTTGGGGATTAGCCTTAAAGCTTTATTTTCTGCGCTTAGGCTAGATTGATTGTTATTTTTGGGTTGTCTGAGCTAGCTAGGTTTAGGTGTTTAGGTCGCCAGCTCACTGAGTGACCTTCTGTTACTCACCCAACTCTCGTTGTCTTTTTCAGGAGTTAGGCTGTAGAGATTGGACGCATAGGCCACCGGAGTAGATTTGCAGTGCATTTGGCTACGGTTTGATTTTTATACGATTTATGTTTCTGCTGCATTTTATCAGATTTGGGATCCCTAAAGTATTGCAAATATTCTTGAAAGTATTAGATTTAAATCTTAAAAATTAACGGGTCCAATATGATATTGGTTTAGTCCGAACCGACACAACGTTAGGTCGTTGTACGGGTTGAAAAGCCTTAGGCTTCGATCTAACGGACAACGTTAACTCATGGTACGGGTTGCAAAGCCTTATGCCTTGATTTAGCGGGACGTGTTAGTGGATGAACTAGTCTAGGTTGCGGAGTAAATTCTGCGACTCTGACCGGATCGTTCCTAGCCCGTCACGTAGCGCTTCCGAACCATGGTGTTGGGTTGGACGGTCAGTCATGTTCTTGTTTGATTGTTGGCTGGCCGGCTGGCCTTTCATCTCCAATCCTCGGTATGGGTTAGTTCGTCGGTCATGTTCTTGTTTGATTGTTGGCCGGTGGATCGACCTATGTCTAGGACGGTTCGGGGGTGTTACAGTCACGGCTGCTCTCACGTCACGGAGAAGTGCAGAGAGCGGTTGCATGAGATAGTGAAGCATGAGGTCGAAGCTATGGCCACCGCCGGCGACAACGAGTGTTGGAAGGAGACGATGGCGAAGAGCTTCCAGAAGATGGATGGAGAAGTTAGCCGACGAGACTCTAGAGTGAAGAAGAGCTCCTGCAGATGTGAATTGCAGTCTCCTCAGTGCGACGCCGTTGGATCCACCGCCGTGGTGTCCGTACTCACGCCGGAGAAGATCGTCGTCTCTAATTGCAGCGACTCTCGCGCCGTGCTTTGCCGTAATGGTGTCGCCATCCCTCTTTCTTCAGATCATAAAAAAAATGAGCTGATTAAATTGTATCGTTTTTGTTTAATTTATCCAAGAAGCAATAAACTAAAACATTTAATTTTCACAACATTGTCACTTGTCCCATTGACAGGCCTGACACAACGTGAAACTTTCACGACTGATATATTGGGTACGGGACAATTCTGTAAGTTCCCACCAACACCTTTCGAAGCATAACTAATAAAAAAGATTTGTGATACCACACCTAATTAACTTTGGTTTCTTGTATATTGAGCTAATAGCTCTAAAATAAATTAACACATATATTGTTGACCAAAAAAAAACATATAAATCTGTTATTTTTAAAATATAATTTCTAGCTTTAAGACCCAAAATGTTAAGACCCAATGGTCTATATTAATGTTGGGCTTAGTTAATAAAAATTGAAAAAGAAAAAAATGCTTCCCGTGCCACACTGACACCTATATCTTTTAAGAAGAGTTATTCTTGGGTTCACCCCCTAAGGTGAACCCATAGGTTCACCAACCAATAGTCTTTGAGCATTTGATATTTGATATCTTTTAAATAAGGAAACAAAACTAACCCAAATTAAATGATGTTTTTAGATAAACAAAAAAAATACATAAAAAATATAAAATAGTTACAGAAAATAAATTAATTAATATAGTTAATACCACAAAATAAATACTAAACTATAAATGTTAAATCTTAAATCCCTTAGTAAATTCTTGGATAAATTTTAAAAATTTGATTTAAAAAAAAAACTATTTTAACACAATCAACAAAAAACTATACCCTAAATCCTAATCCTAAACCCTAAACCCTTGGGTAAATCCTAAACCCTTGGGTAAATTTGAAACTCTTGGATAAATCTTAAAATTTAAAATTTAAGATTTATCCAAAGTCTTAAATTTTTCTTTTTTTAAAATAATTTTTTTAGATTAAAAAGTCTTGTTTTTTGTGATTAGTATAAAATTTAAGAATATATTTCGAAAATATTTTTTTTTGATTAAAAAAGTCTTGTTTTTGTGATTAGTGTAATTTTTATTTAATTTCTATTTTGAAAGTATAATATAATTCGATAATATTTTGTTTCCTTTTTTAAAAGATACTAAATCTTAAATAACTCAATTCTATTGGTTGGTGAACCTCTAAGTTCACCTTAGGGGGTGAACCCAAGAATAAGTCTTTTAAGAAAGAAATAAATAAATAATCAAAAGTGGGCCCTCAAAGCTTAATCATCGGGCTGACAAAGCAAATTTTGACCGTTACAAATACATTTTTCAAAAAATAAAAATCCTCTTTGTTTTTTCTTTAATTTTTTTTTTGCTGTTGTCTATCTTCTTGGATCCAAAAACAAAGACTCAAAATAGCAATTTTTCAGTCATCTAACACTTCGAAAGCTTCGTGGGGTTTTGACCAACAACACTCTTCACAGTCCAACCAAATAGCGATTCATCAGTCTCTCTAAAAAGATCCCAAAAACACACACACAGAAGAGTGAAAAGAGAAAGAGAAGAACAATGCCTGTATCGACCAGATCCAAGGCGATGATGAGTCACGAGCAGAGCAGGCAAGAATACACGAATCCACACCAAGGTCTCAAGGAAAAGATGAGAGCTTTGACTCTCTTGTACGAGCAGCAAAAGCGCGCCTCTTTCTCCCTCAGAAACCCTAATCATCATCATCAATCCCCAAAACCCCAAGATCTCAGGTTTAACCCTCCTCACGAAATGCTCGATTCTCGCAAGAAAGCTCATAAAGATCCAACCTTTACCGACGATGAGTCCAAAGAGAACAATGTAGCCGACGCAGATCGGGTTTTCTTCGGTATCAACACGGCCCCTCCGGTTAAGTCTAACTCTACAGTGATTAGAAAGCTCTCAATGGGTAATGCAGCTGAAAAAGGTGAGAACTTTGATGCTTCCGGTGGGAGTAGGATCATGGTGTTCGTTAGGCTTAGACCGATGGGGAAGAAGGAAAGAGAGAACGGGTCGCGATGCTGTGTCAAGGTTTTGAACAAAAGAGATGTTTATCTAACGGAGTTCACTAACGATAACGACTACTTAAGGCTTAAGAGGCTTCGCGTTCGTCATTTCACTTTTGATTCTTCTTTTCCTGAGACCACTACACAACGAGAAGTCTATTCCACCACGTAAGTTTATCTCAAACATAATGTCTATATGCTTAAGAGTCCTTAAGTTGTGTGTGTGTTTTTTTTTCAGAACGGGAGATTTGTTGGAAGCAGTGCTTGAAGGAAGGAACGGTTCTGTTTTCTGCTACGGTGCTACGGGAGCAGGCAAGACTTATACGATGCTGGGGACTGTGGAGAATCCAGGTGTGATGGTTTTAGCGATCAAAGACTTGTTTGCTAAGGTTAGAGAGAGGAGCTTAGATGGGAACCATACTGTTCATCTCTCTTATCTTGAAGTCTATAATGAAACTGTTAGAGACTTGCTTTCTCCTGGTAGACCTCTCATCCTCCGTGAAGATAAACAGGTAAACATAACACTTCAAGTTTGGTTTCTCTTGACAAGAACACATTGGTCTCATTAACTTTTTGTTTGGTTGTATATGATTAAATTAGGGAATCATGGCAGCTGGTCTCACTCAATATAGAGCTTATTCCACGGATGAGGTTACTTGTATTCAATACACTTTTGACTTTGGAAGAAGTGAGAGATCTTGAGACATAAGCTAAGCTTTTGTATTATGGTTTCTTGCAGGTTATGGCTTTGCTCCAAAGGGGAAACCAAAACAGAACTACTGAGCCTACTCGTTGCAATGAGACATCTTCTCGCTCACACGCCATCCTTCAGGTTAATATCACATCTTCCTCAGATCATCTCACTTAGTGGAATGTCTAAATATTTGATCTCTTGTTGTGATTCTATAGGTTGTAGTTGAGTACAAGACTAGAGATGCTTCCATGAATATCATCAGCAGAGTTGGGAAGCTATCTCTCATCGATCTCGCAGGATCAGAGAGAGCCATAGCAACTGATCAAAGGACGCTTAGATCTCTTGAAGGAGCCAACATAAACAGATCGCTTCTTGCGTTAAGTAGTTGCATCAATGCGCTTGTGGAAGGAAAGAAACATATCCCTTACAGAAACTCTAAGCTGACGCAGCTACTCAAAGACTCACTAGGCGGCTCGTGTAACACGGTGATGATTGCTAATATAAGTCCAAGCAATCATTCTTTTGGTGAAACGCAGAACACTCTCCATTGGGCAGACCGAGCCAAGGAGATTCGGGTGAAGGCATGTGAAGTCAACGAAGAGGTGGTGGTTCAAGTGAGTGAGCCTGATCAAGCCAAGCTAGTGTTGGAGCTTCAGGAAGAGAACCGTGAGCTGCGTGTAAAGCTAGCGGAGCAGCAGCAGAAGCTTTTGACTCTTGAAGCAGAGACCTTAGCTAATAACAACAACAACATATCTCCAACACCTCCATCAATCTCATCTCTAATGACTCCACCATCAGCTTTAACAGGGCAACAGAAGAAGAAACCGAGGCATTCATTGTTGGCAGGGACATGTTTCACGCCAGAATCATCCAAAAGGAGGAAAGCAGAAGATGCAGTGAAGGAGCTTCAGCTGACTGTCAAGGCATTGAAGATGGAGATGGAGAGAATGAAGAGGGAACATGTGGTGCAGATGAAGAAGCAAAAGGAAGAGTTCATGAAAGAAGTGTGTAGTAAAAAGATCGAGAAAACTCCAGTCAAAGAGACGACAAGGAGGATTGTCACGAGAGGGAGCTTGAGACCGAAGGAGAAAGAGAAGGAGCTGATAAAAAGTCCTATTCATAGGTTTGCATCTCCAGCTGCAGCAGCTAAAAAGAGAAGCTTCTGGGACATAACCGTAGCAAACAGTCCTTCATTGGATAGAAGGAAAACGAGAAGCCATGTTCTTCCTCCTGTTAATCAAGAAGCTCCTTCAATGCTGCTTCAGGTAAACTTTTTACTATAAAACAGTGATATGCCGTGCTCAACAAGATTCTGTGATTCATCCCTAATATAGATTTTGTTTTTTATTTTTGGGTACAGCCGGGGTTTGCTCGTCCAAGGACAACAACAACAACAACACACATGAAGCATTAAACACACGAGTTTAAAGACTCATCAGATTCAGATGTTTTCAGTGTTTTTGTTTTCTTGTCTGTTTCATCCACTGTTTGCTTAGCATCTGTATTCAATAGGAGCATGATAACAAAAACAAAATAAACTGTTTTTTAACTAATTTTATTTATACAACTCTATTCATCATTCGTACTTCATGATTCCTATTGTTATGTTTTGTCAATTTTTTTTTTTTTAAAAAGAGATCATGTTTGAGAGTCTGAGACTATATTATTGCATACAATGCCATAGTGTACTTTGTGAAGGGTATGGTTTCCTCTTGTACTTGAACGGTTGAACATAAACTTAATTTAGAAACTCGTTAAAGGCCCATTAGATATATTATAACACCTATAAGGCCCATTAGGGCTTCTTGGAAGCTTATCGTCCTTATATTTAAAAGCCATCTAGGGTTTACGCCTCTCTGAGAGATTTTCACAGAGAAGAAAAACAAAAGAGAAAGATGCCGGCGAAGCAGAGGACCCCGAAAGTGAGCCGTAACCCTGATCTAATCAGGGGTGTAGGCAAATACTCTCGCTCGCAGATGTACCACAAGAGAGGCTTGTGGGCTATCAAGGCCAAAAACGGCGGCGTTTTCCCACGTCACGACGCTAAGGCCAAGGTAGCAGCTCCCGTTGAGAAGCCGGCGAAGTTTTATCCGGCGGAAGACGTTAAGAAGCCGCTCGCCAACAGACGCAAACCTAAGCCTACCAAGCTCAAGTAAAATCCATTTTCTTACATCTAGTGCTTTAGTTTAAGATCACGGAGGGAAATGTAAACTGTTTGGTTGGTTCCGACAGATTTTAAGTTAGGATAGATTTGTCGGAAATGTGTGGGGATGGTTCGAAACAGTGGAATCTAGTGTTTGTTGAAATGTAGGTTTAATTGAGATTTGCAAAGTTTGACACTTTATATGCGATTTTGTTATTGTTATTGATGTGTGTTGTTGTGTATGTGCTTGCAGAGCAAGCATTACTCCAGGAACTGTTTTGATCATTCTTGCTGGTAGATTCAAGGGCAAGAGAGTTGTGTTTCTCAAGCAACTTGCTTCCGGTTTGCTTTTGGTTACAGGTGCGTAAAAGTCTTTTGTTTGAATGTATTTGGTTGCTTTCAAGTTGGAAACTTTGTTCATGTAAGACTTGTTTTTTTGTTGATTTCCTTCTTTCAGGACCATTCAAGATCAATGGTGTTCCATTGAGACGTGTTAACCAATCCTATGTGATTGGAACCTCCACCAAGGTTGACATTTCTGGAGTCAGCATCGAGAAGTTCGATGACAAGTACTTCGGAAAGGTTGCTGAGAAGAAAAACAAGAAAGGAGAAGGAGAGTTCTTTGAAGCTGAGAAAGAGGTTTGCATTCCCCTTTGCAAACACAATCGTCTTGCTTGAATCTAATATTTAATGAATCATTTTCTTACAATCATCATACTCTTGTATCCTCAGGTGAAGAAAGAGATCCCACAGGAGAAGAAAGAGGACCAGAAAACTGTTGATGCAGCTTTGATCAAAGCCATTGAAGCAGTGCCTGAGCTCAAGACTTACCTCGGCGCCAGGTTCTCATTGTCCCAAGGAATGAAACCCCATGAGCTCGTTTTCTAGATTTCATCATATCTTTTTGTATCCCATTTTCACTTTTCAAGAACATTTGTTTTCCCCTGACATTTTGTCCTTTTTAAAATTAAAGACTATTTTCTATGGTTCATCAATCATCTATTCTAATATCATAAAGAAAAATAATCATGAATTAATCTTTAAACCGAAATATTCAACAGCAGATCTAGCCATAATATGGGCAAATTCACCAAAGCTAATAACACCATCACCGTTTGTATCAGCTTCTTTGATCATCTCCGTTAGTTCTCTATACGTCAATGGTTGTCCCATCTTGGCCATGGCTCCAGCCAATTCAGCCGCGCTGATGAATCCGTTACCATCTCTATCGAACGATTTGAAAATGTCCATTAACTGCTCGGAGTTGATAAGGACCTCTTCGTTCAGGTCAGGAAGAATGGCTCCTACCAGCTCATCAAACTCGACGTAACCGTTGCCATTTGCGTCCATACTTGCTAACAAAACGTGGACTTGGTCGCCGGATGGTTTGAGACCAAGCGACCGTAGAAGTGCTGCGAGTTCTAAGATGGTTAGGCTTCCATCTCCGTCCATGTCGAACCGATCGAATATGTCTTGTAATTGTCTTATCTGACCTTCCATTGCTTATGAACACAACTCGAAATACGAGAGGTATTAACGATGATCGATGAGAGGAGATTAAGATCGATTTAATTATCTTCTTGGTGATTTTTTTTCCTTTTTGAACAACCTTCTTGGTGAATTTAAGATTGAAATTATGAACTTGTTTTGTATGTTGTAATGTTTTCTTTGTGGCATTAGTTAATTGTTACTGATAAAAATAGGACATAAAAACCAAGATATTTGTCCTAATCAAGAAACCAACGTACAATCAGAAATTTTGACATGTTATAAATGTTTGGTTACTTATGGATTGTGAAATGTGAATAAATTCATGGTGATTTGTTCGAAACAAACATTACATTGTCTTTTTCAAAAAAAAAAAACAAACAAACACTACATTGTCCTAAGAAACCACAAGATAGTTAATAACAAACAAACAAAGAAAAAAAAGACACAGGTGAAATAAAGTGATCATGCGGATTCATTTTTTCTAGCCGTACGATTGTTACGACGAGCACAGCAACCGCAAGAATAGACGGTGATGAGGAGAATAAGGAGACAGATGTTGAAAACAAGAAGATGCCTCCACTTCTCTCTTATGTTGGCTAACACACCCGCTTTGCATGCGTTACAGTTAAAACACAACTCCGTTTGCACGTTACTCCACGCAGTGCAGTCATCGTTATTGGTCGCAATCGTCGTTTCGTTTTTGGCCGGGGGTATCCAAAATGTCGCGTTTCTGAACGTAAAGTTGCAATCCGAAGGTGGCTTACAACAACCAGACTGCGAGAAACACAAGTATTAATACGAAAATGAAAGAGGTTTTGTTCATTATAATTATAAGGTGCTAAAATCACGTAAAACACTATTAACAGAACAATGCATTTTCTTGAATTCAAAGATTGTTTCAAATTGATTAGTTGGTACATAATTTATTTCCTTTTATTTTACAATAATAATAAATTGTAAATTTTGAAATAATTATATTTAGTGAATTTCTATCAGCAAGTAAAATATTTATAATCAAATTTAATATATTATTTTAATTTGTGGGATTTTTTTGAACACTTTCTAAACCTCTACAACATACATTTTTTTAAATAGAAAAAATAAATAAATATACCTGGATTGGAGACAAGTTCTTGTGATAAAACGCATCAGCGATCTGACTAACACGACCATCACTCAAATCATCACAAACGCTAGCCTCAGCCAAACAAGACCTTATACCAACCCATCTCTTCCCACCGACAAAACTGTTAAGCCAAGTCGAGAAATCCACCGTCCTGTACTCTCTATACCCTCGACCAGAGACCACATGACCGGCTCCTTTGTTGGTCACAAAGAAGAGAAACACCGAGAAAACCATAAGCGCAGCAATGCACGCAAACAATATGATCAAGTAGGAGACCATGGCGACATTATCCTTGAAGCAAGATCCTATAACTCCTATTAAAGACACCACGAAGAGGACGATCCCGGTTGTGAGAAGTGGTGCACGTATAGCAGATTCACAGTCAGTCACGTCTTGGTGAACGAACATGTAAATCGAGTAACCAATGGCTGATGCTCCCACTAACATCACCAAGGTGTTGGCTAGTCCCACGACGAAATTGCTCACTCTAAACATTTTTGATCTTTTTTTTTTCTCTTAGAGGTTTGTGTGTTTGATAGTTATGTTCTGTAACGTTTTTGTGTGTATGTAATCGTGGTTATTATGGGACAGAGGGAACGGTTGATTTTTCGAGGTAGTGGGGGATATTAGTGGAGATTATTATTTTGTGCCACAAGAATTAGAGAACGTGTGTGGTTAAGAAGATCCTTTAGTTTAGAGAAATTTTCAAAAAATAAGGCGGTAATTAAAAATTAAAGATATATCTTAAAATTAGCGCATAAGTGTAATGTTTAGGCGCGTCTTAAACCAACTTTTAAAAGAAATATTGTTTCTAAAAAAATGTTTTTTTTTTTATAATCGATTTGCCATAGGGTACTGATTTTTACAACATTGATTTAGAGAGATTAGTTAGTTAGATTTTTTTTAGTTATATTAGATTTTGAATATGAAAGATTGACTATCAATAGGACTATAGTATTGTTTATGTTACAATATACATGCAAAAAAAGGAGAGACATTGTTATATTGATAGTGTATCTATTGAAAAGACTAGAATATGAGTATAAATATAAAATAATGGAAGAATATGAATCAAGTATAAGAGCCACGATAATCATCGGGTTCATCGAACGTGTCATGAACAGACTTAGCAATGACGAGGCTGAGAATAACGAGAAAGAGTGAAGGATAAGCGAAGATGGAGAGATACTTCCACTGATGAACAATGGCTTTCAAGATGCTGAGCTGACAACCTCTGCAACTAAGACAGTAACCGTAAGCACATTCTTCAGGGACATCGTTCGCTATGTGCTGCCGTTTCCAACTCCATTCTCCTGGTGCTCCGAACATTGTCTTCTCTGCACACCCTGGTGGTTGCGCGCAGCAAAACTTCTGTATATTATTACATATGTGTTATTAGAGTTTTTTGATCTTTTATCATTTGTGCTAATATAAATGAGAATGAAAAAGAGCTTTTACCCAGACATTGCTGTTTAGGCTGGCGTTGAAGTTGCAATCATGATTGTGAACGATACAGTGGGTGACACCTGCGAATTTTTTTTCAGAGACTAAACGCCCGAGCAACTGCTTGACGGTCCTGGTGTCCTCAGCTGGATTCTTGGCGATACCAAAAGTTGTGTTGTAGACTAAGCATTTCAAAGAGTAGCCACTAAGGACAACGAAAACGAACATCATGGCGTAGATGTAGAAGGTGAAGACACGTTTTGATCGGCAGCAGATTGCGTAAAGACCAATCTGAGGAAACACAAGCAAGAGTAGGCCAATGAGGACGAAACTGCCAGAGCTTTCTCGGATGCAGTCTGAGACTATTTTCCTGTGATATAAACCTGTTCCCATCATCGTTAACCCTAGGCATATAAGGACTATGGTCGCCATTGTTAGGAACCCCGTTCGTAGCTCCGACATTTTTTTTCTTCTTTCCCTTTGTTATTCTCGAATCCGAGTATGTAAAAAAAGATTTTGCAAAGAAAGTTATGTTTTGGAGTCTTGATGAACGAAGAAGTTGAAACAAATAGACAAACAAAAAGCAAGAACAGAGAGGTGTCAGGTGTTTTTTTTTTTCTGTTTTAAAACCTTAGTTTAGCTTAATGACAGCTTTTCAGGGCTAACTGTTAACCGTTGTGTTATTCCTTTGGCTAAAATGAAGAGTATGGTTATTTCTAAATATAGAGACAAGTAAAATAGACATTTTATAGTAAACAAACTCTTTTGACAAGAGACTTCGAGAAAACAACATGCAAATTTTGAACTCATAACCAAACTATGTATCTACACCAAAAGGACCTTTTTGATTCAGGCAGGTACATTGTTGTTTTGGGAAGGAACTTTTGTTGGGGAGTTCTCTTTGAAATCGAGCATTTTGTTCAAAGCTCCTACATAAGCTTTGACACTCGACACCACAATGTCCATTCCCGCTCCGGTTCCACTGCCAAAAAGACAGACGCAAAAGAGCTTTTCTTTGTCTGTGTTGAAATAGATAAGAGGAAAGACGATTGTTTTTTACCTAAATGTCCTTTGAACTTCTTCACCAGTGAGTGCGTTTGTAGTTGAGTAGTTGTTGTTTCCTCGGATAAGAACTCTCGTGGTTGCAATGGCATCGATGCCTTCTGTTACTGCATTCATTGAGTACTCAAGCAGAGTCGCTGGTTCCTACAATGTGGAAAAGGAAGTTTCTTTAAGTAATATACAGGTTAAGTTAGATGTGTATGTGAGCCTATATAAAGTACCTTGACAATAAGATCGATTGCCTTATAAGCTGAATCGACAGGCCCAGCTCCCATAGAACAGGCGACATGCTCTTTCCCATCAGCATCAGCAAGTTTAACTGTTGCTGTTGAGAGTCCGAGAGTCCCACAAGTTATCTGCATTCCACTTTCAACTAAAATGAGAAAGACAATGAGCAACAAAACAAGTATAAAGAAGGATCATTTTGATCCCAACTTCACCTGAATGTCCAGGAGTTTCCACAAGGCTTCTGGCTGGAAAACCTCATCAGAAACCAAAGCTATTATATCTGCGTCCGTAACTCTCTGAATCATGAGAATAACATATATACGATCAGTTGTACTGGAAACACAACTATAAGTTTGAATAAATAACGCATATGAACCCACTACCTTTTTCCGCTCAGCCACAGATTTGAAGCGCCAGAAAATAGTACTTAGCTGTTCATCATCTAGTACGTAACCAAGCTGGTAGAATGAAAATACAAAACGACATAAATGTCTCTCACAGAGATGGTAATAGAGAGTATGTGTATGGGTATATGATCTATGTGTACCTCAATCAAACGGTCTTTCAACGCATGACGCCCACTGCAATATTATCCAAGCACATCAGAATTAAACTTCAGGTTTCAAGCATATAAGTTGTGTAACTAACTTATGAATTGGCAAACAAAACCGTATGGCTAATCTTGTCTTAAAATATTCAACTTCACATGGTAAATATCCTAATGGTTGAACATATCCACCAAACACAGGCTTGTCGGCTTGTTGCATTGTTTGAACAAGACAGACAAATTGGGAGTTTACAGGCTAAACAAGAAAAGCTTTCATACCTAAGCTTCCCCAAAACAATGCCAGCATCATTAGATCGTTCAAGTCCAATTTCTTCAGGGCATATAATTTCATATGTACCCTTGTGTTTCAGCATTCCATCCTAAAAGAAGCATGAACAGTCATTAAGCGAACCTAGAGAAAGAATCATGAAGATAGGTTGTACAGTTGTGCAGCAGAGTGAGAGAGTGAACGTGCAAATTAAAAGAGTATATATCAATCTGTTGTTAGCCAGACAATGGATGTAAGGGGTGGGGGCATAAGCATATTGAGTAATAAGCTACAGCCAACAAGGAATGTTATACTTTGCAAAGAGTTAAAAAAACAGATTATGCGATAATGTTTCTGAAAAAGAGCAATCTCGTCACAGAAATGATCAAAATTCATATTACAAAGATAATTTCCATCAACTAACTGACCTGATGAATACCACTTTCATGCGCAAAGGCATTGGCTCCTACAATAGCCTTATGGGGCTGTGTATGCATTCCAGTGTAGTCTTCCACCTGAGAAATCAAACCACACGTTATGAGGAACCTTATCTTAGCAATCTACAAACTCTTTCCCCATCTTAAGATAAGAAAATTAATACTTTTCTTCACAGCGTAAATAACGAAGAGTGTACCATCTTGCTTGTCATAACAATGTGCCGAGTATCAATTCCAGTATATAGGCCTCCTAATACATGATCTCCACGGCATTTTATGGCCATCACAACCTAAACAACAGTTACAAAGACAATCTTCAGGTAACAAAATAAGTATTCAAATGCACCACTAGATGATCATGAATGCAACAAAACCTAACCTCTTCTAGTGAAGCGTTTCCAGCTCTTTCACCAATCCCATTGATCGTCACTTCCACTTGCCTTGCACCCGAATGTGCACCCTACATTAAAAAAAAACGATAGTCTAATATCATTCTAACAGCTAAGCTAATCTGATTCCAAGATAAAGAAAAGTTGACAATAATACAGCTAAAGTGTTGGCAGTGGAGAGTCCAAGATCATTCTGGCAATGCGTTGAGATAACAACATTCTCGATCCCAGGAGTATTGGCTTTAATATCAGCAATCAACTGACCAAATTCACTAGGCAACGTTATACCAACAGTATCAGGTATATTGAGCGTCGTCGCTCCAGCTTTTATCACTTCCCCAAGAATCTCATACAAAAACTCTCTCTCCGATCTGAATAAGCATTTACATTTAAACATAATAATTCTATTTACATTTATTCTATTATTACATTTAATAATAATAATAATAATAATAATTCTATTTTTCACCTTCCAGCATCTTCAGGACTAAACTCAACGTCCTCACACCCCAAGCTCCTCGCGAATCTAACCATCTCCCTAGCGATCTCGATCACCTCTTGTTTACTCTTCTTGAGCTTATACTCCAAGTGGATATCACTCGTGGCGATGAAGGTATGGATCCTCGGCCTTTTAGCGTGCTTCACGGCCTCCCACGCCGTCTCGATGTCTCTCTTGTTGCATCTCGAGAGACCGCAGATGACTGGGACGTATCCGTCGCCATCGACGGCGTTTCCGACGGTTTCGGCTATGGATTTGACGGCTTCGAAGTCGTCTTTGGAGGCGGCGGGGAAGCCGGCCTCGATCACGTCGACGCCGAGCTTCGCGAGCTGGCGCGCGATGTCGAGCTTCTCTTTGGAGGTGAGTGTGGCTCCGGGAGACTGCTCGCCGTCGCGGAGAGTGGTGTCGAAGACTCGGACGTAGTTGGGGTCGGGAATGCGGTTGGGGATGTAGTCAGGGCGGCGGGGGCGGGTGAGGGGAGGAGAGGGATCTGAGAGGGAGCACGAGAGGCGGAGGGATTTGATGCGGAGGGAGGAGGAGCGGTGGTGGGATTGTGGGAGACGGAATGAGAGAGGTGAGGGTTTTGAGGAGAAGGAGGGAAGGGAAGGTGTTGGTGATGAGAGGGTAGGGTTTCTAAGAAGCGAAGACGCCATTGGAGAAGAGATGAAGAAAGAGTGGTAAACCTAAAGTGGGACGAGAGAGAAGAAGAAGAAGGGTTCAACGTGGCGGCTGTAACGAGAAATCATCACTCTTTTTTCCTTTATTAAACAGTGAAAAGTGAAAAAGAGACTGGTCCCACTTGAAAACTCCCTCCTTAAATGTTATTTTTAACCACCGCTCTGTTATAATTTTTAACAGCAACGTTACCAAGTAAAATAAGTTTACCGGCTACTTTTTACTCACGAGACTATCCAGCTCAGTTTTTGCGTTAGGCCTAGGCATTTGTAACTGAATCGGAAATCATATCAAAAACTTCAAATCATATATGTAAGAGGGGTATTATATATGTAAGAGGGGTATTATCTAAACACGATCCAAATCCGAATAGTTATCAGATAATCCTAAAATATAATTCAAACAGAATCTGAGTCATGTATCAGAAGATCCAGACCCAAACGCCGATGCCTACTTTGTAGAGTAATCGCAGTTCACAGGAACATAATTGAATTTGAACATGAGTAGCATGTCTCATTACCGACCTTTATGTACATTTTAAAAACAGTTTCAATTGCTTGTATTCGTGTGAAGGAGACATGGACTAGTCAAGGAGTTCGTCTTTAACCCGAAACTGTATTTGACATCACCTCCAGAAATTTGACTTGGAATAATGATACACAAAGAGTACTCTCTATTTAGCTACAAAACCAACTTGCAACCATCTAAACCTGAATAGTTGGACCCGTATATGACCCTGGACGCATGTGAAGCTCATCGGGTGTGTCGATCTGCACAAGCCAAGCGTACTCGTCTTCCTTTCCTTCCACCCTCTTCACTCCTTCCTCCAGTGCTATAAACCAAAGAGAAATCACCAATGGTCAAAGGAAACAGTGTAAACATAATGTTTTCTTCTGAAGAAGGAGAAAGTTTGCATACCGAAAGTGGAGAAAGGATAGTCCATGTAGTAACTACAAGACCTGCCAACGCTTTCGTTGTAAGGAGGTGTGAGAACGTCGAGCACAGCACACGGAGTCAGCGCAGTGAAACAATGGAGATTGCCTCCAGTCTTTGGGTACAACACTGGCAGTTCAGACTGTGGCGTTACAACTTTGTCGCTAACCAGTTTCGCCAACCGTGCTGCTACAAACAGTTGCAAAGAAGTCTTAAATTATCAATCACACAAAAGAGACCACTAGAAACGAGATAACCTTGAGTTTTGTCTTGTGTAACAACACACGGAGGTTCGACCCAATCATAGGCTTTCACATGAAGTGACCCATAGAGGATTTTGCTAAAGACAGTCATCTCTGGATGGTCATGCAACGGAATCACTGAGGATGTTGGGAAGCAGAAGATACACATCTGAAGAAAGAAACAATATAATTTACATTTATTTGATTGTATCACCACCAGTACCAATCTAAAAAAAACACTTACTGTAAAGGTATCACATTCATGAATGTCTAAGAACGTAATCGGCTGAGCCCATCTTCCTACTCTGTTGACACGGCTAACCCCAGAAACTCCATAGCCTCTATCATCATCTTGAGCTTCCTCTTCAAGCCCCACATCTCCAGGACTCACTGAATCTGCAAAATGACCAAAAACCCAAATCACATCTCTGCTTGTAAACACAAAACACTCCCAAAGTTCCCACCTTTAACCATCAATTCATCAATATGAACCCTAAAATTAACTAACCCTATGTGCAATCGAATGATGTATCTATTCTCTTAACGATTTCAAAATTCGTAAATCGGACGAAATTGCAAACCCTAACGCCGAAATCAATCAGAGAGAAAGGGAGAAAAGTAAAATACCAAGCAGAGACATTAGCTTTTGGACAGGTGTGGAAGCAGGAGAAGGAGCTTTCCCAGTGAAAGTGGATTTGCAGAGTTCGTAAAGCTCTTGTAATTTGGGAGGATTCTCTGAATTGCTCGATGCCATGTGGAAGTCTTTCTTGTTAATAAGATTGAACAGAACCTTTTCACCTGCTTTGAACAACCTCGACAACATTCTTCTTCTTTCTTTTTGTGTGTTGGTGTTTGTTCGAATGTTCTTATCCTGGGACTAGTGTGATTAACTTATGTGTTAAAGATGCTCTTTAGTCTCAAACCATTAACGTTTTGCAAAAATGGATTCGCTAATGTTTGACCCAAAAACAAGAGTAAGGATTCGGTCCAAGTAGTGGTGTTCAATCGAGATATCGGTTCGGTTTCGGTTCGGTTTTTTTCGGTATTTCGGTATTTTGATTAGTAAAATACAACTACCATTCTAAAACCATATTCATTTTGGTTCGGTTCGGTTTATATACCGTCGATTTTCGGTTTATTCGGTTTTATACCAAAAATATAATTATTTATTTTGTGATCATATTATATGATATTTAGAGTCATTTTGTCAACACAATTATTTATTAAAAAATATTATATGTTTAAATAAAAGAACAACAAAATAAAAAATGTTTGTACCATGTAATAAAATAATATTAAAATCAAAGCTCGAAATTTTGAAAATAAAAATAAAAAAACTAAAATCAAAACAGAAGTACGAAGCACCAAAAAAAGTTTTTCTATTCTTCCATATTTAGCGTTCATCAAAGTCATGTTTCTTTGATTGAACATGAATCTCTATTCGTTTATAGATTAAAAAGTTGTGAAAAATTTACAATAATTATTGTCCATCAAATTTATAATATTTATTTCAGTTTAGTCAATGCTAAAATAAATCAAAAAGATTAAATAGAAGACTAATAAAATAAGAAATCTCGGTTACGATAAATTGTTATTTAATTTATACTTCAAGTGTTTTACAAATCATGATTTTTTTTATTACTGTAAAAAATATGGAAATTGTTATTAGCAAACAAATTAACATGTGATTTTCATATATCGCTATAAAATATATACATGTTTACATGTTTTTATTTTTGATCGGTTTTATTCGGTTTATTCGGTTTTATCGGTTATATACCAAACCATATCCAAATCCTACGGTTTTTAGAAAATCACATCCATTCGGTTTGTATAGTATATACCAAATCCAAACCACATTGTCTATTTCGGTTCGGTTCAGTTCGGTACGGTTCGGTTTTACCATATTGAACAGCCCTAGGTCCAAGCAATATAATAAAATTTTGTTTAAAATTATATTTTTAATATATTTTATGTTGACTAATAATTAATTATAATTAAAAAACAATTGTATTTGCCAAAATTTTGTCGGTTTAGGATTATTAAAAATCTTATTATATAAAACTTGTTTTCAAAGTTACAAATTAACATGATACAATATCATATGTTAATTAAATATTTAAGACTGTGACATGTGTTAAAATAATAATTTTCTTTAAAAAAATAAACTAAGAAATCATAAATGTTAGTTTTTTTTTTCAAAAACTTTAAAACAAAAAACTGTAAAAAAACAAATATTTCCATAAAAATAATTATTTAATAATAAATTACTTTAAACGTTAGTTTACAATTACTATTTTTTGATCAAAGGTTTATAATTACTATAGGATATATAAAGTGTTGTAAGATTATTTTGTTACAAATTAAAATCATTTTTTCTTATAAACTTATTATATAAAATTTGATTCTTCACAGTTTTCAAGCTCGCGATGCATGACAATTATATATTAAAATTATAACATGTGTTAAATAACAATTTTTTTTTTTTAAAAAAAACAAATAATTTTAAAACTTATTTTCCTTTTTTAAACAAAAAACTATAAAGAAACAAATATTCTCATATAAATAATTGTTTCTTTATTGTATTTATTTTTATTTAAGCGTGTGTTTGAGATAATTATAAGATACAAAATATTTTGTAAGATAATTTCGTTGAAATTAAATTATGTTTTAAAATATTATTTTCGTACAAACTAATTATATAAGTTTGATTGTTAAAAGTTTTCGAAATCGCTACACATGGAAATTATATATTTAGGAGCATAACATGTGTTAAATAAGAATTTTTCTTTAAAAAAAATTAAAACAAAAGAATTTTAAAACTTAGTTTCCTTTTAAAAAAGCCTTAAAAAAACCTTTAAAGAAACAAACATTCCCATATAAATATAATTATTTATTTATAGTGTTTCTTTTTTTAAAACGTGGGTTTAATATAATTATAAGTTACAAAAATGTAGTGTGATAATTTTTTAGAAATTAAAATATTTTTTTTCTTATAAATATTTAATAGTATTTTTCATGTTAAAAATAAATAAATCAAAGAGAACTGTAAAAATTGTATAAGTTAAACAAAAAATTATTGGGTTAAAAATTTATAAAAACTATATAGTATTCCTTTTTTTAAAGAACCTTCTTTTCAAGGTCGAATAAAATATATGGATTTGAGATAATTACATAATCAGTAAACATTGGTTTAATATGAAGAATTTTCTTGGTAACAAAAATAATTACAAGATGATCTTTCTGTTATATAAAGTTTGGTACCCAAAATTGCTAATAAGCATAATCATGACACATGACAATTATATATTTAAGATGATCATATGTATTAAATAACAATTTTTGTTTCTTTTTAAAACTTAAACCAAGAGAATTTTAAGAGTTTTTTGACACATGACAAAAAATGTAATATAATGACATGTCTTACGAAATTCTTAAATATGTAATAATTTAGTATTTGATAGTAGTTTTGCTTTTTTGAATCCTAAAATATTGTAAAATCTTAATGAAACTAATTTTCATTTTTAATAAATCGTCATTTACCTTTTTAAAATCCTGAACAAAAAGAATTATAAAAGAAAAACTGTAGTTTAAAAAAATTATAAAATCCTAATTTTTGATTGCTTACAAATATTATAAAATTAGAATTTTTAGATACATTTATAATATATGAATGTTGTATTTTCCTTGTTTTCTATGATTTTATTATCAATATATGTCTCTCTTTTTTCATTCCTTTAATATAATTTCAAATTTTTTTGTCACTACTATTCTTTGTATTATATTTTTTGGTAGCATTTTTCTGTTATCTTATTCTTCATGAATAGTCATAAGAAAATTATAATGTTTTCATGTTGGGGTTTATATGTGTTTGTTCATTCAGAAATCACATACATATTTGATATTTTTTCAGAGTTTGGTCACTAAAAATTTATTATTATTATTATTATTAACGCCCTAATTGATCTTTACATGTGTTCGGTAAAAAATCAAATTTTATGCATTATTTTATCTCATTTTCTGCTTTACTATGTAGTATTTTTCTTATAGTTCATTTTAGTTAATGTGTTATAATAGAAGATAATATCAAGACACAATGAACTCAGAAAATTAAGTAAAATGAATTATTCAAATAAAAAGTATTTATTGTTATTATAAAGTGAGAATGAAACTATTTTAAAAAAAATAAGTTAATAAAAATATTAAATTAAGAGCATAACAATATGTATGACGTTCGCTTCGACTCACTGTATTTCACTCTAATTCATATTTTCGAAGTTGAGTTTGCTTTAAATTTCCGGATCTATATTTATCTAACCATAAATAAAAAGGTTCTAATAATTGCTTATTCACTAGATTTACATAAACGTATATACCAACCAAAACTTACATGGAAACAAATTTTTATTTCTTAAATAAATTTTACACAATATATAGAAAAATGTTATATTTGCAATAGAAAGTTTTCTAATTTTTATGTTTATCACAAAATTGAAATATCAATCAAAATTCGTGCAACGTACGGATTCATACCTAAGATTGACGATGTGAACAAAACCGTCTTTTGAGCCACTGATGGCGAGACTGGAGTTCGAGTTAATGTCATAGTGCAACCAAATATTATAAGTTGAACATAGATGCTAGAAAGAAAATGAACATACATATATCTCAAGAAACATAGTTTAATACGACCAGGTCAAAGAAATAAGTGCAACATTTTTTCTGTCCGTAAAAAAGAAACAGCAAGATATATTATTAACATGATACCCTCACACAATTAGTTAATAATAAGATCAGAAGTTGTATAGAGATGCTCATGATCAGTTTGATACCGAAAAAGTGGCTCCCTTGCTGGCTTCAGCTAATTAATAGACAGATTTAACTGACTGAAGTGCAAAACATACTACAGTTTGAGAAAAACAGAGACAAAAGATTACAAAAAAATGTATATATATATAATATAAATAAAATAGAATAAACAAAAGACTGGAAATTATAAGTTTAGCAAAAAAAGACTGGAAATTATTTCAGCAATAGACAGGAGCAGAAAATAAGACCTTAAGGCTATATGAGTGGGAGAGAGGATCATCTCTCAATACAACACCAGACCACTCAACCTTCCCCCGAATCTCGCTTTCTTCGTGCCTCTCCCAGGAAATCTCGGCAGACCTAAGCTCCAAACCCTCAGGATATTCAAGCTGCGTGTTCCAAAAGATGACTATGTTCCCAGAAGAGTTGCAGCAGAGTTTGCTAATATCATATTTGACATCGGTCTTGGTTGGTTTACAGGGTTCATAATCTTTTTTACCATACTCCAAGACGTGTCTGAAGCCACAAAAAGACTGTTGAAGCTCTTCCAAGCCCCTCACTTCCTTCCAATCCAACCCATCTGGCTCACACCACAGTATTCTCCCTCGAGTTCCACGACAAAATAACAAATTTCCAATGGCACACCAATCACTTCTGTTTCCGGGGTTAGAATCTCTTTTTCCACTTGTCCATGATTGACATTCACTTGGCAAAGAGCAGAAGCTTTGATCCTCTTCATCAACCACGTAAATCTTCTTCCCTTGTACCACCACACTTTGGTGGATACTGTTGGGCATCATCGGCCAAGTAAAGTTAAGCCAAGTTTGGGTCTTTGGATTATATACTTCTGCACAGTTGGCCTCATCTCTGCACCCTCCGAACACATATATCTTCCCGTCTATAACGTTTGCTGATGCGGAAGCACGAGCCATCTTCATTGACGGGACAGGGCGCCATGTGTGAGAATAACAATCAAGGAACCAGACATTTGGAGTTGGATTGCCGTTTACGATTCCACCAATTACATAAATGCCCCAATCCACCACTACGAAAGAGGATGATTTTAGAGGCTGATAGGGGTTCGATGGAATAGGCCTCAGCTGCCGAGTCCGTGTCAGTACGAACCAGCTTGGGTTTGGGTTAGGCATGATGTTCAGGCATACGTAGAGAGATGCCTCGGTGCAACCTATCAACCACCGTGTGCGGCAGAGCTCAGTGGAAGCAATAAGAGAGCGGTGGCTCTTGGAGACGAGAGATAAGGCCGCGTGGTCATATCTCGTGAGGCGAGCCATGATGCTCAGAGCTACCGCGTCTGGTAACGACGACCACGACGGAGATGCCTTCTCATTCCTTCTTTTCTTGTGCGGTGGTGACCCTTTGGATGCGTAATTGGACATCGTCGACTGAACACAACTCATCTTTGATCTGATCTGATTGTAGGATCTCATGTCGCTGTCAGGAACTGTTTTTATAGAATTTTATGGTTACTTTTCCAGAACGAATAAGGATTATTATTAAAAACCTTAGTTTCCTTTTCTCTTCCTTTGTCGGCAAGGTTTCTAATATCCTTGGAAATGTGGAAAATTTCACATCATACATGATAAAACTGGAAAATTTCAAATTATTGAAATATTATATATATATATATATATATATATATATATATATATATATATATATATATATATATATATATATATATATATTACTTTTTTTTTTAAAAAAGTGGATCACAACATAATAAACAAAAAGTTATGTATGCAACACTAAAAATTTCATACTCCCTCTGTTTTTTATAAGATGTTTTGTAAAATGTTTTTATTTCAATTTGTTTGATGTTTTGAAGTTTTCTATGTAAAATTATTAAAACAAGATTTAAATAAAAAGTTAATGTATAGTTTTTGTTTTATGTGTTCAGAATAGTAATGAACTACTTTTGACCTCATCAGGACTATGACCTCTTCTTTGCATCTTTTCAAAGAGTTGAACGTAATGTCAAGCTCTCCAACATCTCCAAGTTTACACACATAAGAATTATCCAAAAGCATCATTTGCATTACTGCATACATACAGAAACACATCCAAGTTTTACGCACCTTAATCTTGCCAAATATTTAGTTCTCTTGAATTATAAAAGATATTGACAACAGTTGGTTATGAAACTAAAAATTATTGGGAGAATCGAAGAAGGCACTAATGGAAGAAATAATCTGAACACAAAACATAGTTTAACAGAAGAAAGATGAAACATCATATAAACTGGGGACTTTTGACAGAAAACAAAAAGTATCAAGGCCTACATTGACCAATCATCCTCATGAGCAGAGAACCGCCTAGTGGCAATCATCCACCTAAAACATCTTTATCAACTTGCCATGAACCAACATGACCTGCTGGCCTTTTGATTCCACCAATAACTTGCGTCTAATTAACAAATAGAATATTATATAACTTTTTGGTGTAAATGTTCAATATTTATCTAACTTGAATTATAAAAAAAATACTTTATCTGTTCCTAAAAAATCCATATTCTAGGATTTTCACTGATATTAATAAAATATATTAATTTACATAGTTTTTTGTGATTATATTTTTTCCATAGTTTAAACCAATAAAAATCCAATAAGTGCAATTAAGTTTTTTTTGAAATTTTCTATTATTTAATAAAACATGCATTGAAAATGTAAAAAATAAATCTTTTGTAAACAAAATTTTTTATCTACAATATAGATTTTTTTAAGAACGGAGAGAGTATTATTTTTTGAGAATATGAAATTAAAAAAAGAATATATTTAAAGAATTATTTTATTATAGTTAAATTTATCCACAAGATTCACAGGTTACTCCCAAATTTCAGTATAAAATGATACATATTAAATTGTTAATATATCTTGGAGCTTCATATTGTCTTTTCTGCATGGTCGACAAAACGGTTTATGTTACTAATCAAACGTTCATAAAACATATAATATCTTTCAAGTTTCAATTTTTTTTGATCAAATCTTTCAAGTTTTAATTAAAAACATATAATATCAACAAAAAATACAAGTATATTAATCTATAATGCAAAAAAAACTCAAATTGTATAAAAAAGAGTTTTGCACCACATACAAATCAGTGAAAGACACAAGATACACTAGACACGAGCAGCTGCATCGGACCTCCCAACCATATCTTCTCAACATACTCCTTCGCTTTCTTCTCATCATTTCCAAACACATTGCACATCGCCTTCACATACTGAGATGGGAACTTTCCTGTTATCCTCACACGGAACATGACTGCACGAGCCATGTCTCTGCATATCTTTTCCGCAAGAGAGATAAATATTGATGCCGTCTTGGTTTCTTGTGGAGGGCTTGGTGGTTGCGACGTGTCGATGTTTCTTCTTATGCAAGTTTCATGGGAAGAGATAGCAGAGATGGTGAGGAAGGTCGCAAAGAAGAGAATAACGACTATGCTCATGGAAACCTTCATTGCTGCAGTCTTCTCTTGCTGTTTCTATAAAGATTAAAAAATGCACAGACAGTTTATATATAGAGTGAAATAATGAGAGACTTGAAACTTGTTTTCGCATTAAAAGAAGGTTTCAGTTTACTATGTAGTAAATTAAATTTGGGGTTCCAATGTTCATCAGTTTTCAAGTAAAAAACTCACCATAACATGTATGCACATACATGTCCGACATGATCTATCACAATTCACAAATAAGTAACGAACATAACCAAGAAAAGTTTATATTCAGAGGTTGTACTCAACTGTTCTATGGTTGATGCGCATGGTCTTAATGATCTTGGGACTAATCAAGACAGGGCACTTTAACCGAGAAGCTAAAAGATCATCAACTAACCAATTTTCTCTACTTTCTCTTAGCCATTACTCAATTTTTATCAACTCTCAGGAGAGAGCATCAGAACTAAGAGCTTCTGATCTGTCTTTACCGATTTGAATATATAGTCTTAATTACCAGTAGTCTCCACAAGAACAGAACCCATTCTTGAAATGATGAAATCTTTTGTTATCCCTCACTACTATTTCCCTTTCCATAGCCTTGGAGATTAACTTCGCCGCATTGTGGCAGTCCACACAAATCCTAAGGTTCTTGTACACTCTTAGAGTTGTTCCTTCTGAAGTTCTGATCAAGCCGTAGGTAATGGCAAGCTTCTCGCTGTGTCCCCTCAACTGTTCAATCTTCTCCTCTTCACTTAGCTCATGTTGTACTGAGCTAGTGTCTGGTCTGTATCCCAACTTCCATATATCTGTCTCCACTACACTCCAACGACTTTTGATCTCTTCAAAACCGTCTGAGGAACTTTCACCAGCAACAAAGTTAAAAACCTTCCCGTTAAGTTCGATCCATGAGCATCCAGCGTCCTTCCGCAAACTCATCTCCTTCATTCTCTGCCTCACTTTCCTCACCTCATCCCATTTCCCTGATCCTGCATATAAGTTTGAAAGCAGAACATAGTTCTCAGTCCTTTCTGGTTCTAATTCAATTAACTTAGCAGCAATGTCCTCTCCCATTTCCAGATTCTGATGGATTCTACACGAGCTAAGCAGAGAGTTCCAGATTCCAACGTCAGGTTCCTCAGACATCTCTTCTGTGGCAATCTTTAATGCCTTGTCTAGTTTCCCAGCACGGCCTAACATGTCAATAACACAAGCATAATGCTTTAACTTTGGCTTCATCCCAAAAGAGTGCTTCATCTGATCCAGATACCTCACCCCTTCATGAACCAGACCGCTGTGGTTACAAGCCGTTAGAACACCCAAGAATGTCAACTCATCAGGACTATGACCTGTTCTCTGCATCTCTTCAAAGAGTTGGATAGCCTCTTTTGCTAACCCATGTACTCCATATCCCATTATTACAGCATTCCATGATGCCACACCTTTCTCCTTCAGACCATCAAAAACCTTTAACGATTGCGTTACAGAACCGTTCTTGGCATACATATCAATCACTGAACATGCGATAAACGCATTGTCCTGGAGGAGGCGCTTTAAAGCGTAAGCATGCGCTTCTCTCCCCAGCTGAAGAGACGGTAGCAGCGAACAAGCACCAAATACACTCATCATAGAAATCTCACAAGGTTGGACTCCGTACAAAACCATTTGTCTAAAGAGACTCAAAGCTCTCTCAGGAAACCCATTATGAAGGTAACCATTGACCATAGTGTTCCAAGATACTAAGGTTTTATCTTCCATTCGGTCAAATAATACATCTGCAGTGCTTAGCTCCCCACAATGAATGTAAAGTGAGAGTAACGATGTATAAACAAACGAATCTCTTTCTAACCAATTACGGATTATAAACCCATGCACTTCCTTTCCCAAATGTAAGGACTTTAGCTGAGAACAAGCTGAAAGAAGACTAGAAATAGTAAACAAATCAGGTAACAATCCAGAACCTTTCATCTGCAAATAGGCTTCTAAGGACAACCTAGGATCACTGCTCTGAGAATAACCACCAATCAAAGCATTCCAAGAGTTCACTGTTTTACTCCGTATGCTACAAAACACTCGGTGTGCATAACTCAGCGCGCCACACTTTGCATAAGAAGCAACAAAGGCATTTGCTACTAACTCATCGTGCACAAACTCTTGCTTCAAGGAATAACAATGAAGTTCCTTCAAGCTCGGTAAGACTGATTCATCGAAACAAACTGGCACTGCGTTTAGAATGGTTACCTCATCTGCTCTGACATCTTCTCCTCCTGCCAGCATCTGTCTGAGAAGATCAAAAGTCCCATGAACATCCCCCACTGCTGAGAAGCCTCCTATCATTGTATTCCAAGAAACCACATTCTTGTTACTGTTCAGTTTAAAGATAATTTGTGCGTCATTTACGCAACCACATTTGGAGTACATGTCCGTTAAGGCATTGCTAACGACAAGTTCTTTGTCCAAACTCAGTTTCACCGCCCACCCATGAACACATTTCCCTACTCCTATATCTCTTTCCCTCGCACAAACCGGTAACACTGTAGCAAGTGTAGCAACATCCGGCATAAACGCACCATCATCTTCCTCCATCATTTTTCCAAGAAGCAAGAAACATTCCTCCGAGAAACCGTTGTCAGAGAACACTCGAATCATGGAGTTCCAGGACACCAAGTTTCTCTCAGGCATCATTTCAAAGAGTTTCAACGCGTCAGAAACAAAACCGTGTGCTCCATAGAAAGAAACCAACGCGTTACTCACAAAAACATCATCTACCAAACTGGTCTTTACTGCAAACCCATGAACCGCAAGCCCGACCCGGACTTCAGAAACCCCAGCGCAAGCCTTAACCACACAAGGGAAAGTGAAGTTATCCGGTGAAAGATCACTCTCAGTGATCATCTTGATAAACATCTCTATTACGTCGCGGTAAAGCTCGTTTCTTGAGTAAGAGCTGATAACAGCGTTCCACTGGAAGAGATTCTTCTTAAGCAAGGCATCGAAAGCAGACCGCGATTCATCAGGAGAGCCGCACAAGGAGTACATTGTGATAACACGTGTGCAGAGAACATCGTCGTTACTTAACAAAGTGGACTCAGAAACCAGCTGGTGGATCTTTCTCCCCAAGTGAATGTCTTTCCTCCTTCCAGAGGCTTGTAATAGAAGTCCGAGAGCTTCTCGGAGAAGAAGAAACGCATCAGATGTTGATCTCTCCTCTCTGTCGAACTCCTCGATGACTCTAAAGGACTCGTGGAGGTTTCCGGTTTCACATAAACCGGAGACCCGACGAAGGAGATCCTGGCCATTAGTCGAGCTGGAAGTAACGGCGACGGCGTGAGGAATGGTCGTCTTTTTATAGCTCCGGCGAGAGTCCAACAAAGTAGACAGCTGTGGGAGTGGCTGCAGAAGATAAGCCATCAGATAAGTTTCCTTATCCGAACTGAACACGTGTCTAGTCAAAATCTAATTGAGACAGAACTAAGCATATGTTTGGTTTTCTTGTCTGAGAGTGAACTGATTAAACTACTCACCTAACACGCCAAGAATGGAGTAGAAACACTCTTTTGAGTAAAAGAAACATCAAAACAATAAGAGACCCTTAACAAATGTATTGAGTCAGATACAATATTTGAACAAATACTTTCCTAAATTGCTACAAACATTGTCTAACGTACTGATAATAGAAACCACAGTTTATGCTCCACGAAGAGCAAAAGAATCTGCTTCCAACTTCAAGGTCTTTTAAGCTTTGACTTCAACTTGCTTAGGAACATTTTCAACTGGTACCAGCAACCCGAGACCAGTTTTACTGTCAAGAGCTAACTGAGAATCCAGCTTCTCCTTGTACAATGGATTCGACGTCACAATCCGCACACCAGAGTCCTTACGAATCTCCAAAACCTCAGGCAACCCATCAGAACACCCCTTGGACATACCAACATCAATCCTAATAGCTTTCTCATCACACACACCATTAATCCCACCCTCCTGGATCGTATGTCCCATGACCATCCTCTTAACCCCAGGAATAGTAGAAAGAGCATGCTCAAGAGCCGCACAATCACATCTATGAGGCCTCTCATCAGAAAATTTCCTCAACCAAACAACAGAGTCCCCTCCTCTACAATACCCCGGCGCGTATCTCCCACCTCTAAACCCGTTAATCCAACCACTAACCTCCTCATTGATCCTCTCAAGACCATACTCAATATGCTCAGCTAAAAGACCTCCATGAACAAACACGGAGTCTCCAACAACAGCAACCGTCTGGTTCTTGGACAAGAACCTCTTCGCAATCGGACCTTCCGGTCTCAACGCAGCAATCCTCGCCCTAATCCCTTCAAAGCACTCTGCCTTAGCGCGAGGGAAGCTCGTTGGAATCCCTTCGTAAAGATCTTTAACGTTATCAAGACCACGACACAAGCTCTTCATCCTGTTCCCTAGACAATACCAATCCGACCAAACACGAAACTCCTCTAAACCTTCCTTAGTAACAAACCTAAAGTCACCTTCTACATTCATAATCTCATGGTTCCCGTTCATAGCCACAACCTTACCTCCTTCCCTCTCCGCCTCACGCTTCAGCCTCTCCAGGAAATACAGTATCTTCAGCTCGTCGCCGCCGCGATCGAGCACGTCTCCCACCTGGACAACCACCGTGGATCCGCCCGTCCATCTGTCGGAAGAATCGATCAGTCCGGCGATGAGGAAGGCTTGCTTTGACTTCTCGAGGTCGCCGTGGAGGTCGCCGATGGCGACGAGACGGTCCGGTTTCTCGAAACGCGTTTGGGGAGGAGTGTGGTTGATTGGAGTGGTGGGGTGGTGTGGAGGAGAGAAGATACCGGAGAAGGAGTAGTCGACGAAGGCGTCGACGAAGGATGAGATGAGATTGGGAACGTTTTTGCAGATTCCGATTTGGTTTTCTCTGGTTGACATTTCACTGTGGCGGCCAAGGAGGCAAGAGCAATGCAATGCGCTTTGTTTTGTGAAGTCTACAGCTCTTGTCTTTACATAACTACTTCATTTAAAACAATATTAAGTTATTTACTAGATAACATGTATGTGTTTTGTTGGGCGAGGTACCTTGCTACATTTAGGAATTGGGCTTGGTCTTGGATTGTTTAGGCTTTTCTTGTAAACTTATTTTACACTGATTTTTTTTAATTCAGATAAAATATTTCATATTTTCAACACTCTTTGTCCTTAAAAATTCATTTGTGCATTTCAAATTTTTTTCTATAGTTTTATCAAATTTATTTTAAATTTAGTTTTTGTGATTTAGATTTATTTTAAATGAAACTATTTTTAAGGAATTGAGATAATTCAGATCCGTATCATGATTTTGTTGATTTAATCATTTGTTATTTCAGCTTGATTTTATTTTGAAGTTTCATTTAATAAATGTTTTCAAATAATTAATAACGTGAAAGATATTACAAATAATTGCATATATTATATTCTTAAAATTTAATGTGAAATATAAAAACCATAATTTAAGTTGGTATATGACATTTGTCTTCTCGTTGTATTTTTCGTATATATATTGAAAACATTTTTAATATTGGTTATTGGAAAATATTTTAGTAAATATAAAATTTTTGAATATATGCATATGTTAAATCAATTTTTGATATAAATTAAGTGTAAATTATTATTTTGATTTGAAATATTTATATAAATTTAAATTTTATTTTAAGATTATTTTATTCATGTTTCTAAACAATTCTCATTTATTATTAATTTATTGGAAATACAGTGGCTAGATGTGTAAATAAAAGAAAATAAACATCTCCACTATTCATGTTTCCAAACATATCTCATTTATTCTTACTATCATTGTTTCCAAACATCCCCAAAGTGTACTTCAACTTTAATAATATAGACTAGATCTTAACCTGCCCGACTGGACGGGTCTTTGTTTTTATGATATGTATATATTTTGAAAAATAAAAAGTTAATGGACGAAATTTATAATACTTTAGATTAAGATGAGATATTATTTTATATTTAATATGTAGATTTTTATGATATATAAATATTATAGTAGTTTGGGTATCAAGATGAGATATTAAATATTAGTTGCATATTTGAACATAATTTATGTGAAACGAATATTTTTTGTTATTAAGTGATATGTTTAATCTAAAATAAATGTAAATATTAATTCAGTAATTTAACGGGATGAGTATTTTTGTTTCCAAAAAAAAAATTAATGGAATGTGTATCCTTGTTTTCAAACAAAATTTTTAATATAGTATTAACTTTGTTTTCAAACAACTGTAAAATATACTTCAGCTTTTATAAGATAGATTAATTAGATAACATGTATGTGTTTTGTTGGGCTAGGTATCTTGCTTCATTTAGGAATTGGGCTTGGTCTTCGATTGTTTAGGCTTTTCTTGTGATTTTCCCAATTATCAGGTTTACAAACAACTTAACAGTTGGGATAGCTACCTTTTGTAACCCTCATCTTTTCTTTTTGAATGACATTTAACATTCTCAATAGAAAAAAAATGATTCTGTGTTTGTAGATGATCTGTTTAAATGTTTTAAGTCGTTTACTGTTATATATTTATTTGTAACTAGTGAGAGATTCAATGAAATTTATTTACCCCACACATGGAGAAAGAGATAGATTGCTACGACTCTATGCAATTGTATTATTTCATAAGAGCATCTCCAATGGTACTTCAAAATAAAAGGAAACATAAAAGAATGAAAGAAATCCATCTCCAATGATACTTCATTTTGAGAAAAAAATGAAAATATGAACAATATTTCCTCCGAAAAGAAAAAAAAGCATTTCCTCAAATTTGAGGGAACACTATTCACAATCTTATTTTGATGTCAAACTTTTTTATTTGGGCGTTAGAAAGCTTTCACTCGCATCGTCTCAATAGAATCACGATTGCTATTGATGATGCAACTCTCTGATGATGCAACTCTCCCTAAAGTTATACTACGAACAAAGGCTTGGCCGAGTTTTAATGCCAGCATGCAGAGCTTATGAAGAGATTGGAAAAGATTGAATGGTAGAGGGTGTTAAGCGAGGATAGGTCAACAAATAGAAGGGCTTTCTTCATTGCTCAAAGTGTTCTTAAAAGAAGTTATATGCAGTCTTATGTTGCTTCAGGTTTTCCTTTGTGGCTGCGGAATCAGGACTTACCACAGCCCTTCTTCCACGCAGTCCTTCCAAATCTGTTGTCAGCTCTCTTCAGGTAAGTCATACTCATCCTCGCTATCTGGATCAACGTCTTGAAAAGTTCTATTTTCGCCATCTCTCTTCTCTCTCTATCTTCTCTGCTTCTTCTTCTCTTCGTTGTGGGTCTCTCCTCTATAAATGAAGGGGAAAAATGGAGAGGATCACTCACACTCACTGGTTGCCTCCAACGCGCTGTACGTAACGTACAACCTCCCATCCCCTCCTTTTTAAAAAAAAAAAATTACAAAAAAAAAAAGAGAATTGTTGTAATATTAGCATTATTTGGCTAATAGTAAAATAGACCCATTGTGTTTGTATCAATCAAATAATAGGGAAAATGGTATTTTTCGGCCTGAACAATTTCGATCGTGTTTTTTCATACCTGAAAAAAAAGAGTAAGTGTGATATTATACCCAAACTGTAAAATTATTTAAAATTTCTATCCAAACTTTATAATATGAAACAAAATCATATTTTGACTAACAAACCGTTAGTCAACCGTTAGGAAATGAATATTTTTCGGCCTGAGCAATTTATATCGTGTATTTTTAGACCTGGAAAATAATAAGTTTCAGTTTTTGTTTTTCGTTCACATGTGTAGCAGTTTCTTTGAGAGGTTTGAAAATAGTTTCAGATTCCTTGTCTTTATTATTCGCCTACACAGTAAATAGTTTTTTTTAAAAAAACAAAAACACATCAATAGTTTGTACTGAGTTAAATCGTTGCAGTTTTTGGAAATTCATGTTTTGTATGTATGCCTTTTGTACATTAGTTATTACACAACTATTTAGAGGTATGTGTTAACTAATGGCTGAGTTTATGTCAAGAGACCAAACGAGCTCAATGAAGGAGATTGACAAAACTTAAGTTATCTAGATGAAGTCTTCGTTGAGGGAGATTTGATTGTGTGTATGGTTTCATATTTTCACTACAGGCCTCATCTTTATCAGTTATTGTCTCAATTTCATTATTTATTACAAACTTGATTTATGAGTTTCTGTGGTTATTAGGATGGTGTTTTTCCCGTTGTGGGCCTTTCATGGGGTTGTTGCAAGAGGAAGGTTCTCCCTTCCCGCTCCTGCTGCTCCTCGTAATCGTCATGTATGCTCCTTCTTACCTCTTTCAGCAAACTATTACTCAAACAGTGTCTTTCGCATGAACATTTCCAGTAAAAGTTGTTCTGCATTTCTGATAACACTACCGTATGTTTATAAATCCCTTTTGGTGTTACAGTGGTCTCCATGCCATGCTGTTGTCGCCACACCCTTGCTTGTAGCGTTCAAATTACTCCTCTGTATATACCTCGAGAGTTCTTATGGTAAACAACCTCTCCTTTCAAATGCAAAAACAGATTGACTGATATGTAGATACTTTACAAAAATGATGGCTCTGATTCTCATAGTTTGGTCTGGTTACTGTTTGAGTTTGGAGAATACTGGATTAAGGTGGAGAAGATTACAAAAGTAGTTTGATTTTGTATGAAGGATTGGTTCTCATTTTCTTCCATATCATCGGGTTAAGACCTCTTCTGTATCTTAAATGGCAGCTAGCTGGCCACCAGTTATGAGTTTGAAGATTGCATCCCTACCGTTATTGGCATTTGAAGTAACGATACTCATAGACAATCTGAGGTATCGAAACATTAAATGTTTGAGACTTTTGTTACTTTACTTCAGTAAGTTCTCAAGCATAGACATTCCTTTTATGTGTCTTTGAAACACATATCAAACTGAATCATATACATATAAAGTTCCTAACTACGGCAAACTTTCTCTTCAGAATGTGTCGAGCTTTGATGTCAGGAGACGACGACAGCATAAACGATGAAGCATTATGGGAGGCACTTTCTGTAAGTCCACGTGTGTTATGTAAATATTTGGAGGCTTGATCGTTCTATTCATGTAGATTCGTTCAGCTGCTTTAGGCTTCTTGCTCTTTAAATATTCCAATTGTTTTAGTGTATAGGTAAGATCTATATGTTACATATGAATGGCAAACGGTCTCTAATTTTCCTATAGCACAACTTATTAGTACTGATACGATCAATTTATGAAATAAGAAAGGAGAACCATTTGATCAGTTTCTGTAATCTTCCAGCTTCCACAAACACTTGCTTGGGGTTTTCTTTTGATCTTCTGTTGATGGGCACTGGAAGCTGGTTAGTACTGATAATAAATATTTTAGATGGGTTTTTTCCTTGTTGCCTGCAGCATTTCTGGATTGCTATCTCCATGGTGTTCACGTTGGCTGCTACATTCTTTACCCTCCTAAAGCTTACTGGTAATATTGGGTTTTTTGGGATACTTGCCTAAATAGTTTTGTTACTTATCTCTGTCTACTGAATTTCCATCTTCCACGTATAATGTTATTGTGTTCCGTTACTTCTTATCAGTCCTTCCTTGTTTTATTTACAATACACAGGCGACGTTGCTGCTCTCATCTGGTGGGACTTATTTATAAATGTTGGATATGCATTGTCTCTCTTTGTTTAAGACGTTGTAGTAGTTCTCATTTTTGCGGTTGGTGGAAATGATCATTAAGGTAGTATGTGTGAAAATGTATTACCTGCAGAATTGCCGAGTGCTTTGCTTTCCTTGTTTGTACAAAATGGTCCAAGCCAGTGATCCATAGAAGTTCACGCCCCCGAGAAACGGCGTCATCTTGTACCCCTATTAGATATCTTGACTGGAACAGTGGCCTTGTAGTTACTCAGGAACAGGACAGTCACCGAGATGGCCTTGTAATTGCCAATCTCGAGTGAAGGTATTGGAGAGAAGATCCCACATCGAAAATATGAAAGGAACATTAGTAATATATAAGAGACTTGGGTGACTCCACTAATTGTCAATTGATTTTAAGTGGAAACCCAAGAAACTTAACATGGTATCAGAGCTGGCTCAATATCCCAACATTTTAATTCGGCCCGGACAGTGGCCCGATCAACCCATTAGCTGATGGTCTGTAGAAGGCTCAGTTCTCCGAGATCGCTAGAAGATAAAGCATGATCTCGGAGGGGTATGATGGATTCTGCGAGATCAATGGTTAGACCCACCATTATCTCGAGGGAGGGTATTGGAGAGAAGATCCCACATTGGAAATATGAAAGGGACATGAATAATATATAAAGAACTTGGGCCACTCCACTAATTGCCAATTGGTTTTAAGTGGAAGCCCAAGAAACTTATCATGGTATCAGAGCCTCGTTTGTTGACCCAAGTAGGGTGGCCCAAGAAGGGTTTATTATCGGTCCTAAAGTGGGATTCGGTTCGAGATGGACTGATAAGAGCTATCATCTCGAGGGGGCGTGTTGAGATCCCACATTGAAAGTATAAAGGGACCAACACTAATATATATATAGGGTTAGGGCCACTCCAATAATTGCCAATTGATTTCAAATGGAAGCCCAAAAAACTTATCACTCTACAAGATATTGGTGGTCACATGTTGAAAATCCCCGTCATTGTATTTCAAGTTGTCCTTTGCATGCATTTAGAGGTATACACCACATGTCTCTCTATCTTACCACATGGTCTTTGGACATCACCAAAAAAAAAGATTCTGATGGTTTCGGACTTTCAGGGGACTCCTGAAAGAGCTAAGGATATATCTATCCCGGTCCTTTTTTCTCCAATATTCATGTTGCAAGGCCTTGGTGTTCTCTTTGCTGCATCTAAAGTAATAGAGAAGATTGTTGTCTTACTACGCGGGGAAGCTGGTACAGGACTGTATTCTAGATTTTCATCAAGAGCACATGATTGCTTGGGTTTCTTGCACCATGGTTCCAGGTGACAAACAAGTTTTTCTTTATTTCCCCAAAAAGGTTTTGATTTACAAAGGTATACTAGCGAAATTCAAACGATACTCTAATTTGCTCAGGCTATTAGGTTGGTGGTCTATTGATGAAGGAAGCCGGGAGGAACAAGCTCGACTATACGTTGATTAAGAGTCTGGGTGAGTTAGTATAATTCAGCCTTATATATAGTCTTAAAAAATTGTTACTGGACCTACCTGAAGATACATGATGGTATTCTTGTGCAGTTACAATACCTTTAGTGGTCACCCGCCTGAGATATTAAAGAAAATGCCAAAGGAAGATCTTGCTGAAGAGGTTACTTTACTTCTCGACTGTTGTGTGTCTTCTAGTTGCTGTACAACTTAACTGTTGATCACATTCGATCATAATTGATGCCCTGTAGGTGTGGAGACTTCAAGCCGCCCTTGGTGAACAAACCGAAATCACAAAATTCAGCCAGCAAGAATATGAAAGACTGCAAAATGTAAATTTTCTCCTATCCTCTGTACTCTTGTGTATCCATTATTAGCTGTAATGCTTTTCTTTTGGCCCTTCAAAAATTTTCGCTGTTGGTATTTACATTCTTATTCGGCCTAATCCTCTTCCAAATGTGTCTTCACTCCAGGAGAAAGTGTTGTGTAGAGTTTGCTTTGAAAAAGAAATCAGTTTGGTACTGCTTCTATGTAGACACCGTGTTCTCTGCAGGTATGATAACTAATCCATATTGTACTTACACAAGTTTGATTTATCACTTGATTCATCTGGAAATACTATATGAAAAACTAGTTTGTTGCATCACTTGATCATCCATAGCTGACTCAGTTGTCATGTTCATATATGGTTTCTGTGCCATTTTTTATTGTTGCAGAACCTGTTCAGACAAGTGTACAAAGTGTCCGATATGTCGTGTAGCCATTGAAGAACGACTATCTGTATACGATGTTTGACTGCGTTTAAATGTGGCCCATGTTCGAGATTTGGATTTGAGGTTGATGTTCCAGACAATCATTCCTTCTCGTACCATCTTACCATACCGTGTTCCCAAGCTTTTGGATGTGTTTTTGCTGAATCATTTTTATTGTCCGAATCAGCATTAAATGTAAAAAAGTATAGGTATATACATGTCATTTTGTAGAAAACCTCTTACATACAATCTCTTACGAACTGTAGTCGTAACATTCAAAGTTTGTATAATATCTCTCTCCCCCTTCCTGTTCATGAGTCCACGACTTGAACAGCAACGCCTAGACTGTGGAAGAGAACGCAGAACTTATGAGGTTGATCATCCGAATATCTTAAGATCAGCAGAACTACGATGGGCACTCGCAGCCACTGTAACAACTCTTTGATTTTTTCCACCACTAAATAGTTTTTTAATAGATAGTACTTGAAATATTTGTTAATGTCTAACACGCAATAAAGGTAAGGTGAAATATAGCAAGAACAACAATGATAAATCATGAAAGTAACACACTAGCTTAGTTTTCAAGATTTTCTCAGGTTCAACATATCAGAAGCTGTTTTAAGGGCACTTTCTCTGAATGTATGAAGCGCCATGCTCCTCGTACCTTCATGTGTCACCAGAGAAATTAAACATCAGTTTCTAGTTTACAAGTCTGAGGTCAACGAGACGAAGTAAAACAGGAGGGACTTACTCAGATTTGGAGAACCACATCTGCTGAAATGAGCCCAGTGATGCCAATATACTCCCGCCTATCCACACACTGCACATATACATAACATCACATGTTCAGTGTTCAAATTACTCAGATCCAAAGTCTTAATGGTGAGTAATATTGCAGGAGACTGAGTTCGCAGTAAAGATCAACCAATGATCTGGCAACACTCTTAGTTTTTGAATGAAACAATGAAATGTAGAAGAAGAAGTGAAACTATATGTCCAACCTGAATCTTCTTTCTGTTGTGTTACCGCTCGCCAGCACTTTAACTCGAGCCGAGTGAGGAGATTCCTGAAACGAAAAAGAGCAGATGATGAACCATCTTCGAAATCAAGGAATGTTTACAAGCGATAGAAAAACAGAGAGAGAGAGGGCACAATACTTCTATCAAGTCCTTCTCGAGACGTTCTTTCAATTGTTGCATTGAAGAGGTTCCACCAGCAAGCTGGGATAACACAAGAAGAAAAGTATGTTAATATCATCCGCTTCAAAGAAAACTAAAAGGAATTGTTGATGCATAGTTTCACCAATTTAACTAGGGATCTTAAGAGATGATATAGATTGTTATGTTACCAGTATGCTACTATACAACTCTCTCCGAATATCCACATCACATTTGTTGATGCTCTCCATGACCTGTACAAGTTAATAAAATGGAGAGTGGAGTTAAGACTGTAAATGAGGCGAAAAGCAATGCAGTGACTAGAGACTGTGCATATACCATGTGTGGCAGCCCACGAACAGAAGGAATCATGTCTCCATACTTCTCCATACCAGGAATTGTCTGGCAGATGTTTCAATAAACACGATGAGTCAACTTTATAAAATCACAGACTAGCAATTTGGGGCTCAAGAGAAGACACAATCCGTAAGCTTAAATGTCGCCCGGTTTTGGTACCTGAACTATGGACGGGTTGAACATCACATCAGGAATCTTGAACCTATCAGCACCAATCTCAAGCGTCCTGCAGTAGACATGTTTAATAAAATATTGCAAAAGACATGGAAAGTAACAGCAACTGTAGCATATACATTTGAGGCACAAAGAAACAGTAATAGACAAATAAACTGGAGCTTACTGGCCATCAGGAAGCTCGTACGACGTAGTTGGGATGTTTGCATACGATTTGTCTGCAGATAAAAGCATCACATCAGGTAATTTAGAGCTACAAGTTCATTGAACATGTAAAGATAAGAAAAAAGGTACTTAACATTCAACTCTTAAAAATACTCTAAACTTTGAAGAAGAAAAACAAATTTACCAAGGTAGACAGAAGAGAACACAACATACCGTCATAAGGAGTATCAGGAACGCGGCAAATAGAATCCTTGATATCACCCACTATCATCCTCTGTTGAGTAAAACCCCACCAAGTTATAAAACAACAAAACAAAAATCAAGCGAGTTATCATTACCAATTACGAACCTGACAGAAGAGCTTGTAGCTTTCCGTGGTGTCAGGAACACCTATATCTTCAACCTGCAAGGATCCGAAAGGAAGAAATAAGAGAGGATTACACTCCAACGATAAGAGAAAAGCTCTAAGCAGTTTGCTAGTGTCAACTATCCTAATTAAAAATGAGACAAACCCTACAGTTACTCTGTCATTGCTCACTTAAAATATCAAATATACTATGTCAAGAAAACAAAAATCAATTTTCACATCTCTCACGGTTTCTCTCTCAATAAATAAATAATAGTCAATAGCAGTTTCATCCACTGATCCACAAACGAACCTGGAATTCCCCTGGTCGTACTTCCTTTCTCTTGAAAGAGTATCTAGGTCTTATCTGCAAAAGAAATGACCAGAAAAACTCAGGTAAAATGGCTCTACTCAAGAGATATAGAGAACAGTGTAAAAATAGTTTTAACTTACTTTGATTCCTTTACTCTCCAAGCTTTTCAGTAAGCAGTCAGTGAGAAACTCCCCTCCAATTGGAGCTGATACAACCGCCTGCGAATAAAAGCATGGTCAACAAACGGAAAAATAAGAAAGCAGTTCTACATCAGTGCTGTGAAAGTAAAACTAGTCATTATGCACATGGATGCGAATTTATATTAGCTACAGATGACACTGAAAACCAATATGGAAAACTCTCTCTGGCAGCAGAAAATTTAAACCAAAGGAAACAGATTCACAAAGGATGAATGTTAATAAACCTTTTGAAGGACATAACCCTCATGCACCGGTGATATAGTTGTGGATCCTCCACCGCTGCAACACAACAGAGTACATCAATGCCTCTCAGATTAACCACATGAAACAGAAAACAAGCTAAACTTTCACAGCAGATACGACAGACGTGGAAGCTTCCAAATATTCGAGAAAAGTTTTGATGATTTTAAAAGTACAGAACTCTTACCAATCCACAACCAATGAAGTAGCACGCCCAGTAGCAAAAGACGTGAGAACCTAGCAACCAAAAAAAATCATGTAGATAGTTAGAGATCTGGTTTCACAAGAGGGGGGCAAGAAGACAAATGACCCAAGGTAGAGGGAATATACAGGATTCTTAGCCATAAACAAAGCTGGAACTTTGTATTTTTCAAACATAAGCTCTGCCGCTCTGTCAAGAAAATGGTTTGAGAAAATCAGTAACACACTCCAAGAAGAATCAACATAGAAAAAAAAAGCAGAGAAATCAGACTTCTCTCTCTGCTGTTGGGTGTTTAAAGGAGGCTCAGCCAGTAGCATGGGATGCTCCTTAGGATCAATCATCAGGCAACCCCTTCAAATCATACAAAAAATATTTTAGAGATAACATCAAACAAAAGTAAAGAGAAAAAAAAAACTAAATGCTTAACACCGTTACTTGAAAGCATGTTCCCAAATGTTGTCCACCAAATCCCAATCAGAAACTATGCCATCTTTAATGGGTGACAATATCTGTTGACAGAGAATACAAATCTGTAATTCACTAAAACACTTCACAGTTATAAAACATTAATTAATAAAAAGAGGAAAAAAGCTAAGAACCTCCATATGATCCCTGCGGTAATTCAAGGCCTGAGATCCCACATACAGCTTACGTTTCCCCTTTTCTTTTTCAGACTCGTTGGTCTTCGAATCCTCAGAATTCGAATTGTTCTTCGCTGAATCAACATCCACATCCATCGCCTCCACTCCCTCTACTGCCCCAACAACCTTATCAACAACACATGAGAAGGAAAAAAAAAAACCCTAAGTTGTAATTCATATGTCTGCCTTTAACGCAAATCTATATCATAAGAGCCATGAAGCTAATAGAAGCTCAACAATGCTAAAATCAAGGACGATAAGAAGCGCGAAAGAAAGATGGAAAAAAGGAGGGAACTTTACGGAAGGGAAGACGGCCTTGGGAGCATCTTCGCCGGCGTAACCAGCCTTGCAAGTGTGGGAGCCCAAGTCAACGACTATAGCTGACACTTCATCTGTGGAACAAACCCACCACGGAAAGATTCAGACTTTACACGAGTATAGCCCCAGAGATTGGGGAAAATGACGACGAACGAGAAAGCAATTTCAAGGGTTTGGAGAGAAGGAACTCACCACCGCCGTACATGGCTGCCGGAGAGGTCTTCGGAGGAGGGTTTAAACACGGGAGGGGTTCTCTCTGCTTATCTAGGGGTCAGATTGAGAACTGAGCTCAATTTATTTTTTGTCGAGACTAGTGTCCCCTCGCTGAAGAACCTTCGTAAGGTAAACAAACTGAATGATACTCCCTCTGTTTTTTTTATGTAGGTAGTTTTGATTGAATGCACAAACATTAGAAAATTTGTTAGTTATTTTAAAAATAATATTTGATATATAAATTAAATATAACTAAACCAATAGTAAATGAGTTGATATTATTTGATTGGTCATACTATACCCAATAAAGTTAAAGTTGCGTAGAATAATAAAAACTACTTATATTGTGAAACAAACAAATTTCTCTTAAACTACTTACAATATAAAACAGATGGAGTATATTTTAATTTTTTTTTATTAAATCATAACTTTTTTTTTCACTTTTTTTTCGTAGACAAAGTCTGCACTTTTGAATGAGATAATTTATTGTAAATCTTTGATAATAATTTTTTTTATTATAATCAAAGAGCAAATTATGTCAAAGATAATAAATTTTTGATTTTCTTCTGATATACAATTTGCTCAAAGGAAATATGAATTGATTTTCAAAAAATGAATCGGCCTGAAACTCTGTGGTTATGTGATGGAACAATCTCTCTTTTCTCCTTTTTCAGCCAAGTTGTTGCATAGATTTTTGAGTGTTGACAAAGGTTGCACTTTTGTTGAAGCCTTCAAGCAACATAATCCTTATTGCCTCTAACCCTGTTTGAAATGTATAATCCAACTGCAAAGACCAGAAAAAATCAGACTTCTTAATTATCTATATATTTGGTGAAAGTGTTGGGAATATCTTCTATACCTCTTCCTGTTCTTGTTTATTAAACTGGCGAAGAACATAATTGGCTGTATCCATCTTCCCTGGAGGCCGTCCAATCCCTGAGACATGAAATGAAACATATAACGAGTTTCGTAAAGCCCTAAGACGAGAACAGGGACATTGGCTTATATCTTCAAGTGGATGACAATGAAACCGTCACCTATTCTAAGACGGGGAAAATCACGGCTCCCTTTTAGGCGGTCTATAATGCTTCTCATCCTGCAAGTATATGACCAGAACAGTTTCATTAAAATTCTATTCCATGAAAACTTGAGATATTTATATTCTCTATGATTTGATAAGTAAAAACAGTCAAAATCATCCATTCACATTGCTTCTTAAGAGTAATACTTAAGTAAAAACATCCTTAAACAGGTAAAGATATAGAGACAAAAAAGCTCATGTACTTACCCATTGTGACCTCCGTGACCACCTTTTGGCAATAAGCGCAGCTTGCCAAAGGGCAAGTCTAGATCATCGTAAATCTGTACAAGACACAGAAAGTTCTTTTAACCGCAGATGCACAATCTAAATCCAGTTGGTGAGAGTGAGAGATGCGTTACCACAAGAACTTGCTTTAGCGGGATCTTGTAAAAGGAAACAATTTGCCCAACCTTCAAACAATTCCAGCAATCATAATCAAAAAAGAATTAAATTACAAAAATATGATAAACAGAAAAGATTAGTTCATTCCAATTAGCTCACTTACAGACTCACCACTGGCGTTCATGAAAGTTTGAGGTTTCGCCAGCATAATCGGTATGTTTCCAATAACGCCTATGATAGACAAAACCAAATAATCGAAAGACTGTATCAATACCTCTGCTAAAAAACAAATGTAGAGGTGTAGCACTACAGGAAACATCAGAGTGAATTCTCAAAATACAGTTAACCATGGTTTCAACTTTCAATTCCATTCATCAATAAAAATTCATACTTTGAGAAGACCAGTAAAAGATGAAAACTTCACAACGGAATAAGAAAAAAAGAGAGAACCTTTGCCAAACAAGGCCTTGAAGTTAACAGTGTTCATAGATATCCCTTCTGCTTCAGCCAAAGCATCCACCATCTCAAACCCAATCTGCGATCCATCAACAAGAACGTTAGCAAGCCCAAAAAGAAGAGCATGAAGGAAAGATACAGCTAAGAGAGAGAGAGAGAGATACGTTGTGGCGAGTGCCCTGGTACTTTTTCCCGGGATTCCCCAAACCGACTATGAGCCACGGGAGCTGCGGAGGCGGAGACTTTGGCTTCGGGGAAGGTACCGTAACCTGAGGTAACTCCGATTCCGATTGAGAGGAGAATGAATTCGTTAGAGACGAAAACAATTGAGAAGATGATGACGACGAAGAAGACTGAGACATCAATCCTTCACTTCCTCTTGTTGTCAGCTTCCGACAAGGAGTTGTGGATAACGACGAAGACAATGCCGGTGATCGGAAGAACAGTGTGCAGCAACGGCCAGAAGGGAGGAGGCCTAGATTTGCGATTTTAGAGGGAAAGACTGCAGCTTTCATTGTTTGTTTTATTCTTCCTCTGCTGTGAATTAGGGTTTAGTTCATCCTCTCCGAAATAGTATTGGATTTGGATTCCTTCTCTTGGTGGGACGTCAAATGTGTCAACTAAAGATAACTGTGAAGGAAAAAAAAGTGGCGGGGCTAAAACGTAAAAATTCCAAAATAGTATTTAAATAGGAAAAAAATGTGCGCCGTTGCCGGGGATCGAACCCGGGTCACCCGCGTGACAGGCGGGAATACTTACCACTATACTACAACGACTTTGTTGTTAGTAATTCCACAGATAAAATAATAATTTAAAAAACACAAAATGTATACGGTCGAAGGCAAAGCCGTTAATCGAATCGAGGATTCGTTTACACTTTACTTTACATACACACTCAGGCAATAACAGCCTCTTTGAAATTCGCAACCTCACACAACTCATCATACGCATTCACCAGATTCTCCAGCCTCGCCACGAACTCAATCAGCAACGAAGCGAACGTAGCCAGAGACAGAGCACTCGCGCTCCTATACCTCTTCGCCGCCTCATCCCCCGGCGGCAGCATCAGAGACGCCCGACTAAGCCACGACGGCTGTTGCTGTATCTCCGTCCTCGACTGCTGGCTCTGGATCGTCGCCAACCCCGCCGGATTCGGATTCTTCGAAGCGGTTACAACAACAACATCCCAGTTCTTAGGCGGACGAATCGTCGCTTCGCTCTGCGACTTATGCGCCAGGATCCTCCGACTCACATCCTCGTCGAGGTCTTTGAGATCGTCGTCGGTTAGGTCCTTCGATCGATTCCCGATCTCCCAAGTATCGGCGTTGACGAGAAGGTACGATTTCTTGTCGATTTTGCTTTGAAGCTCTTCAGCCGCTTGGTGGATCTCGTGGAGGATGTCTTCGATAGGGTTTAGCCTCTCCATTTTCTTTAGTTTCTCTCCGATGAATCTCAGTACTTTCGCTCCTTCGACTCCCACTCTTTGTAGCTCGTTACGAAACACGCTTCGTTTCTCCTCTGCAGCCTAGCGTTACAATTGTATAATAATTATAATACTCTTTAGGTTTGTAGTTTTAAATAGGGAATAATAAGCATATGTTCTAATGTAATGTAACCTGAATCTCTGAGAGAATGCATCCATGTAGTGCCATGACCATGAATGCACAGTGTCTCAGTGCGCCGCCTACTCTCACGTACGCCTTCCATGGGTATCTGAAGGATCTGTATGGACCGTGTGGTGGCTCCCATGAAGCAAACCCCATCTTCACACATCACATCAAACAAATTAAGAGATAAGATATGAGATTTTTGAAGTACGCTGGTGTGATTAATGATGAGCGAAGAGAAACTCTACCAGAGTGTCTTCTTGGCTTGTTGATTGAACTGCTGATCTGTAACCACTGTATACTGGATCGTCCGCGACAGCTTCATAGACCAGCATCCTGGATGGGATTGTATCATATGCTACGCAATTGAGATATGCATTCACACAACCTGCACCCAAAGGAGTATTTTCTACGGGTTGGATTTGACAATTGACAAAAGAATCAGGCTAAGCTTTTCAACTAGAGTCAGAGAGATGGAGAGCTGAGTAATAAACCTTCCAAAGAAGTGGCGACATTCGCAAAGTTCTTTGCGATCAAGTTGTGGAGATCATCCCCAGCCCATATGGGGTAAATGCAAGTGTTGACGAGGAGGCCAATGCCGCCACCAAGTGCTATCATAAGGAACCTTGAGACAGCTGTTTCCATGAATTCCCCTGTTCTGTATCCCGATACTATTACGTAGCAATAGGTCAGCAAGAACACCCGGAATCCGTACTCGTACGGCTTCATCGTTGGATATAGCTTTGCATAAGTCCCAAAGAAGGCTGAGATAGGAGCAGGCACACAGTATTGTTAGTAGTTTCAAAGGTGTGGGAGCTTTATGTTAGACTAGATGATCCATACCTACGACGAAGATGCTAACAGAGTTGAAAACCTCTGCCCACTGTCCAGTCAATGCGGAGATCTCAGCCATGCCAAGTGCCAACGCTCCTGCAGATAACGTTCCTAGTCCTCGGTTACATCCTTTGCTAAACGTGGCTCCTACACAAAAGAAGAGATGGTTTGACATCAGGTATTGAATTTGTTAGAATGTTGTTAACTCTGTTGCGTTTACCTATGCTGAACTCGAAGACAACAACTATTGTCAGAATTGCCCAGAGATAGTGGTTGCTGAGCTCTGATCCTGGGAGCTTAAAGAAGACGAGAATGGAGACGAGTGTCAGAGCCAAACCCATCTTAGCTGAGAATATAATCTTCCTCGGGTCAGACGTTCCCATCTCCCAAGCCGTAACCAGAACATCATGTGATTTCGTCAAAAGCGCAGTGATCTTGTCGGAGAAATACCTGCAAAACAACACCCTAGGCATTTCAAGTCAAACCATTTTTAGCTGTTGTTAAACGACTCCGATTTTGGTTCCACGAGGCCATCAGAATCAAGAAAAGGGCTTCGGAAAAAATCTGGTCAACATAGTTTCTGGAGGTAAATTAGAGATTGTAGGTAGATAAATAACCTGTAGGAGCAGCAACGGACGGGAGTTTTGTCCTCGCCGACATAGGAAGAATAGTCTCCTGTCGGCTGTGGGAGAAGCCTATCCCTTATGCTTTGTCTAAACGAACCATCGAACATACTACTCCGCCTGAAAGATACGTCAAACATGCTGCCCCGCCTGAAAGATTCCAGCCCTGGTGCCGCCATTTCTTGTTCTTGATTCTGATGATCTCTCAAGAGAGGAACAGAGACGGGAGGTTTTGGAAGAAGAGGTTCTATTTCTTGTGCATTGTGGTTTTAAGGACGCCTAGCTCATGATTTGTACCATTACACGATGTTGCCATCAATGAAAACCCCCCAGATTCCAAAAGTGGAAAACTTTTCGATATTGTAAAGAAATGGTTTGCAAATCTTGTATAGTTGGTATGCACGTCTTTGAACACGTTGTCGTGTTTAATTACAGTTATTATCCACACATAATCTAAAAACTGTTTATTATAACACCAAAAATAAACAGTCAAACCGACAAATTTATAACAGCAAAGACTCATACATGACGAGACACAACATGAAGAACTTCAAGTGTTGCTCAGAACAACACACATATTTTGCATGATATGTAAATTTCAGTTGCACAATAAACTCATTGAATCCAACCTTAAATACTGCTCCTCTTCTATGAACCCTAGCAACCTCCATCATTGTAAGAAACTTATTATCCAAGTAATTGTCAAGAGAATACACAAAAATGGCATCTTCAAGTGTCTTTATCACTGTCTTAATCTCCCTGGTTCCACTCTTCCTCCAACCAGGTCTCGCTCAAGTTCAGAGTCCTCCAGCTTCTTGTACTTCTCTTCTGTTAGCTCTGGCTCCATGTGGTCCATTCGTGCAGGGCTTTGTCCAGTTCCCGGCTCAGCCATGCTGCGGTAGCCTGAGCCAGATCTACAGCCAACAACCGACCTGCCTGTGTCTCTTCCTCAACAATAATTCCACTTTATCATCTGCTTTTCCCATCAACCAAACTCTCGCGCTGCAGTTGCCTAAGCTCTGTAGCATTCCAGCCAATTTATCTATTTGCTCCTCAGGTATGTGAATCCTCCAATCGCTTCTTACACACGCAAACAAAACTCAATTTTAAATATGTATCGATTTTGTGATATTCATAAGAATATTTGTTTTCTTGCTGAAAGGACCTTCCTCTGCTTCTCCAGCACCTACTAACTCGACCAGTTCTCAAGTATCTATGGGTTCAAAGAACAATTCCGCTGTTGCAGGTACGTCAATTATTCAATATCAAGCATAAGCTGAACCACAAACATTAACAGTGAGGAATGGTTGTTTATAAATGAATCATAAACGTTACCAAGTGAAGTTGTAACGTTTTTATAACTCTGTGTTATAAAAGCCTCTTGACGTACTAAATTTATTTTTCAGCAACCCCAGTGGCTCAAATGGCACCAAAACCAACCAACATGATGGGAATAGGAGAGGATGGTCTTAGATCATCTGGTCCAAAGTCTAAGATTCAGGTGACAATCTTTGTGATCGCAGCAATTCTAGCCGGAACACTCTCCCTCGTCTAACCACTACGATCTTCTAGCTAGTTTACACTATCCTCTCTTTTTTTTTTTGCTTTTCTCATGGAACTCGGGATAACTATAAAAGATTGGCGAATGAAGTCATTGTAATGTTTCTTGGAACCGAAACAGAACAAAGAAACAAGCGTCTCTTTCAAAGTTTCAATGCCCTTATTACTGTCTTTGGTTGGTAAAGTATATCGCACGTATTTGCTTAAGGGAGACCTTGTAAAACAATTGTTCAACCTTCAAAAAGTAACAATCAGAAAGGGTCAAGTAAACAAGTGATGTCCCTTGTCAAACATTAAAAGGCGTATTTAAAGAAAAAGAAATTGAGACGAAAGATTCACACTTTGAGAAAAAAACCATTAAAAGATGTTGACACGTTTAAGAGACTGGAAAGAGCAACTTTCCCCAAACAAGAGTTTGGAGTTAACGGTGTGTCGGTGTTCATGGATGGAGTGTCCCGTTTCCCATCCACCAATATCACCACCAACCTGCAAGTCAACTCTGGTAAAAGGGACTCAAAAGTCAAAATTCACAAAGTTAAGCGACTAGAGTTTAACCGACAATCAAACAAACCGAACTGACTATTCCAAATAAATTGTTTGCATAGTCTAGTAATGCAAGTCAAAATGTTAAGAAATACTTCCTCCATTTAAAAATGATACATATTTTAAAATTTTCGCACTTTTTAATAAAACACATTATATAATAAATAAATATTTTCTGTAATTTTACATTTTTCTTTATTTTTAAACCGATAAGAAGATTTTACAAAATGAAATTAATATTTTTAAACTTCCCAATTTTTCATTATTATTTGACAAAAAAAAATATATATATATATATATATATATTTTTTTTTTGTAACAAAAATATATATGAGTTGCTCAATGTTGTTCTATATACACAATTTTAACAATTCTACTTGTATCGTGGTAAAGATCTCATACAAATTTTTATCCATTAGTCTGTATAGTTATCAATAAAATGCTTTTTTGGATTCAACTCAAACATTCTTAGCATTAATGACTTTTTAATCAAACCAATAAACTGGAATACATTGTTTTCACAGGAAATGCATCCAGTTTTGTATAATAAAAAAAGAGAGTTTTGCACACATGACTCAAATTTGAAGTCAAACCTAAATCTAACCTCTGATTTTTTTTTTGTAAATTGTGTTTGACCTATTCACCCCAGAAGTTCACAATATTCACGAAAATGCCATTGATTTTTTTTTCTTAAAAAAAATACACTTTTACTCTCACAACCTCATCTTCTTCACTTATTTACAAGATTGTCATTGCCATCAATACACCAACCACCATGAACAACCACTTTGAAGCTCTTAATACTCATAAATCGATTAAACACTATTTCTTTCTTCATTTCTATCAACTAAAACCAACTTATCTTTCACTTTCTCTCCATATTCAACCATAAAAACCATAGATTTTGATTCTAAAATTTGTATGGTTCATTGAGCCATTGAAGTTCACGATTCTCGTTGGGTCACTTTCTTTTGAGCTTCTGGGTGCTTGGAGAAGACTTCTGAGAGCAAAGAAAGTTATCTCCCAAGTTTAAGGTAGGATATCGAGTTATTTTCCAGATCTGTTCGTCCAGACGACTTCCGTGGAAGTCGTCTAGATCTAGACGACTTCTGGGGAAGTCGTCTGGTCAAAGCAGAGGTTAGTTTTGCAATTGACTTTTAAAAAGTGTTTTGTTGGACGACTTACATAGAAGTCGTCCGACTTTCTTTGTTGAAAATAAAATCCCAGACGACTTCCGTGGAAGTCGTCTGCGAGAAAAGTAAAAAAACAATATTTTATTATAACCAGACGACTTCCACGGAAGTCGTCTCAGGTTAGTTTTGGAGTTTGAAAATCCAAACAAAAAAAGTTTTTTTTTCTAGACGACTTCCATGGAAGTCGTCTGGTAGACGACTTCCACAGAAGTCGTCCAAGATTTTATTCCGAGATTTTGGTCAAACCTCGATAATCTTGGACGACTTCCACGGAAGTCGTCCGTTTAGACGACTTCCACAGAAGTCGTCTGAAAAAAAAATTTTGTTTTAATTTTCAAACTCCAAAACTAACCTGAGACGACTCTCGTGGAAGTCGTCTGGTTATAATAAAATATTGATTTTTTACTTTTCTTGTAGACGACTTCCACGGAAGTCGTATGGGAAAAGTCAAATTTCTGACACATTTTGGTCAAACGCAAAACTAACCTCTTTGTCCTAGACGCACGGAAGTCGTCAAAAGTCGTCTGGACGGACGACTTCCATTATTTTTAACAAATGACGACTTCCTGGGAAGTCGTCTGGACGGACGACTTCCATGTAAATCGTCTTTGCAAAAATTTAATAACAAAAATGACCTAAATGACGACCTCTCTGGTCGTCGTCCAGAAGACTTCCGTAGATGTCGTCTGACCGAATGTTTAATAAACTTATATTTTTTCTAAATTCATAAAGACTTTTTAACATTTTCTTATTAATTCATGTATATTAGACTATATTAGGGCTACTAGATGAAAATTTTAACTTTATTTATGATAATTATTAAGTTGCCAACATTCATGTTAATTAAAGTTTCTAGCTAACGTAGAAGACTTCCAGGGAAGTCGTCTGAGAAATGTCATACATGTTCAATATTTGCTAATGCGTATTTTTTTTTTCTTTTTGCAGATGAGGTGTAAGTTACATGCATTGTATGAAGAATGTTTGTTGCAAGATCAGAGCCGGTCCTATAAATATGGAGGCTAGAAGCCAAAAAAATATTATGTGGCTGAGTAGGTTCGAACTCGTAACCACCTCACGTTGATATGAGTACATTTACCAAGTATGCTAAAGGGAGTTTTGACAAAAAAGTGGCTGAATTACTACAGAATATTTGGCGGCTGGAAGCATGTGCTTCACTCGCTTATATTAAAGGCCGGCTCTGGCTAGATGGATGTTGGAATTTTGTGGTTGATCAACACAAACTTCAAGATATGTAAAACTTATATTTTCAATACAAACTTGTAAAAAATGTGATATGCTTTGACTAGTTACTATTGTTTGGTTCCATCTCTTAAGTATTATTTTTTTGAGTTGGAAGAAATGTTAAAATGCTTCTTCAAATATTGTATCAATATAAGACTATCAGCATTCTTTATTAAGATGAGAAGAAAATATTTAGACTTTATTATTGCATTTAGGAAATCTAAAGATAAGATAAAAACTATTGAAATAATTAATTTCTTTGATTTTTAGCACATATATTACATCTTGGGAAACAATTTTACTGATTATACAAAAAAGTTACAACTAAATGAGTAAACAAGCTTGGACTCCAGTTTATATGAAAGAAGACTTAGTCAGAAGACTTCCAGAAAGCTCAGACGACTTTCAGAAAGTCCAGACGACTTCCAAGAAGTACAGACGACTTCCAAGAAGTCCAAAAGACTTCTAAGTAAGTCGTCTAGACGACTTCCAAGTAAGTCGTCCCAAAACTCTTCCAAATCCAGATCTGGAAAACCTGCATATCCAAAAACATTCAGATGGCTTCAAATAGAGAAAATGAGGAGAAGATTAGAGAAATCTACCTTTATAAAACACACAAAAATACATATCTAAAATTAATAGATATACCTTTAAATGAGTGGAAAATGAAAACCATGTGATAAAAATCTGCAAAAAAAGTTAAATTAGTGAGAAAGACATGAGAAAAAACTGAACAAATTCATCTAAAATTTGGTGTATTGAAGTTAAAAAAAATTAGAGTGGGTTTGGAGAGTTTTAGTTTGGGAAAAATATTAGAACTTTATACAACATTAGTTGACCAAACAAAGAAAAATCAGACATAAAAACTTACCAAAATGCTCAAATCTGTTATAAAAAAAAAAGACATGAGAGAAGACTTTGTCAGACGACTTCCAGGAAGTCCGGACGACTTCTAAGAAGCTTAGAAGACTTTCAGGAAGCCCAGACGACTTCCAGGAAGTCCAGACGACTTCTAGGTAAGTCGTCTCAGAATTCTTCAAATCCAGATCTGAAAAATGTGCATATCCAAAAACGTTAAAATAGCTTAAAATAGATAAAATTAGTGGAAGATTAGACAAATCTACATTTATAGAACACACAAAAATACATATCTAAAATTAATAGATTTACCTTTAAATAAGAGGAAGATGAGAACCATGTGAAAAAAAATCTGCAAAAAAATAAAAATAAATTAGTGAGAAAGACATGAGACAAAACCGAAAAAATTATCTAAAATTTGGTGTATTGAAGTCAAGGAGATTATAGTGGTTTTGGAGAGTTTTAGTTTAGGAAAAAATATAAGAACTTTATACAACATGAGATGACCAAATAAAGAAAAATCAGACACAAAAATTTACCAAAATACTCAGATTTGTTATTAAACGGAGATACATGAAAGAAGACTTCGTCAGACGGCTTCCAGGAAGTCCAGACGACTTCTAGGTAAGTCGTCCAGACGACTTCCAGGTAAGTCGTCCAGACGACTTCCAGGTAAGTCGTCCCAAAAGTCTTCCAAATCTAGATCTGAAAAATCTGCAAATCCAAATCCAGATCTGAAAAACCTGCAAATCCAAATTCAGATCTGAAAAACCTGCATATCCATAAACGTTCATATGGCTTAGAACAGAGAAAATAAGTGGAAGATTGGATAAATCTATCTTTATAAAACACACAAAAATACATTTTTAAAATTAATAGATTTATCTTTCAATGAGTAAAATATGAAAAATATGTTATGAAACACCTGCAAAAACAAGATAAATTAGTGAGAAAAATATGAGACAAAAACAATAAATTGATAAAAAGCTTGGTGTTTATAAGTTCAAAAAGATTAGAGAGAGGTTAGAGAGTTTAAGAATGATGAACACTACATTTTTGTTGCAGCCATTTGAGAGGAAGAAATAGAATGTGTAAAATTTTATTTATATATGGAGACACAAAATTCAATTAGGTTAAATATTTTTTGTTCAGAAGACTTTGGACGACTTAATTGTAAGTCGTCCAGAAGACTTTAATATATTTAGCGGGAAACTAAAATACTTCTAGCGGAAAACTAAAATAGAAGACTTCCTAGACGACTTACAAGTAAGTCGTCTAGGAAGTGGTCTGGTTTAAAATATTTAAGCGGAAAAAGAACGTCGTCTAAAGTCATCTAAAGTCATCCAACTTTAACAATTCAACAGACGACTTAATTTTAAGTCGTTCTAGACCCTAAACACAATCTCTAAACTAATTTAACTAACTACACACTTCAAAAAATCAAATTAAACTTAAAAAATGTTTACTATACACTGAAATAAGCATGAATAGGTAAAAATTTACACTTTTAGAAAATCATTCAAGCTTTCCAAAATCTAACCCTAACAAAACATACAATACTACTACATATATTCTCAAACCCTAAAACCAAAGAATATCATGATTAACCACTTTCACTCATCTATGTTAAAAACTATTCAAACTTATTATGTTTTAATTTACATCACTTACAAATGTTTATAGTTGCATGATTTTAATTTTTCGCTACTCAAAATATTTTTTAATTTTTTTAAAAATTATTTTTAAGATCAACAACTACAGTCGTCTGGACGACTTCCAGGATCTCAGACGACCCAGATGACTTAATAGGGCTATATTCGTAGAAATGGTAGCAGTTTTTTTGTTTGGTCACAAGGGGCTGGCTGTAATTTTCACATGGTTTTAAAGTTAGTTTTCTATTTGATTCAAGTTGGGATTTAGTTTTGTGGTTAGGATCAAGTTTTGAGTCATAAATTGTAAAACCCCATAAAAAAAAAGTTAAAAAGGTAGATCTTTACTAAACAGAAATACTGGGGCTAAATTTAAAACTCCAAAGTCAGGGATTTAACTCAAACCCGACATGGCTGGACTCGATCCGACCCGGTGTATAATGAAACAATTGGAGGAGAAAGAGGGATACTCGCGCTTCCTCCTACATTCGCGCTACAGCAACAACAACAACAAAGAAAAAAAAGGTCCAAAACTCATTGACGTGACTAATCCCACGTTTCGTTCTCCGTCTCTATGTTTTCTCGCAGGTTGGACCTTCGCTTTCCTCAGAAAAAAATCGTCTGTTTATTTCCATGATCCGATTTTCTGATCGTGATTTTGTACTTGTGTTTTTGACTTAGTTATCTCAATGCCGTTCTTCTCGTGTTGCACCAAAGCGAGTCTCTGCTACTCTCCAGGTAGGTTCGTCTCTAACAGCTGTTTTCTTCTATCTTATTCGCATTGTCACAACTTGGAACATGTTAGTTACGTCGTTGTTCGATTAGTTAGATCCAACTTCATTGCTTTAGATCAATCGTAGCTTTCGAAAGAATCTCATTATCTAATTTCTAGATTTAATTTATCATTATGATCGATCGGGTTGCTACGCGTTCCGGGTGATTAGACGTTACACATAGTAGTAGCCAGATCGAGCTTTAAATTATATCTATAATAATGATATTAGATGGTTTTTAATAAAATGATAAGCACGTACGCTGTGGTATTAATGGCCAAATTAACTATGAAACAAAAAATGGATTGTTTCAGGCGTTGTTGATAGAGAATGAAGGATCTCGTGTTCATAAGTTTGCTTTCAGACGTTCCATGCGTGATTGATGATGAATTCTCTCACTGATCAATCAGGCAGCAGCAGCTCTCGTGGAGATTCCACTCCTCGTAGTCCTTTCTCTCCTTCTTCTCCTTATGAAAGGCGCAAAGCTCCTCCCTCGGCTGCTAATTCCAAGTTTCAACGTCCCCAACCCACTTCTTCGTCCCCATTGGGTACATTTTCTTTTTTTCCTAGTTATTCTTTACACTTTACTCGATGAGTTTAATTTCGAAAATGGTTTCATTTTTAACCATATAGATCCATCATCCCCTGCATCAATGCTCCATGGAGGACACAAGTTCCACGAGGCTTTCCAAATGAAACAAGGCCGTTTTGATCTTCAAGCCGCTAAGATCTCGGAGATGATGAAATCTAATAATTTAGATGTATTTTTCTGCATATCCTAGACTCTGCTTTTGTTCTTTGTAACATTGGTTTATTGTCTTCAAAGTCATTAGTGTTCCAAAAAAAAATTCAAAATGATTTACTACAAAACTCTTTGTTTCTTTTGAATGCAGAATGCTCCCACGCAGTCACTTTTAAGTATTGCTACTGGAATTCTTGATGACAGTATTGAGAGAAACAATGGTGAAGTCCCTCAGGTACAATGAGTCTTGTAACAATTCTCATCATACTTTTAGATGGCTGCTTCTTTGCTTAAATGGTTTCTTTGCAAAAAGAAAATTTTTGCACACGCTTCGGAAATCTCCTGACCTAATCAATAATGATCAGCGTGTAGCATGTCTGCTCAGAAAAGTCGTGCTGGAGATTGAGCGGCGTATTTCAACTCAATCTGAACATCTAAGAACGGTATTTCCTGGTTTCCACTGTAAAAGATTGTAAGCACTGATCAATTGGTTTGATGGTCTGAGTTTATTTTGTGCAGCAAAACAGTGTGTTTAAAGCTCGTGAGGAGAAGTATCAATCGAGGATCAAAGTTCTTGAAACTTTAGCTTCAGGAACAAGTGAAGAAAATGAGGTATCATAAAAAAAACCAACTCAGACCCCCCTGAGTTTCTTTTTGTTAAATGAAATTTTACTCATGTGGTACGTTCGCTGCTGATCAACTTATTTCTTACCTGCAGATTGCTACGAAACAACTTCGACGGATAAAGGTAATGCTTTTTCCCTGTCCATTTTAATGATGTAAAACTGGTTGCTGCAGTTTGGTTGTGATAAACTTGGTTCTGGTGAGATCTTAATTTGCTTGAGATGAATATGATAGACAGAAAAGTCCAAGCTGGAAGAAAAGAAGAAAACCAAAGAGGAGGATGTGGTTAAGCTAGAGAAAGAAAATGGTCAGTATAATGTCGAAATTTCCACTTTAAGACGAGAGCTGGAGACAACCAAGAAAGCATATGAACAACAATGCTTGGAAATGGAAAGTCAGACAAAGCTGGAAGCAAAGAAGAAAAACAAAGAGGAGGCTATGGTTAGGCTAGAGAAAGAGAATGGTGAGTATAATCTTGAAATTTCCACTTTAAGGCGAGAACTGGAGACAACCAAGAGAGCATATGAACAACAATGCTTGCAAATTGAAAGCAAGACAAAGCTGGAAGAAAAGAAGAAAAACAAAGAGGAGGATATGGTTAGGCTAGAGAAAGAGAATGGTGAATATAATCTTGAAATTTCCACTTTAAGGCGAGAACTGGAGACAACCAAGAAAGCTTATGAACAACAATGCTTGCAAATGGAAAGCCAGACAAAGGTTGCAACGACAGGTATCGAGGACAGGATCAAGGAGCTTGAACAAATGACAAAAGATGCAAGCGTTTCAAAAATTGCCCTTGAGGAAAGGGTTAAGGAGCTTGAAAATATTGGAAAAGAAGCACATGCTGCTAAGACTACCCTTGAGGAAAAGGTAAAGGAGCTTCAACAATTCAAAGAACAGATAGTAACTGTTAACACAAGCCTTGAAGCAAAAAACCGAGAGCTTGAAAATATGGGAAAAGAAGCAAATGCTGCTAAGGCAACTCTTGAGGAAACGGTGAAGGAACTTCAACAATTCAAAAAAGAGACAGTAGCTGTTAATACAAACCTTGAGGCAAAAAACAGAGAGCTTGAAAAGATGGGAAAAGAAGCAATTGCTGCTAAAACGATTCTTGAGGGAAAGGTGAAGGAGCTTCAAAATTTTAGAATAGAGACAATAACTGTTAATACAAGCCTTGAAGCAAAGAATCGAGAGCTTGAACAAAATCTAGCCCAGTGGAAGAGTAAAGCCCAAGAAATGAAAGAAAATTCAGAGTTGCAGAATCGGAGTTGGAGTCAAAAAGAACTTTCATATAGAAGATTTATCAACTTCCAGTTCCAGGCACTACAGGTATGCTTAACTATACTATTAGCTAGAAGTAGTTATTGTTTCTATTCACCTAAACCTGTTATTTTTTCCAGGAGTTGAGGCGCTATTCTAAGTCCATCAAACAAGAAATATTAGAAGTTCAAGACAGCTATAAAGGAGGGTTTAGTCAATTAGGTGAGTCAGTTCGGACGTATGTTTTTTTTTTGTTATTAATAATTCATTATTATGTATTTTGTGACTTTATAAGTTTTGTTTGGCTCTTAACAAGAATCTTTATCTGCAGGGAAGAAGTTACTTGAACTTGGAGAAGCTGCCGAAAACTATCACGCTGTCCTAACTGAAAACCAAAAGCTCTTCAATGAACTTCAGGAGCTAAAAGGTAACGGGGATCATGTATAACATATTCATGTTATAAATCTTCAAATCTATTTGTAACATAGCATGTTCAGTGCAAGTTATAAGTTTTCATATTATGGCTTGCAGGAAACATTAGAGTGTATTGTAGGGTAAGGCCTTTCTTGCGTGGGCAAGGTGCATCAAACACTGTGGTAGAGCACATTGGTGAGCACGGGGAGTTGGTAGTTCTCAATCCCACAAAACCTGGGAAAGATGGTCTTCGTAAATTTAGGTTCAATAAGGTCTACAGTCCATCCTCTACTCAAGGTGCTCTTTTGTTACCCTTTTGACCTCTATTCTTAGAATTGTTTTTAATCATTTCATCTAAAGTTTCTTTTTGATTCGTCTTCTTAACCAAATAAAATTTAATCAGAATTTTTGTTGTATTTCTCTTATTTTTTCAGCTGAGGTATTTACGGATATAAAACCGCTTGTTCGATCGGTTCTGGATGGTTATAATGTTTGTATCTTTGCATATGGTCAGACAGGATCAGGGAAAACTTACACAATGGTATTCAGTCACTATCATTTTTTCTATATATATGATTGATTTTGTTGCATTCATTACCATCATTTTTGTTTTGTTCAGACCGGTCCAGATGGAGCAAGTGAGGAAGAATGGGGAGTAAACTACCGTGCTCTAAATGACCTCTTCAAAATCTCTCAATCTCGAAGAAGCAACATAGACTATGAAGTGGGGGTGCAGATGGTGGAGATATACAATGAACAAGTGCGCGATTTACTCTCTGGTGATAGTTCTCAAAAGAGATATCCTTTTTATTTGCTCTTACTTGGTTTTCTACAGCTCTTTCAAGCTTTCTACTGCAATTTAGATGTCCTCCTACTTTGTGCTTGTGTTGCAATTCTTCTGTTCTCCTTGACTTTCACACTTTAGGTATTCTCTCTACAACTCAACAAAACGGTCTTGCTGTACCTGATGCAAGCATGTATCCCGTGACATCGACCTCGGATGTTCTTGAATTAATGAACATTGGGCTAGATAACCGAACCGTTAGCTCAACTGCCTTGAATGAAAGAAGCAGCCGCTCTCACAGGTTTTCCTAAGATCTCTGAAACAAGCATTTGCTTGTCTTTTGTCCATTATCTAGATGGTTTTTTCTCTTAACTTGGATAGATGATTCCTTATGCAGTATTGTCACTGTCCATGTTCGTGGGACGGACTTGAAGACCGGTTCTGCCTTGTATGGGAATCTACATTTGGTGGATTTGGCGGGTAGTGAGAGAGTTGATCGTTCTGAAGTTACCGGAGATAGGCTTAAAGAAGCACAACACATAAACAAGTCACTCTCAGCTCTTGGAGATGTAATATTCTCTCTTGCTTCAAAGAGTTCTCATGTACCATATAGAAACAGCAAACTAACTCAGCTTCTCCAAAGCTCTCTAGGTTAAGTCAAAACTTTGTGCTCTGTTTTCTTACACCATGAACCGATCTTTAGCTAACTTTTCTCCATGTGGTTAACACATTTCAGGTGGGCGAGCAAAAACACTGATGTTTGTGCAACTCAATCCTGATGTTGTTTCATATTCAGAGTCAATGAGTACTTTGAAATTCGCAGAGCGTGTCTCTGGAGTTGAGTTAGGTGCTGCAAAGAGCAGTAAAGATGGTAGAGATGTTAGAGACTTAATGGAGCAGGTAAGAAAAAACTAAAACACATTCTCGTAATGTCTAAACCTTCTCTTGTATAGAATATTAGATGAAAACCATAAGCTTTAGATTTAACTAAACCTTTTTAAAAAAAACAAAATTGTTGCAGTTAGGGTCCCTTAAGGACACAATAGCAAGAAAAGATGACGAGATAGAGAGGCTACATTTGCTTAAGGACATTAATTATCCACAGAGACTGCAGAGACATTCAGATGAATTTAACTCAGAAGAGTCACATTTATCTATAGTAGAAGATTCAAGATCCCAACAAGAACATCTAAGGCAATCACGACACTCTATCACAGACGGGGATGCCTTAGCTTCCTCAATTGATTCAGAGTACGAAGAGAGGCTCGATGATGAAACAGAAGGGTCCATCGATGTTGCTCGTGCAGCAGAAGGGAGAAAACCATTGAAGATATCAGACAAGTAACGTTTTTGTTTTCCTCTCTTGCATATAAATGAAACTAGCTGCAACTGAAACCGAACATTGCAGAACGTCTAAGCCAGTGACGCCAAGGGCTTCTACCAAGACAACAACACGACCACTTGATAAACTTAAGGTCGCTACGAGGGCTGTTAAGGCCGCGTCAGGTTTGATGTCACCAAGTAAGCCCACATCAAGTTTGATGTCGCCGAGTAAGCCATCATCAAGTTTGTTGTCACCAAGTAAGCCATCAAATAATATAATTTCTAGCTTCTAAATCTAAAAGATTAGTTATTTTTTCGTATTATCTAGTTCTCATGATGTATTATTGCTTGTGTCTCAAGGCATGAAGAAGACAGGAAGTGCTTCTAATTTGCTCAAATCACCGAAGCGGTGGTCGTAAAAACTCGTTCGTCCGTAGCCAGGAAGTGCTTTATTTTAAAAAAAAATACATATATAATCTCTCCTTCCTTCTCTATTGAATCCATTGGCTTCAACTGGGACTTAATTTTGTAATTTTATTTGGTTTAAATTTGTACAAAATTTTGTAAATATACGGATCTCATTATTCGACGAAATATTTCTTATATTTACAACAAAACTTTCATCATACATAATCGTATGATTCATTATACAAATTCCTTTTGTAACAGAAAAAAATCCTACCAAATAGTTCCAAAAAAAAAAAATTGACTTGTAATGATTGATGGTGAGATTAAATTTTCATACTGTAATATATATATATACCAAGATACTTATCATAACTGTAAGTGGAAATTGATGTCTTATAAAATGTGACTGAGATTTGAGGCGATGACATAGTAACAACTATGTCTGGGAAAAATAAAAAAAAAATCAGATACGAAAATCTAAATCAAAACCTAACGGAAATAAGCGAACCGAAATAACTGAAACCAAAACTGAAGTGAAGCTTTCAGATATTGATATAGTTTTTGTATTTCTGTACACAAAATAACTAAAAACTAAACGGATATCCATATATATATATATATATATATATATATATATATATATATATATATATTCATTTTTATACACAGAACATAAATAAAATTATATATAATTTAAAACTCTGTTAAAAGTATTCTACGGTTTTTAAAAATATATATATATATATATACTATTATTTGCGAAGTGATTTTTTACGAGGTTAATATTAATATTATCCTTAATGGTTTTTTACATATAATTAAAAACGAAAATTATAATAAATTTGTCAAACAATTTTAAAAAGTAAGATAAATTTTAGATATATTTTTTTATTATCTGAAAATAATATTTTCTATCATAAAATTTTATTTTAAAAGTTAGAATGATTAATATCAATATTACCTTTAATAATATTTTACATTTAGTTTATTATATAACTAAAAAGAATTTTATATTACTAATATTAGATTTATATGTTAAATTAGATAACTAATTAATTTAATATAATAAATCGTAAAGTACGTAAAATTTAGAGTGGTTAATAGCAATATTACCCATAGTTTAATTTATTATATATTTAAACAAATTTTATATTATTAATATTATATTTATCTGTTATATTAGGTAATTAATTATATTTTAATATGATAAATTGTCAAAGAATAAGTATTCTCAGATATTTGTGTTATTATCTGAAATAATATTTTCGAATGTAAATTTTTAAAATTCAGATATATTACATTTTATATTTAAACAATAATCAAGTAAAACATTTGTATAAAGATATTTTCTAAAATATGTTTAATATGTAAGTGTTTCTAAAATTTTAGCACAATAATAATAATATATATTATGAGAGATAAAAAGTTGACATATATAAATAACTAGGTATTTGCTCGTTTTATGGGCTTAATAATTTTACAAAAATATTTAAATAGATATATTATCAATCCATAAAACATTAGAATAATTATTTTCCTACTTAAAGTTTTTTTATCATAAAATATTTTTCATTACGTAAAATAAATTTTAAAAAAATCATATATACACAAACTATATACATAGATTTATATTTATTTTAAAATAATATGATGTAAAGTATTTTTGGATAACATGTATAAAATATTTCTCCTAACAAAGATATCAAGTATCTTTTGTTTGATAATTTATTAAAGGTTATATAGAGACACTAAACATTATAAATTTAATATGAGAGCAAAAAAAATCATTTTGTAAATAATATTATAAATAAATACATTGAATTACCTGCCCATTTTTTTAGAAATTATCATAATAAGTGATTTTGATTGTCTTAAAATATTTATTTATAAAAATAGATGATTAATTTTATGTAATATATATTAAATAGAGTCCTTTTAATATCAATATACCAAATACAATATAAAAATATAAATATAAATATAATATTTTTACAATATAAATAAATATAATTGATTATTATTAATTCTTTTCAAAATAATGATAAATTATCAGTTAAATCACTAAAATTATATATTAAAATAAATAATGAACATAAAATATAATTAATTATTATAATGCAACATTAAAATATATACTAAGATATCAAGATGGCTCTTTGTATTAGCACTTGTAATAAAATATAACAGCCTACAATTCTATAAATATTATAAATATCACTTACATATTTATCCCAACTAATAGAATAATTACCATTCTATCATAATTTGTCAAAGTTATAAATGTATTAATTCATAAATAAATTAACGATTAAATCTAAAATTATTTTAAAATATGACAAATAAGAAAACTAAAAAAAAGTACCAACTAAATTATTAAAAATATGATAAATAATCAAAATAACTTAAAATTATGGAAAATCAAAAAAAAAAATCTTATAATTGTCAATAAAAATTATTTTAAAATAAATAAAATACAAAAACAATCAAAATTATCAACTAAAATTATTAAAAATATGACAAATAAGCATGACAAATCATGGAGAGCATTGACAAATCAGCAAACCCACTTCATAAATAGTATTAATTTGATGTTTAATTAAATTTAAAAAACAAACATAAATCACAACTTATAATGCTTATTTTTGAATTAATAAAATATAAAATAATAAATTTTCATAAGAAAGTTATGCCTGCATGGCGGGCAAATCACCTAGTTATAGAAGTATATGAACTACCCAAAATTATCAAAAGTATCTGAATATCTTTATCCAAAATATTCAAAAAATTCAAATTATCTGAAATTTTTTTTTGAATCATAAGAGCATCAGCGATGCCGATATTCTTGGCTCGATAACCCAGATTATTTTTATTTTTTGTTCAGCTAAAAAACCCCTAAAAATTAAAAAAAAAAAGAAAGAATCAATCGTGGATTTTCACGTAACGATGAGATTCGTGCACAGTAACGAGTCTATTGGAAAATTGGTCCTTAACTAGAGATTGCAAAAAACTAATTTGGCACAGATTTTTAAATTTTAAGAACTCCACAGATTATTATAATAACTTAATGCTAAGGATATTTTGTTAAGAATCATTGTTGCAGATGCTCAGTTACCCTGATATTTTACCCAAAAATACATGATTTTAATTCAAATTACCCAAATAATTTGAATAACCAAACATGAATGAAACGGAAACCAGTTTTTCTGGTATTTTTTCGTTTTCTAGTTTATAAAACTAAAAATTACTGTAATGAAGAAACTCATTAGTGCGATAGCACAATTCTGGTGGAGCCCTAGTGGTAACACAAAGGGATTACATTGGAAATTATGGGAAAAAGTTTGTGTTCATAAGGATGATGGAGGGTTGGGGTTTAGAGATCTTACAAATGTCAACACAGCTGTGCTTGGCAAGCAACTTTAGAGATTAATAGATAAACCAAATATAATACTATATTTTCTCGTATTTTTAAAGGTCGGTATTTTATGAATGCTTCACCCCTAGAACCGATCAGATCGTACTCGTCTTCCTACGGTTGGCGCAGTATAGTTTCTGCTGTTAGCAAAAGACTAATTAAAAGGGTGGGATAAGGATCTTCTATATCAGTATGGAATGATCATTGGCTCCCAACCAACCGCCCGAGACCAGCAAATAAAAAACAAAATGTTTTTCTACCAGACCTTACGGTCGGCTCTTTTATCAGCGCTACGTCGCGAACATGGAACACAGTGGCTTTACTGGAAATAATGGAACCTGAGGAGGTTAAGATTGTCGAAAGTATACCTTTAAGTATGACACAAACAATTGACCGGGATGGCTGTCATTTTACCAAAAATGGAAAATATACAGTTAAATCTGGATACCAACTAGAACGGGTGTACCCAAATCGAGGAATAGAGACAGTGGAATTCGGCCCCACGGTTACGGATCTTAAAGCGTATTGCTGGAAAGTGTGATGTCCACCAAAGATGAAACATTTTTTTATGGCAATTACTGTCAGGATGTATAGCAGTTAGAAAGAATCTAAAAGCACGAGGTCTTCAGGGAGATATTGGTTGTGACAGATGTGGAGCACCAGAAGAATCCATAAATCATGTTTTCTTTGAATGTCCACCAGCTGTACAAGTTTGGGCATTATCAGGGATTCCTTCGCATCCAGATCATTTTCCGGGACAGTTTTTATTTACGAATATGGATTATTTATTCTGGCGAATTCAACCAACAATGGAAGATCATCATTTCGCATGGATACTCTGTTACATATGGAAAGGAAAAAATAACAAAGTTTTTAGTAACTTTGATATGGATCCCAAAAATACTCTCAAACTGGCTATGACGGAGTCTATACTGTGGAAAGACGCACAACAAACAATAATTAAGGACTTGGCTCCTGTTATACAAACAAATATAGCATTAGCAATTAGACCGGGACGATAGTATTTTACGGATGGATCGTGGAAATCTACCGATAAATTTTCCGGCCAAGGATGGTATAGTACCCTACCAGGCTTTGATGGTTTATTAGGAGCTAGAAATACTAGAGCTAGTCAATCTCCACTACACACGGAGATTGAAGCTCTCATATGAGCAATGGAATGCATGAGGAATTTAATGCAATAAAATGTTACTTTTGCAACAGATTATTCTCAATTGGTGAAGATGGTTTCGGAACCAGAAGAATGACCGGCTTTTGCAACTTACCTAGAAAACATCAGAAGTCTCAAGAGAAGTTTTCACAGCTCGGAGATTATTCATATATCAAGGACGCTGAACAAAAAGGCGGATAGCTTAGCGCGTGGTGTGAGGCAACAATCGTCGTTTACTGTCCATATGGATACAGAGCTACCAGTTTGGTTTACAGAATGCACATGAATCTGTAATTGATTGACAAAAAAAAACTAAAATTACTCGGTTCTTATATGGATCCTCCAACCATATATATACCCAAAATATTCTAAACATCTAGACTCAAACCGAATAGATATTCAAAATGTCCAGATCTAACTAATAACAGCTAGCTCCATAGTAAATCCACTCAGAAAATATTGGTGTGCAGTTCCCACAGTGTTATTTTGCATACGTGAATTTTTCCCATTTTTTGTTCTTTCTCTCCCACCAAATTAATGATGTGATCACCAAATCTATTTTTGGAATATTTTTGGGGCCCTATATTTTTCATGACTTATTGTAAACCCCCAGTTCTGTCCTCTTCAGCATCTTAGACCTATAATACATGACGATTGATGAACAACAATATGCTGTTTTCTTTTGAGTTTTTGACAAAATATCAATAGCAGCATTTACTTGTATTTGAAAAAAAAAAAGAAAAGGATGAAGTTCAGGTTCTGTTTGATTGTGGCATCTAAGCTTTTTTTTTTTATCATTTTGCATATACAATCATGCGTTGGGGAAATAAAACATATCGCTATATTTTAAGATGATAATAGTTATATAATAGTAGATAGAGACACTCTCTGACATTTGCTTTTCTCACCCACTGCACAAATATTATGCAAAGGAGGAAAACAACAAATAGATCACTGGTCTTGAAGGAGACAAATAAGATAGAGTTCTAATAAGATCACCAAATAGAAAATTATAATATAATATATAAAGGACAAATAACAAACAAAAAGAATAAGGAAAAATAAACCAGATGTGTAGAAGCAAGTAGCCTGTATAAAATGAATATAAAATTCAAAATACAATGTGACCCTGAATTAGGTTTTCCTGGATGTATACCATTTTTGTTGTAATATCTTTTGCACATAGCACTCTAAAACGCCTAAGAATCGAAACCACACCAGTTTTTGATGATCTAATTATGTAAACAAGTCTAAGTACGCCTGTTTTTATATCTTTTTCTTGAAATAAAAACGAGAAAGTAAACATAAAACCCCACACTGATGATCCTTTTAACGTATGGTCCATTTAAGCTGTCTTTACTTGCACTTTGGATGCATGCATCTTTTCCTTTTTTTATTAGTTGGTTCTCGAAATAGTTTGTAACTAATTTGCATTTCAGCAATATATTTGTAATGACCTAAAGCTACCCTCCTTCAACGCCATTTCTAGTTTAGTTTGGGAGTTTTCTATTTACGCGAACGTTTGCGTACATAATTGTCCAATTAGAATTAAAGAAATAAATATAAATAAAAGGAAGTTTACTGCGTGCAATACATGCACGTACGTAACATATCAAAATGTTTTTATGGGTTCACCATTAGCTATATACACCATAATAAGTAATCTCGAGTGAATTGTGTGATACTTGCGTAGACAAGATAGAACTTAATCCCCAACTTGGCAACTGAATTACCACGTTGCAACTTGCATAGCTTTCCCTATTTATTACTTAAAGTATCCCAACAAAATAAAAATGTATTTTTTTTGCTTAAAATATAAAAATGTATTTCCCCTACAAAAAAATGAGAACTGACACAGAGGAGTATAGCCGTTTTACATTAGGAAGACAAAAGGTAAATTTGATTCTAGTATGCCCTATATATATATAGCTGAAACTTCAAACCTAACTAGTAACTAATGTCGTATATGTTCCAGATACGACCTGCCCGATGGAATTAAAATGTAATCCAATTGTAAATATCCAAAAGTTAAGAAACATAGAGAATAACAGAGACACAAATTTCATATTTATATGTACATATATACTCAAATATCTGAGCTCTACACCTCAATCATGAAGATTATGAATGGGCAACATCGTTAGATTCTGCGAACCGTCTCTATTGCAATCACATATACATATATATATATATATATATATATGAGCAAATGAATAAATACAAGAGATGTGATAAGAGAGAACACCACAAAAAGAGGAAGAAAATCTCAAAAAAATTGGTTGTTCGTCTTCAAAACACGTCCACTGGCTTTGCATCGCGCAACTTGCTATTTTGTCTTTGTGATTTGTTTGGGAGACACACATCATTGTCTTAGGAAAGCTACAGAATGTGAAGGGTTCTTTTGTTATTTCTTTCCGACAAAGTCTCTTTGGTTCCATACTGCCCAATCCTCTTCTCCGTTTGTGAACCTTTCAAGTTGCAACTTGCCTCTCCCATTCTATCGTATCTCTGTGTGTGACTACACCTATCTCGCTGTTTGACTTGGTCAAACCTATTTTGGTTTTGATATTTATCCAACAATTTAATTTGTTGACAAGAAGGAAATTAAAAGACTTTTACAGTGAGAATTTTTAGTTATTAGTATCTAGTATGCTCTCTTAGTATTGGACAGTAAATTAGTTTGCAAAGTTCCATTATGATAATTGTCAAAATGGTAATGGTAACCTATGTAACCTTTTTGTACGGCTGTAAAACTATGTAACCATACAACTTATCGTTTTCAAAACTCATCTAGTTTTTTTGGTTAATCTAGCAGTTCTTAAGGTAGAAAGTACACTATTTACAAAATCTACTTGCATTGTATGTATAGTGTTATGCTGTAGCAAGTAGCCAAAACAGTTATATATGTGGGGAAATTGTCTCTTAGAAAAACTAATCATTAGAAAACTAATCTCATTTTATACATGTTGAAAATTGAACTTAAACATAGGCTAATAGAAGAATTATATTATATAGGTGAATTGGTTTTAATGTATGTTTGTTTATATAATATAGTTTTTCTATTTTAAGAAAATATTTAAAATATAACTTTTACTTCTAAATATAGAAACCTAAATAACATTATTCTGCATTTATTTAAAAATAGAATAACCCTATAATAAAAATTGTAGTCAAATTCTATATCTACAATAAAGTTTTATTATAGAAGAAAATAAAAATATGAATTGAAAATTGTGTTAAGTAATAACTGATGACTCTGATCAAGTGATTTTTCATGTAGTTGTGACTTTGGTAGTTATTCACAAAACAAATTAATTAAATAGTATGTTGCACTTTTATAAAATAACAAGACAAGAAGAGAATTGAAACATTTACATGAGAATAGCCAGTATAAGTCACCAACAAATTTATAATTTCGAAATTACAAGTATATAGATCACAAATACTACCCAAGTTGGGTCATATAACACCATATTACATCCAAATGAATATAAGAATAATTTCTGGAAAATATTTAAAATAGAAAAGAAGAAAACAGAAGTCAAAGGGACCATGTTGATAAATGGAGGACAGGGTTCCCATCTCTTGTTTGTCTCCCCATCTCTACTGCCTCACGAGCCTTTGCTCTCTGCCAATTGTATTATTCCATTAAAATTCAATACTTAGGGAATAAGTAATTAAGCACATAAAAATAGCTGTCACGGCAAACTACTATAGTTAAGATTTAAAGTCTTGATATAATATCAATTATGCAAAGGCCGCACTGGACTAGATCGGACTTGTCAAACAATATTTTTTTATCGTGGGTTAATTAGTATGCATGATGACATAATTTTCTAAGGCCGAACCTAAATCATAAACATAAATCATATACTTGGACAAAGTTTACTAGAACCTAAAGAATGTTTTCTATAATTAATTCTATCAAAACATATTGGATCCATGACAAATTGACAACATATGTTTACCACCAATTAGTTTTTTGTTTCTTCATTATACAAAATATTAAAATGTCTTAGTACCTGCATAGAATCAACAGCATCGGTCTCCGAGTTGAAGTCATAAAACGAGCTTGCTGCAGTGAGTTTCATAGAGAGAAGCTGAATCCACATATTAAAAAAAAACAAGAATGAGTAACTATTTTACCTAAAATATTACAGATATATTAACCGCATATATATATTTTTTTATTAATAACCTCGACTTGATTTTGTAGAGACTGGACATAATTTATTATCTCGTCAAGCATCGTAGCCATTCCCATACTCTGCAGAAGCATAAACAAATCGATATAAAATTTACATTTCACTCATATTTGTTTTATTCATTAGTTACCTTATAACATCCAGGAACAATATCTTGCAAGCATCTCAATCTCTCGTTTATTTTTCCTCGCCGTACCTGAGATTTTTGTATTAATGAATATTATACATCAGGTCCGTTTAATTTTTGTGTATAACAAATTACTAATAACTGAGTAACTTTACCCGTTCTGCTAAGCTGTGGCTATCAGTGGCTTGGCCTCTTCTGGCTCTGACATGAACAACTTCTCTCTCTTTTTCTTCTTCTTGATTCTTCTGCTTCTTCAACCTCTTGACTCTTCTCGAACAACCCTAAAATATGATGTCACAAAAATCATTAAAATGAAAGCGTTAACAGAACAAAAGATTAAAATTAGGGTTTCAAGATTAATTACAGTTTCGGTGGTGTTGATATTCAACTGATCAGAGACGCTACTATTCTCCGATGAAGACAAAGTTTGTAACAAGGCTTTTCTCTTCTTGGTCTCGTCGACGTTGTTGTGACTGGAATGATACAAATTAGTTGAAGATGAGGAGAAATTGTTATCACTGCCTGGATATTTCCCGGGAGAATCAAGTAATTGTTGTGGATGACGATGATGAAGGAAGAGCGAGTCCAGACAAGTGGAGAAAGGAGGAAATGTTTGAAACTGATGATTACTACTGTTGTTGTTTAGATCTGCAGCTTGAGTCATGGAAGAATATATATCCATGGCTATTGTCTGAAACTCAGAAGATAGGTTCTCAAAATTAGCCATTTGATTTAATGAATTGAGATATCAGTTTGAATTGGTTTATGATACAAAGCTTGGGACATTTATATTGATCATTTGGAATTTTGTAATAAAATTGTTTTATTTTATTTTGATTTAATAATGGAGAAAAAAAAAAGAAATGTGGAATGAGAGTATGAGACTAAAGAAATAAAGGGAGAGACACGTGGGCAAGTGAACCTTCTGGGATTTGTGTGTCGGGAAGGTATGGCCAAACAAGGGAAGTGGGACCAGTGTTTTGGTCGTGGGTCCTATAAAGCTTCTCTCTTTGCAAGGGGGAAGAACTAAACTTAGGGTAAGCCCCATCAAAATCCTTAAAAAAATATATTTTTCTATTATTTTAATTACTTTTTTTTTGATTTAAAAAAAAAATAAATAAATAAAACATTAACCAATCGCGGGCCATCACGTACTAGTGGGGCCCGTGAATAGTTAACATACTCCATCGATTTAATCCTTAGGAGAGGGATTAAAGTACACAGAAACCTAAAAAACCGTGGACCCCATATAATTTTATAATGTTTTTTCTTAAGGATTTTAACTCACGGACTCCGCGTTGGAGTTGGTCTTAGTTTAAGAAATAGATTGTCTAACTTTAAATTCATTATTAATATTTTGGGAAGAAAATGAAATGGATGTAGTCAACTAAGTTCATATCAAAACCTTTGTTTTAATGAAAATTTTTTTTCAATATTTTTATAGGGGGGATTTTATGTTGGCATATTGGGTATTTGGGTAAAACATCACATCCATTTGCCAACTTATGCTTCCAAATGGCTAATGCCAAGAAATCGACAAAACTCAAAAAAATATATGTATATGAGATAAAAGGAAACGAACTTGTGGAATATGGAGAGAAGTGAAAACATTTTTGAGAAATAAAGGGTTAAGGGTTAACATGTAGTAAGAAAATGAAGTGGTGTACTGAGTAAAAAAACAGGGTTTCTTATATTTTTATATAAAAGTTGACGATATATAGTTTTTGTATCTTGTTCTTGTATCTTTATGTAGTTATGTAAATCTTGTCAGTTACCAAATTATATATCTAGTTAAGAAAATAGTTAATCGGTATTTGATGAGTTTTGTCCTTTTTGATGATCAAACAAGGTTTTTTTTTTTTTTTTTTTGAAAAAGGGCATTGATCAAACAAGGTTATAGGAAAGAGTTAGGTTGCAACAAGTCAATATTTAGTTGGGCGCCATTGCTTCAATTATGAGTGGTGGAGGAGGTATGATTGACATGCAATTACATCCATTTAAGACGACTTACCCTCTAACTTGTTCACTATTACAAGTACCAAAGCATCTACGCCCTAAACTGGCTTGCTTTAGTTAGGAATTTTGGAAATAAAAAAGTTAGGCTTCAAACTCGTAATATATTTAGTTTGTGACTTGTTTTAAACTTCACTGATCATCCTTGGTTGATTATAAATATAATCATTGGTTTGATGCCATTATATGGCAAAACTCCCTTATGAAAACATATTATATCAATATTCACTTATTCAGTGAAAGACATATTTATGACGTGAAAAAATGAACTTTATTTATCTAAACCTAAAAGGTGGTGACATGACTTAGACCATCAATATATGCGTCTTTAGCTTGGGTCTTTAGTGGTTTTGGACCGAAAAATAAATGGAAAATGGGTTTAATTATGCCGGACGTCTTTAGTTAAGGTCGTTTTTACCACGTCCTTCCTTGCCACCTGTCGAGTAAAGATGAAACGGCGGCGTCGTGTAGGGAAACCCGTGTTTCCTTTCAGAAATCGATCTCACCGTGTTCTGATTCTCTCTCGACGGCGACTCATGTGGTGATAATCAACACCGACGACGTCATCGCTGATTTCTCCTCTCATGTCTCATTTCATCTCTCATGTCATCTCCCCCGAATCTCTCCCGAATCGGTCATTACTCGCTGACGAATCTCTCAGGAATCACTCACGAATCCTTGACGAATCCCTCACGAATCCGTCACGAGTCTATCCCTAGTCTGTCTCGGAGGTCATTCCCCGCCGTTTTCAATCAAAAAGGTATGTGTTACTCTCTGGTTCTCGATCTAGTTCCTCTGCTTGTTGGGTTCCCTGATTTTACTTGTGATGATTTGTCGTTCTCGATCTACTTCCTCTGCTTGTTGGGTTCCTTGATTTTAATTGTGATGACCTGTCGTTTTTGATCTAGTTCCTCCGCATGTTAGCTCATTTATATTTTGTGATTATATGTTCTGTTGATTAAGCTAATTTTCTAGATTGAATGATTATGATTATCGTTCATAGTTTCTTTCTTATTGTTTGTCGATAGCTTAGTTGTTTATATATTTCTGAAACTTGTTAGGAAACATGATATGTTTAAGATTTGTATTTAAGTAGAGGTCATAGCTTTGTAGTTCTTGTTCTTTGTTATTGTTTGAAGGAAAGTTGGTAGCTTTATAATGTGTATTGAATGTAAATGTAAACTTTAGTTGAAACTTATTGGAAACTCTTGTAGCTTTTCTAGTTGATCAGAGTGTAAACGTTTGTGGAAGAGAGGTGAGAGGTTATAAAAAATATATTCAACTGGAAATAAAAATATATTTTGATAAGGCTATGAATGTAAAAGTTTTTGAACCAGATTGCCATGTTTGTAGTTTGGTTTTGAAGTTACTTTAACGAAATAAAACTTTTAGAGAAGTGGGTTCAATTGCTCGTAGGAAAGAAGTTCGAGATTCACATACCCATCACCAATTAAAAAAGATTTGGTTGAGCATATATGAGCTAAATTTGGTCATATTTTAAATTATATGTAATTTTAAAGTTTCTATAAAATGAATAAAATGTGTGTTTGCTTTTTTTAATGTTTGTATGTTCGTGTGTAATAGAATGTAATAAATGTTTGAAATTTTCTATTTAAATGATTGATATTTTGTTTTCTAATTCATTATCAATTTAATTATTCAAAAAAAAATTAACTTAAGGACTAACTTAGAGTCCCACCGATATTGATTAAATTTTGCCAAAATCCTAACAATTGTCCTTAATTACAAATATGATTAAAATACTATAATTGTCCTTAAGGACCACGAAAATCCTTCCAACCGATATTGATGCTCTTATGTTTGAAACAATTTTTCTGAATTACTTCTCATCCCTGAATCTCCAAGATGGCGGTTAGTCGTATGAATCACATTATACATTACTATAGCTAGTTCACCTTTTTTTTTTTTTTTTTTTTTTTTGAAAGAATTTTAAATTTATTCAAAAAAAACCTGTTTACAGAGTAATCTGCCTCAATTTACAAAAAAAGTTAAAAAAATTAAGACAAAACTTTATGAAATCTCTCATCTTCTACTGTCAAACCACATGACCATAGCTTTTTCAAATTTTCCTCCCGGCTTTTTCCTCAATGAAGTAATTCTGTTCCTTATCAATTTGTCAAGCCTTCCAATTATGCACCTCGCAGGTTGAGATTTTCCCTCCACTCTCCTTATATTTCTTTCATACCAGAGTGCATAAACTGTTGCTTGAAAACAATACCTCAGTAGAAAAGTTGGGATTTTCTCTCTCAGCCCTTGCTCCAAAACCTGAAGAACTTCAGACCATCTGAATAAACTTCTGAAATCCAACAAACTGCCTATAATCCCACTCCAAACTTCTCTAGAGTAATCACATTCAAAGAAAATATGATCTCTAGATTCCGAAACCGAATTACAAAGCCAGCATGTGGTCACTGCTTGAGAATTCCATCTGATAAATCTGTCTCCAGTAGCCAGTCTATTATGGACCGCCACCCAGGTTATAAAAGAGAACTTTGGGGTTGCTTCTCTAAACCAGATCCCTTTTGACCATACAACCTTCTGCGAAGAAACTCTGATGCTATTCCATGTTTGAGACGTGGAGAAATTTGGTCTGTAATCTCCAATTTCATTTTTCCACAGACAGACATCCTCGTATTGATTAAGACCATGTCTTCTTAGAGCAAGAATCTCCTGCTCAATATTTTGGAACACTTGTAGTCTATGTCTTCTGATTCGATAGGTTTGCACTACACTTTCCACAGTTGCATTAATAGATATTCCCATTCTCAAACAACCTCTCTCCCCTGTTAAATCAAAAAGACTCCCCAGCTGTGACCATCTATCAAACCAAAAAGATGTACCAGAGCCACTATTTACTTCCATTCGAGTAAACTGCAATGCCAAACCCCTTATACGCAGAATCTTCTTCCAAATCCACGACCCAATACTAGTTTTCCCATTTATATTCCAAAAAGATCCTTTTCGTATGAGATATTTCCAAATCCATTCTACCCATAATGAAGACTTTGCAGATAAAATACGCCAGATAAGTTTGAGATAAGTAACTTTATTTACCTCAGATAAGTCTTTTAATCCAAGCCCTCCCTCATCTCTTGGTTTACATACATCCTTCCATGCAATTTTTGCTTTGTGGGTTGACATACTTGGACCCGACCAGAGGAAAGCCGAGCAAATGCTATTTATTTCCTGTATGCACATCTTAGGAAGGCTGAAAGCTGACATCCAAAAATTGGTTATGCTATAAACAACTGAACCAATTAATTGAAGGCGACCAGCAAAGGTGAGATGTCTAGCAGTCCATGAGGAGATACGAGTCCTGATTCTAGATATAAGAGGGCTATAATCTCGAACAGTCATTTTCTTGGTTAACAAAGGAAGACCAAGATATCTTACTGGTAAAGATCCAGCTGCAAATGGAAATTGCTCCAGAATTGAGGCACTATCATCTGACTTGACTCCAGCCAAGTAAAGAGTTGACTTTTCAAGAGTTATATTGAGCCCTGACTTCATTGCAAACTCTTTAAAAACCTCCAAGATTCCTTCAATAGAACTCTTCTTGCCATCAGAGAACACTAACACATCATCAACAAAGCATATATGAGTCAGTTTCAGCTCTCCACAAGAAGGATGATACCCTATTCGATTCTCTGTTGCAGCCTTATCAAGAAGCTTTGACAAAACTTGCATACAAATGACGAAGAAATAAGGAGAGAGTGCACATCCTTGTCGTAGACCTCTTTTGCTGTTGAAATAACCCGCCAGTTCCCCGTTTACTTGAACAGAGAATGAAGCCAACTCAATACATTTTTTAATCCAATTAATAAACTTTCCTGGAAAATGCAGAGCTTCCAACACTGATAACAAGAAACTCCACTGCACTGAGTCAAAAGCTTTAGAAATGTCTATCTTAATAGCACATCTCTTAGACACAGAATCCTTGTGATAACTCTTTACCAATTCAGATGCAAGCAGGACATTCTCCATTATTAGCATATCTTTTACAAAGGCTGACTGGTTTAGAGAGATGAACAGAGGCAGCAGCTTCTTCATTCGGTTCGCCAAGATCTTTGATATGACTTTATAAAGAACATTACAACACGAGATTGGACGATAATCCTTCATACAAACAGCTTCGGTTGTCTTTGGAATTAGCGCCAATATTGTGGAGTTTATGCCTTTTGGTAAGAATCCTTTATCAAAGAATGATTGGATAGCAGCAACGAAATCACAGCCAGTAATAGACCAAGTAGCTTTGAAAAACTCACTTGTGTATCCATCTGGTCCTGGAGATTTGTCTGCAGCCATACCAAATAAAGTCTTACTCACTTCCTCTGCTGTAACAACACCAATCAACATGCTTCGATCATCTTCTGAACATTCGTAATTCAGTAATAGCTTCAGTTCTTCTACACTAGCTCCTTCATAGTCTTGCGGAACATAAGTTAAAAACTTGAAAAAATGATCCACTGCTTCTTTCTTTATATCCTCTTGATTGTCTGCAACTGTGCCATCCGGTCTCTTAATCTCTCTTATCGAGTTTCGAACTTCTCTTACTCTGGCTGCTCTGTGAAAACTCTTATTATTCCCATCCCCCACATCAAGCCAGTGAATCTTAGCTCCTTGACTGATTACTCTTTCCTCCAATCTAGATAGAAGAGACCATCTATCTGAAGCTTTTGACTCTACTTCCATATTATTCTGATTTGGCTCTTTAAGCGTCTTTATTTGGGCCTCACATAACTGCTTATAAGCCTCCTTGGTCTTCTTAAATATGTCTCCAAATTTCTCCTTACTCAGCACTTTTAACATAGGTTTCAGGCCTTTTAGCTTCTTTGACAGACGAAACAGCGCAGAAGTTGAGACGAATAATGGCTCAGTAGTTGACCAGAAGTTATTTACCAGTGGAAGAAACTCAGACATATCCACCAAAGCATTAACAAATTTGAACGGCTTCATTGGCTTCATCATCTCTTTCTTTATAACCACTCTACATCTCTGGTGATCCGAACATCCTCCAGCCTCAAAAACACAGTAAGATTGAGGGTAATTTCTCAGCCATACCTCATTCACCAAAGTTCGATCTAACTTCTTACAAATCACTCCATTTTCTCTTTTGTTGCACCATGTAAAACAAGGTCCCTGATATGACATATCCAGAAGAGAGCAATACCTTACAGTACTTTGGAACTCCTGCATCCCCAAAGAATCATGAAATGAGTCCAAGTCCGAATGCTCTGATCCACTCAATATCTCATTGAAATCCCCTTTTATCATCCAAGGCGATTTCCTAATAATTGCAGAATCCTGATGATCTTGAAGATCCTTCCACAGCTCTCTCCTTTCCTCCAAAAGATTATACCCGTAAACAAAAGAGACAAATAACTCCTCTTGCATCCCTTCCAACAGAATAGAACAAGTAACTAACTGAGCACTCTGGAAACATGGCGTCACTCGAACTCTTGGACTCCAAACCACTCAGATTCTTCCAAGCCTATTATGCTCATAGTTTGTTATATATGACCATCCAGGAAACACCTTTTCTATAATCCACTGTGCTTTCCTTTCTTTAACCCGAGTTTCAATGAGACATCCATATTGAAAATCAAACTTCCTCACCCAATCTTTCACTACCAAATGTTTAGAAGATTTGTTAAAATCTCTTATATTCCAGTAGAATCCTGACATATTTAAAGACGTCGAGGTTTCTTCTTGCTCAAATAGCTAGGATCTGCATCCCAAACCTTCTGACCCTTCTGACCCTTCTGACTTCTTAGATATCGATGATTAATCTTTGAATCTCTAGGCATTGATTGTCTAGGAATTATCATGTCTTCTTTCTCTTCTAATTCCACTCCCATATCCTCTGTACTAGTATCAGCATCAATATCCTCTTCTTCCCCAGTTTCCATAATTTCTCCTTCTTCCTCAGGTGCTAGGGGTTCGAACCTTGATTTTGTGAGAATTTTCACACTTCCAAATTCAAGTATCCTTTGTTTAGATGACTTTGGAGATAGACTGTTCTTCCCATGTGGCACCTGTGACCATTCTCCTTCCTTCGCCATCGTCCCATCCGCTTCTTTAACCTCCTGTTGATTTTGTTCTTGTACCTCCAACACTTCTATTGTTTCCCCCTCTAGTTGAACCTTTTCGCCACCCCTTACTTCTTTCTCCTTTTCAATCATTTCCTCCTCATTCTTTTCAGCCTCCTTCTCCTTATCCTTATTATCAGCCTCCACTTCCTTCTCATTCTTATCGACCTCCATTTCCTTCTCATTCTTATCAACCTCCATTCCCTGTTTTTCCTTCAAATCTTCTCTAAAATTTGGACATGCTTTTGTAGAATGTCCCCATCTATAGCATTTTTCACACTTCGTTGGTAGCCTAGGATAAACATACTCCACCATTACATCTTCACCTTGAATATTGAAGTTCATCTTCTTTGGTAGATCTTTTGTTAAATCCACTTTAACAAATATCTTTGCTTCCTCCAAATTTAAACATTGTGCTGTTTCTGGATGAAGCCTTTCTGGAATCCCCAAAGGACTTGTCACAAAGCTCAAACCCTGCCAGGAAAACATGTTCAATGGAATGTTTTTAACATGTACCCACATTGGTATAGATTGCGTTGGAGGTTTCTCCTTCTCTATGACCGGAGACCACTTAGTTACAATCACCGGAACGCCCGCCAGATTCCACATTCCTCTTCTTAATATCCTCCTTTTATCATCTTGGTTATGTACCTTGAACTTCATCATGGTTGAGTTTACTTCAAACACCTCTACCCTCTGTGATTTATCATTTATCGTCCAGATCTTGTTGACAATCGCATGAATTTTTGCAATATGAGGAGCATCATCAAGTAACTTTCCAATGAGAAAGTCATCCCATAGTGGAGCGTTCTTCGTGATCTCCTCAGGTACCAAGACTGATCCAACTCCATCTTTCATCTCTACATCCACTTCATATTTCTTCAGCCTTTTGTGCCCTTGTACCGCTCCCACCCATGAACCTTTTGAACCACCATGATTTATCTCTCGCTTTTCCTCAATCTGTCCCGATATACCTTCCTTAATCAAGCCCCGAGGTGACTGAATCCCCGATCCATCTCCCTCCGCAACTTCGATTCCCAAAACCTTTACCAAATTCTGCGTCAAATCCGTAAGATCCGATCCTTGATTCACTACCCTCTCAGAGCTTCCAGAACTACGCGACTCCATCCGAGATGATACCCCCCTTCCGGAGATAGAGGGATATCCGGCGGATCCGCCGTGACCATGCCGTTATCGAAGAGAGAAAACCCGATCGCCAAATCGCCTTATTTTTCGCCTGCTCAAAACGGTGCGTTTTCGGTTCCCCAGTTCACCTATTTTAAGTGATTAAAGAAAAAAATAAAGTAATATATGTAAAGGTTTCTGTGATTATTCGTACTTATTATTCGATTAGTAAAGCAGATCTAGAAAAAAAAATTAATTGGGGGCACCATATCAAAAACAACATAAACACATATTTTGATGAAGGCGTTTTTATATTTTTCTTCATTAACTAATAATATTTGAAAATTTTAACTGTAGTTATGTCCACCACAGGTTGAGTACACCGCTGAAAGCAGATCCAGTTAGCAACCCATCTTATGTGTGGACTAGCATTTCGGCAGGAAGGAAGTTGCTACTTTTGGGGATCAGGAAAAAGATTCATTCTGGATATGAAGTAAGAGCCTGGGAGGATCCATGGATTCCGACTATACCTGCTAGACCAGCTATCCCTGTTGCACCAGTGATGAACATGAATATGCGAGTAAGCGATCTCATTGATCAGACAACAAAGGAATGGGATATTGGAATATTAAGACATTATGTGCATCCCGAGGATATACCATTGGTGCGGAGCCTAGCCATAAGTTTAGGCCATCGAAGAGACACATACTGCTGGAGTTACACCAAGAGTGGCCAATATACAGTTAAATCTGGTTATTGGGTTGCTCAAAACATCTTAAGATCAGAAGAGGAAAAAGTAGTGGTGGAACCAAGTATAGTGAAACTCCAAGCCTTTGCATGGAGGGTAAAAGCGCCCAGCAAGATTTGCCATCTTATATGGCAATTGTTGACTGGTTATGTGGCAGTAACAAGAAACTTGATAAGGCGTAATATGAGATGTGATAACTACTGCCCGCGATGTGGAGAGCAAGAGGAATCTGTGACTCATGCTATATTCGAATAACCAGCCCTTCAAGTATGGACCCTATCGGCAATCCCGACTACTCCTGATATATTCCCAAGACCGAGCATATACACTAATATGGGTTATTTATTCTGGAGGAAAAATAACATCATTGAACCAGAACAAGACAGGGACCCTTATCCTTGGTTAATCTGGTACATATGGAAGGCCCGAAATGATAAGCTGTTTAGAGGGATAGATAGAGATCCACTGGAGCTGGTTAGATATGCAGAGAGTGAATGTCAAGCTTGGTTTAATGCAAATGAGATGATACCACCTGAGGTACAAGAGAGTACCAATGTGAATCCCCAAGCCATATGCTTGGGTAATATATGTTTGGTCGATGGATCGTGGACGGCAAATGCAGAGTATAGTGGATGTGGATGGGCTTGGATGGACATTGGGGGACGGCCACAAATGATGGGGACACGGAATATATCAAGACGGGAATCAGCTTTGCACTCGGAAGTAGAAGCTCTACGATGGGCGATGGAGTGCATGCTCCAACATTCATCATGTCAGAGATTTGGGACAGACTGCAAAGAGTTGATAGCAATGATTGAAGAACCTCAGGCATGGCCGAGCTACGCGACAGAATTGGAAAGGTTGGAGACATTGAAGATTTGCTTCCCGGACTTCAACATCATCTATGTTCCTAGAGCTCAGAACAAGACTGCAGATTTTCTTGCTAAGACAGCTAGATCGTTCCGTAGAGAGTTGTTTTTTATTGGTTGTTCTATTCCGGTCTGGTTACCCAGACCACCTCAAGTTTGAGTAATAGAATAGCCTTTCGACGCAAAAAAAAAAAAAAAAAAAAAAAAAAAAAAAAAAAAAAAAAAAAATCAGTATGGGCACGTGACCCCGTACCGGAATGTTTGCCTCCGCCTAGTAACTCATGGAAATTATTGATTGGCTCCAACAAAATGGAGATGAACCTTTTGCAAAATGAAATACGAGCATTTGCTAGTCTTCTAGTATATAATACATAGCCATAGTGGAATTTTCTAAACAAGAGCATGAATCTATCAACAGTGGAAAGTGTGTATTTATTTATGAAACTCAGATCATATATACATTCCCAAAAAGTATCATCTATTGCAGAACACAAACACAGGTCTCTAACTGTTCAGTTAATAATTTTAAACATTACTACTGATAGACAAATACAAATGTTAGTGTCCGTACCGTATGAGTAATTTACTTACTGTCCCATTTCACCATTACACTATTAGGAGACTGTAAAACCAACGGTCCACTCTTATCCCTATTTGCATTATCATCCATATTTGAACCAAACCCATTGTTTTGTATCTTCGTCAACGTCTCCATCACGTGCGACATACACGGCCTAAGATCTTTATCCGACTGCAAGCATTGGAACGCCAGCTCAGCCACTGCGATCACCGTCTCTCTCACTCTTGTATCCGTGTCGAACCCGAGTGAAGGATCCACCATTTCGTGGAGTTTGCGGCTCTGTATTTTAACGACTGCCATGTTCGAGAGGTTAATCTCTTGGCGCGTTCTCGTGATGTCCACAGCTGGAAGCGAGGAGATAAGCTCCATCAACACTACCGCGAAGCTGTACACGTCGCTTTTCTTGGAGAGTTGATAGCATAGGTGGTAATCTGGGTCGACATAGCCCGGAGTTCCTTGTGGAGCCGTTGATACGTGTGTTTTATCCATTGGAAACAGTCTTGAAAGTCCAAAATCCGCAACCTAATCGTCGTAAAACAAGTAAAAATGTTAAAAAGTTATCTTGGAAATGTTACAACGAATGTTCTAAGAATCGGTATAGGGCGACAACAAAATAGTCATCAACAAATAATTTTTATATATCTATCAACAAAATAGTATTGGTTTTTACCCAACTAACTCTTTGAATCAGGTTGGTCCCGACTAATTCGGTAGAGTTGGTCCACTAGACATTATAATGTTCAATAAATGTTTAAATGGAAAAAAGTTTAGGTGGTAACTATACGTTTTAATTTTATAGAATACTATCCGTGTATATGTTATTCATGACTTAGACCTCTAGACATTAACAAATTATTAACTGATTTTATATATTTCTACATCTATATAAAATATTTTGGTTTTTAGTTTAATTATGAAATTCGTACGATGAATTATCAAAATTAAATATATAAAACAAGATAAATTAGAGAATTTTATGGATGAGTACTAAGTTTAAATCTATAAAACCTATTTAAGCAGATTTAGAACAATTTAAACGGATTTAAGTCATTTAAAAATCTGACTTGAAAGAAAATATGACCGAATTGTTGTAAAGAGACGCCTAGGCCCAAACCGATTATTGAAACCATAATAATAGCCAGTGTGGATTACTGACCTTGACATTGAAGTTTTGGTCGAGTAGGATGTTATTGGACTTAACATCACGGTGGATGATCTTGGAGGCGTGGAGATACTTCAAAGCAGATGCGGTTTCAACAGCAATCTTGAGCCGTATAGACCAAGGAAGTAAACTCGGGTTAGCCTGTGGACCATGTAGATGATCAGCTAACGTACCGTTTGCGACATACTCGTACACCAGCAACAACTCCCTACTCTGTTTTGAGGAGCATCCAAAGAGAGACACGAGGTTGGGATGTCGCAAACCAGTTAAGATCTCAACTTCGTTCCTGAACTGCTCTGCTCTTTTGAAGTTGTTATCATATAACCGTTTAACAGCTACACTTCGTCCATCTTTAAGCTTACCGTAGTAGACAGTACCAAAGCCTCCATCCCCTAGTTCTTTAGATGGGTCGAAGTTACCCGTGGCTTCTACGAGTTCGTCGTAAGAGAAAAGACGAACACCTACTAACAGTTCCTCTGCTTTTTCAATTTCTGAAGACTTCGAAGATGGTTCTGAGGATATGTTTCTTGGAAGAAATGTTGAAGAAGTTCTATAACTTTTGGTTTTTCTACGATGGTACACAAACCAACAGATGCTCGCAGCTGTTAATCCCACGACTCCCGCGATAACACCTGCGTGGGACAGAAACAGATGTTTTGTAATCTGTTAAGACTTGAGAGATAGAAGAAAAGGCTTTGGCTTTTACATTTGTAAAAAAATAATTGTCTTTTATGTTTTTAAGGTACGTAAAATCTTAGGATTATGACCCTTCTACCAAATTAGAAGTTGGAAATATACTTACTTATAACAATCTTCAGCTTCCAGTTGATACCACCTGCAAAACAAATAAACAAACCAATACAACCTTAATCAGATTTGAGCATTCTCTAGAACATTAAAAAAAAAACTTGTGACTAGATCTTTCATCAACCAACTCGAGATTAAATAAAAAGCTAATACAAGGGTTGATGATATAACTAAAGGCATAGAAAAAATAAATAATATCAGAGAATCAATAAGAACGTCGATGCACTGGTTACCCTTCCTGCAAGTATTATGAATGTTAGGTCCATCTGGACACAAGCAAACGAACTCCTTATCATCAGTTCCACATCGCCCACCACTGCTATTGCAGCGGCCGCAACTGTGTGCAGTCCAATTCAGAACAAAACCCCTCTTCAAAATCTCGGTATAATTCATTGTTAAAAACAGATGCACATCAGACTCGACACTAGCTGAAACAGGAACATCGACTTGTTTCTGGCACGATCCGGATGCAGAAGTATTCTCTTTCCCCGGAGCTTCCCTCTGGAAGACCCCAAAAGATCGAAGACTCGTGTCGCTAGAACAAGTAAGAGGGTATGTGGTAAAATCCTCCCACAGGTTGCCAGAGCAATTGTAAAGGATGGAGAAATTGATATTAGAGGGGATCACTGAGAAAGGAGTCCTGTGGAGGGCAGTAAGATTATGCATAGGGCTCGGACATGGATCATGAGACACCCTTGAGTTCACGACTTGTAGCCACTGTTTCTCGTATGACATGTTCTTGATGATGTAATTCTCACCGGCGATCCCGAGAACAGGGAGCTCTTGGTCATCGTCACAAGAGAGTTCGAAACTGGGATAGCCGCAATAGGGTTCTTGCTTGCCTGATAGGTAGAATGGAAAGGAGATCTTGGGACCTTTGCCACATGATTTGGGCTCACAAGCCTCAAATTTTGGATCAAGAGAGAAGGTTTGAGTTGCTAATAGGATGAAAATGAGGAAGATTCTGTGAAGGGATGCGTAGCAGAAACTTTGAGTAATCATTTTTGAGGATGAGAACAAGAAAATGAGATAGGAACAAACAGAAGAGAACAAAAGATAGAAACAAACTAAAAAAGGTTTCAAAGGAGTGGGTGAGAGAGTTAGAGTTTGTTCAACTAGTGTGTGTTAAGAGTATTAAATTAATTTATTTTTATAAAGAAAACAAAGACTCAATTTGACTTAGAAACTAATAATTCTGGCAGGTCAACCGGGCTTCGTAGCCTGGTGGTAAAGGAACCTCGGCTGAGGCACCCGCCACCCAGCTTCGAACCTCGGCCACTGCGCAAATTTAATATGCGGGGCGCAGCGTCCAGGACCGCCTTCGGGTGGATAGTCGGTCGTTCAATTAGCGAACCGGAGACCTGGGTCATCAAAAAAAAAAAAAAAAATAATAATTCTGGCAGGTCGAAGATGACCCACTATTTTTTTACAAATGGAAGTGTCCTTTGTTATTTTATTTCTAAAGCTAGAAGAGTCATTGTAATGGCAAGCAATAATGGAAAGGGTTTTTCTTTTTAGGGTACGTAGAACGGGTCGGTTAGGGTCGTCGGTCTTCTTGCAGAAACTTCAGCCACAAGGAAAATTCTGTACACTTTCATTAAATACCGACTACGGAAAGAAACAAACTGGACCCATAATAATTAGTATCGGCCCATTAAAAACCCAAAAATTGATTCACCTGGTTAGACAAAAGACCAGCTGTCTATATCTTTCTGGATCGAAGACGATTCAAAAAAGATAATGGAAATCTGAAAATTTGCACCCACAAGAAAAAACGGTAATGGAAAACAAGACACGTAAAATCGAAATGAAAAAGTCAAGTGGGGAATTAAAAAGATTATTTAAAGGCTGCTGAGTCAATGACGATTACAATTCTCTATCGACTGGTCAAAGTATACGCTCTTGAGTAGTCTATGTTCGGAGACGTTCTTATGGAACTGATCTTAAATGTAATGGTGGCAATTATCTAAATGCAATCTAAACGAATATTGTCAAGGAAAAAAATGTAAACCTTTGAATCTAAAAATAAAATAAAATAAAGGACTAACCTTCGTCCTTGCAGGAGGACTTGTGAGGCCTATCTGAACACAGACACCGGAAATTTCCAGACCGTGAATCCGAACCACAAACCCCAGTAGAATTGGTACAATCTCTGCAAGTTTGATCGTCTATGATGTACCTCAATTCGAACCCTCCTTTCAAAGCGTTCACCAGAGTTGTTTTTGACTCGTGGAGCGCGTTTTTAGCAGATTCAAGCACCGGGACTTCTCCAGCCTTCACACAACCACGATCAGAAACATTTGGTGGAAGGAAACTATACGTTGTCGCATACCCGTCGCTTTGTTTGCAAGTAATAGTTGGCAGAAATGTTAACATGTAAGGATCAGAGCAAGTGTGTAGATCCATCTTCTCCGTGTTATGGTTTAGTGTGAACTGACCGTCCCCGTTGAAGTCCCAAGTCTTTGGGCAACCATCAACCTCGAACAAACTCTCATCGGCTACGGTGATTGTCTTATCCTCCAGCTTCGCGGCAACAACGCGAAGAGTAATATTAGCAATCTGTAAGGTTAGCGTTTGATAATCATCACCACAGGAGAGTTTGAACGGTGATTGGCCGCAGTAATCGGGTTTTTCGATGTCAGTTCCCCAGAACGGGTACGTGGTGTTGCTCGAGAACACCGACGGTCCATCTCCGCATGTCAGAGGCGATGATTGGCACTTCTCGTACTGTTGATCGGCGGAGAAGCACAAAGGAAGGCCAGCGACGACGAATAAGACGTTGGTGATGAGAAGAATAGAGATGGCCATTGGGTTTTGACGATAGACTAACGAGAAGAAGTTAAGGGCCCTTTGTTTGTTTTTGAGTGGTTCTTGATGACTTTATGGAGTTTTGTCAGATATGATCGTGTCGACTTCTTATTACCTACGGTGACTGAGAGATCGTTAATAATGAGTGATCCCAGATTAGATAAATATTTTTTCAATATATATTTAGCCAAGCGGTCAGATATTCCATTCACATCTTTAATGGTTCTTTGACTTGTTTCGTTACATAGGTAATGAAGGCGGGCCTGATAGTTGTTACTTGTAACTAGGGTTGGCATTTTATCCCATAAATTCAATTCGATTCGTTATTCGTTTCAATTCGATCGAAAAATTTCAGATATCCGTAAACTTTCGAAGCAAATTAAATATTAAAAATCAATATCCGTTAAAACTGAAACAAATATTAAAATTTTTAGGAAGCGGATATCCGATCCGATCCGTCAATATATAAATATATGTATATTTGATTATATTTAAAGTTTTAAATGTATAAAATTAAATAACTATTATCCTAACATATGATTTGACAATTTTTATTTGCATTATTAATTATATAAAAGTATTACATAAAAAGAAGAGAAAAAAATTATGAAAATTATAGATTTTTTTTTCTTAAGTTTTGTGTTATTATAATTGTTAACTAAGTTTAAAAACTACAAAATTTGTAAATTCATTACTTCTTTTAATTTTTTATCTTATATATCATGCAAAAAAAATATTTTACAAAATAAAATATATCAAATTTTTAAGATTAGTTGTATTAATCAAAACATATTAAATATCCGTAAGTATTCGTAAATATCCGTAAATATCTATTTATTTTTTGAATATTTGTTTTTCCAAATATCTGTATATTTCAAAATTAAAACAAATCAAAAAATTATATATCCGTAACATACGAAACAAATCACAAATATTTTCAAAAATCCGGATATTCGATATGTGCCTTACCTACTTGTAGATATATGGTATTCAGCTCACGACGATTCACGTTTGACACTTCTGTTTGTAATATACTAAACCGCTTAATGAAAATCCTCATTGAAAGTTTTGTTTACATCATATCAAAATCTCATCAAATTTTGTTCTATTAATCTTTGTATAATTGATGATACATCACACTCTCTTCAAAAATTGACCTTGTAGTCTGGAAACATTGATAAACATCCGATGAAATCACTAGAGTAACAAGGTTTCTACAACCAAATGATGTTGTATATTGATATTTTTGGGTAAAATATTGATATTTATTTATGTTCCTTCCCATTCAATTCTTTTCTTCTTTCTGAGGAGAATCGTTTTTCTTTTTAATGAATATATTATAAAAAAAAATTGGAGTTTCTCTGTATTTCAACTTCTGAATTTTGACCAAGAAAGATGGGAATAGTGTCCTAGTTATCTTTGATAAAAAAAAAAAGTGTCCTAGTTATCATATATTTTTCTTGCTGTCTCGGTATTTTCTTTATTCATTTGATGTAGTTGACACTTTATATAAGTTTTCACCTAATGTTGCTATAAAAATACATAAACATCCAGGCTTGCATATATTTGGAAATCTCAGGCAAAGATCTTGACTTCATAGCTCAAAGACCAACAATTGCAAATTGCAGTGTGGGGAGTTTCTACCCAGCGTAGCATGACGAGGGGCGTCATCCAGGGTGTTAAACTAATTTACTAGTACTAATACAAGTACTAGTATTATATAGTCTCTATTATATAAGCCGAATTTGATAGTAGTAGCTGACTCCTCGCTTGATCTGCAAGTTTATAAAATATTTAGACCGTTTTTATTGATAGTCCACGCTTATTCTGCTTATAGATTGAATTTATTTTTGTCATCAATAAATTAAATATTTAGTGTGGAAAATAAATTAGCAATAGAGGACCGTTTTATTAATCAAAAGCGAATAGTTCACAAGACGACAAAAATCATCGTGGACATCAAATTCAAAGTAGAAGGAAAAGGTGGAAACGAAAGCCCACCAATGTCCATCCAAATTCCCTGCAAGTAAATAATTTTCCAAGGTAACAACTAACAAGTATGACTAAATAATAATCAACTGGATTACTAAGTTGAAGTTGGTTTCAGGGACAAAATAAATAAAAATCAGCTGGATGACAAAAACAAAAAGAAAATTAAGTTGAAGGTGTTATGAATATCATGTTGTGGATGTCCAGCAACCAGGCCCAAATCCATTAGAATCTAGTCTAGAGTCTTGGCCCATTTATGGCCCACCATGTAATAGGCCCATTAGGATTTCACCTTGTAACTTCCTATATAAGGAGCACTCTTGTTATCAATAAAATGATCACGAAATTTCTTTACTTTCACAACACGTTATCAGCACGATAGTCTCCACCCTGAAAAACCAAAAACAAACCCGAGACTAGAAACCTTAATTCCGGCCGCTGACTTCAAACCACCGTATCTCCCTAACCGTGACGACCTAGACGGCGAGCCACCTATCCATCTGTAGATCTCGACGAGACGAAGCCAGAGCCGCAAACCACTCGCCGATCGGATCTCAGACGCGCCGTCACGCTCTGTTTTAGTACGCGCCGTCAATTACTTCAAAACCCTAATCCTTGGCGCCGACTTCAAACCACTGTAACTCACAAACCAAGACGAACCAGAAGACGAGCCACCTATGGATCTGTATCCCTTGACGGGTAGAAGCCAACGCCGAAAGCCGTTCATAGATCGGAGCTCAGACGCGTCCGAAATCGCAGTTTTACTAAGCGCCGTCAATTACCTCAAAACCCTAATCCTTGGTGCCGACTTCAAACCGCTGTAATTCACCAACCACGACGAACCAGACGACGAGCCACCTATCGATCTGTAGCCCTTGACGAGTAGAAGCCAACGCCGAAAGCCGTTCATCGATCGGAGCTCAGACGCGTCCGCAATCACAGTTTTACGAAGCGCCGTCAGAAACACCAATCAACCAGCAACTCCTTTTCCCTTGGTGGTCCGGTTCAGATCTATTCAAAACTAAGGTAAACTATTCTAGAACCCTAAAAGAGAAGAAACAGATCGAACATGGACTTAATATTAAAGGTATGACATTTAAAATATGCAAAACCCCTAAAACCCTAGATCAATAAGTCCAAACCCTCCCATGAGTAAATTAAAGCTCTTAAACCAAAAGTTTGATCTTGAGATTGTTGATCAATTAAAATCACAGCCTCATTGGCTTGTTGAATCTCGAAAACTCAATTGATCTGAATGATCAAATCAAATCCTTTAGCCTTGAAATTGATCATTCCCTCAAACCTAATTATGATCGATTTCTTATTTCTATAAAAGGAAATCTTCTATTTTCAGAAACTTTATATAAAAGGAAATTTTATATTTTCAGTATATTTTTATAAAAGGAAACATTATAAAAGGAAAGTTTCCATTTTTCAAAATCATAAACAAGGAAACTTTCCATTTCTAAAAAGTTACTAAATAAGGAAAGTTTCCATTTTTATAAAACTTTCCAAATAAGAAACTTTCCATTTATAGAAAATTTAGTAAATAAGGAAATTTTCCATTTCTAAAACTTTCCTAATAAAGAAACTTTCTATTTTTAGAAATGTTATATTTTCAGAAATATTTTCATATTTGGAAACTTACTATTTTTAGAAACTTTCTATTTTTATAAATGTTATATTTTCAGAAATATTTCCATATTTGGAAACTTACTATTTTTAGAAACTTTCTATTTTTTTAGAAATGTTATATTTTCTGAAACTTTATATTTTTAGAACCTTTCCTAATAAGGAAACTTTTTATTTATAGAAACTTACTATAAAAAGAAATATTTTATAAAAATAAATTTCTATTTTCAGAAATATATAAGAACTATATGAATATGAACTAAGCTTCATGATTGTTTTCAACTCCCCAAAATCGTATAGTTTGTTTGTATTAGCCGTATGGCTTTATACATTGACATAAGTTTGATTTGCTGAACATAAGTAGTCGTATGGCTTCTTGTTTGATTAATTGGCCGAAGAGCCTTGTTCAGCTAAATGGTCTTGATTGCAAACTGGCTGTGTGGCCCTCTTATTTGTTTGCTGGTCATGTGATCTTGTTTATGTAATAGCCGATTGGCGTTGATCACACACAAGCCGTATGGCTTCTTGTTTACATACTGGCCGAGTGCTTTTTATTTCTTGGATAGCCAATGGCATCAGAAATTGTATGTACTAACACAAATCATCTTGATATGATTTCAGATGTTGAGATTCCAACCCATGGACTATGATACCCTAGATGTCTCTGGAGAGAACTATCAAAGATGGGCAATCAATATCTCGGTTATACTAAAGATAGAAGGTCTTAGTGAATGTATCATCAAGGATGATCATGGAACCGAGAATGAGAAATATATGGCATCAAGAGTAATGCATCATCATCTCAATGTGGAATTGAGAAATCAATACCAAAATATACAAAGCCCTCAATGCCTTTGGACAGAGTTAAAGTCCATATACACTAAGGTGATATTACCAAAGGCAAGGCATGAGTGGATGAGCCTCAGGTTCCATGACTTTGGGTTCGTGGAAAAATACAATTATGCTCTATCCAAAGTAGCTCATACACTGATGTTTTGTGGTGAAAAGTTGACAGAGGAGGAATTACTTAGAAAAGTTTTCTCAACAGCAGATCCAAAAGATCTATTCATACAACTAACCTATCGAGATAAAGGTTTCACCACATACAACGATCTGTTCTTATATTTATCTCAAAATGAACAGATGAATCAGATGAAAGATAATATGAGCGGCTATGAGGCAGATAGTGATGATGAAGAATCCATGGGAGCCACGTCCAAAGTGACATATGGAGTGGTCGGCTTGACCATTGTCTAAAGCCTTTAGACATTCTGATTTAATACTTATGATTTGGTGTTTTAAATTTTCATAGCATTAATAAAAGTTTTCTTTTATTTTCATTGATTGATTTGCTTGAAAAATATTTTCTGATTGACAAATGAGAATGAAAACTTGGGAAGAGTATGTCTAGACCATCACGCCTAAGGCATGGCCTTGAGGAGGCACGAAATTTATCACCTAAGACCCATTGTGTTAATAAGAACGACCCAAACAACTCCACTGGCCGTGGATACCACAATAACCGTGGTCGTGGGTCTATCCATGGCCGAGGAGTGTGTATAGGTCGTAGTGGCATTTCCAAGCCACTTCAAAATGGTTTCAATAGTAAACCAATGGGCAAAGCAAAGCAAAAGGAAATGTTCTTTTAGCTTATAAAATCGCCAAAGGTATATATATAAAAGAGGTCGAGACTACATTGTCCCCACTGATCTAATACTATGCTAAGGATCAGTGTGATAAGGCATAAGAGCCTAGGTAACCAGAATGGTTCACCAAAGAGTTAAACACTTTATGGCATGACCGGATTAGCCATCCTGGTCCAAAACTTGATGCAAAGTTTTAAAATTATTAAGGCACAAAGAGTTATCCCAAAAATCTCACGTTGTGAAACATGTACACAAGGGAAACTCAGTAGGCTTTATTGTCCCAAGCAACACAAAATATAATCTGATCATGAGGGAAGTGAGGACAAAACCCGTGATCATGACCAGACTACAAAATCGTGTACCATGGTCTATGACCATGCTGACCGTCCAAGCATTACGTTTAAGTGAGGACAAACAAATGTTTTTATAGCATGTTCATGAGGGGGAGAATAGCCACTCCGTGTGGTCATGACCATACTATAAAACCCGAACATGACAAGCCTGGCCGAAGGCCATAAGGCATTATAGCTTGGCCGTAGAAGCAATAAAACCTTTAAGGTTCAGACTTCAAAAGTCTATAAGTTTGGGGACATCACAAGTATACATGTATAAAAGATAAGATACATCAGGCCATATAAAGTGAGCATAGATATTCCCGTCTAAAGATGATAAAGGGTCATAATCCAGACATAGACCATCCTAAGAGTTTTATGAATAAACCACCACATACCTATGTGCCATCTAGGATGGAATACCTCATATAAGGATGAGATGAAAATCGGGAATATATGTTGGATAAGAGAACATGATCTTTCTCCCACAAATTCAATAAGACCATGAGCCAAATGTAGGTGATCATATTGTGGCCAAGGTATACGGATTACATACAAGATGAATCCGACTATCCAACATCATGGAGAAAGCTATAAGCTGGTGAATAGTAAAAGTAAATGATAAATATAGAAATGGAATGGTTTTAACCTTCCTTGTCTTGGCAAAGATCCTCGGACCAGATATATGTATTGGACGTCCATAACCAAAGAAAGAAAGATAGCCAGACAGACCCGGATGAATGACTAAAGTCATACCAGCTTAGCACCACTATATAAATGTCCTAGTAGAGACATAATCAAGTTGCTGTAGAAGTCTATACAAGATAGACCAGTATGTTCCATAGATAAGGAACCTCGGATAGAAAGAGAAAAGGTGCTCATAATGATAGATCCGAGTTCATAAGAGAAACCATACTAGACAATGAGATAAAGGTCGGCCGACCCTAATGTACAGGTATCATACAATGTAGTCTTGCAAGCTACAAAGTATTCAATGATCCTGATAAGAATAAAATCTCAATCGATTGTATCATGTCTAGAACGCGATAGAACGCGAGGGAACAATATATAAGGTGTCGACACATACACACACTCATAAGTGATAAAGTAATAAGAGAAAGCACTTGAACATGAGAAATATGCGAGGATCACTAACCCACGTAAGAGTACTCATCATAAAGAATAGAATGGGACGTGGAGTTATAGTAAAGAATGTATAAGATGGGCGTATTGGCCAAATACATAAGATAGACGCCATCTAACAAGTGAACAAATGAGTCTTGTGAGAAGTAGAAAATCGTGAGATGTGGAACATGAGTATATAGACAAGAGGTTGTCCATGTTCCTACATAAAAGCATTCAATGGAATGGCTTGATCACACAAGGATACTCACAAGGACTAAGGAACAGTTTATAAGGAGATATGCTCCTATGTGGTGGATGTTACTACAGAAAATCGAGATTGATATTGTCTGGACACATATGAAAGAAATAATGGTGTAGTAAGCTATATATGAATCACTGGATATAAAAGTAATATAAGATACCTGAAAGATGAGAAAGAAGTTCTCATAGAACAACATCGTTCCTGCGTTGTTCATGGACTGTAGTAAATGCAGCTGCATGCGTGTATACACACATATGATAAGACTAAGTGATGCTTAGTAAGAAAGTTCTATAAGAACATTTCAGAGCAGTCCATATAAGTAGTCATGAAAGAAATTCCTTGTGGTTTTACTTAAAGAAAGGATGATTAAGATGATTGATTCTTGGAAAGGCTATAGAGAGACTACGATGATCTATAATAGAGATCACAAGCCGTGTATGAATGTTGGGATCTATGATCCAACGTACCAAGAATAAGAATGTGATATAGTCAGAAAGAATCCATCAGATTCATGACCAAAGAACCCATATCAACTAGGATCATGCCCGACCTAGCTTGACCTTAATCATCATTTGGTCCCGACCAGTTCGTCCCGACCAGTCCGTCCCGTCCAGCTCGTTCCGACCAGTTCCTCTAGGTCTTAATCCGACCTAAAATCATCTAAGTGAGAGGAACGTCCTATTGACTCAAAAGTGGCTTAGTTTTGATTAACATCAAACTATAACATAGTGGCCATTCATGAACAGATTATGGGCTTATACTAAAGAAGGTTCATGAAGAAGTTTTGGTCAAAAGTTATGAATGGGACATACATTGGACAATAACATGATCAGAACGGATCATGAATATAAGAAAGCATTTATGGTCGAGATCCATCCAAGGTAGATGGATGAAAATAACTGAGACACTCCCGTGTATATAAAGTCCATATGTTCTAGTCAAGTACCATAGAACATATCCGACCATATTTATGTAATGGAATAAAGATCTTGGTTTATTTATACTAATCAAACAAAGAGGAGTTTGGTTGATTTTGCTAATGCAGGATATGTTTTACACATGCCAAGATCATTGCCTTTCATGAAGCAGTCGCGAGATCGTTTGGTCCGGTCCATGATCAAGCACATCCGTGTACCAGTCAAGTACCATCAGTCCGACCAAGACATGGAGTGATCAGCAGCAAAGGTGTACATCCTGACCACACCTTTATGGAGTTCCACAAGACACCTAGACGTCCAAGTATTCACAAGTTCATTCAAGGAGAATCCAGCTGATCATCTTCAACAAGGCACCACCGACCGCGATGTTCGAGAGGCTTATGCACCAGATTGGGACGTGCATGCTTAAGGACCTATACTGAGGTCCAGATCAGGGGGAGTAGTGTGTGTTGTACTCTTTTTCCTGTCTTTGGTTTCCCTTTTACCACATTGGGTTTTGGGTTTTCCAGGAGAGGTTTTAATGAGGCAACATTAAGCACACTACGAGCTCTAGACGGTTCTGGCATCCAAGGGGGAGTGTTATGAATATCATGTTGTGGATGTCCAGCAACCAGGCCCAAATCCATTAGAATCTAGTCTAGAGTCTTGGCCCATTTATGGCCCACCATGTAATAGGCCCATTAGGATTTCACCTTGTAACTTCCTATATAAGGAGGAGCACTCTTGTTATCAATAAAATGATCACGAAATTTCTTTACTTTCACAACAGAAGGTGATTTTTTACCCAAAAAAAAAGTTGAATTTAAAAATGAGAGGGTTGATTTTAAAATAAGACAAAAAAGAAAGCCCCTCAAAAGAAACGCACAGAAGGAACTAGCCGTTGGGGCTTCTCAGATTCAAAATCTCTCTCTCTCTCTCAGCACGCACCTCCGTAAAGACAAAAAGAAGCCCAAAACCCGTTTCACTTCTTCTTCTATACCACGAGACGAGACTATAAACCTCTCTCACTATCCACTTCACTCACATTCTTTTATTCTTTTATTTATTGGTTTCATCACTGCCTGGATCTCTTTCTCTATTTGATCCGAGAGTACATCTCCAATTCATTGGGTTCTGTTTCCTCTGTAAGTGTTCGATCTCTTAATTAGTTTTACTGTAAATCAGATTAGTGTTTTTTTTGGAAAGTTTCGAGCTTTAAGCAAACCTAAGATTACCTTTTATAGATTAGTGTTGCCTTATATGAGTTTTTACATAGATCTGAGCAATTCTTCTGCAGAAAGTTTCTAAATTAATCCCTAGATTTGGGGAAATTCTATTGATGTAATAGATCTGACCGAAACTATTGGGATTCGTTTGTAGGAAGATAACAATGAGAACTCCTGGAACTCCACTTTCGAAAACGGACAGAACACCAGCTGTAACGCCAGGTGGAAGCTCAAGATCCAGGGAGGAGAAGATTGTTGTTACCGTGAGGCTAAGGCCACTGAACAAGAAGGAACAGTTAGCTAAAGACCAAGTGGCTTGGGAATGTGTTGATGACCACACCATTGTCTCTAAACCACAAGCTCCTCAAGAACGCTCTCATCACCAGTCCTCATTTACATTCGGTAATATTAAAAGTCGATATCTTTGCTCTTTTTGACTGTTTCCTGAGGGATCTTATGCCTAATGGATGCACTCTTTTTTTGTTTCAGACAAAGTGTTTGGACCAGAGAGTGTCACAGAAGATGTGTATGAAGATGGTGTTAAGAATGTTGCATTGTCTGCTCTTATGGGCATTAACGGTAGATGCACAAAAACTCTATGTTTTTTGCCTTTTACTTGGGTTGATCGTAGATGACTAAATCAGTTTAATTGTTTCAGCAACAATATTTGCATATGGACAAACGAGCAGTGGGAAGACATTTACCATGAGAGGAGTAACGGAGAAAGCTGTCAATGATATTTACAATCACATTATTAAGGTAAGCTTTGTTATGATCGGAGGTCCAAATCAATGTTTCATAGACATTATGCAGATCGCTTAACCAGTATTTTCACTTCTGTTTACAGACCCCTGAAAGAGATTTTACCATCAAAATCTCTGGTCTGGAGATATATAATGAAAATGTTAGGGATCTGCTGAATTCAGATTCCGGACGTGCCCTTAAACTCCTTGATGACCCTGAGGTACTCTCTTATTTACATTAAAAGGAAATCATTTCCTTGTTGATGTTTATGGCCTTGATTGAATGTATGCTTGCATTGATCTGAAAAATCTAACGATCTGCACTTGCAGAAAGGGACTGTGGTTGAAAAACTGGTCGAAGAAACAGCTAACAATGACCAACACTTGAGGCATCTGATTAGCATCTGTGAAGGTAACTTGAGCTTGTTGCATCATATTTGGTTTCTTGAAACTATATTCTCCAAGTTCTTTCATGTTCGACGTTTCTGACTGATATTTCCTTTTTGATAGCTCAAAGGCAAGTTGGAGAAACTGCTCTGAATGATACAAGCTCACGGTCACACCAAATAATCAGACTGGTAATGTTCTTGATTCATTACTTTTCACTGAAACAAATTCCATATACCCTGCATGCTAATAACACAACAACTTATTTATGCTAAGCAGACAATACAAAGTACTCACCGTGAAAATTCAGATTGTGTGAGATCATACATGGCTAGTCTGGTAAAAATAGATCCCTCTCTTTTCAATTTCTCTCTGTTTTTGAGTCATCACATTTTTTTTTCTTTTTTCTCCAAAATGTTTATCTTGTGGGTGTGTGAACGCATTGCAGAACTTTGTGGACTTAGCAGGAAGTGAAAGAGCATCACAGTCGCTGGCAGATGGAACGAGACTCAGGGAAGGTTGCCATATCAATTTAAGTCTAATGACACTTACAACTGTCATAAGGAAACTAAGGTAAGGTTCTTACTTATATGTTGAGAGTGACACTGAAATCACAAACCCTTGTTTCTGAATGTTGGGAACTCTTTGTAGTGTGGGGAAAAGAAGCGGCCATATACCTTACAGAGACTCCAAGCTCACTCGGATATTACAGCATTCCCTCGGTGGAAATGCTCGAACAGCCATTATATGTACGTTGAGTCCAGCTTCGACTCATGCTGAACAGTCAAGAAATACTCTATACTTCGCCAACCGAGCAAAGGAAGTTACAAACAATGCCCAAGTGAATATGGTAATGATCTTTTTTTGCCTTTGCTCTTTTTTGAATGAATACAAGCAAAAATATTTACTTGCTTGTATTGTCACTATACAGGTTGTCTCTGATAAGCAACTAGTGAAACATCTTCAGAAAGAAGTGGCTAGACTGGAGGCAGAGCGTCGCACACCTGGTCCATCAACAGAAAAGGATTTTAAGATTCAGCAGGTTTTATTTCACTTGAACTTGCCCAAACTGCTTAAGCTTATATAATGAACAAAAGGTTTGATGCTTAGTGATGGATGTTTCATGATTCTTTTAGATGGAAATGGAGATTGAAGAGCTTAGGAGACAAAGAGATGATGCACAGCTCCAACTTGAGGAGTTGCGCCAAAAGCTTCAAGGGGAACAACAACAAAATAAGGTCTAAGTCTACCTACCTCTCTCTGAACTGTTTCTATGTATATTGACAAGACTTTGACTGAATCTTAAATCTTCTGTCTGTATCTCAGGGCTTGAATCCTTTTGAATCACCAGACCCACCTGTCAGAAAATGTCTTTCCTATTCTGTTGCCCTGACACCTAGCGCGGAGAACAAAACACTAAACCGGAATGAGAGAGCAAGAAGAACAACTATACGTCAATCTATGATACGCCAATCATCAACAACTCCTTTCACACTGATGCATGAGATCCGAAAACTTGAACACCTTCAAGAACAGCTTGGAGAGGAGGCTTCAAAGGCTCTTGAAGTACTACAGAAGGAAGTGGCTTGCCATAGGCTAGGAAACCAGGATGCAGCTCAGACAATCGCCAAACTTCAAGAAGAGATAAGGGAGATGCGTACTGTGAGAACATCCGCAATGCTTAAAGATGTTCTGGATACTACTGGAGACGTCATAGCTCCTAACAAGAGTGTAAGTGCCAACCTCAAGGAAGAGATAACAAGGCTTCATTCACAAGGAAGCACCATCGCAAATCTTGAGGAGCAACTTGAGAGTGTTCAGAAGTCGATAGATAAGCTGGTGATGTCACTCACAAGCAATAATATCAATGCTGGAGATGAAACCCCCAAGACAAAGAGTCATCATCATCATTCAAAGAAGAAGAAGCTTCCATTGACGCCGAGCAGCGTGTCAAACCACCGCCAGAACTTCTTGAAATCTCCATGCTCTCCTCTCTCATCTTCCAAGCAAGTCCTGGATTGTGATGCTGAGAACAAAGATCCTCAAGAGAACAACAGTTCTGCAACTAGTGGTATGACGACTCCACAGAAAGGAGAAGAAAGCGGAGATGTGACGTCAAGAGAAAGCACTCCAGGAGGGTACAGAAGATCAAGCTCGGTGAACATGAAGAAAATGCAGCAAATGTTCCAAAACGCTGCGGAGGAGAACGTGAGAAGCATAAGAGCATACGTGACCGAGCTCAAAGAACGTGTAGCTAAACTGCAGTACCAGAAACAGCTTCTCGTTCATCAGGTGCTCGAGTTGGAAGCAAATGATGGAGCTGGATACAGCGTAGAGGACGAGGAGAAGACCATAGAGGAAAATGAAGAGCTGAGTCAAGTCGCGTGGCATATAACATTCATAGAGGAAAGACAACAGATCATAGAGCTGTGGCATGTCTGCCACGTCTCCATCATCCACAGGACACAGTTCTATCTACTGTTCAAAGGCGATCAGGCAGACCAAATCTACATGGAAGTCGAGCTAAGACGGTTAACTTGGCTAGAACAACACCTAGCAGAAGTAGGTAATGCAACTCCAGCTAGAATAGGTAACGCAACTCCATCTCGAAACGGCGATGAAACTGCAGTTGTATCTCTATCATCAAGGTACTTACACACATACACATGCAAGTGAATCTCTTACATTAGTGACTTCAACAAAAAGCTAATGTTTTATTCAATGTGTTGTTGTTGACGCAGTATAAGAGCATTGAGACGTGAGAGGGAGTTTTTGGCGAGAAGGATCAACTCGAGACTGACGCCTGAGGAGAGAGAGGAGTTGTACATGAAATGGGACGTGCCACTGGAAGGGAAACAGAGGAAGCTGCAGTTCGTGAACAAGCTGTGGACTGATCCTTACGACTCAAGGCACGTGCAGGAGAGCGCGGAGATAGTGGCGAAGCTTGTAGGGTTCTGTGAAAGTGGGAACATCTCTAAAGAGATGTTTGAGCTCAACTTCGCAATGCCTTCGGATAAAAGGTGGAACATTGGTTGGGACAACATCTCTAATCTTCTTCATATATGAAGAACTTTTTTTTTTAATGTGTTTGTGAATTATGTTCTCTTATCATTTTGAATTGTATTCCTTATTACACTTGACAGTCATATCGTTTATCCAAGAATAATAGATTTTGACTAATGAGTTCTGAACTTCTATATGCTGGGATTCTAAAAGCGACTTTGCTCTCAACTTAGTGAACTCAATCGAAACAAAGTTTTTCTCTGGTCAGCGGTCAAACACTCTCGAGTGGGCCCCAACCACCCGACCTTCTAGACAAATAGATCAGCTTACTAGCCCCAGTGGTCTTTGACTCTACTCCTTTAGGAGTCAGCTTTGGTGACGTTAAAGCAGACGTGCCTCCCAAGTCAACGTTCAGGAGAGGTCAGCAAGTCAACGCGACGTTTTGGTCGGGGTGTCCACGTAACGACCTGATGACGGAGGGATCTTTCGCTGTGGTTGAGACGCTGCGTGGCGGAGGGAAGTGGGTGCCAGTGTACGACGACGATGACTTCAGTGTGAAGTTTAAGTGGTCGAGACAGGTGAAGCTTAGCCCTGAGAGCCAAGCCACGGTGGAGTGGAGGATACCGGAGTCTGCGGTGGCTGGAGTTTATAGATTAAGACATTATGGAGCTTCGAAGTCGCTGTTTGGTTCCATTACTAGCTTCTCTCTGGTTCTTCTAGCGCCTTTGTAGTTGTATGAAATTTTACCTAAAGTAATATAGCGTATCACACACGCATTCCCCATTTACTCTTCTCTAGTTTGTAAGAGAAGCCCTTGTATACGTCTTAATAAGTTATCACCACACAACCATTTAACAAAAACACTCCGTTTGATTTATTGGTTAAAAGAGGTGAAAGAGGATAAGTTATCCTGGATAACTCACATTGAGGAACCGATTCTGGTGAAGAAGACATAGCTATTTAGTTGCGTGGCGATTAAGAAAGAAGCGTGGAGTGAACATGAGTGAGACTGAGTCTGATACAAGAGTACGAGAGGAAACAATCCATATCTCAGCTACTCAAGAATTTCACCTGCGCCAGAGAAAACATTGATGATGGTGTCGGATTAAACGAGAGCAGATTTATAAGGTGCCGAGGAATCAACCATGTCTTGTTTCATTAGAACACTAGTTTTGTTTATCACACATGACATACTTTAACACGTTCTTTAAAAAAAAAAAGACATACTTAACACGTTACTCTTCTGTTCAAACCTTTGTCTTAATGCTGTTACACCAACATACAGAGAACTAAAACCGGAACATTAATAACCAACATTAAGAGAACCAAACCGGTTACTAAATCTTGACGAAACTAAAAATTAGAATATGGTTGCGGTTTCTACTATTTCTTCATAACACAAAAGGAATAACAGCTTTCCTACTCTTAGGGTACTCGTCCTTAAACTTGTCATTGTACCATACGTGGCTCGCATGTGCGCGCGGGATCAAGTTGGAACACGTGTACAGAAAAAACCCAATCCCAGGCCAAGACCAAGTCATCACACCCCAGCCAAACCACTCAACCACCTCTCCAAAGTAATTCGGACAGCTCACAAACTCGAACAGGCCTCCTCTCGGTATCACATAAACTCCGTAGTTCTCATTTTTCAGCCGTACCAGAGTCCGGTCCGACGCGATGTTAATCCACATACCGGTTACGAAGATCACCGAACCAACGATAAACCGCCACCAGAACCATTGTCCTTCGTAGTCGTTCTTGTAATGAGAAACGTACCTCGCCTGGTCATGCCATGAATAAACCCAAAAGAATTGTAAGTTTAAAGTGAAATAGTCCGGTATAACTTATGCTAAACCGAAATGCATCTAAACCAGACGGAATCAGATACAGACTCGCCTGTCATGAATAAACCCAAAATAATTGTAAATTTTTAAACCGGAACAAAGTGAAATGTTCCGGTATAGTTTTACTAAACCGAAATACACTTAAACCAGACCGGAATCAGATACAATCGTTCGTTACCTGGATATAGCCGTTGAGGAGATTAAAGGCGAAAGCCATGGCGGCGATGCTGATCGGAAAGCCGTTTTTACTCGGGGAGGAGGAGGAGCTGCGGAGGAGGCGGAGAGGGTAGACGATGGTGCGGTGGAAGTAGTGGATGATGTAAGGCGAGAAGAGGATGAGAGATTTCGGATTGAGAAAGTGGCGGCCGAAGGGGAAGAGGAGGAGGGAGAGGCATAAGGTGGGGCTCTCCATGAGGAACCAAGCGAGAGGAGGAGATAAAGTGGGGCCCCATCCGGAACGGTTGTGTTTGCCGTAAGGAGCTTGGAGGAATTGGAGGGCGAAGGCGGTGGGTGGGCCGGAGTAAATTAGGGCGAGGAGGCAGTAGCGGAAGAAGTTTTGATCGGCGATCTCTTTCATTTATTTTGGCAAAGTGAGGAAGGAGGAATCAGATCTCTCTCCGTATAAATAAGACTTTTGTTTACTTGCCAGTTTTGTCTTGCAGTGCAAACAACCCTATTCAGGCAACAAACACACATAAAACATCTCCAGCTTAGAGTTAAGTACATACTTGACATGGGTTTTCTGAAGGGACGGGTTAACGACATTCAGATCAACAAACTAGATCCTAATACTCGCTAACTGAAGCAGCCGAGACTGTAAACTTATCCGACAGTATATTAATAATTAGTCTAAAGAGAGAGCAAATGTATGTATACCGAGTAAAGGACGAAACTTGACTTGTAGTAGTAGCTCAGCTCTCTGGTTAGAATCCTTGGCCTCACCACCTGATAATACAGATTCCATTAATCAATCAAATCTCATTCAGAAACTACTTTCATCCGATCCAAAGGTTTCTAGTAAAGTTCAAGCAAAGGGATTGATAGATCGATCTCCCTAAAGGAATAAGCTCGATTCAAAACAAAGATTGAAGCTTCTCTCTACCACGACTCCCACAGGAAGATAGAAACATATGACGACATAGAGGAATGCGGAAAGATACTTACAGCTGAGTCGAATCGAGGTTGAAGGGTTTATAGAGATCTTGTTCACGAGACCAAGATGATCACCAAAAGCCTGCAATACTAACCAAGATGTTAATTTGCTGGTTAGGGCTCAACCCTCTCTAGTGTAATATAAACCCAACCCTATTTTAACCCTCTTTTAGTTACAGAGTTAGGGTTAGAGTTAGGGTTAATACAGGGTTAGCTCAATTAATTTTTATGCAATGTAATGATGTTTTGTATGCCAAATTTAATCAAAGTTTACATGTTTTAAAAAAGAATAAAACTTAGGTTCACTCCCTGTGGTGAATTCTTAAATTCACCTCAACTTTCTACACCAATTAAATTGTCATGTAGGATTAGTTAAAAAAAATTAAAAAATAAGGAAAACATGAAAACAAAAAGAACGTGATCTCTTTCTTCTTCATCTCCACAGAGAAAATATGAAGCTTTGTTTGTCAAATTTAAATCTTCAATTCTATAATTTCAAATCTAATTTTGACTTTAGCTTCTCAGAATCAAATCAAATCATGTTCTCTTATGAGATAGATAAACAATTATTTGCATCAATTTTTAAATCTTAAATCATAAACTCAAATCGTAGATCATAAATCCAAATCATAAACTCTAAACATAAATCCTATTTAGATGTATTAGGTTTGGGTTTAGCGCTTACAGTTTGGGTTTAGAGTTTATAATTTGGGTTTGGGTTTAAGGTTTACAGTTTGGGTTTAGGGTATATAATTTGGATTTAGGATATAAAATTGTATTTGAAAACACAAAATTGGAGATTCAAAAAACTTGACAACCAAAATTTCAGTTTTTTGGTGTGAGAAATGAAGAAGAAGAAGACGCGTTTTTTTTTCACATATTTTACTTTTTTTTAAAAAAAATTATTTCATTTTTCACTAATCCTACATGTCACTTTAATTGGTGTAGAGGGTTGAGGTGAATTAGATTATATAAATGAAAACAGTCTCTTTTATTCATTTTTTTTTTTTTCCGTCAATGATTAATATTAATGAAAACAAAGGGCCAAGCCCACCGGACTACAATAGGGACAAAGCCCAATAACTAAAGCCCATTTCGGGCAAGCACAAGACAAAGTCCGAAGGCCCAAAAGAGAAAACCCTAGCAACTGAGGGTGACGCCGCCGCACGCATCACACATCGCTGCTCCGAGTACCTCACCTTCCCGGAGCCCCACCGCTCCCTATCTTCTTCACCGCGAAAACCTCGACTCTGGTGCTAACCGTAAAGGAGAGATACCATCGCCGACGCGAGATCTCTTCCATCTCTTTTCATCCCAATCACCGAGCAGAAACTTCGCGTGAAACAACACCCAAACCGTCGGGAAGCTTCACTACTCCTCCGACTACAGATCCAACCTCCACTCCAAAGAACTCTTCCTCTGCTTTCCTAAAACTTTCGGAGAGCTACAATCGACTAAAGTCGAAGTCTCATCCGACTCAAGCAATTTTTCAACAACAGATCGAGAAAAAACAAAACCCAAACGAAAAGAAAAATTAAAATTGAAAACCAAAGCCGCCGTCAACCGAAGGTATGGTGACGCGGAAGCTTAAGCCGACCGCTCTCCTTTTTCTAAACAGGAGCCGCGACGGAGACAGGAGCCGACCGGCCATCGAAGAGATGATGCGCCGCCGGAGACAAAAGAGGAACGGAACAAATTGACTCTCAGAAACATCACCGATAAACAAAACCCGACCGACGGCATGTCTGAGAAAGCCCACCGCCGTCGGTCAGATCTACTTTCTCTCTCACCTCTCCCTTCTCTCTCTAAAGAGTCGTGATTTTTTTTGCAATATAAAATCAAGAATAAAGCTGATCTCTCTTTTATTCATTTTTGTCCTCAAATTCAAAGTATAAAATTAGAAAATCCAAGTTTACATGTTTTTATTTATGAAGTGTAAAAACCAAAGTTTCAACTTAACTTTATAAAGTGTAAAAATCAAAGTTCACATGTATTGATCGATGTATCCTCAGCTCCACTCTCCAAATCTCCAACACTCGTTCCAACTTCACTCCTCTCTGCAAAAAACAAGAGAGATGACAGTCATCTAAAGCAGTCAAACAAGTATCATACAAGCAACAAAAGAACTTAATCACTCAACGAAGTCAAAACAATATGATGTGATGACTTAATCACTCAACAAGAATCATCTCGTCATTAGAAGTTCTAGTGACACAAATTAACAATATGATGTGATGACTTACATTGTAAATCTCAGATTCCCAAGCTCAGGTTTGAGTCTTGATTCTCTTCCAACACTCAATCTGCAACAAGTCAACAACATAATCAGTTTACAGAATCACAAGTTCAAACAACTAGTCTACAGAAGTATCAACAACACTCGCTAGCAACAACTACAAGAAGAACTCAGTGAGACAACAAGCATAAAGCATTTCACCAATCAGAGATTCAGAACCAAGCAAACTCTAGTTTCTTTCAAGTTGATATCGATTTGGGAAGAAGAGATTCAATCTCTGCTGCTCTGCGAGAGAGGAATGAAGCTTCGATCAACGATTGGAACCGTCGTATGTTTGCTGGAAACTGGGCCTTTTAACGTTTATTGGGCCTGATTCGGGTCTAAACCCGTTTAAAAACTTGGATCCTACCGAATCACCTCAGGGAAAAAGGTCGGCGAATGATGAATGAAAATCCACGAAGCTAAATTCGATTTTAGCGTCGCTCGAAATGTCAAGCTAGCAAATCGGATCTCGTTTCTGGCGGGAAGACACTGAAACTCTGAAGTTGGATTCTTCTCGTGAAGGCTATCTATCTATGGCGTCCGTTGCTTCGAAACTGTATTCAGGTCTCTTTGATTAGAAACCCTAACACATATGAAAACGATTCTGATTGATCGTGATCGTTTTTCTCGCAGACGATGTAAGCCTTCTAGTGTTATTGCTTGATACAAATCCTTTATTCTGGAGCAATACATCGACTACATTCTCTCAGTTCCTCTCTCATGTAAGCAAGTGTTGTTTATGTGAATGATTTCGTTTTTTTTTATATTCATGATTTTGATGTTTGTTATTATGGTAAAGGTGCTTGCTTTTCTGAACGCGGTTTTGGGATTGAATCAACTGAACCAAGTTGTAGTGATAGCTACTGGTTACAGTTCTTGTGATTACATCTATGATTCGTCTTTGACATCGAATGTGAACTCAGAGAGCGGTAGAACTGGAGTGCCTGCTCTTTTTGGCTCCTTGCTGGAGAAGTTGGAAGATTTTGTTGAGAAAGATGAGGAGCTCATAAAGGAGCAGGAGCATGATGATAATAGGATAGCTTCTTCTCTCTTGTCAGGATCACTCTCCATGGCTCTTTGCTGTATCCTTTTTTAATGCATTTTAGTATTTAATCACTCTTCTTTGTAAAGGCCTTGTCTTTATGCTACATAACACCATGCTAGTAATGTTAAATAAAAAACTGATAGCTTTTTAAAGTCCATATGTGTGTTCACTCGGCTATACCTATAGCATATCTCTAGGGACATCTCACTTTTTTTTTTGTTTTGTCTGATTTTCCGGTTAGATATACAGAGGATTTTCCGTTCTGGACATCTTCATCCCCAGCCTCGGGTGCGTGTTCAGTATTATCTACATCTCAATCAGTTATCTTGGATAATATTTCTCATCTTGATTGCTTTGTAGAAATCATCGGCTTATTGTATACTATATAGACTCGTGACTCCTATTATTTGTTTCCACACCTCTTTACGAATAGTAACTGATTGTGCTATTGGCATGTATACGAACTACAGATTTTATGCTTGCAAGGCTCCCCTGATGGCCCCGAACAGTACGTTCTCTTCCAATAACTTTTTTCTACTTGTAATATTTTCTCCTGTTAGTCTGGTCTGATGAAGGATGTTGTTCTTCTTTTCAGATATGTAGCTGTTATGAACTCTATCTTCTCTGCCCAACGCCTAATGGTACTCTTTTGTTTTGATTGTTTCTTTGGGATTTAAAGTTTTCTCAAAACCCCAAAGATCTGTACCTCAAGTCACTTCATCATTTGGTTATTTAGGTCCCCATTGATTCCTGTTACATTGGTACACAGAACTCGGCATTTTTGCAGCAGGTAATAACATTCTCCCTAGAAATTTCTTAAATCTTCAACCGCTCAACTCTTCTATTTGTTTTCAATCATCTGTGGCATATCTGTAGGCATCTTACATAACCGGCGGTGTACATCATGCGCCTAAACAGTTGGATGGGCTGTTTCAGTTTCTTACGGTATGCTCTCAGCTCAATTCCAAACACATTACATGTTCGCTGTGTGGTTTTATGTAACTCGGTTACATTAGCGTGGTCGGTGGGTCCTAACTTCTCTTTGTTCTGTTTTGCCTGAAAAGACAATCTTTGCCACTGATATGCACACCCGCAGCTTTATACAACTTCCTAAACCCGTAGGCGTTGATTTTCGAGCATCGTAAGTGACAAATATAGAACTCTTCCGGTCTTCCTCCGCATACTCTTTATAAGAGATGGTACAATGTCAAAACTTGTAGGTGTTTTTGCCACAAGAAGACTATCGATATGGGTTATGTTTGTTCGGTATGTCTGTCCATTTTCTGTGAGCATCACAAGAAGTGTTCAACGTGCGGGTAAGATATTTTGACCCATTTCCTTCTCAATATAATAAGTTATCAAGAAGTTGTTTGATGGTAAATGTGTAAAAAAAACTTCTGGAACTGCAGGTCTGTTTTTGGCCAGTCTAAACTTGATGGTGCTTCAACTGTCAGTGATAAGAGGAGAAAAGCTCCTGATTCTTGAAAAGTCATCTTTTACGCTGAAAACTTCGCTCAGTATCCAAGCATTGTAGTCTTTGCGTTGATTGACGATAATCTATGAGCGAACACCATAATGAAAATCATCAGTTTTGATCAAAAGCTTTTCAAATTCACAAATACCTGTAGTGCATAGTGTTTTGAGTTTATTTTTGCGAACTTCAATCCAATGAACTGAAAGAATCACAGATAGCTGAACTTGTCTACTGTGAGATTTCATCAGCAATCGCTTATCATAAGGTTCTCTAACATAACCTTTGCTCGAATGGGACATAACAATTTTATGTTAAGGCAGAGCTACAAAACAGACGCAGATGATGACTCTGGCTCCTCTGATGGCAGTTCAGTTCAAACCAGAGACAGAGAGAGATAGATAATTCATACTCCAATGCCTAGCGCGATTGAACAAGACTGTTGAAGGCACTTTGTGTTGCTAAGAACACACCATTCTGAAACCCAAGTCATCACAACAATCCAGTCGTTTGCCACCAGCAGACACTATATTTGGTAAGATGTTAGTACTTTTCTCTGCTTTAGTTAACCTTTAGGAGAGATAGTACAGAGTTAATAAATTAGGACTTGGACTGATTAGTGTGAGTAACTAATCTTGTGCTAGGTTTTGATATTGATAAATCAGAGAGAGAGAGATCAATCTTATAAGTTTTCTTTTCAAAACTGCTTTAAATGTTGAATCATCAGGACTTGAACCTTAAATCGTCCTCCTATACAAATGATAAGATTAGAAAATATGAAGTGCAGATGTGGTCATGGTTTCTTGCGTCCAGAGAAGGAACTTTAGGACTTGAAACCAAACCGATGAAAGAAAATCTTATTATTTCATAAATGGAGATAAAGAAATCTAAGAGGAATCCAATTCCATTTTTTCCTAATAAATAAAAATGTGAAACATAAAAAACACTTTTAAAATAAAATAAAAAGAGAGGGATGGGCTGATCTGGCCGTATCAAAATTGTGGCTCCTATACTCTCTGTGATTAATAGAGATCTCATTGTCTCCGACACCATGTGATGTGGATGATTTCCCTATTTATCCCAACCATTTTATTTTTACAAATTCGTGTGTGAACTTTGAATTTTCAGTAGAGTTTTACTATTCTTTGATCAAATTACAACTAATCAATCGTCCATTGAAATTTGAAGTATAAATTGAGAATTAAATCAGAATATATTTATTTGTCTAACTAAATTGAAGGTTTAATTTTATTAACAACAAGACTTGTTGTGGGGGCAAAGAGCAATATCACGAAAGCTTGTGGAAGACAGGGACGGTGATGAAAACATTAAAAAACAAAAAAATATCTTCTCAATAATTACAGAACACTCGATATCTTATTTTCATAAAAATCCCAACGTCGCCCCACTTTATCCACAGATCGGATCTTTGTAGACGAATCGCGTGATTTACACTGCCAGCAATCGAGCGTGATGGTGAAGTTAGGTTAGCTCACAGCCACAAGATTATCTGTCTCTCACCTTCTCGAAATTTCCATAGATATTAAAATAAATATAGAAACTTGCATCTGACGTGGCAAAGCACGGCTATATCAACACTTGCCCTTTCTAGTATGTTCTCCTCACTGTCTCCTTCCAATCTCCTCTTCTCAACTACTTTTTTTTTTTTTGCTTCATTTTTCTCGGAGATAATCTTCCTGTTTCCAGGAGTTTGATTTTCCGAGAAAAAAAAGGAAGAATAATTCACATTTTTTCCTATTCACTGTCTAGAGATCTGCAAAGAGCTTATCAGAAACTGTTACATGGCTGCTCAGGTAATTAACTTTCTTCTTTGGGAAACATATTTGATTAACTAGAGTCAAAGATGTGTTAGCTTGCCTCGTTGCTTTGTAAGCAGTTTAGTTAATTGCTTGTGTGTTACTACTTGTAGGATCGAAGTGAGGATGTAAGTAGCAATATAGAGAATGGAAGTTGCAATTCAAATGAAGGAACCAATCATGAAACCAGCAGCTATCGGATCGCAAACGCTGCTGCTAAGGTATCAGCTAGTTCCATCGTGGGAGAAGAAAGTTCCTTTTTCTTTTTATTTTATTTTATTTTTTCAATTGTCTGAACTCTAGGTGTGTTGTTCTACTTGAAGGTTAGGAAGCCGTATATAGTAACTAAGCAGAGGGAAAAGTGGAGTGAGGCAGAGCATGAGAGGTTCCTTGAAGCTATACAGCTTTATGGCCGTGCTTGGCGTCAAATCCAAGGTACTATATTGGTTTTTGCTTTGACAGAAGGCTACTTTCTAGGTTTGATGTAGTTCTGATTTCTGTTTTGATTTTAATGGTGCAGAACATATAGGTACGAAAACAGCTGTTCAGATCAGAAGCCATGCTCAAAAGTTTTTCTCCAAGGTCTTGTTTGTATACATATGTTACTCAAACATCAGCAGTACTCATCTCGTTGCTTTTTTAATCTGACTTTTTTTTTGTTTAATTCATTTGCAGGTGGCTCGTGAAGCTGACAGTGGTAGCGACGGCTCGATTAAAACGGTTGTGATCCCGCCTCCTCGTCCAAAGAGGAAACCGACACATCCTTACCCTCGGAAATCTCCTGTTCCATACTCTCAGTCTCCTTCCTCAGCTATGGAGAAAGGAACGAAATCTCCAACTTCTGTGCTGTCACCATTTGAATCAGATGATCAGGTCAATCGATGCTCCTCTCCTAGCTCGTGTACCAGTGACATCCAATCAAAAGATAAGAAGAATGACTACGCAACATCCAATCAATCTTTTAAAGAGGATGATACTGTAACCGGTTCAACACCCAGCTCAAGCATTAGGCTTTTTGGGAAGATTGTCCTAGTGACCGGAGAATCTCACAAAGCATCTTCTTCCATAGAGAACGGTGCTGATCATAAACCAATGACGGGTCAAGATTCTAGGCGTGTAGATACTGTTTTATCTCTAGGGGTGTGGGAAACGTCCTGTACCGGTTCTAATGCGTTTGGCTCGGTTACAGAAGTTTCTGAGAAGAGTGCAGAACCCATCAATTCTCCACGGAAACGCCTAACCTCGTTAGAGAAACAAGAACCATGTTATCGTTCGAATGGGTTCAGACCGTACAAGAGATGCGTATCAGAAAGAGAAGTTACATCGTCTTTGTCGTTGGTAGCTGCTTCAGAGGAAGAGGGAAGCCGGAGAAGAGCACGTGTATGCTCGTAGCGTAACGTACACGCCCCCTCTTGTACAGTTGCTACAAACTATTTTTTAGGATTGATTTCGATGGATTGATTTCGATGAGTCAAAGGGCATACCACTGTTGGGAGACTCGGAGGAAGCAAATGCATTTGTAATGAAGTTTCCTCACTGTCTGGCATTAGAAAAAAGACAGTTACTCTCTTTTTTTTTCTTCATAAACAAGTGTATTTGTTCAACCACCTAATTGTAACTCTGTTTCAAGTTTTAAGTATGTTTTCATGAATTACAGTCTCAAGATCTGTCAATGTGTATAATCAGATTGAACTTTAACCAGCTTCATAAACTTATCTCCATGAAGGCACAAGATAAGAAAGGAGATCTACCATTCTAGGCCCATTAGTGTATATGGGCCTGTATTTCAAAATCTGTGTCAGAATATGCTTTTTCTTGGGGGAGATCAAAGTGCCACGTGGCATCATGCATGAGAAGTAAAACATTTGCGTGCGTTACCGGACAAAGAGGGGTTCACCAAATTTTTTTAATATATTTTTGTGGGCCCATAAACAGTTAAAAACCTGGATATATTATTTTCTGCATTGGTGAACCCGAAGAAGGTGTTCATAAGAATAAAAAAATAATAATTTAAAAAAAAAAAAAATTGAAAAAATTCAGAAAACATAAACATATTATTGAAATATATTTTAAACTTATGAAAACATTTTATTCAATACATAAAGAGTACATAACATAAATTTGAAATTTAGAAAAATAGAAAGCTTATTTAATTTTCTTCATGACCAAACTTTTGCCAAATATGTTCCACTAAATCGGCTTTCAAACGCTGATGCTTATCTCCATCTCGAACTTCTCTCCGCATGGCTAACATATCTGGGGTGACATTAACACTATCTCTGCTTGTTGCCTTGGAACTTCTGCTAGTCTCCCCTGTCTCAAACTCCGATATATCAATTGGAGCGTATCCGTTTCGTTCATCCTCTACTATCATATTGTGCAATATGACACAAGCCATCATTAATTTTCCTATCCTTTGCAAGTCCCATTGTAGAGCTGGGTTCTTAACAATTGCAAACCTCGATTGCAATACTCCGAAAGCCCGTTCGACATCTTTTCTGGCGGCTTCTTGTTTTTCAGCAAATTTCTGTGCTTCAAGACTTTGAGGAAGTGAGATGGATTGGATAAATGTTGCCCATGGAGGATAAATCCCATCGGTAAGATAGTAGGCCATACGATAAGTGTGGTTGTTGACCTTGAACTTCACTTTAGGTGCTCGACCATTTATGATATCATCAAAAACTGGTGACCGATCAAGAACATTGATATCGTTTAGAGTACCTGGTAAGCCGAAAAAAGCGTGCCATATCCATAGATCTTGTGATGCAACGGCTTCTAAGACAATTGTCGGCTTCCCCGAAGCACGTGTGAACTGACCTTTCCAAGCCGTCGGACAGTTTTTCCACTCCCAGTGCATGCAGTCTATGCTGCCTATCATTCCCGGAAACCCCCGTACCTCTCCAATATCGAGTAATCGTTGAAGATCCTCGGCTGTAGGTCTTCGTAGATACTCATCTCCAAAGCATTGGATTATTGCATCACTGAAATTTGCCAAACACGAACGTAATGTACTGTCAGCCATTCGGAGATATTCGTCATATGTATCTCCTGACTGACCATATGCGAGCATCCGCATCGCTCCCGTACACTTCTGAATTGGAGAAAAACCGTTCCTTCCTGTCGCATCTGGTCTTTGCTGAAAGAATGGAAATTCATTGCTCAGACGCTCGACAATGCGAAGGAACAATGGCTTGTTCATTCGAAAACGCCTCCGAAACATATCCGTTGTATATGTAGGATTTCCCGTGAAATAATCGTTGACAAGCTGAATGTGCCCTAGTTCGCGATCTCGTTCGATAAAACGTCTTTTGGACTTCTTGGGCTGAGCATAAATCACTGAGTCGATGTAATTATCAACAACTTCGTCCACCATTTCTTCTAAATATTCATCAACTTCATCACTTGATGAGGAAGACATTTTGTATTTTTGCTTGTTCCTTCCTTGAAGTCAAATAAACATTTATAAGTATATTTAATAATCCATCTATTTTGTTAAGTATAATTTTTAAAAATTGTAATAATCCATATATTTTCTTAAGTATAATTTGTTTCTATTTTAATAATCCATATATAGAAGTTAAGTATAAATTTTTAAAATCGTAATAATCCATATATTTTGTTAAGTATAATTTATAAAAATCGTAATAATCCATATATTATCTTAAGTATAATTTGTTTCTATTTTAATAATCCATATATTTTGTTAAGTATAATTTTTTTAAATCGTAATAATCCATATATTTTGTTAAGTATAATTTTTTAAAATTGTAATAGTCCATATATTATCTTAAGTATAATTTTTCAAGCTTTAACTTTTGATGAGTTACCTTCCTTTGCTTGATGATAGGTTGGAACAAGAGTAGACAAGCTTGAAGGAAGTTCTTGTGAGAAGATGAGTTGAAAGTGGGGTGGTGAGAAGATTAGAACTTGATGAAAGTGTGGTGGTGAGAAGATTAGAACTTGATGAAAGTGTGGTGGTGAAGAGTGCTATTGTTTATGAGTTTCAGATCGTATATATATAGAAAGAGTTAAAAAGAGTGACTTGTACAATAACAATGGATGAAGGTTATATATATATAGAACAAGTGGGTACATAAGAGCATCCTGAGAGGGTACATACACCCCTGATTAAACATAAGTACAACTGGGTACATACACCCGTGAGTAGAAAAAGCAATACATGTTGCCATGAAATCCGACTAAGTAAATGATGTGTAGAAAGCAACAAAATTCTACACTCCCCCGTGAAGCAAAAGACATTACATTATCCTACAAGCATCAACCTTCCACACGCATCCACCTCCTTTTCTTACAACCCGTGACCTGCAAACACTGTCACCTCCACCCCGTGACCTGCAAAACAAAAGGCAATGGCTATCAGTAAAGCAAAACAATGAAATACACAATACACTTCAGTACAACAAAACAAGCTCATACATCAAAGCATTTCAGACACCAGTTTATCCTTCAGAGCTAGTTCATTTTCAGATAGTGTGTCATTGTTTTTGGCTAGCAAACGATCAAGGATCTTCATTCGGGAAAGGGTGTTTTTCTCAGCAAGTATGTTTTGTACATGATCATAAGCTTCTTCGTTTTGCTTCTTGCGTTTAGCTTTGCTAGCCTTAACACCAGGAGGCCTTGGCTCTTCCTCATCAGGCACAGACTCCGAACCACCTTCCTTCCTTTTCTCCTTCGGCTGAGCGTGTGACCTCCACTTCTGATCAAACCGAAGTTCCCTCCAGCAATGTTCCATCGTGAACTTGGCAGTGTAGTCACTTAGAAAGATGGCATGTGCAGCCTTCATTACGTCATTTTCACTTTCCCCACTCGATTGCTGCTTAATAGCCGTTTCATGGCAACCCACAAACCTACAGACGTCCGTATTAATCCTACCCCACCTCTGCTTACATTGACCCCACTCGCGAGGAAGGGAGCCAATGAGCTGAGGACTAGCATTGAAATAGGATTCTATTCTCTTCCAAAAAGCCCCTAACTTCTGTTCATTACTAACTATCGGATCTTTGCTGGTGTTCAACCAAGCACTTATCAGAACAAGGTCTTCTTTAATAGACCACTTTCTCCTTTCCGCTGGTTTAACTAACCCGGGAGAGTTATCCCCTTGATCGGCAGAGTCAAGGTCCACAATGGGACAGGTCTGCGCGGTTAAGAGGCTAACAAACCCGTGAGAGTTTTGGGAAAGAGGGTCCATCTCTGAGGGTTTCGTGTTTGTGGTTTGGTTTAGGTGTTAAGGAATTTGTGTGATTTTTAATTGGGGATTTACAATGTTTTTATAGAAGGATTTACGTTTGAAACCAGAGACAATTAAACTCCACCCACCTTAATTTATTGCACAACTACTATAAAGAAGAAGGCGTCAATACACATCAAATCACCCGAGAATATTAACTCCTCCTAAGTACAACTCTACTTAAATCCCAGCAACCCTAGAATTCACTTAAATTCATTTTTCAACTACTTGTCGTTAAGTTACTTTAATGTCTAGTTACTACAGCTAGTTACTTTAATGTTTCATGATTACTTTCATGTCTAGTTACTACTTCAATTCAGTATACAACTACTTCAAAGTACAAATTCAATTTATGATAGCAATTACTACACCTAGAGGAATGAAGACTCTAACCTTTATTTGTTAATCGAAGCAGACCTTCTCCAGGGTATGGACCTTCACACTGAGCTCATGAACCTGGTCATTGAGATTAGAAACCTGTTCCTGGACATGGAAAGGAAAAGAAAAAAATTTATAAGTTACTCGTAAATATAAAAGAAAAAAATATAACCCAACTAATAGCAACCATAATTGCACTCACCTGAAGTCTCTCAATCAACGGTCTCACATTGGAGACACCCAGCATCACCTCCTCAGCCTCCACCACCCGCTTAGTTAGCCTCTCGATCTCCTCCTGCATACCTATCACCCAAGGCTGACGATGATGGAGACCATCAGCCTTGGTTACAACAGTGATTAACATCAGATATACATACTTCAGCAATACCAGCATAGATATATGACTTAAAGTGGAGTCTCCAATGTGAAGACTTTACCTCGTAGTTTATGCATGAGAAGAACCTCTTCCCGGGAAGAGTGTCGTAGTCCTCCTTCCCGCGAACCTCGTTGATGATGCTGCCACCACACGGACACTTTTTGGGTATCCCGTACTGTGAGTCGCATACGTATCGTAGCATCTCGTAGTGTTCACGTTGCCTCTTCGAATTTCTCATATCTTCCTCCGGATCCATCTGTTACATATTATAAAACTTTATCAGATATGAATAAACTGAAATTATTAACTTCTAGAGGAGTGAAACCATCAAACGAAACCGATTAAGCAAGTTTCACTGTACTATTCGAAAGCCCTCATAACATAACATAAATCACAAAAACGATTGTAAAAAATTTCTCAGATACACCAACAGTATAGACGAATGAAACAATATAACAAAACCGATTTGTTTTCGATTTACCCTAAATCGAATTCCCTAAATCGAAAAAAAAAATCTGAAATCCCTAAATCGTTTTGAAACCTATCGATACGAACCCTAAAACATAAAATCTTCACGATCTAGAACCCCATATCGATAACCTTGTCTCCATTTACATCTATTTCAAGAAACCCCCAATTTAAAAAAAAAATTCGGATGAATCGAATCTCAATCGACCAAATAATCGGCACATAATTACCCTAATCTACTCGATACTCACCTACGCTCGTCGATTGTACAGATCGTCGCCGATTTCGTGGAGAAAATGAGCCGGAGTCCTCCTCGCACACAAAATCGCCGTCGAGAGAGCAAACCCTAGATTTCGTAACGAAGAGAGAAAATAAGAGGAAATAACCCGATACCCTATATTCCTCCCCCTCCACGCGGATTGTTTTTACCAACCAAACGATGCCACGTGGTAAAAACCGCATCGCACAGGTTCGTGGGTAAAGCCCGGTCCGTCAAAACTTTCGCTATTTTCTATTTTTTTTAATACCTCGGCCCTAAGATTTCGAGCCCAAGAGACGGGTAAGAGGCGCCGTTGCGCATGGTCTAAAAATAATAATTGCGCTTCTTCGTCTCCCTACTGTTGTCGCTACAGATTCCCATACTAACGATAACACTCTTTTTAAAAATCAATCAAGACAGAGTATTCAAAAAATACGAGTAAAACAAAACAAGAACCAACTAGTCCTCCGCTTCAAAGTGATGTCTTGCTCCAAACCAAAGAACGAACTTTTCAAATTCCCGAAATGCGGAGATTCTGTTTTACCTGACCCGTCACGTTTCTTCAGCAACCATCTACTCTCAAACCCTCTCCCTACTAATTCCTTCTTCCAGAATTTCACTCTAGGCAAATGCGACGAACCTGAGTACTTTCACCCTTACCTAATCAAACCGGCGAAATCCTCACTCTCCATCTCGTACCCGTCTCTGTTTCAGAACCCAGACTTCTTCTACCAGGTTTTCAAACCGGACATTACAATCTCCGGTTCAGTACACGTCGACAATCGTTCCAAGCAAACTCATCAGATCTTCTTCTTCAGCGATCTCGGCGTCAATCTTGACTTCCCTTCCTCTAACCTCAGATTCTTCCTAGTCAGAGGAAGCCCGTACATCAGCTTCTCTGTCTCATGCAACACAATCACAATCTCAACAAGCCACGAGTTCGTGTCCTTTTCCGGAAACAGCTCGTGTACAAAGTACACGGCGAAGCTGAACAACAACCAAACATGGTTGATCTACGCCGATTCGCCTATCAAGCTTGCCAAACACGACAACTCCTCGATTCACTGTCGTGGCGAATTTTCCGGTTTAATCCGAATCGCTCTTTTACCTAACTCCAAACCGGATTTCGAACCGGTTCTCGACCGGTTCAGTCGCTCTTACCCGGTTTCCGGTTACGCAGACTTCACGAAGCCCTCTCTCTAGAGTATAAATGGGAGAAGAGAGGAGACGGAGATCTCCTGATGCTCGCTCATCCTCTTCACCTAAAGCTCTTATCAAAAGACAATGAATCATCATCAGTCTCCGTACTTAACAACATCAAATACGCAAGCATCGACGGGGACTTAACCGGTGTTATCGGAGATTCATGGGTTCTCAAACCGGACACTGTACCGGTTACGTGGCACTCACTCAAAGGAGTGAAACAAGATTCCTCACGCGAGGAGATCGTCTCAGCTCTCATCAAAGACGTCATCGCGTTAAACTCCTCCTCGCCTCCGGTCTCGAGCTGGTCTTATCACTACGGGAAAGTGATAGCGAGGGCTGCGAGGCTGGCTCTGATCGCGGAAGAAGTTTCTTACCTCCATGTGATTCCGGCGATCAGTAAGTACCTAAAGGACATGATCGAGCCGTGGCTTGACGGGAGTTTCGGACCGAACTCGTTTGTGTATGATTCTAAATGGGGAGGTTTGGTGACAGTGCAAGGAGCGAGAAATGCACGAGAAGATCACGGGTACGGGATTTACAATAACCACCATGTTCATCTCGGTTACTTCCTCTACGCGATCGCTGTGCTTGTTAAGATCGATCCTTTGTGGGGGAAGAGGTACAGAGCTCAGGCTTACACTCTTTTGGCGGATTACATGACGTTGGGGAGGGAGTGTGATGGTTTTGGTTCTGTTTTCCCGCGTTTGAGGTGTTTTGATTTTTTCAAGTTGCACTCTTGGGCTGGAGGGTTGACTGTGTTTGCTGACGGGAGGAATCAGGTGTGTCCGAGCGAGGCTGTGAACGCTTATTACTCAGCTGCTTTGTTAGGTTTAGCGTATGGTGATGTTCATCTTGTTGCGGCGGCGTCCACGATCATGTCGCTTGAGATCCACGCCTCTAAAATGTGGTGGCAGGTAACGGTTTTCAAACCAACTACTTTGAATAAACCGTACCTAACTGTATTTAGAAACTGAATTGTGTTGTCTTAGAGCAAGTCCATCCATAGCTCCTCTCAATGGTTCCTTTAGCATTAAATTAATGTATTTAAAGTGATTATAGAAGTTTAGAATCTTGGTTGTAGAAATTCATTTTACCTCCTCCATTGGGAGATCCTATTGATGGGGTTCTTAAATATTATTTTTCTTTTACAAGAAAGCCGTTGATGATTTGTGGAATGGAATCTTGGTGTTCCTCTTCCCATCAATCTGGAAAAACCTCAGCTTTCTATCCAATCCAGCGGTGAGAAGGAGCTGAGCGTTTTGATGAAACTGGACAGAGTTAATCGGAGTGTTAGAAGACCAGAACAGAGCTTTGAACCACCAGACTTCACCACAAGATCTTCGTTTGTTCTGAGTACATCATCATCATCCTCATCTGAAGAGTCTCCATCAATGATTTGAGAAACATCCTTCTCCTCTGTATCTTGTTCAACCACAAACCCACGTCAGCCACTGTCACCAAACCAAACACAAAACTAAGGCAAAAGAAAATTGCAATTAGCATCAATATGACATTGCAATGATGCATTGTACAAAGCAAGGACTAACTAGATGCTTCAAAAACAAATCTTTGATATAACTAAAAGACAATCTTAGCAACAGAAACCCGTACTTACTGTTCCGAGACCTACCCTCTCGGAAACTTCCACGGGATAGAATCTCAGCCACTGACTTCGCCACCGACGGCTTCTCCGCCACATTCAACACTGTCATGGATCCAACGCCTAGCCACGACATCTCCGGGGAAAAACCATAATTCGATCCTTGGATACGGCTGTCCTTACGCAACAGCCAGAGAGAAGAGAGAAATCGAGATTGGAGGAAGCAAAAAAAAATTTGATTTCGGATCAAAAAACAAAGAAGAGGAGAAACGCGAAGAAGACGAAGGAGAAGGAGAGAGAAAGGCACAATTTTGCTAGGTCCAATGAGACGGAGCCACGTAACGCTCCTTAACCATTTTTCAAACTCCTACTTTAAGTCACGCTCCTTCATTTTTTCTCTATTTTTTATTTATTTTTTATGTCATTTTCTTTAAGGAACCTAGCTAAGGAGCATGAATGGAGATGGTCTTAGATTCTAGTCCGGTTTGTTTGGGTTTATAAGAGGGAACATGTATATATAGAAATCAAATGAAAATTGAATAAAAAGTGCATCAAAGATTTTATATATTTAGGGAATGACTAGTTGAGCTAGTATCAACTTTATAATTAAAGTTTGATGTGACAAAACAATTACCACACCATTTTGTAATTTTCTGTTGTTTACTTTCTGTTGTTTATGGGATTGATTACGTTATGATAGTTTGGAATTGTTGAAATTGATCAGGTTAATTTTTCTTGGTTACAACTGTTAGATAGTTGTGGTTCGGTTTTGGTTTTGATTAAACCATGACGTAGATGAATATATCTGATAACCAAGTTTAAACCGAATTGCTGGAATAGTAGCTAGTAACCAAATCTGACTACTGTTTTTTCTTGACGTGCAGGTGAAAGAAGACGGCACTATATACCCAAAAGATTTCACGGCCAAGAATCGTTTGGTTGGGGTATTATGGTCGACGAAGAGAGACAGTAGCTTATGGTTCGGGGATAGGGAGTGGAAAGAGTGCCGGCTTGGTCAACAGTTATTGCCCTTGATTCCGGTTTCAGAAATCCTCTTCTCCGATGTGAAATTCGTGAAGCAGCTCGTGAAGTGGACTTTGCCTGCTTTGAAGAGAGACGGCGTTAGAGATGGCTGGAAAGGGTTCGTCTATGCACTGGAAAGTGTATACGACAAATACAAAGCGTTAGAGAAGATAAGAGGATTACGTGAGTTTGATGATGGTAACTCTCTCAGTAATCTATTGTGGTGGGTTCACAGTAGAAACTAGGGACGCTGGTCATGCAGTCTAATTCTTAAGTACTACCAGACTGTGTGTGTGTGTATGTGTGATCATGATGCTAAACATGTGGTTTGAGTTTATTAGAATATTTTATTTAAGGAACCTGACTAGCTTTGCCTGCATGAATGTGGTTAAATGGTAGGCAAGATCTAGAAATGTGCTACTTTTTCTCCAAATTTTTTTGTGTCTCACTTAAAACAAAAATCACAGCTATGTGAAATATTTGGGTTTGGATCTCAACGCAATTTACTGGTAGTTTTGGTAACATGCTCTCCATCTATATCGACCATTAATCGGAAATCATTTAACTTCGGATCAGACGCGGTGATGATCTCGAAGAGAAGTTCATATTATAACACTAAATAAGTTCTTAGTTTCTTACTGATCATCCCATTGACCAAGAGTATATATCAAAGAAAGGGAACCTGTCTAGCAATTTATTCACAATCAAAGAATGAATGAATCATCAAGTACAAAAAAGATTTGAATAAAATTAGAATATAAGTTGACATGTTATCACCAGACAATCAAAACTTTTTCCACAACTCTCAAGAGACAGAGAGATGCTGCTGACCAAATAAATCCCCCCAGGAAGCTTCTTCTTCTGATCCCTTTCTAAGTCTAAAAGCTCTGCTCCACCAAACTCTAAACATCATCAGCTTCAATCTCAACCTCCTCGGCCTTACATTTCAGGTTAACAAATGCTTCAAGAGCTTCTCTCATCCACCAGTTCTGACACACCTCTCTCGCTTCATCCAACCCCACCCATCTCCGTTGTCTAGTCTCAGCTTCAGGCCACCGCTCGTATTCTTGGTCAACACGCAACGCAAACATGTAACCTTCGTGAATCACGCTCTGCCTTTTACTCTTGTATTGCCATTTCCCAAGCCTCTCCTCTAGCTCTCCCGTCACACCAGCTTCCTCGATCGTCTCTCTCAAAGCCGCTTCCTCCATGGACTCATCAATCTCCCAACCTCCTTTTGGGAATAACATTCCTTTGCCCTTTTGAGCACTGATAAGGAGAAGTTCAATCTCTTTAGATTCAACTCCATTGGCTTGTTGTTTCTTGTATCTGTACGGTACGCAACTGCAAATATTTTTTTTGAAAAAAAAATATGAGATTCCCATAGATAGTCGTCAAAGGGTGGAAACTTTTTTTCAACACGTGTTTGACGTACCCGACGACTTGACGATAGCCTGAGTTATCGTAACGCTGTAAATCTCTGCCGGTGCGTGAGACGAGAGAGACGACCTTCTCGATCTGCGCGGGAACAACCTTCGTCGACGGGATGGTTTCGAAGATGGGAGACAGATACGAGGCGACGTTTGATAAGTTCGACACGATTAGAGACACGGAGAAGCCTGTCATTTTTTTGAATCCCACGAGAGAGGGTTGGGATCAAAAGGCTCTGTTTTCGAATTCGAGAGGATTGATTTAAGGAAGAAGAGAGAGAGAGAGAATGGATAAGCAACAAGAAAGAGAGAGGGAGATGTGATTTTGTTAAGATGGTTAGGTTTTGGAACTGTCTTTATATGGAAAATCAAACGAGATGTTCGAACCACTCACGCGCTTCAGGAGGTGACGACGTTTCGTCCAACTTCTTTTATTTTGTATTTGTTTTTGTTTTATACTATTTCAACTCTTTACATAAAAATATAATATTTGGCGGGCTAACTTGATTACTCCGGTTAGTGAATTTGTTTTGTTTTTTTGTTTTGCTAACTGAATCTAAGCTTAACTGTTTTCTTTCTCTATTTTGAGATTTGTTGTTTTGTTAGTGAGCAACTCTCAACCAACGGGATTCAGAATATTAACAAAATTTAGCATTTTGGAACAAAAAAAAGTTTTTTAGTTAAAACCAACCGAAAGGTTAGAAATAATTAAACTGATAAAAAGTCTACAGAACATTCGATTATACTAACAAATCAACAAACCATGTATTTTGTAATTCTTCTAGATTTTTGTTGGATTATTTTCGTCAAGAAAAATCAATCATAGATGTCTAAAAAACAAAGTCAACTCGTTAACGACCAACAAAACTCTTCGGCACACACACGGAGAAGAAAAAACCGGAAGAGGGTACGACACACGCGCTTTATGATCGCATGGGGAAGCCGTGCAAGTGGGGGGTCCTCGTTTTTTTGTTTGTTTCTGCTTTTTCAGACAGAAAAAATACTAAAAAGAGTGTGTGCTCATCCACAAACTCCGTCCCTGACGCAAACACGCTATTAGGCGAGGCCCCTCCTTTAGTCTCTTGTAAGAGATGACTCATATTTTGTTGCTTCGTCATCCTCGTGATTTTGTAGAAGCCCAAATATGAATACAACCGATAAGCTTTTATTTATATGGGCCTTAGCCTAGCATCATTATTTTTGAATTGGATTGAACACTAAACACTTTTATCTGTCTATGTTTTTATTTATTATCACGGAATATTTAGTGCTAAAAGCTTGCCTGTGTATGAATTATGATATACTTATGCTCAGGTAGGTGTGTAGACTTTGGCCTAGGTCGGAAAAAATATGCAGATCCTTTCTAATATTCCTCCTTTAATTATTAGATCGGCTGGCGAAATCTTTAAATTCAGAGTATCTGTGTATGGTTCCAATAAAGTTCTCAAATCTATATATATTAACGAAATTTTAAACTTACTTGTATATAAATATAAGACGTACCAAAATAGTTGTACCTAAAATCTGGTTTAAAATCTGGTTTACCAGAAACCAGCGTCTGCGTTGACCTTTATCCTTTTTAATCCGATGGAAGAAACACCCAGACTTAGTATAGCTGTCGGGTTGATACAACAAGAAATAATATTCAAAACCAGTTACTTGCATTTGAGATAATCTCGACGTACGTATACGATTTTTCTTTTGCTAGGAACCTGATTTACTTGTTCTTAACAGTTGATATAGGGATACGTACATGCTCTGGCTCATGCCAATCTCTATACTTCAAATATATAGTTTTTCTTAACACACTTCAAATATATAGTTAACCAGTGATTCCAACTAAAATTCAATATATCGTGAATATTTTCATGTATATAAGCCTCAATTTTTCTTTAACCTCGGACAAAAAAATCAGGGAAACAAAAATGCATGACAAGAAACTAATCATCTATGATTAATAAAAGAAAATAATGATCCTCAAGATTTTATTCATTTAGCTCTCCACGATCGTCTCCAATCCAGGCCTCCAAGATCCATAGTTCAATTCGCATAGTACCTTCTCTTCAAGAGTACTGTTTCTTATTTCCACACCATCATGATCATGATGATCATCTTCATTACTCGATGATGAGTTTCTTCTTCTGTCTCCAGACACCGGAAACATACAAACAGGGAACACTCTCTTCAAATGGTTATACCGGCTCTCGTTGAGTATCTCTGCCGCTTTCTCGGAGATGAGCGCGAGTTCTTCTTGTGTTAAGACAGAGAAGAGCATGTCTGTCGGAAGGATAAGGTAGAGATGTTGTCTCGGCCGCAAACACTCGTTGGGAGGTACGGCGGTGACTCGGTGGCCTATTTGGAGCAGTGTTGAGTCGGTGATAAATTGACCTGAGTTTTGAGATACGATGTCTGAAGTTTTAATGGGCTTTGAGAAGACTTCGAGCGTTCCGGTGAAAGGAGCTAAGATTTTGACTACTCCTGATGATGTGATCAATGGTGCGCATGAAGATGTGTTGCCCATTATTATTATGACTAAGAACTAGAGAAAGAGAAGGTCGCGTACACAAATAGAGAAGTTTCTCAGAAACGGCTGGCTTTTTATAATTATGTGTATACATGTAGTTGTACTAATTTATGGATTAAGAGGTGATTAAGTGTTTAATTATTCATTATGCTGGCTGTATACAACTCACAACTCTGTGTATCTTCTTTCTCTCCGGTTTATCGTTGTCGCTTCTTAGCTTTATTGGCGACTTTGTCCGATAGTTATAGTAATCAAATTACAAAAAGTAAGGTTTTCGTTTCAGTTTAATTCTATAATTCATACTATGTATTGGCCGCTACTTAATTAATTATCATATAATCAAGTCAAACTCGATATCATTAATCAGATTCATCCCTTATAAGACCAGCATAATTGCCTATCTTTCGTTCTACCAACCACTAGAAATTGCTAAAAAATAGTGTATTTATTTGTGACTTTTTGTCGTAACAAAGGTCATTTTGAACTAAATTAAATGTTCTTATTTAGCCATGGGTAGCTAGTAAACCCTCGTTCGAATTAACATATGTACTTGTCCTCTTTTATGTTATGTATATTTAAACAGATATAAGATCATAAACTCATATTTTATGATTTAACTACTATATATCTCTCATCCTCTTGCTATTATTTTGTTTAGATTGTTTACATCTACACTACGTATAAGCAGAAGCACATGGATGAAGGATGGGTGTGATTGGGAAGAGCTGGGCGATTGGGCTGAGCTCGAATCACGACGCCACCTAACTTATCGTCAGACATGGCTTCTCTTGTTTTGGTTTCCTTTTTCTTTACACTTTTTTACTTATTATAATTTTAGTTAGTTCTTCTGTTCTTAGCAATTCCAAAAGCCAAAAAAAGATTAGATAATTCGGTACCATGAAACAAATTAGTTATCATAGTATAGAAATACAGCTCACTAGCTGTCTGGGTACATCATATATACACATGTATAGATGTATCTTTGTTAGTTGCAACATTTTTATATGATTAGTAATCAACGTTTTGTACTATTGTTGTTAAAATATAACTCATGTGACTACATTACTTTACCAACAAAAATCTACATATTTAGATCGATATTATATTTTTCAATATGAATGCTTTCTAATCGATTAAGAAAATTACATACAAACAGTTTAGTAGCAATGATTAGGCTGATTAGTATGTATAAAATTGTTGCTGAGCACTCTTAACTTATGATGGATACGTACACAGCAATGTGCATGTGTATATGTCTATGCGGCTGTATGTTTACTTGCGTATACGCATTCGTCGCTGTCAGTGGTTCGAATTATATTATTTTATTTTTAAAGTACCCTGGAGTTCAAACTCTGCTTGTTTTGTATCGTTGCTCATTTTTATTATTATTTGCATCAATCTTACAAATAAAAAACTATACCGGATCCATTTGATGAACTGTCAAAGATTTTCTAATCAATTAGTAATCTTTAAACACTGTCACCAACATTTGGATAACACTATACAACACACATTACTTATAACCAAAGTGAAAAGGGGACTTCAGTAGCTATCAACATATTTAAACAGGGTATAATATCTTATTACAATATTTGGAAGTTGCAACGTCAAAATCTTGACAGTAGCTAAAAAGCTAGCTTCCAAAAACGTTAGCTATCAAACTGCGCGAGGTATATATATTTTTTCAGTTACAAAAAAAAAATATATATATTTTAAACATATTAAGTTTATTTGACATCAGTATATTATACACCATAGAATACGTAAAAATAATTGTTTGAATTAGTAATACTCATAGCATATATCATTGTTTATAGTTCGTATTGACTTCTGGTGATGTAACTTAGATGATTGTAGTTAATTAGTAGTAGTTTATAATATCATCCATTTAGCCACCCCTAACTCTTTTCGTCTTCTAATTTTTGTAAAATAAAAACCGTAATGAGATGAATTTAAAAATTGAGAGTTTTGTACACTTGACTCAAAACTTAAAGTCAAACACAAATCTAACCTATGATTTTTTTGGAAATTGTGTTTGACCTATTCACCCCAGAAGTTCACAATATTCACGAAAATGCCATTGATATTTTTTTTTTTCGAAAAATACACTTTTACTTTCACAACCTTATCTTCTTCACTTATTTACAAGATTGCCATTGTCATCAATACACCAACCACCATGAACAACCACTTTGAAGCTCTTAATGCTCATAAATCGATTAAACACTACCTCTTTTTTCATTTCTATCAACTAAAACCAACTTATCTCTCATTTTCTCTCCATATTCAACCTTAAAAATCATAGATTTTGATTCTAAAATTTGTATGGTTCATTGAGCCATTGAAGCTCACGATTCTCGTTGGGTCCCTTTCTTTTGAGCTTCTGGGTGCTTGGAGAAGACTTATGAGAGCAAAGAAAGTTATCTCCCAAGTTTAAGGTAGGAAATCGAGTTATTTTCCAGATCTGTTCGTCCGGACGACTTCCGTGGAAGTCGTCTGGATCTAGACGACTTCCGTGGAAGTCGTCTGGTCAAAGCAGAGGTTAGTTTTGCAATTGACTTTTTAAATGTGTTTTGTTGGACGACTTACATAGAAGTCGTCCGACTTTCTTTGTTGAAAATAAAATCCCAGACGACTTGAGATAAAGAGGTTAGTTTTGTGTTTGACTAAAATGTGTCAGAAATTTGATTTTTCCAGACGACTTCCGTGGAAGTCGTCTACGAGAAAAGTAAAATATCAATATTTTATTATAACCAGACGACTTCCACGGAAGTCGTCCGTTTAGACGACTTCCACAGAAGTCGTCTGAAAAAAAAAACTTTTTTTGTTTTAATTTTCAAACTCCAAAACTAACCTGAGACGACTCCCGTGGAAGTCGTCTGGTTATAATAAAATAATGATTTTTTACTTTTCTCGTAGACGACTTCCACGTAAGTCGTCTGGGAAAAGTCAAATTTCTGACACATTTTGGTCAAACGCAAAACTAACATTTTTGTCCTAGACGACTTCCGTGGAAGTCGTTAAAGGTCGTCTGGACGGACGACTTCCATGTAAGTCGTCTGGACGGACGACTTTCATGTAAGTCGTCTTTGCAAAAATTTAATAACAAAAATGACCTAAATGACGACCTCTCTGGACGTCGTCCAGAAGACTTCCGTAGATGTCGTCTGACCGAATGTTTAATAAACTTATATTTTCTCTAAAATCATAAAGACTTTTTAACATTTTATTATTAATTCATGTATATTAGACTATATTAGGGTTACTGGATGAAAATTTTAACTTTATTTATGATAATTATGAAGTTGCCAACATTCATGTTAATTAAAGTTTCTAGCTAACGTAGAAGACTTCCAGGGAAGTCGTCTGGGAAATGTCATACATGTTCAATGTTTGCTAATGTGTATTTTTTTTTTTTTTTTGCAGATGAGATGTAAGTTACATGCATTGTATGAAGAATGTTTGTTGCAAGATCAGAGCTGGTCCTATAAATATGGAGGCTAGAAGCCAAAAAAATATTATGTGGCTGAGTAGGTTCGAACTCGTAACCACCTCACGTTGATATGAGTACATTTACCAAGTACGCTAAATGGAGTTTTGACAAAAAAGTAGCCGAATTACTACATAATATTTGGCGGCTGGAAGCATGTGCTTCACTCGCTTATGTTAAAGGCCGGCTCTGGCTAGATGGATGTTGGAATTTTGTGGTTGATCAACACAAACTTCAAGATTTGTAAAACTTATATTTTCAATACAAACTTGTAAAAAATGTGATATAATTTGACTAGTTACTATTGTTTGGTTCCATCTCTTAAGTATTATTTTTTATGAGTTGGAAGAAATGTTAAAATGCTTCTTCAAATATTGTATCAATATAAGACTATCAACATTCTTTATTAAGATGAGAAGAAGATATTTAGACTTTATTACTGTATTTAGGAAATCTAAAGATAAGATAAAAACTATTGAAATAATTAATTTCTTTGATTTTTAGCACATATAATACATTTTGGGAAACAATTTTACTGATTATACAAAAATATTACAACTAAATGAGTAAACAAGCTTGGACTTCACTTTATATGAAAGAAGACTTAGTCAGAAGACTTCCAAAAAGCCCAGACGACTTTCAGAAAGTCCAGACGACTTCCAAGAAGTACAGACGACTTCCAAGAAGTCCAGAAGACTTCTAAGTAAGTCGTCTAGACGACTTCCAAGTAAGTCGTCCCAAAACTCTTCCAAATCCAGATCTCGAAAACCTGCATATCCAAAAACGTTCAAATGGCTTAAAATAGAGAAAATGAGGGGAAGATTAGACAAAACTACCTTTATAAAACACACAAAAATACATATCTAAAATTAATAGATATACCTTTAAATGAGTGGAAAATGAGAACCATGTGATAAAAAATCTGCAAAAAATGTTAAATTAGTGAGAAAGACATGAGAAAAAACTAAACAAATTCATCTAAAATTGGTGTATTGAAGTTAAAAAAAATTAGAGTGGGTTTGGAGAGTTTTAGTTTGGAAAAAATATTAGAACTTTATACAACATTAGTTGACCAAATAAAAAAAAAAAATCAGACATAAAAACTTACCAAAATGCTCAGATCTGTTATAAAAAGTAGAGACATGAGAGAAGACTCTGTCAGACGACTTCCAGAAAGTCCAGACGACTTCTAAGAAGCCTAGAAGACTTATAGAAAGCCCAGACGACTTCCAGGAAGTCCAGACGACTTCTAGGTAAGTCGTCCCAGAATTCTTCATATCCAGATCTGAAAAATCTGCATATCCAAAAACGTTAAAATGACTTAAAATAGATAAAATTAGTGGAAGATTAGACAAATCTACATTTATAGAACACACAAAAATACATATCTAAATTAATGGATTTACCTTTAAATGAGAGGAATGTGAGAACCATGTGATAAAAAATCTGCAAAAAAATAAAAATAAATTAGTGAGAAAGACATGAGACAAAACTGAAAAAATCATCTAAAATTTGGTGTATTGAAGTCAAGGAGATTAGAGTGGGTTTGGAGAGTTTTAGTTTAGACAAAAAATATAAGAACCTTATACAACATGAGATGACCAAATAAAGAAAAATCAGACACAAAAACTTACCAAAATACTCAGATATGTTATTGAAAGGAGAGACATGAGAGAAGACTTCGTCAGACGGCTTCCAGGAAGTCCAGACGACTTCCATGAAGTCCAGACGACTTCCAAGAAGTCCAGACGACTTCCAGGAAGTCCAGACGACTTCCAAGAAGTTCATACGACTTCTAGGTAAGTCGTCCAGACGACTTCCAGGTAAGTCGTCCTAAAAGTCTTCCAAATCTAGATCTGAAAAACCTGCAAATCCAAATCCAGATATGAAAAACCTGCAAATCCAAATCTAGATCTGAAAAACCTGCATATCCATAAACGTTCATATGGCTTAGAATAGAGAAAATAAGTGAAAGATTAGATAAATCTATATTTATAAAACACACAAAAATACATTTCTAAAATTAATAGATTTACCTTTCAATGAGTAAAATATGAAAAATATGTTATGAAACACCTGCAAAAACAAGATAAATTAGTGAGAAAAATATGAGACAAAAACAATAAATTGATATAAAGTTTGGTGTTTATAAGTTCAAAAAGATTAGAGAGAGATTAGAGAGTTTAAGAATGATGAACACTACATTTTTGTTGCAGCCATTTGAGAGGAAGAGAGAGAATGTGTAAAATTTTATTTATATATGAAGACACAAAATTCAATTAGGTTAAATATTTTCTGTTCAGACGACTTTGGACGACTTAATTGTAAGTCGTCCAGAAGACTTTAATATATTTAGCGGGAAACTAAAATACTTTTAGCGGGAAACTAAAATAGAAGACTTCCTAGACGACTTACAAGTAAGTCGTCTGGTTTAAAATATTTAAGCGGAAAAAAAAGTCGTCTAAAGTCATCTAAAGTCATCCAACTTTAACAATTCAACAGACGACTTAATTTTAAATCTTCTAGACCCTAAACACAATCTCTAAACTAATTTAACTAACTACACACTTCAAAAAATCAAATTAAACTTAAAAAGTGTTTACTATACACTGAAACAAGCACGAATAGGTAAAAATTTACATTTTCAAAAAATCATTCAAGCTTTTCAAAATCTAACCCTAACAAAACATACAATACTATTACATATGTTCTCAAACCCTAAAACCAAAGAATATCATGATTAATCACTTTCACTCATCTATGTTAAAAACTATTAAAAGTTATTATTTTTTAATTTACATCACTTACAAATGTTTATAGTTACATGATTTTAATTTTTCGCTACTCAGAATATTTTTTAATTTTTTTTAAATTATTTTTAAGATCAACAACTCCAGACGATTTCTATGGAAGTCTCAGACGATCTAGATGACTTAATAGGGCTATATTCGTAAAAATGGTAGCGATTTTTTTGTTTGGTCACAAGGGACTGGCTGTAATTTCACATGGACTTGAAGTTAGTTTTCTATTTGATTCAAGTTGGGGTTTGGTTTTATGGTTATGATCAAGTTTTGAGTCATAAGTTGTAAAAACCCTTTAAAAATTTGGGCATTGTATGTAGGAGAAAATGTTGGTAAAGACATGTTGGAAATTATTATTATTAGAAATATCAAATGCATATTAATAATAAATAACCAAACAATTTTCAACATTTTAAAAACCTACACAGAGTAACGAATAAAAAGACATAATGCAATATAGCAGTAGATCAGATGAAGATTGTTGCCAGTGCCACGAAAGCTGACGCGAAGCTAGCTCCGGCGAAGTTGATGGCTGGAGCCGAGTTTGTTGGTTTGGCCGTTGAAGAAGATGAAGCTCCGGTGGAACCACTTCCAGTGGAAGATGCCGGAGGAGTTGTGGTAGTTGCCGGCGACGTGGAAGGCGTAGTGGTGCCTTCGTAAACAAAAATTAACAAATAAGTAAAGATAAAAGGAACAAAAACGTGAATGCATTAGTCTAAAGTCTACTTTAAACGTTGTCGTATTAAGTGGCTCCCTTACCATTGCTGGCTTTGCATAACGAGATGTCAGCCTTGGCGCCACAAGCCTTAGGGAGAACAAGAGCGTTTTCTTTAGTGAGGTTAAGCGATTTGAGCATGTCGACATTGTTGAAGACGGAGCAAAGACACGTCGGGTCTTTCTCGACGATCTCCTTCATCGGCAGGCAACACGACGCAGGTGGTGGAGGAGTCACCGAGTGAAGGTAAGGCTGACATGGCATCAATTTCTGTATACACGGCATTGAGTGAGCATCTCCTCCTCCTCCGCCTCCACCCATTGGCGGTGTAAGTTCAGCGTTAGACGACGAGACGGAGAAATACACAAAAACGACGGCGACGGTGAATCTAACGAACTCCATTTTGAGAAACAAGATAGCTTGATGTTTAAAACAAACGGTTTTGTTGTCTTCCTTTGAAAGTTGTGTGGATTCTATTACATCTCCACGTTTCTTATATACAGTACACACACGTTGGTTATAGTTTTGTTTGTTCTTTGAATCTAACCGACCTGTGCCTGGTTTTTCGAGAAACACTAACAAAATCAGTTTTGATCCGATTCTTACGCAGCGGATCAAAGACTAAGCGCTGGATTAGTGACATTAATTAGTTGAATCCAAATTGCAATCTAATTATAAGAGTTTACAGAAAAGATTGTTGTTACTGTTTTACATGACAAGAACAGACATTAGATGAATATTAAGGTTTGTTGTAGTTTTCAGACATGTTCTAGAATCTCACCTACCAATTACGAAATTATCCACATTTTAAATTTAATTATGCGAATATTAGAGCATTTGCCAGATAAGTTAAAAAAGCTTTTTGGATATGGATTTCCACGTATGAGTCTACGATGTTACACATATGTCGTAGTGCCACCTAATATCAAATTAATTAATGGAGATTAATCTAAAATACACTTACCAGTTACGACAGAGCGCTTTTTATACGATTAATTAATTAAATTAATTAGTGGAGATTAGTCCAAAATAGTAGTATAATAATGCACGGATGTGATGTGTATGATATAGACGTTACAGAAACATACATGCGTGATGAAATTGGTTCGCTGACTGCAAATTATATTACAATCGGCGGAGAAAGGAGGAGAATCGGAGAAGAAAAAAAAATGGGAGGTGACGGTGGTGGTGGCGTCGTAGGGTTCGTTGGGCTGGATTTGTTCAGCTTCGAATTAGCTTCTTCGCTTCTTCGTTCTGGTTTTAAAGTTCAAGCATTCGAGGTCTGCTTCTCCTTCTCTATTTTGATCGGGTTTCGAATTATCTTAATCTATCTCAGAGAAACTCAGTTGTTTGGTTCTGTTTTCACTACACAAAAGTGTTAAGTTCAACTGAATTTGCTTTGATTAGTAGTAGTACGTTCTCTGTGAGGGGACCAAACCAGAGTTGTTTCCTTTTCTTCAGCTTCTTTTTTTTTTAAAAAAAAAAATTTGAGGAAAAAAAGTTAAACGGTTGTATCTGTGTTCCACAGATAAGTACAGAGACGGTGGAGAAGTTCACTGAATTGGGAGGATGCAGATGTGACAGTCCTGCAGATGTTGGCAAAGGTAGCAGATTCTGTCTGTCTGTCTGTGTGTGTTTATAAGTAAATTTGATACACTTCAGATACAGGGAAAACAAAGTTTAGTACTAGCCTTTCTGTTACTGCCTCTCAGTTTACTTTTGATACTGCCATGGTGTTATGTTATTTACTCTCCTCTCTATCTCTCTTTTCTGTCTTTGTTATTGAATAAGCAGGTGCAGCAGCCGTGGTGGTCTTACTTTCCCACCCTGACCAGATTCAAGATGTTATTTTTGGCGACGAGGGTGTTATGAAAGGTTATACCCGAAGTTCCTTTACCTCATAGTTTATGAATTTTATCTCAGGATTGTTGTCTAAGAGACTGTATGCGTCATCTCTTTTCAGGTCTACAGAAGGGTGCTGTTTTGCTTTTGTCTTCCACAATATCACCTTTGCACCTCCAGAAGCTAGAGAAACAACTTGCAGGTTGCAACAATTTTGATACTTTTGAGGCATCGTTTGCATCTCATCTCTGTCTTTTGGAGTTTCCGCTTTTCAGTCTTGAACTGAAAATAGGATCTGGTTTTGGATGCAGAGGGCAAAGAGCAGATTTTTGTAGTCGATGCCTATGTTTTAAAAGGGATGTCTGAGCTTCTTGATGGGAAACTAATGGTATGTCTCTCCTCCTTGCTAAGTCTTTGATGTCAGTGGAGGATCACTGAGCTAGTTTGATCTCCATTCATTGTTTGAACTGGCTTGTCATTGTTCTTGTAGTGACACGTTTCATTTTAACTTTATAAGATAATAGCATCTGGAAGGTCAGACTCGATCACAAGAGCACAGCCCTATCTTACTGGTAAAATGTCAACTCCAGTTTATAGGCCCTCTCAAGATGTAGACTTTCTGAGATTTATTTTTGCTACTGAGTCAATTCTTTGTTTCGTGAAGCAATGTGTCAGAAGCTTTACACCTTTGAGGGAGAAATTGGTGCTGGAAGGTATGGAACTTTGGGGTGATAAATAACCTTCTCGTGCTGGTCACGTTATATCAGTCATAATGGTCCAGTCGTTTGCCGAAATATCATGAAACCTATGAACTCTCTGATCATAATGTGCATGACACAAAGCCTTTGATAATTCAACTGTTCCCTGCATTATAGAAAGCTCATTGATCTCGTTGCTTCTTTTTTTCTGAACCAGTAAAGTTAAAATGGTGAATGAGCTGCTTGAGGGCATTCATCTTGTTGCTGCTGTGGAGGCTATATCTTTGGGTTCTCAGGCGGGTGTGCATCCATGGATATTGTATGACATAGTTTCCAATGCTGCTGGAAACTCATGGTATGCATTATGCTTCAAGTACTTTCCTTTGGTTTCGAGTAATACAGAATTATTCAAGTACCAAAAACCAGAAAGATTTTTGACAGTAGGACTGTTGAAATGATAATGTTGACATTGCATTTCATGTAGTAGTAGAACTTTAGTATACAACATTAAGGAGAGGGAATCAGAATACGCTGAATAGTCTTGTTCTGAAGGTTTTGAGAATAGAATAAACTATTGCAAGTAAGCTATATCTATATCATTGTTTCTTGTTTAGCAAGTGTAACTGGAAGAAGAATATTCACTGTCTTTGAGCTCCTCATTTAGGATTTTCCTGAAGGTTTATGCCCTAGTAGCATGCCAATATTTCTACAATGGCTGTCAGATAATTAATTTGTCTTGGGTGTATTTTGTTTTCAGGATTTACAAGAATCACATACCGTTGTTACTAAAAAGTGATATAGATGGTCGCTTCCTCGATGTTCTCTCTCAGAATCTGGTATGATACACCACTTGAAAGTGACTTTATATCTTTCAAAGTTATTTAGCGAATAGAGTAAACCAAAATATATCTCCAGTTAGTGAGTTGTTTTATACTCACTGTGATTAAATTTTGATGTTTAGCACATAAACTAATGAAACGCTATCTGATTTTCCAAATGGTAAGGGCGTTGTTGAAGATAAAGCCAAATCGCTCCCATTTCCTGTTCCACTCTTGGCAGTTGCACGTCAACAACTAATCCTCGGTACATATCAGTATGATCTTATGTATGCCTCATAATAACGAACTCTTTCCACTTATTTAATTGTATGCATAACTTCCTCCTGTCCAGGTATATCACAGATCCATGGAGATGATACATCTACTTCATTGGCTAAGGTCCCTAATAGAGTTCTTTTCCATCTTTTTCGAAACATGTGGCAAAATTTAAAGGAACGGAAAAACTGCTGTCCTAGACCATGCATTTGAGACATGCCTGTCTAATGAAAGGTTTGCGTAATGATTAAACAGATCTGGGAAAAAGTGTTTGGTGTTGGCATACTAGAAGCAGCCAGTAAAGAACTTTACAAGCCAGAGGATTTGGCTAAAGAAATTACTGGTCAAGCAAAGCCTGTAAAAAGAATTGGTTTTATTGGTCTCGGAGCAATGGGTTTTGGTATGGCGGCGCATCTGTTGAAATCAAACTTTTCTGTCCGTGGTTATGACGTAAGCCTCTGATTGATTCTCCACTGTGAATGCTTTAGTGAGTCTATGGTATTCATGTTTTGGGTAACTATTCATACAGTTGTAAACTTATTGAAGTATTAGTGTTAGATCATTGAGATTATTATAAACGTAGGATATGCTAATAGGTGGCTTAACTTTAAGAAAAGCATGTGTATCACTCGTGAGAAGAAAAATGACACTGTTAAATGAAAACTTTGATGCTGATACTGCAATACTGTATTGCAGGTGTACAAGCCAACGCTAGTCAGATTTGAGAGTGTTGGAGGACTGGCGGCAAATTCTCCAGCTGATGTGACAAAAGGTATTCGTTAAAATCAAGTCAATTGAATAGATTACAGTGTAGATGTGTCATGTTGCTCTCAGAAGTTTGAGATGGAAAATCTTTCTTTGATCATTGAATCTAGTCATGTTCCCCTGTATAATACTTTTATTTGTATCTGCTCCTACAGATGTAGATGTTCTTGTAATTATGGTAACAAACGAGGTTCAGGCTGAGGATGTCCTGTATGGACATCTTGGAGCAGTTGAAGGTATATCTCTGGTATCCTAGCTTTTATATTGGAGCTTAGAGCTGATTTCCCTGTGTTTGTCTTTATATATCAGCTATTCCATCTGGAACAACGGTTGTACTTGCGTCAACAGTCTCTCCCGCATTTGTTAGCCAACTTGAAAGGCGTCTAGAAAGTAAGTTACACACTGAGCTGATTTTGATGGTCAGATACTCCCTGATCAACTTTCTACTTACATGATGATCCCTTACTGTCACTTGAGTAAGTTATAATCTATTTGGTAATCATTTAGATGAGGGTAAGGACCTAAAGCTGGTGGATGCTCCTGTTTCTGGTGGTGTTAAGAGGGCTGCCATGGGAGAACTTACGGTATGAAGTCCATAAATCTCTATACCGTCTGCATTGAAGCTGAAGTTATAAGTTTTTTTTCTTAGATGATGGCTTCAGGTACCGAAGAAGCACTCAAGTCTGCGGGTTTGGTGTTGTCAGGTGACGATTTCATTTTCACCTTTCTCGTTAAATATATCGTGCTCACATCAAGAACGTGGACGTGCCTGATTATATTGATTTTGTGCAGCGTTAAGTGAGAAGCTCTATGTGATTAGAGGAGGCTGCGGCGCTGGAAGGTAATTTGTTTTGCTCTTTTGTTATCACCATCACGATCCTTTCTTTACTGATTTGATGGACATCATTTCACTTTCTTTGTTACGTGTTTATCTGGTGTTCCATAGTGGTGTTAAAATGGTCAATCAATTGCTTGCGGGAGTTCATATTGCATCAGCTGCCGAAGCAATGGCATTTGGAGCTCGGTTAGGTCTGAATACTCGAAAGCTATTCAATGTTATTTCCAACTGCGGTGGAACATCTTGGTATGCTTTACTTAGATATTTATGCAATGAATTTTTCTTTTCTCATATCTGAAAAGTATGTGGTACCATCAACGGCAATAGCATTTCTGATGAAATATGCACCACTCTGATGCTCTGCATATACTCAGTGAATAGTCTGTCTTAATTTTTTCTGTAGTTGTATCATTACTTGCCCTAGTCTGGCAAAAAGTTGTGTTTCCAAACAGGCTCTAGTTTGGTCGTATTTTGTTATTTCAGTGTCTCTAAAAGCTCGAAATCATAAAAAAATTGCAGGATGTTAATGATCTTGAGCCTAAAAGTCTTGTCTTCATGAAACCCTATGCTTCTGTTTATTGATATTTATCTTTACAGTTTTATGAGAAACACGTTGTGTTAGCCTTTATGTCAAAATTGAATGGCTTCTTTTCTTGCAGGATGTTTGAGAATCGTGTTCCACACATGCTGGATAATGATTATACTCCATACTCTGCTCTTGATATTTTTGTTAAGGATTTGGTAAGATTAGCAACTTTAGTCAATTTGTAAACTTGGTCTTTTACATATTAACTTAGGCAAGAGTTTTGACTGTAGGGAATTGTTACCCGAGACGGTTCATCTCGTAAAGTTCCACTCCATATATCAACAGTGGCACACCAGCTATTCTTAGCCGGTAGACTAATCTTTTTATTTTTCTCATTCATCTTGAACATGCATTATTTCGGTCCTACGGTTTCAACAATAAAAGTTCTTTTTTTGTAAGAGCTCAATGCTTGGGTTGAATACATGGTTTCCTGTGTCTCAAATTTCTTGAAAAAAGTTCTACTTTTAGTGAGCTATACTACTTTAGTTCCTTTTCCTTTTGTACCCCGTATAGTTGGAGACAAGTATGGTTAAAGATATTTTCAATTGCAGGCTCTGCTGCAGGCTGGGGACGGATTGATGATGCTGGAGTGGTCAAGGTATGGTTATCATATATGCATTGATTCCTAGCGCCAAGATCATGATTAGTTTGAGACAGTATTTGCCCATTGTTATATGTCTTTAAAAATAGAAAAAATAGAAATCCCCTTCTTACTTGAAAGGGGTGCAAGTGCAAACTTTTACTAGTAAACGGCAAAGACCTACAGTTTATTGTCATGAGATGCTCTTTAATGAATAGTAGAAGCTGAAACATCTTGCATTTTGATCTTATAGCATATGAATTAGTGGACTCCAAATCCACAAATAGTATTTGCTGATTATCTTTTTTAACCATAGATGTTAAACTGAAGCTATAACTGAATTAACATTTGTGTCCTGCTTGGGTTTTATTTATAGGTATATGAAACCCTTGGACGGGTCAAAGTAGAAGGGAGACTTCCTGTTCTGAAGAAACAAGACGTATTAAAATCTCTTCCTTCTGAATGGCCTTTCGACCCCACAGATGACATACATAGACTAAATATGGGAAAGTCAAAGACGTTGGTTGTTCTTGATGATGATCCAACTGGGACACAAACTGTTCATGACGTAGAGGTTTTAACAGAATGGTTAGTCTTGCATGCTTTATCTATTAATGCTGAATTAATCTTGCTATCACAGAGTTTATCATGAATCGGAAGAATTGACAAGTTTCTAGCCTAGAACACAATGGCAGACTTTGATATTTGGCTATTGCTATGCCCTACATTTTGACAGGAGTGTTGAGTCTATCTCTGAGCAGTTCAGAAAGAAGCCTGCATGCTTCTTCATATTGACAAATTCGAGGTCATTGAGCTCTGAGAAGGTCAAGGCACTCCTATTTTGTACATTCTACGTATTGAAGAGTTCCAATCTCTTGGAACGATGAAAAGCTGATGCTACATCAGCTATTAGCAATTTAAAGCTCTAACTGCATATTTCTTAAACAGGCTAGTGCATTGATCCAAGATATATGTTCCAACATATGTGCTGGATCAAAAGAAGCTGGCAATGCTGACTACACAGTTGTTCTGCGTGGTGATTCAACATTGCGTGGTCATTTTCCCCAGGCAAGTTTTGTCGCCCCTGGAATGAAATGGCAGACCATCATATATATCACTGTTGGATTTGAGCGTGAAATTATGATCCATGCAGGAAGCAGATGCTGCTGTCTCTATACTTGGGGAAATGGACGCATGGATTATTTGCCCCTTCTTCCTTCAAGGAGGACGCTATACTATTGATGATGTGCATTATGTTGCAGATTCTGATAGGTATATCTTCGTGAACAAAGAGTGTGTGTTTTTAAATTCCTGAATCAGGGAATAGTTCCCTTCAGAGCATGAAATTTGATAGTCTTCATCATGAGTATTGCAGATTAGTTCCTGCAGGAGAGACAGAGTTTGCCAAAGATGCATCCTTTGGATATAAATCCTCAAATCTCCGTGAGGTTTGAATTCTTACAACAGCAGAATCACCTAATATAATTTGACCCCCACGAAAGTAGCACTAACGAACAAATGTTTTATGATTCCAGTGGGTTGAGGAAAAAACAGCTGGCACCATTCCTGCTAACAGCGTTGAGTCGATATCAATCCAACTTCTAAGAACAGGTGGCCCTGACGCAGTGTGTGAGTTCTTATGCAGTTTAAAGAAGGTAGTACTTCCAGCATATTCTGCTTTGGCTTTCAGTGAACTTTTATGGCCTTCAGAACTGGTGGAACAAGTAACTCTAGGTTTGGCTCCTAGTTTAAAGTGTCAAACTTTGTTTCCATTACAGGGATCTGCATGTATTGTCAATGCAGCTAGTGATAGAGACATGGCTGTATTTGCCGCGGGTATGATCCAAGTAAGCCTGCCTATTATTCTTTCAATTCTCAATTTTCGTACTTTTCGAGGTGTATCGATCAATTAGAGCATGCATTTTTGTTTTTATCTTATATTTTTGGTCCCTTAGTTATATCAAACATTATCTTTGGCAGGCAGAACAGAAAGGGAAATCTTTCTTATGCCGTACTGCAGCTAGCTTTGTGTCTGCTCGAATAGGGATTATTCCAAAAGATCTTGTGTTGCCGAAAGATTTTGCATCAGACAAAGAAAGTAGTGGTGCGCTAATAGTTGTGGGATCCTATGTCCCAAAAACAACAAAGCAGGTTAACTTTCCTTACTAACACTATAGTAATATCTATGTTGCGTTAAATGAAATAAAGTTAAAAGAGTCCCGAGTCATTTTCTTAAAACCAACAGGTTGAAGAACTTCAGTTACAACATAAGCAGAAGTTAAGGAGCATTGAGGTAAAAAAAGTAGATATTGCTAAAAGGTATAGTTGTTATGGTGGCTAAGTTCTAGCTATGATCAACAGATCTCTGTAGAGAAAGTTGCTCTTAAGTCTTCCGAAGTGAGAGCTGCAGAAATCAATAGAGCGGTTGAGATGGCCGATGCTTTCCTTCGGTCTGGAAGAGAGACTCTAATTATGAGCAGTCGAGAGCTCATCACTGGGAAAAGTTGTTTCTCCAGTCCTACTCTTAATATACTTTTACTACTTGGTAATAAAGTCATGACCGAGGGATATCATCATTAACGGCTTACTATTATTTTGACAGCATCTTCGGAGAGTCTTGATATTAATAGCAAAGTGAGCTCTGCTCTGGTTGAAGTAGTGAGCCAGATAACTACAAGACCCCGTTATATTCTTGCTAAGGTACTTTTGCATACACTTATTACTTCTCTGTTCAGCTTACCATATCATAAATTTCGTGGCAACAATATGTCAATGTACAGTACAATCGATGATTTCAACTGTATTATAGTTCGTCGTATTTTGACACTTTAACATATCCTTGTTTAGGGTGGGATTACTTCATCTGACACAGCAACAAAAGCACTTAAAGCAAGACGCGCACTTGTGATTGGTCAAGCTCTTGCTGGTGTTCCTGTATGGAAGTTAGGTCCGGAAAGTAGACATCCAGGAGTCCCCTACATTGTTTTCCCGGGTAAACCTTAGTTTGTAATAAATAAACATATTGGACGGAACAAAATAGATATCCTAATTGAAAAGAAAATATGTTTCCTGTATGTGACAGGCAATGTTGGTAGCAGCACTGCTCTTGCAGAAGTTGTGAAGTCCTGGTCAGTTGTAGCTGGACGCTCAACAAAAGAGCTGCTTCTCGTGAGCCACTCTTATTCTCCTGCCTCAATTTTTCTTTTTCATATATTGATCTGTGGGTTTATGTGAAACAGAACGCGGACAATGGTGGATATGCGATTGGAGCGTTTAATGTGTATAACCTGGAAGGAATAGAAGCTGTTGTAGAAGCTGCAGAGGAAGAAAACAGTCCTGCCATTTTGCAGGTTAGTCTTGTGACCAAAAAGTGAAATTCTGATACGTCAAAGGGTTTCGTATGAGAGTCGTCAGACACTGATAGAAACCGAAGCATAAATCTCTGTTCTCAGTTGTTCAAAATGCCTGACAGAAAAATGAAAGCTGACTTTTCCCATGTTCTTATGGCTATGCTTTTAGGTTCATCCAGGTGCGTTCAAGCACGGAGGTATTCCATTGGTATCATGTTGCATCTCCGCAGCTGAACAAGCCAAGGTGAGTAACTCTGATTCTGCATTAGATGTATATTTTATTACAAGTCATGTGCCTTGAGTTTGCTTTGCTGTCACGATTCGAACGAAAAAAACTACTAACTCGGCAACTGGAAAAAAGAAGCCAGATAAATATTGAATTTTTTTTTTGGTTGCTGATGCTGAGTGCCTTATACGTGTCACGTGTGTTTGATATTTTTGAACTCCCATAATTAATATGCACAATGTGGCAGGTTCCAATATCCGTACATTTTGACCACGGAACAACAAAACATGAGCTGTTAGAAGCTCTCGAACTCGTAAGTTTGAGATATATGTCGCCTATGTTCATTCTCTTTGCACCATTGTACTTATTTTTATGTTGAAAACTTCATACCAATTTATCTCGTGCAGGGATTTGATTCAGTGATGGTAGATGGTTCTCATCTTTCCTTCACGGAAAATGTGTCCTACACGAAATCGATAACAGACTTGGCACGTTCCAAAAACATGATGGTGGAAGCTGAATTAGGTAGACTCTCAGGTACAGAGGATGGCTTGACCGTTGAAGATTATGAAGCAAAGCTCACCAACGTTCACCAGGTCTGTGTTGTGTTAAAAAGCTGATAAATCAAACCTCTCACCTTGCTACTATCCATGTTTCCTGAACCAAACAACAATGAGTTCTTTCAGGCTCAGGAATTTATGGAGACTGGTATAGATGCTTTGGCCGTGTGTATAGGCAATGTCCATGGAAAATACCCCGAGTCTGGCCCAAACCTCAAGCTTGACTTGCTTAAGGTCAAGCATACTCTTGTGCTAAGTGCAGTTTACTGAGTTTGCTTCACTCTTATTCTAAATGATTTTTCATGTGTATAGGAGCTTCACAGTTTAAGTTCAAAGAAAGGTGTCGTTCTTGTTCTTCACGGAGCTTCTGGTTTACCTGAGAAACTTATCAAGGTATCTAGAGCTTTATCAAGATTTTGGTATGGTTTAACTTTTTTTTTATGTGTGTTAATTGTTGGTCTCATGTTGTGGTCAGGAATGCATTGAGAATGGAGTGAGGAAGTTCAACGTGAACACAGAAGTAAGAAAGGCTTACATGGATGCTCTTACCTCCGGGAAAAAGACCGACCTTGTTGACCTCATGTCGGCAACAAAAGCAGCCATGAAAGCTGTGATCGCTGACAAGATCCGACTCTTTGGTTCTGCCGGAAAAGCTTGATTCGATGAACAATGCACAGTCCGTATGTTTACGGTTGTAAATCTCACATCCAAATAACCATCAAATGCATTGTGTGCAATTGAACAATTGTTGAATAATAAAAAAATAAAAACTTTTTAAAGAAAGAAATTCGAATTTCTTAAATGGGAAGAAGTCACTTTCTTTTTAGGATAATTTTACTAATTATACATGGCTGTTATCTCTAGACATTATAAACCTCGCAATCTTCGCCGTTTTATAATTTTATCTTCTCGTTCCCCCACCTAAAATCCCTAACTCTCACACACATTCTCTTCATTGGGAATCTACTTCCCCTTCTTTTTAGAAAAAAAATCTCAAAGTGTATATCTTCATGAGTTGCTTCGTTCTTATCATCTATTGATGTCTACTGCTTCTACGAAAATGGGTTTCGCTTCGTTTCTCAACCTTTTGAGTAAAGTCGATGGCTTTGGATGTGGGTTCTTCGTTTTCTGCAGTTTATCTCAGATTTTCAATCTCTTCTTTCTCTTCTGCTTGCTTGTTTTGTCACTCAAGTTTCTGCTCTTCAAGTATCCTTCCTTGTCTGTGAAGTCTCTAGAGAAGATACATCGAGTCTCCCCGAAGATTCAGTGTTGCAGTTCCTTCGATCAAGACAACAACAACAACAGAGATGGGTTCGGTTCAAAACCTTGTTTGCTTGATGAGTTGGATCAGAAGAAACCTGTTATTTTACACTGGGATCGAAAGAAGACGAACGAGAGCTGTGAGAACTGTGATCAGCTTCTCCTAAGCGATGAGCTTAATCTCAGAACGAACAGAGACATTGACACTGGTCCAGCGTTATCGGAGACAGAGGAAAGCGAGGAGGACGAAGAAAAATCACGTGAAGACCAGGTGTTCGACGTTATTACTCTGAGAAAAATGGTGAAGAGAGAGAGGAAGCGTGGAGATGGTTTGAAGATAGAGCTGGACAAGGAGAGGAGAGCGGCGGAATCAGCTGCTGAAGAAGCGATGGCTATGCTTATGAAGCTAAGGATGGAGAAGAACGCGGTGGAGATGGAGGCGAATCAGTACAAGAGAGTCGCGGAACAGAAGCAGGTGTATGACCAAGAAGTGATTCAATCGTTGCAGTGGATGCTGATGAAGCTTGATGACTGAGATAGGATTGGAGTTATCGGAGTTCAAGACTGAAACTTGTTGATCCTCTTCTCTTTTTTTTTATGCATATAAATAAACAAAAAGTAAAAGACATGTATTCGATTTAACACAGTTTGAAACTTAACTGAACTTATCTTACGTGGCAATCTTAGACAATTATACTTACGTAACGTGCTTTTATTGGTTGTATGATATATTCGACGTGGCAATTTATGGACTCAGTGAATTACGTAACTACCCCCTATCATCTTCTTTCTTTCCCTCGTCAAGTCTACTTACATGGCCATTTAGAGATGAATACTTACGTGGCATATTGCTATTGGATATATGACAACAGTTCGACGTGGCAATTTATTGACTGGGTGAAACTACCTAACTACCCCTTTCATCTTCTTTCTCCTCTCCCTAGTCATCCTTCTGAAAACTCGATCTGATCACTGAGAAACAACGACGACGAAGAAGAAAGTGAAGGAGACGGAGTTAGAATGAGAATCTCAGGCCACGTAATCGTCGTTCTCTCTATAATTATATTCTATTACCTCGATCTCAGCGTCCACGCCCGCCCCGTCGTCCTCGTCCTCTCCAAGGACGATCTCAACAGCGGCGGAGACGATCCCGGAGTCGGAGACTCCTCCGACTTCGACGAATTCGGCGAATCCGAGCCCAAATCCGAAGAAGAGCTCGATCCCGGCTCTTGGCGACGGATGTTCGAGCCGGACGACGACTCGACCGTCGAATCCGCCTCGCCGCAGTACTACTCCGCCCTCCACAAGATCCTCTCCGCGGCGAGCGAGGGGAACGATCGGTTGATGGAGGAAGCGGTGGAGGAGATAGAAGCCTCTTCTTCTTCATCTGGAGATCCGCACTCGCAGTCGTTGATGGGGTTCGTCTACGGGACGGGGATGATGAGGGAGAAGAGCAAAAGCAAGTCCTTCCTTCACCATAGCTTCGCTGCTGAAGGTGGGAATATGCAGTCCAAGATGGCTCTTGCGTTCACTTATCTTCGACAAGATGTAAGCTAAAAAAAGATTACTAGTAGAGTTAGTTACGCTGGTTAGTTAGTTAGTTAGTTACATTCATTAGAAGATATTTAATTACACCTTTTAAGCTTTTTGGAGTTTGTTATTTGATTCCCCCTCCCTTGTGTGTTTGCAGATGCATGATAAAGCTGTGAAACTCTACGCTGAGCTAGCGGAGACGGCTGTGAATAGCTTTTTGATCTCGAAGGATTCTCCTGTTGTCGAACCAACTAGGATCCATAGCGGGACTGAAGAGAACAAAGGCGCTTTAAGGAAATCACGAGGGGAGGAGGATGAGGATTTTCAGATATTGGAGTATCAGGCGCAGAAAGGGAACGCTGCGGCTATGTACAAGATTGGACTGTTCTACTACTTTGGTCTGCGAGGGTTGAGGCGTGATCACGCCAAGGCGTTGCACTGGTTTTCGAAGGCGGTGGAGAAAGGAGAGCCGAGGTCTATGGAGCTTTTGGGGGAGATTTATGCTAGAGGAGCTGGTGTTGAGAGGAATTATACCAAGGCGCTTGAATGGCTTACACTTGCGGCGAAAGAAGGTCTTTATTCAGCGTTTAATGGGATTGGTTACTTGTATGTTAAAGGCTATGGAGTAGAGAAGAAAAACTACACTAAGGTAGGGCTTCAAAATTCACAGGACTTACTCGTTATCTGACTAGAGGTTTTAGCTTTGTTGATTTAGCAGGAATGTATTTAGACGATGGATATAATATAGGAACTTATGAATCTAATTTTTCATTTGTTATATATATGGCTTCAAATGTAGGCGAAGGAATATTTTGAGAAGGCTGTTGACAATGATGACCCCAGTGGGCATTATAACCTTGGGGTTCTGTATCTTAAAGGCATTGGAGTCAAAAGGGATGTGAGGCAGGCAACGAAATATTTCTTTGTTGCTGCAAATGCTGGTCAACCAAAGGCTTTCTACCAACTCGCCAAGATGTTTCATACTGGAGTTGGGCTTAAAAAGAACCTGGAAATGGTAAATAAACTTTTAAATTTCTGAGACTTTCTTTTGGCTAACCAATAACCATGGATGATAGTTTCAATGATTTCTTAAATCCAAATAGTTTAAGCGGAATGAAACTCTTTACAAAATACGACTCACTGCTCTTATTGTTAGCCATTTTTTCAATTTATTATGGAGGTAAGAAGATGTTTCTAATTAGCTATAACGTATCTTCATTAAGACATCAAAGTGCAATTATTGTATGTTTGCCCTCTTATAGATTTTATAGGAATGTCTTTGAATACTTTGGGCACATATTGTTGTGGGGCTTTGTGAATTGTTTGTTCACTTTCCTTGCATTTTGGTTACAGGCCACTTCGTTCTATAAGTTAGTAGCAGAAAGAGGACCATGGAGTTCTCTCTCGAGATGGGCACTTGAAGCCTACCTTAAAGGTGATGTGGGCAAGGCTTTAATCTTATACTCAAGAATGGCAGAGATGGGTTACGAAGTAGCACAAAGTAATGCTGCATGGATTCTGGATAAATACGGTGAAAAAAGCATGTGCATGGGAGCATCTGGATTTTGCACAGACAAGGAGAGACATGAGAGAGCACATTCGTTGTGGTGGCGTGCCTCTGAACAAGGCAATGAGCATGCTGCTCTCCTTATTGGAGATGCATATTACTACGGCCGGGTTAGTCGTCCTACTATTTTGAAATTAAATCATGAGACGAATAACGCTAGGAGATGTTTACAACTTAGAAGATTTTTCTCTTGATTTCTCTTCTCTCTGTTCTCGTTCTTGGATCTCTTAGGGAACGGAGAGAGATTATGTGCGTGCGGCTGAGGCATACATGCATGCTAAATCACAGTCAAACGCGCAAGCAATGTTCAACCTAGGTTACATGCATGAGCATGGACAAGGGCTTCCCTTTGATCTGCATCTAGCAAAACGTTACTACGATCAAGCACTTCAGAGCGATGCAGCAGCTAAATTGCCAGTCACACTTGCTCTTGCGAGCTTGTGGCTACGTAGAAACTATGCTGATACCTTCCTGGTAAACTTCAAAACCTGATTGTTTCTCATTATGTCAATAACTTGATTTTACATATCGAAATGACAGAGGAGGCAATGCATTTTTTAAATGATAGGTGAGAGTTGTGGACTCATTACCAGAAGTGTATCCAAAGGTAGAGGCTTGGGTCGAGAATGTGGTGTTTGACGAAGGAAACGCGACAATCCTCACACTTTTTGTCTGCCTTATCACGATTCTCTATCTGCGAGAGAGACAACGAAGACAAGTCGTTGTCCCCGATCCTGTGGGAGGCGATGTGGCACAAGCCCTTGATGCTGACGTTGCACAACACCTGGCTGCGTTCCCACGGTGATAAGGTGATCATCGTCTTCTTCGTTGCAATAGTAGAGAACCATTGTTTTGGTTTTTATTGTACAGTTCAAAACTCGCTTCGAAAATTTGTGATGCTTTGTATCGTAGAGTCTTTCAGTTTTTATCTTGTTGGGCCTATGTCTCTGATAGTTGTGGCCTATTACGTTACATTAACCACAGTATAAGGCCAATGAACCTGACTTGCTCTTTAACTTTTTCCCATTTGGGGGGCTATAATATGCCTCTGAGCTTAAGATTTGAAAGAGTTATCTTGTTTTATGAATTTGGACTAGCGGGATGAAGTTATGCTTTGCCTTTACACTAACATTTTTAGTAACTTGCATTGACATTTTTTTAACTAGAAGAAAATGTAATTACAAAAAAAATTCGTTACTTATAAGCGGAGAAAATTACTTATATTAGCTAGAAGTAGACGTATGTGGTCGATTTATATTGAAGAGTATGAAGAACGACAAGCATTCCAAGAAGAGAATCTATCGGATAAAGTTAGCCATGGGATGGACCCGATTAAATTATCGACGACTAAGCACATCCACAAGATGAGCGTATTAAATAGGAGCATGTTACACATTTTCATAAATAATACTAGTAACGAATGCTGCAAACCTCGTTACATACATTTTACGTTTTTTTCATATGTGAATGATGCTTTACGTTAGAGGTCTCTTTTCGTAGGGATGAATTTTTGTATAGTTAGAAAGAACTAGAGTTGATAAAAAAAAAAAAAAAGAACTACGAGTGGTTGTGCTACAAAAAAAAGACAGAACTACAGTGGTTTAGTTAGTTCCATAGTTAACTCATATTTTTTGAACTAAAAAAAAGTTAACTCATATTTTGAATTCTACAGAGAATGGTTACACAGTGTCACTTTACAACGAAACTGCTGACGAAAGGACAGTTACATTATTTTGACTGTGAAAAGAAAAAGCTATCACGCACTAACTGGTCTGACAGTCTCGAGACATGTGGTAACATTTTCATTATTACATTCCAAAAATAATATCCATAGGCAACTTTTTCCCCTTAAATTCCATAAAAAGCACTGAGAAGAACACAAGTTGATTCAGTCTCACTCTTACTCAGCGGGATCTCCATCTATGGCTTCACTAAACCTCTTCAACTTTGCCTTCCTTCTTCTTCTGTCTCACGCTTCAGGTTTTACTATAGTCCCATACATTTCCAGCTAGAGATCTACGCAAAGTTTTTTTTTTCAAATCTGGATTTGTTTTTTTAGCTTTTTAGTTTAAAATACTGAATAAGGCACGTTTATTAGGTTTGTAAATATTTTAGTTGCAGCTCTCTAATCACATGTTGCTTTGCTCTTCCTTGTGACCAGCTTCAACGGTAGTGTTCTTCAACAAATGCAGATACCCAGTGTGGCCAGGTATCCAGCCCAGCGCCGGCCAAAACATACTTGCCGGCGGTGGATTTAAGCTTCCGTCTAAGAAAGCCTACACCCTTCAGCTCCCACCGCTTTGGTCCGGCCGTTTCTGGGGTCGCCACGGCTGCACATTCGACGGATCTGGCCGTGGTCGCTGCGCCACCGGAGACTGCGGCGGTTCTCTCAACTGCAACGGAGCCGGCGGTTCACCTCCGGCCACTCTCGCAGAAATCACTCTAGGCCAAGAGCTTGACTTCTATGACGTCAGCCTCGTCGACGGGTCTGTATACTTCCAACATCAACTTTGCTACTCTTTTTACAAATCTAACTAAAATGTTGTTTTGTTTTGTGTAATGACAGTTATAACCTCGCCATGTCGATAATGCCAGTGAAAGGTAGAGGTCAATGTAGCTACGCCGGTTGTGTAAGCGATCTAAACCGGATGTGTCCGGTTGGATTACAAGTACGGTCACGCAACGGGAAACGGGTATTAGCCTGTAAAAGCGCTTGCTCTGCCTTCAACTCACCGCAGTACTGTTGTACCGGCACGTTCGGTAACCCGAGTACCTGCAAGCCAACGTCTTACTCCAAAATCTTCAAGGTCGCTTGCCCTAAAGCTTATTCTTACGCTTACGACGACCCAACCAGCATCGCAACTTGTTCCAAGGCTAACTACATTGTCACCTTTTGCCCTCACCATCGCCGTTAAACTCAATCACAATTATTAAGAAGAAAGCATTTCTCTATTAGCAGACAATATCTTGTGTTATGTAGTTCGGAATCTTTGAGGTTTATGTCTCTACAATTGTAACACTCTTGAAATGCAAAATCCTATAAGAATATCAATATCAGTAGATTTGTTCTTGATTGGATCAGCACTTAAAATAACAATTTCCATTTTATTGATGTGCTGATTAATAACTAACAAACAAGTGGTGAACAAGTGAGTCTATCCCTTTCTGAAAAGTAAGCAAGCAAAGTCCAGGCCAGCAAGTGTAATGCAGAAGGTCATGTTCAAGAAATTTACAATGGGCCTAGATTTTTATTGGGCCCATTCAATAACAATTATATATCTTCTACAACATACTAAATTCTATTACAGTCGAAATATTATACACCTAGACTTTGATATTCATATAAACAGGTTTAATAGTTTTTATGAACCCATCATGTTGTTGATTGAACACTGAAGAAAACCAAAAGGGCAATTATTTGATTATCTTTTTACTTTATATCCTATATATGTATATATATTAGCTCATACTAAATGATTGTACTAGACTAGATAATGATTACTCCAACCTTACATTAGGTGTATCTTTCTCACATATTTGGTGACGCAAAGCAACCAGTCATTACCAATTAACAATACTGGAAGTTGAAACATAAATCTAATCGTCGCTTGACAAATAGAAGAAATCTAATCGTCTGGTTTGATTAGGATAAAGGAATTGATATTCGAAGAGGGTTGGATATGCAAAACAGTAAAGTTTTGGATGAAGTTGTAATTAATAAAACTCTCAATAGTTAAAAAAAGGAAATGACCCCACATGAGTTATCAGGCCGCGTAAAGGAGCGTGTGTACCTGACGCGTTCACCGCGTTGGATTGAGACACACTTCCCCGTCACAACTCGCGTTAGCATTTCTCTTTTGAATCATCAACCTAATTACCTAAAGGCCTCCTCCAACTTTTCTTGTAATGCAGCATTTACGAAACAAACAAAATTTTAATGCTGCATTTACGAAAAGAACAAAGGTTTTCTGACCAAAGAAATATAAACAAACGTATTGACTACTGCTGCGATTTCTATAGTCTTCGTCCCCTTTTTTCGTTAAGGTCTTCTAAAGATTTAACCAGCTGATGAAGTAAAGATTTTCTTGGCTATTACAAACCCAATGATAATAACGAACTTAATTACTGGGGTTTTGTATTTTGAGCTTGAGGAGGATATCCATTTGCTCAAACAAAATTAAAATAACACATGATGGCACGTGATGGTCGCGTGTTGTTTAAGCGTCGTAACACGTGGAAAAAGTTTCACGAAAATACTCATTTTATTTTACGTAGAATAGTATATTTAGGCGTGGGATGACAAAAATCTACGTATACGTCTCTAAAATACTCCGTAATTGTTTTTACGCTTTCGCTCTTCCGATTAATAAAATGCAGTTAAAAAAAGAGTATCCACTCAGTGAGTCATTTCTCAATTCAAACAAGGGGTTAATTAAAAAATATAATTCAAATGTGATTAATCCATAAAAAAAAATTGGATACTAAAAAGCAAAATTAAACACGTACAAGATTCGATTCAAAATTGTATAACCGATGGCTCCCAAAATACGTAGCTAGTGGATAGAGACGAAATGCATCTCTAACTAGGGGTGGGCAAAATATCCGTAAATATTGATTCGATTCGTTATTCGTTTCGATCCGATCCGAAAAATCTGGATATTCGTATCTTTACAAATCGAAGCAAATGTTAAAATTCAATATCCGTCAAAGACAAAGCAAATCACAAATATCAAAATTTTGGAGAGCGGATATCCGATCCGATCCGGCAATATATAAGTACATGTATATCTTGATTATATTTAAAATTCTAGATGTATAAAATTATATAATTATTATTCTGACATATGATTTGACAAATTTTATTCACATTATTACTTATATAAAAGTAAATATCAAAGGGAAAAATACATTTTATGATAATTATATTTTTTTTCTTTAAGTTTTGTGTTATTATAATTGTTAACTAAGTTTAAAAGTTTTATAAAATATGTAAATTCACTGATTTTTTTAATTTTTTATCTTATATAACATGTAAAAATATAATATACAAAACAAATATGCATCGAACTTTTAAGATTATTTGTATTAATCAAAACATATGAGATATCCGTAAGTATTCGCAAATATCCGCAAATATCTATTTATTTTCCGGATATCCGTTTTTCCGAATATCCGTATTTCTCCGAAGCAAAGCAAATACAAAAATTAGATATTCGTAGCATACGAAGCAAATCACAAATACCTTTAAAAACCCGGATATCCGATCCGTGCCCAGGCCTATCTCTAACAGAAAGAAAAAAACTGTCTATAAAAAGGTCAAACTCAGTGTCCTCATTCATCCCACAAGCCTCCAACCAAAACCTCTCTCTAACTTTTTTTTAACATGGCAAGCGCTGCTAACTCCGTAACCGCCAACAACAAACCCACGCCGCCACCACCGGTGGACATGGCCAATCCCGACGAACTCAAGAAGGTTTTCGACCAGTTCGACACCAACGGCGACGGCAAGATCTCGGTGACCGAGCTCGGAGGCGTCTTCAAAGCCATGGGGACCTCGTACACCGAGACGGAGCTCAACCGCGTCCTGGAAGACGTCGACACCGATCGCGACGGCTTCATCAACGTCGACGAGTTCTCCGCCCTCTGCCGCTCCTCCTCCTCCGCCTCCGAGATCCGCGACGCCTTCGATCTGTACGACCAGGACAAGAACGGGCTCATCTCAGCGGCGGAGCTCCACCAGGTGCTCAACCGCCTCGGGATGTCGTGCTCCGTGGAGGACTGCGCTCGGATGATCGGGCCTGTGGATGCCGACGGCGACGGGAATGTCAACTTCGAGGAGTTTCGGAAGATGATGACGTCATCCTCCCTCGCTAACAGCAACAACGGATCGGCGAATGGTGGTTCGGCCTAGGGTTTCTAGATTTGGATCCCTTCTCTTAAAAAAACTGGGAATAATTACTGCTACTATGCTTTTTAGGTACTTTTTTTTTTTTTAAATGTGATAAAAGAAAAGTCTAACTTCTATCCATCGTTGTTTCGGTTGTTCTTGTTTAGATAATCATGGTTGCTTTCTTCAAACAAATTTGCTTTTTCTCATTTACTCATCATCATCTACATTCTCGATGCTTTGAACCAGGATTGCTTTTTGGCTAAGAAACCGAATCAGATTTTCTACGTCTTGAAAAAAAGATGATACAGTCGTATTACAAAATTTTCAGTCATTTTGAAATTTGAATTTAGGGTTCCGTGTCGTATTTACTTATGTTTACCCCCACTCGAATTGTTAAATGGTAAAAGAAACTGAGGTTTTGGGTTCCAATGAATTAAATAATGAATGCTGGAATTAAATTGACTAGGTAGACGCGTTAATTTATTATATTCTGTGACCTTAATAATACGGTGTATGCCATTGGCGTTTCCTTTCCCTATCAGATGCCATTGCGTAGAAGTCTTTTTTTTTTTTTTGCCATTGCGTAGTAGTCCAGTCCTTCTTATAGAAAGTTTGTACAAATATATATTTGTATAATAAGAGTAACCAAAAGGATGGAATCCTATAAAGAGACGTGGAATCCTATTCCAATACTCAAGTCCTCCTTCGAGTAAGAATAATCATCGCATGGCAATAAAGAAATTCAACTTGTTTGTGAAGAATACTCCGGCCCTCTTTTAAAGCCTGTTTTTGGCCCAAGTAGCTGAGTGAGTTCGGTCAAATGCCAAAAGCCCAAACGTTGAATATTCAAATAAGAGAAAGACCCACACATCGATAAGAAAATATTGAACCAACAGACAAATTAATCGTAACGGGAAAACGTAAACCGGATTCGGTTTGGTTGGTGTGGAGTTTCTTTCTGGGTTTGCTAAGTAAATTACACACCCTCTTCTTCTTCTTCTTCTTCTCTGATTCAGGATCACTTTAGGTGACTCAACGTTGCTGTTTGGCTCTTTCAAATATCTATTTAGACAAAAGAAAAACTCTCTTTTAAAAAAAAGGAGAGTGAAGGAAAATGGCGAATTGGATCTCGTCGAAGCTCAAAGCCGCCGAAACCATTCTTCAACAGGTACGAAGAAAAAAGAACACATTTCGATTGAATCATCCGATTTGGAAGACGTTGGGTTCTAATTGAATTTGGATCTCGATGTTTTCGAATGGTATTTACAACTCCATTGTTTCGTTGGTTTAAAGATCTGCTTCTAGATTGATTGATGTTTTGGTTTCCTGGAAAATGCAATAAGTTGTCACTGGAAGGTTTCTCTTATTGGAAGTAAATTGATCTTCATCTCAGATGGACGTGATCCAAGCTTAGTGACTAATCTTCAAAATCAATTTTCAATGATGTTTTGTTACACCATCTGGGAAATTGAAATGTCTTAGCTCAAAAAGTCACTTGTTCTTTACTTTAGAGATTCTTTCTTAAGTCATGGATCTTAATTATATATATAGTGGTTAGGAGTGTGCTAGTGGGGATTTGTTAAAAATGTGTTTTTTTTTTCTTTCTTTCTTTCAGATTGATCAGCAAGCAGCAGAGTCTCTTCGGAAAGATGAGAAGTCTGAGACACATGAAGAGGTGTTTGAGACTTCTTCGAAATCTTCAAGTCCCGTTTCTTTGAAAGATCAGTTGAGGAAGAAGACATATTATGATGGGAGTGAATCTGCTGGTGGATCTCAGAGAAACTCAACTGAGCAAAAACCTAGCTTCTTAAGCAGTAGTAAAAACCTACGAAAATCAGATAAATCGACAGCAAGTTCACCGTCACAAAGCTTCACAAAAGAGAAACCTAAGCTCACTGACGCTGACTGGACAGAGCTTCTGAGTGCTCCTCCAGACCAGGGGACCAGCACTCCTAAGCCTCGCACTCCCCGTGGAACATCTGTGATTCGAGGATTGAAGAAGGATGTAAAAAGGCAAGGGAATGGGGGCAAAAGTCCTTCGGTATCTGATGGAAAGAGGAGTGACAAGACTAGTGGTAATGTGGTTGATTCAAGAGGGAAGTCACAAAAACAGCCGAACAAGGAACCAATCGACAAGGAAGTGTCTAGCTCTTCTAAGGATATATTTGTGAAATCAACACACAAGGAGAGTGAGAAGGATGTTAATGCTGAGCCATCTTCCCTGGATGACCCCACAAAATCTGCCAAGGAGACTTTGCCTAGGGAACCATCATTATCAAGTGCTGGGAAACAAGTGAGGGGAGAAGTTTTGAGGAGAAATGTTTCTGACGGTTTAAAGAGGAAGGATTCTTCCTTGTCTAGCGATGAATCTGAATCAGATTATGAGTCTGATTCAAGCACTGACTCTGAGAGGGAGCGTCAGAGGGAGGAGCGGAGGAGAAGAAGAGAGAAAGTTTTCGCTGAAAAAGTTGCAGCAAAAGCTGTAGCGGTCATCAAAGAGCGAGAGGATATGGTAGCAAGGCTTGAGGGTGAAAAACAGAGTTTAGAGAAAATAGTTGAGGAACGAGCTAAACAACAGGCACAAGAGGTATGTTTTTATTAAATTTATGATTGCTCGTGGACTTTGTATTGTGTTTAGACTGACGATATGCAAGCATGGATATCACTTGATCCTGATTAAGAAATGGCATACTAATTATTGTAGAACACTAGCAAAACACGAGTTGTACCATTGGGTCTGAACTGCGAAAATGAATATGCATATATGCTGCAAACACCTGTAATATGGTTTGATATTTGCATTACTCGAGCTTGCTTAACTATATACCCTGTTTTGTCCAATTTCGTTAGGCTGCAGAGTTGCAAACAAACATGATGGAAACACTGGAAGCTGCCGACCTTGAAAAACAGAAGCATAACAATACTAGAATGGAAGTTTTTTCACGCTTGGCTGGATTAGAGGTATTACAGAATGCATAATTTGTTTGTCGACAGGCTAAATTGCTTTAAGTGTTGTTACCTTATAAATGGAGCAAGAAGATAACATCAAAAATGTAATGTTGTAGGCGGCAAACGCTGAACTTACAAGATCACTTGCTGCTGGGCAGAAGAAGCTAGAAGCTCAGGTATAGAGATGACTTTATCTAGTTATATTGTGCTTTGGTTTGCTTTATTTAGCAGGAATTGTAGATGTAGTGATTGCTGTTGTTACTTAAAGATGTAGATGGTCTGACGCAAACAAGCTTCCGCACTAAGTTTCACTTTTCTTACTAATCTCTGTCTTTTCTGATGTGACCAGATAGATCAGGTAGCAGTACTCCGAGAACAAGTTGAGCTTAAAGAGTCTGCTCTTGAAGGTATAGGTTTTCTCTTTGGAGATTATATTAAAGCTTTTCCTCTTATAGAAAGCTTCTTCTACTCCAAATGACCCTGTTATACTTCTCATTTTTAATTTGGGATAATCACCGATCTATATTTTAATTCGAAAGAAGTGTTTATCATTTGTAGGACTGAAGCGAAAAACTTCAAATATCCGAGGAAGTGGAATTGTAAACAAGGTACCTTGATTCTTCTCTTCTTCTTTTTCGAATTTTGGCGTGGAAATCTTTGTCTAATTGGGTATGAGAATCATGGTCTGCGTTTATGTAGTTGGATTCTTCGAGAGGAGACATATTTGAACACCAGATGCTTGAAGCAGAGATTTCTTTGCTGACTGATAAAATCGGGTGGTTACAAGATAAGGTTAGCTACCAGAGTTCCCTAAGTAACTTATTTTTCAGGTTTCATATGGAGTTATTAAATCCCATTTGGTATATACAGCTGGATAATGTTCTATGAATGGTTGAGAATTCATTATGTGGATATAGCCTTTGGGAAAATCTCTCACTGTTCTTCCTTTTTGACATTGTAAAACTCCAGGCAAATAAACTGGAAGCAGACATCAGTACGATGAGGAAAGAACTCGAAGATCCAACTGAAGTAGAAATTGAACTGAAACGAAGACTTGACCAGCTAACTGACCATCTTATTCAAAAACAATCCCAGGTATATATGACCACTGTAAATGAAGAGAACTCAGACAAAATTAATCTTAAAAACTTCTCCAACTCACTTGCTAAATTTACCAGGTCGAAGCGCTTTCCTCGGAGAAAGCAACTCTATTGTTTAGAATCGAGGTACAGCGATGAATCCCACCTACCTACTCCCAAAAGAAAAGTTATGTTCTTCACACACAACCTTCGATTCTTTTTCAGGCTGTATCAAGGCTTATAGAAGAGAACAAAGGCATGTCTGCAACAGAAGCCTCGTCCCAAGATCTTGAAGCAGGAGAATGGCAACTCTCAGGATCTAAGTTCAAACCAGCTCTTCAAGATAAAATCAGGTCAGGCAAGAAACATTTGGGATGGTTAGTGATGCAGCTAAACGCTATATTCGTCTCTGGAACCGTCTTCTTGCGTAGAAACCCCACTGCGAAAATTTGGGCTTTGGTCTATCTGGTTTGCCTACATCTCTGGGTACTATACATCTTACTCTCACATTCCAGTGATTCTTCCTCAAGTGAACTGAGATCAGGTGCAGTGATTTCCTTAGAGAATATCAGTAATAGTTCACTTCGTCAATAGTTTTCTCCTTAGAAACAATAAAAGAAATTACTTATTGAATTATATGTAACTTTCCTCCTTCCAACATCTTTTTAAGCTTTGATCTGAATCTTAATTGTATTCTCAATCAGTGTATCAATCACGTTTCACAAATATTTGAAGATAAGTGAGAATCTATACAAAAACAGAGTTTGATCATGAGAGAACACAGGACATGTGGCCAAAGACTGTAATCATCTCTTCATCTCCTCAGTCAATGCTTCTTTTTTGAGTTTCGTCTATCCCTTGCGCGTAAGAAAATTGCAAAAGGCTCATTAGTTTATAAGACAAACCTTGCAGGGGTTATGCACACGCAAAACAGAATGATTCAGGTGACTCACCAGATGGTAGTTTCGTGAGGGAGATTCTTGCTGTACATTGGAAACTCAAAGAGAAAGACTGTCTTGCACCACTTTGGTAAGTACCCGTACACTCCTCGAGGCAACAGAATCAGGGGACTGTAAAACCAATAATATTCAAAATGAAAGAGGAAACACTGAACTCTGAAGTCTCATACTACACATATCAAGGGACTATAACGGTGTTAAAAGGTGCTCGTATGATACCTGGTTGTCTTCTTATAGTGTCTATAAGCTCCCAAGGTACCGTACTTTTTGTCCGCCGATTCCTGCATTCATACACAATAATAATGTTGACTTCTTCCGGGTGAATTGGAAAGTGGAAAGATATATAGAGGAGGAAGAGGGGAGAGAGAGAACCTCGAGTAATGGTATGCCGCTAACGAAGAAAAGCAGCAAAGTGAGAAAGATTGGTCCAACTATGACAAGGTACTCTGCACCTCTAAGAACAGGCAATGAAGCCACATATATGCCCCACCACAGTAACATCTGAAATTCATAATCAACACCCTCCATCAATGTTTAACCGATATGTGAAATGTAATCAAAGTCTTGTACAGCAATACTAACTAACCTCTCCAAAGTAGTTTGGATGACGTGAATACTTCCACAGTCCAACATCGCACCATTTTCCTTTATTTTCTTGACGATTCTTAAACAAAAGCTTTTGTTGATCAGCAATAGCTTCAACCAAGAACCCTGCAGCAAACATTGTCCAGCCAATAACATCTGCGGGCTGAAACAATCTTCCACCGTTGCTTGCATTTACAAGAGTAACTGGTAAACTAACTGTCCAAACCCACACAGCCTGGCAAGGTAAAACCAAAAAAAAACACACACACATGATTTTAGATCACAAGCATCCAACTTAGATCAGCTAGTATTTTAAAATCTTGTCTAATAAAGATGAAGAGAAACCAAAGGTCGTAGCTAACCTGAAAAATCCAGAAGACAACTAGTTTCCCAATGTTTTCGCGCATTTCATCAAAGCGTCGGTCTTCACCCCATTTCAGGATCCTAATCAAAGTTTAGGATGTCATCAAACATGACTAGAAATTTAGAAAACCTCATTAACTGTTTATGTATATGTCTCTCACACAAGAAAGTGAACTAGCTAATGAATGGGTGGTGCAAAGAAGATATGATGAACAAATGAATGGTTATCATCATCAAGTAAGGGTATAGAACACCAAACCTCATAAGGAGGAACATTCCAAGACGAAGTCCCCATACGATTACTAGCGAAGTCAAGACTACCTGAGAGATAAAAAAGAACGGAAACAGTCAACGAAAAGCAGCTTACAGTTTAGAAGATAGATTAGCAGCTAAGAGTTGTTTTAGAACCTGACGAAAATGCCATGTTCCCTTGAGAACGAGAGTCAAGACAGCAAGTATCACGAAATTAGTACTCCCTGACCAAACATTTTTTTTTTAAAAAAAAGTCAAAATCATGTTAGGAAACAGTCAACGAAATGAGGAACAAAACTCTACACACATATTCGTAATCACAATCGGATACTATTATTTCAAAATTGAGAAGATGATGGTGATCGTCAATCATACCGGCAAAGTCGGTAACTTGATCGAATTTGAAAAGAGCTGTGATTATGAAGAATATCAATTGATACACTACCTGCCTCCCCCCCAAAACACGCAGTAATAAATTAGGAGAGAGTACAGAGTGGTGATTGACGAGAAGGAAACGAGCAGAAGAAGAAGACTTACAGTGACAATGGCGGTGATGGTGAGGTAATGGGAATCGATTACCTTTACCATTCTCTCCCCCCACCAAACCTATTCTTCTTCTTTGTTTTCTTTTCCTATTCGCCGGCAGAAACAGTCTGTTCCTTTCCTTTCCTCTTAAATGATAGTAAAAGTGTAATCGAAAGACTTGTAATTAAGAAGAAGATAATCAATTAATCACAAAAGTTAGCCGTCTCTTTTAGAAATGTGAGTGGTGATGAATTTCATTTGGTTGCGAACCATACATTATTTATATCATACGATACACACACGACCATATAGAAACACGTCTCATGCTTGCTGAATAACCAATGAATACTTATTCCATTATTTTCTTTTTGTCAACGACTTGTTCCATCAATTGAATCCATATTCCTTTGTTGATTTAATCAATAGAGATTTTTCATTTTTAATTAACATTTTATTTATAACATTGATGTAAAAATATTTTTGATCATATGCACACCACCATACAAGGTAAAGTGGGTAATTTACAATACCATCCACTCCATAATCTTCTCAACTATATATTCCCAGCGGTAGCAAGTTAAAATCCTTTGCTGTATGGTTTTGGACCCACCACAAGTGCCAATGGCTTCTTCTTGTCTTTGTTTTCAATATGTGTCCACCAACATTTCAAAGGTCTTTTATCATTGTAATAACAGTCAAGTATCACTGAAATAAACGAGTCTTTTGTTCCCAACAAAGGTAAATGATGAATTCTTTTGAATTTTGTACATGAGAGTCAAAGCATTCAAGTTCAATTCTCAATGTTTCGCTATTACCAAAATAAATTTCTTTTCTTTTCTTCCTTTTTTGCATTCTTCCTTTTTACAGTTTGTTACGCAAAAAAACATTGGGAAAAGTACACATGAACCATCACACCACAACCAAACATGCACAGAATGATCCCACCATCATCATCAATTTGGCCACCATCTTCAACTCTATTCCTGCTCACTGATCATTGATGAAGAACTGGGATTTGCTCTTTGAATGTTTGGACTCATTATAGGTTTCTGTAGCTGCTTTAGAGAGCTCATTATCTCTGCAAAACTTGGTCTTAACCTTGGATCCCTAACAAAAAATAAGCCAATAACCCAATTACAGACCAAAGCTAAATTCATTAAGAAAACAAGGTGAGAACCATTCTACGACAAAAAATGACATTAGCACTTACGTCTGCCAACATTTACTGATGATATCTGCAATTCGAGGATCCACAGATTCAGGGATTTCTAGTCTTCGATGTTGAAACCCAACCGCACCAACAACCTGCATTGGGTTCATCTTTCCCCATGGTTGCTGTAACGTAAAGAGTTCCCATAGAATTACTCCATAGCTGTACACATCACACCTGTTTTTCACATGATGGGACCTGGTTCTTTAAAAGGGAACTATAAAAAGATAACGCTAGAAGCAGTTGCTTTAGATAAACTTTACTTTTCATCCGCAGGTTCGTTTCTAAGTACTTCTGGAGCCATCCATTCCGCCTGAAATGAGCAAACATTTTATTAAACCTAGCTAAGAATCAATGCACTAGCAAGTAAGAGATCATGATGTTTCTGATAAAGGCAAATTTGTTCCTCGGTTTGATGAACTAGTGAATTTCTTCTAGCAGCTTACCGTGCCTGCTGTTGACTTTGAAGAGAGGTATGTGCTTAGTTTCATTCTAGACAATCCAAAATCACACACCTGAGAGATATGTAAAGCCATTACAGAGATTATGATAACATAATTTTGGTCGGAGAGAAAACTAGATTGGAAGAGGAAGGACTACTGACCTTGACAACCCAGTTTTTGTCAACTAGAAGGTTTGGAGATTTAAGATCACGATGGACAATTACTGGATTACAGCTGTGTAAATAATTCATTCCACGAGCCTGCAGAGGTTGGAATTTTTTTGTAAGAAATAATCAAGAAGATACAAATAGACTTTAGAGGTAAAAGGAGTGGAAGAGAAATGAGTAAAAATAATACAGCATCAAGAGCCATCCTCAGACGCTTTCGCTCATCTAATTGGTTATTAGGCCTGTGGATTAACCTATACAAGCTACCTCTGCACAAGCAATTTTTTTCCTTCAAATTTGTGAAAAGCTGTAAAGTAAAGATGCAAGGAAAGCACAAACAGAAAAGGGACAGAACAGTCTGAGCTCTGCTCATTAATGGATGGAGAGGGACAATTATCACTAAAGATATGCCAATCATATATAGCGTGAAAACAATTGAACAATACCTAGGAAGAAATTCTGTAACAATTGAGAGGTTTGGTGGACGGGTTACAGCTCCCATGAAGAGAACAATGTTAGGGTGTCTGAGCCTTCTCATCATCCGGACCTTGCATCAAATTCAAATGAATTATTACAAAATCTCACACACATAGCAATTAACGTTTGAAACTTGAAAGGGTACGCGAGTTTCCAGAGGAGGAAAAGCTTGTACCTCACTTCTGAATTCCTCCAGTGCCTCTCCGGTAATATCTTGGTCAATGAACTTCTTGACGGCCACTGCCTACCAATTCAAGAGTTTAATCGTTATTGAAATAAAAAACAAATTTCACCACTTCTCTAAGGTTGTCAGCCAATTAAGAGCTACTACTCACAGTTCCATGCCAATCTCCCCTATACACTTCTCCGTATGATCCTGCATACAGAAAGATAAATCTAAAATACTTATTTGGTGTAGAACTAGTTACACTAATACATAGAGTAGAGAGCATAAGTCAGTACCCAGTCCGATACGCTCAGCCACAGTAACTTCCTCCCACAAAATCTCGCATTCAGCCACGTCATCAATTGGAGCATCAGATTTTGAACTTTCATTGCCAGTAGATCTGTCGGATATTCTTTCTCCTCCTGAACTTGGCCCGTAAGGTCCACCAGAACCACCATCCTCATTGCTTTGTGAATCTAGCTCAAGCTGCCTGCCCACTGCTGCAGCTGTCGCCACAACTGCAGCAGCTGCTGCAACAGAAAGTTCTAAGGCGGTGGAATCTGAGTTTGCTGACTTGGCAGCAGCAACAACCATGGAAGATGCAACAACAGCAGCTGCAGCTACAGCAGCAGGAACATTTCTGGGATAGTCGGTGGATGTTTCAGAATGTGAAGAATCAGACAAATGACCCAAAGGTCCTGAATGTTCACGTTGATCATGAGTATTTGCTTTAGATTGCGGCCTTGGGAGTGGAGGCAAAAATCTCACAGGACCAAGATTGCTTTGGTTTCTTCCTTGTTGAATAGTTCCAACATCTTCCTCTTTCTCACCACTGGATTCAGCTACAGGTTTGAATTCAATTGTTGCCTCCATTGACTCTGAATAAGCTTCCGAAAATAAATTTCGAGGAGCAACAACTCCACTTTCAAGTAATACATCATGAAGCTTCTGAGCTAGTTGAGGATTCTCTTTGGCAGCATCGATCATATACTGTGAAACATCTTTCACTTTCATCCTGCGTCCAGCTGGAGAGCTAACACCTTCAGTCCAAGAAGGCGATCTGGCATGAGTGAAAGAATGACTAGGTTTGCTGGAAAGATGTTGAACTGGAGCCTTTTGACTTCCCACAACTTCTTTAAAAGTATTTGGACGAATCACGAGATCACCTCCACCTTCAGATTGCTTTTCCTCCCAGGAACCTTTGGTCCTAGAGGGATGTTCTGCTGACCAAGATTCTGCGGGCTCTTCGAATGAGGTCTCAACCCAACTGCTGGAAGAAGCTACATGAGATGAATCAACGTCCCTGGGACTAGCAGAGTAGACAGAATCGTCATAGTCCATTTGTAGTCCAGCTGCATCAGCGGGGATGAGGGTGCCTGGATCTCCCATGAGATCAACAATGTACTCCCTGAAGTTCACATTTCCATTCGTTAGGGAAAATACATTGCAACTCTATATTGCAATTACAGCAGAAATGACCACAATAAAAGCACGAGACACACTTAAATCATGCTTTCATTTTATAGACAAAGAAAGTTTTTATCTAGCCTCTATATTAGTTTTGAACTTTGTTAGATGCGAATTAGCTATGTAACACACACGCAAATCCACATGCATTAGCGTTCATTTTTACGTATGCACATATTTTTCTCTATAAATGTCAGAGATATTGTTAAATTTAGATACATAGCGATTTTATTTGAATATGAACGTCACCTGCCATCATCAGTCTTAATGGAGTTCATTGCCACATCATCTGAACCGGTATATTGCTGTCCTTTGACTATTCGACAAGGAACACCAACACTATCACACAAAACCTACAAAGTCTCATAAGAAAGAAGAAACAAAAACACCACACTGCCTTTTAGAGGTGCAATAAAATTTGTCTGTAATATGCATAAAGTCATACAAACTATGGACTTGGGCACAAATGCACCAAACTAGTAAGAAGCTTCAACGGTCAGAAGAATAAAAATGAAAAATCTCTCTTATGCTAATTTTCACACAGAGCAAAGTAAGAGAGAGCAGGGTACATACTTTGAACAGCAAGGCGCGATGACGAGCCAATCCAATAGTGAGAGAACCCAAGGGCAAAACCATGCTACAGAGGGTTGCTTTCAAACTGTAGCTCAGACTCCACCAAGCTCTTAAAGTGCTATCTGGGTCCACAACTGGTCCACCCATGTAATCTCCAACTAAAACCGCCAGCTTCTTTACCAATTCACTGTTCATAAAGCCTGAAGAAGACACCGACTTTGATTTCGCTGCAATATCAAGAGCCATCTGTTCAAGTCTCAACAGATTAGCATCTTTGCTTCTGTCCACTAGAACAGCTTCCCAGGTAACACCATCAGACACAAGCGTCCCCTGAAGATCAACTAAGGGAGGTAACTTCTCTAAGGAAGATTCATTTATAGTACCACGCAGGTCATAGAAACCATCCACGATCTTATCATCATAGCCAAGACAGTTATAATGCTGCAAACAAAAAGTATCGATTTTTGTTGTCTATATCACTCTAGCAGAAAAAAGTGAAAACTTTGGAACTGTTTCTATTTTTAGCAATGAGTCAAAAAGCCTTACCCAGTATCTATAAGCCATGAGCTCAGCCGGAGAATTCTCAGGAGCAGGAGGAGGACAAGAACCCAAACTGAACTGCTTAATAGCCTCAATCTGAGCAGCTTCAGGATCCTCCCTAGCACTCAGCTCAAGAGCCAGCTGTATCTGATACTCTTCCTCAACCTCAGGATCCTTGGAAGTATTACCAGAACCCAAATCTTCCATCACGGATTCCGACACAACCCTAGCACCACCACCACCACCACCATGTTCCAAGCTCGTCTCATCATCCCCTCTGTTACTATTATTAGCATTGGAAGAAGCAGAGCTTTTCCTCTGAGCAACAGTGCTTAACCAATTCGAAAAACCCGCAAAGGGTTTGAACTCAGGGTTGTTGTTCTTGCTGCCATCGTGAGACCTCGATGAATCTGAAGGAGATGGCTCTGCGTCGCTGGACTTGTTGCTCCGGTTTGAGACCGAGCCTTCTCCTCCGTCTTCTCGTTGGTTAGGTGCGATCCGCAGCTTTTTTAGAAACTTCTTCATGTTCATCTTCATCCTCGGAATGCTAGAGAAGAAGAGTACATCGGTCCATCTCTCAGAATCAAACAGAGAAATGAGAAAGGAGGGGACTTTGTGGGGGTAAAGCCCTAATTAACACGACCCGGAGATCCGGAGCTCCGGCTCGTCGGATCCTGGTATAACTGCAAGCAGAAGGGGAAACCTTGATTGGATCCAAATCGAGAAAGATGAGATTTTGATTGAGAGCAGAGAGTAAAGATAGTTTCTTTTTTCAACGGAAGCTGATCAAAGCCAGGGAGAAAGAGATCAAAGTTTTTCGGAGCTTTGAGCAAGTAAACGAATCCTCTTTGCTTCTCTCTCTCTCTCTGTTGTTGAGAAGAAAGTCCACGATAGGCCACTTTCTCTTAAAGTCCGACAAAATCAACTTAAAATTTAACGTAAAACTGAGAGGAGTAGATAGATTACTAGAGAAGTGGATTCTTGAGCTGGAGAGACTTGCAATTTCTTTTTTCCTTTCTTTTTCTTTTTTTTTTTTGCAATTTTTGTGACATGCAGAGAAATAAAAGCATTGTCTTTTTTTTTCCACTCCATATTTTTTCTCCTTTTAATTCAACACCAGAAATTATTTAAATATACATATATGTATGTTTTTTTCGTATAAATTTTGTAGAAAAGAAAACTATTTTTGTTTTACTTTTATTTAATAGTTTTCCAGTCTAGCAAAACAAGACTACAAATTTCTCTTTCTTGTTAATAACAAAATAAATCCAGAGACTTAGCTTTGTTATAAAACTAGTTTCTATTTTGTACAACCAGTATAAGCTAATTAAGCTATTTAAAAACTTATCTAATTCATTTTTAATGAAATAAAGATTACGAAATATTTTTAATTAGAAGAACAAATCGCAAAATTATTTTTGATCGTGCATTCCATATTCATTATTCCTTTTCCGTATCTGGATTTATTAAAATAGTTCATTTAAATAAAAATTGTCTTGATACTCCCATTACATACTTTCTCAAGGAGAAAAAAAATACCCCCATGACATATCTTCATGAGCTATTACAACTAACATTTGATTGAATTGAAAGATAAAAAAAATCAATAGGTTTTCTTCACCAATAAAATGATTGTTCCAAATTAAGCCATACTGGCTTATGCCAAATTAATACCACGTCATTGTTATCCACAGAGAAAATAAATTGGAAAGGAGGTCTCTGGCCTTCCAACTGGCAAATTAGGCGTCATCGCCGCCAGGGACCACCTATCCCACCAAGCAGCTCTCTTCTTCTCATGAAAATTTTAAATCGCTGACAATTAAAAAAAACAATTAAATTCCATCAAGGACGAACCCCAACTATACATAAATAAAATGACAAAGGGATTCATAATAAAATAAAGTTGCTCATATATCAAAACAAAACAGGATGAAGTATTAGCCTTGTTCATTCTTTGTAATCTCATTCTAGATATCTCGTTTCTCTTATAAATACTATACTCGTTTATTGCTTTCCAATGGCTTCCTTTGAAATTTGAAGAAATGCAAATTGGGGTGCTAAAAGCGGATTGCATGAGTCAAACTAGAATACCAAGTGCAAGGACTAATGGTCAGACAGAAATTATAAGGAAATAAGCTGAGAAAAGACATGACAGTATCAACTTTCATTTATACGTTATAAATTGAAGACTTATGCATACAACATCTCAAGGGAATATATGGTTGGTTTTGGTTTGGGGACACTAATGAGGAGCGTAGTCTATGCTTGAGTATAAATGATCAGAAACATTTAAAAGCCTCGAGCTTTGAGCAAGTAAACATACCCACCTCTCCTCTCTCTATTTTATCTCAGTAACTTTCGTTTTTTTTACCTTTCTTATTATCATTTGGAATACATGTTTCTGTTTGTCAGGGGTTAGTACGTAAGGAAGCTGTTGCGTGTCTGTTGTGAGTCCGTACAAAACTCAAAAGTGAGGATGGTTCAAAGCTAGCAAATTTCGGTCAAAACCCAAGACGACCAAGGGTGAAAAATGACACTCAAAAAGTACAAAAGAAAGCGATGGATGGACCAATAGTAAGTAGTCTTCAGTAGGCGAAGGTATTCATTTTAAGCTCAACAGCTCTTAACGTTCACCAGTTTCTCACCTTCGGTCTCTAATTATCTTTTTTTTTTGTCTCTAATTATCTACATTGCAGGATCTAACCTTAGACCAAAAAAAAAAACTCCGAAAGCTTTCTTCTCAACATATAATGATGAGGTCCTCATCGACTTCTTTTACATCAAAGCGGTGTCTAGCTCCGCAAGAGAAGGTCATTCTCAGGGTGACAACCGTAGAGAACGAAGAGATAGATGTCTACAAAATTGGTATTCATGTACATCTGAAAAAACTAATGCTTTATTACTGCGAAAGGAGAAACCTAGACTACAGGACTCTGAGGTTCATGTTCAACGGCAGGTTCATCAGGCCAAGACAGACTCCTGCTCAGCTCTTGATGAAAAATGACGACACTATCAACACGGTCATGGAAACAAGCTAGCAGTGCCGGTCCTAACGACGACGCTTTGATCTCCTAGGAACAAACAAAAGGGTTTTCAGCCACTTTATTTAGAGTTTCATACATGACTAGAGTATTTTACTTTATTTCCAGTTCAGTTTGTTATGTTGCATTCAGTAGTAGAAGTGTAGAACCTTGTCCAGTGATTTTAGTTAGTGAGATTTATTTATTTTGGATGGGCAAACAAAGCTTATTTGTATTTTAATTTCGACCAAGGAAATTGTATTCATATACTATTTAGAGTTGTTTGATTTTTAGTGGATTTGTAGATAAATTAGAGAAGTTGTGATTTCAGTTAAAACACTAGAAAATTCTCTCTTAAACCATTTTTAGTTAAAAGAATTATACCATAACACCATCAAATCATCACAAATCTCTATAAATCCACTAATATATTTTTAACGACATGAAATTTCAAATAGATGTAAAATTATAAATTAATAACACTGGATTCAAAAAACAGAGAAAATTTATGTTTGAATAACAGATAATTTTCAGTTTTAGTATATTTCACTTTAAATTATGGATCAAATTCACTCCTTTAAGAATACTTTCTTTGATTTCAAAAGAAGAATCATAAGTCCACACTAGTTGTATGCACCACTACAAAAGCCCATATACAATAAATGCATGCCCACACGGCCACATCACTACGGTAACCCGAAGCCGGTTAGTATGAAACCGGTAATTTCAAACCGGGTCGTTGAATTATTCGGACGTTTTAAATATACACATTTAAGTTCTTCCCTCTTCTCTCTCTAATCAATTAGGGGAAAAATATCTGATCAATGATAAAAAAAAATAGGAAAAGACAAAGAGAGAAGAACATGTTCTCCAACTCCGAAGGATGCGGCGAGAAAGATGCTGAGATGATGATGAAGAAGATAATTGTTTGGCTGAGCTGAAATTCGGAAACCCAATTTCGTAAATTCACCAATTTTTATTTTTAATCTGTATTTTTCTAATCTAAGTAAGTGGTTTGGTTGATGGGTGGTGGTGGGAATCTCGTCGACGGTGTTCGTCGTTGGCTTTTTCAGCGTCCTTCTTCTTCTTCTTCTTCCAATAATCAAAACGAACCCATTCTTCTCTCCTCTGCTACTTTCTCCAATCGTGATCAATCAGGTGGTGAAGCTGGAGATTTGAACGAGCTTGTTGTTACTGAAGATTTCGACTTTACTGGGTTAAAGCTTCTTAAGGTTCCTAAACGTAGTCACTTACCTATGGATCCTCAAAAGAAGGTTCATTTCTTCTTACCCTTTTCCTTCTCTTCTTTCTATTTATGTTTGGTGGTGAAGTGATTGACTGTTTTGTCGGAAATGTAGACATGATCTGATTGAACTTGATGCAGTTTGGTCTGAATTTACTGTCTTCTGTCTGATCTTGGTGATTGATATTGACTTGTCGTTTTGTTGTCTTAATGTTCTGTGTTGTTGCCTTTGCTCCATAAAAGGTTACAATGTTCCATTGTATTGTTGGGAATGTTGACATGGTTAGATTAAACTCGATGCAGTTTGGTCTGAAAGTTATTGTCTTGAGATTTGAGTGACTTGTTGTTTTGTGGTCTTAATGTTCTGTGTTGTTGTCTTTGTTCCACAAGAGGTTACAGTATTGCATTCTATTGTTCATCATTCTTCTCCTTCTCATCATTGTTTCTATTTTTGTTTTGGATGATTGACTGTTTTTTGGGAATGTAGACAAAATTTGATTGAAATTGATGCAGTTTGGTGATCTGAAGTTATTGTCTTCTGTCGGCCCTTGAGTTAAGATTTGAGTGATTTGTTGTTCTGTTGTCTTAATGTTCTGTGGTATTGTCTTTGCTCCACAAAAGGTTATAATGTCAGCTTTTGTGTTCATCATTCTTCTCCTTCTCATCCTAACTATTTTTGTTTGGTGATGATTGACTGTTTTGTTGAGAATACAGAGACATGATTTGATTTTATTACGCCTGATCCAGTTTGGTCTCTTGTTTTGAGATTGAGATTTGGTTACTTTGTTGTTTTGTTCTCTTAATGTTCCGTGTTATTAACAAATGTTTACAATGTCTGTTTTTGTGTTCCATTTGATTGCTCATAGAATCCAACTTACGGATCATATGAATTGTATTCTTCAGGGTGTGCAGGAAACCGAGTTCTTCACGGAGTATGGAGAAGCAAACAGGTACCAGGTTCAAGAAGTCGTTGGTAAAGGAAGCTATGGTGTTGTGGCTTCTGCTCTAGACACACACACTGGCGAGAGAGTTGCCATCAAGAAGATCAACGATGTCTTTGAGCATGTCTCTGACGCAACTAGGATTCTCAGAGAGATCAAGCTGCTGCGGTTGCTTCGTCATCCAGATGTTGTGGAGATCAAACACATCATGCTTCCTCCTTCTCGCCGAGAGTTTCGAGATATTTACGTCGTGTTCGAGCTGATGGAGTCTGATCTCCACCAAGTGATTAAGGCTAACGATGATTTGACTGCTGAGCATCATCAGTTTTTCTTGTACCAGCTTCTCCGTGGTCTGAAATATGTTCACGCAGGTTAGTTTTCTCGTGTATACTTTGTTCTCTTTCAACCTTTTTTTTGAAGATTTATTGAAATACTTGAGTGTTTTCTGTTTTGCAGCTAATGTGTTTCATAGGGATTTGAAACCAAAGAACATTCTAGCTAACGCTGATTGCAAACTGAAGATATGTGATTTTGGACTGGCTCGTGTTTCTTTCAACGACGCCCCAACTGCTATATTCTGGACTGTGAGTCATCTTTCAAACGCAACTAAACTGATCATTAGATTCTTTTTAACTCTTTCATTTTTTTTGTGTACTCACTGCTTTTATGTAAATGTTTGTAGGATTATGTAGCTACTCGGTGGTATCGTGCCCCTGAGCTCTGTGGATCCTTTTTCTCCAAAGTAAGATTCTTTTTCACTGAAAACAACTGCTATAGTTTTACCTCTCATGCTAAGTGAACTTCTCTTTCACATTGCAGTATACCCCTGCGATTGACATCTGGAGTGTTGGTTGCATATTTGCGGAAATGCTTTTGGGTAAGCCTTTATTTCCCGGGAAGAACGTGGTGCACCAATTGGATCTTATGACTGATTTTCTTGGCACGCCACCTCCTGAGTCCATATCAAGGGTTAGTCACTCAACTAGTTGCAAAAAAACATGTTCAAATTTTTTTTTCTTTAGCAGATTTATGTGTTACATACCATCATCATTTGAGAGTGAGTTATATATTTTATAATGAGATTTTTTTGCAATCTTGAAATGTGACAGATTAGAAATGAAAAGGCGAGGAGGTATCTTAGCAGCATGAGGAAAAAACAGCCAGTTCCTTTCTCTCATAAGTTCCCCAAAGCTGATCCTTTGGCTCTCCGTCTTCTTGAACGCCTGCTTGCCTTTGATCCCAAGGATCGTGCATCTGCTGAAGATGTAAGAGAGACACGTACCGTTTTGTTTATTTCCCATTTTCTTACACAGAGACTTAAACTCTTATGCTTCATTGTTCTGATTTGCGTATTTGCAGGCACTATCTGATCCATACTTCAGTGGTCTGTCAAACTCAGAGCGAGAACCCTCAACGCAGCCAATCCCAAAGCTTGAGTTTGATTTTGAGAGAAAGAAGTTGACAAAAGATGATGTCAGAGAATTAATTTACAGAGAGGTAACACAAAAAGCCTTTCTTCTTCTCTACACATCTTTGTTTTTCTCTGCTCTTCATTGGTTTTAACAGTCACTTATCTTTGGAAAAAAACATTAGATATTGGAATATCATCCTCAGATGTTGGAGGAATACAAGCGCGGTGGTGATCAGCTTAGCTTCATGTACCCTAGGTTAGCTCTAGTTAACAACTTAGAAACTATAAATCCTCAAACAAAAGAAAAGTTGTTTAATGGATAAATCTTTTGTTGTTAATGCAGTGGGGTTGATCGGTTTAAGAGGCAATTTGCTTATCTTGAGGAAAATCAAGGTAAACCAGGACCAGCAGCAGGAGGAGGAAGAAGTACTGCACTTCATAGACATCATGCTTCCTTGCCAAGGTAATGTCTTTCACAGAATCTCTCTCGCTCTCTTCTCTCTCTCATTCTCTGAAAGCATTCTCTGTGGTTGTGTTCAGAGAGAGAGTTCCTGCTCAGAGTGGTGAAACTGCAGAAGAAAGCAGTGATGTTGAGAGAAGAGCTGCAGCTGCCGTGGCTTCAACCTTGGAATCTGAGGAAGCAGACAATGGAGGAGGTTACAGTGCTCGTAACCTCATGAAGAGTTCAAGCATCAGTGGTTCTAAATGCATCGGTGTCCAATCTAAAACCGACAAAGAGGTTAGTTGGTAAAAAGAAAACAGAGGATCTTGAAAGGAACATGAAAATGGAGTTTACTTACTGTTGTTTCTGTTATCTCTGGTTGCAGGACACCATAGCTGAGGCAGATGATGAAACAGTTACAAAGCTTACTGATAGAGTTTCTTCTCTTCGATGATTCTTATAAATTGTTTTCCCCATTTTCTTTTCCCTTCTACCACAGCTATCTTCGTGGTTGGGTTTGAATTGTTGTATTTAATAGTTTGGGGTTGCGAATGAGAACTAAGAACATCCATCTCCATGTATTTTCTTTTTTCTTTTTGTTAAATCTTCTTCTTTTTAAGTATAAACTGATCTTTCAAGTATGACTTCTTCCAGGATTTGACATATACTTACTAACTGCTTGTGCTAGATCTGATCTTGTACATACCATTGCACACATTAAGATCTAACCGTGCTAGCATAGGGAACCTGCTCCATACTTTGGACATTACTCTACTGAATGTTACGCTTTTCAGATCCAGATGCAACAACTTCTCACATAAGATTACTAATAATATAAAAGCATGCATGCAGAAACTCATTAAATACTTGTTGTGCCTCATTTCGAGATATTGGACATGGAAACATAACAAAGTAATGACCACTAGGAAAATCATATATATATATATATATATATATATATATATATATATATATATATATATATATATATATATATATATATATATATATTATATATATATATATATATAAAAGCATTGATAGAAAAAAAATCAACCATCAAAGGTTTTATTTCTGTTTTAGAAAGAACAATTGATAGAAAAAAAAACTCAACCATTAAAAGGGAACAAATATCGTAGCAAAAAAAAAGGAAAGAAAGCAAACAATTCAGTCATCCCTGTTGATAAACAACTTAAAGGAACAACCTAAAAAGCATTTTAGAAATAGTAGGACAAAAAGGACCCAGACGATCTTCTTCACAGAACTCCTCGATCGATCAAGGAATCCACATAAGCCGTGTATTGTTTTTTGCAACAAACTCCTTTTCCTTTCGTGAAATGCTCGTGAGCCTCCAAAGCCGCATCAAAAGCCGCATCTTCTAACTCTCCGGGACAGGTGGATTCAAGTTCCTTCTCTACTGCCTTGTCCATGTGTTCATCAACAATCTCGAGAAACTTATGATAGTAATGGTCAATTCCATACACACCAGCATGTCCACCTGCTTGTCCAACTTATCCCTATCAGGGCATTCTGCAAGTGACATGAATGATTCTTTGCAAGCACCTCCGTTCATGTATTTATCTTCGTCATGGGAAGCAGCGACTTTGAAAGTCTCAGTCAGCGCTCTGGTAGTGTTCCCTCAGCTTGGGAAAAGTGAGCATACACTCCACCAGCTCGTCTTCTTTGCTACTGTTTTCATGTGGAGAAGAAGTGGACCGCGGGACTTGGTCGTTTGGAGAGGGGACTGATCAGAATTCACCATATTGTCGCTTTGCTTGCGGTGCAAGGAGAGAGAAAAATGAAAGTTTTCCAAAGAAGAAGATACCTAACCTAGCTACCTCGTTTAGTGAAATTTTCCATATGTTTGGTGACTCAAATCAAGTTGTGGAATTTTTTTACAAATGGATCTTGAATCTTGACTAATATTATCAATACCAGAGAATTCGAGATTGTTTGCAATACAATGCAGAGAGCCTAAAGGAAATAGAAAAATTCTCTATGGTAATTTTTAATGTTTTTTACCAAAGAAAATCGCAAAAGATTTTATTAAATGGTAAATAAAAATTTATTCACATGTAGTTAACTAATTTAGACTTAAAGTTTAGAGTTAATGGATAAAATTTATTTTTTTAAATAAATAATAGTTTAAAGAGAAATTTCCTTAGATAATTCTTTTAATTTATTTTCACAAAATAACTTCCTAATGAGGAAAATGACCAGAAAAGCTTTATTAAAGAGTAAATATGCATTTATGGCCATTGGATTAATTAATCTAAATCTTAGAGTTTAGAGTTAGGGGGTGGAGTTTTAGGGATAAATTCAATTTTTTAAAAATAAAAAATAAAAATTTATAAAATATAGGTAAATTTGTTTTTGTCTATTTAATGAAACATCTTTTGATCACTTTTTTCATTAGGAACTTTTTGGTAAAAATAAGAATTATTCATAGGTTCACCTCCAAAGTGAATCTCTTTGTTCATTTCTGGTGAATCTTCTTTCTATAAAATTTTGTTCTTTTCTTTCTTTTCACTCCAATTGATAATGGTCGACCTACATATATTAGGGTGTATTAATTATTATTATTACCTTTTTATTTATTCTGTATCAAAGTAGACGTTCGTAGCTTTTGTATTTTTCTTTCTTATGAAAAATTAGCTCCTACATCTGTAAAGTTTGAGTTGTCTAAGTAGCCCAACTAATGTTGGGTTTTTACGGGTGCACAACAATTTAAGATACATTCAGATGGAACAAAATACTTAATAAAATTTTAGTTGAAATATTTTTATGGATTTTTTTTTTCTAATGGAATTTTCTCTAAAATATATTAGAATATTGTGTATCGTTTGAGTATATCCCGAAAGGACATAGATATGAGAGACGAAGGTTTTTATGTAACTGTAAATGAAAAATATATGAGCAGAACTAGTTTTCAATGGTGATGGAGGGCTCCCAATACACACGCATAGGCTCATTAAAAGGATACACAATGAGCTCACGAAGGGTCATCGGCTGAACTACGTTAGTGTCGGCTCCAAAGAAAAGATGAGCAAACTCCTCTTGTGCCTTCTCTGTGTTGTGACGTCCATCAAAGAAGAAGTAAGCCCTTTGGTACTCACATAGCTTCGACCGCACGTTCCCCATACCACAACCGTACGCGTCGTGCGTCCCCACACCGCAACATGACGTGTTTACACGAAAAATCCTGCTTTATGTATACCACATTAGTATATTTTATAGGGGCGTATAAATTCGATTTGCTACTTACTATAGCTTAGATTCCTACGTGTCCGTCGAAGAACGGCGTTATAGAAATCGAAGACGGTGAATTGAAAACCGGGATGTTTTTTAGCAAGATCGTTCAGAATCAGACCAATCTTCTCGTTGTGTTGTTTAGCCAAATCGTTGAGTGGCTCGTAACACTCGTTGCCTGTCTTGTATTTTTGCCTCGAGATTGGTAAGCAACCTAATGGTGCTAACAGTTGAATCGCGAACTTACTCGCGTTTAAAGAGTATAATAACTGCAAATTCAAATTGTTGGTATATCATGTATGTACAAATTAAGCATATAATATAAGTCAATGTAATGTGTTATCATGTATATTAACCACTTACGCTGATGTCGTTCTTGAATTTGTTAGTAACGGAAGTAACAAAAGCTTCTTGAGCAGAAATGTCTACGTTGAGTTTGGTCTTGGTGAAGTTTAAGTAGTCATCGGTACCAATGTAGATCATAAACAGCGACTTTCCGATGAAATCATCGGTCCACTTTGATTTCATACTTCTGAATTTAGCAATTTGCTGATTTAGTGTAATCTACAAATTTATGTGTAAGAACTTATTATGTTAATAATTAATTTTAATTAAAAATATTTTGTGATGAAGGCCTTCCGGATTCAGCCGGAGAACCAAGAATAGAAGCATCGGCGACGGCAAAGCTAGCTCCACGTGATACGTCAATGCCTGGTTTAAACACCGGTGGAATCTCTTTCGGAATGCCCATAAATTCAGCTATGTCCACCACATGCATGGTTTATCATGTTACTTTGTTATCGGTTTATTTATTGTGATTGATTTAAAAATTCATAGCGTATTTATAAATCCAAGTAAAATATATAGAAATATATTCAAATCTAACATATGAATTTTGATTAATATTTAAGATCGAAGGTTTAATTTCTCTAGGATTTGAATCTTTTTATTTTTAACAAAAAATCAACACAAATCCATTCAAATCCATTATGAAACTAAAATATATTAGTAAATTTGTATGATTGAGTAACACATGATTTGATTTATAATTTATAAATTATGAAACTAATAACACGTGATTTTGATATGTATTTTAAAATTATAAAATCAATAACAGTAACTTTAGTTTGAATTTTAAAACTCATTAAAATACATTAACCAATAACCCCACGTGATGTTTTTTTTATTCATTACAAGAAATATATATATTAGTTAATGTTGACAAAGAAGAGTTATTATCATGATTTTCTAATACCTATATTCTTACTTTAACATCTGGCTTCACTCCTCAGTCGTTTACGCCGTACTTTATGTGATGCAATATACATATCATATTATTTTTTTTTTTGAAAAAAAAAATTTTAAACCCGGGTCACTATTGGAACCAGACCTAACCCCCGGGGGAGTCGCAAGCCCGCGGATGGACTCCTTCTCCTGGGCATTCAAATGGGTCCTAAAGCATGGACCCATATCCGCGTTAGGTGAACAGAACAATGTGACTTAGTTTCGCATAGCAGGTGGATCGAACCTGAAACGTGTTGGCGTCCCAGGCCCGTCCACTGCCACTTGACCACAAGGCCCGTTCTACATATCATATTATCTAAGAATTTCTTTATGTTATGATGTGTTATAATTGATTATTTAATTAAATCAGCCGAACTAATTTCTAATCACTGAATTTGTTATTCTGTTCATATTTACTTTTCCTAGCAATTATGTAACATGTGGTTCCTCGCCTAGTCTTCAGGATCAGAAAACGTTACTAACATTTGAATTTTATATATGGATCAATCAAAGCATAGGTCAAAAACATATGTATACATATATACAGATCTAAAAGACAAAATGCTGTATAAGTTGAATACGAACGTTATAATAGAGTAATACTAGATTTTAACCCGCACGTTCGTGCGGATACCTTTTCATCTTATAAATCATATTACAAATATTTTAAATATATAATTTCTATTTAGTATTATATATTATATAACTCTATAATATTATTGTTTATATTTCTCATTCGGTATTATTAATATATAGTGATTTGTTGAATACATTTTACTTTGTAATTAATTTACATTACTTACTAATTTATTTTCAAAATAGGTACCATAAAATAACATTACGAAATAATCAAACAGATAACTTCCTCAAAACTTTTTTTTGAAAAATTTATACATTTTGCTATAATACATTTTTAAAATTTATTTATTTATATTATAGAAATAAATATGTTTAAGATAATTTATATTTACATGTTGTGTTTTAAAAATATACTTTAGCACATATTATTTTGGTATTTTATGGGATTTATAAGTAAAAATATTGTTGTTTAAATAATATAGCCCTATTATAGTACATATTATCATCCATTATATTATTTTATAAATTTTATTGATATAGGATATTTTTGGATGTTATGATATTAAATTTTCTTTTTATTTTTTAATTAAGATTTCAAAACATTGGATTGTTTTAATTTTTACAACATATATAATTTGTTTTTTTCATGGTCATTTTAAGAAGTTATTCTTTAATATTTATAATTTTATATTTTGTATAATTTGAAATATTATCATTTTTAGCTTGAATATTAATTTTCAAAATTTTATATTTTTTCAAGAAAAGTTTGAAAATTTACACTACTTTTTGAGTTTGGAATATTACATGAATTTTGAATCTTTTTTGTTACTGCATTTATGCGTTATTTATAAAAAAATATTTGAATTTTTGGTAGTATTTTTTTTGTATTTCTCAACAGATTTTGTTATAACTAATTTTTTTTAATAAAAATTATAATTAAAATTTATTTTTGTCATTAATATTTTAAATGAATTACTAAAATTTTGTAGTTTTCTAATAACATATATTTAAATAGTATATGAACTAAAGGTTATTATATACTATTATATTTTTGGATATAAACATTTTAAACAATATATTGTTGAGAGTTTCAAAATTTATTAAAAGATAATATATGGTTGTAGGTATAAAAGTTTAACCTATGTTAAAAATAATATTTTGTATAAAAATAATGTATAGTTTAAAATTTTTAACCCATTTCAATGATGAGTGATAATTTATTTAAATGTAACCATTTATAAATAAATTTTGTTAACTTATTTATTTAATATAATTTTATCATTTTAATTCATATAGCACTTCCATTTTATATAATACATAATATAATTTTAGAAATTATAGAAAATAGTATAATTTTTTTTATGTTTTAAATATTTTTATATAAAACTGATTTGTAACAATATTATATTAGTAATTGCGAAATTAATTAATATTTTATTTTATTAAAAGTTTAAATTTTTAAGCAATATTTAAAAAAAAAATCTCAAAAAGTTTTGTTATAAATTTAAAAATTGAAATTTATACTTGGTTTATTATTAATTTAAATAATATAATATGTCATATTAACTAATTATTTAAGTGATATTACTATGACTTGTTAATGGTAGACAAAAATTTAACCGTAAATTAATAAATTAGATAGAGAGAAATGTGTGTTTGCATATATTCGTAAGTTTTGCCGTATAGCGTTCAGTATTATATGATTCAAGTTTATATTATGAAATTTTGTGTTTATAATGGCAAGTATGTCTAACTCTACAGAATCAATCAACTTAGAACCAAGTTACATACACAAATGAAGTGTAAAAGAGTTATCATACTACGCGCCCACCTTATAGAAGCAAAGAGGAACTAAACATATTCATGTTCGGTGTCTGATGATAGGATGTTTGATAAGTGAAAAGTATAAATAGTATAAGGGGTCCAGGTGAGAGTTATTGTATTGCTTGTGTAATAGTTCGATCTATATTGTTGGTTTTGTATGGTTTACTTTATAGGATTAAACGAAATTCTATAGAACAATATTCAGTAGATTGTTGGTTTAATTTAAGTTAACCGGTTTATATATAATTGTAGCGTGCATCTTTAATTATTTGTAACTAACTTCACATGGTCCATAAATGATGTAATATACTAACAGACTTGAAATAGTCCAAAATTTAAATGACAACTTTAATGGTAGATAAATTTAGGACTTTATTTTAATAGAGTAGATATAGCGTACCGATAAAGTCGGGGACGATATGCCCGTCAGAAAACTTGCCGTTGGGGTCATCGCGTGATTTTCCATACGGCCAAAAGCTTTGGGGAAGATTTTGTTTTTTGCTGAAAAACATTTTGTTTCCAGCGTCGAAGTATGAGTCTCCGAATGTAAACAGTCCTACCGCCGGAATACCCTCGCCCCGGCTGGCGGCTACTCCTACCGGGTTATAGAAGATGTTTAGTACCAATAGCATCCTTACAAGATTGACCGAAAACAAAGTTGCCTGCCATTTTTACTAGCTATTTATTTGGGATATGATAAATGGAGAAGAAATACTCCTTTACTTCCTTGTAAACTAAATGGTTGATGTTTAAGAGATTAGCATATTCTACACCTTTAGTAAGTCTTTAGAAAAGAGCAAGCTAACGTCGCGTGTTAGTGTTATCCTCCAAATTATTCGATGCGAAAGGTAGCAAATTATTTTCTATATATGAAGATCTCTCTCAGTTCCCATTTTTTGGTTGTGTTGCATAATATTATTCAGAACCAAACGTGTTTTTTTTTTTGCTAAAGTTTGGTGCAAAAATGTGTTGCCTCTTCAAAACAGTAATTGATATAATACACAAGATTACATTTAGAATGGATATCCAATAGACTCGACGGAGGAGAGGCCGAAGGCTCGAGTCCATCGTTAGCAACATATGACATGTTATAAGAAATATAGCAGAAATTTTAACATATTTATTAACTGGTGTGAGGTACTTACTGAGAAAGATTCAGTTATCATTAGACAACTGACACCACTTCAACAGGCTATACAAAATGAAAAAGTTGTTTAAAAAAGTTAGAAATCAAACAAAGAGTAGGCTCACGGAGATACATTTTATCCATGTATCATTTACTACAAGATTACTGGCAGTTGGTTTTCCTCGTATGACATGCACGTGAAGATTTTTCTTGTAATGAACCCTTTTCTAGAAGACTTCGCGTTACCACCAGTAGAAATTTTTTTTACCAACGAGAGTACCACAAGGATCGTCCACACGTGTAAGAGTTGATCCTCGTAACTGACGGCAAAATTGATGTTACGTGGCAGGGCGAACAAAAGGGATCGTGTGTAACAGCTGAGACTAAGGTTCGGCACGTGTCATAACTGTGGATGAAAGAAGTGTGAAATGGCCTATGCATGGCCTATAGGTTACATTAATCCGACCAAAGCTTCTTTTAACCTTATCGTTCTGTTTCTTTTTTTGGCTTGTAAGTTGTAACCAAGTAAGAACTGTATTATTAATCCCCGAGTATGAAAGATTTATGTCTTACCTAGCATCTTCCCATAATCCCATTGATCTAGTATGTATCATAGAGTTGGTTTCACTATAATTAATTTGATGGTTTGTACAATTGGCTTATAAGTTTATAACCAAGTAACAACTGTATTATTAATTCCCCGAGTATGGAAGATTTATGTCTTACTTAGCATCTCGACATTATTTTAGTATTTATCATAGATATGGTTTCGCGATAATTAATTTTGATGGTCGGTAAAATTGTTGATGAATCTGGACGTGACCATGAATTACAAGAGACGAGTGGATTGTCTCGTAATATATTTAACATTGACGACAAAATAACGCATTCTGATATTTTATTGAAATATTTTTATTATGTATCAGTGCTGTATTATAAGAATAGCAGCAAATTACCAAAGAAAATATACGGGAAGGCAAAGGAAAATAACATTTATTCTCTTTTTTTTTAACACATTAACATTTATTCTCCAAACCTATAACTATTATGAGTTTCAGATCTATATAGTTTATGTTTTGGAGGTAGTTTATGAAAATTGTAAACAAATACAAGATTTTTAGTTTTTTACCTATAAAAGGGCACACACGCAAACACGCAAAGACAAAAGAACAATAGAAGATAGTTAAAAGTAAACACTTTCTCTGACAAATTCGGGTTTATTATGAGCTTCCAACTTAAAACCAATTGGTAATTAGTAGAGTCTTCCAAGTCTCTTATATATTACTAATGTCCCTTTCATATTTCCGATGTGGGATCTTCTCTCCAATACCCTCTCTCGAGACAATGGTAGGTCTAACCATTGATCTCGCAGAATCCATCATACCCCTCTGAAATCATGCTTTATCTTCTAGCGATCTCGGAGAACTGAGCCTTCTATGGGCCATCAGCTAATGGGATGATCGGGCCACTGTCCGGACCGGATTAATTAATGGGTCAGGGTATTGGGCCTGCTCTGATACCATGATAAGTTTCTTAGGCTTCCACTTAAAACCAATTGACAATTAGTGGATTCGCCTTAACCCTTTATATAGTAGTAGATTATTTCTTATGTTTCCGATGTGGGATGTTTCTCATCAATACCCTCCCTCACGCTCAGACATCTAGGTCTGAAGCGTGGACAATGTGGGAATAACATCCACAGAGGGTCCAACATCGGTTTAGTAGTAGTAATTGTAGTAAATTAGGTCAAAGGATCTTATTGCTATGATACCATGTTAGAATCGGGTTTATTACGGGCTTCCAACTTAAAACCAATTGGCAATTAGTGGAGTCCTCCAAGTCCCTTATATATTATTCATGTCCATTACATCTTTCCGATGTGGGATCTTCTCTCCAATATTCTCAAAAAAAAATAGAAGATAGTTAAACCGAGGAATTATCAAATAAAATGGACTGTATCATTGTTCAAATTCATTGTATTTGTCGATATTTTAAATATATTTTCTGTTGTAAAAAAACTTATCTATATAAACCATTACATGATGTCCATCAGAATTAGGACATGCCCTCAACGATTCTTATTATTTAAATAAGAGAATCTCTCTTTCTTTCTCAATCTACATTTCTCTCTCTTTCTCTTTCCGTGGATCGATGGCAGCTTCGGTTGATCCTTTGGTAGTCGGAAGAGTGATCGGAGATGTGTTGGATATGTACATCCCCACCGCCAACATGTCTGTCTACACTGGCCCCAAACACATCACCAACGGCTGCGAGATCAAACCCTCCGCCGCAGTCAACCCTCCCAAAGTCAACATCTCCGGCAACTCTGATGAGCTTTACACCCTCGTATATTATTCATCTGTTTACTTATATCCATTTATGTGCAATGTCCCTTGCAAACGTATCTTTGAATCTACGCAACGCACGCATGCGTTACATGTTTCCTCTTCCTCTTGTTCAATGGTCATGATTATAACATCCCATAGGAACATGCATACTTTCTTTATTATGTGCTGGTATATTCACTGAGTTTTCAGTTCATGATTATTTTGAATTAGACACTGCTTAGCTGGATACTGAATTACAGTAATATTAACATTTTTTTTGTATGCATGGTTGAAAAATTATTGGCCTTTTGTAAATGTAAATAATGGATGCATGCAGGTGATGACCGACCCGGACGCACCTAGCCCGAGTGAGCCGAACATGAGAGAATGGGTCCATTGGTACGTACGCGTGACGCACTCATGCATTAACATCGAGCTTTTCTTTTAATTTATTCTATCTAGTAACTATATATATACGAAATAAACATAGCGTATAAACATAGTACACTATTTTGTATGTTTCAGGATTGTCGTGGATATCCCCGGAGGCACCGATCCATCAAAAGGTATGAAGAAGAGAGTCGGAACTAAGTTATTTGCCCTATTTTAGGAATATGCTAATTAACTTAATATCCAGTATTCCTTTGCAAATTGCAATACTTTTTCTACAACGATGAATGAGTTTTGCATCATAACTTTTTTTTTTTATCATAACTTAATTCACTTGCTTAGAAATAAAGTGAAGTCAGTGTGAAAGCCATTAGGAAACATTTAATTAAAAGTGGATTATGATGTCCATGATGACGTGTTTAAATTTAACTGGAAAATGATACACTAATCTCTTTGTTCACTTAAACACATTGTCTTTGCGACGTGGTGCTTTCGGTTTGATGAAGTGGATTCCCGTATTGCAAGATACTGATTGGTTAAAAAAAAATGCAAGACTCTCACATGCATATGTTGCATAATATACAATATCTTTGGCATTAGCCGAGTATGAACCATAATTATTTACAAGTTAGGCATAGAAGACCCACTATCTAACAGTAAAGACACGTGGTGTTTTCTAAACCAACATCGCATGTATGTCCGTACGTGTACAATGATGTATATCAACTAAGCAACGCACACATGTCATTACATAAAAACCTTACATGACAAAATACACTAGAAAACGGCCGAATATAATATAAACATGTTCTCGATTACTGGAACAACTATTGTTGAATTTATTTCATTGTATGTATTATTGAGGATACAAGGCCCAAACAACAAAACGAGGCCTTGTTAACAAAAGCCCAAGTTAAGCTGAAGAGTCAAGACAAGTCAAGTGCTTTGTCGTCTCCTCTCAACGGTAAGATCACGCGCAGGCAAGGTACGGAAAAGCAGAGGTATCAAACACAGCTGCACAACAGTTTTGGCGTTCTCGGATCACGAGCTGTGACGTGTCACTAGATTACAATGAGAGGTGTAACCTCTAGGGTTTTATATCAGTTGTATATAAGTCTTTGGCTGTGCTTTGTAATCACCAAGTTGAAAACATAATAAAAGTTTCTTCTTCAAGACATCTCTTGTCGTTAAACTCACATGGTATCAGAGCTCCAGTCGATCCATGGCTGGTGTTACTGAAAAGATTCCAGATTTTTCTCTTACTTTCAACCAATGTGTGACGTTCAAGCTCAGTTCGACGAACTACCTCCTATGGAAGCTTCAGATCGAGACTTGGCTGAACAGTCAGATGCTCATGGGTCATGTGACCGGCGGAACGCCCCGACCTCTCCCTACCGTTCAAGTTCGAACCGGTGATGAAGTGACAGACGCTCCAAACCCAGATCTGGTCAAGTGGACTCGCGACGACCAGAAAATCATGGCGTGGTTTTTTGGCACTCTCACAGAGGAAGCCTTACGCTCTGTCTACGGTCTTCAGACGGCTCAGGAGGTATGGTTCGCTCTCGCTAAGAAGTATAATCGCATCACTGCCTCTAGGAAGTGTGACTTACAACGTCGCTTGCAATCTGTGGCCAAACACGGCAGAACTCTTGCTGAGTATTTGAGTGAAGTCAAACTGATTTGTGACCAGTTAGACTCTATAGGTGTCTCTGTTCCTGAGAATGAAAAGATTTATGCGGTTCTTCATGGCTTAGGACAAGAATACGAGTCTATTGTTGCTGTGATTGAGAATGCTTTGGACACAGAGATAGGTCTCGCTTTTGATGATGTGGAGATAAAGCTAATCAACTTCGATGAAAAGCTTCAAGCTTATGCTGCTAACACTGCTCCTTCTCCACATCAGGCGTATAACACAGGACGAGGATACTCTTCTCGAGGCCGAGGACAAAGCAGAGGTCGTGGTCGTGGTTACTATTCAACTCGTGGAAGGGGATTTCCTCAGCAGATCACCAACAACCCTCCTTCCGACAACAACACCAACACGCGACCCACATGTCAGATCTGCAACAAGTTTGGTCACTCTGCTTATAAGTGCTACAAACGGTTTGATCATGCCTACCAACCAGACGAGCTTCACAACGCCCTCGCTGCTGTCAGAATCTCAGACAATGCACCTCGGTCTGGTAGTGAATGGTACGCTGACTCGGGTGCAACGGCCCATATTGCGAACTCGTCAGCTCATCTACAATCTGCTCGCCCTTATCATGGAGACGATGCAGTCATTGTAGGTAACGGTGAGTTCCTTCCTATAACTCATGTCGGCTCTGCTGTGCTCTCCAGTGAACAAGGTAACTTGCCTTTACTAGATGTACTTGTTTGTCCTGGAATAACCAAATCTTTGCTCTCTGTCTCTAAACTCACGGCTGATTATCCGTGTGCTGTTGAGTTTGATTCTGACGGTGTGATTGTGAAGGACAAGCGGACACAGCAGCTCCTCACCAAAGGAAGCAGACATAAAGACTTGTATATGTTGGAGAATCCGAAGTTCTTAGCTTACTACTCTACAAGGCAGCAAGTTACAAGTGATGAGGTGTGGCACATGAGGCTTGGTCATCCTCACAAGGAAATTCTTCAACAGCTAGTCTCACAGAAAGCAATTGTCGTTAATAAATTAATCTCCCGTATGTGTGATGCTTGTAGAATGGGCAAATCCACTAGACTTCCTTTTCTTTCTTCTGAGTTTGTTGCAAATAAGTGTTTAGAACGCATACACTGCGACCTATGGGGTCCTTCTCCTGTAATCTCAACTCAAGGCTTTCGTTATTATGTGATATTTGTTGACAATCACTCCAGATATGCTTGGTTTTATCCCCTGAAGCTTAAGTCTGATTTTCTTTCGGTTTTTCTTGGGTTTCAATCCATGGTCGAAACTCAGTTTGGTGATAAGATTAAAAGCTTCCAGTGTGATGGGGGTGGCGAGTTCACCAGTAAGGCTTTTCAACAACACTTGTCGAACTGTGGGATTCGTCAACTCTTGTCTTGCCCTCACACGCCACAACAAAATGGGCTTGCGGAACGAAAGCATCGCAGTATTACAGAGTTGGGGCTTACACTTATGTTTCAGAGTAAGGTACCACAGTCTTTATGGGTGGAGGCGTTCTTCACTGCTAATTATCTCAGCAACTTGCTCCCCTCGTCGGCGTTGTTGGATAATAAAAGTCCTTATGAAGTTCTGATGCAACGAGCTCCATTATATACTGCTCTCAGAGTCTTTGGATGTAAGTGCTTTCCTCATCTCAAGCCGTATGCTGCGAACAAACTTGATCCGAAGTCTCTCTTGTGCGTGTTTCTTGGTTATAATGACAAGTACAAGGGGTATCGGTGCTTTCATCCTCCAACAAGGACAGTATACATCTCACGTCATGTTCTTTTCGGTGAACATTCTTTCCCCTACACCGATGTGTACAGTCAATATCGAGGTTCTCCCACGACTTCTCTGATGTCTGCTTGGTACTTGGGTTCTCCGTCTTCAGCAGCTGAAGCTCCTGCTGTGTTCTCTGTTCCTCCCCCTGATCCATCGCCTGCACAATATGTGCTCTCTTCGCCTGGTGTCTCTGTTTCTGGTGTTGTTCATGGTGATGATTCTGTATCGGATCATGACGACACCAGTTCTCCTCCCACCCCTCCTTCTGTTGAAGTCCCTCCACAACAGCCTGCAGCTCCTGCACATTCTATGACTACGAGAGCTCAACATGGAATTCGTAAGCCAAATCCACGATATGCGTTAATCACCATCAAGACAGATCACCCTGTTCCACGAACTACAAAGCAGGCTCTTCAAGATGAAGGCTGGACTGCTGCTATGGGTACAGAAATGGGAAACCACAAAATCGCTCATACATGGGATCTTGTTCCTCTTCCTCCTGGTGTTCAGCCTCTGCACTGCGGTTGGGTTCACAGAGTCAAGCTTTGTGCAGATGGGTCCGTTGATAAGCTCAAATCTCGTCTTGTTGCGCGTGGGAATGAACAAGAGGAAGGCATAGATTATCTTGAGACGTTCAGTCCGGTTGTTCGTGTGGCCACTATACGTACAGTGCTTCATGTTGCCACTGTTAACAAATGGCCAATCAAACAGTTGGATGTTCAACATGCCTTCCTCCATGGTGATCTCAAGGAGACTGTCTATATGATGCAACCTCCTGGCTTTGAAGACTCTGCACACCCTCAATATGTCTGCAAGTTGCGTAAAGCTATCTACGGACTCAAACAAGCCCCGCGCGCATGGTTCGACAAATTCAATTCTTTCCTGCTTGAGTTTGGTTTCCGATGCACCACCCGAGATCCTTCACTGTTTGTTTATCTGAATGGCAAGGACACATTGTATCTCCTGCTCTATGTTGACGACATGTTACTTACTGGTAGCAATGATCGCTTGATTCAGTATTTGCTTGGAAAGCTGAATGAAGATTTTCGGATGAAAGACATGGGATCTCTGCAGTACTTTCTTGGATTGCAGGCTCATTTTCACGATGATGGAGTGTTCCTCTGTCAAGAAAAATATGCTAAAGACCTACTGGTTACTGCTGGAATGCAAGACTGCAGTCCTGTTGCTACTCCTCTGCCTCTACGACCAGATAAGGTGCTTGGTCACGATGTCATCTTCTCTGATCCGTCATACTTCCGCAGCTTGGCTGGTAAGTTGCAGTACATGACTCTCACTCGTCCTGACATTCAGTATGCAGTTAACTTCGTTTGCCAAAAGATGCACGCTCCTACTCAAGCTGATTTTACAAATCTCAAACGCGTTCTGCGGTATCTGAAAGGAACCTACCAGCTTGGAATAAACTTGTCTGGCTCCACTGATCTTACTCTTCGCGCTTACAGTGACAGCGACTGGGCGGGTTGCAAAGACACCCGTCGATCAACTGGTGGTTTCTGCACGTTTCTCGGTCGAAACATTATCTCTTGGTCCGCGAAACGTCACCCCACTGTTTCTCGCTCATCCACTGAAGCAGAGTACCGCACCATGTCTTATGCTGCTGAAGAAATGAAATGGATTACGCTTCTTCTGGGAGAGATGGGTCTCTCTCAACATGTTACACCCGAGCTCTATTGCGACAACCTCTCTGCTTGTTATCTCACAGCAAATCCGGCGCTTCACAATCGCACGAAGAGCTTCGACACAGATTTTCATTATGTTCGGGAACGTGTAGCTCTTGGTGCTTTGACTGTGAAACAAGTTCCTGCCTCTGCTCAGCTTGCCGACATCTTTACGAAGCCTCTTCCTCAGCGTCCCTTCTTCGATCTTCGGTTCAAACTTGGCGTTGAGCCTCCTCCCCAGCCAAGTTTGAGGGGGTGTATTGAGGATACAAGGCCCAAACAACAAAACGAGGCCTTGTTAACAAAAGCCCAAGTTAAGCTGAAGAGTCAAGACAAGTCAAGTGCTTTGTCGTCTCCTCTCAACGGTAAGATCACGCGCAGGCAAGGTACGGAAAAGCAGAGGTATCAAACACAGCTGCACAACAGTTTTGGCGTTCTCGGATCACGAGCTGTGACGTGTCACTAGATTACAATGAGAGGTGTAACCTCTAGGGTTTTATATCAGTTGTATATAAGTCTTTGGCTGTGCTTTGTAATCACCAAGTTGAAAACATAATAAAAGTTTCTTCTTCAAGACATCTCTTGTCGTTAAACTCACATGTATGACTCACGAGAAACGTTTAAATAAATATTTATACTTGCGTGTTTTAATTTATTCAGGAAAGGAGATACTGCCATATATGGAACCGAGACCACCGGTGGGGATTCACCGTTACATATTTGTACTTTTCCGGCAGAGCTCACCGGTGGGTTTGATGGTGCAGCAGCCGCCGTCTCGAGCCAATTTCAGCACTAGAATGTTCGCTGGTCATCTCAATCTTGGTTTACCTGTTGCGACAGTTTACTTCAATGCCCAGAAAGAGCCAGCTTCACGTAGACGTTGATTCCAATAAATAAACTAAAGAATAACGACGAGATACTTCTTCCGGGCTTTTAGCTAAAAACCGGACTGGAAAGAAATGTGGTTTTTATATTTCAAACCATATTTTATATTATTCCGGTTCTCGCTATATATATATATATATGTTTCATATATAATTATACAAATATGTTTGTGTTTTTGTGGTGCATGAAGTTGTTTGTGTATAATTTATGGTTTTCGTTCGTGTAATCTTTTGGTATATGAATAATATACTGTTAGTGTACATTAAGAAAGAGGCAGAGAAGAGATTAACATAAATGCAAACCAAAATATATAAATTTACAATCGATGAAAGGAAAATCTAATACACTGCTTTTATTGTTTAACTTTTCATTCCATTTTCCTCCGAACCTCTACAACTTGCTTTCACTTTGAAACTATATATCTTCTTAGAACGGGCCTTGTGGTCAAGTGGCAGTGGACGGGCCTGGGACGCCAACACGTTTCAGGTTCGATCCACCTGCTATGCGAAACTAAGTCACATTGTTCTGTTCACCTAACGCGGATATGGGTCCATGCTTTAGGACCCATTTGAATGCCCAGGAGAAGGAGTCCATCCGCGGGCTTGCGACTCCCCCGGGGGTTAGGTCTGGTTCCAATAGTGACCCGGGTTTAACCCTTTCTCTTTTTCAAAAAAAAACTATATATCTTCTTATGTGGACTCGGTTTCCTTGTCTCTGTTCTTCTTAGAGTCTTGTTTGATTAATAGAATCATCAAGCTTGGAAAAAAATATTGTAACCTCTTTGGTCACCCGAAACTTCCCTTGCTTCGCCATTTTTACCAAAAAAAAGGTTCTTGCATTCCGCTCTCTGCGAATTCCTTATCGAATTCATCAGTGTTTCCTATATACGTTGTCAGGCTTTCATCTGCACTTATTTTGAACTATACTTCTCTTACTTTGAGGACATAACCAAAAGCAGCAGTTTCTTGTACTAAAATCTAAGAAATGGGGTCGTTACTTACAAGTCAATTATTATAAATTTCATTGTCGTGTAGATTATTCTATTTTAGACCATTTTGCTAGATTATCAATGGAATCACATGAGAACAAAACGGAAGCAACTTAGAATGGCAAGATCTCACAAATGAGCAAAGATCCGAACCTAAAATTGACATAAAACAAAATATCCTTCAGAGTACCTTATGATTGGAACATACGAGTTTGCTGACAAAACAAAAGTGATAGATAAAACCAACCAAGGAGAGAGAGAAAAAGACATGGGGATAACTAGTAACGGCCAATACCCCAAACCCTGATAACTCCATCGGTGTAACCACTGAACAAAGTGCTTCCATCCGCACTCCAGTTCAGGCTGGTGCAGTAAATAACCTATTCAGAAACCAATTCCAATTCAATGATTAGAACACTAAATATGTACACATATTCATAAGAGACTGGTCAATACTATTAATGGTCTATGGCGACGCCAATGAGTGATGTTTAAAAAAATCAGAAAAAAGGGAACCTAAGTACCTACATGCAATAGAAACACCAACAAATAGTTTTACAAAATCCGAAACTAAAATTAAGAATAGTAAACCATATACATGATCATTTGTTCACGTTTCAACAGAGCAGTCCATAAAAATCTAAATTTTGCTACAACACATCTACATTAGGCTTAATCGTATTTTTAGCTAAAACATCCAAATATCGATACAAAAGCAGAAAACTTGTAATCCAAGGCAAACATATAATCGAACAATAAACTAGAATGTGTATACATTACCTTCCTTCTGGTGGCAGCAGTACCACTTCCGTCAGACTTCTCAGCCTCGGCCTTGAGATCAACCGTCAAATCCTCAACAACACTCTTGCTCTCAAGATCCCAAATCTTAATACCCTGCTCAGTCGCAGCGCACAGCCAGTACCTATTAGGGCTAAAGCAAAGCGCGTGGATCACAGAGTTCGCTTCCAGAGAGTAAAGCTTCTTCCCCTCAGCCAAATCCCAAAGCAAAACGACACCGTCTTTCCCTCCACTCGCACAAAGAGAACCATCAGGCGAAACAGCCACAGTGTTCGCATACCCAGTGTGACCAGCAAGAGTCGACCTAAGCTTACAGTTCGCCAAGTTCCACACTTTCACTGTCTTGTCCCAAGACGCCGACACAATCGTCGGCTGAAGGGTATTAGGACTAAACCTAACGCAGCTGACCCAGTCATTGTGTCCCTCACCGCCTCCCTCGGTGGCGATGGTGTACTTGCACTCCCCCAGAGTGTTCCACAGCTTGATCGTACGGTCGCGAGAGGCCGACACGATCTGACGGTTGTCGAGCGAGAACGCGACGGAGAGGACGTCTTTCGTGTGTCCCACGAATCTTCGCGTCGACACGCCGGCGGCGAGATCCCAGAGACGGAGCTCGCCGTCCCAGCTTCCGGAGAGCGCGAACTGGCCGTCGGAGGAGAGGACGACGTCCTCGACGAAATGCGAGTGGCCCGTGAGACGCCTCTGAGCCACGCCGTAGGATTTGTCGTCCTTGGTGAGTTTCCAGACGATGATGGATTTGTCGCGGGAAGCAGAGACGATTGTGTCTGAGTTGTCGATGGGGGTGGCGATCGCGGTGACCATGTCGGTGTGAGCACGCATGGTGCCCTTCAAAACGAGTCCTTCCGCCATTGTTGGGTGAGCTTGGGTGAAGCTAGGGTTATCGCTTTCTCAGGGGGGTGGCGGAGATACGAAGGAAATGGCGTGAAAAAAAATAGAAGAGGTGATTTATATGAGAAACTAGGGTTTCTTTATCTGGGCCTGTGTGAATGATATTTGTAAATGGGTCTGATATAAATGGGCTTTTTATGTTCTAAGGTCCATGTTTGGTGCCATTTTCATATACTGGTGTGGGAGGAGATGCACCTGAACTGAAGTAACATTTTTCATTTTCTGTTTTGCTTTGATTTGTTTTTTTTGCTAAACTGTAAATATCATTAGATGAATAAAAGTTTTTACAATAAACTTAGAGTTTGAAACCAATCTTGGCAAAAAAGGAAAAAAACAAGATGGATTCTAGAGATCAATATATCGAGAGAACTATCTCAACCACAACATCATTAGCTTGCTGAAATTTCTTCTTGATCTCCTTGCTGAGATAATGTTCCTCACTTCTTTATCAATAGCATTGAATACTACTCAAGCATGGACTGATGCTTGGTTGTGCACAAGATTATTTATCTGTTTCCAGAGATGAAATATGACCGTTTGAACCGCAACTTTTCTCAACAGAGTAAGCTTCTTGGAGTGAGACGATCGTATCCACGATAGAAGCTCTGACCAACATGTGAATATGTTCAGTGGAGGGTGGCATCTGCGAAGCACCTGACACCAAATAGCCTTACTGTAGTCGCATGTGAATATGTTTTGCTTTGATTTGAGAAATCTTATTGCACACATATCTAACTAAAAGAACGATAATCACATTTTTTATATTTTTCTTAATATATTACTTTGAATTTCTATTCTAACATATTGTTTACAAATGGTAAATGTGGTTGATTAATTCGATGCTAAATCATCAGGATTAAATCTTCTTTGTAATTAAGATGTGAATACAGACGTCGAACGGAAAAAGTTTTGTTCGTTTTGTGTGATTGGGATGCATGCTCGTGCATGAATATCTAAAACCACAATTAAATTCGGTAAAAGCGCATCAAATCTTCCAAACCGCAGCCGTGTAACATATACAAACTGTTGTATTGGAACAAAATTATCACTTAGCACTTTACCAGCATTTCAGATTCAAAAATATTACTAGATTTAAAACTGAACACAGTAACTCACATCGTGACTCTAATCTTTCTTAGAATATTGTCAAAGAATAATTTTGATTTTACTTTCCTAGGCTGTGACACATGATATATATTAAAAGACATTTTGTTGTATCGTTGTTGGAGATAGATTATATCGCTCTGCAAGTCCCGTCGAATAAAAAGCTTTGTCACCTCAAACACTTGGCCTGTTAAGCTCGGCATATCTCACTAGGTCAAATTAATTTAGGGCAAAGGTCAAACCAATTTAGGGCAAAGAAGAAAAGAATCTTAAGTATAAAAGAAAGGTATGAGATATCAAGGAGGATATTTAAACTCCACATTAAAGATTAACGGCTAGAAAATTGGAATCTCATCACTACAAGAATTTAACAGAATCGCTACCGATTATTTTATGGCTAAAAGACACAATCTGTAGCTAAAATTGGTTAGGCAAGGGATGGCGACAGATAAAATCCGTTGCCTCAGCGTCCACGCTAAACTTGATTTGTCGCTGATCTGTAGCCAGTTAGCAACGGTTAGCAAGAACCATACTCGTAGCCAATTAGTGACGATGTGGCTACGACTCATCCTATTGCCAATTAGCAACAAACTCTTGCTACAAATTTTCTATAGCTATGGAGCTACATCCTATAAAAAAAAAAAAAACCAAAAATAATAAAAAAATAAAATACAATTAGAAATTAAAATATTTTTATAAATCGAAATTAGTTTACAAAATTTTAACCAATTAATCAAACTAAACCAAAAGACCCTAAAATCTAAACCTAGCTTGCACAGCCCCACCACTTCTGCACCGTCGCACCACCGCCGCACCACCATTCCACCACCACTGCACAACCACGCTTGACGTCACACCATAACTTCTTCTTCCCGTTTCATTATTATCTTCTCAGATCTGTAAATAAAACAGAAATCAATTACAAAATTATAGCAAAAGAAAGGGAAAAAGAGACCAGATAAGAGGAAGGGAAGCGAGATAACCTGTGGTGGTGAGGAGGGGGAGCCATCGCAGAGCTTGACCCGAGACAAGTTGGTCGCACCTCCTCTGCCGCAGCTCATGCGCTTCTTTGCTGTATCCGCCGTAGGTATTCTACTTCAATCTGACTCGCGTCGAGCTTCGTCGACGAGGCTTTCGTCATGGTTGAGAGAAGATGGTTAAATCTAGCACGAGTTGAGATCTGTCAATTTGTCCCAATTTTCTCTCGTGTTTCTTCTAACTTAGGCGAGAGAGAGAGAGAGAGACTTAGATGAGAACGGTTAATTTTAGGCCATAGGATTAAAAATATCAATGGCCAGAAATGACAATCTTAATTTTGACAGATTGACCAATGAGAGAGAAGGCAGAGGATTCATAAATTAATGATTTATAGCCTTTGGATTAAAAACAATCAATGGTCGAAAACTGCTTTTCATTTAATAGTTGTTTTAGATATTATATTTAGGAGGGAAATGAGAAAAAGAGGTAAAAAGTAGAACCAAAACCCTACTTATGAGAGAATGAGCGGAGGCAAAATAATTAGAAAAAAAATTGTGATGTTAAAATGAAAAAAAAATTACAAATATCAAATTTATACACTTTTAATAGTCTACTAAAAATTACTAACCAATTTTTTAATATTTTTAACAGCTTCTTACATATAAACTCTTAACCCCCAAAACCACAACCCCTAAAATCTAAACCCTATACCTTACTTCCTAACTAAAGTAGCAACTCAATTGTTTTTTAAAACATCCCAGATGTATACACTTCAAATAATCTTGTAGAAATTTTAACAAACTATAATTTACTATATTTTTAACTACGAAACTCTTAAACCTTTACTATAAATCTCTAAAATATAAACCCTATACTACATCTCTAACTCAAGTATCAACCAAGCACAAACATAAAAATGAAGTGTTTCAAATGTATAACCAAATTCACATTATTAAGCATTTTTAGTTTGAAACATATATCGCAAATGCAAATTTCATACATATAACAAATACATATCATCAGTTAGATACATATATATGTATAGCCATGTGTTGATAACTATAAAACTTTCGGCGACAATTTATTCCTCGCTAATTAGTATCTATTTAGCTAGAGAATGCCTAAGAGCATAAATAACGGCAGGTCCGATAGTGGTCCTTCAGTGACATGGCGCGGGTCCCACGAAGAAAAGTCCCAGACTTTCTCCTTGTGTCGTTTGTGAAGGAACGTCGTTGGTGTTGTCCTTTACTATTCGCGGGCCTCACTGACACGTGGTGGCCCGCAAATGGTTCACTTTTAATTTTTTTTTTGTTTTTTTTAAAATTCAGAAAAGTAAAAAAAATTGAAAACTAAAGGACTTTTACCGTTATTTATGCTCTAAGGATCATATTCGTAGCTAGATAGCTATAAATTGCTACAAATTAGCTACAATCTTAACATTTTTTTGTTTTGTCGCCATCCGTCGCAATTTTCATTGCTAATATTTATGGCTACGGAAATGTCGTCGCCCATCCTTTGCTATTTTCTATTATTCTTGTAGTGCATATATCGTCGACTTGTACTCTTTGGCACACTCCATCGAGTGTTGTCTTTTTTCTCTTGTTCATACAAACACTGCAATACAGTCAATAAAACATATCTTTGAAATAACTTACGATCAAGTTTTTGTTCATATAGATTAGACATTTTTATCAAGCAAGAACAAAATGAAGACCATACAAAAAGAAATGCTTGATATATACAACTTTGAAAAAGTCACAGAGAAATATACATGGGACTATTCATTATAGGAGGTGTGGATACTGAATTCTTCAAATCCGATTTAGTAATGTTACATGATAAAAAATTTATATATATACAAAATTCATGAAATTACAATAAAGTACAAATGATATACATGTATGCTTCAGAACATATCATTTTCAGTTGAGTCAGATCCATTATCTTTGTCTAAGCAACTGCAAAGCAAAAAAAACTATTGAAAGTCGTTACTGAAATAATATTAGTGGAAGGGGAGACATGGGTTGAGATGAAGAGCTTCCTTCATCCAAAGAAGAGTGAAGCCATTAAAAGGGCAAGTGAAAGCTCCTTAGATATGGAATCCACAATATCACAATTAGTTTCAGTTGATAAGGTTATGGGATCCATAGCTTAGCAGCTTTACTTCACCCTGCTAAACCCTCTTTTGAACGTAAAGAAACTCTTCCTTTTATTTTCCTATGTTTTCCTCTTGTTGGCAATCACAACTCACAAGCGCCATCATCTAACATAAACCTATGTTTCATACGCATAAAAATATTTATACAAAAGAGTAAAAGAAACTAGCTTGACAGAAAGAATTCAAGCACTTGAACCCAAACACGCCAAAGCTTAATTCACTAGAGATGCAAACAAGAAAAACAAGAGTGAGAGTAATCACTACAAGAAAACTAAGCATTTACTAGGAAACTTTACTAGGAAAATTATTCCTCGTAAAATTACTACGAGTTCACTTCCAGTTTACGAGGAAACCAGATTTCCTCGTAAGTTCCTCGTAAATTTACGAGAAATACGTTTCCTCGTAAGGTCGTAGTACATTAACGTGGCCATTACGAGGAAATAGTCACTTTCCTCGTAAAGCCTTAGTAAAATATTTCCTCGTAAAATCCTAGTACTAGCTTACTAGGAAATTAGGAGGAACTGTTTTCTTACTACCAAATTAAGAGGAACTTGATAGTAAATATCCAATTTAAATTTTGTACCTATTTTTCCTAGCAATTTCCTAGTAAATTCTCAAATCTCTATAAATACCACCACATGTAATTCATTTGAAACACACCAAACAAATAGAAAATACTCAATTCGTAACTGAAAGGAGTTCACCGTCAACAGAATAGTTTGTTATCAACTCAGCATAGCTTTTCCTCAACTTTTCTTGAAGTAGATAGTTCGAGGAAAGCTATGTGGGGTTGATAAAAACCGTTCTGATGACTGTATACTTCTATTAGTTTTTTTTTTAAAATTTGTGATTTGGGATTTAGGAAGATGTATAGGTATAAGTTATGGTTGTTGGTTTAGGTTTAGGGTTTAGGGTTTAGGTTTAAGGTTAGAGTTTAGGGAATTTAGAATATTATAGATGGTTAGTTTAGGGAAAATTTAGTTTTGAAAATTATTACTAGCAGTTTCCTCGTAAGGTCCTAGCAGAAATTGATGACATCCTACTCATTGATCCGCATAATCGTGAATACGAGTTTGTCGAAAATGATGATGTTTCTACGGATTATGAGAATGTATCCGAATGAATTATGTATGTTTTATAAGTTTGTTTAATCACAAAAACCAATTTCAATTATGTATGTTTTATAAGTTTGTTTAATCACAAAAAATGAATTTGAGATTTAGGTGTAGAAGAGGTTAATTAGGATTTTAGTTGTAGAAGAGGCTATAAGTTATGGAAGTTGTGGTTTGGGGTTTGGGGTTTGGGGTTTAGGGATTTACAAACACTTTCCTCGTAAAGCCCTAGTAATCGAAAACACGGGCATAGCAATTTCCTCGTAAAGCAATTTCCTCGTAAAACCCTAGTAATCGAAAACACGGGCATAGCAATTTCCTAGTACAGCTTTTACGAGGACCTTACGAGGAAAAACGGACACTTTCCTCGTAATTTCCTCGTAAATAGAAACACGGGCATAGCAATTTCCTCGTAAGTTCCTAGTACTGTTCTACGAACTTACGAGGAAACCTTTTCCTTATATAAACGCGACAGATCCGGATTGTCACTCATAGTAACTTCCTCTCTATTTTCTCTTAAGGTAGTCTCTAGTCTCTAGTTAGGTGATTAGATTAGGGAATTTAGATTAGGTGGTTAGATTAGGTGGTTAGATTAGGGAATTTAAATTATGTCGTTTGTTTAGGAAATTTAGATTAGCTTAGTTTAACTGTTTTAAAACATTATACGAGAATGAATTAATGTTTTCTGTTTTTTTTTTAAATGTAGATGGTTAGAAAGAACAAAGTTGCTGCTGCTCAGTTCAGGAGGTCTCTTGATGGTCAAGAGCGTGGGATACATTATGCGGATCTATTCGGGTCCGGCTCGTCTTCGTCAGCTCCTGGGAGTTCATCTGCAGGAGTTGCCGAGACTCAGCAGCCATCTCATCCTCCTCCACCTCCTCCTCCACCGGTCGGGATTCATCCTGATTTGCAGGTGCCGTCGACCGCACCATTCGCGGTGTACACGGTGGAGGACATTTTGGCCCTTCCAGGCAGAGAAGGACTGCCAGAGTTAGATCCGATCCGACGGAACGGCCAAAACATCTTATGGTACGTTTTAAATTTAAAACTTTTTTTATTATGGTATGCTCTAATTAATGATTTATTTTTCTGTCTTTCCAGGTTTGGTCTTGACAATTGTGTCGCAGCTAGCGTCACGGACTGTATCAAGGGATACTTTCCCGATGCAGCCCCAAACTGGAAGATGACGCCGAGCCACACCAAAAAGACGTGGTTCAAATCGTTCGCTGTAAGTTTAGTAAATCCACTTAATTTATATATTTTTAATCATTTAAATTTTGAAATATATTGAAGTAATCCGTCTTTTATTTTTTCTGGTTGCAGCAAAAATATCGTTGGTCTATTGGGATTCACCAGCTGGTGAAGTCAGAGTTCGAGGCCAAGGCAAAAGCCCGATTGTGCGACACGGTCTACAACTGGAAGGGCGACTATCAGGTATAAATTTATAAATTATAATATATGTATACTTTTAAAAATATATATATATTATTGACTACTTTAATTGTAATTATTTTTAAATCAGGTGGACGGTTACGAGCGCGGGAAACCCGATTGCCTCACAACCACGGTGTGGGATGGCCTCATCGCCTATTGGGCGTTGCCGGAGTCGATCAGAACCTCCAACAAAAACTCCGAGAACCGCATGACCTTAGACGAGCATGGCAACACGAAGATTCTTCACACCACGGGCCGAAAACCTCACGGGGGAGTTCGTCTCGACATGGTATTTTTGTAACTTTTTACTTTATTTGAATATTCTAATATTCTACATTAATTAATGTTTAATTTAAAAAAAAAAAATTAGGCTAAAGAGACTGGAATTCTTCCATCTCTTAAAGACCTTTACGAGCGGACCCACCGGAAAAAGAGTGGGCAGTTTGTAGATCCTGCTTCCGAGCGGATCTTCCAGGAGGTTGCTGCCCGGGTTGAGGAACGCCAGACCCAGCTGACTCAGCAGACTGGGGCTCCGGTCGTATTATCCACTCTTGAAGTGGATAAGATTTACGAGGAGGTAAATAATTTGTTTTAATATATTAATTTTTATTATTTATTTAAATTTTCCTTACTTTATTAATATTTTTTTTTGCAGGTCGTCCCTAGGAAAAAAGGCCGTATTATCGGGATTGGCTCGGTGAACGATGTCCCCGCAGCGACATCATCTCATGTTCACCAACAAGTCGAGGCCAACGATCAGCTGCGGTCGGAGCTGCAGGTGACGCAAGGTCATGTGAGTTCGCTCACCGAGATCCTCGACGCTGTGGCGGTCGGGAACCCGCAAGTGGCGGAGTTGTTGCGTCAGAGACGGGAAAGCGGAGCCCTTCCACCATCTCAGTCGCAGCCGGCATCCAACACTGGAGACGACGACTTCGTCCAACAATTTCATGAGCAGCATCAGTTTTAGTTTTAAATTTGTATATTATGAATTTTAAATTTTAAATTATGAATTTTTAATTTTAAATTATGAATTTTTAATTTTAAATTTATAATTATTTAATTATTTAAATTGTTATTTTTAATTTGGTTTTTCTAATTTTTTTAATATATATATAATTTTTAATTTATAAATATTTTTTTAAAAGAAAAAAACATTTCCAAGCAATTTCCTCGTAAATCTTTCGAAGTAAAATCCTAGAAAGGTCCTCGTAATAGACTTACTACGAAATTACGAGGAAAGGTTTTACTATGAGCTTACGAGGAAATCTTACGTGGACTTTACGAGGAAAACTTATCCACGCGTTTACGAGGAAATGTTTCCTCGTAAGGAAGCTAGGACATTACGAGGAAAATAGGCTTTACGATGAACGCCTTTCGACGAAACGGGTTTCCTCGTAAATTCCTAGTAAATGCCCTTTTACTAGGAAATAACGAGGAAACCCGTCCTAGTAAATGGCCTGTTTTCTTGTAGTGAATTAACTATTGAGTATATACAAAAATTCAGCCTATGAATCCTTAATCTGGTCAAAACAAGAGACAACTAGATCAAAATAAAATTGGAAGGATATAACTTATGTGAAAAAGATAACATTCCATCATAATATATAGCAGAGCTAAATTTTTTTTAATCGGAGTTAAAATTAAAATTATTTATGAAACTTTTACCTAAATTTAAAATATACAATATTTTTTCGCTTGGAATAACATAGATTTCAACTTTAGAAAGGTCAGTAACATATTTGCACTGGGGCCAAATATAGTTGAAACCGATGTTATTCCAAGGGACAAAAATATTATATCTTTTAGCAGTATCTAAAGAACTCTGAAAAGAGAGAAAAGAAAAGGAAGAGGACAAGTGAAAGACCCATTAGAATTTGAAAGGCTTTTATAGACTATATATAACCCTAATGAGATTGAGAGAACGATAGAAAATGGTAATGGATTTTGGAGATTTTATCACCATTTTACTTTTGATTTTATATTATTAAGGGTCCTCACCAAACTAATGATTTTTTCAGGAAAACAAAAAACGTTTATGGAAACAAATAAATCAAAACAAGGGAAAATATATGTGCAGTCAAGGACTGAAAGTTGGAAATAGGACTAGGTGATTTGACCCAGAAAAAAGATAAGGAGGTGCATGCATAAACGGAAATAATCTACGGGATAGATTTCCAACAAACTATCAGCATCAAACAATGGGCCACAAAGCAAACTTAAGTATGGGCCATCCTTAACGGGCTTACTGTTGTGTTAACGACGTGGCTTAAAACTAGAAGCTTCGGATGAGAAGGAAGTTCCATTCCAGCAAATAAAGGTAGGCAACAGCGACGGAATAATATAAATCTTAACACCTGGGGCGAAGTTCATAGCCTCTTAATAAAACCTAGAACGTCTTTCCTCTCGTACTATTCCAGCATCATCCGCCATGGGTAGGGGTTTCTCGAGCTTCGTTTATCTCTGTGGCTTTATCTTATTTCGATTATCGTCTCTTAGTCGATCTAACCTTCCTCTTTATTATGGATGTATGCTTGTATCTCACATCGGTTTTGGAGCCGATTGATTCGTTGCTCGGTGGTGGAATTTCCGGATTTAGGGGTTTGAATCACTGGATTGACTATTAATGTGTTGTTTAGAACTGAGATTTGTTAATTGATTATGCTACCTGGTGTCTTGCGGATGTATCTAGGTTTGTAGTAGCAATTTAGGGTTCGGATTATGTCATGGCTTACTGTATATGGAACTTGTTTGACCTGATTGACTTTCCATTTTCGCTTATACCAATTTCTCATTTTCAGTAGTTTTGTTCTCATTTAGTGATCAATTAGTGGTTTCTACATGCATTTTGGGGGTGATTCTGTACATAAATCGAGTAGTCTTCTTTTAGTGTTATTAGTCACGTTCCAGTTACATCATTACTATGTGCTTTGGTAATATTTGGAATTTCTGAATTATTCTGTATATCATTTCCTCCATTCTTATATATTTTATCAACTATGTAGATATTGAGGCTGATATCCGCGCGTTACAGCTTGATTCCGCAGGTAATTTTCTGAAATTAACAAGCTTAAATCTTTTTTTCTTCTTAAAATTCGGTTGGTGCTAAATGTTGGTGTTGCTATATGCAGAAGAAAACAATGGAGTTGGAGTTGTCATTCCGGCAGATCAGAACACAGAAGGAGTTGAGATAATTGATAAAATGGATGAAGGTTCAGTGTTGCACGACACTTGCTGTTTATATTTTCGCTGTTACACTGTTTGAATTGTCTGTCTGTGGGTCGGTTTATTCCTATTGTTTCACTATGATATTAGCTTGTTCCTGAGGGAGGCGGGGACATGGTTTATGCTGTCATGATATTGAATGCTAATTCTAATGCTAGGTATTTATACTTGCTTTACAGACCTGAAAGATGAGGTGCAAGAATCAGCTCCAGTCCCTGATGCGCAACAAGGTTGACAGATCTTTTATGTTTCCTTTCTTTCTATTTTATTTTCCGTAGTTACATTTATTTGAGGTATGCCTCGTTGGTGATTTATTTTTTTGCTGGACATTGGTGGTTTCAGCTTCCGAGGATCATGATCAGGAAATGATCCATCCAGTGCATAACCCAGCGAAAGGTTCTTATATCCCTCACTACTCGTGTTTCATCTTTCTGTGATCTTGTTGTCTGATTGAAGATTTGTTTATCTCTTGTCTTTTCAATCAATTAAGCTAAAGAGAAGGCAGCTCAAGAGAAGGCTGCCAAAGAGGAAGCTGAAGAAGAGGCAGAGGCAAATAAGAAGAGACATTTGAATGTGGTGTTCATCGGACATGTTGGTATGACCATCTACTTGATGATTTTTTTCCAGCGGTCAATTTTCGTAATAGATAACTTGCCTTAGTTTCCGGGGAAGTCTGTTACAATTTAGATTGTAAAAAGTTTCCCTGTGTAGACACACGGTTTCAAAGCTAATTGATTTTATATTCACATGTCGACGTTTTCTGTTGTAGATGCTGGAAAGTCTACAATCGGAGGACAAATTCTCTTTCTTAGCGGTCAGGTGGACGACCGGCAAATCCAAAAGTATGAAAAGGAAGCAAAAGAAAAAAGTAGAGAAAGCTGGTGAGTATTTCTGATTTTCTGGTTAATCCTATCTAACAAGGAATGATTCTGTTCTACTGTTTTCATATACTTGTTATGTCCTCTATGCTAGGTATATGGCATATATAATGGATACAAATGAAGAAGAGAGGGCAAAGGTACTTCCTGGATTGATTATTTTTTCTTTGTTTGCCATAAACGTGTCCAAGATGACAGAATTGAGAATTCACGTGTTTGTTGTATTCCCTGCAATGTTTATGGTGAAATTTTGAACTTTGCTTGTGGTATGACTTTCTTGCTACCCTAACAGGGTAAAACTGTTGAAGTTGGAAGGGCTCATTTTGAAACCGAGACCACTAGATTTACAATTCTGGATGCTCCGGTAAGGATCAACCTAAAGTAATAGTTTTTTTGTATTTGTCTTTCATGTTGAGTATATTTTTTTCTAATTTTCTTTCCTTTTTGAACTGTCAGGGTCATAAGAGTTATGTACCAAATATGATCAGTGGAGCATCTCAGGCGGACATTGGTGTGCTGGTTCGTCAATACTGTCACTTTGTTCTGATTTCTTATTGTGGCATTTGTCTCTCGTAGGAAACCTATTTATTCCCTGCCTTCGTGTCTCGGTTTTTTAGGTGATATCGGCTCGTAAAGGTGAATTTGAAACCGGATATGAGAGGGGTGGCCAGACACGTGAACATGTTCAACTCGCAAAAACACTGGGCGTGTCAAAGCTGGTGGTTGTTGTCAACAAGATGGATGACCCAACTGTTAACTGGTCGAAAGAGAGGTACTTACAAAATCATTTCTAATTCCTGGCACTGTTGATTTTCATGTCTTTCTGTTCATCCTCGTATTTATGTATCCTTATGCAGGTACGATGAAATAGAACAGAAAATGGTGCCATTTCTTAAATCTTCTGGCTACAACACAAAGAAAGGTATGCAGTGACCTATAAACGTGACAGATGAGCTATTTTGTAATTGCATGTTTAATTTGTTTTTACTCTTTTGTTTTGAAGATGTTATCTTCCTGCCTATATCTGGTCTAATGGGGATTAATATAGACAAGAGTATGGATCGGAACGTTTGTCCTTGGTTCAGTGGCCCTAGCTTTTTTGAAGTCCTCAATGCTATTGAAGTTCCGCCACGGGATCCTAATGGTCCATTCAGGTGAACTCTCAATACCCCTTCTTCTTAGTATTTTTCATTAGGGTTTGGGCTTTATTAAATGTTGGTCTATGCATTTATAAAATCCCGTGTATCCATGTTGTGAATGGACAAAACATCCATATCCAATATTTTCTGCCCGACATGCAACTGCTCCAACTTTGACATAGGTTTATCCTGATTAGTAGGAAATGTTTTTATAGTTTTGTCTCATTATTTTATTAAAAGGAGAACTATTTTATGTAAACTTATTTCTTATGTTTCAGACTGCTAACCCGTATTGATCTTATGAATTGTATAGGATGCCCATTATTGACAAATTCAAAGACATGGGAACTGTTGTTATGGGAAAAGTAGAATCTGGCAGCATTCGAGAGGGTGATTCCTTGATTGTTATGCCAAACAAGGTATTGTCGAGATGTCTTCTCGCGCATATTCGTACAGAATTTGCCAACTCATTGGCTTCCTTATAATTTTCATCTTCCAAATTAGGAACACGTGAAAGTTGTTGCTATATATTGCGATGAAGACAAAGTTAAGCGTGCTGGACCGGGTGAGAATTTGAGAGTCCGGATAACTGGCATTGAAGACGAGGATATCCTTGCAGGTTTTGTTTTATCCAGCACGGGTGAGTATGATGAATTTTAACGTGGGTTTTTGTTGATATCTCAAATCATAGTCTTCTCTTTTTGTAGTGGTACTAATTTGTAGTTTTCCTTTGTTTTTCTGTTGCAGTAAAGCCTGTACCTGCCGTTACTGAGTTCGTTGCCCAACTACAAATCCTTGAGCTGCTTGACAATGTAAGCACATGTTTTTTATGGAATGTTAACTTTTGTGTATATGCAGTTTTTAAAAGTGTTGCTGTCTTACAATATATTGAGAATTTTAATCCCTTTAGTCATCATTATTTAATGTTCCTGTAGGCGATTTTTACAGCGGGTTACAAGGCTATTCTCCACATTCATGCGGTTGTTGAGGAATGTGAGATAATTGAATTGATAAGCCAAATTGATATGAAGACGAGGAAACCCATGAAAAAGAAAATTCTGTTTGTGAAGAATGGTGCTGCTGTTGTCTGCCGTATACAGGTCTGGTTCCTTCTGTTTGCCTTTCTTTCCCTTTATATTTTTTTTTTATGGTTTCAGTTTCTATGGCAATCTATGTAAAAGCAGGAAATAATTTGAACTTGGTACAATGTTTTGGTGATATTGTTTGGTTTGAATGTGTATGTGTAAGTTTTCTACATGCCTGCGACTTGAAAAGAGTAGTAAAATGTTCAGTCGTTTTCTGTTTGTAACTGGTGCCGTTGTTGCAAAGCTTACCAGGACATACGCACGAGATTTATGTTTTAACAGCTTTAACAAATTTTTATCAGGGTCCTAATCACTGCTATCCATTGCTTCATCTCTGCAGGTTGGCAATTCAATCTGTGTTGAGAAGTTCTCAGATTTCCCGCAACTTGGAAGATTCACTCTACGAACTGAGGGTAAAGACTACCTAGACTATATCAAATTCAGTGCATAATATGATCACTTATCTTATCATCTTAGTTATGTGCATGGTTTACAAATTTATTTGGGGTCTTACTACAGGCAAAACGATTGCTGTTGGAAAAGTGACTGCGCTCTCAGTGGCTTCCTCAAGCGCTTGATCCCAATTTTGCGAGGAAAAAGGTGACTAGTTACTTACGATTTCTATTACTCGGAACCACCAAATTGAATAAACATCAAATCTGAGCCGGTTTCTTGGTCTTTGTACTTCAGGAGAGGGCTTTTGAGTTGCACCAAGAGAGGGCCTTCAGGAAAATGCTTCTGACAAAGTAATCTGGAGTTCCCTAAACTCAAATCTTAGTTCCACCTGTATGGTGAGGTTTGAGAGTTACTGTTACAGAGGTGTAACCTGAGCCGTTTTCTGAAAAATTTAAAGGCTAGAAAGAGTATCCACCGAGAGTTTTTACTTCTTTTAAAGCTAAATTTTACAATTACTACCATTGTTAGTACCCTTTTGGATGCTGAGTCTGTCTTCCGGCTCATTGGAGTTTGCTGCTTAAATAGTTTGAGGAAATACAGTTTGTTCCTTAATGCTCGTCATAAAACATATCCTTATTTCCTCCTTGCCTTTGCTCCATGCGACCTGACTGATACAGCTTTGGGGTTTGCATTGGTCGTTTGACAAGTGCGTGCATCTAAGTTCATTGATACGTAAATTGGACAAGGATTGAAACTTATAGTGAAGCAGTGTATGGCGTTACTTATGATTATACCAACGTAAAATGGAATTTAATTTTGAAAGAGACATCTGTTTAGTTTTCAAAGTCATTTTTCCTGCTAGTGGTGGTCACCGATCCATTGACATGTAAAGAGTATTACAACAAAAGGTTTAGAACACTTCAAAGAAGCCAAAGCCAAAACCAAAAGGGAAAACAGCTGCCCCGCAGGCTTTTCTTTTCGTCATCCGCGTTTGAAGACAATGACGATTGCTGTGCAATTGTCTTTGCAACGACGCTCCTTCGCAGCTTCCTTCACAAGACGACGACTAATTGTGCTTACAGGTAGCCCTTCCTGCAAAATCACAGCTCTTACTAGTCTCTCATTGCCATTTACTTGTATGCACATACATAGTTCTAAACATTAGTTCACATGGCTACCAAAAAAACTGTGCTCTCCATGTAGCTAAAGAGTGCAATGAATTACAGAGACTTGACCAGTGTGTGTGGTTTACCTTCAAGAGTTTCTGAACGAATCCAACTGCATCACTTGGTCCAAAAACCTGAGAACGGATCCAATATGTAAAACTACATGAGCAAACTTTAAATATACAAAGATGAAGGGGGTGTTCTTATAGAGAAGTGCACAACAAGAAACCATGAGCTTACTTCCCACAATCCATCGCAACCAAGAATCATGAAGTTTTCTCTCTCAGTTAACTCAAACGCATGAATGTCCGGAGTTGCAATGACGCCAAACTGGAATCAATCACTTTGGTTAGATATGAATAGGCCATAGAATTTGCACGTCAAGACGTTAGGAAGCTAAGTATGGTTCAAGAACACAGGAGCTAAAATGACACAATGATTATGAGCTCAAGAAAAAGTGAGAAGCCAAATAATGATCATAATACCTTCTTGAATTGACGATCACCAAAGGCCCTAGAGACCTCAAGACGCCCTTGTAACCGTCCATTTGAGCTCACAACACCACCTGACTGCGAAACTCAGACCACGTTATTAACAGAGCATGTGGTACTCGAATTACTGTGATATCACACTGCCGTGCTCATCATAGAGAAAAACCTTTTGAATGCGAGAACGCTCCTGTGGGTAAATAGCTTTATGCTCTCTTGTTAAAACTATTGGTTTGAGTGGATTACATGCTTCTGTATTATGATTCCCTGATTCCTCGGTGGAAGAGGATCGTGCCAAAACAGCCTTAGCATCACCAATGTTGGCAATAAAAACCTGAGATGCATGAGAGTTTTACAGGTGTGAAAAGGTTGCGTAATTTTGTGAAGTCCATTTAGAATTAGAGTGAATATATTAGCATTCCAAAGGAAGAACGACCATATCACTGTCAGGAAACGGTCATACCTTTTGATCAACTATCCAGACACACACTGCTGTGGCGCCATCTTGCCATCCTCCTGAGCCATAGCCAAAATGTCAGGGAGAAGAAAGATTCTATGGGGGAGATATTAACAAAGCGATCAACAGCCGAGAGAAAAGCTCAGACACATTCAAGCAGAGAAAACTTGTCACAAATTACCTGAAACACTTTCTTGCAGGAGCAACTCATCAGTTTTCCGGAAACCTGGTACCAAAGTAGTGTTTTAACAGTTCAGAATCAATGGAGGTTTCTAGCCACAATGAAATGATTAGATAGCTGCAATAATACGTATTGACTGAAGTTATATACCATCAAGTATGGCTTTCTTAGCAACTTTGACGTCCATCTGAAGCAGCAATCGAACATTTGGATCAAGAAAAAGACGAGAAAGAAGGTGCAGTGAGACCTACTGAGTGAATGACACCAAAACAGTCTTGCTATGCAAAAAAAAGACAATTAATAATAATCTATGAACCAAGTAAAACAGACCAACTCACGTGGAAACCCAGCTGAAAGAACGTTATTATGAAGATGCTTCTTAGCAAACTCTGCAGCTAAACGACCACCATGCCCGTCATAAATAGCAAAATGAGCACACCTACAATAAGTCAATATAACATCAATACAGAACAACAACATTTTCATTTTGCAAAATAAAGCCTTTAACTTTGCAGCACTACCAAGACAAAGATTTTTTTACAAATTCCCTGACAGAACCAGCTTGATGTGTTCTTAATTACCAAACCAGATTCATAAGAAAGTTACTTTTTTTTTATTTACCTTAGTTTCCCTGGTAAATCCAAAGAAGCGTCGGGCAAAACCACCGAAACATCTTCCATTGCCTGTCTAGCTCCTTTGTCTTCAGCAACATCAGCTTCAAAAACAAATCCTTTCTTCTCTTCACTTATACAACTAGAGTCACCTTCGTCTTCTCCGCCACTGGGGAGGATTTTCGGATCTTTAGTATTATTATCATATCCGGTCTCCTCTGACTTCCTGGCCTTCTTCACCGGCGGGGAGATCAAATCCTCGCTGGAAAACGACTCAGCCTCGTGTTTCTGGTCCGGTTTCTCCATTTGTAGCTAAATCAGCTTCCTTCCTTCGCTATACTTTTGTTTTCCCCGACAACTAATCTTAGCCGCCGCGCGAAGGTTCGTTAAAGACAAAGTTACTAAACATCCCCAAAGTTGCTAGAATTTATACTTTTAGCACCTTTAATTTATATTTTATTTTATTTTAGCCCCGATATTTTTGTTCTCACGGATTTTAGATTAGATATCCATATTCCTCGCGGGATTTCTTTGCGCCTAATCATCTTTGGGGCGTGGAAAGTTATAAAAAGATATATGGAAAGTGTACAAGGAGTTACAAAAGCAATACATCCATAAATTTTACTATCGACAACAATGTTTAATAGAACGAAAAGTACAAACACAACATTTTGACGAACCAGTTATTAGAATTAAGACGTACAAAACGCTTAAAAAAACAAAGTTGAGCGAGATTGTGCTTAACGAACAGTGGTGTTGCCACCGGGATAGTTTTGACCGAATTTCTTCATGAAACCATATGTATTTGTGTGAAGGTGAAGAAGAAATGTCCGATCACCAGTCCACATAACACACCAGGTCCGACGGCTATTGCAGCTTCTATCCAGCCCAACAACACTTCTTCTGACTCTTCGGATAAAAAATCCTCTTATTGTAGGGACTTTCCCGTCAAAAGAGTTTCCACTCACTTCAAATACCTCCAAGTTATGGTGTCCACTCATGTTAGGTGGAAGCTTGGATTTGAAGTGATTACTTGGAATGTCTAATGTGGATACACTGGTTAAATTTTATAGTGTAGGAGGTAAATCTCCACCATTGAATTGATTTTCTTGAAAAGGTTAAATAGGAAAACTTGTTTAAATTTGAAAAAGAACTAGGAAGGCTACCACTCAAGTTGTTTGAGTCCAAGTTCTTTTATTCGACGATTTTTTAAAGAGATGTAATCAATCTCCAACAAATGTTGGATAATTTTATCGAACCAAAACAAAATGAAGAACGTCCAAAAAGAAGGCTTGATACATAGAACTTTGAAAAGGTCACAAAGATTATGTATATGGGTCCAGTCATTATAGAAGGCATGGACAGTACTGAATTTTTCAAATCCGACTTAATAATGTACTAATGTTACATAAGTACATAACATAAAATTACGTATATACAACATTCACGAAATTACAATTTACAAAGTACAAATGATATACACATATGCTTCATAACATATCATTTTTAGTTGAGTCAGATCCATCATCCTTGTATAAACACCTACAAAGCAGAAAAAGCTTCGAGAAGTTGTTTTGAGATAATAATAATTAATGGAAAGGGAGACAGGGGGAGCTAGAGATGAAGAGCTTCCTTCGTCCAAAGAAGAGTGAAGCCATTAAAAGGGTAAGTGAAAGCTCCTTAGATATGGAATACATAATATCATCAATTAGTTTCATTTGATAAGGCTTATGGGAGGATTATTATTATTTTTTATTGTTGTTATGTTATCTATTTATATGTTGTTGTAAACTTTGTGTGCTAATATTATTATGTTTTAGCCTTTTTAGATAGGGGCTGACATAACTTTATTTGTCTTAATCTGACCATTTACGTATCTTGTTTTCCCATGTCATATATATTGTCTACATTTTTATATATGATGATTATACAATTTAACATATTGATAAAATTTACTTTATATTTAGTTCATTTTTATCTATTTATGTTTTTTTTATTTATAGTATGATTGTTAATTTGTTTATTTCTTTCATCATTTTAACATATATAATGTATTAAAAAGTTACTAAAAAATTTATATTTACAGCCTTAAAAATGTATTGTTTTTATTTTGCATTTTGCAGACATGTTTTTAAAATATGAATTTCTATTCCTATTCCATTCCATCCTTCGTATCTTGTTCACGTTTTGAGATTTTAGTAATTTTACTAAGACGTAAATGTGACATTTTTTTTAATTCTCAAAATTTCTAGTATAATCTATTTTTATCTGGTCATGATTTTCCGTTTACCTTTTTCCAATTTTTTAATATTCTTGTTTAATGCTGTTTATAGTGTTTTATGTAGATGTACTTTTTATTCCTCTTTCTTCATTTTTTTTTTCAGTTTTTTTTGTTATTTGGTATTCTCGTAATAAGCTCACAATAAGCATTTAATTCAAATTATTTTTAGAACTTTGAACGTTTTTTTAGATTTTCTTTTTCTATTGTCTTGGTTTTATTCATCTACTTTTTCTTGTGGACAGATATTTTTTAGGGAAAATTTGGGAAAATACATTTATATGAGATTTGAATTTGAAAAATACACCGTTATTTATTTATTTTGAGAGCTATACTTATGTATATGTAAATTGACTAAATTGTCCAATCTGGATATTTAAAATTATTGGTATATAATTTTGCCAATAGTTATTTAAATATTTAAACTAACAACTTCACAAGAGTAATTTTTTTTTTCGTTTCAAAAACATGACTATCAAATCTATAGAAGATCTTTTTAAGTATATCTTAATTTATTTTGAAAAGAAAAACAAAATAAGGGTCTTCTTCCTATTTCTTGTAGTTCTCCATTTTTGTGAAGCATATATATCTTCTACTTTCTGTTATTTCCTTGGTATTTTAGAAAAAAAAAACATAAACAGACAGTCTTCATGTACGTCACAAAAATATCGTTCTTTGTAACATCAGTAGTCGTTGCTTTACAAACTAAACTTGGAGGTATAACAAAAAGAATAAATTATAAATTATTGATCTAATATATAATGCAAAAAAGTTACGTGTAGTATGATGACTACAATTTTTGCTTGCAACGTAATTGTGTAAGTTGTTATGTAGATTTTCAATTATTTCAGAAATTCATCTATTTGTTATCTTAAATCAGTGACATGTATTTATTTCAAACTAGATATGGATCCGTGCGTTGCATGCACGGATTTATTTGATAATTTTAATTTCAGAAAAACATAAAAAAAAACTGATTTCTTTTACATTAGTTCTTAAATTTTTCAGTATATAGTGGTGTAAGACTTATTTTATTAATAATAATTTATTTTCTTACATAAATTTTGATTAATATTTCTATTACAATAATCATGGTGTTTTAAAATAATATATAGTTTTTCCTATTTTTTCTAAATATTTCACTTTTAGTTATTTTGAAAATAATATTAGTTGTAGTTAATTGAGTCAACAACAATTTCATACATTCTCTTTTGCTTGTCATTTAATTTTCTATTAACGTAATATTCTTTTCTTCTTGTTCAAGCATATTTAACATGTATCATCTTTAAATATTGAGTTTTTCCTTTTCTTAAACAATTTACCGTATGAAATTTGACATGTTTTCAAAATCGATCAGTGATTTATCACTTTGCGCTAGTATCCATTCTATTTCTAAGAGTATATATATATATATATATATATATATATATATATATAACTTTGTAGCTCTTTATCAGTGAATTTTTATTCTTTAAAGTAGAAAGTATGTATTTGTTTATTAGGTATATCTTCGAATAAGGGACATTAGCAATGCTCTCATACAATAAGAAAACTATTTATTTTGCACTAAAATAACAATGTTACATAATATGGCGGAACTTGAAGTATATGTTCTACTTCATCCATAACTTCTTTCCATTATGAATCTAATTGTTTTACATAATATGCTTCTTTGAATTACTTGTATTTGACATTGTCATCTTTTTTTAAAAACATCAAATCTTATTGGACCTTTAAGTATATTTAGCGACAATCTCAAATACTATGAATCTCCAACTATTCGATTAGTGTATGCTATTATGTTAGCTAGTTTTATAAAAAAAAATGCAATAGTTGTATTCAGATTTTTTGAACAAAGTAAGTATTGTTCTCAAATATGAAAATAATTAATTAAAATATTGAAAAACCTAAAATTTATATATTAAAAATCAAACTTGTGGTAGAATTGAAATTTCCCCTCAATAGAATCCAAGTATGTGTTTTTTAAATATTTTTGCTTGTTTTTCTTAAGATTGCTTGGTCCTATATATAGATGTGGATATTGTAGTTCTTTTTTTTTTGCTTTATGATTTTCAATTATAAAATAACTATTTAAATTGGAAAGTTAATTATTAATAAAAATATTAGAAATAATTATTCTACAAATGTTTAATTTTAGGATTTGAATAAAGAAAAGCTACTATTAATAATTCTATTACAGATATCTTGTCTTTAATTTTTAAAAGGACAATTACTATCAAATAATTACTACAAAATTGTAATTATTTAAAAGGACAATTTATATATTAAAAATCAGTAGAACCCAAGTATGTTCTTTTAAATATTTTCGCATGTTTTTTCTTGAAATTGCTTGATCTTATAGATGTGAATATTGTGGTTCTTTTTTTACTTTATGATTTTCAAACCTAAAATAACTTTTTAAATAGGAAATTTGATTATTAATAAAAATTATTCGAAACAGTAATTCTAAAAATGTTTATTTTTAGGATTGGAAGAAAGGAAAGCTACTATTAATATTTTTTTACAGTTTTCCATGTTTACGGTTTTTTTAAAAGGACAATAGTTACTATCAAATAATCACTATAAATCGTTTTTTTTTCAAGTTCTTAGGATTTTAGAAAAAGAAAATAAGTATTAAATTAATTATTTTAGAAATAATTTCTTTGTTTAAAATTTTTAAAAATAATAAATCTTAGAAAAACTACTAAATAATTTACTAATTTTTTTAAATCGATATTATTATATTATTATATATATTACATATTTTATTAATAATAAGATATCTTTTTATTATTATTTATTTATAATAATAAGATATCTTAACACATGTTAAAATCTTAAAAGAAAAAATACTGTGAAATAATCTTGTAAACGTATATATTTTTAGAGTTTTAGAAAAGGAAAGTTGTATTAAAAATTATGTTTAACTTTTTTATGATTTGAAAAAAGAAACTTTCTAGAGATTTTTTACTATTAGATAACTTTTAAAATTACTTTTTACCATTAAATATTTCTTTTGTTACTTTTTAAATTCTTTTTATTATCTTAGTATGTATATTTTTAACCAAGGGATATTTTAATACGTGTCAAAATATTAAAATGAGGATTACTACCAAATAACCTTTTGCAGTTATCTTTTGTTTAGGATTTTAAAATGGTAAATTACTATTAAATAATATATGTAATTACTTTTTAACAAATTTTGTTCTCGTCATTATCTTATTATATCTATTTTAATTGTAAGATAATTTAACTCATGTCACAATCCTAAATATATATTTTACATGTGTCACAATCATGTTAATCAGTAATTTTGAAGAATCAAGCTAAAAAAGGAAAATTATTTTCATTATATGTAATTACTTTTTAACAATTAAATTTCATTTTAGTCAATATCTTATTATATATATTTTGATTATAAGATAATTTAATTCATGTCACAATCCTAAATATATATTTTCCATATGTCACAATCATGTTAATCAGCAATTTTGAAGAACCAAACAGAAAAAAAAAATTATTTTCATATAACTTTTACAAATTTCTTTGTTTTAGATATAAAAATAAAGAAAAATACTATTGAATAAAAAGGAAAATACTATTAAATAATTATTTTTATAAAAATTACTATTTAACACATGTCACAATCTTAAATATATAATTGACACGTGTCACAATCATGTTAATTAGTAACTTTGAAAACTAAGCTTTATATAATAAGATATATAATTATTTCAAAACATGAATTATTTCGAATTTAAAGTCTTTTAGATTTATATTAGTTAGGGTAATGTCTTTTCGCATATAATCAAGTGTAATTATCAAAAATAATAAGATAAGGTATATTTTTCAAATTATAAATCACAAATAAGGTATTTTCCAAATTATCCCTTTTTATCATCAATTATTTTTCTTTTTTTGGGTTTAATGAGCTTGGAAAAATATTATTATTAGATATAGCACAAATAAAAAAATGTGAGTTGTTTTTTTAATGTGAGTTACTTGTGAGATGTCAATTTCGAGATGTCAAGAGATCCCATTCTCCTGTGCATATATATTAGATGATATAGATATATGGTTGATGGTTCAGAAAATCAAAAACACTTTTAGGGTTTTCCTCGGATCTTCTCTTCTCAGGTTTGTTGCGTTGACTATAAGATTTATAAATTGCCCTTGTTTGAATAGTGAAATCTATAAATCCAACCACTAATTGATTGCCACACAGAAGTTACGATGGATAATGAATTGGAATTGGCGAGGCAGAAGCTTGAAGTTGTTGAATCCTCAACTTATCGGTTATACTCCAAGGGTTTGGTGAGTGAAGAAGTTATTAAGGATGATACGATGCTGGTGGGTGGTTCAGGCCTGTCCCTCTGTGACTCGAACAATAACTCGAAATTGGAGACCAACAAAGCTCTTCCGAGAAACCGACTACTCCTGGCGCACCCTGAAGCTGTGGAATTGGCTGCCATATTTCAAGGGCTTAGTTGGGCGTTGGAACTTGGTGTCAAATATATCCAATTCTTCTGTGACGATTCCATCATCTTGGATTACGTAAGTCTCACGTCTCCTCTTCTTTTTTGCTTCTTTTATCCAGTAAGTATCCTTTTTTTTGTGTTATTCACAAGTTACGTATTTGACAGGTAACACGTGAAGCTGCACCACCACCGAACGAGTCCATTGTAGTAAAACTTTTGAAGCAAGTGGCTCTTCTTAAGAAAAAATTCACGTCTTGCCAGGCACTCCCTCTGCGCACAGACATCAATTCTTCTGTTATTAAGCTCGCAAGAGATGCCATTGCTTCCCAAACCACATGGCGTGGAGAAGGTGACGACACCAACACAGAGTATGAGACTTGTCCAGCCTGCTACGCACACGTTTCACCTCGTCACAAACTTGAGGTGAGCAGCGGTTGCTTCCACCGCATCTGCTTTACGTGCATAAGAGACTGTGTCTCATCTCAACTAGCACGAGGGGACACCCTACTCTGCCCTTACCCGGGTTGCGACAAAGAACTTGTGCTGGAGGATTGTAGAGGTATTGCTGATGATGATGCTCTTAATCTTATCATCCACCGCAAGAAGGAGAAGGCCATCCCCGTTTCAGACAGAGTCTACTGTCCCAAGCCTTCTTGTAACTTTTTGATGTCCGACCGCGACCTCCCACTCGGCTTCTCCATTGATCCACGGCAAAAGTCTGTAGCACGCACGTGCGTGGAGTGCGGCTTGTGTTTCTGCAAAAAATGCCATGTTCCATGGCACTACAAGAAGACGTGCGATGAGTTCAAGAAGTCCCCGTCTTACCTGACATCTGACGCCGCGCTTTTGGAGTCTTTAGTGAAGACACAGGGATGGATGAAGTGTCCCCAGTGTGCCACCGTCGTTCAAAAAAATGGCGGGTGCCAACGCATTAGCTGCAGGTATTTTGGACAATTGTTATTGAGACTGGTTTTAATACTATTTGTCTTTTTTACTCTAATAATCTGTGTGTGTGTGTGTGTTTTTTTTTTTTTTCTCACAGACATTGCAACCATAAGTTCTGTTACGCATGTGGGGCTGCGTGTACAAGAAAGAAAATGTCATGCAACTGCAGCCCAGAAGAACGGGCCGCCTAGTAAGGACTGGGCTTCTAACCTGCTGAAGGGCCTGATATGCAGGCAATCTCCTCTTCAAACAAATAGATTATATAGACCATTCCAAATAGTTTCCTATTAACGACGATATGCTAGTGTGTGTGTATTCCCCTGTGATGCATATTCGACACTTGCTTTCTCTCTTTAAATTCCATGTACAAGAATCTAATGCAAATGAAATCTAATACGAAAACGGCCATTGTTGAGTTTTATAGTTAAAAACTGATACCAATGTTGTAAACAATATATGCATAAAAAAACAAAGGTCGAATGAATCAGAACTTGTAGAAGAAAATGAGAAACTCGAGAGAGCCTGAAAATGTTCACACATGTTTATGAGTGAACCAAGGCAGAATTGGTGAGGTAACAGAGATAGTCACTCCCTGACCCCGTAGTTGAGTTTATTCACACAAGATAGAATGCAAAGCCAATACCTGTACCTCCGGATCAGCAACAACATACTGCTTCAATAATCGTATCGCCAAATGCACAAGAAACAGCAACAACTCCTCCATCTCTAGTGTCAGAGATGAATTTTGGATGCCTGATCAAGTTACTGAATAGATTTTGCTTTACGTATTCAGCTGCACGTGCCCATGTCAGAATACAATATGACGGTTCTGTAGACGTGAGTCGGATGGTTAAGCAAATGCAACTAAATCACAATACCGATCGAGAATGCAAACATAAGGAATAAACCCACACTGGGCCATGTGAGATAGCAAGCTAAGTCTCACATTGGATATTAGACAAAAGAAAATCTAATATATAAATATATGTCCAACTCTGATTAGTATGAGACATTTTGGGAAGGAAATCAAAAGTAAATCCATGCGGGCCAGTCTCTTAGACCCAAAGTGGACAATATCGTACTAATTGGATGATAGAGAGTTGGACATGAGATTTTGCAATCCCAACAATTGGTATCAGAGCCTGAGTTTTCGTGTTATTGCGAAACCAGAGATCAAGTAATCATGGCGGATTCAAAGGCATTGATAGACACGAAGGATCTGGAGCAAAAGGAACGAGTTCCAAACATTGTGGTCTGTCCAATGCTAACTACAACCAATTACACAGTTTGGGCCCTTCTAAAGGTTCACGAGGTTTGGGAGACAATCGAAGATGGAGGAGATGACAGCAAGAAGAACAACCTCGCAACGGCATTGCTCTATCAGTCTCTACCTGAGAACCTAGTTTCACAGATTGGAGATGATGATTTCCCTAAGCAAATTTGGGAAGCCATCAAGTCAAGAAACCTCGGTGCAGAAAGAGTAAGGATGACACGTCTTCAAACCTTGATGAGCGAGTTTGATAGGTTATCAATGAGTGACTCAGACACCATTGACGTCTTCATTGGTAAGATGACTGAGCTCACATCAAAAGCAGCTTCATTGGGGCAAAGCATAAACGAGGAGAAGAAGGTGAAGAAATTTCTGGATAGTCTACCGGATAAATTTATTCACATGACAGCTTCACTGGAGCAACTACTCGATTTAAATCAAACAACCTTTGAAGACATTGTGGGGAGACTTAAGGCATACGAAGAAAGAATCAAGAGAAAAGCTTCACATGATCAGCAAAATAATATTTTGTTCGCAAAATCTGAATCTTCAGATGATCAGAACTCAAGAGGAAGAGGAAGAGGAGGCTGGAACCACGGTCGTGGTAGAGGAAACAGAGGAAGAGGGCGTGGCAGAGGCAACTGAGTCGAGAGAAGTAAGGAGAAGAGAGACTACTCTCAGAATGAATGCTTCAACTGTCATAAGAAAGGCCACTTTGCCTCTGTATGTCCTGAAAAGAAAGAAGATAATCAGGAACTCAACAAGACAGAGACAGAAGTAGCGGATACAGCTTTATACATGCATGAAGTTGTGTTTCTTAATGAAGAAAAAGTCATGCCTAAGAAGCTAGAGAGTAGTGTAAGAGAAGATGGCGTATGGTACCTAGATAACAGTGCATCCAACCATATGACAGGGGAGAGATCCTACTTCTCTGAGATGAATGAGAACATCAGAGGAAAAGTAAAATTTGGAGATGGATCATACGTCGACATCAATGGAAAAGGTTCGATTCTCTTTGAGGCTAAGACATGGGAGCAAAAATTGTTGACTGATATCTATTACATACCTGAGTTGAAAAGCAATATTTTGAATCTGGGACAAGCAACAGAACAAGGCTGTGATGAGGGATAATTTCCTGACTCTAAAAGATCCAGAAGGTAGACTGCTTGTGAAAGTACTAAGATCTGCAAACAGGCTATATAAAATAAAGTTACAGGTAGGAAGAGCGATTTGACGAAGAGATGAAAAAGACCAAAATATCCTTTAAGTAAGAACGGGTAGAAGAGGAAGAGAAGGTCTGTTGCAGAAACGTCAGAAGATCATGGAACCTGTGACATTGTGGGATAAACACATTCTCAAAGGAAGCCCTGCGATTACTGGAACACACAAGAGATGAGTTGTTGTCCTTAGCTTGAGGGGGAGAATGTGAGATAGCAATCTAAGTCTCACATTAGATATTGGACAAAGGAAAGTCTAATATATAAATATACTAGATATGAGCCCGTTGCGTTGCAACGGGTTTCGTTTGATGTTTTAATTTAATAAAAAAACATAAAATAATAAAAAAATTTATTATAGTTTTACGATTTTTTTTTGCATATGTTATGTGAGATTTATTTTATAATCATGGTTCATATATGAATTGCTATCAAATTTGTACTTAGATTAGAGAAAAAACTATACACTTTCTTATAAAAAATATATAAAAGTCAAATAGCGCCAATTGAGTCAAAGACATCAGCAAGCACTTTCAGATGTAATAATTTAATGTTTTATTGAATAAATTTTTAAATTTTGTTATGTTAGGATTTGTTTTAAAATGAACACATTCTATATTATAAATCTTCTTTTTATTTACAATTTTGAAATAAAAAATACTATTAAATACTCTTTTACCTTTTTGTTTAGAATGTAGAAAAAGAAAATTACTGTTATATAAACTTTTACAATTTATCTTCTCTTTAGAATTTTAAAAAAAAACAATCAAATAATTATTTCTAGTTACTAATAATTAATTTTAAAATTAATTTTTATACAATTTGTATCAATACTAATTTTCACTTCTTTCATTAACTATATAATTTTTAGTATCATGTTTATCATCAAATTCAGTAGACTTTATTGCAATCTTGCATATTAAAATTGCAGATTTTAATAATGGCTCATTCCCATAATCCATCTCTAAACTTTTCAATAAGAGAAGGATGCACGCAACCTTGAATAATATTTTTCTATATAATAAAAAAAATATATTTAATAATAAAAATATATAAGATTTTTTTAAAAAAATTAAAAATATTTACCTTCTCATCGAGTATGAGAAAATTCATTGATATAAGCTCATTGTTCTTATTTAAATTTTTTGCTTCTCACTTTCTAAAAAGACGAACTATGGTACGACGGTCAGGACATATTTTGTTTAACTGATCTAGTGTTAAATAACTTGCTGAAGTCATTGTTTCTTGATAATTCATGGTAACAAAATAAATTACAGTTTTAGTTAGAAAATTATAATTAGAACAAACGCTTATACGAAATCATAATAGCAATATTATGAAACGAAAAGTAATGATCATTATTATCATTATGTATTAGATGGTAAGGAAGAAGTACAAATAATTAACGTGTCAATAACGTTTGGTCTATATAATTAATGTAGGCAGCATGATAATATGGACAGAACAAACCAAAATCACTTCTACGAAGAAAAAAAGATGCAGCAAACAAACCAATAATTATGTTTGGTGATCAAATATGAGAGAGATTAATTCTATATATAGAGGTGTGAATAATCATAGTTCCTCTTGGGTTATATTTTTTAATTATGACTTTAAAAAGGAAAATTAACATTAAACAATCTTTGACATTTTTTTGTTTAAGTTGCCTTTTTGGTTAATTTTAAATAAATTACAAAAATAATTTAGTTTTACAAATTGGTTTTGGTATAGGTTATGTTAAAACTAAAATTACTGTTACTTTTTTAATAAATTGTTTTATCATGTGAATTTTTTTAAGTTTATAAAGGAAAATTAACATTAAACAGCCTTTGACATTTTTTTTTGTTTATATTTTTAAAAGGAAAATTACGAATTTTTAATAAGATTACATTTTCTTTATTATGAAAGTATAAAAATAGGAAAATTAGTGTTAAATATTGTATTAATTAAATTTAGTATATAGGATTTGTATAAAATGAAAGTTACTATTTTAAACAAATATTTACGATTTTTTTATGAAAAAATATCTTTTCTTTATTATGAAAGTAGGAAAATAGGCAAAATTAATGTTAAATATAACACAAATTTATTTTGGTATATAGGTTTTGCAATAAAAGGATATAGGATTTGTATAAAATGAAAGTTACTATTTAAAAAAAATATTTACGATTTTGTTTAAAACAATTATCTTTTCTTTATTATGAAAGTAGGAAAATAGGCAAAATCAATGTTAAATATTACAAAAATTTATTTTCGTATATAGCTTTTGTAAAAAATGATAACTACTATTTTTAAAAATCTTTTTAATTAATTTTCCTTCAGATTTTAACACATGTCGCAATCTAAAATGTATAACTGCCATGTGTCGCGATCATGTTATAAGTTACTATTTTTAAAAAAAAAATATTTACGATTTTTTTTTTAAAAAAAGATTATCTTTTCTTTATTATGAAAGTAGGAAAATATGCAAAATTAATGTTAAATATTACACAAATTTATTTTGGTATATAGGTTTTGTAATAAAATGATATAGGATTTGTATAAAATGAAAGTTACTATTTAAAAAACAATATTTACGATTTTGTTTAAAAAAATTATCTTTTATTTATTATGAAAGTAGGAAAATAGGCAAAATCAATGTTAAATATTACACAAATTTATTTTGGTATATAGTTTTTGTAAAAAAGGATAATTACTATTTTTAAAAATCTTTTTAATTTATTTTCCTTCAGATTTTAACACACAAATTTATTTTGGTATATAGGTTTTGTAATAAAAGGATATAGGATTTGTATAAAACGAAAGTTACTATTTAAAAAAAATATTTACGATTTTGTTTAAAAAAATATCTTTTCTTTATTATGAAAGTAGGAAAATATGCAAAATCAATGTTAAATATTACACAAATTTATTTTGGTATATAGCTTTTGTAAAAAAAGATAATTACTATTTTTAAAAATCTTTTTAATTTATTTTTCTTCATATTTTAGCACATGTCGCAATCTAAAATATATAACTGCCATGTGTCGCGATCATGTTAATTAGTAACTTTGAAAACTAAGTTTTATATAATAAGATGTCCAACTCTGATTAGTATGAGGCCTTTTGGGAAGGAAACCAAAAGTAAATCCATGCGGGCCAGCCTCTTAGGCCCAAAGTGGACAGTATCGTACTAATTGGATGATAGAGAGTTGGACATAAGATTTCGCAATCCCAACATGCCATCTTTAAGAGCATGTTTAATGCAGTAATATAAAGATGTTGCTTATAATATTAATACTATTAAAACATAAGCAATTTTTATCGATTATATTTTGTACTATAAAAAGTTGTTGCAGTCCAATAAAATAGACTCTTTAATTATTATCATATAATATTTTTAATGTAACAAATATATTATATTAAAACAGAAGTTATGACTTCTAATTCATGTGTGATTTTTAATAAAATGGACTATAACTAGAATTAATCACATGATATTTTCAATCATCATTAATTTAAATAGAATATACTACATTATTCCATCATTAATAATCTTAATATTATATAAAAATAATAACTTCCCAATATTTTAGGGATTTCATAAATAAGAATAACAATATATGAAATTCAACTTATATTTAAATCATATTTATATAATATATATAAAAATTTCGAAAAAACTGTTTATAAATATTTTAACACAACTTATTTTTCAAAAATTATATGTAAATATTTTAACTAATTTTGTTATTAGTTTTGAAATATTATTATACACTAATATATTCAATTGTTGTATACATAATGAAAAAAATATTATATATTTTTATCAATTATACAATCCAAATAAATTATATTAAAATAAAATTCTTATGTCTATCTAAATAATTTTAACAATATATTAATTTTTTAAAAAAATATATATGTAAATATTTCACTAATTTTGTAATTAGCAATGAAATATTATTATGCAATATTTAAAAGGCAGATAAAAATTCAACATAAATTAAATACAAAATAATTATCAAATATGTCTTTTCATGCACATATTAATTTGTTTAAAAACTAAAGACAAATACAATAATATAAATATATAATAATAAGAATCAAATACATGTGATGGTTTTAGACATTTTACAACATGTAAACTATAAATTATTTTATTTGAAATATTTAAAGAAACAGTAAAATATATGACTAAAATTAAATCTAAAATAAATAAATATATATATATATATATATATATATATATAGATATAATATTAAATTTTTTTAACTATCTTATTTAGTGAAAAATTATATTATCTTTGCAGATGATAATATTTTAATACTCTACCAAATTTTATTTCTATTTATATTTATTTATTCAATAATGAAATACTAATATAAAAAATAAATAAACGAATACATGTGAAAGTTTGAAACAATCTATTTGATGAAAAAATATACTCTAATATTATTATGTGTGGTTTTTTTCTAAATCAGTTAACATCATTTATTATTAATAATAATATAACTTATATTTAACATGAATAATATAATTTTTTTCTTTCTGTGTGGCTTGGGGTTGGTTGGATTCGTTACTGACTGGGACTTGTTCGTTATCAAACCTGCATGTAACATGTAATTTAGCATAATTCTCATGTTCGAGATTTGAATCAGCTCCACGTTTACAATCTAGGTCTAAAAGAGGGAAACTAGTCCTAATTTCCGAACAATTGTCCAAGGAATTAAAGCAAAATTGATACCAAACAGAGAGGTTATGTTAATGACAAATTACCCAAGAGAGGTCTGGCCGATGTTTGTTTGAGAATCAAACGGAGAAGACATGCTCCCTAATTCGCTATGCTGCACAAAAGAATACGGAATGGTTTGTTTATTAATTCTTGCTCAAAGATATTTATACAAAATTGCGAAAGCTCTAAGATCATGTTTAAAGCTACAACCGATTTTACCTATTCCCTCTCTTTTTTTTAAAAAAAATGTCAAAAACAAAGCCAAATGAAGCATATCCTCAAGAGGAATCTCCTTCCACAAATCGAAAGGACAACATATCCTCAAGTATTTTTAACTTTAGAATTTATAGTTTTGTGAATTTGCTGTGCATTTTGAATTGTTGTAGCTTATAAATAATAATTTTTTTTATTTAAACTCATTAGGTAAAGAAAACATTCGCAAAGCTGTAACTTTTATGATTTCATGCAAAACACATATAATCTTGTTAGGTAAACAAAATTCACAAACTTGTTAGTTCTATAATTTTATTATTGTTATGGCTTGAATATCATCGATTTCATCAGAGTTAATGATCTATAGGTTGCTTGTTCATCTTACTATTACTCCGAACTTTTGTTGATTCTGGAAATCAACTTCATCTTCAATTGGAAAAATGGTTGGTTGCTCATTATATTCATTATTACTCTAAATTTTCGTTGGTTTTAGAAACTCAACTTTCTTTTACAGATTTACTCACAAAAAAATATGTCACATTTGTCAATAACATAGTTTATACAATAAGTAAAAAAATTTATATGTTTTTACAATAACCATTGTTTTGTCAACCACTAATTGTCAACTTTAGTCTAATAAATGAAGAGTTCTTAGAAATTAAAACATTAACAGTATAATTACCCAACCAAAACATGAGAAAATGGCCAACTCCCCCCCCCCCCTCCTCCCCCACAAACTTAGCTCTCCTAGCTTATTCACACACGATTTATTGAATCAAGCTAGAAACCACATGAACTATTTAATTTTAAGCAATTTAGTCAGCTCAGCTTGATTCAATAAATTGCTTATGACTAAATTGATTCAATAAATTGCTTATGTCAATTAGTCAAGCTAAAAGTTTATGACTAGGATATTAAAAGTACTGTATATGGGATAAAACAAACTCGGCAAAAAAGATAAGAGAGCGATGGAGACCATTAAACTTATAATGTCGGTAGAATAGTTACAATACCGTTATTATTGATACAAAACATGATAATGTCATGTAGATCAGTGGAACGGCCTTACTTAAGTCAGCCGCGGGACCCAGGTTCGAAACCCCATATGTCAAATATTTTTTAAGATATAAAAAACCGCAAAGTGACGTCGTTTTTATAATCTGATCGATTTTCGTAAACCAAAATAAACCGGTTAAAAAAAAAAAAAAAAAAAAAAAAAAAAAAAAATAAACCGGTTTCTCACGTGCAGCCACATAGGAACCACGTCAGCAATTAAACCAACATTATTTACGGCAAATATATACTTCCACCTGGGCAAAGTTTACCGCCAACCTAGAGCTCTTTCCCCTCCTTCTGTTCCAAGCATCATCCGCCATGGGTAGGGTTTCTCGAGTTTCTTTTATCTCCGTGTCTTTATCCTATTTTGATTCTTGTCTGTTACTCTGACCTTGCACTCTATTATGTGTGTATGCTTGTATCTTACATCGGTTTTGGATCGGATGGTTTCGTTGGTCGGGTGGTAGAAGTTTCGGCGTGAGAATTAGCAATCGTATTTAGGGTTTTGAATCATTGGATTTACTTTAATGTGCTCTTTAAAGCTGAGATTTGTTAATTAACTATGCTATTATCTTGTGTTTTGCGGATCTATCTAGGTTTGTAGCAATTTGGGCTCGGATTATGTCATGGCTTACTGTATTTGGAACTTGTTTGACCTAATTTGCTTTCCCTTTTCGTTTATGCCAATTTCTCATTCTCTGTATCTTCTCTGTTGGTGATCAAGTAGCGGTTTGTAGATAATTGATGTGAAAGCTGAATGATTGTTACTCGTTTCGTGTAATTGTTGAGTTCACGAGTTGCTACATGTTCCTCATAATGGTTTTATCAGTAGGGTTCCAGTTTAATCATTACTATGTCCTTATGAGTTATTGTGTCTTTTCTTTTTATCATGTCCTCCATCTTATATCTTTCGTTAACTGTGTAGATATTGAGGCTGATATCCGCGCATTACAGCTCGATTCCGCAGGTAACTCCTTGGAGATGATAAGCTTAACATTCTTTTTCCTTAGTTTGCAATTCGCATGGTTCTAAAAAACATTGGTGTTGAAATATGCAGTAGAAAACAATGGAGTTGGAGTTGTCATTCCGGCAGATCTGAACACAGAAGGAGTTGAGATAATTGATAGAATGGAAGAAGGTTCAGTGTAGCATGACACTTTCTGTTTATATTTTCGCTGTCAAACTGTTTGAATTATCTTATAAGTTTATTCCTACTGTTTCACTGTGTCTATTACATATCTATGATATTAGCCTGTGACGTGGGTCCAAGGTTTTATGATGTTATGAGACCGAATGCTAATTCTAATACTTGATATTTATGTTTCCTTTCTATTTTATTTTCCCTAGAAAGTAGTTAAATTTATTTGAGGTATACCTCGTTGGTGATATTTGTTTTTACTGGACATTGGTGGTTTCAGCTTCCGAGGATCATGATCAGGTCCATTTAGTGCATAACCCAGCCAAAGGTTCTTATATCTCTTATACTACTCGTTTGTTTCTCATATTTCTGTGATTCTGCTGTCTGACTGAAGACTTTTTTTAATCTCTCTCGCCTATTCAATCAATTTAGCTAAGGAGAAGGCAGCCCAAGAGAAGGCTGCCAAAGAAGAAGCTGAAGAGGAGGCAGAGGCAAACAAGAAGAGACACTTGAATTTGGTGTTCATTGGACATGTTGGTAGGCCATCTACTTGATGAATTCTTTCACCAATTCAATTTTCTTAATGTAGTTTCCGGTGAAGTCTGTTCCAGTTTAGGTCATCGCAAGAAAGTTTCCTTTTGTAGGCTCATGGTTTCAATAGATTTGATATTCACATGGCCACTTTCTTTTTTTTTTCTAGATGCTGGAAAATCTACAATTGGAGGGCAAATTCTCTTCCTTAGCGGTCAGGTGGACGACCGACAAATCCAAAAGTATGAAAAGGAAGCAAAAGAAAAAAGTAGAGAAAGCTGGTAAGTATCCAAACTGATAAGGAATGCTTATGTTTAATTTTCTGTTTCCATAAACTTGTTATTGCCTTCTTTTCTAGGTATATGGCATATATAATGGATACAAATGAAGAAGAGAGGGCCAAGGTACTTCCTGAGTTTTTATTAATGTTTCTTTGTTTGCTATAAATGTGTGTGTAGTATTCCCAGCAATGTTTATGGTGATTCTGAACTTTTCTATGTGGTATGGCTTACATTGACAGGGTAAAACAGTTGAAGTTGGAAGGGCTCATTTTGAAACCGAGACCACTAGATTTACAATTCTGGATGCTCCGGTAAAGATCAACGTATAGTAATAGTTTTTATTCATGTCTTTCATGTCAAGTATAGTGTTCTAATTCTCTTTTGCTTTTTGAACTTTTAGGGTCACAAGAGTTATATACCAAATATGATTAGTGGAGCATCTCAAGCGGACATTGGTGTGCTGGTTCGTCAATACTATGTTAATTTGTTTTGATTCCTTACTGTATCATTTGTCTTTCGTAGGAAATCTATTAATTTCCCTGCCTTCTCTCTGTTTTAGGTGATATCGGCTCGTAAAGGTGAATTTGAAACAGGATTTGAGAAGGGTGGTCAGACACGTGAACATGTTCAACTCGCAAAAACGCTGGGCGTGTCAAAGCTGGTGGTTGTTGTGAACAAGATGGATGATCCAACAGTAAACTGGTCGAAAGATAGGTACTTTCAAAAGCCTTTCTAATCCCTGGAACTGTTGATTTTCATATATCTTTCCGTTATCCTCGTATATATCATATATGTACTATTACGCAGGTACGATGAAATAGAACAAAAAATGATACCATTCCTTAAATCCTCTGGCTACAAAACAAAGAATGGTATGCAGTGAACTACATTCGTGACAAATGAGCTATGGTCAAATTGAATTTTTAATGTTTTTTTGTTACTCCTTTGTTTTGAAGATGTTGTCTTCCTGCCTGTATCTGGTCTAATGGGGATTAATATAGACAAGAGTATGGCTCGGAACGTTTGTCCTTGGTTCAGCGGCCCTAGCTTTTTTGAAGTCCTCAATGCTATTGAAGTTCCGTCACCGGATCCTAATGGTCCATTCAGGTGAACCGTCAATGCCGCTTTTTCTTATTCTTTTTTTCATTCGGGTGTGTATTTTTTAAAATACCATTTGATGCATTCATGAAATCCCGTTTATCAATGTTGCTTTTTGACTATAGCATCCATATACCATCTGCACCACATACAACAACTTTGAAATATGTGTTGTTCTGCTTATGTGCTTTAGTAGAATATATGTCTATGGTTTTTTTTCTAATTTTTTTAAGTTGAAATGAGAATTATTGTTTATAAACTTATTTTTGTAGGATTTTGACTGTTAACCCGATTTGATCTTATGACTTGAATAGGATGCCCATTATTGACAAATTCAAAGACATGGGGACTGTTGTAATGGGAAAGGTGGAATCTGGCAGCATTCGGGAGGGTGATTCCTTGATTGTTATGCCAAATAAGGTACTTTCCAATTGTCTTCTCTCGCATAATTATATATAATTGCCAGCTCATCGTCTTCCTAATAACTATCATCTTCCAAATTAGGAACACGTTAAAGTTGTTGCTATATATTGCGATGAAGATAAAGTTAAGCGTGCTGGACCGGGTGAGAATTTGAGAGTCCGTATAAGTGGCATTGAAGACGAGAATATCCTTGCAGGTTTTGTTTTATCCAGCACGGGTGAGTATGATGAATTTTAACGTCGTTTTTGTTGGTATCTCGAATCATAGCCTTCTCTTTTTGTAGTGGTACTGATTTGTAATTTTTCTTTGTTTTCTGTTGCAGTAAAGCCTGTACCTACCGTTACTGAGTTCGTTGCGCAACTACAAATCATTGGGCTGGCTGAGAAAGTAAGCACATTTTCTTCTGAAATATCAGCTTTTGAGTATAGAGTACTTAATAGTGTTTGGTTCTTACAATACAATTCTAATCCCTGGAGTCATATCATTATTTCTGCTCCTGTAGGAGATTTTGACAGCTGGTTACAAGGCTATTCTTCACATTCATGCGGTTGTCGAGGAATGTGAGATAATGGAACTGATAAGCCAAAATGATATGAAGACGAGGGAACCCATGAAAAAAGTTAAAATTCAGTATGTGAAGAACGGTGATGCTGTTGTCTGCCGTATACAGGTCTGACTCTTTCTTTTTGCCTTTCTTTCTTTCAATATTTTATTTATAGCCATATATTTTCGTGTGCTAATCTAAGAAAAAGTGAAATATTACTTCGTTTCATTTGAGCTTGTTACAGTGTTTTTTGTGTTCATACCTGTTTTGGATGTGTTTGTGTGATTTTCTATTTGCCTATTGCCTGACAAGAGAGATAAAAAGTTTACATTTTCCGTTAGATGGATTGTAACTGATACTGTTGTTGCAAAGCTTACCAGAAACATTGAGAGCATTGGCACGATATTTCAGTTCAACATGTTCATGAGCCAGTTATCAAGTTTTTCTAATCCTATTCTATGCTGTCCATTGCTGTAGGTTACCAATTCAATCTGTATTGAAAAATTCTCAGATTTCCGGCAACTTGGAAGATTCACTCTACGAACTGAAGGTAAAGATTGTCTAGACTTATATCAAAATGCTATGCCATATAGTATCGTCACGCATCTTAGCATTTTAGTTTATGTGCATGGTTTACAAATTTATTTGGGGCCTCTCTCACTACAGGGAAAACAATTGCTGTTGGAAAAGTGACTGCGCTCTCAGGTGCTTACTCAAGCGCTTGATCCCAATTTTGTGAGGAAAGGGTGAGTGGCTATGTCTTAAGATTTCAATGATTTGCCACCATTAAAATTGTCGAAACATTCAATCTGACTGAGCCGGTTTCTGGTTCTTTGAACTGCAGGAGACGGCTTTCGAGTTGCACCAAGAGGAGGGGTTTAGAAAAATGCTTCTGATCAAGGAATCTGGAGTTCCCTACAAATCTTAGTCCCATTTGTATAGTGAGATTTGAGAGTTACTGCTACAGAGAGGTGTAACCTGAGACCGTTTTTTTGAATAATTTAAGAGCTAGAAAGAGTATTTCTTATGACGAACATGTGAGTTTTTACTTCTTTTAAAGCTAAATTTTGCAGTTACTACTATTGTTATTACATTACCCTTTTAGCTACTATTGTTCCTTGATGATGCTTGTCATCAAAGTACCTTGTTTTTTCTCCATGCGACCTGACTTTAGGGTTTGGTTTGCATTGGTCCTTTGACAAGTGCGTGCTTCTAAGTTCAGCTAAGTAGTGGCTGAGAGTAAGCAAGCTACGTTCTTACATAATTCGAATAAGGATTGAAACTTAATAAGGGTTAACATTAGTCACCATGAACTCCAGTGAATTGAGTTTCACAGTGAAACTTACATACACTAATTTGATGTAAAACTCGTTTATGTAATGTGTTCCCTAGACCCAAAAACCTGTTCTGTGTCCTGAAAAAATCTCCCAACTTCACTGACAAGTAAAAGTGTATCGAAACAACTTCAAATTTTATTATCACAACAAAAACACCGACAATGTTTAATAGAACCAACAAAATTACAAAAACAACATAACGAAACAATTATTGGAGTACAGACTTACAAGACGTTTAAAGAAACAACATGAGAGAGATGATAATGAGAACAGTTATGATGCCACCGGGATAGTTCGACCGAGCTTTTCCATGAACCATATGTGTCGTTTGTGTGAAGTGAAGAAGATATATCCGATCACCAGTCCGCAGAATACACCAGGTCCGAAGGCTATTGCAGCAGCTATCCAGCTCAACAATTCTTCCGACTCTTCGGATGAAAATTCCTCGGATTGTTGTGAATCTTCCGATGTAGAATTTGGAGCATGGATATCTCTGCAGATTTCCTCGAGACCATAGAGTCCAAGATTGTCCTCGAATGACGAACAATGTTGCCTTTGAAACTGAGTGCTTCGTGGAACTGGACCTTGGAGAAGGTTGTGGGAGAAGTCCAAGTATGACACGAAGGAGAGGCTGGCAAGATCGCGAGGAATATTACCCGAAAGCTTATTGTGAGAGAGGTCTAGTGCTTCCAGGTTTGTTATATTTTCCAAGGATGGAGGGATACTGCCTGTGAATGCATTTCTTGAAAAGTTGACATGACGCAATTCCTTCAACAAGCCAAGTGATTTAGGGATCCGTCCCGTAAATTTGTTTCCAGAAAAATCGATGGCTTTAAACATATACAAGATCTGTGGAAACTTTGTGTCTACACCTTTATACATCATATCCATCGAATCTCCCGCCATGTACGCCATAAATGTGTTTATGCCGTCACTTGACGTTAAATTTTCCTTTTCCCCCATCGATGACATTTCACGCCAGTTCACAAAATAGTCTTGTGGCAATGTTCCATTGAAGCCATTATGCGATACGTCGATGACTCGCAGACTCGGAAACCCAAAATGTGAAGAGACTGGACCATAAAATGCATTTGATCCGAGAAACAGAATACTTAACTCCCCCAAAGAATTCAACCAAGATGGAAACGTGTCCTTAAACTTGTTTCCTTTCAGATTCAAATATTCCATAGACTTGCAGTTGATCAAAGACCTTGGAATCTTCCCCGATAACTGGTTACGGCTAACGTCTAGCGACCGTATGATAGACTTTAGTTATCCAGAAAGATTGTAACCACTTGTAATTTCCTTTATTGAATGAATGAAAGAGTTACAGCTTTGATTGAGAATTGATCTACACTCTCATGTCGAGCAAGTATCAATCTCCAGTCTCATAACGACTGTGAAGAAGAGACTCATAACGTCTACAACTTACAAATACAAAGCATGACCAACTGAAAACTACTAACAAACTATTTAATACTTTCCACTCTAAGCTCAGCTGAATCGTAACCGCCAACCCTCTCTTCCCACTAGAGTCTTTGCTTACTCTTCCAGCTGATGCTCCCTCTCCTCTTCACTTCCTTCACCAACTCCTCCTTTCTTCTTACGTACATAAGCTCTCTTGTACCTATCAATACTCCCCCCAACGAAATCCAGCTTGCCCTCAAGCTGGTAAGATGGAAACTGAATACAGAACTCATCATACAACACCCATGAATTCTCCAAAGAAGGACGATCCACCCACTTGACCAATAGCTCCAATTGACCCTCCACATTATACCTTTTGTCTAATACATCCTCTGGATAAATCACCTCATCTACTTCAGTAATACTCCCTGGAGGTAAAATCCGACTCTGATCATGCACACCCACCACCAACTTTAACTGAGAGACATGAAACACCGGATGAATACGCGCCTCAGCTGGTAACTGTAGTTTATACGCAGCCTTGCCCACCCTCGCTAAAACTCTGTACGGACCATAGAACTTCGCAGCCAGCTTCTGACACACCCGCTTAGCAACCGTCTTCTGCCTATACGGTTGTAGCTTCAGATAGACCATATCACCCACCTCAAACTCCACATCACGACGCGACTTATCAGCCTGATTCTTCATACGCTGCTGAGCCTTTAAAAGGTTATTCTTCAAATGTCCTAACATCTCATCTCTAGCTCGTAGAGCTGTTTCCAATTCATTATTGGTAGTTGATCCCTCTTCAAAACGTACCAGAGTTGGTGGATCACGACCGTAGACTACTTTAAATGGCGTTGCTTGCAACGACTTATGGTAAGTTGTGTTATACCACAACTCAGCCCACGCCAGATAAGAGCCCCAAGACCTTGGATGAGACGAAGAGAAACACCGTAGATACGTCTCCAAACATCTATTTAACACCTCCGATTGACCATCCGTCTGAGGGTGAAAAGCAGTACTATACTTCAAATTCGTACCTGCTAAACGAAACGTCTCCGTCCAAAATGTACTGAGAAAAATCCTGTCACGGTCCGATACAATACTCCGAGGAAATCCATGTAGCTTCACTATCTCAGAAACAAACCGTTTAGCAACATCCAAAGCGGTAAACGGATGCTTCAATCCCACAAAATGAGCATACTTACTAAGGCGATCAATCACCACCAAGATCACATTCATGCCATTTGATGTAGGTAACCCTTCTATAAAATCCATTGTCACATCTTCCCAAATCTTGTCAGGAATGGGTAATGGCTGAAGTAATCCCGCCGGAGACAAAGTCGAATGCTTATGCGTCTGACAGACAGCACACGCAGCCACATAGTCTTGAATAGTTTTGTACATTCCCGCCCAAAAGAATGAAGCTTGTACTCTCTTCAAAGTCTTTAACACCCCTGAGTGACCTCCAAGCTTACTGTCATGAGCTTCATTCAAAATTACTTCAATAAACCTGGATGACTTAGGTATTACGAGTCGTCTTTTCGACCACAGTCTCCCATCGATCACCACATATTTGCTCGATGTTAACTCCCCTGAACTCAACTGAGATATAATCAACTGTATCTCCTGATCCTCTTGTATCTCCTTGAACAAATCTTCCCACTGCAGCACCACTGGAACAGTCAGAGCCAGTAATAGAGACGACACTGACATATTACGAGATAATCCATCCGCAGCTGTGTTATCCTTTCCTGGCTTATAAAAAATCTCAAAATCAAAACCCAAAAGCTTCTGCAACCACTTTTGATATTCCAAATTAATCTCCTTTTGTTCCAAAAGAAACTTCAAGCTTCTGTGGTCTGTACGCACATGAAATTTCCTTCCCATCAAATAATGCTTCCACTTGCGTATAGCCATCACCACTGCCATCAATTCCCTCTCATACGCTGGTTTTAATTGTTCTCTCTCTGTTAAAGCATGGCTGAAAAAAGCTATAGGATGATTGTTTTGCATTAAGACTGCACCCAAACCCACTCCAGAAGCATCAGATTCCACGACAAATATCTGATCAAAATCTGGCAGAACCAACACCGGTGCATTAACCATCGCATTCTTCAAGTTATCAAACGCAGTCTGTGCTTCCATAGACCATTCAAATTGATCACGCTTCAACAGATTCGTGAGTGGTCGTGCAATCACTCCATACAAACGAACAAACTTCCTGTAATACCCTGTTAAGCCTAAGAATCCACGCAACTGTCTCACAGTCTTTGGAATAGGCCAAACCCTCATCGCCTCTGTCTTTGCAGGGTCCGTAGCAACCCCTTTTTCAGATATCAAGTGCCCCAAATAGTCCACCTGTGACACGCCAAAAGTACACTTCTTCTTGTTGGCAAACAACTTTTGATCTCTCAACACACCTAACACCTCCTCCACATGAGCAACATGATCCTCCAATGTTCGACTATATATCAATATATCGTCGAAGAACACTAATACAAACTTCCGTAAAAAAGGCTTGAAAATCTTGTTCATCAATGCCTGAAATGTTGCAGGAGCGTTAGTAAGGCCGAAAGGCATTACTAAAAACTCGTAGTGTCCCTCAATAGTGCGGAACGCAGTCTTCGGAATGTCTGATTCTACCATCCTGATCTGATGATAACCAGAACGCAAATCCAATTTAGTAAAGAAAGAAGCGCCATAAAGCTCATCCAAAAGCTGATCAATGACTGGTATAGGGTACTTATCAGCCACTGTAGCTCTGTTCAGAGATCGATAATCAACACAAAACCGAAAGGAGCCATCTTTCTTCTTTACTAAAAGTACTGGACTTGAAAATGGGCTCGTACTCGGTCGAATGATACCCGCCTGAAGCATTTCAGAAACCATCTGTTCCATCACTAACTTGCTTGCGTGAGGGTACCTATAAGGTCTGACCGAGACAGCTGATACACCAGGAACTAATGTGATTGCATGCTCTTGTCCACGAAGTGGAGGAAGAGTCGTTGGAATAGCAAACACATCTTCAAATTTCAGCAACAGTTCCGAGAGTTGTGGTGTGATAACAGGAGTCGTGGATGTAACTATAGAAGTAGTAAGCAGTGCTTCTCTTCCTGCTGTACCACTTGTATAGACCGGAGACAGGGACTTGAAAGAGAACTTCGTGACATGTAACATTCTATCTCCTACCAATGTCACTTTGTTCCCTTGATAGACAAAGGAAAGGATCTGCTCCTTCCAATCCACTTCACATTTGCCTAACGTTTCAAGCCACTGCACACCAAGTATAACATCAACATTTCCCAAGTCGAGAGAGATGAAGTCTGAGGTGAAGTTGGTTTGATTTAGTTGAAATGTAACTGCTTTGCAAACTCCCCACGCATTAACAGTTACACCATTTCCCAACAACACCGCCAAGCTACTGTCATCATGAGTCTGCAGTTGTAGCTCGGTCACAACTTCTGGTGATATGAAGTTGTGAGATGCTCCACTATCAAGCATAACTATCACCTCTCTGTTATTGATAAGTCCACGCAGCTTTGTCGTCTTAGGAGAATCAATTCCCAAGTAAGAGTTCAACGACAAAGTGTGCAAAGTCTGTGAACACTCCACTTGAGGCTTCCAGTCATCATCATCGTCACTATCAATGACCTCCAATTCCAAGCCGTTGATGACCGTAAGAACTCTCATTTCTTTGTGTGGACAAACTGCTCTATGCGCTGGGGTCCAAGGAGCTTTGCATCGAAAGCAAATCTTCTCCTTCCGCATCCTGTCTAATTCAGCGTCTGAATGTTGCAATCTTGGTCTCATATTGGTACGTTGTGGTGCCACATTCTCCTTATTAGCCACCGCATCTCTTTTCACATTCTCCACAGGTTGCTTGTTGTGATACGTAGCTGCACGAGATCCCGACGTCTGTCGTTGATAGCCTCCCCGCCCTTCACTAGCGGCCGAGCCAATCACACTACAGAATGTCGTACTCTGCATCCTCAACACCGCTAACTTGTGTTGTGTTAACGTCACCGGTTCCTTCATTCGGATAACTTCCTTCATATCCGCCTTTAAGCCATTGAAAAACACTCGAATCAGATTTTTCTCATCCACCCCCGTGACTTGGTTCCGCAAGGCCTCAAATTCATTCACGTAATCCTCAATCTCCCCTTCTTGTTGAATACGGAACAATCTAGCCGCTGGATCATTATCTATTGGACCACTGAACCTGTCAAGCATACGCTCCGTAAACTGTTCCCAATTCAAGAAAGGCTCGTTCATTACTTCGCCATTGAACCACTGTAACACCGGACCTTCCAAGCTTAAAGATACCAACTGCAGCTTCTCCTCCTCATTATAGTTACCAAACCTGAAGAAACGTTCAACACGCGATATCCAATCGAAAGGCAACGCCCCAGAAAACACAGGCATATCGATTTTACGCAACATCTTATCTCGATTCGGAAGTAAACCATTGATTCCCCGATAACCTAACTGCGTTGGAGATCTTTCCGTTTCAGAGATCGGAATCGGTACCTGAACATGTTGAGGACTCGAAGATGATGCAATCTCCTTTCCCGGACGTTGATTGAATAACGCGACGTCCTCCAATCTGCTCAAGACGTTAGAAATGTGATCCATCTGCTTCTCGATTGCTTCGAACTTCGAAGTCGATTCGATCGCCATGTTCTCGATCTTCTTCTCCACCGAATCGAGCTTCTTCGTCGTCACTCGATCACTCTGAGCTAACTTCTCGTAGTTGAGCTTAGCGAGCTCAACCTCCTCAAGAATCTGTTGTAACTCTATCGGTTTCACAGGCTCGATCGTCGTCGATCGTTCCCGCTCTGCGCCGTTACGCGTTTCCACCATCGTCTCTGTTCGCGGTGGTTCCGATCGAGTTTCGCCGCACCAATGATAGACTTTAGTTATCCAGAAAGATTGTAACCACTTGTAATTTCCTTTATTGAATGAATGAAAGAGTTACAGCTTTGATTGAGAATTGATCTACACTCTCATGTCGAGCAAGTATCAATCTCCAGTCTCATAACGACTGTGAAGAAGAGACTCATAACGTCTACAACTTACAAATACAAAGCATGACCAACTGAAAACTACTAACAAACTATTTAATACTTTCCACTCTAAGCTCAGCTGAATCGTAACCGCCAACCCTCTCTTCCCACTAGAGTCTTTGCTTACTCTTCCAGCTGATGCTCCCTCTCCTCTTCACTTCCTTCACCAACTCCTCCTTTCTTCTTACGTACATAAGCTCTCTTGTACCTATCACCGTAACTTGGTGGCATTGGTAAAGATGTCTGGAAGGAATCCGCTAAAGTTATTGTCTCTTAGAATTATATCGCCAAGAGAAGCAGTACAATTCATCAAACATGAAGGAATAGAACCAGAGAGATGGTTGTTTGACAGATCTAAGAAGCTCAATGATGTAGACTTACATATCCATTGTGGAATTAGTCCTTGGAGTGAATTTGAACCAATATCAACGTAATGAACTGGTCCTTGTAATGAATTTGAACTAAGATCGGAGTCACTTCCGTTGACGATAACTTGCAGTGATTCCTCAAGGCTACTGAAAGAATTATGAGAAAGCTTTAAGGTAGACAGCCTCCGCAAGAAACTTGGTACTTGACCTTCCAACTTATTGTAAGAGAGATATAGATCACTGAGGGAAACTAATTGGGACATAGATCTAGGGATTGGCCCAATGAAACTGTTGTTGCTAAGATCTATAAAGTCTAATTTGAGAAATCGAGATATATCTTCTGGGATTGGTCCGTCAAAGTTGTTAGAAGCAAGGTCTAGATATTGTAAGGCAGACGATAATGAGGATGTATTCCCAAACTCTAAGGGTCCCTCGAACTGGTTTTCACTCGAAGAAACCACTTGTAAGGAAGGAATTGTAAACAGAGATGTAGGGAAAGTCCCCGTTAAAGAGTTCCAATTCACTCGAAATGTCTCCAAGTTATGGAGTCCACTCATGTTAGATGGAAGCTTGGATTTGATGTGATTATCGGAAATGTCAAAATAGGACAGGCTGGTTAAATTTGATAGTATAAGAGGTAAATCTCCACCGGAGAATTTATTACCTGTGAGAAGTAAATCGGACAGCTTGTTGAAATTGGCAAATGAACTAGGAATGGTACCATTCAGCTTATTTGAGTAACAGCTCAAAATTGTTAGCTGGTTTAGGTTGCCAATTGAAGGCGGAAATTCACCCATCAAGCCATGATTGTCACTAAGATCAAGAACTGTGAGACGGGACAAGTTTCCTAGGGAAGATGGAATTTTACCTTCTAAATCATTATGAGAGAGGTCAAGAAAACTGAGATGAGAAAGGTTTCCTATAGAGGATGGAATTTCACCTGTCAGGAAATTATTATCAGAAATGTTAAGATGTCTGAGATGGGAAAGGCTTCCTAGTGAAGAAGGAATCTCTCCTATGAGATCGCAACTGTAAAGGATTAGGTGCTGAAGATATTGGAGTTTTAAAAGACTAGTGTTTGCTTTCAAAGAGCCATTGAGAAAAGTGTTCTCAAGGAAGAGTGATATCACCTCACTGGAATTAGTGTTGCATGTGACACCTTTCCAGGAACAGTGATCACTGCTCGTGTTCCACGAACTAAAAGGGGCTTCAGAAGGAGCATATGGGTCTGATGTGTTGAACGGGAACTCGTTTTTGAACTCCAAAAGAGCATCCCTTTGGTGCGCATGAGAAGCAAGAGTGTTGAATATAATGGAAAGAAAGAAGATGAAGAAAAAAGATTGGTTCGGAATCATCATCTTTCTTCTTTTTTGGTTTCTGAAGTTTGTGTGGTAAGTGATGAGTTGTGTATGGCTTATGGGGCTCATTTAAAGAGCTTTGGCTTCCAAGTCTTGCTTCAACTCTCTTGTTGGATTTTTCAGTTGATCTGTCAACTCTTCTGTGATCCCCACTTGGCTCATAAGTCTAAAACGTTGACTCATCCCCTCCTCTGATTTGCGGCACGGCATTATTTTAAGCCACTTCAATTATTGTGGTTTTTATATAGACATGACAATAACATTCTTCGATAGTCAATATTTGACGCATTGGATATGGACGCTTTGCCCACCATCTCTATCATTCTCATGCTGTCATCAGAAAATAATAACAGTAATATTTGTAAACTCACGATACTACAAGCTTTCTCTAGAGTTTTGAGATCAGATTTGGATTGATTGATCTATTCAATCTTCAAACTAAAAAAAATTCTTCTAATATATGGCGGCCCCAAAATGTATAATTGATCCGTTGACATGTAAAAAGGAGTAGCAACAAAAGGGTTTGGAACTCTTCAAACCACGCCAAAACCAAAAAGAGAAACATATGCCCGCAGTGGTCATTCGCGTTTTGAAGATAATCACGATCGCTGTGAAATTGTCTTTGCAACGACGTTCTTTCACAGCTTACAGGTAACCCTTCCTGCAAAATCGCAGCTCTCAGTAATCTCTCATTGCCCTTTACTGGTGGTGTGCACATAGTTCTACACAAACATTAGTTCACATGGCTACTCAAACCAACTTCGGTCCATGTAGCTAAAGAGATTGCAATGAAAAACAAAGCGATTTGACTAGCGTGTGTGTGATTAGTGATTACCTTCAAGAGTTTCTGTACAAACCCCAACAGCATCACTTGGCCCAAACACCTGAAAACGGATGCAATAGTAAAATTGTATGAGCAAACTTTTAATATAAAAAACGAAGAGGATGTTCTTATTGTGAACTGCAAAAGAAGCAATTATGAGCTTACTTCCCACAATCCATCGCAACCAAGAATCATGAAGTTTTCTTTTCTTAGTTAACTCAAACGCATGAATGTCTGGAGTTGCAATGACGCCAAACTGGAACCAATCACTTTTGTTAGAATTTTCAAGTGAAGACTAATATCTGGACTAGCAATGATAAGAAGCTAGCTAGGGTGTTCAAGAACATGTCGCACAGAAGAGCTAAAATGTCAGAAGGCTTATGAGCTCCTTCTTGAATTGACGATAACCAAAAGCCCTAGAAACCTCAAGACGCCCTTGTAACCGTCCATTTGAGCTCACACCACCACCTGACTGCGAAACTCAGATAACCTTATTAACAGAGCATGTGGTACTCAAATTAGTGTGATATCACTGCCTTGCTCATCATAGAGAAAAACCTTTTGAATGCGAGAACGCTCCTATGGGTAAATAGCTTTATGCTCTCTCGTCAAAACAATTGCTTTGAACGGATTACATGCTTCGAGTGAAATGCTTATATACTCTTAATGAGCCAAAAAGTGATCTAACATACTCTTAAGAATTTGACATACTTTTTACTCTTAATAAAATAATAGATTTCCAATTTTACTTTTAAGTTTTTCCTCTCATTTGAAAATTCAAATTTTAAATGTTAGGTATCAGATTCGAATTTTAAATTTTAGTAAAACTAAAAACCAAATTGAACCAAGTTTCACCATTTGTCAAAATACACTTGGTATAACTATGCCATAGTTTTACCAAATTATACCTCGAAAATGGTATAACTTAGTATAATTAGATTCTAGTGAAAGTTTCATTAAGTTGTACAATTTGGTGAAACTATAAACTAATTATATCAAGTTATACAGTTTATCACGAAAATGACGCGAATGATAGGTTGAAAGGAAGAAGAAGATACGGAAGAGAAAAAGAAAAATATCTAAGAACAAAAGAAAAAACTGAGCAACTAAAGAAAAAAGAAACTCGAAAAAGAGATTTGGATGAAAGAATGAAAGAGAAGAGAGAAAGAAAGAAGATGATAGAATGAAAGATAGATCTAGATCTGTAGAGATAAGGAAGATAATTAGGTTTAATGGTATGGTGTGTAAATAACTAGATTCATTAAAAAAATATTGGAATTTTAATTAGATTTCGAATTAAAAATAAATGAAAATAAATTGAATTATTGATGGAGAGTATCTCAGAACTTTTTTTCCACTCAGGAGTACAGGAGCATTTGATTTGTGAACACTGGAGAAAGGTTTAGTAAGTCCATGTAGAAATAGAGTCATTATAAATGAGTAACGACCTGTCATCCCAGAGTTATACCTTTTGTTCAACTATCCACATACACACTGCTGTGGCGCCATCTTGCCATCCTCCTGCGCCAGACACAAAGGTCATGATGAAGAAGAAAATTGAATCAACTCAGCGACTCTGTGAAGGAGATATCAGCAAAGCACTGAACACCCGAGATAAAAAGTTCAGACATTCCTGCGAAGAAAACTTGTCACAAATTACCTGAAACACTTTCTTGTAGGAACAACTCGTCGGTTTCCGAAAACCTGGTAACAAAGTTGTGTTAATAGCCACAATGAAATGATTAGATAGCTTCAAAAGGACGTAGGAAATGAACTTATATACCATCAAGTATGGCCTTCTTAGCAATTTTGATGTCCATCTGAAGCAGCAGTTGAAATTTGGATCCTACATTTTTGTTCACATGGAATTCAAACCGGGTCGGGTTATTTACTTGAAGGAGAATCATCGACATGTGGTGGATGCTCAAAAGGACGAGACTTTCTGCTGTTCTCCCGATTTCATGTTGATGTAATGTGCATACTTATAATTTGTCTAAGTGGACAGAACTAAACTAGTATGCTCTGCTTATGTGTGATATCCTAATATATCAGTTTGATGCTGTAAAATTGGGAAACCTTCGTCCGAGTTTCAAGGAGAATAGAGGCACTGTTACAGCTGGAAATGCCTCTAGCATAAGGTCCTCCTCCTAGTTGATCCTACTAGATATTATCATCTAGAGTTTTTATCTTCTGTTTTTTTTTCTGAAGTAATGTTTTTTTTTGTTGTCCCTTTGACAGTGATGGTGCAGCTGCACTTGTCCTAGTGAGTGGAGAGAAGGCGATTCAGCTAGGACTTCAAGTACTTGCAAACGTTAAAGGTCATGGTGATGCAGCTCAGGTACATTACCTAAAATATATTATTATTGGCTTATTGCATTCCCTTCTTAGATACTATGTTAGATGTCTTATTCCTTTCACTAAGTGAGGCCCAAAACCCTGCAGGAACCAGAGTTTTTCACAACTGCTCCTGCTCTGTGCAATACCAAAAGCTATTGCACATGCTGGTATGGAATCTTCTCAAGTTGACTGCTATGAGATCAATGAAGCATTTGCAGTAAGAAAAACTGCCTTCTTCCCTCTAAAGAATAGACAAACATTTGTTGTGATGGCCACTTTTTACTAAACTACTTTTTTGGCAGCTTTTAGTTCGATGTAAAACTCGTTCGGACAAGAATTATGTAGTGTGTTCTCGTCTGTGTCCTGAAAAGGTCCTCCAACTTCACAGAAATAAAATAAGATTATATGATGTTTTTTTTTTTTTTTTTTTTTTTGATTAACCTGGAGGGACTTCCACTCCCAGGGGCCAACCCCTCGGCGCGAGGCGGACCATTTGGTACTATGGGGAATTAGATACCCCAATTGCCTGGCCAGCGGTTCGAACCCGGGTGCGTATTGGGACCGAAGCTCCCTCAACACCACCAGACCAACCCCGCTGGTTAAGATTATATGATGTTTACCGTAACAACCAATGTTTTAAAAACCATAGCGGTTACTAAGCACTTGATAGAAGACTAGACGAGGCGGATTATTTGGGGCAGGCGAGACCTAGGTCTAAACAAATTTATTAATTTATTTTATACATATTATACATTTATGTGATATAATTTAGTTTTTAAGTTAAATTATAAGATTATTGTAATGAATTACAAAATTAAATATACAAAACCAAAAAAAACTAGAAAAAATTGTAAATTTATAATAATTTTATTGTTTAATTTAACATATGTAAAACAAATTTAGATAGCTTTAAACTTATTTTAACCGATTTTGAAACAATTTAAACTAATTTGAATCGTGTATATAGGTAAAAGTCGGATTTTACAAAAATTGTTTTAGATATAATCGAGTTGCCACCTAGGCGGACGTTTAGAAATTTTAGAACCTTGATAATAACAATAACACCAACACTTTAATAGAACGAAAACTCAAAACGGAAATTGCAAACACAACATTTTTGACGAACCACTTATTAGAAGTACAGACTTACATGACGATTAAAGAAACAAAGTTGAGAGTGATGCACTTAACGAACAGTGATGATCCCACGGGGATGGTTTTGACGAAACTTCTCCATGAACCATATGTGTTTGTGTGAAGTGAAGAAGATATATCCGATCACAAATCCACAGAACACACCAGGGCCAAAGGCTATTGCAGCTGCTATCCACTTCAACACTTCTTCTGATTCTTCGGATGAAAATTCCTCGGATTGTTGTGAATCTCCCGATGTAGAATTCGGAGCATGGATATCTCCGCAGATGTCCTCAAGACCATAGAGTCTAAGGTTGTCCTCGAAGGAAGAACAATTTTGGCTTTGAAACTGGGTGCTTCGTGGAACTGGACCTTGGAGAAAGTTGTGTGAGAAGTCCACGTATGACAAGAAGGAGAGCCTGGAGAAATCACGAGGAATAGCCCCTGAAAGTTTATTGTGAGAGAGGTCTAGTGCCTCAAGAGTTGTTAGATTTGCTAAGGATGATGGGATACTGCCTGTAAACTCATTTCTAGAAAAGTTGACATGGCGCAAATCCTTCAACAAGCCAACTGATTTTGGGATCTGTCCAGTGAATTTGTTTCCAGAAAAATCAATGGCTTTGTAGCCAAGAAAGATTTGTGGAAACTCTGTGTCTACACCTTTATACACCATATCCATCGAATCCCTGTAAATGTATGTTTTGCCAACGTATGTCGTATACATATTGTCGATGCCCATATGGTCAGGCAGCCATCCGTATCCCTCTTCTACCCACACCATTGACATTTCGTGCCACTTCACAAAATAATCTTGTGGCAGTGTCCCGTTGAAGCTATTGTGCGATATGTCAATGACTCGCAGACTTGGAAACCCAATATGTGAAGAGATTGGACCATACAATGCATTTGATCTGAGAAACAGAACTCGTAGTGATACCAAAGATCCCAACCAAAATGGAAACGTGTCATTGAACTTGTTTTCTTTCAGACTCAGATATTCCATAGACGTGCAGTTTATCAAAGATTTTGGAAGCTTCCCCACTAGCTGGTTACGACTAACGTCTAATGATCGTAACATGGTGGCTTTGGTAAAAAGATCTGGAAGGATTCCTGTTAGAGTTGGTGGTTCGAGTTGGTAGAGTTGGCCGGTTCGGTTCACTTGAGTTACTTGAGGAGAAAGATAGGTGTCGTTGAGATAAGTTTGAGTTGTGATAAGTACGAGTTTGTTGTAGAGAATATGTGTAGATATTGATACGAAGTATCTATTGTTAAGATACGTTCTGTAATGTATATATGCTCATCGAAGCTAATGAATACAACAACACGTTCTCAATACTTTCTTCTAAAGTGTGTCAGTAGAGGTGGTGGCACTTGAAGAACAAGGAACGTGGGATGTGACAGAACTTCCTAGAGGGAAGAAAGCTTTGGCTTGTATGTGGATTTACAAGTATAAATACAATGCTGACGGCACCGTAGAGAGACCAAAGGCTCGTCTGGTAGTATGTGGGAATAGACAAGTGGAAGGAGAAGATTATGAAGAAACGTTTGCTCCCGTTGCCAAGCTCACCACGGTGCGGACTCTGTTGGAAGTAGCGGCTGCAAAGAACTGGGAAGTGCATCAAATGGACGTACACAACGCATTTCTTCATGGAGACTTGAAGGAGGAAGTATATATGCAAATGCCTCCAGGTTTTCAAGCTACTGCGCCTGGTAAAGTGTGTCGACTGAGAAAGTCATTGTACGGCCTGAAGCAGGCACCAAGATGTTGGTTTGCAAAGCTGACTACAGCTCTGAAGAAGTTTGGGTTTGTGCAATCATACTCTGATTACTCTTTGTTCACATATGTTAAAGGAGAAAAATCGCTGCGAGTTTTGATATATGTAGATGACCTGATCCTAACTGGGAATGATGCGACGATGATGAACAAATTCAAAGTGTACTTGAACAAGTGTTTTAAGATGAAGGACTTGGGGAGAGCCAAGTACTTTCTGGGAATCGAGATAGCAAGAGGACCTGAAGGAATGTTCTTGTCACAACGGAAATATACTCTAGACATCATCACAGAAGCAGGACTGCTCGGGTGCAAACCGGTTTCGACTCCTATGGAACAAAATCACAAGCTGCTGGCTGATGTTGGACCGTTTTACAGCGATCCTGCAAGATTTCGGAGGTTTGTGGGGAAGCTAGTGTATCTCTCCATAACGAGACCTGAGCTCAGTTATGCGATTCATGTTCTGTCTCAGGTAATGCATAAGCCAAGAGTGGCACATTGGGATGCGGTAGTGAGAGTCTTGAGGTATCTAAAGGGTTGTCCAGGACAAGGGATCATGTTGAATGCTGTAAGTGATCTTCGTCTCCGTATCTTTTGCGACGCAGATTGGGCTGCATGCCCCAACACGAGGAGATCATTGTCATCATTTATTACACTGCTTGGTAACTCACCTATCTCCTGGAAAACCAAGAAACAAGACACGGTGTCACACTCTTCGGCTGAAGCGGAGTACCGGTCTATGGCTGCTGCGTTGAGAGAACTGAAGTGGTTGAAACGACTGCTAAGCGACATGGGAGTTCAGCATAAGGCGCCAATGGAGATGTTCTGTGACAGTAAGTCGGCTCTGTATATTGCAAACAATCCTGTGTTCCACGAAAGAACCAAACACATTGAATCGGATTGTCATAGTGTCCGAGACGCAATACAGGACCGACTGATTGTAACAAGGCATGTGCGCACGACAGAACAGTTAGCTGACATCATGACCAAGGCTTTGGGAGCTCCTGCATTCAACTACTTACTGTCCAAGTTAGGTGTTTGTAACCTGCACTCACCTACTTGAGGGGGAGTGTTAGAGTTGGTGGTTCGAGTTGGTAGAGTTGGCCGGTTCGGTTCACTTGAGTTACTTGAGGAGAAAGATAGGTGTCGTTGAGATAAGTTTGAGTTGTGATAAGTACGAGTTTGTTGTAGAGAATATGTGTAGATATTGATACGAAGTATCTATTGTTAAGATACGTTCTGTAATGTATATATGCTCATCGAAGCTAATGAATACAACAACACGTTCTCAATACTTTCTTCTAAAGTTTACAATTCCGCTCAACTTGTTGTTTCTCAAGTTTATAACGGCAACAGAAGCCGTGCGATTCATCAAACATGAAGGAATGGAACCAGTGAAATGGTTGTTTGACAGATCTAAGAAGTATAGTGATGTACACGTACAAATTTGTCGGGGAAATAGTCCTTGGAGTGAATTTGAACCAAGATCGAAGTTACATAGGAATGGAACTGAATCAGAACGACTTCCATTGACGACAACTTGCAATGATTCCTCGACGCTACTGAAAGAATTATGAGTAAGCGTCAAGGATTCCACCCCCCATAAGAAACTTGGTACTTGACCTTCCAACTTATTGTAGGACAGATCTAGATCATTGAGAGAGATTAATTTGGATATGGATCCAGGGATTGAACCAGTAAAACTGTTATGGCTAAGATCTAAAATTTGGAGCTTGAGAAGTCCAGTTTTATATTCTGGGATTGGTCCGTAGAAGTTGTTATAACAAAGTTCTAGAAAGTAGAACTCAGAAGATGCATTCCCAAACTCTAAGGATCCCTTGAATTGGTTCCCCTTCAAGGAAACCTCTTGTAATGAAGGAATCGCAAATAGAGATGGAGGGACAATCCCTACAAAGGAGTTTCCACTTGCATCAAATACCTCCAAGTTATGGAGTCCACTCATGTTATATGGAAGCTTGGATTTAAAGTGATTATTCGAAAGGGATAAATAGGACAAGCTGGTTAAATTTGGTAGTATAAGAGAAAAATCCCCACCAGAGAATTGGTTATCTGAGAGAGATAAGTGGGACAGCTTATTGAAATTGGCAAATGAACTAGGAATGTTACCACTTAAGTTGTTTGATTGAAAGCTCATAACTTTAAGCTGGTTTAGGTTGCCAATTGAAAGCGGAACTTCACCTCTCAAGTGATTATAACCAAGATCAAGATTTGTGAGATGAGACAAGTTTCCTATCGAAGATGGGATCTCACCTCCCAGCTCATTATAAGAGAGGTCAAGCTGCATGAGATGAGAAAGGTTTCCTAGTGAAGAAGGAATCTCTCCTTTGAGACTGCAACTGGCAAGGGTTAGGTGGTGAAGACGTTGGAGTTTTAAGAGACTAGTGTTTGATTTCAAAGAGCCATTGAAAAAGATACTGGTAAGGACAAGTGATATCACCTCATCGGAATTAGCCTTGCATGTGACACCTTTCCAGGAACAGTGATCACTGCTCGTGTTCCACGAACTTAAAGTGGCTTCAGAAGGAGCATGTGGGTCAGAGACTGATGCATTGAACGGGAACTCATTTTTGAACTCCAAAAGAGCATCCCTTTGGAGCGTAGGAAAAGCAAGAGTGTTGAAAATAAGAGAAAGAAAAAAGATGAAATAAGATTGGTTCGGAATCATCATCCTTCTTTTTTTTCACTTGAGTTTTGTGTGGTAAGTAATGAGTTGTGTAATGCTTATGGGACTCCTTTATAAAGAGCTTTAGCTTGGCAAGTCTTGCGTAAACTCTTTTTGGATTTTCAGTTGACTTGTCAAGTCTTGCGTAAACTCTTTTTGGATTTTTAGTTGACTTGTCAAGTCTTCTGTGATCAATGAATTGTCACTCACTCTCCCCCACTTGGCTCAGAAGTGGAAACCATCGACTCATTTCATCCCTCCCTCGGCAGCATGCCATTATTTTAAGCCAAAGTAATTGTGGTTTTTCTATTTGACGCATTGGACACGGAAGCTGAGTCCACAGTCCAGTTTCACAACCTGTCCACCGTACTCTTGCTATCATCAGAAAACTGTTAGGAAATATACGATCAAATTTGCGGAGTAAACCGAAATTTATGGGAGCGGGAAAACACACACGAAATTGTTAACGGAGTTCGGCCAATGTTGCCTCGTCTCCGGACCTGCTACAGATCTTTTATTATCAACCCGGGAAATTTTACAAGCTCTCAACTCACACCCAAACCCAAATACACTCAAGAAAATTACACTTAATTTTCTTATCAAAAAAGCTTAGCTCACAAGAAAGATATTTTTTTTTTCTTTTCTCTCTTGCTCACTCTCTTCTTCTCTTGTTCTCTCTTGCTTTGTTGATTTTGGGATGATCTTCCTCTTCATCTTACGTTGAGTATTTATAGAAGAAGCTAGGATATGTGAAAGCCACAAAGCCACAATTATTGACAAAATGAAGTTCCTCTTTTGTTGACTTCTTTGCCATCCTCACCGTCATCACCGGCCAACACAAAAAACGTGTCTTACAACTTACAATCTCCCACTTGAAGACTGATTTCAATCTGTCTTCACACCTTGATCAATGTAGCAGGTCTTCTCAGCTTATTACTCCAACAAGCCAACTGAGGTTGTACACAACCTCAGTTTATCATACGGCACGACCTTCGTCAGCATGTCTGCCGGATTCTTACTTCCTGGGATCTTCTCAAGCACCAACATTTCATCTTCTAATGCCGATCTGATGAAATGATACCGACGATGCATGTGCTTCGTCCGAGCATGGTAAACCGGATTCTTTGCCAAATCAATGGCACTCTTACTATCACAGTACAACACACTTTTCCTTTGGTCATGGCCTAGCTCTTCTAAAAAAGACTGTAGCCATATCATCTCTTTTGTTGCCTCCGTTACCGCAACGTACTCAGCTTCACAGCTTGATAGAGATACAATTTTCTGCAACTTTGAAACCCAACAAATTGCAGTACCGCCAAAAGTGTAAACATACCCGGTTGTGCTTTTTGTGCTGTCAACGTCACCTCCGTTGTCAGCATCAACATATCCCTGCAATCCCGTCTTAGATTTTGTGAAACACAGCGACAAGCTTGGATTTCCTTTCAGGTATCTGAAAACCCACTTGACGGTTTCCCAGTGTTCCTTTCCTGGATTGCTCATACATCTGCTGACGACTCCCACTGCATGTGCAATGTCTGGCCTTGTACATATCATCGCGTACATTAGGCTGCCTATAGCAGAAGCATATGGAACCTTATCCATATATGCCATCTCGTCTTCCGTCTTTGGAGACTGTTCTCTGGATAACCGAAAATGACTTGCCAGAGGAGTACTAACTGGCTTCGCGTCATCCATGTTAAACCTCTTGAGGACTTTTTTCACATACTCCTCTTGTGATAGCTTGAGACCTTCCTTACTTCTACTGATTCTCATCCCTAGAATCTGTCTTGCTTCTCCAAGGTCTTTCATCGCAAACTCTTCCGAGAGTTTCATCTTCAAGCTATTGATCTCATGCAAGTCTGCTCCTACTATCAGCATGTCATCAACGTATAGGAGCAGAATCAAGTAGGAATCTTCAAACTTCTTGAAGTAACAACAGTGGTCAGCTTCACACATCAAGAAACCGACACCTTTTATAAAGCTGTCAAATCTTTTGTACCACTGTCTTGGAGCTTGTTTTAAGCCGTACAAACTTCTTTTCAGCTTGCAAACAAGGCTTTCTTTCCCTTTGATCTCAAAGCCTTCGGGTTGCTTCATATAAATTTCTTCATCTAAATCACCGTGAAGAAATGTCGTCTTTACATCCATCTGCTGAAGGTGCAAATCTTCTTGTGCTACCAGCCCGAGAACCGTTCTAATGGTCACCAGCTTAACTACAGGAGAAAAGATTTCAGTGTAGTCGATGCCTTCTTTTTGTTGGAATCCCTTCACAACAAGCCTCGCCTTATAGCGTTTACTCCCATCAGGTTCTTCTTTTATTCGGTAGATCCACTTGTTATGCAATGCCTTTTTATTCTTAGGCAAATCTGCCAACTCCCATGTGTGATTGGATAACAACGAGTCCATCTCGTCATTCATTGCAAGCTCCCACTTGATCGACTCATCAACTTGCATAGCCTCTTCATAACATTCAGGCTCGCCTCTGTCCGTGAGCAGAATGTAGTTGAGCGATGGAGAAAATCTTACAGGCTTTCTGATGATTCTACTTAACCGTCGTAACTCCGTGACCGGTGTATATGGGGACCACTTCAGAATCATCACTCTCGTCAGCCTCGCCACTCTCTTCTTGAGAGATTTCTTCTTCTATTGATGTTGTATCCTGATATAACTCCGGTGTCGGGATATCTCCTAAGTCAACAGCTCCAGAGTCTGTTTTCTTCAAAACTTCTCTTAGCTTATCCTTGTACAACACTTCTTCGTTGAATACAACATTCTTGCTGCGGATGATCTTACGTTTTTCATCATCCCAGAAGTGGTAACCAAACTCCGTGTTGCCGTAACCGATGAAGTAACACTTCTTAGACTTGGAGTCAAGTTTACTTCTTGCAGCATCATCAACGTGAACATAAGCTAAACATCCAAACACCTTGAGATAAGAAAGGTTTACTTTCTTTCCGCTCCAAACTTCTTCAGGGATCTTGAATCCCAACGGTACAGATGGTCTTCTGTTTATTAAGAAGCTTGCGGTACTAATTGCATCTGCCCAGAACATCTTAGGCAATCCACAATGCAATCTCATGCTCCTTGCATGCTCATTCAAGGTTCGGTTCATCCTCTCCGCTATTCCATTCTGTTGAGGCGTTCCAGGAATAGTCTTCTCCATCTTGATTCCACTATCAGCGCAATATCTCTTGAACTCGTCGCTGATGTACTCTCCACCTATCAGACCTTAGACACTTCAACTTGAGATTCGTCTCCATTTCAACCATGGCTTTCCATCTTTTGAAAACCGAGAACACTTCATGCTTGTTCTTCATGAAGTAAACCCACACCTTCCTTGTGGAGTCGTCAATAAAGGTCACATAATAGTATGAACCTCCCAGCGATGCAACAGGAGCGGGTCCCCACACGTCAGTGTGCACCAGCTCTAACTTCTCAGACTTTGGCTTTCTTCCTCCTTTTGCGAAACTAACCCGTTTCTGCTTCCCAAGAATGCAACTTTCACACATCTGATGATCCACCGTCTTCAGCTCCGGAAGAGCCCCATTTTCTACCATGAGTTTCATCCCTTTCTCACTCATGTGCCCCAACCTACAATGCCACAACTTGGTTTGTTTGGCATTCTCAACAACAACAACAGTGTCTTGATAACTCGTCGTCATATAAAGAGTGCCTCTTTTATGACCTTTAGCCACCACCATTGAACCTTTCTTGACCCTCCAGGCTCCACCACCAAAGTTGACATCGTGCCCCGTATCATCAAGTTGACCTACTGAGATCAGATTTCGCATCAACTTTGGCACATGCCTAACCTTTGTAATCTTCCATACACGCCCGTCTGACATCTTCAAGTTGACATCTCCAATACCAACTATGTCCAAAGGCAATCCATCTGCAAGATATACCTTTTCGTAATTTCCCGCAACATAATTCTCCATAATGTTGTGGTGCGGCGTGGTGTGGAATGACGCTCCTGAGTCAAGAACCCATGAATCGACTGGGCTATCAACGTAGGATATTGACGCTTTGGTGGTACTTGTAGCTGCATCACGAGCTTCACATTTCATTGGGGAATCAACCGATACTACCAATGCATCGGCAATTTCACGTGTCACTGCATTGGCTCCGCCTTCCTTGTTGTCTTCTTTCTTCCGTGGTGCGCGACAATTCTTTTTAAAGTGGCCCGTCTTTCCACAATTCCAACACTCTTGTTTGAATTTCGACTGGCCCCGTCCATTCCTTGACTTTGATCTGCCATTTAGCCGGTTACTTCTGTCTTGGTTTCTACCTCTGTTTTCCACATTGAAAGCAGAGCTCGATGATGTCTCGCCTGAGTCTATCCTACGCACTTCCTCAGAAAGGATACGATCTCTCACATCATTGAATTTAAGCTTCTGAGTACCGACATAATTACTAACCGCAGCCCGCATTGGCTCCCAACTATTTGGCAGAGATGCCAACAAAATCAGTGCTCGCACTTCATCATCAAACTCGATTTCAACCGATGACTGTTGGTTGACAATTGTGTTGAATTCATTCACATGTGCGGCAACCATGCCTCCTTCTTCCATCTTCAAATGAAAGAGTTTCTTCATGAGAAACACCTTATTATTCGCCGAAGGTTTCTCATACATATCCGAGAGAACTTTCATGAGCCCTTCCGTGGTTTTCTCCTCCGCAACGTTGTGAGCAACGTTTTTTGACAGTGTTAACCTTATAACACCTAGAACTTGTCTATCAAGGAGCTCCCACTCATCCTGATCCATCTTCTCAGGCTTCTTGCTCAATGGTTGATGGAGCTTCTTTCCGTACAGATAATCTTCAATTTGCATTCTCCAGAATGCATAATCGGTACCGTCAAATTTAACGATACTGTGCGCCGAACCGTCTTCACCTCCCATCGTTTCTGGAACCACCGTGTTAAAAACACCTCCGTCGACAAACCGATGTTACCGACAAAATTCACTATTCACGAAACACTGTTCACGTGAATAGTAACTCTGCAATAAATTTGACCGACCACCGTAACTCAGGCTCTGATACCAGTTGTTAGGAAATATACGATCAAATTTGCGGAGTAAACCGAAATTTATGGGAGCGGGAAAACACACACGAAATTGTTAACGGAGTTCGGCCAATGTTGCCAATGTTCGGCCAATGTTCGGAAAACACACACGAAATTGTTCACAGCCGAGTCCTCACCTTTGCCTAGATCTGGATCACCACCAATCAGCTACAACCGCCACCACCACCAACACGGCGCCGGCGAGAAGGAGAGAGAAGAGAGAGATCTCGGTGAGAGAGAGAGGGAGGGAGGAGAGGCGGCGGCGCAAGAGAGAAAGAGCTTGACGGCTAGGGCTTCCAGTCTCTGGAAAATTTCTGCAGAGCTCCGCTTCAGGTTTTAGGATGGGAGAAAAGAAGAAAGGGCTGCTCTATTTATAAGAAAAGAGTGGAAGCCCTAAGTCTTGTGGCTATCGGACCGCAGAGAAGCCCATTCTCTTTAAGAAAATTTTTGGGCCCGGTAACGGGATGTTACACATGTAACGAAAATTCTTCTCCACAACTCTTTTACTTAATTTCATTAATGTGTGAGCATCATGCTACTTATTATGTCAAGTCTTTCTCTTGACAATTGCTAGGTCTCTGGATTTCTCTGACAATTTGATATGTCAACTTTAACCTAACGCACTCCCAAATATGTAAGCCTCTCAGTTCTTTAGGGTTTACACGCAATGGTGTTATCGAATCCAGTCCTTCTTAATTCTATGGATGAAGGATCCCTCGGTCTTCAAGTTTGGGATCCTAGAGAAACACAAAAGACCTGTTGCACTGATGCCCATCATTACTCCTGCTTATCCTGAATGAACGCCGGTCCAGTTATAATGTCTCTGCAAGTACCTTGCGGATTATGACAGGAGAGTTTCAGAGAGGAAAATATTTATATGAGGGTAAGATTTTGATAGTCCTAATAGTTTTGGCTCCTATGCAGATTGATTGACAAATGACAGTCGTTTGATGTCCTGCAGGCTATGGAAGCAAACAAAGCTGACTGGGATACCCTTTTTGACCCATTTGCATTCTTTGAAGCATATAAATTTTATCTTCAGATAGACATCTCTGCTGCAAATATCAATGATTTAATAAAATTTGAGTCACGTCTCAGACAGCTCACACTGAAGGTGAAACTCTGGTTTATTCATTGTATTCTTAGATTGAGAGACGCGCTTATGACATGCTTCACTGCCACATGATTTTCAAAACGCATCCCTGGCTGATCAGTTAAAGAACTCCAAACACGTTGCTGTTTCAGTACCTTTAGAAGATGGTCAAGGCTGGAGCGCGAATCCATCTGTTGGATCCTTTTTTCAAGGTCGTATCAAATCTGATCCCATCAGTAAGGATTCACTAGAGTATGTTGCTGTAATCAGTGAGGATCCACCAGAGAGTCAGCCAATAGAGAAGATAGCCAACCCTCATGCTCCTAGTCAAGAAACAGAGTAGTTTGGAGACAGTTTTCGATTTTAGAAAATGATTGATCGGATTTCAAATAAAGACGCAATCTCGACAGCTACTGCAACTATACCTCCATTTGTTGCCACTACTTCGAATGGTTCACCATTCTCTAGTGGAGAACCGGAAGAACTCGAGGTTCTCTCTTTTATAATCAATTTTTGATACTTAAATCTGGTCTCTAGTTCTTGTTCTCTAGGCAAAACCAACGGCAAGTAATACTGGTGTCGCCTACATTTCCAAGAATCTCAGAGCTTATCCAAATTCGAGATGTCAAGTTGAAGAGTTCTTCTTATTTTATGTACAAGAAGATTTAGTTCTTCTTACTTATGTACAAGAAGATTTTATTATTATATGCTTTCATGGACGTTAAAAGCAACTCCTATCTATATCCATACTGTTTAGGGTGAGATTGGTCTCAAACGAGTAAACAATACTAAAAATGGGTCGAACAGAGGTATTTATTAGATTTCGGAGTGAGATTACAAAGGTGGAGAAAAAGGAAACAAAGCCGGAGCTCGGAGAGCTTTGGCCGGAAAAGTACAACAAGCGGAGAGATAATTTGTACGGACTAAAACCCTAATCTCGCCGCTCAGTGTGTGTGTCTAAGTGTCGATACCCTTCTCCTTTGCTCTCTTCACCCCTTTTATACTCTCTGTTCGGAGACTTGACCTAGTTCCCAAATGTTTTGGGCCTTGTCGTCCTATCGGGCCTGACTCCTTACTGCGGGTTGTCTCGCGTGAGCCGTTGAGCCGACTGATCGCTGGTAGCTTCCTGCTCGGCTAAAAGTAGTCTGCAGTCAAGCCACCAATTCCGATCTGTGGCTCCTCGGCTCTGAGCCGACTTGTTTGTTCGGTTGGGCCTTTGTTCGATGGGCTTTGAGGATGGGTACAATCCATCCCCAACACATACTTTAAGTTTGATGTAAAACTCGTTTGGATATATGTAATGGGTTCTCGTCTATGGACCTATAACGTGTTCTGCGTCCTAAAAAGGTTAAACCTTCACAGACAAGTAGAAGTCAGTCAAATACAACTTCAAATTTTACCACTACAACAAAACACCATGTTTAACAGAACCAAAAGTACAAACACGACGCTCTGACGAATCAGTTATTGGAAGTACAAACTTACAAGACGCTTAAAGAAACGAAGTTTAGACTGGTATGCTAGCGAACAGTGATGATGCCACGTTTGTAGTTTCTACTGAACTTTTCCATGAACCATATGTGTCGTTTGTGTGAAGTGAAGAAGATATATCCGATCACCAGTCCACAGAACACACCAGGTCCAAAGGCAATTGCAGCTGCTATCCAGCTCAACACTTCTTCTGACTCTTGGGATGAAAATTCCTCGGATTGTTGTGAATCTCCTGATGTAGAATTTGGAGCATGGATATCTCTGCAGATTTCCTCGAGACCATAGAGTCCAAGATTGTCCTCGAATGAAGAACAGTGTTGACTCAGAAACTGAGTGCTTCGTGGAACTGGACCTTGGAGAAGATTGTGGGAGAAGTCCAAGTATGACACGAAGGAGAGGCTGGCAAGATCACGAGGAATATTACCCGAAAGCTTATTGTGAGAGAGGTCTAGTGCCTCTAGATTTGTTATATTTGCCAAGGATGAAGGGATACTGCCTGTAAATGCATTTCTTGAAAAGTTGATCTGACGCAGTTCCTTCAACAAGCCAAGTGATTTAGGGATCCGTCCCGTAAATTTGTTTCCAGAAAAATCGATGGCTTTGTACACAAGTAGGATCTGTGAAAAATTTGTGTCTACACCTTTATACATCATATCCATAGAATCCTCATAGCTTACTCCCCCCATGTGTTCCATAAATGTGTTTATGCCGTCACTAGACGGCATATCTTCGTTTTCCCCCATCAATGACATTTTACGCCAGTTCACAAAATAATCTTGTTCTAGTGTTCCATTGAAGCTATTGTCTGATATGTCAATGACTCGCAGACTCGGAAATCCAAAATGTGAAGAGACTGGACCATAAAATGAATTTGATCGGAGAAACAGAACACTTAATGATCCCAAAGACCCCAACCAAGATGGAAATGTGTCCTTGAAATTGTTTCCTTTCAGATTCAGATATTCCATAGACTTGCAGTTTATCAAAGATTTTGGAAGCTTCCCCGATAACTGGTTACGGCTAACGTCTAGCGACCGTAACTTGGTGGCATTGGTAAACATGTCTGGAAGGAATCCACTCAAGTTGTTGTTTCTTAGAATTATATCGCCAAGAGAAGCAGTGTAATTCATCAAACATGAAGGAATGGAACCAGAGAGGAGGTTGTTCGACAGATCTAGGAAGCTCAATGATGTAGACTTACAGAACCATTGGGGAATTATTCCTTGGAGTGCATTTGAACTAATATCAACTTGTGATACTAGTCCTTGGAATGAATTTGAACTTATATCAGAGTCACTTCCATTGACGACGACTTGCGGTGATTCCTCGAGGCTACTGAAAGAATTATGAGAAAGCGTTAAGGTATACATCCGCCACAAGAAACTCGGTATTTGACCTTCCATCTTATTGTAGGAAAGATCTAGATCACTGAGGGAGGCTAATTTGGACATAGATCCCGGGATTGGCCCAATGAAACTGTTATTGCTAAGATCTATAAACTCGAGTTTGAGTAATCGAGTTATATCATCTAGGATTGGTCCATAGAAGTTGTTAGAAGCAAGGTCTAGATATTGTAACTCAGAAGCTGAGGATGTATTCCAAAACTCTAAGGGTCCCTCGAATTGGTTTTTACTCAAAGAAAGCAGTTGTAAGGAAGGAATCGTAAACAGAGATGTTGGAAAAGTCCCGGTTAAAGAGTTAGTATTCACTCTAAATACCTCCAAGTTATGGAGTCCACTCATGTTAGATGGAAGCTTGGATTTGAAGCTATTAACGGAAATGTCAAAATAGGACAAGCTGGTTAAATTTGATAGTATAAGAGGTAAATCTCCACCGGAGAGTTGATTTTCTGTGAGAAGTAAATAGGACAGCTTGTTCAAATTGGCAAATGAACTAGGAATGGTACCATTCAGTTTATTTGAGTAACAGCTCAGAATTGTTAGCTGGTTTAGGTTGCCAATTGAAGGCGGAAATTCACCTATCAAGCCATGATTGTCACTAAGATCAAGAACTGTGAGACGGGACAAGTTTCCTAACGAAGATGGAATTTTACCTCCTAAATCATTATGAGAGAGGTCAAGAAAACTGAGGTAAGAAAGGTTTCCTATAGAGGATGGAATTTCACCTGACAAGAAATTATTATCAGAAATGTTAAGGTGTTTGAGATGAGAAAGGTTTCCTAGTGAAGAAGGAATCTCTCCTATGAGATCGCAACTGTAAAGGATTAGGTGCTGAAGATATTGGAGTTTTAAAAGACTAGTGTTTGCTTTCAAAGAGCCATTGAGAAAAGTGTTCTCAAGGAAGAGTGATACCACCTCACTGGAATTAGCGTTGCATGTGACACCTTCCCAGGAGCAGTGATCACTACTGCTCGTGTTCCACGAACTTAAAGGGGCTTCAGAAGGAGCATGTGGGTCTGATGCATCGAACGGGAACTCATTTTTGAACTCCAAAAGAGCATCCCTTTGGTGTGCAGGAGAAGCAAGAGTGTTGAATATAATGGGAAGAAAGAAGATGAAGAAAAAAGATTGGTTCGGAATCATCATCCTTCTTATTTTTTGGTTTCTGAAGTTTGTGTGGTAAGTGATGAGTTGTGTATGGCTTATGGGGCTCATTTAAAGAGCTTTGGCTTCTCCTTGCTTCAACTCTCTTGTTGGATTTTTCAGTTGATTTGTCAACTCTTCTGTGATCCCCACTTGGCTCATAAGTCAAAAAAGTTGACTCATCCCCTGGCTCTCATTTGCGGCACGGCATTATTTTAAGCCACTTCAATTATTGTGGTTTTTATATAGACATGACAATAACATTCTTCTTCGATAGTCAATATTTGACGCATTGGATATGGACGCTGTGCCCACCATCTCTATCATTCTCATGCTGTCATCAGAAAATAATAATAGTAATATTTGAAACTCACGATACTACAAGCTTTCTCTAGAGTTTTGAGATCAGATTTGGATTGATTGATCTATTCAATCTTCAAACTAAAAAAAATCTTCTAATATATGACGGCCCCAAATTGTATAATTGATCAGTTGACATGTAAAAAGGAGTAGCAACAAAAGGGTTTGGAACTCTTCAAACCACGCCAAAACCAAAAAGAGAAAACATATGCCCGCAGTGGTCATTCGCGTTTAATGACAATCACGATAGCTGTGCAATAGTCTTTGCAACGACTTTCTTTTACAGCTTACATGTAACCCATCCTGCAAATTAAAATCGCAGCTCTCAGTAACCTCTCTTTGCCCTTTACTGGTGGTGTGCACATAGTTCTACACAAACATTAGTTCACATGGCTACTCGAACCAAATTCGGTCCATGTAGCTAAAGAGTTTGCAATGAAGAACAAAGCGATTTGACTAGCGTGTGTGTGATTACCTTCAAGAATTTCTGTACAAACCCAACAGCATCACTTGGTCCAAACACCTGAAAACGGATGAAATAGTAAAATTGTATGAGCAAACTTTGAATATAAAAGACGAAGGGGGTGTTCAAATAGAGAAGTGCACAAGAAGAAACCACGAGCTTACTTCCCATAATCCAACGCAATCAAGAATCATGAAGTTTTCTCTCTCAGTTAACTCAAACGCATGAATGTCTGGAGTTGCAATGACGCCAAACTGGAATCAATCACTTTTGTTAGAATTTTCAAGTGAAGACTAATGTCTGGACTAGCAATGATAGATAAGAAGGTAGCTAGGGGATTCAAATGATCATATTACCTTCTTGAAGTGACGATCATCAAAAGCTCTAGAAACCTTAAGACGCCCTTGTAAACGTTCATTTGAGCTTACAAAACCACCTGACTGCGAAACTCAGACCAAGTTACTAACAGAGCATGTGGTACTCGAATTACTGTGATATCACACTGCCTTGCTCATCATAGAGAGAAATCTTTTGAATGCGAGAACGCTCCTGTCCTGTGGATAAATTGCTTTATGCTCTCTCGTCAAAACGAATGCATTGAGTGGCTTACATGCTTCTGTATTATGATTCCTCGATTCGTCGGTAGGAGAGGATCGTGTCAAAACAGCCTTAGCATCACCAATATTGGCAGTAAAAACCTAAAAATGCAGGAGAGTTAATTTACAGGTGTGAACACTGGAGAAAGGTTTAGAAAGTCCATGTAGAAATAGAGTCATTATAAAGGAGTAACGACCATATCACTGTCATCCCACGATTATACCTTTTGATCAACTATCCAGACACACACTGCTGTGGCACCATCTTGCCATCCTCCTGCGCCATACACAAATGTCAGGGAGAAGAAGAAATTTGAATAAACTCGGTGATCTTTAGGAGATATTAGCAAATCAATCAACAGCTGAGAGAAAAGCTCAGACAATCGCGCAGAAAAAACTTTGTAGAAATCACCTGATACACTTTCTTATAGGAGGAACTCATCGGTCTTCCGGAAACCTGGTAACAAAGAAGTGTTAACAGTTCAGAATCAATGAAATGATTAGATAGCTTAAAAAGACGTATGGAATGAACTTATATACCATCAAATATGGCTTTCAGCAACTTTGACATCCACCTGAAATAGCAATGAACATTTGGATCAAGAAAAGAACGAGAGAGAAGGTGAAGTGAGACCTACTGAGTGAGGGACATCAAAACAGTATTGCTATGCGAGAAATGCATTATTAATAATCTATGAACAAAGTAAAACAGACCAAATCACGTGGTAAGCCAGCTGAAAGAACGTTAAGGTGAAGATGCTTCTTAGCAAACTCTGCAGCTAAAAGACGACCATGCCCATCAAAAATATCGCAAAATGACCACACCTACATTAACAAAAACATCAGTCAGAAGAACCAAGCCTTTAACTTTGTAGCACAACATGAAATGTTCTCAAATTCCCTGTCAGAACCAGCTTGATGTGCTCTTAATTACCAAACCAGATTCATACGAAAGTTACCGAAACATCTTCCATTGAATGTCTAACTCCTTTGTCTTCAGCAACATCTGCTTCAAAGACAAATCCTTTCTTTTCTTCACTTATACAGCTCGAGCTTCCTTCTTCCGCCGTTCTACTAGCAACGGCTGCTATGGCTTCTTCACCTTGGGAATCTCCTGCTTCTCATCTTCTCCGTCAATGGAGATTTTCGTATCCTTAGTATCACATCCACTCTCCTCTGACTTCTTGGCCTTCTTCACCGGCGGAGAGATCAAATCCTCGCTAGAGAACGAGTCAGCCGCATGTTTCTGAGTTTGTTAGGCGGGAAAGTTTGTTAATTCTTGAGTTGTATTGTTTAGACTATATATCAGACGCTGACAAAAAAAACTATATATTAGAGTCGGAACGGACAAAAACTATGAAAACCATGAAAACTTTCAAGACTAAAAAAAAGACTTGAATAACAAGTTAATCTCAAGTTATTCTTATTATATTTATGTTTAAAAAAATTAGCATTATTATTAACATTATGTTAATATTACCGTTATAAATATATCATTTTGTATTATCATATCAACACAACGCAATAATATATCATATTTTACTAAAATTTACACTATAATTATAAATAATGACTCTGGGAGTCTTTGGGAGGTTGGCTAGTTCTGGGATTGTATGGGACACTGAGAGAAGTCTCATGTCTATGGGCTCAAGGTGTTATTAGAGATCTTGAGATTGTAACTCTTTCTTATCAAAAGGTATTTCGATAGCTTGTACCGTATCAGCAATACATCCATAAATTTTACTATTACAAACAATAACACCATCAATGTTTATTATTAGAACGAAAAGTACAAACAAAACACCTTGACGAACAAGTAATTGGAAGTACATAACTTACAAGACGTTTAAAAAAAAACAAAGTTGAGAGAGGTGGTGTTTAACGAACAGTGATGATGCCGTGTGGATGGTTTCGGCCGAATTTCTTCATGAACCATATGTATTTGTGTGAAGTGAAGAAGAAATGCCCGACCACCAATCCGCAGAACACACCAGGCCCGTAGGCTATTGCAGCAGCTATCCAGCTCAACACTTCTTCTGACTCTGCTGATGAAACTTCCTCAGATTCTTGTGAATCTCCTGATGTTGGATCAGTAACATTAGCCTGTCCACAAATTTCCTCGAGAGCATAGAGCCCAGGGTTGTCCTCGAACGAAGAACAATGTTGCCTTTGAAACTGAGTGCTTCTTGGAACAGGACCTTGGAGAAGGTTGTGAGAGAAGTCCAAGTATGACACGAAGGAGAGGTTGGCAAGATCACGAGGAATATTACCCGAAAGCTTATTGTGAGAGAGGTCGAGTGCCTCTAGATTTGTCAGATTTGCCAAGGATGAGGGGATACTGCCTGAAAACGCGTTTCTTGATAAGTTGACATGAAGCAATGCCTTTAACAAGCCAATTGATTTAGGGATCTTTCCAGTGAATTTGTTTCCCGAAAAATCGATGGCTTTTTACGCAAGAAAGATACGTGGGAACTTTGTGTCTACACCTTTATACATCACTAGGAATGGAACCCCTGCGATGTCGCACGGGAAATCTATATTAATAACTAAATTTCTCAAAATCAATCAAATTGATAATCTCAATTTTTGATTCATCATTAATTCGTAATTAAAACCGACGGTTCGTTATTTTATAATTTTCTGACGATTTTCAAATTTCAAAATCAGTGATCAATAAAATATTTCTCTCATCTAGGTACTTTTCAAATTGTTGGATATATGTACTATTAATAAAACCAACGATTGTGTTATTCTGCAACTAAAAGAAAAAAAATATAATTATAAAACAATCTACTTTTCTTAAGATAAAAACGACATATAAACAAACATTTTCATCTAGTAGAAGAAAATTAAGTCTAATAATTTTATTGTTCCTTTTAGGATTTTTGGCCATTCAAACACGTAAAACTCGTCCTAATAATTTTTGTTGACAACGTTTCATTTGAACATCTTCTAAAAGTTTGTTATCAAGTAACTTCATAAAACTATTTTTTCACCATATTATTATCAATTATATTAGCGAAAATTTTACTTTCAAAAGTGTATAGACATTGACTATTTATAGATTTTGAAAAACTCTCTTTGAAAAGTCACATCTTTTCGATTTAAATAGTTGTATCTTTTAATAAAGAAGAATCATGACCTTTTAAATAGTCGCATCTTTTAATAAAGAAGAGACACAATTTTTATATAAAGACATTTTTGATTTTGAAAAACTATGTTTGAAAAGTCACATCTTTTAATAAAGAAGAGACACAACCTTTTAAATAGTCGCATTTTTTAATAAAGAAGATACACAACTTTTTATAAAAAGACATCTTTGATTTTGAAAAACTCTGTTTGAAAAGTCACATCTTTTCAATTTAAACAGTTGCAACTTTTATCGAAGAAAAGACACAAACTTTTAAGCGGTCGCATCTTTTCATAAAGAAGAGACACAACTTTTTAACGAACAGTCGCAATTTTTCACAATATTTGAAATATCTATAAAAACACACAACCTTTGGAATTAATCAGGATTCTTATTATTAATAGATTAATTATACAACAATCTACTTCTCAAAATATAAAAAAAAAACATAAAATCAAACCTTTTCATCTAGTAGAAGAAAATTAAGACTAATAATTTCATTGTTCCGTTTAGGATTTTTTGCCATCCAAACACGTAAAACTCTTCTTAATATTTTTTGTTGACAACGTTTCATTTGAACATCTTCAAAAAATATGTAACCAAGTAACTTTGTAGAACTATTTTTTTCACCATTTTACTAATAATTAGATTTGCGAAAATTTTAGTGTCAGAAGTGTATAAACATTGACTATTTATGGATTTTGAAAAGCTCTATTTGAAAAGTCACATATTTTCAATTTATGTAGTCGCATCCTTTCATAAAGAAGAGACACAACTTTTTAACGAACAGTCGCAATTTTTCACAGCATTTAAGCTAGTCGCATCTTTTCATAAAGAAGATACGCAATTTTTTAACGAACAATCGCAATTTTTCACAACATTTAAGCTAGTCGCATCTTTCCATAAAGAAGAGACACAACTTTTTAACAAACAGTCGCAATTTTTCAATTTAAACAGTTGCAACTTTTATCAAAGAAGAGACACAACCATTTAAGCAGTCGTATCTTTTCGTAAAAAAAAGACACAACTTTTTAACGAACAATCGCAACTTTTCACAAGATTTAAGCTACCTATAAAAACACAAACCCTTTCGAATTAATCAGGATTCCTATTATTAATAGATATCCATCGAATTCATAAAACGGTACAATTCCCCCATGTATACCGAATGCTTGCTATCATCTACCAACACCACAGTCGAAATTTCGTGCCAGTTCACAAAATAATCTTGCGGTAATGTTCCACTGAAGCCATTGTGCGATATGTCAATGACTCGCAGACTCGGAAATCCAAAATGTGAAGAGATTGGACCATAAAATGCATTTGATCCGAGAAACAGAACATGTAACTCTCCCAAAGAACTCAACCAAGATGGAAACGTGTCACTGAACTTGTTTCCTTTCAGATTCAGATATTCCATATACTTGCAGTTGATCAAAGATTTTGGAAGCTTCCCCATTAATTGGTTTCGGCTGAAGTCTAGTGATCGTAACTCAGTGGCATTGGTAAAGATATCTGGAAGGAATCCACTCAGATTGTTGTTTCTTAGATTTATAACGCGAACAGAAGCAGCCAAATTCATCAAACATGATGGAATGGAACCAGTGAGATGATTGTTTGACAGATCCAAGTAGGCTAATGATGTACGCTTACTAAGATCAGAATGCCTTCCATTGACAACAACTTGAAGTGATTCCTCGATGCTACTGAATGAATTATGAGAAAGAATCAAGGTGTTTAGCCTCCACAAGAAACTCGGTACTTGACCTTTCAACTTATTGTAGGAGAGATCTAGTTGAATGAGGGAGACTAATCTGGACATAGATCCAGGGATTGGCCCAATGAAATTGTTATTGCTAAGATATAAAGTTCTGAGTTTGAAAAATCTAGATATATATTCCTGGATTGGTCCCTTAAAGTTGTTAGAAGCTAGGTCTAGGGTGACTAACGCAGACGATGAAGATGTATTCCCAAACTCTAAGGATCCCTCAAATTGGTTTTCACTCAAAAAAAAACAAATTGTAAAGAAGGAAGGGTAAATAGAGATGGAATTGTTGATTTAAAATTATTACCGGAAAGAGACAATTCGGACAAGCTCGTTAAGTTTGATAAAATACCAGGTGAATTTTCACCAGTGAAATGATTATCTGAGAGATATAAATTGGAAAGCTTGTTGAAATTGGCAAATGAATTAGGAATGTTACCACTAAAGTTGTTTGAGGAAAATCCCATACTTGCTAGTTGGCTTAGGTTTCCAATTGAAGACGGAATTTCACCTATCAAGTGATTCTCGCTAAGATCAAGATTTGTGATACGGAACAAGTTTCCTAGTGAAAATGGAATTTCACCTACCAAGTTATTTCTATAAAGGTAAAGCTCTATGAGGTGAGAAAGATTTTCTATTGAAGGTGGGATTTCACCTCCCAACTCATTACGAGAGAGGTCAAGATGTATGAGACGAGAAAGATTTCCTAGTGAAGATGAAACTTCACCTACCAAGTAGTTGTCAGAAAGGTCAAAATGCCTGAGATGAGAAAGCTTTTCTAGTGAAGAAGGAATCTCTCCTCTGAGATAGCAGTTAGTAAGGGTTAGATGCTGAAGATGTTTGAGTTTTAAAAGACAAGTATTTGCTTTCAAAGAGCTATTGAGAAAGATGTTCTTAAGATGGAGTGATATTACTTCACCAGATTTAGCATCGCATGTGACACCTTTCCAGGAACAGTAATCATTGCTGGTGTTCCATGCACTTAAAGAGGTATAAAATGGAGCTTCAGATGGGTCTGGTGGACTGAACGGGAACTCATTTTTGAACTCCAAAAGAGCATCCCTTTGGAGCGTAGGAGAAGCAAGATTGCTGAATAAAAACGAAAGAAAGAAGATGAAATAAGATTGGATCGGAATCATCATCGTTGTTTTTTTATTCTGAAGTTTGTGTGGTAAGGAATGAGTTGTGTAATGCTTATGGGGCTCCTTTGAAGACCTTTGGCTTCGCAACTCTTGTCGGTTTTTCAGTAGATTTGTCAAGTTTTGCTGCATGTGATCAATGATTTGCCCCACACTCTCCTCCACTTGGCTCAAAAAAGTCTAAACCATTGACTCATTCCTTCCCTCCATTGTGACTCGCCATTCTTTTAAGCCACTTAAATAGTTGTGGTTTTTTGAAGATTGAACTTCACATCTCCAGGAAAAATGTACGCCAAGTAATCATAATGTTTTTCCCCTACAATTGCCAGAATCCAAGAGCTTATCTAAATTCTAGAAGTTAAGTTGAAAGAGTTTTTTCTTACTTTTATTCGATGTAACACTGTGTGAATCACAAGATTTATGTAATGTGTTCATGTCTGTTGACCCAAACACAGAGGAAAATTCTGCAAGAGATTGAGTTACTTTCCTGACTCCCAAGTCACAGAGGGATTAATGCATTCATTTTGTTTTTGGCCAATTTTTCAACGTATTCCTTCCCTTTGTTGACAAATGTTTCTTCTGTTCACATTGTTTCTTATTTTAGTTTTGTTTATTTTCTTGCATTTCAAATGAAGATTATTTGAGAGGAGCAAGCGGGTCAGTGGTCGCATAACCTCTGTTGCCATCTCACCACTCATGCCATTATGTCACAAATGAAACAAAAATAAAAGAAAAATATTTAATTTTTATTTTCTTAACATTATAATATATTCCGAACATATGATAGTATAAAATTAAGTGACTGTAAGAAAAGAAAATAAAAACACTGCTGAACCGTAGATCGCATGTTTTTTTACAAAATATTACAATCATATAAAATATAACTCAACAAAGGAAAACAAGATCAGAAAAGCACATATACCACTTGCTAAATCACAAAACAACAAAAATATGAATCTAAAATAAGATGATTCCAATCAATACACAATAGCCAAAGAGAGGACTTAAGATCTTGAGATACACAACTCACAGACAGGACACTTACTTGATTCAAATGGTTTGTCTATACACCACTTACAGGATCTATGCTTGTCCTCTCTCTAAAGTGACAGCATAATTAATCACGTGGTTGGTATTGTATTCTTACATACAAGCAGAGCCGGACCTCATGTTACTATGAAACATTTGGATGGGCCTCCACTATATGGGGCCCCCACTTCCAATTTGTTACTATGAAACATTTGGATGTATAACACTAACAATATTTAATTGACAGAAAATCAATCCGAAAATTACAAACACGACAGTTTGGTGAACCAGTTAATGGAAGTACAGAATTACAAGATGCTTTAAGAAGCATAGTTGAGAGAGACCGGCTTAACGAACAGTGACGATGCCACCGGGATAGTTCGACCGAGCTTTTCCATGCACCATATGTGTTTGCGTGAAGTTAAGAAGATATGTCCGATCACCAGTCCACAGAACACACCAGGTCCGTAGGCTATCGCAGCTGCTATCCAGTTCAATACTTCTTCTGACTCTTCTGATGAAAATTCCTCGGGTTGCTGCGAATCTCCTGATGTAGAATTCGGAGCATGGATATCTCTGCAGGTTTCCTCGAGACCATAGAGTCCAAGATTGTCCTCGAATGAAGAACAATGTTGCCTTTGAAACTGAGTGCTTCGTGGAACTGGACCTTGGAGAAGATTGTGGGAGAAGTCCAAGTATGACACAGAGGAGAGGTTGGCAAGATCAGGAGGAATATTACCTGAAAGCTTATTGTGAGAGAGGTCTAGTGCCTCTAGATTTGTTATATTTGCCAAGGATGAAGGGATATCGTCTGTAAATGCATTTCTTGAAAAGTTGACATGACGCAATTCCTTCAACAAGCCAAGTGATTTAGGGATCGGTCCCGTAAATTTGTTTCCAGAAAAATCGATGGCTTTGTACGCAAGTAATATCAGTGGAAACTCTGTCTCTACACCTTTATACATCATATCCGTCGAATCCTCATAGCTTACTCCTCCCATGCGTGACATAAATGTGTCTATGCCGTCACTAGACGTTAAACTTTCCTTTTCCCCCACTGATGCCATTGCATGCATGTTCACAAAATAATCTTGTGGCAGTGTTCCATTGAAGCCATTGTGCGATATGTCAATGATTCGCAGACTCGGAAACCCAAAATGTGAAGAGATTGGACCATAAAATGCATTTGATCCGAGAAACAGAACACTTAATGATCCCAAAGAATTCAACCAAGATGGAAACGTGTCCTTGAATTTGTTTCCTTTCAGATTCAGATATTCCATAGACTTGCAGTTGATCAAAGATTTTGGAAGCTTCCCCGCTAACTGGTTACGGCTAACGTCTAGCGACCGTAACTTGGTGGCATTGGTAAAGATGTCTGGAAGGAATCCGCTAAAGCTGTTGTTTCTTAGTATTATATCTCCAAGAGAAGCAGTGTGATCCATCAAACATGAAGGAATGGCACCGGAGAGGAGGTTGTTCGACAGATCTAGGAAGCTCAATGATGTAGACTTACAGATCCATTGGGGAACTATTCCTTGGAGTGCATTCGAACTAAGATCAACTTCTGATACTAGTCCTTGGAATGAATTTGAATTACGATCAGAGTCACTTCCATTGACGACAACTTGCAGTGATTCCTCAAGGCTACTGAAAGAATTATGAGAAAGTGTTAAGGTAGACAGCCTCCACAAGAAACTCGGTACTTGACCTTCCATCTTATTGTAGGATAGATCTAGAACCCTGAGGGATACTAAATTGGACATAGATCTAGAGATTGGCCCAATGAAACTGTTATTGCTAAGATCTATAAACTCTAGTTTGAGAAATCGAGTTATATCTTCTAGGACTGGTCCTTCGAAGTTGTTAGAAGCAAGGTCTAGATATTGTAACTCAGAAGCTGAGGATGTATTCCAAAACTCTAAGGGTCCCTCGAACTGGTTTTCACTCAAAGAAACCTCTCGTAACAGAGGAAGCGTAAACAGAGATGTAGGGAAAGTCCCGATTAAAGAGTTTCCACTCACTCTAAATACCTCCAAGTTAAGGAGTCCACTCATGTTAGTTGGAAGCTTGGATTTGATGTGATTATTGGAAATGTCTAAATAGGACAGGCTGGTTAAATTTGATAGTATAAGAGGTAAATCTCCACCGGAGAATTGATTACCTGTGAGAAGTAAATAGGACAGTTTGTTCAAATTGGCAAATGAACTTGGAATGGTACCATTCAGTTTATTTGAGTAACAGCTCAAAATCGTTAGCTGGTTTAGATTGCCAATTGAAGGCGGAACTTCACCTATCAAGCCATGATTGTCACTAAGATCAAGAACTGTGAGACGGGACAAGTTTCCTAACGAAGATGGAATTTTACCTCCTAAATCATTATGAGAGAGGTCAAGAAAACTGAGATCAGAAAGGTTTCCTATAGAGGATGGAATTTCACCTGTCAAGAAATTATTACTAGAAATGTTAAGATGTCTAAGATAAGAAAGGTTTTCTAGTGAAGAAGGAATCTCTCCTATGAGATCGCAACTGTAAAGGGTTAGGTGCTGAAGATATTGGAGTTTTTAAAGGCTAGTGTTTACTTTCAAAGAGCCATTGAGATAGGTGTACTCAAGGACGAGCGATGTCACCTCACCGGAGTTTGCATCGCATGTGACACCTTTCCAGGAACAGTGATCACTACTCTTGTTCCACGAACTAAAAGGGGCTTCAGAAGGAGCATGTGGATCTGATGCATCGAATGGGAACTCATTTTTGAACTCCAAAAGAGCATCTCTCTGGTGCGCAGGAGAAGCAAGAGTGTTGAATATAATGGAAAGAAAGAAGATGAAGAAAAAAGATTGGATCGAAATCATCATCCTTCTTTTTTTCTTTCTGAAGTTTTGGTGGTAGGTAATGGAGTTGTGCAATGCTTATGGGGATCCTTTAAAGAGTTTTGGTTTCTCAAGTTAAAGAGATTTGTCAACTCGATCAATGAACTGTCTGTCCCCACACTCTCCCCATCATAAGTCTAAAACGTTGACTTATTCCTTCCTTTCATTTGCGTCACGCCATTATTTTAAGCAACTTCAATTATTGTGGTTTTTATATAGACATGACGATAACATTCTTCTTCGATAGTCAATATTTGACGCATTGGATGGATATAGAAGCTGAGCCCACAGTCCAATTTCTCAACCTGACCATCTCTATCATACTCATGCTGTCATCAGAAAATAATAAAACTAATATCAATTTTTTAAACTCACGATACTACTATTGAAGTTAAACTTGATTTTGGGTTATGTTATGGGCCAATAAACTCTTATTGGACTAAACCCAAAATTAAGCTCAAGTTCTAGAATCTTTCTAGAATTATCATCACCTCCTCAAGTATATAAAAAATCTAGATATTGTAGTAGAAAAATCTAGAAAATAAGAGAAAAAATCTAGGAAGTAAGGAGGTTATAGTAGAATAATCTAGATATTTGTAAGCTAGTTTAGGAGGCTATAAATACCTCATCATCCTCTCATTTGTAACAACACAAGAAGTTGAACAAGTGAAATAATAAGTGAGTTTTCTTAAAGAAAGAAAGAGTGTTTTACTCAAAGTTCTCTAAATCTCTTTGAGAGTTCTTCCATTTTATCCTTCATACTTAGAGGTTTTCTTGGTTCTTTCGGGTTCTCGGGTATTACGGTCTTGGGCTAGTGCTAAGCACTATTAAGGGTGATTTTTTTACATGGTATCAGAGCCAAGATAATCTTGTGCTCATCAAGATCGGGTTTTAAAGAGAGCTCGGGTTTATTCTAAGTATGGAATCAACGGGTCGTGTTGTTGGATTGGGAATGGAAATCCTAAACCAATCTAACTACCGGTTATGGAAGTCATGCATGGAGTCATACCTGGTGAGTGAGGACTTATGGGAGGTCGTCGGTGGTAACAACACAATACCACCAAGGGGAAATGCTGCAACCCCGGAAGCGACAAAGGAGTGGACACGGAAGAATGCCAAAGCGGAGTTTGCTTTGAAGAGGTCCATATCTTCAAGCATATTTGAGCATGTCTCAAGGTGTACTTCTGCTAGTTCTATTTGGCAAGCTTTAGACCAGTTGTTCAACAAGAAGAATGAGGCTAAGCTACAATTGTTGGAGAATGAACTTGCGAATGCAAAGCAGGGAGAGTCTTCAATCTCGGAGTTTTTCATCAAGGTAAAGAACCTATGCTCTGAGATTAATTCTCTAAATCCGGAAGAGTCAATTTCTGAAGCACGGTTGAAGCGGTCTATCATTCGAGGTTTACGGCCTGAGTATACACCGTTTGTGACTTCAGTTCAAGGATGGGCTACACAACCATCTTTGGAAGAGTTTGAAAATTTGCTAGCTTCGCAAGAGTCCTTAACCATGCAAATGTCAGGAGTCAAAATCAGTGATGACTCGGGAAGTGCCTTTGTAGCTCGGAGACAACAAAGCTTCAAGGCAAAAAATAAAGATGGAGGTTCAAGACACAATGATGGAAGTGAAAGATCTTTCATGGATAAGAAAAAGTTCAAGTGCTACCGGTGTGGAAAGCTTGGGCATTTCAAAAAGGATTGTCGAGTCAAGTTAAAGGAAACAAATATGGTGGAGTCAAAAACTCATATTGAAGACGAAGAATGGGGGAAATGTTTCACGGTGGAGGCTACACATCCAGGTACACCCACAACTAAGAACTTGAGAAATGATTGGATTGTGGACTCGGGTTGTAGCCATCATATTACCGGAGACGAGAAGTTATTTTCTAGTCTTCAACGTCATGACGGGAAAGAAGCCATCATTACCGCTGATAATTCAATCCATCGTGTTGAGAAGGAAGGGACTGTTGTCATCAAAGGAGATGATGAAGAGCCGATCACCCTCAAGAGTGTGTACCATGTCCCTGGAGTAAAGAAGAATCTTCTTTCGGTGGTGAATGCGGTTGACTCAGGTAACTACGTTTTATTTGGCCCAAGAGATGTTAAATTCTTAAAAAATATTAAGGAGATAAAGGCGGATGTTGTTCACACTGGAGCACGCGTCAAAGATCTGTATGTTTTATCGGCTTCACACGCATATGTGGAGAAGATGAGTACAAATGACAATGCTTCCATCTGGCATGCAAGGCTTGGCCATATAAATATGACCAAACTTAAGGTTATGGTGAATAAAGACTTGGTTCATGGGCTTCCAAAGTTGAAGATTCAAGATGGAGGAAAAGTTTGTGAAGGTTGTCAATATGGAAAATCACATAGACTTCCATTTGACCATTCAGTCTCAAGATGCAGCGGTCCATTGGAGAAAGTCCATAGTGATTTGATGGGTCCAACAAGAACATCCTCCTATTCCGGATTTCGCTACATGTTGCTGTTCGTGGATGATTTTTCACGGTACACTTGGGTATACTTCGTGAAGGAAAAATCAGAAGTATTTCAAAGATTCCAAGAATTCAAGATTACCGTGGAAGGAGAGTTTGGTCGGAAGCTGAAAACTCTAAGGACGGATAATGGAGGAGAATTCATGTCAAAGGAGTTTCTCTCGTTTTGCCAAAAGAATGGTATTAGGAGAGAATATACATGTCCGTATACACCTCAACAAAATGGAGTAGCAGAAAGAAAAATTAGACATCTAACCGAGACATGCAGAAGCTGGCTACATGATAAGAATTTGCCTAAGACCTTATGGGCAGAAGGCATGAGATGCGCAGCCTATGTCATCAACCGGATGCCACTCAGTCCAAACAACATGAAGTCGCCTTACGAGATGATTCACGGAAAGAAGCCAACGGTGAAACATCTCAGGATATTTGGATCAGTCTGCTACGTCCATGTGTTCGACTCTCAAAGAACAAAGTTGGAAGCAAAGGCAAAGAAGTGTATCTTTGTCGGTTACGATGAACAACGGAAAGGCTGGAGGTGTATGGATCCAGAGACACATAAATACACAGTGTCTCGTGATGTTGTCTTTGACGAAGTTTCATCTTACTATGGACCACATCAAGTCTTAGATGAGCAAGATGGTTCAAGTTCCTCTAAGACTGATGAACAAATTATTCAAGTTTCAAGTGATAATGAAAGCTTTGAAAAAGAGTCTCAAGGTGAAAGGGGGAGCATGGACCAAGATGAAGAAGAGGAGCATGATCACGGTTCTCTCGCAAATCAACGACCGAAAAGGAACATCGTCAAACCTGCTCGGTTCAGAGATGAAAGGTTTGTCACCACTTACTCTTGTTACTTTGCAGCTCATTTAGATGAAGATGAACCATCATCTTATGAAGAAGCAAAAGGAGTTAAGGAATGGATGACCGGAATGAAGGAGGAGATTGATGCTCTCATGAAAAATGAAACCTGGAGTTTGGTTCCGATACCCAAGGATGCTCAGCTTGTTTCTTGTAAATGGGTGTACCGACTAAAGCGAAAGGCAGACGGGAGCATTGATAGATACAAAGCAAGGTTGGTTGCTCGAGGGTTCTCTCAGAAGTACGGAGAAGATTATGATGAGACCTTCAGTCCAGTAGCAAAGATGACTACGGTACGCTCACTCTTATCTTTAGCTGCAAGCTTTGGATGGAAATTATGGCAGTTAGATGTGAAGAATGCTTTTCTCTATGGTGAGCTTGATAAAGAAATATTTATGGAGCAACCACCTGGTTTTGAATCACAAGAGTATCCTAACCATGTGTGCAAGCTGAAGAAGGCCTTATATGGATTAAAACAAGCTCCCCGAGCTTGGTATGGAAAGCTTGCTCAATTCCTTCAGTTTTACGGGTATATGGCATCAAGTGCTGATCCAAGCCTATTCTTCAAGAGAAGTGGAAGAGTTCACGTAGTAGTTCTCCTCTACGTGGATGATATGATCATTACTGGAAATGATGATGCTGAAATTTCCCGTCTACAAGAGGATATGTCGGTGAGGTTTGAGATGAAGAAGTTAGGCGAGCTGAATCACTTTCTTGGTCTAGAGGTTGAGAGAGTAAAGAATGGAATATTTATCGGTCAACAAGGTTATGCAAAAAGGATTGTTGACAAGTTTGGAGTACACCAAGGAAAGGTACGTTCTACTCCACTGGATACTAACATAAGGCTCAAACGCGATGAAGGATCCTTGTTAGCCAATCCTCAACCTTATCGATCTCTTGTTGGGAGTCTTCTATACTTAACCATTACAAGACCAGATATTGCATTCGCAGTTGGTCTTGTAAGCCGGTTTATGCAGGAACCAAGGAAGCCACATCTAGAAGCAGCAAAGAAGATATTGAAGTATGTGAAGACAACTCTTGGCATGGGACTGATGTACAAGTACAATGCCAAAGTTTCTCTTCATGGTTTCACAGATGCTGACTTTGGTGGAGATTTAGATGATCGAAAATCAACTTCGGGGTTTGTATTCTTATGTGGAGACACAAGCATTTCATGGTGCAGCAAGAAGCAAGCAACGGTGTCCTTGTCTACTACCGAAGCAGAGTATAAAGCTTCAACACTTGCAGCCCAAGAATGTATATGGCTTCGGAGACTCCTTGAAGACTTGTTCCAGCCAATCAATAAATCGGTTACCATCTATGGAGATAATCAAAGCGCTATTAAGCTGGCCAATAATCCAGTGTTCCATGGAAGAACGAAGCACATTGAATTGGAACATCATTTCATAAGAGAGAAGGTGCTTGATGGAACAATTGAAGCATTGGAGGTTCGAAGCGAGGACAACATTGCTGATATCTTCACCAAGTCGTTACCTAAAGGTCAGTTCGAGATACTCCGCTCCAAGCTCGGAATGGTGGATAAAATCAAGTTTAAGGGGGAGTATTGAAGTTAAACTTGATTTTGGGTTATGTTATGGGCCAATAAACTCTTATTGGACTAAACCCAAAATTAAGCTCAAGTTCTAGAATCTTTCTAGAATTATCATCACCTCCTCAAGTATATAAAAAATCTAGATATTGTAGTAGAAAAATCTAGAAAATAAGAGAAAAAATCTAGGAAGTAAGGAGGTTATAGTAGAATAATCTAGATATTTGTAAGCTAGTTTAGGAGGCTATAAATACCTCATCATCCTCTCATTTGTAACAACACAAGAAGTTGAACAAGTGAAATAATAAGTGAGTTTTCTTAAAGAAAGAAAGAGTGTTTTACTCAAAGTTCTCTAAATCTCTTTGAGAGTTCTTCCATTTTATCCTTCATACTTAGAGGTTTTCTTGGTTCTTTCGGGTTCTCGGGTATTACGGTCTTGGGCTAGTGCTAAGCACTATTAAGGGTGATTTTTTTACAACTACGAGCTTTCTCTAGAGTTTTGAGATCAGATTTGGATTGACTGATCTATACTCAATCTTCAAACTAAAAAAAATCTTCTGATGCCAGCCCCAAATTTAGAATTGATGCGTTCACATGTAAAAAGGAGTAGCAACAAAAGGGTTTGGAACTCTTCAAACCACGCCAAAACCAATAAGAGAAAACATATGCCCGCAGTGGGTTATTCGCGTTTGAAGACAATCACGATAGCTGTGCAATTGTCTTTGCAACCGCTTTCTTTCACAGCTTACAGGTAACCAGACTCTCAGCCAATAGAGAAGAAACGGAGGAGCTTGAAGACAGTTTTGATTTTGGAAATCAAGTGATTGAGCAGAGTTCAAATAAAGACGCAATCTCGGCGGCTACTGCAACTATACATCCATTTGTCGCCACTATTTCAAATGGTCCCATTGTCTAACGGAGTACTGAAAGAACTCGAGGTTTTTTCTTTTATGCTCAATTTTATATCACATGTTTTTATATGTTAATAGTAAATCCAAATACTTTTAGTTTAATGTAAAACTTGTGTACAAAAAATGGTAAAACTTGTTTAAGATTTATGTAATGTTTATGTTTTCTGTCCTGAAAGTTGTCCACAGATAAGACAATTATATATGCCCTTTAGAAATAAAATACCAATTCTTATCAAATGATGTTTTACCATAACGACAATAACACACTTCAATAGAACGAAAACTCAAACCGAAAATTACAAACACAACATTTTGACGAACCAGTTATTGGAAGTACAGACTTACAAGACGCGTAAAGAAACAAAGTTGATAGTAATGCACTTAATGAACAGTGATGATCCCACATGGGTGGTTTCGACAAAACTTCTCCATGAACCATATGTGTTTGTGTGAAGTGAAGAAGATATAACCGATCACCAATCCACATAACACACCAGGCCCAAAGGAAATTGCAGCTGCTATCCAGTTCAACACTTCTTCTGACTCTTCGGATGAAAATTCCTCGGATTGTTGTGAATCACCTGATGTAGGATCCGGAACATGGATCGGTCCACAGATTTCCTCGAGACCATAGAGTCCAAGATTGTCCTCGAATGACGAACAATTTTGACTCTGAAACTGAGTGCTTCTTGGAACAGGACCTTGAAGAAGGTTGTGGGAGAAGTCCAAGTAAGACACGAAGGAGAGGCTGGCAAGATCACGAGGAATATTCCCTGAAAGATTGTTGTGAGAGAGGTCTAGTGCTTCTAGATGTGTTATATTTTCCAAGGATGAAGGGATACTGCCTGTAAATGCATTTCTTGAAAAGTTGACAAGAATCAATTCCTTCAACAGGCCAATTGATTTAGGGATCTGTCCAGTGAATTTGTTTCCAGAAAAATCGATGGCTTTGTAGGCACGAAATATCCGTGGAAACTTTGTGTCTACACCTTTATACATCATATCCATCGAATCATCATAAATGTTTATTTCGTCCATGTTTACTGGATATGGACTGCCTTCATATTTAGGATCCTCAGGCCATTCAGTTTCATCTACCCACAGCGTTGACATTTCATGCCAGTTCACAAAATAATCTTCTGGCAATGTTCCGTTGAAGCTATTGTGCGATATGTCAATGACTCGCAGACTTGGAAACCCCAAATGTAATGAAACTGGACCATAAAATGCATTTGATCCGAGAAACAGAACACGTAGCTCTCTCAAAGAACTCAACCAAGATGGAAACGTGTCCTTGAAACTGTTTCCTTTCAAATTGAGATATTGCATAGACGTGCAGTTGATCAAAAAAATTGGAAGCTGCCCCACTAAGTTGTTACGGCTAACGTCTAGTGATCGCAATATGGTGGTGGCATTGGTAAAGATTTCTGGAAGGAATCCGCTCAAGTTGTTGTTTCTTAGATTTATTTCGCGAAGAGAAGCAGTGTGATCCATCAAACATGAAGGAATGGAACCAGTGAGATGGTTGTTTGACAGATCTAAGACTTGTAATGATGTATGCTTACATATCCATCGGGGAAATAATCCTTGGAGTGCATTTGAACCAAGATCAACGTAAGAAACTGGTGGTCTGTACGAATTTGAACTCAGATCAGAGTGACTTCCATTGACGACAACTTGCGGTGATTCCTCGAGGCTACTGAAGGAATTATGAGAAAGCCTCAAGGTAGAAAACCTCCACAAGAAACTCGGTACTTGACCTTCCAACTTGTTGTAAGCGAGATCAAGCTTATAGAGGGAGACTAATTTGGACAGAGATTCAGGAATTGGTCCAATGAAACTGTTATGGTTGAGATTTATAGCAAAGAGATTGAGAAATCGAGATATAGATTCTGGGATAGGTCCATAGAAGTTGTTAGAAGAAAGATCTAGAGATTGTAACTCAGACGATGTGGATGTATTCCCAAACTCTAAAGATCCCTCGAATTGGTTTTCATTTAAACAAACCCATTCTAGATTAGGAACGGTAAACAGTGATGTAGGGACATTCCCAACAAAAGAGTTTCCACTCACTCTAAATACCTCCAAGTTATGGAGTCCACTCATGTTAGATGGGAGCGTACATTTGAAGTGATTATTGGAAAGGTCTAATTGGGCCAAGCTGGTTAAATTTGGTAGAATAAGAGGTAAATCTCCACTAGAGAAATGATTATCTGAGAGAGATAATTCTGACAGCTTGTTGAGATTGGCAAATGAACTAGGAATGTTACCACTCAAGTTGTTTGAGTGGAAGCTCATAAATGTTAGCTGGTTTAGGTTGCCAATTGAAGGCGGAATCTCATCTATCAAGTGATTGTAATCAAGATAAAGTTTTGTGAGATTGGACAAATTTCCTAATGAAGATGGAATTTCACCTACCAAGATATTTGTAGAAAGGTCAAGCTCTATGAGGTGAGAAAGATTTCCTAGTGAATATGGAATTTTACCAACCAAGTGATTTTGAGAAAGGTAAAGATGGGTGAGATGAGAAAGATTTCCTATAGAGGATGGAATTTCACCTCCTAAGTCATTAACAGAGAGGTCAAGCCGCGTGAGATGAGAAAGGTTTCCTATTGAAGATGGAATTTCACCTACCAATTTATTACTATAAAGTTCAAGCTCTATGAGGTGAGAAAGGTTTCCTAGTGAAGAAGGAATCTCTCCTCTGAGAAAGCAACTAGTAAGGGTTAGGTGCTGAAGATGTTGGAGTTTTAAAAGACTAGTGTTTGCTTTCAAAGACCCATTGAGAATAGTGTCCGGAAGGAAGAGTGATATCACCTCACCAGAATTAGCATTGCATGTGACACCTTCCCAGGAACAGTGATGAGTGCTCGTGTTCCACGAACTTAAGGATTTTTGATAAATAGCATCTGAGTCTGGTGCAAAGATCGGGAACTCTTTTTTGAACTCCAAAAGAGCATCCCTTTGGAGCATATGAGAAGCAAGAGTATTGACTATAAGAGAAAGGAAGAAAATGAAAAAAGATTGGCTCGAAATCATCATCCGTCTTTTTTTTCCGTAAGTTTGTGTGGTAAGTAATGAGTTGTGTATATGGGACTCCTTTATAGAGCTTTGGCTTCGCAACTCTTGCGTCAACTCTTTTTGGATTCTCAGTTGATTTTTCAAGTCTTCTGTAATCAATTAATCCCACACTCTCCCCCCCACTTAGCTCAGAAGTCTAAACCATTGACTCATTCCTTCCTCTCCCTTGCAAGTTGCAGCACGCCATTATTTTAAGCCACTTAAATCATTGTGGTTTTTCTATAGAAAAGACAATAAAATTCTTCTTCGATAGCCCCAATATTTGACGCATTGGATATGGAAGCTGAGTCCACAGTCAAATTTCTCAACCTGACCATCTCTATCATACTCATGCTGTCATCAGAAAATAATAACATGAGTATCAATTTTGAAACTCACGATATCACAAGCTTTCTCTAGAGTTTTGAGATCAGATGTGGATTGACTGATCAATCTAAACTTTACCTGACTGGCAGATACTGCATTTTCTATCACTAAGAGCATGTGATACGGAGGCATTATGTATTTTTGCTCTCTGCCTGATGTTATCAATGGTGTAGGTAGGGATGGCAATCAAGGACCTGGACCGCGGGCCTGACCCGTAAAGGCTTGCTGCGGGACGGGATTGGGCCTCCATTTGATGAGCCCGCAAAATTGCGGGCCTCGCGGGACGGACTCAAAACGGGACGGGACAAATGCGGGACGGGCTCAAAACGGGACGGGACGAATGCGGGACGGGTTCAACCCACGGGATTTTAAAGATCCGCAACCATAAGTTTTTATTTCTACTTAGTTTTGTTTTCAGTACTATAAATTGCTTTATTACTTTGTAAGATTTTCTTCTTTAAATTGATGAGTTTTGTTTTTATTATTGTCTAGTTGTGTTTTAAAAAAAAATTGGTTACAATGATGTTGTTAAAGAGCTATTGTTTGTTCAAGAGCTACTGTTTGTTCTTTAAACGGCTCGAATTGAACGTTTGAGTTAATACAAAATCTTGTTTCTACACTCTAAGTTCAACAACTTGGTTGAAAGAGAAGAAGACAATATTAGTATTATGTTACTGTTGCTATGCAGAGACGTTGATTTACAAAGAATCAAACAAGGAGTATATTTGTAATAGTTGAATTTCACAGTTTAAATGGTTCTCACTTACTTCAAGACCATTAAACTGACGTGTGATCACATTGGACGTTGTTGCGATCGAAGTTTTTGAGCTCTCTTCAACTCCCTAACACAACTCTTCTACTTTAACATTCATGAAGAAAGCTAAAGAAGGCGTTCCGCGGGACGGCCCGCAAAGGCTTATAAATTTATGCGGTACGGGATCGGGCAGCCATTCGGAAGATCGCAGCCCGCACGGGACAGGCCCGCCGTGATCCGCACGACGACGAGCCCGCTGCGGTACGGGACGGGAGAGCCCAATTGCCATCTCTAGGTGTAGGACTTAGATATATTACAGGATTCTATTCTACAGAACAATGCGGCTGTAGAGTCACTGACCAGATCTTGAGTCTAGTTCCTAACATAGCGGGTTTGTGCCTGCCTACTGAGGATACATCTCTTACTATTATTAAAAAATTTAAAATTCGTCCATATGATTTGCTTGGTCTGAATCTATGTTTTATCGTGAGCAGCATTTCAGAACAACATTAAGACACGCGGTTCTAGAACTCTTTTGCTTCATTTCATTAATGCGAGTATCATTCTACTTATGTCAAATCTTTCTCTGTCAATTGCTAGGTCTCTGGATTTCTAGGTGGTACAAACTGGGCATTGCTTGTAGCTTGGATATGCCAACTTTATCCTAACACACACGAAATGTTAGCTTCTCGGTTCTTTAGGGTCTACACGTAATGGCGCTGGCCAAACCCCAGCAGTTAGTGAAGGTGCTCTCGACATGGTGTCCGAGATGTTTACCTATGACCCAAAGGCTCGATCCTCTGTTAAGCAGGCTTTCGACCACAGGTGTCTAAAGCTCACCAACTATTTATAGCAAAAGTATATTTAGTTAATCTAGAACCAAGTAAAAAAGAGCAGCTCACCAGCTTGATGTGTTCATAATTACCAAATTTGATTGGACTTTATACAAAACTTTAGTTAAATAACTTAAAATAAACTATTAATAACTTAAATATCTTTTTAAATTCTAGATTTTACATTTAAAAATTCATATTACTTAAAAATGTTACAAAACAATAACAAATATTGTTAATAGAAGATATTTTAACTAGACCATAATATACAAAATAGAACACAAAAATATAATTTTATATATACATGTTTTTAAGTAGGGTATGAATCGGTTCTTATCGGGTTGGATCTATCCAAAGCAGTTATTTTCGGTAAAAAAATTTTTTGGACGCAGTAATAATCTATATATATAAAGAAGAGTTTTCTCTCTTCTTATAACATGTGGAAGGGGGGTTTTTTGACATGTGTCTTTTTTTTTTTACATTTTAAGTCATTTTACTTTTAGATTATTACAATTTGTCTCATTATTTTCTAATTATGCACTATCTAATCTTTTTTATACTAACCATAATTTGATAATCCATTTATTGTTACAATTTCAAAATAAATAAAAATATATAAAAAATAATATAAATATATTTACATATTTAATTTATTCACAACTAAAAATAACATAAATTACTGTATTTTATTATTTTTTACTCTATTGTATTTTTTTACAATTATATGTTTATTTTATAATTAATGCGAAAATAAACTAGAAACACAATTCATGATCGAAACATAAAATCTCTATAATCATAGAAAAAAAAACAAAATGCCAAAGACACATTAACAAAGTAAATGTTTAGAACTAAAACGATATAAAGAACAAAAATTAACTTACCTCACTTTATCATAGAGTTTTTTGGTTATAACAAGGAGATGTTGGATTCGTCCAAAAAAATACAAGGAGATGTCGAAAAGAGTAGAAAGATAAACTCCGAGACAAAACATCTTTCGAATACAAAGAAACACGATCGAAAACCAATACAAAGAACCAAGAAAGCGTGTTAGAACAAGAATATTCAACAGAAAGCAAAAATCGCCATGAAACAAGAAAACAAATATTTAACACACCATAAGCGCATCCACCAGCTAAGATGTACGAAACACCTCACAAACTAAACAAGCACATGAAAAAACGTTCATACCAGCAAAGAACCACAAAACTCTAGATAAAAAAAGATCAAAATTCTGAGAATCTAACTTCGCACACTTATACTAAGAAAAACAGGGGAAGTAAACATACAACCTGAAGGAATGAGGATGAAAGTTAACCACCAAGAAACCAAAGCCCAAACTTGATACCAGACACAACATTATAAATCTACAGAGCATACACGGAAAAAATACTATTTAAACCTGAAATCGCAAATTTGGCAAAAGAGAGAGCCACTAGAGATGCGAGCAGTGATGAAATCAGCAAATCATGGAGCCAACCTCAAACTATGAAATAGAGCATAAAAGTCTAATGATCAAAAACCAGATTTTGAAAAACCAACCGAACAAAAATTATCGACGGTAAGCTAACGAAGAAGAAATCAACATTAAAGACGACTAGACTATGATCCAACATAAGGAGATGCACTTCCTAACATCAATAAAAATCTTAAGTAAAAACATGAGCAGCCAATATTGACCGGACCAAACTATAACGCTGTGAGTAAGAACCACACTACATGAAACTTATAAACTCAATTTATAACAAATACCAAACAATCTGAGGAAGAACAAACACACAGAGGTGAGTATTTTTTTGGTGAGGGTGAGAAGGAAAGCACACGAAAAAGGTAAACGGAATACAAAGATAGTGATGGCTTAATGTCAAAATATGAAGAGAGAACACAAAACATCTCAAAGAATAATGTTCAAATAATTCAAATAAAAAATAAATACAATTTATAACGTTAAACTGTTAATCTTAAAATAATAAATACAAAGTTATTGAAATTTAATATGCTTTACATCAGAGGCTTAACTATTATATACAAAACATATTATTGAAAAACACAAACACAAAATATATAAATTTATCACCTATTACGATATAACACAATAAAACATTAAATAATGTTCTTAACAAGTAGAGATGGCCTCATAATTACATTATCTAAAAAAAATTACTCAACAACAATAAATATCAAAATTTCCAAATTCTTAATACTAAGATTTAGGATTAAAAATACACCGTACCAACTTCGAATGTATCTTTACGATCAATATATATTTGATTGGTTAAATTGATATAGTCATAACTTCTTAATTTTGACAAATTCAAGCGAGAAGAAACTAGCTGTTAATATAACACTTATGATTATTTGAAATTATCATCATAAGCACCGCTCACAAAATATAATTCATTGAAATCGACCTAGAAAAGTTCAAAGCATTAAACTATTATAACACCTCCCCATCAACCCAATATACAAAACTAGGTTTGGGCATAAATCTCGAACCCGAACCGGATCCGAAGTAAAAATATCGGTTCAGTTACAGATCTAGCCAAAAACAAGATTGATTTCATTTACTTTGGGTTTTCGGTTTCATTTTAGTCGATAATTGAAGAGTAATCCGAGCTGAACCGAACAAATACAACGCTGATAGTGTAAAACGCGACAAAAAAAATCATTTATTCCAAATGAGATGACACAAAATAAAAGATAAATAAAAAATGTCGTTTATATAACTAGAATATATTTATCAATTTAAGTTTTTAAGCATCTTTACTATCATATCTAATGATTGATATATATATATATATATATATATATATATATATATAATGTGAAAATATTATTTTTTCACAACATAATATATATATATATATATATACATATAAATATATATGTATAAACTCTATTTAATATAATCATTGTAAGATGAAGTCCACATTTATAAATTATCTAAATTATAATTTAAATTAATAAGTTTTAATCAAATAATAAATAATTCAGCTATTACACTTTCAAATTATCATGCATATATTTAAACTTAAATTTATTTCATAGTAATTTTACAAAGACTACAATGAAATTAATAAATTTCATAAGATCATATATATATATATATATATATATATATATATATATATATATATATATATATATATATATATATATATATATTTTGTTTTCTAAAATATTGTTGAGAAATTCTCTAGATTATAAAACTATAGTCAAATCATAACAATACTAGCAAAACCGGCGCGTAGCGCCGGCAAACCCCTAGTTACTTATAATTTTTGGTTCGATTTCAGATCGAGTATTTTTGGATCAGTCCCCGTTGAAGTTTTTGCAATAAATACTTCTTCATGAGAGCTTTGTTTCTATTCAATCTCAAGTTCAAAGTTTCTACCCTCTTCAAAGTTGCTAGCATTTATACTTTAGCACCTATATATCTGTTTTTTTTGTCAACAACACCTACGATCTTTTTTTATTAATTGAAAAATATTTTAGGAAAGTAACCTTTATTTTATAAGAAACTAGGTGGCCGGTCCGCACCCTGTACGGACATAAACATATTCAAATTATAGGCTAAGTAGTACATAGTTTTAGAAGTAAAAAAATTTATATCATAATACCACCGTCCTTAGGAGAGATCATCTGGTACAGTGGCGGAGCCACATAGAACAAGGTGGGGTCATTGAACCCAACAAGATTTAAGAAATTAGTGTAAGTTATTAAGCCTAATCTATATGCTCCCACTGTAAAAATTTTAGATTAATATAGATGCCCACAAAATTATTCTTTGCCTCCGCCACTGATCTGGTACAGAAAAATATTAGTACTCAATATTTTATATGGACGAGATGAAACAAAGTAACTTCAGTATCAAGAGGTATTTATTGTGTATATGTATAATTGCAACGTTCCAAAATAATTTGTATGTTTGAGAAGATATTTTATTTTCAAAATCTGGAATAAATAGTGTATAGTTTCAGAGGTAACATATTTTATATTATCACTACATTCTCATTTAAACCTTTTTTACCATTTCAGAATGTAATTATGTCCATAAAAATTCAAAATATGGAATAAAAAGTTTAAAATATGGAATAAATATGGAATAAATAATGTTAGAAATATGAATTGCAGTCAGTGATTTTCGAATCAGACTCTGTCCGCTTATCAAAACTATTAACTCGACGATTAAATATCCAGCTCTCAATGGAGTGACTGCGGATATTGTATCGCATATGCAGACATTAATATTATGATTAGTTTAATTTTACATGGTTAGTTTATTTTTACATACAATGAATTATATATATATATATATATATATATATATATATATATATATATATATATATATATATATTACATGCATAATAATCACATAGTTATGATTCATTATTTGTGGTTGAAAACTATAAACCTTCTAAACATTATTTAATTCAAGATATAATGCAATCTACTTTGTTGTTAGTTTTTATTTTTTATTGTAAGCATATACAAACTACATTCATTAATTTAAAATTCTAAACTCTTGGTAAACCTTAAACTCTTGAGTATACTCTAACCCCTTGGTTTTACCGGATAATCCTAAACAATAAATTCAAAACTTTTGAATATATAAACACTAATCTCTTTTCTCTCTCTCTCTCTCTCTCTCTCTCTCTCTCTCTCTCTCTCTCTCTCTCTCTCTCTAACTCTCTCTCTCTCTCTCCCCCTCTCACTCTCTCCCTCCATCTCCCTCTCCCTCTCCCTCTCTCTCTCTCACTCTCTCCCTCTCACTCTCTCCCTCCATCTCCCTCTCTCCCTCCATCTCCCTCTCCCTCTCCCTCTCTCTCTCTCACTCTCTCTCTCACTCTCACTCTCACTCTCTCCCTCTCACTCTCTCCCTCCATCTCCCTCTCCCTCCCTCCCTCCCTCTCCCTCTCCCTCTCTCTCTCTCTCTCTCTCTCTCTCTCTCTCTCTCTCTCTCTCTCTCTCTCTCTCTCTCTCTCTCTCTCTCTCTCTCTCTCTCTCTCTCTCTCTCTCTCTCTCTCTCTCTCTCTCTCTCTCTTTTCTCTCTCTCTCTCTTTTCTCTCTCTCTCTCTCTCTCTCTCTCTCTCTCTCTCTCTCTCTCTCTCTCTCTCTCTCTCCCTCTCTCTCTCCTTCTATAGGTTAGGATTATTTATGAAATATATTATTTCAGTAGAGAAAATATCATCCTACTATAGATATTTTAAAAATATAATGTGGTTATCCAATTTTGATGTACAATAAAGAAAATATCATTCTAAGCGCACATCTTTTACAGGATTGGAATGGTGAACTCTTAGAGATCTGGAATATAAACACTTCTCTCAAATCATCTCTGAAAAATATAAAACAAAATCACAATCAGCAAACCAAAAAAGATATATGTATATATAAGCTTATAATTCTAAACAATAATACAAATCTACTAATCAAAAAAAGAAAAGTATTCGCAGCACAAAAAAATGCTATTGAAATGATATAGTTGAGAGATGTTATCAAATTGAGTAATTTTTTTTACCAGATTGAGGAACAAAGATGTTATCGAAATGATATATCAAAAAGGTATACAATTAAATCATAAATAGCTTCAGTGGAGAAATATTAATAATAGAGTATCTGCATATAAACCAAAAGAAAAATCAGCTCTCATGAAATATAAAAGCTTAATGTTCTAAAATAAGAAGAAAAAAAAGTTCAGAACATTATTAACATTAAAAGTTCAGAATATAAAGTTCAATGATTTCGTTTATTCTACTGTGAATGTCTTATTTATAGTAAATTGCTGGATGTTTCTCATTGATTTAGCTTGCATGATAAGCTAAGAAGTATAATATTGTTTGACAAATTTTCAATAAATTTTATACTTATAAGGTAATATTATTTTTGGAATATCTTATTGATAAAGCTAAAAGAGAACATCTCGTGAATAGATTGACAAGTCTCACCAGAATTTTGGTTGACAAGTCTCACCATAAATATTAAGTTTTAAATGCATGATTTTAAGAGAGAAAATATCTTGTCAATTAATTTCGTTTCTCTGATATCTAAAATATTTATTGAGTATTTATGAATTAAACAGGGAAATGATTGCAAAAAGATGTTCTTTGAATCGAGAAAAAACATAAAAGTTAAGTATTAAAGTGATTTCTTTTTTATTAGTATCGAAGATTAAAATAAATCGAAAAAGAAATTCTAAAAAATTAATCAATAAGATCAAGAGAATTCTTCCCATTTTGTAATAAAGAAACTAATTATTACATGTGTTAACTAATATTCTTGCGCAAGTAATGTTAATAGGGGGATTAAATTATTTTTTCCATTTCAATTAATATTCAATGTTACTTTCTTTTTATAGGGGGATCGATGAATTAAAATAAATTATTTGATTTGATAAAATGACTTTATATTCTTATATTTATTTGAATTGATAAAATGATTTTATATACCATACTTTTGACAATTAGTTACCGTAAATAGTTATTAATAATATTATGTAGGTTATTTGTAATCCAAAATATTTATTTGAATTAATAAAATGGCTTTATATACCATACTTTCGACAATTAGTTACCATAAATAGTTATTAATAATATTATGTAAATCATTTGAAAAGTGATGTTAATTGGTCATTAAATTATGTTTTCTTTTACAATTAGTATTCAATGGTACTTTCATATTATAGTGGGATCGATGAATTAAATGATATATTGAAATTACAAAATAAGGTAAGTATTTAGAAAACTTCTCTTTTTAGTAGTGTCGATGGAAAAAAAAAAGAAATTCTAAAAAATCAACCAATAGAATTGCTAGAATTATAATATATACTTCTATTTTAATATATAGAGAGGTTATAATAAATAAAATTAAAAATCATCGGCCAATAAAATTATAATAATTAAGAGTTCATTTATGATTAACACGTAATAAAAAATCACTTATGTGACTTCTCAATCAATATAAAGTAAATTTCTTTTTTATAAATAATTTATAACATTCTGTAAATTATTTTAAAATTTTGATAAATTTATTCTTTAAACAGCGATAAATAATTTAAAAATAATATTAATAAACATGTTTGGATTTTTTAATATTTAATATAATTATTATATAATTATATTCGAATACAATTCATCAAGTAGAGTATAAAATTATTATAATTATCTTATATAAAATTTCGTTCATTATATTATATAGTTTATAAATATTAAATGTAATAAATAAAACATTATTAATCTTTCTATAGTTTCGAAAATCAGTTTCCATAAATTGTTTTTCTGTAGATTATATGGCAAGTGATGTTAAATGATTTTAGGGAACAAATTTATTTTTTGGTAACAACTTCTCATATTTTTTTGTAACAACTTTATTGTGAATCTTCTTTGATTGAAAATCAAATATGTCTGACGTAATCTATCGTAATCTATCCATCACATCAAACAATTATAAACATTTCAATTTTCCTAACATATGTCTCCGAGAATCTTTCTCAATTATGAACGATATTATCAAAACTTCTTGAGCACTACTCTTTCATTATATAAAGGAACCAAACCATCGTAGGCAGTTAACATTTTCGTTCGAGTATGTTAAGCTTTCATATTTTTTTAATCAATTGAATCTCACTATTTTATGTTATTTTGTAGATCATATTCTCTTTTTCTATATCGTTTCAGTAACACCAACATTTTTTGCTTTTAAATCTGGAAAATAGTTCTATATTAAGTTTGTTTCAGTTTTCATTTGTCTTCTTCATTGTTTGAATCTCACTGTTTTAATGTTATTTTGCAGATCATATACCACTCCTATATAATTTTAATAACTCTAGCATTTTCGTTCCTAAATCTGGTAAACAATAATATTTTTATGTTTCAGTTTCAGTTTTCTTTTTAATCATCTGAATCTCAATGTCTTTATGTTATTTTGCATATCATATACCCCTTCTTTTATACCGTTTCCATAAGACTAATATTTTCTGCAATAAATCCGGTAAATAATTGTGGTTTGATTCAATATTCAAAGGTTTTGTGGCTTATATACTTAACTTATTTGTGTAGATACATGTATATTTGAGATTCATACTAATACTTGAGTGTGAGTTTTCAGTAAGTTACATATTGTTTAGCTCGCAGATTTTGGACAATGTTTAGTATGATGAGTTCACAAATCCTTTTTGGTAAAAGTATATTCACAATATTTTTTCTCTTTTGTACTTTTCTTCTTATCTTTTTGTTTTTCAGCATACTTATATGGTAAATCTCTATAAATTTAATTTATATGGTTTTGTTATGCTTATGATCCATGTTTTTTTTTCTATTTGTTTTCTTAGATTTTGGGCGGAGACGATGGTTTAAACGATGTAACGAGAAAAATCTAATGAGACCGATTAACGCTCTGGACGCTGATCTTTGTTCTTAATGTTACGAGGAGCCTGGTGAAGGTGTCCATGATCAGCAAGTCTCTTCTTTCTTTGTCCGTGTTCATTTTTTCAGGAGCGCAAAATTGATTGTTGGTTATATTATCTTACTCCCTCCGTTCGGATTTATAAGACGTTATACGACTTGGCACATAAATTAAGGAAGTTTGATACATTACCTGTATTAACCTTTGTTGGTGTTTAATGTTCATTTGACTTCTACGTTATTATCACTAGCGATAATTATTTACAAGGGTATAGTAAGTCACTTTTCGTCATTTTTTGCATAAAATTCTGTGAACGTCATATATATTGGCACAAAAAAAAGTCAGTAGAACGACATATAAATAAGAACGGAGGGAGTATATATTAAGCTAATTTTGTTTCCTCTATTTCTCCAGATCAATGAGAAATGTTTTAGTTCTTCTTGCCCTTAAAAAGAAAAATTAGGAAGATGATATTGGCTGTTTTATGGAGCTGCAAACAGGTTGAAGACAGGCGATGCTAATTTGTAGAAGATGACCGAAAACCTTCGCTGTTCACCGGTGACACACAATTCGAGAAACTGTTTTATCTTCTATTTTATGCAGCCACCTGTGTAATCTTTTTTTGTAACAGCAACAGGTTTTATTTTTTTATGTATGATAAGCTCACGTGTTTAGAGCTTCTGGGTCATTATCATTAAATTATCTATATTAAATTAATAATATTAGGATGACAAAAGAAAAGCTTCACCTAAAAATGAAAAGAAAATGGGTACAAAATGGGATTGTTTGGCAACTTGATTAGCAGACTTAATGAATTCTGTTTGGACACAAGAAAAATTATTTTTCTTCTACCAAAATCGAAAGCAATAATAACTAGAGATGGGTTTTCGGTACCCAAACGGGTTTGGTTCTGATCGGTTTGTGTTCGGGTTTTTGGGATCAAATAATCAATATAAAAATACTGTACATTTTGATTCAAAATCATTTCTTTTAACAACAAACTACACAAAACAAAATATCAATAGAAAAGTATTGTACATTTGCGCTCTAAATAAAAGGATTGGAGATGGAATAATACATGTATAAAATTAAGTTATCTTAAACTTTTTTATATACAATAATTTGTTATATAAACTGAAAAGACAAATCATTTTTTTTCAAAGAAATCTAGCGGTTTGAATAACGGGTAAGGATCATAATAAATTAAATACAAAATAATTTTCAAGTATGTTATTTCATGCATAAAATATTGGTTTAATCATCAAAAAATAAAATTCAATAGGAAATACATACCTTGGTTTTATGTTTGCATTATTTGACCCATTAAAGCTAATTAAAAAAAAATCAGATTATTTGCTTTACTGCAAACATTGGTTTTATGTTTTACGTTTAGTAAACGTTTAAGAATCATAACAGAGCTATAAAACTCCCCTATTATGTTTGCTGTTTAAAATATATTTGTCCATATTATTTGTAACACGAAAATAGAAAGCAATGTATTTCATAATAAATTAAATACAAAGTAATTCTCAAGTATGTTATTTCGTGCATAAAATATTGGTTTAATCATCAAAATCAAATTCAACAGGAAATACATACCTTGGTTTTATGTTTGCAGATTATTTGACCCATTAAAGCTAATTAAAAAATTTACAGATTATTTGCTTTATTGCAAACAATGGTTTTATGTTTTACGTTTAGTAAACGTTTAAGAATCATAACAGAGCTATAAAACTCCCTTATTATGTTTGTTGTTTAAAATATACTAGGTGACCCACAAGCACCATGTGCGGGTATAAAAATATTGTATAATATCGATTGTGTTTAAATGTAGGAGAAGATGGAACAATTGAGAGTTTCAATGCTGAGACATAATTTGCGCAAATCTCCAAGATGTAGTAGGGATGGAATTTGTTACTTTTCCGCTTCGGTTGGTTTGTTTAGTTCGATTTTAATATTTTTTTTTCAACTGAAGTAAACTATATTTAGTCTTGTTCGGTGTGGTTTATGTCCAGTTTAGTTTATATTCGGTTCGGTTTGTTTTTTTGGGGTCGGTTTAATTAGGTTCTTTGTCGCTTAATATTTTAAAAGAAAAATTATTATTTAAAACATAAATTATGTACACATAAACTATGTGAACTAAATTCAATATAAAACTAAAACAAAAACTAAAACGTCACAAAAGTATTTAAGAATATAACAAATGAATGTTAACTAAAGTAAAAAAAAAAAATCAACATCATTAGTATGTTTTTAATAAAAGTTAAATAATAAAAAAAATGAAAGAAAAATATACAGGAACCAGTGATGTATTAAAAAATGTGATGTTGATTAAGAAAAAAAATCAACATTAAAATAATTTAATAGAAAAAATGTGAAAAGAAAATGTGATATAAATGTGAGGAAATAAAAAAAAAATGTGTTATTTTTATATTTCTGGTTTACTTCTCATATTACTTTTTTTAGAAGATCAAAATGTTTGAGATCTGCATGCAATATATTTTTTGCATTTAATTGCCGATGTCTTGCGCAAGTTTTCAAATTAGAATATAAGGAAAGTGATTAAATATCGTTGATCAATTTAGAAAGATTATGAAACACAATTTAGTGACTTAATACAATGTAATATTTATTTGCAGAACTTTTGAAATTGCAAGGAATAAGACATCTTTATATTGTTAAGTCACTAAAATATATGATGATTTCCTATTCTTGTCTTTCAATACAAAATTGTTGGCAATTTTTATTATAAGTATCAATCAAGTTTATTCTTACAATATACGATTTAATTCATCATTTAATTAGCATTAAGTTATAAAATATATAAGGTAGCTTAGAATATACGATTCTAGTATCTCTTTGCTACTTGTGCAAGTAATGTGACCAAGGGTTCAGATCAATTTATTACAACATTCCTTTTATGGAAAGTTCCCATAGCATTTTGCGCAAGTAATTTTATTTACACTAATACTTTCTTGTTTGCAAGTAATACTATGTTCACATAATCATATATATTCGTGGTCTAGATCTTGTGATGTTTATCTCTGAATTACGTAATGGTTCCTTTTAAATAAAATAAAGATATATATTATTTAGAAAGTTGGTCTCCTGAAACAAAGAAGTTTATTTTTAATATATTCCAAATGGTCTATAGTTTTAGATTCGTTGCAATATATGGAAGCATAATCCATTACTTGTAAAGCTATACATTTCTTTCAATCATTTTACATAAAGGCTTGATAGATATGTTTCAAAAATATCATCATTACTTACATAGAAAGGTAAGAACTTGGTGTAAGTGAATTTTCTATATCATAATTATGCTTCCATATCTATCATAATTATTATTATAGATTTAATCAACACTAAATTAGCGATTTGCATTTATTTTTGTATCTAAGTTTTAAACTAACTAATGATATTCACATTTTTGAATATAATAGTTAGTTTAATTTGAACTTGGATATTAAGTGGGTTATTATGTAGTAATATAACCCACTCCATGACTAAATTGATCACATATAATATAAAACTATAAAGCAATATCTTCATAACACCAAACTTAATTAAATATGCATAGTTAAGTTCAAAAGCTAGCATAATTATACATAAACCGAGATATGATCCAAACTTAAACATATAATTTTAAATAATTTTAAAAGATAAGGATTTGAGATTTTAGAAGTGAGATCAATCCCACAACCAAGCTTCCCCCAGCTTGCGCCAATTGGGAGTTGGCACCTTCACCTCAGCCATCCTCTCTTTTGCAATGTTGAGCTCAGCTTCAAGTCTCTCCTTCTCTTTAACCGGACCATACACCTTCTCAATTTTGTCAAGTATCTCAAGCTTGGCTTCAATCCTTTCAACCTGGACTTCCTCCAAATGCCGCGCCTTAACACCTTCATGACGCGCCTTGTAAATACGAAAGAGAGCACAGTAATGATCACTGTTTCCCTTTTGGCCTCATTGTAACCTTCCTGCCATGTTGTCCCTATTATTTGTAACACGAAAATAGAAAACAATATAATTCTCCTATTTATATATAATAACACCAAATCAATCAATCAAACTTCGATGTCAATCCTAACTACCGATAAACTAAAAAATACAATTTTTTAAAAAAACCATTAAAACAGTTGATACATATTTTATGTTGAAATACATTCGTTACAAAAAAAAATTGACAAAGGAAACAAATCTGCCCTTTCAAAATTTAGTTTGTTATTAAAATATCATATAAAACAATATATTCACAAATTTTATAGTGGAAAATTATATCGATATAAATTACTGGTTCAAAATGGTATAACCAGTAAACATACCATATCAGGTAATCAACCGCTCGACCGGGTTTTATTGCGTTTAAGATTCTATATTCCTAATAGTGTACTTCTAGATTTACTTACTATTAAAAAGTTATATGATGTATAGTTTAAAATAGCATATACCTTAAGTTTTTCTGCACAAGTGTACGTATTGATATGAGAGTAACATCATTACTCCTTCCAAAAATACAGTAGATCATCATCCCCTATACATTATTTGCGAAGTGATTTTGCCACATGTCGTCATTACAATTACTCTCGCCAAAAAAATAATGACACGGCTACTAAAAAGATAACAAGTCTTCCGAAAAATATGACATGGACAATTACATGTAATGCTAATTTATTTTTTTGATAAACTTTTCAAAATATGTCAATAACTCATATATTATATTTAGCGTCGATTTATCTTTTTTGAATTTTTTTTAAGAATATGGTAATACTCATACATCATTTATAAAATAAACTAGGTAGTTTGCCCGCTCATGCGGGCATAATTTTATTATAAATACTGATTAGCTTATATCTTATTAATTCAAAAATCAGCATGTTAAGTTTTTATTTTTGTTTAAAAAAATAAACATCAAATTATTTATATATACCAATTTTTTATCTATCAAAATGTATGTGATTATTATTTTGTTCGAATTTTTGAAAAACTAACATATTAAACATAATTTAGAAAATATATTAATACAAATATTTTGCTTGATTACTGTGTAACTATAAACTGTCTTATAACTTAATTTTTGAAATTTTAAATTCGAAAATATTATTTTCAGATAATAACAAAATACATCTAAGAATTATCATATTTTTAAAATATACTTTTGTAATTAATTATAGTAAATTATAATTGTAATCTAATATAACAGATAAATATAATATAAATAACAGAAAATTCTTTTTTTTAATTATATAATAAATTAAATAAAAATTAGTTAAGGTAATATTGATATTAACACTCTAACTTTTAACATGAAATGTTTAATAAAAATTATTATTTCAGATAATAACACAACATATCTAATAATTATCTTATTTTTCAAAATATATTGACAGTTATGTTATATAAAACTATAACTAATTATCTAGGTGTTTTGCATGCACTTGCGGATTTAAATATTTTACAATTTCTTTTTAAATAAATATATTATCAATTCAAAAGTCACTAAAATATAATATTTTCATGCTTTTCAAAATATTTAAAAATTAATTAAATATTAAAAAAAATATCATATGATTTTTTTTTATTTTAAGAAAATATCTTTTATTACGCAAAATAAACTTGAAAATATTTATATATACATAAATTATATACAGAAATTTATATTTAATTTTAGAATATTATGATGTAAAATATTTTTGAATAACCTAATATAGAATCTTTTTAGAGAATGATGATTATCAAATTGATAAAAAAAAATTTTAATTTACTAACAATAATATTTTAACAAATCTAATTTAATTATTTGTTAAGGATGATATTTGACGCTCTAACGTTTAACGTATATATATATTGAACTAGATACAGTTTGATATTATTAAACCAAAGATAATATAAACATACATAAATAAATTAATTTTACTAAATGAAATATAATATAAAATTAAGTATGAGATTATTTATTAAGATTAATAATTGAGAATTAAATATGACTAAATTTTTAAATTATAGAAAAAATGATAACTAAACAAAAAAACTTACAATTATGGAAAACATGATAAGTAAGCAAATCCACTTATCAAAGATAATATAAATATTTTGATTTTACTAATTAAATATAATATAATTTTAAGTATGATATTATTGTTAGATTTCTTTTAGTTATTCTCAAAATAATGATAAATTATCTGCAAAATCACTAAAATTATTTATTAAGAATAATAATTAAAAATAAAAATGATTAAATTTTAAGTTATAGAAAACATGATAAATAAACAAAAAAAACCTAAAATTATGGAGAGAATGACAAGTAAATTATTTATTAAGATTAATAATTAAAAATAAAAAATGATTAAATTTTAAATTATAGAAAACATGACAAATAAGCAAAAAACCTAAAATTATGGAGAGAATGACAAGTAAGCCAAATCACTTCTCAAATAATAGTATAGATAGATATATTCATATCTGAATGTTTAAATTTCGAAATATTGTTTTATTTTTTTTCTTTTTATAGTTATACAATTTGTATTATTAAACCTACCAAAAATTGCTATAATTGTTTTTTAAAAAAAGAAATTTCTAATCGTAAGATAACTAGTTTGTCATATATGTGTATATATATATATATATATCAATTTAATAAGTATTTTTTAGTTTAAATTTTTGATAATTATATAATTTTATATCATTTTTACACAAATTAATTTGATATAGTTAAATAATAAAAATAAATTGAAAATGATTTTACCAAATGTCGTCGTTACAATTATTCTCGCCAAAACAAATGATGACATGACTACTAAAAAAGATTACATGTCTTCCAAAAAATATGACATGGACAATGACATTTAATGTTAATTTATTTTTTTTTGTAAACTTTTCAAAATATGTCAATAACTCATATATTACATTCAGTGTCGATTTATTTTTTTTGGAATTTTTTTAGAATATGATAATAACTCATACATCATCTATAAAATAAATATATTCATATATGACCTTTTAAATTTCGAAATATTTTTTTATTTTCTTTTTCTTTTTATAATTATGCAATTCGTATTATTAAACCTTCTAAAAATTGCTATAATTATTTTAAAAAAAATAACTTGCTAATCGTAAGATAATTAGTATATATATAAATCAATTTAATATGTATTGTTTAGTTTAAATTTTTGATAATTATATAATTTTATATCATTTTATTAGTTTTATACAAATTAATTTGATATGTTTAAATAATAAAAATAAATTGAAAAATCCATCTAAGGTTATAATTTAATATACACATATATATTTTTAAATATAATTTTAAATAAACAAAATTATTTTATCTTAATTTAGTATTTAACTAAATCATTTCTATATTAAATATTGGTAAAAACAATAAAATCTATAATATTTAATAAAAATATATGTATTTTAAATATAAATTAAATTTAAAAAATTTCTTTCTGTACATGGTGCAGGGAAACACCTAGTTTGTTTTGTACTAGGTGATGATGATCCGCGCCATGCGCAGTGTGAATGAACTAAAAAAGATTATAAATTTTATTGTATAGATATTTTAAAAGTAAAACGAAAAGAGACATATTATACATGATATGGATTTAAATAAGTTATGTTTGATATACAGATCAATGCAAAGAAAACAAACTTAGGATTGAAAGTTTACTTTCAATCAAACAAGAGTTTACTAGAGTATCTGGGTAATGATAATCTTATTGTCGTCGATAAACAATAATTGTTTTGTTATCGAAGTTGTATCGTTATTTTTATTAAAATCATAATTGTTCTGAAGTACATAAAATTGCAAAAGGATTAAAATAAATTGAAGTAAATAATATTAGGTTGAAAAAAAAGAAATATATATTATGAATTTTCAAATTTAGTGGACTGATTAGGATTTGAAATTGTAAAATAGGTCCATTATTGAACCTTAATATCCATTATGACTCAAAATACATATATGTCTCTTTTAATTTATCTATTATTTGATGGAAAACAAAAATTATCTATTTCAAAAACGTGTTTTTACTAATATTCTCGAGGGGACACGAGATGTGGAGTTACACCTAGAAAATGTCATATTTTTAAATCACACATGAACTAAAAGTTATATATATTATTAAAAGAGAAGTACAAATATAAAATATCTCTTAGTTTTCACTTTTAATTACAATGGTATGCCATTAAAGTAATTAAATGAACCACTAAATGAACATATATTTAAGGAATTATTATCTTTTTCTATTTATTAAACAGTTTCCTAAATCAGTTTAACTTAATTCATATTTAATATATTCCTTAAAATAAATTAGGTGATTTTTAGGAATATTAATATTTAAAATTTATTTTAACAATATTAAAATTGGATAATGTTACAATTAATTATTTTGAACGAAATTCAAATTTAAATTCGACATTAAACAATATTTTGAATATTCTTAAAATATATGTTTAACTTAACATTAATTATTTTGAATAATAAAATATATATATGCTAAGATTTTAAATATTTTAAACTACTTATAGAACAAGATGAAATATTTGTAACTCAATATTATTTTAATATAATTAAATCTCACCAAAGATTATATATTTTTCAAGAATTTTTAAAGTATATGTTTAACCATTTTGGTTGCTATTAATTATTTTCAACAAGAAAATTAATACTGAAATTTAAATATATTTGAATTATTTGTAAATCAATGTTTAATGTTTATAGCCAAATATATTTTTTTCTAATGTATCTAAATCTTACCATATTATCCATATCTGATCAAAATATTTAATTTTTTTTTTTACATTTGGCAAACAATTTTATGTTACAAGAAATATTACTCAAACTATTAATAGGTCAATATTAATTTTTCAAAATTTTAATAACAAACACGGAATACTATTTTTACAGTACATAAACTACTCGACAGTTGTGTTTATAAAAATTTAAAAATATGTAAATATTTAAAATATAAACTGATAAACATTTAAATAATATTTATTTATATACAAAAATGAAAATAAATACCCGTCCGGTCGGACGGGTTCAGCTCTAGTTTATTTCTAACTATACTATGACCCGCGGGCGGGTGTTTATTTCATTTTTTATGTTTTTGGTTTATACGATTATTTTATAATAGTTACTTGTAATACATTGAGTTTTCTTTTTTGTTTGTAATAACAATAAAATGTGTGAAAAATATTTTGTAATATATAAAGAAAGCTTAAAATGAACAATGATAGATTACATACGAAATATATAAATCAACTTAGTTAAAAAATGATAGATTATATACAAAATAATTTTGTATTATATAAAGAAAGCTTGACTCACACATCTGTGCAGATATTAATTTCTATTTTTTGTAAAAAAATATTATATTGTACGAATAATAGTGTATGTTTTTGAATTTATTGAATGAAATAACAATTTAATATGAAATTTTAATAGTTTATATTTTATACTCTTCCACATTTATTATATTTAATTTTTATTAGACTATTATTTATATAAAAATATACATAAAGTTCTGTATTTTTCGTATACGCAGGTTTACTAATGTAAATCAATTATTTATTTGTTTTAATTATGTTATGTATTAAAGGTAGCCGAACATGAAAATACATATATTTGAGTTATGTATATCACTATATTATTAATATAAACATCCACAGTAACAAAGAACATTTATTTTTGAAAATATATTCATTACACTTCCGTTATTATAAGAATTTTATATTTTTAGAAAGTATTTTTTGTTTGAAAGCAATGGTAAACTGATTTGCCTAAATTAATATCATTGGATTTTTTAAAGGAAAGTAAAAGAGATTTAAGAAATGATTTAATAAAATAGAAAAGGATATACAGTAAAACTTCTATAAATTAATAATGTTGGGACTGTAATTTTTTATTAATTTATAGAGATTATTAATTTATCGAGATACTAACTGAAACAAAAATTCAATTTGAGACTATGAAATTGTATTAATTTATATAGATATTAATTTATAGATTATTAATTTATAGAGGTTATACTGTAGATTGCTTAAATGTAGGGTTATTTAAATAATATAATAATAAGAAAACAACGAAACACGTTAAGGAAAACAATAATGATGGTTGTTATAAATCGAATCATTAATTAATATCGGATCATTTAATTAAAATCATTAAAGTAAAATAAGGTTACAAAAAATTACGTTTAATAATAGGTAGGTTAATTTAGCATTAATATGTGGAGGTCCAACTTTAAAATTCATCTAGAAGAAATTGTAATGTTTCTGTTTTAATAAGATAGATATGTGGAGGTCCAACTTTAAAATTCATCTAGAAAAAGTTGTTATGGTTCTTTTTTAATAAGATATAGATGCTCCTAAAATAATATAAAGGGGATATACTAAAGCTGCCAATGTACTACATATTAGGTGAGTGAATAATACATGTTTAGAAAATGTTATCAATACGCATATAATTGGGGATTCTAATATGAAGAATTTCCATATATTTGCCGTACTTGATTTTTATAGAGAAAATTGGCATTTATGCCCATAAAAAAAACTTCAATTTGAACTTTACCATTGAAATGACATTAATAGTTTTATTCCGATAATACCCTTATTTCTCTTTGTCTTTCTCTTTTCAGTTTTCTTTTCTTCTCCGTGATCTCTCTTATCTCTTCTCTTTCTTCTCCAAGTCTCTTCTCTCTTCTGTGCAAGTACATCTCTTTTTCTTCATCTAAATTTATTCATGGTTTCTCTTTTTTTTTTTCATCTCTAACCTTATTTCTTCTTTAAATTTGTAATTAAATCAAAACAAATCAATCAAATTGAAACTCTGTAACATCTAATAGCATATTCTCTTTGTTGAACCTCTTTTTTTATCGTTATCTGGCTTGATCTTTTTTGGTCACTATGAGCCAAAACTCTACATAGCTCCGAAACAGAGCAAGATCTTGATAGTTGATTTTGTTTTCAAGAAAGATGACCCAGTCCAATGCGTACGTAAGTGTTCTTTTCTTTTGTTGAGGGTGTTTGTTTAATGCTTTTGTTGTCGGATATGTTCTTTACAAATGATTTGTTTTGATTTGTATCATTGTTTGTATTCTCAAAATAACATTTATAGTAGCACGTTAAAGATATATATAAAAGTAAACATATTTTTTTTGTGGGATACAATCATTGTTAGCATGCTAACTTGTTTTACAACATGGTAATTTTTTTTATTTTGCTCATTAATTTTAATATGAGTCTGCTAACTTTCTATTTTTTCCATTAAACAATGTATTAAATTGATAAATAATACTAAATTATATAATTTATTATTAGGTTAATGATTTGTTTAAAGCTTTATAAATAAATGTAACTCGTTAACAAAATTCTTAGCGTGTAAAAAATAGTGTTTCATGTTAACAATATTTGTATCATGTTAATAAGTTAATTTTGTAACTGCTACATGGATTGTTAGTCGTTACATAGTTTGTTAATGGTTACATGGTTTGCTAATAGTTATCCTGATGTTACATAATAGTTATCTTTAGATGGTACATGAATTGTTAGTAGCTAGATAACTTTTTGGCGGTTGCATATAGTTTGTTAATGTATTTTGCTTTTTTTTTTGAAAAATATAGTTCATTTAAATCTGGATAAATATTTTGTCGATCGTATGAAATGGACATAAATGATTTGTTTAATTGATAGTACTATTTTAAAGCTTTGTAATCAACAGAAGTAATATAATTTTCTGGAAATTTGCAAAGAAAAAAAAGGAAGAAACAAAAGCGAAGGAGAAAAAAAAAGAGAGATGAAGATAAGAGCAATAAGGGTGTTTTAGGAAACTTAGATCATCAGCAATGGTGAAACTCAGAAGGAGTTCACCAATTTATTTTTTTATTATTATTTTCGTTTGCTTTTTCTATAAAAAAAAAATTAAAAAGCCTAACCAATCGTGGACCGCCACGTGTCGTAGAGTCCACGAAAAAGTTGTGAACTCGCCTCTTACGGATGAACCTGCAAGACTTTGAGTTCATCTTTTTTGCTTTGGGAAGTGTGTGAACCTAGGTTTAGAACTCCCACTGCTGATGCTCTTAAGAGAAAAAATCAGCAGTATTATATCTTTATGTCTTATCATAGGTAAGCTGCAAATATCACTTTTCCATATGGGTACTCAGCCAATTGTCCCATTTTTATATAGAAACTAATTAATGGCGGCTGTTATATGAAATCTGACCGGACATTAAATTCGACATTCATTCTTTGTGTCAAATCCTAATAGTGCTACTATTTATACCCCTATGTTAGTCGAGGAAAGAATAGCACAGCCTCCACCATTTTTAATATCTCCTACGTAGACTATACAATTCATAGCTTCTATCCGTTTTTTTCCAAAGTGGATGATTAAAGTGATCATTCCACACTGGAAACAAACAATAGAGATGGTTTTCATTGATGCAAAAGTAAGTTTTCTTTGGTGGATTTATTTTTCGTGAAACATATTTCATTCTTTTTTGAAACGGATTCTTTAACACATTTGTTTTTTTTGTTCACCATGACAGGAAGACAAAATTCTTGGATAATCGAAACCTTTGGGTTTTCAATCCTTTTTTTAAACAGGGGTGTTCAAAGATTCCAGGAACAATGGGACAAAGAAAAAAATATGCTCATCAAGAAAACAAGCAATTAGGACATTTCCAAAACCAACCAATTGAACCCTACAAAGTACAAAAGCCTATGAAGTCTACGCAGTTAACCAAGTCTACCAGAATTAACATTTCCCTAATATCTCATCAGTCACGTAGCCCGTCATGTTATACATGCCTAATCCATTACTTATTAGAGTTTGTGGTTATATGGTATTGAAACGTTTTCTAACTTTCTTGGTCTAACTTTTTGCCGCATATAACTATTAAATTGGTCTATAGATTTTATTATGAACTAGATTGTCGGGCCGCGCTACGCGCGGATTTTTTGGCTTTTCAAAATTTAAAATGTTGTTTTTGTTTGAATACAAAATATTATTAAATTAGCTTAGTTGATAATATATGTTTATAGTTTGTCAAAGAATAGAAGAGGGGTGCCTGTGTTACAAAAAAAAAAAAAGAAGAGGGGTGCCTAAGCTTTTTCATTCTCATATTTTTTTGTGTTGCTGAGAGTTTTATTTGTTATATGCTAAATTGATTGTTGTTTCCATGTCTAAATTTAAATAGTATTACATAGTTATATACCAAATAACAATGCAGGTTTTTCTGCTGTTGATCTCCACTTACGACTTAAATAAATTAGAAAAAATTGCTAGAACACATTAAAAAAACTACTACATTGTCCCTTTAGCATAAATCATTTTTTGTCAGATTTGGACTAAGATACCCTTGGTCAACTTTAAAAAATCATAACAATTATTTTATAAGTCAGAAAAATATGAAACTTTATACAAAATGTACATAAACATTGAACAATCATATGAAAAATAATTTGGTTGCCTAAATATTAACAAAACACAATTTCATATTTTGATCTACGGGTAGCAGAAAATAAAATCTACTGTCTACGGGCTGGTAGATTGATGATTCAGCTAACTACATATAAATCTGGCACTAGTAGATTTTAAAATTTACAAGTCCTTAATTATTCTACCACCGTAGAAAGTAAATGTTACGGTTTTGCTTACAATCTGAGAAACCGTAGATTTTTGGAACTACTCTTTCCTATAAATCTACGGAAAAGGAATCATATAATCTGCCTATTACTAACAATCTACCAAGGTGGAATCATAGGATCTGCCGGGTACTAATAATCTACCATCGTTATATTTCATAATCTACTACAATATTATATCCTACTACTACTAGATTCTATATTCTACTGTCTCGAATCTACCATCATATGTACAATCTACGATTAGCAGAATGTATGTTCTGCCAGATTCGAAATATTTACATATTCCTTAAATTTCTCAAAAATCAGTTAAGAAAATATTTGAAAATATATTTTGTTTCCAAATTTTCGATTTGCCTAAAATTTTTCTCAAAAATTTTTTTTAACGTGTTCTCTCTTCTTCTTCTCAAGTTCTTCTTTCAACTTTGAATCTATTGTTGAAAAACATGCATATCTATGCATCTTGTGGGGTGTGGAAGTTTGATACCAACAAAGGATGGGGATTTGCTGTTGATAAGGAAAAACGAGGTAGAGTATTGGCTGTGGAATTGACAAGTTCCTTTGAAAATCTAAGGAGGATGACTTTTGAGGATTTTGGAATTGACCAAAACGATGTCGAGCTTGAGCTAAGCTATTTACCTATGGAGTTGATAACTACAATAGAATGTCCCCCAGTTATCATTGAGAATGATCGGCAAGTCAAAAATTTCCTTACATATGTACGGGGAAAAGCTTCTACAAGGTTGTGTGTGTCTATTTCACATGTCCGTGGAAACAGCGACAACATTGAGGTTGATAAGGAGCAATCTAACTCATCTGTTAGAGAGGAAGGTGAGCCAGGTGAGCCATCCTCGTTTTCACTTGGAGATGACGTTGGTAGTTCATCTGAATCGAACAAGGATGCTGAAGACGATGGTAACTCGAACGCCTCAGTCGAAGATAGAGATGTTGCCTTAAGTGTTAGGTTTTCTTTGGTGGATCTTGTGAAGAAGGGTGAAACGTTTCAAAACAAAATGAAGTTAAAAGCAACACTCGAGATGTCCGCAATGAAGCATAGCTTCGACTACAGAGTTGTGAATTCGGACAGAAAACTTTGGTACATCCGATGCATTGACAACCGTTGTAAGTGGAGTGTTCGTGCTGAGGGATTATCAGGATCCACATATTTCATCATAAAAAAAATATGTAGCGGATCATACATGTGCTGCTTCGAGTATGAAAAATGGTGGTCGGACAGCTTCTGCAAAAACAATTGGCATTCTAATAATGCATAGGTATGATGGTGTGAAAGAAGGACCCAAGACTAATGATGTCATACAGATTATGAGAATGGATCATGGATGCGAAATATCTAAATCTTTAGCCTGGGATGCTCGAGAGTTTGCAATTAGTGTGGTTAGAGGTATTCCAGAGAAGAGTTTTGGAAAAATTCCGAGGTACTTACACATGCTGAAAGAAGCTAATCCAGGAACACACACGTTTTATGAAACCGATGTTGATGGCAGATTTCGATTTCTCTTTGTATCCTTTGGGCAATCAGTACGAGGTTTTCACACAGTCATGCGAAAAGTTCTTGTTGTCGATGGAACTTTTTTGAAGAGCAAGTACAAAGGGGTATTACTTGCTGCCACAGCTTTAGATGGAAACTCTAACTTGTATCCTGTAGCTTTTGCGGTTGTGGACTCAGAAAATGATCGTTCGTGGGATTGGTTTATGAGACAGCTAAAGGTTGTTGTGGCGGATGAGCGTTCTCTTGCATTTATATCAGACAGAAATAGCTCTCTTTGTAAGGCGATTGAGAATGTTTATCCTCTTTCTGAACATGGCATCTGCATTCACCATTTGTTGAATAATGTGGTAACACATTATAAAGGAAAAGGATTGGCTGGATTGATTGCAAAAGCTTCTAAAGCTTATAGAGTAGCTGATTTTCAGCAGAGATTCCAAGCCGTGTGCAATATCAGTCCAGCTATTGGAAACTATTTAACGGAAGCCAATGTTTCTAAGTGGGCTCTCTGTCAGTTTCCAGGATTCAGGTACGACATCAGGACGACAAACCCAGCTGAATCAATAAACTCTGCTTTACGCACACCAAGAGAGTATCCAGTCATTCCTTTGTTGGATAGCATCAGAGAAATGCTGACGCGGTGGTTCTTCGAACGTCGGACAGCAAGCGGGAAGCATACAAAACCGTTAACTGTTGCCATTGAGAAGAAGATAGATAGGAGGATTGCCAAGGGTAAAACGTTTCTTGTCCAGCCGATTGATGACCATCGATTTTTGGTCCGTGGAGATACATTCGACTGCCTGGTTGATTTGGACAGAAGGAGTTGCTCATGTGGAAAATACGACTTGCTAAAGATTCCATGTAGACATGCTATCAAGGCTGGGTTAACAGTTGGTCGAGCCCCATCTACACTAACTGATGACATGTACACTACAATCACTTGGAGAACAGCTTATCAAGAAACTATCAATCCAATAGGTGTTCCTGAGGATAGTTGGGTTGTTCCAGATGCTGTTGAAAATGCTAATGTGCTACCTCCTGAATCAAGAATAGCAGCGGGAAGGAGGAGAAAACGAAGGTACGAGACTGTTGAAGACAAGCTCCGTTCATCTCAAGGAGCTAAAGAGAAGAAGAGGCGCAGATGCACTCGATGTGGAGAAGAGAATCATAACAGGGCTACATGTGACAGAGCTATTTAGTCATGTCGTTTTTTACTTTTTTCTTTTACATTACAGAGTTTTCTTCTTGATTTACTTTTGGTTTTGGATTTTGTTGTTCTTCATTATGCAACTTGATTTTTTTGCTTCATATCTATATGGTATTTTTCTGCAATTTTTGAACCATTTTCGTGTAGAAGATCAGCGAAATAGTTCTTCCTTAGATGGTGAGAGTTTTGGTTTGTTTCTGGTATTATTTCTGGTGTTTTTTCTGCAATTATTTCTGGTGTTTCTGTAGAGAAAAAAGATCTGAGAAATTGTTCATATCTCTCTGGTATTTTTTCTGTAATTTTCGAGTCATTGTAGTGAAGAAGATAATGTTTATCAAACAGCTTCGAAAAGAAACAAAAAAGACAAGAATTCATAGATAGAACTGATAATAGCCAGCAATTGTAAACTGTAAAGTCAATAGACTCAGGAAATACATAAACCTTCCATGGTTTAAAACTAGAAAATCTCAGACAACAAGCAAACAATCATTCTGCATCAAGTTCAGACAGTAAGAGAAATCCATATCACTGCAATCGCTCCTACCATCGCCACTGTCACAATCTTTAGCTTCTTCTGTATCTCCTTTTGGAGAGTAGCAATCTCCAAGTTCACCTTCTCATTCATTTTCTGTGTCAACTCTTGTTCAACTCTTGCAATTTCCAACTTCACCTTTTCATTAATCTGGGTTGTCATCTCATGTTGTATTCTAGCAACCTCTCGAGCGATCCCCTCTGTTTTTACATCTATCGTTTTTATCTCATCAAGCAAAGCTTCATCAATCCATTTAAATAGATGATTCTCAAATTTTCTCTACGACAAAGAAAAATAAAATTCAGTGGAGATTATAAACAAACTTGTAAATCTAATCGATATATTTGCTTATAATCTCGAAAAATAAACTTAAAAGGAGAAGAAGAAATTAACCATACGTGTACTGCAATTACACATCGGTAGAATCTACGATACCGATTCTCAGCAGTGGTTGAAGCATAAGTTGTTATGGCCTCTCCACACCAACACCTTGTAGGAACCCCATGAGTCGAGATTCGAGGAAAACGAGAAGAAGAAATTGATGTTTCGCTCATTTTGTAAGCAGAGTAGAGATCCCAGACGAAGAACCCTAATCTCCCTTTCTCCCGTCTTTGGTTTCTTATGCTTTGACGAATGAGATGAATTCGCGTGTCTGGAGGTGTGTGGATCCGGGTAATGGGTCGGATTTTATGTTAATTTGGGTGGGTCTAAACCGTAGATAACTATTACCCCATAAACACTAAAATCAACTTCTAAACTACTATATTCTCAGACATGAAACTCGACTTTTACCTTTTTTTAAAAAAAAAAAAATTTTAAAATTTTAATCAGGATATATATTATTTAGGGATTTGGAACCTATCAGATTTAACGTTTACAATTTCTACCTTATATATTTTTTTTTTAAAAAAAAAAAATTTAAAATTTTAATCAGGATATAGGGTATGAGATATATATTATTTAGAGATTTGAAACCTATCAGATTTAACGTTTACAATTTCTACCTTATATATTTTTTTTTTTAAAAAAAATTTTAAAATTTTAATCAGGATACAGGGTTTGAGATATATATTATTTAGGGATTTGGAACCTATCAGATTTAACGTTTACAATTTCTACCTTATATATATATATTTTTTTTAAAAAAAAAATTTAAAATTTTAATCAGGATATAGGGTATGAGATATATATTATTTAGAGATTTGAAACCTATCAGATTTAACGTTTACAATTTCTACCTTATATATTATTTTTTTTTTAAAAAAAAATTTTAAAATTTTAATCAGGATATAGGGTATGAGATATATATTATTTAGAGATTTGAAACCTATCAGATTTAACGTTTACAATTTCTACCTTATATTTTTTTTAAAAAAAAAAAAAATTAAAATTTGAATCAGGATACAGGGTTTGAGATATATATTATTTAGGGATTTGGAACCTATCAGATTCAACGTTTACAATTTCTACCTTATATTTTTTTTTTAAAAAAAAAATTAAAATTTGAATCAGGATACAGGGTTTGAGATATATATTATTTAGGGATTTGAAACCTATCAAATTTTAACATAAACCCTAAATCACATAATTTTCATTTTAGTAGCAATAATCAAGAACTGAAATAGTAGACCAAATTCTAAACAATAGCGTTAGTGTTTCAAAAATAATGATAAACCGAAAATCATAATGATAAACCGAAAAACATTCTAAACCATAGCGTTAGTGTTTCAAAAATAATGATAAACCGAAAAACATCTAATAAGACTATCACTAAAATCAAACAATATCAATAGTTTTCTCTAGAGCACGTAGTGGAGGCTTAAATGTGGCCATTCAAAACTGCAAGACCTTATCATTTGCTGCTTCCCATAGATCATACGCTATCTTGTGGCGGGCTTGTTGGATGTTCTCGTCATTCACCAAAGAGAAATCTAAGCCGAGAAGATGACACTCTATGAATTTCAACGAATAAGCACCACAATCATTATTACTCTTGTTCACGTCTGTGATCGGGACATGTGAAACAGTAAACTGCTTAACATTGAAATCTTTCTTCTTATCTGGTGGTTGGACAGCCTTGACGATCCGTGGAATGAGGACGGCGAATGCTTCCACAGACTTGTTGTTCTTCCTACCCCCACAATCGAACACCTCAATTGTCCGGTTAACAAGATTAACGCACATTGAGATCCAATGGTTTCGGTTAACACAAACAGGGATGTAGAGACGATCGACATCAACGTACCATACTGAATCTGTACGTCCGTGGTATGGAAGCTCACCTCTTCCATATTCTAGAAGATTCTTGTCGATTTTGTAACCTCTTCTGTTCCCTTCAAACTTGCCAAAAGCTGTGATGATCTGAGCGCTAAACAAACAGCTCATAAAAGCTACTCTGTCTGGCTTCCATCGACGCAATGAGGTTCGTTCTTGAAACAAATACATCATGGCGTCCATGTCCTGATAAAGACAATAAAAAAAGGGTTAGAAATGATAATCAACAACTTAATTCAAACCGCAAAATAACCAGTACGGAGCTAAACTTACATAGTTCTTGAGCCAATGATTAGGACCAATTATACGCGCTGCTAACTCTGCATCAAATGTAGATGGCCCAATCTGAAGAGCTCTGTAAAGAAGAAGCATTAATATGATGATTTTTATGAGCCACTGTTGAGAAAAAAAATAAAAAAGTACAAGATATTAGTACTTACTTGGGATTCAAGATCCATTCAGTTAGTTGAGACCATTTTTCTTCTGGAATATAAACCAATGCATAGTCGCTGTCCTTGCAACGGACTTGTAGATCATCAATATCAGACAAGAATGGCGTCTTCCACTTCTCTGGTCGGAAAGAAGTCAATGGTGTAGTGAAAGCATCATGGTGTTCGAACTGCTTCTCTTGAGAAGGATCAAAACCTTTAACATTTGACTCTTGTGTAAGGTTGCCCATTGTCTTTTGCAAGTGATCTTGGGTTCCTAAAGTGTCATTTATGGAGCTAAATATGCTGCCAAACACATCAGACAGGTCTGCATCTTGGTAATAAACAAACGGAACACGACATTAATAAATTTTAAACATATATATTACAACAGCATAATCAAATCAGCAAAATACAATACAATATCCTTAGAATAATATTACAAACAAGACAGAAAACATCATCCTTACATCATTATTACACACAAACAACGAAACATCATCCTGAAATTAATATTACAAACAAAACAGAAAACATCATCCTTACATCATTATTACACACAGACAACGAAACATCATCCTGAATAATATTACAAACCGCAAAGAACAGTAACCAAATACATGAGAAAGGATTTATTTCTTCATTACCTTAGTCTGAGACCTTGTCTTAGCAGCACTTGCAGGCCCACCAGTATCAGAACGAACCGGAGCTTTATTGCGTGGTGGAGCAGAAGCTCGACTCCTGGAAGTAGAAGGAGTGGGAAGAGGAGCACGAGAACTAGTGTGAGTAGACATCGGAGTATGAATAGAACCAGCAGTAGTAGGAATAGGAGCAGAACCAGTAGCAGCAGGAGTAGGAGCTGAAGCAGTAGGAATATGAGCAGAAGCAGTAGGAATAGGAGCAGAAGTAGTACCAGCAGGAGGAGGAGATCGAGTAAAAGCTGGAACACCAATCTGAGGCTGAGATGAAAGAATCTTCTCCTCTAATTGCCTAAACCGGTCATCAATTAAGTCGCGAACCTCAAGCCCCATCTCAGTAAAACACGACTTGAACATACCCTGGATATAGGACTTCATATCCTCTTCAAGATCTTTATATTTGTCGGCTGTTCTTTGGCAAAGTAACTGCTTCTTCCGTGACTGGGCACCAATATCCTGATACTGGCTTTTTCTCTTCTTACAGGAGAGACATGGTTGATTTCTGCTTCCTCTTCCGTTCGAGAATCACTGGTTTCTCCACTCTCTTCTGGCTTTGAACGATCATCCTCAGAACTAGCTGCATGTGGCTGTACAGTTTCCTGAAAACCCCAAACATGCTTACTCCAGTCATACTCCTTTCGGTACATGTCCATGATAAGATCGACCCTTTCATCCCTCATCTCATCGGCTCGTTCAAAGCCAGCATCATCAATGATATTGCAATTCCCAGTTGAAGAGATGTATGGAAACACATCTCCCTACAAAAAAACAGAGTAAAAATTTAAGACACAAACATTAAAAATCATGAAACTCAATCACATTAATTAAAGGAATCAGAACTTACAGTGGATGGAAAATCAGACTCAATGCTAATAATATCCCCATACGAAACCATAGCAGATCCTTTCCAATTTCTGCATCTCATGCTAGTCACACCATCTATGAGCTTCTTACCCACAAGAGACCCGATGTCTGGGATAGCCTCCATCAACCAAATTTGAAGTGCGTATGAGAATCCATCGAGTACATAACTGTTCTGCCTCTTCACTTTAACCCTAGCATCGATAACAGAAGTCACAAGCATATCAAAAGAGTGAAGACCCCACGGATATTTCCTCATCTTCTCGAAATCCATCACCAACTTGATGTACTCTTGTGGGATGCACACCTTCTCATCCTTCGCCATAACAATACCCGCAATCACACACAAGTACGCCATCCTCAGCCTATCAACACGAGTCCAAGTATTACAAGATTTGAGATGCACCTTCCTGATCTGCTGTAGGCTAACTTTTCCTTCCCTCCTCAGCAGCTTACTCCAAAACCCTTTATCATACTTCCAATTATCAATATCCAAGTCAGGCTCGTCGTCTATATATTTCAGACCAGTGATCGCATGGAATTCTTGCATTGAAAATCTGAGAGGCCTCCTAGCAAAATGGAACCACAACTCATGGCGCTTTGAGGTCAGAAGCTGCTTACAAACGAAGCTGTGCATCACTCTCCCCGAAAACTTAAGCTTGTGGTCATAAATGGCTACAACCTGAGCAAATAGCGGATCAGCCAACACTTCCTTGTACTCATCTTCAATGTACTTCTCCGCCTTCTTAAGTATGGAAGTTCGACAATTGTTGTTGACCTTCTCAACTTGTGTTTCAGTTCCCTCTCTGAATAGGCATTTAGGCAACTGATCCATCGTCATACCTGTGAACAATTAAACAAAAACAATCACCAGAATCAGTTAAGCGTTGACAAACAAGAAAAATGTTTGAAACTTTACTAACATACCGATCAAAAACATCAAAAAGAATTAAACTTAGATAACATAGACACACCTCAATCATTTCCTTAAACTAGCTCAACTACAATCAATGAAATTTTCAAAAGCAAGACAAGAAATACAAGTCACAAGTTCTTATACAAACCTGAAAAGCTCAAGCTGTCCGATAACAATGCAGAAAGAAAAAAATAAAATCAGAAGAGTCATATTTATGCCACTTTTATTCATAAAACAATCGTACAAATACATACATTTTACTAAAAAAATCAAACAAAATCGACTAAGACATACATCAACAAAACCATATACTTTACAAGCTTTATAGATGTCATAACCCTTTCTAATATCAATCCATTTTCATGCTACTTGATAACAATGCACAAAGAAAAAAATTCAATCACAACATTCAATATTCATGCTACTTTATTCATCAAGCAATCATCTAAATACAGACATTATAGTGAAAAAAATTCAAAGAAAATCACCTAAAAGACACACATCAGTGAAACCACATACTTTACAAGCTTTATAGATGTCAAAACACAATCAAATACCATTCCATTCTGTCTCAATGTCACGATAGAAGCAAACAGTTAACAGAGATCGCTTGCAACTTTAACATAGAGTCCTAAATCATTAACAGAAACTAAAATCAAAACTTATCAGAGTCAAGTAAAAGATACAAAGTCTTGGAAATAAAATCACAAACAAACCTCTAAGTGTTCGGCTTTAAGTGGTTGTCTCAAAGATACGAGATAAATCAACATTTACAAGAATCGGTTGCTAAAAACAAAAAAAAAAGTATGAAACTTTGACAATATTGAGGCCCTAAATCATTCCCAGAAACAAAATTTGAAACCAAACAAAGTCGAACTATCATTGAAAGTGACTGAAGTAAAAGAGACAAAGACATGCAAAACAAAATCACACAACCAAACCTCAAAATCTCGATTGCTTTGCTTGAAACTTGAGCTGAGAGGGTATAATCCAGAGCGGTGAGGCACGGGCTTCAGAATTCTGTGAGGTACAAGCTTTAGGGGTGTTCGGCGTTTTGGTGGAGAAGGAGACACGAGGTGAGATGCGGTAGATGCGGTCTCTGAAACTGTGAATAAGAAGAAGAAGACCACCGGAAGACCACCGGCGGACGCTTAGCGGGCACAACGAAGGACGACGGCGAGCTCCGATGAGAAGATGACTTGAAATCGTCGTTTCTCTCTGTCGCCAAAGAAGAGGGGAATTAGGGATAAAGTGTCGGTTATTCCCTTTTGGTTTATTATCCATCTTTTTTTTTGTTTTTTATTAATTAAATTAGAAAATTGTTATTAATTTAATTTAGGAAAATAATTTTGTTAATTTTGTTTTTAAAATAGATTAGGGGCTTAATTGGGTTTTAAAAAAATATTATGTTAATTGGACAACTTTTTATTCATTTTATGGTATGTGGACAATCTACTAATTCTTTCAATGTATTTTCCCATATTTCCCAATAAATTATCTTATATAAGGTGATGTAAAATGCATCTTAATTTTACAATCTCATATAATATATAATATTTGTGTACATAAATTTCTCTTATTTAAATATATTATGTTTAGCTGTTAAACATTAAGAATCATGCATTTAAAAACATACACTGAGAATCATGAACTTAAACCATCCCATTCCCACTGCTCATGAGTTGAGAATCTCGTTGCTTTCCTTAACGATCCGGAAGAACATCATTCCTGATGATGTCTCTATTTTTGCAATAATTTCTTTTGACACAATCATCTCTGAGAAATGCCTCTACGCCTTCTGAAATTATTCGAAAAGAATATAATTGCATAAAGAGCTTAAGTGAGAAACATAGTAAAACAAATTATTTTGCCCAACACATAGTAAAATTTAATAACAGAAACGGACAAAGCAACCGACAATGATCCTCAGGGAGAGACTAACATGTTCAATGATTGTCAGCTTCAGATCGTCACCAGCTTTGTCACCGGAAGATCCACCAACCATATTTTTTTGTTATCTAACTCACCTTTGTATTTGTTTCAGAGAGCTGTCCATTGAATACTCCATTGTCACTACCTGTTTTAGAAGCATAATTGAACAAACAATATAAAACATAAGAGACTACTCATAAGTCATAACCCATGTGAAACCAAAACCTTAAGTAATTATACAAAGTTTAGGAGAAAGAGAAGTATGTATTTGAAAACATGATTTTCTGAAAGTTCTTATCTTCCAAATTTGCATTGAGCAAACTTGATTGCAATGCAATCATTGCATTGGATCATGAGAGGCCAAGAACCATCAAATCTTTCTCAGGAGCTACTGTTTGAAGATAAAAAATAATTAATTCTTAACAACACCACCGAACCAATCTATATTATACTAAAGACCAAATCAGTGGTATGATGCTTACTGGAATCCACTGTTCACCTACTTAACGAAAAAAATCCGCCAAGGCATGTTGGATGTGATCTCCATGGGAGGTCATCAAGCTGCCACGGACAGCCCCATATAATTAGCTTCACAATCCTATAAGTTCTAATGAGTAGCTAAGGTGTGCATGTATATGATTCATATAAGGAAAGATGTAAAGGAATTTATTTTACCAAAAAAAAAAGATTTAAAGGAAGTTAAAGATAGTTATAGTTGACGTACCTCTGGAGCTCGGAAGCCTTTGATTTCTAAGCAATGGACGTCTTTCTTATTAGTTACATCTGATGTTAAAGTCAACAAAAATATATTATGAATTTACGATTTGGATCAAACTCTGATAAAAGAAAGAGCATCAACGATTACACCTGAAATCTTTCTGCTTCAGTGCCGACAATTAGAGCGCAGGGAACTGGGTCCAATATACAAACCCCTCAGCTTTCCATGGAAGAGCATCGACAGGTTTTCACATACTCATTAACACAAAGCAGCTTAGGATGATACTTCATGGTTTGGAATTGAATTACTGAAGAAATTTTAAAAGTACTTTCCGTCCATGGCATCAAAGGCTCTCCCCCTTTCAATATGTTAACAACAACGTGAATATAAATACGATTGGAGAAGAAGTTAATTTGTCGAACTGTTTCATTCTTCTTGATTTCTTGAGTAATGAATGGAATTTAAGTGGCTGGTTAGTGTGACTGAACGGTTGAAGAGGGTAAACGAAAAGGGAGGAAACTGCTTGGACTAACGGCAGTAGGGAAAACATTACGGTCAGGGTATTGTGAGCTTTTTAATGGCCCAGATGTGAGGATGGAAAAATAGAGATGGCCCAGAGCCCAATTAAGTCGCAGAACGCATTACGTGATGATCACCTGTCAATTTAATAGGCTGAGAATATTTTGTCATAGGTGGACGCTTTTAGGAAGCTGGAAAATAGCTCCTTTTATATAGTAGAGATTGTAGCACAAAATAAAAAAGATTTTATTATGATTTATCATAAAATGAGAAATTTGGGAATATACAACAATTTTCCCTTAGTATTATCCTCTTACAACAAATCCAATTTTTGTCACATTTGGACATTGACTATCTTTTTTGTATATAAAAAATCAGATATATTTTTTTAGAAAGCACAAAAATATGGAAAAAGGTAAATTTGATGTAGACAACCATTTGTATACAAGAAAAATAATTTTGGAGTAAAAAAATGTATAAATTACAATTTTAAAAATTGGCTAAATGAGTTAGAAGATCATATCTACCATCTACGGCACTTTAAAATTTGTAATCTAAAAGACAATCAATCTTCTAAACCAGCTAGAATACACATTCTACCAAAACAATAAACAACTACTAAGGCATAATCTGAGATCTACCGCTCCCACTAGTCTATGCATTTCTCGTATATTTAAAATTCTAAACTTTTCCATTCCATCTACCAAAATAGAAAATTCAAGCTAACATTTCTTTTTATCAACCACGGTAGAAGATGCATTCTACGGTCTGTCTTTTTGTGTACGGCAATAATATATTATATTCTACCTTTTATTCTATTTTCTAAACTAGTAGAATGCAAGTTCCACTTGCAAAATCCGAAAATCTTGCCTAAAACGGTTAAGAAATATTATGTAAATCTAAGAAAATATTTTTTTTCCTTTTTATTGGTATTTCCTAAAATTTCTTCTTCTTCTTCTTATTATACAGAATGTGAATATGTGATGTATAAATTAAATAGTGAATACAGTAACAAAAACAGAGATCAAGCAATCTGTAAAGGTAAATCAAAAATATATAAACTCAAAACGTGTAACAATCATTATTTACGACATTTAGAACCTTATATTTACTAATCAAAATTGTATGCAGCTTCGGAATATAAACCATTCACACACACACACACATAATTTCAGTAACTGTCTCTGTGTACCACAAACATAAGAACTTTTCTTTAGCTCCACTAGATCTTCCTCAGCTCATCTCCCAGTCTAATCATTACAGCTTCCTCCCTTTATATGTTAAGTGAGAGTTACTACCACGTTCACTACTCGAACTGCTGCTATTGATCCCTTCACTAGTTTCAGTCAGTGTGGAACAGTCTGTGACGATTGAAGTGGAAGCGTGAGGAATAAGTGAGAAACCAAAAAATTCAGGTTTAACCAAAATATTCTAATGGGACAGGCACACGACGAGATTGTAAGAACCAAGAATATGAGAGGTAAGAAGGATGGGGGGAGAAAGACGTAAGAAGGATAGGGAGAAGAGATCGAGAAGTTGAAGCTCTCCAACGAACCAAGAATCAGAGAGTGGGAGGTGTCGTCCCAAAATCGCCTCTTCCGTTAAGAGCACGAGTCGGAGAATGAAACTGTTGTTTTATCTTTTTTTTTTACTTTTAACAAAATTTAATCAATTAATTTTAGTAAATATATCTATTAATAATAGGAATCCTGATTAATTCCAAAAGATTTGTGTTTTTATAAGTATCTCAGATTTTGTGAAAAGTTGCGATTGTTCGTTAAAAAGTTGTGTCTTTTCTTTACGAAAAGATACGACTACTTAAATGGTTGTGTCTCTTCATCGTTAAAAGTTGCAACTGTTTAAATTGAAAGGGTGAATGTTTTTTTATGTAGCTTAAATGTTGTGAAAAATTACGACTGTTCGTTAAAAAGTTGCGTCTCTTCTTTATGAAAAGATGCGACTAGCTTAACATGTTGTGTCTTTTCTTCCATAAAAGTTACAACTGTTTAAATTGAAAGGGTGTGTGTTTTTATAGGTAGCTTAATTCTTGTGAAAAATTAATAATAAGAATCATGATTAATTTCAAAAAGTTTGTGTTTTGTTAGGTATCTCAGATTTTGTGAAAAGTTGCGATTGTTCGTTAAAAAGTTGTGTCTCTTCTTTACGAAAAGATACGACTACTTAAATGGTTGTGTCTCTTCATCGTTAAAAGTTGCAACTGTTTAAATTGAAAGAGTGGGTGTTTTTTATGTAGCTTAAATGTTGTGAAAAATTGCGGCTGTTCGTTAAAAAGTTGCGTCTCTTCTTTATGAAAAGATGCGACTAGCTTAACAGGTTGTGTCTTTTCTTCCATAAAAGTTACAACTGTTTAAATTGAAAGGGTGTGTGTTTTTATAGGTAGCTTAATTCTTGTGAAAAATTGCGATTGTTCGTTGAAAAATTGTGTCTCTTTTCTGATAAAAGTTGCATCTGTTTAAATCTCAGGTCTTGTGAAAAGTTGTGATTGTTCGTTAAAGCTGTTTTCTTATAAAAAGTTATGTCTCTTCTTTATTAAAAGACGTGACTATTTAAAAGGTTGCGTTTCTTCTTTATTAAAATATGCAACTATTTAAATTGAAAAGATGTGACTTTTCAAACAGAGTTTATCAAATATGTTTTTTTTATAAAAAAAAAGTTGTGTCTCTTCTTTATTAAAAGATGTGACTATTTAAAAGGTTGTGTCTCTTCTATATTAAAAATGCAACTATTTAAATCAAAAAGATGTGACTTTTCAAAGAGAGTTTTTCAAAATCTATAAATAGTCAATGTTTATGCACTTCTGAAAGTAATTTTTCGCTAATCTAATTGATAATAATATGGTGAAAAAAAAGTAGTTTTATGAAATTACTTGGTTACAAATTGTTAGAAGATGTTCAAATGTAACATTGTCAACAAAAAATATTAGGAAGAGTTTTACATGCTTGGATGGCCAAAAATCCTAAATGAAACAATGAAATTATTAGTCTTAATTTTCTTCTACTAGATGAAAATGTTTGTTTGTATGTCGTTTTTATCTTAAGAAAAGTAGACTGTTTTATAATTATATGTTTTTTTTTTGTTGCAGAATGACACAATCGTTGGTTATATTAATAGTAAATATATCCAACAATTTGAAGAGTATCTAGATGAGGAAAATATTTTCTTGATCATTGATTTTGAAGTTTAAAAATCGTCAGAAAATTATAAAATAATGTGCCATCAGTTTCAATTACAAATTAATTATCAATCAAAAATTGAAATTATCAATGATCCACAAATTTTGATTGATTTTGATAAATTTAATACTTATTAATATAGATTTCCCCTGCGACATCGCAGGGGTTCCATTCCTAGTGTTAAAAAGGACAAATCAGTATATTCATACACTGTTAATTGTATACGGACAATGTGTTTAGATTTAATTGTAGAGGGACAAACTTATAGACATTTAGTTGTATATTCTCAAATTTCCCTAAAATGGTTATCACAATAATTTACCCCACGCATAGCATGGATCCGAACCTAATATCTATTTATTCCACCTGGAGCCCAAGCACGTTTTACACCTATTATAATAAATCAAGTTCAAACTCTCAAAACTATCTTGAGATTTGTCATGGACGCGACGAGAACTTATGTATTTTGAGAAGGAGTGAATTGTAGAATTCTGAAAAATATATAGAAAGACATAAGAGATTGATTTGCCTACTTATATCATTAAAATCGATTTTTTTTTTCGTCACACAATCATTTAGAACTCTAAAACTAAACGTGTTTGGAAAAAGTATTGAAAAAATGGATGAACTATCAGGAAGTAATTCGCAAGTGATATTGCCAAAGCACCGAGAAAAGTTGCATGGTGATTGCTCTCGGGCGGTCGGCTCGTTATTGTTATTAGCTAATGGTTAAACATGTAATAGTAAGTCAATAATATAATACTAATTTAGTCCCCTAATGTTGTTTGTTGCTTATACAGATCACAGAAATATAAGACTGTTCTATATAAGGCAAGAGTCGTAGACGAAAACGAAGAGAAAAAAAGCAGAAGATACCTTCAACATAACGGAATGATTGAGGACCAACCACCTTGCCAGCTTTATAAAGTATTCGGACCGTTGGACGGTGAAAGACAGCCGCGATGTTTAGCAACGTCAGGCCTCGACACCTGCCCAGTGGTTCCCCACACAACTAATAATTTCACTTGTTACTATTTTCGTTTTGAGCCCTCCCCAAAAAAACATGTATAGTAACGTCTACATGCCCAATAAGGCAGCCACGTGGACAGTGACATAACTTGTAGTTTCCTTGCAGAACAGAAGCGAAGCCACCGTCGCATTAATTACGGAGACATTAACGAACAAGTGTGAATGGACGTGGAGTGGCTATGCACCTTATATAACGTTCAGGGCGGCGAGGATTTTGTCCCTCGCTAATTATTATTCTATTTGTAACAACAACAACAACAAAAATCTAAATGATAAGTATGTTTTTAATGACGATTGTCTTTTACTTTTATACCTGTGGTTTACTTACTATAAGCATCACATTATTCAAATAATATGAAGTTTAAATGTTAACAGCGACACCTTAGATATTTCTGTAAGAGTTAAGAATGAATGATTCTGGACCAAAATTCAGTAATGCCATGGAATGGGTGCTAAGAAAAATAATGTTGGTTGCTCTCTCTATTCCATCGATTAGATATTAAATTTCTATATGCTTTCATCGTCGCTGTAATTATCAGCGTCTTCAACTCCGCATTAATGTGTCGTTTGCGTCGATTATTAGTATCCTTCAACTCTCGGTTTTCACCCGCTGCTGACATGTCAATTTTTAATCCTTTTATATTTTTATGACGCACGCCGCTGCCGCTGCGTGTACCAAAAGAACAGGGCTATAGTAAACGGTTAATGGCGTTCATGATATGTATAAATGTATTTGAAAATAACGAATAAGCCTAGGAATGTTTTATAATGTAGAAAACACAGAATCTAAAGCTGTGTCTTTGAGAGCAAATCTACAAGAGTACAAGACGTTGTGAGAATGAGGCTGATGGACAGCTAATGATGCCAACACGTCCAAAAATTTAAAATAATCGAACATTAGTCATATCCACAAGGCATTATAAATAAATTGTGTAACACTAAAGTTTTACTACTTTGCTTTGAGATATGGCATACAGATAAGTTCGTAGTTGCATATGATTCATATATAAATAAGTCTATTTGCACAGTACCTAAGCTAACACTGTGATGCTATGCTGGTTAACTTACTATGATAGACTTCTTTTTTTGTGACACTTACTATGATAGACTAATGATTGTGAAATTTACATGTTATTAAGAAATATCAAAGTAATGATATTATATTGCAGATTTTTTTTTGTCCTTTTTGGTAGTTAGCTAAGCTATACAGTGACTAGTGAGGTACTAGGGAGGGCTTTATTTTCTTCTCGCGTTGAAATTCATCTCTTCCATTATTTTCTTTCATCTTCTTCCTTGTACCAATCTTTTTTTAAACAACCATTCTCTTCAAACTTCTGTCTACTAATCATCTGTGATAGTAACCTTCCTTTTCCTTCCTTTCAATTCACCTATATAAAGGAGCTGTTTTTAATACATATCTGGTAAGAATCTAATTGTTTTTCAGATTCACTGTCGATTGACTTCGTTTTTTCTTTCTACCCGACACGATTTTGAACGATTCAATGGGTGAAATTAGGGTTTTAGTGGTTTCCAGAGTTGGTGGTTTTCCTCTTTTCACAAATTGAAGTTTTATAATCTTTGGGGCTCCGATGAAACGTCACTTTCTATGATTCATTTCTTTATTAGTAGCATAAGTCTTGGTGACCCTTTACTCAAAGTCTTGCCTTTTCAAGTCAAGTTGCTTAGCAGCCTTGACAAGTCCTCGTTTTTTTTTCTAATGGGTATTTTCGTTTCTTATCTGTTTCCGAGATTTCGTTTTGTTATCAGCATCCTTCTTAGTGGAGGAAGCTGTTTAAAAGTCTCATGCTTTCTCCGTGCCTCACATGCCTTTTTCCTTTGTTGCAGAAACCCAGTTGCATTAGATAAGCTTATAGCCAATCATCTGATTCAAAGTTAAGGTGAGAAAATTAGCCCTTGTAAAGTTGCTTATTCTAAAGTAGTCATTTGCTTGTTTGTTTCTGGTTGGACTTTCCTCGGTCGTAAAGTAGATTATTGTTATAAAAAAATCGTGTAGAGTTCTAGTCACGTTGTCACGTTGAATGAGCAAGTAATGGCAGATACCTCGTGAGCTGGGTGTTAACTTTATCCTTATGAATCTAGTGGATGAGGAAGGACTTGAGCTGTTTTTTTTTTGGTTGGCCATTATTACTTACCAAGCTTTCTCCTTTGAATCATTCTTCTCTCTTCTTCTACCTTTGATCATTAACAAGATTCATTGCCAAACCTTTTATCAAAATTTTGGCACTTAACAGTTTTTGATTTGTCTTTCCGGTTTGTAGATTTCTTTAAAGCTCTGTTAGAAAAAAATGGGATGCTTTGCATCAACGCCGAAAGACACTGGTGGGAACAGAAGAAAGCCAACAAGCATCGGTGAGGTTTCAGTATACGTACCCGGTTTAAGAATACCGAGACCAGTAGAGTTTTCGCAGGCAATTGGTGATCAGTTGCCAAAGACTCTAGTGGAACGCTTGACAGCTTTGAGAACGCGTATAGTAGTGATGGCTAATCAAGAAGGCCCTACAATAACAAGAACTAGGAGAAAGACACAACATGGTATGTATATGTCTGTGGAGATCTTTTGCTTGTTTTGTATCTTTGTTCTGCTTTCTACTGTTTACGGCTCTAAGGGAAAAAAATGTTTCTTGGCAGGAGGCTCCACGCTTTCAGATCTCCATCAAGCTTTGGTTGACTATCTTCCTGTTCTATTGGAACTAACTAAAGACGGTAATATCTTATTATGTGTTTATAGATTGAAAGATCTGTTTGGTTTTAGTCTTTTAGAGGTTTAGTCTGACCTTACAGTGTTTGTGATGTTTCTTCAGGTAGCCATCTCCAGTTTAACGTACATTTTGTTTGGGTAAACCAGGAGGATGAAGAAGAGGTTAGTAATAATAATAATCAGAGCAGTTTTCATCATATTGTACTGACGGCTCTTTACATATATATTTTTATTCAGGAAACGGCAATGTCAAACATTTGGTATGAAGTTTTGTCTGTTTTGCATCTAATGGCAATGCTACAAATGTCACAAGCCAATTTGCTGCTGCTTCCTAGAGGGTTTAGTGATGGCCACAACCATCCGAAAGTATCAGAAGGTTAGGCTTCTTTGCTTCCCTGAGGAGAGTTCTCATACATTCTGCTATGTTTAATTGATTGTTTTGGAAAAAAAACGTTATCTAAATGTGTTGGTAAGGTCCCTGACACTGAACAGTCTCGTTGTTTCTTTGACTATAGAAAACAGACGAGCTTCGATCGATATCTTCTTAAAGGCAGCTGGATATCTTGAATGTGCTGTTAAGAATGTTCTCCCTCAGTTTTCTGCTGAGCAAAGGTTTGTACATGACGAAAACAAAGATTGTAATGTCAATTTACTCTGATTATTGGTAGTTCTGTTAATGGTTACATTCTTTGTTTTTGTATTTATGCAGGAGAAGTTTACCGGTTGACCTGGCGGAGGGAGTTCTACGAGCTCTTTGCTTGCAAGCACTAGGCCAGGTAAGACCTCTCTTTTTTTTTTAAACGGGTATGGTTAAGTTTCTTAATTTGGTTACTTTCCTTTTTTTATGTGATCTAACATATTTCAAGTTACTGATTTTTTTTCTTATAGGGTGTTGATATCCAACTTGGCATGGCAATTGATAGTTCTAAGGCCACTCTTGCAGTCAAACGAAGACTTGCATGTGAAATGGTTAAATATTGGCAACAGGTAAATTATTTACTCTTCTCCACTTTGACTGTCTAAGTTGCTTCCACTTCTTGGAAACATCTGAAATCTTTTATTAATGATTCAATTTCTTGTCGGTAAAACAGGCACAAGATAATTTGATGAATCTTCCATTAGCAAATGGTTGGGGAGAGAAGCATAGACTCTTCGTTAAGTGGAAGTATGTTGAAGCTAAGGTATTGTTTTGTGGTCTCTCTCTCTTGCTCTCTTACTCCTTACATTATGTAAACCTGTCTGGTCCTTTTTCAGTTACTGTCCTGTGCGCCTATTCTACATTTTGTTCTGTCCTTCTGAGTATATAAGACACATAAGAGTCTCTTACTTTGCTACGGTCCATTTGTCTAATGTGGTGTTTGATCTTATGGAATATTTTTGGATCAGGCTGCGGCTTACTACTATCACGGTTTGATTCTTGATGAAGGAAACACAGAGAAATCACATGGCATGGCAGTTGCTGCTTTACAAGCTGCGGATGAGTGTTTCAAAGAAAGTAAGAAAGCATCCGAAGCGTTCAACGCCTCTTCACCTACTTCAAGGTATGTTCTTTCTCTTTTACTTGGTTTTATTCTGATCTTATTTGGTCACAGATTGTTCTGAAGATCCAATATTTTGTGTTAATGCAGGACACCACCGCTTTTCGGGACTATGAAGTATCTAACAGAGAAAATCCCTAAAGATACATCGAGTAAAGTCAGGATAAACCGTGATCTATACTCTTATGAAAAGTGAGTTTTATTTGACTTTGTTACTCCTGCAATAACATATAGCTGAGTGCTTCTTTTTTATTATGTTTAATGCTTTCTGGTTATCAGAATCATGGAGACGGCACCAACACTTCCAGATTTCGCTTTGGCATTAAAACCAGACGAGTATCAACTTCCTCTGGTTGAATCTTCGTAGTCTGAAGATACTCGAAAAGTTTCAAACAAGAGGAATCGAAGTACAGATGTGTAGACCTTATAGAACAAAAGAATGAGTGGTTTCCAATGGCTGCCTACAAAACTGGGTTTGGATCAGTTTACAATGAGAGAGATCTTTGTATGTTAATGTAAAACATATATTTCTGCAATAAATTATTGTTTCTGGTTATTTCCAGTATTCATGATAACACTTCAAGTGTGTTTAATAAAGCCTAAAGTTTTAGGCAAATGGTGGGGTTATGTTATGTTCTACTTCTAGTATATAGGTTCTTGGTGGTTAAGGTTGCCGGAGATATGAAAAGGTGTTAAGAGAATTGTTTGACTTGGAGTGAAGCATCAGATTGAGCAAAAAAATATGGAATGAAAGCAGAACCGCAATAGGTGATGCAGATTTCTTTAAGATAACATGGTCGGACAGATCTTTACTATTCTTCTTAAAGAACTTTACTTCCTGAGTCAAGTCAAACAAGTCAAGAGCTGTTAGAATTCAGTTATTATTCTTAACGAACTTTTTACTTCCTTTTCACAATAGTTACTGTTATTTCAAAGACTAAATTTTCCATTCTCTAGAAACTAGAAACTTACAATGTTTCAGAATACACAATTTTCCATTAAACTAATACACAGATGTATGTTCTAAATTATTAAATGTTAAAACATTTATTTTACACTTTCATATTCCCCTGTTTCTAAATAAGTATTACTCTAACACTTTTCACACTTTAAAAAATTCGTTAAAATGTATGTAAATTGTTATTAATTACACTTTATTGACCAATAGTATTTAAGATAAATAAAATTATTTATAAAATCGATGCAGTTTGTAATTAATTTTCAACTGAAAGTATGTATAATTTGCCAAATTATCTCCGGAGAAGCTCCTCACAGGAAAAACGAGAAAACCCACGACGAAGACTTGCTGGAAGATATTAACACAGCAGATGAAGAATGGATGAGACGAAGGGAAAACATTGTGGGGAATGCCGGAGGCAATGTTGACGAAACGGAATATATGTAGTGGTTCGATAGCATCACAGTTCCAAAGCTTCATAGAGATACAAGTCTCGAAGCTGATATAATGAACGTGGTAAGTGCATCATCTTTGGTTAACTTAATGCATAAACCACTTTGGAAATGGTCGCCTCTGTACCATTGTTGTTTCTGTTTGTAGCAAGCTGCTATACTCCAATTCGACGAGGTGGCTTCAACGTTGTCACTAGAGGATCTACATCCACAGGAGAGAAAAGCAGTTGAAGAAGCAGTGATGTGTATGTCAAATGCCTTGAGAGTAGGAGATTGGTACGAGGCTCCAACAACAAATAAACGCAAACGAAGAGAGGAACAAACGGAGTGTAGCGAATGAAGAAACAAAAAAAAGAAGATCTTGCTGGACAACTCTAAAAAGACTACATGATCTTTACGTTGTTAGCTCCAAAATCTGGATTCATTGTGAATTTTGAGAACCTACCTTGGTTTTTCATATTCAAGTGCTTAACCGAGTCTCTTCAAAATTATTAGAATAAAGCATGTCATATACTATCTTAACTTCCTGGTCTGAATTTTTCATGTTGTAGAAAAATGTAAAATGTTTAGACTAATCGAGTTAATTTCCAGAAGTGGGATCCGGTCGAGTCTACTCTTTGAGAGAGATATTTTGCACATTGGCATTGTGTATAATCTTGATTTTTGTGTTCTATAGGAGGAACAAAGTAAAACTATGTCTGATGGGTTCAAATCAGACGGAAGCAAAATTGGTTAATTTGAGAGGGCGGCCTTGAATTATCTATAATATAATTTTATGAAACTAAGCTAATTCATTTATATTACCCATCCTTATTATGTTTACTTATATTTTTAGAACTGTAGATTATAGTAAAATTTTATTTTAAATTTTTATATTGGTCAAAATTTAATTTAATATTATATAAATTAACTATATTTAATTCAACCGATATCATACTATGTTGAATTATTATTAATATTCTAATTTAAATATGTAAATATTTATTATCTTATGTATATTAATTTACAATTTTTTTTTAATACGTTGAAGTATGTGGTAATTAAAATTCATGAATGTATGTTATTCTTTAGCTTTATGATTTATATAATATTTAATAAATGAATTAATTTACTTTATTACTTATTAATATGATAAATTATTTACGTTTTTGAGAAATTAATATATATATATATATTTATATATTTATATATTTTTCATTTGAAAATTGTTACTTTAAAAAGATATTTGTATACTATATTCATTATTAATAAATAAATCTTATAAATCACTTAATATTATTTTTCTGTTATATAAAATTAAAAAAAAAAATACTTGATTAATATTTAATTATGTGTTTTTTTAATATTTAAAAGTATTTTATAGATAACAACACAAAATATATAGTAATTATCTTTTTAATTTAAAAATAATGGTAATTTAAAAAATATTTGTATATTATATTCATTATTGATAAATAAGTCTTTAATAAACAAATATTTAAATATTAAAAGTATTTTTAAGTAAAATAATTAAAAAATATGGATATAAAATTCCCAGAAAAAAATCATAATTTTCGAAGATTTTAAGATTTTATAAATCATATTAACATGATTTCCCTTTTTATTGTTTTTAAAACGATTTAACATATAAGGAAATTTAATATTTCCAAATATTTTCTTTCTATATTTTTGGAAATAATTGTTCTTATCTGTAAATTATAATGTTCGAAAATTCGCTAGGCGTTACGCGTGCGCTCGGAGCGGGCCTAGCGATTAATGAAAAAATCGGGGATTAACCAGTGACTAATCGGGGATTAATTTTAAGTTTTTATTTTAGGTTTTGGAATATATATTATTCTTGGTGACGTTATTACAAATATGTAGTGTAGCCTAGTTGTTTATTCCTTCCCCAAACGTTATCTCAACCTGTGTTCGAACATAGAGTAAGACATTTTTGCTGATTTTCTAATCTTTATCATTAATGCACCTGAAATAACGGAACTACCCTCTTCTTCTTCCCCAATCTGTCGACTGAAAACCCTAATTTCCGTCTCTGTTTTTTTTTCGTGACTCTAGCCATTTAAAACTTGTGTTTTCGACTATTCTTGCCTATTTAAGATAGATTTTCATTTCAATACATGATTTTAAGCTTGAAAATCAAAAAAAAACTCAATTTTTTTCCTAACATCCGATTTTCTGAGCGTTTTGTTCCAAATCGCGGCGGTAGAGGGACGGCTAGCGTTTTAGAACAGGGAAAATTAGTATTAATATTCATAATTAATAATTAAGTCATAAAGACGATTTTCCCTAAGATGAATACAGACGATTCGTCTACATCAAACGATGAGAGCAGACACGCTTCGAACCAGCAGAGTGGTAGTTCTTCGGTGCTCCTCCAGAGAGAGGTGGAGGAAGGTGAACATTCTACTACAAACGCAACAAACACTAGCGACAAGAGAAAGAAACGCAGAATTAACGAGTTCGACCCGGCAGCATTCGACCGCTACCTGAGCTCTATTGACAAACTTATCAAGCAAACTCTAGAAGATTCCGCTTCTGACCGTCTCTCGTCTCTTCTGAAGAAAGACTTCCCTGCTCTGCTCGTCTCCAAGGATGCCGCGGAGATAGCAACGTTGGCAACTAAGCTGAGGAAAGTTCCGAACCTCTCCACCGACAAGATCAAGATGCTGAATCTCATGGAAGAGATTCCAAAAATCAGCGACGAGTTTCAGTCGTGCAAAGCTGTGATCGAGGAAGCTAACAGGTTCTTCTCTACGCTGGAGCTTAACAAAGCTAAATCAGCTTTGCTTAGGACTGAATACCACGAGCTGTCGAACGAGCTGGAGAGTGTGGAGATGAAAGTGGTCAAGAAATCGGAGGCGATCGGGAGGATCGATGAGCAGATGGCTATGCTCCTAGCGGAGAAGAATGAACTGATGAGTGCACTTGAGAACGAGAAGAAGGATGAGGCTGAGCTGAGGAACGGGCAGTGCATGAAGGCGGGCACGATTCTGAGTGTGGTGGATATGATTCAAGAGTCGAACTCGAAGATTGATGAGTGGGAGCACAAGAAAAATATTGCTCTGAAGCTTGAAGAAGACATCCTCTCCAAAGTCGCTCCACTCAAAGACTTCTTCTCTCTCTGAACAAGATTACTTAGCAGGTTATTTAGTGGGATTTGCTGAGTTTGTTTTCTTTTATTGGATTTGTTGAGTTTTGAAAGATGTCGCAACTCTTTTCTTCATAAGTGTTGTAGTAGACGATATGAGCAAAAGACTAATCAAATCTTGCGAGCTGAGGCTGAGGTGGTACCCACGCAATGGGCCCTCAAGCAAACTTGGTTTCATTACTATGTAGTATATACTGATCACAACATGCCGTAGCGTCACTTGTGTCAGTCTAGTAACACAGAACCAAATAATATATTTTGTAGGCTGAGTCAGATATGCCAACTCCTTGAAAGCTCAGGAAGTTGTAGCACTGGTAGCAGAGCAATATTGTAAATCAAATGTCGCAAGGAGGCCATAAACCCCGTAGTAGCTCATGTACTATCTAAGTCGAACATCCCAACGTCAAATTGGTAAAGAAAAAATAGCTATCTTGTGTTAAACTAGTCAAACTAACTTTTGCATCTTTTTTTTTCTTATGCTAAACAACAGCTCAAAGATGTCGTAGACAAGTCTCTTTCTTGTATTAATGACCAAAGTGGTTCTCATTTTTTCCACAAGAAAATGGATTGGAAGCATTGAATCTCATGTTGCTTCTTTTAGAATACCGAGTGGGCTGAGCAGTATGAGTGGGGCCTGTATATAAACATCCCTAGTAGCCTCCCATGATATGATGGCAATAAAGATCTAAGACGAGTTCGTTTCAAGTCAAAACAAGCCTCTCCTTTTCATGTTGCAATACATTTTTGGCCTTGTATGACTTTCATAGGATCCTTGTATGAGTGTCTCAGTATACATTAGTATTCTTTAAAAAAAATTGCTTTCGAATAAGATTTGAGGAGCATGAAGCAGAGACATAGTGGTTGAAGAATCGGAATAAGGTACAACCGACTGTCATAAAGAAATCACCCCGGTACGTCATCTACTGTTAAACCAGATAGAGATAGGTAGCGATCATATTTCGTTTTTACCCTTCTCGCTATTTCACCATGCCATACTTTGCACTCAAGAGCTTCATTTTTTTTCTATTATATATTGTTATTCTCCTTCTTCTTTTTAGGCGACAAAGTCAATTACACATGTGAAAGTACTAACTTTTAATCCACTGATTGATTAATCGATCTAGATTTGGTATTAAAACATAAGAATCCAATTTACAAACAAACCCAAAATTCATAACGTTTATTATACAAACAGTCAAAATACTAAATGCCTCCAATTGGATTATTATAGCCGATGACCACAGAGTAGTAGTAGTAGTAGTAGTTAGGAGTTAGGAGGAACAAGATCCATTAAAGATAGGATTTAAAATAATGAAAACGCCAACCAAGCACGAATACACACGTATCATCAAATTGCCTATTTGATTTTTCTAACAAATGACGTCAACATCACAACATGCAGAAGTATAACCTCTAATTCTATGAGAGTGTCTCCTAAAAATGATGAAAAACGTATAACACATCATGTCCCTTCTATAATACTTGTAAACTAAGTTCAACTTTAAATAAAATCCCAATCAAGAATCAAAAAAAATTGGTGAAAAGGTCCGTGGAAGAAGTAGACGTTGGAGTGGCTTGTAGGATAGAGCTAAATTCATTGAAGAAATACGACAACCCTTGGGGATCGGATGTTCCAACCGTAGAAGAGAAATCTGCAGATGAATGTTTCAAAGAAAGTAAGAAAGCATCAGAAGCGTTCAACGCCTCTTCACCTACTTCAAGGTATATTCTTTCTCTTTTACTTGGTCACAGATTGTTTTGAGCATCCAATATTTATTTTACTCCAGGACGCCACCGCTTTTCGGGCCTATGAAGTATCTAACAGAGAAAATTCCAAAAGATACCTCGAGTAAAGTCAGGATAAACCGTGATCTATACTCTTATGAAAAGTGAGTTTTATTTGACTTTGTTACTTCTGCGATAACATATAAAGCTGAGTTCTTAAGAGCGATTTGCACCATAAGTATAGAAAGAACAAGAAATTTGCGAAAATAGAAAAATATACGGCCCAGAGGAGAGGCCCAACTTTTGTGTGTGTAAAATGAAACAGATGACCCTATAGCTCGTTCTTTTCACGTAGAGAAGTGGAAGAGTTTTGCAATTATGACACGCAAGTAATGATTAGGAAACATATACATACAGCGGACCGTTTATAATTATGTAAATCTGTCTAAAAATAGCCAAACAATCTGACCACTAATAACACCTAGATAACTGAAACATTTCCACCAGTTTTACACGGATAACATTTCGATATGCATGTTGTATAATATGTACTCTCTCTCTCATTTCTAAATGAAAAAAAATTAAATTATTGAGGGTATCGTCAAAAACATACATTATGGTACCGGAAAAACGTCAGAACCTTCGACAAGCGGATTCAGAAAATATTATCCCAGCTCCGACGAACGCGAGTGGGTATTGGATCCGATGACCTCGCGGCTTCTCGGCAGTGTGTTCGAAACCGTACATCGATCCATCCACGATTAAACTTCACAAAAAAGCCATCCCAGAGTTGCCCGCGCCCCGACAGTTGGAATCTACAAGAGAATTAACCCTCATACTTCCTCTGAAAGTTCAGCTGCTGCCTTGCTGTCACACGTTCTACATCTACCGGTCAAGAAAAGCTTCAAAGTCTAAGAGGAAGATGTCCCGGAGAACTGCCATCTTCAAGACAAAGCTCGTCGACACTAGAATCTTCACGGCGCAATATGAAGACTGTAGTCCCCATTTGTCGCTCAAAGATAATACAATAATTATCCAGCTAACATGAATCATTAATGTTTATGTATTTCTTAGTTTAGCCGGTTAACAAATATATTTTTATGTATTTAATCAAATATTTTCACACAGTATTTTTGTTAATTTAGCCGGCTAATAAATTCTAGACTACAAATTAGTTTAGCCAGCTAATAAATATTATTTTTGGATTCATTTTTTAAAATTTTTTTTGGATAAGTTAGCTGGTTATGATGTGACTTATTTGGATCTTTTGTAAATTAGATGGTTATACTCTGATTTATTTGGATATTTTATATGTTAGCTGATATTTAGATTTAAGATTACCAGATTGATTGATGATTATATTAATTAGTAAATGGTTATATTCTGATTTATCTGGATATTTTACATGTTAACTGATATATGGTTATCTAGTGACTAACCTAGTTATATAAGTTATATGATGTACTGATTGTTGATTGTAAAAATTATGTATCCGGTTAATTCTAATAAAATATGAGTTCATACAATAAAGTTATAGCTGGATAAGTACATCATATAATAAGATTCTCTATTAAGATCCTTATCACTAGTCCCACATCTCTTACACATTAGTACCAAGTGGATCAATTAGTTAGACATTTTGACGTGATATGTAAATAGATGCATATACAAATAAAGATACATAAACCGTTTATTTTTTTCAAAATACATAACAGTAATACAAAATAACATAGCCGGTTAGTATATTACTTATCCGGATATAAACCAGATAAAACGTAACCATTCAAACATAGCCGAACATTCAACCCAACCGGTTCCTCGCCGGATTTTTTACATCCGAGGTGGTAACTCCATTCCATAGTCTGCATATTTGTGAATTGGAGATTAGGTAAATCATGACATGAGTTTCAACAGTGAATGCAGCATGAATGAGACTTAATTCTGACAAAGCTATTCGAAAGGGGAAAACAAATAAAAAACTTACAATAAAAAAATAGCCAAGACGTTGGGACTGAAGAAGAGGATCCAGTGAGTATGGGATGGTCTTGATGCAAAGAATCCGTCGGGTGGTAGAAGACGATTGCGATGGATAGAAGCCTAAATCGTCACTTGAGTATCATCGGTGAACTCAAATATTACAAGATAGAAGTGTGATTTTGTGAGATGAATGGTTCCTATAGAGAAATCAAAGAGATTCAGAAGATAGTGATGAACTATTTTTTTACGGAGAAAACAAAGGATTTGAGAAGATAGATGATGTAGATATTTTCAAAAAATATTTTATTGATTGTAATAATGAGCAAAGACTCTCTTACTTCACGTGTAGAAATGAAAAAAAAGTTTTCGAAAATGTATTAAACATTAGGTACAGACATGTGTAGGAGGAATATGGACAGTATGGACAATAAAAAAATACACAACATCAAAAACGTATGTATATGGAATGCAATTTCTCTTTTTTTAATTATACTTTCTGATTAACAGGATCATAGAGACGGCCCCAACATTTCCTGATTTCGCTTTGGCATTAAAACCAGACGAGTAACAACTTCCTCTAGTTGAATCTACGAAATCTGAAGATGATTAAAACGTTTTCAAACAAGAACAATCGAAGATACATATGTGTACACCTTATAGAGAGCAAAAGAATGAGTGGTTTCCAATGGCTGCCTGCAAAATTGGGTTTGGATCAGTTTACAATGAGAGAGATCTTTATATGTTAATGTAAAACCATATATTTCTGCAATAAAGTATTATTGTTTCTGGTTATTTCCAGTATTCATAATAATAACACTTCAAGTGTGTCTAATAAAGCCTAAAGTTTGAGGCAGATGGTGGGATTATGTTATGTTCTAGTATATTGGTTCTTGGTGGTTAAGGTTGACGGAGATATGAAAAGGTGTTAAGAGAATGGTTTGACTTGGAGTAAATCATCAGATTGAGCAAAATAAAGAAAGTTCTGGAATGAAAGCAGAATTTGGAATAAAATGCAGATTTCTTTCAGACAACAACATGATCGGATAACCGGGACTTCTAGTTCAGATAGTAAAAGGTTCACGGCTGTGAGTTTCGTCACCCGAGTTCGAAATCCGGCCATTGGAGAATTTACATGCGAAACCCCAGCACCCGAGACCGAAGACCGTTCACGGCAACCCACACGGTGATGTTCTGGTAGCGTCTTTAATTGTTTCGGTCTCTAGTCTGGACCACTATGGTGGGATCAGAATACTCGATTAGCAAAAAAAAACATGGTCGGACAGATTCCACTGAAGGAAGAAAAAGTCGAACAAGTCAAGAGAGGCTGTTAGAATTCTGTTATAACCCTTAACTAACTTTTAATCAAAATTATTTTCAGTATAACTGTAAATGTTTCCGGATACACACTTAAACCAATGTGTAAAAAGAAATTAATTAGTTAGAATTAGATGACAAAAAAATTAGTTGGAATTACAGTTTTACACATTATCTCTTTTTACACATTGGTTCAATCAGTTTAATTTCATGTTTAGATAATGTGTAAAACTGTAAATATTTAAAGAGGCTATTGTTTTAGAAAAAAAAAAGAGATTTATCTTTTTACCCAAATCCGATTCTTCACTCTCTGCGCAGCGGCGGCGATCTCCGAAGCAACTTTCTCCAGTCTTCCTCATCTGACTTCGTTTATAAATCGTAAGCTTTCGATTAATATATGCTCTTCTTTCCACTACTAGTTTCATGGAATCACTCTGTCGAATTAATCTCTCTTGATACATAAAACCCTAATTTCGATTGCCATTACAATTGATAAATCCACAGGATTAGTGACCATGCCCGTCCTTTACGAGCAAGAAAAGCACGTTTCTTCCGCTATTATGACAGGACAGGTAGTAATAATAATCTCCATCTCCATTATTATCCTTGTCTTAATCGAAACAACACTTGACAAAACCGTTATGTTTTGTCCTTTTTTTTTCCAGGAGAGAGGTGTGCTTAGATGCCAGGAACGAACTTCACTGCTTCACCACTGGAAGCTCACAAAGGAACAGATTGAATTAGTGGACAAAGCAGGCTTTGGTTGGTTCAGACTGATAGGATCAATCAGTTTAAACAACTCTCTAATCTCCGCACTCGTGGAGCGTTGGAGGAGAGAAACCAACACTTTCCACTTCCCCTGCGGAGAAATGACAATCACCCTCGACGAGGTCTCCTTGCTTCTCGGTCTCGCCGTCGACGGGAAGCCTGTGGTTGTTGGTGTCAAAGACGAAGACCCTTCTCAGGTTTGTCAGAGACTCTTGGGGAAGCTCCCGCAGGGTGAGCTGAGCGGGAACAGAGTGACTGCGAGGTGGTTGAAGGAGAGCTTCGCAGAGTGTCCTAAGGGAGCTACGGTGAAGGAGGTTGAGTTTCACACGCGTGCTTATCTTATATACCTTGTTGGGAGCACGGTTTTCGCGACGACGGATCCTAGTAAGATCTCTGTGGATTATCTTCTTCTCTTTGAGGATTTTGAGAGAGCTGGGGAGTATGCTTGGGGTGCTGCGGCGTTGGCGTTCTTGTATAGGCAGATTGGTAATGCTTCTCAACGGTCTCAGAGTATTATTGGTGGATGTTTGACGCTTTTACAGGTTTTTGTTTATCTTTGTTGTCTTTAAGAGCTTTTATGTTCTGTCTTGTTACTTTAGGCCTTATACTAATTGGGTTGCTGATCATTTAGTGTTGGAGTTACTTCCACCTGAATATTGACCGGCCGAAGAGAACCACACGTCAGTTTCCACTGGCACTTTTGTGGAAAGGAAGGCAACAGAGTCGGTCCAAGAATGATTTGTTTAAGTATCGCAAGGCACTTGATGATCTAGATCCATCACAAGTAAGAGTTTATTCATTGCGTACTTCAGATATTCATTGTTTTTCTTGTGAATTCCTTATGTATTTTTGTTACTACCTAACTCTCTTTAGGTTAGTTGGTGCCCCTTGGAAGGAGATCTTGACATTGTGCCCGAAAGCTTCAAAGATAATCTACTACTTGGTAGGTCAAGAACGAAACTGATTGCTCCAAAAGTAGTGGAATGGCACTTGCCAGATCGATGCATGAAGCAGTTTGGTATGTGCCAAGTTATCCCGGGAGAAGTTCCTCACAGAAAAAACGAGAAAACTCACGACGAAGACTTACTGGAAGACATAAACACAGCAGATGAAGAATGGATGAGAAGAAAGGAAAACATTGTGGGGAATGAAGGAGGCAATGTTGATGAAACTGAATATATGCAGTGGTTCAATAGCATCACTGTCCCAAAGCTTCACAGAGATACAAGTCTTGAAGCTGATATAATGAACGTGGTAAATGGATCGTCTTTGGTTAAGCTAATGTTTAAGTCACCTTGAAGATTTCGCCTTTAAACCATTGTTGTTTCTTTTGTAGCAAGCTGCTATACTCCAGTTCGACGAGGTGGCTTCAACGTTGTCACTGGAGGATTTACATCCAGAAGAGAGAGAAGCAGTTGAAGAAGCAGTGATGTGTATGTCAAATGCATTGAGAGTAGGAGATTGGTATGAGGCTCCAACAACAAATAAGCGCAAACGAAGAGAGGAACAAACAGAGTCGAGCGAATGAAGAAACAAAAAAAAAAGAGAACCTTTTTGGTTTTTCTGGCTGATCAGATGGCTTAGGCATTGACTTGGATACGACAGAAGATGTAAGTCCCATCATCAATTGAGTTTACCCTTGGTAACTGTTTGACTTTAGAAGTAGAGATCTTGGTTTGGAATCTTAAGAGTGGAGTACATATATTCAGCAGAGGTTTCACAACTATTTTAAGGGTCTAACTTAACATGGCTGCAGAACTTGGAAGATCATTGTGATATTGATTTAGTTTCAGGTCAACAAGAGCATTAGATGATAAGATTCTGGTACTGTTAAAACGTTAATTATTATGTATGAACCTTTTTTATATGGTGTTCTAATCAGTTTATTTCAACTAGTGATGAAGTGGCTAAAGTACAGCTAATATATTCATTCTAAAGAAAAATCTGCACCCATTAAAGTTGTAGTCTATAATTTACCAAACAAAATGTTGTTTCACTCTGATGAACGTCAGAGGAATTTCCTTAAAATAGTCAAATGACGACACAGTTTTTAATTATTTCCAATATTATGCAAAGTCGATTGCATGAATTTCAGCATTGCCCAACATATGACAAAAGAATATTTCCAGTGAGGAGTGAGTCAGCAAAGTCCCAAAGAAAAAGTTCAATTTTGTCATTACACGAAACAGAGCAAATCCGCTGGGGCAAGTTGATAAACTCACCTGTTTTGTTTACCGTGTTTGAAACTCCCCGGCGACTTAAACAATGTTCTTTACCAGCAGTATTCTCTAAGACCGGAACATTTAAATGAAAGTAGAGATGAGTTTGGTTTCAGGCATCTCACTCTCTCACTACCTCGAAAATGGTGAGAGAGAGAGAGTACAAGGTGAAGTAATGGAGAAAGAAGCAAGAGAATTTAAAACCCATAAACCTCTCTCTCTTCGCCTCCTGTCAAACGCCATTAAACCCCTTCCCCATCAGTATCAGTTACGCGATTTCTCTAGAGAGACAGGTAAGGAGAGAGAGAAAGAGAAAGGAGAGATTTTGGAATCTGTAATGAATGTAAAAGGAGCAAAATGTGGAAGAGAAGAAAAGAAAGCACTAATGGCGGCAAGATACTAGTACTCTCTCTCTCCTCTCTCTCTCTTAAGTGGTTCTGTAGAAAGACAAGAGACATAATTACGGCTATCAGATTCTCTTCCGTTTCTTTTCTTTTTCTCCTTTATATCCTCACTCTCACACACACAAAGGATTGTGCTCTTAAAGATCTTTTTTTATCTATGGTTGTTCAAAGTTTGTGACTTTCTTTTTACTCTGTTTTTTCTTCTCTGGTCCTTGTGTTACTGGCGACAGTTGTGTGATGGTCCAGAGTTAGTATTTTACTTTGTTTGGTTTAAGAGGAGTAGAGGAACAAAAGCTCTGTTACTGTTTCTTTGTCTACTAGACCTTTACACTGTGAAGATGGAGTTTCTTGGCGACAGCTCTGAAACGGACAAGAAGAAGATGAAGAAGCGATTTCACCGCCACACACCTCACCAGATCCATCGGCTTGAATCGTATGCATTTATCCCTTTTTTTCTTCTCACTGTTTACTCGCTCTGTTCTCTGATGGTTTTTATTTTGTTTTGTTTGTAGGAGTTTCAATGAGTGTCAACATCCTGATGAGAAACAGAGGTTGCAACTTAGCAAAGAACTTGGTTTGGCTCCAAGACAGATCAAGTTTTGGTTTCAGAACCGAAGAACTCAAAAGAAGGTTTTCAACTTTCTAACTTTCACTCTTCCTTGTTCTTGTCTCCTTCCTCTCCATATATATAAATCTTAACTTTTTCATCGTTTCTTTTTGCAGGCACAGCACGAGAGAGCTGATAACTGTGCACTCAAGGAAGAGAATGACAGGATTCGTTGCGAAAACATTGCCATCAGAGAAGCTATCAAACGCGCTATTTGCCTTACCTGTGGCGATGCTCCTGTTCATGAAGACTCTTACTTTGATGAACAGAAGCTTCGAATCGAAAATGCACACCTCCGAGAAGAGGTTCTATCTTTTTTTTTTCCTTTTAAGACCTTCTTCATGCATTGTGGTTTGACTTTAGACTTTAGAGCTTACACATTTGATGTTTCTTTATGTTGCAGCTCGAAAGGGTTTCAAACATTGCAGCTAGATTCATGGGGAGACCACTTCCTCATCTCCCACCACTTCTAAACCCGATGCGCGTTTCGCCATCAGAGCTATTCCACAGTGGTCCTTCCCTTGATTTTGATCTTCTTCCAGGAAGTAGTAGTTCTTCAATGGCTCTTCCTACTTTACCATCTCAACCAAACTTGGTTTTATCAGACATGGACAAGTCTCTCGTGACCAACATTGCTGTGACCTCCATGGAAGAATTGCTTAGGCTCACACAAACAAATGAGCCTCTGTGGATCAAAACCAACGGAGGAAGAGACGTTCTGAATCTCCAAAGCTATGAGATAACATTCCCAAGATCAAGTAGTCTTGGAGGAAAGAACCACAACCTTAGAAAGGAAGCAACTAGATCCTCTGGCGTTGTTTTCACTAATGCAATGACTCTTGTGGACATGCTCATGGATTCTGTAAGTAACTTAACTCAAAAGCCTTTGGTTTCTTGTTTTTTTTTTCTCATGTGGGGTGTGGTTTCATTAACTTGCAGGTCAAATCTTCAGAGCTTTTTTCTTCAATCGTTGCATCGTCCAAAACACTTGCGGTGATTTCATCTGGAATGCGTGGTTCACATGGAGATTCATTGCATTTGGTAAAAAGCTAACACTAACTCTGGATAAGGATGTTTGTTTCTTTTTTTGTGTGAAAATCCTTATTAACTTTGCTTTTGGCTTGTGTTAGATGCTTGAAGAGCTTCAAGTGCTTTCACCATTGGTACCGACGCGTGAGTTCAGTGTGCTAAGATATTGTCAGCAAATAGAACATGGAACTTGGGCAATTGTAAATGTCTCTTATGAGCTTCCTCAGTTTATATCTCACTCTCGGTCATATAAATTTCCTTCTGGTTGCTTAGTTCAAGACTTATCAAATGGCTATTCCAAGGTTTGTGTGTAACTAACTGTCCTGTTTCTTTTTTTTTTCATTTTAATAGCATCTATGATCATATGATTATATATATTCCGATATGCAACAACAGGTAACATGGGTTGAACATGTTGAAGTCGAGGAGCAAGAACCTATGCATAAGATGTTTAAAGATAATGTCCGTGAAGGGTTAGCTTTTGGAGCTGAACGTTGGATCGCTACTCTCCAAAGAATGTATGAGAGATTCACGGCTGCAACATCATCACATGATCTCAAAGGAGGTAGGTTTAAATGTTCAAGGTTCAATATTTATATCAATGAGCTTAATATGCTTCAAGTAACACATTTTAAAACCTTACAGTGATTCCATCGCCAGAAGGGAAGCAAAGTATAATGAAACTTGCTCAAAGAATGGTTAGCAACTTTTGCTTGAGCGTGGGCACTTCTAACAACACTCGGTCAAAGGTTGTTTCGGGGTTGGATGCATTTGGAATCCGTGTGACTTCGTATAAGAGCCAGCATGAACCAAATGGAATGGTTCTTTGTGCAGCCACCAGTTTCTGGCTCCCTGTTTCTCCACAAAACGTCTTTAATTTCCTCAAAGATGAAAGAACTCGGCCTCAGGTACTACTAAAGATCATTTCGTGTAACGTTTTTTTCGGTTTTCTTGATGTTTATTTGTTGTGGTTGTATAGTGGGACGTTCTTTTGGATGGAAACTCGGTTCAAGAAGTGGCTCATATTGCAAACGGATCACACCCTGGAAACTGCATTTCGGTTCTGCGTGTAAGCTAACCTCTTTTGAAAGTATCATTCATTCAGTTCTTGATTCTACTGATGGATAATAATTTGTATATACTGTTTTAATGTTTTGTTCAAAAGGGCTTCAATGCATCATCATCACAGAATCACATGCTGATTCTACAAGAAAGCTGCGTAGACTCATCAGGGTCACTTGTGGTCTACACTCCAGTGGATCTCACAGCACTGAACATGGCAATGACTGGTCAAGACACATCTTACATTCCCATTTTACCCTCGGGTTTTGCTGTTTTACCAGATGGAGGCAGGAATAATCAAACCGCAGAGATAAAAGCTGAAGGAGGAGGAGGAGGTTCATTGATAACGGTTGGGTTCCAGATAATGGTGAGTAGTTTGCAGTCAGGGAAATTGAATATGGAGTCAATGGAAACAGTTAATAATCTCATCAGTACTACTGTCCACCAAATTAAAACCACCTTGAATTCTCCTTCAACTGCTTAATTGAGGACGCCATTAATAGCTCATTTCCCCCCATCTGATTTCTGAGAAGGGTCTTCAATGATGATCACAGAAGTGAAAGTTAATAAGTGGTACTACTTATTTTGCCTTTAATTCCAGCAAAGTGTGTAAGAAGTAGTCATTACTCTTCTGGGTATTTGTCTCCTCTCTTCACTCTCTTCAGTTTTTTTTGTTGTTGTTGGGGTGTTTTTGTTTTCCTGAAGTTTTTGTATGTCTAAAATGGGAATATCTAGTGGAAGTAGGAGTCAAGAACGCACCATGCTCTAGTTGTATGGTTCGGGCATTGACTTCAGTTTGTTTTCTTTTGTCTAGTTACAGTTGTTAAGTTACTTTGGTCTTGTCTAATCTTCTTCCATATGTTATCTATCACCATTAATCTATTTCTTATACTTATTTATGATACGAAGATGTTAGAACGATCAATGGACCTAAAAAATATTAAAATCACGTCTCTGAAACTTTGGAACACAATAAATGTATTAAACAACAGTTACAAACAGAAAGAACAAAAAACTTACCAAGCATTAGCAAAATTACTTCAAACGTATTTGACAAATTGATAACTTGAACTCTATATAACCATCTATTTACAGTCCATGAATTTGAACTTGCACCTGAAAATCATCTTGTCCTGTAGAAACTTCTCTCATATCTGGCAGATTTTTATGTCCTCTTCAGCCAACACATTGCCAGATTTGCCACTGCAATTGCTTGTTCCTGCTTCCATTCATTTCTCTGTTTTCCTTGTTTATTTATTTCTTACGCGCCATTACAACAAATTGGTTTTAAACTTTTAATCTTTTTTACTGGTGTAATAATAAAATACTAGGTGTTTTATTTGCACAAACATGCATAATTTTTTTACAAATAGTTATTTTTAGTTTTATTCTTATTAATTCAAAAATCAGTATGATAAATCTTTTTGTATGTTTTTAAAAAAGTTTAAATCAAACATCAAAATATTTATTTGATAAAAAATTTCATCAAAGTTTATATGTTTATTATTGTGATAAAATTTTAAAAGCTCTTATATATGTTTATTATTGTGATAAGATAACAATATGTTTTCTTTTGTTAGTTTACTTTATTTCCTTTTTTATGTAATTCTTTTGTTAATATTACTATTTTTCAGTTTTAATTTAATGAATAGCATTTTAAGTAAGGTGTCATATGTTAAATTTATTTTGTTGGTTTAAGTTATATTACTTTCGTTTTTAAAAATATTTTCTTGCAAATGCTAACTAAAATAATAAATTAAATTGATGAAATGTCATATTTTGATTGATTGTTTTCAAAATCCTAAGTGGACGTTCTCAATAACTTATAGTATGTTTATTTTCATTTTATGTTGAGGCAGATTTTTTTTTTGAGATATTGGCATTTTTATAATTATATACATATTAAGTGTATTTGTTTATATGATTTATATTTTATAGCATGGGTTTTATATCTCTATACTAAAATACATGAAAATATGAAATATCCGACTCGAACAGTTATTCAAATGCCTATGTAAATATTTTATTTTGATAATTTATCATATTAATTTATAATCAGTTAGATAATATAAAATATAATCTAATATTATTAATACAAAATTCATTTTAAGATTATAATAATTCAAATAGCTAAAATCATCGAAAACATAACATATAATCAAATTCACTTATCAAATAATAGTATAAATCAAAAAGCGGTCCATGTTAGCTTCGAACCTCCGACCCTCACGTTAGAAGAAGGTTTTGATAAAAAAAATTTGTAGCAGCGAACCTAAATTTGGTCCGGTTTACTGTGCAATACCGTAACGACGGGAAAAAATAAGCAAAATGGCCGAGACTGAGACTACTATTCTAGGCCCACGGGCAACAAACCAATAATATGATGATAAGGCTCACCCGATGAATAAAAAAGAAGTAGCCGACACCGAATCAGATCGCCGGCGGAGTCACAGATCTCCCACGTTACCATCCTCCGAGGACTGTAACTTTTCTACAAATATACGCTTTTGTACGTTGACTTCGAAAAATCTCGTCGCTATATATAAGTCAAAATCTCTCATCTTCTTTGCAGTAACCTTTTATTCCGATCCAATAAAACTCTACAATGGCAGGTACGTCATTCTTCAAATCTCATATAAATTACATTCCCTTCGTAAGATGCTAGTGAACATCATTGTGTAATTGAATTTAGATTGATAATTTTAATTTTGTTCAGACATGAAACCAGGTTCTTTTATGTCGGAGAAATCCGCAAAGATCTTCGTCGCTGGACACAGAGGATTGGTCGGATCCGCAATTGTCCGAAAACTCCAAGAATCCGGCTACACAAATCTCATCCTCCGAACACATTCCGAGCTCGATCTCACAAACCAAGCCGCCGTCGAAACCTTCTTCTCCACAGAGAAGCCTGCTTACGTCATCCTCGCAGCAGCCAAAGTCGGCGGGATCCACGCCAACAACACCTACCCAGCCGACTTCATCGCCGTCAATCTCCAGATCCAGACCAATGTGATCCACTCCGCTTACACCCACGGAGTCAAGAAACTCCTCTTCCTCGGTTCCTCCTGCATCTACCCCAAATTCGCTCCTCAGCCCATACCCGAGTCAGCTCTCCTCACCGGCCCACTCGAGCCCACTAACGAATGGTACGCTATCGCCAAGATCGCGGGGATCAAAATGTGCCAGGCGTACAGGATCCAGCATCAGTGGGATGCTATCTCCGGTATGCCGACGAATCTCTACGGTCAGAACGATAATTTCCACCCGGAGAATTCTCATGTCCTTCCTGCTCTGATGAGGAGGTTTCACGAGGCGAAAGCTAATAATGCTGAGGAGGTTGTGGTGTGGGGAAGTGGGAGCCCGTTGAGGGAGTTCTTGCACGTGGATGATTTGGCTGATGCTTGTGTTTTCTTGATGGACAAGTACAGTGGGTTTGAGCATGTGAATGTGGGGAGTGGTGTGGAAGTGACGATTAAAGAGTTGGCTGAGTTGGTTAAGGAGGTTGTTGGGTTTGAAGGGAAGCTTGTTTGGGATTGTAGTAAGCCTGATGGGACGCCGAGGAAGCTGATGGATAGCTCGAAGCTCGCGTCTTTGGGTTGGACGCCGAAGGTTTCTCTTAGAGATGGTTTGCGCCAGACTTATGATTGGTATTTGGAGAATGTTGTGCAGAAGAAGCAGTAAAGATGAAAACCTTACAGGTGCCTGCGTTTGTTTGAAATGCTAATGTTTTATGGTTTTTGCGTTTTGGATCTTTATCTCTCTTATCTATTGTAACTTTTGTAGTCATGAGTTTCATATACCATGTTGAGATTATCAATAAAATCGAATACTTTCTTCTTTACACAATTTCGGTCTCTCTGGTTACTTGATAAACACAAACGTTTGATGGTACACGACGTGCATACAGATAAATTGATAGTTGCATGTGAAAGCCCAGCCTATATGGGCCTATGGGTCAGGGGAAAGATGGGCCCATTACTTGTATCGAGAGACTTGTAACGATCCAACGGTAGAGATGGAGGATTCGTTGTGGATCATCATACGATATTAACCGTTGGATTAACAGACAAGCTCTGCTCCGAATAGCATCTAGTTAAAGAGGGCAAGAGGAACCCTTCTTCTCTCCGCCGCCCGCTTCTCTCTCTCTCTCTCTGTTATTTCCTTCTTATCTCCTTTCACTCTTTGAAGAGAAACGAACGCTAATTAATCAAATCTCAAGGTAAATCCATTTATCTTATGTTGTGTCTTATCGGTTCTCCTTAAAGGTTTTGTCTGATTCTCAGTTTTGTCGGTAATTGGAATTTTGACAAACGATGTTTATTGCTTAATCCAATTCTTATATGTTTGATTAAATTGAATGAGACTAGTTAATCCAATTCGATACTAAGTTTAATCTCAATAGTTCCATTAGCTTCTTACTCATACGCATCTGACTTTTAAAAGATTCACCTTTGTTCTCCTTCATTATTATTTGTTAATATAAAATAAGGTTTTTATATATAAATAATCCATAGTTCTAAACATCTAATTGCAATATCCGAGATTATTTTGAATCTGATGGATGGCGTTATGAATATTGGCTTTGTGTGGTTTATACACAGATGAATAGGGAGAAGTTGATGAAGATGGCCAACACTGTCCGCACCGGCGGAAAGGGTACAGTAAGAAGGTAAAAAGCTTGTCTCTTTTTGCCATTTTCAATCCTTAGTTGATTACTTTGTTTGTTTGATTTCTTGTTATATGAACCGTTTGATCTCTCTCTATGCAGAAAGAAGAAGGCTGTTCACAAGACCAATACAACTGATGACAAGAAGCTTCAAAGCACCTTGAAGAGAGTTGGAGTTAACTCCATTCCAGGCATTGAAGAAGTTAACATCTTTAAGGATGATGTTGTTATTCAGTTCACCAACCCTAAGGGTAAATATTCTTTTACTTTTTATATTTTCTTACAGGAATTGTAATGGTATTGATCATTTTGTGTTGTCTCCTTTTGGTTTCAGTTCAAGCTTCAATTGCTGCAAACACATGGGTTGTTAGCGGTTCTCCTCAGACCAAAAGTATGCAACTTCTCATCATCTCTATTCTCTAGTTTCTTCTTCATTGTATCTTTTCTGATTAAAGGTTAAAACTTGTTGTTTAATGTAGAATTGGAAGATATCCTTCCTCAGATCCTCAGCCAACTCGGTATGTTCTACGTAGTTGTACTTGTTACATGTTCTTCCCCATTCCCAAATCACAGATCCTTATATTTTGTTTCTACTTTGATTATTTTCAGGACCAGACAACATGGACAATCTGAGGAAGCTAGCAGAGCAGTTGAAGAAGCAACCTCATGGTGAAGGTAATGCCCCAGCAACCATCCAAGAGGAGGATGACGATGATGTCCCAGATCTTGTTGCTGGTGAGACATTCGAAGCTGCGGCTGCTGAAGAGAAAGTAGCTGCTGCTCCTGCTCCTGCTCCTGCTGCTTCGTCCTAGACAAAAAAAGAGCACTTGGATTTCTGTGTATCTTTATATATGTTTGTTCTCTCCATCCTTTTCTTTTTTAGTGTTTTCCACCAGATTCTACATTCCCGGATAATGTTTTAAGGTTTTTATCTTATTGATTATTTCATCTTGTTCTCGTGTCTCCCCTTTGTTACTTTGATGTGACACATTTGTCTCTTTACTTACATATCTAGTCCACCTGTAATGTTTGAGTTTCTTCTCAAACTTTCCAGACATTTCTCTGTCCTCCCTTCAAATACTTTCCTCAGAGATGCTTCATCACCATCTCAATCTCCCTGAAATTTTGTAAAGCATGGCTTCCCTCGTTGCATCTACTCCCTCCTCATCTTCCTTAGCTCTCCACTCCTGTCATAGTTCTCGCGTGAATAGCATGTACATTCCAGTATGTCCAAAGTTTGCAAAAACTGTAGTAAAGAAGAGCACAAGACGCAGCAGTCCTTTGAGATTCTCAGCAGAAGATGATCGAGTTCGTGAACCTGCGAACGATGCTTCATCTCCTGTAGCCATAGCAGAGGAGCAAAAGGAGGACCATTCGAGCAATAATGCACCGCCGCCTTCTCCTGAAAACAGTGAAGCAGATGAAGAGAAATCTAAGCAGCAAGAGATGGATTGGAAGACTGACGAAGAGTTCAAGAAGTTTATGGGGAATCCATCAATAGAAGCTGCTATAAAGCTAGAGAAGACGAGAACCGATCGTAAGTTGAAAGAGCTGAACAGAGAGAGCAGTAATGAGAATCCACTCACCAGAGTATTCAACAGCTTGGCTCGTGATAGTTTGGTTAGAGAGAAAGAAAGGCTTGAGAAAGCAGAAGAGGCTTTCAAGGCTCTTGATCTCAACAAGGTAAACTAACCATCACAACTGATTTCATTTCACTTTTGTGTTTGGATTTGCATAGTTTTGAGAGAGTTTATGTTGTGTGTCCAGTTAAAGAGCTGTTTTGGTTTCGATACTTTTTTCGCTACGGATGTTCGTCGGTTTGGAGATGGAGGAATCTTCATTGGGAATCTGAGGAAACCCATTGACCAGGTCACACCTAAGCTTGAAGCGAAGCTTTCTGAAGCAGCAGGGCGTGATGTTGTCGTCTGGTTCATGGAAGAAAAGTCCAATGAGATCACAAAACAGGTAGATAAAATGACTTCAAACTTCTCTAAGTTTAATGTTCTTGACCTCAGGATTAAGTTTAAACCCTATGGATTGTTTTGTTATTTGTTGTGCTTGTAAAGGTGTGTATGGTGCAACCGAAAGCAGAAATTGATCTTCAATTTGAATCGACTAGACTAAGCACTCCTTGGGGATACATTGCTGCAATCAGTTTATGTGTTACAACCTTTGGAACTATAGCTCTTATGAGTGGTTTCTTCCTTAAACCAGACGCTACCTTCGATGACTACATTGCTAATGTTGTTCCTCTCTTTGGTGGGTTCCTTTCCATCTTAGGCGTCTCAGAGGTAAACCTTGCAGCATTTGCAAGACTGCTAGCTATACATTTCTGTGATGTTATAGTGTGAACAGAATGAACCCTTGACTGTTTGTTTCAGATAGCAACCAGAGTGACAGCTGCACGACACGGTGTCAAACTAAGCCCGTCGTTTCTGGTGCCATCGAACTGGACTGGTTGCTTAGGAGTAATGAACAACTACGAGTCATTGCTTCCTAATAAAAAGGCGTTGTTTGATATCCCTGTTGCGCGTACAGCTAGTGCTTACCTGACTTCGCTGCTTCTTGCAGCTGCTGCGTTTATATCTGATGGTAGTTTCAACGGAGGAGAAAACGCTTTGTAAGGATTCATAACTGAAACTCTTTTCTTTCCGTACTGTACTCTGTCTCTGATGTGTGTGTTTTCAAACATTCTCTATAGGTATATAAGGCCACAGTTCTTGGATAACAACCCGTTGCTTTCGTTCATCCAATTTGTTGTTGGTCCTTACGCTGACGATCTCGGCAATGTATTGCCTAATGCGGTTGAAGGAGTTGGAGTTCCTGTTGATCCGCTAGCTTTCGCTGGTCTTTTAGGTAACTTTCGTAACGTTCTTTCTTGTGTTAGTATGTGTAATCATTCTCTAACCTTCACTAAACTCGATTTTTTTTTGCTTAAACTTTGGTATGAACTTGTTTCAGGTATGGTTGTTACTTCATTGAACTTATTACCATGCGGAAGACTAGAAGGAGGACGGATCGCTCAAGCCATGTTCGGAAGAAGCACAGCTGCAATCCTCTCATTCGCAACGTCCCTCCTTCTCGCTATAGGAGGTCTCAGCGGAAGCGTCTTGTGTTTAGCTTGGGGACTCTTTGCAACTTTCTTCCGTGGCGGCGAAGAAACTCCTGCAAAAGATGAAATCACACCTCTAGGCGACGATAGATTCGCTTGGGGCTTAGTCCTTGGACTCATCTGCTTCCTCACCCTTTTCCCAAACAGTGGTGGTACTTTCTCCACGTCCTTCTTCAATGGACCTTTCTTCCGTGGTGATGATCTCTAAAAAAGGGTTTTTAGATTAAATATGTAGAAACAAGTATAGAAAAAAAAAACTCAATTATTATTATTGAAGTTTGGCGTAGAAGAAACATTGTATATAGTCTGTGGAATGTGTTTGTGTCTATGCTCTTTTGAACATAACTTTTACTGGAACATCACTTAGATTAGAACAAGTCTTCTCATCCCATCTTGCACAAACACGCCAACGTCTCTACACATGACTTTACAGAAGTTGCAAACAGTTGGACAAAACACGATCTTGTAATCATCTTCATACTTCTCGAATCTTGAACCAGCTATCAACCGTTGCCTGACCCGGATTCCCTTCGACGCCACAAGCTGTAACGAACCACTGATTCTGTGGCCTCGTCGTAATTGTCCAAGTTCCAGACTGAAGACGCACAGAATTTGAAGTTGAGATCTGTTGAGACGCGGATGATTATTTGAACATAAGCAGACAAAAGAAGTTGGTTGAGGAATATTGTTTCAAATGTGAATGTGACTGTTTGTTTAGAGACATTCCTCATTCATTCTGAGTCTCTTGCTAATACCAAAGGGAAAATAAGGTGTCCGATTCTTTCTCTACCAATTGCAACACTAAACATAACCATTTACTCTGTTTTACTCGCACTTCCACGTCTCTGTTTTTCTTTTCTTTTGGCTTTCAGGAACTTTTTATCATTTAGGGAATTGACTGCACGGACTGATCCATCCTTTTACAATCCTACATCCATAAACAAATGATATGGTATCCTTGTGCCACAAGCTTACATACACTTTTATTGATTAAAAACATAACAATAACTTCCATTACAACAATGATACAAAGTTTTTATGAAAGTATAGATGCCTTATCACTCTCTAAAGTGGTTATTCATACATTTTAAAGAACAAATGTATACTACATTTTGTCCCTTGAAAACCTTAAAAACGGAAGAGAGCTTGCATCGAGAGTTGCACTCATAGCAAACTGGTCTACAAATAGAAGTGTTGGACACCACTTCTCCATTGGAGCGTTTCTCTGAACCATATGTGATAAACACGCGGTCTCCATAGGAGGAAACATAAACAAATGAACCAGGCATGATATATAAGAAGTCTTCAAAAAGGCATGTAATATGCAAAACGACTGCGCAATCGTAGCATGTATAGAAACCTTCCTTTGGATCCACTTTGGTTTCACATGCCTCGCACCAATATTTTTCACCCACATTCATGGCTCCATATGACAAGAAGAGAGGATGATCATCGTATCTGTTTTTCATCACATTTTTCGGTAAACTAGCACACTTGCCGTCCAAGACATAGTATACACACTCATCACAACGAAAGAAAGCCGTGTGCACCTTAGGGTCCTTATCACATCTACTACAATGCTCAGAAAAGTCAGTAGATTCGTAGTAGTATAAAGGATGTGGATGGCTTTCGTGCTCAATTGAATCTGATATCATAGCACATCTTACATCTATAGTCACATCAGTTCCAGATTTGTACCTGAAACCCGTGGAGTACCGACTACAAAGATCACAGTAAAATGTGGAGTGAGAATCTGTATGAAGCGTGAATGGCAAGTTATTGCGCACATGACGTTTCTTCCGTGGAAGATTTGCACATTTTTCGTGGAGAATGAAATCGCATTGATGATGCTTGCAAATGTAGAATGGTTCTGCACCAATCTGGAAAACGCATGCCTTACATAGTGTACTTTCAGATAGAATCATCCCATCATTGTTGAATTGTAAGTTATGATGATCATGGCTGAAATGTCTTATGGTTTTATCATCAATCACCACGTAAGGCACAATCTCCTCTTCTTCTTCTGGTATACCGTCCAGCTCTACCATGTCCCATATATCACTTCTTGTTGCACATCTTGCATGAACAGCATAGCTAGGACATTTCGAGCAAGAATAAGCCCCGTAGAACCCATCCACTTTCTTACGACAAATTTTGCATTTCCACTCACCATATCCAAGGCAAGGGGTGTAAGAGATGCGGTGATCGTGGCGGTTTATGTTGATGACCCGAGGTAAATCAATACACTCCCAGTGGATCATGAAATTACATGGAAGACAGAAGTAGGGGCTCCGGTTACCTTTAGTCCCACAAGCATTGCAAATGAAGTCAATGAGTCTTGGAACAAGATGAAGTTGATGCTCATGTGTCTTTAGGCATTCAACATCAACCGGTGGTGGGCTTCTCATACATACTCTGCATATGCTGACATTACAAACATCACAGTGGTGAGGTTTGCGACGTTTTTGATCGAACTTCTTCCCGCAAAGAAGACAGTTGTTGTCAGCATAATGAGGGACTTCACCAATAAGTGACTTGAGTGGGTGTTTGGGGTGGGAAGTATGGTATGCTTCTTGAGAAAAATATTCACAATCCATATGGATGACAAATTCCTTGCAGTCTTGACATTCAAAATGCAGAACATTCAGGTATACTCTCTTCTCACACACTTTGCAGATTTTCCATTCATTCCTAACGTCAGGATCACGGACGAGTTTGAGTGGATGCTGGTGTCCGTAGGAACTTTCAGGAAGAACGAGTGGATTTGAATTCCTCGCACACCTCATATCCAACTTGAAATCACATATTGTACAACAATAACCTACTATGAACATGTTTCCACAGAAACATGTATGTGGTTGGGGATCTTGTATGGGAGTGGTCGGGATGATCAGTTTGAGAAGGTGGTCGGGATGGAAAGAGTGGCTGATCTCTTTTAAGGGATTTGCGCAATCTTTATGGAACACAGAAAGTTCACACCCCAGCACATTGCAACGGTACCCTCCGTATATGTAAGGTTTACCAATATTATAGTCATCCATTGAGTTGCACAACTTGCACCGAGTTAAGGCAAATCGAGTAAAAGGTATCAAAGGATGCTGGTGAAGTTGTGGTAACTCTACTCTTTCCATGCTGATTTGCTTATTTTTCGAATCCATTGCGCTTCTCTTTTGAGCTAGTTTGAAACTCGTTTCTTGTTATGCTTTCACAGTCTGTAAAAGATCAGTAATACAATATGATGATGTCTAAGAAAAAACCATAAAACAAAAAAAAATACACATGGGTAACATACTTAAAATACTGCTAGATGAATCTCTAGTGCCTGACTAAACTAGGCAACAACCACTGGCTTTCATAAAAAAAAAACTAAGGAAATCAAAGCAATTCATTAAGGCACTAGCTAAGAACAAAGTAAACCCTATAATAATTCTGTAAAGCAGCAACGGAAGCTCCCTCCAAGATTGAGGAAGTACGTTTCAGACAGTACTCTTAGCCAGAAGATCAAAGTCAACGTCAACGGTAAGAATTTTCTAAGCTTGAACAAGAGATCAAAATAATGGTTCAGTAAAACCGGTTTAACTCACATTGCAGTGCTTAATTAATTAGGAAACTAGGACGGGTATATTTTTTGTTTTAATTTTTTTTGCTTAGTATAATTTATATGTCTGTGTGTTTATACAATCATATTTATATATTAATGTTTTTATAATCGTATTTATGTTTTGAGAAATTTAATTTGTATATTTGTGTTGCTGAAAATTTTAATTTTGATATTTGTGTTTTTAATTTTTGTTTTGAGAAATTTATTTTTTGTATTTGTGTTTTTATAACCATATTTATTTTTTGATATTAATTTAGTTTAATATAATATTAAATATACGAAGTTGCATAATTATACACTTGTGTCATATTCATTTCAGAAACAATTTTAAAATATCATCCCCAAAAATTGCATCATATTAGATTTTCTTATTAGTTACCTAAAATAATTAGTCAAAAGATATTTTTAACAAAAAAATATGACTTGGAATGGACCCAAAAATCAAAGTCTGATACTTTATTAGACCTAGCATATATACTCAAATGGTTCTTAAAGTGTTAAATCATAAAACCAATATCAAACCCAACCCGCACTATAAATTGAATAATTTTTTGTTAATGTTTGAAAATTTTAATTTTAATATATTTTTAAAGTAAAATCACATTTAATAAATATTTTTTAAAAGAATAACTTATCTAAAACCCGTTAAACTAAATGAGTTTTATGAATATTTATTTCTATAAAAAATTATTTAAACTCTATTTTAACATCATGTTCTTTGATAATTGATAAATTTAAGGGATTAGGAAACCAAAATTTGAAATTGAGCTAAGAATAATATATTTCAAACCTATACCATACAACATTAAACACTGATATAAAATATAATAATCATTGAGCTAAGAATAATATATTTAACCTACACCAAAATCTTTCGGTGGCCTAGTGGAAACCACACGCACATGTTTCCGTATCTCGGGTTCGATCTACTCACAGCGTATTTTCAGTCAATCTTTTCTTTATGTTTTTTCATTAATATCATAAGCGTAATTTTCTTATCTTCTTTTCCAGTCGAATTAGGTTAAGCAGAAAAGAGTTACAGCCGCCATTTTGTTTCTTATATAATCCATTGATTGTTATGCTTATTCGTTGATTTTTACGTTTTAGCCTTACAGATTTGACATGTAATAACTATAAAAACCAAAAAAAAGTAAAGATTATATAAGAAGTCAAAATTAATCTCTTGATTTTGTTTAAGGGCGGCACCGGGTATATTTTTGTTTTATAATTTTTATAATTTTATTTTTATATTTGTGTTTTTATTCATTCTTTTTGTTTATATATATATATATATATATATATATATATATATATATATATATATATATATATATATATATATATATATCTCTATTTTAAAATGATTAATAAAAAGATTTAATAAATACTATTAAAATATTTGGACTGTACCTATATCAATCGGTCTTGATCCTATCTTAATAATATCGATATGGATTAAATAATTTATTATTTTTATAGAACAACTATTTACATTTTTTATTTATCTTAATTGAACCATGAGTTTTTAGTGTATTGGTCTAAATTTTAATCTGTTTTGATTATTAATGATTGTATATGGAATAGTTGATCATCAACAAATGAATATTTCATGAAGGCTATATAACCACGTATAAGTTTCTTACTAATGAATAATATTATGCCTCTTAATTTTTAAAAGTAGTACACTATGGTTAGTTAAAAAAAAAGGAATATTACAGTTACATGAAATTTGTTGTTTAGTGGAAGTGGTTAGTTGCAGTTATAAAATATGTTGGACCAAACATTATCAATTGGTCATGCTGCAAATTTAATAGTATTGATTGTTGGAATTGTATCCTTTGATTAAACCAAAGGAAAAGAAAAGAAAAAGAAAAGATCAAGAATAATGTGAAAGGAGCAACAAGTCAAGGAGCTGTTGAAAATTGCTGTAAAAGTATTTGAGTTTTCTTGTTGGAGTAGTCTACTATAAGTCAAAAAGTATGGGCTCCTAAGTCTAAGTTAGTAATAAGGCTATATGGGGAAAGATCGAAAGTGTTCTGTTCTCTAGGCTTGGAATTATTATTCGGGATTTGGATTCGATTCGAATCTGCTCCGAAAATCCGGAAGGACCAAATTCGAATCCGGATATTAAAATGTTGGATCCGTGCAAATCGAATCTGGATATCTTGATTTTTTACTTCGGATAACTAATTTTATTTACTATATTTTTATTTCTATACTTATATATATATATATACTAACTTTGTTATAGTATACATAGATATAGTTAAAAAATATTATACATATTTTTATTTTTTTCAATTATTGTTAATATTTTATATGTTTTAATGTTTTTTTTTATTTATTTGAAGGATCCAAATCCGGATTCGGATATCCGCCGGATATTATAACTTTTAGAAGGATATCCGAGTTTCGGATATCCGAAAGCCCCGGTTTCGGATACCTTAAAATACTTCGGATACCCAGTCCGTTTCAACCCTGCTGTTCTCTGTATAAATATGTAATGACCAATGTTGTGTAAAAACGTCCTTGAGATCAATATAAAATGTCGACATGAAAAGGGCTCTCTCTTCTCTCTACAACATAAAGAAAACGTGAGAGTAAAGAGAGTGTATGTGTGCTTGTGTTATGATGAAACACAAGACAAAATAAAGAGTGAACAAGACATAAAAACAGAGTTGGAGCTGTGTGAGTTAAGAGACTGAAGGCCAAACAAAACCACAACAGAAATATATTCTGAACAAAGACAAAGGTTTATGTACTAACGTCAACTACTAAAACCAAACCGTGGCTTTTATCACGCAAACCAATAAATAACCACCGAGAAGGATTCAAAATCTATTACAAATCATATTAACATGGTTTTTGTTGCTGACAACGTCAAACGAAAAAAAAATCTTGAAACTTTTTGAGCTTCTGAAAGTCAACGTAGTTTCCGAAGCAAAACAGAAGTGACGAAAAGTAAAACTTTCCAATGAGACTAAAGGAAAGCAAAGAACGAGGAAACTCAAAAAGGAAATCAAAAGGGTTTGAGTTGAGGAAGAAGCTGACCTCAAAATGAAATCTTCTAACCGAGTAAAAGGTTGTGGAAATTGGATTTGAAGGAAGAAGCAGAGAGAAAGACGATCTGTAGTTTCACTCCAACTAAACCCATATACTGTTTTATTAGTCTTAAAAGAATCTTTTTAAATTACAATCTGCAAACGACGTGTGACCATAAAACAAGGGAAAATCATTTAAAAAACCTTGAAAACGACACGTACTAATCCTTTAAACCTTGCTGTCTTATTACTAGGATTTTAAATTTTGAAATTGTATTTGTATCACAAAAAGCTTTTAATTTGGCTTATTTGAGTATCAAGCTAAAAAGTAAAAACTGACATGTGCTAACAGATAATTGTGATGTGATGGTATCAGTTTTTTTAGAAAAAAAAAATAATTATTTTATTAATAAAATAAATAAAAATATTATCTATTTAAGAAAATAGTTCATTATAAAGATTTTGGGTTGATGGATCAACCATTAATTCATATGACCTATTTAATTTAATTGATTGTGAGACAATTCAACTTATTAAATGAATTAGATTGACCCACGACCCATTAACAGTCAACTCATTTGAGTTATGAGTTGGGTTGATCCATTTAACATATTTTGACACTTTTTAAAGTGCTAACTAGAGCTGGAACCGGACAGATATTTATTTTCATTTTTATATAAATGAATATAATTTAAATGTTTATCGGTTTATATTTTTAAATATTTATCATATTTTTAAATTTTTATAAATACAAAAATTGAATAGTTTATGTGCTGTAAAAATAATGACATGTTTCCGTTATTAAACTTTTAACAAATTAATATTGACCTATTGATAGGTTGAATAATATTTCTTGTAACATAAAATTGATTGCCAAATTTAAAAAGAATTTTAATATTTTTATTAGATATAGATAATATGGTAAGATTTAGATACATTAGAAAAAATATTTGGTTATAAACATTAAGCACTGTTTTACAAATAATTCAAAATTATTTAAATTTCAATATTAAATATTTTGTGTTAAAAATAATTAATAGCAACTGAAATGGTTAGACATATATTTTAAAAATTCTGTAAAAATATATAATCTTAAGTGAGATCTAATTATATTAATATTATTAAATTACAAATATTTCATCTTGTTCTATAAGTAGTTTAAATATATTTAAAATCTTAGGATATATAAATTTTTTGTCCAAAATAATTAAAGGTAAGTTAAACATATATTTTAGGAATATTCATAATATTGTTTAATGTAGAATTTAAAATTGAATTTTGTTCAAAATAATTAATGGTAATGTTTTCCAAGTTTAATATTGTTAAAAAAGATTTTAAATAAAAATATTCCTAAAAATCAGCTAATTTATTTTAGGAAATATATTAAATACAAAAATTAAGCTAAAATTTATTTAAGAAATTGCTTAATAAATAGGAAAAGACAATGATTACTTAAATATAGGTTCATTTAATTAGTTAAGTGGTATGTCATTGTAATTAAAAGTGAAAACTAAGAGGTATTTTATATGTGTACTTCTATTTTAATAATATAGATGAAAAAAACTTTGAGGTTTAAAGTATCACTTCATGCAATTCTTAAGATTTTTAAGTGATTTTTCCCAAAAAAAAATAATTTAACTTCTTTTTCTTTTATTTTCTTAAAGCAACTCTACTTGCTCCTCTATTATTTTCACTAGATTTTATATTGAATCAACATGCGTGAGTTTGCTTTAATTATTTAATTTATTTTTATTAATACTTTTAAAAATTACATATATTATTTATTTATAAAAAATTTACATTAAGAATATATTTTAAATGATATATTCTGTCTTCTTATTATATTTGTTTATAAATTTTTATTTTTTAGAATAATAAATTCGTAGCTATTTTGCATAAAAAATATAGACTGCTATTATTAGAGTTTTTTTTTAAAAAAAGGTAATATATTTTTAGCTTTTAATATTATATAGATTGCACGATGCTTATACATTGCTATAAATATCTATCTATTCTGATAATACTTAGATATTTGTACTTCTATTTTGTTTTTTTATAATTATAACCCAAGACTAACTAATCTAGATTTATAGTTCAGAGATGAGGATTGGATTTTGGAATATGATATTATAATATAAATACATACCTAAATTTTAAAGTAAAAATAGATTATTTTTTTTTCAAATTTCGAAAATGAAATTTTCAAAAGAAAGCAAAAACAAAAAAAAATCAAAGAAAAAGTTTTGTAAAAAGTTTGAATTTAAAATGTTATAATTTGAAACTGTTAAAATGAAATTATATATATATATAATATAATAATGGTATGAGAGTCTTTTTTCTCTTTGATAGAAAATGTATTTTTGAAAATGTTCAGGGAAACACGATTAACGGTGAAGAGAAAAAAAGAGAGATTTTTCATAGATGCAAGCCGATGATCGAAGGCTTCTCCAGCTCCGACATCGGCTTGTTTAATTCGTTTTCCTTCTTTTTCTTTGATCTGTTTTGTTTCCAGTCGTTATTTTATTGTCAATTTATTATGAATATGGCAAAAAAATTTATTGTTCTTTTATATGCTTCTTCCAATTGGTTTGGGAAGACAAAACTTTCAGTTCGATTGAACTGTTTAGAAAAGATAATTGACAGATCTACTGCGGATGGTGGCGACGGGTCTTACCGGCTTCAATCGTTGATGGTTCTTCATTCGATGGTGATGAAGTTCTTGCTGCAAACTATGGTTACTTCGAAAGGCAGCATGAGGTTCTATGGAACGGTAATCTCTTTGACTCTGTTAATAGAGCAAAATAGAGAATTGTCTTATCTCGGTGGCTCCTACTGAAGTAATAACAAGAGAATGACAATCGTTTTCAACTCACTATGAAGCGTGGTGCTTTTGGATTAATATGAAGATTATCTCCTTTGATATTTATCTATTCTAGAAGCAGATATGATGCTCTTATACGAAGATCTTTAGTCATTCATACGCAAAATAGATGTGTTAGTTTATTTTGGATTACTACTGGTGTATCCCTTTTCTATGTTGTTTTGTTGGTTCTCATTGTTTAGAACTTTTTGCCTTGAAGGCTTAATGACAAAAAAAAAACACGATTAACGGTACCAATAATATGGTAAAAGTGAAAATTTTCGTAAGTAGTTCTAATTGCAAACTTACGAGATTCTCTTGAATCTGATGAATGGCTTAATGAATGTTGGCTTTGTATGGTTCATATACAGATGAATAGGGAGAAGTTGATGAAGATGGCCAACTCTGTCCCCACTAACGGCAAGGGTACAGTAAGCAGGTATTATGCCAGGTAACAGGGAAATTGCAAACACTTGGACAAAACGTTTATCATCTTCGTATTATTGCTCTCTCTTGGAAGAAATCAAAAAAGCAGCAAGAGATCAAGAAAGAGATGGACTGGAAGACAGACGAGGACTGGAAGAGAAATCAAAAAGGGTTTATGGTAAGATGTAGAAACAAGTATAGAAAAAAAAAACTCAATTATTATTATTGAAGTTTGGTGTAGAAGAAACATTGTATATAGTCTGTGGAATGTGTTTGTGTCTATGCTCTTTTGAACATAACTTTTAATGGAACATCACTTAGAACAAGTCTTCTCATCCCATCTTGCACGAACACGCCAACGTCTCTACACATGACTTTACAGAAGTTGCAAACAGTTGGACAAAACACGATTTTGTAATCATCTTCATACTTCTCGATCTTGAACCAGTTATCAACCGTTGCCTGACCTGGATTCCCTTCAACGCCACAGGCTGTGACGAACCACTGATTCGTCGTCTCGTCGAATTTGTCCAAGTTCCAGACCGAAGACGTGCAGAATTTGAAGTTGAGATCTGTTGAGACGCGGATGATTCTTGACTTGTCTGACGGCGAGAACTCCAACGGTAGGCCTTGCGAGACTTCGTATTGGTCTTGGATAACGCTTTTGGGACATGTTTTGTTTTCGGGTTTGGACATGGTTAGTCCGCCGCCGCGACCGCGGAGTACAGGCAAGATGTAGTATTTGGTGCCTGATGTTAGACGTCCACCGGAGATATCGGTTACAGGTTCGAGAGCAGCGGCTTCTGTGGTGGCTCCATGGTAGCTCATAAAGACGGCTATGAGGACGGAGATATAGAGAAGTGATGATGACATTGTAGGAAGCTTTCTTTTTATGGAAACTTTTTTGGTATGAGTTGAAAAGGATATGAGAGATGAGATTCTATTTATAGGCCGTGCTTATCTCTTGCAAAGTCAAACTAGATCTAATTTTGATCGAAAATGTACTGTAGTAGCGTAGTGGTCGAGCAGAAAATAATTTCGTTGACGTGAGAATTGTCTAAGCTTCACGAGGAGTGACGTCATATTTTGATCATCCATGACGAAATCCTGCTCTTCTTTGACTGGTCATTGGTGGATAATGCTAGATTAGATCAGATTGACTCAGATAACATAACCAACGAAACACTAAAATGAAAACCAAAGCAAACCCGAGAATAAACCGGGTTTTCTGAGATATTTAATTGGGCCTTAGTTGGGCTATACTTATATAAAACAAATCTCCTAAGAAAAGACCCAAAGTGAGTTTACTTACCGTACAAAGTGAGTTTAACTGTGAAGAATGAAACTGTCTCTTGTCCAAAAGCTGAGAAGATAATGAGAGCTTCTCCGGCACTCTCAGTCTCCATAACTATTCCACTACATAATAATCGTTTCTCGAGCGAACCTCTTCGATTCAAACAACATGTCTCGAACTCTCACATCTTCTCACGACCAGTACGTCTCCTCTCGAAGCAACCAATCACTCAATGGACCTTCTCCTGCAAATGCCGAAACAGAGGAAGAAACGGCCACGCGAAATTCGAAGATGAAGGAGAAGACTTCATCGTGGTGAACTTCTATCGCTTTGTATCAATCCAAGATCCCGCCGCTGAGATTGAAAAGCACCTCTCTTTCTTACAGGTCCTTTTTTTTACTGAAACAAAGCAATTCTCTTTGGTTCATATAATTGAAAGCTTTTTTTTTTAACATTGCAGGATTTGAATATACGTGGTCGGATATATCTCAATGAACAAGGAATCAACGCACAGGTATCGTTATCCTTTTCAATCACATGTGTAGCTTTGAAGTATCCTAATCATCGTACTGTTTGATGATTTCTGAATTATATTATATTGTGTGTTGACTTCTGTAGTTCTTGTTTTCTGCAGTACAGTGGACCATCTAAAGACGCTCTTGCGTATGTTGAATGGTTGAAAGAAGATGAGAGATTCTCGGATATACTTGTTCAGATGTCTCCTGCTAACGGTAGGCATGCGTTCCCAAAGTTGAAGCTACAGAACAAACCTTCCTTAGTACAGGCAAGCTACTTCCCTTCAACACCACCTTATGTTCTGTTGGATTCATGATTCTAGTAAGATAGTAATATAGTAATATAGTGTATGATTACTCAACAGTAGCTGTTTTTATTTTATTTTGTTCAATAGTATGAGGGAGGAATTTCACACCTTCCTCTACTTGATCCACCGATGCGGGCAAAACCCTTAGAACCATCTGAATGGAAAGAGAAACTGAAAGACTTAACGGATGATGACGGTGAAGCATCACCTTCAGATAGTGGCAGAAGCTGCATATTATTGGATGTCAGAAACGGTATTCCCTGCACAGAACAGTCTTGTTTTCTCTTATTCTCTAGTAAACTACATGTCTGAGCACTTCTGGTAGCTGTATAGTAGTTTGTGATTCTTAAAATGCGTCACATATTGGTCTAGTTAAACCTACTGGTGTTTTATCTGAGCAGGTTATGAGTGGGATGTTGGTCATTTTCGTGGGGCACGTAGACCTGAAGTTGATTGCTTTCGGAACACATCTTTTGGGCTCTCTGATGAAGAGGTAAAATTAATCCTAAGCTGTGAACTTCTTATTTACAATCTGTAGATTAAGAGGAAGTGATCAGACAAGTTTTATCTGGAGGTTACATATTGTAACGTATTGAAGGTAAATATATCTAACACTGGATGATTTTGACACTGTAGGAAGCTCCTTCAGACCCTTTGATAAATGTTGACAAGGAAAAGACAGATATACTGATGTACTGCACTGGAGGTATACGCTGCGATGTATATTCCACAGTTCTGAGGTACCAATATTGCTTCTCTACTCCATTCTCATACTAACATCTCCTCCAAAAATAAAAATAAAAAGATTTCCCAAATAACTTTTTTGTGAGAAGTCAATTTTTTTTTTTCAGACAGAGGGGTTTCAAGAACCTGTATACACTGAAGGGTGGAGTTTCCCATTATCTTGAGGAAGAAGGCACATCTGAATGGGTTGGCAATCTTTTTGTGTTTGACTCTCGTCTCTCTCTCCCACCAGCAGCCTACAGTAACAATGCAGTGGATGAAGCCAAAATAATTCCACAAACCCCTGTGGATACAAGTTTCGCAAGATGCTATATTTGTGATTCGCTAGTTCATGAACTAAGACATCGGAACTGTGCTAACCTCGATTGCAATCTGCTTTTCTTGTGAGTTGCATCATAGCGTCTGTTTCATTTTCTTATGTCTAGTAACAAAATATGACTTAAGGAAGATTCTTAAACTTACCTCTTATCTTTGCTTCAGATGCTGTGCAGAGTGTGTTGTCGACTTGAAGGGATGTTGTTGTTCAGACTGCACTACTGCTCCCAGACTTAGACCTGTCCTGCATGGAGTAAAGAGATATGAAAAATGGCATGTATATCGGGATTCATAAATGCAAAATACACCCATTGGTATCTCGTAGAGGGAATTTTAGAGGCTGGTTATGCAGGGTGCTCATGCCTTGTTACTTTAAATTATGTTTACTGCATGCATCTCCATGTGATTCCCACGGTGTTTAGTATGTTCTACAATGGGAAAGTGATCAGATTTTAAACAAAAAAATGCAGAAGATTGTTGAAGCAGAAGCTAATGCAGGAAGAAGTACTAGTCCATTTTTAGGTTCTTTGGGTGTTTGAAACTTGTTAGAGCTCAAGTTTTCATTTGAAAATGTACAAACAAAGCTTGTAATTGCGGTACAATGCAAACTGTGATGCAACAAGATGATTCTTGTTACTAGAATAAAAGTGGTAGTGATTATTTTAGACAAATCCGTGGTTTCAATATATCTATAACTAACACACTCAAGTTTCTCTGTTCTCACAGTACATTGAGATATCTGATATTGCAGGCCTAGTGAAATATGGTGGCTTTGCTTTGAACAACCTTCTTGAAGTGTCCTCAAACTCTTACCATCTGGGAGCTCCTCCGTTGGTCCGTGTAGCAATATAATTTCTCAGAGAAGGAGACTGAGTAAGACCATCAGGTGCAACAGTGGTGTTCTGAGTTCCATTCTTCTGCTTCATCCTTCTTCTTGCTATGTAGCCTCTGACCCAAGGAGTTACATCCTCGTTGGTCTTGATCATGATGAAGAAAATGATGCGGTAGATGATAATCATGCTGAGAATCACACTGAGGTTAATCCATTTTGATCGGTGCAAGTTGATCTGGAAGACGTTCTCAAGAACGTATTCACCTGGAATCTTGAAAGCACTCCCTTGGCTGTCAAACATCAAGCCTCTCAGATCATTCTGGTATTGACCCTGATGAACAAACAAACAAAACAAATTAATATTATAGTCACATGATGATGAGCTGATATGAAGTGTGGTTTCATGTTATTTACTTGTAGCGCCCAGAAGTGGAAGCTAATGTATGACATTGGGTAACGCCAGAAAGGTTTAGGGATGTCATTTGGAAGCCTGAAGAATCCAGAAACCAGCATGAAGATCCCCTGAAACGAAAAGTAAACAATGAAGCATATTCAAGAAGAGCTTCTACTTCTACTTTTAAGAAAGGTTTTAGGTATGAGGAAGCACCTGGATTCCAGCTCCAATGATGATACCCATGAGGAAGTTGGGAACGATACTAGCTATCGCCATCATCAAGCTCTCAACAACGGTGACACTTGCATAGAGACAGAGAACAAAGAAGAGGTAGTGAGTGAATCCTGGATGCAGACCCACCATGAAGTAACAAATCGTCCCGGAGATGAAAGTTATGATGATCAAGAACGGAGTTGCAGCTAGTGTGTTGGCTATCACAAACGCAGCTACTCCATAGTGACCGTTTAGTCTCTCTCTTTGGAAGACCTGCAATAACTTTCAGTTTAACAAACCGGTTTGGTTCAAGAAAACTGTGGGAGGAGAGCTAACTAACTTACCTTCATGTCTTCAACAAACGAAGGAAACCCACCAATGGACATGAATGTTACAAAGCCAAAGACGAAAGACGCACATGAACCTCGTGCCTGATTACACAAAACAGCAAAAGAAAGGACATGGTGAGAGGTACGATTAAAACATCAGTTCATGTAAGATGAGTGAGCAAATACCAGAATGGCGCTGTAGCTAGTCCCAACGTTCCAATAGATGGTTCCAATGCAGACTGTGACAAGGATGTAAATAAGGAGTCTGAGCCAGTAATATCCAAAGTCCCTTGACATGTTGATGAAGGACCGCTTTGTTAGAGTGTAGGTCTGGAGAAGGAAACTAGCCTGGCTCCCTCCAGAGTCAAGAATAGTCCCTTTCTGTAGCGTAGAAACAGGTTAAAAAGAGACCAGTGAGTCAGTGACTCATTCCAAGCTTGAGAAAAGAACAGAGAGTACTTACGTATTGTGATATCTCCTCAACCTTGGCTTTTGCATTGTAATAGTAGTCAGAAGTGTGGTAGTAGTCCACCAAGAGCCTAATAGCTTCGGTTGTGGTAATCTTCTCCAAAGGATCATCGCTTGCTTCGAACTAAGAAGTAAGAGTTAACAAGTTTGATCAGCAAGTAAGATTTAAAAGCAGTTGAAAAGGTAAAAGATGTTTCAGTACCCTTAGCTTCATAGAACCTTTCAGAGTGGCTCTAACTTTGTCAAAGTCTGAGTTTACGCATCTCAGGAAATGATCAGAAGGGTTCCTTAACGCAGGACATGGGAACCCAGCTTGTGCAAAGAACTGCATTTGAAAGCAAACAAACATGGAATTAGTTTTCAAGATTTTCTTCAGAGATTGATGTTTTGTTTTGTTTTGGGTTTCTTGCCTCATAAGCTTCTGCAGCTTGACCAAAGTAAACAGTTTTGCCTCCAGAGAGCAGATACAACCTATCAAACAACTCAAAAACCTCACTACTCGGTTGATGGATCGATGCAATCACGGTCCTTCCATCTCGTGATAGTGCACGCAATGTCTGAGTCACAAAGAAAGCAGACGCACTGAACAAGAAAAAACACACACACAAGTTAGGTTGAACTAGTTTTATAGAACCTAAATGAGAATTTGTAATGAAACATTTACCTATCAAGACCACTTGTTGGCTCATCAAGAAAGAGTAAACGAGGTCTCATGAGAATCTCAAGAGCAATACTGACACGTCTCTTCTCTCCACCACTAATCCCACGCAAATGCCAGTTTCCTATAACAGTATCAGCACAATCCTGAAGACCCATCTCTATTATCGTCCTCTCCACTAGAGCAAGCTTCTCCGACCGCAACATCTTGTCAGGAAGACGAACTCTAGCTGAATACCAAATTGTCTCTCTCACGGTTAACGTACCAATCAAGTTATCATCTTGCGTCACATAAGCCTGTAAATAATTACCACAACAAACAAACCAAAAAAAAACACTACATGAGTCAATAGCAAGCAAACAAAAAACAATAGCTAAGATCCAAAATTCAAGAACATTCTTATAATATTTCATACTAAGATAAGTAACAACTGAAACCTAAGCAAAAACATATATGTGTCTGAAAATTTGTATTTTTTATATATAAAGTTGAAAAGTTGGGAGTTGCTTTTTTTATCAAAAAAAAAAGTCTTTTATAAAGTTAACAAACTGTTGATTCTTTTTCTCCATGAACTTGAAAAAGATTGTAGTTTTAAAGATGTGTAATAAAATGGTACTAACAGCTGTTCCGAAGGAGAGTTTGGTTTTGCGACCGTTAAGAAGAACGGTTCCTGAGAGAAAGGCGTTAGCGGCGAGGCGGCTAGCCAGAGCGTCGAGCATGGTAGATTTTCCCGAGCCAGAAGGACCCATGAGAGCCGTTAGAGTACCCGGTTCGGCGTAACCTGTGAGACCCTCAAGAACGTTCTGAGTCTCACCATCTCCCATGGTAACCATCACCGTCAGATCTTGCCAGGTAAGCCTCGCGGACACGTCTCCTACGAACTCCGTTGGTGTTTTCTCTCTCCATATGGCTTCACTCAAGGGACTTAACCCACCAACCGGAAAGTTCCCTCCCCCGACAGGGGCTGGTACGGTTGTTTGTTGTCTGCTTGCTTCTATCTCCATTTAGTTACCAAAACAGAGGAGTTTTTTTTGCTTGGAGAGTAATAAAAAACCAGAGTCCGAGAAAACTGAAGAAAAGGGTTTGTCGAGAGAATGGAAAAGGTGTGAACTTTGAATTGGATTGAATCGGGTTAAGTAGGAGAGATTCAGGAGAAAAGAGCTTTAGTGTAACAGAGTCGTGAGAAAGTTGCATGAACAACAAACTTGGACTCGTTTCTATTCACATGAACTTGGATGACTGAAACAAACAAAACACTTTCTTCTTCTTTTTTTTGGTTTATTCTCCTCTTATCTTCAAGATAACTGGTTCTCTGAATATTTTTCTTGGTTCAAACAAGAAAATGAGATAGTTATGAAGACAGCAAAGAGATGGTTGGGAGAAGAATTGAATGAGAAAATTAAGATGGAAGTGTGGGGTCCAATTTTTTCTTCTATTCTTTTGCTGCAAACATTTAATGTAGGCTGGTAGTAGATAGATGGTTGCATACTTGCATTAAGTATCAATAGACCGCCCCAAATTTGATATGCTTTTTTCATAGAGAAAGATATTTGATCGAACTTTGTAAGATTGTTATTTTGTTTAGGTTAGATGAATAAATAGTTTTTTATATTTTATTCTTAAGACATCTCCAATTTCATTCTATTTTCTAGTATAAAATATAGTTTTATAGTAAAAATATTTTAATAGTATCATATTTTTCATTCTATAATATAGTAAAAGATATGTTTACTCTGTATATAGAGTTATTTTTTCTGTTCATTACTCTATTTTTAATTTTAAAATAAAATACTATTAGAATATATATCACAATTTTGTTATACAGTGAAAAATATGGTGAATCATTGGAGATGAATTTATTGGTTATGAAAAGGGTTAGAAAGATTAGTTGTCTTAGATCTTAAAATATCTTACTAAAGTGATGGTATGTTTTAATGACTGGCTATTTTGAAATCAAAGCTATCTTCCAGCTGAATTTCGGTGTGAAAGATAGATAGTAGGAATGATGAAAGATTTCTAATTAAGAAAACATATTTGTCTACTAATTATAAACATGTATAGAAATTAAATGCAGAAATAATGTAGACAGAAAAGTGCCGAAATATTAGACAAGAGTATGAGTCTATAGTTGATTTGTTGGTACTTGTTTTGTTAACAAGGACCTTTCTATGGCACTTAGAGCATGAGCAATGGTGAAACCCAAAGCAGGTTCACCAAGTTTTTTTAATATTTTTTTGTGGGTCCACGAACAGTTATGAATCCGGATATGTTATTTTCTGCATTGATGAACCCGAAGAAGGGGTTCATAAGAATAAAATAATAATATTTAAAAAAAAAAATTTGAAAATATTCAGAAAACATAAACATATTATTGAAATATATTTTAAACTTATGAAAACATTTTATTCAATACATAAAGACTACATAACATAAATTAGAAATTTAGAAAAATACAAAGGTTATTTAATTTTCTTCATGACCAAACTTTTGCCAAATATTTTCCACTAAATCAGCTTTCAAACGCTGATGCTTATCTCCATCTCGAACTTCTCTCCACATGGCTAACATATCCGGGGTGACATTAACACTATCTCTGCTTGTTGCCTTGGAACTTCTGCTAGACTCTCCTGTCTCAAACTCCGATATATCAATTGGAGCGTATCCGTCTCGTTCATCCTCTACTATCATATTGTGCAATATGACACAAGCCATCATTAATTTTCCTATCCTTTGCAAGTCCCATTGTAGAGCTGGGTTCTTAACAATTGCAAACCTCGATTGCAATACTCCGAAAGCCCGTTCGACATCTTTTCTGGCGGCTTCTTGTTTTTCAGCAAATTTATGTGCTTCAGGACTTTGAGGAAGTGAGATGGATTGGATAAATGTTGCCCATGGAGGATAAATCCCGTCGGTAAGATAGTAAGCCATACGATAAGTGTGGTTGTTGACCTTGAACCTCACTTTAGGTGCTCGACCATGTATGATATCATCAAAAACTGGTGACCGATCAAGAACATTGATATCGTTGAGGGTACCTGGTAAGCCGAAAAATGCGTGCCATATCCATAGATCTTGTGATGCAACGGCTTCTAAGACAATTGTCGGGTTCTCCGAACCACGTGTGAACTGACATTTCCAAGCCGTCGGGCAGTTTTTCCACTCCCAGTGCATGCAGTCGATGCTGCCTATCATTCCCGGAAACCCCCGTACCTCTCCAATATCGAGTAATCGTTGAAGATCCTCGGCTGTAGGTCTTCGTAGATACTCATCTCCAAAGCATTGTATTATTGCTTCACTGAAATTTGCCAAACACGAACGTAATGTACTGTCAGCCATCCGGAGATATTCGTCATATGTATCTCCTGACTGACCATATGCGAGCATACGCATCGCTCCCGTACACTTCTGAAGTGGAGATAGACTGTCCCTTCCGGTTGCATCTGGTCTTTGTTGAAAGAATGGAAATTCATTACTCAGACGCTCGACAATGCGAAGGAACAATGGCTTGTTCATTCGAAAACGCCTCCTAAACATATCCGATGTATATGTAGGATTTCCCGTGAAATAATCGTTGACAAGCTGAATGTGCCCTAGTTCGCGATCTCGTTCGATAAAACGTCTTTTGGACTTCTTGGGCTGAGCATAAATGACTGAGTCGATGAAATTATCAACAATTTCGTCCACCATTTCTTCTATATATTCATCAACTTCATCACTTGATGAGGAAGACATTTTGTTTTTAGCTTGTTCCTTCCTTGAAGTCAAATAAACATCTATAAGTATATTATCATAATACATATTTTTACTTAAGTAAAATTTGTTAAGTAAAATAAATTCATAATCCATATTTTTACTTAGTTAATTTTTAAAAGAATAATATCTTAAAATCATAATCCAAATATTTTTTCAATATTTTTGATAATCCATATTTTTACTTAGGTAATTTTTTTAAGAATAATATCTTAAATTCATAATCCATTTATTTTTTCAATATATTTGATAATCCATATTTTTACTTAGGCAATTTTTAAAAGAATAATATCTTAAATTCATAATCCATAATTTTTTTCAAAATTTTTGATAATCCATATTTTGACTTAGGTAATTTTTTTAAGAATAATATCTTAAATTCATAATCCATTTATTTTTTCAATATATTTGATAATCCATATTTTTACTTAGGCAATTTTTAAAAGAATAATATCTTAAATTCATAATCCATATATTTTTTCAAATTTTTTACTTCTTTCAAAGGTTGTTGTGTTACCTTGATTTGCTTGATGATAGATGTAAGAAGAGATAGAAGAGAAGAGATTGTGGTGATTGTGGTGAGGATTGGCTTGGTGATTGTGGTTACTTCTGGTGACTTGTGATGTTGGTGACTTGTTTTGATCGTCACTTGTTCTTACGAGAGAAGAGAAGAGAATTCAGTTGGAGATATAGAGAAGAGAAGTTCAGAGAAGTGAAGAGAAGATAAGAGAAGTTAAGTGAAGTGATGTGTGTTTTCATCCTTTTACAAAAATTGAAAGAGCAACTAACATAAACTTATAAGAGAGATGGTGTTTTTCATACATAATAGAGTGCATACATCGAAAATATATAGAGAGTTTTGGTACATAATAATATTACAACATCCGTGAATCATAAAAGGCCATACATCCGTGATACATAAAGTGTAGCTAGAAAGAAAATGCTACACTTTCCCGTGACTAAAACGTCCTGCAAACATCCAACCTGATCTTAAACTACACGTGAAACCCTCATCCTGCAAACAGCCAACCCGTCACCTCCAACCCGTGACCTGCACTCCTTGTCCTGCAATAAGAAAAGCAAACAGAATCAATACCATGTAACCAATGGTCAACAACAGCAACAGCAGCAAACGTAAACTATCCAATCAACAGCAGCAAACGTAAACAGCAGCAAACAGAATCAATACCGTGACACACAACCTAGACATGAGATTCAATACAAGTAAACTATCCAATCAACCTAAAAATATCTACACCTCAGAAATTAAATTCTAATTCTATGCACTCACCTTATCATAGCATTTCCGAGATTAGTTTTGTCTTAAGAGACCTTTCTTCTTCAGAAAGTGTCTCATCTTTCTTGGCAAGGAGTTTCTCAAGTAGCTTTTCTTTGTTATTCTGACTTTTCATAGCTAGCACACTCTGAACATGATCGTAAGCCGCTTCAGACCCATGCTTCTTTCGTTTAGCCGCTTTAACACCAGGAGGCCTGACCGCTGCATCGGCACCCACCTCCTCCGGACCAGCTTCCTTCTGTTTGTCCTTCCCACCATCTTTTGAGGAGGACAAAGATTTCCACTTCTGATCAAACCTGAGCTCCCTCCAGCAATGCTCAAGTTGAAACTTTTGACCATAGTCATTTACGAAGATCTCATGTGCAGCCTTCATGAGATCATTCTCATTCTGGCCACTGGATTGGACCTTCAAAGCCGCCTCGTGGGCTCCCACAAACTTGCACACCTGCTCATTCACCCTTCCCCACCTCTGCTTACATTGACTCCACTCCCTAGGGATGGAGCCAACAAGCAGAGGGCTTGCATTCACATACTGCACAATGCACTTCCAAAAAGCTGTCACCTTCTGCTCATTGTTAATGATTGGATCCTTGCTGGTGTTCAACCACGCACTGATCAGGACCACGTCTTCTTTCGTGGTCCACTTCCGCCTTTCCGGAGCTTTAGGAACCTCAGAACGTCCTACATCTATCGGGGAATCTATTGGGGGAGGGCTCTGAGCATTGAGAAGGTTCACAAACCCGGGAGTGTTGATGGGATAAGTATCCATTTTCGAGCTAAGTTTTCTAATTTGTGGTTTGTGTTTTCAGATGTGGAAGACCTACGTTTTTATACTAGTGTTGAGTTTAGTTTTCTAATAAGTGGTTTCGGTTTTCTAATAAAGGACAAAGCATTCAAGTAACTTCAACCACAAATTAATTACACATCTACTACATCACAAATAGCATTTAACTTCAAGAAAAACATCAAATCACTTTTTAAAACCCAACTAGACCTACACAGATACCATTCAATGCGCAACCACACGGATTTGAAAGGCAACCATTTTGTGTTTTAAACCTACCAACAGAACCATAAATTATATAGCTGAACCTACTTCACTTCTAGTACGAATCCTATTCTATGTATTTCTGTTCATTTAATGTTATACTTAAACTACTTCACTTCTAGTACGAATCCTATTCTATGTATTTCTGTTCATTTAATGTTATACTTAAACTACTTCACTTCTACTTAACTTCAACCTACGAAGCAACCAAACCGAGTTTTTATTCAAGTGCCGTTCTAGTTCAAGTGTGGTTAAGGAGAGTTACCTTTTGTTTTCATTCGAAGCAGAGCTTCTCCAATGTCGCCACCTGCACAGTCAGGTTATACACCTCGGCGTTGATCTTATCCACCAATCGACTGAGCCCTTGAACCTCTGCCTGCACATGTATAAAACAATGAAACAATGTTAGTTACTTTAAAATGTTGAAATTAATTGCCAAATTTAAAAAGGAAAAAAAACGAAACACCCTTTACCTCCAGTCTCTCGATCTTATAGTTGAGCTCCGGCACCCCGTTGATCACCAGCTCAACCTTCTCCAGTCGGTTAGTTAGGCGCTCGATCTCCTGCTCAACACCAAACACCCAAGGCTGACGAAAATGAAACCCATCAGCCTTGGGTTCAAACAAACAATTATTAGAATCTCGTTTCATCTATTACAGAAATGAGAAACAGTTAAACGGAGAAGAAGAAGAACCTTTTACCTCATAATTTTTGCACGTGAAGTACCTCTTCCCTGGAAGAGTGTCGTACTCTTCCTTCCCCCTTACTTCCTGAATGATTCCCCCACCACAGGGGCAACTCCTCGGAATCCCGTATTCGGAATCCGCGACGTATGATAGCATAAGGATTGACTCCTTTTGTCTCTTTGCATCTCTTAATTCTTCTGCCGGATCCATCTAAACCACAACAGTATAAAGAATTAGAGTACAATCAACGCTAAATCGAAACGATATAGTCAATCACGAACCCTAACTTCAAAAGCCCCAAATCGATTTCAAATCCGAGACCCCGATAACCCTTTCGATTTCTAACCCTAACATCAACTCCCATGAACTTTTTAAACCATAAATCGAACCCCTTTTCTCGATTTCTAACCCTAAAAGAAAACCCCCAAAATCGATTTTGATAAGCCGAGAACCCGATACCCTTTCGAGCCCTAATCGAGTAGATCTATCGGTCTAAAAGGATGATACAAACCTCCATCTTCTCGATTTCTAACCGTAAATGAAAACCCCCAAATTCGATTTTGAAAAACCGAGAACCCGATACCCTTTCGAGCCCTAATCGAGTAGATCTATCGGTCTAAAAGGAGGATACAGACCTTAGATCGTCAACGACTGGCTCCGCGCTCGATTTGGTCGAGATAATCTCCGGCTCAACGAAGAAATAGAAAAATCGCCTCCGAGAGAGACAAACCCTAGCTATTTCGAAGAAGAGACAAAATGAGTCGATAAACGCAGATACCCTAATTTCCTCCTCTACTACGCTTTTCCCTCAACCAAACACAACGCGACACGTGGCTTGAACCCGAGTCTTACAGTATCACGCGTAAGGCCCGGTTCACCACTTTAAACCCATTTTTCTTTTATTTTTATTCCCCCGGCTCTATGATATCGAGCCCACGAACTCGTCGTGATCCGCCGTTGTGGATGCTCTTACGTAGGTCCAAGTGTCATTAGCTATAAATGCTACGCCCTTTGTTTTCCAAATATTCATATTGGGCTAAGACGTTGAATGAATGTTTATATTGGGTACTGTATAAGAATTCCGCTGGATCAGTGAGTGTGTCACATAATAGTAAGCCCAAATGGAACGCGGGGAATGGTGGTACTGGTCCTATAACGAAATTGATTTCCTTTGTTTTACAGTTGAATCCGTGGTTTTAGAAGAAAAGCAGAAATAAATACATTATGTAATCCGTGAGAAAATTAGCTTTTAATTACCTTTTTAGTAAGAAAAAGAGACTGTGTATACATATGTCACATCCTGATTTAGCAGGGACTAATATTAGCAGGGAGTAATACAAGAAACATACTTGGGGAACAACAAACAATACAAGAAATGAGGTAAACGACAAGAAGAAACCGAACACTTGACTCAATCTAACAAAGCCACCTCTCCACGTGTAGACTTTATTTGTTTCGTTTCTTTTTATTTTCTTTATTATTCGGGATAGACCCCATGTCGGAATTCGATAATAATGCACCACAACTAATCTCTGTGAACTCGGTAATTATCACCTGCGAGTAGATGTTGTCGCTAAACGATAGAAGAGACAAGATAAGGTAGAAAACAAAACAGAAAGAGAGAAGCAAAACGCGATAGACCGACGCAGATTTCCCGATACGTGGCAACGAGATAGACCCATCACTGCCCTCACTTACACGACATTACACTAAAGACTTACAGATGTACGGCTCTTGCATTGTTTTCATTCACCAATTCTTTAATCAGTAGTGACGACGACTGTAAGCTCACAATTCACATAACTCCTCACTAGATTAAAATATATACTAAAATGTTTATTGTCTTCTTTAGCTCAATGGTCAGAGATTTGTGTAGTGATTATTCTTTACGAGAGTTTGATAACTGAGAATGTTCATCATTTTTGGCATCATGTAATTATACATTGTGGATATATTGGCTTGTGAGAAATAAATATTTGCTATTTTTTTTACGGATTTTTTTTCTTTTCTACAAAATTAAAATTCTTTTAGAAGATTTTTAGTTTAGGCATATTGGAATATTCAGGAACACTAAAAAATTGTATTTACTACATTAATCTTACGTGTGACATACAGTACAGTCATATGTTACTATATATTTATAGTCTGTGAAAGCGTGAAGTCTTGTAGATTAATTAAGTTCTCTTATAAATTTATTTTACACACATGAAAGTATTGTTACTTCGACCTTCCAGTTCAGTAATACACTGTTCTCTGACACTAACTGAATGAAAATACATATGTGTTCACTCAAGAAATTTAAAGTCAAATTTCTAAACAAAAATCCTTACATTTAATCATATCAATGTATAGATAACTATAGCCATTTTTCTTAACTATAGCCATTTTGGTTTCCAATTAATTTCCTAAAAAAATAGTTTTATGGGATAGAACACAAACTTTGTAATATTAGAGATATTTAGCCGAAAACTCAATATTAACGATAAGATCAGATCTTAAGAGAGAGATAGAGAGAAAAGATAAAGAAAAAGGAGATTTTAGTTGTCAAAAATGGAGCTTTTAGTCAATGACTAAATTAATTAACTAAATAAATAGTAAAAATAGATTAGGATGAGAGAGAAAGAAGAGAGGGAAGGGTTTGGTCATATTTCATTTTCCATTAAATAGAAGCAAATCATACTCCAAAATTGTTCACTCTGCTGCAAACTTTTATTCCTCTTTTTCCCCAAGAAATCTCTAAACAATTCGTAAAATTTCTGCTCATCTTTAAAGTTTTAAGAGATCATTTTTCCTTATTACAAAACAACACAAAACAGTAGCTAGTCTCTCTGTTTTCTCTTTCTAGGCTGTCCTCATATCTACCTTTTTCAAAAAATTCCAGGACAAGAATGTGGTGGTGGTCATCATCTTCCACGAAAGTCCGATCAAATCTAGAGAGGTTTCTTAGAGGAATCACTCCAAAGCCTCCGTCTTCTTCTCTATCAAAGGTACAATTCTTTTGTTTTCATTTTTGTTTTTGTGAATTTTTTTTACCTTCGGAGAATGCTAAGGAATCTATGTGAAGCATATTCTCAGGTTTTAAATTAATCATTTTAGTAGATTTTTTACACCAAATCTCCTATACTTAATTGGTTAATTTTACAGATAATGACAAATAAATTTAGGATTTCATGGCATTTCGTGAAGGTTTCTATCAACACGTGGAAACTCGCGACATCAATATGTGATTGAGAATGATACTCTACTATATACAAAAATATAAATGAAATATAAAATATCTAATACTGAAATTGGTTTGAATATTCTAGACAGGTAGGTATATCCTCTGAATGTGTCTTCTTCATCTTTATATCATTATCTGACTATCCCATTCAGCAATTATTGTTATTTAACGAGTGATAAATAGCATGTGGTTCCATTAATACCACTGTTGTACTTGTAATACACTGCATTAGTTAGAGCATTATCACTAAACACACGGAGGGATTGAATTGTTTGTAAGCTACAGTTAGTCTCCGAGTTTGATCCTTGGTTGTTGTGATTTGCAGAGCTGCGAGAATGACTTGAATAGTTTATGGACTCAACATAGCAAAGATGAAACTGAATATTTCAGGCTCAGTGAACTTTGGGACTGTTTTGATGAGCTAAGCGCCTATGGACTTGGATCAAAGGTTGAGTTGAACAATGGCGAATCTGTTATGCAATACTATGTTCCATATCTATCGGCCATTCAACTCTATACTAGCAAACCTCCAGCCTTTTCCAGGTTAGATTGATTATAGTGAATTCGGGGGGGGGGGAATAAGAGTGTTTAATGTGTTACAAAACTTGAGGAGTGAATCTATGGTCGGGTTGCAGGAACCAAAGTGATGTGGCTGATTTTGAGAGTGAATGCTGGAGTGATGATAGTGAAATTGAGAAGTTGTCAAGGTCAACGAGCAGTGGTTCTAGCAAGATATGGGACACTGTTTCAGATGATTTGACTTATGACACTCCTTCGTCAATGCGAGATAAGCTCGGTTCCATTGAGTTTCAGTACTTTGAGTCTGCTAAGCCGCACTTGCGAGTTCCTCTTACCACCAAGGTTTTCATTTCTAGCGATCCTATGTTCTTTATTGTGCTTAAAGAACCTAAAAACTTAAAATAATTCGCTCTGATACTGGTTTGATTTTAGGTTATTGAATTGGCTAAGAAGTATCCGAGACTTTTGACTCTAAGGAGTGTTGATTTGTCTCCAGCGAGTTGGATGGCCATTGCTTGGTGAGTCTAGAAAATTTTCTGCTTGTTTGATCTCTGCCTACAAATGTTTTTCGGTCTTGATCATGACAATGGCTCGAACTTTTGTTTTTTTGTTGTGGGTTTAGGTATCCGATATACCATATTCCATCTGGGAAAACAAATAAAGACTTATCAACGTGTTTCTTGAGTTATCATACGCTATCTTCGGCCTTACAAGGTATATAATAATTATGTTCTTGCCAAAAAAAAAATAACTTGCGGGTGTACTAATAATACACTTAGTTTGAAATAAAATCTCTAGCTTTTGATGTTTGATTTATTAGGTAATTTGGTAGAGGGAGATGATAATAATAACAAGAGCATGGAAGAAGAAACATTGTGGTGTGATGATGAACCGGTGGTGACCAAGAGACTTCCTTTGGCTCCTTTTGGTTTAGTTACTTACAAAATGCAAGGAGGTTTGTGGGAAAAACAAGAATCTGGTGACCAAGAGCGGTTAGTTTATCTTGGATGTGCAGCGGAGTCATGGCTGAAGCAGCTTAATGTTCATGATCATCATGACTATAGCTTTTTCTCTGTGAACAAGAGCTTGTAGAGGTCCAAGTGACAAAACTCTGTTGTTGGCTCTGTTTTTAGTTGTTTTTGTAGGTACATAATGTAGAGGTTTCTTGCCCATGTGTTGCAGACATGGAAAATAAAAACATGAGTTTTGTTTTTGAGTTTACAAATGATGAGATAAACAAAGATGTTTTTATTTGTCCTGTGAGACACATATATATAGAAATGAATGTATCATTTCTGTTCTCTGACTTCTGTCTAATGAATGAAACATGCCTACGACAAACTAAAAGAATTTAACAAGTTATGATAGTGCAGTACAAGAATCTGTAGTGAAAGCAATTAAGGCATCTTAGTACATAAATAATATATAATGATAGTTCTTTTAATTGATAAAACATGTTTTATTTTATATATTTTGACCAATGAAACAGTGTTTTTTGGCACCTTAAGTTTGAAATTGATTTTATCTATGAAAATTTAATTCTAAAAACACTTGGTCCATATTTTTTTTAGATATTATAAAATCAACTAGTAGATATTTTAGTATTAACGAACCCTTTGACAAAGAAAGTATAAAATTAACCTAAGAGTTTAATTTGGTTTCTCATTCGTCAAATACTTTGGTTGGAAGTTGAGCATTACGTTTCCAGAGAGAGAGAGAGAGAGATGACTAATCCCACAGTTTCTTCTTCTCCTTTTCCTCACTTTTGGCATTGTCCTTGTTGTATACTGACATGAACAACTACAACTACTACGCCACGAATCTTCTCCTCTTGATTCCCTCACAAGAAACCTTCGAGCTTCCCGGAGAGGGAGGATATGTTTTCGTTCACGAGTTTCGTCTTCCTCTCCGGTTTTCTCCTGGGAATCATCGCCATATTAGCAGCCGAAGCTGCGGGTTTGATGTATCTTCTGAACCGATTGAACCGGAAGAGAGATCGAGTTGATTCAAAACCCGGTTCGGATCAATCCACCAAGGAGATCAGCAATTCTCATCTCTGTCTCAACAAACAGGTGATCGACGATCTCAAATTCCTTGATCATCCTTTTTTGAATTCTAGGTTTAATCTCGGAAATGTTTTTGCATGTTGCGTTATTGAGTTCAAGTCAAACAGTTTCGAATGAGACTCTGAATTTTTGAGTTTTTTTGGATCTAGAAAGAACCAGACAGTTTCTGTTCGGTCTTGTTTTTTGCTCAGACTTACAGATGTTTTTGTAATGAAAGTTTTTTAATATTTTTTTTTCCAGGGAACGATCTGGATTTTGGAGTTGGATGAAAGTCTCAAGAACTCGTTGAAGGAGAAGTTACCAAAAGAGCAAAAGAGGAAGAGAAATTTCTTGGAGATTCAACCAATTCGCAAATTCGCTCGGATCAAAGATCACAAGCTCATCTTGTCTGAGTCTGATGGCACTCTCACTACTGTTCCATTAAAATGTTGCTCTGTTGAGGCTGTTTCAGGCTCTGATCTCCCCACAAGAAAATGGTACCTACAACTCTTATCTATACAATATAGCAGTTTGAATTGTGAAGCATTGAAACTTGATTATTCTTTTTTGGTAGGGCCAAACGGTTTCCTATAAAAATTGAAAGCAAGATTTCTTCAGACATATACAAAGGAAACAAGGTGTTTTACATCTATCTCGAGACCTCTTGGGAAAAGGAATCATGGTGTAAAGCTCTTCGTCTTGCTTCTTGCGAGAATCCGGAGAGGTTCATTTGGTACTCCACCAAGTTAAAACAAGACTTCCATAGTTACGTGACGTCTCTCAACGCTGCATATCCTTCGTTTATGAAACCATCTCTTGGGTTTAGCTTTGAGACGCTTGACAAAGGGAACAGAACGGATGGATCTTCCTCAAAGGTTCGTTTGTTCTTGAGGAAGTTTTCAAGAAAGCGATCAAATCGTGACGACAGGAGAACCTGCCAAGATTCACAACATGGAAGTAGCTCAGTGAGGACATTTCAACATGGTATCAGAGAGGAAGGTGACGCGCCTGTCTTTTCACGTTCTGTGAGCCATACCAGTCATTTCTCTGGGGTTTCAGATGGAGACTCTGAAGAGAAGTTTGAGTTGGATGAAGGAACATTGGCGTGGAACTTGCTGATCTCCAGGCTTTTCTTCGATCTCAAACGGAAAACAGGAGTGAAGGACTCAATGCAAGCACGAATCCAGGTCTGAACTTTCCATGATTCTAAAATTTATTTCCTTAACCATACAAAGATGTGTAACTTTGTGGTTTTTTAAACAGAGGATGTTGTCCAACATGAGGACTCCAAGCTACATAGGAGAACTAATCTGCTCGGATGTTGACCTTGGAAACCTCCCACCTCATATACATGGTACTCGGGTTCTTCCAATGGAGATGAATGGTGTGTGGGCGTTTGAAGTAGATATTGAATACTCTGGTGAACCGGTGATTGACGTTGAAACACGTGTTAACATCCGGGAGGTGGTTCTTCAAAAAGGCATAAACGAATCAAGTCTGCAGCCAAGTTCTGGTGGGGAAGAAGTCTCGTCAAACGGTGTTGAAGATTTTGACAAGCAATTAGTCGTCCCTGTTGATGCAGGAGAAGTCAAAAATGGTAAAAAAAATCAAGCTAGTTCAATCAATGTTTACTGAATATGGATTAGTGCAGTTATCTCAGGATATGATAATTTATAACTTTTCTTACCCTTGCCCACTTTTTGTTTGTTGCAGGTGAATCCAATGGCTCAAAAGGAACCAAGGCGTCTCCAAATGGTGTATCAAGGTGGAAGTCTATTCTTAAAAATATTGCTGAACAAGTTTCCCAGGTTTGATTCTCTTTTTTCAAATGTCTGCAAGACAATTCTCTTTTGTGTTGTTGGATTTGTTACTTACATTTTCTCTGTTTCTCATTTGCAGGTGCCAATCTCATTGTCTATACGAGTTTCTTCTCTCCGAGGGACACTACGTGTACACATGAAGCCGCCTCCTTCTGATCAATTATGGTTTGGATTCACGAGCATGCCTGATATACAATTCGATCTCGCATCTTCTGTTGGGGAACATAAAATCACCAACAGCCATGTTGCTATGTTCTTGATCAACCGGTTTAAGGTAAGTACACTTTCTCCTTTGGCTTCTCTTTTGTTTAGTTTCTAGTGAACTTTGAGCTAACATCTTTTTTATTCTGCAGACGGCAATAAGAGAAGCAGTGGTTCTTCCAAACTGTGAAAGCCTAACGATTCCTTGGATGATTGCTGAAAAAGATGATTGGGTTCAACGCAAAGCCGCTCCATTCATGTGGCTGAATCAAGAAAGTGATCACCAGGCAACAGAGGGGAAATCTAAATCTGACAAGCCACCTACTTCTTCCTCCTGTGTTCAGTCTGAGCAAATGCAGAAAACTGCAAACGCCACCCAGAAACTGATTATCTCTGATATGCCTTCTTCCTCCTGTTCTCAGTCTGAGCAAGTGCATGAAGCTGCCAATACCGTCCAGAAACAGGATACAGAAGCAGAGGCTATGTCTACGCCATTGTCAAATACCTCCAAACCTGTAACAGTAGAGAGTGACAAATCTCGGGAAGAACTGAAAACTCCATTGCTGCTAACCAGCAGCAGGGAAAGACATGAGACAAATTCAAGAGGCGGCACTGGAGAATCTACTTTTGTTCAGTCACCATCTAGATCAGTAGTTTCAAGCGAGGAAGATGACTCAAGGGGAAAGAAACTGGGAAGGAGAGCAAGGATGTTGGGTCTTGGGAAGAAAATGGGGGAGAAGCTGGAGGAGAAGAGGCGTCACATGGAGGAAAAGAGTAGACAGATTGTTGAAAAGATGAGAGGACCTTCCTAACAAGAGAACAAAGAAGCCTTTGCTGGTTAAGACACAAACTGATTTATAGAAACAGAGGAGATTGGACTGTTACATGTACAGTTCCTTGAGAGAAAAGCCATCATTGTTTCCATTTTTGGTAATATATTGAAATCTTTATTATCAGATGTTTACACACAAATACAATACAAGAAAACACAGGTACTGTCTTGGTCTGGACTCAATTATACATATGAAGTTGCATTTAAAAAAAAAAAACAAAAGAGACAAACAACAACACAAGCAAAACAGAGATTCTTGATACAAAGAGAGAACCTTCCAACATGAAGCTTGGTACGGTTTGGTCTGGCCCGGTCTAGTAATCTTCCGGGGCCAATGGTTGGTGGACACTGTGGCGAGGAGGTTCATTCACGTTGGGGATGATAATGTACTCATAGATAAGTGCGGCGATTGCACCTCCAATGAAGGGTCCAACCCAATATATCCAATGGTTCTCCCACCTCCATCCCACCAATGATGGACCAAAGGCTCTAGCCGGGTTCATTGACGCTCCCTCAAATGGTCCTCCTACCAACATGTTTGCCCCAACTATGAGCCCAACGGCTAGCGGCGCTATGATCCCAATACTCCCTCTCTTCGGATCGATTACGGTTGAGTAGAAGACATAAACCAGTGCAAATGTAAGTATGATCTCCATCAATAGCCCATGAAGCTCGCTGACTCCAGACGCTACATGGAAACCTATTGGTCTCTGCATCACAGAGGACCACATTCATAGTCATTAGTCAGGAGCATAGATTTGTTCAAAATGAATAAAAAATCAATGGGATTGATATTTACGTACCCTGCCATTAGTGGAAAGCCTCAACAAGAGACAAGCAAGGATAGCACCAAGGAGCTGAGCAACCCAGTAGTAGATAGCTCTAATCACCGAGATCCTGCCTCCGATTAGAGCAGCAAACGTGACCGCAGGGTTCACGTGACCACCGGAGACATTTATGGCCGCCGAAACTGCCGCAAACAGGGCTAGTGCATGAGCCAACGCCACCAAAAGTAACCCTCCCGGCGTGTCTGTCCCCGTGTGAGCCGCAGTGTCCCAATACAACTTGTCTGTCACATAACACATATACAAATGCATGATGATACATGGTTGGCTCGTACCAATATATTTTTTATATATTTTCCTAAGTTTCAAAAAAAAAAGATTATATATTTTCTTCTTCCTATATTCTTTTTATCAGAGAACACAAATCTTGATAAATCCAAAAACGCTCACATCATTAACTATCTGACACTGTGATTAATATTTTTCAAGTAAAGATGGCAATACTTATATTTTCTATGTATAGGAAATACGAACCTAGAGAGAGGATGGAGCCTTCTCCAGCAAAGACAAAGACGAAAGTAGAAAGAAACTCGGCCAAAGTGGCTCGAATGGAGTCCGGGTGAGACGCCTCATCAGCTCTGCCGAATCCGTATGTTCTTCTAGCATATGTTGCCATTTTCTACCAATAACTTTGATAAACAAAAAGATGGAAAGAATAGGCAAGGGGAAGAGGAATAAAAATAGAAGAGAGCGAGGGCTTAAAAGAGAGCAAAGTGGTAAGTAATCTTGGAGACAGATGTTAATATAAAGAGTGCCTAAACCTGAGCACGTGGATCCTGTTCGTGTCTATCCATTCCTCGTTCTTACCTGATCCTCTCTCAATCTGTACGGTTCCTAGTGTATACGTGTTTGCATGACTATCCCTGTTGTTCTATGCATGTGTGACAAGTGGATCGAGTTATAGTCCGCTAAATATCGATCCGGTTTCGCCTTTCCTCGTCACCTATTTTGTCATTTCGTGTAAGACAGACTAACAGAAGTACTCTCATGTATGACACAATATTTCGGTAAATAAAGAGAAAAAGATCGATCAAACTGTATGTATTTCACTAAAAATTGCTTTAGAGAGAGAGATACATGAGCCTATTGATGATGATTTGTTATTGAGTTTTCAGGCCAAAACCGTTGATTGCCATCTTTACACCAGAAAAAAATGTCTACGTGATTATATAAGTTCCAATAAAATAGTAACCACCGTGAACAAGTTTGCATCTTAACTATCCTCGCCACTCTATCGCACTTGAAACACTACAATGTAAAGATTAGACTGTATAATCAAACTATCAATTGTTGATTGTAACTTGTAAATATCATTCAGAAAACAAAGCATTTATATAAAGAAACAAGTGTGGTAGGGGCGCGTGAGTATTGAAGCGCGTGAGCTGACGACGCGATTCTTGCCACTATTGCTTGCTTGCTTCCATCCTTAGGATTTTAGTCATTTCAAAATCGAGACATCCAATCTTCATGTAGATTCCACCGACTTTGGATCCCTCAATCACAGTCCTCCGAACCACAAAAAAAACCCTAGAAATGTGTTCACGTATACACTACGAAGCAGCAGCACCACAAGCGTACCACCAAGCCAATGGCCGTTCCTCAATACGCGCGATCGCCTCTCTCCTCTCTCCCTCCACCAACCCTTTCGCCTCAGAGAAGCAGGACCACGACGAACAACGTCCTCCTCCCCCTCGCATGCTAAAGGTCACCCTGAGCTCGATTTCGAAGCTCGAAGTCAGGAGCCTGAAGCGGAGACTAACCGCCGAGCTCGACGAAGTCAGGAGCCTGATCGCACGGTTCGATCCCCAAGGCGGAAACTCCACAACGGCCAAAGGGAGAAACAAGAAGGTGAAAACAGGGAACAGAGTCAATAAAGGCGCGGTTCAGATTTTCAAGAAGTGTAGCAATTTGCTAACGAAGCTGATGAAGCATAAGGATGGATGGGTGTTCAATGTCCCAGTTGATGCTAAAGGTTTTGGTTTGCATGATTACCACACCATTGTGAAAGAGCCTATGGATTTGGGTACATAAATTAGGGAATGGTTTGTATGATCCGCCGCTGGATTTTGCTGATGATGTTAGGCTCACTTTTAACAATGCCGTCTTGTATACTCCTGTTGGGCATGAGGTGCATAGTATGGCTAAGTTTCTGTTGAGTTTGTTTGAGGAGAAGTGGGGTCCTATCGAAGTCCAGTATCGTAATCTTCACAGGGAGGTCAAGCAGGTTCGTGATGTTGTGTTGCCTCGTCCGATTGCTCCTGTTGTGGAGCCTTTACCAGCTCCTCCTCCACAGTCTCTGCCGCCTACTGTACTTGAAGATAGGAATTTGGAGATAGATGAATCTATGACAACACCGTTGGAACCTGAAACTGTCACTACTACTGCCCTGGAGAAGTCTGAGGAGGCGCCTGAAGAAGAGGAGGAGGCGCCTAGGAACCTGACTATGGATGAGAAACGGAGACTCAGTGAAGAGCTTCAGGACTTGCCTTATGACAAGCTAGAGACGGTTGTTCAGATTGTGAAGAAGAGTAACTCAGAGCTCTCTCAGCAGGATGATGAGATTGAGCTGGATATTGATAGTCTTGACATCCAAACGCTTTGGGAGCTTTATAGCTTTGTGACTGGGTATAAGGAGAGCTTGAGCAATCATAAAAAGGAGGATCAGGGTTTTGGTTCGGAAAGAGATGCTGAATCTGCTGCTCACAATATTATCCAAGAACCGGTTAGATTTGTTTCCATAGCTAAAAAATGTTATTTATTTCAGGTCTTTTATACTCTTATTGATTTTGGCTTCATAATCATTTGTTTCTTCTTTTGCTTTCACAGACCACTCTAGCAACTGGCACCGAGACATCGAGCGTTACTGATTCAGGTAAGGTTTTAGGTCACCTGCTCATACCAAATTCGGATGTAGTTAGTATTTATTCACACGCAACAAAGGAAAAAAACCAATCCGATATATATTAATGATTTGATTCTAACCAGGGAAAGGTATCCGCATGTCTTCTCCTGCTCGGCAAGAAAACAAGGCAGGTGGATCTAGTAGTTCTAGCAGTTCCAGCAGTGACTCAGGATCTAGCTCTAGTGGTAAATGTTGAAACTCTCTGTATCAGCTCTTTTTATCCACCTTATCAGCTTCACGACTCACATCAGTCTTGTTTTTTTCTTGGTCGGCAGATTCTGACAGTGACAGCTCCTCTGGACGTGGATCAGATACTGGTAATTAGAGCTGACAAGTGAAGATAGTGTTTAGTTTTAGAGTCAGAGCCATCATGTTGTTGGGTGCTCTCTTTTAATATGACGGTCAGGTTATTTTGTAAGTCGATGACTTCTCCCCAATTGGATCGGTTGCTGTATTAGGATGTTTTACTGAACAGAAGAATGAACTGTGGATGTCATTCTCTAATCAACATGCTTGTTCCCTGCGTCTTATGTGGAACAAATCTATTGTTTAGAGCAGTAAAGGATACTAGAAGGGGGCAACAAGAAAGAGTTTAATTACTGTATTATCATATTAGATAAAAACAGATTGATTCTTGGTGTATACTGGTCAAAGCATCACATGACAGTCGGAGGCTCGGAGCCTGCATAGATGATGTCTCAATCTTATCATTACAATAGCTCCCACTCAGAATCTTCTGATGCAAATGGCTTGTTTGACTCTTGAGTTTTTAGGGTCTCCAGATGTTGTTGCATGTTTCTTAGCGTTCATCACATCAACACCTATGTCCGCATCTCCGAACCATATTATGAATCAATGGATTGAAAGAGCAGTAAACAAAATGGTAATTATGATCATGAAGATGTTTGCTTTCTTCTCCTACATGATGGAAACTATATTATATGGCTACTTGTTTAAAAACTAGCCATTCCTGTTGAAACGATGTTTTGTTTGTGAGAGTAAAGAGTGAGGGAGGACCTTGAATGATCTGAGCTGCGTAGTCCTGTCACGAGCTGCATAAAGAAAACTGTCGTCAAAATCTGAGGGGTCTTCACGAAATGTCATATCGTACAAATGGAGCAGCATCAATGTCTTCGATGAAGAACTCATCTTGATCCTCCATAACTTGCTCTGGTTTATTCCATACACAATCAAATCCTGTAGGATCACTTGAACTCAAAGAAGCTTTGCCCAGTCAAACAAGAGAATCCATTTCCTTGTACTCTTACAAACTTTAAATCACCAAAACACATCCCAAGGAAACGTAGAGAAGAACTCTGATACTCACTCATACTTCAAAAACTAGCAAAAAGTACCTGAGAAGCCGAATTGTCCACCTCCACTAGAATTGTTTTCAGTTTATGGTAGATTTTACCATACCATGCTCTCTCTTTTTGGATTATGTATTCATAGCTGACACACAATGACAACAACACTAGATTTTACCATACCATGCTCTCTCTTTTTGGATTATGTATTCATAGCTGACACACAATGACAACAACACTACTGAAACGTAACACCAAATCCCAAGTAAACCATCACACACAACAACACAGGAACCGATGATGAAATAGTAATAAAAAGTAACTCTTTAATTTAAAGTAAAATATACATCCACTAAATTAGCTTAAACATGATTTGGATTTCTTATGATGCAAATCCAACTAATAATGAAATAACGTAAGTAAACAATATGATTAAAAACTTAAATAAGACCATTTTTAATGAAACACAACTTATATTAATGCAAAGATAGAGTTAGGTGCCAGTAATAAAGACTTCACCCTCTTAATACAAGACCATAATTAATCAAAACAACAACAGAACAAATAAAAACAACAACAATAATAATAAAAAGTTCAACCTCACTCAAAAGTACCACGACACTTCTCCGAACCACATAAGCAAACCTTTTTACCTCTAAAAATCGGATTCCCATCTTCATCAACCTCTCCAGTATCATCAGACATTCCATAATCATACCTCAACTCAGTCAACGGAGGTATATGCTTCTTCGCAAAAAACGCAATACGAACCAAAGTCTGACCATCTTTTACAAACTCAACAGGCTGCCACATAACATTACCCGAACAGCTATGGTTCATGAACCGACTCACATTACCAATCCATCTCGCGCTGACCAAGATCTCTGACGGAAGTTCATAAGCCTCACACACTTGGTCCCAACAGTCTTCACCCACGAGCTCCGGTTCGTAGTTCCACGTAAAGTTTTTGCAAACCCGAGAGGTGTCAAAAACATACTCATCGTCTTCTTCTATTTCGTCTCTTCTCTTAGGAGTACCAATCAACTCGCAGATGAACGTCCCGGCTCGTATCGGCTCCCACGAACGCAACCCCCAACCACATCTCTCCGTCTTGAACAACTCCACTCGGATCTTCAAACCGCCTTGAGTCAGCCTGTTCTTGCACTCCGGGGGGCAAGAACACATGTCACCGCACTCGTAAATAGTCGGTTTACGATAGATTAAAACACGGTTATCGTATGGTAAAACGCCGTCGTTTCTTTGAATGCATGGGCACGTTGGATTTCCACACGACTGACCCTGACAGTTGCTGTCGCATACATTAGGTTGATGGTCCGTAACGACGTCGTCCAGCATGGTTAAACTTATCGGAGATGTGACGACGTAGGTGAATTCATGAGGCCAGTCCTTGTCGTTCTCATCGATCTCGTTCACGACCGGAACCGGTAACTTCTCTTTTCCAAGAGAAAGATCTTCGAATACAAAACCCTTTCTTGGATCCTCCTGAGTCGAACCACCACCACGCTTCATCCATTCTTCAACTAGCTTCCAAGTCGCGTAACCAGAAGGCTGGTCTTGTCTTCTCACGAGATTAAACTTGTATTCATCAAAGCCAGTGGTCCCTTTCTCTGTCCAAAAATCGGCTACCACATAGAGACCATCGTAAATATATATCTTCCTCTTCCTATCTTCCGGATCTTCTACACCTCTGATCACTCTAACTTCATTTCCTTTCTCTTTGCTTATTTTCAAGGCGAGATTTCCTCTTTTAAGCTCTTGATGTCTAGGTTTACCATCCTTACTAATTCCTCCTTGCCCAGTGTAGATTAAACTTTGAAGCTCGTCTGTTTTATCGTTGTAGTGCCCTGATGTAACTACACTGGTTGCTAAACCTTCTGCTTCACCGTCTTTTGCTAGTAGATAGTCGATACCAGCAGGCATCTGAGTGTGGAGTCCAACTAGACACATCTCACCCCAGTAATAGAATATAGCTCCGACTTCTACTCCTGGAACCGGACCGACTCTCTTCTTTCTATTAGTTCTGACACCGAGATTGTTAAAGCTACTGAATGCGGTTGTGAGCACCGCCTTCGCACAGTTGACTTGTTCCAAATGACGTCTAACGGCGTTGAAGCGCATCAGAACGGAATCCACCAGCTCTTGATTCCCATTTTCTTTCTCCTCTTCGGTTATCATCACTTCGAAAGTCGGACAAGATATTACCATTTTGTCATCGGGATCATTGGGTTTCTGCTTCTTCACAGGCGTCTTGGCGCTCTTCGAACCCTTTGGTCTGCCACGTCCTCTTTTAAGAGGAGCAACGTTACTCGGAGCAACATCATCATCAGCCAAAGAGTTGTTGGAGCCATCGTAGGGTACAATAGCTAGAGGATTGGTGTCCACTAGATGATGAGGGGATAGCGATGTGTTGTGAGTTTCATCATTATCACCAGACGAAACCATTTCGTTGTTGGGTTGACGCGTTTCCATCTTCTTCTTGGATGTCTTTGAATTTTTTGAACCCTTTGGTCGGCCTCGTCCTCTTTTGCTAGTACCTATGTTGGGATCAACATCAACAGTGTTGGATTCGTCAGATGGGACAAGGAAACGAAGCGGTGTGGGCATTAATATAGGTTCAGAGGGTGCTGCTGTATTATAGGTTTCCTCATTAGCGGGTTGAAGCGGTGAGGCTAGGGGAATGGGAGGTGTTGTTGCTGTGTAATGGATTTCATTGTCATCAGCGGTTTGAAGTGGTGTAACCCCTTCGGAAGTTGGTGATGAGATGTTCTCCATTTGATTGTTGTCATCGTCAGCAAAGCTCGGAGTTAAATGGCTGAACGGTGCAGCTTCGATTGGAAATGTAGCAGACTCATCCATTGCACAAATAAATCCTGCATTAAGAAAAAAAAAATAATTGATCAAAAGTTTGTCATCACTAAACAATCATATGACAGGATCAGTACCAATAAAGGCATATGAGAAATTTACGTAAAAAAGTACATCAAATATAAAAGTTAAAAACACGATACTATATAAATGGAAATGCAAAAAAAAAAGAGAGACAAGGATTAATGATAATTAAAAACACATGACATGAGGAGTTTTCTGAATTGCTAACTTGAGAAAAATTCTATGGCTATCTTCATACAAGTCTATTATGTAAAAAATCAACTAATTAACTTTCCATATAACTATAGCTGTTAATGTTTTGAAGTCAATTATGAATCATATCTTAAGACTTAAACAACCCCTAAATCTCCTTTTTATTATAATCTTAGTGGTAAATGCTTAGAGAAAAAATATAAAAAAATAGCCCCACATATTTAAAATCATATATAACACAAACATCAAATTTACTTTTTGATAAAAGTGCAATCTCAATAAACTTCAACTTCTTTTTAATGAACATATTTTTTTAAAATCTTATTTTTGTGAGAAAAGATCTTTTTTTTTGCTTATGTTTTCTTATTTTTTCATCATTCTCAAAACTTCAAAAATAAAATACTGGAAATGATAATTACGGTCTACCTGAAAAAAATAGAGCAAATTCAATGTTCGATCTTATCTTCACAGCATTTAGACCGCATAATAATTATTAAACTACATATCAACATATTTAGATCTGAATCACAGTGAAAACCAATGTATTAGCCATACTTTTGTTTTGATTTTAGCTTTCTTACATGTACATGATAATCAACTGTTAGTAGGATGTATGTACAGAGATAATAGAAAATTAAATCTGAAATTTGTATCTAAATTACATTTTACAAAATATAGTCTCAATGATAACATGAATAATAATAAACACACGTATAATAAACAAAAAGATAAGTAAGCTGTATAAAAAGTTGACCATGAACTATATATGAAAGATAAAAGTAACAAATCAACATGTACCTCTGAAAGACAAGGATTGAGAAGTAGCTTAGCTTTCGGAATATAAGAAAAAAAAACCAGAGATTGGCGGATATATAAACTGAAAGAATATATTGATAGTTGGTAGTGACTAACAACATAAGAGAGCGTCTCTATTTATAAGTATTTCAACACGATTGTCTACAAGAAGAATAAGAACCTTTAGATTTAGCTTAATTCATCTTGACCGTCTAAAATCTAAATCATAAATACCATTAGATTTTTTTTTATTATTCAATGAATCTAATTATAGCCATTTATGGTATTTACAATTTTGTCTTGGAAACTTTTGACTGAAACATAAAAAAATATTCTTCTACCATTTTAAACAAGGGTAAAGAAATAATAATATATACATCCATATTTGTATATACAGTTTTCAAAATTTGAATGATATGATCTGATCTTTGTTTTCGAGTCATTGAATTAAAAAAATTTGTTTTACATTCATGTATAAGAAATTTGTTATTATTACTAGTACAATTAATATCATATCTAGCAATTTCATATTATTATTTTTTGGTAAAATACCTAACAAATTCATTTTGACAGAAACGTAGAACATGAATAATGAAAAAAGTCAATATCCCAAGCAGTAGTCGAGTAGTGAAATAAAGTTATTATATATATTAAGCCTTACAAATGAACAAATTTACTAAGTAATGTATGTTTGTGGCACACTACTATAGTCTGAAGCACCTATTGCAACGCTTTTCTTACATTATTCTTACATACACAATTATGGTATTGTTTTTAAAGTTATACATACACTCCAACCTAACAATATATTTTGATTCAATTCCGAGGGTCTCTCATTGTCTTACTTAATTAGTTAAGAAAGCCATTACACGAACCACACACATTTTTTACGTACAAGTGTATACTAGATATATATACTGAAATCTGATATGCACATTTACATCAAATTTTAGGATAAAATTTTCAACAGCTTCAAATGTATTAACTGATACTTTCATATTGCTGAAGAGATAGATAATGGATCATAATTTTCCAAGAACACCCCAAGATTTTTTTTTACTTCGTTGATAAAGAGAAACAAATTTGTGGTACATAATTTAAAGCATGTCGAAAACAAAACAAACATGTCAATCATGATAGTGTAAGTGCATAATTTTGTGGTGACTGAATCAATAAGATAAAACATCTGGAAAAATACAACCAGTACATGATAGATATAAGTAATTTACAGGAGAAACAATTCTTAAAAGCTGTGGAGAAGTATAAGCGCAAACACATGCATCTATATATATATATACCGGTATGTACACCAGTTATAGCATTCAAATGAAATTTCTTAACGTAATTCAATTTGAATATAGTTCAAAAGGAGTTGGATGAATCAATCATTATATGGAATCCATAACTCATTTCATTATATTATTAGTCGTAATGAATTGCAGGTATTGTGTTTTCTACAATTCACTACGACTGATTTCAGTTTGAAAAACCCTGCCATTAAATATTATACTTCATTGATATAGTATGCCAGTATATATCTAGAAAATTTATAAATACTTAACATATATATGTAAGCAAAGCTATATAAACCTAGATCCATTTAATGTTGAAACTCAGTGAAGTAAATTAGATGGACAAGAGATACAACAATTATGTTATATGGTTCAGTGGGAAGAAAACGTGTCATTATCATGTTTGAAAACGTAATTAAACCCTTCTTAGTTCTTACCAATGGGAAGAATACCTTATCCAAAGGAGACTAGTATCCACAGCCTCCAGAAACCGCATGAGCACGTGAACAACCTGAAATAACCCTGGAAAAGCAAAAAAACTTCGTGTTATAATTTCCCTTTAGAAGTCTAACAAGTTACAAGACCCAGTGACATATGAATACAATACATAAGAAAGCTGTACAAAACGAAGATAAACTTCGTGTTATAATTCCATTTAGAAGTCTAACAAGACCCAGTGACATATATGAATACAAAAGAGCTATAAAACGAAGAAAATAGCTATATAATGGGCTGAGCTTGACCTTTCTTCCAGAGTTCATCTAAAAATCAATTTCTTTTCTTTATGTAAACTAGTGACCTTCTTCCTCTTACAGTCCCCACTAGTTGGAAGCAAAAAATACTCATTAATCAAGCATGACCTGAAAAAAGTAAAAAATATAATATGATCATATTAAAATCACCATGGTCTTCCATAATAATTTCAGTTACGGTTAGATTTCTACTTCCGGCAGTCAATGTTTCTCCAACCATATTTTATCTCAGACATCTTCTCTTACGAGCTCTTTAATCACCAATGTAGTTAAACAAACTCCATATATTACCACCTCTACTAGTTAAGATAGATCTACATGTGATTATCTGGCAAAACGCTAAAAGTGAGAATTTGAAGACATAATAGGATGCTTGTAGAGAAGAATATACAAGAGAAAAGATTATACAGAATTCCATTTGATCCTCTACACTATTTCCGAGGAGAGTTAATCAGAAAAAGGTAGATTTTACATTAGGTTTAAGTGATACAGTGGAATGATGTTAAGTGAATCAGTTTAATAAAACTTAACAATCCATTATTAATTGTAGAAAACCGATTGCCTATTTTCTGACCAGTATCTTTTCTGTAGCTTCTCTCTTCCTCTTACAATTACATTTTCTAGTTACGAAATCAATGCATGTTTCTCTGACCTTATTTCGTATGTGCATCTTCTTTTATATATGGAGAAGCTCTTTAATCACATACGTAATCAACAATCTCCACATATTATCACTACCACCAATTAAGATAGATCTGATTCACTCCTCCTGTTTCGTTCCAACCAAAATTCTAAGAGTGAGATTCTCAAGACAAAAATACAGGTTGCTTAGCGAGAACAAAAGGAGAGACAATTTTATACAAAACAAAGCTTATCCAACCGTTATTGATGGTTCATGGCGTTTGATAGACGAGAACTTAGCCGGAGATAGTGTTGACGAAGACGTAGTTACCAACCCCAACATCATCTACTTAGCCGGAGATAGTGTTGATGAAGACGGAGTTACCAACCCCAACATCATCTGCTCATGAAAGGCGGAGATTAGTGAAAGATTGGACAAAACCTAACGTCGTAAAGGAAAATGATGTCATAAACTAGATAATAAGGCTTAACAGGCTCATGTCTATTATATTAGCTGTTGTTTAGGCCCAAATCTGCCCATTTGTTGTTGAGCTTCTACTAATTGACGTACCCTCAATTCTTTCAGACACACATTGTGGATTTTTTCTTTAAATAAAGGGCGTATGGAAGTTGTTCTTGTTCTGTCAATATGTTTGAAGAGTGACTTACAAGTTACCTACAGGTCAAGCATAGCTTTGCTGCTAAAGGGAACTGTCCCAGTCAAAATGATTCAACCTGAGGTGGATCTCAAAGATTATCAAGAGACATAAGAGCTATAAAGAGAAAAGATTTAGATATTGAGCTTCTCTTTGTCCGTAGTAATGTTGAAGCATTATTAATATTAGCTAATGGAAGTGAATCATGTAAGCCTTTACTTACTCTCGCTATCTCTTTTTGTTACAAGGGCAAGAAGACGATAATACTGCAATCATACAAAGCCAGCCTCTACCTACAGATGTATGCAGACTAATCAAGGCAAATGCGTAAGGCTCCGGGGATCTCAACATCATTGCACACACCAACCAGTTCTACATTCTATGGTAGTGCTTTCTCTGGTGAGTTAAATGGTAGCACAAGCTAAAACATATTGAAATAAGAAAATGTATATAAGCCTCTCTTGTTGTTATAACTCTATGTACTCCCAGCAATTTGATTTACGCAATAAAAACACTTCATACATGTTTCTCAGATCTTTGACGTAACTCAATGCTACTTAATAACATATCAGTATTAGTAATTACAGAGAGGAATCGAAAGGTACTCTTCAGTCTTACTGCTAAGATAAACCAGTAAAATACCGAACTATTGAACTGAACCAGAAGTGCTTCTTACAAGATCTTTCACATCAGTTAACTCTTTCACCACATCTCTCATTGACGGTCTGTTCTCTGGCCTTTTGTCCGTACACACAAGTGCCAAGTCGGTAAGTAGAATAGCTTGTTCTCTAACCTTTGTATCCAGAAGCTCATCCACAAGCCTTGGATCGACGATTTGACCAACAGTATCATCATCTTCATCCTCGTAGCTGCTTAACACAGATCTGACCCAGCTCACGATATCAGTCTCCTCAGGGAAAGATCTGTCGACTGCTCTCTTTCCCGTTATCAGCTCGAGCAAAACAACTCCATAACTATAAACATCTGACTCCTTGCATCTCACTGTCTTGTAAGCATTTTCTGTTTGATAGCAAAAGTTCAGACAATGATTAAGCTAGCCAACAGTAAACAAAATGTTATATAACGTTATGCTTAGAAGTAAGTGTACCTGGTGCTATGTAACCAGTGGTGCCTGTGATGGTGGCTGTTGAAATAGTCGAGTCATCTAGAATCCTAGCCAATCCGAAATCTCCAATATGAGGCTCCATCTCCGAGTCCATAAGTATGTTCTCTGGTTTGATGTCACGGTGAATGATCGGTGGATGACAGTCATGGTGTAGATACTCTAGCCCGTGCGCGATCCCGAGAGCTACGTTGAACCGTGCAGACCAACCAAAATCTGTTTCTCCTTGATTACCTCTGTGCAGAACGTCGTGTAGGCTTCCATTGGGCATGTACTTGTACAACATCAGGCCATTATCTTTCCTGATCCAAAACCTTTCCAACCGAACGAGGTTTCTATGCCTTATTAGCCCGATCGTCTCGATCTCCCTCTTCATATTTTGGTTTGCACGTACGCTTTCTGCAAAGATGAGTTTCTTCACGGCGTATTCTTCTCCTGGGCCTAATGAGGCTTTGTAAACAACTCCATGAGCTCCTCTTCCGATGATGTACTTGTCGTCTAGATTCTCAGTGGCTGTGAGAACTTTGTTAAGCAAGAGGGAAAGGCCTTCTTCCTCGTCGAGGACTGGAGTATCTTCTGTTTTGACTCCTCTTTTGCAGAAGAGAAAAACAAAAACTAATGCAAAAACCAAAACCAATGTAGATAGAAAGGAACCAACTGCTATAAGGGCGATCTTCCAAGTGCTAAGTTTGGCTTGACCTTTGCACGTTTTAAACTCCTTACGGATCATTGCACTTACTGAGTAAGAACGTTGAATGCAGAGGCTTGGGTTTCCAGTGAATACTGATGAAATATTCATCAGCTTTTCCGGTATAGGACCAGTGAGCTGATTATACGAGACATCAAGCTGAAATAAACTAGGACTTTGAAGAACAGATAAAGGCCCTGTCAACTTATTGTTGGATATGTTGAGCTGTACGAGATCGGCAAGACTCCCCAGAAAGGCTGGAATCTCACCAGTGAATCCATTACCACTGAGGTCTAAGCTGTTCAGGTGCTTTAATAAGCCAAGAGAGGAAGGAATCTCGCCTCCAAAAGCATTTTGAGCTACCCGGAGATGTAATAGGCGGTCAAGCCCTGCCAAGAACGGAGTAATGGTTCCTGAAAACTGATTATCGCTGAGAACCAAAGTAGTCAACCTTTTCCAGCTGCTGAAACTCGGCGGAATAGAACCGTTCAATGAGTTGGACCCGACATCAAACTTCAGCATTCCCACACAGCCAGATAGATGAGAAGGCAGAGGACCTTCCAAGTGATTATGTGAAAGATACAACTCTCCTAGGTTTTGCAGATTTCCTAATTCTGGAGGTATCTTACCGGTAAGTTTGTTTCGAGAAAGGTCGACTGTTAGGAGTTTCTTGCAGCTTCCTAAGCTGCGCGGGATTGATCCTTCAAAGTTGTTGCCTTTGAAGTCCACATATTCAAGACTATGAGTCTCAGAAAACTCTGGAAGAACACCTGAAAGATTGTTTCCTCCAAGCCAGATCCTCTCGAGCGTCTTACACTGACCAACAGACGGTGGTACATTACCATGAAGGTGATTAGAACCGAAGTTAAAAACCCTCAACTTCTGTCCATGGCAGAGATTGGGAGGTATCTCCCCTGTAAATCTGTTACCGATAAGATCCACCACCTCTAAGCTTCTATTCACGCCCAAACTCATCGGTATCCCTCCATAAAAGCTGTTGTTAAACAGAGTAAGCTTCTTGAGATTCTTCAGCTCAGTAACTTCAACTGGTAGTTCTCCTGTGAGAGTGTTGTTTTGAACGAGAATCTGTGTCAGAGTCGGAATCTTCCACACGCTGATAGGAATCCCACCAGACAGCTTATTCTCGAAAAGCTCCAGGCTTTGTAGCTTCTTTAGCTTACCCAATGCAGAGGGTATCTCGCCCTGGAGCTGGTTTCCGTTCAGCTTCAAGGTATGTAAGTTGCTGCAGTTCCCGAGCTCAGGAGGGATATTCCCAGAGAGACGATTCTCTCCGAGTTGAATTTCAGTAACCTTTCTTAACATGCCCAAGGATGATGGAATGGTACCAGTCAAGTTACTTTTGATGATGAGTAAAGACTCAAGGTTACTGCAGTTGCCAATTTCTGGAGGAATACCACCTTCGAAATGATTGTAGGCCAGTTCCAATGTCAACAACTTTTTGCAGTTTCTTGAACCGAAACGAAGCCTTCCTCCAAGGGTGTTGTTACTGAGAAAAAGGTCGGTGAGATTCTCGAGCAGGTTGAGACTTTCCGGTAAAGAACCATTTAGCTTGTTCTTGTTCAGTTCAAGATATTCCAGCTTACTGCAGTTCCCAATAGACTCAGGGATGGGACCAGAGAGCTCATTATGAGACAACCTCAGATCCCAAAGCTCTTTCAACCCACCAAGACTTGCAGGAATCAGACCGGTAAGATTGTTCTTTTCAAGATTCAGCACTTCTAGCAAGGGAAGCTGGAACAAGGACCTAGGCAGCTCACCTTTGAAGAAGTTTGAGGTGAGATAAACAAGCCTCAAATTCTTCATGCTACCGAAACTGTCAGGAATCTCTCCGGAAAACCCGTTCTCAGACAAATCCAAGTAATCAAGTGAGGTACAGTTTCCTAAACTGGAAGGTAGAGAACCAGAGAAACTGTTGCCACTCAGATCAAGAGTGAGCAAGCTCTTGAGCTCCCCAATTTCAGAACCTAATTGCCCTGAAACCCCAGACGAACGCAGATTAAGAATCTCGACGTTACCTAAAGCATCACAAGTGACACCAAACCAGTTTTCACACGGAGTGGTTTCAGATGTGTTCTTCTTCCACGTGGAACTGAGTTGAGGTGGTACTTGGTCGAAGTGATTGAGAAGTGAAAGCAAAGCCAAACCTTCCGAGTTCAGACATGAGACAGAACCTAAACGGAAAGAGACAAAGAGAGAGCAAAGCAGAGTGATTCCGAGTAACCCAAGATTCATCATCTGTGTTGAAATCTCTCAAGAGACGTATCAAGACTGAGAAAGAGAAAAAGGTGAGAAGTTGAAACCCTCCTCAAAGCTCACTAAACCTGGACCCAGAACGAGAAAGAGAAGAAGAATAGGTGAGAACTTGGCTACTCTGACACCTCACCAACACTGAACCCAGAATGAGAAAGAGAGAATAAAAAGGGTGAGAACTTGATTTTGAAGGGGACTGAGAATAAGAACATATATATGATCGGAATCTATGGCGTTTATTTAAGAAAGGAGCAAGTTTGGTGAAAGCGCGCTTTTTCAATTGAACGTCGAAGTTTGTGGACTTAACTTTATTAATTCGCGACTTCGACGCTGTTTCGTCACCATATCTCCACTCGGAGACTGTCATATTTTATTCTTCTTCTTTGGGAAATTCGTTATTTGTTTTTATAATTTCCCACGTTTTTTGTTTTCTTATTTAAGTTATAGAAAGGCTTCTTGGGCCTTGATATTAGTTTTCTTTTGACATTTTGTCCTTATATGGTTTACTTTATTTGGTTAGGTTTTAATCTTCCAGTTGACAAAAGAAGAAAGGTCGAGCAACTCGACAAGGAAACACGTGGAAGGATCTCAACCATCGGAACTCCACTAATCACCACCGTCTCGACTTAGCCGACGTTGCCTCAAGACGCCACCGGAGCACCCCTTCTAGAACTTTGAAATGTCGGAGCTCAACAACCACAGAGCCTTCACCGACACCAACCCCGCAACCAAACACCGTTCTTCTCCGCTTTGTCATCACGCTGGGAAGATCCATCGAGTAAACGAGATCTCACCAGCTATCTACCACCTCAAACCCTAGACAAGCGCCTCAAGAACCACAGCTTTTCTTCTCTAAAAGCTTCTTCGTCATCACCGGAAAGCATCTCTCTTCCGCAATGATCAGACAATCACCCTTACGAACACCCTTACTGCAACTTATACACCCTCGAGACCGTAACCACAACCCAAAAGAGACCGGGTTCCACAACGACAACGTGGAGCTTTGCGAGCCTCCACTCTCCGTGGTCAAAAACCGGCGAAGGCAGAGCTGAAAAAGCCTCTCCTCCCCGGAAACAAGAGCCGGCGTCGATGGATCTGAGGAAGCCTCCATCTCCCGGAAAGAAGCCGGCGACGACAGATCTATGGTAGCCTCCGTGTCCCGGCAAACAGAACTGAACAAGCACGCCGCTCCATCTACAACCGGAGCCTCCATACAATAGCGTCGTCGCTCCAATTGCCGAGCCGCCGAAAACGGAACACGACGGAATCAGAGGTCGGACAAAGCGATCGTTGGAGGACGGCTTAGAGGGAACAAAGAAGGAACGAAACAAAAAAACGGGAAGGACTCCGGCGACGGCACGGACGCTCACGCGCCGGCCGTACGCCGGATCCAAAAACTAGATCTGAAAACGCTCTCCAACTATTTATCTGTCTCTTTATCTAAAGAAAATATTTTACGTTTTATAATTTTACTATTAAATTGTTGAAACATATTTTAGATAATTTTAAAACTTGTATGAGCAATCTCTAAACAACAACAATAAAAAGTCAGACCTGATCTTTTTTTGGACAATCTAAAAAAAACTCAGACTTGATCTAGAGATAAAATTTTGATCTTCCTTGGCAATAACAACATTGAAATAGTGAACCTCTCTCAACAGTATTATAAGTCTTATTAAACCACTTACATATTCTTATTTTGAATTATGCTTTCTATCGTGATTATAAAATGTAAGCATTCTAAGCGGGTGGTAGTAATTAAATAAAACAACCTGCTCGAGTCAACTTTCTTTTGAAACATTCAATCTTTATATATAAAAAAGAGTTTCATCTCTCCTCTTTGTGCCACATAGGATGCCAGCATGGAAATTAAGCTTCTCTCTGTGTGACACCTATGAAACTCCCCGTTTCATTTACTCTCTTCTGTGATATATTTGGGTTTTAGTTTTGTTGGGTTCCGTCTTATCTTCATTGAGCCCATATCAAAAAAATATCTTTGCCTAAATTAAACGCCCCGGCCCGTTTTCTATTTGGATTAGACGTGTGTTCATCTTTGCATCTCCAAAGCTTATGACGATTAAGGTTTCGGATTGATCTTTCATCTTCTTCTTCATGATATGAAATGATACCAGTTACAGAATTATCAACTTACAACCCTTCACTAATCTATCCCCCACAATCTCTAATCAATGTGATTCTTAATCTTCTAAGGCAGTGGATGTTCGACTATAAAAAGGTGAGTTTTCTTTCTTTTTTTTCAGCTTTTGCTTTTCTGATCTACAGCAACGAACTTCAGCTTGGTTTTTGTGGTTTCAGTGTCAGAAGAAAGAACAAGCACTCTTCGGTGGTGTGTTTTCAGGTTTGAATTTCTCCAGATTTTGTCTAAAAATTACCTCATCTTTGGAAACCTGCTCTTGATCTTATATAGATCTATGGACTGGCCAAGCCTTTAGATGAACAAGTGTTACCAGCATCAACCAATTAGGTTCGTACGTCTCTTCTTCGAATTGAGATCCCAAAGTATTTCTGCTATTCTTCTTTCACGTTCCTAATCTTAGTACTCATATCTCTCTCCATGGCTAACTCGAATTTGTTTTTTTCGACCTAAAGTCCGGCCAATGTTCAAAGGTTTTCGAGGCGAGGCTTCTGAGATTCTGGGAAGTTAGGAACGTTAAGTGTGGTGGAGAGCTAATGTGGATGGATTTGCTCATGGTGGATGTTAACTTGAGTCATTTCTCTGTTCTCATCTGTTTATCAATCGTTATTGATTAGTATTAGCTGTAGTCTTATTATTATTCACGGTGCGCGTTAGGCCGTTTTTGAATTTTGATACTGTTTCCGGTTAGCCGGATAGTGTTGTACGATTAATTGATTTAATTTTTTCCCCTTTTGTTGTTTATGTAAATAACTTCGTAGTTGGTCTGGTTTATTATTGATCATGATGATTGAAACAGTTGATTAGCACTGATGGATTCCTAACTATGTTTCAGGGGACCATGATGCAAGCTACTATCGGTGCTAGCCGTGTCCCACAACACCGTGAAAGACTCACTGCCGGGACAATGTTCTCCGTCAGTGAACAGAACTTCCTGCTCACTGATTTTTCGTTTTTGATCCTGTTCAACGAGTCCACCTCATTCGAAGAGCTAACTGAGCCTGTCTCTCCTTTGCCAGAGGAAGCATTCCGGTTCCGTACCCAGACGGAGCTGATTGGTTTAGCCAATACAAACACTCAGTTGCCAGGTATGTTGATCTAAGTTACACGTACGTCTTATATTGTTGGAATCAGTTTGATTGGTGTTCTTATTTGATGGATCATCGTCATCTCTTGCAATGTTAGGTTGATCTTTTTGGAATTTATAATTGTTTATTAGTTATTATGTTGCAAGAGGTTAACTATGAATATAATGGATTCTGGAAATGCAGACTTGAAAAAATATATAGATTTTTTTAAAAAAGCATTATGATACGTGTCTAATATGTTTGTTTCACGGTATAGGTCTGTCCACACATCAAAGGTGTTAAGGTTACACCTGTGGTCCCGAGTGGAGCTTCCACTTCTACGAGGCTCTTGAGCTCAGTGATGGGGGATCAGACTACCTTGAGAAGGATGTCTCTAAGGTGAGAAACTATATTATTAGTGAAAGAATTTTTATCCGATTTTTGTCATATCTGTTTTTTCTTATATCAATAGGCTGATGTCAATGTGAACTCGATCATTGGCAATGTGAACTCGATTGGAAAGGTGAGTCTCTCCTTGCTTTATGTGGTTCAGCAAATTTGTTTTTAAAGCTGTTTTTTTTTTGTGCCTCACATTTTTGTATTTTTTTTTCTTGCAGGATCCAACTCAACAGACTGCTATTGACAACTTCATGGTCTATGGACTGGTGGAACCCAAAATGAGTGGGGTTAATGCAAAATCAAAAGTTTATTCAAGGGATATTCATTTGTGTGTAGTTACTCAATAAAGAAAGATGATTAACCATCTTGGTTCTTCTTCTTGTGTAAGCTTGGAGCCAATGGTATCCTTGATGCGTGCAAACCTGAGGCTATTGTCAACGGCGTTCGTGTCTACAAAGCGAAGGTAGAAGAGCAACAGGGTAAAGACATAAGATTAGACGATGGGGGAGATAGGAAAACAATAATAATTATTAATGATTATTTTTACGTTTTTCATGACAGGATAATTTTGTAAATTTTAACCAAAAAAAAAGGGAAATAGTTCTGATTAACTTTCTGCCTTTTTTATGTAATTACTTGGCTAAATAATTGAGCCATTGTACTAAATTTTCAAGGTAATGAAATTTAAAAGTTGACAAAAAAAAGCCTTTTTACTTACTCCAACGGTTAATGTATTCTCAGTGATGTTGGTACAACATGTCTACACACTTCTATCTTTTGACTCAAGAAAGTTTTGATTAACTATTTTTAACTTGAGTCTACTTAAGAGCTAAAACCAATGTCTTTATAATTGCTTGGCTCTTTCAATAATTACAATCAATAAGAAAAAAGGATTATGCAACATTTTTTACGTGGCTCTCTCCGCTAAGTAACAGCAGAGGTTTCACATACAGAGTAAAGGTAATAGCAGAGCGCAATGAGAAGAGAAATACACACATGGATGCAGAGTTGGTTTTATAAGTTCTACGATTTTCTTTAGACTGAACCAATTGGTCAACCGAACAATTTATAACTAAGTCAGGTTCAAAAAAAAACAATTTAACTAAGTTTTACTAAAAAGGAATTTTTTGCATACCAAATTTCTTTATGAAATTAGCCAAAAATACATTTAACGTAAAGATACATTAACGTAAAGATACATTATCTTTTGAATATCAAAATCTGCATATCATGCTTTTAGAGTAATTATTGGTTTAAAAAAAATTTTGACATCAATTTGAAACTATTTTATTACTTTATATTATAGTAATAAACTATAAAAGAGAACAATCATAGTAATATACTCATTCACTGAATAGTTATTTTAGACATGATCTTTAATAAGCATATATATATATATATTAGTTAATTGTAATGAAAACGAAACTGAATAAAAATAATAATCAATAAAACAATGATTCTACTAATATAGAACAAAACATTTTAAAATATAAAAATATATTACAAAAGTAAAAAATATTTACTATACCAATTTAAATTAATTTACAGATAACCAAAATATTTTAAATTTGTTCTAATAATTTATTTACACGCCTGCCTGTAAGGCGGATTTTATGATTACTCACTCGGACATAAAGCTTTTATTTCATATTTACTTAAAACTCAAACTATATTAACATCATTCTTGCATTTTCTATGAGATTTACTAAAACATATAAGAACGTGCTTTGAATTTATATTCAAACATTGCAAAGTTTATATTTCATAAATTTACTAAGGCAGTTAAAATCCAAAATTCAGTGGTGTATAATTTAATTTGATTAGAAATTGATCACATTTAGGAATTCATAATTCCTGTCAGCCACTTGAAACAAAATTTATTGCACATAGCAGTTTTATAAATCACTAATTTTTCTATAAATTCTATTTCAACTATACAATCGCTCGAAAATTATTTCAAAATTTGTTCAACTCTAACACCCCGCCCGAAGGGCGGGCCAATCCTAGTTGTATATATTTTTCAGATTATTCGTTACATATTATAAATTTTTACTATACCGTTTTTAATAATTATGACATTTAATTAATTCGATATTCTTCATAAATATTTAAAATATAAAATATCTATATATCTATTTTACAGAAGAAAAAAAAACTAGAAGATCTTACTTTCATAAACGGATCTCAATCTTCTAAACTTTATTTTTAATCTATTCCACCAAACACAATCATTCATGTGCACGATGACATACTCTATAACCCATGTCGTCCTTAATTTAATTCATTTTACGCACATGGCAATACGAATTCAAAAGTCGAAACTAAGAAAAAATATTCTTTTATCCATTGACCGCTTCGAACTTATGTTGGTTGGTCGCCACGTTTGCACGCCCCGGGTCCCGAACGAATTTAATATGAACTTTTATAGTACGTTTTCGGTCACCAAACCCTGCTGAATAATAGTTGTTCGACAGTCGTCCATCTAGATAACAACAAATAAAATGTGAGCTTACAACAGAGGATTCACCCACGCCCAGGGGCGGATCTACAGTATCAGGTATGGGGGCACGTGCCCCCTACTACTTTATGAAACTTATTTAACAACCAAGGGACAGTTGGCTTCGGTAGAATAATTGGTAAAGCTGTGCCCAGTAAAGTCATTCTCTTCCCAGGTTCGAACCTACTTATAATAGTTCTTTTGACGCTCTTTTTATGTTTCTCTCTATACAATTTATTTGCTGTTTGATATGCATGTCTACTACTTTTACTGTATCTATCTTTACAGTTGTAACTTTTTTTGTCGTCTTATTTGTAACTTAAAATAGCATTTCCCCTACTTCTTCCTTTGTTTGTTTTTCTTTTCTATTTCTCTATTACATTTTATATATATTTATCTTTAGATTCCAAGTTTCTACGCCACATTTTAAGCACATTTCTTTGATAGACATTCACAAATGCTAGTAAATAAATAAAAACTTAAATGATCTGTTCATTAATTTATTTCATATTCTAGAGTTTAGTTCTGCCTTATGATATGATGACAAAAGAAGTTATGTATGATATTGATATATTATATATATATATATATATATGTAAACTGGATACTACTTTTCAAATTATTTTAAGTGCAACCGAATTATTGTGATTAACAACATTTGTGATGAAGTTTAAGAATTCTTAAAATTATTTTATAAAAAATCCTGAACTCTTTTTTTGAGAAATGACCTAAAAAGTTCCTGAGTTGAGAACATATTATTTTTCACAGTTTACAGATGATTATGTTTTATGATTTGTAGCTTACAATAAGTTTAACAGAGTATTATTTAATTTTAAATTAAATGAAATAAATTAATTATGTGCCCCCATCAAAAATCTGGCATGGATCCGCCACTGCCCACGCCTATACTTGAAGACTATGATTAAAGTCCTAATATGACCATCCAAATTCATTTTCTAGTTCCCAACTAACTCCGGGAAAACTAGAAAATCAAAGTTCAAGTTGAACGATATCATTCTAAAACCTAGACTCTAAACACACATTTCTTGGATATTCAAGAAACAAGAAAACATGACATGAACCTAAAGGATGAGACACTTACACATCCATAAGCATTCTAGTATCGCAGCCTTAAATAGGCATGTGATATATATTTTCACTCGCAGTAAGAGATTAAAACATCAAACCACATTCATAGCAAATTCATCCTGATGACAGTGTTGAAAATATTCGAAAAACGTGCTCTGCTTTCTGTAATGAAGTTTATTAAGAGTCTAATACACTAAGGTAAACAACAAGCCCAATGCAATATTTAGGAGCCTAAAGATGTGCTTATAAACCCGTTGCTTAGAGTTTTTGGGCTTCTACATTAACATGGCCTTGTTTTGTACCCTATTGTATCGCGCTCTAATAAACTTGTGAACTATAGATAAAAGAAAAAGTGATCATAATCCCGTTTATATAAGTTTCAAAAACACTGAAATTCAGACTAACCTGGTCGTCACTATAACTAATTGTATTTTATTATTACTGGATTTAGACTGGTTCAATCTTTTTCTACCGCTTGGGTTGAAAGTCTCCCTACACATGTATTCATTTAAAAGAAATTACGGAAGAAAACGATTGTTTTCTTGCTAAGAAAGAAAACGATTATTCTAAGCACAATGTTCTGAGCATCTCCTACTATAATACGGTGATTTATCATAAAGTTCTTGGCAGAAAGAAAACAATGTGAAAGCTGCAGATGGATTCACAGGATAATTAGGGAAACTAATTATTTTAGAAAGAGCACTAATTATATTTATACATATTCCCCCATCAAAGAAGAACAGTGGCAAAGCGCACCTCCACAACTAACCAATGATACGCCACATCATATTGTTACCGTCCACTCATATTCACTGGTCGAATAAAAGAATGTCACAGCCAGTAAGTCTAACAATAACCCTAATAACAAGACAAAAACATTATACAATAGTAATGGACATTAACTTATACGTAATTCCAATTCTATCCTTTTAGTGAGAGAGAGAGAGAGAAAAAGAGGAAGAAGGCGTATTTTCTTCTCTCGCTCCTCCATTTTCTACAGAGAGAGAGAGAGAGAGAGAGAGAATCGAAATTCCATTTTATTTTCTTGAGAAAGAGAGAGAGAGAGAGACGAAATCAATCAATCATCGATCAAAGTGATTCGAATCGATGAAGAAAGCTATGGAAAGGAATGTGTAATAGTGATGACGCGGATCTTCGACTCGGTGATTGATTAAAGATTTGGAAAGCTCAGATTTTCTCCAAGCTCGTCCGATTGTTTTTTTTATCTTCGCATTAAGAGAAAAAGAAAAATGAACGGTGGTGACGATGCTGCTGCTGCTTCCTCCGCCGCCGCCGCTACTAGTGGTCCTCCTCCTTCCTTAGAATGGAGATTCTCCCAGGTCTTCGGCGAGCGAACCGCCGGAGAAGAAGTCCATGAAGGTAATTACTATTGCTTACGAGGAGATGAGTTTTAGATCCGGAGGATATCTGAGGACTAGGGATTTGATTTTGTTGTTTTGGATGTGATTTGGAATGATTATTGCTGGTCTCTGATTGGACTTTTAGTGTTTAGATTTAGTTATGACTTATTTATCTAACGATTCTTTTTTGCATGAACTTTTTATTTCTCTGCTGCAGTTGACATTATTTCAGCTATTGAATTCGATAAGAGTGGAGACCATCTTGCAACTGGCGACCGTGGGGGACGAGTAGTTCTTTTTGAGAGGACGGATTCTAGAGATGTGCGTTCCCTTTTATTCTTCCGCGAGATTTACTTCAATCATCTTTTCAATAAAAGTGTTTTTGTTGCTATAATACATTCTTGTGCGATGTTGTTTTCAGCATGGTGGTGGATCCAGGAGGGATGCTGAGGAGATGGATTACTCAGCTAGGCATCCTGAGTTTCGTTATAAAACTGAGTTTCAGAGTCATGAACCTGAGGTACATTTAAAGATACCACCGGGTTTTTCACTTACGGATTAAGTGTGTTGCTACTGCTAGAAAATAATCTTGCTCTCCATTTTTTTTTTCAGTTTGACTATCTCAAGAGTTTGGAAATAGAGGAGAAAATTAACAAAATCAGATGGTGTCAGCCAGCTAATGGTGCATTGTTTCTGCTTTCCACAAATGATAAAACTATCAAATATTGGAAGGTGCGATATCTGGATGGCCTTCTATCTTGTTTCCAAATGTTACAAGTCTCAGTCTAAAATTGGTTATGCTTCCAAGACTCCATTAAAACGAGGTTGAATTGGTTTTTACCCCTCTATGCTTTTTTTTTATAATCAAACAGGTACAAGAGAAGAAGATCAAGAAAATTTCTGAAATGAATATTGATCCATCAACTGAGCGAGGTTCAAGCAGCCCTCTTCCAATAATTACTAATGGAGTACATGCCAATAAACCACAAGACTACCTGAGCGAGGGCTTTTCCTTCCCACCAGGAGGCATTCCATCTCTGCGTTTGCCTGTGGTACTTGTACACGATGCATTATTTTTCTTTCTTCTTTTGGTGTCAAATGGAGTTATAGATTCAGGATTCTGAAACTAAATGCATATAGATATCCAACCTGGCATGCTCGGAGCTTCTCTCCAGTAGGGATTGATCCAGTAATCTATTTGGTTGATTTGTACAAAGACTGGAAGGTTGTGCATGTTTTCATATTATTTGAGTTGTGAAATGTAGGGTATGACCTAGTTGTCGTTGTTTCCCTTTGTCGTAAGTATAGTTCAGTACCAAATTTTGTGACATGCATTGGTCAGTTGCTACTTGGCTAGGAATAATGGGTCGTTCTGCATATTTAATTTAGGTGACTAGCCTAGAGACAAGCCTTGCGGCGAGATGCCGAAGAGTTTATGCGCATGCTCATGATTACCATATTAATTCAATCTCAAATAGCAGGTAATCTTTTTCTGTAAGTTTTCGCATATGTTATACTCTTGATATCTTTTATACCACTTTTTACCGTTTTTCTCCTTGAATTTCCATCACGTGCTACCATTCTCATTATTTTGACGAACTTCGTTAATCTTAAATTTCAAAACTTGTACATACATGCCTTACAGTGCATTGATTTTTTTTTTTTTGCATTGCGATAATTTACCATTCCCTTAATCTTTGAAGCGATGGAGAAACCTTCATTTCGGCTGATGATCTGCGAGTAAATCTCTGGAATTTGGAAGTCAGCAACCAGAGTTTCAACATTGTTGATGTTAAGCCCACAAACATGGAGGATTTAACTGGTATGCTTTCTTCCATTATTTTGGTAGAAGTTATGACGTCCTTATTTGAACTTCTCTTCTTTTCACGTATACTTTATGAAACATTATGCTTGTTGAGCATGTTTTTGAATCTACTCGGTCTCTGCAGAGGTTATTACATCAGCTCAGTTTCATCCAATCCATTGTAATATGCTGGCATATAGCAGTTCAAAAGGCTCCATCCGTTTGATTGATATGCGGCAATCAGCTCTGTGTGATTCTCATACGAAATTGTAAGTTCTGTTCTCCTCATCCTTTTATCGAAAAGGGTAGTATTTTTCTGGATTGACTGAGCTAGTTGTGATTTGTGCTTAACTAAAATGAAATTCTAAGTAAGAAGAGGATATGAATAAGTAGGTAGCTATTAAATCTTTCTCTTATCTTGTCACGAATGACTTGGAAGTGAAGATTATTAGGCTTCAAGTTTCAGACCACTGACAATGGTTACTTCCCTTAACAGATTTGAAGAACCGGAAGCACCTGGTTCAAGATCATTTTTCACAGAGATAATTGCCTCAATTTCTGATATTAAATTCTCAAAAAATGGGAGATACATACTTAGTCGTGATTACATGACCCTCAAGGTTGGAAATCATTTGATTCCCTTGTCTATAGTTATTTTCTGATGGTAGGCCAAGATATGAATATCCCTCAGTTCTTTCTGATATCTGCCTTTTCTGATGTTTTAGCTGTGGGACATAAACATGGATTCTGGTCCAGTTGCATCTTACCAGGTTCATGAACACCTGAGACCAAGGGTAAGCTTTTTTCTGTTGGCATCTATTATTTGATAACTTTGTCTTGAAACTAACCACATTTTGTTTTCTCCGGTTGCAGCTATGTGATCTCTATGAAAATGACTCTATCTTTGATAAATTCGAGTGCTGTCTGAGTGGTGATGGATCGAGGGTAGCAACAGGCTCTTACAGGTTTGGTTGCTTGTCTTCCGGTCAATTCAATACTATAAGTATTATATCTTATATAAGAGACGAATAAGTGAAAAAGTTTATATGCGTGAAACCAGCAATCTCTTCCGCGTATTTGGAACGTCTCAAGGAAGTACTGAAGCTGCAACTTTGGAAGCTAGCAAAAACCCAATGAGGTAAATCGGAAAACAGAGAACATTGATAGTTAAACCTTAAGTCACTGAAGGTTATATTGATTAATTGCAAATCAATGGTTTACATTAGGAGGCAAATCCAGACACCTGCCAGATCTTCCAGATCTATGACAAGCGTGGTTAGACGAGGTTAGTGGTAGTGGCCACAGTAAAACACATTCAAGCTTTTGCTGTTTTCTTGTGGAGTGAAAAATTGTGTGTTTGGATGCAGGATCAGAGAGTCCTGGATCAGATGCGAACGGGAATGCACACGATTTCACAACTAAGTTGCTGCATATGGCTTGGCACCCAACAGAGAACTCAATTGCTTGTGCGGCAGCCAACAGCTTGTACATGTATTATGCATGATCTGGAGAAAGAAGAAGGAACCAGCTTGCTCCATTTAACTTTCCACTTTCTCTCTTTTCAAGCTATCTCTGTCTTTTTCTGTTGCTCTCTCGTTTAACAACCAAAGTGATTATGTAACCAGAAACATTGTAGTCGTAACAGAGGTATGCTGTGACCAAGACCAAGGCAGGAAGAGGCAACAGAATATTTGTCAGGAGTTAGAAGTTAAAACAAATGTTTGGTTGGGGGGAAGAACATAAGGAGATACCTTTTATACCAGAAGGGTGATTGTCTGAAAAGGAGAAACCTACTTAGGCTGTCTTTTTTTTCTTTTGGGTTGCAAATTTTTTATTTTATTTCTTAGATTCAATTATACTCTCCTAAGAAACAGCTTATGTTGTGTGGAATTTGTTTTTTAGTATGACAATGAGACGATGGGAGGGTTATGCTTCAAATTTGTTTATTGATTCTTTTGTCATATCTTCTTCTTGAACGTCTTATGGTCTCTATATGTCTCTCTTTCAATTGTATTTTAAGACACCCTTTTGTGTTTTTTTAACCACTACCCACAATAAAGCTATTTAGTATCAGTGTCTACTCTTTCTTCTGGCTTTTGGCAGAGACTATTGGATTTTGTGAATAGCTATTTAGTATGCAGGCAACTCTAGTTACACTAGTGACAATGCCTCTTTAATTATAGAGAACAATATATTAACTACACCTTCTCAAACAGTGTAGAGAGCAACGTAACACGGCCACGCGACGTTAGATAGAGGAAAGTAATTAACCCTTCACTAGTACATCGCGTGACGTACAAGTCATCATCCGTAAAAAAAGAAAAGGTCATCCCTATTGTGTATTTTCGTGGCGCTACAGAGTTGAACGAGGAATATTTATCTTTTCTCCGTCCCTAGTTTTTATATTACATAGTTATCTAAAGACGTGAGGAAGAGGAATAGAAGAAGCTTCTTTTAATTCGGATCTTCTGATGACAACGTCTGATAATTCGAGAACTATGTATATTATATAGCTAAGAGATATACACACATTACACATACAGTGGTGTGTTGTCATGTTAGGTGATCGACGGACGACGGCCAAATATTTTTTTTCATTTTAAAAATATTATCTTAATAGATACGATGAAGAGATCAGATTGATGAATATTGAAAGATGTGGCCACCAAAGAAAAGCTCTGATGATCCTCAACTCCAAGAATATGCCTCTTAATTAAGATTTGTCACTCAATATTCCTGCCAGCTTTCCTCCCCTACTCACTAGTGCCTTCTGATGCACTTTCCATATTTTTCACACTTTTATTTTATGTACGTCTCCTTTTATAAATGATAAATTCAATATTCATAGGCTTAATCCAACCGATTATTAATTTTGTGGTTTGAACTTTATTAGTAAAGTGACCTAATCGATAAAGCCACTACCCATGCATATACTCTTTTCTCTGTTAAATTTTTTTATCGATATAGAACAAAATGCTTCTGCCAAAGAGAAAAAAAAATGTCAATTTTGAAAAATATGACATCAAAATTTAAATAGTTGAGAAAATTTCATCAAACTAATAGTCTAATACACACACATGAACAAATGAAACCCCTCAATAACGAAACATTTTACTCTTACCCAAAATAATTAATATATTTACCAAGGTTTGTTTTTTGGTCAAATATATACCAATGTTATTATTATTTGGCAGCAAATATATAGTATAGATATGTTATTGTTGGTTGAGTTTTTCCTCAGACTCTTTTTGTAAATAAAGAACTTCTATTTAGTACAGTTAAGATGTTATAAAAAAAGAACTTCTATTTAGTAATAAAAAACTTTATTTTAGTAAATAAAGATAGAGAAACGGATTAGTAGATGGAGGGGGATGTATTAAATCTGAAATTTGAAGTGATTTGATTTATAGTGAGTTTGTAGGTGATTGCAGTAGAATTGAAAAATTTGGAGTGATTTTGTTAAAACACTCTAGAATCTCATCTAAAACAGTGAGATTTGGATTTTGATTTTTATAACTAAAGAACTCTCCTAAAACACTCTAGAAACATTTAAAGTACTCTGAAATCTCTAACTTAAATTTTGTTCAATAACAGTAGATTTCAGAGTGTTTTGTGAAATGACAAGTTCAATAACACTGGATTTTAAAGTGTTTTTTAAAATTCATGTTTGAATAACAGTGGATTTGTCATTTTAACACAAATCACTTCAAACTCTTAGTTGAATACACCCCCCGGAATATTCTTTTATCTCATGCCCGGGTCTTCTCAACTGCCTAAAATCTAGCTATATGCTATTATTTGAGAAGTGATTTGGCTTATGTGTCACATTCTCCATAATTTTAGGTAATTTTGCTTATTTATCATGTTTTCCATAGTTTTAGGTAATTTACTTATTTATTATGTTTTAAATAATTTTAATTTTGATTATTTGTCATATTTTCATAGGTTATTTATATATATGTCATGTTTTTAGTAATTTTAATTGCTAATTTTTTTATTTTTCGTATTTTTGAATAATTTTATGTGATAATTTTAGTTTTACTTACTTGTCATATTTTTCATGATTTTATGATATTTTACTTATTTGTCATGTTTTGCTATTTTTAAATGCTTATTTGTCATATTTTATTATTTAGACTGAGTCATTAAATTTAATACGTAACTTTTGAATTGTATTTTTTAGATATTTTAGTGATTATTTAAAAAGTATTTTAATTATATTCAAAGATAATAATTATTAAGATGATTACTTTTAAAATACTAAATCGTTTAATATTTTTTATTCTAAGAATAAAGCTTACTTCACTTTTATGCCACCAAATTATCTCGCCAATCAAAAATAGCTAAATAATTTGATCCATTCACATCAAAATCAAGATGTTTGATGTTTGGAATCTATATTATGCATAATACATTGTTTTTGTGAATTTGAATTTAGGGGTGATGAGGTAAAAAATACAATCTCTTGCCATTAAAAACTAAAAAAAATCAGCTTCTACAAGATAAATATAATTTATTAATTTTAGTTTATACAGTTTTACTTAAATAGAAATATGTTTTTAACTATTATTTCTTTTGTTAAGATAGTGTCACTATAAATTCAGATGAAGAGAAAAAATTCTTACAAAATGCAATTAAGACTGATGTAGAAGAGTTTGATTTCACAAATTTCACTGACAATTGATAATGGTTTATTTTGTAGATTTATCTTTTATGTTAATTTAAAGTATTAATAAAACTTTATTATATTATTATGATAATATATTTTACATATGTAATAACAAAAATTATATCTTCTGATTAATTTAATATTTGAAATTCATTAAATAATTTAGATTTTTTTAAAATTATTAAAATTTGAATTAGTTGAAAATATATTATTCCGCACAAGTGTGCAGACTACCGTCTAGTTATACGTAAATGAAAACTTTTAACAAGCCGATCTTGTTTCTTGGGTCAATCTAAAATAATAAATAACCCCACAAAATAAACTAAGAGCCGTCAACACCGTTTGATCAGCACACCTAGTCATTTTTGACCTACAACGTCATCGGATCCAACGGTTACTAAAAATAAGAAGCAAATTCCAATTCTTCTACGCATACGCGCAATGTAATATTCCAAAGGCATCTTCCGAGAAAAAACCCTATTCGTATCTCTTTTTTTTTGAGAAAAAAAACCCTATTCGTATCTCTCTTCCTCTTGTATATAAATCACACTCATCTTCCTCTACATTCCATAACAATCATACGTAAAATATACAACGTTTTTCCACAAGATTCTTGTTCAGCTTTCTCCGACAGATGGCTAGCAAGAACAGCATTGTCATCGTATTCGATTTCGACAAGACGATCATCGATGTGGACAGCGATAATTGGGTCGTCGATGAACTTGGATTCACTGATTTGTTCGACCAGCTTCTTCCCACTATGCCTTGGAACTCTCTCATGGTTTGTTTAAACTCTATGTCTAACTCGATCTCCTGTCCGAGATTTTAACCCAATCCCTAAAGCAATATATTTTGTTTTTACATAACAGGATCGGATTATGAAGGAGCTTCATGATCATGGCAAAACCATTGAAGAAATCAAACAAGTCTTGAGAAGAATCCCTATTCATCCTCGTGTCATCCCTGCCATCAAAGCCGCTCATGCTTTAGGGTAATTCCACATTTTAATTCCGTTCGATTCAACTTTGGTTAAGGAAAAGACACGAACATGGTTCATTTATAACTTTTAAGGTTTGGTAATTTTCCAGGTGCGAGCTGAGAATAGTGAGCGACGCGAACACGTTATTCATCGAAACGATCCTTGAACATCTCGGGATTCGTGCGTATTTCTCTGAGATTAATACAAACCCTGGACTTGTAGATGAACAAGGAAGGTTAATAATCTTTCCTTACCATGATTTGACCAAATCTTCCCACGGTTGCTCTCGTTGCCCTCCTAACATGTGCAAGGTATAATTTATATGCACTAGTTACAATTAATATGTCGTGTGTTATACAAATACGCTTGTGTGCGTTTCTATAACTTTTTTGTCAACTTTCTACAATTAATTATGGGAAGACGATCTATTTACCCACGAGAAGTATCATATAGCACCAGTATCATATAGCACCAGTATCAAAACTTTCTACAATTAATTATGGTAGACATCTGATGTTATATGATACTTCTCGTGGGGAAATATATCGTCTTCCCATTAATTAATGGTTTGAATTTTTATGTTTATAGGGTTTGATAATTGAGAGGATTCAAGCTTCTTTTACTATAGAAGAAAACACGATGAAGATGATCTATCTTGGAGATGGTGCTGGTGACTATTGTCCGAGTCTAAGACTCAAAGCTGAAGATTACATGATGCCAAGAAAGAATTTCCCGGTTTGGGATTTAATAAGTCAAAACCCGTCCTTGGTTAAGGCTACGGTTAGAGACTGGACCGATGGTGAAGCTATGGAAATAATACTAATGGGAACGATCAACGAGATTATATCATCAGAAGACGAAGACAAAGATACGGAGAAGATGGTGAGCTCTGATCATTGCAAGATATCTGTTGGAATGGTTCACGAGCCTTTGGTGCCTCTTGCTCTTCAAGTTCCCCTTAATCTCGTTAAGTGATTGATGAAGGGAACGAGGAATCTTTCGAATATAGTATTATATTTCTCATGTACTCGAGAATATTTGTATAAGATACCTAAAGTTGAATGGTTCATGCACGTACATGGTTGGATTGATATATTGATGTAACTCTCTTGAAAGCTTAGCGGGCCTTACGTCGGAATCTTAATAGACTCACGTATTACGAATGTATTCAAGCTGTGTAGCCTCTTTCAAATTTTGTCGGTTAATCAAAAGCTCATGGTTCAAATCTTCACGGCTATGACCGCTAAACTTTAGTTGTTATAGAGAAAATCTATATTTGAAATGAGTTTTACTAGGACGAATATTCAATATGCATGGGACACCACCATTGTTTTGTTGTGTTTCTATAACAACTCGGTATATGGTAACATATGTAAAAAAAAAGTTGTTTATTTTGGTTAATATGTCATTAAGGCTGTAACTGGTAAATTAAAATGGAATCAAAGGAATAAAAATAAATGGAATTTAGGGAATGGAATACTGCAGAAAGTGGAATGGAATGCATTCCATTCATTCATAAACAAATTTGTTATGGAATAGTTTCATTTGTATTTTGTCTAATTATTTTTGGAATTGGTGGAATGACTATTTCATTCCATTCATAGCAAATGGTAAAAAAAAATTTGGAATTAATGGAATCAACTATTCCACATCGTTTCATTCCAAAATATGACAATCCAGTTGCACCCTAAATGATATTTTATATTTTCAGTCACTTGTCTACGTATGAGCGGCCAGTGTGATAACCTACTGGCAGGGACGGTTGAAGCTTTACATTTTTTCTTGTTTTAATATTCTAGTCATCATAGATAAAAAAAAAATCTAGGCATCAGAACGGACATAGAATAGAAAACAAACAAACAATAAAAGCTAATAAACAATGGTAACACTAAGATTTTAGTGACGATAGATTTGAAAAACCTTAAAGCAAATAACATAGTGTGATATAGTCTAGCAAATGAAGATCGTTTTATACTTGCGGAATTAAAGGACTGGTTTCATCTTCGTTTTGGTACATGTCTTCGGTTTTCCTAACAGCTGCGTGTAACAATACAACCACCACGCCTACCACAACGGCCACGGCAATATTGAGCTTTGCATCGGTTAAGAAAAGGACCGAGAGCGTGAGCACAGACATGACGATAAGGACGACACGGTGGTCGATCTCGCGGTCGAATACAGTGAGCGGTTCGTCGCGGAGGAAGTAGAGGAACATCCACGCACCGATAAGGGCCAGTAGGATAAGGAGGGCGAAGGGTTTCCATATCAAACTGAGGAACACGGAGAAGAGGACGACGATTGTGTAGTTGGTTTGGAAGTAGACGATGTTGGTTTTGATTCTGGTGATCACTGAGGCTATCTTACGCGGGAAGTGGAAGGAGCGTAGGTCGAGCATTTGCTTCCATGGACGGCGCGTGGCTAGACCGGGTCTTACGTGGTGGTGGTTGTTGTTGGTGCGTGTGATGTACTCGAGTTTTGGGGCTAGGTCGTTAGCTGCCGTCGGATTTGTACCGTATATTGTTGTCATGTTGGTTCTACTCTTTTGTGAAGAGAAAGCTGTGGAATGGAGAGGTTATATAAAGTTTTAAATTTTTATAAATATAATAAAAATAAGGAGCTATACAAAAAGATGTGAAATGTGGGATGCGTTAAAAATAAGTCAAATAACCAATAACAGTATAATACACTAATAAAATACCACTTAAGAAGGACTTATATTTTGAACTGATTTTGATGGCTGAGAGCCTTCTTAGGATTTGATGAATTCACCAACATAACTGTTATTAGAGTTCATTTTCTAATAGAGTTTTGTTTTTTTGTTTTTTGTATATAACTTTATTGATGAGAAACATCCCACATCGGTAATATGAGAAATAATCTACTACTATATAAAGGGTTAGGGCCCATCCACTAATTGCCAATTGGTTTTAAGTTGGAAGCCCATAATATAACCCGAATCTAACATGGTATCAGAGCGATAAGATCCTTTGACCTAATTTACTTCTACTACTACTATACCGATGTTGGGCCCTCTGTGGATGTTATTCCCACATTGTCCACGCTTCAGACCTAGATGTCTGAGCGTGAGGGAGGGTATTGATGAGAAACATCCCACATCGGTAATATGAAAAATAATCTACTACTATATAAAGGGTTAGGACCCATCCACTAATTGCCAATTGGTTTTAAGTTGGAAGCCCATAATATAACCCGAATCTAACAAACTTGTCTTAACTTTTAAATTATGTAATTCGCAACTGATTTGTTATTACGGTGATCATGCTATCATGATTCTTGATATAGTTTATAGTCTCAGACACTGTAATAGCTTGCTGATTAGTGATCATAATTGACAATCGTCTTTAGTAGATGAAATGTCACGGAAAAAAAGTTATAGCAAAGGCAACACTCTTAAAACGACGTACGCCCCACAATAAAATAAACATACAACTGTCTCGTAACAAAACGACAGGTGAAAAGTGCCACGGGGGACAATAACAGGGTACGCTGGCATTGTCTCAATTTATAAAGTGAAAAGAGGTGATATCCAGTGAAAACAAACCACATGGGACTGTATAGTAAGAACAGAACGAGGAGAAAACTGCAAGTCATGAAAAGCCAGGCCAGAAAGAGTTGAGACTTGCCGATTTACTTTCTTTTTCTTTTGCATTATTGAACATTCAAAAAAATGAATATGCATGGATCATTTATGGCCACCACTCCTCCAACTTGAAACCTTGATTTTCTTGTAAGTTCCAACTTGAAACCTTGATATAATTTTGTTATTGAACAATAACAAACAGTTGATTATAATGAAGGATGGTATGCTAGTTAATTATGATGTTTCAATGATGGACATATTGTACCTGGATGAGAGGTTCTCAATGTTTTTTGTGGGTCGAAAGGGATTAGGAATCAAGATCATCACTGAATAAGAACTAGCTAAATCTATGGGTCTTAAGCGATGATTAGTCCTTGGACCTAAAATCCTTTGAATCACACCTTAGTTATTAAAAAGCTAAATTTAGATGATTATAAATATATCATTTTATAATGGCGATTAAGTGAATGAATACAAGGAAACAGTTTTCATCAGGCCAACATCATGTTCTTTGTATGCATTTCGTCACGTCTTCTTGCGAGACGTGATTCAAGTGCAAAACCCAACAATAACAACGATCATGATGGTAAGGCTATTATATTTGTTGAGGATAGTCTAACGATAGTGATAGTAGTACTACCAGGCCATGTTGGTCAAAAATCAAAGCCAATAAGAATTTAGCAAAATGTTGATGAAAATTAATATCAAATGCCTATAAAATTAGACAACTATTAATCATATATTAGACTCAAATTTTCCCATAAAAAACAAAAGCAGTCAACTTGTTAAAGTACGATTAATTAGAAAATTTTGCTAAACGCAGTCAAACGTACTCTATATTTTGTTCTCTTATGTATTTAGTTTTAGTTTACATTTGATTACTTAAATTTTATTAAGTATGATTTATTGATAATATGATTTTAAAACATATGAAAACACTGTTAAATTAAAAAAAAAATTCTTTATGTCTTTTTACAAAAATTGAAGACAGTTTTTTACAAAAAAAATATGTTTTAAATAGTGAAAATAACAAATATAATATTATAATTAATTATGTCGAGAATCTTAAAAACTCAAAACGCCATATAAGCCTATTAGAACTTTGGATATCGACAAGTGATAATAGAGACAGAGTCTTTGGAGATATCAAAAATGATCAGTGGAGAAGAAGTTCTTTAGCCCAAGCTCAAGCCGATGATACAAGACATCTCTAATTCATTGGCTTAACCCAACATACAAGGTGGAGGTTGTTACTAGGAGTGGTATAATAAAGTAGCTGATAGGATAGCAAAAAAGTCTTTGACATTTCTGTCTCACGTTCACAAGTTTGTATTTTATTCAGCCTTTCTGGTTAAGTTCACTGTTGGAGGTTGATTGGCCTTTGCATGGATGATTTTGTTGGTTAATGAAGAGTAGTTGTTGAGCCAAGAAAAAAAAGAACTGACCCGGACTTTAGAATATAGCTCTAAAATATTTTCAAACTAGGCGGATCCGACATATGCTTTGCAGGTTTTGTACCAGACCTTCCAAGTCGACATCCCTACAAATAAATCCTTGAAATAATAATCTATGCAAGTAGCAATTACATATTTATACTAGTAAACTCAGTCAATAAAGTTGAAATTAAACAATAAATCAACCTTAAGACTAATAATAATACTTGGTCGTAGAGTTTACAAGACAAACGAAACTTAGAAAGTGCAGTGATCCTTTAAGACCTGCCTGGCGAGATCAAATGCTCCACTGTGCTTAAATATCAAATGCATATTGTGAGCAGCCTCTTTGCGTAGGTCACAGTTAACAGGTTTACGCTCTTCCGCAACATTCGGATCTTCGTTTGGGAGTTTCGGCATTGGATACTCTTTCTCGTAGATCGCTAAAACCTTCTCGTAGTACGAAGCCGCAAGAGTCACAAGACCTACGTGATGATACGCCCGAGCAACGTTATACAACGCCTCTTGACTGTTACTGCAGATTCTTATGTTGTTGTATAGAAACGCAAAGCCTTGAGCTAGACACTCATGCCGGTTCTTGAGTCGGAAACCGAGGGCTAAGTTGATTAAAGCAGCTCCTGTAAAAGAAGATATAAGATATGAAACACTTTTATCTAATTGATTAGCTAACTCGTGAAAGCGAAGGAGAGAAGTATATAGATACAATGCTTACCTACGCAGAGGTTTATTAAAGGGCTATCTGGCATTAGTTTATATGCTTCAAGGTATTCTCTTGCAGCATCTTGATGTCGGCTTGTCACGGTGAAATGATGACCAGCGATCAGAATAGGCGGTACACAATCTCTGTACTTGCTTCTTAAGTGATGCATGAACTTAGCTTCACTCGATGCTCTTTTCCCTAGTCTGCGGATACTTATACGATAATTTAATAATACTGCAAACAGAAAACCAGGTCGACAACACTTTCCAAGTGAAATGAAATGCCACTCTGTGTGTACCTTGAAATGACTTTGTAATAGCAGTTCCAGGCATTTAAACGATATGGATGTTGCTGAATGACAGATCTAACACAGTCAAACCACTGCTTTGGATCCATAGTATCACACGATATTTCTGTAAACATCAAAAGAAGAAACCGGTGTTAACCATAAACCCACCGAAGACTTAACTATAAGCCTTGAAGAAAAATGGATATCAAGGTTGGGGTTATAGGAGATTACTAGCTCCGAGTGACTGAAGCTCTTTTTTCTTCTCAACAGGCAGCATTTTGGCGTCCAATCTACGAGCCAGGTTAACAATCTCCAGAGCTTCCCAAAACCTTTGCAGGGATGCCAATGCCTTGCACAACTACAAGACATGCAGTTTTAAGGAGTCATGACAAACATAAAGGAGGACGGTATCAAGGAAGTTATACGGTCATACGCAACAATATAAAATATGTAGAAGGGAACGGTCAATTACATCTACAAAGAGACGGTGATACTCTTCATCCTTCATAGCTTCTTCCTGAGTACAGAAGTCAAAAGTATAACCGCGGTCAACATAAAAGGCAAAAGCATTTAAAGTAATTAAAACAAAGAGGACATAACCGCCAGGCATGTTGTGTCACCCACAATACGTAACTAAATTTGAGTAGGTTGAAACACAAATGTCTTGTGGTACAAGTTTTTATCAGGTAAGATTATGTGCACATAGATAGATACCTCAGATTCAGAGCAGATATCTTCGTTTTGAGCTTCGATAGCAGCCCGGTCTCTGATTCTTTTTGTTTCATTTAATGTTGCCCTGATTTTGCGCCACTTTTTGGGTCCGCCTCTCAACCTATCTCAACATGTTTAGGAACAAAGGTTACTAATAATGCCCAGACAGAAACAGCAAGTTTTAAAAGACTGTAATGGATGTATTTTTTTATACTCACTCGGAAGCTTGAGGATCTCTAGGACGTCGGCGTCTTCTATTTCTTTGAAGCTCCGAAAGTTCCGATCGTTTTCTTTTCCCCTTTACCTAAACGTTTCCATGAGGCCGATGCAAGTATAGTGTAAGGTGCCAGCATACAAAATATTTATATCAAACTACAGTCTGCTGATTTTAAATGAAAGAACCCTAACAAAATGCTAGATGTTATCAATTACTTTAGCATATTTATAATATGAAACTTTGAATACAGAGTTATTACCGTCCGCCGCCAAACCCACTTAAGAACCAACTGCAATGCTGTATTGGCAAATTCCTCAAGCATTCCCTCTGAATGATAGATCTGACAAAGATGCATCCTGATCTTTTTCTTCTTCCACCATGCCTTCTGTTTAGTAGTATCAAGATCTACGCTTACAGAAAAGAACCATTGTTAGCAAAACTGATATCTTTATGACAAAACAGTTGGATGCGAGCCGCCTAACAAACATTAGGAAGGAAAAGAAACAGGCGATAACACAAATCATTACTTGTATAAAGTTTTCCATCAAATCTGTCAAAAGTGATATTTAATAAGGTTTTGTAACATGCAGGTAAACTAAGCACTCGCTTATAGACAATACGGCCAAAGAAAATGATTTTCTTTTCCTGCTGACCTGGATTTTCCGGAGGAGAGAGCACTGATATAGCTTCATCTCGTTTGCCATCTTCTAGGAGAAGTGAAGCCAGAGTTATGCGAGCATCAATTGGATCACTGAGTTCATTCAAAGCTGAGGGAATTTTCAGTTAGCAACAAATGGGAAAAAGCAAACGAACAAACCGAAAATACAGTGAATAATAAGATTTTAATTTGCAAGACACTGAAAAATCATAAAAGATATGAGTTTGGAGACCTTCACAAAACATCCCATTTAATTAATTACGAACAGAACATGGTGTAGTTGCATCTCTATTATTCACAAGAAGGGGATATGCAGAAAGATACATATGCACAACTAAGTCAACCTCTTTGAAAGTACCTTTATAATAGAAAATGATAGCCTGTTCTCGTTTTGCCAACGACATATAACAGCGAGCAACTTTCACAAGCAAATCGCCATTCTACAAGGAAAACCAGAACTAAGTTACCTAAGGGACGAAGAAAAAGTTGTAAGAGAAGAAACAACCCGAGTACAACAGCATATCAACTTACATTCACAGTATCATTATCGGTAGAGGTCCCAAGCGAGATTACAGAAGATTCCTTCACAGTATCATTGACTGCTAACAAATAGTATTTGAGAGCAGAGTGAAAATTCCCAATGTTTGTTAGCTCATCAGCTAGAATTATGACGAGATCTGGCCGTTCAGATACAGCCTCCCGTGGTAGAATACTTAAAACAATCTGCAGATGCGGCAAGCAACATCATTCACAAGAGAAGGTACATTCAACATTTTGAAACGAGAAACCCCCTACATAAAGGGACCGCAAATCATACTAAAGATCATAGCATAACAGAACTGTCACTCTTCATCTTTCCCAAATCTTGTTATCCATCTATTAAATAACTTGAAGAGTGTATAGCTTTAAGGCAATCATTGGGATAAAAGATTAGCAGGTTTATTCATAATGTAAGATACACAAACCTCAGCTTGCTCCATTTCTTCGAGGCGAACATGACAGATGGCTTGTCTGATTTTTAAGCTGGACGGCAGTTCTTTCCCTGGATTGTAGATTTGGCGCACATCATGAATATACTTAAGAGCTCTATCATACGCATTAATTTGCATCAAAACAAAAGCCAGTAGATCCAAGATATCGGGCTTCACTTCAGATGGATGAGATTTTATATGATCCTCTAACATGTTTGCTGCTCGTTCACCCTCGCCGCATCTTAGAAAATACTGAGAAAACCAAATAAGCGGAAATAAGTTGGCATAACCATTTTGTCTTTTTTTTTCTGGAGCAACGAGAATATATTTCAACTCATTCAGTATCTATACCTTTGCCCCCCACTTGAGTGGCTCAATTTTCTCAGGTTCCCGACGAAATATTTGCTCACAGGTTTCAGCAGCCTCTTTATATCTTCCAGCATTTAGGCAGAGGCTTACATATTGATATTTCAAAGGGATGTTCTCTGGATCAGCTTGTACTGCTTTGGAAGCATAATTCCTCGCTAACAACATGTCTCCTTCTTCCCTGAAATCAAATTAATTTTTGTTAGTTAGCTTGGCACTGTCAAAAAAAATAAAAATTCTATACAGTAAAACAGAACAGTTTCCCTGCCTGCTTCCCGCGTTTTCGTTCTACACTTTTCAATATGAACATTAAATTCTTGCTACTATTACTTGCAAGCATATAGTAGTAACATCTTTTTTTCCGTACAAGATGAAGACTGGCATGATTCATTGAACAAAGAGAACTTACTTGGCCCTCTCGTAAAGCAACACCCAAAAAGGTGATTTTGGACCTTTTATATTTGCAGCAATCTTCAATGCTTCAGTAGCCGATGAGTCGGTCTTACCAAGTTTCTCAGATACACGACATAGGAGATAATACGGTTGATCGAAGGTTGGTGCTTCCTTAATAATCTCTAATAAAACAGGTAAAGCCTGGAAGAAAGTAAAACAACATAAATCAAGATCAGTCCACAAATATAAAACAAATCTGACACACGCACTATTTTGAAAAGAAAAAAAACACAGCAGTTTCTGAAATGTAATAGTCAAAACGGTATTGTGGTAGAGAAAAAACCAGTTTACTTTATTCAGGAAATTGTGAAATGTGTTACTGAGCCACGCTATCACAGAAAATAAACACTTGATCTGGATTACCTACCTCACTGTTTTTATCATCCGTGTAAAGAAAAAGAGCCTCACCCCACCTCTTACGAATTTCAGGTGGAATTTCTTTATTTGACCCCTTTCTTCTACCCCTTTTTTTATTCTGCAGAAGTATATATACATATATGTGAATTGTTTTTTTAAAAGTTAATGCTAAATAATAGACAAAAGGTCAAAGTTCTTGCTGCAAGAGACGGACTGAAGACACGGTGTAATACAAGTTAACTCGTGAAATATTTTTTTTAGAAAAAAGAAGCTGAACTAGGAAACGCACCTTCCTTTTCCTTCTTCGGCGGCCAGAATTGAAGAGGTCCTCAAATTCCTTCTCCCCCGAGGTGCTGTTAATAGCATCATAAGCTCTCTTTTCTGAACCATCACTGTCACATTCACAAAAAAAAAAAATCAACTTCAAAGATATATAATGGAATGTATTTTTCATTTGACCAAGAACGGGATGTTCATGTTCGAATTACAATTGAATTACTTAAAGGGAGAATTTAAACAATTTAATCATTGCACAATCACAGAAACTCAAGTGAGTCAAAGTTATTGTCACTCACTGCATCTTACTTAAAAATAAATAAAGAAAAGGATATTGTGAGAAAAAAAACTAACCGTTGGGAATCAGCAAGTGCTTTGCGTTTCTTGTCAGCCAAAGCTTCATATTCAAGACGCTCTAAAGTGGTTGGGATTCCACTTACAGCTTCAGACTCATCCCCTTCTTCTTCTGACTCATCTCCCTCATCATCATCATCATCATCATCATCATCATCGTCTACCTGGCCTCCTTCATCACTGTTATCGTCTTCATCATCATCATAGTTATCACCACTACCATCTACTTCCACATTGCTTGGACCTACTCCTAACACAGAAAACGATTTTTCCTCGTCTTCTCCCACCACCACACCCTTTCCCTTATCTTCCATAAGGAAACCACAAAAGAAGTCTCCTTTTGGATATTCACTTCCCTCAAGCTTACACTAATCTACAATATTTTCAGGGACGAACGAATCAAAAAGTCGAAATCTTTCTGCTTAATAGACTCTGTGAAACCAAACAGATTCAATTGCCCGAGGAACAAAAAGGATCAGAAACAAACACTACGACGACACAAGTCGAAAGCAAGAGCCCTGAGAAGTTTTCATGAAATTGAGGAAAATCGTTACTTGAAAATCGGGTTGCTCACGCGGCGTAGGGGACGACGGAAACGAGAGAAGTTGCGACGGAGTTGCTGCAGAGCCCCTCCTTCCTTCTTCACGATGTTTCAAAGAGGAGGAAGGTCAAAAGGTCTTCTATCTAAACCAATCTCTCAATCGAATCGAGAACCGGCCGGTTCTGTCTTGTTTGATTTAGATGGAAAACGATGTCGTTTTCGTGAAAAGAATTAACCCGGTCCTTACAGGGCTCGTAACTATCAAAGCCTCTCAACATATGAGTCCTGTTCTAAAACTCGGCTTTTGAAAAAACAACAGTATATTAAGGCATGAAATGTTTGGAAACGACAATTTCTTCACAGATCCATCATGTTACAGTGCTAGCAACAAAGAAACGAAATTAAATCAAAGGGAATCGTGAAAAAAAAAACGTTTATTTGTGTTGGAGAAGATGAAAAACGGTTGTTAAGTTTAGAGAAAGAAGGAGATGACAATGAAGATGAATTTTTTTTACGATTATGCCATTAACGAGAGAAAAAACAATAAAAAAAGAGAAAAATGGGCTTGAGAACGGTCAAACATAAGTTTTGCGTATCCTTAATCTTTGTGTAAGAAAATCCACCACCATCTAAAGAGTTAGAAGTTGATTCCAAGATGGTGGTGGATTTTCTTACGACAAAGATTAAGGATACGCATCCACTATCATTCCAAGTGCGATTGTGCCATGGTTTCTTAAACATGACTAGATAGTCCAGATTGTTTATGTGTATAGGAAAATAAACTGCTTAGTTGACGGGTTGACTAATCTTGCATTTTCTCTGCCATTTGGTTTTCATAGTTTTGATGTTGTTCCGATTGAATTTGTTGATCTGTTGCACGATGATGTTGTTAGACCTTCTCGGCCACAACTGGCTCGATTGTAGTTTGAAATTTGTTTTTTGAATAAAGTTGGGAGATCTCTCCCATATTCCTACCAAAAAAACAACACTCGTTCTTTGTAGGCAAGTTTTTCTTTATTATCCAAATATTATCAAAAAATTGAAAAAAAATACTCAAAACTAGACGCAGATTAAGCGGCGAATAATCTCCGATTTGCTTGCAACTCGCTATGTTCGGTCGGACCGAACGTCTGAGTCGCACCTAACGTAGTTTCGAACAAAGATATAACAAATCAAAACCAATCATATATTAAATGGGCTAGGCCAGCCAAGCTCTGCCAGTTCCAATACTTCGGTTAAAAACGGTTTGGTTGCTTCGATATTGGAAAAATGTGGCCGAATTGAACCGAACAATTTTTCAATTCGGTTTGTGAGTTTTTTGCCAAACTTTACCAACTTATATAATCTCCATACATCTCTACTATATAAAAGGGACTAATTTAAAGGTTCATGAGCTATGGCACCTAGAAAAAATATTCCCACCCAATCAAACTTACCCCTCATCATAATTTGCCATGTAACCTTCTTAATTGCGTTGAGACAGTATTGGACGTCTATTTTGGTAGTCACATTTTAAATTTTACAGGCTTTTTATGTTGCAGTGACCCATGATGAAACCCAAAATATATGCCAACTGAAATACCGTTTAAACTTTTGGACTTCATCTTCTTTGTTTCTTTATGTGATTCTCTTACATTTACACCTTCTGCTATTCCATCGTTAAATCCCCTTCGGTTACTCTAACATCTAATGTCATGCAGTCCTTTCCAATCCCTATACTTTACTCTTTTATAAATAACTCCATTTACAATACTTCACCTTGACCTAAATCACCATGACCAAAAAATTACAAAAGGCAATAGTTGGAGATTGCATATTGTTACAAGGTTAGATTCTTTCACTAGAGAATGTGTCAGACTAATTATCTAAATTTTACTAGAACAATGAAAAGGTTTCTACTTGGTTCTTTTTACCTATTTTAGTTTTTTATTTATTTTAAGATTCATATATAACCTGAGCTATTTTGTTGTGAACTCCTATATGGATGATGATAACACAATTGGTTTGGTTTGGATTTTTTTTTTTCACCCAGGTATGGCGCAGAAGGAGGTTTCAACCCTCTAGGCTTTTCGCAGGTTCAAGGTATAAGTGAGTTATGTATACAAAAATTGTAATATTATTCTCAGCTGAATGATTGCATAGATAGTAATATTGTCCTAAGTTGTCAATGCAGGATTTGAGGCTGTCTTTATCGGGGATGTGATACTTAGGAAGCTTGGCTTAATGTATATCTATCTTAGCTCCCCGCTGCTAAGACTTTTTCAATGTTGATTATTTTTATTTGCAAAAAGATAACAGTGCTTACACATATATTGTTGCCTTATGCTAAAATAATAAAATCAACATTTATATGATTATTGATCGCAAGGTAACAATTCTCTTTGTCAAAAAGATAACAGTTCTTCTTTTTCCCGCAGTTGAGAAAAAGAAAAAAAAATAGATTAATAGATTAAGCAGCCTTTCTAAAAAAAGATATTTAGACCTATGTTTGTAAACTAATCAGTAATAATTAGCTAACTGATACAAAGTTTTAATTTTAAAAATTAATATATTATATTAAATATCCAAGTTACTTCTTTCAAAACTGAAATTTTTTCGAATTTGGAAATCTCGAGTAGATTTATTCTCAACTACCCAAAAAGATTGATGTCTCTTTTTTTCATCAAAAAGATTGATGTCTTAAACATATAAAATCAATATCAACATAAATGTGCCAAAAGAATAAGAAGATAGATACGAAAACAATTGAAGATAACAATAACTAAAACTAAATATAATTAAACATGTAAGAAAAATATTGGAAATAAAAATGGCAAAATGTGCATTATACAAAGATAAAATTCTAATTCGAGAAGAAAAAAAATTAAATAAGACCTACATACAAAGACAATATCATACCAAAAACAATTACATAAGACAATAGAAAATATGCAATGAAACTGAATGCTTAATAAATTAAATTTTATTGTGGATAAACATTTGTGAGACTAATTATATAGGATGAAAGAAGTATTTTAATAAAATTATTGAACATTAAAAAGTGGAAAAAATCATGTAGGAGAAGATAATTAATCCCAAAATATATAGATTAAGAATTGATATTAATAACCATATGCGATAGGTTTTTTGTTAATTTAAATAATATAAAAATTAATATTTCCTGCAACACTATTACAAAGAGTTTGCTTTAACAACTCCGTAAAAATTGCTCAAAAATCCAAATGAGAACTAACAAAAAAAACATAAATATGCATCATACAACGGAAGAGAGCAACAAAATTTACCAACTGAGATGAAAATTGACATTAAGCTAATTTCTTACATTTAGTGTGTTGAAAATTAACAACTGAGATGAAAAACTGACATTAAGCTAATTCCTTACATATAGTGTGTTAGTTATGCTACTCATTTTTCAGTTTTTGTCTAATTATCGAAAATATGTAGTATAAAATAAGATAATGAGCAAGGTTACTCCAAATTTATTAGGAAAAAATAAAGCGAAAAGTAATGAAAGTTATTTAACCAATAAATACTTATCAAAATACAAAATCGAACAAAACAATTCACCTAATAGTAAAGAGATTTTTTAAAAAAAAATAATATATCTATTTAAATTTAAAAATACTTTTTCTTAAAGCTACACTTATTATATTACAAAAAAATACCTGGTCTGATTTCAAACAAACATATTAGAACTAAATTTGAATTTGTATTAGTTATATTTTTAGATAAACATATATTTAAGATATATACAATTTAATCACTTCAAATGACAAATATATAAAGTTTATAAAATATGTTTTGAAGTACATCTATTTAAGAAATTACTATTTATATTGACAGAGAACTGGCCCACTTTGCAAGCATTATTTTTACCCTCATACTTAGCATAAGATTTATCAAGCCTTCTATTTTTAATCAATATTTTATAATTAAATTTTGTTATGCTTTGATATAGATTATAAAGAGTCTCGATTTTGAGTTATTTTCTACGATGCAACTTTTTATTTTTTTGCTAGCTTTCCATATTGATTATTTTAATTGGGTTAGTTGAAAGCTTACGAGTTTATAAAATCTGAAAATATTGTCTGATTTTGTTTAATTAAAAAGAAGATAACAAAGAAAAAAATAGAAGATAGAGTAGATACAAGAAAATAGAGGATAATAAAAACCCTTAAGAAACATAAATGATTCAATTTTTTTTTGTTTTTTCGTATAAAATATCTATTATAGTAAGATTTGTGTATATAGTAATAGTAATACTTTTAAGAGGAAAATAAATAAAATTTGATTTTTTTTAGTTTTAATTTAAATACTATTATAATTTATAAAAATATAATATTATAATTAAAATATTCATTTTACTCCTCAAATCTTTAAATATTTCCTTTTGGTCATCAATAACTTAAATATTAAAATTATATAGTTTAGTTGATTTACATAAATATGTACATAATTATATATCTTTCAAACAAAATAAACTAAGGAATCGTTTTCAAATATATCTTATATAAGAATATTTTTCAAATTGTTTACAATTTAAAATATATAAACCGCGCGTAGCGCGGTGAAAGACTCTAGTTTTTGATAAATTCTGGGAAATATTCGGCTTCGAATAGTTCTATTCTCAAGATTCATCTCACTGAATTCCACATCGTATCAATCCCAGCCAGCCTGCCTACTTAGAATGCTTTTTAAAACAATACCCAATAAGGTAATTTCTGTTGGCGTAGTTCACCAAGGTTTCGTGGTGTAGTTGGTTATCACGTCAGTCTAACACACTGAAGGTCTCCGGTTCGAACCCGGGCGAAGCCATTTTTAATTTTGATATTTTCTTTTAAATTTAAAATTCAAAATTTTTGGAAAAAAGTTATGCGCCGTTGCCGGGGATCGAACCCGGGTCACCCGCGTGACAGGCGGGAATACTTACCACTATACTACAACGACTTCGTTGCTGTAAGAGCATATATGTACATTAAATAATCAAATATTCCATAGGATTAAGAAGAGAATCTTTGTATTATTTCTTCTTTAGCCTATAGGGACATATTCAAATTGCAGTAACAAACATTGTTTCTGGAACATTACTAATTTACATACATAGTTGTAGAAACTGATTTTCATTAATAAAATAACTAGGCAAACAAAGAAAACTGCTCATACTAATTAAATGAAATGAAAATGACCCCACACTAAATAAGATTTTTTTCTTAATATGCCAACACACTAACTTAAAAACATAAAAAATGAAATACTAGATATTATTACAAGTAACTATAATTAATAATCACTACAATATTAATGTATTTTTTATAATGAAATGTCTATTCATTTCTTTTTAACAGAGAAAATTAACAAAATTGAAGTGAATTTTCCATATATATTTTCAAAGTGAAGAGTTTTTATCACTTAGACACTTATTATTAGGTGTTGATGTTCGGGTATCCATTCGGATTTTGATTCGGATTTATTCGGATTCAAAGGTAAAGATTTCAGTCTCATTCGAGTATTTTCAAATTTTGGATTGGGTGCGATTCAGATCTTTTGCGGATTGGGTTCAGTTTTGGTAACTCACGTAAATTATTTTTATAATTTAAAAATTCATTATATACTTTATTTTTCAAAATCTAAAAATTAAATATTATATTACATATAAATTTGAATATCATATGTCAAAAATACTTAAACTTAACATATAAAATAGTTTGGTTTGACTATTTGGACAAAGTAAAATAATTATTTAAGTATATTTTGTTTTTTTGAGATACCTTAACACTATTTTAATTTTTTTACCTTTTCCTAATTGAATATACATTTTCAAATTTTTGAATAACTTAAAAATATTAAATACATTTTGGATGTTTTTAATATTCATTAAATCTTAAATTAATTAATATGTATATAATCTATTTGGAAACCAAAATATTTCGGTTCAGATCGAGTTCAGTTCTTTAAATACCACAATATTAAACTCTTTCGATATCTATTCATATTCGGTTTGGATTTCATACTACTTTTTCGGATTGGGTTGGTTCAGTTATTCAGATTAATATTTTTTTTGGCCCAGTCCTATTTACTATCAACAAATTTTTTTTTTTTTTTTATAACCACTTGAATTTATTAATTATAATGTAAAAGGAAACAAATACATCTACAATACATAACATAATGAAACAACTAATATCATAATCAAGATGAAGAGAAAGCAACACTAGATAAAATGAATTAACTTGTAAATATGCATTTCTCTCCAAGGTCTTCTTTTTGATAGAGTATCAACTGTATCAATTCTTCTGCGATCTCCAAATTTTCGTCGCATCATCAACACCATTTTCTTTTGTTGTATTATGTTGATCTTACCCCAGTTTGGAACTATATATATTTTCTGGTTTTGAATCCAATATATTGGTTCAACCGCGAAAACTAAAAACTGGGATAACCAACTTTCAACGACTGTAAGAACGTCGCCATACAACAAAAAGATTTCATCTTTTATTTTGGAAGAGCGTTTTTTCCATGGTGGTTTCCACGGCTTCAACAATAATGCAGATTTATCTATATTTCGATACCAAATATATTGTATCGAAATATAGATTTTAACTGATTCTTCATTCGCTTCTTCTGACGTTGATCTTCTCATCTTGATCTTGGGATGTATTTGGTTCTTGAAAACTTGTAATTTTCCTGGATCCCAAATTCTTCGGCCAATGCACCATCTATAGCGATGAATAAACAAGATTGCATCGCAGTGGACTTTTTCCACCACGGAGATGGAAGATGTCATAGTGAACTTGCCGTAAGACTGTCCCGTACCGACATCATGAATGTATTCTAATAACATGTTACGTACCGTATGTTGTTGCGTTAGACACGTTGTTGATGATGAATAAACTGATCTCAAACCCTGAAAATCCAGATTCTGATTGATAATCATCATCATCAAGACGAAGCCCTCCACAACCACCACGGTTACGGGAAAGAGAAACGACAAAACACTATGTATTTGTCGTTGGAGAAAAACCATAACCATGGCTATTTTCATCACTGATATCACCATGATGACGTTTGGATTGTAGATGCATCACCAGAAACACTAGTTGTTGCTTTGATCAGAGCCAAATTTTGATCAGTGGGGGGAGGAGAAAAATCGCACTTTCGATCGCCATTAACCGTCACGAGAACGGTTGCTTTCTCGATTTCTGAACAAAAAATTTACTATCAACAAATTATAGTGAAAAAATCGGCGGAGTCCTCTGTTATTAATTATTGCTTTTGGGTTTATATATCCATTAAACCAAATTTTTAGTCGTTTAATCATTTATATTGTATCAAAATTTTAGTTTATGAAGATTAAAGATACAACTGCAATCTGACAAATTAATGCAACACAAATTAAATTCAAGTCCAAGATCGTTAAAAAAAAGCTTTCCAACAAAAAATATCCTAAGATACTAGTAATAATAAAAGAATAAAAAAGTCTCGTCGTCGCTTTTCTCTTTTATCTCTTTACCTTTTCCCACCTGTGAATGATGTGCGAAGCACGTTAATGGCGGCTCCGCATTTCCCACAAATCGAAATAACAGCATCTTCACTAAACCCTCTCATGCACCCCTCCTTCCTCTTCTCATGTCTCCTATCCCTCTCCCTCTTCTCATTCATCTCCGCCACCTACTTCCTCCTCAAAGCTTCCCGCCGCCGCAGAGCTGCTGTCTCATCCGAATCCGAAGCCAAACTCGAACCACCGGAGATTTCTGACGCGACCCATTACCAAACCGGTGAAGATGAGGAGACCCGTTTAGCAAAATCGCGTCTTTACGAGTTACTGCTCTGCGATAAGAAGGAGGAGGAGGAAGAATCGGATTGGGAGGGTGATGAAGGAGAAGTAGTGTCTACTATTAAGAAGAGGAAGAAGAAGAAGAGAGGTAAGAAGAAGAAGAAGTCAGAGGTAAGAGGAGGAGGTGGGAAGGATGATGAATCTGGCGGCGATGGGTTGGTTTCGAATTCGGAGAGCAAACCGGAGTTTGTTTGCTTGTACCCTTTTACCTCGTCGAGCAGTGCTACGCAGAGGAAGATCAAGCAGCAGTATGATCACCTTGTCAAGTGTAATAGTGCCAAAGGTTTGACCTTAGCTCAGGTCAGGCTTCTAAAGGTTTTAACTTTCGTAGAGGATTGAAACTCACAACTCGTAGATTTGAATCTTAGATCAAAGTCTAATGCATTAATGTCTGCTAAGACTCTGATATTTCCTAGCTTATTCAGCATCTTAAACAACAGGAGATTTGAGCTGGGGGTTTCCTTATCAGCTTGTTTCCTTTTGATCTATCCAAATGATCTATCAGTTTAGATTGATGTTCCTTTTGGGTTCTTCGCTTATGCAGGTTGGGGAGTTTGCTAACTGTTTGATAGAAGCCAAGAATGAATTACAGAACAAGTAAGTCAACACTTCCATGAGAGGATATCATGTATCCATTCCTGATTCTTGTCCTTTGTTCTTCCTACATTTTGAGGACAAGAGATTGTTTCTTGTACGATTAGTGTATCTTCACTGAGTGTTTGCTTTGGGGAAAATGTTATAGATGTTCATATGCTCTTGACACCTCAAGAATTGGATTTCTAGATGCATAACAAGTGTTAGCTGCTTTGTTCACTTCTTCCTAACGTTTACCTCTGATGGTACCATTTTCCTCCCCGGTGACGATAGTTTGAGCCTGATTGTTTTACTATTTCAGGTCGGAGGTAATCAAGCGCAAGTTTTCAATAACAAAAGCTCTTCTCTTCAAGGCTGACAGATCTTCCTTTGACCGAATTCGTCAACAGGTGAATGTCAGCTTTATCAAGTTCTTGCCTGCTTTTTTTTGTTTCCGTATGTTGCTGCTTAGCGAAAAGTAATGTTTGTGTCTCCGCAGATTTACAAGCTGGAGATGGAACAAAAAAGAGTAGAAGAAGATGCACTTGTCTATAATTGGCTCCAACAACAGCTAAAACTTTCACCTGCGTACAAAAAGGTAAAAATCAAACTTGATCACTTGGTCCAAAACCTTATATTCTGTTCGATGATGTTTCTGATTCTGGAATAATCTTGCTTATAACTGATATTGACTGATGGACCAGTCGAGTCTTATATATGTGTTAACTTTTGTTAGGAATCTGTTAGCATAGATCAACACTTTCCTTTGGATCCTGGTTTATTTTGTTTGCTTAACTGTTTAGTTAAAGCCATGAGTGCTCTTTTCTGATAGTGTAGGTTCTTGAGATAAGCGCTTCTATGGAACTCAAAGAAAAAGCGAGTACAGAGTTAGACAGTCAAGATGATGAAGTTTCAGACATATCCTTCGAAGAGCTATTGGAACAGGAGAAGAAAGACTCCTTTTGGTTAGTAAAATTCTGCTACATCAGCCTTTCAGATCAAGGCCAATGATCATCATGCTCATCTTGTTCTCTCTTTTTTTTTTTTGATCAACAAACTCATCTTGTTCTCTCCTGTGTTGGTTTTCAGGCATAAAAATGGAAGATTGCGAACTTGCAGCAGAACATGATTTGGTGATTGTAGTTGTTGGTGATCTGCCGTGAGCTCAACCGGAGAACCAAATCGTTTTTAAGTGCTGTGTACAGAGAAAGAGAGAGAGAGAGAGTTAAACAAAAACAAAAACAGTTTCCTCCATAGGCATGCATATACGGTGGTTTCTTTTGCCCTGGGATACATTAGTACATTACCCGGTTATCAAATAGATTTTCGGTTCGGTTCGAGTTACATTTGTTCGGTTTATGAGTATACCAGATTGTAGTGATGGCTGTTAAAACAATCAACCAACGGATAAAATAACAAACTGTAGTGAATCGAGAAAAAACTACAAGTGAATCGAGAATCTACATTCGAACTCTTGTTCTTCGTGTTTCTTTGTCATTTTGTTCCTCGGTAAATAGATTAAGAAAATGAGATATTTACGCCTCGAAATGTGAGCCAAGTCTATAACTTTACAGACACAAACACACTTGGCCATTGCCTTGTGTTCCATTATCTTCTTCATCGTCTTCTCTCCAAGAGCCATGGCTTTGTGCTCGATCTTCTGCCCTCGCATCCCTGTTCGATTCAGACCTAAACCCGTTTCTCCTTTCCTCTCGAAACCTATGTTTCCCATCTCTTATAGGGTTTACTCTTCCCTGCAATCTACTCCCTCTACCAAAGGTAATATTCTTGTTTTCGTTTATGCCTCCACATTGTGCTCAATCCCCACAGGTCTTGCTGATTCTCAGAACCATGAATTGTGTTCAAAATTCTGGCAAAAATCTCCAAATTTCCCTTCTCGTTAGTCTTCTTGTCTGAAGAATAGCTGTTTGTATGACAGATGAACTTGGAAGTGTAAGCATTGGGTTTCTGGGTATGGGAATCATGGGTTCTCCTATGGCACTGAACCTCCTCAAAGCTGGGTAATACTTTTTCTTTTTACCTTATTATACCTTCGATAAAGGAACAATTTTTACTTCGGAAAGAATGTGATGTGTGAACAATTCAATTCACATCAGTTTCTACTTTGGTCTCTTTGGTTGTTAGGTGTGATGTGACTGTGTGGAACCGAACTAAGAGCAAATGTGATCCTCTCGTCGGATTAGGAGCAAAGTAAGAATCCCAATGCTTTTATTTCTTATAAAGAATGATGTCTTTGATTTTATCTCCAGGTGAGGTTTTAAAGCTTTATGTAGTATATTACAAAACCTCTTGCAGATACAAGTCTTCTCCTGAAGAAGTGACTGCAGCTTGCGATCTCACATTTGCAATGCTGGCTGATCCTGAGAGTGCAGTGCGTATGTTTCACCTTTTGTTTGTTTGTTTTGTTCCATCTTCTTCCACTCCCATTTAAAAGACTATGTTATGCTTTTCTGTCAGATTGATGTTGCCTGTGGAAAGAATGGAGCCGTATCTGGAATTAGCTCTGGGAAAGGGTACCTACCACCTCTACTACTCCTTCCTGAGAGATTTACCACCTCTATTTCTACACATGATTAGACAATAAGAAATGGGACTTGCCTTGCTAATGCAGGTATGTCGATGTCTCAACCGTTGATGCTGCCTCATCCATCTTAATCAGCAAGCAAATAAAGGATACTGGAGCATTGTTTTTGGAGGTAAAGACTCTTTCTAATAAGTTTTTGGAATCTTGGAAGAACTTTAGCAGATGAGGTGGCTTCAGTCACCGTTATGTATTATTCACAGGCACCAGTTTCTGGTTCCAAAAAGCCTGCCGAAGATGGTCAGCTGATATTCCTCACTGCAGGTTAGTAAACAGCTTGATCCTCACTGAGCTTGTACTATCTATATGCTTATCATCATTTTATACAATTTCAGACTGTGTTTCCTTTGCGTTCTGGTTGTCCAAGTTAGTCTTGTAACATGGCTAAATGAAATGATCTTTAACAATTTCAGGTGACAAGCTGCTATACGAAAAAGCTGCTCCGTTCTTAGACATCATGGGAAAGGTAACTCTCTTAATTTTCGCTTGTGTTTTGCTTCCATTTCTTCTCTCTTGTGTAAATAAACTACGAGTTTGCATTAATATGATCCAGTCAAGATTCTATTTGGGTGAAGTTGGTAATGGAGCAGCAATGAAACTTGTCGTCAACATGATCATGGGAAGGTATGACTTGACCACCCATATATTCATTTTTTGGCAAATACCAGACTCTTCCCCTGATATCTCGTCTCATTCGATCTTGGCAGTATGATGGCATCATTCGCCGAGGGAATACTTCTAAGCCAGAAAGTAGGACTTGATCCAAATGTACTGGTCGAGGTAAGTTCAAAACACACCATTTCTTCAACAGCTAGTCCCCTCTCAGATCTGCTATTAACCTGAGGGGAAAATACTCTGCAGGTTGTTTCACAGGGAGCTATCAATGCACCAATGTACTCACTTAAGGGTCCTTCAATGATCAAGTCAGTCTACCCTACAGCTTTTCCACTGAAGCATCAGCAGAAGGTTTGTACTTTTGTAAAGTAGTGTTAGTCTCATTGTTGAGAACTCTCACAAAGACTAGATTTATTTTTTGTTATGCGTGATATATAGGATATGAGACTGGCACTGGGACTAGCTGAGTCTGTGTCTCAGTCAACTCCAATTGCAGCTGCAGCAAACGAGCTTTACAAAGTTGCCAAGTCTTATGGTTTGAGCGATGAAGATTTCTCTGCTGTTATTGAAGCACTGAAAGCTGCAAGATCTCAACAAAGCTAAGCAGCTTTTAAAATATTTGTTCTTCCATTCTCATTTCTATGTGGAAAAAAAAGAGAGAGTTTCTTTGTTGTATGTAAGTAAAGATGTCAACTTTACAATTAAAAGCGTCAAACACAATTCAACCTTTGATCTCCTCCTGATGTGGACTAATAAAGCGATAAAACAACTGTTTGACCAACGTTGACCACATAACATACGGTGTCGTTTCGAGTATTCCGATGATTAAGTTGATAACGCCGAATCAAAAAAAATAACTTTTGTTCAAAAGAAACTCTTCGCCTGAGAGCTTGTTACTGTTCTCCTCCACTTTCAGACATATCTGTGTAGGGTTTCTCTCGTTAAAAGTTCAGAACTTTCGGATCAAAGAATCGGAAAGACGCAATAGTTTACTTGTTGTTGTTTTGGGTTTCATCGGGAGAAGGAGAAAGTTAAGGTTTTTGTGTGTGTGTTTTGATTCATCTGCAGTGATCGATGGATTACAACTCAGGTTATGGTGATGAACAGCTACCACCGTCGGATTATGTAGTTGAGACTGTTGATGATGATAGGAGGAACGGTGGTTCAGCAGCTGTAGATACTGGTGGTATGCAGATGAAGCAATCCATTGACCATCGTCACTCTTCTTCTTCTTCCATGTCTTCTCCTGGGTTAGTGTTATCTTAGTGTGTTTTTTTTTTGGTTGTTTGTATGATTTTCATATGATATGAAGCTAAGATTTCGATGTAACGTTTTGTTGTGTTAGGAAACTATTCGTTGGTGGAGTTTCTTGGGAAACAACTGAAGGTAAACATTTGTTCTTTTGTCTGAATTTGCTCTGTTGGTTATTTTTCTTTACGTTTTGATACCATTTGCTTCCACTTTTGTGATCCAGAAACTTTTGCGAACTACTTTGAGAAGTTTGGAGAAGTTGTAGACTCTGTAATCATGAGAGATAGAATGACCGGAAAGCCAAGAGGATTTGGGTTTGTGACTTATGCTGACTCAGCTGTTGCAGAGAAAGTTTTGGAGGAAGAACATGTTATAGATGACCGCAAGGTAGTTAGTTATCACCTAAAAGTTTCTCATTTCTTAACTTGTTGGATGCTTTAGTTAATTCCTAGTTATTATGTTAGGTTGACCTGAAAAGGACAGTTCCTAGAGGAGACAGGGATACTACTGACATCAAACCGTTATCAAAAACTAGGAAAATCTTTGTTGGTGGACTTCCACCACATGTGGAAGAAGGTAAAAGTTTCTCTAAGGTTCTATGTTCTGTATGTGGTTGTTTACTGTTGCTGATAGTGTGTTTTTTTCATTTGTAGATGAACTTAAAAAGTACTTCTGTGTATATGGTGAAATAATTGAGCATCAGATCATGTACGACCACCACACTGGACGATCAAGAGGGTTTGGTTTTGTAACCTTTTTGACTGAAGATTCTCTGGACAGACTTTTTTCTGATGGAAAAGTTCATGAGTTCGGTGACAAACAGGTAGCCTCTATTTTACTTACTAGTTAATGATGTCAAGCACTGACAATGACTCAATAGGTGGATATAAAAAGAGCTGAACCGAAGAGAACCGGAAGAGATAACAGCTTTCGCTCCTATGGCGCTAGTGGCAAGTATGATCAGGAAGATTGTTATGGTGGGCAAGCAAGTGAAGATTACAATATGTATGGTGGTTATGGTGGCTATGGCGGTTATGGAGCCTACGCTGGGAACTCGATGGTTAATGCCGCTGGATTTTATGGTTATGGTGGTGGGTATGGCTATGGTTATGGTTATGGCTACGGAGGTCAAATGTTTAACCCTGGCTATGGAGCTGGCGGGTATAGCAATATGGGTGGTGGCTATGGTGTTGCAGCGGCAGCTGCTTATGGAGGTGGAAACGGCAACGGTAGCTCAAGCAGTGGCAGAGGAAGTGGGAGCAATGGTTTAGGACCAGGTCGATACCATCCTTATCAGAAGTAAGAACTTCAGGTTGTTGCATAGACTTTGTAAAAAGACTTTTTTTCTTCGTTTTAGTTTTAAGGAACAGCTAAGAGATAGATTGGGATACTTAACCAATTCTTCACGCTCAACTGCTGAGAGGGACCTGCTTGAAGCCAAGTCTGTTTTGTGACAAAGGGTGTTAAAACATTATAGTTATTGAGGTTATTTCATAAATTTGAAAGTAATGAACGAGTATGATTTAACTTAAAACTATTATAGCAGAATCTCAGAAAGATATCGATATCCACACCATTATCTTTGACTTCGAGGCTGACTTGTGTGACCATGAATCAATTGGTGGGTGTTCTAGGATTGTGTGTGATCTTCAGTGCCAGATTGAGCGTTCTTAGACTGAACTCAACTTGGTTCTTCAGCAGCTCGACATTTCTCGGTAGTACAACACAGGCAATATCGTTCTTTATAGCTTTGCCTACGATCATCATTTAGCACATCAAAGATAACGCCGTGGGTTATCAGAACCTGCAACACTCTTCACTTTTGAGACTAGTTTGATAAAGGTCTCTCGCATGGCCTGATAAGTTCTGTATGTTTGGTTTTTGTTTCTTGTGCATCTTCCTAGTCTGTGCGGGATATACTCATCTATTATGCTGTCCATAGTCATGATCATCCTCGTAAATGTTTCTATCGTGTGTAGGGCCTTTCTTGCACATATGACTAACCAACTCCTCAAGAACCGGGTAGACGCTCGCAAACTCGCTCTGTACTGATGATCCTGATGAGAATTTGTACACTTTCTTCTTTAACTCAATCGAACTGCTTCCACAGAGTTTCTTAAGATCCTTTTTCTTGGCTAAAGCCCTAACCTTCGCAGACTCTTCCCATCTTCCGCTAGCAGAGTAAGTGTTAGACAGCAACATATAGCTTCCTGTCTTCTCCGGTTCTAGATCGAAGAGCTGTGATGCTGCACTCTCCGCGATGTCCATGTCTTTGTGCATGCGGCAAGAATTTAATAGAGCTCCCAACACACAGACGTTGGGCTTCATCGGCATGCTCTTCACAATCTCGCTAGCTTCTTTCAGAAACCCTACACGACCGAGGAGGTCAACAATACATGCATAGTGCTCTTGTTGTGGCTCTATTCCAAATCTTTTGTTCATCGAACTGAAAATCTCACGCCCCTTTTCAACCAGCCCTGCGTGACTACAAGCTGAAAGAACAGCTACCAAAGCAATCCCATCAGGACGTAACCCGGATTTTATCATTCTATCGAACATACTCAGAGCTTTCTCACCAAACCCATGCATACCATAACCTTTGATAATCGAGTTCCATGAGATCAAATCCTTATCCCTAATTGCTTCAAACACTAGATTCCCCTCACTGAGTGACCCACACTTGCTGTACATATTCACCAACGCATTCTGAACCAGAATGTTATCGCTCATCGAGGTTCTAATAACATGTCCATGGATCTCTTTCCCCAGATTCAAAGCAGGAAGCTCCGCACAAATGGATAGTATACAACAAATAGTCACTGAATTAGACAAAACTTTGGAAAACTGCATTCGCCGGAAATACTCAAGCGAGTCATCTCCTCTTCCTTGCACGTTACACCCCTTGATAATAGAAGTCCAAGTAACAACATTAGCCTTGACTTTGCAAAACTCATTCATTTCCTCCAACTCAGTAAACAACGAAAGCGCCTCGTCGAGTTTACCAGCATCAACGAACGATGTTATCAAAGCATTCCAGCTCTCTATACCTTTGTTCCTTATCTGCCTAAACAACCGCTCAGCTTCCTTAACTCTCCCTTGCTTCCCGTACACGTATGTCAAAGCGTTCCTGGAGGGCAAAAACTCCTCAAACCCACCTTTGACAACAAACCCATGAACCTTCTCAGCAGTACTAAACGCTCCTAACTCCGCACACACGGAGAAGAACACAGCAAGAGCTTCGCCACTAACTACATTCACACTCATCCTCCTCATAACATCAAAATACTTGATCACATCTTCAAACTTCCCACACTGAGAATGACAAGACAAAACCGAAGTCCAAGTCACTTCATCCGGCACAAACTCTTCACACTGCATCCACTCAAAAACCCTAACAGCACCTTCACAATCATGCCCGTGAGAAAAACCTGAGATCATTACGTTCCACGATATTCGGTTTCTCACAGGCATTTCGACGAACAGCTTGTATGCATCCCCCAACCTTCCCGCCTTTGGATACAGTGTTAACAACTCGTTCACCACATAAAGATTCTCTAGCAAACCAATCTGAATCACAAGACTATGAAAACCTCTGCACGAACCAAAACGGCCTGAGTAGCGACAAGCTCGAAGAATCAATGGTAAGATAAACCCGTCGCCTGTGAGTCCTCGTCCACGCATTGCATCGTAGAGTTCAAGAGCGTCCTCGTGTCGTCCGTGAGAGACGTTGGATTTCAGAATCGAGTTCCATAGACGCAGATCGGAGTATAGAACAAGCGGAACAGTGTCGAACACGTTACGGGCGTCGTGGAGGAGACCGAACCGGGTGTAAACCGAGACGAGTTTCGCAGGTAATGATGATGAACCGGAACGGTAGATGAGATCGGATAGAAGTGCTTGTGCGTGAAGTTGTTGGCATTGCTGAGCTGTCACGCATGATTCAAGAACATGATCAAAGTATTGGTCATTATCAGTGGTACGGGACAAGTATGAGGAAGCTGAAACGATCGTCTGAGAAGAGATCGGTGTGTACGGACATGTGTAAGTGTTGAAACAGCGGTTACGAAGAAGACGCGGAGGGATTTCTTGAAGACGAAATCGCCAGGACGAAGAGGCGTGGACCATCAAGTCGGAGAGGGAAAATGGAGAAATTTAAATTACAGTAAAAGCTTTGATACGTTTGCTATTAAGTAAAAAGTGAGAATAAATTACGAGTAACCTAGAAGGCTAGAACTAGCGCGAGGTGTTTTAGTTTTTACCAAGGCGGCTCTCCTTTGTTAGTGGCTAAAAAGTCAACATGGACATCTAATAACATGTGGTGGTCACATGTTTTATTCTTTTGGTTCTGTGGCATTATCATTTTGATTCTAAACACTTATTGACACCATTGTTGATAATATTTAATTAATTGTTGAAATAAGCTCTCAGAATAACATATTTGGTTTTATTGACTGTGACAAACATCTTTAACTTGAGTTTTATTTACAATGATAAAATTTCTAATCACATTTTATTTAATTTTAAGAACTAAAAAATGATTGTATGAATCTTTTTTAAACATTATAGAATAGGATTATAATTTTTACAAATCTCTGTTATTATAACTGCATCTAAAAATTATACAAAACTAATTTCTACAAATCTCTGTTATTGCATTTTCCTACTAATTATCCACAGTTTTTCAGCTATCACAATTTTTATAGCTTAATAAATAAAAATTCTCTTCTTTTTTTTTTGCAAGCTAACATTTTTTTTGCAAGCTAAACATTCTCTTGTTTTGGTACTACATTAATCAGTTTTCCTTATCGATGGAAATTTTAGACTGATTTATAGTTTCTTTATAAACCCGAAAATACTTATACTTTTTCAAAACAGAAAAGAAGAGGTAAACTATATTAAAACTTCTACCTGCAATATTCCACTCGCGTTTCTGATTGATATTCTTCTTAACTGGTTAAACTAACCAAATCAAAATAAAAGCTGGTTTTCTGAGTTAAAATAAGAAGATTTTGCAACTGCTTTATTTTTTATATACTATTTTGTGGAAAATGAACAAATTCCATCACATGTTAGTCGTCCTTTTACACTTCAACACCTAATCTTCTCCTTTTTGTTGTTGATAATTACATAACACCTGTTTTTCAATCATGAATCATCGTAACTTTGCTTGTGCTTGTTAAAGTTAAATCGAACATATTCACCGACACCTTCTAGACTTTATCAGCTTACTTCGTGCCCACATTTTATTAATAAAAATACACCATCCCACAGACCTGGAGATTAATAATAGACCACCAATTATATGAATGTGAATTCATAGAGAAGCAATAGTTGATAGGGTCTCAAGAATAATGTTATGAGTATATTCTTTACACAGATGGACCACATGGCAGGTTCAATTAATTGATACAACTAAGCTATAGCAACTAAGAGTAGCTTAGCTTAATTGCCAACTTAAGAGATTAAGCACTTGCAGTCGTTGTAGAAGTGGTCACCTCACTTGCATTATTACCGCATTAATTAAATAAGCACAGCTGCGTTTTCTTCTCGCATTTCCTTTGTTCATTGTGCCCTAGAATTCGAACAGTAATTATAGCTACAATCAACTGATTTAACATGTTTGTATACGAAATCAAACATTTTCCTCGAACAACAGAGAACAGTAATAATGCTCAGACCGAACACAAATATATTATATCTCATTTACATAAACCAAAAAATAAAGTCTGACGGGAATCGAAGAACTGTATATGAAATCAAATTAAGAAGAAACGAAAATTAAAACAATGGAAGATGAAAAAAAAAACTACGAACGTGAATAACATTTCCTTTTTTTTTTACCCCAACGGTTAAAAAGTGAATTTCCAGATCTTGATCCTAAGATCAACCTTACACTTAGCGCCCGAAGTACCAGCCGTCGTCGCCTTCTTCCCAGACGGAGCCGCCGCTTTAATCCCTTCGCAAGTAACCCTAATCCCCGACTTAGGGCTTTTCACAGATCCCATCTTCACCTTCACCTTCGTATCGAGCACAATCTTAATCGCCACAGATTTCTTCGCCTTCAGCTCTCCCTTAAGCTTCCCCGCCGACAGCTCATCAAGATCTCCCGGAGCACTCCCGATCGTCGATTTCAGCAGAGTAGTATTCTTCTTCCCGTGGAGAAACGACGGGATCGAGCCTTTGCCGATGACTACGTCATCATCTCCCGGAGAGACTTTGAAGACCGTGATGTCGGTGGCGTCGTAGGTGAACCCGACGTTCTTGTTAGGGTTCTTGGCGATGACGGAGAGGGCGATGGCGGTGGTTAGGTGGTTGGCGGAGGTGAAGTTGAGAGAGGAGACTTTGAGGGAGGAGACGGTGAAGGTCGGCTGTCGAGGACGGTAGATGAGGTACACGACGGCGGAGGCGGCGGCGGCGATGAGGATTAGGAGGATGAGTGCGAAGATCGTCCAGCAGCAGCAGCGGCAGCAGCATCCGCGGCTGTGGGTGCGGCGGTGGCGGGAGGCGGGTTGGCGGTAAGCGGGGCGGTTCGCGCTGTAGAGCTGAGCTTTGTTCGCCGGGAAAGTAGGGTTGGCTGCGCCGGGAGGTTTCGACGCAGGGTAGACTCTGTCGTCTGTCATGTCGGAGATTGGGAGAGAGAGGGATGAGAAGAGTGGTGAAAGAGGAAAGGCGTTTTAAATGGTTGTGGGAGAGTTACGGTGAAGCTTTTTTTCTCTGATGGTTGATTTTAGTTTAATAGTACTAATGAAAGTGGTGGAGAATGAGAGAGGAAGCGATGAGAAAAAAAGCGACGGAGACCGACAAAGAGAGTGACAGCTCAACGCGGGAAGAGAGTCCTTACGCGCGTCACATGAGCGCGTTCGTGTCACGCTTTTGAGGGAGTTAGGAAACGGTGCAAAAAAGTCACACGAGGAATCCAGTTGTTATTTGCTAAGCATTTTTGGTGACATTATTAAATACGTACATATTTTTGTGATCCGTTTTATTAATCGTGTTATTTACAGCAATATATTGCTATATTAGTAGAGTATATGTATCACATATTTACATCTTCCTAATGACGAAAAATAAAATATAGAAACAAATTTGTGAGATATGTAGTTTTTGAGTTGAAACGTGAAATCGTACACCAAACATAATGAACAATACCTTTGTATTGAAGCAAAGATATGTGAAAGTTCCTTTCCAAATTAAAAACAAGAACTGATGCTTAGTCCCTTTCCCATTTAGATCTTATTTAAAGCAAGCAATTTCATATATTTAAGCAATGTTAAAAGAGCGCTATTTGTATATGGGTTTTCTGATTTACTGCATATATATGTAAATACGTCATACGTGATGAGAAAAGAATCTTTTCATCCCAAATAATAATAAAATATTGCATATTATCCGCACTGTCACATACGTTTAGCATGGAGCAACATTGCATATGCATGTGATGTGAATCATATGATTGATCTCTTCCTTTTATATCACGAAATGTAAGAAAGAAAACTTGAATTCCTTCTGTTGGTTTGAAATTTATAGTAAGATCATATACAGAACAATGTGCGTAGTTAAGACAAGAAAGTAATAATATTGAAGCTGGTAACGGAGCGTGTAGAGGTAAACCAACTAATAACTAACCATATGACTATTAAGGATTTAAGTTATTAGTCAACGGTACGCGCTCACATTTTTTACATTCACGAGTGACACACACAAAAGAGCTTTTAAGAGCACTGAGATTTTCCCGGGCTACGCCCGGGTTTTTCCATATTTTTAATTAAATTTAGATTATTTTATAATCTGTATTTTGAGTATATATTTTATGTGAAGACTAATTAGCTATATAAATTATTAAGCAAATTTATACTATTTGTATTTTTTTGTTAACTACAGTTTTGAAATTATTAAATTCTGTTTTTTTTTTAATATCAGGAAATACATATAGACTGGTAATAATGTTGAATAATATTTTTTGAATAATGAAAAAATGAATTCTTAGTTAAAATTATATTATTATTTTGTATAATTTATTAGAATGTCAATGAGAATATGGTTAAACTAATGAATAATTCAAACTTTGTTTCAACGTTAAATCAACCAGTATGTTTTTTTTTTAAAATAACTATTGACTATTGATTCTTGGTAATTAAAAGTCTATAAAAATTTGTTCTTGTGTGTTAAAGCAGTGGCGAAATGATGAGCAATTGAAATCTAAAAATATTGTACATTAAAAGAATCCTGAAATCATGTAAAATATTTTTGTTTCCATGCAGAAAAAAAAATTCAAAACAAAATATCAAAAATATAATAATAGTTTCTAAGAGTTATTTGTATGCTCTCCCCCAAGAAAATCCCAAGTATTTTGTTGACCTCTTTTAAAAAATACTTGACATTCTATTCTCAGTCAATTTGATCAAGCATTTTATTAATGTTAGACAATATATATATATTCTGAGTTCAAACTGTCCAGAAAGGAATGAATACATGGCTTCATCTCCAGTTCACCTCTCTGTAATATTATTTAATGATAAATTTGTTCTAACTTAACTTAACTTTTTCTTTTAAAATAGAAATTACTATTTTTATGTATAAATAAAAAATAGCAAACCTCTATTTTTAACTCTATAATTAGAGATTGAAATTTTAGAAAATACATTAGAATAAACTCTACATTTATTATAGAGTTAATCTATTTTATAAGTAAAAATAACAGCAGTTTCATTCAAAGTTAGAAAGTCCTTTTAATCAATTTTCCACTTCAACTTAGTCGGGGATTAAAATCAGTCTCTTTAACTTGAGGCTCTCCATATTTAGAAACAATGGTCTTTTGTTCTTTATTTTTGTTTTGAACTTTGTCTCTTAGCTTATAAATACCAGTTACCATCCCTAATCCTTTTTAATTAATGTTTTTGTTTTTAAGTTTTGTAATAATTTTCATTTTTATGATCCTTTCTTATTAAAAATATATGTTTTCACTCTAATAAAAATAATAAATAAAAGACCAAATGTTCTTTAAAAATTATTAAATTTATGCTTTTAATATTAAATTTATAATCGTTTCTAGGCATAATCTGATGAAACATTGATTTTTGTCTCCAAGTTTTGAAGACTTCTATATATTAGTCCTATGACTTTCAACATTGTCAAAAAATATTATTAAAACTAACATACTTGTATGGTAAACCAAAGAAAATTTTTAAACATGTTAAAAATTAGGCTTGTGAATTGTTTATGAAAATGTTGTATATTAAAATAACACAAATGACTACGAAATACTAAAAATGACCCAAATAAGACTCATGTGTCTTACAGTGTTTTTCAGAGCAACACAAAATTAAAAAAATTTGAGGCCCACCATTCGATATTGCTGCTCACATTCATGTTCTCATAACCATGCGCTTGGTGGTGGGGGTGATATTACATAACATCCGGAATAATTAAAAGAATACTTAAGGGTAGTACCATTTCGTCAGCCCCTAACGCCGATCATGCCCTCTCTAAAAGAGAAGATCCCTAGTTTATTGATCCCTGAGATCTACGTCTACCTTATTTTGGAAGCATCATCATAGTCGCCCTTTACCATACCTTCAGCTTGGTCGTTGCCAACTTGTATGTGAAACCAAAGCCTAAACATCAATTTGTTGATGAAGTTTGAGTTTATAACAGTAGCCTTCACCCATTCATACACCTCTGCATTAGCCATTCCTACCCATTCATACACCTCTGCATTAGCCATTCCTACCTACTTTAGTAGTGCATATATAGGCTTCAAACTTCCATACCATAACTTAACCCGTTTAAAATGTGCGTATGAATGTTTTCAGTAATATATAATAAAGAAACCAATAGCAGGTTAAGCAAAATCAAACAAAATACATTTATCACATCCATATATATCAAAGACACAAATTATCCAAACTCAGAGTACCATCATGGTAAGATACAATACCTCTTTGGCGTTTCAAAGGCTGCAGAAAAAGTAATGATGCAGCCTTTATTGTCCAAGTTCTGAATCTATTTAAACAGAAGGCAAGATACAATTACCTCTTTGGCGTTTCCAGTTTTCAAGATTGCTGATTTGAAGCCCAAGAAGTTCCTCCAGAAATCATGTTTGCATTGCCGAGATAGGATATGAAGCCATTTATGCGGATCTTTCAATCTAAGAAGTGGTCGATTGATAGGATATGAAGCCATTTATCAAGGTCGATTGATAAGAAGTGGTCGTTTCAATCTAAGAAACATGTTCAAAACAAAACCAGAACCCCTAGCCATTAGATAAATAAAGCTTGTTCCATCAGCCAATGCAAAGACTGTGTGTTATGAAATGAAGTTTGTACCTTATTTGTAAAACCCTTCTTCAACTCTCTCGTTTCGGAGACCTTCATCTGCCACTATCCACCCTTAAGATGCCACTATCCACTAAGGTACACATGCTTGAATCTAATCTATTGTGCCTGAACCATAACATATCTAATATATGGCATTCCAGTTTTCTCCTGCTTCAATACAGTTTCCCGTGTTCGAAGACATCAGAGAGGCTCTTTAAACTAATAAAGAACTAAACAAATTATGGAGCATTAACAATTGCTTACAAAACAGAGCATTAACAATTGCTTGCGAAACGATAGGAAAAGGCAAATAGTTTATTACAACTTACATTAGAGCTTTGATCTGCACCTGAAAACATAGAGACGGCTGTGTTAAGCATCACAACTCTACAATGTAACTAACAGTTAATAATAGTCCAGAGGAAGAAGAAACATGTTTGTTATCATGTTTCAAGATATAGAAGAGTTAAAACAAAACGCTCTAATCTCAGTGCTTTTTTTTGATCAAAACTCAGTGCTTTTGAATCAAAGATTTTTACCATGAAACCATCAGAGAGTACAGAGGAGAAAACATCAAATAGTTCTTTCCAGAAATTTCTCTCCACTTGTTTAGCTCTTGTTTCCTTTTCTTCAGATTCGCGAGCAAGGACTATGGCTGTGTTAGGCTCTTTTCTTGGTTGCCGGCACAATGCCTTGGCAAGATCCTTATTATTGCTTCTAACTCCACAGATCTGAATAAGTGATAGACTAAAAAATATTTACAGTTATAAAAAAGTTTCATAAAATGTCAAAAAAAATTATTTCTTCTGAAATAGCATGAAGAAATATGTCAGTTCACAATCTCATAAGTGCCTGCATGGAAGTAGCCTTTGTGATCTATCCTAAGACAATCTTTCCAACGTTAAAGACATTAGATCTGGATGCACACTCTTGCTCATTCATTCTCATGTGATACTACTACCTGAAAAAAGACAGAAATCAGCGACACGGGCTTCTTGTAAGAGAAACAGAGACAGAATTCAGCCTCGTGAAGAATAAAATCATCATATTATACTCGGCTCAAACAAACGAATTGGAAAACACAACTTACAATCGAATCCAGAAGAAGAGTAATAAGTGCTTAATTTGTCACTGTCTCTGTCTGTAGAATAAAAGACAAACAATTCAAAACTCTGAAACAAAAAAAAATCAAAGAAGTGAGAAGGCAATTTTTAAATCTTACAATAATACAATAATACTCTAGCAAAGGATTTCTAAGGAAGATTCTCGAGAGGCATATGTTGTTCTGGTGGTAGTAGCCGTAGGATTGCCTCTTTTTCATCACAATAGAACGACTAAATTAAACAAAAAATAGAAACAAACCAACAAAAAAGTGACAACAAAAGAAATTCCAGGGAAAAAAATCCAGAGAGAGACAAAGTAAGGACAAAAAAAACTCAGTGAGGATATCTCACATGATAAGTACCTGAAGGTAACTGGGAGACTGTCAAATTTGTCGGCGGGAGACTTGCTTTGGTGACGGGAAAATTTTCGGTGGATTTCATGGCTGTAGTTGTATTCTTCAGTGATATTTAGGGTTGATTGAAGATCAAATCGAACGCTTTATAGAGAAGGGGAAGAGGGGAGGTGAAATGAAACCTTTTAAGAAGACTTGAAGATCATGAATCGTGGTTACAGTTACTGCGAAGTGTGGATAAGTCGATCGGTGACGCATTGGAATCGTCGGGGAAGAATAAAACTTTAGGCCTTTAGATACCAGATGGAATATCTTTTTTTTTTTAAATTAAAAAAAAACCAGTTGGACTCAGTTGGGCTCAGATTGAGACTTCTCCCTTCTTCTTCTCTGTTGTTTACATTTGATGGACACTTGAAGTTGAGACAGGTTTTCCAGCATGGACTGCGGTGGGCTGAGTGGATTGTCTTTTAAAAGAATTACACAGAGGCCTAGTTAAACACATCAGCAGTGACATGGTGATTTGAAACTTTCTCATTGGATGATTTTCCAATCCTAGGTGGACACACTCAAATGCCTTGAATAAGGGCTATTAATAGAGTAAGATGAGTAATGGTGAATCCTCTTTTGGAATTCACAAAATTTTTTAAATATTTTTTTATAGGTCATGAATATTTATGAATCTGTATCTAGTGTGATTTTGCATTGGTGAACATGAAGAAAGAGTTCAGAAAACTAAAATAAAATATTTTTTTAATTTTTAAAAAAGTTTTGAATATATTTAGAATACATGAATAAAATATAATATTTTTAAAAAAATTAAAAAGGTTTTATTCAATACATTGTTAAAAATTATTTTGGTAAATAATTTTTTCAAACAAACTTCTATTCAATACATTGAGAATTCATGAACATACAAAAATTATTTGTTTCACAAAAATAATTTGTTTCACATAAATAGATGTTTTACATTAAGATCGTTGAATTATCATTGATTAAAAATTATTGGAAATTTATAATAGTGTTTTGATGTATTTTTTAGTACATGGAAACACTTAAAAATCTATCTTAAAAACTGATTATTGTTACACCTTTTGTCTAGAACCAAAAGAAAAATAGGTTTTGATTGAATGAATAAGAGTTACAAGTTTTTTTTTTAAAGCTGGATTTCTATTTCAAACGAACAACAGAGACCCAACGTTCAGAGAAACACCCAAAACAGGGGAGGAAGACAGCAAAAGAACAAACTTTAAAAGAAAACTGACGTAATAAAAGAAAAAAAAAGAAACAACTCTGAGAGATGACAATCAGTAGATGCCCATCTAGCAGAGAAGAAGGAGACAGAAGTACATGCTCCATGGATGACAAGACGCAGGTCAAGGGAACAAGTACCCAAAGGACATCAGCAACCAGACGCTTCAGCATTCAAGCTTGCAAGGAGCCAACTCGGACCACCCCTCACAATATATGGGGTGAATCTCCCATCACTAACTACACTGTCCGCTATCCTCAAAGCAGAACGATTACGTTGAACGCACGCATACGACATTTTCCAGGTTTGGAGACAAGGCAGTAATGATAGAATCTCGTTAATCAAAGAGAACAAACTCGGATACCTCGTAGGATTGAGTAGAGCATCATGAGCTAGAGTATAGTGGGACTCAAAGATGACATTACGTTGATGTGTAGAAACCATACTCTCCACTGCAAACCAGAAACCCCATAGCTCTGCTTCCATGAGAGAAGAGATTCCAGAGAACGCTCGACGGCTATGTATCAGTTTGTTTTCTCTGTAATGGCTTTAAACTTTTTTACATAAATGGTAAGGAGAACAAATCATAAATAAGACTATTTATACTATAGTGATGAATCTGTTTCGGTTCTGTAGGTTTCACTAGGAGCGCAAAATCTGGTTCTCTTCCAATGCTCTCTTCTCCTGGTTGTTTATATAAGTAAATGAAACACAAGATTGTGAAATGTAACTTAGAGTAAGAACCGATGATGATACAATTTGAGTAAAGCTTTGTTCTTTTTTACCTGTAACCTGGATCTTTCTACCTGGCTGAGCAAGAGTTGTGTCTGAATCAAAAACAAAAAAACTTTGCAAGTCAGAGATGATTCACACAACAATTTCAACCTACAAAAATGTTTCTTTGTCTTCTTCGCCCTTCGATCCGAGAAACTCATACCCTCAAGCTCCTTACCCTTCAATCTCCTAAACAACAATGCCCCAAAAAAATGAAAAGGCAAAAGCTTTAACACAAGTTTATTTCTTACTCAATAGCAAGCTGCAATCTCTCAAGTTCACTCCTCCTAGAGTCATCTGTCCGCAGCTGTAACAACGGAACTCATGTCAGTAAAGGGCTAACAAGAGTTTGTAGTAAAGAGGATCACTGCTTATATATATATACACATACCACATCACCATCATCTTGAGAAGCACAAAGTAGAAGCTGTTGTTCAGGCGTAGCAGCACTGTATCCATATCTAGAGAGAATGTGCTCAATACTTTTAACACATTTTGAAACCAAAAAAAAAGCTCCTTTAATTAGTTTCAACCAAAAATCACCAAAAGCCTCTGAAGAGTTGCTTCTTCTATCCTCAATCTCAGATCTTTCTCAGACATAATCAAACCCACATAGACACAATCTCGAGTCCTAAGCCCAGAACAAACACTTCACCATCAACCCTAAGATACATGCATAACACTTTACTCTGTTTTCTTTAGACACAGAAACCCATAAAGCTATAACCTTTTTACGAATCTCAAACGACCCCATAACAACAAAAGACTCATCTTTTTTTTCACCTTCCGCTGGAGAAATCGTAAACCTTGCCGGTGCTGGAGAAGACGATGCCGGCGACCTCGGCGTCGCAGAGGATCGAGAGCTCGTTGGCCTTCTTCATCAGCCCGTTACGTCTCTTGGAGAAAGTGATTTGGCGACTGTTCACATTCTCAATCTTCTTTATCTTTATCCTTCCTCTCCCCATCTTCTTCTTCTTCTTCTTCTTCTTCTTCTCCGGACAAAATCTAATCGAAAACAGGGGAAAACAGAGAGAGAGAGAGAGAGAGAGAGAGAGAGAGAGAGAGAGAGAGAGATAAAGAGATAGATAGAGATAGAGATAGAGAGAGAGAGAGAGAGACGGTGGAGCGTGGAGAAGATGAGTAGGGGAAGAGGATAGTTGTTGCCGGGGATTGAAACTAAGAAGGAGATCGGTTGAATTGGAAGGGGAGAAACATACGGTCACTTGGCTTGAACCTCTCCGTACAGGTTCGTTCATAAGGATCGGTTCAACAAAATTAATTTTTTTTTTTTTTTTTTTTTTTGCCTAAGAATTTGTGTGATGAACTCTATTAAATACGCCACTGCGGTTGCTCTAAGTTTTGATCATGTTCATTGGTTACTTTCTTCCCCTGCAAGCAAGCAGAGCGATTACCTGAAAGAGTTGCACAACTCAAACAACAAATCGGATCAGAATTGTTAACCCATTTGCTGGCAATTGTTTCTCCTGAGTTTACTCTTCCCATGTGGTAAGTATAAGAAACTGCCGTACCTCTTGACTCTTAACCTTTTTACTTCCGTTTGATCTCAGTTTCCTAATGGTTGTACTTTCCTTAATCCAACTGGAACTGTGAGTTCTATAACGCTAACGTAATGAAACAAGTGACTGCAATAATTTGACATATTCTTATTCAGATGTATGTCCTCAACTCTTATGAATCTCATGTCTCGACCCTCTTAGTGAGCTGGGAGCTTTATAGAAAACAGAGAAATGAAAACGTTTACATGCGCTTGCTTTGTGTGGAAACTGAGTAAACATAGAGATTGTGCAATATATTACGGAATCTAGAATTTAGAACACTTACAAAATACCTCCTTGTTTGAGGCGCTCGTTATGTTGAAGGACAGAAAAGATAAGAAACCTTAGCTCCATCTGGATCCGCTGCCTCAAGGTGCATGGAGCAACCATTAAATGGTGAGAAATTTGGAAACAAGATTGTCGAAATACAAAAGCATAATAAGTATACTTAAGTAACTTATAATGCTACTTGTCTCATTGGACCTTTCGCAATTCTGTGATTGATGATCTGAAAATTGTTTAAGTTGTGGCTTCTACTATGTTTGTTTTTTTGTAAAGACTGAAAATTTAATTAAAGAAGCTCATTGTATAGTGCTTCTATATTGATAATCACCAATGTTTGTATTTTAGAAAAAGAAATAAAAACAAGAAAAACACACAGAATAAATTTCTTTAGGATTTTTAGTGATTTAAACCCTCAACTATTTTTGAATCATAAAATAAACCCTCAACTTACAAATTATTAACGTTTGTCACCTTCCGTCTATAATTCTGTAACGGAAGGTGACGTACATTAACGATTTATAAGTTGAGGGTTTAAAACATTACAAAAATAGTTGAGAATTTATTTTACTGTTCAAAAATAGTTGAGGGTTTAAATCAATAAACACACATTTTAAAACAAATTGATTTAAGAATTCTTTTTTCTAATTATCAAAAATATTTTTATTAACTAAGAAACAAATGGATAGTGTTTATGAAGCACAAGAATGAGGATTCCAAATATAATCCGAAGGTGTTAAAAACACTGATGGAGAATCAAATTAGGACGAAGATCGAAAAGCCACATACTGATAATGGTTTCAAATTTTGTCATCAGAGTTCAACCAATTTTGTATGGATGCAAGCATGAATTAATAGGCATCATATAATTAGAAAAAAATAAGAATAAAATAGTGTAGTTGAGTAGATAAATAAAATATTAATGAATAGAATAGTATGAATGCTCTCTAATGCTGGTTTAGAAAAAAAAGTTTTTAATTAGCCTTGATCGCTGACATAAAAAAAAATTAGCATTGGTCCACAAACATACATATGATACATATGAAGTGCATCATGTAAATAAATATGATGAATACTCACTTCTCTGATTTACTGATATTATAACTATTTTTATAATATAGACCAATCGAGTTTTGTAGATTTTATAAATATTCTTATTTATATTATTTTAAAAATTTTCATCATGATTTTTAGGCAATATAAAATTATATTTAATTTTTAATATTTATATAGTAGAATAAATTGGTTCATAATACAAAAAGAACATGGATATTAACAATCTAAAATTTTGTTGTCTAGAAATCAAAGCAACATCTTCTGGGATTTAAGGTATTTGCCTAATTAGTTAATAAAAATATATTTGATTCAAAAATCCTATATATCAAAGTGTTCTTATTTAATAAAAATATATTTGATAATTATAAAAAAAATTCTTAAATCAATTTGTTTTAAAATGTGTGTTTATTGATTTAAACCCTCAACTATTTTTGAATCGTAAAATAAACCCTCAACTATTTTTGTAATGTTTTAAACCCTCAACTTATAAATCGTTAATGTACATCACCTTCCGTTACAGAATTATAGACGGAGGGTGACAAACGTTAACAATTTGTAAGTTGAGGGTTTAAAACATTAAAAATATAATTGAGAGTTTATTTTACGATTCAAAAATAGTTGAAGGTTTAAATCACTAAAAATCCATTTCTTTATTGATAAAATATTTGTACATCAAGAAAAGTCCCATACAGAGCAAAAAAAAATCTGTAAGGAAGCGACTACAAAATAAAGTACACAAACATGCAATTCTTGGACTACAAGTTATTACCTTCTGGTCCTTTTTAGAAAAACTAACACAATATGCTTGGCTCTCTGTTGATGCAATCACAAAGGCACTAAGACACAATAACGAGTATTCCAAGACAGAGAAGCTCAAAAACTAAAACAACAGAGCTCTCTGTGGCTTTGTTGGAGTTAAACATGATGTTAACTTGGAGAACAAATTATTTTCCTAATTGAGATATGTTAATTCTTAAGAGTTTAGGAAAGTTAGTTCCTAAGAGTATAGGAAATATAATAACTATATAAAGAGTTGCAAGAATGTTGCATACCTATAAGAGTAAGGATTTTGGGTGCTTGAGTTTTGTGTAAGTTTCTTGAGCTATAATAAAAGAGAGTTCTTTATATCGTGTTCTTATACAAACTTTAAACGTATATTTGGTATCAGAGCTTGAGACCAAGAAGAGATAATTGCAAAGAAAGATGGGAGACTTAATGATTACTACGATGAAGAAGGAGGGAAGTTCATCCTCCATCGGAGATTGTCCGATGTTGAGCATAACAAATTACACTGTATGGGCTATACGGATGAAACTCCTACTTAGCATTCCCGAAGTTTCGGAGGTTGTTGAGGAAGAATCCACCGAGAAGAAGAAAAATAACATGGCGACAGCTCTTATATTCCAATCCATTCCAGAAGCTCTAGTTTTTCAAATTGGAAGTCTTACTTCCGCAAAGAAAGTCTGGGATGCAATAAAAACTCGTAATGTAGAAGCATATAGGGTTCGAGAGGCACGACTCCAGACTTTGATGACTGAGTTTGATCAGATGAGAATGAAGAAAACTGAGAAAATAAATGACTTTGTGGGCAAGATGGCAGAGATAGCATCAAAAGCAGCGACATTGGGTGAAATCATAGACGAACCGAAGCTTGTAAGGAAGTTTTTGGGAGGCTTACCACACAAGAAGTTCTTACACATGGTTGCTTCCCTTGAACAACTACTGGATCTGAATGAAACAAGCTTCGAAGATGTCATAGGACGGATGAAAACCTTTGAAGAGAGATTAAGTGTGGACGAAGAAGAAGATGCTCAGAGAGTCAGAGCAAACTTATGTAAACTAATGCTGAACGAGACTATCAAGGAGGACGTGGTCGAGGTGGTCGATATTATGGCAGAGGAACATGACGTGGTTGATCGTCTTGGGATAATCGAGACAGCAGATTGTACTGGGAAAATCGAGATACCTCAAGGATCACATGCTTTCGATGTGATAAACTAGGACACTATGCAGCCACATGTCCCAATAGATTGCTCAAGCTACAAGAGACAACAGAGAGTCAAGATGGAGATGGAACACAAGAAGCTGACAAACTTATGATGCATGGAATTGTCTATCTCAATGAGCGAAACGTGAGACCAAAAGAGTTTGAAACACGTGCTGATAGCGAAAAAGTGTGTTGACTAGACAACGGAGCCAGCAACCACATGACAGGAAACCTAAGCTACTTCAAATCTTTAGATGACACAATCACTGGAAAGGTTTGTTTTGGAGATGATTCAAGGATATATATTAAAGGGAAGGGATCCATTCTGTTCATATGTCTAGATGGGAAAAGGAAGATACTAGCAGACGTCTACTTTATCCTAGAGCTTAAGAGCAACATCATAAGCCTTGGACAAGCCACGGAGTCGGGATGTGATGTGAGAATGAGAGACACTACAAGAAAACATATTTTTTACGAGGGCGTTATTCGATGTTAATTCGTCGTAATAGGAGTTTTACGACGAATTAACATCGAACAGCGTTTCGTTGTTAAACGCTCGTCGTAACGGAGCATTCGTCGTAAAGTCCTAGTTACTTTTACGAGGAAGGTTCTTCCTCGTAAAGCGGAAGGAAACGTTTCGTCGTAATGTCCTCGTAACTGACGTTGTAAATGCCACGTAATAATTCGTTGTAAAAGACACGTAATGTTTCGTCGTAAACACGATGTAAAGTTTACAACGACTTTACAACGAGCAGATGTAACCTCGACGTAAATGTTACGAGGACTAAACGTGGAAGTTTACAACGAAATTACATCTCCATATTTAAAATATTAGTTAATTATAATAATTATATATTTATTAATTTTAAAATTAAAATATTTTTCGAAAAAATAAATATGAAACCAAAAATTTTATTTAAAAACTAGAAATTCATTATTTAATATAATATAAAATTTTTATACAAAACAAAAGAAATAAAAAAAAAAATTCTAATGAAGACCGACATCATCGTCATCGAAGTAGTTGGCTGAGGGGTTCGGGTCTGAAGATGTTCCTGCCTCGGGATCCGGCTGGCTCATCCCGAGAGCTGCTCGTCTCGCTGCCAAAGCCGTCTGCAGAGTTGGATTTCCCACCGCCATCACATCCAGCAAACTCTCGAGAGAGTCCAGACGCTGCTGCTGGGTATCCATACGAGCCTGCATCCGCTCGTTCTCCTGGTCCCGCCTCGAATAGTATGACGAAGTCGCCCTTGCAACTTCGTTAACGGAACCTATTCCGACCGTCCTTCCCTTCTTTCTAGGAGCCACCTATATGTATATATATAAAAACTTATTTAGAGTTCATTAATTAATAATTAAAAAAATAATAATAAATTTTACCTCCTCGAAGATCTGGTCGACTTCTTCGGTCGACAACTTCACGGGTAATCCGTCTGCAGACTGTTGGGTGAGTTGGGTCTCTCGCTCTTCTACCCGAGACGCCACAGCGTGGAAGAGTTTCTCTGATGCAGGATCAACAAAAACTCCATCTGGTGTGGCGTGAGTCATCTTGAATAAGTCCGAGAGAGACGGCAAAACTCCCGTCTTCTCCAACTAATAAACAAAAATTAAAAATTAATTAAATATATTAATAAATACAAAAGTTTATAATAATGAAAATTATAAATTAAAATAAAACTTACAGCTTCGAGACGAACTCCGGCATGGGGTTTTTGGCCGGTTCTATGAACCATGGGCAAATGGCCATCTTTATCCCTCGTTCTTCGGGAAGCGGAGCAGGAGTTGGCTTTGCGAATGTTGACGGGGTCGGTCCAATAGGCGATGAGGCCATCCCATGCGTCCTTGGTGACCCCGCTCGGCTTCCCCTCATAGCCGTAAATCTCCCACTTGTCCTTCCAATCGGAGACGGTGTTGCAAAGACGAGTTTTCGCCTTTGCAATAAATTCGCTCTTCACCCTCTCGGTGATTCCTATGGACCAGTTCCACTTTTGCTGAAAAAAACAAAAAATTAAAAAAAACACAATTAATAATAATTATTAAATTAACAATATTAAATTAACAATTTAATTATTTATTTAAATTACCGCAAAACATTTAAACCACGTCGTCTTGACGTGATCGGGAGTGGACGTCCAGTTGGGATAAGGGCCGTCATAATATCCCTTCATCGTCTCAGAAACGCTCCGGCTAACTTTGTTGTTAGCCCCAAACCTGCAAATATAACAAATATGTTAAAAAAAAATTATCAATGATTTTAAATTTAAAATTAATAATTTTATCTACTTACCAAAAAGTACCCCGGGGTCTATCGGGGTCAAGAATCCGTAAACCCTCTCGTCCGGGCTGGTTCAGCAAATCCTCCACCGTGTATCTTGCGTATGGTGCATAAGATGGCACCCGCAAGTCGGGATGAACCGGAGCCGGTGGGGCAGGCTGATCCGGGGCGAGAGGTGTAGCAGCAGCTGGTGGTGGGGGAGGCATCTGAGTCGGGTGAGTAGGAGGGGTCGAAGAAACTCTCCGAGATGTCTGAGACTCCGGAACTGTCCCGGAAGAAGACGATGGACCGCTAGAAGAAGATCCATCGCCAAATAGATCGCCATACGTAGGTGCAGGAGCTGCTGGTCTCGGTCTAGGAGCCATCTAAAAAAAAAAAAAATTAATACATTTCCCAAACGAAAATTTTAAAATAAAATAATTCCGTTAACTAATCACCTAAACTAATTCCGGTAACTAATCACCTAAACTAATTCCGGTAACTAATCACCTAAACTATTCACCTAAACTAACCACCTAAACTATAAAAAAAAAAAAAAAAAAAAGAAGAGAGAGAAATACCTTAGAGAGGGGGGAGGAATTTGGGAGGAGGATACGAGCAGTGGTGGTCTGCGAGGATTCTCGCATATATATAAAAATGGATTCGTCGTAATGGCCTCGTAATTTTACGACGAAGTTACCAGGCCCGTGTTTTCGTTTACGACGAAGTTACCAGGCCCGTGTTTTCGTTTACGACGAAGTTACCAGGCCCGTGTTTTCGTTTACGACGAAGTTACCAGGCCCGTGTTTTCGTTTACGACGAAGTTACCAGGCCCGTGTTTTTTCTTTTACGACGAAGTTACCAGGCCCGTGTTTTCGTTTACGACGAAGTTACTAGGAATATATGAAACCCCGAAAATTAAATCCCTAAACCCCAAACTTATCATCTTTACCACTCATTCATACTTTCATCCTCTTCATACTTTCATACCTTCAACAAAATAATTTTTTTTTTCCTTAACAAATAATTTTTTTTAACCTTAAGATATATATATTATACATTAAGAATTTCACTTAAGCAATAAAAACAACATTGTATACAATATTTTAGAAAGACAAAAACAACATTTGTTACATATATTACATCATTCTGAATCGTTTGAGTTCTCATCAACATCAGAACATTCATCGTCATCACTACAATAGAACTCGTCTTCACGTGCTTCATCTGTCGCATCTTCGGGAAGATCTTCATATTGATGGTTATTTGGGTCGATCAGAAGAATTTCATCAAGTTGTTGGTCAGGAACCTCAACTTCATTAATAGCATCTTCTTCTTGCAATGGTGGTTCTTCTCCAGCAACAATTCGTCCACGAGGTGTAATTTTGATAGTAGCCAACCAATTAATCCCAGAACTTCGAAGGCGAGGATATGGAAGAAAGCTAACTTGTTCAGCCTGGGAAGCGAGGATGAAAGGCTCGAATTTGTTGTATCTTCTCCCAGAGTTGACATCCACAACACCAAATTTGTTAAATCGAACTCCTCGATTCTCAACGGGATCGAACCATTCACATTTGAAGAGAACACATTTTAGCTTCAATAACCCTGGAAATTCCACTTCAATAATCTCCTGCAAGATCCCGTAAAAGTCTGTTTCGCCTTTCACACATATTCCATAGTTACTTGTTGCCCGATGTCTTCCATACTCGTATGTGTGAAAGGTAAAACCTCGTGTGAAGTACATATTTGATGTGGTGACCTTTGCTACTGGACCTTGGATCAATTCGTGAAACCATACAGGGTAATATGGATCATCATACTCAACCTACAAAATATAATACTCCACCGTTAGAATAGTACCAAATATTGCTTCATTTTAATCAAATATAATACCTGTGATTTTAACCACTTGACAAAGTGCTTTTCTTTTCTTCCTTCCAGTTCAGCTGCAGATAATCCCGGTATCGCTTCTTCAACTTGAGATACAAACATGCTGCAAATTAAACAAATATATCATATCATATAATTAACAACAGTTTAATAAAATTAATTAACATAGACAAAAATTTACCTTTCAAACGAAGACGTGATTGCATCTCCGCAGTTGAGCGTAATATATGTGTGGGCACTATGCTTATCCTCTTCACTAGACCACCAAACTTCTTTCAGCTTACCACCAAATCGCCCAATTTGACAGAAAATGTCAGGAACACCGTCTACGGCATATGACGAAGGTACTCCACCATCATCATATCTTCTAGGAATTCTTTTCCTTGTACGGACGGTTGGAGCAAAGTAGTAAGACGTGAAGTTAGAAGTTTCTGCTGTCAAACTCCCAGCAATGATCGAACCTTCCACCTTTGCTAGATTTTTGGCTTTTCCCTTCAAATGTTTCATGTACCTCTCATATGGATACATCCATCCGTTGTGAACTGGTCCACGAAGTAATGCTTCGTACGGGAGATGAACAACTAGATGTTGCATCACATCAAAAAATGATGGAGGAAATATCTTCTCCAGGTTGCACAATATGATGGGAATGTTCTGCTGAAGCTGTTCGATGACTTCTTCCTTGAACGTACGTGTGCTAAGATCTCTGAAGAATGCTCCAATTGCTGTATGTTGCAAATATAACACAATTAATAACATTTTTTTAAACATATGTAATATATTATAAATTAATATTTACCTGCAAGTGCTTCATGTACATTTGTTGGAAGGAGCTCAGCAAAAGCGAATGGAAGTAGTCGTTGCATAAACACATGACAATCATGACTCTTCATTCCGGAAAACTTTTGACCACGTTCAACACATCTTGACAGATTTGAAACATAACCATCAGGGAACTTAACTTCTGATGAGACCCAATCAAACAAAGTTGTTTTCGCTGCTGATGACAACCGGAATATGGGAACAGGAACGCTGCCATTGCTCTTGATATGTAACTCACTTCTCCAGCAGATAGAAGGTAAGTCCATCCTTGACTTTTTGTTATCTTTTGTCTTTCCTGGGACGTTCAATATTGTATTCATGATGTTGTCAAAAAAGTTCTTCTCTATGTGCATCACATCTAAGTTGTGGCGTAAAAGAAGATCCTTCCAGTAAGGCAGATCCCAAAATATACTCTTCTTATGCCAATTGTGAAGGACCCCATACCCATCAGGCATATTTCCCGGAACATGCCAGTTTCCTCCACACGCCACAGTTTCCTGAGCTCCATAATGATCAATTTCTGCTAGGATCTGTTGCCCGGTGAGATATGGAGGAGGACTATCTCTGACAACTTTTTTGTATCTAAACAATGTCTTATTTCTTCGGTACGGATGGGAGATGGGAAGAAATCGACGATGACAATCAAACCAACAACTCTTTCTACCATTCTTTAGTTGAAAAGCATCTGTCGATCCACGACAAATTGGACAAGATAATCTTCCATGAGTTGTCCACCCAGACAACATCCCATAAGTAGGAAAGTCACTAATCGTCCACAGTAGAACTGCTCGCATCGTAAAATTGTTTTTCATGGAACAATCATACGTTCTCACCCCTTCTGACCACAACTCTTGTAGCTCTTGTATCAATGGTTGGAGAAAAACATCAAGCGACCGTTTTGGATGCTTCGTCCCAGGAATTAATATGGTTAAGAATAGAAATTCTTCTTCCATACACATCTCCGGCGGCAAGTTATACGGCGTAAGAATGACTGGCCACAAAGAATATTGCCTCCCAGACATTCCGAATGGACTAAATCCATCAGTGCTTAACCCAAGATAGACATTCCGAATATTGTTAGCGAAATCTGGATATACCTTGTTGAAATGTTTCCACGCTCTTGCATCTGATGGATGAGCGATCTCGTCTTCCTTCTGGACATGTTCAGCATGCCACCTCATCGATGCAGCAGTTCTCTCAGATTGATATAATCTTTTTAGCCTGTCTTTAATTGGTAGGTACCACATCCTTTGCCAAGGTACCCTATTCCTTCCACGTCCTTGCGGTTTGAATCGTGGTTTCTTGCAGAATCGACACGCTTCCAGGTTCTCATCGTCCTTCCAATAGATCATGCAGTTGTCGATGCAAACATCTATCATCTCCGAAGGCAATCCCAGACTATAAACCAATTTCTGAATCTCATAATAAGATTCAGCCGACAAATTGTCTTCTGGCAAGTACTCTTTCAACAACTCCGCCCAAGAATCCATGCATTTCTCAGATAGATTATGATCCGTTTTAATATTCATCATCCTAGCTGCTAGAGACAATTTAGAGAGACCTTCTCTACAACCAGTGTAGATTGGTTGATTTGCAGCATCTAGCATTTCATAAAACCTTTTTGCATCCAAATTAGGTTCTTCTACATTCCCGGTTTCATGAGCTATTGTTGTTGTTGTTTCTAAAAATGCATCAGTAATCATGTCTTGAATCCTATCATGATCTATCATCTGCTCATTCTGATTCGGTTCTTCATTATTAACAGGATTCTCAAAATGATTACTACTACTACTAGCTTCATTTCCACCATAACCCTCTCCATGTTGATACCAAATATAGTAATGCGGTGTGAATCCTCTATTTACTAAATGCTTCCAAACAGTTTCACTAAGTGCAAATTTTGAATTCTTGCATTTCCGACAAGGGCAAAACATCTTACCGCTTTCCTGTGTGAGGGGTGTAGAACCTGCCTGCTGCATGAATGTCTCTAGCCCGCTCAGAAAGGTATCCGTCACTCTACCGGCAGAATCTTTATGTGAATACATCCAACTCCGTATCTCGTAGATATTGCATCCATCAGCCATTTTTTTCTATTTGTGTTTTTCTCAGTTTTTTTTTTCTTATATTTGTTGGTGGTGTGTTTTGAGCATTGAGAAATGACATATATATAGAAGATTTTCGAGTTTGGTAGGTAAAGGTTTAACAAGTATTTTACAACGCAATTTATTACTACGAATTTACAACTTTTTTACATGGAATTTACATCAACTTTACAAGGAATGTAGTTAGGTATCAAGCACAATTAGTACACGTTTCGACCAAGTGTAACGGTAACCTGATTCGTTGTTAAATCCTTGTTAAATTACAACGTCTTTACGTGGAATTATGTTTCGTCGTAAACTCCATGTAATATTACAACGTCTTTAAGAGGAGAGATAAGGAAACAGGTTTCGTCGTAAATTCCATGTTAAATTACAACGCGTTTACGTGGAACATAATTTTCCACGTAAACGCGTTGTAACTTTACATCGACTTTACGACGAAACAGTTTCGTTGTAATATTACAACGACTTTACGACGAAACTGCTTTTCGTCGTAACGTCGACGTAATTAACTTGTAAATTTACGAGGAATAATTTTCGTTGTAAATGTTCGTTTTAATGCCAGTGTTTTCTTGTAGTGAGAGAATTATCTTACTTTGCATGATAAAGATGGTAACCTCATCGAGAAGGCACCAAGGTCGAGAAACATGCTGTATAAAGTAATGATAGAGATAGAAGAACCGAAGTAGACACAGTGTGAGGCCTCGCGATGGCACACTCGTCTTGGACATCTCAAAGATGATGCTATGAAAATGATGATAAGAAAGGAGCTCGTCACTAGACTTCCTGAGTTGAGAATCGAGAAAGAAACCTGTAGTTCGTGCCTGCATGCTAAGCAAACAAGAAAACCATTCCCAACATCAACGGCATATCATGCATCTGAATTATTAGAGCTCGTACATGGAGATCTCTGTGGGCTGATAACTCCACCCACTGCAGGGAAAAGCAGATACATATTCGTGCTCATTGATGACTGCTCGCGATATATGTGGACCATACTTCTGAAAGAAAAACCATAGGCATTCGACAAGTTTAAAAACTTTAAGAAGATAGTCGAGCATGAAGCTGGTAAAACCATCAAGACACTGAGAACAGACCGAGGTGGAGAGTTCACAAGCGCATAATTTCGCGAGTTTTGTGAGAAAACAGCGGCACCTAATTGCTCCATACACCCCGCAGCAGAACGGTGTGGTAGAGAGGCGTAACAGAACCTTGTTGGAGATGACTAGAAGCCTTTTGATGCATATGGAGGAACCAAACTATCTTTGGGGAGAAGCTATAAGACACTCAACCTATCTTATAAATAAGATCTCAACGAATACACTAATCTCTAAGACACCGTATGGAGCATTCAGGGGAAGAAAGCCAAATATAGAGAACCTTCGAGTCTTTGGCTGTGTCAAACATGCTAAGGTGGAAACAGTGAATCTTAAGAAAATCGATAACAGGTCTCATACACTTGTGCATCTTGGAACCGAACCCGGTTCTAAAGCATACATATTATTTGATCCCACTCATCAAAGAATAGTTGTTAGTCGAGACGTTGTGTTTTAAGAAGATAAAGTTTGGGAATGGAAAAAGGTTCGAAAGGATGAAGCTGAGAAACCTGGAAACTTTAAGGTCACGATTGGAGAGTATGGAAATCAGGAACTTGAAGAACCCACTAGTGAAACAGTCGATGAAGAAGATACGACCGGAGATACTGTCGAGAAGGAAAACTTTGATTCCGAAATAGAGAGTGCAGAGGAAACAGAGGAACTGCAACCACAACGATCAGCCATGATCAGTAAGAAACCAGGGTATCTTGATGATTATATTTGTCTTGATGAAGAGGAAGGAGGCCGTCTCTTGCTTCTCTTGAACGAGGAACCATGGGATTTTAAAACAGCGATGGAAGAAAAGGTATGGTGTGAAGCATGTGAAGAAGAGATCAACTCAATTGTGAAGAACAAAACATGGGATCTTGTTGATCTACCTCCAGGAGCAAAAGCAATTGGCTTAAAGTGGATTTTTAAAATCAAACGGAACGCCAATGGTACCAACAACAAGTACAAATCGAGATTAGTAGCTAAAAGATACATTCAACGTCATGGTATTGATTTTGAAGAGGTTTTCGCACCAGTCGCACGTATAGAAACAGTGAGGTTTCTCATAGCTCTTGCTGCATCAAAGGGATGGGAGATCCATCATCTAGACTTCAATACTGCCTTCCTCCATGGAGATTTGAAAGAAGTTGTGTATGCGAAACAACCGGAAGGATTTAAGGTCAAAAGAGAAGGCCCTGACTGGCAAAGCAAATGAGAAAACATTTGCAGTATACAATAAAAGCTGTATGATGCAGAAGCTGTATGCTTTTGCAAAACTGTTTAATAGATTGATTGGTACAACAGTATGAACATGCTATATAAATTTATTATTAAAATTAGTATAATATATAATATATTTATTTATAATGAATATATTTATAATGTATATATATATATATAACTTTATTTTATATATTAATATAATATATATATATATAAAAGATATATATTCAAAATTATGTTTACAATTAAAATGTTATTTTTAAAAAATAAAATTAAAATATATATTTTTTAAAATAATATTTTACATTTAAAACATAATTTAATTTATATAATTAATTTAATTATATTATATTTAAAATATAATATAATTTAGATAATTTATTTATTGAATTTATATAATTAATTTATTAAATTTATATAATATATATAATCAATATATATAATTAATTTATCTAATTTATATATTTAATTTAAAATATAATTTATATATTAATCTATTATATAATTAAATTATATTTTAAATTTTAAATAATATTTAAAAAATTATTAAAATTTTAAATTTATTTTAAAAATCAAAATTTTATTTTCTGGATATAAATTTTTTTTAATGATATTATTAAATCAAATAAATGAACTAATTATATGTTTTTCTTAAATTTATAAATTGTAAATGCAAATGCTCTTCCAAAAGCTTCATATGAGAGCATTTGCTAGAGAGCATTTAGAGATCATTAGCATTTGGTAAATGCTCTTATAAATGCTTCTGTAACAAATGTTGATTGGATAATGTAGAGCATAATGTTAATGCTAATGTTATACCAATCAAGGCCGAACAAGATAAGGTATACAAGCTTAATAAAGCTATGTATGGTCTGAGACAAGCTCCTAGAGCTTGGAATGAAAAGCTTAGCAAAGTTCTAGAGAAACTAAAGTTCAAGAGATGTTCAAAGGAGCATGCCTTGTATCGCAAGCAAGAGGGAGAGCAACTTCTACTCGTCGCCGTGTACGTTGATGATTTGTTGATCACGGGTTCTGATCAGTCTATGATACATGGATTTAAGAAAGAGATGTCGAGCAATTTTGAGATGAGTGATCTCGGGTTGTTGACCTACTACCTCAGAATTGAGGTAAGTCAAGAGAGAGGGAGAATAACGTTGCATCAAGGAAGGTACGCGAGCAAGATCCTGAGTGAGGCAAGTGTTGACGAGTGTAATGCTACGCAAACACCTATGGAGTTTGGTCTGAAAGTATCAAAGGCGGAAGAGGAAGATAGCATTGATGAAAGAGATTATAGACAAAAGATAGGATGCTTGCGCTATTTACTTCACACTCGCCCAAACCTTGCATTCTGTGCTGGATTGCTCGGTCAATATATGCATAATCCAAAGGTGTCTCACGGAACCGCATTAAAGATGGTGTTAAGATATTTAAAAGGAACGACAAGACTTGGTCTCGTATACGAACGATCGAGTACAATGAAGGTGGAGGGGTTTAGTGACTCAAGTCACAACATTGACGAGAATGACGACAGAAGTATTACAGGTCACGTATTTTATCTGAATGGCTGTCCAATCACGTGGTGTTCTCGGAAACAAGAGATAGTGGCTTTGTCATCCTGTGAGGCTGAATTTATGGCTGCGGCCGAAGCTGCGAAACAAGCCATATGGCTTCAAGAGTTGTTGGAAGAAACTGTTGGAAGATTAGGTGATCGAGTGGTGATACGGCTTGACAACAAATCGGCCATAGCACTCACTAAAAACCCTATCTTCTATGGTCGCAGTAAACACATACACAAACGGTACCATTTTATACGGGAGTGCATCGAAAATGAGCTAGTTAACGTGCAACATGTTCCAGGGACAGAGCAAAATGCATATATTTTGACTAAAGCCTTGGGGAGAATCAAGTTAAAGGAGATGAGAGATTTTGTGGGAGTTCAAGACATTGGAGAAGATAACTTCAAATCTAAAGGGGAGAATATTGAAGTTAAACATGAAGTTAACTTGGAGAACAAGATATTTTCTTAATTGAGATATGTTAATTCCTAAGAGTTTAGGAAAGTTAGTTCTTAAGAGTTTAGGAAATATAATAACTATATAAAGAGTTGCAAGAGTGTTGCATACTTATAAGAGTTTAAGGGTTTTGGGTGCTTGAGTTTTGTGTAAGTTTCTTGAGTTATAATAAAGAGAGTTCTTTATTTCGTGTTCTGATACAAACCTTAAACTTATAGGCTTGGTATTGGATAAACCGTGGATATATAATACTTTTTGTACACTAGCTAATATAGACAAGTCACAAACTCCTATTTCTAATGGGTATAGTAAGCAAATAGCTCACATCTATTAGGTGACTCCAAGACGAACCTAACCATTCCTTGATTAGAAACAGAGTTACCATTCAAGAAGGAACAGTCCCTGATATCGTCGAAAACAGCTCGGAACAATCATAAAGGTCTCTCTCTCTAAAGGCAGGCTGACGAAAGAGTTGACGTACTTCAAAGCATCTCAGGCACTCAACTTCATACACAACCTTTATCCCAAACCCAACAAGAAGCTGTTTATCATGTGTAGTTATAATAACTATACTACCAGGACCGAAGCAGTTAAAGTCTTCTGCAAGAGCATCTAACTGTTCGAGTTTATCAACGTTGTTAGCCACAAGCACAACTCTCTGACTCATGAGCCTTGTTCTGATCAACCCAGTGGTCTTCATCGTCGAGTACCCTCCTTGAATCCGTATTAGAAACTCATCTCTGAGATTCGACATTTGACAATCTTGAGGAATCCCTTTGACGTTTTCGAGAAAGCATTTGCTTTGGAACTTCTTGTGGATTTTCTTGTAGACGAATCTAGCTAGAGCTGATCTTACACTGCTTCCTCTTGCCCATATTCCAATCAGTCTTACACCTTCATTAGAATTCAAATCCAACAATGGATACAGCTCTTTCATGTGTGCATCAATCCCAAGCTGGTTATTGAGACCATCACTTGATGGTGTTGCAGAGAGTGACAACATGTTTGATATTCTCTTAATAATCTCATCGACTAGCTTCGAGTCGTCTTCCCTGAAACAGAGAAAGAAAATATATTAATAATTTTTATATCTGGCTAATATCTAATATCTTCAAAAGAGCAAATACTTGAAAACTCTGGAAATATCTAAAAATATCTTAAAATATTGAAAAGTATTCAAAGTAATGAAAATACCCAAAATACATATTGGTCATCTATCCAAATTTCTAACCGAATCAATTTTCATGTTTATTTTAGAAATTTGATAAAACATTATTCAAATTTATATGTTGTGTGTTGTCTCATGTTTGGATTTGAAGATTTTAGTGTATTTGGATTTTTGAAAATTTTACATATTCAAACGGATATCAAAACCTGAATCGATTTGAACTAAGGCCAAACTGAAAATTTTAAATACCAAAATAAGATTAAATCTTAAGTGCCTTAGAACATGATGTGTGTAAGGTTGGATCTTAATTAGCTTGAGCACAAACAGAAATTGTGTATAAAGAATAACTCGAATGGTGTTGACTTGAGAAAGATAACATGGTATGAAAGTACCAATCACGAGAACAATGGCCAGAGATACTAGCCAAGTTGGTCAAAGCTTGCCTCCATGACACAACAGTCTCGTGATCTTCCCTCCCTTCATGTTTTGTAAACTGTTCAGCGACTTTTTCGATCTGTCTCCTTACATGAGCAGGCTCGACGTTGTAGAAGATGGGCATGACGGTGAGGGAACCTTGTTTCTCGACGTCCATGATCTTGACGAGCTCATGGAGACACCAGGGAGAGGCAGGATATTTCTTGGAGACAACCACGACGGCGATCTTGGAACCCTCGATGGCCAAAAGGAGATCTGAAGTGATACGACGGCCACTCTTGAGTTCAACGTCGTCTTTGAAAGTTCGAATACTCATTCGAATGAGTTCTTTGTAGAGAAAGCTGATGAAGATTCTTCGAGTGTCCTTGCCTCTGAAGCTCAGAAAGACATCGAACTTTTGTGGAGTAGTAGAAGAAGACGGAGAAAACATTGGATTTGAGAACAAGTAAACATTGGTGTTAAAAACTTCGGAAGATGATAGTAATATTTTTGGGGATATGTTAGGTGATATATATATAACTTGAGGTTCGCATTTTTTTTTATTAAAAAAGAACAAAAAAATACTGAAAACTTCCACGTAAGTGCTGAGAATTTTCCAAGAAAAGGTTTTGAAAAGTCATGAAACAGAACGGGTCCAAATATGAAAATCTCCAAATCCCTTAACCAATATATGCGATTTACCTGTCTACGTGTTGTGCTTGATGAGATATGTTATGCAGATTCTATTTGTGTAAAATCATAATATAAACCTAACCATTTGGAAATTTTCTAAGTATGTATATATAATAGCATAAAGATGTAGAATTATTAACGTTTGAGTGAATATAAACGTGTAATTGTAAGTACTAAGTAAAATAGAGGCGCGGAATAAACGGCAGGGTGACGGTTGATGCTCACTAACAGAAGAACTGTGTGGTCAGTGCATAATTAATACTTTTAATATGAGTGAAGGTCAATAACGTATAGGATTTAACAAAATCAAACCGACTTTTTCGCAAGTAAAACGTTCTCTCGAGTATGAGATACAACATAATTTGAATTTCAAGATTGCAGATAGTTTAATAACAAAGTGATGACGTCAAGACTGAAAAAGTACAGTAAAAGGTTATATTGTTGGCGACTGTCTTTCACCACCTAATAGGTGGCACCTATGCAGCTTATGCAATGCGAGAACGCCATAATAAAAAGGCTCTAAACCGTAGGATGAGTGTTGCACCACGTTGACTGGTTGAGGCAGCAACAACACTGTGTCTGCCAGTGCCAGTATACATGAATAACAATAGTTTCAAATTTTCCACTAGTCTCTGTTTTGTTTTTCTCTGTTCGCCTTAAACTAAGTGAAAGTTCGAATGCTTGCTTATTCAGATGAGTTTTTTGTAGAGAAAGCTGATGAAGATTCTGCGAGTGTCCTTGCCACTGAAATTCAGAAAGACAACCTTTAGGGAGTAGTAAAAGAAGACGATGAAAACATTGGATGCAATAGAAATTCATCGATTATTAATTTCGAACTTTCGAAGATGATAAAACGACCAGAATCGCATTTTATCAAAAATAAGTTAAAAGGGAAGTGAGAAAATCTTCATACCGCTTAACCATTTGATTAGGCAGTCTACTACTTGTTATGCTTAATGAGTGGTGAAATGATGTAATGCAAATTCTATCTATAATAAAGCCATAAACGGTAGGGTTATGGTTGATGTTGAGCAAACGGATTACGTGATCAGTGCATAATAAATAAAAATATTTACCCGTTTGGTGATCGAAATTTGAATCCTCTGGTATGAGTCTCACCACAAAACACACAGAACCATTTTAATAAAAAAAGTCATAAGCATGGTGAAACAGAGAGTTTTAACAATAACCACAAAAGTATTGTTGTTGATATGAGGCATGCTGATTGATAGGCGACTCGCCGTGGCTTGTTTATTAGGTAAATTACTTGGAATAATCTCACATTCTAGAGAGCAGCCACATCGCGATGTTACCTATACAAGAAAAGAGATGTTTAATGAACTAAATATTAGCTTTTTTTCAGTAGTAGATTATAGAGCGACCTTGTAAAGGGACATTACCTCGTCACCATGACTGTTAGGTGGAAACCGAGTGATCATAGGATCATCTAGTTTCAAGCGGAAGCAATGGTGAAGATCAGCATCTTCTAAAGAATGATTAGAGGAAAGAGATACATTTTCCAGTAAGCAGCAGCCATGTGCATAGAGATATTTGAGGCTCACTGGAAGGTCTTCGAGTGATTCCAGGTTGTTGCAATTGTTCAGGGAGAGAGTTCTCAGAGAGGTAAGCTCTTTGATGCTCTCAGGAACTTTCACAAAACCGTGTCTGCTGAGATCTAACTCTTTTAAATTGATGAAATGGCTGAGCTGATCTGACAGTGATTCAACATTGTTGCAATTATCAAGCCAAAGCTCAAGCAAGCCATATGTGCCACGATCTTCCTCTAGCGTAGAAAGTTCCACCAACGATTTGAGGTCGATACAATTAGAAAGTATAAGTGTCTCCCCTTGGGTTAGTGGTGGCAATTTTTCGAGTTTGCAGCAGTTGTGGAGGTCGACAAATCTCAGTTTGGAAAGTTGCTTCATGGTTTTGGGTAATTCCATGAAGTCATTTCCGCTGAGATTCAACCTCTCTAGAGACTTCATTTCACCAACATTCCACGGGATGTGCTCAATTTTCAAGTTTATAAGCTTTAGCTCTGTCAAAAGAGAAAAACTTGAAAAGTGATGACACCAGAATGAAGGGTCGTCCTCCTTGTAGTTGTTCCGCTTGATCTCGAGGCATTTCAAATCACATAAATTTGACAGGATGCGTGGTGGCCCTGAACTCATAAGCTGCCTCCTAGAATTAAAAAAAACGTGATCTGCATCTCCTTCAAGCTGCCAGAGGGCAAAGTTAATTTTTCCCTCTATGGATAAACTTGCAAGAGACTGCAACGGCTCAACTTCATTAGGAAACTCCAACTTAAACTTTATGCAAGGCATCAAGCTATCGTCTTCAAGAGTTTTTGCTTCTCTTATATTGATGTGGAGACTCCGAAGGCCATCACAGTGGTCCGCATTTAGCCTCACTAGATTAGATAACCTTCCAATGTACCCTGGATATCGTTCCAGCCTTGTGCAACCGTCCATTAACAAGTCCTCTAGCTTCTTGGCCTTTGAAATATTTGGAATTTCTATCAGGTTCTTAGATCCCGTCACATCCAGTCTCCTCAAATTCCAAAGCTCCTGAACAGAGTACCAACGAACAAAAGAAAACTTAGAAAAAAATTCTTTGGACGAAATTTGTGTAATTCTAAATATTTTATCAGAAAAACAAAATTAAGTTTCTAACCGGTGTCCCATCCCAAAGGATTATAAGACTACTGTTTCGGAGAGAGATCTCAACAAGATACTCAAAATTCAAATCAAAAGGAAAATGTTGTAACGGATACGCCTCCCAATGGAGCAATCTAAGCTCAAGGTCTTGGGGAAGTAAATGATCCTGTGAGATAACCATCAGACTGGACTCTATATCATCCAAGTGCTTGTAGAACTTGAGAATTTTTAGATTATACATCCCACTGAAATTTAAGTTGCTTATAGCCAATTCGCTCCTCATCTTGCATATGTGCAGCGCCAGGCATTGAATATGGTATGTGCCCTAAAGACAATATATAAATGCAAAACAAAAATCAAACCAATAGAATAAATGATCAGAAGAAAACTATCATTCCCTGTTTATTTGATGTTTAAAAGATTAATAATGGCCTTTCGATGTAAAAAAAATGTTTAAAAGATTACTAGCTGTTTTCCTGCACTATTGTGCAGTAAAAAAATTGAAAATATTTTTTTAACATATACAATATAAATTATGTTTAAAACTAATTTTTTTATTAATATTATAAATTTTCTTTTTCTTTCACTATTTTAATAAAAAAATTTGTTTAATTAGACATAAAAATTAATATAATTTTTTTTTTATTTTAAATTATATTTAAGAATATGCATGTATATATTGAAAATTATAATCTTAGATAGATTTTTCTATCTGTTTATTTCAATTAAATATATTAAATAAATTTGTAGAAAATTTTATAGTTATCAAAAATTAAAATTAGAAAATATTTATTAAAATTTTAAATATATAAGAAATTAATGATTTACGATTATATTTTAATAATTTTCAAAAATATACATTTTTGAAAAATTTGGTAATAAAATTGTATAATTTAAAAATATATAATGAAATGATATTTTCGAAATTTTTAATGTCATATTTGAATATATTTATTTTAATGATGATTTATGAGTTATTATTATATTTAAAAATATTTAAAATATAAATCGACATTAAATGTAATATATGAGTTATTACCATATTCTATAAAGTTTTCTAAAAATATATATTAACATTAAATGCAACTATCCATGTCATATTTAATCATAGGTCATGTCATTAATTTAGTAGACACACCATTTTTTTGTGAAATTTATTGTAAAGAGGACATGTGACAAAATCACTTAGGTAATATACTACATTGTAGTAAAAGTCGAAACACTGTTTAAATTATAATCGTTTCGTATATCGTTTTTTTATTTAAAAATATATTGAAGAATATATATGTATCTATTTAAATTATAATCTTATATGATATTTTATATCTACTTATATTGTTAAATATATTAAATCAATTTGTATAAAACTAACAAAATGATATAAAATTTTATAATTATCAGAAAATTAAACTAAACAATATTTATAAAATTTGTATAAGAAGCTAATGTTTTTATGATTAGAAATCTATTTTTTTTTTAAATTGTAGCAATTTTTGAAAGCTTTAGTAATATAAATTGTATAATTATAGAAAAATGAAATAAAATAATATTTCAAAATTTGTAATGTTATATATGAATAAATTTATTTTATAGTGATATATGAGATATTACCATATTTAAAAAAATACCATAAAAAATATCAATATTAAATGTAATATGTAAGTTATTACCATATTTTAAAAAGTTTACTTAAAATATAAATCAACATTAAATTGAATTATCCATGTCATGTTTTTTCTGGTATCAATCGATGTTATATTTCAATAGTATTATTTTTATATTTTAATTTTAGTATTTTTTTAAAAAAACCATAAACATATTTTTGTAATCTTATTTCTTTTGATTTGGTATAAATTTTTTAATAAATATAAAGGCCAATAAATTGGATATTTTTTTTGTTTTAGTTAAAAATGTGAAACTGGAAAATCAATTGATTAATTAATATACTAAAGATGAATAAATAAATTTTAAATACTTAACTATTAGAATATTTTATGGACGAGTTACTTTGGTTTTGTATTTTTGATGCACATTTACAATTATATTTATACAAATATGATATTTAAATTGACGTAAAATTTTATATTTGTAGTTGTATTTAGATTATTTTTATTAATACGATATATATATATATATATATATATATATATATATATATATATATATATATATATATATATATATATATTATTTAATTATATGAATTATTAATATATTATAATAGTTTACCAAAATAAATATTTATTTGTAAAATTAACATTAATGATGATATATGAGTTATTAGTCATTACCATATTTAAAATTTCTGCAGAAAAATATAAGTTTTTATAAAGAAATTTTGCATATCACAATTTAGATGATGTTATATTGCTATTTTTTAAAGCCATGTCATTCTTTTAGTGCTATGTCATATATTTTTAGTGACATGTCATCATTTTTTTACCGAAAATGATTGTGGTTACGACATGTGTACGAATCACTTCGTAAATAATATATAGGGGATTGTTGAAAATAAGTGATGTTAAAAATTTAATGTTACTTAAATTTTATGACCAATTAGGTAATATACTACATTGTTTTTTATTGGTTGAATTAGTTTTGATTAATGGTGTTTTTATGTAAACACAATATATAAAAATTTGTTACTTTCCTCATGTGCATCAAACATTAAACACCGAGTAGATAAAGCGTATAGAGATTATTGATGGGACTCACCGACTTTTGTCTCAGTACTTTACAAATCTCTTTTGGATCCCACAGAATTAACTGTTTCCAAGGCCTCTGCTTGGATTCTTCACGCACAATCTGTTTCCCTGTTTGTTCAACCAAAACATGCATCCTTATATGTCCGTCAGTCGAAATTTTAAGGAGAGACTTATCTGCTAGCACTTCTATCCCAAATGAATCAATGTCATCAAGAAGGGCTCTGACGTGTACGATAGGGTCTCCATTAAACAGACAAGCGACATGACAAAAAATAGACTTAGGTTTTTCTCCTAAACCCTTATAGCTAGTCTTCAAGATTTCAATGGTGTTCTCATGAGGAGTTGTTTCCAGTCTCTTTAGTTCACCTTCCCATTCAGCAATCGTGGTCTTTCCATGAAAACATAAACCGAAAGCTTCAATGGCAAAGGGAAGACCATGGGCCAGCTGAGAAGCTCGAATTGAGAGTTTTTCAAGATCAGCAGAATAGTGGACTCCTTTAAAAGCAAACCGTTGAAACATAAGGAGAGAGTCGTCACTTTCCAAGCAGTGAACCTCATATAAGTCTGCTTCCACAAAGCCACAGCTTTTGAGCAAGGTTCTGTCTCTTGTGGTTATGATGATTCGGCTCCCTCTGCCAAACATGCTCGTATCTTCTGCCAAGGCTCGTATCTGATCCACGGTGACCACACCATCAAGGACAACAAACACTCTTTTGTGTCCAAGCCTAGAACGAATATGGTTGCGTCCGTGTTCAACTGTGAAGAGCTTTACATGTTCTTCAGGGAGGATAGAAGAAACGAACTCTTTCTGTAAACCCATGAGAGTTGTAGAAATCTTCCAAACGTCTTGTATGAAACAACTGGCAGAAAATCCCCGAGAGTAATGGTTAAAGAGATGCTTGGCAATAGTGGTTTTGCCTATGCCACCCATTCCCCAAATGCCAATCATACGAACTCTCTCTGGTTTAATATTCATCAGAGAATCAAGCCTCTCCATGTGAGGAGGCATTCCAACAACCTCCCCAAAATCTAAGGGGAGCATGGAGGATAACTGCGTTGAAATTTCCCCAACAATGTCTCCAATCATTGTGGCATCATCTTTGCTGTAAAATGTAAAATGACAGCCAGAGTACTATCAAAACCAATGATAAAAAAATTGTTAAATGATAACTAGTACTCAAGATACTATTTGTGAAGTGATTTTAACATATGTTATCACCATATTCTTTTCATCAAATAATGTTATGGTTTTTTAGAAATTATGACATAGCATTCAATACTTAAGTATAATTTCATTCTTTTATAGATGTTTATTTTTTTAGCAAGATCTTTTAAATGGGGCAACAACTAATAACTTCCACATCAACTATTAACGTAAATTTTCTTTACATAAATTTGTTTTTGTAATTCTGTTTGAAATATGGTAATAATTGATTTTTATTTATGTTTCTACAAATTTGTATATATATATATATATATATATGTATTATCACAATTATTTATAAGTGTGCCGTAAAATATAAAACTAAAATAATACTATTGAAATATTTTTTGTTGATATTTAATTGATTGGAAATTTATTTAAATCATCGATTCACTGAATAAATTTACATAAAGATTTTTATTAATTTAAAATATTTTAACTAAAATAAAAATTCAACATTTATTATAATGTATATATATAGACTTATAAGAGAAGGGGATAATATACATATTTGAATAAACAATCTTATCCAATAAATTTTTTAAAATTATTAGCATATATAATTTAATTATATCAAAATTTAAAATTACTATTTTTGCATATGTCGCAAGAAAACTCGTAGTTATTTTTTAAGAAATACTAGCGATTAGGAGGATTATTCGGAGGAGATTGTCTAACTTAGGTTTTAACGTATACTAGAGATTGATCCGCACTTCCGTACAGATATTGATTCTTACATTTTTATAAATTAATATTTATTTTTTATAGTTAGTGTTATATATTTTAAATGTGTCCTAATATCATTAAATATATTCAAAAGATCTAGACCGAAATAAGTAATATAGTTATTTTTGATACCAATATCTTAAGCCATTTTAGATACATTCATCACTACAAGAAAACATATTTTTTACGAGGGCGTTATTCGATGTTAATTCGTCGTAATAGGAGGTTTACGACGAATTAACATCGATCAGCGTTTCGTTGTTAAACGTTCGTCGTAACGGAGCATTCGTCGTAAAGTCCTAGTTACTTTTACGAGGAAGCTTCTTCCTCGTAAAGCGGAAGGAAACTTTTCGTCGTAATGTCTTCGTAATTGGCGTTGTAAATGCCACGTAATAATTCGTTGTAACAGACACGTAAGGTTTTGTCGTAAACTCGATGTAAAGTTTACAACGACTTTACAACGAGCAGATGTAACTTCGACGTAACTGTTACGAGGACTAAACGTGGAATGTTACAACGAATTTACATCTCCATATTTAAAATATTAATTAATTATAATAATTATATATTTATTAATTTTTAAATTAAAATATTTTTCAAAAAAATAAATATGAAACCAAAAATTTTATTTAAAAACAAGAAATTCATTAATTAAATATAATTTAAAATTTTTATACAAATCAAAAGAAATTAAAAAAAAAAATCTAATGAAGACCGACATCATCGTCATCGAAGTAGTTGGCTGAGGGGTTCGGATCTGAAGATGGTCCTGCGTCGGGATCCGGCTGGCTCATCCCGAGAGCTTCTCGTCTCGCCGCCAAAGCCGTCTGCAGAGCTGGATTTCCCACCGCCATCACATCCAGCAAACTCTCGAGAGAGTCCAGACGCTGCTGCTGGGTATCCATACGAGCCTGCATCCGCTCGTTGTCCTGGTCCCGCCTCGAATAGTATGACGAAGTCGCCCTTGCAACTTCGTTAATGGAACCTATTCCGACCGTCCTTCCCTTCTTTCTATGAGCCACCTATATGTATATATATAAAAACTTATTTAGAGTTCATTAATTAATAATAAAAAAAAATTATTAAATTTTACCTCCTCGAAGATCTGGTCGACTTCTTCGGTTGACAACTTGACGGGTAATCCATCTGTAGACTGTTGGGTAAGTTGCGTCTCTCGCTCTTCTACCCGAGACGCCACAGCGTTGAAGAGTTTCTCTGATGCAGGATCAACAAAAACTCCATCTGGTGTGGCGTGAGTCATCTTGAATAAGTCCGAGAGAGATGGCAAAACTCCCGTCTTCTCCAACTAATAAACAAAAATAAAAAATTAATTAAATATATTAATAAATACAAAAGTTTATAATAATGAAAATTATAAATTAAAATAAAACTTACAGCTTCGAGACGAACTCCGGCATGGGGTTTTTGGCCGGTTCTATGAACCATGGGCAAATGTCCATCTTTATCCCTCGTTCTTCGGGAAGCGGAGCACGAGTTGGCTTTGCGGATGTTGACGGGGTCGGTCCAATAGGCGATGAGGCCATCCCATGCGTCCTTGGTGACCCCGCTCGGCTTCCCCTCATAGCCGTAAATCTCCCACTTGTCCTTCCAATCGGAGACGGTGTTGCAAAGACGAGTTTTCGCCTTTGCAATAAATTCGCTCTTCACCCTCTCGGTGATTCCTATGGACCAGTTCCACCTTTGCTGAAAAAAACAAAAAATTTAAAAGATTAGAAAAAATAATAATTATTTAATTAACAATTTAATTATTTATTTAAATTACCGCAAAACATTTAAACCACGTCGTCTTGACGTGATCGGGAGTGGACGTCCAGTTGGGATAAGGGCCGTCATAATATCCCTTCATCGTCTCTGAAACGCTCCGGCTAACTTTGTTGTTAGCTCCAAACCTGCAAATATAACAAATTTGTTAAAAATAATTATCAAAGATTTTAAATTTAAAATTAATAATTTTATCTACTTACCAAAAAGTACCCCGGGGTCTATCGGGGTCAAGAATCTGTAAACCCTCTCGTCCGGGCTGGGTCAGCAAATCCTCCACGGTGTATCTTGCGAATGGTGCATAAGGTGGCACCCGCAAGTCGGGATGAACTGCAGCCGGTGGGGCAGGCTGATCCGGGGCGTGATCCGGGGCGAGAGGTGGAGCAGTTGGTGGGGGAGGCATCTGAGCTGAATGTGGAGGAGGGGTCGAAGAAACTCTCCGAGATGTGTGAGACTCTGGAACTGTCCCGGAAGAAGACGATGGACCACTAGAAGAAGATCCATCGCCAAATAGATCGGCATACGTAGGTGCAGGAGCTGCTGGTCTCGGTCTAGGAGCCATCTAAAAAATAATTAAAAAAAATAAATTAATACATTTCCCAAACGAAAATTTTAAAATAAACTAATTCCGTTAACTAATCACCTAAACTAATTCCGGTAACTAATCACCTAAACTATTCACCTAAACTAACCACCTAAACTATAAAAAAAAAAGTAGAAAGAGAAAGATACCTTAGAGGGGGGGGGGGGAGGAATTTGGGAGGAGGATACGAGCAATGGTGGTCTGAGAGGATTCTCGCATATATATAAAAACGGATTCATCGTAATGGCCTCGTAATTTTACGACGAAGTTACCAGGCCCGTGTTTTCGTTTACGACGAAGTTACCAGGCCCGTGTTTTCGTTTACGACGAAGTTACCAGGCCCGTGTTTTCGTTTACGACGAAGTTACCAGGCCCGTGTTTTCTTTTACGACGAAGTTACCAGGCCCTGTGTTTTCGTTTACGACGAAGTTACCAGGCCCGTGTTTTTTCGTTTACGACGAAGTTACCAGGCCCGTGTTTTCGTTTACGACGAAGTTACCAGGAATGTATGAAACCCCGAAAATTAAATCCCTAAACCCCAAACTTATCATCTTTACCACTCATTCATACTTTCATCCTCTTTATCCAACTAAAACCCTTATACCTTCAACAAAATAAATTTTTTTCCTTAACAAATAAATTTTTTTAACCTTAAGAAATATATATTATACATTAAGAATTTCACTTAAGCAATAAAAACAACATTGCATACAATATTTTGGAAAGACAAATACAACATTTGTTACATATATTACATCATTCTGAATCGTTTGAGTTCTCATCAACATCAGAACATTCATCGTCATCACTACAATCAAACTCGTCTTCACGTGCTTCATCTGTCGCATCTTCGGGAAGATCCTCATATTGATGGTTATTTGGGTCGATCAGAAGAATTTCATCAAGTTGTTGGTCAGGAACCTCAACTTCATTAATAGCATCTTCTTCTTGCAATGGTGGTTCTTCTCCAACAACAATTCGTCCACGAGGTGTAATTTTGATAGTAGCCAACCAATTAATCCCAGAACTTCGAAGGCGAGGATATGGAAGAAAGCTAACTTGTTCAGCCTGGGAAGCGAGGATGAAAGGCTCGAATTTGTTGTATCTTCTCCCAGAGTTGACATCCACAACACCAAATTTGTTAAATCGAACTCCTCGATTCTCAACGGGATCGAACCATTCACATTTGAAGAGGACACATTTTAGCTTCAATAACCCTGGAAATTCCACTTCAATAATCTCCTGCAAGATCCCGTAAAAGTCTGTTTCGCCTTTCACACATATTTCATAGTTACTTGTTGCCCGATGTCTTCCATACTCGTATGTGTGAAAGGTAAAACCTCGTGTGAAGTACATATTTGATGTGGTGACCTTTGCTACTGGACCTTGGACCAATTCGTGAAACCATACATGGTAATATGGATCATCATACTCAACCTACAAAATACACCACCGTTAGAATAGTACCAAATATTGCTTCATTTTAATCAAATATAATACCTGTGATTTTAACCACTTGACAAAGTGCTTTTCTTTTCTTCCTTCCACTTCAGCTGCAGATAATCCCGGTATCGCTTCTTCAACTTGAGATACAAACATGCTGCAAATTAAACAAATATATCATATCATATAATTAACAACAATTTAATAAAATTAATTAACATAGACAAAAAATTACTTTTCAAACGAAGACGTCATTGCATCTCCGCAGTTGAGCGTAATATATGTGTGGGCACTATGCTTATCCTCTTCACTAGACCACCAAACTTCTTTCAGCTTACCACCAAATCGCCCAATTTGACAGAAAATGTCAGGAACACTGTCTACGGCATATGACGAAGGTACTCCACCATCATCATATCTTCTAGGAACTATTTTCCTTGTACGGACGGTTGGAGCAAAGTAGTAAGACGTGAAGTTAGAAGTTTATGCTGTCAAACTCCCAGCAATGATCGACCTTCATGTACCTCTCATATGGATACATCCATCCGTTGTGAACTGGTCCACGAAGTAATGCTTCGTACGGGAGATGAACAACTAGATGTTGCATCACATCAAAAAATGATGGAGGAAATATCTTCTCCATGTTGCACAATATGATGGGAATGTTCTCCTGAAGCTGTTCGATGACTTCTTCCTTGAACGTACGTGTGCTAAGATCTCTGAAGAATGCTCCAATTGCTGTATGTTGCAAATATAACACAATTAATAACATTTTTTAAACATATGTAATATATTATAAATTAATATTTACCTGCAAGTGCTTCATGTACATTTGTTGGAAGGAGCTCAGCAAAAGCGAATGGAAGTAGTCGTTGCATAAACACATGACAATCATGACTCTTCATTCCGGAAAACTTTTGACCACGTTCAACACATCTTGACAGATTTGAAACATAACCATCAGGGAACTTAACTTTTGATGACACCCAATCAAACAAAGTTGTTTTCGCTGCTGATGACAACCGGAATATGGGAACAGGAACGCTGCCATTGCTCTTGATATGTAACTCACTTCTCCAGCAGATAGAAGGTAAGTCCATTCTTGACTTTTTGTTATCTTTTGTCTTTCCTGGGACGTTCAATATTGTATTCATGATGTTGTCAAAAAAGTTCTTCTCTATGTGCATCACATCTAAGTTGTGGCGTAAAAGAAGATCCTTCCAGTAAGGCAGATCCCAAAATATATTCTTCTTATGCCAATTGTGAGAGACCCCATACCCATCAGGCATATCTCCCGGAACATGCCAGTTTCCTCCACACGCCACAGTTTCCTGAGCTCCATAATAATCAATTTCTGCTAGGATCTGTTGTCCGGTGAGATATGGAGGAGGACTATCTCTGACAACTTTTTTGTATCTAAACAATGTCTTATTTCTTCGGTACGGATGGGAGATGGGAAGAAATCGACGATGACAATCAAACCAACAACTCTTTCTACCATTCTTCAGTTGAAAAGCATCTGTCGATCCACGACAAATTGGACAAGATAATCTTCCATGAGTTGTCCACCCAGACAACATCCCATAAGCAGGAAAGTCACTAATCGTCCACAGTAGAACTGCTCGCATCGTAAAATTGTTTTTCATGGAACAATCATACGTTCTCACCCCTTCTGACCACAACTCTTGTAGCTCTTGTGTCAATGGTTGGAGAAAAACATCAAGCAACCGTTTTGGATGCTTCGGCCCAGGAATTAATATGGTTAAGAATATAAATTCTTCTTCCATACACATCTCCGGCGGCAAGTTATACGTCGTAAGAATGATTGGCCACAAAGAATATTGCCTCCCAGACATTCCGAATGGACTAAATCCATCAGTGCTTAACCCAAGATAGACATTCCGAATATTGTTAGCGAAATCTGGATATATCTTGTTGAAATGTTTCCACGCTCTTGCATCTGATGGATGAGCGATCTCGCCTTCCTTCTGGACATGTTCAGCATGCCACCTCATCGATGCAGCAGTTCTCTCAGATTGATATAATCTTTTTAACCTGTCTTTAATTGGTAGGTACCACATCCTTTGGTACGGTACCCTATCCCTTCCACGTCCTTGCGGTTTGAATCGTGGTTTCTTGCAGAATCGACACTTTTCCAGGTTCTCATCGTCCTTCATGTAGATCATGCAGTTGTCGATGCAAACATCTATCATCTCCGAAGGCAATCCCAGACTATAAACCAATTTCTGAATCTCATAATAAGATTCAGCCGACAAATTGTCTTCTGGCAAGTACTCTTTCAACAACTCCGCCCAAGAATCCATGCATTTCTCAGATAGATTATGATCCGTTTTAATATTCATCATCCTAGCTGCTAGAGACAATTTAGAGAGACCTTCTGTACAACCAGTGTAGATTGGTTGATTTGCAGCATCTAGCATTTCATAAAACCTTTTTGCATCCAAATTAGGTTCTTCTACATTCCCGGTTTCATGAGCTATTGTTGTAGTTGTTTCTAAAAATGCATCAGTAATCATGTCTTGAATCCTATCATGATCTATCATCTGCTCATTCTGATTTTGTTCTTCATTATTAACAGGATTCTCAAAATGATTACTACTACTACTAGCTTCATTTCCACCATAACCCTCTCCATGTTGATACCAAATATAGTAATGCGGTGTGAATCCTCTATTTACTAAATGCTTCCAAACAGTTTCACTAAGTGCAAATTTTGAATTCTTGCATTTCCGACAAGGGCAAAACATCTTACCGCTTTCCTGTGTGAGCGGTGTAGAACCTGCCTGCTGCATGAATGTCTCTAGCCCGCTCAGAAAGGTATCCGTCACTCTACCGTCAGAATCTTTATGTGAATACATCCAACTCCGTATCTTGTAGATATTGCATCCATCAGCCATTTTTTTTCTATTTGTGTTTTTTTCAGTTTTTTTTTTATATTTGTTGGTGGTGTGTTTTGAGCATTGAGAAATGACATATATATAGAAGATTTTCGAGTTTGGTAGGTAAAGGTTTAACAAGTATTTTACAACGCAATGTATTACTACGAATTTACAACTTTTTTACATGGAATTTACATCAACTTTACAAGGAATGCAGTTAGATATCAAGCACAATTAATACACGTTTCGACCAAGTGTAACGGTAACCCGATTCGTTGTTAAATCGTTGTTAAATTACAATGTCTTTACGTGGAATTATGTTTCGTCGTAAAGTCCATGTAACATTACAACGTCTTTAAGAGGAGAGATAAGGAAACATGATTCGTCGTAAAGTCCATGTTAAATTACAACGCGTTTACGTGGAACTTAATTTTCCACGTAAACGCGTTGTAACTTTACAACGACTTTACGACGAAACTGCTTTTCGTCGTAACGTCGACGTAATTAACTTGTAAATTTACGAGGAATAATTTTCGTTGTAAATTTTCGTTGTAAAGCCAGTGTTTTCTTGTAGTGCATTATTTAAATATTTTTAAAGTTCTTATACATCAAAATCGAATTCATCCAAACTCTGAAGGATTCAACTCAAAACTCACACATAAATTTATAGTATTTAAGTGGGATCTAATTTTTTTTTTTTAAATAATACCCGAGTAAATAACATATATTTAAATGGATAGCCAATGTCCATGCCTAAATGATTATATAAACTAATAAAAAGGACTTTTTCTGTGTGTTTGCCTAATTTAAGTCCAATAGAAAGAGTTTTTATTATTTAGTAAAATAATTATATTAAATAAAAAAATAAGTGAAAATAAATATAACACATTTTTATTTGTTATGTAAGTTAATATTTTATCCACAAAAATATGTATTTGAATAATATTTTTGGTTACATTATTTTCCAATGAGTGAAACTAAAACAAAAAATATTTTACTAAAACAAATTAAACTGAACGTTTAAACATATGTAAAACCTAGTTATTTACATTTTTGATTTTATAATTGACACAAAATCTATATTGATTAACTAATAAATAAGAAATCTACACATTATTATGGTAGAATGATGTGAATGGTCGTTAAATTAATATAATTAATGAAATTGTTAAATTAAATAAAATATGAAAATACAATTAATATAATACTGTTATCAATGTTTACAAACAACTTTCCTATCAATTTTCCAAACATTTTTAATAAATTTATGAATTTGTATTAACATTGTTTCTCGATAAATATATTTAGATCGAGTTTGATCAGTTTCAATCGTTTTACAACGATTTAGAAAAAAAATTGAATAAATCAATTTTCTGTCTAAAAGGTTGTATATGATGTCTAAACCAATTTTTAGACAATTAATTAAACAGAGGAGAACATTAATCAAACTTACTATTTTCTGGGATCCTTGCCCTGGAGACGTGAAACTTCGTTGAGTGCCTGTTGCCATTTAGGAACCTCGTCAGTGAATGGTTTACGCCTGTGCCTTTTAAGCGGTTTCAAGAAACGCCCTTTCTCTTTTCTCAAGTCAATGGGCTCCACTCCGTAGAAGATCGGAACGACTTGGAGTTTGTTTCCGCTCCAAAGATCCATAATCTCTAGGAGCTCGATCAAGCACCACTTTGAAGAAGCGAAATTCTCCGAGATGACGATGATTGCAAAACTCGAGTTCTGGATAGCTGTGCGAATTGCTTCGGGAAAAGGCTTGCCGGTCTTAATTGCGACGTCGTCCTTGAATGTGGCGATTCCCCTGCCGATTAGGGCTTTGTACAGATGCCCGACTAAGGTTTTGCGTGTATCGATTCCTCGGAAGCTCAAGAAGACATCAGCAGAGGAGGTAGAGGAAGTCATTTGCTTTTGCATCTTTGTTTTTTTTTTTCCACAATTGTTATATAAATTCAAGATAATATATAACCAAGAGTCAACTATTTCCATATGCCATCCATGTATAAATTGTTAGCTTTAGAGCCTAAAATCGATGAAGTACGTGAGATTGGTATTTTCGGCAGGGGAGGAATTGGGAAAACCACGCTAGCCAAATATGTTTATCGAGTAATCTCTCCTTATTTTGACGTTCATCTTCTACTTGAAGATGTCAATAAGATTTCCCAAGCTTCAGCTAGTAAGCATATATCAGCTTTGACGGGAAAAGGAGTTCTCCTTGTTGCGGACAGTGTAAATACCATTGAACAAATAAATATCCTCAGACAGAACAGTAAACTGTTTGGTCCAGGGAGCAGAGTCATTGTTATCTGTGAAGACAAGCGTTTGCTTCTTGCCTGTGGTATCAAGCACTTCTACCAAGTTAAACCCATGAAATTCTCTGAAGCTTTAAAACTCTTCAGCACCCATGCTTTCAAGCAGTTTCATCCTCCTACAGGTTTTGAGAAGCTCTCAGAGCGTGTGGTTAAGCTTGCCGATGGTATTCCTAAAGTGATTGCAGCAGTCGGCACAGAGTTGTCTTTTGGATCTAGTGAAGAATGGGAAATATTCTTGTCTAGATACGAACGATCATATGATGTGTTTGTGAGTTTCTGTGGGAAGGACACCCGCAGAACTTTTGTCAGCCATCTATATAGTTCGTTTGTTGAAAAGGGCATTCAATTTTTCAGAGATGAAGCACAGATGAACCCAGCAGACCCCTTATGGATTCATCTGGGTGCCATCCGAAGGTCGGAAATTGCCTTAATCGTGTATCAAAGAACTATGCCTACTCGCGTTGGTGCCTGGAAGAGCTCGTCGAGATTCTAAAACTTTCGCGTATGGGTTCCCTCATGGTCTTTCCTGTTTATTATGGACTAGTTCCTATCAACATAAGTCTACAGCCTGAAGAATTTCGCAAAAAGTTTCTAAGCGAAACCCCGGATAAGTTGCAAAGGTGGAGTGAGGCACTGGCAGAATTGGGAAAAATGGCTGGCGAGAACTCAAATAATTGGTATCTACACGATCAGGCTTTTTGTGTTTTTCTTTCCTCATAGGAATTTCTGATGCAATTTTTTTTTTTGTTCAAGACACATGTTTAAGATTTTGAAGTTTCTTGTATGTCACATGGCCTTCCCTTTTTTTTTTGGTGACAGGGAAGACGAGGCAGAGCTTATTCAGAAGCTAACAGATGACATTTGGGATAAGCTGAGCGTTTCTGGATTTAATGGCCTTGTGGGGATGCATCTCCACATGGACAGTATGTCTGACTTGTTGATCTTAGAATCTGAATTCAAAGAAGTGCGACAAATTGGTATTTGTGGTAGTGTAGGCATTGGCAAAACCACGCTTGCGAGATATTTGTATCAACAAATCTCTCCCTATTTTCACACCCTTCTTTTTCTTGAAAATGTTGGAAGAATTTCTGAAGACCATGGTTCATCACGTTTACAAGAAGAGCTCCTATGGGAACACATCCAAAGGAGTTCCAAAGAAGGGATTAATGTTACCAAAGCAAGCCTTCAAAACAGCAAAGTCCTGCTCATTGTTGATGGTGTGGATGATAATGAGCAGATAGAAGGCATCCAGAAGGTCGCCACCTGGTTTGGTGAAATGAGCAGAGTCATTTTTACCTGTTCAGACAAATCCTTGATTCTTGCCTGTGGTATAGAACATCTGTACCATGTTGAACCCATGAGATTCTCTGAAACTCTTCGACTCTTCTGCACCCATGCTTTCAAGCAGATCCGTCCCCCTATAGGTTATGAGAAACTCTCAGATCGCGCGATTAACCTTGCAGATGGTATTCCTTTGGTGACTGCAGCAGTCGGCTCAGAGTTGTTTGGTAGATCCAAGGAAGAATGGGAAGCGGTATTATCTAGATATGAACGATTATCTGATGAAGGCACTGTAGGGAAGGAGAAAGGTGGCTCTGGTTTAGAAGATATCTCAAAGGTATCTGGAAGATCATTGGAAGAGTGGAAAATGGTATTGTCAAAGTACGAACAATCATCTAATGAAAGCACTATTGGAACAGAGATAAGTGTAATAGATGACAAGGACAAGTCTCTTACATGGAACAGCACCACGTTCAACTATGTAGGAATGGATTGTCACATTCAGGCAGTGTGTGGTTTGTTGATGCAGTTAGAATCTGACAACGGAACTCCTGTTGTTGGCATTTGGGGAGTGGGAGGGGTTGGCAAAACGACCCTTGCAAGATGCGTGTACGAGAAGATCATGCCTCATTTTCACACCCATGTTTTTCTAGAAAATGTTGGAAAGATTTATCAAGACCATGGTTCATCACGTATACATGAAGAGCTCCTATTGGAGAACATGCAACGGAGTTCCAAAAATGGGTCTGATGTTACCAAAGCAAGGCTTCGAAACCGTAAAGTTCTGCTCATTGTTGATGGTGTGGATGGCAAAGAACAGGTAGATGATGTCCATAAGGTCGTCATGTGGTTTGGTGCTGGGAGTAGAGTCATTCTGACTACGCGAGACAAGAATTTGGTTGCAGAAAATGGAGTTAACCATGTCTACGAACTCCACTGCCTGAAAGTCCATGAAGCACTTCAACTCTTCTATCAATTTGCTTTCAAGCAGCAAGCCCCTTCTACTCATTTTAAACAGCTTTCAGTTCGTGCTGTCCAGCTTGCTGGTCGTATTCCTCTAGCCCTTGAAGTACTTGCCTCATTTCTGCGTGGGAAAGACGAAAATGATTGGAAAACCGTATTGCAAAACCTTGAAAGACAACAAGATGAAGACATGGTCGAAGTGGCAGAAGAATCAGATGGTGATGCAATACGGAATCACTGTGTGTGTATGTAATATTGTGCATCCGGTATCTGCACTTGTAAGAAACCATAAGCCAGGAGTGCGTGTATTCTGTTTCAGCTACATCTACTTCGTTGAATCAAAGACCTTAAGTGGTTCCTTCATTTGTTCGGGTAAATTACGTTTTTTTCATAGCCAGGATAACACACACTACCAATGTGTCCTCTATTATGAGCCTGTAAGTTTGCCTGAGCTCTAGTAACCGGAGCTGTGGTTGATAACTTGAGAATAGAATAAAAAGATAACTAGCTTCCTCTTAACCCTAAGCTCTCTCTAGAGATTAAGGTTAATTGCTGGAAGATGATTTTATTATTCATCCTAAGAGATTCGTATATAGGCTAAGGTACATAATAGTTTTCCTAAACTAGAAAGGGAAAACTTCTTAAAGAGGGTAACCAACTAACCATGACCATTAAGGATTTAAGTTATTAGTCAACGGTACATACGTTCACGTTTTTCACATTCACTGGTAACGCACACAAAGTGCTTTCGATGTAAGGGAAAGCCCATGTTCATTGGTTACTTTCTTCCCCTGCAAGCAAGCAGTTAGATTGCCTGAAACTGAAAGAGTTGCACACAGCTCAAATAACAAATCAGATCAGACTTGTTAACCCATTTGTTGGCATTGTTGCTCCTGAGTTTTACTCTTAGCATGTCGTACCTCGTACGCATAAGAAACTAGCGTACCACTTGAGTCACCTTTTGACCTCAGTTTCCTAATGTTTGAAGTTTCCTTAATCCAACCGGAACTGTAAGCCCTATAACGCTAATGTAATTACACAAGTGACTGCACAATTTGACACTTATTCAGAAGTAACAAGCAATTGTCATGTCCTCAAATATTTCTGATCTCACATGTCTCTGAATCCTTTACGGTACTGAGAGCAACATAGAAACAGAGAAATGAAAACGCTTACAAGCGCTTGTGTTGTTGTCTTGTGTGGAAATGAGTAAACAATAGAGATTGTAAAATATATTACATAAGCTAGAATTCAGAACACTTGCAAAATATCTCCTCGTCTGAGCTCGTTATATTAGAGGGCAGAAAAGATAAGAAACCTGAAACCCTAGCTCCACCTGGATCTGCTGCCTCAAGGTGCATGGAGCAACCATTAAATGGTGAGAAATTTGGAAACAAGATTTGTCGAAATACAAAAGCATAATAGGTACTTTAGTAACTTGCAGTGCAACTTGTTTCATAAGATCTTTCGCATTTCTGTGATTGATGATCTGAAAATTGGTCAAGTAGTAGCTTCTGTGCTTTTTTTTTTGTAAAAATTTAAAATTTAATTAAAGAAGCTCATTGTATAGTAGCTTCTATGTTGATTGATAATGTACACCAACGTTTGTATTTTAGAAAAAAAAAGAACAAGAAAACACACTCAGAATAAATTTCTTCATTAGATAAAATTTTTGTACATCAAGAAAGGTCCCAAACAGAGTAAAAAAAAAGAGTCTGCAAGGAAGCGACTACAAAGTGAAGAACACACAAACATGCAATTCTTGGGCTACAAGTTCTTACCCTCTGGTCCTTTTTAGAAGAATTAACACAATATGCTGGGCTCTCTGATGATGTAATCACAAAGGCACTAAGACATAATACGGAGTATTCCAAGACAGAGAAGCTCAAAGACTAAAACAACAGAACTCTCCGCGGCTTGGTTATTGGATCAACCGTGGATATAAGACTTTTTGTACACTAGCTAATGTAGACAAGTCACAAACTCCTATTCCAAATAGGTATAATAAGCAAAGAGCCCACGTCTATTAAGTGACTCTAAGACGGAACCTAACCATTCCATGATCAAGAAACAGTGTTACCATTCAAGAAGAGTCAGTCCCTGATAACGTCGATAACATCTCGGAACAATCGTAAAGGTCTCTCTCTCTAAAGGAGGACTGACGAAAGAGTTGACGAACTTTATTGGAGAGAAGATCCCACATTGGATATATGTAAGGGACATGAATAATATATAAGGGACTTGGGGGACTCCAGTAATTGCCAATTGGTTTTAAGTGGAAGCCCAAGAAACTTAACATGGTATCAGAGCCAGGCCCAATACCCTGACCCTTTAATTCGGCCCGGACAGTGGCCCGATCAACCCATTAGCTGATGGCCCAGAGAAGGCTCAGTTCTCCGAAATCGCTAGAAGATAAAGCATGATCTCGGAGGGGTATGATGAATTCTGCGAGATTAATGGTTAGACCCACCATTATCTCGAGGGAGGGTATTGGAGAGAAGATCCCACATTGGATATATGTAAGGGACATGAATAATATATAAGAGACTTGGGGGACTCCAGTAATTGCCAATACCCTCCCTCGAGATAATGGTGGGTCTAACCATTAATCTCGCAGAATTCATCATACCCCTCCGAGATCATGCTTTATCTTCTAGCGATTTCGGAGAACTGAGCCTTCTCTGGGCCATCAGCTAATGGGTTGATCGGGCCACTGTCCGGGCCGAATTAAAGGGTCAGGGTATTGAACCTGGCTCTGATACCATGATAAGTTTCTTGGGCTTCCACTTAAAACCAATTGGCAATTAGTGGAGTTCCCCAAGTCCCTTATATATTATTCATGTCCCTTACATATATCCAATGTGGGATCTTCTTTCCAATACTACTCCCCCAAAGTTCGATGTCTTTCTGAGCTTCAGAGGCAAGGACACTCGAAGAATCTTCATCAGCTTTCTCTACAAAGAACTCACTAGAATGAGTATTCGAACTTTTAAAGACGACGTTGAACTCAAGAATGGCCGTCGTATCTCTTCAGATCTCCTTCTGGCCATCGAGGGTTCCAAGATAGCCATCGTGGTTGTCTCCAAGAAATATCCTGCGTCTCCTTGGTGTCTCCATGAGCTAGTCAAGATCATGGATGTCGAGAAACAAGGTTCCCTCACCGTCATGCCAATCTTCTACAACGTCGAGCCTTCTCATGTAAGGAGACAGATCGAAAAAGTCGCTGAACAGTTTTCAAAACATGAAAAGAGGGAAGATCATGAGACTATTGTGTCGTGGAGGCAAGCTTTGACCAACTTGGCTAGTATCTCTGGCCATTGTTCTCGTGATTGGTACTTTTACATCATGCTAATCTTTCACAAGTCGATACCATGGAGTTCGGTTCGTGTCTATTTGATTTCCGATTATATAGCTAGATTTAATTCGTATTTTGATAATTTATAAATTTCAGTTTGACTTTAGTTAAGATCGATTCAGATTTCACTATCAGTTTATAAATTAAAAAAAAAAGAAAAAAAAGAAGAAAATAAAATTCCAAATATACTCTAAAATATTTAAAATTCAAAAATAAAAATAATACACAGCATATAAAATTAAATAATATCTTATCAAATGTCTAAAACAAGAAAATTGAGTTGGTTGGATATTTGGATAGATGACCAATATGTATTTTGGGTATTTTCAATAGTTTGAATATTTTTAGCTATTTTCAGATATTTAATATTTAATTTAAGATAATTTTAGACATATTTTCATATATTTTGGATAATTCGAAGTCTTTTAAATATGTTAGATATTAGATATAAAAATAATTAATATATGTATTGTGTTACGTTTTCTCTGTTTCAGTGAAGATGACTCGAAGCTAGTCGATGAGATTATGAAGAGAATATCCAACATGTTGTCACTCTCTGCAACACCATCAAGTGATGGTCTCAATAACCAGCTTGGGATTGATGCACACATGCAAGAGCTGTATCCGTTGTTAGGCTTAAATTCTAATGAAGGTGTGAGACTGATTGGAATATGGGCAAGAGGAAGCAGTGTAAGATCAGCTCTAGCTAGATTCGTCTACAAGAAAATCCACAAGAAGTTCCAAAGCAAATGCTTTCTCGAAAACGTTAAAGGGATTCCTCAAGATTGTCAAATATCGAATCTTAGAGATGAGTTTTTAATACGGATTCAAGGAGGGTACTCGACGATGAAGACCTCTGGGTTGATCAGGACAAAGCTCATGAGTCAGAGAGTTGTGCTTGTGGCTAACAACGTTGATAAACTCGAACAGTTAGATGCTCTTGCTGAAGACTTTAACTGTTTTGGTCCTGGTAGTATAGTTATCATAACTACACATGATAAACAGCTTCTTGTTGGGTTTGGGATAAAGGTTGTGTATGAAGTTGAGTGCTTGAGATGCTATGAAGTTTATTGGAGAGAAGATCCCACATTGGATATATGTAAGGGACATGAATAATATATAAGGGACTTGGGGGACTCCAGTAATTGTCAATTGGTTTTAAGTGGAAGCCCAAGAAACTTAACATGGTATCAGAGCCAGGTTAAGTTTCTTGGGCTTCCACTTAAAACCAATTGGCAATTACTGGAGTCCCCCAAGTCCCTTATATATTATTCATGTCCCTTACATATATCCAATGTGGGATCTTCTCTCCAATAAGTAGTAGTACAAGAAGACGTTGAAAACATTAAATTCGAGCACAAGTAAACCATTGATGTTTTACTTTACAACTTTGGAAGATGATGAATAATTTTTGGGGGATATGTTTGGTGATATATATAACGTGAGGTTCGCATTTTCTTTATTAAAATAGAGCAAAAATAGTGAGAGTTTCAACGTAAGTGCTGAGAATTTACCAGGAAAAAAGTTTAGAAAAGTCATGAAACATAACGGGTCGTCCAAAGATGAAAATCTCCATATCGCATATTCGATTTACTAGTCTGCGTGTTGTCTTGATGAGATATGTAACGCACTCTTTTTAGAAAATTTCGAAGTATGGAAATATAATATAAGTTTATGTAGAATTATTTACCGTTTAGTGATATAAACGTGCGATTGTAAGTAAGACAGCGGTGCGGAATAAACGGTAGGGTGACGGTTGATGCTCTTCAAACAGAAAAACTGTATGTGGTCGGTACATATATAATTGATAAAGTTTATTACGACTTATGAGTTAAGGTCAATAACGTAGATGATATAACAAAATCGAACTGACTTTTTCTTAAATATGATATCTAACAGAATATTAATTTCGATATTCAAGATAGTTTGATAAAAAAAGTGTTGACATTAAAACTGGGAAAGTAAATAGAAAGGTTATATTATATCTGTTGTTGGTTACTGAAGGGCATATGAAGAATTTATTACTCATTAGCCTACTTTCTCACTTTCATCTAACACAATTACCCACTTTTTAATTGTTACATACTTCTATGTGTATAAATGACTATAAAGTCCTCTTATTAGACCAGAATCGGTGTGTGCGTTGGTTCGTTATATCCAACTGGTTCAATCCTAATTTCGGAATTGAGTTAGACCAGCTATCTGGATCGGTTTGTTTTTTACTATCCACAACACTTCCAATCCACATTCTAACCCTAGCCCCCTTTTCTCATCATCTCCGCAACAATTCTTCTCTCCCAACCGTTCTGTTATCCTCGACCTAAAACTATATGTTGCTTCTTCTGTTCTGCAATGGAAGGTGAATCTCCTCTATCTCTTCATAATTCTTCTAATTATCTTTCGACAAAACAGATGCAGCCTTCGACAAAACAGATGCATCTTTCCTTTTGTTTAAATCTCTCCGTTGCATGTACTCTGTTTTACAAGTTCAATCAAACAATTTCCTGATTCTTTTTTTTTTCTTTAATTTTACTTTCTTTTGCAAACTAGGGTTTCTCTGACTTTACAGATCTACACAGTAGGGTTTATTTTACTGTTTTTGCTTCGATTTTCTGCAATCTCCGTATAATTTGCTTCGATTTTCCTTCCTTTTGCAAAGTAGGGTTTCTAAGTTTTTACAGATCTGCTTACGAGATTCTATTTTAAATTTTTTGCTTCGATTTTCTGCACTTTCTTGTTTGTGTTCCGTCTTATACTCATTAGCCTCTTCATCGTCTCACACATTTTTTTTTATTGTTTTTCCGCAGAAGATAACCAAGACCATCGCCTTCCCCATAGGCTTTTTGCAACTGACCGTTATCCCTGCTACCGTCTTAATATCTACTCCAAGCCTGACTACTTAGCTTTCATCCGCCATGTTCTCCGGGATACAGAGGAGTTCGAAATAATTAGATCTTCTTGCTTTGGGAAGTTGTTCGATTTACCATCCAGACAGTGTCCTGTCTCCGGGAAACTTATTCACTCATTCCTGACGAGACAGCTTATATGCGAGGACAAACACACACTCTGGTCTGCGTTTGGTGGCAAACCTCTGCGTTTTGGTCTTCAAGAATTCGGAACGATAACGGGTCTCCCTTGCGGTGCGTTTCCTCCAGGATACAATCCTGATACCAAGCTTCTAACCGACCCACGTAAAGATCCATATTGGGTGACTCTCATTGGGAAGAAGAGGTTCACCACCATTGAAGATTTAGCTCACAAGCTACAGACAGCTAAAGACATGCCAAGCTGGAAGAAGGTGCGTCTGGCCTTAATTATCATTGTCGATGGAGTTCTTATAGCTCATGAACAGAAGCCAAGGCCGTCATTGAAGTTCGTTAAGCTAGTCGAGCATCTCGATGTTTTCTTTCGTCACCCCTGGGGGAGAGAGTCGTTCCTCAAGACGATTAGATGCAAGAAACCTCCCAAGTTTCACAAACGCACATGCCCAGACCCACCGGCTAAACTCGTCGAGCTCCTCAAGCAGGAAACTTACCGACTCCAGGGCTTCCCACTGTCCCTACAACTCTTTGCATTCGCCGCCGCTCCCAAGTTGATGTCTATAATACAAGCCCCTTATGACACGCTTACTATTATGGACCTCGACCAGGATCACCTCCCCAATCACCCATCCATTTCAACGCTTGACATCCACGGTGTGGAAGCTGATCCCAAGGTGAGATTGGTTACATATTGGAGAATCAACTTATGTCAGTGCTTTGCAACTTTGCAAATCGGCGTTCTAACTATTTCTAATGGTTGTTGTAGCTTGAAGTCACGGCTCTGATTCCTTTACAGCCACAACCACAACCGGGGTGGGGAATTTGGCCGGATCTCTTTGAAGATGATAGGGTATCCTACATGGAGCAACTTATTGCTGATAGTCAACCGTTCACGAAGGCAATGTGGCCCGGTGGGGATACTTCCGAACCTATCATCACTTTCCCAACCGTTGTCCATAAAGAGGAGAACAAGAAGCGGTCCACACGCTCCAAAATACCACGAGGGAAAAACTTGAAGATTAGACGTGGCGCCAAGAAACCCCTGTCTTCCCGCAAGCAAAGACGTATCAGCACTTATTTCAGCAGGGCCTCTCCCACACTTAGCCAAAACGACCAAGTATTGGCTATTCTTACCGATCTGTCATCTCAATTCTCCGACCTGAATCATCAATTCAAGTGTCTCCGGAAACAGCTAAGAAGTGGGAAGCGTCTTCACTCATCCAAACCGTCGTCGTTCCATACACTTCTCGCCTCTTCAAAGTCACGCCCTCATTCAAAAAAAAGAGGATACACGTGCAACCGTTCAGACAAAGGATGTCAGACCGACCCAGAGCTGTTTATTGGTGAAGCAGCAGTCAATTGTCTTGTGAGTCCACTTCCTTTACCATCTACTATTTAATCCTTCAACTCTTAATCCTTTGCTATAGTAGTTGATCTTAGTTTTTAAACATGCAGCGTAATGCTCAAAACGCTCACACGGTACCTAACGAGGGTGCTACAGAAAACATTGTAAGTTAGAATGGAACACCATATCAATCACCATTTATGTTGCAACAGCATTATAAAAACGTTACCTCTCTGCTCTACAGGTAGAGGAGGGCATGGATGTAGATGGTAACACACCAGTATCCCCCGTGGGGAAGCAAACTCAACCGGATCCCACTACTGCTGCAATAGCAAGCGTGGTGAGTTCTACAGACACCTCTACTCTCCCCTCTCTTACGACACATACAAAACCTCACATCACTTCTCCGTTGTTTAACAGCTCGAAAAGGTCATGGATGTAGATGTTAATCTACCAATCTCTCCCCTGGTCAGCCAATACGGCGCGCAGATGTATATCAATACAGATAGCACAACCTGTACTGTACAGGGGGACATTACAAACAGTGCATCTACCCACACGGCACCCGTCCACACTCCACTCGTCCACGCCCCCCCCGTCCATAATTCACCATCTGTCCATAGTTCACCCACCCATCAATCTGCTCTTCAGAGGCCTCAACCACAGCTTCCTGATTGTCAGCCGGTCTATGATACTAGCGCAGCTCCCATCGATATCCACGAATGTTCACAATCATCTCCAAAAAGTCCTACATTCCAAGAAGTTCTCTTCAGTGGTGTTCAGATTTATTCTCCAATTTGTCCTGACCCTATCACACCCACACTTCCAATTTACGACTCTTCTGCAGGGCCATCTTCACGTAGGACTTGCCTGTTTCCTTCCTCACCACAACCTTCCTCATCTGAACGTTCTCCAGCGAAGAGTCCCGGTTTTGCTGATCATGCAGGGGGAGTAAACGCTTTCTACGCGAGGTCAACAGCCCGACCCCCTACTACATCCACTTCAGCAATTCAGATTCCGGAGGTGCTTTATTTTTCTTTATCTGTCTCAAATGCTTTTTTAGGTCTCATGGTTTTACTGAGATTGTGCTTAAATATTGTGTGAGCTGTGTATGGACAGGTTGCATCACCACACGTTGTTGAATTAAGCGACTGCGAGGGGACTCCACCTAGGAGTGCACCCACCTATTTCCCATGTATGGAGGAGAACTACGTTGCTAAGGAATTATACAAATGCAAAGATATCCCAGCACCTACTCTTATTTGTCAACTCCCTCAGATCCAATGGGATCTCTTCTACAAGTCAATATCGAAGTTCGGGATGTCGTAAGTACCTTTCTATTCCATCAACAGGTGACCATCACTCACATTCGAAACCCTACTGAGAGTTCCTCTATCTTACAGGTTTCACAACACACCTTCAAAATTGTCTTTCTCCAACAATTTCCTCCTCCAACTTGCTAAGCCTAAAGAGTGGACAAAGACATGTAAGTTACTGGAACTTTTACATGTCTGATATACTATACGTCATGATGTTTTTTTACTTACCTCTCCACTGCAACCAAATTAAAATTTTCTCTCCTCTGCAGCACATGGTGATGCTCATGCACCTGTTGTCTGAAAGGCACGCTTCTCTTCTGGAAACTCAGCAATTATGCTTCACCACACCCTATCTGACATCGTGTATTCAGGAAATGTATCCAAGCTTCAGCAGGTCACGTAAGAAGGAAACATTCTCCTGGGACAGACAGCTTTCCGAAATCGTTCTCATGCCTGGCAGGAAATTGATGGAAGATGTTACAACTGTCTACACGCCCATGATATGGGAAGACAGACATTGGGTTGGTCTTGCAATCAACCTTGATTTGGGGCTAGTAGAAATATTAGACCCAATGCGTGACCTCTACAGCGATAGGAAGGTTTCTACTTTCATGAGGCCGGTTTTGAAATCACTCCCGTACCTTGTCAAGAAGCTAGCTAAGTTCGAGCAGACACAATTCCGCAGACTAGATCCGTTCACTTATATCCAAACCGAAGATGTCTACTGCAACGAAAGATCGGGTGATTGCGGTCCGGTAAGCGTTAAGTTTATGGAGATGCATGCCCACGGTGACCCTGAACCGTGCATGTCGGGGATAACAGACAAGATGGTTAATGCGTTTCGCAAGCAGTACGTTCTAGACCTCTACAAGACTTTTGTGCTCCCCACCTACTACCGTGAACCAAAAATCGACGCTTCCGGGAAAATGATCTTCTTCTAGATGTCGCTTGTTCTTAAACTACGGTCTTTGTGAGGTTGCTTTGTTTTCCCTTCTTTTTGAGCAACTCTGTCTTGAAAAAACTCGGCTTCTGTGTTCCAAACTCCAGTCTTTTGTACCACATAACATCTGCGGTTCTCGGCGTCTGTATTTCACTATATGTTGTAAACACTATTCACGCAAGTGCATGTTAGTAACCACTTTTCAGTTCAATATGATGTGGACACGAAGTAGTCCATGTCCACATTTGGATGACGATGACATACATGTTTTTCCTGTAAAACGGGGTTCTCTTTATGGACTCAGCAACATCCACGTCCACAATAGCACTCAAGCATAGCGGGCTTTTTGAGAACGATCACCATTCAAATCATTTTGAATTAAGTTAAAATCCCGCCATAATTCAGAAACAGAGCTTTATCCGGTCCGTCTCTAAATACAAGTTCCGACCCGGTTAAAAAAACCACTTTAAACCAACCTATCTTTTATATTTCCCATATTGAGAAAATGTTAGGGTTGAGTCACAACAAAAAAATACAACCAGAATCATCAGTCATGAGTTCATCCTCCACCACCGCTACGCCTTCATCAATACGACGTCACGTTTACGGTGTACCAACAAAATGCTGGTGCGGCAACACCCTAAAAATCTTCGTCTCAAGAACAAAAGAAAACCCTTTTCGCAGATTCCACAGATGTGTTATAGCATCTCAGGTTCGTCTATCCTTACTCGAACGTTTCCCTTTGTCAATAATTAAATATTTCACTTGAATGGGAAATTGTAATATCTTTCACACAGAGAGAAGGCGAAGACCATCTGTTCAAATGGGAAGACGAGGCTATTATGGACGAGATTAGGATGGTCGACGCCAAGCGCCTCGATCTTTTGCACGATGTCCACTCTATGATCCGGAATCTCAAAGAACACCTAGCTGCTCAGGAGGCTCGTTTGGGGGCGATTGAAAATTTTCTTTCTCAATCAGATTACAGTACCCAAAAACCAACAACTGCGGTCGAATCAAATCAGATCCACCAGCTTCAAAACATAGCCGTTGCATTAGCTGTTATCGGAGCAGCCGCATGGTTCTTCCTTAATCGGAATTGACTGTACTAAGAGACCTGTATTTCTTTATCTTATGTTTATGTCCCGTTAGTTTCAAATTCATGTCCACAGATGCACTGCTGTAGTCTCTTCTTTGAAGTTTATATTTGCAATGTTTCTTTATTATTAACCAAACTACTACAATCAACCCTTAATAATCAGAGTTTCTAATAATCATCCATGTTTTCAAAATAGAAGAACTACCGTCACCTACTCTGCTTATATAACCATTTAGGAATATTAAAGGGGAGCCGACTATAAATGCAACTTGGTGAGCATATTGGTTATCCGAAAATACAACAGCATCCTTAACATAACAGTTTCATAACAAAATATCCTCCGCTTACATTAAGTTTCTTTCCTGAACTTACATGAACTCCAAACCCAGGAAAAAAACGGTCACCGAATTCAATATCCATAGCCCGATATCCACTCAGACTACCAAAAACAAAATACATAACTCCTCAGGAAGGAACATAGATCCTCCGAAATGTGGTTACTAATAACCACCAAAAATGCTTCCAATCACAACTTCAGTTACTCAACTTCATTACATCCCATCCACAGCCTCTGCATCCGCTAAAACGTTAAATGGGAACAGTGCATCTCGTACGGTTGTGCCCCTCCTGACGGCAACGAGTGCATCTGTTACGCACCTCTTTTTTCTTCCTTGTCACCTGAAGACATACAACACCACACATCATTTTGTGGATTCACATAGGGTCATCCACGAAAGAGATCAAAGTAAAACAAATACTGGAAAGTCTCCGGTGGAAGGAATCCTATTCTTACGACGGCGACCTGCAAGTCTCCGTGTTGTTGGAGGCAACAACGCTAGCTTCTTCACCTGTTCCGGGAATTCAACATCCCGTGGATCACCATGAGGGGATATCACTCCAGCGTACGTTTCCCTCCACGTCGTCGTCTTGTAGCAATTGGCCACCAAGGTATCATAAGGAACACCCAAATGGTTAGCTGCCATGATGGCATGCCCACATGGAATCTTAATTTTGTCAAAGTACTTGCAGCTGCACTGCTTCTCATCAAGAAGCACACGGTCTGAACGCCCAAATTTGTTGATAATCTCACATCTCCAGTCAGTAGAAGAGTTTATCTTGCTACCATTCATAAACGACATGTTTTTGGTAAGCTCTTTATCAACCTCCACGCTAACAAGACCCCTATGCTTCTCCACTTTAGCTCTCCTTGCCCTGAACCAACGAGTCATCATCCTCTGAATGAAAATCACCAACTCCATCACAGGTAATGTCCTCCCTTCCACAAGAGCTTTGTTCAGCTGCTCAGCTATATTGCTAGTCATGATGTTGTACCTGTCAGCTGGGAAATTGACGCGTGTCCAATGAGCTACTCCAATATTCTTAAGATAGGTTCCACAATCAGCATTGGTGGCTCTAATCTTTGCATACAGGTCCTTGTAAGCAGACGGCCTATACGCAGTGGCACAAGCAACCACCGTTTTGGCTAAGCCTTTGCTAGAGTAGCGGGAGTTCACATTCCTAGCCAAATGAACAATGCAATAACCATGATATGCTCGGGGATACACACGCTTCACAGCTGTTGCAATACAGGTAGCGCGGTCAGATATGATAGCAAGCCTTGGAGAGTCCCCTAATATCCTCTCAAGCTTTTGGAGGAACCAAGTCCATGCATCTTCGTCCTCACTGTCTACAACAGCAAATGCTAGTGGGAAAATTTGGAAATTTGCATCTTGCCCACTAGCACTCAACAAGACACCTTTGTACTTCCCCCCAAGATGTGTACCATCTATCACAAGCACCAACCTTAGCTTCCTGAAACCAACTATTGAAGCACCAAAAGCCAGGAACAAATAGAGGAAACGCTCATCCCCGTCTTCATCAGTTTCGGTCTCTATATCAGCAACAGTCCCTGGATTTGCAAGCTTCAGCATGTGTAGATACTCAGGCAACTTCAAATACGATTCCTCATCAGATCCGAAGACACCCAAAACAGCTTTTTGTTTGGCCCGGTAACACTTCATGTAAGATGCAGACACCTTCAAATCCTCTAACAACAATTGCTGCAATTCACGAGGAACAGGACCCTTCCCAGGTGCCCCGAATTTAGACTTGTATACAGCAGCTATCACCTTAGACGTCGCTCTGCTTTTATATCCCATCCTGAAATCAATTGGACAGGTGTGATCCAGATTAGCTTTCCTAATCTCGTAGTAGCCAGTCCCCATAACCTCGTGGGCAAGAACCCTCCAGTCACAACTCAAGTCTGGGCATTGAACCACAAAAGAGTCTAACTTCGTTGTGGTTTGTTTAAACCTGAACTGCTTCTTAATTGCATAAATCGCAAGAGAAATTTGGCAATCCTCTTTGTTTGCATAAACCTTCCCGACGTAGATCTGTCCATCATCTTCTGTTGCATCAAGGTCTGGAATCTCCGATGCTTCATACTGGGTATCGTCGAACAAAGGCGGGATGTCGAACTCTTCATCATCAATCTCTTCCAGAGTTCGTGTACGTGTACGACCTCCCCCGTCCACAGGTGCTGCAGAGCCCTCTGGATTCTGAGTACCATCTGCGTTTCCATTAACCCCTCCACTCGAACCACCCACTGCGAAATTTGGTGAAACATGCTCATCGTTGTTACCTGGAAAAAAACGTGGACCACCCTTTTTGAGAATCCCATCCACAATCTCATCTTCATTGTACACGACATTAACAGCGTTCGACCCACCGTACTCCCCATCCAGTAATGGAGACCAGAAGTCTTTGTCATAGCCTTTTTGATGTATATCAATCTCATCAAACTCCTCCTCCGTTTCGTCCTCCTCACTTTCACTACCACCACTTAACAATCCTCCATCGGCAACTCTATCCTCTGCCTCTAATACCTCCTCCACTTTCTCAGCCTCACGAACTAACTCAACATCCTCGACGCTGACTTGAGGTACATCAGTCACACAACGCCTCTTGGACATACCAGTTCCTGGAGTTGAAAAAATGTTTCTGTTGAATCCTGACATCAAACCACCTGATGTCTTTTGATTAAAACGTCCTGGAGCACTAGACGTTGTTTTGTGCTTCATAGCAGCAGGTGTGACAAATCCCATCCCGGAATCGTCAATGCTGTCATTGTCTGTTTGAGTGTGCATCTTCTCAAGGCTCACAAACAAGTTCATGGCTCCTTTAACCCTAAGATGCTGAAGGAAGTACGGAATTGATGCGTCGCTAGTCATGAGAACAGGTGGGGTCGTTATCCCCGTGGCGAGCTCGAGAGTTGTAGGTGGCCAGTAACTTAACTTAGCGGCATATACCGCTAAGTCCATCTTGAACTCAACCAATACTCTAGCTTCAAGTTCAGCTAAAGACATGCCATCGCTGAGGCTCACAAGTCGTGCCATTTGATTCTTGTCCACAACGAAATCCCACTTGCTTCCAGGACCACAGACCCAATCACCGGCGATTACCATACTCAGCTCGTCCATCGTTTTCGCCTGCAGTTCGTTTAAAAATAATTATTGACAACTCCCATTAAAACAGGAAAAATTCAAAACTAAAGTTATAACTTACGTTTCCAGAACTCATGCCTCCAAGAACACAAACAGATCTCACCTTCCTCAACCTATCTGTACTCAGCTCACGTCGTTATCCAAGAGAACATAAGAAACATAAACCTACGAGAGGAGCATTTAATTCACGTCTATGTCTACATGTACTATTCTCTGCATATTACACACCCACCGTAGGATGAAATCTAAACTTTTTGATCGTGGGGTTAAAATTGATCACATAAGTCAAGACAGAATTCTAATAAATGAAACAAAAGTAAACTAAACCGGACGCAGCATGTTAACAGAATAAACCGAGGATGAGATCCACTTCCCACAACTCGACATCGGTAAGGGCTTTAATGCCAAATCACCTTCTCCATCTCTAGAGAAAGTATGCAACCAGCAAAAAATGGGCCTGTGTGTAAACTAAAGTCAAAAAGTAGCCCAATCTGTAACCAACTCGCATATGAAAACATAAAATATTAGTGAAACACTCGCACATCCGCTGGAATTTATTACAACCTATGATAGAGAAAAATAACCATGAATAATGTAGTCACGGTGACAGGTTCGATTCTCACGGTATTATCACCACAAAGCAAAATGGCAAGAACCACAGCCAATATACACAGAAAAAGCGCATAAACATGACTTTGAGCGCGCAAGAAGATGTTGAGGACTGAGAATAAGTATCTATATATTGTCCCGAGATGACAAAGATGTCGAGAAAAAGCTGATCGACGGTGCTGCTGTAAGCTCAAGGTGATGAGCGTGATGAACAAGGAACAGAGTAAGGTGTGTCACACGTCGAAAACAAAGAGTTACATGTCACATGGAATCAGTTAGGCAGTGGTGACGTGTCAAGAGGTTATTGGGCTGATGACAATTACTTTGACACCAAGAAAAGAAGATTTGGGCTTATCCATCTTAGATATGGGAATATCGAGTGAAGGGTATTTAATTAGATTACCAAGGGTAGATCTAGGTTAAGCGTTAACGTGGAAAAAGCTTGAGCTAGAGGTTGTTCTAGTCAAGCACTCAAGAGCTGAGTTCAGGGTGTTGAAGCTCAGGTTCTTTGATTTAGAGATTAGAAACTGGTCCGTCTCTAGTCGTGTGTGACTGAGAGTAAACCGGATTGAACAGATTTGTGAGATTGTTTAAAAGGTTTCTAATAAACAAGAAAGTTTTCTTGGATCTTGCAATTGCTCTTTCTGTTTGGTTATCCTTGAACTTTCATTTGGTATCAGAGCAGGAAACCTCTGTAGTACCAACCACTACTAACAGGTTGAGATCCTGCGGCTTTTCATGGATAATATGAAGGAGCTTATTACGTTACAAAAACCTATCATGCTTGATGGTGGGAACTTTGGTCATTGGAAAGCAAGAATGAGGCATGTGATCAGAGGAATTGATGAAGACGCCTGGACTGCAGTTGAAGAAGGATGGTCTCCACCCACTGTCATCAAGGAGGATAAGTCAGTAGGTCCGAAACCTAAAGATCAATGGACGGACGCTGATAAGGCAGCCTCAAAGTTTAACTCTAAGGCCTTAACGGTGATTTTCTCTGCTGTTGATTTGGATCAATTCAAAATCATCCAAGCGTGTGAATCAGCTAAAGAAGCATGGGATACTCTGATAAACCACTTTGAAGGTAACACCAGTGTTCGTCGAACTAGGATAGATCATCTGGCATCAAGGTTTGAGAACTTGCGAATGGGAGATGATGAACCAATAGACGCTTTCATCTCAAAATTGAGTGAACTTGCCAACGAATCCTCAGTCTTGGGAAAGAAATATGAAGAGAAAGATTTCGTGAAGAAGTTGCTGAGATGTCTTCCACCTCGTTTTGAAGCATATAAGGCAGTACTGAACATCGCAGTTGACACAGATGAGATGAAGTTTGATCAACTGTCAGGCATTCTTAAGGTTCATGATCTCGAGAAATCTGATCGTCTAGCTAGCACCCATAAAAGCATAGCATTCAATGCTAACACCAAAGAAGATGATCGAGTATCAAAGATTGAAGATAACCTGGGGATGATGGCGAGGAACTTCAAGAAATTTGTTAAGAGATTAGAGAAAGGTGGAGGTAGGTCAAATGGACGATTCCAGAGGAATGAAACGGACAGAGGAAACTCTCAGAACTCAAGGTCAGATCCATCAAAGAAGAAGAGAGAACTGCGATGTCATGAGTGTGAAGGATTTGGACATATACGAAGTGAGTGTCCTCTCGCCAAACGAAAAGAACTTAAATGCATTGAGTGCAAGGGATATGGTCATATACGAAGCGAGTGTCCTAACACTTTGAGGAAAGATAAATCACTCATGTGCTTCAGTGACACCGACTCGGAGAGTGAAAGTGACAACGATGAACTGCATCTCAACTTCATGGCGTTAATTGGTCATGAGGACTCACCTATTGAAACAGGAAAATCACCTGATGATGAAGATGACGATGACCTAAACCGTGACCTCGAGACAGAGTACAAGGCTCTCTTTGACCAGTTCACTGCACTTAGTCATGAGAATCTACAGCTGCTCAAGGATCGTGCTATGCTTAAAGCTCAAGTGAATATTCTTGAGTTGGAGAAACCAACAGCAGAAAAAATTTCTCCGGTTGATGTCAAGGAATCTGATCAAGAAATATTAGCACTAAAAAGGGCAATGACCGAGCAAGAAAGGACACACAGGATTTTTGAAGAGAAGTTCGGACAGCTTAGCGAGTTATTCCTTCAGGAAAGGGACAAATGCAGATTGCTTGAGAGTCAACTGACTGAAAATCATAAGAAGATAAGAATGCTATCTACGGGGACTAAATCGCTGGATCATATTCTATCAGTTGGACAATCACTAAGCAACAACAGGGGTTTGGGATTTCAGGGATCCATGTCAAAGACAGCAGACACAGGGCAGCAAGTTGTATTTGTAAAGGAAGCACCAATCAATCAGATGAGTAATGGATCGCAAACTCAGGCTATGATCAAGAGAAACTCTGAAAACGAACCCACATTGCCTAGAAGACGCGGGAATGGTTGTCACTTTTGTGGAAAACGTGGACATCATGTGAGTCGTTGCTTCTTCCGTAGACATCGCTATGAGCGGGCCTGGAGGATGAACCTATGCTTCATTGAACCAATGATTTGGGGACATGTATGGATCGCTAAGCGAGATCTATATCCTAACTATAGGGAACGAGTTCCAAAAGTGTTACTTAGCTCAGAGACTGTGTCACACATTGAACCAAAGGAGAATCTGGTATGCAATTTCACGAGGATTCATGAAGAGCCCAACCTGGTAAGCAACGTTGCATACACAAGTGCTGAGGGTGCTAATCAGACAGATTTTCCATGGTACTTTGACAGTGGTTCCTCAAAGCACATGACAGGAACATACGAACACCTTGATAAACTTCAACCTATTAAGGGAGGTAAAGTAACATTCGGAGATGGAGGACATGGGAAAATCCGAGGAGTGGGAAACACTGAAAGATCTGATCTACCTCGGTTGATAAATGTGTACTATGTTGATGGACTCAAGGCAAATCTTATTAGTGTAAGCCAGCTGTGTGATGAAGGACTTGAGGTAATCTTTAATAAGAAGGAATGTCGTGCAGTGGATGCCAAAGGAACCATTGTTCTGTATGGAATACGCACAGAGAACAATTGCTACATGTGGAAGCCGGAGGTACAATGCTGTTCAGCTACAATGTCTAAGATTGATCTATGGCACAAGAAGTTGGGACACATGAATGTGAATGGTTTAACCAGACTTGTGAATGCTGAGGTTGTGAAAGGGGTTCCTGAGTTAGAATCTCACACAGACACAGTGTGTGGAGGTTGTTGCCAAGAAAAACAGATAAAGGTGCAACACAAACAAATCACTGAAATTAGATCCAAGCAAATATTGGAGCTTGTTCACATGGATCTCATGGGTCCCATAACTCCAGACAGTGTGGCTGGAAAGAGATACATTCTGGTGATGGTTGATGATTTCTCAAGGTACACTTGGGTTGATTTTCTACGAAATAAATCTGACGCAATAGATAGCTTCAGAATCCTAGCCTTGCAACTCAAACAGGAGAGAGGTGGAATCATGCAGATTAAAAGTGATCATGGAGGAGAATTCCAGAATGAACAATTCGATAGCTTCTGTCAAAGTCAGGGAATACGACACCAGTATGCAGCCTCTCGAACTCCTCAACAGAATGGAATAGTAGAAAGGAAAAATAGAAGCTTGCAAGAGATGGCAAGGGCGATGTTATGTGGCTACAGTGTACCATCAGGATTTTGGGCTGAAGCAATCAGCACAGCATGCTACGTGATCAACCGAGTTTATGTTAAACCCAAAACTAAGACTACACCATATGAAATTATGAAAGGAAAAACTCCTAACCTGAGTCACATGCATGTGTTTGGATGTCTATGTTACATTCTCAATGATCAAGACCACTCAGGAAAATTTGATGCTAAAAGCGACGTAGGAATGTTTCTTGGCTACTCAACCAACAGCTCGGCTTATCGTGTCTTCAACCAGCGTACCAAATTCATTGGTGATAGAATTAATGTAGTGTTTGACGATAATGTTGGATTCTATCAGAGGAGTGTAACACAGACAATTGAATGTGCCACTCATGATGAACCTGCACCCGAAAAGGCAGATGTCAAAGACGAATCTGATGACGAGGAAGAATCAGGGGATATTCGAGTAGATCTTGACAAAGGACAAGTACCCAGAAACCACTCATCAGCTGATGTTATTGGAGGACTATTCGATGAGAGAGTAACACGCAAAAAGCAAATCAACTTCAAAGAGATGGTCAAGTTGGCATGCTTTATGGCAGAGATGAACTCTGTTGAGTGCTATGTGTCGCAGATTGAACCAAAAAACTTACAAGAAGCTCTTGAGGATGAGTACCGGACAGACTCGATGCACCTGGAACTTGAGCAGTTCACTCGACTGGATGTGTGGACTTTAGTTCCGAGACCCAAGTGAATGTCATTGGAACAAAATGGATCCACAAGAATAAAACTGATGAAGAAGGGAATGTTATCAGGAACAAGTCACGACTTGTGGGTCAGGGATACACTCAGGTTGAAGGTGTGGACTTTGATGAGACTTTTGCACCTGTAGCTCGGTTGGAGTCAATCAGATTGCTGTTTGGAATGGCATGTGTGCTTAGAATCAAACTTTATCAGATGGATGTTAAGAGTGCTTTCCTAAATGGTGTGCTCCAGGAAGAGGTCTACGTTTCACAACCCAAAGGGTTTGAGGATCCACATTTTCCTGATTATGTGTACAAGTTAAAGAAGGCTCTTTATAGACTCAAGCAAGCTCCACGAGCCTGGTATGAAAGACTAACTGAATTCCTCATTAAGGCGGGTTTTCAGAGACGAGGAGTGGACAAGACTTTGTTCATTGGAGAACATGGATCGGATATATTGATAATCCAAGTCTATGTTGATGACATCATCTTTGGAAGTACATCTCAATCCATGAAAGATGAATTCGTACAAACAATGACGAGAGAATTTGAGATGAGTATGGTTGGTGAGTTAAATTACTTCCTTGGGCTACAAGTCAAACAACTGGAGGATGGTATCACAGTGTCACAAAGTACCTATGCAAAGAATCTCATCAAGAGGTTTGGATTGCAGACGAGCAAGATTGCCACAACACCTATGAGCACTACCACAAAGCTATCACGTGATGAGGATGGCAAACCAGTTGATGAGAAGCTCTACAGAGCAATGATAGGAAGCCTGTTGTATCTAACTGCAAGCCGACCTGATCTGTGTCTAAGTGTTGGTATCTGTGCCCGGTATCAAGCACGCCCCAAAGAGTCACACATGAATGCAGTCAAGCGCATCATCAAATATGTGAAAGGTTGTTTGGATGATCGCCATAGCACCTCTGGTGGATGTTTCTTTCTTGGAAACAATCTGGTTGCATGGCACAGCAAGAAACAGAATTGTGTTTCCCTTTCAACAGCTGAGGCTGAGTATATTGCCTTGGGAAGTTGCTGCACACAATTGTTATGGATGAGGCAGATGCTCGTTGATTATGGTATTATTTCTGACTCTATGCTTGTTCATTGTGATAACATGAGTGCCATAAATCTATCTAAAAATCCAGTTCAGCACTCACGTACCAAGCATGTCGACATAAGGCATCACTTTGTAAGAGAGTTGGTTGAGATGAGAATTGTGACTTTAGAACATGTATCAACTGAGAAGCAACTTGCAGACCTCTTCACTAAACCACTGGACTATAACACATTCTTGGGGCTTCGTAAGGCTCTGGGGATTATCAACCTCTGAAAAATACCTGTCTCAAGGAGAGGAGATCTGTAAATGTGTAGTATCATATAGCCTCTCCACCGACACATAAAACCTTGGAGCAACAAGTTGTCTTTTGAAGAGAGCTCACCAAGAGGTCAAAACATACACCAATCTGGTTCAATAAGAAAGGGAATCACCTTGAACAAGGATGCTGCAACATTTTTAGTTTAAGTTTGTGATCAATTCCTGGATTGAAAGAGGAAACATGGCAGGGGATGAGTGGTCAGAATGGAAGTGAAAGTTATGCATAAAGCAATGAAACCTAAAGGCCTGGAATGATGGATACTCGAGTATGGAGGAGGGTACTGCAATACTTTCTCTCTAAATTCGATCACTGTCCAGACTAGGCAGAGATAACAACAACCCTTATGGATAACTCGTAACCTAAGGGAGTGTACTTCCACTCACTTTTGATTGTGACAAGTTCCATTGCACTAGGGGCATTAGTTTTTCTCTTGTGGATCCTTAGTAAAAAAATGACTTAGTAAAAAAAATGACTTTCTCACTTTATGACTTTGTGACTCTGTGTTAAGTGTTGATTAAAACCTATGATTTTCGGAATTTATGGATGCTCTTATTTTCAGTGTTGATGATTGACATATTGGTTGCTCTTGTTTCTTGGTTTGGTTGTGTCTTGTGTGCTGATTATACAGGATGCTTAGGTTGACACATTCAGATAAAAATGGGGAGAATGTAAGCTCAAGGTGATGAGCGTGATGAACAAGGAACGGAGTAAGGTGTGTCACACGTCGAAAACAAGGAGTTACATGTCATATGGAATCAGTTAGGCAGTGGTGACGTGTCAAGAGGTTATTGGGCTGATGACAATTACTTTGACACCAAGAAAAGAAGATTTGGGCTTATCCATCTTAGATATGGGAATATCGAGTGAAGGGTATTTAATTAGATTACCAAGGGTAGATCTAGGTTAAGCGTTAACGTGGAAAAAGCTTGAGCTAGAGGTTGTTCTAGTCAAGCACTCAAGAGCTGAGTTCAGGGTGTTGAAGCTCAGGTTCTTTGATTTAGAGATTAGAAACTGGTCCGTCTCTAATCGTGTGTGACTGAGAGTAAACCGGATTGAACAGATCTGTGAGATTGTTTAAAAGGTTTCTAATAAACAAGAAAGTTTTCTTGGATCTTGCAATTGCTCTTTCTGTTTGGTTATCCTTGAACTTTCAGCTGCTTCACCGAAGACAAAAGAAATTGGAACGTAGCAGCTTTTTCACCCGTTCTAGTATTGTGCATGGTAACTAAACTTGAGTAACAAGTTACATGTTTTTCTAGTCTCTTAAAAAATTCATTTGTCCATATACTGAAATAACTACCTTATTGTAATAGTAATTTACCTAGTTTCTTAAGACTCGCATAAAGCACAATCCCATTTGATAGATTTACAGTTAAATTTAACCTCTAAATTGCAATGCTGAAGTTAAATATTTAAAATGTTGTTTTTACTAGAGGAAAATAAAAATATAACCAACGTGATCTTGCAGGATTCAAACCTGCGGGGCCAAAGCCCACATGATTGTCAAGCCCAATCACCACTTTCGACTCGTTCACTTTTGACAATGTAATTATTCTTTTACTTTATACTAACCCTTTTTAACCATTACACAAAGGCTAGAAATATGATCGTTGTGACGAGAACCCTAATATTTCGGGGCTCCTTTTAAAGTAGCTAAGCACAATTGTGTGTACAACACTCAAAGACCATTTAGATCTAAACCTCTCTAGTTGCAGAAATGGCGACAGCTTTAGTTTCCAGACTCACCAAAGGTTCGAAAAACGTATTCATCTCTTACGCCTTCTCATACTTGCTAGTTAAATTACGGTTTTATATATTCTTTTGTGAAATTAATTTCTTCCAAGAAAAAAAAAAACATATACTTTAAGCCATTAGAGCAATGAAAGTTTTTAATCATGTTACTATAACAAATGGTTTTACAAAGACATGAATAATTGCTAATTTGAAAAAAAAAAAATTATTTTCTAAGAAATTCACAAAGTACTCTAACCAATGATGGTGCTCTTACTTCTTTTGAGTTTGACCGGCAAAATATATATGTAAAATACGATATTTGAGAAGATGTGATGTTTGTTGGTTTAAAATATCCGATCTTTGAGAACTTATCATGAAATGTGGACTCAGAGAGTTAAACTTTTCTCCATGCTCAGTTATGTTTTTGCTGAGAATCTTTGTGTGGTCCATGTTAATATGAGCAGGACGTTCATTGCTTGGAGGTCTTACCAATGCTTTCTCTGGTTTGATGAGTTCATCTACTGGGATGATGAACGGAAGCATCCTCTCTCAGGTTAATATCATCTGACCTTGGTGAAACTTTATTTTTTTTTACATGATGAGAGAAAACATGTGAACCGTGTGTCCCTTTCATGATGATTTCCAATTTTGGCAGCAACAAAGGACGTTCATTCAAATGGGAACGGTACTCAACGTGGTGGATAACTCGGGTGCAAAGAAGGTGGTGTGCATTCAATCTCTAAGGGGAAAGAAAGGAGCAAGACTTGGCGATATCATCATTGGTTCGGTGAAAGAGGGATTGCCACCACAAAATTTGAAGAAAGGGGAAGGGAAAGAGCGCGCCGTACCAATTGGTAAAAAGTTCAACTGGAAAGATGACATACCGAAAGGTAAAGTGCACAAAGGGAATGTCGTGTACGGTGTTGTTGTGCGTGCTAAGATGCAGAAAGGGCGTGTTGATGGAAGCCAAGTGTGTTTTGATGACAACGCCATCGTTATTTTGGGAATTAAGGAAAGCACGAAAAAGTTTAACGGTTTCTACCAACCGATTGGTACCCGTGTGTTTGGTCCTGTCCCGCACGAGATGCGTCGAAAGAAACAGCTCAAGATCCTTGCCTTGGCTCAGGACGTTGTTTGAGACTATACACACCACTCTTGCACCGGATCCTACTAGTATCTTTTTGTGCTATGCGACTTTAATCCATTCATTAGACTTTTCTTTTATTAATTAAAGCTATTTTATTGATAAAAAAAAATAATTAAAGCTATTTTATTTTTATTTTTATTTTTTTTTCTTATGCAAATAGTTATTACTTATTACTCCCTAGTGAAAAAAAATATTATGAAAATGGAGAGAGACTTCTAAATGTTACATGAACCTCTCTCGCTCTCTCTAAACCTGCATTGCTTATGTTTTATAAATCAGTTTACATCATCATCCCTTGTTACAACAATAGCAAAGACAATAATTTCACTAACACAGGAAGTATATTAACATAGAACAAGACAAATTACATAAAAGTATTAAGATTAATGTGAGATAAATTCCAGTTACATTTTCCTTACCCCATATCTCAAACATCACACAACATATCCATCTACATTTTATAAGACAAGAAAAAACATTTCTTCTATTCTTTTTCTTATACATAACAAACATACACATTCAAGTCCATGAGAAAAAGGAATGGACTTTAGCTATCATCAGTTCATCACCATCATCAAGGTCTTAATTCTTCTTCTCCTTCCAACATTTTCACTTCTTATTTTTTTTTATGTAAAACTTATGGAAATTAAAAAATAAAATAAAAATTATAGTATTGTAAGAGGAGCTGGAGCGTACACTGTTTTCAAGATTTGGTCTTGAACTTTCTCTGAGCTTTCAGGTCAACCACTATGACAGAGATATTGTCTTTGCTTCCCTTCTGGATAGCGAGTTTGGAGAGGTAATCAGCTGCGGCTTGGCAAGCTTGGTCTTCCCCTACACCTCTCTCAGCTAAAGGCAACGCTCCATTCTTCTTGTGCCACCATAAGATCCTTTTCCTTGCAAACTCGCAAGCTTCTTGGTTACTTATCACGTCCCAGAGTCCATCACTGGCTAATATAAGACACTCGTCTTCTCTTGCTCGTGGCATAAACGTCACTTCAGGATCTGGTATCACATACGGCTCCAGATATTCATCTCCTGGAAAAACATACAGAACATCCTCTTTGAGGAAATGTAATGATTTTTGCAGAGACTGTAATAGGTAGTTTTTGACATACCGATGGATCTTGACATGGCAAGAACGCCGGAAACACGTGCACCTTGCCATTGAATAACTTTTCCTCCTGCTCTCTCTATTCTTGCATACTCATCCTCCCTATCTGGCTGCAAAGAAAAAGGATAAGCAATAAGAAACTTTCTCTAGTCACAATTGAAGGAACATGAAGATTCTTTACTTTGTGATCAACTGATAAAGGCATGGAGTCTTTGCCACGGAGTAGGACAGCTCTTGAATCACCACAGTTTGAGACTATTATATGTGATGAGCAGACCAGAGCAACCACAGCAGTTGATCCCACGGTTTCAGGGGAAACAGCCTCAACAACCATCTCATCATCAGAAGAACCAACAACAGGTCTGCTGACTTTCCCTTTAACTTCACCATCAACTTTCAGATAGCAATCAACAAAGACTTTCTCCCACTGGACCTGCCTACCCTCACCAGTGTTCCTCTCGCACAACTCTTCTTTAATCCGTTCGATTTCTTCAGCCAAAGCAAAATGGATCCTATCATGACAATAGTCAGCAACCTGCAAAGAATCCCATTTCCACCAAAGGCATCATTTATTTACATAACAACCTGCAAACAAATCCCATTTCGAGCAAATCCCACATCATAAATACATACAACCTATAGCAAGTGGCAACAAAACATAACTTCAACCTCTTTCCCGGGTGGTTCCTAGTAGTCACACTCTCCATTGCTAAAGTCCAGTGTTCTAAAAATTGGTTTAGACGACAGATTTTTCTAGACTGATTACTTAAAAAATCGGTCTAGCCGTTTAGAAAATCGATCTAGACACCCGCCTAATCAATAATACTCTATAAAGGGCCTAATTACCGCCTATTGATCTATTTGAACATTGCTAAGATCAATATAACGCTTAAAGCATACCTGAGCGCCTCCATGGCCATCATATACACCAAAGAAGTGACTAGTGAGGTGTGTTAAACTTGGACTCATCCCTTCATGATCCCCCATAAGCATTTTAATGGGTATCTTCAGAAAATGAGGCAAAGCACTGACAGCATCCTCCATTTCTGATCTTCCACCGCAAATCGAAACAGTGCCCCAAAGAGGTATACACTCTAGTTCATACACACTCCTGCTTCCTCTTGCACCAACATTATGAGTTTCTTCAGGCAACCTAATGACCACCTCTGAACCCGTCGCTTCCATACTCACATCGTGATTCAGACTCGTGATAAGGACTTCAGCTGTTGGAACCTGATCTATGGTCGTCTCGTTTACGATAATCGCAGTAGCAAGAACCCTCCCATTATCTGGCAAAGTTATCTCAGACCTAGCGTCCACAACTATTAAACCCTCGCTTATAATAGTCGCATCATCAGACACTAACACCTCGTCCTCTTCTGATTCTTGGACAGCTACACCAAAATCAGAAGACAAGGATCTAGCTTCAGGTAGTGTTTTGTCTTCCATCATATGTTCAACCTCTCCATTACCGTAGCTTTGGTCTTTCTGATCGCACAACATGTCAACTGCATCAGTAACGTTCTTCATCTCGGTAATATCTAAAGTCGACGAGATTCCTGAGTCACACATCGTGTTGGCTAAGCTCAAAGTCAGTGCAACTGCTGGTGAAATCTCTTCCATTAGCTCCCCTTATGCCTACTTCCACCACACCTTAACGGCTACACTAACTTTCATCTTCTACTCCTTCTTCTCTAAGTCATACATCCAATTCAGCTTCCCAGACGCCGTTTTTCAACACAAGCTTGGCTAAAGAGTAGCGATTCAAGAAGAAGAGCGTACCTCTGGTGAACAGATCTGACGGATCTATGGAACAGATCCTCTGTATCTGATGGGAAGATCTCTCTATAGCTCTTGATCTCACCGAACAAGAAAGACCAGACACAGAAACCCCCAAAAGATCAGCCCTTTTTTCCCAAAAGAGAGGACACAAAGCTCAAGACTTTATCCAAAAAACAAAAAAAAAACAGAGGATCAGGTGAAACTGAAGAACAGAGAGATACTAAAACAGAGAGGGTTTCATGAATCACACAAAGAATACCCTAAAAAGACGAAACCTTTATCTTTTTCCAAAACGAAACATGGGTTCCTCCTGGATCTAAATGGTCTTCCTACTACTACCCCCACAAATAAAGAAGAAGATAAAACAGAATAAAAAAGAATTGAATAATTAGGAATCCCAAATTCTTTATGTGACAACGACCTTGATCTTAACACGTTGATCCCAAATATATTATTTAATTAATTAAAATTCAATTCAATAATGGCTAGACAGATGTCCTTTCCTCTACAAAACGTCAAGACTTTGCTAAAATCTTTAAGAAAAAGATCATTAACTTAATCTTTACAGAACAACACACAAAGACTTGTCTTCCACATATACAATTTTACAAAGATGGGATTTTCTATAAATAAGAGTCAACTAAAACTAATAAAAAGTCGTCTCTTTTTTCTCTTCTTCTTGTTGCTTCTCTGTTCAAATAGACTGTTGAAAGCTGTTGAGAAACCACTATAATTAGTAAACTGCAAACACCATTAAAAGCTTTGAATTTTCCCCAACCGACAAACAGTTAACAAATATTCTTCATTTCTTCTGGTCTCCTTGTTTCTTCCTCTCCTGAGACCAAAAGTCTTTATATGCTTGCTTGAGAAACAAGTTTCAGACATTTTTTTCTCTTGAAGGTTGAAAAAAAAAGGATGGCTGCAAGAAGAGTAAAAGGAAGAGACAGCAAAGGGGTTACAGCCATAGCTATTGATAAAGACAAGAACAGCCAACATGCTTTGAAGTGGGCTGTTGAGAATATCATCATCGATTCTCCAAACTGCATCCTTCTCCATGTTCAAACCAAATTGAGTAATGACATATCCTTCTCTAACATCATCATCAATCAATGAAACAACCAATCTAATGAGAAGTCTTTAAACAGGAATTGGTGCAGGAGAGAACACAGAAGCAGACAACGACGAAGAGGCGCATCAGTTCTTCCTTCCCTTCAGAGGATTCTGCGCCAGAAAAGGGGTTAGAGAGATCAATCCCTCTTTCTCTTTCTCCTTCACATTTATACAAAAAAAAACAAGTCTTAACTCGCTCATGCATGTGTTTTTTATACAGATTATAGCAAAGGAGGTTCTGCTTCACGATATTGACATTGCAAGTGCAATTGTTGACTACATCAATAACAACTCCATTGCAAATTTAGTCCTTGGAGCCACTGCGCGAAACTCCTTCCTCAAGTACCTATTATTTTCTCTCGTATATAACCTGGACATAACTTCCATGAATGCTAAAAACTCTCTGTGATGGTGTCTTAATCAGGAAGTTTAAGACCGTAGATGTGCCAGGGACTCTGCTTAAAACAACTCCAGAGACGTGTGCTGTCTTTGTTGTGTCTAAAGGAAAGCTATTAACAAGCAGATCAGCGAGTAGGCCTCAGACACCTCAACACTCTCCCAAGCAGCCTCCAAAACCACACACACACTCTGCTATATCCGACCTTGGCCCGACAAGCTTCACTTCCTATGATTCCGGAAGGTAATCAATCTTTAATCAAACCTAAAGTTGTCATCCGGTTCTGTCTGGTGAATACATTATAATGTTTTGCCATTTCTTGCAGGTCATCTCCTGCATTAAACGGAGGTTTTTCTCCACCTACATCTCATTACAATCCATCTGTTATCAGGAGCTCTCCCTCAAGGTTTAGCAATGAATTCTCTCCCGGCGGTCACAGTGGTGTGTCAAGTGAGAGTTTATACAGCATCCTAGGAAGATCCACCTATGGAGGAAGCTCGCACTCTTCCACATCCATGGTTAGTATAATATTCTCACCGCGTTTCAAATCCACGTTTTGCCTCCCAAGTTGCCTGGCGTGTTGACATTTTCTTTCGTGATCTGTAGTCTGAGATGGCCGATGGAGAGGAACGCTTTTCTGGGGGCAGTTATATCACTGAACAGGTAGATACACGTTTCAGAAAAGTTAGATTTGGTGTACGCATGGTACTGAGATGTTTCGGTTCTATGTGGATAAATATGCTCAGAATCAAAATCTTGAAGCAGAGGTGAGAAGATTGAGACTCGAGTTGCAACAGTACAATGTTTCCATCGGAGGAGAAAGTGTAAGATTACTTACCGATAACTGTTTACTCGAAAATGGTTCCAGCAATGTGTGACTAAAATTATCAGACACTGAATGAATGTGTGTAGGCCCCTCGTCTTCAAGGACCAAGCGCTGCCACCGAATCCGTAAAGTTTGAGGAAGCAAAGGCAGCAAGAGATATGCTTAGGGCATTGTCTGAGATGGATAACCAGAAGAAAACACAGAGTCAGATACAAGCTAATGAAATGGCACACCGTCTTGCGGAAATGGAGTTGCAGAAGAGAAGACTTGTGGAGATGCAGGCCAGGTTCATGGAACAAGATATGGCCAGTAACGTGTCTTACAGACGGTACAGCATCAGAGATGTGGAAAGTGCAACCGACGGTTTCTCGGATGCTCTAAAGATTGGGGAAGGAGGGTATGGACCTGTGTATAAAGCAGTTCTCGAAAACACTTCTGTTGCTATCAAAATCTTGAAGTCAGATGTCTCACAAGGCCTGAAGCAGTTTCAACAAGAGGTAATAATACAATTTTGAGGTATTCCCATGTCTTCTCCATACTAATACACACACATTTTTTTCACTAGATTGAGGTTCTAAGTTGCATGAGGCACCCTAACATGGTGATCCTCCTCGGTGCTTGTCCCGAGTATGGTTGCCTTGTGTACGAGTATATGGAAAACGGAACACTAGAAGATCGTCTCTTCTGCAAAGACAATACTCCACCACTAACTTGGAGAGAACGGTTTAGAATCGCTGCTGAGATTGCCACAGGGCTTCTTTTCCTTCACCAGACCAAACCTGAGCCACTAGTACACAGAGATCTGAAGCCAGCAAACATACTTCTAGACAGACATTTGAATAGCAAAATCAGTGACGTTGGCTTAGCTCGATTGGTACCACCCGCTGTTGCTGATAGCTTCAGCAATTATCACATGACAGCTGCAGCAGGTAAATACTTTCAGCTTACCTTTTTTTAAAACCAATCTTTCCATCACCTTTTGATGTTCCTAACATGGACCACTTGCTGAAACAGGTACGTTTTGTTACATTGATCCCGAGTACCAGCAAACGGGAATGCTTGGAGTGAAGTCTGACTTGTACTCATTCGGTGTGGTGCTTCTGCAAATCCTCACGGCTATGCCAGCAATGGGATTGAGCCATAGAGTAGAGAAAGCGCTTGAGAAAAAGAGACTGAGAGAAGTTTTGGATCCCAAAATATCAGACTGGCCTGAAGAAGAGACTCAGGTGCTAGCTCGGTTGGCTTTACAGTGCTGTGAGCTGCGGAAAAGGGATAGACCTGATCTTGCTACCGTTCTGTTGCCTGCACTGAGCAAGCTAAGGGAGATTGCAACAGAGGATAATGACGATAGAATATTCTCTGTGCCGCGTGCTCACAGTTCAGTTCATGACGTAGATGACTCCGATAGAATATTCTCTGTGCCACGTGCTCACAATTCGGTTCCCCGTTCCCCAATATCTTCCTCCCAGGTTGGTTTCTTAGAACCTGCCAATAAAGATTTATAATCTTTGATTCCTGAGTCTTTGTTTCAATCATTTTATTTGCTATGTAAACAGAGGATGCATTGAGAAAAACCTACTGATAATCTGTGATGGTGATCTTGGTCAATTTATGCATCCCATACCCCACCAGAAGAAGGCGACAAGACAATGAGATGGAAGATTTTGTTGGTATTTAAAAAATTTGTGCTCCACCCCAAAAGTTCATTGTTGATCTCCCAATACTGTCAGGAATCCTATCTTTGTATATGAAAACACTTCAATTTTTTTGGTCTAATGAAAAGAAACACTTTCATTATGGAAGAGCTGTCTAGTCCTTGCAGAATCAAGTCACCTACATTCCATTTGTAGCACACATAAATCTTCATAAGCAACTAACTGCATACCGAAATTTGAAGAGTAGAAGCTTCTTTGAATGGAAATTGTTGGACAAGATAGATGCAACTAAAATTAAGTGTTACAACAAATCTTCTCAGAAACCAGAATAAAGAGAAAGAAAACTTTGTCAATTTGAAACAGCCAGGTTTATAGACATCACAATATGCATAAGCCAAAATACTTGAATATTTTGGGCGACAAGTTCACAACAGATCCACATTATATCATCAAACATGTTAGGAAAGTAGTTTTACCTGGAGAAAATTCCAGAGACAAGGCGAAACGCTTGAAGATAACCGCCGGCGAGGTAACAACGATGAGTACAACTAGGATTCGGATAATATGTCATCCTTACACTATCAATAAAGAAGTCTCAGCTAGAAAAGCCAAGGGAGCTTTTTGAAATAAAATAACTCAGGAATGCTGCTACTAGAGGTTAAGTTGCCAACTATAACGTATAAACAAATAAGCCCTCAAACATTGGTGAATAAAAGTAATAACACCAAATGAACATAATAGAGTGTAGAAAGATGAAACAATCACCAAACGAGTATGATTAAAGCAAGAAGTCATAGAGATTCAAAAATACCAAACGGTAAAATTTATCATTAAATAACTGAAATGGTTCACAGTTTTACTTTATACTATATGAAACCCCACAAAGCTGTGATTTGTATGATTCCCATACGCTTGCTTGCCCCCTAAAGATCACACCTTCTTCTTCAAATGTGAGCATACCGCTTCAAAACCTGCTTCCCCGCCACAACCCCACCCGCCACCACTCCTCCAAGCGCACCCGCCACAGCCGCAGACCTCACCCCTCTCGCCGCCCTAAACACAGCCCCTGTTCCCAAACCCGCCACCACGCTAGTCCACACATCATCCCTATCCGTAAACTCCACAACGCCGCTCTCAACCCCCGCGTAGATCAGCCCAACAGCCCCGATCCTGCAACCCACCGACCGACCCTTGTGACCACACGAGTTCAGAATCCTGTTGATTTTGATCTTACTCGTGTCTCCGCACTCGAAGCTCTTGACGCCGGAGACGATCCCGGCTCCGGCTCCGGCTACGGACCCGCCGAGGTAAGCGGTTCCCGCGTAGAAAGTGAGATTCTCTCCCCAAGATCGACGCTTTTTGAGGGATTCTTCCGTGAAGAGGTATTCGGGAGAGGTGGGGAGCTTGTAGAGGTGCTGAGCGTTGATGGGTAGCGCGTAGTTCTGGTATGGATGGTAAAGGCGCGTGCTTTCGTCATCGGAGCTGTGATTTATCGCCATTTGTTGAGGAGAGAACGACGGAGTGGAGAGAAAAGGTTGCGACTTTAAGGGGGTTTAAGAAGCTTTTCGCTAATTACAATTAAACCCCTGATGTTTTGTTTAACCCCTGATGTTTTGTTTAATAACACTTATACCCAAAATCTTTTCCTTTTTAGTTATTTCCATATTCGACCCTTAGTTTTCAAACGTTTATACGATTCGCATCTTAATTTGTGAAATATACAATATCAACCCACAGAGATATAAAAACAAGATTTTTGTTGTAATATGAAGGGGGAAAACGTGTTGTTGTTGTGTATTCATAATCAAGCAAAGCTCCTCTTTATATATGAAGAGGGTAGCCGCCATATACAATGAGTTAAGCAATGTGGGACTTTCTTAACATACTAAGAAGTCGCCACTTTAATGAATAACTAAAACCCAGCCCACATAAGGGTTGGTCGATTACAATAGTAAATCTGGACACGGTTAAGGCATTCCTAACCGGACGGTTTATAACACTCCCCCTGAATGCCATAACCGTCTAAGGGCTCATAATGCGTTTGGGATACTGCCTCGTTAAAACCTTTCCATGGTAAACCCAAAACCCAATGTGGTAAAAAGGGAATCCATGGATAGGAAAAAGAGTACAGCCGCATTACTCCCCCTGATGAATGCATCACAGTGATTGACGCATTCCCATCTGGTGTCCGAGCTTTCCTTGAATGTTGAAGCCGCCTATGACTTGAAGATGATCAGCTGGATCCTTCTTGAATGAGCTTGTGATACTTGGACGTCCTGGTGTGATTGGAACTTCATAAAGATGTGGCTAGGACGTTCATCTTTGATGCTGATCACTCCTTGAATTAGTCGGACTGATGGCGCTTCAAACGGTGCTCGGATGGACTTATAATCTGCAATAAAACTTTTCTTGCAGGTCCTTTTCATGTCCCACGGATTCTCTTTGGTTATATGGCATAGCCAAACCGTGGACATTCAAAATATATTGAGTCATAGACTCAGGACACATACAGACCATTCTACTTTGGTCGGATCTCACCCTTAAGTGGTTATGGGTCGTCCTATGGTCATATCATGACCTGGTCGTTTATGGACAGTGAGATATACACGTCCATGATCATCTCATGAGTGTCTAAGATCATTAATGATCAGTGATCAATACTGCAATGAAGTTTACAAACTCATTAGACTTTGGTTCTATAACCAAATACACTCATCGGACCTTATTCTCGTTAATATACTGCACACAACACTTTATGGATGTCTATGATTTGTTGGTGTGTTGCTATCAAGCTATTGCCGTGGACCATCCAATTCTTTTGGATGCTTTGGGTCATAGACCACGACCAAACACATGGTGATTGGTACTTCACACGGCCATATATGTATAAGTAGTCCCATGTCCCTTGTTTGTAGCAACAAATGTGTTTATGGACTGATAGCTGATCTTTCTATGATCTAGAATAATTTGAAATAACCTTTCTTTAGGCTGATCTCAAACACAAGGGACTTCATACTTCTTATAAGTATGTATGGTCTTTAATGGTTCTAAGTGATCACCTTCATGTGTCACTTTAGGCGTGCTGATGCACTCACATGGCTATAGCCTTTGCTGCAGCATTTACCATATGTAAAACATATTATGTTTAATCAATTGATAACTTGTATCATTGAAACTCTTGAACCATTAAACTAATGAACCTTTCTTAGGTTAATCCAGACACAAGGGTATCTTATGTATGTATGGACTGAACTGAATTCGTCCTTAGACAATTCCATTACTAAGTATTACTTAGTCTCTCATACTATATGCAGCTGCTGTATTTTTCAGTCCATGAACAACTTAGGAACAAAGCTTGTTCTGTGAGAATCTCTTGTCTCAACTTACTATGGCACTTTAATACCTTTATCCAGTGATCCATATACTGCTTACTACATTATTTATTCTCTCATAAATATCCAGACAAAATCAAGCGTGATTTTCTGTAGTAGCATCCACCACTTAGGAGCATATCTCCTTATAAATTGTTCCTTGGTCCTTGTGAGTATCCTTGTGTCATCAAGCTATACTTGAGTATTATTAGAAGGTACATTGACACACTAGATCACGTGGTCATGTCCTTTAAACTCACGGAATTTATCTTCCTCACAAGACCATTCACTGATTTCATCCTTAGATGGCGTTTATGTATATATATATGGCCAATACGCCCATCTCTTTATAGATTCTTTAAATCTATGAATACCCCACGTCCCTATATTGTTTTATGAGTACTCTTACGTGGGTTTATGATCCTCAGGTTATATCTTTCAGATTTCAAGTGCTACAATCTTTCATGAGCTCATATGTATGTAAATACATCTTTGGTGTTAACACTCTTTGATAGTTTCATACTATTCTAGTTCCAGACATGATCTTGTTAGATTTGAGATCTTATTATCCAGGACCTTTATACCTTGTAATTTGGCGTCCCAAACTACATGGTCTGGTACCTTAGACGTGTGGCTGGCCAGCCTTATATTTCTGTCTGAACTAGTTTTCTTATGGACTCGGATTTGCATGATTCTGAGCACCTTTCATTACTTTCCGAGGTTTTGAACTTATTGGTCTATCTTGTATAGACTCTGTAGCAACTTGATTGTGTCTTTAGGACATCAATTTCGTGGTGCTTCAGCTGGTATGACATAGTCATTTATCTTTTCGGGTCAGTGTGTCTGGCACATATTTCTGTTAGCTTTTAGAGCTTTAGACGTCTAGATCATAAATCTTTGGTCTGAGGATCTTGCCAGGACACCAATGGTTGATACCATATACTTATTGATTTACCAGCTTATAACTTTCTCCTTGATGTTTGGATAGTCGGATACATCTTGTATGTAATCCGTGTACCTTGGCCACAATCGAATACATCTTGTATGCAATCCGTGTTCTTATGTTTGGCTCATGGTTTCTTAGAATCCGTAGGAGAAAGACAATCATATAATCCCAATCTTATCTCATCTTTTATGAGGTTCCATCCTAGACGGCACACATGTTTGTGGTGGTCTTATACTTAATTTCTTAGGATGGTCTATGTCTGGATCATGACCCTTTTAGATGGGATTATCTCTGCTCACTTTTATATGGCTTGATGCATATTGTCTTTATACATGTATATCAATGTGTTCCCAAGCATTAGGACGTGGTCCTTTTATTATAAAGAAATCAGCCAAATGATTTTCCGGTCCTGTTCTCGACCAGGTCGGTTACACTGTCCGTGGTACGGTCGTATGAGCTTTCTGGACCGCGTCCACGTCCTGTCCATCCATCCTGGTCTCAACCAGATGGTTTCTCATGATGGACGTGGCTTGTCTAAGTATTAATATACTATGGTCATAGACCATATCACATGGATGTTCATAGATCGTAGGGTTATCCTCTCTTCCCCTCATGAACATTGGTTTATGTTATGTTCATGGATCATAGGGTTATCCTCTCTCCCCCTTATGAACATACTGTGACTTGCGGATGCTCTAGACTTTTATAGTCTAAACCTTATAGGTTATGACCTGTTCGGAACAGTTATCACGTTCCCTTGGCTATCATGTTCATGTTTTATAGTATGGTCATGTACCACACGGGTGTTTATTCTCCCCCTCATGAACATGCTATAAACAATTGGTTGTGTTTAGACACTAAACCATTATGCCATTTCGTGATGCTTGGAACAATTAAGCCTTATGAGTTTCCCTTGTGTACATGTTTCACAATGTGAGATGGGATAACTCTTTGTGCCTTTGTAATATTTTAAACTTTGCATCAAGTTTGGACCAGGATGGCTAATCCGGTCATGCCATAGAGTCTTAAATTTCGTGGCTAACCATCCAGGTTACCATAGGCCTTTGTGCTTTATCACACTGATCCTTAGCATAGTCTTAATCAGTGTAGCCTTGACCCATTTATATGCCTTGGGCGATTTTTCTTTCAAAATCTAAAGGAATATTTCTGTTTCCTTTGTTTGTCCCTTAGTTCAATATGGGTGAATAAAACTTGCCCATTTAGGCTAATGTTTTGGTGAAAACTCGTGTCTCTTAGGTCATGCCTTTGGCCGAGGTTTATTAGGATGACTAATCCTCTTATTTATTTTCATCTATTAAGCCAGTAATGTGGCAATTCAATTAAGCAAGTGATCAATCAATTCAAATAAGAATGATGATGATGAAAACAACTCATAAATATTATTGCTTAAAAGAATTCATAAATGACAAAACCATAAGGTATAAAACATAATCAGAATGTCGAAATCATTTATTTTAATCAACTAAATAACCGGGCTCAGTTTGCCACACGGTCTCCTCAGGTATTTCCTTGTTGATTTCCGGAGTCTCTTTCTCACGGTTCATGTACTCAAGGTACCTTAATCGGGTCCTTTCATATTTTTCGAGGACCTCTCTGGTTTTCTCCTTTCTCTGCTCTTGATCTATCAGATATGACAAGAGGTCATTGTATGTATTGAACTTTTTAGCAATATAGAACGTTAAGCTCCTCGGATGGATTGTGGTTTTGTTTTTAAATAACAGATCATCATCTGGTACCACTTCGCCACATAGTTCAAAACTATAGGCAATATCCATTAAAGCAGAGTGATAATCAATCACGGATTCAAAATCCTGGAGTCTGATGGTACTCCATTCATCTATGGCTCTCTTTCTTAATGCCATGGAGAACCTGGAATTGAGTTCCAACCAGAGATCATGAGGATCTGTAATATGCTCGTATTGGTCTCTCAGACCTTCCATGAGATGATAGCGCATAATTGTTATGGCTCTTTGCTTCTCACTTTCAAGTTCATTACTGCCACTTTTAGTGCAGTCCGAGAGTCCTCTGACTTGCAAAGCAATCTTTGTCTCTATTACCCATTCTAGGTAATTATCTCCAGAGAGATTTAGGACTTTGTAATCTGAGGGTATGAATCCCAACATCTGAAAATATTATACCATGTCATTTAGAAATTGATATTTCATGTTCGGTCCATCTCTATAATCTTAGATTTGAAATCTGGTTTGAGAACCACTTTTAAAGATGAGATGGACGAGTGTGTGGTCTTATCGTACTGTGGTACGGTTCATCGACCCACGTGTACTGTGGTACGGTCTATCGATCCATTCGTACTGTGGTACGATCTACCATGGTCTTACCATACTGTGGTACGGTCCATCGATCCATTAGTACTGTGGTACGGTCATCGACCTATTCGTACTGTGGTACGGTCCATCATGGTCTTATCGTACTGTGGTACGGTTCACTGACCCATGTGGTCTAGTGGTACCATAAGGTACACATCATCGACCCAAAACTGGTCGTTGATCTCTTCGTACTGCGGTACGAGTCATTGATCATCGCGGATCATGAGGATCATCGCGGATCATGGGTATTGATCGTGGATCATCGGGAATCATCACGGATGATCATCGAGGATCATCGAGAATCACCACACCCGATCACCATGAATCATCGCGGATCACCGGGAATCATCGTAGGCGATCACCGTGATCATCGATGATCACGGGTGATGGTCTAGTTACACCGCAAGGTGAACATCATCGACCTAAGTTAATTTTAATCCTTATTAATAATTTCTTAGTACGATCTAACCACACTCCTGGTGCGGATCATCGATCAAAACATTTTGAAAACATAATTTTAAGTTTGTTTAGACATATAGCGTATCATCCTTGAATAAGGGGTATCACTTGTTGTCCATTCAAACAGGGAGTTTTAATTACTCAGAAACATTGATCTTATGCTTTGCTTAACATATAGCGTGTCATCCTTAAAGGGGTATCGCTTGTTGTCTTGCAAAGTATTAGACTATGAAACCGTAGATTAGGTTTTAGGGGTTTTAGGGTCCGAATCTTATGGTTTAGGGTTGTAAGACTCGGATCTGATCATATATGATCGGTTTAGGGTTTATAGAAATTTTAGAAGTTGGTTTAGAGGTTTAATTCTTTAAAATCGGTTATGTTACATTAATTAGGTCTAATTTTAATTTTCATTTTAAAATAATAATTTTGGAAATAAATCTTTGGAAATCGAGATTTGGAAATCAGATCAAGCTATAAAAGATTTGGAAAATATTTGAAAAGATTTGGAAATATCTTTGCTTGATCCTTAAGGTAAAATTAGGGTTTTCGAGTTTACCTTTGACGGCGCGGATTAGAACTGTGTTTGAGGACGCGTCTGAACTCGGATTGGAGTGCTGTTTGCGGCGCTGGATTCCTCTCGTCAAGAGCTTCAAATTGATATGTTACACGTCGTCTGGATCCACCGGAGCTGAGAGAAACGGCGGTTGGAAGTCGACGGGAATTAGGGTTTATAGAGAGAGGTGGCGGCGCTTAGTAGAATGGGGCGTGACGGCGCGTCTGAAGTCGGATCGTTGCCGGGTTTGCGGTGTTGGCTTCGTCTTGTCGAGATCTACAGATTGGTAGGTGGCTCGTCGTCTAGGTCCTTATGGTTAGGGAGATATGGTGAATTGAAGTCGGCGGCCGAATTAGGGTTTTCTGGATTTTGAAGTGTTTCGGGTTTTAGCTAGGATAGGGACTATCGTGCTGATAACGTGTTGTAATATGAAGGGGGAAAACGTGTTGTTGTTGTGTATTCATAATCAAGCAAAGCTCCTCTTTATATATGAAGAGGGTAGCCGCCATATACAATGAGTTAAGCAATGTGGGACTTTCTTAACATACTAAAAAGTCGCCACTTTAATGAATAACTAAAGCCCAGCCCACATAAGGGTTGGTCGATTACAATAGTAAATCTGGACACGGTTAAGGCATTCCTAACCGGACGGTTTATAACAATTTTTTTTTTTTAATTTGGATTTGGAAAATAAACAAAAAAAAAAGGCAGTAGCTTTAGGGAGCAAAGACGGCGGAAGAGTCGTCGATTCCGATAACGAAATCGATTGCTCTGAGCTGGTGAGGGAAAGAAAAGAAGAGAAGAGAAGAGATGGGAAAAGAGAAGAGCAAATGGACGGAGGATGAGGAGGACGCGTTGCTCGCCGGCGTCAAGAAGCATGGTCCCGGAAAGTGGAAGAATATCCTCCGCGATCCTGACTTCTCTACTGTCCTCTCTCTCCGTTCTAACATCGACCTCAAGGTATTTTATTTTACTGATTGTTCAGAACTAAGGGAACCCTAGTTGTAATTGTTTAGCTTACTTTGGTTTGATTTTTGTAATCCCAGTTGCTAAAGTTTGAATCTTTAGGGAAATCGACAAGTAATTAGTTATTGGATGAAAAGATTAAAACTTTAAGGGTTTTTGGATTATACTCAATCGTTGCCTCTTATGTCATAATAGGGTTTGTTAATATCTTAAGCATCTCATTGTTTGATATGTTGTAGGATAAATGGCGTAATCTAAGTGTTCCCGCTGAGATCCAAGGCTCAAAGGATAAGGTACGCACACCAAAAATCAAAGCTGCCGCTTTTCAGCTGGCTGCCGTTGCAGCTGCAGCTACCAGTCCATCTCCTAGTTCCCTCTCTTCTTCTCCAGTTGTTCCTCCCCTTCCCCGTTGTGGATCTTCTGATTCGAGCTTCGATGATGGTTCTAACATGTTGATTGATGCAAAGAGTGGTCCCAGGTTTGCTTTTTTTTTGCTTGCTAGTCTACTTGGCATTGTCTGACGCTTCTGATGAGCGATTATTATTATTTTGATGAAGGTATGATGGGATGATATTCGAAGCTCTTTCAGCATTGAAGGATGCTAATGGATCTGATGTCACTACAATTTTCAACTTCATCGAGGTTACCACATAATTTTCAACTCTATTTCTTCCATATCTTCAATGCAAATTCAGATACTGCTCTCAGTTACTCGTTGCTGTTATAGTTTGATCCTAGTTAATTGCCTACATACCACTATGATTATCTAAAAATTATAGCTCTATTTGGTTTTGGTATCCGTTTATTGTTTGGATTAATAGCTAACCGGTAATGTGATATAAATTCATGCTAATCATGGCCTGGTTTTGTGTAATAGCAAAAAATGTATGAAGTGCCAGAACAATTTAAAAGGGTGCTGGGTTCAAGGTTGAGGAGGCTTGCTGCTCAGGGCAAACTTGAAAAGGTTAGCCAGTTAAAACCAGGAGTAAGTCTTGAAAAGCCTTGCGTGTGTGTGAAGAAGAAACGCAATAAAACTTCACCCTTGCGTTTCATTTTGTGTTTGGTTTCCTGATGCCTCTCTGCTTTGGGTCTTATTGTTTTTGCTTCTTCTTTTAAACAACAGACGCAGAACTTCTATAAGTTGAATAGTAATAGCTTCTTGACAATGAGAACGCAAGTAGCTGCAGCGAGACCAAAAGAAGCGAATGCGAGAGCCCGGCAGACAGCAAACAGCCAAGGACTCACGGTTTCGCAGGAGAAGATTGATCTAGCTTCAGGAACGGCAGCTTATAAGCTCTACGAGGTAGACGGCAAACTAGAAGCGCTGAGTGGAGTTGTAGATGAGAGAGAAAGGATGACAGAACTGTCGGAACGAGCTGAGATTATGCTGCTGCTAGCGGAAGAGCTGCACGAAAGATGTAATTGACTCCCTCTCTCTCTCTTTGTAAAATAAACTCGATGTTCTTCCATATCACAAAAGGCTTGGTGTGTGATGGTTTTAAGATTTTGTTGTTTGTTGCAGGTTGTCGGGGAGAGATTGTGGAATTGAACTGAGGGTTGTGGGAAGCAAGCACAGAGTGAGTATATAGACTGCTATTAGCTTGCATTCTCTTCTTTTGTTAATGTATTACTAACACTGACAAAACAATATTTTAGCTTTCTTTTATTTACCATTTAAAAAAAAATAGTTAGTTGGGAGTAATTTAGCCAAGAACAGAAATGTATGATGTGGTCTGAAAATTACAGTACTACTTTGAAGTTCTTATCTTTTTTTTATTTTGTGTTAAGTCATGTCTTTTACCTTTTTAATCAAAACTACAATATTTTTTCTGATCTTTATTGTGAAACATACAAGAGCACTTTAAACTTACAAGGAACAGAGAACCATACTTCATGATCAGTTTTGTATCACTTGAGCTTCACGCAAAAGCAAAATCAGAGTATTAAATTATGGGAAGAGTTTTAGTGAAAACTGGGGGGTAAAAGTTAAAAGTTGCGCAGTTAAAACTGAATCCGAGGTAAAAGAGAGTGATAAGGGTTTAAGGTTTAAAAAAGAAAAGAAGTCTATTTCATTAGAAGGATCATTCATAACGACGGACGGAGATCTGAAAAGTGAAAAGGGAGTGAAATGGCGATCAAAGCGGGAAAGGTTCTGAGAACGGCGTCGGCTGTCTCTAGGAAGATCTTAGCATCACAGCCGCCAACTCCAGCCGTATCACCGCGAGGTGTGACTTCATCTTCCCCTGTAGGAGCATTTCTGGGTATTGTCGAGGCTCCTCGCTCCACCACCGATATGTTGATCTCCAAGTACATTAGACTCTCCCAGGTATATTAAATCTGAAAACTTTAAAACAAATTCACGATTTGATTTGGTAGCTTCAATTGAAATAGCACACCAACTGTTCGATGAAATTCCATTTAAAGACCAAATGTTATATTGGCGTTTGCTCTTTGTTTCTTCTTTAGAATCGTTTGACGAAGAAAGGTGATTTCACGGAAGAGAAGCTAATGACAATGCTGTCTGGTAATGTTGGGATCAGCGAGACTGTCAAGTTGCTTGATGGACGTAAAACTAGCGCTGACTTTTCTTCTTCAAAGTCAACCAGCATCCTCCCATCCATTGCCAAGCCCAAGAAGAAGAAATAGATATATTCCTCTGTTTCTTCACTTTTTTTTAAAAACGAATCATATAAAGCTTCAAGCTTTTGCATTTCTACTTCTGCAAGTTTGTTTCTTTTTGTGTTTCACACTAGTTGCAAGTTTGTTTCTTATTTCGCATTCACTCAGATAGTTGTTGGTGGTTGTAGTCAACTGTAATAACATTGACAAGACTATGTTTCTGTCATAAACAAACAACCTTTGGGGTATTGATTATTCTATATGTTATAAGACAGCTCTAACATGGCAAAACTAAAACTTTGGTAGATTTACTCCGTTTTGTCACATTGGTGATTAATATGGTTTTGTCAAAGAATGATAAAGGTCGTGTCTTTTTATTAGATGGCAAAGGAGTTGGTTACTGTTCTTACACAGAGAGATAGATACGAAGGCAGTGACTGAGAAGAAATAAGAAAAACGATGATGATTTGTATCATTTGTCATCAACAGAACTTTTGCTAGGAGTAACTGCATCGACAATGGCTTCCACTTCTTCCTTCATACGTCCGAAGACACCGGGTCCTTTCACATCATCCACTCTTGTCTTCTCGTTGATGTCTTCACTTGTTCCATGAGTCTCCTTTTCATGAACCTTTGGTTGTTTCTCTTCCTTACTGGTTCTTCCAATCACACTCGTCTTCTCATCTGCAATATAAATCCCAAACACACATAAACGAGTAATGAGATCATAATACAGTTCTCTAGCATTCCCCTCAAAGTAACCATAGAAAACCAAAAACTTCCTGATTCAATCACATATAGAAACCCTAAACTCGATCAAATGAAACATAAGAAACAAGGATAAAAATCTAAATCCATGAAATTAACAAACATATCTAATGATCAAAGAGTTGGTGTTACCAGAAACAGAGCTTTGTTTTGATTCTTCCGCCATGTATGTATGATCTTCCTAGGTTCCCTTTTCGGATCTTTGTTTTTTTATGTTCCACTTCCTGTGATAAAATCTAGAACCAATGCATCGGGAAAGAGACAAAATGACGTGTACTAGTGTGACCCGTTCGATCTAACAAAATATCAGATGAACGAGTATATAAAACCGACCCTTCCCGGTTGGTTACTGACTACTGTGGAAACCAACTCGTCCCGACCCATATTTTGGAATCTTTTGTGTTCTGTTAACTTGTGATGTTTTTATTAACATCTAGATTAAAAATTACACAGATGAAATTAAAACATTTAAAATTTTAGAGTGCTATCATAATTCATTATATACAGATGAAACGAGATAAAGAGAAAGGAAAAGATGAAACAATCATTAACCACATTGTGGTGATCTAGTAGTACAATAAGAAATTGAAACGAGATAAAGAGAAAGGAAAAGATGAAACAATCATTAACCACATTGTGGTGATCTAGTAGTACAATAAGAAATTATCTTTGTGGTCCACAGATCAAAGATTAATTCTCCTCTTAATACGATATTATCGCATCCACATATTTTAATATCTAAGAGAGGATAATGATGTGTTCTGTGGGATAAATAATCGTTGGTATCTTTTTATTTATCTCTTTTCATTTTTTTTCGACAAGATTACAGACTCATGTGGACTCTGTAAATCAAGTGGGGTGCTCTGTATCCATATGAACGGTAAACGACGTCTGTTGTCTCACACCACGTGCTAAGCTATCCGCCTTTTTTTTCGTCCTTGGTATATGAATAATCTCCGAGCTATGAAAACTTCTGATCTCTTTCATTTTCATTGTTAAATTTATTTTATAGGAGTTTTGAACAAAAAGAGGAGTTTTTATTTTATCTATCCTTCATTATATTAAATCTAATACAATTACATACACACATAGAAAAAATCTGTATTTGATCGCTAGATTTTGTATATATATATATATATCATAGAAAATGGACACATGTAGACATGTAGATAAGTAACTGAAAAATAAGACAAATATCATGAAGATAAAAATATAGTTCAAATAAGAAGAGCATTATAAACATTCAAATCTAGGATACAAAATTTCATTAACGGTTCATATATATATATATATATATATATATATATATATATATATATATATCCTTGTAGCTTGTCAGACCTTTGAAATTGTTTAAAAGAAGTAATTTTCATGTTACCTAATTCTATTCTCTCTGTTCTTACTATTAACGTTCATCCAATCTTGAAATTATGATGTTTGATTTGTCTTCTTTTCCGAAAATTTGTCAAAATCATCATCTTCGTGTGTAGCTTTCTTTGTTATCTTTTTCACATTTGTTCACTCCATCTATAGAAAACATGAAAAAGAATCTTTTAAAATATAATAGACAAAAACACAGAGAAGGTAACATTGATTATATGATGTACATGGGTAAACGTTTAAATTGATGATGCAGGACATACAATCATGTGAACTTTAAATTATTTACAAAAGAGACACATGTATCATTCATCACCGGGTGGATGAATCCTTTATATACATTAGATAGGTACTAAATAAGATCACACGATTTGAGAAAATCTCACTTTTGAATAAGGGTGTTGTCGATGAAGACAAATGAGTATAGGAGCTTTAAAAAGTGAAAGTATTATCTGGTTTTATACATAAGATAATTTGCTGCATAAAAAAAAGGTGTGATTCGAAAACCTGAGTTTAAAATTCCAACAAATATAACTTGTTAGAGTTTCTCATCTTTTGGCTTCTTTAGGAGTAAGCTGCCTAAAGCCGTGGTCAATGCAGTTGATGTCATCAGTGAAGCTCTGAGTAAACCGATGGCCTGCATTAGCAGATTTAATATAATCAGTCGAGAACAAAATATATCGAGAAATATAGGGTTATTAAAATAATTGATTAGATTCATACCTCTGTTTTGCTAATGTTGATTACATGCTCCTCAATCTCATCCAAGCCCACATTCAACTTCTTCAGTATGCAAATAGTTGAACACGAGTTAGTAGGAGAGATGGTAAGATCATCTGAAATCATGTACGTTGTCCCTCTCCTTACAAGCCCACTGCTACCATGAACTGTTGATTCCGTACTTCCATCATAGTTTGGATACATCGGTTTCAAAGCATAGCTCCAGGAGTTTACTGGCACTGTCCACACACTAGATTCTTTGTCACAGACATCAAGCAGCGGTGCCTGGAAATTATAGTTCATAGGAAGCATAGGTGTGTAAGTCAATACACTTGTGCCTTCGCTAGAGCTCAAACTCTTCATGCTTTTATAAAAGGTGTCGATGCATCCCAGTTTAATATTGGCTCCGGATTTTTGCCATAATGACTCCAAAGGGACAGCCAGGAAAATGAGTAGTAAATCCACAAACTCTTGCCCGCTTTCGGCATAAAGAACCTTCTTGTCCTGCTTCCTAACAAATACAGTGACTGATAGTAGCTCATCTGGTTTTGTTTTGCCACACGCTGGCACGGCTAGGTTTGGCATGTTATGTGTCCTTGTAATGATACATGAGCTCCTTTTCATCAAGAACACATCCGTCAAGGGAGTATCCGAAGAGAATAAGCATTCCAGCAAAGCTAGTACCTATATTAGGATTTTCATATTTTAGAGGACAATAAAAATAATGTCCAAGTAATGTAAAAAAAAACATAGATTCATGAAAATGTAATCTACCTCTTTGTGACCAACATCCACAAGTATCTCATCCAGCTTATTAAGATCTGTATAACCGAGTCCTCTAAGTGCCTTCAAGGTGAGGACAATGGAACAAAACCCCACTTCCATATTGTCTAAAATGATGAAAGACTTCTTCCCGCTTCCAAATATTTCTTCAGGATCATCTTCTGATGTGAGTATCTCCTTTTCCATAAAATTGCCACAGATGCATTTTAAGGAGCAGAAGTTACTATATGCCCTAGAGCATGAATCAGAAAATTCCATATTCGGGCACCTATAGTACTTTGTGACCGGGGTGTCATCTATGTTAACCTTAAGTCGTTTGCATTCCAGCTCGTACGCATTAATCGGATTCAAAAGTATATGCCTACAAGGCTCAGTTAAGAAATCCTCAGTGCTCATGTCAACAACACTTTTGTAGAGATTGTTGAAACAACCTATTTTTGCAGGTTGAGACTTTTGATTCTGCTGATATTTCTGCAGCAATCTGACAATGGTACCCATCGGCAATATCAAAAAACTAAAGAGTACATCAACAAAATCCTTACAAACCTCAGCCAAGACAACCTTGTTTTTCTCCTTGTCAACAAGAAGTTTCAGCTTAAAAACAGGTTCATCTGAAAACTCCGTTCCAGCCATCGAAAACAACCAAAAATTAAGTTTGAAGTCGAAAAGTTTTCTGTTATTTCTTTCTTTGACGGCATAAACCGAGATATATAGACATGTTACACAACTAACCTAGCCTCTTTATAGATTCACATTTATCGAAAAGAATATTTGCCATATATATTAATGAACTATACACCTAACCTATCAAATTTTGACACATGCACACTTTTACAAAAATAAAACAGAAAAGCAATGAAAAATCCCTAATCTTCTACAACTCCAAAAAAAATAAATTCATATAAAGAATTTTGAAGAAAAAAAAAATTTCTAAAATTCTCTCAAAATACCTCATCCACGTTCGAAAGTCTGAAAGAGTTATTTTCGTATAACTTTTAGGCATTAACTTTTGTCAGCTTACTCCTAAAAGTTTTATTTGTTGGAAATTTAAACTTTGGGTTTCCATTCACACCTTGATATATCTCTGCTCTTACTTTATATGCTAGGTGGTTTATCCGCATATGTGAACATAATTTTTTAAAAAGTACTTATTAATATATATATTTATTAATTAAAAAATCATAATAAGTTAGTATTTATGCTTCTAAAATTTAAACTAAACAACAAATTTTTATATATGATAAAAAAACTTAATGTGTTAGAATTTTAAAAACATTCACATATTTGTAATACTTTAGAAAATATATTTATACAAATTTTTATTGATTAATTTATATAAAAATCATTAAAGGTAACAAAGACATTAACCGTTCTAACTTTTAATGTGACAGTTCTGTTACAAAAAATTATTTCGCAAATAATAGTATAGATTTATCATAAATTTAACAACTAAATGATTTACACTAAAATTAATTCAAACATGATTTAATTAGGTTTTGGAAAAAAAGTTCAATGTTTCTATAGATTATTTTATATTGTATATGTAAAAAGTAAAACTCAATCATGTTTGCAAAACTAAGATATTGATAATACCGTTAAAATACATAAAATTTTACTAGATTTATTTTTTAACCATTATTAACATAATTCTTGGTAGTAAAAATACAGTCAAAGAAGATGGAATTTTTTTTTTGCATGAAAAGATTTCTAATACATGTCATTTTGGTTTATATAAAGAATGTATATCTCAGTTCTTTTTATTACCTTTTTATCATTTTTGAGTTTTTGAGGAGTGTAATATTCAATTCAGTGTTAATAGTTTATCGGTATAGCTTTAATATTACTGAAATGTTCCTCGTAAGAACTCAAAATGATAGAAAAGGTAACCAAAATTATTCATGCATTGAGTGGTATATGGAAAATGCAAGTTTGACCGTATAAAATTGTTGCAAAAAATGGAAATAAATATAGGTAGCCGACAAAAAAATTATTATGAGTTTTATTATATATCGAGCCATCGAAGCAGCGCGTCGGACTATAATCACACACTTGTCATTTTGGTTTATATAAAGAATGCATATCTCTGTTCTTTTTATTATTTTTCTATCATTTTGGGGTTTTTGAGGAGTGTATATTTCGGTTCAGTATTAACAGTTTGCCGGTATAGCTTTAATATAATTGAACCCCTCCTCCTAAGAACCCAAAATAATAGAAAAGATAACAAAAATATATTCATTCATTGTGTGATATATGGAAGATGCAAGTTTAACCGTATAAAATTGTTGCAAAAAAATAGAAATGAATATTGGTAGCCGACAAAAAGAATTGTTATGAGTTTTATTATATATCGAGTCATTGAAGCAGCGCGTCGGGCTATAATCGGACACTTGTCATTTTGATTTATACAAAGAATGCATATCTCAGTTCTTTTTATTACCTTTATATCATTTCGGGTTTTTTTGAGGAGCGTATATTTCGGTTCAGAGTTAATAGTTTGCCGATATAACTTTAATATAACTGAACCCTCCTCGTAAGAACTTAAAATGACAGAAAAGGTAACAAAAATATATTCATGCATTGTGTGATATATGGAAGATGCAAGTTTGACCGTATAAATTATTGCAAAAGAATGGAAAGAAATATAAGTAGCCGACAAAAAGAATTATTATAAGTTTTATTATATAAAACTCCATCGAATCCTTCATAGGCTTCACATCCATTTCTTTTGTATCATCTTCGTTCGGGGCTAGTTTTCCTTCTCCAAAGAAAAAGGTTTCTCCTTTACATTTCCTATAAGTTGTTTCGGTAAATATTTTCATAAATTTTGATATCAGTTTTGGTTTTTGATCTCTTTGTTTTGTGTGTATGTTTCTCTACATCTCCATATAAAAAAGATGAGTGATTATGGTGATGGAAACTTCATGGACATGGTGTCGCCTTGGGCTCCACCTCCTAGTCCTACTCCTAACCTAGGAGAGACATTTGCGATGCTGGACCAAACCGACAATGGTCTAAATCCAATCAGCGACGCCTTCCTTCGAACTAATAAGCCTGAACAAAAACTCAGTCTGGTCGACAGAGTAGCTGCAAGAATAGGACGTAAAATTTCACCGCTTAGAATAGAGAAGAACATGAATCCATTTCTTCTGTTCAAGAGCCCAAAAACAGTTCCTGTTGTCATCAAAATCTCTCCCGGATTGAGCCCATCTGTTTTGTTGCAGTCTCCTTCACAGGTAAGTACCAATGTTTTTATATGTTTCTGATTGTTTGACAATGGGTGATTTATTATCATATGATAGATATTTGAATATTAAAATACTTAAGAATAGTTACGTATGTTTCCATTTTTTTTTCCATTCTCTCTGACCCAATATATGTTCCACATTCTGTAAAATGTTTTCAATTTTTTTTTCTTGTTTATGGGCATAAATATTTTGCAACAGATTTTGCTATTGATTATATATAATGTTTTTAATCAAATATTAAATAACATTTTTATTAAAAAGTAAAGCATTTATGTGTTTTTAATTCACACAGGTTTAATCGAACATTATAAAATGGGACAGAGGGAGTCGTTTTCACCGGTCAATTATGAAACTCTATATATGCATGAGTGATAAAAGAATATTTTCTTTAGATCTTTTATCAGTGAGAACGGTTGTTCATCTGGTTTATGTTGTTGTGAAGGTTTTCGTTAGCATCATGTTTATATATAATTTTTGATATGCATGATTGCTCAAATGTTGAAACCCTGACTGTTATTGTCTTTGGTACCTTATTTTGCCAGCTTATCTCTCCGTATTCATTCTCCAATGACTGGCCTCCAGATACGGAGGAAAAATCTGGTGACGACCATGTAGCGACGATGACATTCAACAATAATGTTCCTTATCAGCCGATGCAGTTTGATATGCCTCCTCAGGAAGGTAATATATAGAGTTTCTTGTATCTCAACAATAATTCTGCTTCTATTTTTTATTTTCCGAATGTTTTGTAAGTTTTTTTCATTTACATGTGTATCAGGCTCTGAAGTTATTCCAAGGGAAAATTCCCCTTATATCCCATCTCATGAATCTCAAGTTGATCCCATTGGTGCTCCTTTAGTCGCTTCTTTTGAATCTGACGTAGTTGATGACACTGATTTCAGCAAGTTCATCATGTCCCTCCTGGAGGAATAACAGGACGAGGAAAAATCCAGCGAAGATGAAGATACAAATAAAAATGAAGAGGAAGATGATGACATTGCTGATGAACTAGAAGTCAAACCTTCGTCGCCAAAGAGAAGGTCCCCCAGTTTAACATCGTATAAAACAATAATACTATACTTAACATCTAGCTAATTACACTAACATAAACTATATAATTCTTTAGCAGGAAATACGAGGAATCTGATATGTTTACAGCACGTAGAACAAGCAAGGACGAAAGATTCATACTTCGTGTGAAGACGGAAGAAGACCAACCTGACGATGGTTATCGCTGGAGAAAATACGGTCAGAAAGTTGTCAAAGGGAATCCAAATCCGAGGTTGGTATCTTTCACCATGTTCTTCGCCTTTTATTGTTATCGAGCATTTAAGCCTAAATAAAATTCAATGTTAGCACGGTCCACTTATACTTTCACCTCAAATATTTCATATGTAGTGTGGTTGTGAAAAACTCTTTAGCATGATACTTAGCTCACTCCATATCTAGTCTCGTTTGGGAAAATCTAGATATTCGATGCTAATTATAAAAATAATATTTTTGCATAAATGGTAACTGCAGGGGTTACTACAAATGCTCATACAATGGATGCGATGTGAAGAAGCATGTGGAGAGAGCAGCAGACGATGTGAAAATATTGGTAGTCACATATGATGGGACACACGGGCACTCTAAACCACCTACATGCAGTAGCAGCAGTTCTGGTCCAAAGAATCGTCCCCGTTCATCAGTGCCCACTCGTTTAAGCAGAAGGCAGCCTGATTCTTCCTCCTCGGCCGCTCAAGAGATGAGGCCTTTGCCTTATCCTGCTGCTTCGGCCCCTCAAGGCATGAAGCGCACTTTCCCATATTCTTCTGCTTCGGCCACTCAAGACATGAGGCCCTTCCCGTCTTCGTTGAACCAAGGAGCTGATATGACACATCTCTACATGACTGGACTCTCGAAGCTGCCGAGTTTACCGGTTAACCAGAATCATGGGTTTATGGTCCGGAATGATGAACCATTGACTAACCAGAATCATGGGATTATGGGTCAGAATGATGAACCGGAGAAGACTGATCATGCGATACCGGATGGTACTGAGCTCTACAAGGAGATCATGGAGCGCCTAATAGCTAACTATGGTGTTAAACGTTAGATCGTTAACCTTCAAAAAACCAGAGAAAAAAAAACTTCAATTCCAAACCTTTCTCTTAATCTTTTTTTTTCAGCATTCATAAACAATATTATACAAGATATGCAAAAACTTGTACTCATAAGCTTAACTATGATTTGTAATGCATATTAACTCTCTTAGTTTTATTTATTTAACTAGATGTTATATACGACCGTAATCGTTTTGCTAATAGTTATTAACATGTATTATGATTTGAACATCATGATAACTAATTCTTTATATTTTTAAGCATTTTAGTTTTTCGATTTTTATTTCTGTTTACGTCTCCTTCACACAAAGAAAGCTATAATACTGTGAGACCCTAAGATCATAATTAAATATCAAATATTCCACCCAATAAAGTAAAGTAAGAATGTGAACTTTTGATTTCTCTTAATCTACTATTCTACTTGTATTTTTTTGAACTAGATACATGTATTAAATTACCAAAAACACTAAAACACACAAAATTCAAGTAAGAACAAAATTAATAAAAATAAATAAAAATTAAAGTTCGATGATAATTTAGAATAAAACCATTTTTAAACGAATTGAGATGATGGAAATATTTCTTTGGTTTACTTGATCAATATATACATAGACTTCTCTTAATACTTCATAACTTTACCTTTTTTAAAAAAAAGATAATGATATTTTTATTATTAGAGCTAATGTATGGTTAATTATATAACAATAAATCTAATTATTAATTGAAATATATTCACTTTAGTTGTTTTAGAAACTAAACCATTAAACACATGTTCATTATATGATTACATAGACAACTATCTAAACTTAATATCAAAGCATATTTTTCTTACAGATCTATACTATTATTTGCGAAGTAAATTTTCGCAACGGAACTCTCACATTAAAAGTTAAAGCGGTTAATATTGATACTACCCTTAATGAATAAATTATATATATATTACTTACAAATCAAAAACGAATTTAAGTTTTTTTGAATTAGATAAGTGATTAAAACTAATAATAATAAGAGTTATCCATAGTTAAAATATATTTATAAATAAAAAGATAATTTATATGTATATTGTGTATTTATCCGAAAATTATCTTTAAATAATAAGTTAAAAAACACACGTAACGAAAACATAAATAATAATTTATCATGAGTCTTTTAATTAGTAATTAGTATAATGTATATAAATTAATCACAAAAATAAAAACGAGTTTTAAAAAAATTTTATTTGCGAAGCAAATTTTCGCAACGGAGCTCTCACGTTAAAAGTTATAGCGTTTAATATCGATAATATCTTTAATGAATAAATTATATAAATTACTTACAAATTAAAAACGAATTTAATTTTTTTTATTAGTAATTAGTATAATATATATATATTGTGTTGTTATCCGAAAATTATCTCTAAATAATAAGTTAAAAATAAAAAAATACACATAACAAAAACATAAATAGTAATTTATCATGATAGTCTTTTAATTAGTAATTAATATAATTTATATAAATTAATCACAAAAATAAAAACGAGTTTTGAAATTTTTGATTAGATAATTGATTAAAATGCATAGTGATAAGAATTATTCAAATTTTAAAATGATATTTTAAATAAAAACATAATTCCTATATATACTGTGTTGTTATCTTATAAATATCTTTTAATGATAAAATTAAATAAAATATAAAAACATAAACCACATAGCTAAATATTAATTAAGTTATCTATATATACTGTGTTGTTATATTATAAATATCTTTTAATGAAAAGCTTTAAAAACAAAACATAAACCACATAGCTAAATATTAATTAAGTTATCTATATATAATGTGTTGTTATCTTATAAATATATTTTAATGAAAAGGTTAAAAATAAATACATAAAACACATAGCTAAATATTAATTAAGTAAAATTTTTAATTCTATATAATTGAAAAGAGAACATTGAGTGATTTTAAAGATTTATTTTTTAATAATCAAAGCAATTTATAAAGAATTTTTTTTAAAAAATATATATATATATATATAAGTAAGAATTTTCAAATGGAAATACATATAATAATTTGCTAGAAAACATAAATAATCTACCATTATTATTTTATATCAGTGGTGATTGTATTAATAAATAATTGTAAAAATTTAAAATTTTTGATTAGACAATTGATTAAAATTCATATTGATAAGAATTATTCAAAATCTAAAAATATATTTTAAATAAAAATATAATTCCTATATATACTGTGTTGTTACTTATAAATATATTTTAATGAAAAAGTTCGAAAAAAACATAAAACACATAGCTAAATATTAATTAATTTAATTCCTATATATACTGTGTTGTTATCTTATAAATATGTTTTAATGAAAAAGTTTAAAACATAAAACACATAGCTAGATATTAATTATGTAAATTTTCTAATTATATATGATTGAATAGAGAACATTGAGTGATTTTAAAGATTTATGTTTTAATAATGAATAAAATTTATATAGAAATGTTTTAAAAATTATTAGGAAAAAATTTCAAATGTAAATATATATAACAATTTGTTAGAAAACATAAATAATCTATCATTATAATTTTTTAATTAGTAGTGATTGTATTAATAAATAATTGTAAAAATTTTAAGCTCGCATGTGCGGGCGAAACACCTAGTTATATAATAATAAATCATACACATGAAATAACTACATAAGTAATTCAAAATACATAATTCATAATTTTAAATTCTATGAAAGTTACAAAATCTTGTGAAGTTAAAATAATTATAATCTTATTCAATTAGAAATTTTGAAATACTTATATTTTTAAATTAATAAATTAATTAAATAATTTAAAATATTTATGTTATCTAAATTAAAAAATTGATGATTTAGTCTAAAAACTAATAAAAATATGACAAATAAGCAAAAATAGCTAAAATCATGGAAAATATGACAAATCAGCAAAATGACTTCATAAATAATAGTATTAAAATAATTATAATTGTAATTATAATTAGAAAGTTTGAAATAGTTAAATTAATGATGTACTTTAAATCTAATAAGAATCTTGTGAAAGTTCAAATAATTATAATGTTATTCCAATTAGAAATTTCGAAGTATTTATTTTTCTAAACTAATAAATTAATCAGATACTTCACAATATTTATATTATTTAAATAAAAAAGTTGATATAATCTAAAAACTAATAAAAATATAATAGATAATCAAAATTAGCTAAAATCATAGAGAATATGACAAATCAGCAAATCCACTTCACAAATAATAGTATTCTCTACAAAAGGTGAAACTGTTATAAACCGTCCGGTTAAGGAGGTTTAGGAATGCCATAAACCGAGTGTGTTTTACTTATATTGTACCAGCCCATCCTTATGTGGATTGGGCCTTTATTTCATTAATCAGTGGCGACTTCTCTTATGTGTTTTAAAAGAGTCCCACACTGCTTAGATCATGTAATAGGCGGCTTCCCTCTTCATATATAAAGAGGAGCTTTGCTTGGTTAATGAATAACACATCTCATTCCCACATCAAAAGCCATACGGCATCTTCTTCTTCTCTCTCCTTGGTTCGAGTTTCTCGATAAGAACCATAGTTTTACAATACGTTATCAGCACGATAGTCTCCACCCTGAAAAACCTAACCTAAACCCGAGACTAGAAAAACCCTAATTCTGGCCGCCGACTTCAACCCGCCATATCTCTCTCACCATACGGACCTAGACGACGAGCCACCTACCAATCTGTAGCTCTCGACGAGACGAAGCCAACGCCGCAAACCCCGCGACGATCCGACCTAAGACGCGCCGTCACGCTCCATTCTATTACGCGCCGCCACTTTCATAAACCCTAATTTCCGCCGAACTTCAAACCGCCGTTTTTCTCAGCTCCGATGGATCCAGACGACGTGTAACATATCAAATTGAAGATCTTAACGAGTAGAATCCATCGCCGCAAACAGAACTCCAATCCGAGTTCATACGCGTCCTCAAACACAGTTCTAATCCGCGCCGTCAAAGGTAAACTCGAAAACCCTAATTTTACCTTGAGGATCAAGCAAAGATATTTCCAAATCTTTTTCAAATATTTTCAAATCTTTTATAGCTTGATCTGATTTCCAAATTCGATTTTTAAAGATTTATTTTTCAAAATTCTTATCTTAAAATAGAAAATTGAAATTAGACCTAATTAGTGTAACCTAACCGATTTTATAAAATTAAACCTCTAAACCAACTTCTAAAATTTCTATAAACCCTAAATCGATCACATATGATCAGATCCGAGTCTTACAACCCTAAACCATAAGATTCAGATCCTAAAACCCCAAAACCATAATATACAGTTACATAGTCAAGTGTTTTGCAAGACAACAAGCGATACCCCTTTAAGGATGACACGCTATATGTCAAACAAAACATAAGATCAATGTTTCTGAGTAATTAAAACGTTCTGTTTGAATGGACAACAAGTGATACCCCTTATTCAAGGATGATACGCTATATGTCCAACCAAACCTAAAATTATATGTTTTCAAACTATTTTGATCGATGATCCACGCCATAGTGTGGTTAGATCCTACTGAGAAATTATTAATAAGGCTTAAAATTAACATTGGTCGATGATGTTCACCTTGCGGTGTAACTAGACCATCACCCGTGATCATCGATGATCACGGTGATCGCCTATGATGATTCCCGGTGATCCGCGATGATTCATGGTGATCAGGTGCGATGATTCATAGTGATTCTCGGTGATCATCCGCGATGATTCCGATGATTCACACTGATCATCAGCAACGGTTCACGATGATCCTGATGATCCGCGATGATCAATGACTCGTACCACAGTGCGAAGAGATCACAACCAGTTTTAGGTCGATAATGTGTACCTAATGGTACTACTAGACCGCATGGGTCAATGAACCGTACCACAGTACGGTAAGACCATGCAATCGTCCATCTCATCTTTAAAGTGGTTCTCAAACCAGATTTCAATCTAAGATTTCAAAGATGGACCGATGGTTTTCATACTTGTTTGAATCTCTTAAAAGTTGATTCACACCTTAGCCATCAGGCTTAAAGGTTATAAAACATCATTTAGAAATTCTTCTTTGGTGTGTGTGTGATATGAAGTATGGAAACTTCTAAAAGGATTATTTAATCTAAACTAAGACATGTTCTTTGAACAATGTTTTCAGATGTCGAGTTTTGAGACTTCGGATTATATTGCCCTAGATCTCTCTGGAGATAATTGGTTGGAATGGACAATAAACACTTCATACGTCCTGATGATAAAAAATCTCGGACAGTGCATCACTCAAGGCAATCTTGCAACTGAGAGTGATAATGAAAGGGCCATAACTTTTATGCGCCATCATCTCACAAATGAACTGAAAGATCAGTATATACATATTGAAAATCCTCGTGACCTCTGGACAGAATTAAAATCCAGATACACAAAAGTGTTATTGCCAAAGGTCAAGTACGAATGGATGAGTCTCAGATTCCAAGATTTTGAATCTGTGGAAAAATATGATTTGGAACTATCTAAAATCGTTTCCAAACTGAGACTATGTGGTGAAACAGTAACTGAAGAGGACTTACTGGAAAAGACCTTGAACACAACAAATCCTAAAGATTTGCTTCTACAATACGCCTATAGAGAAAAGGGTTTCACCACCTACAATGATCTGTTCACATGCCTTCAGCAAGCTGAGATGAAACCTGAAAAGGTTAAAGAAAAATCCAAAGCAGCCGTGTCCAAAATAAGAGAATGAGTGGCCGGCTTACATATTAACTAAAGAGGATTTTGGTCCGACATTCTGATTTTTGGATTTCATATTTTATGATTTGGTTTTGATTCATTTGTCATTTATACTTTATTGGAATAATAAGATGATTTTGATCTTATAATTTATCTTGCTTGATTTGCTTGATAATTCTTGTTCAAATGACAAAAGAAATCCTAAAAGATAGTAAATCCATCCATAGAACACAGTCCAAAGACACTGCCTTGTAAAGGCACGAAATATAAAAGCCTCATTGAGTTACAAGGATTTAAGAATGGATTTTCCATTCTAAACCAATGAGCAAAGAAATAAGTTTTCTTTCAGATTTTCTGAAAATCGCCAAAGGCATGGCCTAAGAGGCACAATTTTTTTTATATAAGACCCATTCAGTTATAAGAACTGATCATGTTAAACAAATGGGCAATGGAAACAGAAATTTTCCTTTAGATTTTGAAAGAAAAATCGCCAAAGACATACAAATGGGTCAAGGCTACACTGATCAAGACTATGCTAAGGATCAGTGTGATAAGGCACAAAGGCCTATGGTAACCTGAATGGTTGACCACGAAATTAAACACTTCATGGCACGACCGGATTAGCCATCCTGGTCCTAACTTGATGCAAAGTTTAAATATTACAAAGGCACAAAGAGTTATCCCATCTCACATTGTGAAACATGTACACAAGGGAAACTAAAGAGGCTTAATTGTTCCAAGCACCACGAAATGGCATAATGGTTTTGTGTCCTTACACAACCAAATGTTTATAGCATGTTCATGAGGGGGAGAATAAACACCCGTGTGGTACATGACCATACTATAAAAGCATGAACAAGATAGCCAAAGAGAACATGGTAACTGTTCCGAACAGGTCATAACCTATAAGGTTTAGACTATAAAAGTCTAGAGCATCCGCAAGTCACAGTATGTTCATAAGGGGAGAGAGGATAACCCTATGATCCATGAACATAATATAAACCCATGTTCATGAGGGGAAGAGAGGATAACCCTACGATCCATGAACATCCATGTAATATGGTCTATGACCATAGTATATTAATACAAAGACAAGCCACGTCCATCATGATAAATCATCCGGTCGATACTAGGATGGATGGATAGGACGTGGACGCGGTCCGTAAGGCTCACACGACCGTACCGCAGACGGATGAACCGACCTGGTCGAGAACAGAACCAAGAACAGCAATCTAGCCGATTTCTTTATAATACAAAGGCCACGTCCTAATGCTTGGGAACACATTGATATACATGTATAAAGACAGTATGCATCAGGCCATATAGAAGTGAGCATAGATAATCCCATCTAATGATGATATAGGGTCATGATCCAGACATAGACCATCCTAAGAAATTAAGTATAAGACCACCACAAACATGTGTGCCGTCTAGGATGGAACCTCATAAAAGATGAGATAAGATTGGGATTATATGTTGGATAAGAGATAATTGTATTTCTCCCACGAATTCAATGAGACCATGAGCCAAACATGGAACACGGATTACATACAAGATGTACCCGATTGTGGCCAAGGTACACGGATCACATACAAGATGTATCCAACTATCCAACATCAAGGAGAAAGAAATAAGTTGGTAAATAAATAGTATATGGTATCAACCTTTAGTGTCTTGGCAAGATCCTCAGACCAAAGATTTATGACCTAGACGTCTAAAGCTCATAAAAGCTAACAGAAATATGTGCCAGACACACTGACCCGAAAAGAAAGATAAATGACTATGTCATACCAGCTTAAGCACCACGAAATAAATGTCCTAGTAGAGACATAATCAAGCTGCTACAATGTCTATATAAGATAGACTTATAAGTTTCCAAATGATAAGAAATCTCGGAAGGTAATGATAGGTGCACGAAATTACACTAATCCGAGTTCACAGTTCAACCGGTTCAGACAAAGAAATAAGGTTGGCCAACCGCACATCTAAGGTACCAGACCATGTAGTTTGGGACGCCAAATTGCAAGGTATAAAGGTCCTGGATAATAAGATCTCAAATCTAACAAGATCATGTCTGGAACTGGAACTGTATGGAACTAAAGATGTATTTACATACATATGAGCTCATGAAAGATTGTAGCACTTGGGATTTGAAAGATATGACCTGAGGATCATAAACCCACGTAAGAGTACTCATAAAACTATAAAGGGACGTGGGGTATTCATAGATTTAAAGAATCCATAAAGAGATGGGCATATTGGCCATATATATATACATAAACGCCATCTAAGAATGAAACCAGTGAATGGTCTTGTGAGGAAAGAAAATCCGTGAGATAAAGGACATGACCACGTGGTCTAGTGGCTTCCATGTTCCTTCTAATAATACTCAAGTATAGCTTGATGACACAAGGATACTCACAAGGACCAAGGAACAATTTATAAGGAGATATGCTCCTATGTGGTGGATGCTACTACAGAAAATCAAGTTTGATTTTGTCTGGATATATAAAGAATAAATGATGTAGTATGCAGCATATGGATCACTGGATAAAGGTATAAAAGTACCCTAGAAAGATGAGAAATGAAATTTTCATAGAACAAGCTTTGTTCCTAAGTTGTTCATGATCGGAAAATACAGCAGCTGCATGAAAGACTAAGTGTTTACTTAGTGAAATCCGACCATCTATCTTTAAAGAAGATATTATAATTCCTTGTGTTCAAATCCGACCTGAGAAAGGTTCTAAGGATTAATGGTTCAAAGTTTTCAATGATACAAGTTATCAATTGATTAAACATGATATGTTTTACATATGGTAAATGCTGCAGCAAAGGCTATAGCCATGTGAGTGCATCAGCACGCCTAAAATGACACATGAGGTGATCACATAGAACCATTAAAGACCACACATACTTATAAGAAGTATAAAGTCCCTTGTGTTTGAAACCGGCCTAAAGAAAGGTTATTTCAACTTATTCTAGATCACAGAAAGATCAGCTATTATGCAGCAGTCCATAAACAAGTTTATCACTACGAACAAGGGACATGGGACTGCTTATACATATATAGCCGTGTGAAGTACCAATCACTATGTGTTTGGTCGTGGTCTATGACCCAAAGCATCCAAACGAATTGGATGGCCCACGGCAAAGGCTTGATAGCAACACACCAACAAATCATAGACATCCATAAAATGTTGTGTGTGGTATTCAAACAAGAATAAAGTCTGATGAGTGTATTTGGTTATAGAACCAAAGTCTAATGAGTTTGTAAACCTCATTGCAATATTGATCACTGATCATTAATGATCTTAGACACTCATGAGATGATTATGGACGTGTATATCTCACTGTCCATAAACGACCAAGTCATGATATGACCATACAAAGTGATTCGTATGAGTCATGAGCCTATGACTCAATGTATTTTGAATGTCAACGGTTTGGCTATGCCATATAACCAAAGAGAATCCGTGGGACATGAAGAGGACCTGCAAGTAAAGTTTTATTGCAGATTATAAGTCCATCCGAGCACCGTTTGAAGCGCCACTAGTCCGACCAAGTCAAGGAGTAATCAGCACCAAAGATGAACATCCTGACCTCATCTTTATGGAGTTCCAAACACACCAGGACGTCCAAGTGTTAACCAGTTCATTCAAGAAGGATCCAGCTGATCATCTTCAAGTCACAGGCAGCTTCAACATTCAAGGAAAGCTCGGATACCAGATGGGAATGCGTCAACCACTGTGATGCATTCATCAGGGGGAGTAATGCGGCTGTACTCTTTTTCCTATTCATGGCTTCCCTTTTTACCACATTGGGTTTTGGGTTTACCATGGAAAGGTTTTAACGAGGCAGTATCCCAAACGCATTATAAGCCCTATACGGTTATGGCCTTCAGGGGGAGTGTTATAAACCGTCCGGTTAAGGAGGTTTAGGAATGCCATAAACCGAGTGTGTTTTACTTATATTGTACCAGCCCATCCTTATGTGGATTGGGCATTTATTTCATTAATCAGTGGCGACTTCTCTTATGTGTTTTAAGAGAGTTCCACATTACTTAGATCATGTAATAGACGGCTTCCCTCTTCATATATAAAGAGGAGCTTTGCTTGGTTAATGAATAACACATCTCATTCCCACATCAAAAGCCATACGGCATCTTCTTCTTCTCTCTCTTTGATTCGAGTTTCTCAATAAGAACCATAGTTTTACAACAGAAACCACTTTTTTTACACAAAAAAAGAAACTTACACATACTTTACGAAAACTCTGTAATGGTAACTTTTAATTTATATGAACAACAAAAGACGTGTGTTCCTATCTACCTTTTGTCTTCAACGTTCAAGGTATATTAATGATATCTAAGTAATGGAAACTTCTTTTCTTTGAATGATCTTGGTGTCTTTCAAATAATTTGTAAAGGTAATCATTCCTTTGGTTCCTTTTGTTTTCTTTCTTCTATATTAATTTTGTTAACACTAATCATCGGTTGTAGTCATTTTTAGTCCATTCGACCGAATTTTTGAACTTTGACGTTGTCTGTTGCAGAACGATGTGAGAGAGTCTATACTGGATATCTATGAATTCGATCGACGGTATAGATTTTAAACTAAAAATTAATGATGTACGGTGCAATAAACTATGAAAAATAGATTGGACATTGACCCGGCATAATAGTTGGATCAATGGTTAAACATATCCAATTGGTTAAACCAGATTTTAAACTCTAATCTAATTTTACATTAAATAATTTTATATATATATATATATATATATATATATATATATATATATATATATATATGCGTAAAAAATCACAAAATAGATATCTGAAGTAGAAGTATATATTTTCTTTAATATTGTTTGATTAAATTTCATATAAAATTCATTACTATTCTAAATTTAAAATTTTAGAAATAGAAGTTATATGAAATTATAAAAAAATCATTGGTCCTATGCAGGTCCTGCTTTATTATCTAATAACTCTTATTTTATCAATACCTAGTAGCTTATTTAATTTTTATTTTTACAAAAAAAAAATAATCTTAACATTCATTTACCAAAGCCTCTGGAAACTATAACATGTGACATAGAAAATCAGTCAATTCATATATCAACAGAAGATTCAGGTTCTGATTAATACACACATCCAATACTTGTGTGAATTCATGCACTAACATAAGATTTATTCAAATTTCATACACAAACAATCACCGTGATTCTATTAGTCAAATAGTTACGGTTATGTAGGCAGGGGCGAAGCTACTCAGTGGGGAGAGGGTGCACGTGCACACCCTGTTTTTTTAAAAAATTAATGTTAATTACTGATTGTGTATCCATAAAAAAATTGCATTTAACCATAAAGAAATTAATTTAGCCTATTAAAAATTAAAATTAACTCCAAAGCCCAATTATATTCTCTACACTTTTTTTTTGTAAAACCCTAACTATTCTTAATCATCTCTACGGCTAATACAAAATTTTAATGGCTAAATTTTTTTCTTAAACGTTCAAGTGCAAATCATCAAATCAAATTTGAGAGAATTTTCTTCTCTTGTCTGACCACACAAAACTGGTAACTGATTAATTATTCTTTATGTTTATGTTAATTATGCTTTGAATTTTTCTATTGTTCCAACAGTCAATGTTTATGATTATTAATTATTTAAATATCATCTGATTTTTCTTTCAATCGTACAAGTCCAAAATCATAGACAGAGACTTTACTCTTGATTAATTATAGTTGTTTGTTTGCAGGCTCTACTTGCTTATAATTTTTACAAGTTTTTTAAATAATATTTTTGTTGCTGTACGTTTTGATTTAAATTATGTTTTTGGTTTTGTAGATTGATCAATGGAACGATACTACACAAAAGCATCAGCTTCACCAGTCACACCAGTTTCACCAATTTCACCATCTGATAACACCTTGCCATCTAATAATACTGATGATTTGCCATGGGATCCTGCTAAAAGAAAAAATATCAAGGATTATAATGCAAATCAAGTCGATGAGGTAAGACGCAAATACCTTCTTAGAGGCCCGTGTCAGCCACTTGGTCATAACTTTAAAAAAAAACTCATAGGTGGTAAGATGAGACGATTCTATCCAGCTTGGTTTGGTCTGTATGGTAATTGGCTAGAGTATAGTGTATCGGAGGAAAAGGCTTATTGTTTGTGTTGCTACTTGTTTAGAGATGATGCGCATCCTGGATTTGTGAGAGATGGATTCTCTAATTGGCATAAGCCTGATAGGTTATCTTTCCATGTAGGAGCACTTAATAGTTCTCACAAAAATGCTGTCAAGAAGTGTGATGATTTGATGAATCAAGGTCAATCCATAGTACATGCTATGTATAAGAAGACTAATGCGATGAAAAATGAGTATCGTATCAGATTAAATGCTTCCATTGATGTTTCCAGATACTTATTGCGGCAAGGATTAGCTTTTCGAGGTCATAGAGAAGGAGAAGAGCCTTCTAACAAAGGAAACTTTTTAGAACTTCTGAAATATACAGCTCATCACAATGATGTTATAAAAGAAGTTGTTTTGGAGAATGCTCCAGGAAATAACAAGATGGTCTCTTCAGAGATTCAAAAGGATATTGTAAATGCTTTTGCAGAAGAAGTGGTGAAACCTGTTACAGAAGAAATTGATAATGGAGTGTTTGGTCTTTTAGTAGATGAATCTGCGGATGTGTCTAACAAAGAACAAATGGCTGTTCTTTTTCGATTTGTTGATCAGAAAGGAGCAGTCAAAGAAAGGTTTGTTGGAGTTGTACATGTGAAAGAGACATCATCGTTATCTTTGAAGCATGCTATTGATGAGTTGTTTGCTAAGTATGGACTGAGTTTAAAAAAAGTGAGAGGACAAGGTTATGACGGAGCTAGTAATATGAAAGGAGAGTTCAATGGGTTGCGAGCATTGATTTCTAAAGAGAACGGCTCTGCATATTATGTTCATTGCTTTGCTCATCAACTTCAGTTGGTTGTAGTGGCTGTTGCGAAAAAGATTTTTGAGATTGCTGATTTCTTTGATGTGGTTTCTAAGTTATTGAACGTGGTTGGAGCTTCTTGCAAACGAAAAGATCAAGTCCGGGAACATTATCGAGACGAGATAAATGTTGGAATTGCTAGTGGTGACATTAAGACTGGGAAAGGACAGAATCAAGAAATCTCTTTTCAAAGGCCTGGAACTACAAGGTGGGGCTCTCATTATAAAACGTTGTTGCGTTTTGTTGGGTTGTTTTCTACTATTATTAAAGTTCTTGAGTATATCGAAGAGGAAGGCGTAGATGATTCTAAGAGATGTGAGGCATATGGTCTTCTCAAGTATGTTCAGACATTTGATTGTGTCTTCTATATGCATCTGATGTTACTTATTTTGGGAATATGTGAGAATTTATCGATGGCTTTACAAAGAAAAGATCAAGACATTTTGAATGCTATGTTACTAGTAGAATCGACTAAGCGGGAATTACAGAGAGTAAGAGATGATGGATGGGATTCACTTATAGTGACAGTTTCTTCTTTTTGTAAGAAACATGATACTCAGATGCTTGATATGGAAGAAGGTTTTATCGATTCTCGGAGGCCAAGAAAAAAAACCAACATCACTAATTTGCATCACTATAAGGTTAATTGCTTCAATGCAGCTTTGGATTTGCAACTTCAAGAATTCAACGATCGTTTCACTGAGGTAAACACTGAGCTGCTTATTTGTATGGCTTCATTAAATCCTATTGGTGATTTTCGTGGATTTGACAAGTCAAAGTTGGTGAAGTTGGCTAAGTTCTATCCAGACGACTTCAGTTTTATGGATTGTTTATCGCTTGAGCAACAACTTGGTATTTTCATCGACAATGTACGACATGATCCACGATTTAAAAATCTGAAGAGTCTTGGAGATCTTTCTCTTCTGATGGTAGAAACACAAAAACATATTGCTCATCCTTTGGTTTATAGGCGTTTGAAGTTGGTTTTGACTCTGCCGGTTGCTACTGCAAGTGTTGAAAGATGCTTTTCTGCAATGAAATTAGTGAAGATAGCTCTACGAAATCGAAAGGAGATCATTTTTAAGTGATTATCTCATTTGTTTTATCGAAAAAGAATTGCTTGATGATGTCACAAATGAAGAAGTGCTGATTCGATTTCAAGCCATGAGTGAAAGAAGAATGCTTTTGTAAAATGTTATTTCTTTAACACCAAATTGTTGTGTTTTTAATATTTTATTTTTAATATTTTAATAATTTATTTAATAGTTTTTATTTTAATATTGGTGTACCCGCAATGAAAATTTTCTGGCTTCACCCCTGTATGTAGGTAGATTTAACTGATGGTTAAGTGGAATTACGGTATAATGATGTGTCAATATAATATATTTTTCTTACAAAAAGTTTGTCCTAAACAGCGTCGTTTTGCTCTCTCCATTTAGAAAAATTAAAAGAATCTTTCCATTTTACATATGTGGCAATCGAACCCAGGTTGTATTAGGAAACGTTATTAATTTCCCCCGAAAGAAAGAATTTTTTTTGTAAAAAACCGAAAGAAAGAATTAAACTAAAGTTTTACCGTTATTTAAAAAAAAAAAAAAGAAATCGCCTTCGTTCCCTCAAACATTCAAATTTCAAAAACGTCCTTTCTCTCTTCTTTCCTCTTTTAACACTGCCCTACTTTTGTCAACATCAAATCTCATTCACACAACCCCAATTCCAAGGAACAACAGTCTTTCCAACAGCTTCCAAATTTTCGATCTTTGGTAAGAATCAACGAGCCAAAGTTTCGATTTTTATCAGATGGGCGGTTCAGGAAACTGGATTAAATCACTACTATCTCACAGAAAACACGCTGATGATCATCAGGTAATCTTCCCATCTCTTGAATGTTTCTCTTGTCTACTCTTAACAGACATGTTTTTCTTTGTGTCTTTAGCAAGAGAAGCTAACCAGCAAGAAGAAGTGGAAGCTGTGGAGGCTTTCATCAGAAAGCTTCACATCTTCTTCCTCCTCCTCCAAGGAATGTTTCCTCAACCGCCGTGGAAGCTACGGACTGTCTTCTCTAGGATCAGAGCCACCTTCCTTCTCCGCAGACGAGGCTTTCGCTGTGGCAATGGCAGCTCTCATTCGAGCTCCTCCCAAGGATTTCTTGCTGGTTAAGAGAGAATGGGCTTCAACAAGAATCCAAGCTGCTTTTCGTGCTTTCCTGGTATTAGTAGTGACTCACTGTTATGTCTTTGATTCTTTTTTTTTCTATATCTTAAAAGCTCTCTTTGTTTTTGTTTCAGGCAAGACAGGCGTTTAGAGCTTTGAAGGCCGTAGTGAGAATCCAGGCGATTTTTCGTGGTAGACAAGTTAGGAAACAAGCAGCTGTTACACTCAGGTGTATGCAAGCTCTTGTTCGTGTTCAGTCTCGTGTAAGAGCTCACCGCAGAGCCCCTTCAGAGTCAACTGAGCTTAAAGATCTTGCAAAGCAGAGCGAGGTAAAAGATTCAAAAACTTGGGAGTAACTTTTTGAGTTTAGAGTATCAAACACTTACTTATATGAGACTCTGATTGATTTTTTTTTGTAGAAGAGTTGGTGTGGTAGTCCAAAAAGTGTCAAGGAAGTGAAAACAAAGTTACAATTGAAGCAAGAAGGAGCTATTAAGAGGGAGAGAGCTATGGTGTACGCTCTCACACATCAGGTTTGGTTTATGTAATTTCTGAACAGAAATCCTCTAGAGTGATTGAAGTAATGTCTGAATGAGTTTGTTTTGGTTGTTTTGGCAGTCGAGGGCGTGTCCAAGTCCAAACGCAAGATCTATTAAGAATCTTGGTTTGCGCAAGAGCGGTCCTGGTAGTGACAGTAGCGTATCGTCTGAGCATGAGACTGTTAGAGTCAGGAAGAACAATCTTACTTCGACCAGAGTTCTTGCTAGACCTCCTCATCTTCTTCTACCACAGGTTTCATCTGGCACAAGTTCGGATTCTTTACACGACGAGACGTCAACCTCGTCAACATCTCAATCACCACTTGCATTCTCCGGCAGGGTCCTTGAAAGTGGCGGGTATTATCGGAAGCCGAGCTACATGAGCCTGACACAATCTACTCAAGCTAAGCAGAGACAATCAGGATCATCTTGCAGTGGTGGTGATGCAAGAAGCAGTGCTGGTTCGGACCAGTGTACTGATCTATACCCACCGGAGATAGTAACTGGAAGACATCTCTGGGCCAAGAGCCAGCGAAGCTAAACGAAATGAGTTATGATTTTTCTTTTCAAGTCGGTTTCAACAACCTGTTGGTTTCTCCTTCTATCTTGTTCCAGGAACGGTTCCTGTGAAACATATACACGAACTATAGATACAGAAACAACTTCTGTGTACTGTTACATGTAAGAATATTGTTGAAAGTTATTTGAGCTAGAAGTGTTTGGCTACTTCAGCCACTTCTCAGTAACTTGTAATCTGAGTCTCTTTTGTTCCTCCTTGTTTGTATAAACCTTCACTATGGATGCATTTCAGCTTTTAATTTTTACATATCAAGAACTTGAGGCAGACTTGTCAAAAAAAAAAAACAAAACCATAGTTTATGGAAAGGGTAAATAGTAAATGGTTTGAAAAAGTAAAAAAGTAATTGGTTTGAAAACTTAATACTGTGAGATGGCAAAAATGATTCAGAAATACAACATAGTACAATCATCACTCAGTTGAAACCATTCATGAATACGATGGTGAAGATGTGTCTGGGGATCACTGATCAGCTGAGTTTACTGCTTAAGAGGAGCTTTCTTCTCTCGGTCTGCAATTCTAGCAGGGGCATTAGAGTGTGACTTAAACCGGCCTCTTCCTCCTTCGTCTCTCTCCTACAGATTCCAGAACCAACAGTATAGTCACATCATTATGACACAGAGATTATAATATACAAATTTGAGCGTCAATGGGAATATTTTCGTTTATGTACCTTCTTCTTGACAATCTGAACAACATCTTCGTCTTCAAGATGCTGAGAAAGACCACAATTCTGAGGATTGTGCCTTGCGCTCGTTCCCCACACAAGCGCATACTTCATATCCTTTACCAGAGTCCTGTGGACGTGGTTACAGAAGTCTTCAACTGTGCAGCCACCACGATCCTGATGAATCAGACAAGTATTCAAAGATGGATATCATTGATGTGAACAAGTTTCAATGGTATCTTGCAATGAGGAATAAGACAAACACTTACAGATGAAAGGACAAAAGGCTCATCAAAATCTGGTTGCTGGCCCTGGGGCTTCGAGTAAACTCTCACAAGTCCCATCTCGTCCCACATCCTTGCAAGTAGTCTGTCTAAGTTTAGCTGTTTCAAGCAACAAAAGGCATTCACCGTTAGACCAGTGAGGACTCAGAATGCACAAGGAAACTAAAACAGGACCAAATTGGAGTTTTTACAATTTAACATCCTCGCAGATCAAAAGACTGGTATTCAAACTAATTAACTTGCCTTTAAATTGCAGCTAATTACGATGGAATTTGGCTGCCGTGCTAGTCTATCCACATCATCAATTCCAACGACATCAATTTTGTTGTAGACATACACACACTTAATATATTTGCGATTGCCTTCAATGACATCAATAAAGTCATCCACTGTGGCGTTCTCACGGAATAGCACCTGAAACACCATTATCAAAATTAGACGGCTGTGAGCAAAGCAAAGCTACCATTTAGAAAGCTTTACAAAACTGATACACGATTAAAAATGGAACCTCGTACCTCAGCATTGTGGATTTTGTATTCATGCAGGATCTGATAACAGAGCTTCTCATCAATGTGAGTTAAGGGTGCTGTAGTGTTGAAAGAGATTCCACCAGTCTTTTTCTTCTTAAAGTATATCTATCGTACGGAGAAAGCAAAAATACAAGATCAACCGTTGCTCAAAGGAGTACAACGAAACGAACCCGCAAGTATTTAAACTGCAAAGTACTAGATACTACATCTGTAATTTGACCAAGTATCTCAATGGAGCTTTACCTGTGGAGGCTTTTTGTTTAGCCGCAAGCCCACTGCTTCAAGTTCCTTGGTCAGAATTTGCCTGTGGCCTTCACTCTAACATTTATTGAAGAAAGAAAATAATAAGGTTACTAAATGACTGCAGTATTACAACCAAATTGCAACTAAGATGGGCAGCCACACGGTAACTCACCTTTGAGGCGTCAAGAACCATCAGTACAAGATCGGAAGACTTTGCAACAGCAATAACCTGAGAAATAAGCAGTCATAAATAATCAAAGTTCGAATCATCCGGATTTTATTTTCTGGTTGGCAAGCAAACTTAGGATGATATAACCAGATTTCATAACCAATAAGAAAATCAAGGGACTGGATATCAACCTGCCTTCCTCGCCCCTTTCCTTCGGAAGCACCTTCAATAATACCAGGAAGATCGAGAAGCTGAATCTTCGTGTCGTTGTAGTGAATTACTCCAGGGATACATGTAAGTGTTGTAAATTCATATGAGGCTGCTTCAGAATGTGTTCCAGTTAACATTGTCAAAAGCGTAGACTTTCCCACACTGCCAAATACAACCATTTCCATCAGTTTCCCTAAACCATACTTCTGCAGTTTCTAAGGGAGTAACATAATTTTACAAGATGGAAAATATTTGTTAACAGGTTTCCGTGAGTATAAGAATCAAAGAAACACGACCTTGGAAATCCTATAAGTGCAACACGTCCATGACCATACTTGGTAACTTCAAAACCTTCCCCGCCTCCACTAGCACCCTGAAACAGAAATTTTGGAAGACAATTACAAACAAAAGCAGTTATGAAATTGTTTTTTTTTTTTGAGATTCTACTTCAGGTACAAGCATCATTCATTTGTACAAGCGGTCACAAAGTATAAATTCCACAGTATATTATCAGTCCTAAAAAGACAAGCTAAGGATGGCAAAATAAGCGAGTCATAACAGACCGTTTCAGAAGTAAACATACATCAACAGCGAGGAAAACAATAAAGGTCGTCCAAGTAAGAAAAGAAGCAAACAGTTGCTTCACGAATCACTCAGCTATATAGAAACAATCGCATAGGCTAATGGTTTAGTCTTTTATCAAGAGCTTAGCTTACTTTTGGAGGCTCCAGCAGTTGTGTCCTGAGCTTTGCAATCTTTGCCTTGAGTTGACCAAGATGATACTCTGTGCATCAAGTAAAACATCATCAAATAAGAAAAGGATAATAGAAGCTTGTCAAAAGTATAGAGGCTCAAAAAAAATCTGTTGACTGTATCTAATACCAGTCTTCTAAGGATGAACCACATGAAAAAAAAAACTGATGTTCTGTATGTAAAAGAGAGAACCTGTAGCTTTATTCTTCTGAGTCCGAGCCATCTCGGCCTCGATTTCTTTAATCCTTTCGATGATCCCCATTGTGCCTCAGTTGCTTCTGCTACTATCACTAGGGAGAAGGACAAAGATGTGAATGGTAAGACTCAGAATCAGAAACATAACAACGAACAGAAACATTCATAGATTATTACACAGCTTAACCATTTTTATCAATAACTAACTTCAGACTGGTAACTACGGAGCTAAATCAACCCCATTAATATCGATAGGCATATAACGCTTTTCGATTGATATTTTGCTTAAATTAGCATATATCTATCGAACCAAATCGACCCAGTAAATAATTTAACCGATAAAAGGCGAAAACACAGCTCTTTGCGTTAATTGTCTAATCGAATTATATCAAACAAGCTCGAAACGCAGGATTCAAAATAAATAAATACGATTTCTACGACAAATAATTTGCTAAATCAAAAGCTATCTATGAACGAGTTGGAAGGATTCGATGTGCGACTTACAGAGAAATCGATGAAGATCTCCGGAGAAGAGAGATAGAGAGAAGAGAAGCGAGAGAGAACGACTGTAAAAGCAATAGGGCGTACAAAAAGTTTATGGGCTCGTAAAAGGCCCATTCCAAAATTAGTACTTATAAGCCCGTTACTGTGAAATGTAGCGTTTTATTAATATGGGGATTTGATTTTAACCGAACCAAAATATATCAATCATAAACAACATTTCGCATAATTAGATAGAAAACCGTTCGTATTCGTAAGTTCCCATACACCGGTTTATAGTCCAGTTAAACCACAAAAGCTACCTTAGAATTAAAGTCTACGAAATCAAAAAAAAAAGAGTAGAAGATTGTTCTAATCTTCCACGGCAATGTAGATACGAAAAGCTTGCTACAAGAAACCGTGTCTTGATGATGCCTTCACGCTCCTAGCCCTCCTTGCCGGTGTAACATGTGATTTCTTCTGAGAAAGCTCTCGTACCTGTGACAGAACCTGACTAGGAATAGTCATCGACCCGTATTTCCTCAGACTCCCCTGCAGAAACATAACCATTAACAGCTTTAGTCTCAAAACCACTGGTTAACTGATTCTGTGTGTGTTTTAAGTAGAAAAAAAAACATGTTGGGAAGTGTGCTAACCATTTCGTTTAGAGGAGTTCGCGCAATGCTTGCTCTGAGTAGATTTCGCCATTTGTCCTGTCAGAAGAGACACTTGTAGTTAAGAAAAAAAAACTCAGAAATACTAGGAAGAGAGTAGTTTAATAGTTCAATAGAAGCAACCTTGAGATCCACTGAGGTACGATACGAGTATGAAGAAAATGAAAGCTTTTTGATCACAGACCATTTCCCTACTCCATATTTGGACACACCTTCCACTAGTTTCTCAACCTCGGAGAGAGACCAAGCTCTGTGATGCTTCCTTCTCATTGCACTTTGCGTGATTGTTGGTCGATCAGCGTGGTTATAACTACTATCATCTGAGCTCTCTCCAGATGAATCTATGTTCTCTGGCTCCATGAAGTCTTCATCCACCTCCTCAGATTCTGAATGGTCCTTGTAGATTTGACGATGAGTAGTTACCTGCGTTTGCGAATCAAGAACTCAATGAGCAACTAATTGTATCATACCATGAACCAAACCCATCCAAAATATCCGGTATAACTTTAGGAGAGTCCAAGATTGATGATGCTTCCTCAAAGTTTAACAGACTCTTTGCATAGACAAAATCAGAATAATATGGACTCAGTCACATTAACAAAATTTTCTCTACCGGTGATGAAGCTGAGAAATGATAAAGTGTGTACTTACTTTTTTCTGGACAGATTCAGAAACAGATTTGGCACCAGAAACTCGCTTCAGGTCTTTGTTCAACTGAGTTTCGCTTAGATTCAGTTCACTCTCCTCTGAAGTAGCTTTCACCTCCCATAAACTGGAATGAAATTCCTACAAAACGTTCAAATTATTAGCGTTATCCTTACTTACCTAGACAGTAACCAAAGAGAAAACTAAAGGTCCATATCTTGTTTAAATCTATTCACAGTTTGTAGCAATATGAATTAATCTAGGACATGCCACATAACTGGAAAGGTTTTGATAGCTTTATAGTAGCAAAGAGAAATACCCCAAGAGCCGTTATGTTTTCCCTGGGACGGCTTCTCCTCACATGAGAAACATAGGGAACCTGAATCATGGAACCACCCAGAGATACCATCCTGGTTACAACAACTCTTCTTCCTGAAGAAACAGTGCTAATAGACCTCTCATCTTTTGAAGGGATCAGTGACTCTTCACTTTGCTGTTTTTCATCAACTTTTGAAATCTCTTCGATGTATCTCCTTGTAGCCTTCCTAACTCTTTTCGCAGACCTGTGCTCGCCTTCAAAATCTTCACTTCCAGAATAACGCTCCACAAAGGCGTCAACTGGACTATCCTCAAAATCATTTGTGCAATCAGGACTAGATGGTGCGTCTTTGCAGGTACTAGCTCTTCCTTCATCAACCGTCTCCTTGCTAAAAGCAACACTCGTATCATTACAGTTATCTTGACCTCCATGAATGAGTTTGTTATCATCAACTGTCAGGCTGCTTGTTGGCATAACACATGGACGACTCAGTCCCATCTCTATCTTCCTTTTGAGCCAGAGTTTGTCCTTGCAAGTAGTTTCACGACCAAAAGTGGCTCTGAATGTTTCTTGCAATGCTTTAATCGAAAGATTTTCTAAGCATATCTCGTCTGTATCTCTAGAAACTCCAGAGGTTGAGGCAGTTGTTGACAATGCAGGTGCTTTAGGACTACCACCTGTAGCAACTGAGCATGGTGAGACATCCATAGATTGATCCATACTGCATCCATTTGATGGAAAATGAACAGGTTCATGCAGCAGAGCTTCGGGTAGGACAAACTCCTCATTCCCAAGTAACTCACTGAAACAATGATAGTTGGTATCCGGAAGAGTAAAAAGCATTTCAGATCCATACATCAACTCCTCTTTACACTGCAAAGGTTTCAAAGGTGGATGGATTAAACGGCTATCTTATTCCCATATAGTAATCACAGGAGAAGACAAATTACAGAGAGGACAGACCTCAAGTCGAGAATTCAAATTTTCTGTATATGCTTCTACAGTTTCTTGCTTGAATAAGCCTGGATTAAAAAACAGAGATGGATAAGGAAAGTTATCGCCTAGAGGCACAAATGATTTCGTTATAAGAAAGCCATTTCGAGTAAACGGTAAACCCTTTGACTGCAGTCCTCAGGAAATCTACCAGTATTTAGTCTTTCCTCTAACACTATAGGCAGACTATACGGTTTGAACAAACAAAAGGCTGTATAATATGCTTTAAGAGTGATTGTGACCGAACCTTCGAAACTATCTAGCTGCAGAAACTGAGAAGGCGACCCCACATCAGAAATGCACTCCTCAGTCTGTCCAGGATCCGGTGCCATAGGCATATCACTCTCGTTGTTCTCAACCAAGTCCTTGACCTCCAACATTTCTTCATCAGTTGCAGGAACTAGCCTCCCATCTTGTGCAACCTAATGGTGATTCACATAACCAGCCTCAGATTCAAAATATTGAAAAAGCTAAAAACTTGTAGTGGCATTACTCCAAGAGTTCACTCAATTCCAGAAATAGCACAAACGCCCATGTTTCCGTAACTCTTAAGATACACATTTTGTGAACATACCCGAACAAGCTTGTAGACAACAGGATCTCCAGCGTGATTTTCTGAAGAGAGAGATGGGTCTCTAGTCTGAGCAACAGTGTCTCTAAACATCTCTCCATAGTCTTCCACAGAGCCAAACATTGTCCCCATAGATTAATCTACCAAATGCACCTTACACTGGAATCACAATACCAAAAGAAATAAGCAAATGAACGTAGTCTGCTCAGTATATATGCAAGCACACGAAAAAAACTCTCCTTTACACATTAATACCATAACTGATGACTCAAAATTCTAGCTTCACCCTTAGAAAACCTCTAAGAGAGAGACACAACCATAGATGCATCTCCCAAAATCTAAAGAAAGTTTCGAAATTTGAGCTACTCTCTTACAAACTCTTGTAGAAATTGCATGTTGCAGTCCTAAAGTTCAAGTCTTTGGTCGATTCTACTGATAAAAACAAACACCAAACACTGAAATCTCAAGAAAGCATTTACCAACAACAGCAGAAAAAAAAAAACACAGTAACGAGTGTGTCCGAGAGTTTACCAGAGAGCAAGTCGAACGGATAAGACACCGAACGTTTCACTGAGCTCGGAGTTTCACCGGAGAGAGGAACTTTCCGAGTAAGCAAAACAAAAGTTATGGAAATTTAGTGTTCTGCTTTTTTCTCTCTGTTTTTTTTTTTGGCTCGCTTTCGCCCTTTTGTTTTCCCCCTAGTACACAGTGTGTAATACAGGTCCGGATTCCAAAGCTTTTTTCATTAAACTCGATTCTATAATGCCAGTTGGGATCCGCATTGTTCTGCGGGAAGCTCCAAGATGCTTCCACGTCATTAAGTAACCAAATATCTCCCCGCGTAAAGATCGAACTACGTTCCGTCCCGTCTCTCATGCAGTACAACCGCGTGCCGTCTATGACTTGTAGATCTGGATTACGTGCCGTCTTAGAGTTTTTAAAAAAAAAGAACATACAACAATTGGTTTTGAATCACATCACATGCTCTACATAAATCTCACAGTGGAGAAACCAAATCATAAACTCAAATGTGTGAACTTTACACCAAGTTTCTTCAAGTTTTTTTTTAAAACAAACAAACAAACAAGTAATCTGAAAATCACCTTTTGGTGAAACGTATGTGACTATCATTTTCCAACAGTGAGATATAGCAGTAGTAACAAACTCTCTTTCTTTCTTTTACTCTCTTCAATCAATTAGCTCTGAGTCTTTTGAATGTAAATCAGCTTTTGGTGGTGGTGGCTCTCGGTTTTATATAACTAACCGGATCTAAACCTCTTCTGGTTATTAGCTTTCCCATCAGATTTCAAGGTTCCACTAGATTCACCTTCTGATGAAGCCTCCATCGATCTTGCGAAAGAATGAGAGAGGTCACCGTAAAGGCTAGCCACTCTTCTGATATTGTTGTTGAGCTCTTTGATGAGACCGACGTTTCGACCCAGGTTATCAGGCTGTTTGGACTCGTGGTTCTGATTGATCTCGTTGATCAACAGCCGGTTCTGATCCAAAATGTCTTGAACATCCACAAAGCTCTTCTGGAAACTCTGCAGAAGTTTCCCATCCATGTTGTGTCTCTCACCAAATCCAGAGAACACATCTCCTTCCATCTTCAGGTTTCTCCACCAAGATACACAATCTTGTCTTTTGGTTCCTGTAAAAATGCAAAGAAAGGAACTTAATTTACATGAAAGATATACATCCTTTGGAGAAAATGACTACACAACAAAATACAAAGTTTGTCCTTAGTGCGTTGACCTGATCTTATCTTTCATTTCAGAGCTCTAATCTCACATAAGGATTCCATTATTAGTACATATTTCAATCCAATCTCAAAACCCTCAATTTTAAGACAAGATCCCAGCAAGATCAAGGTGAAAAGGTCATGAATTGAGTAAAGTGGAGGTAAAAAAAACAACAAGCTTTTGTTCTTATGAGACAGGAGGGAAAGAGATCTATATAAAGAAGAAGTAAAAGCTGTTCCAGAAATAGCTATAAGCCGAGATAAAACTTAAATAATTCAAACTATCCAGAAAGCAAGCAAAAAATCTCTAACGAAGACAAAGTTGAAAAGAGGTTTCGATCCAGAGTTGTCTTACCTTCAGAACCAGAAAAAGGAGAGCTCCGAGGAGAGGAAAGCAGATGGAGAACGAGAATATTATTTTCTCTGGAGATTTATTTTTTTAGCTATGATTTATAGTGACAACAATTATTGAATTACTGTGTTGTTAAAAGGGAAAGAAAAATAATAAATAATCCACTTGTTTTCTTCTGTAGGCAAACAGTTTTTTTGAGACAGAGATATTTAAAGCGAGACTTTAATTCCTTTAAAAGAAAAAAATTGTTTTATCTTTTTAGCTTGTACTTACTCTGAATCTCAGTTTGGCAGAGATACGGAGGTTAGAGAAGGCTGACATCTGGGTCGAATCATTCCGACCCGAGTATTAAAGCCGGACCGTGAAAGATTCGTGCTGTTGTTTGCGTTTAGTTCGGATAAACAACACGTCGTTGAAAGGGAAAACTAAAACGGCACGTTGTTGTTTAACGGTGACAAAAGCGTGAGTGATCACAATCTATTGGCGTACGGGTGATATCGTCATTTCGTTATTGTCAATCCATCCCTAACGGTTAAAAGATACCTAGTAATTGTTTTAGTTCGCAGTTTCTCGAGATCGATCCCCTCACCAAGACCTCAAATTTTATCTTTCTCTCGATAGTCATCTGATCACGCCATCGTCGATTATTGATATTCCGGGTAAGCATCAGGCAACATGGCTTACACTTTTGCTTGTGTTAACTACTTTCTTCATTGTTGTTCTAACTTCTAACCTCGGGCACTTGTTCATTTACATGTCATGGAGCTTCTGATTGGGTTGTAGATGTACTTTCAAACATTTGGGATAGCTTGACGGTTTTCGTTTTATTATCTCTCATGTATTTTTTTACAAATCACATCTGCATTAGTTAAGACAAAAGGTGCAATATGTCTACGAATTCTTTTCAGGTTTACATCATTTCAGCAAGGAACTTTCTTAACAAGAAGATGTCTCAACATTCAGATAAATGGGCCGTGTTATCCATTGCCTCTACCGATCAAAATAAATCGTGACATTGCCACATTGGAGGAAAGTAAAACGTCCGACAAGGCGACTATGACTCTAGCATCCGCAGTACGTACCAGACAAGGGAGAGCACGTCGCGCGCTGGGAACAGCGTTCACTAGGTTACAAATCTTAACAACGGCTCAAACAAGCGGTTTTTAGCACGAAGCATGTATCAAAGCTCCTTCCGTTACCGATGGAACATGTGTTGAAGATGAAGCAAAAGGAATCGGCATCTATAAATAAATTCGTCGTCTCGTGTTCGGAGTGTTGTTCTTGGAACCATGATGCAATGCAACATCCCGGTACACCAGAGGTAAGCTCGTACCACCATCACCATGGTTTTCAAGCTCTCTAGAGATACTAATCATTAATCAAAACATTTCATTCGCACGCACTAAATCCTCAGTCAGCATACAACTAAAAGCTTCTTCGTTTCAGTGTCTGACGTGTACGGTTCAGATACACGGTTAAATCTTCCTGAGAGCTGACGTGTACGGCTCAGATGTTTTTCCCACTGGGATTAAACAAAAAGAATAGGAGAGAGAGGATATTTTCTGGGAAAATTCTCCGATTCACGAGAGAAAAAAAAATCGATCAAAAACCCTTCAAGTCTTCAACCAAACAAACACGCACTGATTCATTGTAATGGCGGAAGCTCTTCCATCATCCTCTCTATCACCCAAACCTCTCCAATCTCCCAATCCAATGGAACCTTCCCCCGCATCCTCCGCACCTCCACCTTCCTCATCTCAAAACATGACATCTCCACCGATCTCGAATTCGGCAGCGTCTCCAGCTATGGTGACAACGGAAGGTGCACCAATCCAGAACAACATCAGCAATCCGCAGCCGAACCCATCCGCCGGAGCTCAGATCCCGTCGCCTTCTCCGTTGGATCAGCAAACACAGACTCAGCAGCAACTAGGTGGTCAGAGTCAGCAGCTTATGCAGCAAATCTCCTCCTCTTCGATCTCCCAGCTCTCTCAGCAGCAACAGCAGCAGATTCTCCAGCAGCAACATATGAGTCAGCAACAGCAGATTCCGATGTCGAATTACCATATTGCCCAGTCTCTTCAGCGATCTCCTTCCGTCTCTCGTCTTAACCAAATCCAGCAGCAGCAGCAGCAGCAGCAGCAAGGTCAGTACGGCAACGTTTTGAGGCAGCAAGCTGGGATGTACGGGGGGACGATGAATTTTGGTGGGGCGGGTTCGGTTCAGCAGCAGAATCAGCAGATTGGTAACCCTAATTTGTCTAGGGCGGCTGCTTTGGTTGGACAGAGTGGTCATTTGCCTATGCTTAACGGTGCAGCTGGAGCTGCTGCTCAGATGAATATTCAGTCCCAGTTATTGGCTGCTTCGGTATTATTACATTCTTACCCTTATTGATTCAGTTGAGATTTGATGTGAATTAGGTTTCTTTTTATGGTTCCTGTAGTAAGCAGTGGATACAGAGTGTGTCAAATTGTTTTGCTTTAGGTGGATTGAATCTTCTCAATGCAACAAGAATGTTTTTTTTTTGTGTGAATAAAGTTGATTAGTGCTGATTCTCCTATTTGTGTGAAACAAAATCACTTTTTTTAAAAAAATTCTGAGACAAATGAGATTTATGTTGTAGCCGAGGCAGAAAGCAGGGATGGTTCAAGGTACGCAGTTTCATCCAGGAAGTTCTGGACAACAGCTACAGGGGATGCAAGCAATGGGAGTGATGGGATCGCTTAATTTGAGCTCACAGATGAGAGGTAACCCTGCTCTCTATGCTCAGCAGCAGCGAATCAACCCTGCGCAGATGCGACAGCAGTTGTCTCAGCAAAACGCTCTCACTTCCCCTCAGGTATGAGTTAAACGAAAAAGTCTTGCTAGCTTCGTGAGTTGGCCACTTACAGTTATTGCTCTCAAATTGTCAACTACTTTTTACCTTGTGCCTGATAGATACACGCTATCTGTTAATGGCTACTAAATATACCAGCATGACTCTAGAATGATTCTTGAATTTGGCATGTTTTTTACTATGTATTGTAGAACCTGGCTTTTATGTTTATAGATGAAGGAGTGTATATATGATCCGTTGAATTCAGTTTTTAAGTAAAAAGAAAGAGTTGCCATTGCCTGATTGCAATCCACTATTTAGGTACAGAACCTGCAGAGAACACCATCTTCCCTCGCATTCATGAATTCTCAGCTACCGGGTTTGGCCCAAAATGGACAAGCTGGCATGATACAAAACAACTTGGCGCAGCAGCAATGGCTGAAGCAGATGTCGGGAATAACCAGTCCCAATTCACAATCATTCCGGCTCCAGCCGACTCAAAGACAGCAGCAGGCTCTACTCTTACAGCAGCAATTGCCCGCTGCTCAGTTACACCAAAATCCCATGGCCTTGAATCAGCAGCAAATATCACAGATGCTACATCAACAGCAGCAGCAGCAATCGCAAATGGGCCAGGCTCAGATGAACCAATCCCATCAACAGCAGCAGCAACAACTACAGCAGATGCAGCAAACCCAACAGCAGATGCAACAGCAGCAGCAGATGCCAATAAATCAACAACAGCCATCTCCAAGGATGACGAGTCACGCAGGACAGAAATCTGTTAGTTTAACAGGCTCACAACCAGATGCGACACAGTCGGGTACAACAACACCAGGTGGTAGTTCCAGCCAAGGAACAGAAGCAACAAATCAACTTCTTGGCAAAAGAAAGATACAGGATCTCGTCTCGCAGGTGATTATCCTACTGGACTTGTCTTTTTTTATCTTCTTCTTCGTTTCTATACGAAGAAAATAAAGTCTCATCCAGTTGTATATAATGTTCAGGTAGATGCGCATGCTAAACTGGATCCTGATGTTGAAGACCTCCTTTTGGAGGTAGCGGATGACTTCATTGATTCGGTCAGAAGCTAATATCAATTATTTAGTTATTAACTACCTTTTGGTTTTCCCTTTCCATACTATCTCTAGCTTATCTACTTGTATAATTTTTGGATGTAGGTGACTTCATTTGCATGTAGCTTGGCTAAGCATCGTAAATCGTCCATATTGGAACCGAAGGATATATTACTCCACCTAGGTTTGTACATCTTGAGCTCTGTTTCATGTGGTTGATTATTAGTAGCTTACTCATTTGCTGTTCACTCGGGGTTACAATTTGTGCAGAGAAAAACTTGCACTTGACAGTTCCTGGATTCTCAAGTGAGGATAAACACCAAACAAAAAACGTAAATGATTTTCATTTTAATCTCTCCAAGAACATAGTATGTGTGAATGTGCTGATGCCAAGATATTGATTGTAGGCACCAACTGATCTCCACAAGAAGCGACTTTCAATGGTAAGCTAAACAATATCCTTTACACCTTTTTCTGTGTAGAGTCAAATTTATGGAGCACTCAAGTTTGTTTTTGTATTTGTTTTTGTTTTTTGGTTCACCAGGTGCGTGCTTTGATGGAATCCTCAAAACCGGAGACGAATGCAAGCAATTCTAAGGAAACTAATAGACAAGTGATGGTTAACCCAAATGGTCCAAACCATCTCTTAAGACCATCACCAAGTTCAGAGCAATTGGTTTCACAGGCATCCGGTCCTCACATGTTACAACATATGACACGCTACTGAAGGGCTTCAATACAAAAAAAAGCCTGAGGCTACGTTCATCTTCTTGGTAAACAACAACATATTTTACCATCTTTTTGTTAAATAAATCTCAAGTTAATTATGGTGATAGTCCTTCAACTTTTACTTTTCTAGGTTTCAGGAGTTTACACATCTATCTATACCAGACATTAAAGAGAGTGAAGGCACAAGGAGTCAAGTTAAACTGTATGTATTATATATATGAGTCTTCTAGGCAAACAAATAAATCAGTTATTTTTTTTTCCAGTAGTTTGATCTACGTAATAGTCACATACATTGTAATTGGTTATGATTTGCATTGGAGTTTTTGGATTTATCCTTAGTGGTATCGAAACAGTTTGGGAAGAGAGCAATTACATCATGATATATCATCTCACATTTTAACCATAGACATATCAGAATATATACATAGACCCAAAGATTAATCATTTATGCATATTTCTTTCTTCGCAGTGTATTCTTTATAATCAGGCATAGCCCAAGTGGTTAGTAAGATGGGCAACGGCCTGGTAGTTAATATGGTTATGGTTCTGATAGAAATCGTCAAGAGTAATATAACTAAAAAGGGTAGAAAGGGAAAGAAAGAAAAACTTTCCCGAAATAGAAAACTTTACTGGTACGTTGCAGAACCGTTACGAAAGAAAGGAAAAATGCCTCGTCCCTAACAATATCTCACGTGCTTCTCCTTTCTTCTTCTACCTCTTGCATCTTTCTTCGTTTCTAGTGAATTTGTGATCTCGAGATCTTTTCTCTCTTTCCCTCACTCGCTAATTAATAAACTAAACCCTTTTCTGTAATTGACGACTATAATGACGAGTATGGTTTGGATCAATACACTACCGGCTCCTTTGTCATCTTGGAAACATTTTAGTGTATAATCCAGTTAAACCGGTATTATGCCTTGAACTAAAACAGTGAGAGGAAACCAACACGGAAACCAAACTGAAGAATTTTTTTTTTCATATCCGAATAAGTGGTTTTAAACATCAAATCACGAGTAAACATAATTTCTGCTGAACTTATCCATATTTGTTGTTGGTATACCTAGCCTATAAGCTAGTTGCATGCTGACGAATCGCGTGACGATAGAGCATACATTAACAACAACACCAGCTACCTAAAACAATACATATTAATATGTTTCCAAGTTTTTCTGAAATGAAGTAAAATAAAATAGTTATAGTTTAGATGCCTAACACGTGTACTGTTTGAAATTCACAAAAGGCATCTTAAGAACACCCTAGATTTTGTGTTAAATCACAATTGACAAGAGTTTAGGCAACGTATTAACTGTATGAACCACATATTAATCACTGTTAATAGTGGTCCCAAAATTCTAATTCTTGTCCCAATGTTCCAACGTATTCTTACTTAAGTTCTTTTAAAAAACAATTGTGCGGGCGTCAGTGTAGTGTCGCTACAAACATTAAGATTAATGTTTCATTTCATCTTTATTTTTGCTAAAGATACTGCTAAAATTATTAATTGGAGAATAGTACTTAGAAAAAGAAAAAGAAAAAGAGAAGAAGAAGGTGGAAGAGCAAGTTGACGTAAAAGACAAGATTCATGGACACCAATAAAATGTTGGCTAGCTAATCCAATGAGGTTAATTCATTCGGGAACATGCAATTGAGCAATTCTATTGGACTGTGTGATTATAATTTTTATTTTATTTACTTACATACCCTAAATAGAAAGCCTTCTTTATCAAATAAATAGATCTTCAAAAGAAAAATCAAATAAACAAGGATACATCGCAAACAAATACATTACATATGTGTGTATATATATATATATATATATATATATATTTAATTTGGTTCCAAACCGAAACTATAGAAATAATAAGTAGTATATATATAGTACGAGAATCACTAGATCTTATTATAATATTAGAGGACTTTTATTTTTTGGTTAGTTTCCCGATTATAGTTTGTTTGATAATTGAGTGCATTTTCTTTATCTAGATGTTTCAACCAAAATACCAAATGGCTTATTTGTGATATATCCAAACAAAAGAGTAAAATTAGTTATGAAGAGAGATAAAGAGAAATAGGAAGAAAAAAGAGAAGAGAGGGTATCATTTTGGTTAAATAATGAATTGTGTTTTTTGTGTGTGTGTGTGTGTTTTTTTTTTTGTTTAGTCATCCCATCTATTTTTTTTTCAAGAAAAAGGTTAAAAATGATTAAGATCTATAGCACGAGCTTATTCTCTATGCTTGTTTTTACATAGGCGAAGCGACTCAACGCTCCCTCTTAAATTTTTTGCCTCTCAATTCATCCGATAGATATTTAAAATTTTACAGGATAATCAAGTAGAGAGGCGAGTCCAAGGATGTAACCAGGAGCAAGAGATGGCACGTGCACCCAAGAGATTTAGGGTTCTTCGTTTTAAGGAGTTTAATAACTCCGTTTAAATGCATGACCAAGTTTTCAATCAAATTAATATATCAACGTGAACTCACAACGTAACTTAAATTTTAAACGTAAAAGTGTCATAAGGCCCGTTGACTACAATAGTGTAGTGTACTTTATAATACCCGAGGTTTAACTTTTTTTGTTAAAGGCCCGAGGTTTAACTTATCAAAACCATACTGTGTTTTATAAATTTAAATATCTAGATTTTACCCAAAAAAAAGTTTTTAATTTCTAGATTTTAACTAGTAGTAGTAGAAGAACCCATCCCAAACTCCTTAAAACGAAGAATCCTAAATCTCTTGGGAGTATTTGATAGCTGATTCTTGTCTACAAGATAAATTACACATGTAAAATATGTAATCCAAAAAGAAAATGTAAATGGCCTTGAAAGTCAACTCGACCTCTTTGGGTAAAGAGGACGGACAGAAGATTACTAAACCAGCATCTGTTGTCAGACACGTGTACTTTCTCTCTATGTCTCTATTGATTTACCATTTATGTTAATGGTCACGTGGACCTGTTTTATTGGATGACAGTAGGTGATTGGGAATGGTGAGCTGGGACGCGAAAAAGAGCGAGGCTCTTTGTATAGTCTAAGGCATCTGCATTGACAGCACTTATAAAAATCTTTAGATTTTTAAACTTTTTTTTTTGATCTAAAAAAAAATAAAATAAACTAATTGCGGACCGCCACGTGGTAATGGAACCGCAAACAGTTAAAAACAATACCCTGAACGTTTCTTATTTAGCGACATATGGGAGAAGTCTGGAACATTTAGTGTGGAGTCTACGCTCAAAACACCTAAGGACGAAACTATGGGACATGCGATAATCTTACCTTTACATTTTCTATCTATCTACTGTTTAGATTTTATAAACTGGATATCTCAACAAAAAAAATCACTAAGTAATGTATATTTATGATTTAAATTTTTAATGTAACTACTATATATATATATATAAACAGTGGAAACTTGCCCAACAAAATAATAATTAAGCCCTTTGTCAAAAAAGAGAACTTGCCCAAAAGAATTGTAAGACACTTACCCTTATACAGAAGGGTTAAAGAGTTCTTTTTTTGGGCAAGAGTTAAAGAGCTAAGAGGGGACATCGCACGAGCTATAATTTTTCGCTCTTTCTTTCTGACTCTGTTCCTTTAGATTTGTATGCACTCTACTTTATCACTTTACAACTTTTAATAGTTTTTCCATAATATGCAAGACCATTGTGGATACATAATTGATGATCAATAATACAATTTATAGCAGACATGACTAAACTTGGATTTAAACGGCTTGTCTTTTATTCTATATTGTTTGAAGTTTGATTTGTATGTTATGAGTTACGACACTGAGCTGACACCAATTCATCAATCGTCCAGGTTAAATGCATTGCTAAAAACCACCACAGTTTCAAAAAAGATATAGCGTGCAATCTAAACTGTACGTAATTAACTTAAATGTTCATATAATTTGAATATAAATGATAATATATAGTCAAGTAAGTTGTTGTATAGTGGCCTCGCCTCTAATATCAGGAGGATGTAAATTATTTACATTCAAAGTGTGCAAACACTTCGTATGTTCACGAATGTGGCTTATTGTATTACGTAAGAAAAAATATATAATCTGCATACCTATAATATCGATAAATCATAAATTATATGAATATAAGTTTAGTAGTGTCAATCGATAATTTTTTATCTTGAAATACCACCTTCGATAACTATGATTATCTTTGATATCTAATGTTTTGCATGTGCCCATATTAACGGTGGAAATGGGAATGTGCCCCTATAAAGAAACTTATATATCGAATCACAACACCAACATACATTTATGTAAACTAGACACAAGTTTATAAGTAAATAACAAACTCCAGAGAACACTTTCCGTGTGTCACCATAGTAACCATTCAATGCTATGCATTTCTAGGGATTCAATTTATTTTCTCGTTCTTAGAACTTCAACAGGTGAAAACAGATCAAAATGTAGTCTAACTTCTACATATCTTCAAATTGCTCCGCGGTGTATGAGCCGAGATCAAAGGCGTGACGTTCTCTCCAACACACTGATATATAATTAATTAAGTTTTTAGGGTTAATTTTCTTTTTAAAGTTAAACGTAGTTTAATCTGTGGGCCGTAATAAAATGTAGAAGAATGTTGGTGGACTCGTGGGGATATGTGCTTTAATATGTAGTTTGTGCGTTGTATAAAGAAGCAACACTGAGATAACATCTGAACACAAGATTACAAATTTACAAAAAAGCAGTTTAAAATATATTTTTAACTTAATTTTCTCTCTGTTAAGTAGTCAAAGTTGGAACTTGAACACCATCAAATTCATCAATCTTACTCCAACTTGTCTAAATCCCTCTCCCATTCTATCTCTATAATAAGGAATCTCTCTATTCACCAAAGAACTTAGTTCTTACATATAAAAATCAAATCTCTCTGTCACAGAACGTAAAAAATAACATGAAGGTTAGTTATGTGATCCTTTGTGTTTATTGAGTATATAATGATATACGTTTCATTGGGTTTTTTTATCATATGGTTTCTGATTTTTTTTTTTTTTTTTTTTTCATGTTGTATTCAGTTATTCGGGTGGATGCAAAACAAGCGAAATGCGAAACATGAGAATCACATCAGAACAAGCACTTCCTCTGCTTCATCTCGTAAGCTCTTAGTTTCATTAAATCTTAACTTCAAGACTGTTGTCTGCTAGGAATATGTGCAAAGCAATGCCCCCAAGATTCTTGTTTCTTAAGAATTGGATGTCCTGATTCTTGTTTTTTTTGGACCTTATTTTAACAAGATTCTTGTCTTTGCTTCTTCTGAATTTGATTGGTCCTCTAAAAATGCTGTTCCCTGTCTTGAATATTGTTTTTAGATCACGCGAAGCAAGAGCCAAGAGAGGAGTTTAGCGACTGGCCTCACGCGCTCCTTGCTATTGGAACTTTTGGTTCAACAAGTAACGGTGTGAGTGACACCAAAAGCAAGAATGTGCACGAAGAGATCGAAGAAGAGAAGGAGGCTATCTCTCAACCCGAGCAAGAAGAAGAGCCTTCTTCCTCTGATGATATTGAGGACTTTACTCCCGAAGATGTTGGGAAGTTGCAGAAGGAGTTGATAAAGCTTTTGTCAAGAACCAAGAAGAGGAAGTCTGATGTTAACAGAGAGCTCATGAAAAATCTTCCATTGGATAGGTTCTTGAATTGTCCATCGAGTTTAGAGGTCGAGAGACGAATCAGCAATGCGCTATGCGCTGTTGTGGATTCATCTGGAGAGAATAAGGATGAAGATATGGAGCGAACGATTAATGCTATATTAGGTAGATGCAAAGAGATATCTATAGAGAGTAAGAAGAAGACAGACATAAGCAAGAAGTCTTTCTCATATCTTTTCAAGAAAATCTTCGTTTGCTCAGATGGATTTTCTACATCACCAAGCCCTAGCTTGAGAGACACGCTTCAAGAATCGAGAATGGAGAAGGTAAAAACAACATAGTATATACAACAACTTGTATTAAACGATTTAGTCTTTAGTTTCTGATCAAAATCAATTTACAGTTGTTGAAGATGATGCTGCATAAGAAAATTAATGCTCAAGCCTCCTCGAAACCAACATCATCTACAACAAAGAGATACTTGCAAGACAAGAAACAGCTCTCTTTGAAGAGTGAAGAAGAAGAAACCAACGAGAGAAGAAGCAGTAGTGAGGGACATAAATGGGTCAAAACAGATTCTGACTGTGAGTTTTCATCATATACTCATTAATTTTATTAAAAATTCAAAAAGAAACAAGAGCTGACTCGATCTTCTTTTGATTACAGTCATAGTTCTTGAGATCTGATCGTCCTTCAAGCTCTCGCAATAACCTATCCACAGAAATAGGTAACTAGGACAACACAAGTGATCATTCTCTTAGGCTTTTTGTGTTTCTCTTTCCTAGAACTTACGTGAGATACTTCGTTTTGTCAATTATGCAGATTCAAACTCTTGTCGTGAAAATTCAAAAGAAATAATGAAACAATCTCTTATTTGGGAGGGTTCTTTTTCGTGCATCTGCACATGTAGTGTATACCTTCTTTATTTTTTGCATGGTTTGTTTTGTGTGCCGTTGGGTCCATTGAACCAAACATGTTCCTGAGGCATACATATACATATGTATCAGAATGCATGTACACGTACATATGCGTATGTGATCATTTGTGTAATTTTAAGGTGGATAACCTTACCATATAAAGATTAATTATCGTTTCTTTCATTATTACATTCTTTCCGCATTTGATTTAGTTATTTTGTAAAAGACAGGTAAGATCTTGAAATGAATATAATAATACTTGTTGTAGTTTCTACTTCGTATATATCCATCATATATCATAAAATAAAATGTTAAGAGGTCTCAAACAATCACACTCTTGGATTTTTCTGTCCCTATTTCTAACCGATACACCAATACGTGGTAGAATTAACATAGTAATCAAACTACTTATATTAAAATAAAATCATAAAGCCAACTACATCTAACTATTAAAAACAAGTTCAATTCAACTACGATTTTGTTTTAAATGATAATAAATTATACAATTACATATTACGAAAAATATTACAAATATGATTCTAAAGCCGACTATTTTATCTATTTTATGAAAACTCCATTTGACTGTATCACTTTGACCACTCTATAAGATTTACATCCATCCTACGCCATACTGAATATTTTAGTTTTTTCTCTTTTAATCTGTATAATTCATATATTCTGATACTCATTACTCAGCACTCAGAATCGATATGGTGGCGAGTAACATGTAATGTTCTCCAAATATTATGTGATCTAACAGTTATTTATGGGGTTGGTTAATTCAGAGAGCAGTTTTCAAACATAAGAAATTATGAGGTTCCAGCCCAAGCCCATTTCAAACATAAGCGTGAGTATTCACAGGATTTAAAAAGAGGTAAAGCCTTCACGGACTTTTGGCTAACTTTTCTTCTTCAAAATGTAAGCGATTGACCCAGCGCCGGTCCGGACACTCATGGCGCCTAAAGTACACTGCTAATATGATGCCTCTAACAATAATTTTTTTTCTTCATAATACAAATATATAATCAGACAATGAAAATTTTTATCAAGTTTAATTTGTTTTCATAGAATAAAAAGTAAAAAAAAAAGTAATACATTATTTGTGAAAGATATTCCTCCTTGCTTTTTTTCCTGCAAAATCATTTATCAGCTTCGAGTAATCAAGTTTTTCTGCTAACTCATGCTCTATGGATATCATCGACAGTCCATTCAAACGCTCCTGAGACATAGTCGAACGTAAATAATTTTTGATGAGCTTCAACTTTGAAAAACTTCTTTCTGCAGAAGCAACTGAAATCGGAATTGTTAGTAATATACGATAAGCAATCTTTGTGTTAGGATAACACCCATCCATACTTTTTAGAAATTCCAATATCTGGATCGCCTTTGTAATTTCTTTTGGCAACATTCCTCTCAGATATTGAAGTTCCATAAACAGATGTTTTCCATCTACATCAAAATGTCCATCATGCTCTAGAGAAGCTTCAAGCTTGACGCAAGATTTCATCAATTCATCATCTTTTGCTGACCTTAGCTTTTTCAAACCAAACAAAAACCCAAATATTTCTTCATACCGCTGAAACTGCTCAAATCTAACCCCAAGTGACACTATAGCTTGATCCACTATGTTGATAAAATAATCAATCCTAAAACTCTCTTCCGCGTTTAGCTGGTTACCATCATCAACTTTTTCAGCATCTTCACCAAAATGTTTTTTCTTTTTTATTAACCGCTTTGGCTTTGAAGAAAATGCTGGTTCGATCTCCATGTCAATGGCAATTTGCATAGCTTCAACTTTTGCTTTCTCAAAACCAGTTTCTCTGTAGCCTTTCAAGTAATCAACAAGCCCTCCTAACTGGAAAATAGCAGTCTCAAGATCCATATTCTCTGATTGTAAAGATTTGCTCACTGCATTGACAACATAAAGAAGATCATACCAAATTACCATGCCAAACAAGAACTCAAATCTTCCAATTCCATGTGTTTCACTTTCTGCAAGACACTCAGCTTCACTACGATGTCCAAGATTACCAATGTTCTCTGCTAAGTAAAACAAAGTCTCTCGTATCTTTACAGCTTGAAACCTTATTGGTTTACACGAGCAATACAACTTTCCCAACGAGTCTGTGATAATTGTTTAAGTGTAGTACCTTTCACAATCTGTCTGTAAACTTCCCAGTTGTTGATTGATGAAAACAGATTGTATAAACGTTGCACGGTGCCAAAAAAATGAAACTTCTTTCTCAGTTGAAGAAGCCATGTCACAAAGAGCAAGATTGAGACTATGACACCCACATGGAGTGTAAAATGCCCTTGGATTAATATCCAGCAATCTTTTCTGAACACCCTAATGCTTTCCTTTCATATTAGATCCGTTGTCGTAGCCTTGACCTCTCACATCACTGATATTTAACTTAAGATCAGCCAATGCATTTTGTAGAGTGGTAAAAATTCATTCTCCTGTTGTGTCTTTAATTTCCAGGAATGACAAAAAGAACTCCTCAACCTTAGGTGAATCCGTAGAAACATCTACACATCGAATTAAAAAAGTCATCTGCTCTTTCCGACTAATATCAGGAGTAGTATCCAAAATGATTGAAAAATACTTTGCCTCTTGAATCTTCTTTAAGATTTCCATCTTAATCTCATTAGCAAGTAATTCTATCAACTCATTCTGAATTCTATGGCTAAGATAATGGTACTGAGTTTCTTTTTTATCAACCCATCGAATGTGCTCCTTCATTACTTCATCAAAGCCACCAATCATCTTAATAAAAGCCAAGAAGTTTCCACTGTTTGGATCACTAACCTTTTCGTCGTCTCCACGAAATGCTAAATTTCTTTCTGCTAGAGTCTTTACCACTGCAATTATCCTCAACATAACATCTCTCCAATGTTTCTTCTCCTTGTTAATTGCCTCCTCCAAATGCTTATCAATAGTTTCACTCTTTTTCAGCCTCCTTTCCAGCTCAATCCAGCGGCTCATGCAAACTATATGGTTGTAAGTAGTTTCATGACTTTTCAGCTTTTGTGAAGCATTTCTCCAATCGTCATATCCAGTAGTTACCAAAAGAGGAGGCAATGTTTCCTGAGTGAATAATTTACAGCAAAAACAAAAGATTTTATCTTTAGATTTTGAGTAAACTAACCATCTCCTGTCTTGTTTCTCTCCATTGCTCATCCTTCTTGTATAACATGAATAAGTGAAACATCTTTCAATACCATCTCTTGGAAAAGGATAATCAACTGGAGGTCTTCCAGGTGGACCTCTCTCAACCAAATAATCTCTCATTCTCTGTTCAATAGTCTTCCAATTTCCAAGATCATCCATATCAACATCTTCATGGGAGCTTCTAATATCATCAACTTTCTCTTGGGATTCTATGTTTTCATTCTCAGATTGTTCTTTGTACACATTTATACAATCTGCATCATCCCTAACAGTTTCTCCTTCACTCTTTTCATGAACATCTTCTTCAATAACAAACTCTTCGTCTTCTTTTTCCTCTTCAGCTTTAGAGGTTTCATCAGTTTTAGAACTTTTAGTTCTTGTAACATACTTAAGCATATCATTAGCTTGAGATTTGATCACTTCATCTTGTCTGGCTTTTTTGTTCCTGTTTTCAGCTCCACTTGGTTGTTTTCTTATTCTATTCCCTGAAGCATTATCTATAGAATACAATTCAAAAACATAAAAAACATGATTTAGATAATAGATATCAGTATATTACATCTGCTAGAACATAAAATAAGTAAATCGCAATAAAAAAACTTACATAGTTTCAGAGATGATCGAAGTATAAGATTGATAGGCAGAGAGAAACAAATAAGAAGATTGAAAAAGAGAAGCTGGAACGTCAATTGTTAGGCAATTTGCCTTAATTACAGACGCACCGAAAAAAAATGGTAGGAGGGAGTTTCGAACCCGAGTGTAGAGGAGTAACAAGATGCATAGTAACCACTGCACCACAGATAATTCACTGCAAGTTATGCCCCTAAAATGTTTATTAACTGTGGCGTCCCAAGTCTTTGCTTCATGGGCTTTAGCCCATGACCGGACCTGGATTGACCTGTATGCCCTATCCCAAAAAGATTTTGTGTATGTGTCTATTGAACAGTATCAGATTATGTCTTTTCTTCGTTTTCCCAAACACATTTTTATAACTAGTCGTAAACGTGAAGCGACAACGTACTGACTATTGTCTATTGCATCCGTGAAAGAGGCCATTGATTTAGTTGTTGACCAATTCTCTTATTAGGTAGGATCAAAAATATCTTCCCTTTCCTTTTCTTCCTGTAGGAAGTGGAGAAAACACGCGAATCACACCATACTGTTGCGAGTGCGCCGGACAGATTGCGCAACTTGTCGCAATCTTAACATACGAGTCTATTAGAAATCACGTGTTTTAAATTCCTGTCGGGTCTCAGACAAGATGTGTATGCTTTTTCAACGAAACTTCGTTGAGGGGCTAGGGGTAGGGTCACGCATGCCCCCACATACTATTGAGTTCAAATCGTCGTTAACGTTAACCAACGCGAGCGTATTTCGCATTCGCATTCACTGGAAAAGGCTACGAATGTGAGGGCTAACTAGTAACTACGATGATGCCAGGCACCACGATGAGTTCTTGTGAAAGGGCAATTTTGTAGATACGATCATCATTGGAGCCCTTTTTGAGTTTTTATTAACGGTGTTTAGTAACGTTTGTAGTCGGTTCTTCATTATTTTATTATTTCAATGAAAACGTGAGGAAATTCTAACTGAAAAATAAATAAATGATTCACCACCAAATCTCACCGTCGACAAATAGATAAAATGTACCAAACTAAACAAAAAGAGTTTGAACATATTTTAATGATAAGATAGGCGAGAGATTTGCTATACGTACCACCAGCTCAGAAAATAATAAATCAATAATACTGAATTATTAACAAACGCATTATGCCAAACCATTTTTTAAACATAGATATACCACAAAGTTTTAAATCTAGACAGTTCAAAATTTGTATTATAGATAGTATTAAATTTAGTTACATAAAACCAAAATGAGAATTTTCTCTCCATTTTTTCTTTAATTTATTGGAGGCTATTAAAGCCAGAGAATGAGTTTATAAAAACATGAGCGAACTCTACACATCCCTTCTTGTTCTCTTCCATTTTACGCTCGAAACAAAAATACATATTAACAGATACGGACTTTAGAGAATTGCTCCTCACCATCTTCAAGATGTCGAGAAAGGAAAACGCTATAGAGAAGTCCAACTTTGCCAGGAGATGTAGTTTGCTCAGCCGTTACTTGAAGGAGAAGGGTAGTTTTGGAAATATAAATCTTGGGTTGGTCCGAAAGCCCAATTCGGATCGTGTGTTGTCCGGAAACTCCTATCCACCAGGTACTGTATCTCTTTCCTTTGTTACGGCCACCACTAGTAAATTTGTAATAGACTGATTATGTTTTGTTCCTTTATTTGCAAGTCAGTTCTTTAAATCTGAAATAACTTTCACTTGTAATAATATTATGAAGATGAAAATACAGAAAGAATCTCTCAAACAAGATGTTGTATGAGTTAATAGTTATATTTTTATAGGATTTATTTGAATAAAGCTGACCAGAGTGTCTTACTCTTTGTTCAGTGAGACAACATAAGGCAGATTCGGAAACCAAAACCCTTGATGTCTTTCAGAGGGTTTCAAAGGGTGAATCCTCTTCCTCATCTAGAGGCAAAGCCAACGAATATACCAACCTCAGGTCTATATACTATTCTTCTTAAACGAAAAGATCCTTGGGAGAAAAACGTTGATGTAAAATAGTTTTGTTCTAAAATCTGGTTTCCGTTTGCTTATTAGTAAATCATCAGAGCCAGGAAGTTCGCAGCTGACCATATTCTTTGGAGGTCAAGTTTTAGTCTACAACGAGTTCCCTACAGACAAAGCTAAAGAGATAATGGAAGTGGCTAAGCAAGCCAAGCCTGTGACTGATATTAACATTAAGACACAAATCAATGTCGAAAACAACAACGATAACAAAAGCAACATGGTTAATCTTCCTGATCTTAACGAGCCCATAAATTCTGTGGATATCATCAATCAACAAAACCATGTCGTGGAACGTATAGCACGTAGAGCTTCGCTTCATCGGTTCTTTGCTAAACGGAAAGACAGGTAAAACCCAAATTTAACTTGACCATGCTTTCTAATGTTACTTCAAATTATATTACTGATTCTTATATGTTATCCTAATTCAATTTTATTTTTAATTTATTTCCATTACAGATCAGTGGCTAGAGCTCCATACCAAGTTAACCAAAATGCGGGTCATCATCATGATTATCCTCCCAAGCCAGAGACTGCCCACGGTCAACCACTCGAATCAGGGCAGTCGTCAAAACCTCCGGAGAATGCTGTTGCTCAAACCATGTCCCACCCAAAACCAGAAGGCGATAATGATTTTTCTATGGAGATTAAAGAAGAAGGCCAGTGTTCGAAAGATCTCCAACTTAGGCTATAGTAAAGTTTGCTCACTCAATATTTGTTAGGAACTGCGTTTATAGATTAACGTTTCCATCCTCTTTGACTAATTTAAGTTTTTTTTTTCTGATTTTCTACTAAAGTTGGTAATATAAGTATGTAATCATAATGTAACTTTAATTTTCATAAGAGGGTGTATCTTAATGTCATTTCTTTAGTTGTTTAACGTGTTTTTTTTTTGATCAAATTTGTTTAACGTGTTTTTATACCTAAATTCTAGTAGAAATTAATCACAGCAAACCAATCAGCTTGTTTAGGAAGTATATATTCCAAGACTAGGGACGGTTAGAAGGTTAATTTGTTAATAAAATTTTATATCGGAGTTTTGTTTATTAATATTTGCATAGTTGACGGAGTTTTTTCAATTAAATTTAAGTTGTGAGTTTTAACTCTAAAATGGAACCATTGACACTTGAAGGTTTTGTCATTAAAAGTCTTTTCTAAAAAAGGAAAGAAAGACGAATGGTTCATTAACTAGAAGCCAACTACCCTCATTGATCACTCCCTCATACCTCAAGCTAGCTCTTTAGAAGAGAGAAACCCTAGAATTAGGAAGAAAGGAATAGAAGAAAACACACAACACCATTTCAGAGTTCTCTCCCTAAGTTCAGAAACGTTTTTTTTTTGTAAATTGAAATAATCAGACTTTTTATATTGTTCTGGTTCTATGTTCTGACTTTATCTGTACATTCTAGGTTTTTAAGCAATGATGATAACGTCCTTGGATGAAACAATCGATGTTGTTCTCGGCGCCATGGTGTGGTTCATTTATCCATTCCTTTTCATGCTTATCACAGCCAAATCTCACCCAGAGAGGTACCAAGAGACGATCGAAGAGCATCTCTTCTACTGGTACATCACTGAAACACTCTCAGGCCGTCGTCCTTGGATGGAAATCCAGCACTTGGTAAATCCTGCGAAAACCTCAGCTTGGAAGATGAAGAAAAGGGTCAAAAACGGTTCAACATTGAAGATCCAAAATGAATCCGAAGCAAGAGTTGCAGGAAAAGAACTCTTCCAGAACGTTGCCAAGCCAGGAGCAGAGTAAGTGATCAATGTGTTTTAGTATTAATGATACATGTGTTCCTTATATACAACAAGTATCATTTAGACTAAGCTAACTCTCATGATTAACTTAATACTAAGTAGATACACACACTCTATTATGTTTCTTAACAACATCATGTGGGTTAACTTAAAGTACAATCCTTCTGTTGTTTCAGGTTCATTGAACTGGAGGACTTAGCTCGCTTCCTTCCGGAAACTGATGCCTCGTCGTTTTTGAGCATCTTTGGACAGACATCAGAGGATGGGACAACCCGGATCAACTGCTCATCTCGGCTACCATTCTTTGTAAATAAGATAAGCCCAATCAGCTCCTCATCTATGCAACATTTTATGGTAAAAACTCCTAAAAAAATTATACGTTTTGATATTGATGAACTTTCCTTAGCAACTATTTTAACTTATGGTGATCAATACTCTATATAGGTGTATGCTTACAGGCTAGAGACGTCTCTTGTCTTGTCAATGAAAGACACAGACTCTATAATGAACACTATGAGGATCACGCTCTTCCTGATTGCTGCCTTTGCAGACGTAGTAACATTTGTTCCTATGTACCTAAGGCTAGGCGTATTCGGATCCATGATTTACATGTTCTTCGTTTTCCAATGCGTGCTTTTAAACATTCTCAGCAATGGAGTTTGATTCTCGAGTCAACCATGTTGTTTTTATTTAGCCATCCCTATACTGTTGGCGAAAAACGTATAAACGATGGAGTCGAAGTAAGTAATCATTTCCATCATGCCGTTTTACAAGATAAGTTTACTATCGAACTTAGTAGTATTCTTCTGACATGTGATGTTTGGAAATACAGATGGTGGTGAAGAAAATAAACTTCTCATCAATAACTTTCGTTGGACTCGATATGAAGGAATCTCAAATCAGCAGTACTACTCTACGGTCCAAGTGGCGCAATGTCCTCTTTCAAGGTAGTTCTAGGCTAGAGAAGATGCAACTGATTTTGAGTGAACCCCAAGGTAACTTGTTTCCATAGTATATATCGTGTCCTTGATATTTGGAGAGACTATAAATATGACATGAGTTATCTTTTTCTTACTGTTGTCTCTTTTGAAAGGTGCAACGAATGTTTAACTACAACTTCTGTCTTGAAGACTTTGAAGATTAGGACATAAGGATGATTGTAGACTTCTTTGACATGCCTTCTTATTTAAGTACTACTTGTTGTGATGTTTTAGAAACAAAAACTCTAAAATGTAGTATCAACTTTAACTACTTAATGATCAAACTGTGTTGTTATATGATCAAAAGCTTATTTGTTTTAACATTCTAAAGCTCTGCTGGATTAAAAACAACTCTGTTGTGCAGATTTTCTATATTACTTTTTCAGTGTTTCAAAAATATGTTTATCTCATTTAAAATATTAAAGAAAATCAAACAATAATGTACTCAAATCATATCAAATCCTGTAACTCTGTTTCAACATTACAAACTTTGTACTTGTGTTGTTGTTGTAAAAGTAAAACACAGATTGGTTTTGTTCTTGTTTCTTCTGTCATCTTGGCTTCGAGTCGTTTCCTTTGCTACGGAATGTAGAGAGTGAGAAGAATGATTTCTTAAACTCACCATCTTTCGCTTTAAAGCTCCCTAAACACACACAAACACACAAAAGCTGTGACCATGAAACCATTTAAGAAATCAAAAGAAAATGTAAAACAAACTGTATATACCTTGTTCATCCTCAGAATGCTGACTTTGAGAAGATGCCATTCTTGTCTTCCTTAGTTCATCAGATGATCTATAAGCAAAGTCATCGTCACCTTCAGATGTGGTTACAGAGACCCAATCCATCAGACTGTCAGCAGCACGAGTTTTCTTCCCAAACTTGAGCAAACGTTTGATCCCTTTTGCTAAATCTTTCCGAGAGTGGAGTGGTGAAGAGTTTGAAACAATGGTAGGACTCTGACCAGTTGTTGTTCCCCATTTCTTTCTCATCCTCGAACTCCAGGAAGCAGGACTTCCCATGGGAGAGTAATCCATCGAAGCATCAGCATCTGAATGCTCGTGAGGATAAGAGAAAGCGTGTTGCAAGTTCGAGTTCCACGAGAGAGGACTCTCGCCAGGTGAATCCATTAACGAGGCAATGTGATGCTGAAACGGTGAAGGTAGAGTAGTGTTCACCGGTAAGTCTACTTCCTGAGAGATTGACCTCAAGCAAGTGACGTTTTCATCCTCTGAGGAGTTCTCAACTTTGTCACTAAGAGTAGTCTTTTCATCAACAACATCCTCAACTATTTCTCTAGCTTCCTCTTCTTCATTGACATGATTCTCCACAACTTGCTTCACTTCTTCTTCTGCCTCGGATTCAATCTCATCAAACTCTTCATTCCTCAAGTTCTCTGGCACGTCATCAACGTCACTGTTCTGTTTCTCGTTCCTCTCTTTGTTCATCATCTCATCAGAGTAGAGAGTTGTCAGTTCAGTGAACTCTATGTTGGCAGAGAAGCTCTTCCTCAATGATCTCGGTCGCCGTGGCTTAACAGGAGGAGACGGTATATCTTCCTTTGTAGTAGTCTTCTTATTACCACTTCTCACCTGTGTCCGCATCATGGGAGGGTTTCTGACAGCAGATGGTTTTGTGTTTTCTTTCTTAAGATCAGAGAAATTGGGAATTAAAGAAGATTGTGCAACCGGATTAACCTCTGTTGTTCTTCTCCCCTTCCCGGAAGTAATGTTAGTGTTTGAAACTTTACCTGATGGTTTCGAGACTCTAGAGCTCCTGTTTGGTGATGGAGCCTTTCTAACTTGGGAGCTCCTAGAAGAAGCACTACTCTTTCCACTGACTGGCTTATCTTTCACGTCTTCTTCTTCGCTCTGTAATGAGCTTATAGGATGCTGTATACAACAATAAGAAGAGTTAGCCAAATATTATGTTATCACCATCATCATATGAACTAAATGATTTTTTGATTACCTGAAACTTTTTGATACTTGAGCGAGTATTAAAAGATCTAAGTTTCTCAGCACGTTGGCGAGTACTTGATATAGAATCCTGTCTCTTCTCAGAAGCAGCAGAGAACTTAGCCTTCATCTCGCTTCTACTTCTCTCAAGAGCGTCTTGCATTGACTTCAACTTAGCTTCTTTCGAACTCCATTCTTCTCTCAGTTTTGCATCTCTTTTCTTCATATATGTCTCGTATAACTTGCCTTTGGAATCATCTGAATAGCATAAATCAGATACGTTCCTACGCATTACAACATTCTTGTTGTTGTCTTTTACATCACCAGCTGCTTGATGATCTTCACGACGACCTCGTTGTTTATGCTCGGCGAACATCTTCTCAAGGTCGTTTGCCTTCATTTTTAACTCCTCGTTAACACCTTGAGAGCTTTCCCTAGACATTCTTGGCCTCTGCACTTGATCCACAGATGTTGCACGAACTCTACTACTGTTGATTTTTCCAGCAGCTAAATATTTCTTCACAAGATCCTCCTCTACACCAGATGAGCTTTGTCTCTGTTCAGACCCTGCAGAAGTACAATTAAAACCTATCAGTTTTTAGTATTTAAAACGTTGACTTTTTTAAACGGTTATCAAGATTAAGTTAAACTAACCTGCAGAAGCTGGTTTTGTCAAGATTGTTAAGGCAGGCTGCATGCTTGATAATATCACCTCTTTTTGCCGGCTTTGTGATTGAAGTTCATCACTTTTGATATCAATACCATCTCCTATATGGGCTGACCGAGACCGCGAATGTCGAGGAAACATAACTGATGGCTGTGCCACATTGTGGGGCTTGGAAGCATAGCTCTCCTCCTCTCTCTTCCTCAAATCATTACCATCAGACTGGTTTTGAGAATCATCACATTTAGTAGAAGACACATCATCATCATGATCATCACCACCCTTTTTAATGTTCTCTTCAGACTCTTTTGGCAATGTGGCTTCAGGATTACCAGAAGATGGTCTACTCGAGAGACCTTCTTCGTTGCCACTACCCTCAGACTTCTTGTTATCAGATGTAAAATCAAAGCTCATGTCACTAACAACACTCCATCTTCTCAAGACAGATTTCTGAGGGAATACAGGAGCAGCAGCTGTTGAGACATCAGAGGAAAGTCTCCTCAACTCTGTGGTGGATTTAGCAACAACCACCACCGGTTTGTGTCCTGCAGGGTTTGAATCTTCCGTCTTTTTGCTCTCAAAGAGATTAATCCTGTCTTGCACGCTGAGTCTCCTTGTATGTTGAGTGGTCTTTACCGTAGAAGACTCATCCACACTCTCATTTTTTTTCTCCTCTTCATCAGTCTTGCTACTTTGAAATTGACTGATGCTTGTTTCGTTGGTACTCTTCTTGATCAGGTCTGGTCTTCTTTGACATAATGATATATACTTTCCGCATGCCTCGCTGGTAAAGAAAATTATGTTAGGATCAAAATACAAAACACAATTGCAAGAAAGTGAAAACATCAAGAAGTGCTTACTTCAAATGATGAGCGCCGAATGTATCAGCAAAACGTTGGAGATCAGAAACAGTTTGAGGATCAAAACCGTTAGCTGAGGCTTGAGAAATCGCTGTGGTTAAGTCCTTCTTAATGGCCTCAAGTCTTAAATCAATAGCTCTTGAGAGCTCCTTCCTGTATAATAGACAAAAGGCAAATCAATCAGCAAAACAATCTTCCATTTCAACATGCACTTTGACCCTCCAATATATAAAAAAAGGCATAGAGCTTTACTTACTTTGTTGCATCTGTTACACCTCCATCATCTGAACACATGGGAAAAAAAGAAAATTAAGATCAAGTTTGGTCCTAAACTTTTAAAAAACTTGAATGGAAAAAATTGAGAGATTAAACAGACCTTGAGAATATAATGTCCGAGCTGCTTCCAACTGTGACATCTCCAAATCAATGGTACCGACTCTTACCAGAACTTCTGGACCATTAACAAACTGAACAAACCTAAAAAAAAACAAAGAAGGTCCCCAAGAAAAAATATTATTAAGCTACTTTGCATGTTATAAACTGAAAATACAAAATGTTCTGTTAAAAAAAAAACCTCTCGAGTGTTCTTCTTGTGAACCAGAATTTGCCATTTTGGCTTTTCTCTACTTCCGCTCTAAACAAAGACTGTGTTGCAAGAACACTTAGATGATTCACAAACGGTTCGATCAAACCTGAAGCCAATTTTTCTGTTTCTCCATTACTCGATACAAACAGTTCGCATCTGTTTAAAACACACACCGCAAAATCAAATAAGATTTTCATCAACATAAAAAAAAAAGAGAATAATCATTCAATAGAGAACATTTCATTAGATTGACTCACCGAGAATGTTTATGCGAAAGCTCGAATATAGCATAGTCAAGAATACTATCAGCCTTCATTTTTTCACTGCACGCAAAAGTGAAAACTTCTCTTCCTATTGACCAAAGTGTGAATCCTTCAACAGATTATATATCCCAGTAAAAACCTGAGGAACAAAAAAAGAAAAGAATAGCAATGAAATATTTGCTAGTCTCAAGACAGTATAGAAACTACTTAAATGTAGAGCAATAAAAGATTTACCAAACTTTTAAACATTGAAACCAATAACACAAAAAAAGCCAAACCAATAACACAAATAAAAAGGCAGCAGCCTCATAACACTATAAAAACCGATGCTTCCCAGATCTGACTGACCCCCTAACACTAAAACCATAAAGCAAAAATCCAAAATCTAAAAAAAAGAAGTTCATCTGTTGAACCATTACAGAATCCAAATCAGTTATGTAAGAAAACAGAATCTAACTTACTACAAAGCCGATCCAGCATTTGAATCGAAATTCGAACACTTTAGTTCCAATTAACTCTCCAAACTTCTGTTTACTTTTAGTTCTTTCTCATATATGGGAACTAAGATCTTTTTTAATTGTGAAAAGACAAAAAAAAAAAAACATAAGAAGACTTAACAGTGTCTGCAGATGAGAATACCTGTCGTGCGTGAGTACACAATGGTGTTTTCTCTTTGCCCCAAATAGAAGAAGAAGAAGAACTTTCCTTTCTTTATCTCTCTACTAGATAGAGAATGTGAAGCTAGCTAGCTAGAGAGAGAGCAACTTCTTTGTTTTTCATTCGGGTAACAACAGTCTGTAACTTAAATGAAGAGAATACCAAAGACGCAGGAGTCAATAAGAAGATTCCCACCACCCACACATTAATTACATTACCAATGTATCCCCCTTGTTAACCGAGTCTAATCAAACATCAATAAAATCCGGTTTGGACTATGTTCCCCCCACCTTAATCTTTTTTCCAAATTAACCTAATTAATCATTAAATTTTCTGAAGAATATACAATTCAAAAATAGTTAACATATAAAACTTATCTGAAGATTCGACGGTATTATTAACTTTTTTGATCGGTCAGTGGGATTCTTCTCTCAACGCATCCGGTTCAGTAATTTAAGATGGGGGGCAGTCTTGTAAGATAGACTTGTTATTAGTGGGAGAGTAAGTGTGGTCAAGGCTCTCTCTACTATGTGGACCGAACATCCAATGATCGATTTTTTTTAACGGTATCTTTTATATTATTTTGGAAACATATTTAAATACCTTGATAGAGACAACCAAATTCGCATAATACGTATATTTTTTCTCTTTGTTTAATTTTTTCAACCTCATATATTTTCCTTTGTCTTCCGAGGAAATTAAGGATATGATTTCCCTGTTTTTCGTGAAAATACTTGTAGACAAACAGTTGATTGTGACAGTTTTGTTGCTAATCTTATCCATTTCTTTGAGATTTTTGTTTTTTCAATTCACGGAGGGAGCTAAATACATAATCTCATCGACATAAAAGAATACCATAACTATTGTTTTTGAGTATTTAACGGTATCCATGCAAATCATTATGTAGCAAATGATATAATGTTCATTAATTGATCAATAACATGAGTTATTCAACATATATTTACATATGAATCGTACAGTACATGATTTCCTTTGATTTTATGAATCTTCATGGAATAATTCACGTGATGTGAACGCGTAATATTATTAGTGTTCTTCGCTTTTTAACAAAAGAAAAAAAAAGTATTATTCTTCACATGCAACATTAAAGAGATCCAAATACCATTCATCATTCATGTCAAATAGAGCGTACGTCTATTTTATCTAATTGAATACCCTACATTTAACATTCAATCAAATGTGACAAAAGGTCTTAAAACAATTAAATCATATACGTAACATAGAACCCCTTTATTGAAGTATTTTAAGGCAGCTAATTATGGTAATTTGGAGGAAGAAAAAAATATATATATATCAAAGGAGGAGCCTTTAGGTGAACAATATGCTTCTAGATTTGTCGGTATGACATAAGCTTCAGCACATGCAGCATGTTCCTCGCATTCTCTTTTCCTTTTGTCCCATGTGTCTTCAACTCAATCATTAATCTTTTCTTTATTAATCTTCATGCGAAAATTAATATATATTATATGATTTGATTGATCTAAAACACCTTAATTGATTAACAATTATGGGTATTTCATCTTTTAGGAATTCACATACCAAGCCTTTTTTTTGTCAAACTCACATACCAGCTTACCAAGCCTAATATTTCTAAAATATAAGTGTTGAGACAAAAAGAAGTAGTGCAAAGGTAGCAAACCAGCACTAATCCACACGAGAATATGGGAAAAAAAGAAAAAAATACTCTCTCTGTTTCTGAATAAGTGTCATTCTGACATTTTTCACGTAGATTAAGAAATCATTTAATTTTGCATGATTTCCATATAAAAACACTATTACCCATACACTTACTCATATTTCAACCAATAGAAAAATTATCTGCAGAATAAAATCAATAAATTCTGCATCGAAAACATAAAACGACACTTATTTTGCAACTAAAAATTTTCTCTACAATGACACTTATTAAGAAACGGAGGGAGTAGCATATAATTTAACAGGGGTACCAGAAAAAAAAAGGAATATAACATGTAGAAACTGAATCATGTAACAACTTAGAAGTATAACTCTGAAATGCATGAAATATTTCCTTATAATTGATCCTCATTGATCATCCTACAACCTCTCTGTAAACTTAAAAAACGGATAAATTGATTGGTTTAGATTTTCCCAAACCAAACAAATTGCAGCTTTTTCTTTTCCATTGACCCCACAGACGAATCGGCTGGTTTAGTAGGTCCGGCTATCCACTAAAACAACCGCATCATCAAGCGACTATGTACAGATAAAAAGGAAATAAAAATCAAATGAGTAGATCCATCCAACGGAGCAGATTGGCCACTAAAGAAAAACAGCTGTACATAACGGTCCTACCATCTGCCGTGCCGGTGATTACACGAGTGTCTTTATCAAGACAAAAGGAAAATATAAAACTAGTGCAAACCCGTTAGGGTCCAACTAGGTGTGTTTGTCATGCGTGAAACTGAAACTTAAACCTTCCATCATTCATTACATTAATTGTTGACTATAGTTCGTGATGTAAACTCGTTATACAAATACTATTAATTTCTTCGTTTACCAACCAATTAATAATCTCTCTTATTCAATCACGACCATAAATACGTATAAACTAGTCGGCCACCAACAGATAAACTACAAAACAGAAGATAACGATAATATTTTTTTGACCTGTGTCATGTTTTTTTATTTGATGAAAATAGTTAAAACATTGCTCAACCGATGACCAGCTATAGTTCAACAATCTTTTCTGGGCACCATCAACTCAGGCATGGTTTTTACAAGCTAAAAACAAAGAACAAACAAAAAAGACATCATACATTGCCATGATGCTTCACCCATTCATGGCATCCTCAGGGCTTTGATCCAGTCAATTTCAACTCTGAAATCACCTGCTCCTGACTTAGCTCCAACCGCACCACCTTCTGCGTTCACCGACAGTGACATACCGAGTACACGACCTGGATTCATCTCCATTTCCACATCTATAACGTTTCCTCTCCATGTTGGCAAGTATCTAGCTAGAGGGATCTGATATTATTCAAAACTCCAGTTACTAATGGCCTTAAACTAGATGTGAAACATTTGAGTGAGCTTATCATAATCGCCATCTGTCTTTTTGGGAGTTCGAAAAAACAGGATATGTATAATGCTCTAAAACTCCGTATCTGTAACATTTATAGAGATAAGTACTTGCCTTAGCAGTATACCACCTGTCCTTTGGAGCAAAGACAAAAGCTTGCCACGAGTTATCTTCTGATTGTCCCGGTGAATTCACCCAGTTTTCGGTATAGATCTGAAACCAAAACCAGGATTTAGTATAACAACTCTTTTCCCTCACACGACATTTGCTGATTCATCTGGACTAAAGGAAAGGTACGAATATCCGCATGAAACTTACAGTAGAGATATAACATCTTCCATCTCCTCTAAGCCTCATGGCTATTGCATCATACCCATCGAGATCAATGAAGCCATCAAACTGCAAAAAAAAGGAAGTTAGTTGAATGTAAGGTTATACTTTTATTAACATTGCACTGTGAGTAAAATAAATAGCTGTTCGTTGTTAACCTTCTTTGAGCGCATTCCGCAGAAGCCACTCCGACTGATGTTCAACTTTGATCCCTCACTAAGGTCTACCGAAAGGTTCCCCGAGAATATTCCTATAGAAGATATATGAGAGAAAAGCATCACCAAATGAGAAGTTTAGGAAACTTAATAAAGACATAAAAAACAACGCTAACGTAACATAGAAAAGTCTCATATGTTTGTAAGGGAATATCATGACAGCGACATGATAAATGGCAGATGAATCCACAAAAGAAGTTACGAAGATGCTAACCAGTTCCATCTGATCCTTTTCCTCCATCTGGGATCTCAAGGGAAGCCGAAGATAATCCTGTGAAATAATCATCAAACATGTTATCACCAGATAAATTATAAAAATGTATAACGAATTGTTCACGATATCATGTAGTTCTAAATCTTTATGAATCTTATTATGTCTCAGTTCAGTAGTTGTCCATGTGAATCAACAAAGCATGGAAATGCAAGGGAAACAAATTTAACTACCTCCATATTGAGAATCAGAATAGAGATGCCATTTCTTCAAATCTTCTTTCGAGTGGAACTTAAATATATACTTCTCTGCAGGCGGTATCCATTCTTCAATGTTCCACGTAAAAGCTAACAGTTTGGAAAAGTGGTGAAGATAAGTCAGAAACTTTCACTGCCTGCTACATTAAAAAGCACTAAAGCTAGTAGAAAGATATAATGGTAATCCCAATAAGTTGATAAATCTTGGAACATAAACACAGCACCATTAATCCCCAAACATTACTTGCAATCAGTCACCGTCTAAATACAGGTACAAACACAGTTGAACAAAAGGAAAAACATCAACACACAAGCAGGGAATCAGTAAATGAAGAATTTAAGTAGGAGATGAAGGTGGCAAGTGAATACCCTTCCTCGTTGCATTTACTGAGGCTTGCAACAATGATCGAAACCTTGACATGTCTCTGTATAAATGAAGAAAGGTTGAATAAATATAAAACATTGATTGTTACGAACTAAAGCTCTTATTTTCAGTGTCAATCATCAAATCACACACACGAAGACTCCATGATCATAACCACACACCAAGAAAAACTATTGTCTACATTGGATTGGAGAGGCCTAAAATCAACAAAGATGTGACTTTAACATCATTAGGATCCGAAGGCTAAGGACCTAATCCACGAACTTTTACTCTTGGAACCATATGAAAACAACCAATACACCAGTGAATAAGACTATATACCCACTTAGGCATTTCATCGAACACATTGTAAGCCAAAAATCGATAAAGTCATCGTCAATTCTTGGCTCGACATATGTCACAGACACTATTAAAGTGATTGACATTTACATCTGCTAGTCCAAACTTCCCTGGAACATACGAAAAACTCAAAACAAGATCTGATCACTAGGACAAGAAGCTAAAATGTACAGGACACACAAATAATTATCTCAGTTTTTAAGGTTTTAAATGAAAAACGCAGAGAGCATTAGAGAACTCACTCACTGGGATTTTTCCGTCACCGTCGTGAACGTTGCAACAATCAGCGTCGGAGCGGCAGTCGAACTACCAAGACGCACGTTGTCGTTCTCGTACGCTGCGTTTCATGACCCAAATCTTCTATTGTGGGCCTAGCTTGGGCCAGGTTTTCAACCTGTTCAGCGTTATTGCACCAAAAGGTAACTAGTTTCAGTAATAATAGTCCACCAGGTTACAATCCGGGCGGGCGTATATATTTTTTGTTTCACATTTTCTTTTAGAAATTTAATTTTTATATTTCTATTTTACAGTTTTGTTTATGTTTTTCTTTGTATAATATTTTTCTTAAATGATTAATATTTTTTTAGTGATTGTATTAAAATAGTTGGACCACAACATATATCAATAGATTGTGATGGTGTTTTAATATAATGTAAATTTTCTTTTTGCAAATTCAAAAGCTTGTTCGCAAATGTTTTGCAAAAGAAAAGTAAGGTACTGATTGTTTATGACTTTAGAAACTTTGACTGTTTTCAAAAATTGGTTGTTAAAATTTTGACTGCTAAATAATAATTGCGGGCTTCAAAAATATTAAAAACCAGAAATTGTGGCTTTAAAAAAACAATTTAAGTGCAAAATCAGTTATTATAGCTGTGAGATTTTTAAGGGAAGCTTTCAAGACTTTAGATAGGCTAAAGCCTGATTGGAAAAAAAAATACTATAAAATTCTTTTTTGACATCAAAAGAGAACTTTATTAAGTAGCTAAAAGTTCCAAGCAAGCTTCATGATCTAGCCATATGGGCGCCTTGTCACCAGTGAAACAAAAGTCTGTCATTCAAGATCATCATCATGCCTTTGCAAGGCAGTCCGCACGGACATTCTCAGAACGGCGAATAAAACTTATAGAGAAGAATGAAAACTCTGAGCACAATAAGTCAATCTCGTCTAGTTCAGGCCCAAGTGAAAGCCACTCATGCGGCGCTCTAGTTGAGACGTATCAGTTGTTGGTAGTCTGACTCGAAGCTCACTTCGTTAACATCAAACTTTCATGTTTCTTGCATTGCCCAACACAAGCCTTCTGCTTCAGCGTGTAGTGGCGAGGCTGTCCGGTTACATCTTTTCACTCCGATCAGTCTTAGTTGGTTATCTTCGAGAAGAACAAATCCAAGCCTGTTCCTTCTTCCTTGTCTTTCCAGGATGCATCAACTTGACATATTTATTTACAGACAGGGAGTTGCTCTGCTTGTCTCGTACGTCCCTCCTCTGAATATGTTGTTTCCTCCACAATATGAGCAATACGCCATGATTTTGCTTCCCTCCTTGCAAGCTGGAGCGTATCAACTGGCGAGATATTTTTGATTTGTGTCGACGCGTTAGCTACATGTCTGAGAAGAGTGTTCAAATTCGTGTAGATTAAAGAACACATGAATACCCCCAGAGCTTATGGTATTGATGACAGTGCCCATCATTGTACGGCCGGTGGACATTCGAAAAGGATATCTGGATATGGTTGATAGTTTCTGTTCCGCACCGCATCTCTGGCACATTGTGTCATTCTCACAATGTATTTTCTTCATTTTTCTTGCTGATGCGACAAAACCTGAGAGACCACACCCGAAATAAAATGGTTTATCTCCGTGGGCATTTAAGCTTCTAGATCGCTTTTAGAATTAAGTGAAAGCTTATAAAGCCTAACCCAAATTGAAACCTATGTCTTTTGTATTTATAAAAATAAAAGTATGTCAAATGAACAAAAAATATTATTTACAAAGTTTGACACTACAGGGTCCAGAGTTATTTACAAAGTTTGACATTACATGTTTTACAAAACTACTGATGCATTAATGTATATTTAGCCATTTAGGGAAGGTTTACTTTTGATTGGTTGTCCTAGAAAATTTGGTAACAAATATGCTAATTGTTAATTTGGAATCTAACACTTAAAGAATCCTACACCTAGCTAACTAATTATTTTCGACTTAGTTAAACGTGGACTCTGCACTAGAATCATAGGGATATAATGTTCATCACTCCTCTTACATCCTATTCCTGGTTCAACTATATATTACTGTGTTCCTATGATCCTATCTCACTTAGATTCACAAAATTATATTTGACGCCATTAGAGCATCTCCCAGAGCAACCTTAAAACTTCAAATATAAAGTTTTATGTACTCCAAGAACAACCTCCAAACCTTATATTTGAGGTTTCATATTTTTTTGGTCTTTGTACTTTTATGTCTTTTTAATAGTCTTAATAACTTTCTTGTTTATTATTTTGGTCCATATAATTTTATTTTATTTATATGTTTTATATATATTTTCATAAAATCAACTTTTACATATAATAGTTTATCACGGTAATAATAATGCTGAAATAGTTATATATTCTTGGAAAATGATTTTGTTTGTAATATTTTTTATTTATATGTAATTTGCTATTACAGTGTAATACTTTATTCATAAATATTTTATAACATTTTGTTGTATATTTTTAGTTGTTATAAAAGTCTTGTCCTTTTATTTGATTTTGTCGATGTTAAGGATTAAAATGTAAAAATCTAAAAATTTTAAAGTTAATTTTAAGGTTATTATTAGAAAAGATCACCTTGAAACCTCAAATATAAGGTTCATCAAACCTCAAATATAAGGTTGCTCTCGGAGATGCTCTTATTAAATCATATATGGTGCATATTATATATGTGAACTCACTATATAGGCTTAGAGTTATAAACTAATAAGACTTACTAAGGCCATGTATATCAAGGGTTTTAAGCCCAAGTTCACACACATACCAAGAAAAAAACAATAAAATAGTGTGTCTGCAATGAATCGAAGTCGGGGGAAGTTTTCGTGGTGAACCGGTTCGTCACTTTTGTGTGGACCCCACGACACGTGGCGGCCCACAATTGTTTTTTTTTTTTTTTTTTTTTAATAAATCCAACCGAAAAAAATAAAAAAAATTAATAAAAAAATATTTTTACAAACTTTCTCAGCGGTTCGCTGATGGGCTTGCCCTAAGTACTTCATCCGTGACAGCCATTTCTGCCACTAGAAAGGCAAGTGGGATGGTACATGCAAGTAGGTGGCCATGACGTCATGTGGCGGCGCATTTCATTCTTTTGAAAACTATAATAAAACGCATATGCAAAATAAATACTATATATGATGTATATAAAGAGGAGAAAAAATCATTAGAACATCAATTTTATCATTGCACGGAATTACAATTTCTATTATGATTAAGGAAGAACGGCCTTAAATAATTGCTGAGGAAAAAAATTCTAAGGATATGTTTTGTGGCCACCGGATCATGTAGCATCAAATCAATTTTTTTCATTATATAAAGTAAATGATGTATTATAAGGAAAAACTAGAATATATCGCCGTCAATAAGTATAGAACTCAGCCAACTCCTCGACGGATCCTCTTTGGCAATCACCATCGTCGTCGTTGTGATCGGAGCAACTGTTTTTGAGCATCCATAGTAAGTGCTCGAACAGTACGACTTCACAAGCTACTAAGACTGCCTTTTGATCGTGACGTTCTTCCATGAATCTCGATGAACGATCAAGTAGTTCTTGGAAAAGTGGATGGTCGATGACGCGGGAATTAAGCATGTAAGGTCGTCGTGACTTCCCAACGTAAACCAGTCGAAGATCATCGCACTTTGAGGCCTCGGTGGCGACCGCGGAAGTGGTTGAGTGGTGGTTCTTCGTGAAGGAAGGCCATTTCTTTATGACCGACTTGAGCTTTGTTAGTTTCCCGAATTTAGCCATCAGTAAAGTATAACCCTTTTGATTTTGAACAATACTGGGGGTTTTTAAAACAAAACAAAAACTTTAAATATAACTAATAATATTGGAGTTTTTCTTATAATTTAGGGTAGGTTTTCTGTATGTGTATGTTTATCAAGAATCTGTCTTGAGGATGATAAAGATGTGAGAACGAAGGAATGTGTTCGTTCGTATTTATAATGAAGACAGAGAAAGAGATAAAGAAAGGTGAACAGCTAGTAAAGATAAGGGTACAGAATCCGTAAACTAGTGTCTCGTTGCTATGTCCAGACCTCCTTATATATTATATATTGATATGAATATATGTGCATGAATGCATGTTGATATGTGCATACGTGTGTGTATGAGTTGTACAATCTCTTGGGGGTAGTTTGTTGACTAATGAACGGATACAGGGTAATATATGGTTTTCTAGATAAAGATCACACCATGTCCATGATGTTGAAATAACATATTTGTATGATTATAACCATATAATATTTTTAAATGTACTCATGCATATACGATCTAGAAGTACACCTGGCGAGAAATAATATGGAATACAACAAATAACTAAGTTGCAAAAAAGAAAAACAAATAACCAAGTTGTTGATGGTCACAAACACAACTTAGTTATTTGTTTTTTTTTAAGCAAGCTTACTTTCGTTTTATAAAGCAAATTCGAAAACTGAAATCACAAATGTATATTAATCCGAAAATAGTATATTAATCCGGTGGGACTTCATGGGAGAAAACCTTCTGCAGCTGTCGTCGTGGAACACAAATAGTGGAAGTGAAGCTGATAATTGAAGGAGTTTAGATAACTTAAAATAATGTCAAACTTTATTTTTAGTATATATATAAATAGCTTACGCCAAGAGAAATCAAACAATTAAAAACAATCCCGAACATCACAACAAATTCATTGCCTAATTAAGTAATACTGATGATTAGTACTAGTAAAATCATTCAAATGATTTATTTTTAAAAGCAATCTTTAATTAAAATGAGGTCAACGCAAATGATATTTGGTTATGTACTTTTACTCTGTCATTAATTCAATGTAAAGCAACTAAATAGTTCTTCATAAAGTTAAAAGTATAATATCATATGTAAAAATGGTAACTTATAACTTTTGAATCTAGATTACTAATATGGCCTTTGATCTTCGTAAGCAATGGATATGAATAGGTAACGAGGACGACCAGGTTCATGTTTACAATTCTTAAACTTACTAGTATTAGTTTAGAGAAAGTTATTAAAAAAGTTTCAAAGAGAGAGTTATTAAAAAAACACGACCCTGGTCCTCCTAATATAACAGCAAGTCTATTGATTAAGAGCTTTTATTGTATTGATAAATCCAGCCCCATCCAACTGAAATTTTAATAGTAGAAAAATAATTGCATTTTTCATCTATTTTGTAAAAGATCAGACAGCTTTTGGTTTTGGTGGCCAGACAAATTGTCAGCCGACATTACTAAAAGAAAAAAAAATAGAATAAAATACTCTGAACAAACAAGTTGGTTGCAAGGCGAATAAGCCAGTTGGTATGTTGTTGTTGTTCTTAAAGAATACGTTACAGACACTTATGTCAATAAAGTAAACTTCTCCTTACTCTCTAGTTTAAAATACCCTTAACCCAAAAAAAAAATAATGCTTCACAAATGTCGAATGTCAAACCTTTTACATCATGACGCGGCATGCCTAAGACGTTGCTGTTCCTTAGCTCTTGCGACATAGATACAACAATCTGGTTCAAAAGAGATACCAGTGTCACTTTCGCATATGATATGCTTGGTTTGTTGGTAATTCTTTTGAATACAACGCGACATGGGTCTACGAATTTATTCTAACTCTCAAACGAAAGTTAGGCGGAATAGGAACTGCAATATGGTGTGCTGCTTCCAAATTTTAATCACAGAATTCATTGTGGTTCAGCCATTGGGCCGCAACAATTTACTAGAAAACTTAAACCAAACCAAACCCTCTATACACCAAAAACAAACAAAATCAAATTTTGTGAGTGATGAAAAAAAACAGAGAGAAAGAAATCAACCTTGGTAGGAAAAAAAAGAAGAAATACAAGAAGCCGGGGGCCTTTACAAAGCTGAGCCTGGTATTTACAAAATATGTGGCTATTATTCTGTGCTTTTCCTGTTATCTTGCCTGTCCAACCCTGCCTTACGTGATAAGTAACCTGTGTTAACTTCCCGTGCAAGCCACAAGTTTCATCTTGGAACCCTTGACAATGATGATTTCTCGTGTAGAACCCACTGAGTGAATTCATTTGAGTATCCATCGACTAAAGGATATTCAATGAAACGTCCTGGTTGATTCGAACTGCTATGAAACTATCAAGATGGGAAAAAAAACCGGACCGGGTCAGTTTGTTTGGCAAAGCTTACAAGTAACTTGAATAATTAAAAGTGATATGGTGATGAAGGACTATATTACCTCAAGAATGTTCGTATCAGTTGTAGAAGTGATGGATTCGTCCATGTCCGTGAACATGTTATCTGACGACACAGAGCTGCACAAAACATAAGATCATTAATTTACCAGTATTATATAGAATAGATATATCTCAGTTCCTTAGAACAAGGTTAATCAGTTTGCAAAGTGCTCCTTCTAATGACCACAGATGTGTAAGGGATGAATAATAATATTTTACCTGCAAACTTCAAACATTTCATCTGCATGAGTGAATCTAGCATTGTACGAGTGTGAAAAACCAGGTACATCATCCAGCCCGAGAAAATCAGACATAGAGCTACTCCCATGTAACATTTGTCTTGAACCTGTTCGTCTCAAATGATCTTCATTGCCAATAGCCGAGTGGAAGCTGGAGATGTATATCAAAAGAGGAAGAAGAATCAGAAGGGAGTAACAAACAAGTGATTGCAATAAGTAAAATAGAAGAGACTCTGATGAACAACCTTGGAGAATCTGGTTCAGCTTCAACGAATCCAGATTCTGAAGTTGTTTCCCAAATAACACCGTTTAACCCTTCACGTGAAGGCTCTGGATTTTCGAGTGTCGGCTCCTCCAAGTTCAGTTCACCCAATAAGAGAAGGTTATCGGAAAAGGATCTTGAAATCTTTGGCCTGTTGTGTATTGAAACATATCTCAGTCTTTTGCAGTTATAAGTCAACTTATATAGAGTGCTGGTTTGGTCAACAAGGTACCTCAGGTTTTCGATGTCTAGGTTAGAACTAGTTCTTCGAGTGTTGCGCTGGTCAGTACCCAACTCCCACTGGGCTTGCCTTCCCAAGTGAGGCCCGGATTTCCCCAAGAACCTGTCAAGAGAAATATTTTTATAAGACCAGAGAAACACATAGCAAATTTTTTTCTTTCAAAACAGATGAAAAAGGTTTTTTATAGCTTACACATTGATGGCGTTCTGCTTTTCGCCATCCTGATAAGCGTTGTTGTAGTGACGACGCACAGCTGTGATGATGTCCCGGTGTTTCATCATCATGTTCCACTCACCTCTCAGGGCACTGAACATCTGTTAAACCATATTTTTTTCTAAAGTTGTTACACATAGTTCAACAACAACAGCTCAAGACTAATAGAAAAAAATGTGTTGGAGATCAAAAATCACCTTGGTGTGTGCTTCCGAGCCAGCATACTGAATTGCAATTGCATCACCCGCGTTTTCGTAGACTTCCATCAGTTTCTTTGCCACGGGGTTGTCCTTATCGACGATAGGAGGTCCTGTGATACCCAATGTACGCAGCTGCTGGTTAAGAGCTACCAATCCGTGGGAGTACTGAGCAACATTAGTACGATCCAAACAGTCTACGCAGTTTGTTCTCAAGACCCCACTTTGAAGCTTATGTATATCCGCCTTCAAAGCTTCATTTTCTTGAATAGTTTCCTCTTCATCTTGATTCAGAATAGGGTTACTGGAGCATTGCAACATTAGTATTACGATTTATATAAGACTGGAGAAAAGGTCACAAATACTTCACTCGCAGGATGCATATAGCATTACCAAACTTACTTGAGAAATGAGTCGTTAATAACGACTTCAGCTCCAATGCCTAAAGGAGCTTCACAGAAAAATAAGTCAATCAAGTCCAGTGCTTTCTTCCCAAGGACACATAACTGCTCGAATGCACCATCAACTCCGCTGCATTAGACAAGGAAAAAACCGGGTAAGATTTATTACACCAACCCACCACTTTCTTCTGAATTACTGAAGGAGAACCTTTTGAAGTGTTTGTTTAGATCAAAATGGATTGCTTTCAAACGGTCCTCCTTCTTTGTGCCTCTGTTGATAGACCAGATTGCCTTTCCAAACTCTGCCCTTAGGATGCTTTCTCGATGCTTTTTATCACCTGTCTGATAAAGAGCTACACACTCAATATTCCAGCAATCCAAGAAAAGGGAAGAACCAGTGTATAAAATTTGACTTGTCCTAGTAATTTTAGAAAGCCTACTTTTAGAAGATTCATGATGATTATCCTCTTCCCATATCTCTTTCTCAGATTCTCAAAGTGGAGTCGAGTAGCCACGTAATCCCCATCATTATTGTTCACTGTAACCATCGGTAGAAGAGAGAAACATAAGCGTCAAGAACAATGTAAGAGGTAAAGTAAGGATCCTTGTTTTTTTTTAAAATGTAAATGAGTCTTACATATTATGTCGGGTTGTGGATTGAACACAGATGTCTCCTGGGACCAGAATAGGGGTATGGAGCCTCGAACCTGCACAACTGATGTAATAGGGATTTTCTTTCCCTCTAGAACCTCTTTGGAAACAATCTGCTCTATCTCAACTTCATTGGCTACGCTGCCTTGCTCATTTACACCACGCCTTAAATATCTGCACATTAACAGAGAGCGGAGGCAAGGATTGTTAGTCCATGAGACAAAAAAAACAGAGATAAAAGAACATATTGTAAGTAATGTGCTATCAATTTATACAAGTACCTTGTACCAGCATAACGGCGTGAACGCCGAGCAATGACAGTCAAAACAAATTCTTCATAAGATACTGAACATTTAACCTGTACAAGAGAAAATTAGCAGTAGAGATTATGTTAAATTAACAAAAGTTCAGATTAAACCAATCATAAATGCATGCATTTTATGGGTGTTACCTGTTCAAAGAATCCGTATACAAGTGCAACTGTCCATACGGTATTCTTAAGGATCCCTCTGATCCCGCGTGTTAAATATTCGTTCCACACGAACATGTTGTTGTCGTGAACTTTTCCTTTCTCGGTGTTGCAGATGTTCTTCTGGAGGGAATACATGAGGTGATACGTGTAGCTAAAGTAGAAGTTCTTGCTAAGATCCACCATGTTGAAGAGCTTCCTGTACCTATAATACGAGAGGTGGTGGAAACATGTCAGATATGTGTTCTAGTAAGTAAGTTTACACAAGAGTTATTTTTCTTTCATATGACTAACATAACCATTACAAGAAGTAACGACTTAAGTACCTGCGCTCGGCTGTAGAACCAGACACTCTAGTCTCATTGGAAGGATATGGAACCATCATCATTTGACTCTCTGCTACACCGTAAACAGTATGGCCGCAGATCTCTCCCACTTTCTTTCTTCTTCTAATCACAATCATGTAATAAGGCCCCAAGAATTTAACAAACCCTGCACCCAGAGAATCATTATGGCTCCATCCATAAGCTTCAAAACACCACACAAACACTGAGAGATAAAAAAAATAAGACAATGCTTTGAGACAAACGTACCAATGATTCCATAGCAAGTAGTCTCTGCTCTAAGCCCACCATACTCCTGGTTCCCTCGACTGATCCATTTTTTAAGCTGGACAATTTCTTCATGTGTGTACCTTGTAGGATCTTCGAATAAATTAAGCTCGTTCGGGTCCGTTCGATCAATCTTAAGAATCCTCCAAAAGGTCTTCTTCTCGTCTCTCCCAATCAAGTAAAAATTCTGCAAAAAAAAAAAAAAATCAGTTAATTCACAAACATCAAAACCAAAATGTAATCATAGATTGCTTCTCACTATTAAATCTTTATATTATTATAGGAAAACTTAGGACCAAAGAGACTATATTATGTCAAGCTAAAGACTCATGCCTTGCACTACAAATCATACGAAACCACAAAGCAAAAACATAAAAAAAGTTAAAAGACACTTTTATCAAACATAAACCGGACCGTTATTAAATGCAAACCGGAAAATAATGCTGTTATGTCTTAACAGAATAAAAAAAAAATCCAATTAAACCATAAATGTATCAACGTAATTTATCGGTAGATCAGTTGACGGTACAAGATCACATTGGTGCGAATCAATCGTAAATTAAAAGAGGCTAATAACAATGATTGAGATATTTTTTTTTTGTACCGTGCGAGTACTGTAGAGCTTGAGTTTGTGAAGAACAGGCAAGTCAATCAGTTCGCGCCTCGGGTTCTCCCGAGGCTCTGATCCCATCAGACCAGATTAAAATTTGGAATTCCGAAACCTGAAGATAGCTCGGAGCCGGTTTGACCCCGATCTCGAACCGGTCGATACAGAGAAACAGAAACGAGATGTATATATATATAGAGGGTGAAGGAAGATAAATCGGATTGAATTTCTCAGAAATTTTGGGGGAAGAAGATAAGGACGAAGAAGAAGATTGGAGGAAGAGTGGAGCCGTCGAGGATGTGACCAGGTCCGAGAGGGAGAGGAGAGAAGAGAAGACCTGTTTTTTTTTTTAAATGGTAAAAAAACTTCTTTTATTTTCTCTGTTACCTTTTCGGCGCTAAATGGACTATATTTATAGCCTCTACGATACGTTGCCGTTTTGTAGTCAATTGTTGTATGATAAAAGGTCAACCTTTTGCTTCTTTTTAATTTTCTCCCTCTCGAGTACATATAATTATTTAGTAAAAAAAACATTTGAAAAGTATTTTTACTTTTTTATATAACTAGGTATTACTACGTTTTCACATTTTCTTTGTCAAATATTTAAACATATTAGAAAGACAATCTCCTTTTGCTTTCTTTTAGTCAGCGTGTGAATATATTTTCACCGAAACTTCCGAGTGAATATTTTTAAGTTTCAACCGGATGAAATGATTGTAAAATAATTGATCTCAATTAGTGTACCCACGCCTTTTTAACGATGGAATGTCGTAAAGGTGCACGCTAAACACATGGAGGGAGACTTGGGTCTACATAACATCCATTAAATATCATTCACGATAATGATTTTTACTTTGCGAGCAGATCTGCTTACGAGTTTTATATTTTTTTTAACTGCTTACGAGTTGTATATATCTAACGTTTTGCAAATGATACTATTCTTTGTTTATAAATGTTAATCAATATGGTCCATCTTGCGTTCCAAATTTCGACTAATTTAATAAAATGAGTGTAAACAGGCCATTTATAAATGATATATTGGTGTCTAGCTATGCTAGTTTATAAATGTCAGCTTATGATGATTTGGGTTACATAATGAACTGCAAATACATTTTTACACCCATAAAAAGACCTGCAAATGCATGTTACAAACGGTTAGATATTTGGAATATTATTATCTATGATTATTACTTAAAACACAATTTGAACACGCAATGGCCGACCCATTCGTTGTTTAGAATAACCAGAGTCCTCTTAATGATGGACATGTGTTATTGTATAACGATAGATTATTGTTTATACGCGATCGCGATTAGTCTTATGTTTTTTAATACTACAAACCAAACGACTTGGCTATATGTAAACAATTCCTTCATTCCATGCTTGTTATATACTATATACTATTAGAATATATTCATCAAATTACTTGTCTGATAAGTTCAAACTCTTTTCAAATATTATTCTTTTTTTTTATTTATGATCCGGGATATCTGGTGGATCGAGACCCAACTAACTAATCTCTGGATGTTTAACCATGGACACTAGTTAGACACGGTTGCTCGCAAGGAAAATTAAATATCTAAATCGTTTGATCACATGTTAGACGACACTAGCTAGACACGGTTGTTCGCAAGGGAAATTAGATACCTAAATCGTCTGACCACATGTTAGGATAATCTGATCGTTAGGAACATGTAATACCACTAAGGTGTGGTTAATATTATTTGTTAACGACAGAATTTGTAAGAAATCTACCAAACAAAACTCTTACCTAATGAACTAGTATTGCAAATGTTATTAATATCAAGTTTCCTGTAATAAACTTGAAAAATAACGTCACTTGTGTATAAAATATACAAATTCAAACCAAGTACATGACATGATGGCCGACCGATGATAGCTTCGCATTGACTTAATCCTCTCAAACATCCATAAACAATTTCGTAAACCATGTCAATTGGCACGAATATAACTCAACGAAGACTTAAAAATGGAAATATGAAGTCAATATTTACATGACTAAAGTAATTTTCGCGTTAAAAAATGGAAAAATAAACGAAGAACTAATTATCATATAAACCTTGATTCATTCTACAATCATATTCATATTAGAATTGATAAAATGAAAAGCAAAATTATCATTCAAAAACAATTTAACTGTATAAATCCACCGTGGGATATTTTTTCCAGTTTTAACAGTTTTCACTTGTTTTAAACACACAAACCACATGTTGGTCGGTTTTGGTCTGGTACACCTTCATCGAAGTCCGGTTAAGTAACCCTTTGAATACATCCTCTGCTTTTCTTCTCCCTGCATATTGATCCAATGATCCATTATCAACTTTATCAAGCTCTCCCATCCCACTCCTGATAGAACTCCTTAAGAAACTCTTCCATGAACTCGTGCCTTTTCTCTGCCCTCCTTTTACCCGCCTGATAATTTTTTTTCAGCGCCACATTCAAATCCCATATCGAAACAAATTTTCAAGTTGTAGTATAGTATAGTTTTCTAGTTAACCTCACCTCGGTTTTCATCAGCTTCTTCAGCTTGAGGAGTTTCTCATGGAAGTGGTTAATAGTCGTTTGCTCCTCTTTCTTCATGTACTGCTCTTTGGTTAACTCTGTCCGGGGCTTGATCTCAGGGTCATGAAGCACTCTGTTCCTGCTTCCACCAAATGTAAAGCAACGAGCAATTCCTAAAACATAAAGAGGTCAAAAACGAGCAAATTTCTAAAACAGAGCAGACATTTAGGCAATGCCATATTAGAAAGCTCTTTAAACTGTCGAGAAGCAAAGTAAAGACAAGAGAAGCATTCTAACCTATGGCACCAATTGCGTCAAGGCGATCAGCATCTTGAACGACACCAAATTCTGGAAGAGATTCGCAGAGTGCTTGCCCTGATAATTCGTCTTTGAAACCTGGAAACAATACACTTTTTTTCTGTTCATAAATTTAGACACGACAGACAGAATGCTTTTCTACAAATTCTTAAGCTTAATCGCAGTGAAAACTAAAGCGAGTTACTATGAGAAAAAGTTGGAGGAGGAAACTAACCCATTCCATTGATGATCTTCAGTATTTTCACCTTCTTGGCTTCTTCTACACCCTCCTCATCCAGGAAATTCTCAACAAGTTTAGCTTCCGAAGGGTCTCTAAGTTCCGGTTAAAATATTATTTTTGTTGGCCATTAAGCAGCAATATCAGAGGCAGAAAAAAAGTATTTATCGTTCATAGTAGAGCCCAATTAATCATAGGGTGAGCAAACCGGGCAAGGGATTTCTCATTAGCTTCATCTAATGGCATCCACTGAAGTATTAACAAAGAGATGGTATCTAGTCGTAAGGTTACCAAGTAGAAATCCCTAGAAACAAACTTCCAAGTGTACTGATCACCCGTCACGGTTAAATCAAAGGAGGAAGTCTAAAATGCAGGGAATTTCGAGAAAGTAAGCATTATTTAATCTTGGGGGTACTATGATCAAGAGTGGTGCAAGGGATGTTAGTCTACTAAGGGGGTTCAAAAGAAAAGCTCTAGAGATCGATAAAGTAGACAATAGAGAAACAAACCTTATGTACTTGTAATCACCTGATAAAGAGATACACACACACACATTACGTTTAGATTAATATGTTGGAATATAAACAAAACATGAATTAAAAGAAAGGAAAAAAAAGATGCCAAAAGGGAAGGAAGTACCTATATCGTGGAGAAGAGCTGCAAGCTCCACCTGCAAAGATCAACAGAAATGTTTCAACAAAACATTGAAACATCTTCACATTCGGCCTCACTGAACTAAAAAAAGTACCAAATGAGAGGGTTTGAGAGGATTTTAGGGCTCACAATTTCCATGGAGTCGGAGTTGGAAGAGAGACCTTCCTCGCGAGCAATGGAGAGAGCTAGGTCTCTTACCCTCCACACGTGCGAGGCATCATGAGAAGCATCGTTTCCCTTCATCGCCTTCTCCACCAGCTCCTCCGCCTTCCTCATCGTCGTAGCCGCTGCCATTTTCCTCTCAGCTGTGAAGTTCTCGGCGACGATGACCATCCGTTAATATATGTTAAGGTTCTTTTACCTTTGTACCCTTTAAAAAAGGTCTACTGTTAGTTTTCTTTTTTTTTTTCTTAAAAAAAACGAACCGGTATATGCTTCTCTCTAATAACAGTTGGTTGTTCTCCATGTCGTCAACCATTTCTCTCTTTCTAATTACTATCAACTATGGATGATTCATATACAAGTGTCAAGTGAGACAATATCCTGCCAATGCCATTCACTCAAATTTTAGCAGATAAACTGGCATTAAAAGATAGGGCGGCTTTTAGTTTCCAAAGGCGTGTTCATTGCAAACTGAACATGCTTATTTTGTTAGCTGCGCTCCATTGCTGCATTCAGTCACCAGGTGCGAACATAATTATGAGATTTTCGTAAGCGAACCATACATCTCTTTTGTTCCGGTTGCAAATCATTCTCTACTTCCTTAACAACCACCAAGAAAACAATTGTATGAAAACGAAACTTTCGATATATTGAAACGCATGCGATAGTTTAATTGTCTACAAGAAAACTCTTCTCAATAGAAATTTTATGGTAGTTTATCACTATCAGCAAAATATAAAAGAGCAACACAAAAGCTGAAGGACAAGATGCTCTAACATCTTAAACACAAATGTCTGACGGAAAAAAGAAACCGCATGGGTCGTTCTTCCTTGTTATTATTACTCCAGATTGATCTTAATCTTAGTTGCGGAACTCATCCATGAAGCTCTTGTGGAACTCAGTCAGACGGTTCACGATTGCCGGAATCTTATCTTCTTGAGGAAGGATCGTCAACCTGAAATGCCATGTTCCCGGTACCTAACGCCAATCCCACAAAACACACACACACACACACACGAGATTAACAACAGTTTAAGTGAGGTTTTTGTATTGGAGAAAAAAAAACTTTGTCAGAGATTTCATCAAACCTGTCTAAATCCAGAACCAGGGACTACGACAATCCCAGTAGCGTTTAGGAGGCGTTTGCAGTAGAAAGTGTCCGGTGCTGTCTTTGCAGCTTCTGCAGCTGCGATCGCCTTTTGTGGAAGTTTAATGCAAGGGAACAGATACATAGCTCCCTCTGCTCTATTGCACGTGATACCCTCCAACTTCTTCAGACCTTCTTCAAGGGTCTATACACAGTGAACTCAAACATATTAAGAGTCAAGACCAGAAGAAAGAACATGATTGCTACTATTAGTTCTCTGTGAATGGGCTAACCTTTGCACGTCTTGCCATAGACGAGAGAATCCCCTCTTTCTCTGCCATGTATGACTCGTATGACTCGTCACCAGGCTGATCAAATTTAATAAGAAGTTGCTAAAGTTTCTAGAAACGGATCTTTAACTAAAGCATAGCTGATGAAGTGATGTAGATGTTTTATACCTTGGGTGGGCTCATGACGAGACTGGCAAGAATCTGACCAGAGATGTTGGAGCAAAGATTCACAGAAGCCACTTTGTATATCTGTTCTCTTACATCAGAAGTGAAACCAGTAACCTCCATGTAACCTCCTCTCTTCCCACACTCTCCATAGTATCCTATTCCAAAGAATGAGAATCCGGTTTAGATAAAGCTTGTCAATGGACTAAGACATTAGTTTTTTTTTTCTTAAATCAAACCTTTGGAGATGGACTGGAATGAGACTAAGCAGATATCCTTCTCACCGTAGCCCATAGACCGGGCTACCTTCTTGAAAGAGTGGAACTTTTTGTCAGGGACGTAAACGTTTTCCTGATAAACCTCATCAGCTAAAAGAACCAAGCCCTCTTTCTTACAGAAATCAACAATGTCACGCTGGTTTTCTTCTGAAAGAACCTTTTAACCACAAAAAAAATACATCAGGCCAACAAAATTCAGACAAAACTGTAAAAGCTCTGGGAACGGAATAGATATGTAGTTTAGAGTGTTGAAGATCAAACATTACCTGTCCTGTTGGGTTACCAGGGTTAATGACCGCCAAGGCTCTCACAGTGATGCCCTTTGACTTAGCATCCTCCAGTTGCTTCTTCAGCTCTGATATTTCAAGACCCCATCCTGATGCTTCGTCAAGGTAGTACGGAACCTTACCAGAAGAAGATGACAACATAAGAAAGAAAAAGAGAAACGAGGCTTCAGTCACTATAGTAGGTACAAGGAACAAACCAGACTTCCACCGTGAAGGGCAATTGAAGCTGAGTACAATGGGTACTGAGGAATAGGGCAAAGGATTCCATCTTTCTCAGAACTGATAAGAAGTTGCATCATCATATGAACCTAGAAACGAGAAGGAACATTACTGTCACCATTTAAAACAACTTGTTCTCTTAAATTCCATGAGTTGTAGGGAAAGTTTTGATGATCCTTACCCCAGGGCTTGCACCATCTGTCATGAAAATATCATTGGGATCAGCAGGGAAGCCATCACGGGCTTCGATTCCAGCAGCAATTGCATCACGTAGTCCCTTGATACCCTGAGACAAAACAGATGTGTAAGAGAGGGAATCATTCACAGAGAGAGAAGGATAAGTGGTGTTTGAGATAGACAACGCCACAAACCTGGCTGTGACTGTAGGCACCGGTAGCTTTCCCGGGAATCTGGTCAAGAATCTTCCAAGCCCGGGCAATAGAATCAGCGCTGATAAACATTGAAACATCCATTGTTAAACAAAAACTTAAAACACCAGAAGGAAAACGACTCAGAGGATTAATTGTAGCAGAGGTTAGAGCATATAAAACCGATTTTTTTGGTACCTAAACAAAGCATGTGTTTCATCACGGTCCAACAAAGCTGTGTGGGAACACAAAGCAAGAACCTGAGACATGGATGACAGAAGTTTAACTAATGAGTAACATATGGTGAACAAAGCAGAACAATTAAATCTCAATTATTTACCTCCCTGAAGAATGTTATAGCCTGTTGGCCAAGAGATTGAGGATTTCCGATATTACAGTAGATAATCTGCCAAAAGCGGTGAAACTTGCAAGTCAGAATCAACCTAATGACACTAAAAGGACCACACACGGATTATAATGTACCTCATCAAAAGGATAAGCATCCTTGTTAGTCTTCAGATCATCCTGCAACTTCTGTAAAGTGGAAGAAGAAAGCAAAATGAGCAAAAGCAGTATCAACAATAGAAGAATACAATATAGGATCAAGGATGGTTGATTTACCTGAGCAATGTTGACAATTTCACCACGGACAGCATACTCACATTTCAGAACCTGAGACAACCCAAGGAAAAGACAACAGTCACTAAAGCTTTTGACCCAAAAAGAAAATACAGTCACTAGAGCTACGCAGAACTGTTCCCTGAGAAACTATTCAGTAAGATTGGAGTGAAAAAGGGGAAACATAATCATATAATAATCACACAAGGATATCGAATCTAGCAAAGATCAGATGAATACAGAAAGGCAGGCAGATACTTTATAATATCCACAAAAAGCAGAAGAACACAAGGACTAAAAAAAATCACATCTTTATGTGTGTGTGTACAGACAAAAGGATAACTTAAAAGTATAATAATACACAAGAGAGACAAATCCATCAATTGTCAATGATCAATCACTAAGCAGTTGCTCAATAAACAATAGATCGTGCACCTAGCAATCTGAAGCTAAACGTTACTCCCAGACATATCAAACTAATGATCAAAGAAGACAAAAGCGAGAGAATCACAATACATTGGGGTTGATGGAGTCAAGAGTGACTGGGAGAGAGGACGATGAATCAGAGCCAGGCATGTCGGAAAAGAAGCGCGATGAAGAAACAGGAGTAGGATCGGAAGCAGGAGGATGAACAAGTGAGAGAAGGCGTAGGTTATTGGGATGAAGAGGTTGATGAGAACGACGACGTGTCTGATCTATAAGATTTTTGGCTTGGCCAATCACGAATCTCCGCATCTGTGTGGTCTGCTTTTATAATACTTGCTCCCCAATCTAAATTAGAGATTAGTGGTTTTTGTCTCGAACACGAAACTTACCAGTTCCTGTTTCGTCTCTTTCCTTTTCACACTGATTTTGACATTTTTTTAGGCGTCCCCCGATTTGGAATTTATGGAATTTTGCATTTATTTTCTACGGATATTTTATTCAGAGATCCTTTTCACCGGAAAAAAATATTTATTCTATTTATTTGTTTCCTTCTTTTTCTCTTTCGGTTTTGTTAAGGTCAAATAATATTAATTAACCGATTTAATGAGATCTGAATCGTGGATTCAGACAAAACCATGTGTTTAGGTTCCGAAATCAGCGACTGCGACGCTGTTAATTAGACAGATCTCGTTAACTAAAAGTGGTGTTAGGCCATACTATAGGCCCGGATTATGGCTAGGTCTCCCTTCTGGCCCAATATGTTCTCTTACGTGATTGTAGTTTTTGTAGGGGAAAATAAGGGTTGGTTCGTTTCAGTGTGTTTAAAATCGGATTGACCAGATGGTTGGACCGGATATGACCATAAACCGATTATATAACCAGGTTAGATCTAATAACTGTTCTGGTTTGACCATGAACTGGTCAATTAACCAGATTACATCTCAAAATTATTAAACTTATATAAACCATCAATCTTATTATATAAAGCTTGGTTTTCAAAGTTACTAATTAACTCGATCATGACATATATCAATAAATTTTTAAGATTGTGACATGTGTCAAAAATATGATGTAATTATATTTTGTTTTGGATCTAAAAGAGATCTAAAAAATAAAAAAATCCTATTACAAAATAATTTTAAAGTTCTTTTTAAAATTTTTAAAAAGGAAATACCTTTAAATAATCTTTTACATTATATATTGTTAAAAATATTTCATAATAATTTTCTTTTTTTTTGATAAATCTAAAAAAAAAATTAAAAAAAGATCTTGAAAGTAAATTTTCTTTGTTTCTTTTTAAATTGTGACATTTGTAAAAAAATATGGTACAATTATCTTTTGATATATAAAGGATATATAGAAAAGTGAAATTTTTGTTACAAAAATAGTCCTTTACAGTTATTTTCAAAATTTTAGAAAATAAAATTACTATTACATAGTCTTTTACAAATATACATCTTATTATATAAAGCTTTATTTTTCAAAGTTGCTAATTAACATGATCATGACATTTGAAAATTTTATATTTAAGATTATGACATTTGTTAATATATCTTATAATTTATAATATAAATAATAAAATATTAACAAAAAGATGTACAAAGTTATAAATAATATTTCTAGTACATTTCCATTTTTAAATCCTAAGAAAAGATAGTTGCAAAATATAAGATGATAGTAAATTTCCTTTTAATATTCTGACATGTGTTAAAATATATAATGATTAAAAATACATATACTAATATATAAGATAATTAAAACGACTTTTAAAAACAAAATAATTTTCCATTTTTTAAATCCTAAACAAAAGATAATTACAAAATATTACTTTTAATTTTGTGACATGTGTTAAAATATATAATGATTTAAAATATATATACTAATATATAAGATAATAAAGGCGACTTTTATAAAAAAAATTAAAACATATTTAATAGTAATATGAATTTAAAATGATTTAGTAGTAATTTAAAAGAAAATTTCCTTTTTATAATATCATAAACAAAAAAGATCTGACAACAGTTTATTTAATACAAATTTTATTTTCTAAAATTGTAAATGAAGATATAACTGTAAAAATTTATATTGATTTTGGTTCTTCAGAATTGCTAGTTAATATGAATAAAAAATATATATCGAATATTATTTAATTGATAAAAAATTATGATAAAATTATATATTGATAACAATTTCTTTTTCCTGAAATTGTAAAGATAAGATAACTATAATATGTTATGTGACATTTTTTATTTTTCTAAAATTTTAAACAAAAATATAAAAGAGTATTATATTTTATTTTATTTTCAATTATAAATAAAAGGAAAATGTCTTTAAAAATTACAACTAAATCATTTTTAAATTTTATTTTTAACTATTATATAAATTTTAAAATTAATTTTTAATAAAATTCGTTTCATTATCTTATATATTAGTATATATATTTTTAATCATTATATATTTTAACACATGTCATAATATTAAAATGAAAATTACTATCGAATAGTATTGAGATTTTAAAATAGTTTTCCCTTTCAAAATATCCTAGAAAAATATTTTTTTTAAAAAAATATTCAATAAAACACTAACTTAATAAATAAGAATGTGTATAATATTGGCATTATTCGATTGTTGTATTTAACTTTCGTTTCTTTTTACTTTTCATTCAGTTTCTTATTTTGAGTTGTATTGAAGTAAAGTGTTTAGGTATAATATATTCCTTACAAAGTTTATAATATTTATCTATACACCATGATTATAAAATATAAATGTGAAAATGATTTTTTAATTATAAAATAAATATCACACAAAGTATACGAAAAATTCATAAAACTATAATATTATTTATTATTTTATATTTTTAATTAAATTAAAACATCAAACAAAACCTGTTGCAACACAACAGACTCATATCTTCTATAAACATAGAACTGGTTTTATTATATTTACTAACATTATTTTAAAATTTATAAGTCATCCATATAAACATAAAACTAGTTATATTTATAATGTTTTATGTTTAAAATTTATGTATTTAATTATGTATTATATTTACTAACATTATTTTTAAATTTATATATTAAATTAAATTATTAAATCAGGTTTAATCCGGTCGAACCATATATTTCCGGTTCCAGCTTCCCTTCCATATTTAAAAACTCTGGTTCTTTTTTAATCAAACTTACATTATTATCTTTCTCCTTTTTTTTCTATGTAGGGTTGCAGCTAAGTTCGGTTTCAAGGTTTTATTTTCAGCCTGTATGACTTTTAGGTTTCAGTTACAGTTGAGTTGTTGCCAATGATTTTAGCATTTTGCTATTAAATCATTGGCGATATATCCATGCGTGTATATTGTAATGAAGAGGTTTTGATGAGTATATATATACAAGCTACTTCCGTATGTTGTAGCTTTTAGTGTGAACTAATCAGTGGAAATCATGATCATGACAGGAGGCGAAACAAATTAGCATATAGACGTTTCTTTTATGCATTTGGTTGGAGAAAATCAAAACTTCCCAAAGAACACCTTTCGTTCTGACAAATGTGAGGATGCCTTAAGGTGATCATATGTATATTTCACGGTTTAAGCAGCACCGAGAACAACATCCTAAGGCTGAAGATAAACTTCTCGAACGCAATAAAAACACAAAACAGGAAGAGAATAAGTAAGTCTTTCCTTTCCAATGAAACTAGTGGGAGGAAGCAGAACACAGAGAGGTTGATATAATTTGAAGATACCACTAAAGCTAGTGGGGAATTTTTATAGTCTATTTCCTTGATCCATAAGCTTGAATGCCTCAAAATTAAAGGTTGAGTTCATATATTACAAGTCGTTTACATAGTTTTACCAACAAAAAAAAGTAGTTTACATAGTTACCTATCCTACAAAAAAAAAACATGTAAGATCTAAGAAGGAAAAGAAAAGAACAGAAAAAGGAAAAATAACTGAAAAAAATTAAGGTTTCTTGCCGGTGTGATCTGTTGTTTCCTATGATCTATTGGTTACTTTCTTCAACAACTATTGGTGGATCACATTTGATACAAAAAGAGAAACAATCGTGATGTCAATTAGACCTAAGACCCATGTATGAAAAACAAAGCTTGATTATTGTGAATTGTTTCTTCTTTACTTGTTCTGTATAGGGTTTGAGCCACTCCTCGGGACTCTTCTTCGGAGGCTATCATTTTCTCCTACAGGCGGTTTTGCTCCCTTCATGTCCATGCTTGTATTAAAATCCCTCATTGCTTGACTAGAATTTGTCATCCTTAACAGAGAACGTCCCTCTACGCTGAACTTGCTGCTGAAGAAAGCTAGAAGAAGTAACAGAACCAGAGCCACTGACAAGTATCTCTTCATTGCGGACTTTTCTTCTTATAGTGTAGTAGTACCCTAGGAATCTTAAAAGCTCTTTAAGTTGTTTTTTTTGTTATGTTCTGTTTATTGAGAACTGAAACGTGGATAGAGATGGGAGTTAAGAGAAAGTGAGTGGGACGAGAGACTTCTGTAGTTTAGTGCTTTATAGAATAAGATATTTGTGTTGGAACACATAGTATCGGGGGATCTGATCACGTGATCTTACTTTGACCGCTGCCATACCTATACTTATCTTAATCTTAATCATTTACTGCTGCTGATATTCTATAAATTCATATTTTAGAGAAAAAGGATTCACATATACACATTACCGAACTCATGTAAAAAATTGGAGAGATGATGGTCATGTGACTGGAGCACGTGATTTCTGGCTACTGTTATTGGGGAACTCAAAAGAGGCTGAAATTGAACTTTGTTTAAATTTTATATGTTATCTTCTTAAAAAACTTCTAAAGACATAAGTAAGTCCAATTTTCATAACTAAATGGTTTGCAGGTGAACAGCTGTTTTGTCGCTCTACTAATTACTACTTTAATTTTATGCAAATTTGTATTTTAATTTAAGAACTAGATTTTGATCCGCCTTTCAGAGGGCATGTATATTTTTGTTTTTAATTTAACTTTATAGCAATTCAGTTTTTATATTTGTATCTTTAGTCATATTTGTTTTTTTTTTGTAATCGTATTTGTGTATACTAATATTAATAAGAAATTTTGATAATTGTATTGAATTTGTGATGTTGCATAACTATACATTTATATCCAATTTTTGTTTAAATCAGATCCGGATCTGTAGTTGAAATGATAAACCCAACAATCTGGTTTGTAATTTGGTTGTATTTTAGAAAAAAAAATATTTAATAATCAAATATAACTCAAAACCGGTTACCAGTTGAACTACTGGTTGAACCAATACATAATTTTTAATTATAACACATATGATTTTTAGTTGTATTATTAGAATCTGTTTGTATTCTAATTAAGAAGTTAGACTTTTTATTTTGTATAAAATAAGATTATACAATCTTGTGGATCATGAAACAATTAACAAAGTTAATTGTTGTGATTTAGCATTAGTTTATTTTGTAATCAATTATCTATTATAATATTATGTTTTTAATATTTAGATTATTTTAGATTTAAAATTTAATTTTCTTATTCACATTAGAAATTAATAATACTTAAATATTTTCAGTTTAGGATATAACTCGTAAACTGAAATTTTATACTGTTAATTTAGGATATAACTCGTAAACACATAAGATGTTGCTAGATTTTGATCCGCACTTTCAAAACGCGGGATTATTTTCGAAATATTTCAAAAATTATTTGATATAAATATGTATTCTTCTACGTTTAGATTTATACATGAAACATTATATTGAGTATTTCAAAATCCGACCCGACCCACTGTTAAATTGACAAATTGTGTGGTCTCGTATGTAGTTCAGTTTAGTTTTCAAAAGAAAAATATTATTTAAATATCCTATAAAACCCGTAAAATAACTAAAACATGGGATTTGGCTATCGGTTGAACTGACAGATGACCCAATATGAAATTCGATTTGACTTAAATTATTATAGTCAAATTAAATTTTCATCTTGTTGTAAGGGTAATAGATCAATATTCGAGAAGATGCATACTAAAAATGAAATATATTTGAGCATCAATAATTTGTATATGTTTATTACAATTTAATGATTTATGTTTGTAAATATAATTTTTAATTTATTTAATTTACTTTTGTTGTTCACATGTTATTAGATTTTTTTTTGATGTTTTGTTTATGACTTATTTTAAATTTTAAATTTAATTTTATTATTTTCATTAGAAATGTAAATAGTTAGTAATTTTAATCTTTATATATATTTTTATTATATATATATATATATATATATTTATGTTTTACAACTAATTAAACTATTGATCCATACTCTCTTGCATAAATTAATGTTAATGTAATGTTTTATGATAATAATTGTGTTAGTATATTTGTTGAATTAGTTAATATTTGAAATATATTACATGTGTTTGAATAACCCGTAAAAATATATTCATAAATATACCAAGTAGCATATTTCATCATGTTTTAAATATTAATAGTATCGAACTAATTATATTTTTTTATATGTATATCTAATTTAATAAGAATTATATTTTTATGTATTTAGTGAGGGTTCTGAAGAAATTATTTTTTTTGCATTTGGAATAATATATAGTTGTATACGAATTAATAGACATATATAATTATTTATTACATTAATAAATAAAATACAATTTATTTTTACTGAAATTTCGTATTTATATAAATTAAAATTTATTAATTAATAAAATACTAGATTAGTTAGTAGTTCCTTAATTTAGGTATGATGTATATTTAATCGCAATTAAATTAGATATATGAATTAAAATAATAAGGAATATAAGTTATATATATGAAGTGAAATTTCGTATTTATGTAAATTAATTTTATTAGTTTAAAAAAAATAATATATTAGTCAGTTAGTTCTTTAATTTTAGGTATGATGTATATTTAATTAAAATTAAATCAGATAAATGAATATATAAATAAAAATAATAAGGAAGATAATTAAATTACACTCCTTCCATTTCAATATAGATGATGTTTTGGAGGAAATATTTTGTTTCAATTTAGATGAAGTTTTGATGTTTTAAGATTAATTTTAACTTTTTACAGTATTTTTTTATAATTGATTAGCTGATTATAAAATTTTATTTTTAAAATACATTTTTAGAAATATATAATTCTTTTAACCTTTATGCAATAAGATCAGACATAAGTGTTATGAAACAGATAGAGTATATATGAATATATGAAGAAAAATAATAGGAATCTAGACTTTTTTGAAGGTGTAAAAGTAGTCTAGAATAAATATTATTTATGTTTTAATAGTATTGAAGTAAACGAACCGAAAAAAATGATTCGAAGAACGAATACATATTCTCGAGATGACCAAGTAGATCCTCCAAGTGGAGAATAAAGAAATAGAGAAAAGTTCGTTACGCAAATTTTGTTTTGATTAAACAATCTATATCTATCTATACTATATTAAAAAGGATTGAGGAAGGCTTTTGAGAGTGTCCACGTCCTCTTAAAAAATCGTCCAATTAGAGGACTTCATTTTGACACGTCAATTCTACATCTCCATCTACTCTTTGATCTTCCGTCTTCCCCAATCCCTAATCTGAAGAATGAAACATCTGTTTTCTTATTCATCATAGGCTTTAGATTAGGTCGTGTAACCTCTCTTTCTTTTCGTGACAAAAAAAAACCCTTTCTTTCTTTCCTTTTCAGTTCTTCTTCTCCGTTTCTACTCCTCTTCCAATCTACAAACGTTGTTCTTTTTTTGCTAAAATTTGGAATCTACAAACGTTGTTACCACAAAGCATCGATTCTCAGGTTACCCAGATGTGGTCACTTAGGATGCTCCAAGATGTCGTCGACGTTTATAAGAAGGGGCTTGACATGGATCCAAGCAACATATTGTTACAATCATGTTTGGCAGAGGCTCAAGTTTTTGGGTCGAATCCTCACACTGTCTCGGATCCATTTGGGGATGCTTTCCGATGGCTTGAGATGTCGAAGAACCTAACGACAGATTCTTCAGCGATAGGTTATTTTTAATGCAGTCTGATATCGTAAATATTTGGTAGGAGGTCCATGGACACCGTCAAAATCTCGAACTTTAACTGAAATACTATAAGGTGATGCAACCTTTTGGAATTTTGTTGAATGTTAATTTCATTACTTAGGCAGGTGAAGCCGTGGTGGATCAGGAGGATAAGATGGGTTCCCCTCCAAGGAAGGAGCCTGAGGTAGAGAAGGAACAAAAACCAGAGCATGAACCTGAGCTGGAGTTTTTAGAAGAAAAGGAGAGAAAGGGGAGGAAGCAGAAAGCTTTAAAGAAGATGAAATGGTTTGTGTATGTGATTTTATATTTGTCGATAAGAGTAATGTGTCCGATTTTTATTCTTGATCTTGCTTTCAGTAGATCTTATGATTTTTTCCCCTGAGCGATACTGAGTAAGCTCTATATATGTCTGCTTTACATTTTCGAAGTTATCTGATTTATTGATTGACTTTGTGATTTCTTTGGTTTTTCAAAGTAGTAGAATGCACTGCTCGAGTGTGTGAGAGTGGTGAAGGCCAAATAACAAGTTGAGGTCTGGAAAGAAGAAGTTTTACGAACCAAAAGTGCGTGTGAAGAAGCCATGGATGAACTTCAAGTAGTTACATGAGTTTATATGTGCCAGTAATGATGCGCCTACCATACTCCTTCAAATCTTGGTTGCCAAAAAGGTAAAAATATGACTTAAGGAAATTAAAAAAAAGTCAGGGGATAACTTTTTTTGTATATAAGACATAGATCTGAATGTGATCTGTGCAATATCAACTTTGATGTTTTCCGTCTCCACTAGGAGGTCCTGACAACATCCAAATCGCATCTCTTGCCATTGCCTTGAAACAAGTAGCCATTCCAGAGAACAAAGCTTGCATACAGCAGATGAAGAAAACACTCAAGTTTTAGCACTTGGCTCTGCTTAGAAGAAAATGCAGACTCGCAGGTGTTGTTGTGGGATCTCACTCCTTTGGGCTTAACTGGTACGAGAATTCACTCAACTTTACCTACCAGATTTTATAGTTTGTCTGATTTTTTATGTGTCTGATTTTCAGGGAAAGTCTACGAGAAGGTGTGTGAGATGTGCCATATATAACCTTAAACAATACTGATATATTTGATAACAATGGTACAATATCTCCCGGAGGTGTAACTGTGTAAGAATACATAAAGCTCACAGATTTTTATTGCATCATATTCATATTTATTATATATGGTTTCTTAACCTAAGCTTGCGGTTTTTTTTTTATCAACAGGGACACCGGCGACGACAACCCCAGGCCGTGTATAGTCTGATTTCGAGACAATATCGGACTTTCTGACGAAGGTAGCTCATATAACAAGTATTGTCCCGAGAAAACATGGCAAGCCACACAAGTAGTTTGTGAAGAGTCTATGCACAAACAAAGACATATGTGAGATTAGGAACCGAGTTGAAGCATTTGCTTTGCAATATGAGGTGCAAGCTTCTAGCTATCGTAGAGATATAGAAACTTCTCAACAAGTAGGCAAAGCAACCGGCGCTCCCGCGGTAAGTATTTCTGTACTATTATCTTAAGATTTCTCTTGTTCTGCTGTTTGACATAACTGAACCAAACAATATATGATTCTTCCATTGTCGTATTACACAGTTTGCAGAAGACTTCTGATTTTTTTTTAAGTTTTGGAGCCTATAACTCTTTACAATCATATCCAGTGAGCCAAATGGTTGCCTCTTCGGAGTTTCCAAGGTTCTACAAAAGTAAGAATTTTTCAAGGCATTGTTAGTGGTATCTTTCGTAGCTTCTTTCTTCATTCTCTTCGCTTCTTATGCAGCCATTTTGTATGTAGGTTTTAATATCCCATCAAACAGTGACTTAAATTCTGCTCTTTTGTTTTTTTCCTCTGTTTCAAACATTGGCTTTGGCTGGAGAGAGCAGAATCGGGAAACCAACAGCAATTGAGCTGCTGCGGAGTTTTACAATCCTGATGAGCTCCTCACTTTTGATGGATTTGAAAGTAATACCTTCAGCTGGAATGGCCAGCGCAGAAAACCCGGTCTGGTAAGCCAAGAACCGGCTCTGTTCAGTGAAACTATCAGAAAACATTGCTTATTCTTTAACCAATGTCGTATATGCAACTGATATACGTAACGTTCATGGCATCGTTAATGGACTACAACATGTATTTGAAAGGGCATCTGATCAGATGTGTAGTCATAATTTCTATATTCATACTAAACTGAAGATGTATTCACTATTTCAGGGCTATTATACAATGATGGGTGAAAGAGGAGTTCAATCATCAGGTGGTCATAGGTTGAGAGTGGCCATAGCCAGATAAAATTTTAACGACCTTACGGTGTTGCTGCTGAATGAAGCAACAATTGCTCTGATGCTTAGTCAGAGCGTGTGGTTCTTACAGTGGATATGATCATGGTTAACACATCGGTTATGAGCAATCAAGAACTCATGTATTTTTTTATTTAATTAACTAATGTATTTTTTGTCAACAATTAACTAATGTAATCATAGTGGTTAAGAATGGTATCAACGTGAGAAAGGAAGGCAAGAGACTTAGATTGATATAAAAAATGGAGGATTATTTTATCTGTAGATTACGGTTGGTAACCATGCATGTATCCTTCAAAGAATTTTGGTAATTTTAAGTAGACTGACGAACATAAGTTATTGGTAGATCATAAGTTAGCGGTTTGTATCAACGGCAGACAAAGAGAGAAATTCACCTACTCTAAAACCATAACAAAATATTAGTCAGTAGTAAATTTAACAGTTGTTTTAAGTTAAAAATAAATTTATCTTTCTTACAATTATTCATATGTAATTTATCATAAATATAAAAAAACAAATTTTGAGTTCTAACTATTTTAAATGTGTTGGGCAAAACTAAATAAATAAAATTATATTTTGGTGTAAATAAATAAAAGTATTTGTAACCTGTGTACCAATTTATATTTTATAATCGTTTATAACACACACATACATATATATATATATATATTTATATCAACCAATGTAAAATTAAAAAAAAAAAACATAATTTGAATTAGGAAAAATAATCTACTAGAACTGAAATTGATAAAAAAAACTATAATGCAGAAACACTAAACACACATACGCAACTAATCAAAATGTATGTACACATTTCCACCTAATTAGTAAACTAATATATTCAACTATTCAGGTAAGCTATTTGTAGTTCATTTTTTTATTCCTAATACACATCTATATCTAAACAATACGTCAAAGGGGTAGATGCATGTTTTATGGTCAAGGGTAGATGCATGTTTAATAATATACAGCTTTATTTTTCAAAATACAAAAATTATCCAGTCCAACCAGAGAGTTTATGTGAACAACCAGCTTCAACATTAGAACTTTGCGATTGTAAATCATCTTACACGATGTCTAAAACCTCTTCCAACATTTATTACATATTATATATATATATATATATATATATATATATATATATATATATATATATATATATATATATATATATATATATATATATATATATGGGAAATCGGCCAAAAAAACACTGAACTTTTCAGAAATTGCCAAAAGAAACCTCGACATATAGGCTAGCCAAACAAAACACAAACTTTTCATTGACTTTAGAATTAATTAACAATGTTTTAGTTGACTTACCAATTTAGCACGCCGTCAACAAATTTAACAGAAAAAAATAACATCGTTAAATATTGGTGTTAAGTGAAAATAAAATCATGTCAACCACTGGGTTCGATCCCAGGTTGTTTGGACCACAAAGCAAAGGGTTTTGCCACTAGGCTAGTGACACATTTAATGTAAGAACAAACACGTTTAGTTTTATTTAGTATTGATTTTGAATATAATAAATTATCTAAAAACTTAAAAAGATCTTTAAAATTTATAAAAACTGAAAATTAATTCCAAAAAAAGAAAATTTTTTATTTTTTCGGATTATAAAAAAAAATTGAAAAAAAAAATCGAAAAAAAATCCAAAAAGTTATAAATATTGAGAATCAGAAAACATATAATCAAAAACTACAAAAATAATTTATTATTATTTTTTATTTTTATTTTATTTTTCTATTTTTCTTTTAATAATTTGAAAAATGAAAAATTCTTTTTTTTTGGCATTTTTTCAGATTCAAAATTTTTTATAACTTTTTTTTTATTTTTTATTATTTATTTTCAAAATTTTTAATCCTAAAATGAAAATTTTCTTTTTTGGAATATGTTTTTAAAAATGAAAATTGTTGGAAGATTTTTGATTTTTTAAAAGAAAAATAAAATTTTATTTTTAATTTCAGTTTCAAAATTAATTTTATAAAAAAAAAATTCCTAAATTTTGGAATTTTAAAGAATTTTTAAATTTTTAGATAATTTTTTATATTCAAAATCAGTACCAAATAAAACTAAACGTGTTTGTTCTTACATTGAATGTGTCGTTAGCCTAGTGGTAAAACCCCTTGCCATGTGATCCGAACAACCTGGGTTCGAACCCTAATGTCTACCTATTTTAATTTTCAAATTGTGTAAAATGAAACGACGTCGTTTCACTTGACGGCAATAGTTAACATTGGGTTAACGTCGTCTTAACTCTCGTTTAACGGTGTGCTAATTTGGTCAGTCAATCGTAAGTTTCTTAATAATCTAAATAAGTCAACAAAAGTTCGGGATTTTATTGGTCATATAAGTGTACATGTTTCTTTTGGCAATTCTTGAAAAGTTCAGTGTTTTTTTTGGCCGATTTCCCATATATATATGTATATATATAATATGTTAGACAAGTAATAGATTTGACATTTTCTTCCTATACAGTACGCAAATTTTCTACTCCCAAAATTTTCATACTGATCAGAAAACATAATTGCATTGGTGTTCATTTAAGAAAATGGTTCGAAAGGAAAAAAAACTGACCAAGGAAGGTTTGCATAAAATGTAACTCTCTATTCACATATAAAGGATAGCTGAAAAAAAAGCAAACCAAACTATAAGAAAGGGGTAAATCATATATTTAAACCATTTCTGGATTGTACATGCCTAACAATCATTATGCTTGAAAAATCATATATTTAAACCATTTCTTACCAAATACTATATACAAAATAAGAAGTCCACGATTCTCTTTATAAACATTTCAGTCACTATTAAACATATAAGAAATCACACAATTCCCTCAACTACAAATAATTCTTTTATAAACTACTTCTTTAGTTGTTACACTGAATGTTATGAAACATCTATAATAAAGAGTTAAACTTATGATTTGGGACTTGAGATTTCTGTTTTAGATAGAGAACAATCTGATTTAGGTTATGTCAATCGTCATCTTCTTCTACTAAATTTATAAAAAAAAACTAAAATACATGTAAACAAAATTATTGGAGAAACTATTATAGGATACAATCCGCGCGTAGCGCGGAAAAATACCTAGTAATTATAGGATTTAAAAAAACGAAGCAGTGTGAATCTTTTGACTAAAAAGGTTTATTATTTATAAAAAAAAAGGCTGTTTTAAATTTTAATTTGTGGCTGTGAACATGTGTGGCTAAACAAATAACGAACCGGAATGAATTGTTTTAATACAATACCGGCAAAACGTGTGGGACAAATTGATGAATTTGGTTCGGTTTAGATAAACCAACACATGTTAGGCTGCTATTCTCTACCCGCAGAGGAGAAAGAGAAAGTAAAACAATAAACGAGACAGCGAAATCCTCCTCGACAAAATTCGATCGATCAAAGGTGCGCTTCATCATTTTCCCCCAATTTTAAAGATCTCCTGTTCCCTGCATTTGATTTCTCTTCTGTATTTTGCGTTTCTGGCCAATTGCAATTAGATCCTCTATCAAAATTGAGTTTTTTTTTTTCTTTTGTTTTGAGAATTTTGGGGGATTCCGAGGTATTTGATCTGAGAAATTGCAGTTGATTTTGATTATAATTGGTTAATTTCTGGGTTTGAGATGTTTTTTTTTTCTTTTCTCTTGAATTGGGGAATCGATCGAGTTTCCGTTTGATTTCAATTGAACGATTACCCAAAGCTCGTAGATTTTTGAGGGTTCTTATTAAAGCTTTCTCGTTGGTTACCAAAGTGTTGTTCTTTGATTCAATTTCCATCTGATCTTTGCATCTTCGATTAGGTCATGAGAGTATATATTCCCTATGTTTTAGATTCCTTACTGTATTCAAGATTGGGGCAACCATTAATGTTTTAAAGATTATGTTACTCTTTTCAAAGAATGCTTTTCATTTTCTAATTGATCTGAATAAGTGATTATCATTTTAACAGCAGCTGTAGTTGTTTCTCTTACTCCATAAGCTCTCATATAAGATGGCAGAAAAGGCTTGTATTAAACGTCTTCAAAAGGAATATAGAGCACTCTGCAAGGTACTACTAATACTACTCTCTTCTCTTGCCCCCTCTTTACTCTTTTGAGTTCTTTTGTTTGTTTATTGTTTATTTATGATATGTTCTGTTTTTGTGTACCTTCAGGAACCAGTCTCCCATGTTGTTGCTCGTCCTTCCCCTAATGACATTCTCGAGTGGCGTAAGCTTTTTCTCTCTTTTTTTTTTGGTCTATTGCAAGATTTTCTATGAAGGTGGCTTATTTAAACGACATATTTTGTACTTGGGAATATACAAGGGAAAAAAAACTATGAAACAATGGGTTACTATTATGAAGCTTGACCATATATTTTTTTTTTACTTTGTTAGTACCTTTGATCAGTTACTAACAAAGAGTTGAACTGTTGACGTTAATCTCACAGATTATGTGCTGGAAGGAAGTGATGGAACTCCTTTTGCTGGTGATAATCTTCTTTCTGAAGTTTCTTGTTAGTTTTGTCTTCAGCATCCGTTATGGGTATCTAATTTTGATACTCGAATTCTTTCTAACAGGTGGATTTTACTATGGAAAGATCAAGTTCCCTCCCGAGTATCCTTACAAGCCACCTGGAATTACGTATGTTCTTTTTATTCTTCAGAATTTAGTCTCAATACTATTCTTATCTCGGTTTGTAGTCCAGCGTCCAATGAACCACATCCTCTTTTTGTTTTGTTTTTGCTTCAGAATGACTACACCAAATGGTCGATTCATTACACAAAAGAAGATCTGTTTGTCTATGAGTGATTGTAAGCTCAGTGATCACTTTCTTATTTTTTGTTTCGTTGCAATTAAGTGTCTTAATATGTGATTAACTTTTCCTGACGTTTTCAGTTCATCCAGAAAGCTGGAATCCAATGTGGTCTGTATCAAGGTATAAATTCTCCTTTTTGACATGTACGATAATTTGCTTTGAGGAAGTTCATAGTTAACCATATCTTTTTCCGTGAATGCAGCATACTTACAGGGCTTCTCTCATTTATGGTAAGCTCATTCTAGGCTCTACAGTTTTTCTTTTTCAGATTATGGACAATCTAACTTTCTTATATTGTAATGGTGCCTACTAGTTTATTACTCTAACATGATAATAACTTTTATTCTGTTGTTGGGCTTTCTCAAACTGTTGTCCTTGTGGTGCAGATGGATACTAGTCCGACAACTGGGAGTGTGAACACTACTGTAGCTGAGAAACAACGGTTGGCTAAGTCATCTCTCGCTTTCAACTGTAAAACGTAAGTCCATCCCGCCATCAAAATTTTACAGACTTCTGAATACATTTGGAAACTAGATTTTGTCATTTGTATTCAGGATAGTCAAAAAGCTGAATAGAAAACGATATTATGAGTAAATCATAACACGAGCTTATGTGTGTGTGTGTGTTTCAGTTCTTAATCTGAATCCAATGTTTTCTTATATCGTTACAGCCCAGCATTCCGAAAGCTGTTTCCAGAGTATGTAGAGAAGTACAACCAGCAGCAACTAGCCGAGCAAACGCAGCAGACCGCACCAGAGTCTCCTCAAGAGAGCAATGCCAAAGCAGAGATAGAGAAAACAGTCGACACAACAAAAGAGGACTCAGATGGTGGCTTGAAGGAGAGGAGGAAGAACAAGAAGCAGGGATTGCCAGCGTGGATTATACTGTTGCTAGTGTCGGTTTTCGGGGTTGTAATGGCGCTGCCTCTTCTTCAACTGTGATTCTCTATGCAACAAAAACATAGAAATATGGATGTTGACTCTTGGGATAAAATCTCTCTCCTCTTTCTCTCTCTGCCCTTCAGTATCAAGAGTAGTCTTCTTTTGTCTAGTGCTCTTCTTCTGTGAACGTACTCAATTTAGCCCCCTTCTCGTGGTTTGTGCTTTTAAAGGCCATATACTACATAAGTTTGGAACTAATTTGTATAGTATATGGTTTGTTTGCATTTGATAAATAGAACCTTATGGTTTTCATGTGTATTTCGTCCAAAGAGCTCATGTGTGTCTTGATTCACAATCAAATATCTTCAATCTTTCTTCAGCACCTCCAGCTAAAAAGTCCTCTAGCATCTAGGAGATGTTTATTCAAGAACCTCCACCAATGGCAATACAACCTGCTAAAGAACCATTTTTGCCACTATGGAGTAAATATTAAAGAGGAAGCACACAGGTTATTCTGTTCTATAACTTTCTGGAGTTTCCAATATCTTTGTAAAAGCTGCACCTCTTTGTAAAAGCTGCACCATAGAGAACACTCTCATTTTCGTTGTTTATTTGATAAATTAGTTTTGAATAAAACATTGTTAAATTTTTGAATTTGTTTCCTTCAATTGATAAGAATGGTACAAGTTAAAAAAAAAAACAATTGATTAAATGAGGTACTGACTATTTGGCTTAGTCAACTATGGTATTGACAAGATCACAAGAAACCTGCTTCGTTTGGTGACTCTTGTCTGACTATTTCCCTTGGCCAGTTCTGGTATTGACGAGAAGTTTTCTTTTTCTTGTTCTTCATCTATGCTTGTTTCTTCTTACTATGTTAGATGAGGAAATGGGATCCAAAGTGAGACCAATAACCACAAAACCTTTACAACCTCTGAGTTCTCACATACATCTCTTCTGCCTCCTCTGTGTCCTTTTCCTATCTGCTCTCTTTCTTACACTTTCAGAAGCTGTCTGTAACCCGCAAGATCGAGAATCTCTCTTGTGGTTTTCCGGCAATATTTCTTCTTCTGTTTCTCCTTTGAATTGGAACCTGTCCATTGATTGTTGCTCCTGGGAAGGGATAACATGCGATGATACACCTGAGAGTCACGTCACCGCAGTTTCCTTGCCTCTTAGAGGACTCTCAGGAAACCTCAGTTCGTCTGTTCAGAACCTCCACCGTCTCTCTCATCTCGATCTCTCTCATAACCTCCTCTCAGGTCCTCTCCCACCAGGTTTCTTCTTGGCCCTTGATCACCTCTTGGTTCTTAATCTTAGTTACAATAACTTCAACGGTGAGTTGCCACTTGAACAAGCATTTGGTGATGGAAGCAGCATCAGGTTCTTCCCAATCCAGACCGTTGACTTGTCAAGCAATCTTCTCCAAGTAGAGATCCTCAATACTTCTATGTATCTCCTGGGAGCTTTCAGTTTAATCAGTTTCAATGTCAGCAATAACAGCTTCACTGGTCCAATCCCTTCCTTCATGTGCATGAGTTCACCTCAGCTCAGCGTATTGGACTTCTCTTATAATGATTTTGCTGGCCATATCTCCCCAGGATTAGGCACATGTTTAAACCTTAGTGTCCTAAGAGCAGGCTTCAACAATATCTCTGGTGAAATACCTGTTGAAATCTACAATCTCTCCGAGCTTGAGCAACTCTTTTTACCAGCCAATCAGCTAACTGGAAAGATTGATAACAACATCATCCGGCTCAAGAAACTAACGTTGCTTGAGCTTTACTTCAACCACCTAGAAGGAGAGATACCAAAGGACATAGGTCATCTTTCAAGCTTGCAAAGCCTCCAACTACATATTAATAACATCACTGGTACAGTTCCGCTTTCTCTTGCAAACTGTACTAAACTCGTCAAGTTGAACTTGAGGATCAACCGGCTGAGAGGAACCTTAACTGAGATAGAGTTTAGCCAGTTGCAGAGTCTTAGGATTCTAGATCTTGGGAACAATAGCTTCACTGGTGATCTCCCGGATAAGGTTTTCTCCTGCAAGTTTCTCACGGCGATCAGGTTTGCAGGCAACAAGCTAACGGGGCAGATATCTCATCAAGTAAAGGAACTTGAGTCCCTAACGTTCCTGGCTTTTTCAGACAACAGGTTAACAAACATTACAGGAGCTCTCAGCATTCTGCAGGGCTGCAGGAAACTGTCCACTCTAATCTTAGCTAAGAATTTTTATGATGAAACGTTTCCAAGCAACATAGACTTTGTTTCCTCATATGGATTCCCTAAACTCCAAATATTTGGCATCGGTGGATGTCGAATGAAAGGTGAAGTACCAGCTTGGTTGATCAAGTTGAAGAGCTTAGAACTCATGGACTTGTCAGAAAACCTACTTGTAGGGTCAATTCCTGGTTGGTTGGGAACTCTCCCCAACCTTTCCTACATAGCTCTCTCTAGTAACTTACTAACAGGAAAGGTGCCAAAAGAATTCTTTCACTTGAAGGCTCTCATGTCCCAAAAGACCTATGAGGAAACAGAAAAGAACTATCTACCGCTGCCTATTTTTATCAGTGCCGTTAATCAGCAATACAATCACATGTACAACTTCCCATCTGGAATTTACATGGAATGGAATAAGCTAACCGGGAGTATACCTGTCGAGGTCGGCCAGTTAAAGGCTCTTCATATCCTAGAGCTTGATGGCAATAATTTATCTGGCAGGATCCCAGAAGAACTGTCCAACCTCACAAACCTAGAGAGGCTGGGCCTGTCCAACAATAGTCTATCTGGTAGAATCCCTTCATCGTTGACGCTGCTAAATTTCATGTCCTATTTTAACGTGGCGAACAACAGTCTCCAAGGACAAATACCCACAGGAGGTCAGTTTGATACTTTTCCAAAATCATTCTTTGAAGGAAACCCATTATTGTGCGGTGGTGTACTGCAGACTTCCTGCACGGCTCCAACTCGGCCGCCTACTACAAGTACAACCACAGAAGATGATGAGTTAAAGAGAACACTTGTGATTGGGATGACCATTGGATACCTTTTTGGGTTTAGTTCGATTTTAGTGGTGCGTGTAAGGCAATCAATATGTGAAACTTATCATTAAGTTTTTTTTTATATCTGGGGTTAATGTAAACTACTACTCTAATAATGATGATACTATCAATGTGATACATGTTTATTCATTGTGATACATGTTATTTGGGAGAACCGAAGAAACAACATTTGCTTACACGATTACATTTACATATACAATACAACCATCTGACTATTACATCAAAGCATTTAATAACTAACTACAAAATATCCAGGCTGGCCGGGAAAATGTTAAAACTGACGCCGTGAGGTGCCTCTCCGGCGAAACATTGATAACCAAAAAAAACGAAGCAGCCCAAAGGCCTACTAGACGAATAAGCGATCGACGACATATATTATTATTTGAAAACATAACGTAACTATGGTTTAATCTTCGGGTAGGGTAACTTGTTAGTAATCGTCGTCGTAATCTAAGTATGATCGGAAGAGCATTGTAGCGCAGATGCGAATGATACAGAGACGAGCGTGTTGTTGTCTCATCAACGAGGTGCATTTGGAAGTGAAGCTGTTCCTGTTTTCCGAACTTGATTTTCTCCAAGCCATTGGTAATGATTTTGATTTAGACTTTCAAATGATATAAAAATATACGAATCATCCCCTTCATATATATACGGGTCTTGAAGAAAGCTTGTGTCCCTGAACTTGGTCTGGTTACAAAACCTGAGGGATTTTGCGCGTGAGGCAATCTCGCCGTACAACGATGGAGTAACCTACACGTTTTTTTTTAACTTTTATTAAATCGATACACAAGATTTTGTTTGAGGAACTAAAATCAAGAGTTAACTTCGGTTTCACGTTTCTCTTTTCTACTACTCTTTTGTAGTTTTCTGGACAAGTTTGTTTATGTTCAATGTATGTCAATGAGTTTACCAACGCAAAGAAGTTTCCAGGAAGATACGTCTATATTGGTTTCCTCTAAGCCAATGCTAATCCCCATAGATTATTACACAAGTTATCTTAATAAAACATAACTAATATCATATTTTATTTCGAGACTGTACCTAGTTCCTGACTCTGTTTTGTTCTTTTGGGAAAATAGTTAACAACATGCTTTACATGTTCTGCCATGTTTCTGAACAATTAATGTCCAGAATCAACAGTTCTACCTTCTCCTCTCTAAACTGAACTGGATTATTTTGTTTACTTCAAGGTGATGCAACAAAGTGATCAATATCTGCAGAATAAACAAAATATTGATGTCAGAATCTGAAAAAAAAGTGAATGAATGTTGGAAATATCAGTGAAGAGTGTGTGTATGGATGGATACAAACCTTTGCTGGATCTTTCTTCTTCTAGAGGAGTTTCTGATGTGATGGAAGAGGAAGAGAGGCTTGTTGATGATGCCCTAGCTTCGAAAATCATAGCCACAACTTCTCTCATGGTTGGTCTACTAGCTGGAGAGTTGCTGGTGCAGAACAGTGCAATCTTTAGGACCAGAGACATCTCATGAACCGTACTCTTATCTGTCCTATCCAGTCTTTCATCAAACATTTCAACTGTTGGAACCATGTTACGGATTGATCTTCTAACCCAATTGACTAGATCCCCTCCTTGCTCCAACGGTTGAACTGGTGGCTTTCCTGTTATCAGCTCCAAAAGCACAACTCCAAAGCTGTAGATATCGCATTTCTCTGTCACCTTCATCGTGTAAGCATATTCTGAAACACAACAAAACATAGAATCAGATATGTAGCATAAGCTTAGGCTTCGGTTCAGCCAAAATCTTGCTGACTTAGACCGAGTTTTTTTGGTTTAGTTCGATTTGGTATTCGGATAGTTCGGCTTTTAAATTTATTTTACCGAAACTAACCAAAATTTTGGTTTCAATTATAATTGGGTTAAAATTTGGCTAGATTGGGATAATTTCGGTTAGTTTGATTACTTTGGTTCAAAATGTTTGGTTAAACTCAGTTGGTTTCGTTCAAAAATCAAAACTATGATTAAACTTATTTTTTTGGGAAAATTGAGCTAGAAACCATATCGAATCGAAAACCAAATATTTTTTATAAACCTACCAAGTTAAACCGAACTAACCAAAAATTTCGGTTCAGTTCGACGAGTTCGGTTCAAAACGGCAGGCCTACATAAAGCTTGTGTGTGTGGAGAAAGAAACCTTTGATATGATACGCACCTGGAGCGATGTAGCCATACGAGCCAGCAACAGCCGACATGGACTTCGAATAAGAGAGATCAATCAACTTAGCCAGTCCAAAATCTCCCACATGAGCTTGTAGCATCTCATCAAGAAGAATGTTATTCGATTTAATATCACGGTGAACTATCTGAGGTCTGCAATCATGATGAAGGTAACAAAGACCCTCTGCAGCACCCAGTGCAATCCTATACCTTGCATTCCAATCCAACAAACAACTCTTCCCTCCTCGCTGAAGCTGCTCACCTAAGCTTCCCTTTGACATGTACTCATACAAGAGAAGATTCGAGTTCTGATGATAACAGAAACCATACAGCTTCACTATGTTCCTGTGCCTTATCTTCCCAAGCGTCGATATCTCAGCTCTGAAGCTGTTATCAGAGCTAGCTCCTTCTCCTCGAGAGTTCAGCTTCTTAACTGCTATCACTTCACCATCTGACATCTCAGCTTTGTAGACTGTTCCACACGCTCCTCTCCCTAAAACCACATCCTCAGAGAAGTTTCTAGTCGCGTCAACTAGTCCTTGGTATGTGAAACCTTCTTTAGGGAAGTAGTAGTAGCTGTCCATTACATCCGGTTTTGTTTCGTCCTCGAGAGCAACAAACTCTGGTTCTCTTCTCTTTATCACCAAACATATACTAATAAAAGCAAGAAAAGAAACAGAACCGATCACAACACATGCTATTGTCAAGATCTTTCGCTTTGAATCAGAATGTGTGACTAGTGATTCTTCGCAACGGATGCTTCTCTGAGGGTTACACAAACGTTTGTTTCCAGCAAAGTTCGATGAATCCATCCGTTGGAAGACAGCTGTGTCCGGTACCGTTCCCGCCAAGTTATTGTTTGAGATGTTGCAGATGAGGAGGCTCATGAGATTCCCAATCGATGCAGGGATGGCCCCTGATAGCTTGTTGTCGTTGAGGTAAAGTATCTCCAGCATCTGAAGGTTTCCTAAACTGTCTGGAATGGCGCCGGAGAGATTGTTGTGACTGATGTTGAGTGAGATTTGAAGAGAGGTTAGCTTACCTAGCTCCACAGGGATGTTTCCAGACAAGAGATTTCCACCTAGCTGTAACTCCATGAGCCTTGTGAGATCACCAAAGCTATGAGGGATCTCACCGGTTAATCTATTATCAGACAGCTTCAAAATCTCTAGATTCACTAACTGACCAAGCTCTTCAGCTATGTACCCTGAGAACTTGTTCCCACTAAGGTCAAGCCTCTGGATAGTGACACAACTCCCCAGCTCTCTAGGGATGTGACCTGTGAGCTGATTTGAGGAGATGTTGAAGCCAACAATCTTTGTGAGATTCCTAATCTCAGGAGGAATCTCACCGGTGAAGTTGTTGTTAGCTAGACGAAGTCTCTCCAAGCTCTTCAGCTTTCCCAAGTCTGCTGATATGTTCCCTGATAAAAAGTTTTGGTGAAGCTCTAATGCAGTAAGGTTCTGAAGATTAAACAACTCAAAGGGAAGGGTTCCTGTTAGCATGTTGTCTCCTAACATTAGCTTTGTCAGTGACTTGCAGGTTGTCAAATCACGAGGGATGTTTCCTGATAACTTGTTTGAACCAAGGCTCAGAAGTATCAGCTTCTGGAATCTGCAGAAGTGAGCAGGGATTGAACCAGAGAGGTTATTGGCAGACATGTCAAGAACAGAGAAGTTGCTGTAGAGACCAATGAGAGGAGGAATGGTTCCTTCAAGCTGGTTGTCAAAGAGTTGGAGATCCACAAGTGAAGTTAAGAACTGAAGCTCTTTTGGGATGGTACCGGTTAGTCTATTGATAGACAAGTCTAGCTTCTGCAACATTGCTAACTCTCCTAGCTCCCTAGGGATTGGACCTTGGAGATTGTTCTCAAAGAGATGAAGTAACTTGAGATTTAGAATCTGACCTAACTCTCTTGGGATGAAACCTGTTAGCTGATTCTCTGAGAAATCAATCTCAACTGCATCTGTCAAGTTACCTATCTCGCAAGGTATCTCTCCGGTTAACTGGTTAGTGTACAGATACAGCCTTTTCATCTTTGCTAGGTTACCAATCTCTCTAGGTATTGTTCCAGTGAAGTAGTTTTCGTGCAGCGCAAGTACCTCGAGGCTTGTGATGTTTCCTACTGAAGAAGGTATCTCTCCGGACAAACGGTTTTGCCAGAGTATCAAATCAGCGAGGTTGAGAAGAGTTTCAAGCTGCTTAGGAAGAGAACCCTCAAGAAGATTCTCTGCTAAGCCAAGTACCTTCAGGCTCACGCAACCGCTGATCTCAGACGGAATCACACCGGACAACATGTTCCGTCCTGCCCTGATCACCCTGAGCTGTCTCAACTTCCCTATGGAAGAAGGGATAACACCCGTGAGGTTGTTGCTGTAGATCTCAAGCTCCTGGAGCGAACTCAAGCTGTCGATAAACCTAGGGATCGAACCGAAGAGATAGTTCTCGCATAGAGACAGCTTCTGAAGAGTGTTGATCATGGTGAGCTGGATCGGAATCACTCCATGGAGCCTGTTTGTGCAGAGATCTAGAACCTCTAGGCTTCTACAGAGAGATAGATCTCTAGGGATAGGACCAGAGATGAAGTTGATGGAGACATTCAAGTAACTTAAACCATGAAGCTTGCATATGAGAGGAGATAGTGTACCTGACAGATTCATCCCACTGAGATCAAGAGAAGTCACAGTTCTGAGACGGTTACACGAGACTCCGGTCCAGTTACAAGGGTTTGGATCTGAACCGTTCCAGCTGATAAGGTAGCCGTTGGAGTCGTTAAGAGAAGCTTTAAACTCCAGAAGAGCATGTCCTTCTTCGTTTAGTGATCTCACTAAGATAAAGGAGAAAGAACAGAGAATCAAGAAACATATGAAACCACTCATTTTTTTTAGCTTTTGTGAGAGAACAGAGTGATCTGCCTTAGCTTGTACGCATGTGGATAAATCTTGAAGAAACAAAAAGAATTAAGAAACATTAAGTTTGAAAATTTATGGAATGAGAAAGAGAGAAAAAGGACTGATCTTGATTGATCAAGAAAAGACAAATCTTGTAAAATGTAATAAGTCAACTCTGTTTTAATCCTCTTTGTCGACGACACCTCTTCCCTTTTCTCCGGTTCGGTTTACCATAATTTTCAGCAGAAAGTGGGCTCAAATCACGTGGTGGTGAGAAGCTAGGTTTGTACAGATCCATTGAATGAAAAAAACTTCTTGGATCCCTTATTTAGTGTTTCTCTGGGCTGTCAACACAGAGGATGATATCTTGTTTTAGTTGGGACGGTGAGGATTTGATGAAGACGACACGTGAAAAAAGGACGATTTTTTCAGGACAGTGATCTTTTAAAGCGTTTGATGTTTTTGCTTTTAATTTTTCTTTGGTGACGGGTGTGAAAGTGAAAGAGAAGTGTTGGAGTCTGTGAGCTCATGATGTTTATCGTTGACCGTTAATGCCGCACACGCATACAGACAACAAGTGGAAGTGTGGTTGCTGTCTTTTTCGCGCCCGTCTTGTTGTCTGTTAAATAGCCACTAAAGCTTTGTTCTTTGACACTTTTAGCCCTCTGCCGACTCACAAATACATAGTGCTGCATATAAGTCTGTAGTTCACATGAAATGAGATAAGTTTACCATGATAATTGGTACACTTACTATTTTGAGCATTATTGTATAAGAATTGATAGAAAATTGCCAATTCTTGTTTTTTTATATCCAGCTATATTGTCCTTTTAGAATTGAGATGACAAGGTTCAGGGTATCTCCCAATACATAACATGCATGATTATTAACTTGTTTGTATAATGTAATAGTAATACATACTTCCCATTCAACATAGGATCAACTTAATAATTTATTTTGATCATCTCTATTTATTAATGTGATGTGGTCCTTAGAAAAAATAAGTAATTTCCTTTCAACAAAATATTGTCACATTTTGTTTTTTTTTTTACCCCTACATTAATCAACTGAATGTAGAGAAACATTTACCATATACAACATGAGACCATACACACAATGTACCAACCAAACTGTTGTGTGACTCAACGCTGCACCATGTTTGCTTGAGCTTCTTTGTTGACTAAAATTACAGCTCAAACTCCAGCCTCTTCTATTGCAGCAGACATTGAAGCAGATGCTTCTTCTAGCGTTCTCCTCTTTTGAACCGCGTTAAAGGCCTCAATGGTGTCTCCTTCAACCCAATCGTCATAGTCATCCATGCCAATACCACATTCTAATCCAGCACTCACCTAAAACAACAATACAAGTTTATATTGACTGCGAACATATCTTTTAGCGTGTAAGATGGATGTTGGTGGTAGTAGGTAAACGTTTACCTCTTTCACATTTTCTTTGACACGTTTAAGGGAATCAAGGACACCGACATGGACAGTTTTACCCTTTCTGATCACTCTGATGCCACAATCTTTGACAAATTTGCCTTCATTCACCATGCATCCAGCCACACGACCGCTTCCACTGCTGAAAGTAGCTCGAACTTCTGCTGATCCTATTGGGATTTGTTCCTATCAATAACCACATGAATCTTCAGTTTCCAAAACTCCAAAAATGGCTCATCAACTGAGACTACAACCCACGTTTTATGATACATCATGTTGATCAATTCAGATAACAACAAAACGCTTCACAAGTGGAAATGAAATTGATGCTAACCTCAACAGACTCGAGAAGCCCTTCCATTGCGTTTCTTACATCGTCAATAAGCTCATAGATAACTCTGTATAGCCGGATTTCAACACCTTTGTTTTCTGCAGCTTTTTTAACAGAGCCAGATGCTTTGACATTGAATCCAAAAATGATGGCTTCACTCGCCGAAGCTAGATCAACATCACTGTTGCTCACATCCCCTGTAGCTTGTAGCAAAAACTTCAATGTCACGTTCTCTTGAGGAAGCACTTGCAGAGCTTGTCTGACAGCTTCAATGGATCCCTAGTATAAACATTGGTGATTTTTGCATCAGCATAAAAAAGAAAAAGACATAGGAAACCAAATTATTTTAAGAGGATGACTAAACCTAATGATGGAGCTGCTGGCTCTTTACCTGTACATCGACCTTCAAGATAATATTAAGCTGATGCAAATCTAAGCCTGCCATCCTTTTCGCTGATACAGCAGAAGCCAAAGATGAAAGCGTGACTTTTCCATCCCCAGCCTTTGCAGATATCCTTTCATCTCGTAGTGATACTGCACGTGCCTCTGCCATCTCACGCGCCACATCAAGGGAAGACACAATCTCAAACTCGTCACCAGCAATGGGTACATTGTTTAAACCAATCACCTGCAATTTCGTTAAATATCCTCACATAAGATTTCTAAATCAATCCATACATGAGACAAATGCATAGAATATTCCCAATAGTGTGTCCGTAATGACTTTTAACTTAAGGAAGATCATGAAACAACAAACCTGTACAGGTATGGAGGGTCCAGCTTCATCAACTCGTTCCCCGCTGTGATCAAATAAAGCTCGTACCTAAACACAGAAACAGATAAGGACCAAGGTAAGGTAAGTTCCTAGACATTTTACACCATCTGCATAGTGAGGAGAATATTGATTTTAGATAAACCTTTCCGAAAGCTTCTCCACAAACAACAACATCCCCTCTTTTCAAAGTGCCCTTCTGAACAATGAATGTGGCAAATGGTCCTTTTGCTTTATCAAGTCCAGCTTCAATAACAATGCCTTTGGCATTTCTGTGTGGATTTGCTTTCAACTCTTGCAGCTGAAATAACCAAAATACCGTCAGCACACAAATAAGCTAATGAGAAGCAACCGAGTGAGAAAACTGATCACATCAACTTAAGACTTTTTTTGTCTCTACCAAAAAAGAGGACGCAAAAATAAAATATCAAGCAAAATCAGGTGATAAATAAAAAAGTAACCTCTGCTACAAGCATGACAGTTTCCAACAGGTCATCGATATTCTCCCCTTTCAACGCACTGATCTGTTAAAGGCAAATATGGAGGCATGATATGAGACACCATGGAATACATAGAGCTAAGAGCCTGAAACATATATGCTATGAGAGTTTGTATTCAAACCTGAACCATTGGAACATCACCACCCCAATCTTCAGGCATCAAACCAATTGAAGAAAGCTCTTGCATCACTCTCTCTGGACTAGCTCCGTCTTTATCTATCTGGAACAGGAAAACGATTCAGAATGAGATAAATTACGTACAGACACGGTAAAGTAGAATAACCAAGCAGTACTTTGGTTAACAATCTTTACAAACTCCTAGATACAGAATAACGCAGGTGCAACATGGACCTATACCTTATTTATAGCTATGACTATAGGGACACCAGCAGCCTTTGCGTGAGCTATTGCTTCATTTGTTTGAGGGCGAATTCCATCATCAGCAGCAACCACAATGATTGCGATGTCAGTGACCCGCGCTCCACGAGCTCTCATTGCACCGAATGCCTAGATGAGCTCTCAAAAGTTAGATAAGCAAATTTATGGTATTCGTGAGATGAACTTGCAAGTGAAAGGATCTATCTACCTCGTGTCCAGGAGTATCAAGGAAAACGCATGACTGAACCTCTCCATCTACAGGAACTGACACCTTATATGCACCAATTCCTTGTGTAATCCCCCCTGCTTCTGAAGCTGCAACCTGGCAGATATCCAGAGAAGAGACATTAGCTGAAACCACTATCTAGTACTAGCCTTGAGAATAAGCGAATGAATAAACACAAAAGTATTTCAGAAAACAAAGTAGAAATGTAAACACGCATGCTAAAGGTGAGATGTACAATCAACACATTAATTGCTATCAGCTATGCTCTTGAAATAGTGAAAAAAAAATAAGAGGTCAATATAAAAATTTCTTGATAAACAAAAGACAAATAAATGTTATGCTGGATAACTAAACTCAGAGATAAAGAGGTTTCATACCTTGCTTTTTCTGATATAGTCCAGAAGGGTGGTCTGCAAAAGACATAAATTTAGAAAAGGCATTAGGACAAACCTGCTGCTTTAAAAGGACTCTGTATATCCGAGTAAGAAGCAAACTATGCTTACCTTTCCGTGATCGACATGACCCATTATGGTGATGACAGGAGGCCTGTCTTCCAAATTGTCCAAATCTTCTTCATCAAAAATTTCTTTTTTCTTTGCCATTTCTTCAACTTGAACTGAATCAGCATCAAGGACCTCAACATCATAATCTCTACAAATCATCCTCACCATCTCTCTGTCCAACGTCTGCACACCATCAGGCCTGATCCCTTTCGAGTACAGATACCCAAGGATGTCACCTTCACCAATGGCTAAGTTGTAAGCCAAATCCTCTATAGACATGCCTTCTTCCTCAACCTCTAAGATTTCAGCTTTAACAGGCGCTGCATCTCTTGCTGCCTGGAGTCTTGCAGCCTTCCTACTAGCTTTACTCCACTTCCTCCCTTTCCTACCTGACCCAGGGATAGAGACATTCAACTCCGATGCATCTTCGTCCGCATCGTCTTGAGCAGCCATTCTTCGCCTTGGATTAGCTGATGCGTTCCTCTTATTACGGTGCTCAACTCTGAACTTGCTAGAAGGAGGACCTTTCCCAGGCTTAGTAGGAGCTAACACAGCCTGAGAGGCCGCAGGATCAGCACTCTTTTTCTTGGTAGCAAACTTATCAACCAATATAGGCTTCCTTTCTTTACCTTTTGCGCTAGAAGAATCAACCTCTTCAGAAACTGGAGGCTTTGAGGCCATACCAACATCTTTCAAGATGGGACCTGATGGCTTTGACGACATACCAAGATCTTTCAAAATGGGTTTCTTTACAGGTGGTGGAGGAGGAGGAGCTACCATAGGCTTCCCTTGCAGCTGTGGCTGAGCTCTTAAAGGTGGTTGGGGTCTCAAAGGTGGTGGCCGAGGTGGTGACAGTTGACTTCCATCACCCTGCCTTCCCCTACTATCGATTTTGGGTTCTTGCTTAACAACTTTCTCCACAGCTGCAACAGCATCTCCCTTACGCCACACGCTCTTCATCGTCTTCGTCTTCCTTGTCCCTCCACTGGTAGCAAAAGCACCGTTTTTGGAGTCGCTACTGCTGGCACTACTAGGCTGCGACCGTTTAACAGCATCTTCTTTCTTAACCGGTTTTGGAATCTCTAAACTCTCAGCTTTATCCAACACTTCCCCCAGAGATTCAATAACCTTATTCCTCTCTTCCTCTCCATCAAACTTAACCCCGTTTGATAACTCCTTACTCCAAGGAGCAGAAGAACTCACCCCGGAACCACCTCTCTCTACTCTCGCCACAGGGGGTTTCAACACAGGTTTAGGAGCCTGCTTGAGGACAATCTCGCTGTCATCATCCCCTTTAAAAGAGTTAGAATCTATAGAGTTGCCGTTGGCCTCAGCGATGAAGTCAGTACTAGTACTAGTAGTAGCTGAAGACGAAACAGAAGAATATCTACACAACCATCTCTTACTTCCCCCCTTGACACTGCTTCTCCTTGAGAAAGAAACCCTCTTTACTAATGCATACGATCCATATGACAAACTAGTTCCAGAAATACTAGCACCAGCACCTCCTGGAGGACTAACCAGAGAAACCAACGACGGCACTGTGCCGACGAGTACCAGCATCGACGGCATCGAAATCAAACCACAGAACACGAAATGAAACAAAAGATTTTCACAATAATATCAGAACCTTTTATCTCATTCCAACGGATTTGAACCAAGAAAGCTAAGAAATTCAAAAAGAAATCGAAGAATTATAATCCGATATCAATAAGCTAATTTGGCAATTTGGATAGAGAGAAGAGATAAGTGAAGGAGGAAGGAAGAAGGAGAGGGATAACTTTGAAGTTGAGAGCTTGTGTGGGTGTGGCTGCTTCTATGCCTGGAATTTTTCGCGGATTTCCGATAAGGCCATTTTTTACAAAAACAAAAAAAACAAAAATTAAAAACCATAATAATTCTCTTTTTTTTTTTATCTCGACGACAAAAACAAAAGGCTTTATCAATGTTTTGTCCGAAAATTTTCTAGTCCACTAGATTTTCTGTGTGAAGCGAAAGAGTCGAAAACAAATGGGCTCAATAGAAAAGGCCCATTTATAATCGACCCGGGAAGAAAACACGTGGCGATATTGTAGCCGTGAGTACTACTGTGGGGTAACTTCGTCATTATCGATAAGAGAGCATTAAACAAAAGTAAATTCGATTAATAAATAACGTAGAGAGAGAGAGATCCTCGTGACTTTCTCTCTCTTGTCTCGACTGTGTTTTCGAAGAAGCTCGATTTCGAAGAACGAGAGAGAAAGGAGGATGAAGGAGGACGATGTGAGCTCGCGAAACGTAAACCCTAGGAGTAACCGGAACAGTGTAGCCTCGGCTTCTGCTTCCGCCTCCGCGACTCCCGTCGACAGTCTCCGCCGACGCGCTAGATCGCCTTCTCCTCCTCAGACTGCTGCCGCCAGGTAAAATTAATTCCTCAATTAGCGCAGATCGAGTTTCGAAAATGGGTAATTGTTGGGTGATTTCGATTTTTGATTAGCTTATTGAATCTAGGGTTTCGTTGTTTTTAGATTTGTGTATTGGCAATGATTTGAATCTTTAATCTTCAATTTCTCATTCATTAAAGCTTTGTTATTGGACAGTTCTGTGGGAGCATCTTCGCCTGCTGTTCCGGTGAACGCTGGCAGTGTGGATTGGACAGGGCACGGGCTTGGGCTTGGATCCTCGGGACGTTCGTGCAGGCCTTGGGATAGAGGGGATTTACTAAGACGCCTTGCCACTTTCAAGCCTTCTAATTGGCTCGGCAAACCCAAAGTATGACTCTTTGTTGTTCTCTCTTTTGCATTTCCATGTCCATACACCACCAAAAATCACATCTTTTTCAAAGAGGCATAATCTGTAGTGCTTATCCTCTACCAATTTGATGTTCAAATCTCATGAATGTAATGATGGATTTTTCTTTGGTCTGGATTCTGATAAAGTCGGCAGACGTCCACCTGTAGAGATTCTTTCTTGGTTCCAACAGTATATTTAATGTGCCTTTAAGTTGAAAAAGTCAAGCATAACAAGTCATGAAAATGATGCATTGCGTTACATGTAAACGGAAGTGAAAAAAAAATTAGGAAGAAAAGTTAAGTTGATTAATTTTGTGAAGTTATTTACGTTTTTTTTTTCTTTTTTTTTCTCTGTTTTCTATTGGTTTGGTCGTTTCTATCTCCTGTGATTTCTATTCCAATTTTCAATTGGTTGAAAGAAAGGTTGTTTGACTAAGATGTGTCTTGGCTTGATTTATTATTATTTGCAGACAGCTAGTTCTTTGGCTTGTGCTCAGAAAGGCTGGGTAAGTGTTGACCTGGACAAAATTCAATGCGAGTACTGTGGATCCAGTCTACATTACTCTCCTCCACAGCATCAGTTGAATCAGCCTCAAGGTCAATTTTTGTCGTTGTAACCGAACTTAACTTACTTTTTGCCACCAATTTTGATCAATAACCACGTTCTACCAATGTAAAAAGATCTTTTTTTTTGGTAATAGTCTATGTCGCTGTGATTTCTTTTTTCTTAAGCAAGAAAGATTATTAGACATGAGTTATGAAGCTTCGCTGTATATGCTGTTAACATTTGAGATTCATTGTTTATCTTTGATTACAGCTGATAGCATGGGAGAAGAATTCTCCAAGCAGCTTGATGACGCACATGAGAGCTCTTGTCCTTGGATAGGAAACTGTTGTCCTGAAAGCTTAGTTCAGTTTCCTCCAACTCCTCCATCAGCCTTGATTGGAGGTTACAAGGATCGTTGTGATGGGCTACTACAATTCTATTCTCTTCCCATCGTTTCGGTGTCTGCAATTGAGCAGATACGTGCTTCAAGACGACCTCAAATTGACCGCCTTTTGGCCAATGATGATCCCAGTTTCAGAATGGGTAATGTCTTAGCTGCAGAAACGTCCAAACAAGAGGCTCTCAGTAATTACTCTCGCGTAAGTACTCAGGAATATGTGCCTTTAAATTTCTGAAACTTCATGCTTATTAGACATAGACCATTGTGTTTCTAATTTGACTTTTATCTTGTAGGCTCAAAAGCTGATAAGCCTATGTGGATGGGAGCCTAGATGGCTTCCAAACATCCAAGATTGTGAAGAACACTCAGCCCAATCAGCTAGAAATGGGTGCCCTTCAGGCCCATCCCGAAATCAAAGTCGTTTTCAAGATCCTGGTCCAAGCAGGAAACAGTTATCTGCTTCATCCCGAAAAGCCTCCGGAAATTATGAAGTTTTGGGTCCAGAATATAAGTCAGAATCCAGATCACCTTTGCTGGATTGTAGCTTATGCGGTGTAACCATCAGAATTTGGGATTTCCTGACCACATCTCGGCCAGTTCCACTTGCGCCTATCAATTCCAATCTTCCTGAAACAAGCAAGAAAATGGCGCTGACACGTGGCACTAGTGCAACAAGTGGTATCAATGGATGGATTGGCATGGAACAGCAGCAAAACGAAGATGTTGACGAGGCTGAAACATCAGGTAAGAGGAGATTAGGATCAAACGCAGGTATAAGCTTCTATCAAACCGCAGCTGGTGCATCATCCTCGGCGCAGCTGAACATGTCTGTGACACGTGATAATTACCAATTTAGTGATAGAGGAAAGGAAGTTCTGCTAAGGCAGCCATCAGGAAGTGAGGTTGGTGATCGTGCTGCATCGTATGAGTCACGAGGGCCAAGTACTCGTAAGCGGAACCTGGAGGATGGTGGAAGCACGGCTGATAGGCCTTATCTACGGATACAGCATGCAGACAGTGTTGAAGGGACTGTTGTTGACCGTGATGGCGATGAGGTCAATGACGATTCAGCAGGGCCGTCAAAGCGTAGCCGAGGCTCTGAAGTGAATGAAACTTATCTTCCCTCTTATGGGAGAGAGTTATCAGTCGGTGGCCCAAGTCACTCAGTAGATGCTGAAAACGAGAGGGAAGTAAATAGAAGTGACCCGTTTAGTGAAGGAAACGAACAAGCTATGGCTTTCCCAGGTGCCAGAGACTCCGCACGTGCTTCCTCTGTCATTGCGATGGATACAGTCTGCCACAGTGACAATGATGATTCTATGGAAAGTGTGGAAAACCGTCCAGGGGATTTTGATGACGTAGATTATCCCCCTGCGGTCACAGCTCAAAGTGCCGATCCTTCTGAACTGAATTTCAGCAATCAAGCTCAGCAGAGTGCATGCTTCCTGCCAGCTCCTGTTCGGTCTAACGTTGAACCAGGCATTAGCAGCATAAATGACGGTGAGGAAGTAATGAACACAGAGACTGTCACAGCTCAGGGAAGAGATGGACCGAGCATAGGCGTTAGTGGGGGTAGTGTCGGAATGGGTGCAAGTCACGAGGCAGAGATCCACGGAGCTGACCTTTCAGTCCATAGGGGAGATAGCGTTGTTGGAGACATGGAGCCAGTTGCGGAAGTCATTGAAAATCTAGGACAGAGCGGTGAATTTGCACCAGACCAAGGCGTTACTGATGATTTTGTTCCTGAGGAAATGGAGCGGGAAGGTAGTAGGCTCGGGGATATTCAGGATAGGGTTTCTCAGTCCGTAGCAAGGGCGGACAGTGGCTCTAAAATTGTTGATTCATTGAAGGCTGAATCTGTTGAAAGCGGCGAGAAGATGAGCAACGTAAATGTGCTGATGAACGAAGATAGTGTTCACCCATCATTGTCTTGCAATGCGATTGTGTGTTCTGGTTTCGAAGCATCTAAAGAAGAAGTGACCCAGACTTGGAACGAGTCTCCGCTCAATGCTGGTGGCTTTGCACTCCCTGGATCAAGTTACACTGCTAATGACCAAGGTCTGTAGAAATTTATTTATTCCTTTTTAGTTTATTAAACCTTACTGATGCAAACTTCATCACTTTGAAAGAGAGTATAATATGATAAGTATATAAGCATATGCTGTTTCATTTTCAGGGCCTCCGAACGGAGATAGCAATGATGAAAATGTGGAGTTTGATCCAATAAAGTATCACAACTGTTACTGCCCTTGGGTAAATGAAAATGTGGCAGCTGCTGGATGTAGCAGCAACAGCTCGAGCTCTTCAAGTATCGCAGAGGCGCTTTGTGGATGGCAGTTAACTCTTGATGCCCTTGATTCGTTCCAGTCGCTCGAGAATGCTCAAATCCAGCCAATGGAATCAGAATCAGCTGCATCTCTCTGCAAGGTTTTGCAACAGTCCCTTCCCTTTCCTTTACCTAAAAAGATGATCTGGAAACTGACACTTGTTGGTTTCAAACTGTCTTGTATGTAGGATGATCACCGAACTCCTTCCCAGAAGCTCTTGAAACGCCACTCTTTCATCAGCAGGCATGGGAAAAAGTAAGAAATTTACTTGCAAAGGTACTATTGCGGAAAAAAAATCTCGATTTCAGAGGATATATATAAATAGACCAGTATGGTTTTACTGGTTAGGTTCTTTAGCTTGGGTTTTATCTCTTAGCAGTATAAATAAAATGAACTTTGCATAATCTCCCGGATCTGCAACCTGTGTTTTTAAAGTTTGTGTAGTTGTCAAGTTAAAGATACCTAAACAGAGGTGAGAGGATGATACTGAATAATCTTATATTTGATTCTTGTTTCTATTTATGTTTCTCCCTGTTTGATCCTGTTCATCATCATTCTGAAATAACAACTTTTGTTGGATTCATATCAATTTACAAGATAATGGGGGCCTTGATACGTGTTTTGAAATTATAACAATACCCCATAAAAATTCTCATTTCTCCCATATACTTTTTTTTTATGATTTTCATGTTACAGCCTTAGTGGTAACTTAATGTGTTTCTTCTTCCTGTTTTATCTGGCTTTATCATAACCCTTATTCTAGTCCTAATCAATAACTTCAGGTTTGATTTGTACTAATGAACAAGTTAACGAGTCCCTTATGTTATGACGAGGTTATAAAAGTTTTTCATTTCTCCAGTAAGTTTGTATGATTCTCATTTCTAAACCACGGCAAGGAAATGTTAAATAGGATAAAAGCAAGCGTTGGAAAAATTAACAGATACAAGCATTCATTATTTTTTGATCGAAGTTATTAAAAGAAAAACAGTAGAAACATGTAAACATTGACAAATTAGAGAGGTCTTAAATAATGAAAGCTACGGATCAACTTCCAAAGACAGCAACTTCGACGTTTTTGTTGGAGTCAACGATAGCTGGAGGACCAAAGCGAGTAAAGAGCTTATAAGAGGAGATGAGAGAGAGGATGACATAAAAGCAAACCACAACGAATGTGATTATAACAGAAGCAGTGGCTTTATGGCAGAAACTGCCAAACGAACTGCAAGCATCGCTCCATGTAATGGCATCGTCTCCTTTGTAGGCTAAGTACAGAACTTCAGTAGACACAGCTCCAGCAGCAAGAACCACGTAGGTCAGAATCTGTGATGACCATGTTATGACATTAGCTAACTAGTATTGTTAAGCGGATCATTTGATAAATAAATAAAAGAGAATGTATCTAATGTGAGACCTGGTCGAGACAGAAGAAGGTCCAAACACGAGGCATTGTGGAAGAAGAACCAGGCATGGCTGCAATTGCTGCTGAGAGAAGAGAGTAGCCTGCACATATTCCATTTGCGTGCACCAAGTACCTAATTGCAAAGTTCAAAAAAAGTGCCTAACTGTAAGCTTATTATAATTTTTTTTTCAAATATATCATAACCATTTAACCCTTCTGAATCAAGTTCCGTTCATGCTAACCTAAATAATTAACAGACTTTTGACTAATACATGACTTCATAATTTGGTACTATATAAATAGATAATTAACGCCCACTTTGTTTGGTTTCAACGGTCCAAATTACTTAATAATCCTGTCTATACTAGGTTCTTCTTACAAACTCTGACAGAAAAAAGAAAATATATATATATATATATGTAACATACGCATCGTATAGACATATGAGAGTATGTATGGAGAAGGTACCTGAAAGCTGAGAGATTGGAGTAAGAAACTTCGCCGTACTCATTAGTCTGAGAGTTTTTAAGCATGATAACAAGCGCCGCAACACAAAGACCCACCGGAGCTAACCGGAGCATCGTCTCGACAGTTCGGATTCCAGTACTAGCCTCCTCCCACTTCTCTGTCGCAGCACCAGCGGAAACACTGTGGCTAGGCTTGAGATGATCATCAATCTTCTCCATTTTCTTCTACAGATTTCTTTGATTTTTCCTATCTTTCTCTCTAGCTCTTGTTATGGTTGCTTGAGGGGAAAATGTGGTTATAAACAAGTGGTGGTGATTTTAATGTGTGACATTAAATAAAAAGCAATTGTTGGATCGATAGGGTTGGTGAATGCATTTAATTTCGCTATTCATGACACTCCTCACATTTCCCTAGGAGAAACATTTAAGGGGGTTTCTAATTTGACAACAACGCTAGTACGCTACAAATGTGAACATTCATCACTCCACTACGATCTATATAGGCTAATTATAATAAATTCATTCGTGATACTAGTACGAAGCTCTAGAATCAATTATTTTCAGCCGCGTTATCTCATGTTTTGTTTTTGTTTTGACGTCTTTTATGTTCTACAATCTTAAGAACACTTTTTCTAACAAATTAAACACTATAACTCTTTTTTGCAACTCAACTACGCACTAGAACTTTGTATTTGAAAAATAAATCATACTTTCTTTTACGCGGGACGCGGGCTCAAGCTAGAAAATCGTCAAACCCTATAGGTTTAAACTTCGAAGCAAATATTTTGAACTTTGAAGCAAATATTTCTTCGTTTATTTTTTTTTTTTGGCAAGATTCTTCGTTTATAGGATACTTATAAAATTTTAAGCTGCTCCAATCTCGTGACCGACAATTGATCGACAAGTTAGGTGTTTCTTTGTAAAGATCAAATAAATAGTGTAATAGTGTGGATCATATAGTGCGGATCATATAGTCTTTCTATCAAGTTAGATGATTTAATAAAAGCAGCTAACTCTGAATTATATAGTCCACGATGATTTTTTTGGTGGATCATATGAATACTCTTAATTGGCTGTAAAATGTTATAAGCATTAAGCCATATACATATGTTGTTGGTTACCAGCATAAAGCTTCCGTCTGGGCTTTCTATCTTTTTGTATCATAATCCGATATCAATATTATAAAATAAAAATACTACTGAATGCTACGAGCAAGTGTAGTTTAAATATTATTTTCGAAGAAAAAAAAGTGTAGTTTAAAGATCAAAACAGTATCTTGTATTATTGTATTGAGATATCTCGTGACTTGTTATCTTAAAACGTTTTCTGTAGCCGCATGGGTTTATGCATATATGCCCCTATGAGTCTGAAGTTGTAAATTGATAGAGGGGCATAATCAAACAAATTAAAGTTTATGGTCTACCAAAAGTCATTCAGATTTTCAAATTGGTTTTCTTGCTTTGATCAATCGGAGAGTAGAAGAGAAAAAAAAATACTTTATTATGTATTATCATGCTTTTAAAAAATAGAAAGGATAAAGAAAATATAAATTTCCCACAAAAACAGAACATAACAGCATCTTCTTGTTACCGAACCATCTTCGCCAACATGACAAGATCTACTCAGCTCCATATTTCCTCTTGAGAACATAAGCATACTCGATAATCTTGTCAGAATCCGCTATTGAATTAACCACGCTCTCTCTCTCTAAACACCTCATGGTCCACCGAGTCAATTTTGGGAACTCTGCTTCGATACTGAACTCACCAAACTTCTCAATGGCTTTGAACCAGCTGTAATATCCCATTAGTGCAATGTCTACGAATCCGAAAACATCACCACCATAGTAAGTTTTGTCTCCAAGCTCAGTTTCAAGTGTCTTGAAATGTTCAAGCAGTTCTTTCTTGGCTGTAACCTGTTCTTCTCCCGTTGCTCCCCATACTTTCCATGCTGGGTCGTAAAACTGAACACACACACGACACAACATCAAAAGTCATAAAATCATTAGAAACTGTTGAAAATATATATTTAATTCAAACTGATCAAAAAATATATTAAAAGATCAATATCGAAGCAGGAGAGTGTTGACCTTCTTGTCGATGAAATCACCCCAAAACCTAGCTTGAGCTTTCTGGTGAGGATCAGAAGGGAGCAAAGGGTATGTATCGGACCAAACCTCGTCGATGTACTCGAGCTGGATAAGAGATTCACAGATCGGTTTACCTTTGTGGATGAGAACCGGAATCTTCTTGTGAATTGGATTCGTCTCGACGAGCAATGATGTCTTCGCCCTTGGGTCTGTCTCCTTGTACTCATACGCCACTCCTTTCTCAGCCAAAGCCATCTTCGTCGTGCTCATCCCGAACATGCTTGGCCAATAATCAAGAAGACTCACTTCGTCGGCCATTTTTTGGAGATCCGGTTTAGCTCTGATTGATCACCAACTGTTCTCAACTATACCCACTTCCTATTAGTAATCTTTCTTGAAAATGTAGAATGAAGATCTGAGATTAGCAGTTTTCGGAACGAATATCTGAGATTAGTGCCGTCTAGTTTTTTTATATAGTATCAACGCACGAAAGAAGGGTTTCCTAGTTTAGAGCTACACGACATGACATGATTATTTTTTTTAATATTTTGTTTTAAAATTATAAATATTTTAGAGAATTTGAAACCCATACCAAAACATATTACCCTAGTTAACTATATTTACCCATTTGCTACTATCACATACTGTGCATTAATCTTATTAACTCTGTTAGCACTATCATCCTAACCTTACAAAATTCCATCACATTTCTTCCATATCTTAATATGCATCAAGTTATCTTGTTTTATTATTTATTTTTCGAAAAAACTATTGTCTATATGTTTTCGGTAAGAGAAAATAATTTTATATCCCAAACTAATCTAAAACATTTTGATTCTCATATTAATACGAAAACACTATCTGTGATACAAATAAAAATTATTAACCACTCTCTATTCTTTTCAACTTTTGCCACAATTATTTTTTCTTAACGAGCAGCTATCCTCTAATTTTTTTTGCAAAAATTCAGAGTATATAATCTTAGAGGAGTTGAAGAAGTTCATGGCCTGAGGGAATACTTGCTTTTGGCGAAGATCTTGTGTGTAATATATTTACACCATACCACAAATGTAGTCGGAAATGGTGGAAACGACACGAGCAGTGGCGGAGGCAGCATTCAGTTTTACAGGGGCCAATCTGTTAAAAACAACATTTTACAGGAGTCAATCTGTTAAATTCTCAGCATTTCATCAGACTTTCAAAGGAAAATGCAAGTAATTTTTTTTTTTGAAAAATCCATAGGGGTCATGTGACCATCCCTGGTTACAACCTACATCCGCCACTGGACACGAGTATATAGTGTTGAACAGGAAAATAAATTTTCACCAGAAATTATTGAGGTTAATAATGATGAATATAAAAATGGTGTATGGTAGTTGATTTACTGAGCCTAACTTTTTTAACAAAATGATTTTCCATTCAAATATTCCAAGTCAGAAGACTTGAGAATTTAAAAAGAATTTAAAAACAAGGAGTTTGAACCAACGATATAAATTATAAAACATAACAACATCAATAGATGCCAAAAACAGAAACATTTCACATGAAAGGAAGAGGACAAGGAGAAGTGAGATTTAATATATATTAAAATATTCAAAATATATAAAAAAAATTTAAATTATCAAAAAATACTTGAAAATATATACAAATAACCAAAAATAAATATCTAAAATAGTTAAAGTATATTCAAAACACCATAAATATTTGAAATATATATTAATCTTCTATCAAATATTCAAAGTTCAACCAAACAAATGTATATTTTAAGTTTATCTATTTTGACATATTTTATTCAAATTTATATGTGATGTATTTTTTTTTTGTTTATAGATTTTGAAACTTTTAAAGTATATTAAAATTTTAAAATAATTTAAATAGAATATTCAAACCCGAATCGAATCTGTAAAGATATGAACTGAATCCGAACCAAAATCTAGAAATATCTGAATATGATTAAAATTTTGACTCCAAAAACCTATATTCAAATAAACCCGAACCGTATCCGAATATGACTCCGAACTCCCACTTAATACTACTCCAGCTACATTGATGCTTGGTCATGTACTTGCATAAAATTTATATGTGGCAATAATATGTATATGGGTCATTACTTAATAATACTATATTTTTTTTTCTGCGCTCCGCGAGGATTACATATCCTAAATTTGTTGATTTTCATTATGTATTATGAATGGTTTTATCTTCTATTTAGTTTTATTTTGGGTAGTTCTTACAGGTTTCACCTATGGCCGCTTCTAGTGTGCTTAGTCTTGGATGCTTACATTTTGTTATTGAATCTTAGCGGTATTCGGCCCGAAACAATAACCACGCCGGGCCAGTTTGTGTGGGTTGAACCATTGAAGCATATTTCTTACTGTAAACCATTGAAGGATGTTTACATTATTACGATGAATCCAAACAGAGCAAAAAACACGACAGAAATTGACAAGGAAAACAAAAACAGACAAGAACAGAAATTAAATTGGAACACATCTACTCGATACCAAGTTTTTTCTTTAGCTCAGGAACGTACTTAGTGATCTTGTCTGAATCAGGAAGAGACTTAGCCACACTCTCTCTTTTCACACACCTTTGAGCCCAAGCAATCAGCTTTGGACACTCTGCTTCAATGCTGAAGTTGGCAAGCTTCTCATATGCATCAAACCAGCTATAGAAACCAATGAAGGCTATATCCACAAAACCGAACGTTTCGCCTCCAAAGTAAGTCTTGTCTCCAAGCTCGGACTCTAACGTCTTGAGAACCTCAATGAACTCCTTCTTTCCCGCCTCTTGCTCCTCGCCTTTCCCTGCCCATATCAACCTCGTCGGACCATACACCTAACCACAATTGTTATCAGATTAAACCAAACACTAATGTAATTTTTTTCCACTACTGTAAATTTTATTGTCCTATCTTTAAATATTTTTCTTTGTACCTTTTTGTCGATAAAATCTGCCCAAAACTTGGCCTGAGCTCTTTGGTAAGGATCAGAAGGAAGAAGTTGGTTTTCACCGGGCCACGTCTCGTCGATGTACTCAACCACAATGAGAGATTCACATACCGGTTTACCATTGTGAATGAGAACCGGGATTTTCTTATGAACCGGGTTCATCTCGACGAGAATCTGGCTTTTATTGAACAGATTTTGTTCTCTGTAGTCGAACTTGATGTTTTTCTCTTCCAGAGCAATCCTTGCCCTCATACCGAACATACTCGGCCAGTAATCCAGAAGAATCACCTCATTCGCCATTTGATGCTCTTGACAATGAACCTCGCTTAGGTATTTTATTTGTGTTGTGCCTTGCAAGTGTATGGTGAAGAGAACCAAGTTTCCGTAATTTATAGAGGATAGATCCCAAACATAAAGAGTTGACAGAAAAAAAAAGATCCCAAACATAAAGAGGAATAGTCGCATTTTGTTTGCTAAACTCATTAATATTAATATTCTATTTCTCTGACTTAAGTGTTGAAGCTAATGAAAAAGAAATGTTCAGCCAATCCAAATGTCCTTTTTTACGGTTGTAGTTGATAAGTTAATTCGATCTCTGACTTTGATGTGAATATGAGTGTGTCAAAGGGTTTGCACTTACTGTGTTAGGGCAACATTATCGGAATCCTTTAATTGAAGTTCCTTAAACATTAAAGTCTCTTTGCTTTAACTAAAAATGCTAAGAAACGTTTCTTAAGTAAGAGATTTATGAAATGTTCTTTAGCGTTTTTAGTTAAAAGCTAAAAAAAATTATATTAAGGGACGCAACTTAATGGACTATCGATAACGTTGCCCTTAAACTTTTATTTTGAGGTCTTCTATTACAGTGTTAAGTTTACACCCTTTCAACTATTTTACGACACTTTTATTTGTTCTGATAAACTTTTTATTTTAAATCAAGTGCTAATCTAGAGATTAGTGACAAGCAGAAAATATTTAAATTGAATTTAGTCAGGTGCAGATGGACCTACTCATTTTAAGATGTTGACCACGTGTTCCAGAAGAGCGACAATTGATTACGCCACTGCTTACGTCACCGGAACTTTTGACTGTGGACTTCTATTTAGCATTCAACGTCATGGCTACTTTACGGACAAGATTTAATCAAGGATTCAAGATTTAGCGGTACAAGTCGTAATGATTTTGATTAACAACAGTAAGCATGTTTTTACTGGTCGGATAATGCCGATTTAGTCTTTAGGTTGAACGTTTCTCTTTTCTTAAATCAAGTATTCCTCGATTTAACATGTTCATAGATACATTGCAATAAGCTTAAAGCGTGTCAAAATTCTGAAGATCGTAAAATCATAGTCGGAGAAACGGAGAGTCAGATGTGACTTAATTTTTCTTATAATGCTCTGCGTTCTATTGTGTTTAGGTCACGAACTCAAGACCATTTTGGTATCATGGCGAAGTTCTTGTTCCGTGATCTGATCAATATCTCTGATCTTGGCATCAAAACATAATAACAAGCACCTATCTAATGGTAAATGAACGGATTCATCTGACAAAGGCCTGATCACTTAAGTTCAAAAAAAAAAAAAAAAAAAAAAAGGCCTGATCACCTGACAATGTAAAATATATAAATTATAAATACATTATTAAGAAAGTCTTGATTTAATACAGCATGAAGTACCTAAGACTAATTCAACCTATCTATATTTTGAATATTATTATAAGAAAAATAAAATATATATTATTATAAAATAGAGATGAGATTGTTTGTTTTAATGCGTTCTTTTATAATAAAGATACACTACATTTTCTTCTATTTATAGAAGAATGCTATTTTCTTATAAATATAGAAGCATATATATCACTCCTTTATAAATAGATGAAAAATATGATGTTTTTTATTATAAAAGAACGTAGAATGTATTGGAATAAAAACTTTATTTTATTTTTTATAATAGAGATTTCTAAACTATAGCCAAAAATATAGAAATTTCCAAAATAAAAAGGATTGAAGATGAGATAAAGATGGGTAATATATATGACTTTAGTGGTGGAACCTGCCACATTTTTATTAAAGTCTTTTATAGAAACTCATAAATTGATTTTGCAATATTTCACTAGATTTATTTTTTTTAAGTACAAAAACATAGATCATCTATGTTATAAAGCTAGTTGCACCCCTCTACGACTCCTGTGAGAGAAGATCATGGGATCCATGTGTCCATGTCTAAACTAAGGAAGTTTACATTTTGGAAGAGTTTAACGTGTTTTCAGCAATCTAAGTGTAAATATCTATCTATATAAATAAAATAGACTTGAGCTATTACCACAGCCTTCCACGCCACTCTGAAGATAGGGGCATTTTAAGACACGTGTCGGCTCGGTATACTGTCTGTGTGTTCACGCGGTTTCATTTATTCCCGCGCGTTGGTTAATATTTGCATGTCGCGCGTTTCCTTAAACATAATGGATAACAAAATAACATTACTTTATTCAAACTCACCAAACCGATTTCTACGTATTTGCGACACGTCTCCATCTTGCTTTATTTCAATTATTTGATCATTAGTATCTTTCTATTTCTGTTGGGCTGCCTCCTCTTGATCAGGCCCGTATAGCTTTGCAATCACTAAACGTCGCGTTTCGACTGGGGTTCGTGGTGCCTCTCTCTCGCGTCTCCACCCTTCCCCCATCGCTGGATCTTTCGTCTTCCTTCTTCTTCCGGTGCAAGACGAGTCAGTAACCAATACCCCCTCATAAAGCCTCCTTAATCAACAACACACGATCTCCATTTAATACGACATTGGAGAGGGCAAGGCGGTGGCCGCTCTGCTATAAAAAAAGTACGAGTTCATGCTTTCATAATCATCCTGCAAAACAATGGGGCAATCCTTCATACTACTCGCCTATCTGAAAGCTGCCGGTTCTGGTAGTGGAGATTCAACAGCGGCAGATTCCTCACACCACCGCAACAAGAACAAATCATAACCTCCATCTGGTATTTGTTCCTATTTTTTTCCTTTATCATTTGTTTTCGGAAAAGTGAATTATAGGCTTATAGATTGTTTCTTTATTTGATTGGTATGAAATTGCAATTCTAGAAACTGAAATATTGTCTGCTAGCATGTTTGTGATAGAAACAATAGTTTTGACTCTTCAATATGTTTTTGTCTTAAACAGGAAATTGCAGCAGAAGATCGTTCCAAACAGAAGCTGATCTCACATAGATTCTTCAGTTTTTGATTGTTACGTCTTCTTTTAGTTTGTTCATTGACATGTTTGTTCGATGATATGTTTGCTATCGCCGCTATGAGTTTCTTGCATCTATCATCCTTTTTCTCATTTAGATACAATGTTTCCGTGTGTCTATATGCTCAGGTAGCAAAGTTTAAGGGGCCTATCACCAGGACTAACTACTCAACTTATTATGTCAATGATTCGTGTTGCCAAGTTATTCCTAGATCTTCAACAAACCTTTATTCACACACGTGTTATTTTTTTGAACAACATGTGTTGCTTATCTACATTTATTATCTTTAGTGTTATCGGTAGAAACGCTCTCATCCTTCATGAGAAGTTCGCAAGATTAGGAGTGGAACCCAGGGTCATCGTGGCCACTAGCATGAACCCAAAACTTGTATGAGGTAAATTTGACTGCTAACCAAATGTGTATGTATATGGAATCTCCAACATCTGCTGCGTATGTCTACTTTTGGTATTTGTCTTATTATCTTATGTGCCCACCTTTTGCAGCTCTCCTATTTTTAAATGGTACGTCTGGGAACACTTTAGCTTTAACCGTTCGATGAGTAAGTTTCTTCTGAAAATATCAATTCTGTCTGAATAACTTGCGCATAAGATGGATACTTAATACGTTCAAGACATCAACCACTGCAGCTAACATGGCTTGAATGAAGCCCTTTAAGTGGTTCCAAGTACAGAGGTGTTCAGACAATCGAGAGCTTGACTGTGGCGTAGCTTAGTACAACATTTGTTATTGGTATTAATATGCCACTCTTTCAGTCTCTACTACTGCATTGTAACAAAAAAAAATTCAAGGAAACCATAATGACTCATTATGTGGCTTAAAGAAAAAAAAACTTCGTGGTCTTAATTATTTTTGACAAAAAATTAGGATTCCATGTTATAATAGTTATAGTAAAATTATACTAATTATTGTTATCTTTTTGTATAAAACTCAAAATTAAATTTTAAAACTGCTATCTTTTCTTGGTCAATTGTTTTGAATAGGCTTAAACTATTTATGTCATACTTTTTGTGGTTAACCAAAGAAATAAGATAGTAAAAAGTCACTATCGATGTTATGTATAAACAATTAGGGGAATAAATTAAAAATATAAAAAGTAATAGTATAATACAAAGATAAATGGTTGATCTAGAGTATTGAAAAAAAAGAAGATCCTCCAGGGTTCCATAAAACTACACTAGGATAAGATTGGAACTTTATTAGCCAAATCCGCTCCGTGTATTAAAAAAACCAACATCAACCTCTTGGCATCTATTAGCATCGCTGGCAAACTACAACGATTTAACTGCCAAATATTTTTTTCTCGGAAACGCTAAGATTAAGTATGTCAGAGACAAATAAGAAGGTTCTATTTAAATAAACAACACTGATTAGGAGTCTGATATCTCCAAACATCCACAGGAGATTGGTATATCAACATAGATCATATACATCATTAAAAGGTTATGCATTGGGGAATGGTTTTCGGGGGAAAAACATACTTAGACAAATTAGGATCGACACGAATGAAAACTACATGAAATCAGTGTTGGAAAGACATCATGTCACTGTAGTGGCGTCATTATGATGTTGTTTACTTTACTTTTTAAAATGATTATCACTCCTTTACGTACTGAAACCTAAGGCAAAATAATACACAAGACAAATTTCAAGCAATCATCCAAGCAGAGATCAATACATAAAAACCGCAAAACAATTAGTAGTAAAAAAAACATTGCCTCGCTTCCATTAGTAAACCTCTTCCATTATAACTCAGCATGAGATAAAAATGCATTAACATGACATCCAAGATACTCACAAAACAAATACATGCATTTATATTAATTTAGCTTTGGAACATCAACTTACTTTATGTTTTAATTAAATCAAAACGACAAAAACAGATTAAAATACATGACTAACAACTAACAAATTAAATTCAATAAAGAAATAAAACATCTCAATCCGGCGCGTAGCGCCGGAATACCCCTAGTAAGAAATAGAATAAATTGATTGTTGCTTGTAATTACATCATATGACATTAGATCCTTTATGATAGACTTTTCAACGAATCCCTTTCTAGCATTAATATAAACTAACCTTATCCTCTCATGTGTTATTAACCAAATTGCCATTTCGAATGTGGCAACACCACAATCATCCTCACATCTTATAGTTCAAAATCATCTTCTTATTAAACTAATTACATACATTGCCATTGTTCATTAAATTGTAGATTCACATAATATGCATTATGCTTCATAATTATTAAATAACATAGCATGTATCATTATTATAGATCAGACATAAATTCCTTATTGTCTGTTGTTTTGTGAAGTTATGCTTTTTAATATGTTTTCATTATAATAATAAAACAGCATATAAATCTTCTACATATTATGATAAAACATATAGAATATATACATGCTTTCTATTGACAAGGTTTTCTTACAGAAAACATAAAGAAGAGTGTGTTTCTGTTTTTTTGGTTTTACTACACATTTTTTAATAAATTTAGATAAATTTGAAACAAACTACAGTATATTACACAAATAATCACATTATTTACATTCTACTTTCAATATTAGTCATAATACAATTGGATAACTATCAATGTTGTATGCTGTATAAACTTACATTATTAGTCAATAATGCTAATACCTTATTCAGTTTTTAAATGTATGTGTTGTATGTTCAAAAAATACATGTATATGTGTTTCCGGTTTTTAAAACTATTTATACGTCTATTTCTATAGATTCTATATTACATATGAAACTTTATCATACATTTGGTTTAGTGGACTTATAACTGTGCCACGTATTTAAAGAAACTTAAGATATTTACACGATTTTTAATCCGTAAACTTTTGTGATTGTTTTATGGAGTCATATTTTTTATTGATTATTGATTGATTTTGGTAATCAATTTACAGTTTTGGTTTCTTTATATTACAAAACGTGAATAAAACGTTTAAGTTCAAAAATTTGATATTAATCTCTGAATTAATTCACAATCTTCATTTATTTAGGAATTTAAACATATCATCAATTTTTCCAATTAGGGGCATTCAAAACGAAAGTTAGATTATATATCCAAATTTTATATGCATTAATTTATTAGCGAAAATTGTTAAGGTAATTTTTAGCTATGCATTGGAGTGCAAGTTTTGAATATTAATTGGTGAAATAAATAATTTATGACTGGCGATTATTGATTCTGATTAACACTATACTCTTTTCAAGACATATATAAATACAGTACTGATAGCACATTTCATCACCACATTTTTCTTCTCAAATCATCATTATCTTATTAACCATTCTTTTTTTTGGTCAAAATCTTATAATTTTTCACAGCAATTGTGGTTTTCATTTTTTTAGTTCCATTACTATAAGTTCATTCAAATTTTATTATTATATTGCATATGTTTTCTTTTCTCTTATATTCATAATTTATATTATGAAAGAAATTATTTTGTTGTCTATGTTTCGGTTTTTTTAAATTAATAACTAATTTTATATAAGACTTTGATTATTCTTATAGATCCACTTCAACGAACTATATTTCGAATACACAAAATCATTAACACAAGTTTAAATAAAAGTAAAGCTTTCCTTCTATAGACGTATAAAATTTCGTCTAATCTTTCATTATATGAAATGCAATATTCTGTGATTATAACTTTTACTTTGATGATGCTTATAGATTAAAAGTTATAATCAATTTAAATTCATTCACTCCGTGCAGAGCACAGGTTATTACCTAGTTGAAAAGTTATTTCCAAATACAGAGAAGATACAAAAAAACGAGCATCGGATCAACACTTACATGCACTTAAACAACCTCACAAATCACATTATTAAGAGAAATGAACCATAAAAGGATAAAGAAAAAACAACAAGAGCAGACATAGTACAACAGCACATCATAAGAGGATAAGCTTATCATAAGAGGATCTACTCGAGGCCAAGACGCTGGCAAATGAACGTAGTGACTTTCTCCGACTCAGGCAGAACTTTAGAAACGCTCTCTCTCTGCAAACACCTTTTGGCCCACCCAGTCAACTGTGGACACTCTGATTCAATACTCATATTCCCAAACTTGTTGTAGACACCAAACCAGCTGTAGAACCCAATGAGAGCTATATCCACATACCCGAACGTCTCGCCTCCAAAGTAATGCTTGTCTCCAAGCTCGGATTCAAGCGTCTTGAATATCTCGATTAACTCCTTGGATGCTTCTTTCTCCTCACCTTTTATCGCCCAAATCCTCCTCGCCGTAACATTCACCTGATATAATCCATTTTGGTTAAAGAAGTTGCAATATATGATGGAGAAAAAAAAGTCAAACCAAACCAATCCATGACACTTGAACCGAAACCATGATATATTTTTCGAAAATGAAAATACCTTTTTGTCGATAAAATCTGCCCAAAACTTAGCTTGAGCTCTTTGGTAAGGATCAGAAGGAAGAAGTGGGTTTTCACCGGGCCAAGTCTCGTCGATGTACTCGACCTGGATGAGAGATTCACAGACCGGTTTACCATTATGGATGAGAACCGGAATTTTCTTATGAATCGGGTTCATCTCGAGGAGAAAAGAGCTCTTGTTCCATAGATCTTCTTCTCTATTTTCGTACTTGACTTTTTTCTCCTCCAGAGCAATCCTCGTTCTCATCCCAAACATACTCGCCCAGACGCTCAGAAGAATCACCTCGTCTGCCATTGTTACTCTTTGATTAAACTCACTAAGAACTTATTGTTTTTTCTCTCTTTCGTAGTTTTGTTTGGTATCTAATAATTGTGTTGTGAAGACTGAATAGAACCACAATCGGTTATTTATATGGTTTTTGAATCGCACTTTGCTTGCCGATAAAGAATAAGAAACTGTATTATTGAGAACAATTTTGATTCAACCACGATAGCTTTATGTTATTTTATTATTTTGTATTGATTTCCTTTGGCGGCTTGGCGCAATGGATTATACTAATCAGTACTAGTTTATTAGTGTTATTCAGTAAATGTATAATTTTCATGAGATTTGTAAATAATTAAGTAAAAAGTATTTTGTTCTTATTCAACAATAAATTGGTATGCTCAAATTATTTTCCGATTATTTCCCCAGCATGTTAGCACATATTATGAGAGATTAAAGTAGTGTCTTACGTACGCTGTATGATTGGTTTTTGTCTTCTTGTTAATGGGTTTGCTTAGGCCACTGCATGCGTCATTGTACTTATGACGGTTGATACTCGAATTAATTACTTGGTACATTTTACTAATTTTTAACTCTGACTTTTTTTTTGAACGTTTTTTTTACTCTGACCTTTTTTTTACTCTGACTTTCACGTAAGAATGGCGTACGCTTAATGAACTCTTAAATTGTTAGTTTTTTGCTTAAATTTGGAGAACTTTTAAGTAGTTAGGTTCAATACTTCCATGTTCCAATCGTATTGACGGTAGAGTTCTCTCATGATGATGAAAGGGATTTCACTTTCCCAGTCGAATAGTTTCCATACATACATCAAATTCAATCGAATGAAATGAAGCCTCTTCATTGTTCCGAGAAGATACATTTGAATTATGATTTAAATTATGTATCATTTTGAAATAGAGTGCGTACATTTTAAATGAATAATTAGTTACCAAAAAAAAAGAATAATCAAGGGCTGTTAAAAGATGCATTTCGTGGTATAGGTGTTGTTACATGTTTCATGTATTTTACCGCGAAATGACAAAATGCATTCGCCATGTGCTCTGGCGTTTTAGGCCCGAAACATTAATCACGCCAAGCCATATTGGGTCGAACTAGCGAAGCATTTCTACTACCGAAACCAGTGGAGAATGTGTGTTTTATTACGATAAATCCAAGCAGAGCAGATTACAACACATTTTACTCGATACCAAGTGTTTTCTTTAGCTCAGAAATGTACTTAGTGATCTTGCTGAATCAGGAAGAGACTTAGTTGCGCTTGCTCTCTTCAGACACTTTTTAGCCCACCCAATCAGCTTTGGACATTCTGCATCTATGCGGAAATTTGCAAGTTTCTCATATGCGTCAAACCAGCTGTAGAATCCGATGAAGGCTATATCAACATAACCGAACGTTTCGCCACCAAAGTAAGTCTTGTCTCCAAGCTCGGTCTCTAGCGTCTTGAGCACCTCGATGAACTCTTTCTTCCCAGCTTCTTGCTCCTCGCCTTTTGTTGTCCAGATCAATCTCGTAGGACCATTCACCTAACCACAATTTTTAATCAGACTATAAACCAAACACTAATGTTTTTCTTGCCCTACAAAAGCTTCTTCTACCTTTTTGTCGATGAAATCTGCCCAAAATTTTGCCTGAGCTCTTTTGTAAGGATCAGACGGGAGGAGTGGGGTTTCCCCTGGCCAAGTTTCGTCGATGTACTCGACCTGGATGAGAGATTCACAAACCGGTTTACCATTGTGGATGAGAACCGGGTTCATCTCGAGGAGAATCTGGCTTTTGTTGAATAGATCTTGTTCTCTGTGGTCGAATTTGATGTTTTTCTCCTCAATAGCAATCCTCGTCCTCATCGCGAACGCACTCGGCCAGTAATCCAGAAGAATCACTTCGTCTGCCATTGTTGATCTTTTTTTCTTTGTTAGTGTATGATGAACAAAACCAAGTTTCTGTAATTTTAGCCGATATATACCAAACATAAAGAATAGTCGCATTTTGCTTTGCCAAATTCATATCTATATAATTTTTTCATTCTCTGACTTTTATTGTTGAAGCTATGAAAAAGACATGTTCAGCTAGTTAAATGTTTTCTTGACCTTTATAATTGATGCGAATAGGAGTCTATCAAAGGGTTTGTATGTTGTTATTATGTTAAACTTTCATTTTGAGTTCTTTGATTATAGTGTTAAGTTCAAACCATTTCGATTATTTCACGAAACTTTTAATTTGTTTTAGTAAAAATGTTAATCAAATGCTATTCTAGAGATTAGTGTCGAGCAGGAAATACTCTTTTTTTTTTACAACAGGAAATAATTAAAAATTAAGTTCAATTTCCAAGAGCAGATGATTACGCCACTGCTTATGTCATCTACACTTTTGACAGTGGATTTCTAATTAGCAGTCAACGTTGGATACTTTACGTACAAAATTTAATCAAGAAATAGCGGTAAGTCATAATAATTTTGATTAACTAGCATGTTCTTTATCGGTCGGATAACAAACATAACGCAAACATGGCTTAACAAGCAGATACATAGTGAGCATAACAAACATAACACAAGAAAAGGATATGTCTACTCGAGGCCAAGGCACTGGGAGATGAACGTAGTGACCTTTTCCGTTTCAGGCAGGGCTTTAGCGACACTCTCTCTCTGCATACACCTTTTGGCCCACGCAATCAACTTCGAACACTCTGATTCTATACTAATATTTCCAAACTTGTTGTAGACGCCAAACCAGCTGTAAAACCCGATGAGAGCTATATCCACATACCCGAACGTCTCACCTCCAAAGTAATGCTTGTCTCCAAGCTCAGCTTCTAGCGTCTTGAGTATCTCAATTAACTCATTGGATGCTTCTTGCTCCTCACCTTTCGTCGCCCAAATCCTCCTTGCCGTAACATTCACCTGATCCATTTTCGTTAAAAAGATGCAAACCACCGAATGATATGTATATATATATATATGTATGTAATTAAAGCTATTTAATTAAAATCTTACGAACCAAATGATATGTATGATGGAGAAGAAAGCAAAGCAAAGCAAACCAAGCCAAGATTCATAAACCGAAACAAAGCCGAAATTTGCTTTCAAATCTATAAAGCAAACACATGAACCAAAATCAAATTATAAACGTCCTTCTTTGATTCAAATTTTTTTTTCTGAGAAAGATTCAAATTCTTTTAACAACTGTTATAAACCAAAAAATGAATCAAAACCAAACTGCAAAATTCCTACAAGCAGATTAATATATTGGTTTAGAAACTGAAAATACCTTTTTGTCGATGAAATCTCCCCAAAACCTCGCATGAGCTCTTTGGTAAGGATCAGAAGGAAGGAGTGAGTTATCACCGGGCCATGTCTCATCGATGTACTCGACCTGGATGAGAGATTCACATACCGGTTTGCCATTGTGAATGAGAACCGGGATTTTCTTATGAACCGGGTTCATTTCGAGAAGAAAGGAGCTCTTATTCTCTAGATCTTCTTCTCTGTACTCATACTTGACCTTTTTCTCGGCCAGAGCGATCCTCGTCCTCATCCCAAACATACTCGCCCATAAATCCAAAAGAATCACCTCGTCAGCCATTGTTTCTCTTTGATTAACCTCACTTTGACCTTCTCGTGTTTCTCTCTTCCGTAGTTTTTGATGTTGTGAAGAATGAATAGAAGAGAACTATACTTGGTCATTTATAGGGCCTTTAGGGCAACATTATCGGCGTAGTTAGACGACGTCCTTAATGTAAATGTTTTTAAAAATAAATCAATAATCACGGAAAAAAGAAGGACGTAGGCTAATTAAGAGATTTTCGATTACGTCTTTAAGGGACACGCGTCATCTTGAAAAGAAACTAGAGGAGCTTCTCGTCTTCTTCGTCTTTGCCTCTGAGCCGTGTTAACTCTGCAACAACTACAAAGCTGAGTCTTCTTCTTCCTCCATTCTCCTCCTCTTCGACCTATCTCGCTTCCGCAGCAACCCTCCTACGGCTTCGTCTCAAAGCGTAAGCTTCTCTTCCTCTGTTTCATACCGAATCAAAGCAAAGAGATTGAATAAAAGTGCAATCACTTGTCAGGACACAATCTGTTGCTTCATGTTGAATGAAATCCTAATTTCGAGGGCATGGTTTCATCACTGTTGCTTTGGATGTGGAGATTGTGTCACTGACCAGAGAGTTGTTCATTGGTCGTTTCATTCGCTGTCCTTCGGTTTCCATTTTGGATCAAGTTATGTTTTTGTCTATGAAATTGATCTACGATTTGGTTAGATTAAGCATTTTTTCAATTGTTCTTGCGTTAATTGTTGTTGTAGCGTCCTATGTAGTTGTTTCCATTGTTGCGACGGCCACCACGAGTGTTGTTGTATGACAAGTTGTTTGAATGTTGTGGTTATTGTCGATTCTGTGTTTTATGTGTCTCTCCGACGTTGTGGACAAACTGTTGATGATGAGTTGTCCTTATGTGTGGCTGATGATTTGCTGACTGATTTCTGTTGTAATTAAGGACTCACTTCTCCTCTCTCAATGATCTCAAGAGTTGTGGGATGTGAGATTGTTTTAAGGGATCCAACTAGATTTCATCATTTTAAGAATGTGATATGTTTTTGCGGGGATTATTGGTAGAAATAAAAATGATCTATCTGTGTAGATAACACAAGAAACTACTGATCTGTGGCTGCAGCCATACTGCAGAGAACACAGTGCTCAATACCGCAGAGCGGGATAAGGAGGAGTTTGTTTGTGACATCTGTGTTGTTTGTACTTAACCGTGTTGATATTTTATTCCTTTGTGTGGGTTTATTCTTCTCAAAGAGGTTTCCTCTTTCTCTCTCAGCTAGCTCATGAGGATGATGAAGATAGTAATGGTTACTGTAATCCTATGTTCGCTGATGACGAAGAAAGTAAGTGACTTTCATTTGTTTTTAAAACTATCTGCCTCTTGGACTCTGTTTCCTACATGATCTATGTTTCTTACTTGTTTGATGAAACAGAAGAGCTATACGAGTTTCTTGATCTTCAGTTTCAGAGTGCCTTGAGCATAGAAAAGAGTAAGTTCTACTTCTTTAAACCCGGTTTAATCATTGTTTCTTACTTGATTCATGAAAAACATGGAGAGGAGGCTGAAAGCGTCAATGAGAAAGTTCAAGGTGAACAAAAGTTTTCTCCTTTGTACACCAATCTTCATTGAACTTTGAGATGGAAGCCAAACACTTGAACAAATTTTAAGGTATTTGTAAGGTTAGCTTTGTGTCTGATTTTATTGAAGTGATCCCACACATTGAACTGAATAGCATATTTATACGTGGTACAAGTTCTTTCAGCTTTGAGGTTTTCAAAGCATATCATCTTGTATTTTTTTTCCTTCTATATTTTCTGTTGGAGTGAGTTTGTAAACAATGTCTCTTTTTATTTGCTTTTGTTGAATAAAAAGACTAAGGACCAATAATTGGTCCTACCAATAATCCATCTTTTTAACATTGTCCTTAACTAAAACTTTAAACTATCAAAACTAATTAAATATGTTTAGGACCAATTTTTGGGACAAACCAATAATGTTGCCCTTAGTAGTTTAGTGGCATTTTGCTTCCCCTTATATTAATAAGAAATTGTATTCACTTAGAACAATTTTTCTTTTTGGATTTAAAGATTTTCTAATATTATTGAGAACATTTTTTTGGTAAAATTACTGAGAACAATTTTATACTATTATTCTAGATTTTGTTATTTTCAGCATATTTAAATTTATTATTCTCTATGCATTTTAAATAATGTTCTGAAAATATATTTTAAATTTAAATGACCTTTTAAAGGTTTATACAAAAATTTCATATTTGATGTTTATGACTCTTTGTGTACGGGTTGAATTAGTCAATACTGATTTCATACATAAAAACTTAGATAAATAAAAGTTACTAATCCAAGTTTATAAAAATTTTAAACATCAACTAATATGAAACAAAATAAGTATTTTCTGTATTTCCAAGAGATTTGTATATAACAAAAAGTCAAAAAAAAAGATATTTCAGTCGTATTCAAAAATGTTTTTGTTATGCTCAAAAGTTTAGTCAGGATTATTTCTTCGATTGTTTACTTGACATGTTTACAGCACTTAATCGTGAGAAATCAGTAACAACCGCTAAATCACTAATCTACACTTACACATGTATGCTAGGCTTTTTTTTTGCTTACGCCACTGCGCGGTCCATTAACTTAGAGCGTGACATTCACGTAAGAGTGCCGCGCGTCTAACGGACTTGTGTGTGCTTCGAATCATAAAGTTCTCTGATTCGAAGTGATAAAAAGTTTCTGCGTTGACTCCGGCGAACAAAAACATACGACGATGATGATGAAAGGGATTTCACTTTCTCAGTCGATTACTTTCCAACCAAACATCAAATTCAACCGATCCAACCCTCCTCCGATCCTCCGCCCTCCGAGAAGTCCCCTCCGCGTCCTCTCCCTCTCCGTCGACCCATCGTCAAAATCCCCCTTTAACAAACCCCACGCGCCTCCTCTGGTGGTCGTGGGATCCGCGAACGCCGACATCTACGTGGAGATCGAAAGACTACCCAAGGAAGGCGAGACGATCTCGGCCAAGACGGGGCAGACGCTCGCCGGAGGAAAAGGCGCGAACCAGGCGGCGTGCGGGGCGAAGCTGGATCACCCGACTTACTTCGTCGGCCGCCTGGGGGACGACGCGCACGGGAAGCTGATCGCTGGGGCGTTGGGGGATGGAGGAGGGTGTGGAGTGCGGTTGGATTACGTGAAGGAGGTGAAGGAGGAGCCTACGGGGCACGCGGTGGTGATGCTGCAATCGGACGGTCAGAACTCGATTATTATAGTCGGTGGTGCTAATATGAGAGGGTGGCCTGAGGTGATGGGGGATGATGAGCTTGAGATCGTGAGGAATGCTGGTGTTGTGTTGCTTCAAAGGGAGATCCCTGATTCCATCAATCTTCAAGTTGCTAAGGTCAGATATCAATTTTGATGATTTGTTTCGTTTAAAGTTTGTTACTTTATTCGTTTCCTAGTTTAAAGATACTCGAAGTTCTGTTGAAAGGATGCAGCTTTAGGTTAAGATAATGCGATGGTGTCTTGAAAAGATGTAACATTTGGAATTGGAATATGGATTGGTCATATGGTGGGATGTTTTGCAGGCTGTGAAGAAAGCGGGTGTTCCGGTCATTCTGGACGTGGGAGGAATGGATACGCCTATTCCGAATGAGCTATTTGATTCCATTGACATCTTGAGCCCTAATGAGACTGAGCTCAGCCGCTTGACCGGGATGCCTACTGAGACTTTTGAACAGATCAGCCAAGCTGTTGCTAAGTGCCATAAGTTGGTAAGTCCCTTTTGCACATTACCAATAACTCAGCTCCATACTTCGATCAATCCTTTTTTTTTTGGGAATTTGAATTTGTGAAAAGAACTGTTAAGTGGGTTTTGAGTTGATAAGGTTCAAGACTTCAAGTTATGTTTTTTTTTTTTTCTCAGGGAGTTAAGCAAGTCTTAGTGAAACTCGGTTCCAAAGGGTCTGCGTTATTTATAGAAGGGGAGGAACCGATCCAGCAGTCAATTATACCAGCTGCACAAGTGGTCGATACTACAGGAGCTGGAGATACTTTCACTGCAGCGTTTGCTGTGGCTATGGTAGAGGGCAAGTCACATGTGGAATGCTTGAGATTTGCTGGTAAATTAGTTATGAACTCTTAAAGAAATCTTGTTTTCTAAACCCATAAATCAGATTAGCTTTGTCTCACTTTGGGTTCAATTGTTCTTTTTCTTTCCGGTTTCTATAGCTGCAGCTGCCTCTCTATGTGTCCAAGTAAAGGGTGCAATACCCAGCATGCCTGATCGAACATCAGTCTTAAAGCTGCTTCAGTCTAGTATCTAAATCTGATGCTCTTTCAGCTCCATCTTCTTATGAATAAAAGCTAGCCAGGTCACGAGAGAAGAGGCTAATGCTCATCTGTGGTTGCACTAGTTACACTAAATCAATGATTGTGAGTATGTAGTCTCTGTCTCTTTAAACATCAGCTCTTTTAACTTGTCTGGTCTTGTGAGTTGACTAATTTCATCATTCTCAAAGAGTCAAAGTTATCAATCACAATTTTATCATTGATAGCCAGCATCAATGAAAAAGAAAGTATATCAAACTAATCCAGTTTCTCCTTTGAAACTGACTTCTAGAATATGATCACAGTTACATCAGTATAGTGAAAATAAACGACATGATCAGTTTAAACAACTCGGAGGAAACATCTTGCCACGAGCAGAACCATTAACGTACTCACACACCGCGGTGGCTGGACCGTCAGATCCATTATGTCTTAAGTTGATGTCAATGAGCTGAATGTCTTGGCAAGGAAAGCTTTTACTACATTGCAGGTTTACAGCCACTTTGTTCGTCGACGTTCCCCAGATTTTTTTAAACGTCACGTTTCTGATCTGAACGTGAGAGTCTCCCTGCATACAACAACAGGATTATGATCTAATGTGGAAAAAAAAATGAGTAAAATCAAGATAAGTCTGTTTCTTGCGTAAGAAGCTTACTAATTTCGGGCACGGCGGGTAAGGACAATACTTCTGTTCGATGTTGATAGGATGTCGGACATCAACCATCTTGATATTCTGGTACAAAAATCCCGAAACGGTGATCTCCGTAACCGAAGATTCCCATGTCTTGAACCTTATACCGTCGCTTGTCCCAGTAAAAACCGTGTTCCTAACCCTAACATTCTCGACGTTCTTTTCTTCCTTGTGCTTTCCCAAGCTTCCGACACTGATCCCATGTCCAGGACCACAACTGATGTTACGGATATCGAAGTTAGTGTTTCCTGAGAGGATTGCGATACAGTCGTCTCCGGTACCGATGTGGCTGTCCCGAATCTTAACGTTGCTGGACATACCAATCTTGATTCCGTCAGTGTTGGGGCTGTCTCCAGGAGCCGTTAAGTTGACGTGAGAGATGTTGAAATGATCTACGCAGAAGAAATTCAAGTGTTCCGATTTGCTGTTGAGTGATATTAATCCATTGATTCTTGATTTTCTCACGAAAGCGAATGCCATGTTCTGCAAAAATCTCAATTTTTTTTGGTTTCTTTTATCAGAACTTAAATGTATCGATTATTTGGTCATGAAGAAAAATGTATTAATTTAATTATAACAATTCGAAACTAAAGCGAATATCGTACCGCTGGTAGTCTACGTTTCGTATCGAAGTTACTGGAGGACCAAGAATGACTTCCCTGGCCGTCTATAGCTCCGTGCCCGGTGACTACGAGATAGTGGATGTACTGGAAATTTATCCAAGCGTCTTGTTTGATATGCTTGGCATGTACAGGAGCCAGTAATATTCCATTGTTGAAGAACACAGTTTTACCTTTGCATGGTCCCTTGAATGTGACATCACTCATATAGAACTTTTTTCTTGGTATGTAAATTCTGTTTCTTCCACCTCGTGCGCATGCAGCTTTCCACGCTTTCATGAAAGCCTAAAACACCGCAGTGACAAGATTAAAAAATTATTAGAAAAAAAATTGAGTATGAATGAAAATGGTGTTTTTGACTCCAAGCTAATCATCATATAAGTAGAAAAATTAAACGGGTAAAAAAGATATGTCATGTACATTGGCATTATCAGTTTTGCCGTCGCCTTTGGCACCGTATTTTCGAACGTCAAAGATTTTCCCCGTGGCTGGGCGGCTTGCAACCGCGACGACCAAGAGAAACATACACAAATTCTTAAACACATCAGTAATGCGAGCCATGTTTTATTTTATTTTTGATAGATGTTAGAAACAGTAGTAAAATATTTTATATCTTATTTCATCTTGTCGAAGGATGTGTTGTTCTCATAAATATTGGCCAGATTCAGATCTTGATTAAGAGACAGTTTAGGACCTCACAAACTTGTCTATAATAATCCAACTTTGCCCGTGGCTTCACTCTAGCATATATAATGGATGATTAGTAGATATCGTAGCTTTAAATTTTCAGCTGAAACCTTTAGATTTTGTGACTATAACTGTAGATTTTATTGTTATATATTCAATTCAGAAAAAATTAAAACACTGAATAAAGCTGTAGAAAATTTTATTTCTAAAGGCACTATATTTCTTTTTAAAAATTTAGGATGTCACTTTAGATTTTTAAGTTAAAACATGATTGGTAATTAAACTGGCTGTCAAAAAAATAAAAGATGTGCAAATCACTGACATCACCTACCACTCATCCCTATACTAAGCTTTTATCAATTAATACAAAACTTAATTAGAGGTTGTTCAAAAAAAACAAAACTTAATTAGCAAAGATAGATATTTTAAGTAGGTATGGTGTCTTACTAGTTATATATATATATATATATACATTTATATTTTTTGTAAATTTTAGTAAGTATATTTAATGCGGTGCTTTTATAAATACTTCTATAGATTTGTTTTCAGACATAAATAACTATCATTTTGTACTATATTGATGTTACATAATGTGCTTTTGTAAAACATAGAAACCCAACGCTAAAGATGTATAAAATTTTGTTTTATTTTCACAGAATCGACTTTCAGGATCTCATCACAACATAAATGCCTTAGAACCGGCTAGCTTTGATCATTGATAAGACAGCAAGGAACATGATATCTACTCTATGCAAGCAAGGATTGATGAAGTACAGTAGAAAGATGGACTTCGCCTATGGTTTGTTAGGGCATGAGCATTGGCAGGTCTTGGAAGGGGTTCACACATGGCATGAGAAAAAAATATTAAAATATGTTACAGGAACGAAACCGGCTCGTCACGTTCATTCCGGATGAACCAGGTCACCACGTAGCGGCTCATCATTGGTCAATATCTTTTTTCTAAAAATAATCAAAAAAAAATAAAAAAATAATAAAAAAAATCAATTTATGAATTCCATGAGGATTCGTCAATGCGCGTGTTCTTAGTTGTTACTCGATAGACACTCAACTGAGCAGGTTTATCTACAAACTTTGGCATTGTTTTTTTTCAAATTTATGAATTACTGTAACAGCTTGTACAAAAAGTCTTTTGATTTTTTAATAAATTTAACATTTGTTTAAAAAGAGCATCAAATTGTATCAATTGTATTGAAGTTTTGCTACATTTTAGAGTTTCGCAGCAACTTTGTTCCCCAATGTTATCTATGTATTGTCTGGAAATGAATTTGCCGTGCCCTATAATAAATCATGATCGAGCTTGTTAATTAAACGTTAATTTGGCAGTTTAGCAATTATTAAAAAACGTTAATTTTTCTTATATATATATGAATTATTTTGGGTATATACGATTCTGTAATTCGCCAGCATAAAATAAGAACATACAAAGTGTTCTAGGTTGGTTTCATGTGATGTGATGTGATTCCATATTCCATCAAACAAGGCGTGCTACGTTTGACCAAGTAAATTATATAATACATGATTCTTTCTAGATCAGTAGTTTCCTGATAATAATACCAAAAAATCCATTTATTATTTGGTCAGTCAAGGCTGCTTGAATACTTGACGGTCAAACCTGTTCTCACCCATACAAGAATCACGTCAAAGACCGCATCAATAAAATAACACCTTAATTGACCATATACTTCTTTTATTTTTGTCAAAAGACCATAAAAAGTTTTGTTGTAGACTTGTAGTTGCTAATCTTAAATGTTCTAAACATCTATCAAATTTGTTTAATAAAAAAATCGGTCTATGAAAACTATTGGTGAAAGATAGCAAAATAAACCTTTCATAGTTTCATGTACTGATGATGTACACGAGAACATTCTTAAAATAATGTAACAGTCCTCCAATTTCATTTGACCCGCTGTTTACCAAACTCCAAATAAAAGTGCTTTTTAATGCAACTTTAGTTAACTGAGTCTAACCTCTCTAGTAAGTGGAAAATCTGCACCAAACCATATATTAAAACTCGTTAGTCATGAACGTAACTCCATACGTAAGCATTTTTCAGAATCACAACATCATGCGGCCTATCTAATAATTGCTTTTACATAATTTTAAATTACATGACATGCTATAGCAATTAAAAAATTGCTCTTATCCATATAGTTCGTAAAGGGATCGCAGCAATAAATGTTTCAGAAGATATATAATTTAAGAATAAAATAATCTTTTCTTGGGGCCTCCGTGCCTATATATACTGTATATAATCCCTTATATCTGTCTACGCATATAAATAGAACAAACATTTGGAGATTCAAAAGGCATTAATACTGAAGAGAGCAAAGCCAAAAGAAAATCAGATACTCATTTTGTTGCCTACAAAAAGAAAAACAATTCATCAAAACATGTCGAGAGTGAGATCTGAGCCGATGAAGGTTGTCTTCATCAACACCCAGTACGTCCAGACAGATGCTCGGAGCTTCAAGACCGTAGTTCAAGAACTCACCGGTAAAAACGCCATCGTCGCCGACGGTCCTTTCGAGTTCTCCGGCCAAGGGTACGGTAGCAAAGACTCATCACCACAGTTTTCCGGAGGCGGAATAGAGGCAGAAGGAGGAGGCGTAGAGACGACGGAGTTCGATAGCTTTTTCAGGGAGATGCCTCCGGTCGGCGAATTGTATAACATATGGTCAGAAAGTTGAGTAGTGGTCGTGAAGGCCCATTGGGCCTATGTCAAAGCCCTAATTTACTAAATTAAGAGGCCTATGTAAAACAACCGAGTGATCCCTTTTGTCTTGTATATAAGAAAATGTGCTGCGTTTATCTTCTTCTTACCAAAAATAAGTTATTGTGAAACTTGTCGACAAAAAAAAGAAAGAAGTGAAACTCTTTTAACACCTACTACATTCACGCGCGAGAAAGTCGCGTGATGGAAGGAAGAGGAAGAGTGAAAACAAAAGAGAGATGACGATTCTTTTCTTCACTCTTCCACCGTTTCATCTTTATCATCATCATCATCATCATCATCATCATCATCATCTATCTCTCTTTTAACTTTTCCGTCAAAAAGACTCAGAAAAAAAGGTAATCAAACAGACGACAGTCACGATAACGAAGTTCTCTTTCTAATTTTCTATGTTGTGATTATAAACATTATACGTAGAGAGACACACACACACACACAAGCGCCTTACTGTAGCTCTCATAGACTAAAGTTGTGATCTTTGTCTCTTCTCTAGAAGCTGGTTTAAGGTTTCTTCTCCAATTATTAGCTCTCTTACTCAATCATATTCAAGGTCTGAGTCTTGTTCTGTTTGAAAGAGATTTGTTCATTTCTGTTCTTATCTACGTTGCATGGAAACGGAAGCGGAAACGTGGAAGCGGAACCGTATGGAAACGCAGAAGCGAGATTTCTTAAAAAATTAGGAAGCGGATAGATGTTGGAAGCGTGTATCTGTATATATATTAAAATATAAATTTTTTTATAATATCTAAAACTAAAGATTTCATTATTTAAATTTAAAATAAATCACATATTCATTTCTAATAATTTTTGTAATAATTTCATATTTAAACTGTAAAAATACACATAAAAATTAGCTTAAATAAATTCTTATATTAATTACTATTGCTTCATAAAAAAATGACAAAATATATTTGAATAAATGCTATATTTCAATTTATTCAAATGCTATATCTTTATTTGCACAAAATGCTATATCTTTAATAAAAACCTTAATACACAAAGATAATTTATAGTATTAATTTTAATATTTTTATATTTTTTTCCCTATTTTATTACTATTAAATTTTGGATTTTATATAAATTAAAAGCTATAATTTTATATTTTTATTGATTTGTACTATTATGTTTTAAAATTGGAAGCGTGATTCCAAAACGGAATCGCAAGCTTCCAAAAGGTATTTAAAGAGAATATTTTGGAAACGTCTTGGAAGCGAGATTCCGCAAGCTTCCACAAGGTTCCGATTCCGATTCCGGTTCCGAAGCGGGAAGCGGACGTCCGATGAAGCTTCCATGCAACCTAGGTTCTTATGAATGGTTTGAATTTAAAGTTTTTAGTTTGTTAGTTTCCGAAAAAGGAAACTTTTTCGTAGCGAGCTCTTAATTTTACTATGTGTCTCTTGCTATTAGTTTAAAGCGTAGACCAATTCAAGAGACGGTTTGTTTTTGATGGGTAATAAGCTGGGGAAGAAGAGACAAGTTGTGGATGAAAGATACACTAAGCCACAACAAGGTTGTCTATTATACATGAACAAAGATGTCGACTTTAAGAAGCTAAAGAAACTCATCTTGGAGTCCAAGCTTGCTCCTTGTTATCCTGGTGCTGAAGAAAGCTCTTGTCCTGATCTCGAAGAATGTCCAATTTGCTATCTGGTTTGTATTTTTTCGGTTTTTACACAAAAATGTATTTCCTTACAAGAAGATGAAACTGACTACGAGTGTATGTATCTTGTTGTTGTTGTGTGTGTGTGTTTCTAGTACTATCCAAGCCTCAATAGGTCAAGATGTTGTTTGAAAAGCATTTGTACAGGTAAATAAATATTCATCAATCAGCGCACAAAACTAATTGTAGAATCTTTTTGCCATTCATGTGTTTTGCATCTTTTGGTTTAATCTACAGAGTGCTTTCTGCGGATGAAGAATCCTAGTTCATCTCAACCTACTCAGTATCCTTTGATTGTTATGTTATGCATCAAGCTTTTGATCTTCATTATAAATTTAGTGTCTCTTCTTCTCTTTTGTGTCCTCCTTAACAAATATGAGATGCCCTTATTGCAAAACGTCAAACTATGCTGTTGAGTATCGTGGGGGAAAGACTAAAGAGGAGAAGAGCATTGAAAAAATCGTAAGTCATATAATTAACAGTAACTAGATGATTACGCCCATCTTATTTTTTCTCTATGTTGTGAAGGAAGAGCAGCGAGTTATAGAAGCTAAAATCAGGATTAGGCAGAAGGAAGTTGAAGAAGATGAAGAAAGAATGCAGAAACGTCTGGAATCAACTTCTTCTAGGACAAGTGCAGTGACAGCTGAAACTGAGTATGGTTCTGCTGCAGGTTAGTCCTCTATGGTCAATATTTACTTAAATCCTTTAATTTTTCTTGTTTTTTTTTTCTTGGTTAGCAATAACAATCACATATTTTTTTTCGAGCAGAGGAGGATGCGGAAACTGTTTCATCTCAAGACTCGTGTGTTACATCACACCCTCGGGTCAGCAGGTTAGTTTTGAGATAAAACAGACATAGTTCTGTATTTTTCTTTAGTTCTGTTTCTCTTGAGGGATTTTGATGCTCTGGGAACATTTACATGTAGCAATCAAGAGAGGACTATACGGTGTCTTGTTAAGTTGTCTCTTTATCAATTGGTTATTACATTTTCACATCAGTTTTTTTCTCTAGATAAGGCTATATGCATGACTGTTAAACGTGGTTCATATCAGGTGACTGATTATGTGGTATATCTGAAAATACTGTTTCAGGGATGGTGAGTTTGACTATGATCTTGAGGATATAATGGTGATGGAAGCAATATGGCTCTCCGTTCAGGTGATTTGTTTGGTTACCAAAACTTTCAAGTTCCATCATCTTTTTTTGTTGAATAAGGTAAGCCTTTTTATCTTTTTTTTTCTTTCTTTCTGAGCAGGAATCTGGAAGTCAGATAAATACATCTCCTGATGGAAATTCAGAAGAAGATAATAATGTAGGACCATCATTGATGCCGTCTTCATCATCTTCCCCATCTGGTGGTCTAGCTAGTGCAATCGCTGTTCTTGCTGAACGCCAGCAAATGGTTGGCGAATCTTCCTCCAATCAAAACGTTAACACTTTATCATACAACACGGGTCCAGGCACTTGCAACAGCGGTCATTACAATGCCATAGAACAAGATTATTACCGTCAAGAAGCAGGAATCAGCGATACAACTAGATCTGATTTGACTGACGATAATGGCAGAGAGGTTTCCAGGGAAGGTGCATGGCAATAGTGTTCCGAAAGGCTCAAATGGCAATAGTGTTCCGAAAGGCTCAAAGGAAAGCTTAAGTTGTTCGTAGTCTTTGCTTGTATATGTTTGTGTGAGTTTGGTGGTCTTGGATTGTAGTTTTCAGGATGTTTGTTGATCACTTCATACATGTACCAATAGGAAAATATAAAATGGTTTTCAGTTTTTAATATAAAAAGTTTTGATTATCAATAAGACATAACTAATATTATTATAGGTTGTGATGGAAAGCAGAATAGTGGGAGGATGGTTCTAAGGGACCGAGTAAAGGAATGATTAGTTAGTAGTTGAGGAAAAGGAAGTGAACATGCTTTGGTCTCTTTGGTATTAAATGCAAAGAAGAAAATAAACAACAGCATGTGTTAAATTGATCTCTCCAGGACCAGTAACAAAGATCAACTACTCTTGATTTCAAGAGAAACCAAATGTGACGATCTAGGTTGAGAAAAAGCTACTAAAGTAGCATGTCTATGTCTATTGTCTTTCAAATTCTTGAGTCTTTTTAAACCTATTGTCACCCGTGATTATTATGGTATTTTGTGGATCTGGATTCGTTTTGCCAATCGTCTATAAAATCTTTGATTTTAGCGACAGCAACTTTTTTTTTTTTTGAACAATATCAACATCAATATATTAATTTCATGATGACGAAGTGTCTATTTCTATTGATGTTTAGTCGCTAGCCTGGCCAACATATATATTAAGATTTCAAATGGTGTATATGTGATACTCTTTGCACTTGTTAACTTCATGGCTTGGAGATGATTTATAACTATGACGATATTTGACAGTAATCAAGCTAAATTTCATGCCGATATTTGACAGTAATCAAGCTAAATTTCATACCGATATTTGATATCACTTAATTACATCACTGGGTTGATATCACTTTGACAGTAAAATATCACTAATCTTTTACAGGCTTTTCATAATAATTAGTTAAAAATCAAAATCGATTTTTTATTTTTCTACATATTATTATGTAGAAAAATAAAAAGTCGATTTTGATTTTTAATTAACTATCATGAACGGCATGTAAAAGATTAGCTTTCATTCAATTGTAGCTGAAATCTGTCATCGTGTCAAAAAGCTGCATTTATATGGTCTTGTAAGAATGATCAGTAATTTAAAGTATTAGATCACTGATTTGATATCATTTAATTACATCAATGATTTGATATCACTTTGATAGTAAGATATCACTAATCTTTTACACACCTTTCATAATATTAGTCAAAAATCAAAATCGACTTTTCATTTTCCTACATATTTGAAATAATGGAAATCAAATATGTAGGAAAATAAAAAGTTGATTTTGATTTTTGAGTAACTATTATGAAAGGCATGTAAGAGATTAGTTTCCATTCAATTGTAGCTGAAATCTGTCATCGTACCAAAAAACTGCACTTATATAATCATGTAAGAATGATTAGTAATTTAAAGTAGTACATCACTGATTTGATATCACTTAATTACATCACTGACTTGATATCACTTTGAAAGTAGGATATCACTAATCTCTTACATGCCTTTCATAATAATTAGTCAAAAATCAAAATTGACTTTATATTTTCCTACATTTTTGAAATAATGGGAAATCAAATATGCAGGAAAATAAAAAGTCGATTTTAATTTTTGACTAACTATTATGAACGGCATGTAAGAAATTAGTTTTCATTCAATTGTAGCTGAAATCTGTCATCGTGCCAAAAAACTGCACTTATATGGTCCTGTAAGAATGGTCAGTAATTTAAAGTAGTACATCACTGATTTGATATCACTTAATTACATCACTGATTTGATATCATTTTGAAAGTAGGATATTACTAATCTCTTACATGCCTTTCATAATAGTTAGTCAAAAATCAAAATCGGCTTTTCATTTTCCTACATATTTGAAATAATGGGAAATCATATATGTAGGAAAATAAAAAGTCGATTTTGATTTTTGACCTACTATTATGAACGGCATGTAAGAGATTAGTTTCCATTCAATTGTAGCTGAAATCTGTCATCGCGCAAAAAAACTGCACTTATATGGTGTTGTAAGAATGTTCAGTAATTTAAAGTAGTACATCATTGATTTGATATCATTTAATTACATCACTGATTCGATATCACTTTGAGAGTAAGATGTCACTAATCTCTTACAAGCCTTTCATAATAGTTAATCAAAAATCAAAAATCAAAATAGACTTTTTATTTTCCTACATATTTGAAATAATGGGAAATCAAACATATAGGAAAATAAAAAGTCGATTTTGATTTTTGACTAACTATTATGAACGGCATGTAAGAAATTAGTTTCCATTCAATTGTAGCTGAAATCTGTCATCGTGTCAAAAAGCTGCACTTATATGGTCATGTAACAATGGTCATTAATTCAAAGTAGTACATCACTGATTTGATATCACTTAATTACATCAATTAGTTGATATCACTTTGAAAGTAAGATATCATTAATCTCATACATGCCTTTCATAATAGTTAGTCAAAAATTAAAATCAACTTTTTATTTTCCTACATAATAATATGTAGGAAAATAAAAATTTGATTTTGATTTTTGACTAACTATTATGAACGGCATGTAAGAGATTAGTTTCCATTCAATTGTAGCTGAAATCTGTCATCGTGCCAAAAAGCTGCACTTATATGGTCTTGTAAGAATAGTCAGTAATTTAAAGTAGTAAATCACTGATTTGATATCACTTAATTACATCACTGATTCGATATCACTTTGAAAGTAATATATCACCAATCTCTTACTGGCCTTTCATAATAGTTAGTCAAAAATAAAAATCAACTTTTCATTTTCCTACTATTTGAAATAATGTGAAATCACATATGTAGGAAAATAAAAAGTCAATTTTCATTATTTACTAACTATTATGAACGGCATGTAAGAGATTAGTTTTCATTCAATTGTAGCTGAAATCTGTCATCGTGCCAAAAAAACTGCACTTATATGATCTTGTAAGGATGATTAGTAATTTAAAGTAGTGCTGATTATATCACTTAATTACATCGCAGATTTGATATCACTTTGAAAGTATGATATCACTAATCTCTTACATGTATTTCATAATAGTTAGTCAAAAATCAAAATCGATTTTTTCTTTTCCTACATATTTGAAATAATGGGAAATCAAATATGTAGGAAAATAAAAAGTCATTTTTGATTAACTATTATGTAAGACATGTAAGAGATTATTTTCCATTTAATTGTAGCTGAAATCTGTCATCGTGCCACAAAGCTGCAGTTTCATGATCCTGTAAGAATGGTCAGTATTTTAAAGCAGTACATCACTGATTTGATATCACTTAATTACATCACTAATTTGATATCACTTTGAAAGTAAGATATCACTAATCTCTTACATGTCTTTCATAATAGTTAGTCAAAAATCAAAATCGATTTTTTATTTGTCCAACATATTTAAAATAATGGGAAATCAAATATGTAGAAAAATAAAAAGTCGAATTTGATTTTTGACTAACTATTATGAAATGCATATAAAAGATTAGTTTCCATTCAACTGTAGTTGAAATCTTTCATCCTGCAAAAAAATGCACTTATATGGTCATGTAAGAATGATCAGTAATTTAAAGTAGTACATCATTTATTTGATATCACTTAATTACATTCTATAACAAATCTACATCACTTATACGTGATACTTAATTACATCACTTATTACTATTTTTTTTGAAAGTAAGAAATTTCTATTTGGTTTCAAAATAAGTGATGTACTACTTTAAAAACTAGTCAAGATCCACTCGTCTATGCCATGTTTTTCGTTTATGAATATACTTCTTCCCTCTGGACCAGTAGAAATGGTTTTTAAGGATTTCTATTTGGTTTCAAAAATCAATATCAACTTTTTATTTTCCTACATATTTGATTTCCCATTATTTTTTATTCAGATTTATATAACTACTACTAGTTTAAAGATCAACAACTTGGAAGAACATTATATACACAATACAAGTTTACAATTTATTTTTAAGCATTTTTAAGCTTATTCCTTTTTTTTATGTATTACAAAATAACATGCGATGTGAGTTTCTCCTATTCCATCATGTGACCACTTGATATACCTTCATTGTTTATGATCCTTTTTAATATATCTATAAAAAAACTAGTGTCTGATCCACTCGTCTGTGCCATGTTTTTCGTTTATGAATATACCCCTTCCCTCTGGACCACTATAAGTGGTTTTTAAGGATTTCTATTTGGTCAGTAAATTAAATGTATTGTTTTAAGTTACTGACCATTCTTACAGAACTATATCAGCGCAGCTTTTTGGCACGATGACATATTTCAGCTACAGTTGGATGAAAACTAATCTCTTACATCCATTTCATAATAGTTAGTCAAAAATTAAAATCGACTTTTTTATTTTCCTACATATTTGATATAATATATAGGAAAATAAAAGGTCGATTTTGATTATTGACTAGCTATTATGAACGACATATAAGAGATCAGTTTCCATTCAATTGTAACTGAAATCTGTCATCGCGCTAAAAAAACTGCACTTAATTGGTGTTGTAAGAATGGTGAGTAATTTAAAGTAGTACATCTTTGATTTGATATCATTTAATTACATCACTGATTCGATATCACTTTGAAAGTAAGATGTCACTAATCTCTTACAAGCCTTTCATAATAGTTAGTCAAAAATCAAAATCGACTTTTTATTTTCCTACATATTTGAAATAATGGGAAATTAAATATGTAGGAAAATAAAAAGTCGATTTTGATTTTTGACTAACTATTATGAACGGCATGTAAGAGATTACTTTCCATTCAGTTGTAGCTGAAATCTGTCATCGTGTCAAAAAGCTGCACTTATATGGTCTTGTAACAATGGTCAGTAATTTAAAGTAGTAAATTACTGATTTGATATCATATAATTACATCACTGAGTTGATATCACTTTGAAAGTAAGATATCACTAATCTCTTATATGCTTTTCATAATAGTTAGTCAAAAATAAAAATCGACTTTTTATTTTCCTACATAATAATATGTAGGAAAATAAAAAGTCGATTTTGATTTTTGACTAACTATTATAAACGACATGTAAGATATTAGTTTCCATTCAATTGTAGCTGAAATCTGTCATCGTGCCAAAAAGCTGCACTTATATGGTCTTGTAAGAATGGTTAGAAATTTAAAGTAGTACATCACTGATTTGATATCACTTAATTACATCACTGATTCGATATCACTTTGAAAGTAAGATATCACTAATCTCTTACATGCCTTTCATAATAGTTAGTCAAAAATCAAAATCGACTTTTTATTTTCCTACATATTTGAAATAATGGGAAATCGTATATGTAGGAAAATAAAAAGTCGATTTTGATTTTTGACTAACTATTATGAACAGCATATAAGAGATTAGTTTCCATTCAATTGTAGCTGAAATCTGTCACCGTGCCAAAAAACTGCACTTATATGGTTCTGTAAGAATGATCAGTAATTTAAAGTAGTACATCACTGATTTGATATCACTTAATTACATCACATATTTGATATAACTTTGAAAGTAAGATATCACTAATCTCTTACATGTCTTTCATAATAGTTAGTCAAAAATCAAAATCGACTTTTTATTTTCCTACATATTTGAAATAATTTATAGGAAAATAAAAAGTCTATTTTGATTATTGACTAACTATTATGAATGGCATGTAAGAGATTAGTTTCATTCAATTGTAACTGAAATCTGTCATCTCGCCAAAAAACTGTACTTATATGGTGTTGTAAGAATGGTCAGTAATTTAAAGTAGTACATCACTGATTTGATATCATTTATTTACATCACTAATTTATATCACTTTGAAAGTAAGATATCACTAATCTCTTACATGTCTTTCATAATAGTTAGTCAAAAATCGACTTTTTATTTTTCCTACATATTTAAAATAATGGGAAATCAAATATGTAGAAAAATAAAAAGTTGAATTTGATTTTTGACTAACTATTATGAACGGCATGTAAAAGATTAGTTTCCATTCAATTGTAGTTGAAATCTGTCATCGTGTCAAAAAACTGCACTTATATGGTCCTGTAACAATGGTCAGTAATTTAAAGTAGTACATCACTGATTTGATATCACTTAATTACATCACTGAGTTGATATCACTTTGAAAGTAAGATATTACTAATCTCTTACAGACCTTTCAAAATAGTTAGTCAAAAATCAAAATCGATTTTTTATTTTCCTACATATTTGAAATAATAGGAAATCAAATATGTAGGAAAATAAAAGTCGATTTTGATTTTTGACTAACTATTATGAACGGCATGTAAGAAATTCGTTTTCATTCAACTATAGCTGAAATCTGTCATCGTACCAAAAAACTGCACTTATATGGTCATGTAAGAATGATCAGTAATTTAAAGTAGTACATCACTGATTTGATATCACTTAATTATATCACTGATTCGATATCACTTTGAAAGTAAGATATTACTAATCTCTTACAGACCTTTCATAATAGTTAGTCAAAAATCAAAATCGATTTTTTATTTTCCCACATATTTGAAATAATGGGAAATCAAATATGTAGGAAAATAAAAAGTCAATTTTGATTTTTGACTAACTATTATGATAGACATGTAAGAGATTAGTTTCCATTCAACTATAGCTGAAATCTGATATCGTGCCAAAAAACTGCACTTATATGATCCTGTAATGATGGTTAGTAATTTAAAGTAGTGCATCACTGATTTGATATCACTTAATTACATCACTGATTTGATATCACTTTGAAAGTAAGATATCACTAATCTCTTACATGTATTTCATAATAGTTAGTCAAAAATCAAAATCGAATTTTTCTTTTCCTACATATTTGAAATAATGGGAAATCAAATAAGTAGGAAAATAAAAAGTCGATTTTAATTTTTGACTAACTATTATGAAAGCCATGTAAGAGATTAGTTTTCATTCAATTGTAGCTGAAATCTGTCATCGTGCCAAAAAGCTGCACTTTCATGATCCTGTTAGAATGGTCAGTAATTTAAAATAGTACATCACTGATTTGATATCACTTAATTACATCACTGATTTGATATCATTTTGAAAGTAAGATATCATTAATCTCTTACATGCCTTTCATAATAGTTAGTCAAAAATCAAAATCGACTTTTTATTTTCCTACATATTTGAAATAATAGGAAATCAAATATGTAGGAAAATAAAAGTCGATTTTGATTTTTGACTAACTATTATGAACGGCATGTAAGAAATTCGTTTTCATTCAACTATAGCTGAAATCTGTCATCGTACCAAAAAACTGCACTTATATGGTCATGTAAGAATGATCAGTAATTGAAAGTAGTACATCACTTATTTGATATCACTTAATTACATTCTATAACAAATCTACATCACTTATACGTGATACTTAATTACATCACTTATTACTATTTTTTTTTTGAAAGTAAGGGATTTCTATTTGGTTTCAAAATAAGTGATGTACTACTTTAAAAACTAGTGCGTGATCCACTCGTCTGTGCCATGTTTTTCGTTTATGAATATATTCCTTCCCTCTGGACCACTAGAAGTGGTTTTTAAAGATTTCTATTTGGTTTCAAAAATCAATATCGACTTTTTATTTTCCTACATATTTGATTTCCCATTATTTTTTTTCAGATTTATATAACTAATACTAGTTTAAAGATCGACAACTTGGAAGAACATTATTTACACAATACAAGTTTTCAACTTATTTTTAAGCATTTTTAAGCTTATTTCTTTTTTTTTATGTATTACGAAATAACATGCGATGTGAATTTCTCCTATTCCATCATGTGACCACATGATATACCTTCATTGTTTATGATCCTTTTTTAATATATCTATAAAAAAACTAGTGTGTGATCCACTCGTTTGTGCCATGTTTTTCGTTTATGAAGACATTCCTTCCCTCTGGACCACTAGAAGTGGTTTTTAAGAATTTCTATTTGGTCAGTAAATTAAATGTACTACTTTAAATTACTGATCATTCTTACAAGACTATATACGTGCAGCTTTTTGGCACGATGACAGATTTCAACTACAATTGAATGAAAACTAATCTCTTACATGTCTTTCATAGTTAGTCAAAAATTAAAATCGACTTTTTATTTTCCTACATATTTGATTTCCCATTATTTCTTATTCAGATTTATATATCTACAACTAGTTTAAAGATCGACAACTTAGAAGAACATTATATACACAATACAAGTTTACAACTTATTTTTAAGCATTTTTAAGCTTATTACTTTTTTTATGTATTAGGAAATATCATGCGATGTGAGTTTCTCCTATTCCATCATGTGACCACATGATATACCTTCATTGTTTATGATCTTTATTAATATATCTATAAAAAAACTAGTGCGTGATTCACTCGTCTGTGCCATGTTTTTCGTTTATTCTCTATATTATTTTTATTGGTTAAGATTTATGAGTAATGATATTTTTATATAGGAAATATGTAAAATTAAATAATTTTTAATATGTGTGCATGAGCTAAGAGTGACATTTTTTTTATAACATCTTAACTTTATTGATATCAAATCAATGTAACAAATTACATGAAACATAAATTACATCAAATATGTTATTAAAATGAACTTTTAATAAAGTCAGCAGTAACACGATGCTTCCTAACGCATTCGTAGGATAGACTGATTCGCGAGCTTTCCTCCACTTCGTTCTTGGTCTTATAAGATCTTTCTTGTGGTTCTCAATCTTTGTGAGTAAATACTTTTTTTGAAGAAGATCATTGGATTCGATCCATCTGTTACATCGTAATCCGTTCCAAACACTCCCGCTACAGGAGATAACATGTTTTATTTGTAATTGTCCATGGCGTTGACATTCTTTTGCTTTGAGTGACATTTATAATGAAACATATGTATTAAAACGGAAAGAGTTTTACATTATCTAAGTTCCTCCGAATTCTCAGACATAAGTCATGGCTTTGTTAGTCGCTGTAATAAATGACATATATGGTTTTATGTATTCTTCAGATTTTCATAACAATTTCAAAACCTTCGAGCTTCCAGCAACTTTGGCTTCTCTCTTAGTTAAACATTATACAGAAAATCAAAAATGCCAAGACCAAGGTAAAGATTTTAACTACATTTGACATCGATCTCAATATAAGTAAAATTTTAAATGTTATAAAATTAAAATAAATTTCAATAAAATAAATTTAATGTATATTCATCCGTCTGTAAGGCGGACCAACCACTAGTATCAAATAAAATATTCAGCTACAAATGTTTATTGATATGTGCACAGTACACCCATGCCATCAAAATATGTAATGTGAATTCAACGCTCACAAACAAAGATATTTGTAGGTTAGTTTTGATTTGTTTTTAAGAAACCTTAATAAACATCAAATTGGCTTCTCGGCGTGTTGGAGATCACAAAAAGAAACGTCGAAACTAGTGGAGAGTAGTACTCAATAAATAGTGTGTTGTAAACTGAACTTTGTAGAAAACCGACAAAGAAATAGAAACAAGAGTGTCAGAAATATTGATTATGCAGGCAAAATACATGTGTGCGTGTATATTTATTCTAAAAACATTTCTACATTATTTTTTTGTCGGCAAAAAAAAGCATTTCTACATAAATCCACATTTATTTGCATTTGTCTCAGATATATCATATATGCATTTAAGTAGAATCAAATATCCTGGATTAAGATCTCAAACTTTATAAATACATTCTCATTTTCTAACCACTGTCAGACTTTAGTAAAGGGATGTTCACTCGTGTGTTTTTTTTACACTTTGCAATCCAGAAAAGGACTACTTATGTGAAGTGCGAACCCAAAATCAACAAAAAAGAGCTGACTTATAAAATGATTTATGTCTTACATGTATATGTGGACGTGATTCAAAGACAGCAATTACATGTTTATCCTTGTTAACCCTCAATGGTCCCTCGATTTTGAAACTTCACAACGCCCAATCTCGTCAACAGCTTTATTTCAAATCTTCAAAGTACGCAACTCTCTCTCTCCCTCTATATACCTCTCTAGGATTCTCGATTTTTGGGAGTGGCTTCAAATAAAGCTGTCTGTTTTGAGAAGGTGCATGCGTTACAATACAAAGTACAGACACTCTCTCTCCTCTGTTCTCCTCAATCTGGGTCTTCTTCTGGTTTTATGTAGTTGTTCCTATTAACTCACAATCATCTTTCTTTTTCATATTTAACTGTCTCCAAGTTACCTCCTGAATTTCAAAACCAAAGTCCTCGTCTCCTTTAAGTAAGTTTTCAATCTTTTGCTGCTTATAAAGTGAAAACGCACATAATACAAAGATTAAAGTTTTCGAATTTCTTGTAGCTTTGATATTTATCTGCATTTAGAACCCATCTTCAAAACGAAAGAATATTACATTATCTAAGTTCCTCGGAATTCTCCGACATGAGTCATGGCTTTGTTAGTTGCTGTAATAAATGACATATCTGCTTTTATGTATTCTTCAGATTTTCATAACAACTTCAAAACCTTCGAGCTTCCGGCAACTTTGGCTTCTCTCTTAGTTAAACATTCTACAGAAAATCAAAAATGCCAAGACCAAGGTAAAGATTTTAACTGACATCGATCTCTGTATGTATGGTCTGGTATTATGAGTGAGTAAATGATGTGTGACTAATGAAAGGTTGTTATGGTGTTTGTCTTCTTTAGAGTTTCAGAGTTGTCTCAGAGGCAAGCTCCGAAGTTGAGGACATCGTCATCTACTTCTGACTTGAGTCGCCCCAACCGTCTGATCAATACTGACCGGAGTTCTAAGCTTGGTGCTGACCGTAGATCTCCTAGAAGCGGTGGGCCTCGCAGTGAACCTCTTGGTCAGAAGAAACTTGGGGGGCGAATATCGGATTTAGAGTCGCAGTTAGGACAAGCACAAGAGGAGCTGAGATTGCTCAAAGAGCAGTTGGCTCATGCTGAAGCTGTCAAGAAACAAGCTCAAGATGAGATTCATCATGATAGCAAATCCAAGAAACCAACAAACCCTCAGGGTCTAGTGGAAGGACCTGCTTACGAGGCTGATACAATCGATAGAGACGAGATCCCCGGAGATGGTCAGAAAGAGACTGATGTGTATGAGGTTCCGGTTGAGAAGATTGCTGTAGTAAAAGAAGAAGAAGCTGAGAGCTTGGTTGCAAAGGAAGATGAGATCAACATGTTGAAAGCCAAACTGTATGATATGGAGAAAGAACATGAATCACTAGGCAAAGAAAACGAGAGCTTGAAAAGCCAGCTGAGCGATTCTGCGATAAAGATGTGTAACGTGAAAGCTAATGAAGACGAGATGGCTTCAAAGGTGAGTCGGATTGGGGAAGAGCTAGCAGAAAGCAGAGCAAAGACTGCTCAGCTGAGGGAGAAGCTCGAGTCCATGGAAGAGGCGAAAGATGCTTTAGAGGCTGAGATGAAGAAGCTTAGAGTTCAAACCGAGCAGTGGAGGAAGGCGGCAGATGCTGCAGCTGCGGTTCTTTCTGGAGAGTTTGAGAGGGATCGATCTGGGTCAGCTGAGAGGTGTTTTGCAGGTGGGTTGTTTGACCCGAATGCGGTGGTTGGGTTCGTGGAACCGCCGGGAATGGCTGATGATTCTGATGATGGACTGGGGAGTGGGAAGAGGAAGAGTTCTGGGATGAAGATGTTTGGTGAGTTGTGGAAGAAGAGAGGACAGAAGTGAGTTACTTTCAGTTAGTGTCTGGTTTTTTGTTGTTTGCTGTATTTATGTGGAGACATTAGTAATTTGGTCAGCTTCATCAGAAGCCAACTATCAAATCCAAGTCAACTGCATGTTTTCTGCTTGTCTGCAAAACAATTTCATGAAGAAACTTCCACAAATATGCATTGTAATAGTTTTCTGAAAGAAAAAAAAATTCTCATTTTATGAACAGTACATGGATGTCTTCAATTCTGAAACACTGAGATAAGAACTTTAAAGAGTTCGAAACCTGTTGACAACCAAAAGAAAAATCATTCCTCGTTGCCATAGTTCTGGAACAAAGATGCTAATCCGGCGTTAGCCACAACAGCGTCACTCTTCTTCTCCTCTGGTTTTGCAGGAGCTGGAGTCGTAGAAGAAGTTGGTTGAGACTTCTTCTTGATGACTGTTATGTGAATGGATTTGAAGGGCTGCTTGCTGGTAGCTTGCTTCTTGGGCTCCTTCGGATTATTATCTGATCGAAATGGAGATATACGTTAAGGCTATTAAACTGAAAAAAATAAATGAAAAGAAAGATTTGATAACTAACCTGCAGATGAACTAGTCAAAATATCTGTAGGGTTGCTTGGGCTTTCATCTGACGCCTTTCTCTTCTGTATCAAAATAAAAAAGAGTTAACAGTTAGTCCTGATTCCAAGAAAGGAGACAGCAATAAGCTAGGCAGAGCCATGTCTGAAAACGTTTAGGGAAATAATGTTTAGATAGAGGAAAAAACCTTTGAGAGATCTGAAGATGATCCTTCTTTCTTCTCCTTACGAAGGCTGGGATAATCATCATCGTCATCATCATCCTCATCATCATCGTCTTCATCTGCAATTCTCCTAACAATTTCTTTCTGTTCCTGCATTTATATGAAACAAGAGATAATTTTTAAAAGTCAAGCAAAACTAAATGTCATGTGGAGAACCAAAATTTAGGAAAGAATCATAAGAACACTTACACCAAATATCGACTTTATAACTGCTTCATCTTCTTCTTCTATTTGCTTGACCTATGAAAACAAAACAAATTACCGCCACAGTCAGAAATATAACTTAACATCAATGGTCCAGACGACTTTCATCATAAGAGAGGGAGAGAGATATTAAATAGTAACAGGAACATACCTTCTCAGCGCCAGTTCTTTGCAAGACCTCCAGCATCGCATCTACGCTCACAGTAGCGTGTCTAGACTGCAAAAACCCAAATAAAATAAAAAATCAGCAAACAAACAGACTAAAACCAGCATGAAATAGAAACAAAATCTCAGAGTTTGTACAACAGAGAGTTATATAGGAAGAAGATAACTCAAGTCACATACCTTCATCGACTTCATTTCATCAAGAGCGGCTATAATATCCATTTCCCTTTTAGAATCCAAAGTTCGGTTCTCCAAAGACTTCATAGCATCCCCCATCTCCTCGGCATCTCTTTTCTGTTGTTCTTTATCAGCCTCCTGTACACAAGAAAAAAAAAAAACTTAGCGAATTAGTAAACTACAAAGCCGTAAAATAATCCTCAAAAGCTAAACATGTGTGAAGCAAGCTCTTTTACCTCGTCTCCAGCACGCCAGGGTTCATAATTACGACTTGCCCCAGATTCCACAATATAATCAGAGTTCTGTGGATCCGTCTTCATAGTCAGCTCCGCAGAGCACTTGGTGCACTTGAAGTAGAATCTAAAGATTTGAATCCCGAGATATGTCTGCAGCACATCGAAAGAAAAACACAGTTCATCAGAAGGAGAACTAATCAAAGAATACCTGGAACTAGATTAACCTAAAGTTATCTCCTTTGGTCACTCATAAACCCTAAAATCCCTATTAGACACGTAAATCGTAATCATTACCAGCCAAAACAACAGAGCAATTTCAAAAAACCCTAAACCCCCAAATCTGAAATAAAGGCACGTTTCAATTTCACGAATTAGAGAATGGAAAATCAAAATTGATTGCAAATTACCTCGCCAATGACGTCTTCTTTGCGGGAATTGAACTTGGTTCCCTTGTAAATGTAGTTTCCGCAGGTACTGCATTGGACGCTCATGGGAAGCATCATACGCACCTTGATCTGCTGGTTCTTCGGTCGCCTCAGCCGTGGAAGCTTCGACGGATCGAAGTCCGGCGGGTAATACTTGTTAAGCACCTTTCGTTCTCCCATCTCCTCCTCTCTTTCCTCTCCCTCTTCAACCGCCTCCTTCTAGAGGAAATTAAGGGGAAATTCTCGTTTTTGATTTTAAGCTTTTGTTTCTTTCTCCTCGGCTTCCTTATATATATCTCTGACGGAACCGGCACTATTTATCGGGTCATGGGCTTGAATCATTGGGCTATATACTTAATGATGGGCCAAGGTAACCGGCTCAAGCCCAATATTAGGATCTTTTACCGAGCTACCCGGTAGTAGCTCTCTTGAGTCATTAATGATCCAAGAGCTAAAGCCTTTAACTACAGTAGCAAGAGAGCTAAATATCCGGAAATAATTTTGCTGATTTATCGTGTTTTCCATAATTTTACACTTAATAATTAATTTTCTTAAATATTTTTATATATTTTAATAATAAACAGTTTTAAAAATATAGTAATTACAATATTTCAGCTATGAAGATATTTGATATTATCTCATTTTTACTCTATAAAATTCCATTTGATTTTAGATTAGTCAATAATTTTAATAATTAACTTTAGTGATATTTATATATTAGATAATAATAACAGTTTTTTAATTGATAGTTATAATCTACACAACTATTTGATATTATCTTATTATTATTATTATATAGAAAATTCTTCTCTTTTATGTCAATAAAATATTATATCTACATTTTTGGTATTAAAAAGTTATATATTTGTGGATTTTGTTAATAGAAACTCATTGATACCACATACAATGAAACTTCTACAAATTAAAAATGTTGGGACTACACCAAAACTATATTTTTTATTAATTTATAGAGATTATTAATTCATCGATATACTAACTGAACCAAAAATTCAATTTGGGACTATAAAATTATATATTTTATAAATATTTTTAGTGTATTTTAATCTAAAGAGGTTATAATGTACAATTTCTTATATTAATTTATTAGTGTTTAGTTGCTAATATATGTTACAATAAAAAACTCATGTTTATGTTCTATCAAATCGATACTCGATTACATTACTCGATTACATGTCTTATGAGAAACATACAAAAAAACAAGTTTGCAATGAAGAAAAATAAATATTTTACGACATAAGAGATCGCTTAAACATTTTAAAAAGATTGGTGGAATTATTTATGTAACGTAAATCATAATTTTGAAAATAAGATAACTTTTATATATATGTTGTTATTTGGAAACAGATATTTTCTATCATAGAATTACAAATTAATATAAATACATATCATATTTAAATATTAATTAAACAAGACATTTCTATAAAGATATGTTTAATTTTTTTTAATATGTGTGTTTTAAAAATTGAGACTCGGTAATAAGTATATTTTTTTGATGAAAAATGTTATACATAAATAATTTGATGTTTAATCTAAATTTTTTAAAAATATTTAAATTAATAAGATACAAATTATAAAACGATTATGCCGTATGTGAGACAAAACATCTAGTTTCAAGATAAATCAAATATTCTTGTAACCTTAATAATACAAGAATATTGAAATTACATAAGAAAGCCATGATATTTATACAATTCGAGTTTTGCTCTTTAATTCCTCTTTTTCAAACTTTGCTTCCTCCACCGAACGATCCGACAAGGAAAAAGATTCACTCCGACCGAGCTTCCATTAACTAATACAGTAGTAGGAAACAAGGTCGTGGTAACGAGTAACTAAAGAGAGCAGAGAGTGATAAATATAAAGTTCCAGTCTTTAGTTTGATTTAGAGAATAATTATGGACTGGTTCTGTAAATAACGATATAATTGTAGTTAAACTCGTGCAAGATTCACTGAAAGAGGGTGACAGTACAACCTAGAACCGCGGGTCCCACCTAAGTTTTTATTGAAAGTCGTCTTGTAGAATATCCAACGGTCAGGATTCGAGATGTGAAACTGATATCGCCTTTTGAGATGAATGGTACAAAACGTGGGACCCGCTTCACTGACAAGTTTAGAACAAATAGCTAAACGCCACGTGACGAATGTCTATTACGAGATCATGCCACGTTCGTGGATGAGCTTGATTAATTTAGCTACTTCAAGAAAATCTGCAATGAACATTATATTCGTTTGTAAAAAAATTTGTTGATTATTCATTTTGTATTTGCCTACACGATTATTCTGTTGATAGTACAAATTAAAGTAAAAAAGTAAACTTGTTACCGTCAGTTATAGTTTTAAATATTCTAACAAGTCATTTTCATACTTTTTAAAAAATTACGTAAAGCATATTTAGCAGATATATACATGTATCTTAGGACAATCACAGATTCACAGCCTATTGTATAAGTAGTAAGTTCGGTTTCTTAAATTTCGTAGTGTTTTTGTAGAATTTCACAAACGTAATAATAATTCCATCAATTCCTCACATTCACAAAAGAAAATAATCAGACATTAATTGTCTCACCTATATTCTGGGTTAATAACCAAATTAGCCCTATATTAGTTAATTAACCTAATTTGTCTGCTTTAGTTTTTTTTTAATTAAACAGTATCCTGAAGGACGGAGACAGAGTATGCGAAGAGTGTGAAAGCGAAGAGCATAAACTACACAGGACGAGGAGAGAGAAAGTGTGTTTAGAAAGAAAGAAAGAAAGAGAGAGACAGAAGACTGTTTGTGTCTTACCCATTCGAGGAATCAAAGCATCTTTTTTTTTTCTCGAGCTCACAAAGAAAGACGAGACAGAGAAGAAGAAGATAAGGGAGGAGAGAGCTAGGGTTTCTCTTTCTTTCGCATTCATCCGGCTAAATAAGGTATGAATGATGCCCAAATTCTCATAAAGCTTTTGACTCTTTCCTTTTAATCTTTGACCATTTCTCTCAGTCTCAGCTTTTTTGTCTTTTTTGTCAAACTTCTTCTTTGAGCTACCGTAATGGTTTAGATTCGAGAACAATGGAGGCTTTCACGAACCTACGATCATTTTTTATATCTCTGCTTAAGGTTTTTAGTGATTTTGAGCTGCTTCGTACAATAATGTGTTAGGTTCCGTACAGATTTGGGGTTTTTTTTTCACACTAGAGGATTTGTTTTTGTATCTGAAATTTAGGATCTTTTATGGCTCATTTCTTGCTTTTTGATACCCACTTTTGCTTTGAGTCGGTGGATTTTACAAGACCAGTGTGATGATGCTTTATCCTGTTTTGGGGGTTTCTTCCATTTTGTAAATCTGTATGAACGGAGAATAGATTCAACTCGGGTTTGTAGTTGAATCTGTAAATCAGATGGTTTATCAGAAAAGGGTATATTTTGTATCCTAAGGTAATGCTAGAACATGGGGTTTTAATTTAATTCCATGAATAATTAGCTAACCACTTTATAACGGTTTGAAATGATTAAGTGTTTTTTTTTTATGTACTGAACTCATTCAGTTGGTGAATACTTAATTGCAGTGTTGTCCATTCTGGGAAAGTAGTTGGGTAGCCAGAACCTGGAAACAAGGCTTCACCAGTGTGATTTTTTTGGGGCTTCCTGAGCTAATGTAGTTCTGGAAAGACTCTTCTCAGAAGCTGTGAACCGGGTCATGAATGCGTGGCTAGTGACATGCTCGAACCAAGGGGAGCGGACATACCAATACTGTTCCTGGTTTTGGTTGTGCTTCCTGTTGTAGCTTACATACTGTTAGGTAGATGGAGTGATATTTCAGAAAAAAGAGGGAGGGCTAATTTGCTGGCTCAGATGGCAGCTGAAGAAGCTTTTAGAGCTGAGACTGCGAGTAGGAGTGTAAGATTTGAGAATATGGCTACTGAGACTAGGGCTCATAGAACCAGGACCAAGACTGTTCCTGCTGGGAGTGGTTCTGTAAGAGCTGAGTTTGTGGCTGAGCAGAGACCTGACTCTGTGGCTGCTACATGTGGGGTCCCTGTTAATACTGAGGGACATGTATGTGCAAGGTGTTTAAACCCTGCTAAGACACGCTGCTCCAGATGCAAATCTATTAGATACTGGTATGTTTCCACACTCTCTTGTTCTTTTTTTTTCGTTATCTGTGTTAGAGCTTTTTAAAGAGAGATTGAATGTCTTGAATTTTTTGGACGTTTGCAGCTCTGGGAAGTGTCAAATAATTCACTGGAGGTTAGCTCATAAAGATGAATGTGTCCCAGTGGAGACTTGCTCTTCTTCTTCAGAGAGGGTTTCCTTCGAGAATGACTCTGTTTTGCATGACAGCTGCATGGATTCTTGTACAATGTATAGTGATAATAATACTAAGCAGACAGCGAAGGGGAAGACTTCAAAAAGCTCTGTCGAATTTGCAAGCGCGGGTATCTCTCAGATTGATATCACACCACGAATCAACACGCAAGGGAGAAAAAGCGTAGGAAAACCAAACTCTTCCAAGTCCAACCGAGAATCATTTAGTGGTGAAGCTGCTTGTGCTGGTGGCGATAGCAAGAAGGGTCACACTAGACATAAGGTAATCTGTTTCTTAAAACAGTTATCTCCATGTATTAATCAGCTAAAACAGTTACGCTTTCTTGCTTGAAATCTAATACTAATGTTTCTGCTTGCAGTCGAGAAGCAGCATCAGTGCTGTGGAAACGAACTCTAGAAGGCATTCTGTTGATAACTCTTCTATGCAAATGAATGGACAAACATTTGAAAGTGGCATACAAGAACGTTGCGAAAACAATTTGGGAGCAAGAAGCTCTTTAGGGACCAGAACAGCTACACTTCCCAAATCTGGAGAACAGTCCTGCACAGAGACAAGTAAGAAGGGGCAAGCTGCTGCTCTATCAAGTGAGTGTCTCTCTCTCTGATATAAGAATTCTCTTGTAGTAATGTCTCATGTTTATACTACCTATAATCCAGAGACGGCTAGGTCTAAGGATACATGCATAGCTGAAGAAAGCAATGGCATCTCCTCATCCATGGGTTCAAATTTGATGAAAATGATGGGTTTAAGAAATTCCACAAAGCACGATAAGAACCTGAAAGTTAGTTCCCTTTGGCTCTTTGCTAATTCCAATTTTGTATCTTTAGTTTTTCCAACTTTGCTGAGTCAATATCTCATATTTTTTGCAGATGCTTTTTCCATACGAGGAGTTTGTTAAATTCTTTCAGTGTGAAGTGTTTTACTTATCACCTAGGGGCCTTGTCAATTGTGGAAACAGGTTTATTCTGAATCTGTTATATTGGTTTTATAATAGGAAGATCCATTTTGTGTAAACGTTTCTTAATATACTATTATTCTTTTCTCTTCACCAGTTGCTATGCAAACGCTGTCCTGCAGTCCTTAACATGCACAAAACCACTCGTTGCTTACTTGCTTGGAAGATCACATTCAAGATCATGTAATGGTTTTTTTTTTCCCAATTAATCTTTGTAGCATAAATTCTTACAAGATTTAGTTACATGGATAATAATGTTATTCTTTTGAAACAGGTTCTGGGAAAGATTGGTGCCTTATGTGTGAACTTGAGCAACATGTGATGATGCTCAGAGAATCTGGAGGTCCACTTTCTGCTAGCAGAATCCTCTCACACATGCGAAGTATAAACTGTCAGATTGGTGATGGGAGTCAAGAAGATGCTCATGAGTTCTTAAGGTTTTTTTTTCTTAACTAGTCCTTTCAAAATTGAGATTATTGATCCTTTCTTCTTAACGTGATACCATATTTTTGACTTGGATGTAGGCTTTTGGTTGCCTCTATGCAGTCCATATGTTTAGAGAGGCTTGGAGGTGAGACTAAAGTGGATCCAAGGCTGCAAGAAACAACTTTAGTTCAACATATGTTTGGTGGACGGCTGCGCTCAAAGGTATTTGAATCTCATGTCTCCTACTTTGACTTTACATAGTCTCACTCTTTCTGTTGTTGAACCAGGTGAAATGCTTGAGGTGTGATCATGAATCAGAGAGATATGAGAACATAATGGATCTCACACTGGAGATATACGGATGGGTAGAATCTCTTCAAGATGCATTGACTCAGTTTACTAGACCAGAAGATCTCGATGGAGAGAACATGTATAGATGCAGCAGGTTAGATCCAAACACCACAACTCTTGTTCTTGTTTTGTAGTATTGAATCTAAATTGCTGACAAAAAAAGAATATCTAAATCATAATTTTGTGAAAAAAATATATTAAAAAGGTGTGCTGGATATGTAAGAGCAAGGAAAGAACTGAGCATTCATGAAGCACCAAACATTCTCACAATTGTTCTCAAGAGATTCCAGGTATCATCAGTTATTTTAGAGATGACACAAGAGTGATTATGCTCTTGGGTTTATCATTTTCTTTCAAATTCTTTTGCATGCAGGAAGGAAGATACGGCAAAATAAACAAATGTATAAGTTTTCCTGAAATGCTGGACATGATACCTTTCATGACAAGAACCGGAGATGTTCCTCCTCTTTACATGCTTTACGCTGTCATAGTTCACTTGGATACTCTCAACGCATCTTTCTCGGGTCATTACATTTCTTATGTCAAAGATTTGAGAGGCAACTGGTTCAGAATCGATGATTCAGAGGTAAGAACATATCCTCCTCTTCCTCAATGCAGCAAACCAAACAGGTTCTGAACTTTTCCTGTAAAAACTCTGCAGATTCATCAAGTGCCAATGACTCAGGTTATGTCAGAAGGAGCTTATATGCTGTTCTACATGAGGTAAAGAAACCACCAGTTTGTGACTACTTCTAATGTCTGCTTCTGAAAATATATAACTTTTTGCAGATCGTACCCGCGTCCTCAAAGAGGAGAACACAACGGGAAAGCTCAGGTTCGGCATCCTCAACCAAGAAACGAGATGAAGGAGCCGAGGAAACCGGTAAACCGATTCAAACCGAGAGCGGACTACTACAACAAGAACTTAGTAGAGTCATCATCAAGCGAATGGTCTCTCTTCACGAGCTCAGACGAAGCAGCTTCGTTCACCACAGAATCAACCAGAGACTCTTTCAGCACCGTAGACTACACAGACGGCTGCCACGTCCTGGACTCTTCCTCCTCTCCTTTCCCCAACATCTTCCACAACTTATACCACAACAACAACAACGTGGAGCCATCGCCGCACAACACCGTCGCCTGCAGAATGTTCTCGGGTACCAAACCCGAGACCCGGTATTTCGTGGAGGAAGAAGAAACAAATCACAACAACAACACGGTGGTGATGGAGGACTCATCATCCCACGGCTATTACCAGCAGCAGAGTATGTATGTAGTAGATTATGAGACTAACTGTCAGGAACAAACTTACAGTTATGAACAAAACTGGTAGTTAGAATAAGATCATGTCTTAAATCTCTCTTTAGGGGGTACTTAACTCGAGTTCCCTAACCGAAAACATTTTGTCTTTTCATGATAATCAATCAACCTCTTGTCTGATTTTTATTTATTACATATTGAAAAAAAAAACACTTCACTTAATCATTCCATTTGAAAGGGTAACCAAATCTCATTAACCCGACCGGTGAACTCGAACGGTGAGTTATACTGAGCAACAATGTAAGCCGAATCAGCCCCAACGCCACCCTCTTCTCTGCTTTTCTCAATCGCATTAGCCCAAGCTGTACCTTCGAGGCTTGCAGAAAGCGCAGCGGCTTCCTCTCCGACGGTTGAGTCGGAGACGAAGCCACCGAACTGTCTAACCGCCACGTACCTAGGGGTCCATTTCTGGATGTGGAGATTCTCAGCGGGAGCTGGATCGGGCTGGTTCTTTTTGGGGACGTAGAAGGAGACGGTGAAGGAAGATTCGCAGAGAGGACCGTCGCTCGGTGAGACTTGGCTGATCACCGGAGCTGTCATCTCGATCTTTTGATGATACTCGTTCTTCCCTTGTATGTAAGCAAACAACCTATATTGTCCCCCAAAATCGAAAATTCAAATCTTTAAAATAAAAATTCAATCTTTTATTCGAATTAAAGAAAAGAGAAAAAAGACAAGACATATGCGTTTGTTGTGTACTTAACTGGAAGAAAGCTGTTCTTGTGGCATCCCTGAGAGAGATGTCTTGAATCGGTTCGGTAGAAACCCAGACCGTTGCATCGTACCGGCGAATCTCGTAACCGTTTCCCGCGTGGATCACCTCGTAGTTTGGGCACTCGATTCTGTTACACGTTGGCGGGAACTTACCGACGTGACTAGGTTCGGATGTTGGGATTAGAAGGTCTGAACCGCCGGAGAGGAGACTGAGGAGGAAAGAGAGCTTTAGGAAGCTTAAACCGGCTAGTTCCATGGCGGTTTTCTAGGTGTGTGTACACAGCTAACTTCTTGCTTTTTGTTGCTGGGCTTATTATAGTAAAATGGAGGATTCTTTGTTACGTTTGAGATTGTGTGGTTGATTTTAGGATAGGTTTTGTGTGTGTGTGTAAGAAATAAAACGTTTGGATCCTTTCTCTTGTTTCCTTTTCATGTACACGTGTATACCAAAACTACAGGGTGCATGTTACATAAACAAGAGTTTAGCAAACATTTGTAATAAACCTAAAGTATAGGTTACTTACTTCCATAATGAGTAAATAAACAAAACCCAGACATGTGATAAAGAAAAATCAAGGGAGCATTGTTATTGCCATGAAACAAAGTAGATTGACTATCTGTAATTAAACAATTGAACTAGGAACATTGTGATGAACCAAAGTTTGGGGTGATTATGTTTTATAAAGAGTATAACGAATAATTGGTGAGAAACAAAAACTAGAAGGATCACTCTGTAATGAATACTACTCGGACAATGTGTGGGCTGTGATAAACGCTGGGACGTGTTTGATGCTCGAGCAAGGCACCAGAGAGCGAGAGAGAGAGAATTCGTATATAAACAAAGTTGTACACACTCGGCCCAGATCCGTTCGGCCCAGAAACATAATCATTGACCCATATGGTAATGAAATTGCGCCAGACTGTCATATTCTTCGTTCTTGATCGAGTTTTGACATCCTGGTGGATTATGTGCGTTATCTTTTGAAGCCATGTATCATTCATTATTCTTGAGAATCTTTAAGATCGTTTCATTCCTCAGTTTTCTATGAACAATTTCTGTTTTTGTATCTAAGCTTTATGCATGACTTTGAAGAATCAATCATACTGACTTTGTTTATTTACGAAGATGATCATATAATCACAAAATCTTAACCGATGCTTTTTCATGTTTTAGACCAGTTATAACTTCTTCTTCTTTTTTTTTTTCTTTTCGACAACTTAACCAATGTTTTTCATGTTTTAGACCTGTTCAAAACATTATGCATTTAATTTGTATTTTTATGTTTTAAACTCCTTTTTCAACTTCTTAACCGATGTTTTTTCATGTTTTAGACCCGTTCCAAACATTATGCATGTCTTTTTTATTTCTTTTATCTCAATTTCGGATTATGAAAAAATGTAATGGCTTGTTTCAAAAAAAATGTAATGGCTGAATACACTAAGTATTACCCACCTCTTAGCTGCTTAAAGGTTCTTAGGTCTGGATGCGATGTCTGCCTTACTCATCTGAATCTATTTTGTACTTTATGGAAGTCATTGGCACGTTCTTGGTTTAAGCTTGCCATGTTTTAAAAAGATTTGACTTTCGTGATCAAATGTCAACCAAGTTTTGATGCATATTGATATTATTGTCTTCAATATATATTTTCGAATTTCTTGATATATATATTGGGCAAAGCTTTGATATCCAAAAGGAGAAAGTTCAAAGCGCTGAAGTGTTGACAACGATCAAACAAAGTGTTCATCCATGGCTTTGGAACTCGTAGCTGTCCTTACAGAACGTTACTTATTTAATAGATTGGAGCATTTTGAACTTTTCTTGCTAATGCAAGTAGTCAATGATAAAGTTGTGTGGTTATTGCGACAAGTTAATCTGTGAATCAGATAAGTGGAAGAACAAGTCTAGTTTTACTAATTCAGATTGCCACAAAGCTACTCTTTTAAAATGAAGTTTTATATGAAGTAATGGTTTTCTTGACGTATACATCATCAAATTTAGAAATCTTCAAAGCCTGGCAAAAAGAGTTTGCTAATAGATAATTTATCCACGCTTAAGCTACATATTGAATGCTCTCACCCAATATTATTTGTATAAGAAAACTCTTTTCGTAAACGCTGAACGAACCGGTCACTGAAATAGACATGCATGGTCATATGATCTTTTCAAATGTTATCACCAAACCATGATGGAAAATGTGCAGTTGAAGCCAAAAGTAACCTGCGTTTTGATCTTGGAACGCAATTCACTAATCTGAACACAAAAGAAGTTGATGTCCCTCTTTCATAATTCTGTGCTTAAACTTCTTTAGAACTTCGAAGTATGTAGTGAAGTAATGATTTATTAAAACAATAGATTTTTTTTCTGTAAGGCTTAATATTTAGTGAAAAGGAAAGAAAGAGACAAATGCTCTTGTCATGCTTACCCACCTTTATCCGTTGAAAAATCTCTCCACCGCATACCCAAAAAAATATAATTTGTATTGTTTATCCTAAGTTTTTCTTATAAAGAGATGAGTAAACACACTAAAACATTTTCAGATTTTTAAGCTTTCTTCTTATATCTCCGAAGGGGACCAGAAAATCAATCAATAAACACATATATTGGCTCCACCACTTTTCTTGATTTCTCCATTTGAATTCTGTCTTTATTTTCTTTGTAAACCAACCATCATGATCAGTTACCAAGAAGAATGGATACTTATACTTGTATTGTTGTGATCCTCTGCATAGCCTTGTTTGCAATCAATCTAGTGTTTTCTTGTTTCACTTGCTTTTCCATTCTACGTAGCTTCATGACACAGACAGACCAAGGCTTGAGTGAACTGAGGGAGAATCTTATTGAACCGGAAGAAGCTGAGCCAGAGGAGAACGTAATAACCATTGCAGTCTCAATTAACCATGGATTTCCTGACTCCATCGATGTTGATGATAATTGTGGCCAAGGTTGCTCTCATGAAATTTGTGCTTGTTGAAGAAAAGTTGGTTTATATTTACAGGAACTCCTCTCCTCATCTTTTGCAAATTTTCTTGGGTATCAAACTCCAAAATTTATTTATTTATTTCCCTTTGTGTGTCATGAGAGATATATTATAGTCTGAATATATGTATATAATATCTATAGATACATATGTTTTAATACATTCTCTGTGCAGCATATCCCACTTTTTTACTTGGAAGTTATTTTTTGTGCAGCATATACTATCGAAAGTAATATAAAGCTCAACAAAGTTGATAGTTGACAGAAACATCAATTACAAAGGAAAAAATATATATTAGGAAAACAGAAAACAAAGACAACTAATTGCTTATAGTGACAGGTTTCTCCTTTTTGTATTATTTTATCGTTCACTAACTGAATAATAAGAAAGGAAAAATGAAGGAGATACATCATTTTAAATGATGGATTAGATAGATGAAAAAGAAAGCGATGTGAAACTTTAATGATTAAAAGAGCAATTAGTTAATGTCATAATCCTTCCCACGAACTCGAAGCTTCGATGGATGAATTTAAGAGTATTGATCATATAACCCACCAAATGTCTCTTAAATGACTCTTTGAAATGGTTTATACAACAAAAGTAGCTTCTTCCATTAATAAGCAAAAAAACAAATGTAATCATCTATCGTTTACCTGAAACAGTTGCATTGTTGTGGTGCATCCTCAATAAGTCATCAGGAGTTACAAGAAACCAGCCTCCATCTTTCTGAGCCAGTAGCTTCTGGTTCACTGCGTCTATAACCACACTCACATTCCCAAACCCATATATCTGAAGACCATTGTACATTCTATTCGGTTTAGGTTTGAACAACAACTCCTTCTCCTGTGCAAATACTTCCAACACTTCTTTCAAACTCAGCACCTCATCATTGCTATCCATCTGAGCCTTAGCCTGAGCCCGAGCTGGCTCAAAGTGTTTCTGCTGCTCTTGTGCCTTTGCCCTTGGCTGAGACACTTCAACTCCTTCAACAGCTTCCATCAACATATCTAAACCACGCTTCATCTGGATCCGGATCCTCTCGTTTGCTGAAAGCTCCTGCGGGAATAACCCTTTCCAACCATAATACCATTCGTGGATCTCTTCGAACCTCGGTTTAGAGCGTAACCAATGGTACAACACATCCAGCCATTTGGGGAAGAAGAACCTCTCCATCAAATCAGCCATTAGGTGTATCGGCACTGCAGATGCCCACTTCATAACCCAATTGAACCGGTCTATATCCTGGTTTGCCGGGTTAATCTGAAACTCTTGCAAGGCCAGCTGAAGTTTGGGAACTATGTAACGTCGCATAAGTTGTTCCCAGCTTGTAGCATCAAAAACCGTCTTCCATGGAGAAAGAATAGTGTAGGCGGATGGATCACTAGGATGCCAAGCATCAAGCACATTGCTCAATTTCATCTGAATGATCTGATACAAAAACTCCAATTTCTGACCAAGTATTGGCAACCAAGGATGCACCCAAACATGGATGGCAACAACTTCCCTCCGTGGATCCCAATATTCAACTGCGGTTGACAGTTTTGGCAGCACTACTGTGTCCAGAATCGTATGCAAGACAGATGAAGGTAGCAAATTGTCCCATGTCTCTAAAAATCTCAGCATCGGCTCAGGGTCTCTAGGTTCCCAGGTATTGATGCCTGCTATACGCACTGCAGGTAACACCACCTCCGAAACTAGTTGGCTATAAGGCGTGGACATTACCCAGATATTTTGATCATCCTCCACTTCCAAAAGCTTTCTCCAAGAAGACATAGCCTTCAGACCATGTACTGCGTCCCTTAGAGGGTCCCAGCCCTGAAACATTCTTATGAAGAGAGGCAAGGCCAGCGAACAAGCAATGGTGGACAGGTTGCAGAGCTTGTAATCATCAGGATAGCATGTTTGCAGATCCTCGAAACGACTAGCAAGCGAATCAAGTGTCAAACTCCCAGACGTATTCTCCAGCTCGATCCGACTTACTTCCTCTGAGATATATTCCATGTTGTCTAAGTGTGTTTTTTGTCTCTCTTCCTCCTTTATAAGCATCTCCTTCTCCTGCTGCAAGCTTAAAGCTGATTCCCTCTCGTTCCTCAAGTCTCTATCAATCTTCTGAATCTCATGTTCGACTAGATCAACAATCAGCCGCAAGTTGTGTTGCAGCTCCGGCATTGGAACATCTGCTTCTCTTGCCTTCTCCTCTGCATCTAAATTTTCCAAATTTGTCACAACCCGAACCTGTGGTCCTCGCATATCGATAATGGTCTGCCCACCACCAAAACCCTCTTCGTGCTTCTTCTCCAGCAACTCCTCTGCAGTAACATAAGCCTCCTTCCTCACCTTCTTCTTCTTCTTCCAAAGATTCTTCCCTGCAAAACTCTGATCATTCCCACTGACACTAGCCGGAACAGTCTTCTTCTCCTCAACCTTCCTTAAATCAGGCAACTTCGCCTCCTTGAAATCATTGAAACCCAAACCCGTATTCTTCGGCCTCAACTGTGCTTCAATAGGAGCAACAATACCTTGCTGGTTCTTCCCAAGCCCACCTCCCTTGTACCCCATCTTCGCAAGCAGCTTCATACCAATTCCCTTAGTAGCCTTCTCAAACTTGCCTATATCCCCACCACCACTTAAAACATCCTTCTTCCCTCCCTTTCCACCACCCTCTTGACCTCTCTTCTCCATCCTCGCCTTCTCTCTCATCTTCGCCCCCTCAGCTATCTTCTTCCCAAAAGCACCCGGCAACAGATTATCCTCATCAACATCATCATCAACAAACTGATTAAACCCTAACCCTAACCCTAAACCTGACCTCCCACTACCCAGCCCACCTCTAACTCCGCTATCCTCATCATCATCATCCTCACTATCAATACGTTCTCTAGAATCCCTAACAACCTCTTGATTCGGCTTAACAGTACCTGTGGACACGAAATCGACAGGCTTGGTGAAGTCGGCCTCCCTTCCCGAGTCCCGGCCCTTGCGCCTCTTCCTCTGACCTCCTCCTCCGCCGCTGGAGTCACCGGAATCCGAATCGCTCTCGGCGAAGACTCCGTAAATAGCGTCGTCTTTGGTTTGCTTCCGCTTCTCCTTCCTCTTCTCGTATACGAACTCTCCGTTCTCCCATCTTCCTCCTTCGTAGTCATTCTCCATGCTGAATCTCTCCATCTCTTGATCCTCGTCCATGGCCGTGAATCGAATCGAATCGAATCGAACAGATTCCTCCAAAACCTAATTATGTGATTTGAAACAAATCGGAGAGCAACTCGATGTTTCGATTACTATACGATGCGAATCGGCCGACGTTCGAGCGAGGAGGTGTACCTGATAAGAATGTTAACGAGTTTGGGCTTTTGAATTATATGGGCCTGTTTATTTGTATATTAGAGCCCAATTATTTGAATAACTTTCTCACTTGTGCTATTTCTTTGTAACTCATCGTCCTCCTTTTGGACTACTCATGATTTTTTTTTATAGCTAAAAATGCAAATATCATATTAATGGTGAAAAAGGATTACAATAATGAAAGCCTAAGAAAATACTCTACCCTGGCAAAAAAAGAAAGAATGAAAAAACAGAGGGGAGCAGCAAAGAAAACTTAAGATAACACCAACTAATAATTTTATCAAAGCCAAAGAGAGAAAAGAAGGTTGTAGTGCCTCCTGTGCCTTTTGGACTCATGTTGTGGCCATCCAAAACCTTGTCCTTCGGATACTATAGAGCATGTACACATGAGTTATTTTTCTTGTAACCATTGGCTAGAATTAACAGCGGTTGCTTAGTGATTTGTTCATCAAAAATATATTTTTTTTTTAAATGAAGGGTGAAAATGAAAGTATATATATATATATATATATATATTATTTTTTTTTGTAATCCAGGGTTCCCCGCTTCGCGGGTCAATCCCTGGGCCCGGTCAGGCCGCCGGCCAGCTTCACCCGGGAGGGCTTTCCCTGGGCCCGAAGGCCCAGTACCAGCGTTATGACAGGAAGCGTTGCACGGTAGTTCCCTCCGACGTGGATCGAACCCCTTACCTGGGTGCAGGCGGAGACCCGTCCTAACCATTGGACTACAACGTTCCGTCAAGAAAATGAAAGTATATTGCATCTAAAAAAAACAAAACAAATTACAAGGGAAGCATTTGGTGACAGTAAATAAATTACAAGGGTTTACTAAGCTTAATTATTGTTACAACAACAAAAGTATCTAATTATTCAATTTTTTTTCTTAAAACTAAATCTGATGCATTTTTATAAACTGACATGTTCACAAATCTAGGTACTAGGTATGAGTCTTTAATCCATATATTTTCTTAGATTACTTAGTCACGTTTTTTTTGTTAGGAGATAGTTTCCTCGTTCTTAGATCTTTGAAAATTGACAATTCTGGTGATTGTTTCAATTCTCCATTATCTTTTTCAAATATCCAATGTTTTTATTTCTGATATAAAAAGTCAATATTTTTTTGGTTCACACAGTATATTTAATTAATATAGTCAAAAAAATTTAGGAACATTTTGTTTTCTCTAACCAACTTTTGTTTTCTTGCAACAATATAAACACATTCTCAGCTGTCGTTAAAGAAGAGTTGTTATATTCTGTCTGAACCATTTCAACAAAATCCCTTTTATTCTGTACAAACGACACAGATTTGGGATTTTAGATCACAACACATCCATAAACGTCCCACCTTTTTAGACGTTATTACAACTAAAAGTCGGAGCTGACTATGACTCGACTTTTAGTTTAGTTTCTTTCAAAATCTTGTCAAAACGTTGAAATCTAAAACTACAATTTCCACGCGGTATATATGCTATCAGAGTATCAGGTTCCCATTACGATGAGCTTTTTGTTAAAACGGTGAAATCCATAACTACAATACAAATGTCAATTGTGTTGTTGTATCCACAGTATATAAATACGTATTAGGTTAACATTCCCAAATGCTTCTTTTTTTTGTTTTTCATTAAGTATAGTCTATTTATTACTTCTTGAATAAAACAATAAATTAGTAGCTAACCAAATAAGCTTACGTTATAACTATTTTAATTAACCAACAACGCCTGTAGCTGTTAGGTCTATTTTGTCCGTCGTGGAATTTAGTAAATGATAATGACCCTAGGCTACGCGTAAGTGCATTATATTAAAACTTAAAATTAATTGATATGGTTGGACGAACATTATCTCATATAAATTATTAGTGTTATATCACATGCGTTTCGTAAGAGAGTTGACATTGCTATTCATCGTCTCCAAAGAACAACGCCACCTGGTTTCATATTTATTGTCTGCTATTAAATTAACTTTACACTAACTAATCAATATTGATTACAGTCTAAGTTTTAACTTCAAAATACTTTTAGATTTTCATATTTTCTACCTGAATTGCGTGAGAACTCTCCTCTCCCTAACGTATACGACAAAAACAGCAGGTCCCAACACTAAAAGGAGAGATGAATAGAAAGTAAATGGAAGTATCATTTTTAGTAGAGTATATTAAAAATGACAAAATGAAAAAAAAAATACACAAAATATTCATGCAATAAAGCCACATGCATGTAGCGTAAGGAGAGGAAGACAAAATTAAATTTTTGGAAATATACACCAAATAACTTTTTTTTTGAACATTACACCAAAGAACTTGTTGTTATAAATTCATTGCCAGTTGCACATACAGCGATTTATTACATACATCTTCTCTCTATCCTGTGTAATATAAACAAGTTTTATTATACGTTTATATCTATTCACGCTATACAGCTGCCTCCAACATATATAGTCAACTGATGAAATTATAAGCATCATCATTATAGTCTTGTCTCCTTTCTTTTCTCTCTTCCTCTCTTCTTTCATAGATCAAGAACAAAAAGATATAGATGATTGAGATATTTGCAGTAAGAAAAGTGTTCTTGGTCGGCTTTTCGATCTTGATACTAAATTGGGTATGGAGAGCAGTGAATTGGGTTTGGTTAAGGCCTAAGAGACTGGAGAAATATCTGAAGAAACAAGGATTTTCAGGGAATTCTTACAGAATTTTGATGGGAGATATGAGAGAGAGTAATCAGATGGATAAAGTTGCTCACTCTCTTCCTCTCCCTCTTACCGCTGATTTTCTCCCTCGCATGATGCCTTTTCTCCATCACACTGTTCTTAATCATGGTATGTCTATTAAACTCAACTCGATTCTCACGTTTTTTGGTGGTTGTTATATAGTTACTTGAATTACATGTGAATCTAACTAAAGAAGAACCAACTAGACTTGGTCTTGTGTTGAATTCAAAGAGAAAAAACATTTTTTTATTAACTTGGCTAGGAGTTGCTCATCTTCTTCACCTTAGTTTTCTATTATTTTCAAGGAATTAATTATCAGAGAGATTCATTAGAGCAAGGGATTAACAAAGTTTATCTGTGTGCATTATTATAATGTTTTTATTTGCATAGTTGCATAATTAAGATCCAAATCTCGTATCTTTTCCTTCTTCTGGTCATAATTTAAATTAAGGTCACATATAATAAAATAATAATCACTTTTCAGCGGATCATATCAAATTACTTTTCTCCAGTTAATACACATATATCATTCCTGTATGTGTGTTTGTTTCATATGTAGATTAGTTGAACTTTAAACTAACAAATGGTAATAATTATTTTTATAAAAATAGGGAAGAAGTGTTTCACATGGTACGGACCGTACCCGAACGTGATAGTAATGGATCCAGAGACACTACGGGAGATAATGTCCAGACACGAACTCTTCCCAAAACCAAAGATTGGGTCACACAATCATGTTTTCCTCAGTGGTCTGCTCAATCATGAAGGTCCTAACTGGTCCAAACATCGAAGCATTCTTAATCCTGCTTTTCGTATCGAGAATTTGAAGGTAATTTTATTTTATTTTTTGGTAAAGTGATGAAAGAATGAATATACACTGCTCATTCTGACTCTAATAACTGTTTCGCTTTTTATAGTTTTTTTTAATTCTGATATATTTTAAATTTCATGGACGTCATTTTCGTCTCATTCTTTAGATTTAGATCAGTTTCATTCACTTTACCCGTTTTCCGAAAAGAAAATCAGATGAGTAACGTCTTTTATTTGTTTCGCTCGGTAGTTGAGAGTTTTTAAAACATTAAATAAACTAATCATCTACTATTAAATATTTTTCTAAAGATTTAATTTAATTATCGTTTCTAATATGAATAAAATATTTTGAAATGGAGTACTAATTTAAGAAAAAAATACTAGCAAACAGAGAAAAGTCAACAAAGAACTATAATCCATCCAGTTTTTTTTTTTAAAAAGAACTAGAATCCAACACCAACTATAAAAGTCTAAAAGGGAAAGAACAGAAAAAGCCAAAAGGATACATTACAAAAAGGTGAAATCATATTTCAAATCAAGAATTTCTAATAACACATCAACTTCTTAGGTCGGCATAACAATTTATCATTTCATTATCTTTAACAAAAAGAAATCATTAAATAAATGTTTATAAATCAACAAAACCCATAATACGTGCACTTTTGCATGAGACTGGTTTTGATTTTTTTTTTTCAAATGGAATGATATTTTATTTTGGAAATGAATAGAGCATACTTCCAGCATTCAGCTCAAGTTGCAAAGAGATGTTAGAAGAATGGGAGAAATTAGCGTCAGCAAAAGGAACAGTGGAGCTTGATTCATGGACTTACTGTCATGACTTAACAAGAAACATGCTTGCTCGTGCTTCTTTTGGTGATTCCTACAATGATGGCATCAAAATCTTCGAAGTCCAGCAAGAACAAATTGATCTCGGTCTCCAAGCTATTCGTTCCGTCTATATCCCTGGATCAAAGTAAGAAGTTATATTATATATATACTACTTAATTTAATGATTTTTTCTTCATAAATTTCATGTTTTCTTTGCAGATTTTTGCCAACAAAGTTTAACAAGAGGTTGAGAGAAACTGAAAGGGACATGAGGTCTATGTTTAAAGATATGATTGAGGCAAAAGAGAAGGAGATAAAAAGAGGAAGGCATGCCGACAAGAACAGCGACTTGTTGTTCTCCATGTTGGCTTCAAACACAAAGCAAATCAAAGAACATGGACCAGATTCAGGGCTGAGTCTTGACGATCTGATAGATGACTGTAAGGCTTTCTATCTAGCTGGTCAAAATGTGACTTCTTCATTGTTTGTTTGGACTCTTGTTGCTCTAAGCCAACATCAAGAATGGCAAAACAAAGCAAGAGACGAGATCTCTCAGGCGTTTGATAACAACGAGCCAGATTTCGAAGGGTTAAGCCACCTCAAAGTAGTAAGTGGACATTTTTTTCAAAACCACACTACCACATAAGAAAAAAAGTTGTTTATAACATTTATCTTTTGGTTAGGTATCAATGATCCTCCATGAAGTTCTTAGACTCTACTCTCCAGCTTACTTCACATGTAGGGTAACTAAACAAGAAGTGAAACTAGAGAAATTCTCTTTACCCGAAGGAGTTGTGGTCACAATACCAATGCTCTTGGTGCACCATGACCCTGACCTTTGGGGTGACGATGTGAAACAGTTTAAGCCCGAGAGATTTGTCAACGGCGTTGCGAGCGCAACCAAAGGAAGGCTCTCGTTCTTGCCGTTTAGCTCTGGACCTAGGACTTGTATTGGTCAAAACTTTTCGATGCTGCAAGCTAAGCTCTTTGTGGCAAAGGTTCTTCAAAGGTTTAGTGTAGAGCTCTCTCCATCGTATACTCATGCTCCTTTTCCAGCTGCAACTACATTCCCACAACACGGTGCTCATTTGATCATTCGCAAAATTTAGAAGAGATAGAATGAGAAAAAATAAAAGTGCTTCCTTTTTTTTGTTCATCAACAAACCAGAAACTCGAAAATGTAGTATATGCAGTTTGAAAATCCGGTCTTTATTTGGATGATTTTTGTATATATAAAAAGAAACAGAGTCAAATCTATAAATTTCAATTTTTTTTGGTTCATGAAATTGCTCTTTGCACAATTGTTCAATCACGTATAAACATCCATACTTACAAATACAGATATGTGGCGGTTGAAAGGCGGGAAACGCCCCCACCTGATTGAGTCGTTTTATATTTTTAAAATAAATCATTAGAAATGACGATTTTACTCTTCAGCTTGTGCTGTCATCATGTGTTTTCATTTTCATATAGTACCGGCAAAACTTAATCATCGAGGCCTTTATTGTTTTGTTTGTCTAATTTCGACTTCGTTACAGACACTACAGGAAATGAGCTCATTGATAGCGTCCATTAAACGCTATCTATTAATATCGTAGCGTTGTTAGAAACGCTGTGTCTTCCACCGCGACAATAGGTATGAGAGCTATCGTAGCGCTTTTCTTTTATGCTATGATAAATACTTTTACTATAGCGTTTTCTATTTTGCAATAGTTTATTTTATAATAGCGTTTATTTTACGCCATTAGTTTTATTATGAAGTGTTATAGTTGGTACTTGTGTCAGACCTTACAACATTTTCTATAGCGTTTTATGAAAATGCTATTGGGATGTATTTGTAATACAATAGCGTATCTTTAAATGTTATTTTTGGGTTACAAAACAATTTAAATAGCGTATTTTTAAGAGCTATTATTATGAATTTTGTAAAATTTTATTTGTGCAATAGGTGTGATCAATTTTTTAGAATTTTGATTAGCCAATTTATATTTTGAATTATAGAAAAATATCAAATTCAAAAATAATATATTTCATTATTTAGAAAAAAAAAATTAAATTCCAAATCCAAAATACATATTAGCATAATATATTTAAATTCCCAAATCCAAAATAGAAAAATAATATTCAGCTACATCAAAAAACAACAGATTACAAACAGCTTTTGCTCTAAGTTCGCCGAGCATTGCCTCTGGAAGACGAGGTTCCTGCCTTGTTTCGCATGTTAGTCAGTGCTCTTCGGTACATTGGATCGATGTCTTCTTCATCTTCTTCAATACGGATCAAGTATCCAAGAGCTCTCCGGTACTGTACTTCTGTGATCTCGACGACATCATCATCTGCTTCTTGTTGCCCCTGTTGGTGGAGTGGTGGAACATCAGCTGCTTCTTGTCTTGGCTGTTGGTGGAGTGGTGGAACATCAGCTGCTTCTTGTCTTGGCTGTTGGTACGGTGGTGGAATGATCCCCTGTGCCGAAAGTGCTAAAACTATTTCTTTCCTAGCTTGCATTTCTGAATCATAGCAACAGCAAAAGTAATTAAAATCATAGCAACAGCAAAAGTAATTAAAATCACTAGAAATTGTAAAGAAAGACCTAACCTTTAGGATCCCTGCTACCTTTGCTCGTTCACCGTGAAGAAAACTACAAAAAAGAAACGGATCATAATCAGTCTTGCGGCGCCGAATAAGTATCAAACTTATAGATTGGATAAAATAGATAGATTGGGTACCTCGTTGCTGTATTTGCTTCTTGCGGTGTCGAAAACTAAGGGCAAAAGTAAAAGACGATTTCTACAAAGAGGGTTACAGATTTCGACAAAGAGGGAAAGACGATTTCTACAAAGAGGGTTACAGATTTCGACAAAGAGGTAAGGGTTACAGATTTACAGTGGAGCTTAAGAGATATGAGATTGCTTTCTTTTGGGGAGAAAATCGATAGAGATTTTGAGATGTGAGCAGGTTAAAGGGTTATGAGTTAGTGCTGATTTAACGGTGAGATCTAAGGAGTTAATCAGATCGTGTGGTTTAGAATAGCAATCCTGGTGATATGATATGATTGGCTGATTTAGCAAGTCAAGGGATTAACGGTGAGATGTGAGAAGGCTAAACAGATCGTGTGGTTTAGAATAGCTATCCTGGTGATATAATATGATTGGCTGATTTAGTTAATTAAGAGTAAAAACTGATTAAAATGTTTTAAAAATAATTGTATGAAATAAAAAATTTGTTATAATTAATCAGTAACTAGATAACAATCATAAAAACACTACAAATTATTAAAAACATAATTTTATGTTTTTTATTTAACATATGTGAAATATATGTCAAGATTGAAACACTTGAAACAAAAATGTAGACAAAGCCATTTAGGATTTAGACTTTTCAGTTTAGTTTTTGAATTAATAACAGAAACATATTGTAAGATTATATTTCATTCTATTCTTATATTGAAAAAACTTTTTGTAAGTAAATCTGATTATGAATTTGTGTCAAGATCGAACACTATACCCTAAAATTATATACCCTAAACCATTTAGGGTTTCGATTAAAATATTTGAAAGTACATTTTATTATTATTAATGCGAATGTTTTATTTAGTTTATTTATAATCTATAAATTTTAAGATTGAACACTATACCCTAAAATTGTATACCCTAAACCATTTAGGGTTTCGATTATAATATTTGAAAGTACATTTTATTATTATCAATGCAAATTTTTATTTACTTTATTTACAATCTATGAATTTTTTTTTTGTTATTACTAATGCATAATTTTCTTAAAATTATAATAACCAAGCAACACACTAAATATTAAAAGTGGCAACACACCAAATATTCAAAGGTAGTACACACAGACATAAGCTTGTTTTTTTAAAGTACTAAAGTGCATTCACGTTTCTTAAAAAGAAAAACAAAGGAGATTTCATATGCGACATTACTTGAGCATTCATATATAAAGGATTTTGTCATTTGGCCAAGCAATTACACTGCCTTGAGCATCAGCAATGATTTGAAGTTCTGAATTAGTTCTCCAAAGTGGTGCATCTTCAATCAGAGGAACATCAACCCATATCTTGCTTGCATTGGGGCCCAAGCGAACAAAATGAACGACATCATCTGGATTAGTCGAGAAAAGTCGACCTTCTGCTACCTTTTCCCCTGATCCTTTGCAATCCAAGAGGATGCATTTCCTTGTCTCATTCTTGCTAGTGTTAGAGCTGTTACTTGCACTCTTAAACAGAAATTCCCATACAACAAATCATTCAGCCAAAGAAGAAAATTACCAACAACAATCAAGAGTGAGAATGTTTAGTTTCTTACCGCATGTGATCTACTTTTCGACATCAGTTCGTCTTTGTTTGCTTGTACAGTAGCCAAAAGAATCTTTTGGATAGGCCATGGGATGTCCTCACCGACTGCATCACCAATCATCAACTTGTCCACATTTGGTCTCCATAGAGAACCATCTTCATTAACTACCCTATCTACTTTGACAATAGCAGCACTAGGACCCAGAGGAATGTTGTTTACCAGCTCTTTTGGGTCAGTTGACTGGAGACGACCCTCTGCAACAATTACATCCTCTTTAGACCAATCATAGATTAGGATTCTATCGCCTTCACCATCTGAAGCCTACAAAGCCATGTTTAAAAATACAAAACAAACACTACATTAGTTAATTATCAACATGATTCCGCAGCATCTTAACATATGTATAGTACTTACCGTTGAATCAGCAGTCTTATTATTTTCTGAGTTGTCTTCATCCAGAATGAGCTTATCAAGCTGCCATGCTATTTTCTGTCCAATGGCTTGGCCAAGTGTGGTAGCAGATGTCGTAGGCCTCCAGATAGGTGCTTCTTCATTTGTAACAGACTTAACTAAAATAGCAGCAGCATGCATACCAAGTGGAATTCGTCCAATTTTGTATGTTGGTTCAGCTGAGCAGAATTCTCCTTCTCCGATGACAACATCATCCATTGAACACCAGTCTAAAATCTGACACCTAGGTCCTTTGCTGATATCACTGACTTCAGAATTGGAGACACTGTCAAGATGATCCTGAGTGAAATGCAAAAGGAAAAGTTAGACACTAAACTGACAATTCAACTTATAATGACCAAAAATTATGTTAACTTACACTTTTTTTTTTAGTTAATCCACGAACTACGTCCTGCAAACCACGAACTGCATCCTGCAATTCAGCTTGTTTTGCTTCAAGCATCAGTACATGTGAGTCTCGGGCCTGCATTAATGCTATCTTCGTAGCAGTTATTCCTCTGCCCATTCCTCTAATCCTTCCTGGTTTGTCTTTTCCTAGGACTTGACTCACAGCATCATCGTTAACACTCGTACTGGCAGTGGATTCCATTCCACTATCAATATTTTTGATTTTTTCCTGATTTCAACAAGACAGTAATAGCATAAGAAACTGTTATCCCAACAAGACAGCAACACACTAAAAAGATTTAGAATCGCTTACAATAGTGTCTTCAAACTCAGGCCTCACAGGTCTCCCATCTGAATGTGTATGCCCTGCTATCCATACCTTACTCCTAGTCACTTGTGTTGGGTTTGAACTGTTTTTCTTCTACAAGTGCCAAAAAGGATAATACATTATTACAAGTGCCTGAAATATTTTATCAACAGAATCATACCATTTCATGAGCCAAGCGAACCATTCCCTTGCGACTAGTGGTGTGGGGTATCTGGTTTCTCCTCAATTCCTTGTATTTGTCACTTTGGACCTTCAAATAAAAGCAATAAGATTAGAATTTTACATATGGAAATAAAAGCAAACAGAAACATTGGTTAAAACTAAACAACCTTAAAATCTTTGCCTTTCTTCATCTTGACCCAATTCATCCAAGCTGACGCAGACTGAACATTGCTTGGTTTTAATCTAATAAGTTCTTCCATGCTCCCTACAGATCGCACAAGACCAACAAGCCTTGACTTTGAAGACCTCCAAATACACCCCATCTGCTTTAGAACAGATTCTTTTTGCCATTGTTCTGACAGTTTGAACCTCGCCTACAAGAGTTTCAGAACTTCAACACAATGGTATAAGTTATGTAAAGAGAGTTCTTTTACTAATTTCTGGTGAGAAAAATACCTGAATTTCCTCCCACATTGTGTCCTTTGTCTGTTCATCAAGGTGTCTCCAATCTCCAAGAAGGACTGGTACATGCTCTCTCACAAGAGGACCAAGAAATGAAGAAAGTGTTACTGATCCATCCCCCACATGTTCACCGAGAGATGTAAATTCGACTTCAACCTTGTCTTCAATGTTTTTAGCCACTTTACTCATCCTAGTGCGCCCTCTTCGTCTCTTTGTCTTGGTCTCTAGCTGCTCACCTTCGACTGGTTCAGTTGGATGCTGCGTATCTTCTCCTGCCTCTTCTGACTCTCCTTTGTTCTGTGGATCTTCTCCTGCCTCTTCTGACCCTCCTTCGTTTTGTGGTTGCTGCGTATATTTTTCTGCCTCTGCCGACTCTCCTTCGTTTTGTGGTTGCTGCGTATCTTTTTCTACTGAGTCTCCTGCTTTCTCTGAGTTTTCTTGAAGAGGATGTTCTTCCAATGCAGATTCCTGAGTACCAATCTGCATATCAGTTGTTGTTTCTTCTGCTGTTTGACTAGTAAGCCTCCTGGGTCTTCTATGAATTTTCAAAGGCTCAACACTCGCTTCTTCACCTTTCTGGCGCTTACTGCGACGCTGAGGTGCATCAGGTATCTCTTTCAACATGATTCACCTGAAACTATAATCATTTGAATTATCATCAGTAAATCTACCAAATAATACTAACTACCTAATAATACTACCTACTAACTAACGACCTAGCCCAATTATTCAACTACTAGGACCCCATCACAGTCAGCCCTAACACAGAAACTATCATCATCAGAAGATTCATTCCCCAAATCATCATTGTCTTCGCTGGATATTGGCGTAGCTACGAACTCTTCTTCGGTTTCTAACTCGTGATACCCTCTTGGTGGTGCCCTCATTACAACACTCCAATTTGATGAGTCATTTTCTCTGGAGTAAAACACTTGTTTTGCTTGAGAAGGCATAATGTATGGATCTTGGAGAAATGCTGCTTGGTTAACACTGAAGTTCACAAGCATAAATCCATCTTCTTCCTTGAGACCATTCCCTTTGTTGGCCCACTTACACTTGAATAATGGAACCTGGAACATGTGGTAGTCCAACAATATTATCTCTTGTATCACTCCAAAGTAAGAAACGACATCTGCCACGTGATTGGTATCTCTGACACTTGATCTACACATAGCAAAAGCTTCATATGCTACTCCACTGTTCTGAGTCTTCCGCTTTAAGCATTCGGTGTGAAAACGATGTCCATTGATGATATAACCATTATAGGTTTGCGCATTATGTCGCGGACCAAACGCTAACCATCTTAGTTGGGTCGAATGCTCTTTAGAATTAGTACGGATCTGATATAAACAAAAACGTTATGATATTAGTGTTAAACCACTACGTAAAAGAGAAAGAGATGTATAGAAAACTTTGTAAATACCTTTTCTTTTAGCCACTGTGAAAACCGTTCCCCATGTAACTTCCACAAAAGAGTTTGATTTCTTCTGCAACGGGCATCCTTATCTTGTAATTCTTGAAGATGCAATCTGAATTACAAATCCAAAGAGTTAGAATAATTAACTAAACCAAAGAGTTATCAGATGTGAAGATGCATTCTGACTTACTCAACATATGGATTTACAACTGCAGAGTTCATTAATACATATCTGTGAGCAATGTCAAGATCTTTATCAGATAGTGTAACTTCTGTAGCCTTAAGAATTGGACGACCTTCAAGTATATGCTCATCCAAATCAACATCTTCATTACGATTTGCAGACTCTAGAACTGGTACAGATGTTTTGAGAAACTCCAAGCAAAAATCAATACATTCAGCTGCCAAATAACCCTCTGCCATACATGCTTCTGGCCTTGCGAAGTTCTTAACATAAGATTTTAGTATTTTCATGTACCTAAATGTCCCGCATAGAAAAAAATTGTCAGATATTTGCTTATAACAAATATAAGTAAAAAATAAACAAAACCAGAAAACACTATATACGTAGTACCTTTCAAATGGATACATCCATCTAAAGTGTACCGGGCCACCCAAACGTGCTTCTCTAGCTAGATGTATAGGGAGATGGAACATTATATCGAAAAGAGATGGAGGAAAAAACCTCTCCATTTGGCACATCGTCTCCACAAGCTCAGACTCCAATTTTAGTAGCTTCTCTGGGTCAATTACACGCTGACATAGTCTACTGAAGAAGTTGCATAACCTTCTAATTGCAGTCCTAGGTCCTTTTGGCAGCAACCCTCTCAATGCAACTGCTAACAAGTTCTGCAGAAGAACATGATGATCATGAGACTTCAGACCACTAATCGTAGGAGGATCAACTGATACACAGTTTGCAATGTTCGCACAGTAGCCATCTGGTCCTCTGAATTCAGATAATCTCCTACAGAATCTCTTCTTCTCTTCCTTGCTCAGCCAATAAGCAGCTGGAGGTAAGTACGTTTTCTTCCCACGTTGTTGAGTGTGTAAGTTACGTCGAATCCCTATGTCCTCCAAATCTTGTCGTGCTTTCACACCATCTTTTGACTTAGCATTGTGCATCAAAAGGGAAAGAATGGCATCAGAGACATTCTTTTCCACATGCATTACGTCGATGTTGTGACGCACCGGCATATCCTAACTCAACAAATAAATACACAAATTAGTCACAGAAATTGATAAGAAATTTTCAAAATTTTATTTTGATAGAGTACTAACCTTCCAGTAAGGTAAATCAAATAGAATTGAACGTTTCTTCCACCTCCATTGGTCGGAGTCTTCTTCATATTCTTCATGACTAACCTCCTCAACATCACTCAACCCTGATCTTTTTCTTTTGCTTTTCTTCTCCAAAGGTATCCCAAAATCATTCTTATAATCCTTAAGCAGCTCAAATATTTCAGCTCCTGTTTGAATTCTGTTAGCAGTCCCTTCCTCCGTAGTGTTGTCGAACCAAACTCTTCGGCGTCGGTAAGGATGCCCAGGCCTCAGTCGTTTCCTATTTCCCAAATAGACGTACTTACGACTAAACTTCAACCACTTAGAAGGTGAATCCTTCCCACATACATTACATCCTTGTTTCCCTTTTACTTTACAACCAGCCAAGGTCCCCAAACCTGGATAGTCGCTGATACTCCACAATAGTATAGCCTTCAGTGTGAAATTCTCCTTGGCTAATGAGTCGTAAATCTGGATACCTTCATTCCACAGATCATTCAGATCCTCAATCAAGGGAGCAAGATAAACATCGATGTTGTTACTTGGTGCAGTTGGTCCAGGTATCAGAAGGCTCACCATTATGTTCTCTGACTTCATACACATCGTAGGGGGCATATTGTAGTTCACCAACATAACTGGCCATATGCTATGCTTGCTAGACTGGATAGCAAACGGGTTCATCCCATCTGTAGATATACCGAGTCGTAGGTTTCTTGGCTCAGCTGCGAAAAGTGGCCATCTAGCATTGACTTGAGCCCATGTCAATGAGTCAACCGGGTGTCTCATTGTTCCATCTTCAGAAGCATTACTGAAATCCCATTGCAGATTCTTAGACATTGTCTCTGATCTAAACATCCTCTTCAATCTTTCTTTTATAGGGAAATACCTGAGTATCTTTGCTGGAATCCCATTCTTTATCGCACCAGAATGCTTATCAACTTCCCATCTTGAAGCCCCACATCTTGGACAGCTACTCATCGCCTCGTACTGTTTCCGGTAAAGAATGCAGTCATTCTTACACGCATGGATGATATCATATCCAAAACCAAATATCTTCAAGAACTTCTTTATCTCAGATGTTGATTTAGGAAGCACATTGCCTTTAGGAAGCATGTCATGAACCATACTTAATATCTGATCAAAGTAATTCTCTGAGATCGAACTCTTCACTTTGATGCGGTAGAGACCCATGATTGCTGCAACTTTGGTGAAGTTTGGGCATTCCGAATATAGAGGAGTTTCAGCATCCTCTAATTTCTTCTTAAACTCAAGATCTTCTTCACTTCCAACAACTTCACACTGTTCTCCATCCTTGTTAGAGGATTCTGAATTATCTCCATTTTCAAACAAGGCAGCTCTAAACAACTCATATGTTCCATCCTCATCACGTTGATCATCTACTGCTTTCTCAGTCTTCCTCTCTCCATGGATACTCCAACAAGCACTTCTCTTGTACTTCTGATCCATTCCCTTAATGACCAAATGATCCACTACTGTGACAGTGGTTTGATGACACAGATTCCGACAGTCGATACACGGACAGAACATCTGCAGAGGATTACCCAATCTCTTTGCTGATGCATACACAAAAGCACGTGCACCTTCCTCATACTCAGTGCTTGCCCTTTAATTTATAAAAGTGATTGAACGTTAGATTAGAACAGAAAGCTGTAGAGAAGTTAAAGATTTTTACAGACAAGTTCATACCTTGGAAGCCAAACCCATGCTTTATCCATTACCACAACACCGCAACAGCTCTCAGACCAAATCAGAAAGTATTGAAATTAAGTTAATAATCTGAAAGGAAATCGAAATCCCTATGACTTATGAAAGCAAATCGAAATCTCTAATTGAAACAATAAGCCACAAATTGAAATTGAAACCCCCAATTATAGTTTCTAATCATGAAATCGATAAGCCAGAGCCACATACAAACCTTTAATCGAACACTTTCTTCGCGAAGCGGTAGATAAGGGTTTAGATCTTCGGCGGCTTTTGAAAGGCGATTAGATGAGCAGATCGAAATAAATCACGAACCAGCTGAGAAATCTCTACTCGTCTTCACTCCTCTCAAAGTGAGATGGAAAATTTGAGATCAGATCGAGCTAGAGTTTCTGTTAAAGTGAGCTGAGAGGGAGAGTGAAAAATTCACTAAGTGTTAAGCGGGTGGTGTTAACCGGGTCTTTTTTTATTCCCGCTCCAAGTTTCGACAGCGTTTTAATTACGTAATGCTATGTATTCTAGGTGTAACCGAGTTATTTTTAAAGACAGTCTTTTCGTAGCGTTTACAAAAAATGAAACGCTATTAAAAACTTAAACATAGCAGAACATAAAAAAACGCTATAATGGACTGCTATAAATTCCTCAATCTCCTGTAGTGAGAAAAAACTTGTCATGTTTTTTTATATGTAAAAAGGAATTTGTCACGTGAAGTGAAATATGATTTGTCATAGCTTTGTTGAAATCTCGACAAAATAATTAACGAACATGCTTTAGTACCATTAATTTTTTTAAACGATTATAAGATGAAGCAAAGAAGATAAAAAGGAATATGAATGGTTGGAGAGAAACATCAAATAGTACCATTAATTTTTTTAAACGATTATCAATATATATTTAGAAAATGAATAAAAGACAGAGAGTAAACGTTTAATATAAACATCATTGGTATTACTAATTTGTTGAATTGCAATCAACTATATTTCTAAATATTTTTATTTTATTCAGTATTAGAGTAAGTTATAACATACAACTAGATTTTGATCCGCGCTTAAGAAATGCATATATTTTTTTTGTTGATTGCTAAGCCAAAATCATAATTATTATGTTAAGATTTTTCATATCTTTAGAGTTTCAGCATTATGTTATACTCATCTCAGTCTGGTATAATGTTTTAATTGAGTTTTCATATCCGAATTAGTGAGTTTTATATCTGAATCAGAATTGTAAAACCGATAGATCCAATTAGTAAATAAATGATATAATGAAACAAATATGGTAAAAATGATGTTAAAATTAAAAATTGAAACAATTATTAATTTTATTTGCGACTACATCAATATACCAAAACAATCCACAAATTGTTTTTAGATCATAATTTATTAACCGTAACCATATAATAAATCTTACAAATTTAGTCTAAGAAATACAAATATATAATTTTTAGGTATCTTTACTACTTAATTGGACCCATTTAGAAATAGTTAATCTCTTTACTATTTAATCGTAACCATTTTAGCTAATAAGAACTGTGTTGTCTTCGATATGGTACGTCAATAATATTGGACCCATTTAAAAATAGTTCGCGAAGCCCGTTATGTTATTAGAGAAAATTTCGTAACACATCTATAGAATCATAAATCTCATTATATTTTTTTTAATATGAAGAGTTAGACCAAATCAATAAAAAGGGAATGAGTCTAAAATGACTTTCATAAGTAGATTTATTTAGACTCATTCCCTTTTAATAATGTAGATAAATATAATTGCAACCAGTTATTTTTCATCATTATCTCCTATTTATATTGACATAACTATGTGTTTCAATCCCACATGCGGACAAAAAACTTTTATGCGGACATAAAATTTTTATGGATTTTTATATATCCAATATAAATACAAATATTATTATTATAGTTATTTATTTAATGTTTCAAATCATTTTTTTTCTTTTCTCTGCTTCATTTTTTCGTCTTCTTACATCAATAAAAATATGTAAGACTATGTGAACATTCACATATCAAACATGCAATAAAATAAAGTAAAACCTTTCAGAAAATAAAATAAATTAAAAATTAAACTTTTAACCTTTTTGACCTTCATTATCTCTGTGAATTGCTTACTTAAACCATCCATGTATGAAACTACAAACAAAAACTTCAAAATGCAAAACTAAAATAAAAACAAAATAAATAGAGGTCGATGATAACTTAGAAAAAAACTTTAAAATAAGAAATTCTGATAATAATACTATTTTTGTTTAGTCGATAAGTATATATACAAACTTATCTTTTTGTAATTTACTGTTTAATATATAAAAGAAAAATAGGTGATGATTATCATTAGATAATATCACACCCTCAAGTAATATCAAACAAAAAATTATTGTCATAAGCAATCTTTTTTTTCTTTTGATAATTTTCTTATAATCAATTCATTAATTTATGATCAACAACATAATAAATAAATATAATAATTCATTAAAGCTAACAACAACTTTTACTGCTCTAAATTTTAATCTTGAGAACTCGGATATGAAAAATCATTTTGCAAAATAATAGTATATATATATAAAGGCTGTATAATTTCTAGTAAGAATAACATACTAAAATTTAAACTGGAGATTCTAACTAAAAGTTAAATGAAATTTTAAAATATTTATCAAAATTTAAAATGTATTTCTGGATATAAAACTATTTTAAATAATTTATTTGTTTGAATTAGTAAGAAAATGATATGTAAAAGCAAAGGGAAGACGTGATATGATATTTTCCCACGGAAAATATATTGTATTTTCCCCTATGTCTTTCAAACTATGATATCATCTTATATGTCTCCGAAATAAAATTTCAAAACATATTTTTCTATGAAACTGTAGCATAACTCTTATGTTTTCTCGAAATAAAAGTTTGAAAGCCAGAACTCCATATAATTAAATTACTCGGTTTAAACCTATAAATTAAAACTGTTTTAGTTAATTAAATTAATTTTAGACGAATAGCAAATCGATTAAGATCTGATTACCAGAAATTATAAACCAAGAGCCGACAAACTCTTTAATTATAAGTTTAAACCGAGTAATTTACTTTTATGAGGTTATAGTTTTCAAATTTTTATTTTACGAAGATATAAGAGTTATGCTATAATTTCATGAAGAAATTGATTTCAGACTTTTATTTTAAGGACATGACATAATTTGAGAGTCATATGAGAGAATACTATTCTTCTCCTCCTAGGTATAGCACGTTTTCCCAAAGCAAATAAAAATAAAAGTAAAATTTTCAACAAAAAAGAGTGACTATAGTTTTCAGTGAAGGCAAGAAACTGTTTTATTATTACTTTTATGACAGTAAAAAAAATTATGTGTTTGAACAAATAAGAGTGTTACAGGTCCATATACTCTGTGAAGTTAATCAATCCTTTCAAGATTAAACATCACCATATCCTCCAGAGCTGATCTGAAACCACTTCTAGGAAGACAACTCAAGTTCTTCAAAGCAAGTTCTGCTTTCTCCTTGGCCAAATCTTGAGCTCTCTTGATCCCACCGCCACTTCTAACCATTTCAATCGCTTCATCAAGCGATCCAGGCTCACAAAACTCAGACTCAATGATCTCTCTTAGCCTCGGCTCATTCTCTAGCGCGAAGATCACTGGCGCTGTTATGTTGCCTTTAGCTAAGTCATTTGCTGCAGGCTTCCCTAGCTGCTCTGAGGATTGAGTGAAATCCAAAATGTCATCAACAACTTGGAAAGACAGACCAAGATTCTTTCCAAACTGATACATTTGCTCAGCTACTTGGGTTTCGACTCTACTGAAAATTGCAGCTCCTTTGGTGCTTGCGGCTACCAACGAAGCCGTCTTGTAGTAACTCTTGAGCAAGTAGTCATCGAGTTTGACGTCACAGTCGAATAAACTGGATGCTTGCTTTATCTCACCGCTTGCAAAGTCTTTAATCACCTGAAAAAAAAAGATAAACCAAGATTCAGACCTAGCGTTGTTGTATTATAATTGGAAAAAGAATTTTGTACTAACCTGACTTATGAGCTTAATGACTTGTAGGTTTTCAAGATTAGCCAAGTACCATGACGCTTGAGCAAACATGAAATCACCAGCTAACACAGCTACTCTTGTTCCAAACAGCTCGTGAACCGTTTCCTTTCCTAACAATCACACATAAAAAAAGCTTTAAAAACACTTTGCAGAGAAAATGTAAAAATCCCTATCTAAACTTTTGTCTCACCTCTTCTCATATCACTTTCATCTAAGACATCGTCGTGTATCAAACTTGCTGTGTGAATCATCTCAATTATCTCAGCTAAACGCCGATGTTCTACCGTAAGCTCCCTGCACCAAAGATTTAACTAGAAACCATCATTTTTGATTGCTAAAAATTTACAAAATCTTTTTAAGGACAATTGTATAGATTACTTGAGGCCAGCTAGTTCAGCAGTGGCTTGTGATACGAGGAAAACCAAACCGGGTCTCATTCTCTTACCACCAGCACTGAAAATTTGCTCAGCTGCTGATATCAGAACCGGGTTTTCTGCACCAACAATCTATAAACATAGAAGACGCATTTACATTTTAACACTAAAGCTCTCGTTTTAAAACACCAGAAGAAGTAAAATACTAATACTAACCGAGAGAAGATTGTCGTTCAAACTCTGTAGATCATCAGCCACAACCTCAAACAGATTCTCCAAAGATATTGGCTTTCGTGACTCTTGCCTCAGATTGATCATCACTGTTTTGTCTCCACCGAGACCTGCACAATCATCATCTTTCTCTTATATCATCAAACTCCAGAGTCGAAACAGAGTAATCATTCAATTACTTAACCAAACGAAACAGAGCAATCATTCAATTGATTGTTTTAAGAAAAAAACAAAGATATACCATACCATTGACCAGAGCACTCTCCTTGGGTTTCGCCGGAATCGCTCTGCAGCTCCCTGAATCTCGGCGGAGAAATACAAAGTTTCCAGCACCGTAGCTTCTTCTACCAATGGTAGAAACAGTCTTCGAACACTTACCGAAGAAGATTCGACGAGTTGTAGGAGAAGAGCTACAAGAGCACCCGCATGGCATCAGATCAAGAACACTCGTACCACCCAAGTCTATAATATTCCGACAAGACATCATCATTATTTAAGACAAAACAAACTTCGGAAACAGAGAGTCTTGTCAGATTTTGAACACGAGGGAAGTGTATGAAGTCTTGATTTTGTATGGGTGGACGAAACTAAACCACATGAGAGAAAGTCTCTCTCAAAACTTCGACCTTTGGAGGAGAACAAGAGAGAGAGAGAAAGAGATTTCGGATTTGTTGTGTCCGTTTTTTTATTCAGTATTTAGTACAAATTGTAGAGAGGGAAAACATTTCTTTGTCAAATCAGAAGCTGAGATGTCACCACGTGGTACGTACTTATTGGTTCGTCATCCATATCGTATCAAATTTATTTTGAGATTAGAGAGAATATCCTTTTTCTGATTTCAAGGAAAACTTATAATAATATAGGGCTCATTATAATATTGATTATTTTTAGATCTCACTAACTTTATAAATCTTTTCCTTACCATGCAATTATTATAGGTTCTATGGTAATTAAATACCAACAAAAACACTGAATTACATATTTCCATCCATTTGTATAATTGCAGCTAGATTATTAACTTTCTTTTAGTTATCTTACACTTCTAATCCATATACTTTTGGTTTTTTTAATGATGTGTTCATGCCAATGAATTAAAAAAAAAACTGAGTTACGTAATCTTGTCATTGTACATCATTGTTAAACCCACTCAAACTGAACTCTAATCTATTAATGAAAGAAAATGAAAATTATGTCTGAATATATGATTTACTTTAAGCTTTAAGTTATTTTTTAATAGTATTTAAGGTACGGCATATCAAACTTTTACTAAAAAGCTTTTAAATTAAGGATAGAGACAAATACCATAATCAATTTTTAACTTCTACAACCAGTCAGGACAGACCAAGCTACAGTTGGGGGATAAATGGGCCATGCAAAATTGCAAATAAATAATAATAAAGCCTAAGAAGCAAAATTCGTAGCTCCTTACTTTCTTGTCGGAAACTAATAAATATATCAATCAATTTTAAAAAGAAAAACACAATTGCTTTCCACTAATTAATTTCAAAATAACTGACCTTTACAGAAGTTAGTAGTAGTATTAATAAAAGACTTAGCAAAAGTATTAAGGAAACCTCAATGATAACAGACAGTTGCTTGTCTTATGACCTTGTAGATTGTGTGTTGACATTCAAATGCTCCTTACGATCCTGCAAAAAAGATTCAACAAAACCAAAATTTCAAGACTTTGAATTTCATCTCTCTTTACTTCAACAGAAAACTAGAAATGTGTCTATCTCTCACCTTCCAAGCCGAGATAGCTCAGGTTCCGCCAATAGCATATCTTGCAACGGTTTCGCATCTGTATACCTTTCACTAGAACTAAACAAAACGAGAAAACAAATGTCACAAGATAGAGAGACATAAGAGAGAAGAGCAGAGAGAAAGAGATAATGATAATCTTCTTACTCGCAGATGTGATCAACAGCAAGTAACCGATGACGAATAACGAAATCACGACCAACATAAGTGACAACCAAGGAACCAGCATCAGGATGTGGCCAGCTTCTGGAAGTAGGGAACCTGAGAATGAAAGTTCCCGGTTCTTGACTTTGAAGCGAGTGTTCCGCCTCTTCTTTAGTAACAAACCCTTCTATCCATTTAGGAGAACAAGAGCGCCACATCCCGTTGATCAATCCCCTGGAGGATATAGCAGTCGCAACAGGGAACAACCAACACCACATTTTCTCGAAATTCTCTTGTGTTATGTAGTCATAGCATCCGGATATCCTCCTCAAAAGCTCAAAATCCTGAGAAACAATTTTCATGTTTCAAGAGTCACATCATTAAGCAATAGGATAATAAGAAAGAGAAAGAGAGAAGAACCTGGTGAGTGAGAGATCTACTGCTGCATTTAGCTATTCTCATGAAATGTTCTTCAATCTCAATCGCCACATTGTCCCAATGAACATGTTGATAGTTCCGAGAGATCAGTATCCACGCATTTGTTCCTTCTGCTATCAGCTTTCTTGCCATTTTGATTTGATTACTGACAAAAAAAAAACTAATCATGTTTCCAATTTATTCTCGTAGTATATGTGATTGAGAGACTGATTAAAGATATTTACCCGTGATGGGAGCATCCGGAGTAGAGAGAAACTTGATCTGCAAACTCAGCAACTTGCACATCCCCTGAGTTGTTAGTGATTTCCTTCAAAAGAAGAGATCTCTCTGTCAAGTTTCCAAGGCAGTATCTGAAAATCATTGAGTCTGAGATTGTATATTTCCTGGAACCCGCCGAGCCTCTAACTTCAGTGTTCTCTGAGTCAGTTGAAGATTGATCTTCTTCTTCTTCTTCCTCTTCATCGTCGTGGTTCTGAGGTCTCCATTCCATACTCATACCATTCCCATCATCAAACTAACTCACTCAGAGAGAAACAACAATGCAGAATAATAGTAAGCTTGATGTATGTGTATGAAACTAAACAAACAAAGAAATGTAAATCAGAGAAACTGAACTACCTCGCTCTCAGGAATCTTTTCTTCTCCTAATTTGATTCGTTTCATAGACAAAGAGCTCTCTGAAGCTCCATTACTTGATGGCACTCCTCCTCCTTCAACTAAAGGATGGTTCAACCTTTTGGGGGTAACATAATCACCACCGGTCCTTGAGATGCAGCGCATTTGGTTTGTAACAGCTTCTAGGAACGGATAAGAACCCTTGTTCGGTATTTCGAATTTGATGCAGAACAGTCTCTTGTCACATTTGGAATAATGCTTTTAACAAAAACAACCACAATCAGAAAACAAAAACTTAATGTCACTCCAATGGTCTAGACTAACAATCAGTACCTGAGATATTTTGAGCTTTAAGGAAGCACATCCGTTCAGTAAGTTGCACGGTTTATCCTCCGCTGAGAACTCAACTCCGTCATAGCTTACAAGAAGGGGAGCTTCCAAGTCACTCGTCTTCTCAACAGGCGTCCCGCTATTAGCATACAGTAGAGAAGCCACAACCTAAATGGTGATCAAAACCAATCAGACATGTTTTCACTAAAGGCAAACAAGTTTAGACAAAAGCATAGAGAGAATGAACCTGCACATCCTTGCGCACAGGTTGTCCAATAGCATTTGATAACACAACATCCAAAGAAAAAATCATCCCGCAAGATTCCTATTATAAAACAAAGATGTCACAATGAGACGTCAAAAGCATATATTTCACAGTTAGCAATAAAACTCTTTGAACCTTTTCGCCAACGATACTCCAAACACCATCTTCATCTATTTCACAGGTAGATGGCTTCTCAACAGACAACGATAGAGGTGGGTCCTGCGGCCAAGAAATGAATTGCAAAATAACAAACACAGGACAAGAGTTCTTTTTTTTTTTGGAAAGGAAGACGGCAGAGACTTAAGCAGAGATACCTTTGTGTAATGATGGTTTACATGGACAGTAGACGGCAAAACTTCTGCACGGTGGATGAAACCTTGAACGCTGTAACCATCTCCACCAACACTAAACAGAGAAACCCTTCTTCGCGCATTATCTGAATTTCTTGTGACATTGGTCATTACAGAAGTCAAGATTTTCTCTCCTGCAATCTCTCCACAGATATAAAGGCGCATGTAGTTTCTAGAAACCTAATAGAAACAAACAGAGAGTTACTGATTGATATAAGAAAGCTTCTATAGAGATGTTATTTTATTACCTCGCAACCCACATGAACCCATTTCTGAAGAGGAAACTCAGCAGTTGTGGAAACATTAGGAACCTCGGTCCAAGAAGCAGTGTTGACAGGATCAGGAGCTTCCTTGTGAAGGAGTGTCAACGGCAAAAGGATCATCCTCTTGTTCTCATCTAAAACAAGGAAAGGCGCACTAAAACTCATATCGGAGTGAACCTGAGAAGAAGAACAGAATCATTAAACTCAATTCCAAAAGGTTGAAACTTTCACAAAACCCAACAGATGAACATTTCCAATAACACAAGACATAATAAAACAAAAGGTTAGTTTTCTCGAGACACCTTCACCTGTCTGATGATTGTAGAAGGGTAGGTGGTGGAATCCAAGAGATAAACCCAGAAGCAAAGAGAGAACGTCTCGAACTCTTGCTTCTCCACTTCGACATCGACATTGAAATCCTCCAAGAGAGAGTACTTCTCGGTGTCAAGTGCACAATCATCCGCCATTATGACAAACCCTGAAGAAAAAAAAGCTTTCGACTTTGGAAGCGAAACCCTTTAAGAAAATACTCGATCGGTAGAAAAGGAGAGACCTTTGTTTTGCTTTCACTCGCTTTTTTTTCTCGTTACACAACACAAACTCAATCGGTAGCCTTTAAAGGAAACTGAAAAGAAAGAGGGCTCTGAAATTTTTTTTCTTCTCGTCCTTTTGACGGCTGTTAATTAACGGTTTGGTACCGTCTTCCGGTGGTTTCGGTCTATAGGGAAGATCATGGAATAATCTAGTGCTGCGTGACCACGGTACTATATTATATCCAGCCAATCAAAAATTTAGATTCATTTACCGGTGACATACCGTCTTTTTATTTTCTAATTTGATTTGGTTTATTTTGATTTGATGCAATATATTTGATTTTATTTTAATCAATGAAACTCATAATATAGTTCGTAAAAATATATTATCAGTTTAGGCTAGCCCGGTGTCGAAATCTTTAGTGATGGATACAAAATGTTTTTCTTTCCAGTAGTCGTTTAGTTGGTTGTTACACTAATCCTATAAGCAGTGGGGACCGTAACGAAATTTCAGTCTGGTTTGACTATTTTGAATTGGTTCGGTTTGTGTTTTCTTTATGTGAAAGCCTTAAACATCTCCTTTTCTCAATTCGATGATAATATCAACAATCAAGATTGTTGATGAGTTAATTATATGAGAAGAGGTGAGACAATGGGGATTTACATTCGATGATAATATCAACATCTCCTTATCTCAGCAATTTTTGAGAAGATATGTACATTATTCCACTTGAACATCCGTCTTTGGTATAACAATGTCGAAATCAGATACAGTCCATTCTGCAATTTGATTCTTGCTCATATATATTTCAGTTCCTAAATCTATTGACGACCAATGTCTTTTCACTGGTGTAGTCCCTGGATCCTGCAAGTATTCATTGGAAAAATAAAAATTGTAAGAATATCTCCAATCAATATCTCATCTTTAAAATAAATGAATGAATTACAAACTAAGAAAAAGGAGTATGGTGAAGATCTCAAATGAGAAGTCATAAGAAACTCATTTAGAACTTGTAATGCTACATGTCTATATGCTGTCCAAATATTGATGAATTAGTTTTTTTTCAGAAAATTAATTTTTAATTATATAAACAAACCGTATTAAAATAATAATATTAATTTATGTAAATACGTTAATGCTAAATTCCTAGTGCACCAAAAAAAATGACTACAATACCTGGTAAAAGTGAAGTGACTGAGAGAGCTTTCCGACATCAAGTTCCCAAATTCTCGGATCTCCAATCCAACCTTGTCCTTTCTTTGTCGGATACCCAAACTCTTCCCATACAGGATGAGGCAAGATCTGCAGAATCTCCTGCGGCTGTGGATTACTGTACGGATCGCAAACGTCGTAAGGATCTTCCGCGAAACGCGCGTTCCCGGGAACGCAGTAGTAGTGATACGCTTCGTAAGGGAACCTCTCCTTGTCCGTCCTGTGCACTTTAGTCCCGTTTGTAAACGCATGGTACGGTGGACAAGCGCCTAGCCGGTTGGGGGTGCAAACAGCGGTTGACTGTGGGTTGATTATCATCTCGCTGTACCTAGTCACGTCGCTGGTGACGTCACCGTCACATTCACTACCGTCGTTTTTCCAGCAACTTCCCATGTCCATTAGATAGAACTGGCTCCCTGAACCGCCACCTTTTAGAATCTCTAGCTTGAATCTAACCTTGAAGTCCGGCGATTTCAGCGTCTTGAGCGTCGTGGAAATATTACAAAACAGAGTATTTTAGTTACAATAACCAGTATAGAGTTAAATGTATGGAGTCATAAATATTTTATACTCTTTAGTAATTTTTTTTTCTTTGATAATTTTGGAAAATAAACAAATCTATGTATAATAACTCTTAAAATTTGAAGGATTTTTCATTCAGCCCGGCCATAATCACAGAAAGATATGAAACAGAGGATATACTTACCATCTTCATCATTCCTCTAGTATCGTAATGATACCCACCAGAGAAGCCACGAGAAGCGTCAGCTCGTAGATAAAGCATCAACCATGGGTATTTAGACGAGGTCTTCAGTAAATGATGAAACACCCAACTCTCGTTACCACCAACCTTCTTCTCCCACTTCACCATATAATACGAGTTATTACCAACCACCGAATCATCTTCTTGGTCAGTATCCAAATCCCAAGTCCCATAAAAACTCCCACTCATACGCCCTTCTTGATCCACAAACCTCGTGTACTTGTGATGCATCGTTGGCATATTCATACACCCTTTCCCAAAACAAGGAAACCTTCCCGTTGGAGGAGAAGGTTTTGCCTTTTTACCGTTCTCAGGACAAATCGCAGCTAACGTATCCGTGTTACCGCTCTTTAGCATTATCATCCAAAACTGCCACGGGTTCGGGTCGTCCATGACTTGACATTTGTTTCCCAAGTATATCTCCTTTTGAGCAGCGTAGATATCTGCGCTTTCTCCGGCGTTTATGCCTCCGTATGTTCCGTTCTGTACACCGAGTCTATTGTCTACTTCGTCAACTTTGTGGTTTATCTTCACTGCACATGTCCCCAATAAATAACAGTAAAACAAAACAGTTTTAGCTTAAGGTTTAAGACATCAGTTCTTTCTTCACACCTGCGTTTGCGTTTACAGTATCTTTTTCAGATGAATCTATAACCTTGAACATTTTCCTAATTAATAATTATTTGTTAGCATTTACGTCCGAAACTGGCAAAAAATATCTTAGATAAAAGGAGAAAATTGTTTGAAAATTTAAAAATGTGAAAAATTGTTTGAACTTTCCTTTTATAGATGTAAACGCAAACGCAGAAATTGGATTTGAAGTAAGAACATAACAACAATGTGATCTTACCGGGCAAGCTAGAGTAATCGAGATCAAAGCAATCTGCCATTCGAGGGCTCCCCATGTTCTTAGCTTCTTCACCAACCTCGTTGCATTGGTTCCATGATTCTATAGCCACCCTTAAGCTGTCATTTCTCATCCCCGGATCTCCCAAAGCCGATGCATATGGGATATTTGTTGTTGTACAGTCTGATCGAACAAAGGAATATGAAAGACAAGAAAGTATTATCATAAGTCTCTTCATGAGTCTGAATGATCCACTGGCACTCTTCTCCATTGTAGAGATGAAAATTTCTTATTCTGTTTTAGTTAGCTACATATATAAGGTATTTGTATAGATAAGCATCTCCAATGTACGTTTTTATATTTTCCTTTAAAACAAAGATCTGTATTATAGAGATGGATTTGATATAATGTATGTGTATTATAGAATTCTAGAAAAAAATATAGACAAATCTCACTTTTTATCTTTATTTATATGTAAAAATAACAATTATCTATATTTTTCTCTATAAATAGAGAAACTGTATTATACATTCATACATTTGATCAAATCCACTTCTATAATATAGTTTTTCTATTTTAAGAAAAATATAAAGATATAAATAGAGGTGAATTGAAGATGATCTAAGTAGAATCAACTCCATAGCTGCCGTTATGTGGTAACAAATACATTTTTAACTATCATTTTTTCTCTTTGCCAACAAATTTTATTTAACTCTTTTAAATTATGAAACTCTGTATACTTTTCAACCAACTAAAATAAAGAGGTTGACCTTAATATTTAGTATTTTTTCTTCTGTTTATCCATTTTAAGGGAAACTATGCTTTAAAGAAATGACTTCTGTCACACTATATGCTTGAAGAGATATGTTGTTATTATCCACAAGACTGAACAAGAGGTTGGTAATACGTTAGGTGGAATTTATGTCTTCCGTTAAAGAATCTTGTGAATTAGTCTTTTCTCACTGCGCACGCTAACACAAAAGTTAAGTTTAGGAGTCCGACAGAATTAAATATGTTGTTTGGGCTTATGCCTTTAACTCTCTTGGGCCTATTCCTATGGGCTTCACTATCAGATGGACGGTTTTTTTATTGTTGGGTTTCGGGTTTATAAGAAGCTGTACGACGTCGTCGAGCACTTCGTCACCTGCAACAAAAGTAAGAAGAAGCCGTTACAGAGTTTGTTACGAACAAGAAAAACAGAGAGCTGAGATCAGAGGAAGAAGCTTGGGTACCTCGTCGCGTGGAGTCGGAGTTCGCCGGAGAAGCTTATCGATCTCGTAACTCTTGTATTCCCTATCTCACATATCTCTTGTTGTAATCTGTAGTACCAAGAGATACTTTGAGATTGGTGAGACATGTAACAACACCGGAGGTTTATTCCCGGTGTTCTGATAGTGGATTGGGAGCACGAGCCTCCCCCCAGACGTAGTGGCGGATCCACAAACTGGGCAAACAAATCTTGCTTTCTTCTTCTTTACAAACTAACTGAATCAAACACAAACGAAAGATACAAAGATCAATCGCAACAAGTGGTATCAGAGCGCTGGTTATTGTATCAAGATCATCGTCTCAAGTTCTCATTCGGATCAGTACGAAGAGCAAGGTTCAGCAATCAGAAAGATCAAAGCAAGCAAGAAGAAAGATCAGGTCAAGGTTCGAAACTTATCTGATCAATCTGTGTGTGTTGCCTGCGTTGGGATATCTGTGAGAGTTGCTTTGTGTCCTTGAGTGCAAGGTTCGTTGTTTGGGTTCTGAGTTCACGCGAAGATCTTCAGCTTCAGTCTGTATCCTGTAAGTTGAAGATCAAGATACAGAAAGTCAGTGATGGAACCAACACATGGGAAATTTGAGGTCGAGAAGTTTGATGGACAAAGAGATTTCAGCATTTGGAAGCATAAGATGCTTTGTGCTCTTGAGATTCTCGGTCTGGATTCAGTTCTGGAAGAAGAAGCTATCAAGACCGACGACTCAGTCAAGGAGGATGACGATGCTAAGAAGCCAGAGGTTGATCCCAAGAGAGCTGTCAAGGATAAGCGCGTTCGAAGCCTTATCAAGATGAGCTTGAGTGATCAGATCATAAGGAAGGTGATGAAGGAGGAGACTGCTCTTGGCATATGGAAGGCCTTGGAGAAGGATTATCAGACGAAGTCCCTTCCCAACAGGATCTACCTGAAACAAAGATTTGCAAGTTACAAGATGGATGAGCGCAAGTCAATAGAAGAAAATCTAGATGTTTTTCTAAAGCTCGTGAACGATTTGGAGAGTCTAAACATCAACATCTCAGATGAGGATCAAGCTATCCAAATACTCACAGGATTGCCACCAAAGTTTGAACCTTTGGTTCATACCTTGAAGTATGGTAGTGGCAAAGACACGCTCACGGTGAATGAGGTAATCACCTCAGCCTATTCTAAGGAGACCGAGTTAAGGGAGAAGGGACAGCTCAACAAGAACAAGAGTGAAGCAGAGGGCTTGTATGTGAGTGACCGTGGTAGAAATGATAAGAAAGGAGGTCGCTCTCAAAGAAACCGTTCTAAGAGCAGAGGTAGAAGCTACTCAAAGCAGGGAAATTCTAAGGGAGACAAAGGCTGCTTTGTGTGTGGTAAAGAGGGTCACTGGAAACGTGACTGTCCAGATAAAGGCAAGCACAAGAGTTCCAGCTCAGTAAATGTAGCTGCAGTTAAGAAGGAACCATTAATCCTTACTGCGAGTGTCCAGAATACCAGGAACGAGTGGGTAATGGATTCTGGAGCCAGCTTTCACATCACACCTGACAGAGAGGTTCTGTTTGACTTTCAAGAAGGCGAAGGTGGAAAGGTTCTGATGGGGAATAATACGTTCAGCGAGATCAAGGGTGTGGGTAGTATCAAGATTAAGAACCCTGACGGTTCTATCATAGTACTTACAGGAGTTAAGTACATGCCCACTATGGGGAGAAATCTGATCTCCTATGGTTGTCTAGAGAAGGCCGGATGTAGCTACAATGGTGATAAGTTCAGAGTGAGATTTTTCAAAGAAGGACGAGAAGTATTATCAGGAATCTATGTTGATGGATTGTACTTTCTGGACGGCACTGTACTGAAGGGAGAAGCACATGTATCTGCACCAGGAACAGATACTACGAAGAAATGGCACTCTAGATTGGGTCACCTAAGTTTGAAGAACATGGAAGCTCTGGTTAAGCAAGGTTACTTGAAGAGTAAAGATGTGAGTTCACTCGGGTTCTGTGAAGAGTGTGTTTTGGGAAAATCACACAAACAGAGTTTCAAGAAGGGGAAACATACGTCTAAAGAGGTTCTAGAGTATGTGCATTCGGATCTATGGGGTGCTCCATCTGTCGTATCAAGCCTAGCAGACATGCACTATTTCATTACGTTCATAGACGACTACTCTAGGAAAGTCTGGATCTATTTTTTGAAGACTAAGGATGAGGCTTTCTCCAAGTTTGAAGAATGGAAAACGGAAGTTGAAAACCAGACTTCAAAGAAGGTCAAGTGTCTACGAACGGACAATGGACTGGAGTTTTGTAACACTCGGTTTGATGAGTTATGTAAGAGATCAGGTATCAAGAGACACAGGACGTGCAGCTATACCCCGCAACAGAATGGTGTCTCGGAACGGATGAACAGAACTATCATGGAGCGTGTGAGATGTATGTTGGCAGAGAGTGGTATGGAAGAAAGGTTTTGGGCAGAGGCAGCGTCTACAGCAGTCTATCTAATCAATAGATCACCTAGCTCAGCTATCGACTTTAAGATTCCAGAAGAGTTGTGGAGTGGTTTTAAACCGAGTTTGTCTCACTTAAGAAGGTTCGGATGCTCTGCATATGTTCATTCAGTGAAATCAAAAACCAGTACGAGAGCTACAAAGGGATATTTCGTGGGGTATCCTCAGGGGACAAAGGGATTCAGAGTTTGGATGCCAGATGAGGAGATCTGTGTGATAAGCAGAAATGTTATTTTTCACGAAGTAGAAGTTTTCAAAGATTCTCTGAATAAACATAAGTCTAAGAGTGAGAGTGGAAATGTTGAGCAAGATCAGGTGAGGAAAGTAAATAAAGGGAAAGAAAAGAAAGTTTCTTTTAGTCCAGAGCTGATTAAAGGACCTGCGAGTTGTGAGCATGATTCAGAGGCATCAGTGTCTGATACTGCTATGGAGTCTTCAGTCTCAGGTGGAGTCAGTTCTGATTCAGCTACAGAAGAGGGTTCAGTAGGAGAAGATTCAGAAGGCAGCTCAGGTGACAGTCGAGATCTGAGGAACTATATCCTTGCAAGAGATAAACGCCGTAGAGAGACTAAGATGCCATCTAAGTTCGATGACTTTGATGTTGTGGCCTATGCTTTGGCTGCAGCACAAGACATCGAGATAGATGAGCCACGGTCCTATGCTGAGGCCATGAGGACACGTGAGAAGAAGGAATGGAATGCAGCAAACATTGAGGAAATGATTTCTTTAAAGAAGAATGGAACCTGGGAGTTAGTTAAGCGGCCTGAAAAGAAGCGTGTGATTGGTTGTAGATGGGTCTACAAGAAGAAACCAGGGATTCCAGGAGTTGAAGATCCTAGATATAAGTCTAGATTGGTCGCTAAGGACTACTCTCAAGTGGAAGGGATCGATTATAATGAAGTGTTTGCACCCGTAGTGAAACACGTATCGATCAGATTGATGTTATCTCTAGTTGTTCATGAGGATTTAGAGCTTGAACAACTAGATGTCAAGACCGCCTTCCTAAATGGCACTCTTGACGAAGAAATCTACATGGAACAACCAGAGGAGTTTGTTGAGGAAGGAAAGGAAGACTGGGTGTGCTTATTGAAGAAGTCGTTATACGGACTTAAACAGTCACCGAGACAATGGAACAAACGCTTTGATGAATTCATGAAGGATCAGAAGTTTAAGCAGAGCTGTTATGACCCGTGTGTTTATATCAAAGGCACTAAGAGCTCTGAGAGGATCTATCTACTCATCTACGTGGACGATATGCTAGTTGCCTCTCAAGACACTAAGGGGATTAAGAGTTTGAAGCAAAGTCTAAGTCGTGAGTTTGAGATGAAGGACTTAGGACGAGCCTCGAGAATCCTGGGTATGGATATCGTCAGAGACAGAGAAAAAGGTGTTCTGAAGCTGTCTCAGGGAAAGTACTTGAAGCAAGTACTCTCAACCTTTAACATGGAGGATTGTAAACCAGTTACTACTCCTATGGGTTCTCATTTCAAGTTGAAGAGCCTGGATGGAAAAGAGAGTGTGGTCGAGTCAGCTCACATGAAGAACGTCCCGTATGCAAGTGCAGTGGGGAGTCTCATGTACGCTATGGTGGGATCACGGCCAGACATAGCTCATGCTGTTGGTTTGGTTAGTCGTTTCATGGGAAACCTGGGGCGAGACCACTGGGAAGCTGTAAAGTGGATCTTAAGGTACGTTAAGGGAACGTATAACTACAGTCTAACGTTTACTAAAGGATCAGACTTCAAGGTAGAATGATTCTGTGATGCAGACTATGCTACTGATTTGGATCGTAGTAGATCAGTTACTGGGTATCTTTTTCAAGTGGGGAGCAACACAGTCAGCTGGAGATCAGGTCTCCAACCGGTAGTGGCTCTATCAACCACTGAATCAGAATACATGGCACTAACCGAGTCATCTAAAGAGGCGATGTGGTTAAAGTGGTTTTGTGAGGAGTTAGGGTATGAGCAGGAAGCAGTGAAGTTAAATTGTGACTCACAGTCCGCAATTTTCTTAGCTAAAAATGGAGGCTATCATGAGAGGACTAAGCATATTCGAACTAAGTTCAACTTTATCAGAGAGGTGATAGCAGTAGGAGAAGTATCAGTTGTCAAGATTCATACTACTCTAAACCTAGCCGATATCCTAACGAAGAGTGTACCTGGGAAGACTCTTGAGAGGAGTCTGGTCAGTGTGAAGGTTCAGTAGTAGGCGCTTGTACGCCTATAGCTGTTGAGTTGGCGGTGGAGTCTTCTAGCAGCAGGAGAGGTATCTCAGGATTTTATCTCGAAGATAAAGGAAAAGGGGTCAGTTTTGATGAGGTTGTTGTTAACAGATTCAAAGTTGAACAAGAAGGTGGAGTTACCTTGAGGTTCAAAGGAGCGTCTGTGTTTTGCGACTGTCGTCGATTCTGCAGTGTTGAGGTTGATCAGAGGTTGATCAGAGGTTGGTCAGAGGTTGAACTGCTCAACGGTTGTTGTCTCGTATCATCAGGGTTTTGAGCTTGATCGATTTCTCAGGTGAGAGATCAGAGAAGTTATTCAGCTGAGTAGAGGTCGTGTTAGTTTCGAGGTGGAGCTGATTGGAGTTCAGAACGGAGGGGTGTGACAGAGAAGGTGAGAACAGTTGAGAGGTTCGACTGGTTCGGTGGTTGAGGCTCGGTCGCGGTGTCCGAATGAGAAGAGAGAGTAAAGTCAAGGTGGAGATTGTTGTTTAGGCTTATGCCTTTAACTCTCTTGGGCCTATTCCTATGGGCTTCACTATCAGATGGACGTTTTTTTTATTGTTGGGCTTCGGGTTTATAAGAAGCTGTACGACGTCGTCGAGCACTTCGTCACCTGCAACAAAAGTAAGAAGAAGCCGTTACAGAGTTTGTTACGAACAAGAAAAACAGAGAGCTGAGATCAGAGGAAGAAGCTTGGGTACCTCGTCGAGTGGAGTCGGAGTTCGCCGGAGAAGCTTATCGATCTCGTAACTCTTGTATTCCCTATCTCACATATCTCTTGTTGTAATCTGTAGTACCAAGAGATACTTTGAGATTGGTGAGACGTGTAACAACACCGGAGGTTTATTCCCGGTGATCTGATAGTGGATTGGGAGCACGAACCTCCCCCCAGACGTAGTGGCGGATCCACGAACTGGGCAAACAAATCTTGCTTTCTTCTTCTTTACAAACTAACTGAATCAAACACAAACGAAAGATACAAAGATCAATCGCAACAAAATACTTTCCGAAAATGCTATACAACTTGTAAGACAACAGCCCCCCACCCCCCCCCCCCCCCCCCCCCCCGTTTACAAAAAAAAACTTGTAAGACAACAGTGTCGGAATCATGTGATCGCTATTATTAGTGACACCAAGAAACGAAACGTACAAGCTTTATCGTTTTTAACGATAAAATATTATTGTCTTATTGTAGCAACATGTAGAAGCATTTTCTGTTTTTTCACAACACGTAGAAGCAATTTCAGCTGGAGAACTTGTAATTAAGAAACAAGAAGTAAATAGAGAGAGTGAAGAAAAGACCATAAAGATGGTTTACCGAATAAATCAAGAAAACAGAGTAGATGTATGATAATAGATTTTTTGGTTCACAAGGTAGTACTTTATTTATATCTCAAAGCATCGAGTGATCGACATAAGCGTCTAGCTCACTAGAGAACAAGCCATCCATGTGCTCTTTCATGGTGACCGTTTTGAAATTTGCAACCTCTGGATCACACTCATTGTTCATATTCTCAAACCAAGATGGACTAATATATATAAATCCAAGGAGTGTGATAAAGCTATTTTAACATATAGGACGGATGCAATGTATTTATATAACAAGTTAATTCCACCCATAGCATGATGATAACAACGCATAATCTGACTATTATCGGAAAGTTGAGTGACATGTGCTACTATTCTTACATAAGTACTTTTAAGGAGCACTAATGCTAAGGTATAGTCTTATGATATCAAAGCTAGAAACTAATGTTCACCGGTTGTTTAATATCTAATATTTGTAAACCAAAGAGAAGAGAGAAGCAGAAACAGAGACATGGACCCCTGGAGAAGGCAGAGTTTCGTGGGAAACAAGATACCTCGAGAAGGTAGAGTCTCGTGGGAAACAAGATACCCGTCCCCTTAGATTCTCATTGCATCGAGGTAAGCTTTCCCGTAGAGTTCACGGGAGAACAGCCCCTTCAAGTAGTCTTTAGTCACCAGGCTTCTAAAATTTGCACCTCTCTTTTGCTTTTCAACGAGGCTTTTGGCCGGAGAAATTTCTTTATTCAGTCCAGGATTATGAAATGTCGCGAAAGACAGCCTTTCTTTCTCCGAGTTCACCACTGCGCGATGCTCGATGCTTTTGTATATCCCGTTCGTTATGATCTACATCACACGAACCAAATTATGTTAGTTTTCATCACAAAATCTCTATAAAGTTGATATCTCTCTCTCTCTCTCTCTCTCTCTCTCTCTCTCTCTCTCTCTCTCTCTCTCTCCATATAATAAGGCTTACCTCTAAGACGTCTCCAACATTGACAATGAAAGCATCTGGGAGCGGTTTGACAAAAACCCATTTGCCATCTTTCTTGATTTGGAGACCTTCAGCTTCATTCACTTGCAACAGTATGGTGAGTGCGACCGCATCCGAATGAGGAGTTAGACCGATCACCTGATGGGGATCTGGACAAGGAGGGTAGTAGTTCATCCTCATAGTCTGGAACATATCATCACCAAATTTTTCTTCAATTTCCTCAGGTTTGATCTGCAGGGCTTCACCCATTTTTGCTATTAAGGTCTTAGCTATGCTCTTCATTTGAGCGGAATACATCTCCAATGTGTCTCTGAACAGCATAATAAAAAAAAATGTAAACAGAGAGCATTTGTTGAGGAATGTTAACACATATTTGTATGCATGCAAAACCTAATGGGAAGAGGTAGCTTGGGGAACAAGTGAGGCTTGCGTAATTGAGCAGGTTGCATTGTAAAGAAGAACATATCTGACCAATCGAGTCTCTGATCTTCTGAAACCACAAAAGCTTGTCCGAAACCTTCCATCTCGTCTGGTTGCTGCCAGAACTTCTTCTTTTCTTCCATGGGAAGGTTGAAGAAATCACGAGTCTCCAACTTTGTTTTGTCCAAGAAACTTGCGTCAATTCCATGGTTCACAAGCTGGAAAGGAGTAAATGACCGTAAAGACATAAACACAGTGAATAAATATTGAAGCACAAAGTGTTATGCTCCATTAGTTTTGATATGGTAATTAATAAAAAGAATTAAGGGCTTGTTTTGTAAGAAAATAGTAAACTCAGACGTGACAAGTTTTATTTTTAGCAAGCTTCACATGATGTCTAGCATCGGTTATTTAATAAAACAGAGAAGCTACGAGACTTTGCCTGAAAAAATCCATAATCTTTGCAAGCTAAGTCGAGTTTCTGAACTTCGGAGTCAGAGTCTATGCCGGTGGAAGAACACAACCGCTTCATGTCGATGATTGGGATCTCGGGTATTAGACCAGAACCATCGGTGACTACCAATTTGTCCTGGTCAAACTGGACATACCTGGGAGGAACGGTCGTGACCATCTTCTCATTCACCATCTCCTGAACCGAAGGAACTATTATAGAGCTCCACTGAGTTTCTCCTTTGGCTTCCATGGTGTTTTAGTCTCTACTCGGATGAAACAGAAAAAATGATGTTGATATAGCTAAAAACCAGCTCCATCTGATCTATTGAAAACTACTTTGGGTTTTATAGAGCATATGTAATAAATGATCGATTACACTCACCCATAAAAAGATTACGTTGATGAAGTATCAAGCGGTTCACTCCGATCAAGGATTTGTTTTTTCCCCTCGAAATATAGAGTTACATGCAATTTATGATTTTATTGAAATGGGTATACGACGATGTCATAAGATAACATCACTTCTTCTTCTTATGGTTACCACTTATCATATGGTGACAGTTTAGCATAGATCATCAAAGTCGATTGATTGTTGAAAATGATGAATAAATCCATAGGCGGTGGCCAATGTCCGAAACATCGCAACGCGGTTAGAAAGTCTGTCACCACGTTGAGATCGCTCCCTGATGTCCTCACGTGCAAATATTCACTTTCTGGTTGTGTAAATATTATTGTTCAAAAAAGGTTGTGTAATAATTATAGAGCCTATTTGCCAAATAACTAAAAAAAAATTGAGTTAGTTTTTTAATAAGAGGTTAGAGAGAGATAGGAAGAGAAATAAGGAGAGAGAGGGTGTTTTTGGTTAGATAGTAGGTTTGGGTTTTTTGTATGGTTACTAGGTGTTTCCCGAATTTTTTTAAATTTAATTTATATTTAAAAATTATTTTTTATTTAATTTATATTTAAAAATTATTTTTTATTAAATATTATAGATTTTATTATTTTTACCAATATTTAATTATAGATGATATATGAGTTATTACCATATTCTAAAAAAAATTCCAAATATATAAATCGACACTAAATGTAATATATGAGTTATTGACATATTTTGAAAATTTTACCAAAAAATAATTAACATTAAATGTAATTGTCCATGTCATATTTTTCGGAAGACATGTCATCTTTTTTAGTAGCCATGTCATTATTTTTTTGGTGAGAGTAATTGTAACGATGACATGTGGTAAAATCACTTCGCAAATAATGTATAGGAGATATATATATATATATATATATATATATATATATACAAATATGATATTCATATATTATCTATAGCTTTTTTTTTGCCGACATATGTAAATATGTAAATTTACTTAAATTTTATATTTCTATTTGTATTCCAAATTAAATATGTAAATCAATAAGCGTGACTTGTCGTATTCCTAAATATGTAAATATGCAAATTTTATATTTTTATTTGTATTTCAAATTAAATATGTAAATCAATAAGTGTGACATGGTAAGATCATAGTCACAATTACCATAAATTAATATGAATTGTGTCATGTCATATTTTTTATGTGTCATGTCATCATTTATTTTGTGAAACTAATTCTGGAGAAGACATGTGGCGAAATCACTTTGCAAATAATATATAATGGATTGGGACAAATTTCCCATAATTATACTCATTCTTCTTTCTCAAAAAAATAAATTATACTCATTCTAATAGTTGATATATATACTTTTCCAACGTATATAAATACATTTTTTTCCTTTCCATATTCTTTTTACGTAAACAACTAATTTCTTGAAATCTACCACATTTTAACTTTTTGATTCAAATAAAATTATATATTTCCTTAGGAATATTAACTGTAATAAGACAACATAAAAGTCTAGAGTGACAACACAAAAGCGTCTCACGCCAAAATTGACGAACGCGCCGGCCAATACGCATCACACGCTGTGCAGTGTGCACCAGCTAAGAGCACGAGCAATGGTGAACCCCATCAAATTTTTGTAATAATTTTTTGTAGGCCCATGAATAGTTATGAACTCGGATTTGTTATTTTCTGTATTAGTGAATCTGAAAAAGGGATTCATAAGAATAAAATAATAATATAATTTTAAAAAAATTGAAAATATTCAGAAAACATAAATATATTATTCAAATATATTATAAAAATTATGAAAACATTTTATTCAATATATGAAGAGTACATTACAGAAATTAGAAATTTAGAAAAATACAAAGCTTATTTATTCTTCTTCATGACCAAACTTTTGCCAAATATTTTTCACTAAATCCGTTTTCCAACGATCATGCTTTTCTAAATCTCGAACTTCTCTTCGCATGGCTAACATATCCGGGGTGACATTAACACTATCTCTGCTTCTCGCCCGCAAACTTCTGCTAGACTCTCTTGTCTCGAACTCAGAAGTGTTTATTTGAGCGTATGTATGTCGTTCGTCATCTACGATCATGTTGTGCAATATGACACAAGCTCTCATAACTTTTCGTATCTTTTTCAAGTCCCATTGTAGAGCTGAGTTCCTAACAATTGCAAGTCTCGATTGCAAAACTCCAAAATCCCGTTCGACATTTTTTCTGACGGATTCTTGCTTTTTTGCAAATTTCTGTGCTTTAGGACCTTGAGGAAGTGAGATGGATTGGATAAATGTTACCCATGGAGGATAAATGCCGTCAGTAAGATAGTAGGCCATACGATAAGTGTGGTTGTTGACCTTCAACTTCACTTTAGGTGCTCGACCATGTATGATATCATCAAAAACTGGTGACCGTTCAAGAACATTGATATCGATGAGTGTACCTGGTAAGCCGAAAAATACGTGCCATATCCAAAGATCTTGTGATGCCACAGCTTCTAAGAAAATTGTCGGCTTCTCCGAACCATGTGTGAACTGACCTTTCCAAGCCGTCGGACAGTTTTTCCACTCCCAGTGCATGCAGTCGATGCTGCCTATCATTCCCGGAAACCCCCGTACCTCTCCAATATCGAGTAATCGTTGAAGATCCTCGGCTGTAGGTCTTCGTAGATACTCATCTCCAAAGCATTGTATTATTGCATCACTGAAATTTGCCACACACGAACGTAATGTACTGTCAGCCATCCGGAGATATTCGTCATATATATCTCCTGACTGACCATATGCGAGCATACGCATCGCTCCCGTACACTTCTGAAGTGGAGATAGACCGTTCCTTCCGATAGCATCTGGTCTTTGCTGAAAGAATGGAAATTCAGTACTTACACGCTCGACAATGCGAAAGAACAATGGCTTGTTCATTCGAAAACACCTCCTAAACATATCCGTTGTATATGTAGGATTTCCCGTGAAATAATCGTTGACAAGCTGAATGTGCCCTAGTTCGCGATCTCGTTCGATAAAAGTCCGTCTTTTGGACTTCTTGGGTTGAGCATACATCAGTGAGTCGATGAAATTATCAACTACTTCGTCGACCATTTCTTCTAAAGCTTCATCAACTTCATCACTTGATGAGGAAGACATTGGTGTTTTTATTCCTAAAATGAGAAAAATGGATTTTATTATTCTTTTATATTTTTTTTAATAATGTACATTATATCATCTTTGAAATAACAATATATTTTATCATGGATTTTATTATTCTCATTATATCATATTTGTATAACAATTGTATAATAAATTATTTTTTAATATCATTTTTAATATCATTTAACAATATCTTTCCTTGATTAATTATTTTTTTAATATCATTTAACAATTGTATAATTAATTTTTTTCTTGGCATTATATCATCTTTCATTAGTATAATATTTTTTTTTTACATTTTATCATCTTTTAATAAATCTTTTATTCGATCAAGTATTTTTTTTTTACATTTGGGTCATCTTTTAATAAATCTTTTATTAGTATAATATTTTTTTTTAACATTTTATCATCTTTTAATAAATCTTTTATTAGTATAATAATAATTTTTTAACATTTTATCATCTTTTATTACATGTTTCCTTGATTAACATATATTTTCACATTATATGTTCATAAATATGCCAAAGAAGAGAGAGGATTGAGATGTTTGAACCTTGTTGTGGTTTCAACATTGTCGAGGTTTGAAGCTTGTGTGAGTGTGTTGCTTTGTTAAGAGGAGAAGTTTGTGTCGAGGAGAAGTTTGTGTCGACAAGATTGAGATGTTTGAAGCTTGTGTGAGTGTGTTGCTTTGTTCGAACCTTGTTGTGGTTTCAGGCTTGTTTTGGGAGAGAGTTGTTTATAAAGAGAGAGAGTTGAGACATAAATACAAGAGATGCATATAAGAGAACATGAAAATAAGAGATGCATACTTTCATAACCAAACTCAATACATTGTTTATAAAGGGAGAGAGTTGAAGTGAACACATAGTACAACGCAACATAGTGCATCCATCCGTGAATCAAACAAACTGAAGGGTAAACATAGTACAGCATCTGAAAATACAACATGGTACACTTCCTGTGACCCTAAACTGACATCACAGAACATCCTAAACATATAGCAACATAGAAAAGACAAGAGATTCCTGAACCTGCAACACCTGCAACACCTTCCCCACCCGTGACCCTGCAACACCATCCCCACCCGTGACCTGCACATTAAAACACAAGGGAATCAATGAACCAAAAGCAAAGCAATAAAACCATTTATACAAAACATTAAATCAAGCAAAACAAGGCATTGATAAACATCCACTGACCAACTAAAGCATTTCTGAGATGAGTTTACTCTTAAGAGCAAGTTCCTCATCAGAAAGCTTATCAACTTTTTGTGCTAGGAGTCGATCAAGTATTTTTTGTTTGGAAATTTTATTTTTTTCAGCTAAGATGCTCTGGATTTGATCATAAGCAGCCTCATTTGGCTTCTTTCGCTTGGATGCTTTGCAGGCCTTCACACCGGGAGGCCTCACCTCTTCCTCCTCAGGCACCACATCCGCTTCCTTCCTTTTCTCCTTGGAAGTGATAGCGTGGGATCTCCATTTCTGATCGAACCTGAGTTCCCTCCAGCAGTGTTCAAGTATGAATTTGGCGTTGTAGTCATTGAGGAAGATGTCATGAGCGGATTTCATGACATCATTCTCACTGTGGCCACTCGCCTGCTGCTTCAAGGCCGCTTCATGGCATCCAACAAATTTACAAACCTGCTCATTAATTCTTCCCCATATCTGCTTACATTGACTCCACTCCCTTGGAGCGGAGCCAATCTGCTGAGCACTGGAATTGAAATAAGTCTCAATGCGCTTCCAAAACGACCTCATTTTCTGTTCATTACTGACAATGAGATCCTTGCTTGTGTTCAGCCATCCACTGATCAAGACAAGGTCCTCTTTAGTTGTCCACTTCCTCCTTTCCGCAGGCTTAACACCGGGAGAGTTAACAAGAGGCTCATCAGAGTCTAAGTCTATTGCTGGACTGCTCTGCGAGGCTAACATGTTAACAAACCCAGTTGTGTTAACGGAAAACGAGTCCATGGTTTGTGTTTAGGGGTTTTGTGGATTCTGTTTTAGTTTAGATGTTGCTGTGATTTTTAGGTTTGTGGGTCTAGGTATTTAAACAAGTTTTAATGTTTGGAAAGAAAGATAATTAATGCAACTCAACCAAACAAACTTCATTACACTACTAGATACCTATGGCGGATAAACATCAAATCAGCAGAAACAATAAATCAGCAAGAAACAATTAACTCCTCCTAACTACAATTCATTAACAGCAACAAACCTACCAACAAAGCATTTATGTGTGGTTTAAAAATATCTTGAAAAATATCTACTTTGTACTTCTACTCTTACGCCTACTTCAAGTTTTATTCTAGCAAGGAGCAGATTGAGACAAGAGCGACTCTAACCTTGTATTTGTCAATCGAAGCATACCTTCTCGAGGGTCTGGACCTGGACATTGAGATCATACACCTGCTAGTTGAGGTTATTAACCTGTTCCTGGACATGGACAAAAGGTAAGGACAGTTGTGTTAGTTACTGTAATAAAGATAAAACAAAAAAAAACGATCAAAGAGCAAACCTTAAGTTTCTCAATCTGTCTACTCGCATTGGAGACCACCAGCATCACCTCCTCAGCCTCCACCACCCGTTTAGTTAGTCTTTCGAGCTCCTCCTGCACACCTACCACCCAAGGCTGACGGTAATGGAGCCCATCAGCCTTGGTTACAAACATACAGAATGATCAGATCGATATACAGCCTCCTCAAATTATTATACAACCAAAAACATGAACATGAAAAAGAAATACTCTACTTCGTAGTTTTTACAAACGAAGACGCTTCCCGGGAAGAGTGTCGTAGTCCTCCTTCCCGCAAACCTGGTTAATGAGGCTCCCACCACACAGACACCTTTGAGGAATCCCATACTCTGAGTCGGCGACGTAGCGTAACATGTTGATGTGTTCGTGTTACCTCTTAGAATTTCTGATATCTTCTGCTGGATCCATCTGTCAAATGAACCAAATAACCACATCAATAATACGAAAATAACCAAAGAAATAAATTTTACGAAATCTAAAACAAACGCCTAATCCAGAAATTATTAGAAAAAAATTATAATGGATTGAGAAAACGTAAGTCGTTTTAACCCAGAAATTTAATCGAGAAAAATGGATTGACAAAACCCTTAATCGAGTGAAAAAACAAATCGATTGAGAAAACCCTAAATCAAACCATAAATCGATTTGAAACTCACAGAACATAACCCTAAAACAAACCATTAATCTATTTACAACCCTCACCAAAAACCCCCATTTTTTTTTAATCGATTCCAACAAGACCCCTAAATCGATTTGAAATCTCTCAGAACAGAACCCTATCTCGATTTCAAACTCAGAAAACAGAACCCTTAAACATACCATTACTCGATTTAGACCCCTCACCAAAACCCCCGATTTTTTTTTTTTCAAAATCGATTGATCCTTCCCATCCCCAAATCGACCCAATAAATCCGACTAAACTACTCGATACTCACTTAGAGGCGTCGATACAAGAGATTCGTCGTTGATTTGCTCGAGAAAATCAACAGGACGCGTCGTCGCACGATCTATCGCCAAGAGAGGCGGAAACCTTAGGTTTTGGAGAGAGATGAGAAAATGAGGAGAATACCCTCGAATCCCTCTTTTCAAACTCGTACACGCGGAAACGCTCAACCAATAGGAGGGAGACGCGTGGTAAAAACCCCAACAAACGGGTTCATCGCCAAGGCCCGTATCGTCGAAACTCATCTATTTTTCTTTTTTTTATTCCACCGAGCCTAAGAGTTCGAGCCCAAGATCCGCTCGTGAACACCGTTGCTCTTGCTCTAACGGTCTCGGATCCGTAAATTAGTGAGATCGAAAAGTGTAAAACTGTCAATCAACAAGACTTTTTTATCATTATAAATTCATTTCAGCGACTCTGTTTTCTCTTCCAAGAGCCTCGGGTGCTGCTGACTGCTGACTTTTCTTTCCTTTTGAAGACCCCTCTTTGAATTGATTCCTCCTTTCTCGTCTCCCATCCTCCCCCAAAATTTTTAGGGCTTCGCTCATTTCCCAATCCTCACAGATTCAAAGGTATGCTTCACGTTTTTCTTTGAATATTATACTTATCCACCATTGGTGCATGATCATTTTGCTTTAACTGTTTACGTAATTATAATCATCGAGCTTGCTTCGTAGTTGATTTTCTTCCAGATATTCGATGATCAATCTCAGTATCGAACTTCTCTAAGTTCCGATCTAGCGCTTTATCCTCTGATCTGGATCTGCTGATTTAGCAGCATCGATTAGTTAACTACTTAATGTTGCTGATACATAATGAAGCTCTAGGGTTTAGTTAGATTTGTTGATTCCAATCACAGATCTGGATCTATAGATAATCGCCTGCTTCAATTTCGTTCAGGAAACATCATGGCTTCATACACTCCCAAGAACATTCTCATCACCGGCGCAGCCGGTTTCATCGCCTCACACGTCGCCAACAGACTCATCCGAACCTACCCCGACTACAAGATTGTTGTCCTCGACAAGCTGGACTACTGCTCCAACCTCAAGAACCTCAACCCCTCGAAGCAATCTCCCAATTTCAAGTTCGTCAAGGGCGACATCGCCAGCGTCGACCTTCGTCAACTACCTCCTCATCACCGAAGGTATCGACACCATCATGCACTTCGCCGCCCAGACGCACGTCGACAACTCCTTCGGCAACAGCTTTGAGTTCACCAAGAACAACATCTACGGGACGCACGTGCTCCTTGAGGCATGTAAAGTCACTGGACAGATCAGGAGGTTTATCCACGTGAGTACCGAAGAGGTTTATGGAGAGACTGATAAGGATGCGGTTGTTGGTAACCATGAGGCTTCTCAGCTCTTGCCGACGAAAGCTGGTGCTGAGATGCTTGTGATGGCGTACGGGAGATCGTACGGGCTTCTTGTGATAACGACGCGTGGGAATAATGTGTATGGACCTAACCAGTTTCCGAAGAAGCTGATTCCTAAGTTTATATTCCTGGCGATGAGGGGGAAGGTTCTTCCTATTCATGGAGATGGGAACAATGTGCGGAGCTATCTTTACTGTGAGGATGGTGCTGAGGCGTTTGAGGTTATTCTTCACAAGGGGGAAGTGGGACATGTTTATAATATTGGTACTAAGAAGGAGAGGAGGGTGAACGATGTTGCGCAAGATATCTGCAAGCTCTTTAACATGGACCCTAAGACGAGCATCAAGTTTGTGGAGAACATGCCTTTTAACGACCAGAGGTATTTCTTAGATGATGAGAAGCTTAAGATCTTGGGATGGTCGGAGAGGACCACCTGGGAAGAAGGGTTGAAGAAGACGATGGAGTGGTACACGCAGAACCCGAATTGGTGAGGTGATGTTTCTAGAGCGTTGCTTCCCCACCCGAGGATGCTGGTGATGCCTGGTAGGAGGCAATTTGATGGGTCTGAAGAGAACTCTGGAGCAGTGGCTTTATCTGGAAACTCAAGCCAGAGCCAGAGCCAGAGCCAGAGCCAGATGGTGGTTCCTACACCCATAAGCAGTGGATCCGCTCAAAACCCTTCACTGAAGTTCTTGATCTATGGTAAGATGGGATGGATATAAAATTTCCTGTTTACTTAGACATGCATGTTTTCTTAAAATGAAATGTTTGTTGTGACCCATCATAGGTTTAGGAGCTGCTTAAGGAGTTTGATAACGTATGCACACTAAGGGTTAGGATGCCGATTTCCTCTGATCTAAACAACCCAAGAAACTTCATCACCAAGATTTCCCGGTACAGCAAAGTAGTGAACATTCCTAACAGCATGACTGTGCTGGACGAGCTTCTTCCAATCTCGATAGAGATGGCGAAAAGAAACCTGAAAGGGATTTGGAACTTCACCAACCCTGGTGTTGTGAGTCACAATGAGGTCCTTGAGATGTACAGAGACTACATCGACTCAGACTTCAAATGGGCGAACTTCACACTAGAGGAGCAAGCTAAAGTCATCGTGGCTCCTAGAAGCAACAACGAGTTGGATGCATCTAAGCTCAAGAAAGAGTTCCCTGAATTACTCTCAGTCAAGGAGTCTCTGATCAAGTATGCATTTGAGCCCAACAAGAGAACTTGAGGTAATATAAACTTATCTTAGTTTTGTTTAAACTGGTTTGTTATTAGTTTTTCCCATTGAGTCTTAAGCCAAAAAGCAACTTAGCTTTGCCTTGGTTTTTATCCATTAAGGTATATCTAGTTTGGATTCTTATGTATTATTGTTTTGTTGGTATTGTGTTCTTGTTCCACATTTGATAGATAAAAACAATATTTCTGTATTGTTCGCTGATATTAATACAAACAGTTAAACCGAGGACCTATATTTTGATCTCCAGTTAAAGCATTTAATGGTAGAAAACACTCTACTTTTATTTATTTTTGTTAACATGAAGAAAAGATTGGTACACTTAAGAAAATGAGAAATCCACTGAGGGTCATGCTCCTCAATTCAGAGCAGTGGACTCCTCTTATTATGCACAAAAATAATTAAACAAAAGACTTGGACGAAACGATTTAGTCAGCATACTTAGAGTTCCGCCTCTTGGCTCTCGTTGGTCTTCCCGTCTGTGGAGTAATTCAAATTCGAGTTTCCATTGCGAGTCTGATGTAATTCACTATCAGACCATGTGCTAGCCATTGTTGTTGTATTTGCAACTGCAAGCTTGTGGAGCAAATCCACAACATCTTGAGATGAGTCAATGACATAGCGAGCTTTTGTGCGAGTTTGTCCGATGGCTACAGAGAAGTAATTCTCCTTTTTGAGGTCAAGAACATTCAGTGAAACCTGCTTCTTCTTTTTTTTTTTTTTTTTTTTTTTGTCGACAAGATTACAGACTCATGTGGACTCTGTAAACCAAAAAGGTTGCTCTGTATCCATATGGACGGTAAACGACGTCTGTTGCCTCACACCACGTGCTAAGCTATCCGCCTTTTTGTTTTTCGTCCTTGGTATATGAATAATCTCCGAGCTGTGGAAACTTCTTTTAAGACTTCTGATGTCTTCTAAGTAGCTTGAAAACGCCGGCCATTCTTCTGGTTCCGAAACCATCTTCACCAATGGAGAACAATCCGTTGCAAAAGTAACATTATATTGCCGTAAATTCCTCATACATTCCATTGCCCATATCAGGGCCTCTACCTCCGTATGTAATGGTGATTGACTTGCCCTTGTATTTCGAGCTCCTAATAATCCCTCAAATCCTTCTAAAGTACTATACCATCCCTGACCGGAAAATGTATCTCCCAATTTCCAAGATCCATCCGTAAAACACCATCTTCCCGGTCTAACCGGTAAATCCGTTTCAGATGTCACTAAAGTATGAGTCTTCTGAATTATAGATTGTTGTGCATCTATCCAGAGTGTCGATTCGGACATAGCCAGGTTGAGAGTAACCGTTGGGTCTATGTCCAAATTGCTAAATACCTTATTATTTCTCCCTTTCCAAATGTACCAAAGTATCCACGCAAAATAATGCTCATCCATTGCCGGTTTTATTCTCCAGAATAAATAATCCATGTTCGTGAACAGAGATTGTCCTGGAAAATAATCCGGGTGCGAAGGAATCCTCGATAGGGCCCACACCTGAACTGCTGGTGGACATTCAAAAAATACATGATTGATAGATTCCTCCGCTGCTCCACATCTATCACAACCAATATCTCCCTTAAGTCCCCGGGCCTTTAAATTTTTCTTAACAGCTATGCATCCTGACAACAATTGCCACAGAAAGTGCTTCATCTTTGGGGGACAACGCACTTTCCAGCAATGTGCTTTAAGATCCGTAACTGTTGGGCCAAATTCAATTATTTCTACCCCTCTATCTAGATATGCTCTTTCTATTTGATATCCTGATTTGACCGTATATTTTCCATTCTTTGTAAAGTGCCAACCATCACGATCTGCTATTTGTATCCTACTTAAAGGAATACTTTCAACAATCTTTACATCCGCAGGATCCATTATTTCCTGTAACGCCAGTGAATTCCAAGTACGCGTCGAGTTATCAATGAGTGAATCGACCGTAAGATCAGGTAAGAGAACATGTTGTTTTTTATTTGCTGGTCTCGGGCGGTTGGTTGGGAGCCAGGGATCATTCCATACTGAGATAGAAGATCCTGATCCCACCCGTTTGATTAGTCCTTTGCTAACCAGAGATCTAGCAGAGATTATACTACGCCAGCCATAGGAGGACGAGTATGATCTGGCCGGTTCTAGGGGTGAAGTATTCCTAAAATACCGACCTTTAAAAACACGAGAAAATAGAGAGTTTGGTTTCTCTAAAAATCTCCATAATTGCTTTCCAAGCATAGCTGTGTTGACATCCGTCAGGTCTCGAAAACCCAATCCTCCATCATCCTTATGTAAGCAAACCTTATCCCAAGATTTCCAATGTAATCCCCTTGTGTTACCACTAGAGCTCCACCAAAATTGAGAGACTGCGCTCGTAAGTTTCTTCATCACCGTTTTCGGAATTCGGTAGCAAGACATAATATGGTTAGGTAAAGCCGTTACCACTGATTTAATAATGACCTCCTTTCCTCCTTTCGTAAAAAATTTAAAAGTCCATCCATTTACTCTTTTATTTAAGCGTTCCTGAACAAAGCCAAAAACTTGGACTTTTGATCCACCTAAACTCTCTGGAATTCCTAGATATGTACCCATTCCTCCCCTATTTTGTATTCCCAAAATGTCTCTAAGTTCCTGACGGGTATCCTCATCAATCTTATATCCAAACTGAATCGATGACTTCTGAAAATTAATCTGTTGACCCGAAACCTTCTCGTACTCCTTAAGGATCGACAAAATGACCTGACATTCCTCCTTTTGCGCTTTACAAAAGAAAAGACTATCGTCTGCAAACAGCAGATGCGATATTGGCGGGCAAGCCCTTGCTACTTTGATTCCTGTCAACTGTTTACCAGTTTCTGCCTTTTTAATATTAGCTATTAAAGCTTCCGTGCACATAATGAATAAATAAGGGGATAATGGATCTCCCTGCCGTAATCCTCTCTTCGGAATTATGTGCCCCCGCGGTTGGCCGTTTAAAAGAACTCTATATTGAACTGAGGAGATACACTCCATCATCATTTGAATCCAACGATCCTCAAACCCCATTTTCTGAAGTAAAGCCTCAATGAAACCCCATTCCACTCGGTCGTAGGCTTTACTCATATCTGTTTTAATGGCCATAAACTTGTTTTGGCAAGCTTTATTTGTCCTTAATCCATGAAACATTTCTTGTGCAATAAGAATATTGTCTGAAATCAATCTCCCAGCTACGAAAGCCGACTGTGTTTCCGAGATCAGAGTTGGGAGACAAGCCTTTAGCCGTTGGCACAATACCTTTGAAATAATTTTATATCCTACATTACAAAGACTTATTGGTCTAAGTTCTGTCATCCTTGTCGGCCTCTCCGTTTTGGGAATCAAACAAATATTTGTGATATTTAGGCGCTCATCCATCTTTCCTGTGGTCAGGAAGTGATTAACCAATTTCAAAATATCATTTTTAATGATGTGCCAGGAATGTTGGAAGAAAAGTGCCGTCATTCCATCCGGCCCCGGTGCCTTTTCCGGGTGCATCATAAATAATGCTTGTCTCACCTCTTCTTCTGAAGCAAGCTGTACAAGTCGCTGATTCATTTGCTGAGAAATAGATGGTTGAATTTCATCTAAAAACTCATCAAATTCCGAAGGCGACGTAGTACAAAAGAGTTCATCGAAATAGCCCACTGCGACCCTCTCAATGCCATTGTCATCCACTACCCAATTTCCATTACTATCATATAATCCCACAATACGATTACGCGTCCGCCGCTGTTTTGTTAAAGCATGAAAAAATTTTGTACTAAGGTCACCTGCTGTATTCCATGTATTCCGACTCTTCTGTTGCCAATACTCTTCTTCATCCTTATACGCCTCTTGTAATTTCCTAGACACCTCCAAAATATCCTCTTGTGATCTATTATCATCTGTTTGGACTTCCTCCAAAGCCTTTTGAAGCTCTGCAATTTTATCTTTTCCATATGGGGGGTTATTTTTGTTCCAGGTAGAGATCTCGTGCCGGCAATTGATAATCCGTGACACGACATCTCCCCTGGTACCCCCTGAATTCCTCATTTCCTTTGTCCAACCTCTGGTAATTGATTCCAGAAATCCATCCCTTCCAAGCCATCGTTTGTCAAACCGAAACTGCCCTTTGCGTTTCACAACCTTGTCTTCTAGATATGCCACTATCGGCCTATGATCGGAGCCCACCAATTTCAAGTATTCCGTATGTGAATTTGGAAACATTGAATGCCATTCTTCGTTCGCCAAAGCGCGATCTAGACGACACCTGATCATCGTTGATTTGCCATTAACTTTTCTTCTTCCTTGCCAAGACAATTTGTTTCCCTTTGCCGGAAATTCCAAAAGTCCACTGTTCCGAATCATATTGTTAAAAGAAACAAAAGAATCTGCACTTCGCAAAGGGCCCCCTTCCTTTTCATGGTTCCCTGTGATCTCATTGAGGTCACCAATAATGAACCAAGGATCATCCCGTGATATACCATAACGAGTTAATCTTTCCCACACTTGATCTCGTAAATTCTGGATTGGATCCCCATATACGAAGGTCATAAAAATTTTCTTGCCCAATGTCTCTGCCTCTACGTCAATCATCCTCGCACTAGAATAAAGTATGTTGATGTTGAACTCATTATTATAATATAATGCCAATCCGCCACTCGATCCATTCGGATCCACCGTTATTACATTATCGTATCCAAAATGAGATTGAAATCCTTGAACAAAAGCAAAATCCTGTTTTGTTTCGGATAAAAAGAGAAAATCTGGTTTATGGTGATGCCATATTTCCCGAAGATAACTAATCGTCCATTTGCTTCCCATACCTCTACAATTCCAACTTAAAACCTTCATAAAACAACAACCTTAGGGTGCTCGTGGGAGCTGGTAAGCGGGTTTAAAGGAACCCTGTGAAAAAATAACACCTCTATTGTCCTACTATACCAAATATTCACTGTAGACTTTATAGTAATATCGGTGAAGACATATATTAACCGGTTCTCCAAACTTAATTGGTTTAACCAAAAATGATCACGATCGCTCCACCAAAAGACACACCAGTTCAAGCACACCAAATTAAACTCCTCATTCCAAGCTTTTAAAACAACCTCCGAAGAGCAAGTTGAATTTGATTTAACTATATCTTTAAGCTTTGAGCACCATAAGCCGAGACAAACCCAAAAATTACTTAAACAACCAAAAAGAATTGCCAATAAATTCTCATGGACTATAGAAACCTGTCTTGCAGAACAAATAATAAAATAAGTACATCCTTGATAAATTCCACCATTCTGATTCCATAAACTAATTGCAAATTCTCGAAAGATACAATACATATATATGCCATTGTGGACCCAATAACAGAAGCAATCCAATAAAACCTGAGTATAGTAATAGGTGGCTGGTCTCCATATTATTTCCTTCATAGTGAACCACCAATAACCTTCCTTACACCACTTAAGAAACGTCAAATACATGTCCGTAATCTTGCAGCCTCCTATAAGATACCATGACCACCTCCTCCAATGTCCACAAGTAAACCACAAAATACCCAACCATATGAACCGTTGAGACCATTCATCATTTCTATGTGTTGCCAAAAGGACATTTACTAGATAGAAGCTTAATATCACCACAGGTCCAAGACAACAAACAAACCAGCAACTTAATAAACCAAGTTTATTCCAACTCATAATCTGAATAGGCAAATTGCCCTCAAACCAACAAGAAACAAAACAAAGGAAAGCCAATATCAAAAGACCCTTAAACCCAAATAAAAGATAAATGCTCATAGAGTTTTTTGAACATAGTTTCTCCCCCAAAACATAGGCACCCTCCTGCGATTGGGATAACTCCTCCGGATTCACCTTTTGTTTCTCTGGATTCATACATCTGCTAATCAACGTCTTGGAATACCCTTTTATCAGATCCGAGTTATCAGAATGGGGAACTGATATCTTCAGACGTTTGCGAGTCCCCTCACCAGCCTTATCACCCGCCTTTCCCACCATTTGACTCTGAGTCATAGTAAACAAGATCAATAAAAATAATTGGTGAAAAAGATGCGAGTGAAGAAATGAAACTATGAGGATAACGTGCTCCACGCAAGTCTGTTTATATTGACATCCCAACTCCAGGGTAAAAAGCCCTAAACCAAGGTTATTAATATCCAATCTTCTCTGAATGATTCCGAGAATCAGAGATCGAATTAGAGATAAACTTTTCAAAATCCCCTCAAATCCTTCGTTATCTCGATAAAAAATCCAAATTTTCCCAACTCTATAGGACTGATATTGTATCTGAGAAACCCTTTCTTCCAAAGCAAATGAGATTGAAGCGGATCTCGTTTTAATGAGAACGATACGCTTACCTCGCCATGTTTGAACTCGATTCTCTGGATTCCACTTCCCATCCATAGATCCCAATAGAGTCCCCAAACCTTGAAGCCCAATCGTTGTAGTAATTGCAGAAAATCTCCATGAGTCATCCAGAAACCTTTTCCTAAAATTTCTTCCTGAGACCAATTTCTCTCGACGTTGTTGTAGTGATAAAGATCTTCCTGATTCACTTTCTCCCCCATAGATACCCGGATCCCATCCTTGAAGAGACATCGAAGCCCTAGATAAAAGTCGCCATCGCCGTCTAACCTGCTTCTTCTTTAGGGAGTCAATTATTGAAGAAGACATCACCCTAGTTTCATGAGATAACTTGGACGGCACGACTTCTGATTCGAAGAAAGTGTAAATATCTTCGTCCTGTAAAATATATCGTCCCAATTGTATGATAAAATGATAAGTTGATACTCTTAAATTCTAATGAAAGTAATGTAGGGATAAGTAGTATACGCTTTACCTTCTCTAACAAGTAACCACTGCAAAAGACATAATCAATCGGTGTAGTCGTTGATCTTTTGTGCACAATGTCCCCCAAAATACGAAAAATTGCTGCTCCCTAAGTAACATAGAAAGAAGATAGAACACATAAAAATTCAATTTACATCAGTGACTAGTGTAATAAATTTCGAAAACTGCAGTGTAGGCTACTGTGTAGCTCATAATCTTTGACTGCATAATATGAGATGAGAAGCATTAAGGTTTTACCTTAGTCATTGCATGGACTTCAACAGAATGGTTTCCTCGAACAACATCGACTGATGCCTTCGAGATTGGTCCTGCCCATAAGTGCTGCAACATGTCTCTCGCTTGTGTTTTCCCAAATTTAACGTCTATCAAAGAAAAATAGTCAGGACAATGGAAACTGTAACGAAATACGCAAAGTGTTGTTAAGCAAAAACTAATCTTCAATCACCTGCATATTCGTGATTCCATACTAGAGAAGTCTCGTTTGCTTCGAAGAAGGATCTTGGAGTTCGATCAGTGAAGTACTTAAAAACATTCTACAAATATACATGATATCAAGAAATGTATTAAGGAAATATCAAAGCTCAAATTTTTCTCAAAGAAAGTAAAATTACTAACCTTTACACCACGGACCCAGTCGAGATTCATGTTTTCAGGTATATTTGTCACCCATTCTCCAGTGGGATCCCTCAAGAACAATCCATTTTCGGCAGCAAGCCATATCTGATACTCTCCAAAGACCTGGTTTAAGTACCAAATCAGTTAGATCAGAAAATATATGAAAAGAAGTCCTTAGTAATACACTTATACCTTATCTAATATGTTTCTGCCACTTCTACTTAATACAACTACTGTTGTTTTTGGATCATTGCCTAATGCTTTCAATGTTCCCTTTAGCTTTGGGTTTAGTTTAAGATCCAGCTCCTCATTTTGACCATTCTTCATTGGCTTAGTGAGTGTTCCACAGAAACCCTGAAAACATATTCCAGAGTTTGTTAGTGTTAGAAAAATACAAATTATATTAAAATTTCCCAAAGCTAGCTCAATTACCAAGATTATCAGTCTGTGATTAGACTGTGAATATCGTTGTATCATATCTTGTTGTGGAAGCTCATGTGGGATACTCCTAATTTTCATCTCGGATTCAGCAAAAGTGTCATTGAGTTCACTGCATACAGACATAAACTTTGTCATATAAGCTCTTACCTAAGAGAGCTAATGTTTTGAAGAAAAGCAAAACGTTCCTTCTTTCTTTGGACTATACCTCAAGAAATCACCTCCCCATTTTTTAGCAGAATTAGTTATCACATACTGAAAATTAACTCTATGTCTTTCTTCCCTTTCTTCAGCTGGCATAGTTAGAGCTTCTTTAATGAGAGAAGAAACTTCTGTAACATTCCAAGGATTCACAAGTAGAGCTCCAGCACCAAGTGACTGTCCAGCACCTGCAAACTGTCCAGCACCTGCAAACTGTATACATTTCATGCAAAATAAGTAACTTTAAACATTAATCTAAAGCATTTTATAGAGCCAGATCTCTATAACATTGAGTGCGGAACTCTCTATATTACCTCACTGAGAATAAGAACCCCCTTCTTGCTCTCTTGGCAAGCAACAAACTCATGACTAACGAGATTCAGTCCATCTCTCAAAGACGTTACAAGCATTACATCTAAATGAAAAATACGTAACACATTAAACAAGTTATATAAAGGACTAAAACCAAATCAACGACTATCATGTGTAGTAGGAAAAAAATACCTGCAGTCGCGTAAAGTGCACACAAATAATTGGAGGGAACAGAACAATCCTGACAAAGAAAATGAGAGAAATCTTATCAAGAAACAATGAAAAAAATATTATTAAATCATGAAAACTTGAATATAGAGAAAGAAAACAAACCATGTGATGAACTGGAAGAGAGGAGATAGAACCAAAACGACCATTAATGCGTCCAACGAGTCCATGAACTTGGTCTTTGACCTTCTGATCTGTAAATAAAGCACAGTCTCAGAACACTTATGCATATTTAGATGCATAGAAGACTACGAAAGCTTTTACATTCAGGGACAGCATCTCTTGTTGGCACTGCAATTTGCACCAGGACAACTTTATCGCGCCAATCTGGATTTTCTTCAAGAAATTTCTCAAATCCAAGATACTTTTGTGGAATCCCTTTGATCATATCAAGACGATCAACACCTAATAACACCTGTCAACACCAAAAAAATGTAAAAACCTCTGCAAGTTAAAGGTGGTAAGAAAAAAGTTAAATTACCTTTTTGCCAGAAAATTTCTCTTTAACCTCATTTATTTGTTGTATGACTTCAGGAAGCTTACATGTGCTTATAAATCGGTCAGGATTTATTCCCATGGGAAGCTAAAACATAGAGATTATGATTTGTATATTAGGCTTAATTATTTTGATGTGATGATTTAAGTTATGGCCTTATGGGAAACGTTGAAAATTTGAATATAATGTCGTACAACAACTATACGACTGAGTCTGCCTTGATCCACAACCCCTTCATGTGTACCTTCAACGCCAAGAATTTGAGTGCAGGTATTCACGAAATGTCTTGCAAAATCGTACGTATGGAAACTGAAAGAAAAAAAAAAAAATATATATATATATATATTGAAAATTTAAAATATTTTGATCCTATTCACGTGATACCTAACCATGTATTACAGGTTTAGAGTTTAAACTGCTTACCCAAGTAAATCAGCTCTAAGAACCGAACGAAGAAGCTCTGATCGCGAGGGCAATGTTTTGTAGACCTCTGAAGACGGAAATGGTGAATGGAGAAACCATCCAACTTTGATTTTGTTGTTGTATTCTTTAAGGTATTGAGGAAGAAACATGAGATGATAATCTTGGCACCAAATAGCATCTCCTTCTTCATAATTCTCTATTACGACATCAAGAAACATTCGATTTGCTTTCTTGTATGCATCATATTGTGTTTGGAACGTCTTGTTTGCGTCATGATGATATTCTACTGGAAGTCCCATGTGATGAAGAATTGGCCATATTATGCCGTTGCTATAACCATTGTAATATTGATCAAAAACTTCATTAAGGAACACCGGGATGCAATTCTGCAAGTTGATAGAACAAAAGAATAGACAAAGCGTAAGTAATCATCAGATATTTGTGTTAAAAAATCAGATTTCTGAAAATCTCGTGAGTTTTTCACGCTTATAACATGTAAGCATTTATACGTTTTATTTATGAATAAACGACAAATGAAAGTCAATATACACGTGGACATTTTGTATCAATACATACCATTTGAGCAAGAGATTTAGAGAGTGCAGTTTTTTCAACTTCATTGTACACATCAAATCCAGGCCATCCAACCCATTTAGTATCATATTGATCTGTCACACCACCTTCAAGAGATCACACCAAACTATTGAACATACTTTTCAAACTGTATTATTTTATGTAATCATATATGGCTCATGACTTACCTAGAAGATTAAATTTACCACCAGGACTCATTTCCATAGACCAAGAGTTCTCCCCTGATTTCTTTGAAGAAACCGGAAGCCGGTTAGCTACCACAAGCAGTCTTGGCCTTTCACCATAAGACATCATCTTCTTTCAAGATCTTAAAGCACTTGTCAAACTAGTTAATGATCTGTAAAACAAAAAGGGTTCAAATCAAACAAGGCTATGTAAAGAAGCCGAGTAAATATCATATAAGGACGCATTAAACATAACAATAACATTTCTGTTCGTAGTATTAAACAAAAGATGAATAGAAGATGCATGTCAATTGTCGAGAAACAGAGAAAGTCATAAACTTTTGTGGATAAAAAAATTTGTGATGGTAAATGATTTTATCAGTATCACTTTAGTCTAGGTCTGGGACGGATCCAAATATTCGGGATATTCGGATCTGTCGGATCCATGATTTCATATCTAAATCTTGATTCGTGTTTTCCGGATATCCGGGTTTCGGATATCCGTCTAGATATCATGATACCCACGAGTATCCAGATTCGAATCCGTATCCGTCAAAATAATTAAAAAAATAAAAATATTTTTAAAATACAAATTAAATACAAAAATTTATAAATATTACATAAATTAAATATTTTTACAAAAGATATGAATGTATTTATGCATATAATATTATTAAAATTAAATGTAATATTATAAGACTAATTTTATGTATAAATATTAAAAAATTAACTATAATTATGAATGAAATTAAAAATTTAATATATTTAAAAAAATCAGATCCGGATATCCGGACCTAAAAATCCAGATATCCAGATCCGGATTCGACGGATCCGACATTTTACAATCCAGATCCGGACCCTTCAGATATCCTTTTTCGGAACGGATCCGGATCGAATCCAGATCTCGGATAATAATTTTCTTTATTATAAAGAGTCCCTTATTTAATAACTTATTATTAAAAAAAATAAAAAATAAAACAAGCAGTGTTGTTTTATTCGTAAATTACAAGCTTTTAACTTTTAAGTGAGAAGAACCTGTATTTAATTATTTTTTGTACCCACCCTTAGGGGTTTTAACTTATCTTAATGGAAGTTTTGTTACAAAAAAAACAGATAAATTATTTTTGTTAAAAACAAACAAGAAAACTACGATTACTTTTTATCTGACGAACTGTCGAAATAATAACACGAAAGTAGGTAACAAAAAATATAATTTACTGATAATTAAACATTACTAATTTAACGAGAAAAACGCCTTTTGTTTATTAGAGATAAAACTGATGGGATCGGATTCGTAAATCGGTTACGAAAGATTGTAGTGTGCACTTTGTTTACCAGAAAATTCAAAACTGTCAATCGATGGAAAGTGTGAAGATTGTTCTTGTCTTCCTCCAAATTTATAGGAAGTCGAAACTTCAACTTTTTGGGGTGGACATATCTTCGAGTTATGTGTTCGCTTCTCTTGTACACACATGTCATTAGAATATATTAATTACCATTAAATAAGATTTACATTTTGTTCTCGAAATGTCATGAAATCTGATATATATAGATGCGAATCTTTTTGTGTATTTGGCTTCCATATATAAATATAGTGCTAATCTATATTGAAATTTGAACATCAACTAAACACAAATTCAAATATTCAAAAAATAATTAAATTTCCATATATATATATTGTGTATTACATTCTAAAATATTTGATGATATTACTGTAGAAAAATACTCCATTATAAATCAAACCGGAGCTTGACCCGTGCGCCGCACGGATGTTGATTTTTACAAATTTTTAAAAATAAGTTTAATGACATTTTTAAACATATGAATTACTTGGATATTCCGAATGAAGTTTAATTTTAAAGTTAAAAAATCCTATATCAAAAAACCGATTCATATTTGAATGTGGACTTGGATGCCCATGTCTAACTGATTCTGAAACAAATATTTCTTTTGAATTAGTTTGAATTTTTGTCTCGAAAAAGCTAACAGTTAAATATAGAAACTACATAAAATATTCATTAGGTTTATACAATTATTTAACATATCTAATATAATTTATGTTTTGTAAAAGGCGTATTTTAATTTAGTTAATCCAGTCATGTATGGATTTAAATTGGTTTTGGGCTATTACTTTCAACTTTAAATTAGTAACACATAAAGTTAATAAAATATTATAATCTCAATCTTATTAAGTTGTAATAACTTTACTGTATATCTATAAGTATGCTTATTTAACAACTTTAAAGAAATAAACTCTCGGAAAAAAGACTTTAAACCAGATATAATTACATAAGAGTATTTATAGAGGAGATGGTAGAGATATTTATAAAAGTTTATTATATTTTATTTGATTGCTCCAGTTGCCACATATTGGTATAGAAAGACTCTAAACGAAAGAAAGTACCACTCGCGGGAAGAAGTTTAGGAATACTAAATCCATTTATTTACCTACTGCTGGGAACGTGTTTACCCCAAATCTAATAAACTCATAGTCAAGGTGACATATAGTTCATCACCAATGCAACATAATAGAGCTTTTGAAAAGGTACTGACAAAAGATACATTCTGGCAAAGGTTCATGATTTTCCATATCCTGGTTTGATCTCGGAAAGGTGAGGAGAGAAATCTTTGTAAGAGTTTCTTATAGTTCCTTATGCAAACCCAGTTGCCACCAATATATCTGCAAGGGGTTCAATATCAGAGACTGTTTGTTTTGAGTGAAAATCTGATGCTATACATCCGCACAAGTGTTATTTCAATTTGAAATGTGAGATATTTTAACCAATTTGTTTGATATAAATGCATGTATGTAGCACGTTTATAGTGTATATTATATGGTGGATAAAGAAATCAAAATTGATGTAAAAAGTCAAAATTATAAATTACATAAGTTATTTTATTGCATATATATATTGTGCAAACAAATAATATACATTGTATTTGTTGGTATATCTAATCAATTAGAATGAATAATAATGTTGACCCGAAAAAAGAACAAATGTAAATATGTTTTTCATTCATTAAATTGTTATGGAAAATTATAGCTGGATAGATAATATGTACAGTAGAACTTCTATAAATTATTAATCTCTATAAATTAATAAATTTTGCCGGTCTCATGTTGAACCAGTGTTAAATATAAAAAAAATCGATAAAATAATAAGAATAATATTTTTAAAATTTCTATGTAAATATATAATCTCCTTAAAATCATAAATTAATAATCTATGTATTTATAATTTTTATATAAGTACAAGTTAGATATTATATTATTGATTTTATATTCACAATGAAAATTCTTTATTTTTTTAACATTTCAATATATTTTGATAATCTTTAGTAAAATTATACCGAAAACCACTTAACAAATCTATGAAACATAAAATTATACATAAAAAAGTCATGTATTAGTTCTGGTTTGTGATGTCAATTTAATTAGATTTTGGCAGTTGATGTTTCACTCTCGGTTTACTGATTTATTTAAATCTTTTATGCAGGCAATGAGATTGTATACGAATGATGAAACCCATTTTAGGGTTAGAGAAACTGAAATGTAATTATTAGGTTAAACCAATGTTAGGGTATCTCCAACCCCACTCTATTTCTTACACCAAACTCTATTATATAGTAAAATCTTCTCTAACCCCACTCTATATCATACTCTAAAATAGTGAAACTCTATTTTTTACTCTATATTTGGAGTAACTCTATTTCTCACTCTATTATAGAGTGATGCTTTTTTATTTATACTTTAGTCCTTTTATTCTTTAATCTTTTTTATTTTGTAACTATTTATTTAATTTATTAATGCAAACATCACATAACTATCTCCAACACAATATATATATATATATATATATATATATATATATATATATAAATGTTTGAAACTTATTATTACTAGCCAAAGAAAACAAACACTAAAAATAAAAATAATTTTATAAAATTAACCAAAGAAAGGAAATACTAGAATTAAAAATAAACAACATAACATAAAATTAAAACATATATAATTCATAATTGCGATTTAATATTATGGTAAGCTGCCTCCAGATCCACCAATATTGTTAAAATATTGTCCAAATGAGGTAGATGAAGGAATAGCTTCTTGTTCATGTTGTTGAGCACGTTTTTTTTTGTAAAATTCGTGTTCGTTCCTCTTGTATGATATCATGACGACGTGTATAATTCTACACAACATGATAATTGATGATGAACGAGATCTTGAAGCACCAATTGGAGTGGGAAGAGAAGCTCCACCGCCAGAGTTTCAAACAGCGGATAACGATAATATTCGATTTGAAGAGTTTCTTGGTCGATTTAGAAAAATCAAAGATAAAAACCTCATTTTGCACTTCGAAATTTGCTAATTGATCATTTGTGGGAAAAATACACCAATAGTGATGCTTAAATTAAATGTATTATGTTTTAATATTAAGTAATGTAATTTTTAAGATAATAAAAGTGATATAAATATATAATTTATAAGAACTCTGTGAAAAATAAAATAAGAGATCAATTTGTAAATTTTGTAAGTAAAATATATTAATCATAAAATAAAAAAAGAATAAATTTAAGAATATTCCTTTTTAGAGTTAAATATAGAGTAGACCATTGGAGAGAAACTCTACTCTATTTTAGAGTTACTCTATGTTTGTGTAAAATCTACTCTAAAATAAAGCAAACCATTGGAGATGGTATTAATGGGCCAATTCGTTTTGTCATATGGCGTGAAAGCCTTCTCTAAATGTTAGTGAATGTATAAAAATAATATCAGTGGCATGAAATTGTAATTATTGAAGAAAACTTAGATTAAATTCTTTTTTGTACTTCTATTTTAATAGTTTAGATATATATTTTTCCTTTCGGATAATTTCTCTTAGCGTAAGAATATTTTTATTTAGTGTTAATTTGTTTTGGACCCAATCCAAATATTTTTAGTGAAACAGCTATTATTCATGATGACTTAGTTCTGTATCTTCGTTAGTTTGTCGTTCTTAGTCAATAGATGGAGTTTGACTTGGATGATTATGTAGATCCATAAATTTGGACTTGGATGATCATGTAGATCCACAAAGCGATTTCTTTCAGGTTTTGACCGGATAGATTTTACACAAAGCAAACAAGAAATACTATTGTAGTATATCTTTTTTTTTGGAACACTCCTAATGTAGCGAGTATATATAGAAGAAAGTATTATGAAATCATAATTTTAATGTATTGATTATCTGAAATTTTATTGGTAGACTGCAAATTTGTGCCCCCAAAATGTTTTCTTTTTCTTTATTTTTGTTGCTTCCTTAGGCTGTGCTAATGCATTTCGTAATTGATAGCCAACTTTGTATCAAACTAGATTTCCGGCATTCTTTGCTGATTTTTTCTAATGTTGGATTGTATTATAAGCCTTCTAAGCTTTCTAAGCAAAGAATTCTACACACTCAGAATATTACAAATTCAAGACCTAATAAGGTTACACTTCTATTTTTTTTTTTTGACAAAACACACACTTCTATTTTGCCACAAAAGAACAATTATAATCTTTATTCATTTATATATTATTACAATTTTTTGGTAAACCAGATGATCTACTAAAAGTAGATCACTGATTGATAATATTTAAATACGAGAACTGATAACGAATTACATGTAATGTAAAATCCAAACACTTGCCTTCATTGTCACATGATTTAAATATCGACTGGCTGATCAGTGTCTCCTACTGCCAGTTCCCTTATTTTTACATAATTTATCCAAGGTTTCCAATCTGCGTTTGCATTGCGGGTCTGATAGTCTTCACTCTCAGAAAATGAGTCAGACGTTGTTGCTGTTGTTGTATCTGCAACTGCGAGCTTGTGGAGTAAATCCACAACGTCATGAGATGAGTCAACCCCGTAGCGAGCTTTTGTGTGAGCTTGTCCAATGGCTACAGAGAAGTAATTTCCTTTCTTGAGGTCAAGAACGTTCGATGAAAGTTTCTTCTTCTTTATAGAATGGTCACTTGTAGAAGACTTCGACCTAGTTTCATGAGATAACTTGGATGACACGACTTCTGGTTTGAAGAATGTGTAAATGTCTTCGTCCTATAACATATATATCGACCCGTTTAAAAAAATTTAAAAGCCAAATCGATAAAATATATCTGGTTAAGTATGTAATGTAGAATATATGAATAAGTTTTACCTTCTCCAAAAAGTAACCACTACAAAAGACATAATCGATTGGTGTAGTCATAGATTTTTTGCGCACTATTTCTTCCAAAATACGATCCACTGCTGCCCCCTAATGAAATTGCATTAATATTAATCATTTGAACAACCATTTTGCATTAATATTAATCATTTAATGAATTTTGTATATTGTATGGCTTGAATACTTCAAATGAAAAATATTTACCTTAGTCTCACCCATCGCATGGACTTCAACAGAATGATTTCCTCGAACAACATCAACTGATGCATTAGAGATTGGTCCTGCCCATAAGTATTGCAGCAAGTCTCTTGCTTGTGCTCTCCCAAACTCAACATCTGTCAAAAGAGTGATAAAAAGATGAAAATTTTAATAAAATAGATAAGTGTTTGGAAGCAAAAAAAAGAGGCAAAGAAACTATATGTTTCTACATCACCTGCATTTTCATAATTCCATACTAGAGAAGTCTCGCTCGCTTCGAAGAACGATCTTGGAGTTCGATCGGTGAAGTACTTGAAAACGTCCTGGAATAATATATTAAATATATCAAACATGATACAAATGAAATATCATCAAGCTTGAGTTCTTTCAAAGAATGTAAATTACTAGCTAACCTTTGCACCATCCACCCAATCGAGGTTCATGTTTTCAGGAATATTTGTCACCCATTCTCCAGTGGTGTCCCTTAAGAACATTCCATTTTCCGCAGCTAGCCATATGTTATACTCTCCAAAGATCTGTTTTAAGTACCAAATCAGTGAGATTATAGATACATATGCCTGTGAGATAATAAGTAAGATATGAAAAGAAAGGCATTAGTAATACTTTATCTAGTATGTTTCTGCCACTTCTACTCATTACAGCCACTGTTGTTTTTGGATCATTGCATAATGCTTTTAGTGTTTCTTTTAGCTCTGGGTTTAGTTTAAGATCCAGTTCTTCATTTTGATTATTCATTGGCTCAGTGAGTGTTCCAAAGAAACCCTGTATAACATTAATAAAAAGTAAGTAACGCATATATATAAAGTTCTAGATATAACATAATATCTCCCAACTAGCCTTACCAAGATTATCAGTCTATTGTTAGACTTAGAATATCGTTGAACCACATCTTGTTGTGGAAGTCCAAGTGGGATTTTCTTAATCTTCATCTCGGATTCAGAAAAAGTATGGAGTTCACTGCATAGAGTTAACAATTAAATCGCTCTTACTTAAAAGAGTTCATGTTCTAAAAAAAAACAAGGTTTCTTTTTATTTCAGTATATACCTTATGTAATCATTCCCCCACTTTTTAGCAGAATGGGTTTTCACATAGTGAAAATTAACTCTGTGTCTTTTTTCCCTTTCTTCAGCTGGCATATTTAGAGCTTCTTTAATAGCAGAAGAAACTTCTGTAACATCCCAAGGATTCACAAGAATCGCTCCAGCACCAAGTGACTGTGCAGCTCCTGCAAACTGTATAAATCCCATGTAAAGTCAATATATATAAATATTATTACGACTTTTTAGATTTAATGTTAAAAATAAAAATGCAAATACTTCTGTTACCTCACTGAGAACAAGAACTCCCTTTTTCGCTTCTTGACAAGCAATAAATTCATAACTCACAAGATTCATTCCATCCCTCAATGATGTCACAAGCATTACATCTGAAGAAAATAAGAAAAAAAACTCATCAAACAACTTATACAAATTAAATAACTGTAACCAAACCGTTGATCATATATGTGTAGTAAAGGGAATTAATTACCAGCAATCGCGTAAAGTGCACATAAGAAGTTGAAGTCAACAGAACAATCCAGGTGATGAATTGGAAGAGAAGAGACAGAACCAAAACGACCGTTAATGCGTCCAACGAGTGCATGAACTTGAGTTTTGACCTTTCGATCTGTAGGTTACGCACAAACATTCACAATCTCAGAAACCTGATAAGCATATTATCTGATTTATATAAGTGACTAAATAGAATATACAAGCTTTTACATTCAGGGACATTATTTCTTGTTGGAACTGCAATTTGCACTAACACAACTTTATCACGCCAATCCATATTTTCTTCAAGAAATTTCTCAAATCCAAGAAACTTTTGTGGAATCCCTTTGATCATGTCAAGACGATCAACACCTAATATCACCTGTCAACACAAATAAAAAACAAAATGTAAAAATATTTTCTTTTAAATTAAACATCAAATAAAGGCGGAAAGAAAAATATGTTATACCTTTTTGCCAGCAAATCTCTCTTTAAGCTCAGTCATTTGTTGTCTGACCTCAGGGAGCTCACATGCTTTTATTAACCTATTAGGATCTATTCCAATGGGAAACTGAAAATTCCAAAATAAATAAATAGAGAATACTTTTGTGATGTGATGATTCAAGTTATAGATAAAATAATGTTAAAAAACAATGTAACGTTAAAAGATTTGAATATTGAGACATACAACAGCTACTCGAGTGACTTTTCCATGATCCACAATCCCTTCATGTGTTCCTTCAACTCCAAGGATTCGAGTGCATGTCCTCACAAAATGACTTGCAAAATCATACGTATGGAAACTGAAAAAAAAACATAAAGAAACTTTAAAACTCTTTTGATTCAAGTCAAATGATTCCTAACCGTGTATTACAAGGTTAGAGTTTAAACTCACCCAAGTAAATCAGCTGCAAGAACCGAGCGAAGAAGCTCTGATCGCGAGGGCAAGGTTTTGAAGACCTCTGAGGAAGGAAATGGCGAATGGAGAAACCATCCAATTTTGATTTTGTTGTTGTACTCTTTAAGATATTGAGGAAGAAACATAAGATGATAATCATGGATCCAAACAAGATCTCCTTCTTCATAGTTCTCAATTATGACATCAAGAAACATTCTATTTGCTTTCTTATATGCATCGTATTGTGTTTGGAATGTTTTGTTTGTGTCATTGTGATCTTCTTGTGGAAGTCCCATGTGATGAAGAATTGGCCATAAAATACCATTGCAATACCCATTGTAGTATTGATCAAAAACCTCTTCAAGGAACACTGGTATACATTTCTGTAAGTAACAAGAACAAAACAAAAATAATAAATCAATCGAGAATTTGATCATCAGGTATATGAAAAGTTCATGTCATACGTATCTATTCCTTTATACAAATATCTTTTTGAAATGTGAAGTTTCTAACCTATATACACTTTGATATAAACCGATTAGTTTCAAATACGTACCATCTCGGCTAGAGATTTCGAGAGTGCGTTTTTCCCAGCTACATCATACACATCAACTCCGGGCCAACCAACCCATTTGGTTTCGAATTCAGCTGCCACGCCTTCAAGAGATCACACCAATAAACCATTATTGTTAAAACCTTTTTTTTTATAAAAACATATTATTCATATAGATTCGTGATCTTACCTAGAAGACCACTGATTAAACCACCAGGACTCATTACCAGAGACCAAGTATTTTCTCCGGTTCTCTTTGCAGAAACCGGAAGCCGGTTAGCCACCACAAGCAGTCTTTGCCTTTTACCACATGATTCATCATAAGCCACCATCTTCTTTTCAAGATTCGTAAAGCGCTTGTCAAACTAATTAACGACCTGCCCATTTTACGTGGAAAGCAAATTAATTATAGACTTTTTCATGAACAAATATAAACGACCAATTGAATAAATATAAAATAGCAAATATATAATTTAATTAAAGCTAAATTTTCTAATACAAACAACTAATTAAACACACTTTTTATAAATATTAATTATTTTTTTTGGTAAACAAGCATGGGTACGTTTGGGTTTGTATAACTGTTTGCAATGTATGTGTGTTATTTACCAGAAAAGTTGCAAATTATGTGATGGTGAGTGTGAGGAGACTGTTCTTCTTTCTTACAAATTTATAAGAAGTTTTAGATTCAACTTTTTGTGTGGAGTATCTTTCTAGTCACTGTAAGGTAGAATCACTTTTCAATCTTATCTTGGTAAATTTTATTCCATAAAAGGTGATGAGATCTAATATCTACACCTATCTTTTTTTTTTTTGTGTTTCATTGATATCTTAGATAAATTGGGATAAAACATGACGTGTCTAGTTTCAAAAACATACTTGTCTAAATTAAAAAAAATCAGAATTTCGAAACGTATTTGGATGTATATAGACTGTTATATTTATGTATTCAATATTTTTATTTGGTAATATTTCTGTAGAGAAATTGTAAATTTTAACTCGAATATAAATTTTGATATTAACAGGTGTATCAACAACTAATATCATCTTTTTGTTTGTCAACAACTAATTTCATTTTCTTTCTTCTGAAAAGTTGAGTTTTTAGAAGATTTACTCTTAGTTTTAAATTTTAACCATCTGGCATCAATATATCTACAAATATTTATGTCATTTTATCTAATCCAAATGCTCATATTTCAACTAACATCTCATTAACATGTGTATCTGTGGATATGGTTTTAATCAAGATTTTTTACTATAAATAGTTTGGCATAAATATATGACAACATATGTCAGTTTCTTTATATAGTTTTCTCATACTCATATATCCAACACTTGAATAGCCAACATGTGTCTTTTTTCTACTGACTTTATTCAGTAAACATCGAAATCTCTTAACCATTTGGTACTATCTTGTTGATACGTATGTTAGTTTGTTTATACAGAATTTTTTTTTTTCTGTTTATACAGTTTTCATTATTTTTTTTTCCAACAATGACAATCTCATTAATTAACGTGTGTCTTAATTATCAGATGAATAAAAAGTTACTCTCGCTCTGCCCAGAATGAAAAGTCTTCTAACTTTAGCCCAATAAACGTCTTCTCGTTGTGGCCCAATAAAAAGCTTCACGTTGTGACCCAACAAAAAAAGCTTCACGTTGGAAACCAAATTAAAAAGAAAAAAGACGAACTTTATTGTTCTTGCTAAAACCTCTTTGAACATTTTGCATTGTCAACATCATCCACTACTCCTCTGATTTCATTCTTGTGATCCGATGGAACTTGACCCAGAAGATGTTTTCAGAGACGAAGACGAAGACCCAGAAAGCCAATTCTTCCAGGTTTTTTTACTTGCTTTTATCTTCTCCGAGTTTCACTAGACAAAAGCAAAAAAAAAAACCTAATAAATTGTTGTTTGGTTTATTGAGTGTTTATGTTCTGTTTTTGTATTTGCAGGAAAAAGAAGCTTCCAAAGAGTTTGTAGTCTATCTAATCGACGCTTCTCCCAAAATGTTCACCTCTACTTGCCCCTCTGTAAGTTTTTATATTTAGACACTAATTAAAAATCGAATCTTTTCCCATTGTCTGTGGCTGATGCAGTTTTTTGACAGGAAGATGGGAAACAAGAAAGCCATTTTCACATTGCTGTTAGTTGCATTGCTCAGTCACTCAAGTCTCATATTATAAACCGTTCCAATGATGAAATTGCGATATGCTTCTTTAACACTGTGAGAGTTCATGGAAGTAACACAGTGTTTGTATTTGTTTTTTTTTTCTTTCCTCTTTTGATTATTCAACTTGGATTTCGTTTTCTTTCGATTTTGTTGTCACTTGCAGCGTGAAAAAAAGAATCTTCAGGAGCTGAATGGTGTTTATGTCTTTAATGTTGAACAAAGAGAGTGTATTGACCGTACAACAGCAAAGCTGATTAAAGAGTTTGATGTCATTGAAGGTAGTTGCTTAAATACATTTCTTATCTGCACTTTTGATCATACAAGAATAGATTTAACCTTTCTTTTATAATGATTTAGTACATTAGTCTTTGTGAATCTAGAGTTTAAAATCCCATTGCTAGCTATCACTTTGGTACCAAAAGACATTAATGTTAGAGAGTTGTTTACTTTGTTGTTTGGTCGTATGCGTTTGTTCACACATCGAATATCTAAGGGGAAATGTGAACTGTATATTTTGGGTGCAGAATCATTCATGAATGCCATTGGCAGTCAAAATGGTATAGTCTCAGATTCTCGGGAGAACTCTCTTTATAGTGCTCTCTGGGTTGCTCAAGCACTACTGCGCAAAGGGTAAGTGATCTAAGTTCCATTTATCGACTTTGCAGCATGCTTTTGATATACATTACAATTTGGTGCGTAACCTGATCACTGTGTTATGTTTACCAAAAACTTTCTTAAGATCTTCAAAGACAGCAGATAAGCGCATATTTCTGTTCACTAATGAAGATGATCCTTTTGGGAGTATGAGGATTTCTGTTAAAGAGGATATGACGAGGACTACATTGCAGAGGGCTAAGGTAGTTTAGTACTTCCAACCCTCACTGAGATATTATTTACAACGAAATCTATCCAAAAAAGAGCTTCTTGTTAATCATATAGAAGGCTATGTGAGCTTACTTTTTTTCTTCTTCTGCTTTTTGGTGATTCCTTAAGGATGCACAAGACCTTGGCATCTCAATCGAGCTTCTTCCCCTCAGTCATCCTGATAAGCAATTCGATATCTCTCTCTTCTATAAGGTTAATCTTTTACCCATCTAGTTCTTAACTTGACCTCATAAAATTGGTTGGTGTATTATAAATTTTAAAATATTTTCAGGATTTAATTGGATTAAATGGTGATGAGCTTACGGAGTTCATGCCATCAGTTGGACAGAAGTATGTCTTTGAATTTGGATTCTTTAGATAATCATGTCATTGGTTTGTCTTATTTTTTTGATGAAATGCATCTATTGTCAGGTTAGAGGACATGAAGGATCAACTGAAGAAGCGTGTGCTTGCCAAGAGAATAGCAAAAAGGATTACGTTTATGATATGTGATGGTGTTTCTATTGAACTGAATGGTTATGCTTTACTCCGTCCGGCTACTCCTGGAACCATAACCTGGCTTGACTCTACGACCAATCTTCCTATAAAGGTAATTTGACAGATATGCTCCATTTGAATTGACATCAATGTTTGCTATCTATCAGATCTACCTTTGGTAGATGTTTTAAACCACCATGTGGCGGGCTTGTCTGCAGGTGGAAAGATCATATGTTTGTGCAGACACTGGAGCGATAATGCAAGAACCTATACAACGGATTCAGCCTTACATGAAGTAAGCATATGAAATAGCCACCCTGTTTCCTCTCTTTCTTGTCTTGGTCTAGTAGGAGCTGGCTTTAATTTTCCGTTTCTTCTTTTCTAGTCGGAATGTCATGTTTACAGCGGCAGAGCTATCCGAAGTAAAGAAGATAACAACCGGACATTTAAGACTGCTGGGGTTCAAGCCTCTTAGTTGTCTCAGAGATTATCACAACATGAAGCCTTCTACATTTCTCTATCCAACTGATAAGGTTTACACCTGGTTCCCAAAGAGTTATATTTATTTTTGCCTTCTTGTGTAACGTGGGAACTCTTAGCTTTTGATAATCTAACTGATGCAGGAAGTTATTGGGAGCACTCGTGCATTCATTGCCTTGCATAGATCCATGATACAGCTTGGACGGTGAGCACATTAGATAATATTATATACTTTTCTTTGCCTCTGGTATACTAATCTTATAATCACTGTATCCTCCTGTGTTGCAGCTTTGCTGTTGCCTTTTATGGTGGTACAACACCTCCTAGATTGGTTGCACTTGTTGCTCAGGTGAGAGACTATTTTAAGACATTTATAATTTGTGCTTTGTTCAACAACCTAGTCAAATATATATTTTCTTAAAACTTGAACAGGATGAAATCGAGAGTGATGGTGGTCAAGTCGAGCCACCAGGGATGAATATGATATACCTTCCATATTCTAATGATATTAGAGATATCGAAGAGGTAAGAAGAAAGAAAAGCTTTTTAAAACGTTACTTGGTTCAATGTATGTTAAAGTTCTGACTAGTTGGTGGGTATTTGGTCAGTTGCATTCGAAACCAGGTGTAGCTGCTCCTCGAGCATCAGAAGATCAGCTTAAAAAGGCATCAGCTCTAATGCGACGTCTAGAGTTAAAAGACTTCTCTGTTTGCCAATTTGCTAATCCCGGTATGCTCAACTCACCACTAGTCTTTGATTCTATTAGCTGTTCTGAGCTGTTGGTTTTGAAAAAGTCTCTCTTTGTTACAGCTTTACAGAGACACTACGCGATGTTGCAAGCCATTGCATTGGACGCAGACGAGCTTGGTGAAACTAGAGATGAGACGCTTCCTGACAAAGAAGGAATGAACAGGTTGCAAACCATTTTAGAAGGACTCTGTTTCATAAAATAAATAAATGTTGGGATCTTATGTAGTGAGCGCTTTGTGTCTTGCAGGCCTGGAGTTGTAAAAGCAATAGAAGAATTTAAGGAGTCTATTTACGGTGATGACTATGAGGAAGAAAGTGACTCAGGGGCAAAGGAGAAAACAAGAAAGCGAAAAGCTGCAGATGCAGGAGACTATGACTTTGTAGCGCTTGCAAAATCCGGGAAGGTGAAACCATCAATCTTTAACATTGATTTTCGCTTAGATATCTGCTTGATGATGATCTCAACGTTTTGTTTTCTGTGTGTTAGCTCAAGGACTTGACGGTGGTCGAGCTGAAGACATACTTGACTGCCAACAATCTTCCCCTCGGCGGGAAGAAAGATGCTCTCATCAATAGGATTCTGGCTCACATTAGTAAATAACCTTAACCGTGATTTGTAACTCCGGCTAGAGAGATATGTTTCAGTTTCATGTATTTTCAAAAAAAAAAGAACTAGCTTGTCGGCTTTTTAGAACGGAAGCTGGTTAACTTCCGGTTCATTGTTCAACGTTTTGGCTCAGCCACCTTTTGGATGTTAAGTGTAATGGTGTTTCTTTTGATATACACAGAGTTTATCGAGTCAAAATCATCACACATGGATTTTGTTTCAAAGTTGATGGCACGTTAATCTAACATGATGATGTTACATATGAAACTCATATGATTTTCTTGATTTCATGGAAGAACTTTGGGTTTAACTATATACGTACACAAAGATATACTCCTTGGTACGATTCACATGCTGATAGTGAAAGTGACGTCGTTTACAAGTTTCAAAACAAATATAGAATAATGCAAATTTACCAAGATTTAGATGTATAACTGTGCTGCACAGTTAGAGCTGTCAAATGGTCACTCCGCCCATGGGCTTGACCTGTCCAAACTGTGATGGGCGGTCCATAGTTATGGCCCAATAACAAATGGTCCAATTGGTCATAAAACCCATTTCACCCATGGACACTTTGGTCATGCCCAAATGGGCTTTGAACGGCCCAAACTATTAAAAGAGTAGTGATCTTCTCGGTTCTTCTCGGCTCTTCTCGAGAATCTCGAGTCTCAACTTCTCGGATCAGATTTCTTGGCGATGGGTTCCTCCGTCTTCTCCTGATGATTGACGGTGAAGCGACGACGATCTCTCTAGTCTCTCCGTTCTCCGTTCTCATCCGTTTCTCGGGCTCTCCGGCGATCTCTCTCTAATCTTTCCGTTCTCCGTCCTCCGTTCTCCTCCGTTTCTCAGATTCTCCGGTGATCTCTCTGTCTCTCAGCCTCCCCGGCGGTCTCTCTAGTCTCAAGTAAGAGATTAGATTGATCTTATGAATCTCAGTACAAATCTTCTAGTCTCTTGTTTGTATTGTGTTTGGAATCTTATGAATCTCAGTACAAATCTTCTAGTCTCTTGTTTGTATTGTATTCACAGTCTGTGCATGATAATGACTCAACTGAACAATCAACTGAACAATTTGAACTCGGCTTGTAAAACGTCTTTACAGAAGATTTGGAACAATTTAGAGTTTATCACAATAAATCTCAGTGTGATTTACATAAATAAGACGCACAAAGACGAGAGAGTGTAGATTAGGGCAATTCTCAAGGAAGTTTGGCAACATTTTCCACAAAGTTGCTTGGAAGCAAGCATGCAAGTAAGACAAGTGGGAGAACTGAGGTAGCTGTTCCATTTCCTAGTAATCATGAATAACCTGCACAGATAAATAAATACATGAGTTCACTGAGAAAAGAGATTTAACTAAATTGTACAAGCGTAATGCTAACCATGTAGACATACATTTAGATACATATATATATATATATTCTCACTGGATTATCTACATTCAGCGACATGATCATCTCTGCTGACACTTTATATATATATAAGTGATCTTGGAAGAATCATATTCTTGCTCGAGTGGTTCATCATCTTCCCCATTAAAGCTAACATTGATGTTTAACTTTGCAGAGGGACCAATATTGTGTATTATGAAGCTGTCAGATACGTAATCAGTGAGAGTCATACACTCAAGTCTTGGGACATCAATTGCAACAGCATGAACATCACCACATTCGTCAGGTAAACACTCTTATTTTGAAGCTCTTTAGTGACTGGGAACGCACATGCACAGCTTCCAGAGAATCATCACAAATGACTATGGTTAACTCCTCGAGAACAGGACAGCTCGATACTAAAGTCAATAGAGTCGAATCATCATCAGACCTGATCTTCTTTAAATGCATAATCATGACACAAGGCAAGGATAGAGATTCAGGATGATCCAAGAACACCCGGCAAAGACTGAAGTTCATCAATATCTTACACAAATAGATAGATGGAGGCATCACAACTAACTGATCGATCCAAGAATTGAAACGAGATGCATCGTGGTTGAATACGTGATATTTCTCAGCTTGAATCTCTCCAAGTGTTGCTTATTTTCGGAACACGCAAACGTTTCCATGAAACTCACAAAGACATCTGGATGTAGGAATTCCCTGGAATATAAGACAATGCTGGAACATTCGACCAGAGATTTCTCCTTCATTTGGATAAAACGCTGGTGCAAACAGATTCCTGGATGTCGGGGAATATCTTGCATAACAAAGGAATCAGGCAGAGTTCCTTTGATTCTCTTTGACAGCGGTTTCACCATCCATGTCTAATGCATAAAGCCTGAGATGTTAACATGTAAATTAGCGACACATAATTAACCGAGTGATCTCCAGGGAAAAGTCAAACAGAGATGAGCGACTGAAATTACCTACCGTTAATTCTCCGGTAAAAAAAAACCACTCAGATTTTCTTGTAGATGAAAACCCTTAGGAAGTTGGTATTAGATTAAGAATATTTCCATTATTTTATTTTTTTCTTATTAAGAAATCTTAAATTTTTGTTTGTCCATTTAGGAGAGAAAACAGATTAAGAATATTCACATAATTGTGTTTTTCTCTTACTCTTAGTACTTACTTAACCAGAAGAAATATTTTTTGAAAAAAAATTAATAGCAAAACAAAATGAAAGGAGAGAATACAGATTAAGCTATTGTGTATTACTTAAACTATGGAGGTATCTAAACACATATACAATAGCCATAAATTTTATTTGTTGGACTCAAAACAAACTTATGTATTACAATCAAAATGGGAACCAGATAAATTATGTATTAAATAAAACGCTTATTCAGTGATATTTGCACGCTTCGAGATAACTTATGCCTTGCACGCAGCAGTACATTCTGCCATGCTCTTGAAAGGAGTTCTTTTGGGTATGGAGGGATTGAAACAGTGGGCACAACTGCGAGCTTTGTCTTTAGCGTCGCACTTGACTGGTTCACAAAATGGGCCACGTTTGCTCGGTTTAAGATCTTGGCCATCGACAACTATATAAACAAAAGAGCAATAACAATGTCATTTGGATATCTTTATGTGATTGCAACGATAATATAGATATATGATGAACAAAGGGAATCTAGTATAAACACATACATTCATGAAGAGAAAATAATGCAATCAGGATACAGCAAAAGATAGCAAATTGTGATGAAGACATATTGCACTTCGTGATATTATTACGATAAAGACAGGTTTATTAGAATTTTATTTTTTGTTTCACTAGTTTGATGGATGTCGTTTCTATATTAAAATGTGGATTAATTTATAGATAGAATACTGAAACTAGTAATACATGTATTGCATGGTAATCCTTAAAAATTGGTTAGATTTGTTTGACTTGTTTTCTTTTCCAAATAGTGTGTGGTTATCATATTTGTGCTCGACATTTTTTTCCTTATTAATTTGGTTGTAGAAATTGTCCAACTATTGTGTGGTAATCACATTGGAAAATAAATATACGTATATATAATTAGATTCTGACCCGTTCTTAATAGAGCGGGTATTTTTTTTTTGTTTTTTCAATATAAAAATTGATAATTTTTTTTTTTTAATTATATAAACTGTGACATGATCAAGTTTCAATTATGCGGGTTTGTTATAGTGTGTACAGTATGACGAAATTTAAAAATGCATCACACAACAGTTTTATATTTGTAAATAAGTTTGAAACTTGAACATGTAACAATTTATATAATCATGCCTACAACAAACCTACTATCTATCCCAAAAAAACGAAAGACCCATTAATTAAAACCATAAAGTCGAAAGCAAACGAGTTTTTCTCGTCTCTTCTTACCTTTGTAAATTTCACTAGGCAATTCGTATTTGGAACCTACAAAAAATGTTAACATCTCAACTACTAAACCATAAATCTTTATATAAATTAGATTACTTTGGTTTATATTGTTTCACTATTCTCTTCATAACTAATTCTAGAAAATGATGTGAAATTAACTAGTATGATGTTCTAAGTTAAGACACAACATGTTATAAAAAAGTCTCATTGGGACGATTCAAATGCTGATAGTGAAAGTAACGTAGTTCGCAAGTTTCAAAACAAAATATGGAATAATGCAAATTTAACAAAGATTTATTTGTTTAACTAATGCATGATAATGACTCAACTGAACAATTTGAACTCGGCTTGTAAAACGTCTTTACAGAAGATTTGGAACAATTTAGAGTTTATCACAATAAATCCCAGTGTGATTTGCATAAATAAGACGCACAAAGACGAGAGAGTGTAGATTAGGGCAACTCTCAAGGAAGTCTGGCAACATTTTCCACAAAGTTGCTTGAAAGAAAGCATGCAAGTAAGACAAGTGGGAGAACTGAGGTAGCTGTTCCATTTCCTAGTAATCATGAATAACCTGCACAGATAAATAAATACATGAGTTCACTGAGAAAAGAGATTTAACTAAATTGTACAAGCGTAATGCTAACCATGTAGACATACATTTAGATACATATATATATATATATAAAGTGTCAGCAGAGATGATCATGTCGCTGACTGTAGATAATCCAGTGAGAAATTCATGTATCATAGTGATCTTGGAAGAATCATATTCTTGCTCGAGTGGTTCATCATCTTCCCCATTAAAGCTAGCATTGATGTTTAACTTTGCAGAGGGACCAATATTGTGTATTATGAAGCTGTCAGATACGTAATCAGTGAGTGTCATACACTCAAGTCTTGAGACATCAATTGCAACAGCATGAATATCACCACATTCGTCAGGTAAACACTCTTATTTTGAAGCTCTTTAGTGACTAGGAACGCACATGCACAGCTTCCAGAGAATCATCACAAATTGATAATTTTTTGTTTTAATTATATAAACTGTGACATGATCAAGTTTCAATTATGCGGGTTTGTTATAGTGTGTACAGTATGACGAAATTTAAAAATGCATCACACAACAGTTTTATATTTGTAAATAAGTTTGAAACTTGATCATGTCACAATTTATATAATCATGCCTACAACAAACCTACTATCCAGCCCAAAAAACGAAAGACCCATTAATTAAAACCATAAAGTCGAAAACAAACGAGTTTTTCTCTTTTCTTCTTACCTTTGTAAATATTACTAGGCAATTCGTATTTGGAACCTACAAAAAATGTTAACATCTCAACTACTAAACCATAAATCTTTATATAAATTAGATTACTTTGGTTTATATTGTTTCACTATTCTCTTCATAACTAATTCTAGAAAATGATGTGAAATTAACTAGTATGATGTTCTAAGTTAAGACGCAACATGTTATAAAAAAGTCTCATTGGGACGATTCAAATGCTGATAGTGAAAGTAACGTAGTTCGCAAGTTTCAAAACAAAATCTGGAATAATGCAAATTTAACAAAGATTTATATGTTTAACTAATGCATGATAATGACTCAACTGAACAATTTGAACTCGGCTTGTAAAACGTCTTTACAGAAGATTTGGAACAATTTAGAGTTTATCACAATAAATCTCAGTGTGATTTGCGTAAATAAGACGCACCAAGACGAGAGAGTGTAGATTAGGGCAACTCTCAAGGAAGTCTGGCAACATTTTCCACAAAGTTGCTTGGAAGCAAGCATGCAAGTAAGACAAGTGGGAGAACTGAGGTAGCTGTTCCATTTCCTAGTAATCATGAATAACCTGCACAGATAAATAAATACATGAGTTCACTGAGAAAAGAGATTTAACTAAATTGTACAAGCGTAATGCTAACCATGTAGACATACATTTAGATATATATATATATATATATATATATATATATATATAAAGTGTCAGCAGAGATGATCATGTCGCTGACTGTAGATAATCCAGTGAGAAATTCACGTATCATAGTGATCTTGGAAGAATCATATTCTTGCTCGAGTGGTTCATCATCTTCCCCATTAAAGCTAACATTGATGTTTAACTTTGCAGAGGGACCAATATTGTGTATTATGAAGCTGTCAGATACGTCATACACTCAAGTCTTGGGCATCAATTGCAACAGCATGAACATCACCACATTCGTCAGGTAAACACTCTATTTTGAAGCTCTTAGACTGGGAACGCACATGCACAGCGTCCAGAGAATCATCACAAATGACTATATGGTTAACTCCTCGAGAACAGGACAGCTCGATACTAAAGTCAATAGAGTCGAATCATCATCAGACCTGATCTTCTTTAAATGCATAATCATGACACATGGCAAGGATAGAGATTCAGGATGATCCAAGAACACCCAGTAAAGACTGAAGTTCATCAATCTCTTACACAAATAGATAGATGGAGGCATCATAACTAACTGATCGATCCAAGAATTGAAACGAGATGCATCGTGGTTGAATACGTGATATTTCTCAGCTTGAATCTCTCCAAGTGTTGCTTATTTTCGGAACACGCAAACGTTTCCATGAAACTCACAAAGACATCTGGATGTATAAATTCTCTGGAATAGAAGACAATGCTGGAACATTCAACCAGAGATTTCTCCATCATTTGGATAAAACGCTGGTGCAAACAGATTCCTGGATGTCGGGGAATATCTTGCATAACAAAGGAATCAGACAGAGTTCCTTTGATTCTCTTTGACAGCGGTTTCACCATCCATGTCTAATGCATAAAGCCTGAGATGTTAACATGTAAATTAGCGACACAAAATTAACCGAGTGATCTCCAGGGAAAAGTTAAACAGAGATGAGCGACTGAAATTACCCACCGTTAATTCTCCGGTAAAAAAAACCACTCAGATTTTCTCGTAGATGAAAACCCTCAGGAAGTTGGTATTAGATTCAGAATATTTCCATTATTTTATTTTTTTCTTATTAAGAAATCTTAAATTTTTGTTTGTCCATTTAGGAGAGAAAACAGATTAAGAATATTCACATAATTGTGTTTTTCTCTTACTCTTAGTACTTACTTAACCAGAAGAAATATTTTTTTGAATAAAAAAATAATAGCAAAACAAAATGAAAGGAGAGAATACAGATTAAGCTATTGTGTATTACTTAAACTATGGAGGTATCTAAACACATATACAATAGCCATAAATTTTATTTGTTGGACTCAAAACAAACTTATGTATTACAATAAAAATGGGAACCAGATAAATTATGTATTAAATAAAACGCTTATTCAGTGATATTTGCACGCTTCGAGATAACTTATGCCTTGCACGCAGCAGTACATTCTGCCATGCTCTTGAAAGGAGTTCTTTTGGGTACGGAGGGATTGAAACAGTGGGCACAACTGCGAGCTTTGTCTTTAGCGTCGCACTTGACTGGTTCACAAAATGGGCCACGTTTGCTCGGTTTAAGATCTTGGCCATCGACAACTATATAAACAAAAGAGCAATAACAATGTCATTAGGATATCTTTATGTGATTGCAACGATAATATAAATATATGATGAACAAAGGGAATCTAGTATAAACACATACATTCATGAAGAGAAAATAATGCAATCAGGATACATCAAAAGATAGCAAATTGTGATGAAGACATATTGCACTTCGTGATATTATTACGATAAAGACAGGTTTATTAGAATTTTATTTTTTGTTTCACTAGTTTGATGGATGTCGTTTCTATATTAAAATGTGGATTAATTTATAGATAGAATACTGAAACTAGTAATACATGTATTGCATGGTAATCCTTAAAAAATGGTTAGATTTGTTTGACTTGTTTTCTTTTCCAAATAGTGCGTGGTTATCATATTTGTGCTCGACATTTTTTTCCTTATTAATTTGGTTGTAGAAATTGTCCAACTATTGTGTGGTAATCATATTGGAAAATAAATATACGTATATATAATTAGATTCTGACCCGTTCTTAATAGAGCGGGTATTTTTTTTTGTTTTTTCAATATAAAAATTGATAATGTTTTGTTTTAATTATATAAACTGTGACATGAACAAGTTTCAATTATGCGGGTTTGTTATAGTGTGTACAGTATGGCGAGATTTAAAAATGCATCACACAACCGTTTTATATTTGTAAATAAGTTTGAAACTTGATCATGTCAAAATTTATATAATCATGCTTACAACAAACCTAATATCCGGCCCAAAAAACGAAAGACCCATTAATTAAAACCATAAAGTCGACATCATCATTTTAGTAAATTGGTGTACGAAAGAAAGTCTATCTAAATATTAAATTTAGTTAGTCATATCATTAAAAATATTTTTTGGAAAATTTTAACATTTCATTAAGGGTAAATTTTTTTTTTTTTTTTTTTTTATCGGCAAGATTACAGATTCATGTGGACTCTGTAAATCAAACTGGTTGCTCTGTATCCATACGAACAGTAAACGACGTCTGTTGCCTCACACCACATGCTAAGCTACCCGCCTTTTTGTTTCCACGTGCCTCATTAAGGGTAAATTTTAAAAAGCGTGGATACTAATTTTTTTCGTTTTACTTACAACTGGATCATAAGTTTTTTGTTTTGCTTAAAAAGTATGGGTATATGAATTTTTGATTATTTCTATAAATTAAACATAAGTCATATGATTTGATTATATATAATAAGAAATTTTATAGTGTGTAGAGTATGAAGAAATCTTTATTTTACAATGTCATGCACATGAGTTTTATGTTTCTAAATAAGTTAAACAATGGTTGTATATAAAATTTGTATTTGAGTAAGATTTGATATTTAACAATTATATTTTCCATAAAATATTTCAAAACATAAAAAGTGGCAAATACTTTTTTTAGTTTTGTGATAAAGTCGTAAAATCATTTAGTTACAAAATCAATATGTAATATTAATTTTTTAAATTATTACAGATTTTAATTTATTGCTACTATCAAAAATATTTATGGGTTATAAAATAGATTAAATATAAATATAACTCATTTAAATTTAATATAGGCTCAAAAATCGAAAGACAATAATGCATTAATGAAAATTTTTAGTTAGTCATATCATTAAAAATATTTTAAGAAAATTTTAATATTTTATTAAGGGCATAAAATGGAAATGATCCACTTTTAATAGTATTGATTTAATGATTAACTAATAACAAAATAAACTGTTTCTTTATAAATATGTGGGATCCTAGTAATGACTCTCTTACGAACACTAAGACAGAGAATTTCAAACAATTTGAGCTACAAAGAAACTAAGTGTGAAAAAAACTTGAGTGTTTTTAGTTTTTTTCTCGCCTTCGCGATTGTCATTCCAAAATTTCACCCCCATCATGTTTTAATGGAAAAAAGAGAGAGAGAGAGAGAGAGAGAGAGAGAGAGAGAGAGAGAGAGAGAGAGAGAGAGAGAGAGAGAGAGAGAGAGAGAGAGAGAGAGAGAGAGAGAGAGAGAGAGAGAGAGAGAGAGAGAGAGAGAGAGAGAGAGAGAGAGAGAGAGAGAGAGAGAGAGAGAGAGAGAGAGAGAGAGAGAGAGAGAGAGAGAGAGAGAGAGAGAGAGAGAGCAACATGTTTCTCAATTTGGCAAAGAAAGATTTCTTATCTTCCAAGCATCTAAGCTGAGCTTGGCCTCCAAGCTATTGTATACCTGTATATAGTTCACTGAAATAAGACACATCAGTTCCTTTTCTTCTTTTATTTACTTATAACATTGATAGCGCACATGCTCTTCCAAAGAATCAGTGGGATCAAGCAATATGGACCTTGATTGGTAGAGCATTAGCATTAACATTATGTTCTATATTATCCAATCAACATTTGTTACAAAAACATTTTGAAGAGCATTTATTAAATGCTAATGCTCTCTAAATGCTCTCTAGCAAATGCTCTCATATGAAGCTTTTGGAAGAGCATTCGCATTTATAATTTATAAATTTAAAAAAATATATATAATTAGTTCATTTATTTTATTTAATAATATCATAAAATCATTTTTATACCCAAAAATAAAATTTTGATTTCTAAAATACATTTACAATTAAATATATATTTTTAAAAAATTTAACATTTAAAATATAGTTTAATTATATTTAATTAAATTAATATATAACTTAGATAAATTAATTATATAAATTAGATAAATTAATTATATAAATTATATAAATGAATTATATATATATATATATATATATATATATATATATATATATATATATATATATATATATATCTAATAAATTAATTATATAAATTATATTATAAATAAATTATAGAAATTAAATAATATTTTATTGTTTAGTTTTTTTGTCGAATTAAATTATATTTTAAAATATAATATAATTATATAAATTAAATTATATTTCAGATGCAAAATATTACTTTTAAAAATAGATATTTTAATTTAAAATTTATTTTTTTTAAAATAATATTTTAATTGTAAACATAATTTTAAAATTAGTAAATAAAATAACTAATTATATATATATATATTAATATATAAAATAGTATATACATATATAACAAATATATTCATTATAAATAAATATATTATATATTATAGACTAGTTTTAATAATAAATTTTAATAGCATATTCATACTGCTATACCAATCAATCTTTTAAGCAGTTTAGCAAAAGCATACAGCTTCTGCAGCATACTGCTTTTATAGCATAATGCTGCTGCTTTCTCATCTGCTTTGCCAATCAGGGCCATGGTCAACTCCATGAGAACAAGACAGCTCGATATTAAAGTCTCCATAATCGATCATCCATCGTACCATCTAGACATTTTTCATAAAGCAAAAATGATTTTGTTTGAAGATGAAGTTTTTCATTAAGGTAAATGAAAAGTTAACTTATGTGTATTGAAAAGACTTGGAGAGCAGTGAAAGACTTGAACAGCAAGTTCTGGTCTGCTATATAATGAGGGACGTGCCTTATGAGAAAGCTAGACCTCATAGAAGAGAGAGAATCTCATTGTATATTGGTGTTAGTGTCTAAAGGACATAGTTATGTGGTGTTCGTGTTGATGAATTGTCTGGTGGAGTTAGCCATCGTGTGTAGCTCGTGGTGAGCGTGTGGTGCATTGTAGATGACGTGCTCTTGGTGTCATTGGGTGCGTTAGGTGTTGACTTATTTGGTGAAGTACTTTCGAGAAGTGGAAGATCAAAGCCTAGACTCAGGGAGAGTTTAGCAAAGGCAGTTTCATTGAAGAGATCTGTGAAGATTGCAGCTGTAGAAGATAGTGTGCTGGCGCGCCCAAATGGTGTTGTATGCATGCGTGCTGATACCTAATATTTGTAAATTGCGTTTTAGAAAAGACTGGTCAACACTAGTGTGTGTGTTGTACCATATAGCAATTGTAAGTTGCTCTTTGTTCTAAGTCAATGAAATCTGGATTAGGTCTCGGGGATGTAGGAAACGACCTTAACAAACTTTATGTGTTTTTACTTTATGCACTTGTTTTTCGTCGCCTCATCTGCACTAACAATTGGTATCAGAGCGGGTCACCTAAGTTACTTGTGAGAGAGCACATAAATAAAGTGCAAAAAGTAAAAGATACAAGTTTCCCTTTTTGAATTCAATAGAACAAGAAAGTCTTACGCCAATATTTTCTATTACAAGAATCTTTTAGGATTAGCCTAATCCTAAGCTAAAACTCACCCTAAAGTCTAGACTTTTGTTTATCAAGATCCTTCAAACCTCGAGCTAAACCCCCCCGAGTCTAGGCTTCAATCTTTCACTTTTCGGAAATACTTCACCAACTACGTCAACAACTTACGCATAGCAATGACACCAAAGGCTTGATTACACTTTTGAATTTGTTCTCCATAGATGTACATGATCCTCTTTATATAGATAGCCGAAATTTGTTCTCCAAGTTCTTCCCAAAAGCAACATAAGCAACTTTTTTTTTTCTTCTAAAGAATAACTCTTTTGAATTTTTCTCATCAAGTAATATTTGTTTACACTTAATGTAAACTTTCCAATAAATGTATTACCTCTTTTTCAAGCTTAATAAACCAACCGACATCACAAAACACAAACTCCAACTCAGCCCATCTTCATAACACACACAACACATGTACTACCTTCTGTAGTATTTTATTAACTGACACAGCATATACATCTTCAAAAATATTTTAAGAAAACCTAGTTTTGAGACAACTCAATAATTTCTTCCTCCAACATGAAAAAAGATAAAACAACGTACATCGCGAAAAAAGAAAGAAAAAGGGGTGAAATTGAAGAAAGCACAACGACATCAAATACCGTTAGAACAAAGCTGTGGCTCAGCTAATAATCCATGACAACTTCACACTCAGCTAATAATCCATGACAACTTCACACTCAGTAGAGCGTCTTGACATCAATTCGATTTGGTCGATGATGTTATAGAAACACCTCTTTAGAGTCAGTTCCTGGAGAGCTCCACAATTTTCTAGGAAGTATTTTGCTAATTTCGTCTTACTTGAAACTGCGCTGGGTGATCTCTCTTTCTTTCTCATGGCTACACCGTCAATTGTCTTCAATTCAACATACTCAAGAGATGACTGGAAACATTGTGGCACTATTGAAAGATCAACCTGTTCCGTCTCTGGAAGACATTCAAAATCCTGAAAAAGAATGTAACGCGAGAGGAGTTTTGAATTATTTGAGTTATACATCATAAATCCCTATGTGGTCTACCTGAGGGCATATGAGTAAATGAGACGCACCAGAATGATAGAGTATAATTTTGGGCAACTCTCAAGGAAGGTCGGCAACATCTCCCACGAAGTTCCTACGAAGCAAGCTTCCAAGTAAGACAAGTTGGAGAATTGAGGTAGCTGTTCCATTTCACAGTAATCATGAAGAATCTGTGATGAAAGGGATATAAAGAATACAACAATATGAGTTTAACAAGAAATGTGATAACGAGATTGTTCAAGTAAAATACTATTAGATCAACTATGTATATATACATTTAGAGTGTCAAAAGAAATGGTGATGTCGCCGACTGTAGATAACCCAGTGAGAAATTCCCTGAGCATAATAATCTTGGAAGAATCATCTGGCTCCAACGACTCAGCATATAACACACCAAAGAGAACATCAACGTCTACCGTTGCAGATGGACCAATACTGTGTATTATGATCTTCTCAGACATGTGATCACTGAGAGTCATAGATTCAAGTCTTGGAGCATCAATTGCAACAGCATGACCATCGATTTCGTAACGCTCACAAACTATTTTGAAGCGTTTTAGCGACTGGGAACGCACACGCACAGCCACCAGAGAATCAATAGCATCACGGACTATTGTTAACTCCTCGAGAACAGGACAGCTCGATACTAAAGTCTCCAGAGTCGAATCACGGTCGTACCTGACGATCTCTAGATGCATAATCTTGACACAAGGCAAGGATACAGATTCAGGAAGATCCAAAACAACGCAGTAGAGATTTAAGTTGACCAATCTCTCACACGAATAGATAGATGGAGGCATCTTAACCAACCCATCATCGCATATATCATTATGAACATAAAGATTGCAAACCCTATGCCTAATAACGGCATCGATCCAAGACTCGAAACGAGATGCCTCGTGCGCACACACCTCATAGATCAGCTTGAATCTCTCCAAGTGTTGCTCATTTTCAGAACCCAAGAACCTATCCATGAAACTGAGAAAGACATCATCATCTCTGATTTTTACGTCGAGTGCTGGAACATTTAACCAGAGGTTTTTCCAACGCTTTGATAAAACGCTGGTGCAAACGAATTCCTTGGTGGTAAAGTCACACAATATCTTGCATAACAAGGAATCAGGTAGATTGCTTAACCTATCCAAGTTCCTTTGATTCTCTTTGACAGAGGTTTCACCTTCCATGTCTAAGGCCTAAGTCCCAGATTTAACATGTAAATCTGAGATCACAAATTTAGCAGAAAGTCAACCCAAGATCTCCATGATTTTTTTTTTTAAATTAAACAGAGATGACCTACTGAAATTACCTTCCAAGATCCGAGTAAGACAGAAACCACCGTAAGTTCTCCGGCAATAAACCCCCCCCCCCCTGATAGGAGCTGGAGGGTGTATTACAGGAGAAGGAGAAGAGGTGAGAAGTTGAGAGGAGATGATAAGGAGAATGAGAGCTCATCAGATCAGTTGGACGTTATGGAGGAATGATTGGTTGGTTGAAGTTTCGTAACGACTTGGCGGGAAGCGGTTACAACGGCAACTATAAATAATTGGGCTTTACTTTCATTTGGGACTTGGCTTTTGTATTTTGTACTTTGGACTTGGGCTCTTAGATTTCATCTAAAGAGAGGGACTCATCTTTGTATTGAGATTGAGTATTATACAAAGTATTTTACGGAGTATTCAGTATCACAAGCTCTATCATTTGGTGCGGTGAGCAGCTCGTGATACGCGATTCCGACGATGACGAGATCAGCTGCGGCGGTGGAGCAACAGCTCGGTGAATCGGCGCAACGGATTGAGATTCTTGATACGGCGGTGGCGGAGCTGAATCACAAGTTCGATCGTTTAGACGAACGCGTCAATACGTTTGTGGCGACGTCTCAGACGAACACACAGACGATCCAAGCAACGTTGAAAGCTTCTGATGCGAAGATCGATCGGTTAGAAGCATCGCTGCAATCTCTCATCGCTTCTCTTCAGCAGAATCATCCTCACGCAAATCAGGCCGAGTCGAGTGGTCCGAGTCAGATCCATTCACGAAACCAGCCCCAGATTCAGGTAACACATACTAATCTGGAACGAAATCGGGATGAGAACGCGCTAGGTTATCGGAATATTGATCGTACTGAGGAAAATAGAAAAGGTCTCTACAAGAAAGTCGAGTTGCCTACGTTTTCAGGTCAGAATCCGTTTGATTGGATCGCAAGAGCTGAAAGGTACTTTCGAGTAACTCAGAGCAGTGAAGAGTACACGATGGAATTAGTTTCGTTGAGTTTGACGGAAGATGCGTTGTGCTGGTTCAACTACGAGTTAGAATTCAGACCTTTCAGAGATTGGATGGAGTTCAAAAGGAGATTGTTATCGCGTTTTGCGGAATCGTTTGAGAGAACTCCTGGGAAGAGATTGTTTGGGATTCAACAAAACAGATCAGCAGCAGAATACATCAAGGAGTTTCAAGAACTTGCTTCTCAAGTACGTTTGGATGAAGAAAACCTGATCGATATTTTCTTCAATGGATTGAAACAAGAGTTAAAGGAGGTGATTAAGATGAAGGAACCTCGTACTCTACCCGATCACATTGAAACAATATTGAAGATGGGAGATAGTGAGTTTTGTCGTTTGCTAGCCTCTGGGAAATATCAAGATCAGAAGAGTAGCAAGCAAAGTTCCAACACTACGTCTAAGCCATCTTCAACTTATGTAGCTCCATCATGGAAGCCAAAACTGATGAGTAATGATGCGAGTAACAAGTTGGGAGAAAAGCAAGTGCAACAAAAATGATCTGAAAGGAGTAATAATCAAATCAAACTGTCAGATGCAGAGTATGACTACAAAAGACGGAATGGTTTGTGTTTTAAATGCCCAGAAAAATGGTCAAAAACACATGTTTGCAAGAATAAAACTTTGCAAGTCATGGTGGTGTGTCAAGATTGCGAAGTGGAATTAGTGGAAGAAGAGTTTCATGAAGCGTCTGATGGCAGTGAAGTAACAGAGGTTATGGCGATATCGATGCACTCATTTCTGGGTCGTTCTTCTCCCACAACGACTAAGATTAAGGGATGCATTGGTAAAACATGAGTAGTGGTACTGATTGACAGCGGGGCGACTCACAACTTCATATCTCCGGATGCAGTTAGACGAGCTCACCTTACAGCAGTGACATAACGTAACTTCACAGTCTTGGTAGGAACGGGATTACAAGTACTGATTGACAGCGGGGCGACTCACAACTTCATATCTCCGGATGCAGTTAGACGAGCTCACCTTACAGCAGTGACATAACGTAACTTCACAGTCTTGGTAGGAACGGGATTACAAGTACAGGGATCTAATATTTGTAAAGACGTTCTGTTGCACCTACAAGGGGTTCAGATTCTGACTGATTTCATAGTATTGGAACCAGGGAGTGCAGATATTATTTTGGGGGTTCAGTGGTTACGTACGTTGGGAAGATGTGAGGTCGATTGGGAAGAAAAGATATTATCTTATCTCACAAGTTCAGGAAGAGTGACTTTGAAGGGCGATGTGGATGTTAACGATTCTGATCAGAACTCACAAAGTGACGAGGAAGGTTTGAATTGGGATGGGAACACGTGTAGGAACACGTGTAAGTTGTTCGCTTCATCAGTATCTGAAATTTCAACACCTACAGAGATTGAGGAGGTCTTGAAAGAGTTCAGTCAGGTTTTTGTGGAGCCTACAGACTTACCACCTATACGTGGATTTGAGCATACGATCCGGTTTTGGGAGGGCACAAAACCAATGTCTGTCAGGCCGTATCGTTATCGTCACGTACAAATGGAAGCTATTGAAACAATGGTGAAGCAAATGCTAGAGGCAGGGTTGATTCGAAACAGTCGAAGTCCGTACTCAAGTCCGGTTTTACTAGTAAATAAAAGGATGGTGGATGGCGTTTCTGTGTCGATTACAGAGCAGTTAATAAGGCTACAATTCCAGATAAATTTCCAATTCCGGTCATAGATCAGCTACTCGACGAGCTAAATGGAGCAGTGATCTTTTCCAAGTTGGATTTACGTTCGGGGTACCATCAAATAAGAATGGAGGAAGCTGATATAGAGAAGACGGCTTTTCGAACTCATGAGGGCCAATATGAATTCGTGGTCATGCCTTTTGGGTTAAGCAACACACCAGCTACGTTTCAGGCTCTAATGAACGAAATTTTTAAACCATACCTGAGGAAGTTTGTGTTGGTGTTCTTTGACGACATCTTAGTCTACAGCACAAATATGGAGGAACACAAATTTCATCTATCCTTGGTCATTCAAACCTTGCTCAAGTATCAACTTTACGCAAACAAGAAGAAGTGTCTTTTTGGTCAGTGTCAAGTGGAGTATTTGGGACATATAATTTCGGCTGAGGGAGTAGCGACTGACCCAAATAAGGTTTCAGCCATGAAGAACTGGCCAACACCTCGACCAGTTAAAGAGTTACGGAGCTTTTTGGGACTTACAGGGTATTATAGAAGCTTTGTTAAATCCTATGGAGTGATAGCGCGTCCACTGACTGATCTTCTCAAAATAGAAAATTTTGATTGGACGGGATTGTCTCAGAAAGCATTTGAGAGTTTGAAGACAGCGATGGTGACTGCTCCTGTTCTGGCTCTTCCGGATTTTAGTATCCCATTTGTTGTCGAGTCAGATGCTTCGGGATATGGGTTAGGTGCAGTATTAATGCAGAAGCAACGGCCGATCGCCTATTTCAGCAAGGGTCTATCTGACAGAGAACAGCTGAAGCCGATTTATGAAAGGGAATTAATGGCTATAGTCCTCGCAGTGCAGAAATGGAAGCATTATTTGATGGGGAGAAGGTTTATCGTGCGTACTGATCAAAAGAGTTTAAAATTTTTGTTGGATCAACGCGATATTTCTTTTTTTTTTTTTTTTTTTTTTTTTTTTCACGCGATATTTCACTGGATTATCAGAAGTGGCTAACAAAGCTGTTGGGCTATGATTTCGAAATTGAGTACAAGGTAGGGTCTGAGAACAGGTAGCTGATGGCCTTTCCCGTGTAATGATCGACAGAAAAATCAGTGCTGATGGAGTACTCTCGGCGTTAACAGTTACTTCGTCAGTATAGATGCAGAATATCTTCGATGAATTGGATGAAAATGAAGGTATTCAGCATTTGATTAAAGAGGTTTTGTTGGGTAAAGTGCCTAAGGTGGGGTATACTGTGGCTTCTGGGAGACTTTTCTATAAGGGCCGACTGGTTCTTTCGAGAGACTCTCAGTTTATCCAACAAATTCTTCGAGAATATCACGATGGAGTCATAGGAGGTCACTCTGGTATCCTTAAGACCATCAAGCGTATCCAACAGGTTTTCTATTGGCCTAAGATGAAAGTTGACGTGAAGAAGTATGTGGCTGAGTGTAGTATTTGTCAACAACACAAATATTCTACACTAAAACCTGCTGGATTGCTGCAACCTATTGAGCTACCGAAGCTGATATGGTCAGAGATATCCATGGATTTTATAGAAGGACTTCCGAAATCTGAAGGTGTCAACGTCATTCTAGTGGTTGTGGATCGACTCAGCAAATACGCTCATTTCTTGAGTCTCCGTCATCCTTTTACCGCTACAACCGTTGCTGAGAAATTTGTAAAGGAGATTGTGCGATTACATGGTTATCCAACATCTATTATCTCTGATAGAGACAGGATATTTCTCAGTAATTTTTGGCGTGAGTGCTTCAGACTTGCCGGTACTACATTGAAGTTCAGTACCGCTTACCACCCTCAGAGTGATGGGCAAACTGAAATCATTAACCGTTGTTTGGAAGCTTATCTACGTTCTTTTACTTCCGCGCACCCTAAACAATGGCACAAATATCTGGCTTGGGCTGAGTTTTGGTACAATTCTTCTTACCATACTTCGACACACACTACACCGTTTAAGATGGTCTATGGACGTGATCCTCCGAGTTTATTGTGGTTCGAAGATGGGTCGACGACAAACAATGAACTTGAGGACATGTTAAAGTCTCGTGTTGCTATTTTGAGAGATGCTAGATCACATTTGCTGAAAGCCCAAGATCAGATGAAGAATAACGCAGACAAGAAACAAAGAGATTTGGAGTTTGAAGTGGGCTCTTCAGTTTATCTAAAGCTGCGTCCTTATCGTCAGACTTCTGTGAGCAAATCGTTTTGTCAGAAGCTGGCAGCAAAATACTATGGACTGTTCACGGTTCTAGAACGCATTGGAAAGGTTGCTTATCGCCTTCAGTTACCTGCGGAGAGCAAGATACATCCAGTGTTTCATGTTTCCCAACTGAAACCGGTTTTGGGGAAGAGTCATGCGGTGACTACAATACCGGTGATGTTGGAGGAGAATGAAGAGTTTATCCTGAAGCCAGAACATATACATAGTACTCGCTACGATGCTGAAGGTCATCTTGAGGCTCTGGTTCAATGGAAAGGGCTTACCGGACCATGAGAAGACATGGATCCGTGTGAAGGATATTGCGCGTGATTATTCTACCTTTGAGCTTGAGGACAAGCTCGGTCTTACCGGGGGGGGGGGGGGGGGTAATGATAGGAGCTGGAGGGTGTATTACAGGAGAAGGAGAAGAGGTGAGAAGTTGAGAGGAGATGATAAGGAGAATGAGAGCTCATCAGATCAGTTGGACGTTATGGAGGAATGATTGGTTGGTTGAAGTTTCGTAATGACTTGGCGGGAAGCGGTTACAACGGCAACTATAAATAATTGGGCATTACTTTCATTTGGGACTTGGCTTTTGTATTTTGTACTTTGGACTTGGGCTCTTAGATTTCATCTAAAGAGAGGGACTCATCTTTGTATTGAGATTGAGTATTATACAAAGTATTATACGGAGTATTCAGTATCACCCCCCCCCCCCCCCCCCCCCCACAGACTTTCTCGGTGGCAAAAGAAACTCTCAGTTTGATCATTTGATTTAAAACATCGTCAACGGCATTAATCATCGCGCTAACACCATTGCTTAATACAATTATGGTTATTTATAATACGTCGCTAACATGGAATGGCACTGAGCGTAAGGGTAAAACTGTCAACGTCATGAGATCAAAGGACCAGATCTCCGCTTCATTAAAACAGCTATCACCGACGGTCACGTTCTTACACGATTTTGTCTTGAGTTTATTTCATATCTCAGTTTACTCTGCTTAGTCACTTTCGGATTAATAGCCAAGGAGAAGCAAATCAACCACTCTCATACGGCGGAGGTGGCAGGGTACAGATTGGAAGATAAACAACTAAGTCAGATAGTTTACTCGGAGAATGTCAAAAGAGTTGGTTAAATCATCTCTGACAGGGGAGATCAGCTTTAGATACTTAATCCTTGGTATTTTGTGTTGAATGATGTCTATTTGTTCTCATAACCACAAAACAGGAAACGTGGGAAAAGAAGAGTAACAAGTCAAGCCTGTTGTAGCAGTCTTTGTAAAAGTCTTTAAGTTACTTGTTGCAGTAGTCTACTATAAGTCAAAATGTATGGGTTCCTAAGTCTATATGGAGAAAGATCGAGAGTGTTCTGTTCTCTGTATAAATATGTAATGGTCAGTGTTGTGTAAAGCAAGCAAGTAAGAAATCAGGTTCTCTACTCCATCTTTCTCTACTACTGTCTCAAACGTTCCTCTGTTTTCTTTTCTTTGAACAAGAACAAAAACAAATATGAAGTTTGCAACAATTTGCAATACAACATCTGTCGCCTGACATATATACAACATTTTCATTCTTCATACATCATTATTTACATAGTTAGGGTTTCTAAAGCTTATTGTTGAATTTTCTGCTTAATCACGGTGCTTATCATCGTCTCTCGTTCTAAAGCATCATACCCAACGTACTTAGCTTACTTCCGTGTAAAGCACAATTCATGGTTGAAATATATAAACCTGTTGAAAAAATAACTGCCAACATACAAGGCTAGCTAGCGAGACAGAGTAAATATAAAGACAGATCCGTGTATAGATTCGGTGCTGTGAGATAAGAACTGATGAGTGAATATAAAGACAAAGCCGTGTGATTTTACTTGATAGCTGGAAAAGAAAAAAAAAATAAAAAAAAATAAAAAATTGGTTCCAAATACCAAAAATTATTTTTTGGATACCAAAAATTTGAACCATTCGGTTTCGGTCCTTTAAATATCAAAAATTTGAACTCATTCAGATATTTAATCAATTTTGATTTAGATTTGATAATACTTCTTCGGATTGGGTTCGGTTCTATGGACCCAGTTTTTTTGCCCAGCCCTAGTATCCAACCAAAATAACTGAATCCAAAACCCAAACTGAAATTAATAAATAACCAGTCAAATCTCTATGTTTCCTCTTTGATCTATGTTTTTTCTTTAGTCATAAGTGGTTTCATAAACTAGAAAAAAACTTGCTATTTACCATAAAAACTTACTCTTAGTCACTAATCAGAAGACGTTTTTTTTCAAAGAAAATTAACAGCAAAACAAGATAAAAGGAGAGAAAGTAGGTAGCGAGTTCGAACCATGTCATATGGAACTATACTCATGATACATCTGTTCACCACACGAATATGAATAGATGCTTTAGGAACCATTTGAATAGCTGAAAAAGGGTCTATTCGTGAATTGCACCTCCTAACCGAATGTTAAATCTGTATATTTAATAGGCCCGGATTTAACCCTTTCTTAGTTCAAAAAAAGAAAATAGGTTATTGGGAAATTTCCTTAAAAATTCTCCTGATAGATTATATTATTAGCTTTCATCTTTATTACACTTTCATAGTGTAAATAAACCTGATTGAATCATTATCACTGCAATCAGAAACACATAGGGAATTTACACTATGGAAGTATAACATAGAAGAAATATAACAATATAATATATCGAGAGAACTTTTAAAGAATTTTCTTTCACAATTTACCACATGCTTAATTAAACAGTAACATCGTCTTCACTTTTGTTAAACATAGTTAGCATCGTCTAAATCATGTTAAATATAGTTTAAATCATGTTAAACATAGTTGATAATTGATATCGTCTAAATCGATGTTTAAAATCTGCAAATTTCAAAAGAGTATGTATTTAATGGAAAACAAAAATTAGTTCATGTATTAAATGGGGATCCAAAATAGTTTGTGTATTTATAAGCAAATAAAAATAATTTGTGTATTTTTAAGGAATTATATTTTATTATTTAAACAGTGTTTAATTAACGTCGTCAATATTTTTGTTAAATATAGTTAATGCCGTTTAAAATAAAGTGTAAAACCTACGGATTTCAAATGTGTATGTATTTAATAGGTAACGAAAATCAGTTTGTGTATTAAACACGAATCCGAAATAATTCGTGTAGTTTATTAGCAAATAAAAATCAGTATGTGTATTTATAAGAAATTTTCTATAGGTTAAACTATTGTGTATTACGTAGACTATGGAAATCCTCAAACAAAGATATAATATGCATAAAATTTATTCGTTGGACTCAAAATAAGCTTATGTATTAGAAATTTATAACTAGGTGTTTTGTCCGCACACGATCGATTCAAGAATATTTATTAATTTATTTTTATTGATTTAAATGTATTCAAAAAATTTAAATAACCTATCAAATTATTTATGTATGACAGTTTTTCATCAAATATATATATATATATATATATATATATATATATATATATATATATATATATATACTGAGTCAAATTTGTTTAAACACTCACATATTAAAAATAGTTCTAAACATATCTGTATAGAAATGTTTTTACTTATTATTTAATTATGAAATGAATTTATCATAATTTTCAAAATTTATAATAGGAAAATGTCATTTCCAAATAACAAATAAATAAATAAATAAATAAATATATATATATATATATATATATATATATAAGAATTATCTTATTTTCAAAATTATGATTTACAATAAATAAATAGCATCACCAATATTTTCAAAAAAAATGTTTAAGGGGTCTCTTATGTTTTAATATATTTATCTTTTTTTTTTTGCAAACTTTTTTTTTGTATGTTCTAATGCAATAAGTATTGATTTGGTGGAGCATAAACATGGTTTATTTAATGGTATCAGATATTATCAAAATTTACAATTGTTAGAAAAAATATTTTAAGAATACTAAATATTAATAAATTAGAATAATAAATTGTTTATGATATCTATGAGTTTATATTAACAAAATTCGAAATATATAAATTTTAATACCAAAAATATAGATATAATCCTTGAATGACATATAAGAGAATATTTTTAATATAATATTAATAAGATAATGTCAAATAGTTATGTAGATGATAGTTATCATATTTTTTTAAAGACTGCTTATTATATATATAAATATCATTAAAAGTAATTATTATAATGAGTGACATACTTAAAATAAAATTTGAATTTTTATATAATAAAAATAAGATAATATCAAATATTTGTATAGCTTAAATATTGTAACTATCCCCGTTACATACAGAAGTCGAAGCCCTTATATGGGCGATGAAATGCATGAGGAATTTAAGGCAATATAACGTTACATTTGCAACAGATTGTTCTCAATTGGTGAAGATGGTTTCGGAAGCAGGAGAATGACCGGCTTTCGCAAGTTACTTAGAAGACATTAAGAGTCTGAAGAGAAGTTTCAACAGCTCAGAGATTATTCATATACTACGGACGCATAACAACATGGCGGATCGCTTAGCACGCAGTGTGAGGCAACAGACGTCGTTTACTGTCCATATGAATACAGAGCATCCAGTTTGGTTTACAGAGTCCACATGAGTCTGTAATATGGTCGACAAAAAAAAATAAATATTGTAACTATCATGTTTCCAAATTATTTATTATTAAAATACATACAAAAATATTTAAGAAAAAAAAAATTATATCTTGTGTATGCATTGAACAAAATAGTTACCATGTTTTGGATTTCCTATGTGTTGTGAAAGAAAAAAAAGCACAACTGAAGGAAAATAGTAGGAGCAAAAGAAGCATGAACAACACATCACAGAGAAACAATTGAATACATGATAACTTGAACAATGTTGAAAAGAAAGATTGAAATGTAGTCAGAGCTGTTCATCGAAACCAGAGAAAATAGCTTCTTCAAAATTAGATTCATGGATACCTCACCTTAAACCTTGAGTTTCATATGGTATTGAAAATATCTTTTGAGTGTATTTACAAAATTCAAAAATATAAACTTTTTAATATGAATCTATTAATAAATTAGTTAAAAGCTAATAAAAACATAACATATACGCAGAATTAACTAAAATCATGGAGGATATAATACTTCAAGTTAAGAACTAATAAAAACATCACTTCATAAATAATAGTATAATAATTAGCTAAAATCATGGAGAAGTTGACAACTAAGAAAAATCACTTCATAAATAATAGTATAATATATATATATATATATATATATATATAGATAAACATAGGAAGCAAATAAATTAGGTATTAAATAATACATTTATTCAGTGTTATTTACACACCTCGAGATAACTTATGCCTTGCACCCAGCAGTACATTCTGCTGCGCTCTTGAAAAGAGTTGTCCCGGGTGGGGAGATAAAGTGACAATGAGCACAGCTACGATTTTTGTCTTTAGCGTCGCAATTGACTGGTACGCAAAATGGACTCGCTTTAAGGCGTTGGCCATCGACAACTATATAAACAAAAAAACAGCAATGTCACTTGGATATTTTGATGTTATTGCAACGATGAGCAAAAAGAAACTAGTATAAACACATACATTGATGAATAGGAAATAATGCAACCAGGATGACACAAAAGATAGCAAACTGTGAAGAAGACATATTGCTCTTCAAGATATTATGACGATAAATAAAGGTCAATTAGATTTTTTTTTTGGTTTACTAGTTTAATGGTTGTAATTACTATTTAAGATGGAGATTAATTTATAGATAGAATAATGTAACTAGTAATGCATGTCTTGCACGTTATTCCTTAAAAATTGGTTAAATTTGTTTGACTTGTTTTTTTCTAAATAGTGTATAGTCATCATATTTTTGCTCAACTCTCTTTTTTTCCTTAATAAGTTATTTATAGAAATTGTCAAACTATTGTGTGGCAATCATATTGGATATATCAACTAATAATTAAATAAAATATTTCTTTATAAATATATGTGACGTCAGTAATGAGTCTCTAAAGAACACTAAGACAAAATTTTAGTAGTTTCAAACCATTTGAGCTATAAAAGAATTTGGTCATCAAAGTATGCAAGAACTTGAGTGGTTTTAACTTTTTTTCTCTCCTTCGCAACTGTCACTCCACAATTTGACCCCATCATGTTTTAATGGAAAAGAGAACAAGACTGGGGCCGACCCAAAGCAAGAGGAGGTGTGGCATGTGCCCCACCCTAATTTGTCATTTTCATTAATAGTTAGTGTTAAAATTCACTTAAACATCTTTAAACCAGACACTAGTTATACACAAATGTTTATATGCCCCATGTTCAAAACAAGTCTAGTTCCGCCCCTGCACGCAGGGAGAGTGAAAGGACAACGAGGACAATACCGGAAGAACACAAATCTGGCTCGACTAATCCATTAGGACCATTACAACTTCACACCCCGTAGAGCGTCTTGGAATCGATTTGACTTGGTTGATGATGGTACAGAAACTCCAACTTAGCAGAGCTGCACCATTCTCGAAAAAGTATTTCGCTAATTTCATCTTACATGAGGTTCCTGTGAGTGGTCTCCCTTTCTTTTTCATGCTGGAAACGTAATGTTGTAATGGTTTTGTCTCAGATGAAGCCGTAGAGCACGAGACACAAAGAAAACGAATTGATCACATCTGATCACCGTACCTGATCACATCTTGGTTTTTTGAGTCGTGATCACGTTTTCACGTGAATGATACTTTGGTCGGAGAAGGCTAGGTCTGATTTGTTGGTTATTTGGGGTTGGTACCCGAATGGGTGTGAACTATATACTTGAATAATGATTGAATCGCGTACGAGGTCACTTTCCTTAAAGAGTATTTCGACCCTATTCCAAATCTTGGGTTACACGAAATCCCTTTGTAGGATAACACAATCAAAGTCTCACTCTTGTTTTAGGTTAAAATACAAGAATAACAAATAGATGTTTAATGCTTATATGTGTTTCTTCAGAGATTTTTGATGATCTTTGAACATTGAATCTGCCTCTCTCTAAATAACAGTGAATTTCTCTCTTTGTACAAGTAGTACAAGTTGTGATTTTCCATTGCATACAACTCTTTATATAGAGTACTAAAAGTTGCAATGGTTAGCACCAACAGTTGCAATGGTTGACACGAACAGTTGCAATGGTTAGCCAAGAGTTGTAACTATTAATCCAAAAGTTGCAATAATTAACCAAAAGTCACAATGGTTCATCACCAAAAGCTTTAATCACGAATTGTTACAATGGTTCATCACCAAAAGTTGCAACGGTTCATCACTAATAGTTACAATCACAAACAGTTACAATTATTCATTTAGACAATTGCAATGTTTCACTTAAATGGTTGCAATGATACACTTAAATATCCTACATGATTGTGAAGACATTGGTCAACGGAGAAGGTTAAATCTTATATTTGGGTAGACTTATGAATCATGGATTTTAAAATAAAAACTTCAATGATTTTAAATTCAGAAATCTATTCGAAATATTTTTAAAAGAACTTCAGTGTAGTTTATATTACAAAAACATTATGACAAATGAAAATAGAAAAGGAAAAAGAACAAAAATAACTGCATCCATGATCAAATGAAAGTAGTAAGAATACAAAGTGGTCTCATAAAAGGGCTTTTATCAAGACCAACCTAAAAATTGAAGTCAATTGCAAAACCAACCTCTTTTTTATGTCATTACTATTCACCCTTAAAAGTTCTAAATCATCCTCATGTTTTTTAATTATTTACAAAATTGCCATTATTATTTAATTACTTAATTATTTCAAAAATTACAAAAAATCTATTACACCCTAAACATTTCTTCTTATTTACAACAATGTCATCATCATCAATTTTACAACCACCATTTTTGAGCTCATAAAAGCACAAGAACTCAATTTATAACCATTTTTTTTCTCTTTCTAAGCCAACAGATCTTCATTTCCTCTTGTTTCCTCTATATTTCATAATCTCAAACTTCATATTTTCGAGTTTCTTCATCAGCAAATCGTAAAAGATGCTTCCTTTTGCTTATTTTTGGAGTCTGGACGGTTGAAAGGGTTGGAATCGAGGTTCACACCAGAAAAAAAGTAACTGTTTACATGGTTTTCACCATTTTTTTCAGTATGTGTCGCGATGGTAGACTGTTTTATATGTCTACACCAATATGTAGACGTACGCGTCAGTCTATTTGTCAACGCACAAGTCAGTTTTGCAGTTGACCTTTAGAACTTTTTTTTATAACGCAGACTTTCCCAACAGTCTACGTCCTTACTTTTGACTACAAAAACAAAAATCTACGTAGACCAATCAATACATCTACGTAAAAGAGGTTAGTTTTACATTTGACTAAACTTTTGACTTTCTAAAGTAGACTTCACAGGAAGTCTACGAAAAGTAGGCTGCCAAAGAGATCTACTTAAGGTCAGTTTTGCATTTGACCAAAACATTGACTTCGTTGAATAGGTTAGTTTTGTATTTGACTAAAATATTTTTAAATAAAATAAATATTTTTTAAATTGTAGACTTCAAATGCAGTCTTCTCATCTTGGATAAAAAAATAGAGACTGTTTTGAAGTCTACATATTTATTTTGGTCAAATGCAAAACCAACCCATGGGTTTTGAAGTTATACTTTATGCAAAGTCTACCAAGTTGTAGACGTGCATTTTAATCTACTCATAGAAAGTCAAACAATGATCAATTGCAAAACTAACATTTTTCAAAAAAATTAAAACATGTAGACTACATATGAAATCTACCTTCGAAAGTCAAAACTTGGATGAGTTCTGGTCAATAGCAAAAACTAACATTTTTAATATGGTAGACTAAAAATAAAGTCTAAATGTATAAAGTCAAAACTTGGATGAGTTCTGGTCAAATAAAAAAAGTAACCCGTTAAATTTTCAATTGCAAAAACTAATGCAAATATTAGACTTATTTGACCGTCTACAAACGTAAACTGAAACGAACGTCTACACTTTCGTAGACTGATTGAACAGTCTACGTAGGAAAATAAATTAAAACTGAATTTATGTATTATTCATAAAGTTTTTGCTAGATTTTTTTGTTTAAAAGTGTGTGTTAGTTAATTCTAATGGGTTTGAGTGATTTTGAAAAGAAAAACTGTTGTAGTTATGAAATTATAATACCTTTGATTTCACAATGTTGTTAGGTGTTAACTGTAGACATATTGTAAGTTTACGTTTGTAGTTTTATGAAACATGAAATATTTATTCGCTCATTAAAGGAGTTTGTCGTCAATAAAGAAAAAAGGAGGGAGAATGTTTCCTTTGAAAGATGGTTGTACACATGGTGATTTTCTTGAAATGGTACAAGAAGATTATGATCTAAACAAGAAAATCGAAAAGGTGGTGTGATCGAGTTGTCTAAAACACATTTTGTATGTCTTTGTGTATCAAGCCAGAGCCAAGTAGATTACAATTTTTGACTATATGTTAGATAATAAGTGTAAACGTTTTTGCAAGTCTACATATGTAGACCGCAGTTGAAGTCTACGTCGTAAATTCTATTAGAAGTGCATTTGTGTATTATTCATCATATTTTTGCATGATTTAATTATTTTACAGTGTATGTTAGTAAATCTTAATTGTCTTGGATGAATATCAAAAGTTGATGTGTTATAATTATACACTTGAAACATCAAAAAATTGTGATTAGTTTTACTCTTGAAACTTCTTGGAAATTTTGTATGGATCTTTCTTCTCACATGTGTGCTAGTTATTGTTTAAACTTATGGTGGTTTTCATTGTTTGGTTGACTAGAGTATCTTGTGCAAAAATTGATAGCTAACAAAAATTGATAATATCATACAAGTGAAACACAACTAAAAATAAATACATAGTTTATAAATTATGTATTAAAAAATTATTTACAAATGAATATTTTACTATGAGAAATTATTACAAATGAATATTTTCATAATCTTGATGTCTTATATGAAGTCTTGGAAAAGAGTACCTGCAAAGTAAGATAAAGTTATGAGAAAAACATAATAAAAAATATAAATCATATTTTAGTAGACTTTTTATTAAGTCTACTGAAAGTTCATAGTTTTGTAGACCTTCTTTGGAGTCTACACTAGCGGAAAGTTTCAGAACTATAGTGTACATTTAGAAAATTTGAAATACTCTTTGTTCTCGAAAATATTTAAAAATTGTTTTTTGGTCAACTTTGTAGTAAAGAACAAAAACATAAATATGAATCTATAAATTAGGTACAATAAAAACAAGAAAAAAAAATCCCTATAATGAATAAATGTAAAGCTTACATTTTTGGGAAGATGATTTGAAAACATTGGAGGAGAATAACTGCAAAATAAAATCAAATTATGAGAAATAAGATAAAATATTAAAACTTTAGAAAATATAATTTATGATAAAAATAGTAATAAATTAAGTACATATAGTTTGAATATGCAATTTTATTTAAATTTAAATATAAAGCACATATTTAAAATCTATAGATATAAATCTTACATTTTTGGGAGGAGAAAATAACAACCATGGAAGAAAATATCTGCAAAATTAGATTAAATTATTTAAAGAACATATGAAAAAATTAAAGTCATATTTTTGTAGACTTCCAGTGAAGTCTACTTAAAATTTGTGGTTTTGTAGACTTCATATGAAGTCAACTAGCTTTAGTTTATAAACAAACTTCATTAGAAGTCTACTCTATAATTTTCAGATCTGGAAAAATGTGTACATTTTGAAATGTGAATCTAGTTTTGAATATAAAAATATTTAAAAAATAGAATTTATAAAATAAAACATTAGCAAATTAAATGCACAGAGATTGATCTATCATTTTATTTGAATATAAACATATAAACACACATTTAAAATCTATAGATATAAAACTTACATTTTTAGAGGAGAAGATGAAAACCATGAATGATAATACCTACAAAAAAAGATAATATTGTGAGAAAGAAATAACATAAAATTACACATTTAAAATATATTGATCTAAAACTTACATTTTTAAAGGAGAAGATGAAAACCATGAATCATAATACCTAAAATAACAAGATATTAGATATGAGAGAAGTGGGAGAATTTTAGAGAGAAGGGAGAGAGTTTTAGAGAGAAGAGAGAGAGTTTTAGAGAGAAGTGAGATATGCAACCATTTTGGAGAGATGTTGTGTAAATTTTATTTATATATGGAGACAAAAGTGAAACTAGGTTAAAATTTACGACACTGTAGACTTCTTTTGAAGTCTACTAAAATTAAAATTTTGGAGTATACTTTGCTGTAACTTCGTAAACTTCTTAGAATGTCTACTATGGTAATTTCAATATTTATTATTCTTTATTGTTTTGATAATTTTAATATATAATTTATAAAATTCATTTTTTATTTTAATAGTTATAATATATGATTTTATATTTTTATTCACATGGAACTCAACTTAGTTTAAAAATAATGATCTTTTGTAAACAAAATTAAAAAATTTAGACTAAAACGACGTCTCCAGCTATATAGACTTTATTGTAGGTCTACGAAACCCTAAACCACAAATCCCAAACCCTAATTATTTAGTTATATACAATTTTAATATAGTTACTTCATATTATCTATTATATTGATGATGAATTCAAATCTATCACAATAATTATTTTTATGCAATTTTAAAACTAAATTAGTAGATAAAATTTTGGTGTAGACTACACATCAAGTCTACAAATTAGACTTCGCTGGAGGTCTAAAAATATGTAGACTTCCTTCTTCTACATGTAAACTTCCAAAAGGATAGAAGCGTAAATATAACTCTGTTTTTTTGTTTGGTCATAAGGACTAAATAGTATTTTCATCATTCCTTTAAGTTGGTTGTGCATTTGACTGAAATTAGAGTACACTAATACATTTGACTTCAATATTTGGTTGGTTTTAGCAATTCTCCCCTCGTAAAAGCTATTAGCTGCCGGCTGGTGGAAACACACTTTGATTTCCAATTCTATGCAAGAGATTATTTGTAAATAAAACTGGATTTACAAGCGACGACCTCGTAAGTAAGCTCAACTAATACACAACTTCTGACCCCGTGGAGCTTCTTATAATCGATTTGATCTCATCGACAATAGAATCTCCGACTTAGAGTTAGTTTCTTGACAGCTGCATCATTTTCTAGGAAGTATATTGCTAAATTCCTCTTACTTGATGTGCCCACAAGTGATTTCCCTATCTTTTTCATGCTTAATTAAAACGTAAGGTGTCTTTAGGTGAACAAACTCAAGAGATGATTGGAAAGACTTATCTATTAGCTCTGATACGACGTCTTGAGTTAAAAGACTTCTCTGTTTGCCAATTTGCAAATCGCGGTATGTTCAACTCACCACTAGTCTTGATTCTATTAGTTGTTCTGAGCTGCTGATTTTGAAAGTCTCTCTTTGTTACAGCTTTACAAAGACACTACGCGATGTTGCAAGCCATTGCATTGATTGAAGAGGAGCTTGTTGAAATAAGAGATGAGACGCTTCCTGACAAAGAAGGAATGAACAGGTTGCAACCATTTTTAATAAACTCTGTTTCAAAAAAAAATGTTATGATCTTATCTAGTGTTGAAATAACACCCCACAAACTCACTGAGACACTCTCTGACGCACTCGCTGAAGTAAATTAGAAAGTATGAAAGTTTGAAGAGTAATGGAGAACAGAAGAAGAACACGGAAAGTATAGAAGATAGACACGAGAAATTGATATCCCAGGGTTCACCTAAATGTGGCTACGTCCCTGGGGCCTGGCAATGAGGCAATTCACTATAATCTCAAGTACAAAAGATATAGCACCTCTCTCTCTCTCACAACCAAAGCTTAACAACACAAGCTAGGTCTTTCTCGGCTTCGAGAAGAGAATACACACGAGCTCCTCTTATATAGTAGGAGTTTATTACATTAACGTAGTTGGATTAGGGCATTCGCCCCTTTCCATAAACCTATTAGGAAATATTCCAAAATACTTGCAACTTCCACAACTCCATGAAAGTAATATTTCCAGGGACCTATCAACTTCCATATCTCCATAAAAGTGACATTTCCTTTTCCTAATATGACGTCCTTGTCTTGGTTTAAGTTATGCAATCTTGTTTGATTTCCATCACCAACTCCTGACGTAGTCTCTGAAGGATTCGCTGACGTAGTCTCTGATGTAGTCATGAATCCCAACATCTAGTGAACCCTTTTTTTCTTGCAGACCTGGAGTTGTAAAAGCAATAGAAGAATTTAAAGAGTCTATTTACGGTGATGACTCTGAGGAAGAAAGTGACTCGGGGGCAAAGGAAAAAAGAAGAAAGCGAAAAGCTGCAGATGCAGGAGACTATGACTTAGTCGCGCTTGCTAAAACCGGGAAGGTGAAACCATCAATCTGTAACATTAGATATATGCTTGATGATGATCTCAACGTTTTGTTTCGTTTGATATTTCTATCTCCCTACTTGAAACTATAACGTAATGGTTTTTTTTTCTGTGTGTTAGCTGAAGGACTTGACGGTGGTCGAACTGAAGACATATACTTGACTGCCAACAATCTTCCCCTCAGCGGTAAGAAAGGTGCTCTCATCAATCTGATTCTGGCTCACACTAGTAAATAACCTTAACCATGATTTGTTTGTAATTCCGGCTAGAGAGAGATACATTTCAGTTTCATGTATTTCAAAAAAAAAAAAGAAAAGCTTGTCAGGGCTTTGAGGACCGAAGCTGGTTAACTTCCGGTTCATTGTTCAACGTTTTGGCTCACCCACCCACCTTTTGGATGTTTAGTGAATTAGTGTAATGGTGTTTCTTTTGAATATACACAACTAGGACCGGCCCGCCCTACGGGCGGGATATAAATTTGAAAATTATTTATATTATTAAAATAAATATATAAATTTTTAAAATTTATTTTAAATATACATATTAGTTAAATTTTGTAAATGTATTTTTCTATTTGAAGACAAAACAAACCATTTGTTCTTAAAATTAGTTATGTTTTTATTATTGGAGTGGAATTACATCATTTCTTGTAATTTTGGAGTTGAATAAATTTAAAAAAATTCGTGAGATAACTAACGAAATTGTAATTTTCCATTAGGTAAATATATATAAGAAAACTTTATTATTAGTAATGTTAGTTATTAGTGACTATAACCGAACAATGATATTAAAATATTATATTTTGACATATTGGATAGTTTTAATTTTATATAAACCAAAACAATGATGGACTACAAAATACAAATGACTACAAAATCATACGAAAAATATATTTGCCTTGAAATTTTAATACATTATATATTATCAAAATAAATCATACGAAGAAAAAAAAAATATATATATATATATATATGTATACATCTTTCCTAATCATTTAAGCATGATCAATCAAAGTGGAGAATTATTACACTCTAGTCAACACAACACTTGCAACAGAACGCGTGTGGCTAATTTCCTTCTTTAGTCCACTGAATGACCTGCAAACAGGGTAAATAAAAATAATGCCTCTAAACAAAAAGGGCTGAGAGAATGAGAGAATAGGAGAATGGGAGAGAGAAGAGTGTAGCATACGGCTTACCAAATGACATAGGTGGAAATGGGTGCTTGACAATGCTTTTTCTTGTTTTCTGATATGCTAAACAGAACCGTAACCTGTATTGTTCAGTATTCCTCTGTGTAAGACTGAGACTTTCAGTTCACATAAACAAAGAAACATAAATGATCGTGGTTAATGTTGCTCAGAATAGTAAATCTAACAATACCTTTAATTCTGATATGCTAATATCACATCCCCGTGTAGCTAGCTATTAGCCCAACCAAACAAAAAAAAAATTGTTTTTGGTTCAATTCGGCGACTAAAAAAATAGCTTTCAATTCGATTCACTAATCGGTTATACCAAATAGTATCACTCTTAAATTTAATTCTAAACCAAATTAGCCAAACTAACTAAAATTTTAAATGAAATAAGCAAATTAATCGAAATAACCAAAACTAACTAAGATTCCTAAATTTTATTCAATTTAAACCGAAAACTTAATCAAAGTAACCGCAGGACCAACAATTTTTGGTAGAAAAAATTAAAACCTAACTAACCAGAAACTGAATCGAACCAAGTTTTGTTTGGTTCACTTCGACAAAATTTCGACCGAACCGCATGAGTGGTTCACCCGCATGCCTTATTGCAACCACTCAAAATTACAAAACTTAACTGATTATAGACTATAGTCTCTAATATAATAGTTTTAATAGTGTGCAGACCTGATAGTGTGTTACCTTATCAGTATCCAAGTTTTGAGTTGCAATAGTTCTTGCCAAATTACAAACTGTTGTACAATATCCATATATAAATTGAATTGAATACATCATTGCATTTTTCATTTTGATATTAAGTAGTGGTCATATTTTCATTTATCCGTGGCCAGTGCCTAAATACAAATCATGAGCCTCTAGTTTTCATAGTGTTTATAAAAGATCAATTTTTATTTTAAATTCATCTATCTCTAGAATCTAATGCTTTTTCTTCTCTAGAATCTAATGCTAAAAAAACTAAAACAAAGCATTTTGAAGCAATAAAAGTTACCGTCCCAAAACCTAACACATGACATTTTATCTTCCAGTGTTTTATTTTTAGGTCAATATATGCTAATTTCCTCAGAAAAATCACATGTAAAAAATGTTATTCGATAAAGGCTAAGCCACCCTCGGAATTGATATAAAAATTATAAGCATCAATAAAAATCAAATTTAAAAATTATAAAGCAGCCTGTTCTTTTCTTTGGAAAGCCCTTTTTCTACCCCTTCCTCTGCTTTAACAGTGACATAAAATTTTAAAATGTTCTTCGATAAAGAAGTCTTTGTATCTATAACATTCTTCACTTCTCCTTCTCCATTCAAACTCTATTGACGAATCAACGGAACCGGCTTTGGATCCTCCAAATCCAAGTCTCCTTCATCTTCCTCCTTGCCCATGTCTCTCCATCGTCTTCCTCCGACCAACTTTCAATCAAAACCGATGCACTATCACTCCTCTTTTTCAAAGCAATGATCCAAGACGATCCAAATAGCATTCTCTCAACTTAGATCCCTAGAAAATGCCCATGTCAATTCTCCGGCGTCACTTGTCTCGCTGGAAGAGTCTCCGAGACTAACCTCTCCGATAGTGGTCTCGCCGGAACCGTCTCTTTCAACAATTTCACCTCTCTTAATGCTCTCTATGTTCTTAAACTGAGAACATTCTTCGTTTTGAACTCAACCTCTCTTCTTCTCCTTCCCTTGAGCTTAACCAACCTTGAACTCTCCTCATCTGGTTTAATCGGAATCCTCCCTGACAACTTCTTCTCCAAATACTCAAACATTATTCAATCACCCTCTCTTACAACAACTTCACGGAAAGTTACCTTAAGATCTTTTCTTGGGAACCAAGAAACTCCAAACCCTTGATCTTTCTTACAACAACATAACCGGTTCAATCTCCGGTTTAGCAATCCCTCTCTTCTCTTGCGTCTCCTGGTCATCTCTCGACCTCTCCGGAACGGTATCTCTGATTTCGTCCCTGTCCCTCTTACCAACTGCACCAACCTCAAAAGCTTGAACCTTTCTCACAACAACTTTGACGGGCAGATTCCAAAGTCCCTCGGCGAGCTAAAGAGCGTACAAAGTTTGGATCTTTCTCATAACTGACTCACCGGTTGGATCCCCCTGGAGATCGGAGAGGCTTGCGGGTCGTTACAAAACCTCCAGATTTCTTACAATGTCACCGATGTGATCCATGATTCCCTGTCTGCGTGTTCTTGGATACAAACACTTGACCTCTCAAACAACAACATTTCCAGTTCTTTCCCCGAAAAGATCCTCCGAAGCTTCAGATCTCTTCAAATATTACTTCTCAGCAAAAGTTCATATCCAGTTTGTTTCCGAAAACGTTCTCTTATTGTAAGAGCTTAAGAATCGTTGACTTCAGCTCGAACCAATTCTCCGGCGTGATTCCGCGGACTTATGTCCTAGAGCAGGTTTGTTAGAGGAGCTGAGAATCCCTGATAATCTCGTCACCGGAGAGATTCCTATGACAATATCTCAGTGCTTTGAGCTTCGAACGATTGATCTAAGTCGCAACTATCTCAACGGATCGATGCCGCCTGAGATCGGTAACCTCCAGAAACTCGAGAAGTTCATAGCGTGGTACAACAACCTCGCCGGAACAATCCCACCAGAGAAGATTATCGAGGAGAAGATGAGTAGAAAGGAAGAGATCTCATACCTTTTTATAGTGGAACATCACCGACTCTCACAGCCATGAGGAAAATTGAAGGCGACGTAGTGGATGAGTGAAATTATGGGATTCAAGACAGAACATTTACTTAGACCGTTATGGTGAGAAATAATCTGAATCGGCAGAGATCGAATCGGAGGTTACGCGACATAGGTTTCATCGCTAGCTAGCATAGTAGAGCAACATGAAGATGAGATATCGGGTCGTGATGGTGTAAATCAGAAAAGGCCTAGTCAAACATCATGTAGAGAAAGCCCATTAAGCAGGCGACTTAATGAAACGCGAATGACGTGTAGACACTGTAGCAGCCGAATTTCCACGCTGGCGCTGACGTGGCTTCATGGGAGTGATTCAAACACTCTTTTATAGTATAAGATTTTCTCGTCTCTTCTTACCTATGTAAATTTCATTAGGCAATTCGTATTTGGAACCTACAAAAAATGTTAACATCTCAACTACCAAACCATAAATCTTTATAGAAATTAGATTACTTTTGTTTATATTATTTCACTATTCTCGTCATAACAAATTATAGAAAATGATGTGAAATTAATGGGTATGCTGTTTTAAGTTTAGACGCAACGTGTTACGAAAAGGTCTCATTGGTACGATTCACATGCTGATACTAAAAGTAACGTAGTTCACAAGTTTCGAAACAAAATCTAGATTAATGAAAATTTAACAAAGATTTATATGTATAACTAATGCATGATAATGACTCAGCTGAACAATTTAAACTCGACTTGTAAAACGTTTTTTCTGCAGATTTGGAACCAAGTTTATCTGATAACGCAAGTCAACCTTTGATATAACATTAGCATGCCATAGAAACTAATTTGACACCTCCTAGTTTTGGATTATACTTAAGTACTTAATTCGACGGATACATATCAAAATTTTATCGAGTCAAAATCATCACACATGGATTTTGTTTCAAAGTTGATGGCACGTTAATCTAACATGAATATGTTACATATGAAACCCATATGATTTTCTTGATTTCATGGAAGAAATTTGGGTTTAACTGTATAAGTACACAAAATATACTCCTTGGTACGATTGGTACGATTCACATGCTGATAGTGAAAGTGACGTAGTTTACAAGTTTCAAAACAAATATAGAATAATGCAAATTTACCAAGATTTATATGTATAACTAGTGCATGGTAACGACTCAACTGAACAATTTAAACTCGGCTTGTAAAACGTCCTTACAGTAGAATTGGAACAATTTAGAGTTTAAAACAATCAGTGTCGATCTGGACTAATGTGGCACCTAAAGCTTACTAAAAAAATAATGCCCTTAAGAACTTCATATAGTCAAAATATTATTAAAGTTAAATTATTATCAAATAAAGAATATACAAAGTATCAAAATATTATTTTTGAAAAAATATATTATCATATATCATCTAGATATTTTTTTATAAGTTCTGTGAGAATTTTATTTCTACATAAAAACTAAAATCAGACGATAAGAAATTTATTTTGTATTTAGACAACAATCACTTCTTTGTTTAGAAATTTCAGCATGCCAGACATTTTGTAATTGCATTTGACAACATTCTAACTATAATCCTATTTTCAGTAGTTTTTTTTCACAAATCCAAAAGTTATTATCTATATAGTAGCAAAAACATATGATAAAATCATATGTATATCAGTTTCACCTTGTTAACTTTTTTTGAATTTGAAAAGTTTTAAAATATGACAAGATCTTACACCAAAAAAAGATAAAAGGACTTAATATATACAACTATTTGACAAAGAAAATTAATCACAATAAAATGTGTAATATGAGAAACTAATAATTAGATTTATTGTTTTTAAAAGAAAGATTGTTATGGTTGAGGGATTAGAGTTAAGTTTGGTGACATATTATTTTAACAAATATGGGGCATAAAAAAATAGAAAAGAGAATTTTTTTTTTCAACCTTTGTAAAAAGAGAATTAGAAAGAAATAAAAAGGAAATCCTTTATATACTAAAGCGCAAGTCGTCTTGCGAATCAGGATTTGACATGTGAAAAATTTTGTAAAAAAATAATCTCTATAAAAACTCTATACGTTTCTAAATTTTCTGAAACTGTAAGGCTGTAACTTGAAACTTAATCTAGGAATGTATGGAATAAATGGAATTGGAATCAATGGAATAAAATGGAATGGAATACTGTTAATTTGAGGAATTAAAGGAATGATATATGTATTTATTTTTAATTAATATCCACATTATTGCATTCCATGCATTCCTTTCATTCCTTTTCATTTTTTCTCATGAATGATTTTTCACGTGATTCCTTTTTTTTTCATTCATCCCACAGGAATGTGGAATCAAATTTTTTGTTTTTTCCACTTAAATGGTAATTTCTTTTTGGAATGTCTATGAATGACTAATTCCACACGATTCCATTCAGAAAAAACTCATTCCAGTTACAGCCTAAAACTGTAAAAAGCAAAACTCCTTGATTTTCTCTTATCACCACCACTACCACCTTCTAATTTCAATTTTTTTTTAATTAAATTTCAAATTCATATCCATATATTTCAAACAATTAATTTTTCTCCATCTTTTTTTTTACCATAGCTTCTTATCTTTCGTTTTGCGTGTTTGAATGTAGCAAAAAAATTACACAAGTTTATGTCTCACCTTTATTCAATTTTTCCTTCGTAACTAAACACGCTAACTCTTTTTGCTTGATATAGGTTGGAGATGGTATTTAAGAGATTGCTGTATCAATTCATTTTGCGAAAAGAATTCAGATCTTTGTCAACAACTTAGAAAACTGTATGTATATCTGAATCTACTATGTATAAATTGATATTTGTAAATCTGTTTGTTATTGTTTGACTATATCCAAATATATTTTCTTATTACAGATCGTATTCAACTATCTTACAAATCTGTTTATGAATTTATTGAATACAAATTGACTATCATATTCAGGTTTTATCTCTGATGTTCCAGGTTGGTTTCAACCGTAGAAGTAGAGGAAAGAGATGGAAAAGAATCCCAGAAAATCTTGACAAAAAGAAAATTCCAACAGTTAAGTTCAAAACATTTTTTTTTATTTTCTCTTTTACCATTAATCTAGCATCTATATATCTACCGCATTCCAGATATCAAATTTAAGAATAACTATTTTCAGTTTTGTAATCTATTTTAGCTTCACTTTATTATATTAAAATAAATCTATTTATATTTTAAAGAAGACTTATTTAGAAAACAAATATAAATAAAACTGAATGGATCAAATGTAGTAATTTTTAACTATAGTTTTATGCATAGTTATGTATTAATTTGGTTTCCATTTTTTTGGACAACAAATTTGGTTTCCATATAAATATTTATTTTCAGAAAAAATATAAGAATTATACTAACTGTTTTTTACTCTTTTTTCATTTTAACAAGGTCTAACTGTTTTGTCTGAACGCAGTATTTCTAACTTTAGACTTCCATTTTGTTCAGCTAAAATGACTTATAAAATATAGCTCTGATAATATGCAGAAAATTAGAATTCCACAAAATAATAAAAATGCAATAAAAATGGTCCGTGCATAGCACGGAATGTTACACTAGTGGGCTGATAAATGATACTACCAAAATCCTCCATGAAAGAGTCATACTTATAATTAGAAAAATAAAAAGTGTTGTAAAAAAAAGGAAGAAGGAGATATTCGAACCCATTTCCTAAAGGACAAGAGGTTGAGAACACAAACCACCGAGCTAAAATAGATTTTCTGTAAAATATGGCGCCTCTGGTATTAGTACTTTCTCTGGCGCCTAAAGTCCATGCTTTACGGGCTTTAACCCAGGACCGGGCCTGAACACAATAAATCTCAGTGTGATTTGGGCAACAAATAAGACGCACCAAGTCGACAAGAGTGTAGATTTGGGCAACTCTCAAGGAAGTCTGGCAACATTTTCCACGAAGTTCCTTGGAAGCAAGCATGCAAGTAAGACAAGTGGGAGAACTGGGGTAGCTGTTCCATTTCCCAGTAATCATGAATAACCTGCACAGCCAGAGATAAATAAATACATTAGTTCACTGAGAAAGTGAGATTTAACTAAATTGTACAAGCTTAATGCTAACCATGTAGACATACATTTAGATACATACATACATACAGGACAGCTCGATATTAAAGTCAATAGAGTCGAATCATCATCGTACCTGATCTTCTTTAGATGCATAATCATGACACAAGGCAAGGATACAGATTCAGGATGATTCAAGAACACCTGGTGAAGACTGAAGTTCACCAATCTCTTACACAAATAGATAGATGAAGGCATCATAACTAACTGATCATACCGAATCTCATTACGAAAATCAAGATGAAGAATCCTACGCTTAGTCACAGCATCGATCCAAGAATTGAAACGAGATGCATCATGGTTGAATATGTGATATTTCTCAGCTTGAATCTCTCCAAAAGTGTTGCTTATTTTCGGAACGTTTCCATGAAACTCACAGACATCTGGATGTAGGAATTCTCTGGAATATAAGTCCAGTGCGTGCTGGAACATTCAACCATAGTTTTCTCCATCATTTGGATAAAACGCTGGTGCAAACAGATTCCTTGGTGGAGATGTGGGAGAATATCTTGCATAATAATTAACAAGGAATCAGGCAGAGTTCTTTTGATTCTCTTTGACAGCGGTTTCGCCATCCATGTCTAATGCATAAAGCCTGAGATGTTAACATGTAAATCAGCGACGCAAAGTTAGACGAGAGTGATCTCCAGGGAAAAGTTAAACAGAGATGAGCGTCTGAAATTACCTGCTGTTAGTTCTCCGGTAAAATAAACCACACAGATTTAGTGATTATTCTATCAACTAACATAAACAACAACAAAACATAGTCACTACCTCTCGAGAACCCGTTTCTCTCTCTAAAAATAAAATATCTCTCCCATCTCTCTACCTCGCCTAGGTTACCGCCGTTTCTCCACCGTGCTCCGGCGGTCGCCGCCGTGTCTCTCTGGCGGCCGCCGGGCCTTGTTTCTTCTTCTTCTCCTGCTAAGTGTCCTCTTCGTCGTTCCCCCTCTGTTTTCTCTCTGCGGCTCTTGGCGTTCGGCGAAGGTCCAATCCGTTTTAGATCCAGAGCTTTCACTTGGTCCATGGTCAGATCTTGAGAGTTTAGCACTTGAGGACGGTGTCTTTCTCCTCCTTGGCTCTGTTCTGGTTGCTTGTGGTGCATCTGTCCGGGTTGGAATTTTATTAGCCTTCGTCGCGCGTTGAGTGAGAGTGGTGATGCGTGGGGGTTGCAGAGAACCTTGTCCCTGCCTGGCGAGCTCTGTCCAGTGGCGTGCGGTGGGGCTCTGCGGTATTGGTTCGGTAAGGCTTCAGATAGCGCCGATCTGGAGTTCGGTCTCTCTTCTTCTACGGGTGGTCTCCTGTAGGCGCGCGTAGGCTCTCCTGGTGATGGTCTCTGTCTCCGATGAGCTCTTGTGGTGACATGCGGTGGTCACGGCAGCGTGTTGGTGGCAGCTTGCGCGTCGTTCAGTTGGGGTCTTTATTTTTCTGTCCTTCATGGCAGTTTCCTGGTGGTTCCGGTTTGGTATGAGGTAGTTGCGGAGCTCTTGTGGTGGTTCCAGTGTCCTTAAGTCCTCCTTGCTCCCTCTCTTCGAATAAGGTAGTTGCGGAGCTCTGGTGGTGGTTTGGACTCTGTTCTTGCTCTTGTGAAGTTGTTGGTCTCCCGGACAGCTCGTTCTACTGCGGTTGATCTTCTGGAGAGTTAGCCGCCTTTCCGTCCGCTATCTCTAAATGGGGTTTCGGTTCAATGGGTGTAACGGTCATGGCGAGTTAGAATGGAGGCGCCAATCTCCAGGATGGCTTGACAAACGACGGCATCGTCGCTTGGTGGTTTTTTCTCGTGCCGTCGGAAGCTTGGTTGTCAGGTGAATTGAGTTTTGTTCGGATTCTTCTTCCGGGTTTGGTTTGGGCAGAGCGGTCGGAAGCTGTAGGAACCGTAGCATCAAGGTTTGAGGGCGCCTTTCTCTAGGTAGCTCGCGGTGCCTGGCTCTCAATCTCGACTGGTCTGATTTGCAAGGTTCGAGCTTGACTCGTAACAAATCGGGTTCTTAAGACTTTGTCCAGCTATCTTCTAGTTTTTCTCATTCTGTTTAGGTTTTGTTGTTTAGATTAGCATTCCGCTACTTGTTTACTGTATAAGGTCTGTCTCAAATTCGAAATTTGGTACAATAATTTAACATTTTACCCAAAAAAAACACACAGATTTTCTTGAAGATGAAAACCCTCAGTTCGCCGGTCCGCACGGAGATTCGTTTTGATATAAAATATCATCAATATTAGGAGATATTTATACTATTAAAATATGATCATGTTTTAAAAATTTAAGATTCTGCCATTAGATTTTTATTTTCTTTACAAAACAACACTATTTTTTATTTTTCAATCGACCACCAATCAATATCATTTGATATAAAAAAAATAAAAAAATTGCTATATAAAAATATAGCATATATGAAAAACTATATATATGGTATGTCGATTATTTTTTTAGATTTTAGTTAATCATAGAATTATTAATTTTGACAACCATTATTATCATTTAAAACAATTTTGAAAATGTATAAATATATTTTATACAAATTTCATTATATAATTAAAAATATGAAGCATATCTTAATTTTGAAAATATTTAAACAATTCAGAATGCTCCAAGCTATTCCCCTAAAAATACTAACAACATAAATACTTAAATAACTAATCATGTATTCTTATCTATATTATTAAAATTGAAGTATCAATATGAATTAAAAGTTGAAATAACCTTTTAATTACATCTAATGTTATTTTTTCACTCATAAAGATAATCAATTTTAATAAATAAATTTACAAAAAATATGATATATATGAGTTTCCTTATAAATCGTATGTATTGCATTAAATTACTTAATATTTAGTTAATTTAAAAGGTTACAATCTTTCAATTATTTAATAGTTAACAAAAACAATTTTATGAATAGCATATATATATAATATCTTATAGCATAAAAAATAATTTATTCTCTTTTCAAGGCTCTACGTCAGAGAATGGAGAGAGGAGGTGCCGACAGCTGTCTCATCTTTAATTATACGGTGCGTTTCATTTTCTATTTCACGCAATATGTTGGGCCTCACTCATTAATCTTTGTGTTTTGTGAGCTCGTACCAAAACTGATCTTATCTATATTATTAAAGTTGAAGTAAATTTTGAAGATGTTTCGAAACAAATATAATATTGTAAATGAAAGTTGTTTCAAAACATGAATAATATGATTACATTAATTGTATTTCCATATTTCAGTTAGTTTATAATTTTATTAATTATATTACCTTAACGATAATACACATCATTAATTATATTTTCATAACAATAATAGTACAGATTTTTATTTATTAGTTAATCAATATATATTTTTTCCAATTATAAAATCAAAAATGTAAATGACTAAATTTTATATTAAATGTTCGATTTAGTAAAAAAAATATATTTTAGTTTCAACCGGTGGAAAATAACGTAACCAAAAATATTATTCAAAGCCATATTTTTATGAATAAAATAATAACTTAAGTAAAAAAAATATATGTTACATTTATCGTCACTTAATTTTTCAGTAATTATTTTACTAAATAAACAGTATTTTAGCAGTTTATAAAATCAGTTAGACATGAACATCTATATTATTAAAAAAAATAGGTCAAATTTGCTAGAAATGCCGAAAGGAAAACGTAATTAGACGTTCATGCAACAAAAGTTTTATTTAGATATATAGTGAGAGAAACAAACGTGAATTGACGCAGATAACCCGGGGAACAAAACTTGAGCTATCTATAGGGCATAGTGCTAGGCAAATCCAGTTTAGATTCGGCGTGTCAGATTGTTATGAAAACGACCGTTTGTCTCACGTGAAACACATATTTGGCCATTTTCGAACATACACTTTCCCGAGGAATGGCGACGAGAAAAACCATCCCCAAATTTGCAAATTGTTTAATTTGTTCGCATTATCCTTATAGAACATATATACCATCAGTAAAAGCCGAGAATTACTGGTTAAGAAACTTGATCGCATGCTTAATCCAATTCATCTTCGCAAGCTTTACTAACCAAAGCAACGGGAAAAAATCGGCGACACGATGGTTAAGATAAAATACTAATGTTTGTAATGTCTTCTCCATATTTTGGGAGAATCAATAATTACATCACAACATATGCAGACTTACTGACTTTGCAAGGACAGGTTGAGTGAACGTATGATCTGAATCCATCGTTGCGTATTCAACAGGGTCCTCATTTCTATTTTCAAAGGCACCGATGGGAGAGAATGAGAGATCATAACAACACTTTCCACTCGATGGGTGTTTCTCGTAAAACATGTATATATTGAAAAAGAACAAAGGTGTTCTGGGTGGTGGATAACTTTGGAAATCGAGATATCCATTTAATGAATTTTACTATATGCATCTTTGGCACCAAGGGAGAGAAGATGCATTTCAAACCGACCGGTTTACTTAACTCGCAACATATATATATATATATATATATATATATATATATTTGCCTAATCATAAAGAAGTTGGTTTGCATGGAAGGGATAAATAGAACACGTGGTTGAACATATGCCACAATAACAGTTAAAGATTATATGTTTGCGGTGAACGTAGGTGTGTTAGTGTCTGGAGCTATGGTATAGGGGTACTTGCGGAATATTTCAAAAGTGGAACAGTTGATAACCGATGAGCTAAATAATGTTTCTTTTCTGTATATCCAGTGCGGAATATTTCTGAATATGGTTTTGACTTTTCCAATTAATTACAAATACTGTCGGTACTTTTTTCTCAGCAGTATTTGCAACCAATAAAAATCATTATTTTACAATTATATTAAAGATTATTTAATAATTGAAAAGTGGTATCATGAAAGTATTATTTTTTACAATTTCTCTTAATAATTTAGTTTTAGCCTTTTTTTTAAAAAAAATGTTTCTTCAATTTTTGCACCATATCTTTCCAAAAAAAATTCTTTCACATTATTAATTATTTGAAAAAAATATTAAATGAAACCTCAAAATAAAATCAAGTTGAAGTAACAAATAATTAAATCAACAAAATCAAAATACGAGTCTGAATTATCTAAACTTTTTAAAAAATAGTTTCATTTAAAATAAAAACTAAATCACATAAACTAAATTTAATAAAATTATAAAAAATAATTTTAAACGCACAAATAAAATTTTCAATACAAAGAGTGTTGAAGATATAAAATATTTTATTTAAATTCAAAAAAATCAGTGTAAAATAAGTTTAACTTCGGGTTCAATAAATAAAATCATATTACAGATTATAATTATTTATAGTCTTCAAAAATTTAGGCATATTCAAAATAACAAAAATAAATCATATAAGTTAATTTAAGATAAATTTCATAAAAAGTTAAAATATATAATTTGTCAAAAATCATAATTTTTGTTACGTAAAATATTTTTTTCATACAAAAATATGCTAGTTTTTTTTAAGGACGGGTCAAAATCTAGTATGTATTAAAAGCTGTGTTTTTTTAAACGTCGCTATTAAATTGGCGCCAATGGATTCCTTCTCTGCCGTAGTCGCTTTAAAGGTTTCCATGGAAACTGATTCTTCTCCCATTTGATCCACCAATCCATTGGCGCCGTAGTGAATCTATAGTTTACAGCAAACTATTCATCTTCAACGTACTGATCAAAAAACGGAATCATTGCTATTAAATTTGATCTTTAAATCCACCGTACAAGATTTCTCTTCAGTGCCGTTTTAGCTCTTCAGAGGCGGTGGTAGTTCACTATAAAAAAAAGTTAGCATCCCTACAATCTACAGCATCCTATCGATCTATAAGAACAAAGCAAACTCCTTATTTTCTGAAAATGGCTAATGTTCGCATTTTCCTTTCCGAGTTGAAATCCAGTAGATGTTATCTTCCACAGCGTTTCTGGGAGGCAAGGAACATGAGGCGAGATGATGAACTGATGCTCCTGCTTGATACGAATGTGAGTTCCGTTTTAGAATTCCGATTGTATCTAAGATGATTTCCCCCAGATTATAAGATTTCTCACTATGCGTTTATGTTCTGTTTATTGATTGTGCCATTTCCGATTTACTTTCAGGCAAATCTAATGCAAGCCATTGTTGCTGCTAGCTTTTGGTCCCCATCTCACGGCAGGCTCGATGTATCCATAACCGGTTTTGATGTGGCTTGGTGTGTAATCCAAAATCCAGACTGTCGGACTCCCCTTTGTTAATTCTGTTAATGTAAGATAAGCGAGCTACACAAACTTGAACACACAGTAACACATGGATAAATCTTTCCAAGAAATACGATTATATTGATTCTTTTAAAAGTACAAACGAGTTCTTTCTAAAAGAAATATTTCAATCAAGCTCAAGATAAACATTGACTTGTTGACTAGCCTTGCTATGTTCACATGCCCAACCTAACCTCTGAACAACTTACGCTCTTAACCCCTAGATGCTTTGTCTTTCCTTCTCCGGACTTACAAAACATCTCTTGCTAAAAGCTCTCTCTGTGTGTTAACCTAAACACATAGTCTAGACCTCTTTATATATTGTAGAGGCAACCCTAGACCTATCAAACTACCTATCGGAAACTTTCCATTTTTCTTGCTTCAGCGAATAAGCCAATCTTCCTCTTTTCTCTTCGGTCGATTGCTTCTTCTTCAAGTCTTCCTTAAGTGTGACTTCTTTATTGCTTCTTCTTCAAACCTTCCTTAAGTTCATTCTTCTTGACACGTACAACTCATATCTTCAAGTGTCACCTGTCGTAGTTCATGTCGCACTTCATGAACTACTTTGCTCTGCTACAGCATCGTCTTGATCATACACCTTCAAATTCGTTTCAGTTAATTCGAGGTAGCATATTTTTATGAAGCGCGTATTAGTGGTGGTAATAAGCGTACCACATGAGCTAGCATCTTAGAGGTTGTGTAACTCAGTGTTACAGGATATCTCAGATATCTGGTTATCTCTTTATCTTTTAAATTTCAAATTAAATACCCGGTATGTGTAAACCGGTTTCTGGTCGCTTGTGTGACCATTTGACCGTTGTGAGGTCACGTTATAAGTACTCTTTTGGGTTGTTACAACAAAAATAATCAGAAAAAACATCTTCAATCTTTATCTCTTTCTCTCTGTGCGTCATCCATTATTCCCATATTAGATCTCTGTGCTTCGAGGTGGTCCTTCTTCCTTTGTACCATCTTCTAGTCATTGATTCTTCTTCATTTAAGGACCACGGTGGTTCTCTAGTGAAGATTATCTATCTAACCCACTATTATTGCTTCATTTTGGTATCAGAGCGTGACGATCCTCAAGGACGATGGTTGAGACTCGCCAGCAAGAACGATCGGTAGCGGAGCAGCTCGAGGAGATGCGTCTGGCCCAGGCCCGACAGTCTGACGAACTCAAAACCTGCTCCAACTCGTGGGATGCTCGTTTCACCAAACTCGAAACCACGATCTTCACATATTTCTCCCAAACGACGGCTCCGGGTAAACAACCCATGGACGGCTCCTATTCATCACCGACCGCCGATCCACACTCCGGTGACTCAAACCGACCCCCAGACCCTCCAGATCCGGCAAATCTATACCGTCACCACCCAGATCTGAACCCCTACGGTCAAGAGCGTCCTCCTGGTTTCACCTCACGACTCTCTAAGATCAATTTTCCCCTCTTCAACGGATCTGAGCTTCGCGACTGGATCTATCAGTGTGATCTCTTTTTCGGAATGGATAACACTCCTCCTAAGCTGCGTGTTCGCCTCGCTGCGATGCATCTCCGAGGCAAAGCACTTCAGTGGCACTACAACTTCATGAACGAAAGGTTTGGGATTTTCCCCTCTTGGACTGATTACATCGTTGCAATCTCGAGCCGCTTTAACAAACTGTTCGATGATCCGCTCTCTGAGCTGGTGGCGTTGAAGCAAAGCAACGACTCTGTTGAGACGTTTCTGGATAAATTTGAAAACGCTAAAACCAGAATCGTGCTTCCAGAGGCTCATGCTCTCAGCATCTTCTTTACGAACCTAAACCAACACCTTGCGCTCCATGTTCGTCAGTTTGAACCCACAACTATCGCAGCAGCTGCAAAGATTGCGAAACTCCATGAATCCGCTTTAGCCCAGACCCCACAAAAACCACAAAGAGCCCCCTTCAATCCTAACCAAAAAAAGAACCCCTCCCCACCCTATAAACCCAAAGAAACCTCACCCATTTTACCCACCTCTGACCCCAAAAACCCCACCACCAAACCCAACTTCATCCCTCGTTCCAATACCGATACCCAACCAGAGAAGTTCACCTATCAAGAAATGCAGGACCGCCGTGCTCAGGGTCTCTGTATGTTCTGTGATGAACCTTTCACACCCGGCCACCAGTTGAAACACAAACGATCCCAAATCTATGTCATGGAGGGTGACAATGAAACCTCTGATGATGAGGAACAACCACAAGCAACAGTGATTACCGTCGATTATATCAACACCACCACCCCCACCATATCAGTGAATGCTCTCAGCGGATCCTCTAGCTTCAACTGTATGCGTGTGGTTGGTCAATACGATAAAAGGAAGCTCCACATACTTATTGACCCGGGGAGTACTCACAACTTCCTCGACATCAAAGTAGCCAACGACCTTGGTTGCAAACTGGAACCCCTGAAACCTATGACGGTCGCTGCTGCTAATGGATTCAACCTCACAACAAAGTTCAAATGCAGTGCGTTTTCTTGGAAGGTTCAAGGTTACTCCTTTACCACTGAGATTCGCACCATTCCCCTTAATTACGGTGAGCTAGTCCTTGGAGTCCAATGGCTGTGTACTCTAGGACCCATTCTTTGGGACTTCTTAAACCTCCGTATGGAGTTTAACTTCCAAGGAATCAAACACGTCCTACGCGGTGTCTCTAAATCTGGTTACAAGGTGATTAACGGAGGCAGCTTCAACAAACTACTCCTCCAACAACCTCAAATCGCCCTTCTTTGTATCAGAGAATTAGAACACCCCGCAGAGAGTGACCAACTCAGCGACGACGCCTCCCTATCTTTCATTGCAGCTGAGACCACTGACCTCTCTCAAGACCCTGCTCTGCAACAACTCCTCATGTCCTTTGCAGACATATTTGAAGAACCAGTGGGCTTACCTCCTTTTAGGGAAGGCTTTGATCAACGCATTCCACTGGAGACTGGAGCAAACCCAATCAACCTCCGCCCTTACCGTTACTCTACCCTCCAGAAGGATGCTATCGACGGAGTGATCAAAGACATGCTAGCTCAGGGTACCATTCAATGTAGCTCCAGCCCCTACGCGTCACCTATTAACTTAGTCAAGAAGAAAGACGGTACGTGGCGTCTATGTGTGGATTATCGCAGCTTGAATAAGAAAACGATAAAAGACAAGTATCCTATCCCACTTCTCGAAGATCTCCTCGATGAATTGAGTGGTGCTCGCTTCTTTTCCAAGCTGGACCTCCGCGCTGGTTTCCATGCACCAACTTCGTATGTCTCCTGATGATGTCTTTAAAACCGCTTTCAAGACTCACTCAAGTCACTACGAGTACCTCGTCATGCCATTCGGACTCTCGAATGCTCCTTGTACATTTCAAGGATTGATGAACCACGTTTTTCAGGAGATCTCTCGCAAGTTTCTTCTGGTATTTTTCAACGATATCCTCGTCTATAGCTCCAGTTGGGAAGAACACTTGCAACACCTCCATGAAGTCTTTGCTATCCTCCGCCATCAACAGCTGTACCTCAAATCCTCTAAATGAATTTTTGGAGCCACCTCTATCGAGTACTTGGGTCACATTATCTCAGCTGCTGGTGTCAGTACGGGTCCTAAGAAGATAGCAGCCATCTGTAACTGGCCTACTCCTCTCTCTCAGAAACAACTCTGCAGTTTTCTGGGTCTGGCCAATTACTACAGGCGCTTTGTTATGGCCTACAGCATCATCTCACGGCTGTTGACTATTTTTCTTAAGAAAGATGGTTTCGAATGGAACATTGATGCTACTGAAGCCTTCACGAACCTCAAAACTGCTCTATCTTCTGCGCCTGTGTTAGCTCTCCCTGACTTCAACAAGACTTTTGTGGTTGAAACTGATGCATCCAACACCGGCATTGGAGCTGTTTTGATGCAGGATGATCACCCCATCTGCTACATCAGTCGTGCTTTAGGCCCTCGCCATTAATCCCTCTCAGTTTATGAAAAGAAACTCATGGCAGTGGTTCACGCGGTCCATACTTGGAATGCCTACTTGGCTCACAAGAAGTTCATCATCCGCACAGACCAGAGGAGCCTCAAATATATGGTCGAGCAAAAGGCTACTACTCCTTTCCAGCACATGTGGCTCTCTAAACTCATGGGTTACGATTTTGAGATCCACTACAAACAAGGCAAAGACAACGTCGCCGCTGATGCTCTATCTCGTGTCTCAGGCTCTCAGTTACTCAGCATCACCCTGTCTCAAGCTCATCAGGGTTTCTACGACTCTCTGCAGCTCCTGTGGCAAAGTGATCCTCACCTCAAGAAGATAATTAACGACCTAACTACAAACCCTCAGTCACACCCCTCCTTCTCCTTTGCGAATGGCGAACTACGACGCAAGGGAAAGCTTGTGGTGGGTAATGATGTAGACGTCAAGACCCATATTCTAAAGTGGCTCCATGATTCAGCCATCGGCGGTCACTCAGGCCGGGATGCTACTCTTCACAGAGTTAAATCTCTCTTCTTCTGGCCGAAAATGAGTCTTGAGGTTATGAACTACGTCAGGAACTGCGCTGTTTGTCAAACCAACAAATATGAGACTGTCGCGAAACCCGGCTTGCTTCAACCCCTCCCTGTTCCAAATGGTGTTTGGGAATCTATCAGTATGGACTTCATCAAAGGCTTACCCCCATCATCTGGTAAACACTGCATCCTGGTTGTCATTGATCGTTTGAGCAAGAATGCACACTTCCTCCCCCTCTCACACCCTTACACAGCGATTGAGGTTGCTCAAGTCTACCTTGATAATGTGTTTAAGCTACACGGGTTGCCTCTGAATGTGATCAGCGACAGGGATCCTACCAGGAACATTCCATCTCGCCAACCACAAAAGAGGACATTGACCTTCCAGAAACATCTCGATGCAAGTCACCAGGTCTTCCACGAGTTGCTTTGCACACAGTTTTACAAAGAAATATTCCGTCTTAGTCTCTCACCAGGGATGTCTATAGTGTAGGTTCTAATTTTTCTAATTCTTTCCGTTTTTTATTTGTAAATAACTTATTTTATAAGTTAGTTCAAAGTTTCTCATATCACTACTTATTTTCTCAGTTTTTTTTTAAATCAACATTTATTTGTTCCCAAGGGTTCCTTTTTTCATTTTTACTTATGACGAAAAAAGTTTAATTGTAACTAATTTTAGATGCAATCGATCCTCCTAAAATTTTTGAATACATCTTCAGCTGCGGTCTCTTCGATTATGTGGAAGAAAGCATTGGTTAGTTTATGTATATACAAACGTTAATAGTAGCTACACCTCCACTGTTTCCTAATAAGTCATTTAGTTTATTTTTCTGCAATTACTTATGTTCCAGATTTAGGTTCTAATACTATCTAAAGTAAGGTATGCTTTTCAAGAAATATATGACTTTCGCTTTGTGAACTATACAACTTTCGTTGGTCTTACTCACCCTCATTTCAATATCATATTTCTTCCTTGCAAACTATTAAACAGGTTAATATGAATCGTAGTTCAGGTCTCAGGCATAAAATCAGAGTGTAATGTGTTCATGATATGGAGAGAAGATTAATCTCCTTCAGAGATTGATTGGAACTCCATTGATTTTATCTTTGATTTCTTATTCTATTATTATTCAGACTATGATTTGTGTTTTTTCTATCATGTCTGAGTAGTTCATCTTGTTAGATTTAGGAATTTCATGAGCTTAATGTCAAACCAATAATCAATTAAAATTGCTAGGTTATCTATATAACTTCTACACCAGGGTGATTTGTAATACTAGGATCTGAAATAATTTTATTCACATGAAAGTGTGACTGATTGTTTGAACCTTCATGAAAACATGAAGGCAGCTACATACCTCTACTGAAATACCATGAAGGCAGAAAGGACCAGTAGAGGTACGTAGCTTCCTTCATGGTATTTCAGAACAGACCATGAAAACAGCTACATACCTCTACTGATCATAATTAACCTCACACAACAAAGCATACACACACGTTAAATAAAGTGCAACCTTGCCATTAACTCCCTTTAAGATTTACAGATTTCCTTGCAGTTTTGCCTACCGTAACTTGCTCCAATAGATTTGAGCATCAACACTTTTGTCGAGTCAATACACTTTCATAGAGAGAATAAAATAAGTGTTTTTTTAAACAACAAAACATAAGTTGTTAGTGTCTTGATTTCTTTAGACCTCTTAAAACAGATTTTGAAGTCGACAAAAAAAAAAAGAAAAAAAAAAAAAAAAAAAAAAAAAAGATTTTGACTTTGCTCCAGTACTGAGCTCCACTAACAAAATACCAAAACTGTATAGATCAACCGTCAAATACCTTGGCCTGACATTTAACATCCAGCTTTTTGTTTGAAAATTTGATATAAAATATAACAAATATAAATTTCATATACTAATAAATATTTAAATTATTAATATCTTCAAAGTTTGAAAACTATTTAAGAAAGATAATGTCGGTTAGTAAATATTGTTGAATCTAAGTTATAGTAAAATATACTTTGTTGCTAAAAAAAAGTAAAATATACTTTAACAAATTATATATCAAATAAAGGTATTTTTATAAAGATAAAATTATAATAAATAAAACAGAAATTATGTCTAATAATAAAAAATTAAAGTTTATATCAAAATATATATTAAATTATATATATATATATATATATATATATATAAATGATAAATCATATTCTTAAAAATAATTAATAAAATTTATTTAGAAAGTTTTAGTTGTTTATTTAGATAATGTGATTTGCATATAAAAGAATCAGTAATGTATACTCCCAACGTTTCAAAAATATGCATGTTTTAGATTAAAAAATGTTTCAAAAAGATATATTTTTTATATTTTGTCAACTAATAGTGAAATTTTGTCAACTAATAATAAAAAAATTATGAAGTTAGAAAATATTAGTTGCATAAGTTTCATTGGTTTAAAAATGTAGGAAATGAAAAATTACAAAAAAATATGCCTTTATCACTAAGTTTAAATATGTTTTATTATAAAGTTTGAAAATTCTAAAATATGTATTATTTTGAAACGGAATTAGTATTTTTTGTCACACTAATTTGAATATTTATTTTTCAAATTACCTAAATACGCAATTACAAATATAAACAAATAAAAATATCACTAAATTCAATAAACAAATACAAGGACATAGTCAAATACATCACACGTAAACATATTCCGCACGTAGCGCAGACTGATCCTAGTTATATATATATATATATATATATATATATATAATCATATCTAATTTTAAATTCATTGAATATTCTCAAATCTAGGTTTTAAATTAATTTTATAATTATTTGATTTATTTTTTATTTATGTAAATGACAGTTCAATAAATTTTCACGTGTATCAATTTTTTACTAATTTTTCTTTTGTGGTTTTTAACTTAATTTATACTATTTTGAACACGCTACAACCATATATACTATGATTTTTTACTTGAATTGCATTGATTGAATTTTCCATTCTGTTCAAAATAATAAATCTAAATAGTGTTTTCAAATTTTAGAAATGAATTAAAAATTATTTAAGAAAAATAAAATACAAATATATTTTTGTAAAAATTGATGACCACTACAATTACATGAATTTATATAGATAAAATTATTGAGAACTGAAAAATAAATGAGTTCAAATGGTCGAAATGTAAATGTATTCGCTAAAAATTAGAGAGATTTAAATAAGATGGATATATCATTTTATCAGTTTTAGCAAAGCATTTTAGCAAAGCATTTGATAATTTTTTATAAAATTTTATAAAATATAATATTCCGCGCTTTTAAAGCGCGAATCAAAATCTAGTAAACATATACTACAAGAAGTTGGTATTAGATTAAAAATATTTCCATTATTTTATTTTTTTTCTTATTACGAAATCTTAAATTTTTGTTTGTCCATTTAGGAGAGAAAACAGATTAAGAATATTCACATTATTTTGTTTTTCTCTTACTCTTAGTACTTATCCAGAAGAAATATTTTTTGAAAAAAAAATTAATTGCAAAACAAAACGAAAGGAGAGAATACAGGTTAAGCTATTGAGTATTACGTAAACTATGGAGGTATCTAAACACATATACAATTGGCATAAATTTTATTTGTTGGACTCAAAACAAACTTATGTATTACAATCAAAATGGAAAGCAAATAAATTATGTATTAAATAGGGAGAATTTGTCAAATGACTATATTCTCAACAAACATTAAGAATATAGCACCTATGATGAAAAAAATAGATTTCCCAACTTTTTCTTCTTATTCTTCCGGTTCTATCCCTTTTGTCATCGGTAGTAGAAAAATTATATGTACAAATTACGTGTATGAAGCAGCATCTACAGAAATTGCAAAATTTCAGGTCATGGTTATTAAACAATGGTTATTATCGCAGCGGTGGTGGCTATAGATCTGGTGTGAGCTTGGTGATTGTGATTGTAGTATTTACGGTGGTGGTGATTTCAAAGGAAGTGGTGGTTGTGAATATGGAAGAAACGATGATCTTTTCAAGCAGTGATTATTGGGTTATACGGTGGTGGTTGACGGGATACAGTTACAGAAGAAATAATAATGGTTGTAGAAGAAGAAGTTGACAAACAATATAAATGGAATGGATCTAACTAAATTGCATAGTTCATATTACTAAAAGTAACAAATAGTGGAAGAGTTGATGATAAATATAAAGGAGGCAATGGTGATTAAGAGGAAGAGTCGAAGAGGCGGTGGTTAATAGAAAGGAATCGACGGTAAATACGAAAAAGGTAGGAAAGATATAATTATGCAAGAGTAATTGTGGTTAAGGAGAAATCAACGGTGGTTGGTAAAAAGGAAGAAGAAAAAAAAAGAAGGAAGAAGAAAATGTTAGATCTTTATTATTAACCGGTAAAACAAGGATACTATAGGTAATATTGTAAAAATAATGGAAACACTTTATTTTTTAGTTAGATTTTAAATTATGGTTTTTTACTGCGCTACTGAACCCAATTTCTCTATTTTATAAAACGCTTATTCAGTGATATTTGTACGCCTCGAGATAACTTATGCCTTCCAAGTAATGTTTCACCAAGTTCGTGATAGCATGAAGAAGAGGATCACACTACCAAAGAGGAGCGATCCAGGGAAGTTCACAGTACCATGTTCCATTAGAGGCATTGAATTCTCTCGTGCCTTATGTGATACAGGATCAGGAGTCAGCATCATACCTAAGATCATGGCAGATCACCTACGTCTGAAGATAGAGCCTACTGATGAGACATTCATCTTTGTGGATTGTTCTCAGCAGAACTCTGGAGGCATAATTCGAAATCTTGAGGTACAGATTGGAGATGCCATCATCCCTACAGACTTCCACGTCCTGGATGTCAGGCTTAACTTCAAGACATCACTATTACTTGGAAGAGCTTTCCTAGCCACCGTCGGAGCCGTTTGTGACCTAAAGTTCAACAAGCTCTGCCTAACCCTAATAAGTCCTACCACCCTCTATGATCCCGTCCAAGTCATCAAGCTACCAGCTAAGGAGACCACACAAGTCGTAGCAACTTGTTTCTGTTCCCATGAGTACGATTCCATGGCTGAATACGAAACCAATCTGGTTACATCGACCGATGAGAGCAACATCCCATCGCCCGATACCAATAACAATACATCGACCGACGTAGCTAACACCACATCGATCGATATACAGCCCTTTTGGAGAAGCAGAGCTGAAACCCTAGCATCAACACCCGATTTTGAGCCAGCTACATCAGAGGAGGAATACGATGAAGATTACGAGGAAGAACGAGCTACAGAGTACCGATTCATCCGTGAAGAAGAAGATGGATACCCTTCCCACACCTTCAGATTCAACGCATCGAGCGATGTAAACAAACTCGCATCGACCGATATGCAACAAAGACGATCGCTCAAACGACCCTATGAACCATCAAGCGATCCTATCGACTTTATATCCATATACACACCATCTAAGGATATAAGAGACGGAGACTACTCAATTGGAAGTTGGGCAAGCGACTACAATGAGAGTTTTGCAGTAGAAGCAGTGCCACTACAATATGCATTTCCACCTGAGGAAGCTCCATCGACCGATACGTTACAACAACAATCGATCGATATCCGTCAGCCAACATCGACCGATGCACCTGTTAAAGCATCGCCCGATACGACCACTACACCATCCGAGGTACAGACAAATAATATTGATTTTGGTTATCTAACTCCGGATGAGTTTGGTATTTTCAGAGATCCAGAAGGCAATGCACGAGCAATAGATGGGAGAATCATCCCAATAACAAGGAAGGACATAGGAGACATCCTTCAAACAGCCAACGGATCCACACACCTCTTCAAACAACTACCTCACACCTCTGTCAATCAGCAGCATCAGCACATCAGTACAACAACAGAATCCAATCAAGACGGAGCTACAGCTGATCATGAAAACACGGAGGATTCAGAATTTCAGCACATATCGATCGATAAACACAACCGTATATCGTTCGATATGCACCGAGAAATGGGGAAACGAGCTTTCAAAGATGGAATTCGATGCTTCTTGTGGGAGAAGAAGGACGAATTTGGAGTTTTCAGAGACGAATCTGGGTTCGCTAGAGGAGTCAACGGAGACATCATCCATGTTTCCAAGGAAGCAATTGAGGAGTTACTTAACAGAGCATCATTGTTTGATTGGTCTTGTTTTTGTTTGCCTATACATGCAGATCACTTTAACAGAGCAGAACCTAAAGAGAAGCTCTACACGGAAGCTGAAGTCCAACGAATGATCTATGAGGCCAAGAGTCCTTACATCTGGCAAACCTTTACCTATCCACATGAAATGGAGAGAGCACGATCAGAACTCCAATCTGAAATCAACTGGATTCAGAGCGCTTATAATCTTCAACAACAAAAGAAAGACGCCCTTGAAGAAGAAGTATACGTTTTCCGTTCATAGTTGAAAACCGACGTGCCACCATCGACCGATACCGGACAGATAGCATCGACCGATCCTCTTCCTCCGCCATCGATCGATGCAAACCAACGTACATCGACCGATAGACGTTTGCAGAACACCTACAGCAAAGAGGAAATCACTAATCTCATCCGCAGCATCTATCAGGACATCAAACGAGAAGAGGCAACCACCACCAAAGATCTAGAAGACAAATATCAGCAGCTCAGCAACAACTTCACCTCATTCAAGGAACGCACATCAACAATGGCAGATACCATGGATCACATCATCAAGGCTCTACACCACACACATCAAACGATGAAATCCTTCTACACCAGCAAGAAGAAAATAACTGATGAGATGATCCCAACAATGGAAGATCGACTGCACGAGGTTGAAGATACGTTGAGAGCATTCTGCGAGAATTACAGACGCGAAACATCGACCGATATGACATATCGTCCATCGCCCGATATGAACTCCAGCGAGTTTTGCACAAGAGCTGATATGGAGGAGACAGTTCAAGATCTCTTCACCATAGTTCAAGAAGTTGGAGATTCTACCTACCACAGCTTTGAGCAACTATGGTTTCCAGTGCAAAGCGACGTCAAGAGCATGGAGTACACCATAGAAAACATCCAGAAGGAGATCAAGACCATCTCAAGACAACTCGCGGATAGACCAGCACCATTAGCATCGACCGATATACCAGCCAGGCCATCGACCGACAGACCTACACCAGTGTCGATCGATATTGACTACCCGAGATCGATCGATAGGCTCATGGTACGAAGGAGAACGTTTGAGAGGCTCAATGACATACAAGAAGAACTCGGTGATCTATCCCAACACACCTATCCAACATTCAGAAACCACCAGTTCCACATTGAAAGCAATGCAGAAGATATACAACGTCTGCGCACCGAGGTTATTGAATTAAGGGAGAAACTAACCAGAGGAGATAAAGCCACAAGAAGCTTCTTCACCACTTGGTTTGGAGAAAAACATGGAGAGAACACGGATGAGGCTTGCTTCTCAGCAAGTGTCATGAATTCACCTCACTAGCCTCATTACTACCATAGTCAAGCTAAAAGACTATAATAAAGCGCTGAGTGGGAGGCAACCCACTATTAGGTATTTTCTTACTTAGTTAAATCTGATTTATGTTTTTATTTTTCGTTTTTCGTTTTTTGTTTTTAAGTTTATCAGATTCTAGACGATTACCATTCACATCGACCGATACGATCCTGTCGACATCGCTCGACATATTCATATCCTTATCGATCGACATAGACGACTCACTATCGCTCAATACGTAACCACGGTCAGGTATATCGTTCTAATTTTCGATATCAGTACATTCCTTATGATTTATTTATGCCCTAATCCGACTATTATACACTGAGGACAGTGTATGATTTAAGTCTGGGGGGAGATTACTGATGCTACCCTACCTTTTTGATTTCACCAAAATGTTTTCAAAATTGGTTTTATTGAGTCAAGAAAGGGACTAGGATATTTTTCAAAAATTTTTCTTTTTATCTAACCACTCTTTAGCACCATTCTTAGATTTGTTGATTACAGAAAGTAGTAAAGATGCTAAAGTGGATCAACTGTCACCTACGACAATACTTCTCATGATTGTTTGGAAGAACCAAAGCTGATCTCCAACCTAACCTGACAATCTATTGCTTGTCTTGGGGCTTGGTATACAAGGAATCGGAATCCTCCTGCAAGTCTGGAAGGTAATAGTCTGTGTGCTTCTGATTCCCTTCCCTCTCTCTCTTCAGCATCCTAAGGAAAGAGAGAAATTAATTGTATAAAGATGTGATATGATATCTTGAGAAGTAGAGGGGTAGGAGTGATTCCTGCGACCCCATTATTCTACTTTAAAAGATTGATCAAAGCGAGGGGTAGGAGTGATTCCTGCGACCCCATTATTCGCTTATTCAAAAGTATGTGTTACTAAGTCAATGAGATAACGCAAAGATAGCCTTTGTGGCAATCAGTGTTCATCAAAATTTGAAACTATGAGGATTCAGAGAAGAGAGATAAAAAGGGGGAAGAAAGGGATCAGAGAAGACTTGCCTGTGTATTCAGAAACTTGCTTGAGTTGAATCCATGTGTTTCTTGATCGATATCCCCAAGGTAAAGCCTGCACTTTATTTTTATGCACAAATGAGATCAGTAGAGGGGATAGACAGACAGGATTGTTAAGATATTTGGTTAGGAGATTTAGTTGCTAAGCTAGGATGTGGCATAGTGTACTCATGTGATTAATAGGCATAAGATGTGGCTTGCAACAAAGTAGAGGGGATGATCCTAAGTTAAGATTTAAATTGAGTCCCTGCTATTTTCAAACTTCTTTCTAAGACTACATGTGTGTTTGCTTGAGGACAAGCAAAAGGTTAAGTCTGGGGGAGTTGATATACCATGATTTTGACCCACTTTTACTCATGGTATTTATATGATTCTACTATATATATCTATGTTTTGGAGTCTTTTAGGTATGTTTTCAGGTTCAAGGGCATTTTGGAGTAAAGTGGCGTTTTAGGTGCCATTTGGAGCTTAAAGGAGAGTTTTCCCGAGATGACTTGAAGATCAGACATCGAGGTCAATATCCAAAGTTACATATCGATCGATACACATCTTGTGTAATCGATCGATGACGCATTTGAAGAAATGACGACGAGATACTCCATCGATCGATGTACACTTAGTACCATCGATCGATATCGAGCGTGCAGAAGAAAGAAGAATATTCTCAATCGACTTGAAGCCCAAGATGTCTCAATATTACTATAATGCCCCTGACGAGTTTTTAACCTAATTGTACTCAATATTTATACCTTTGCCTATGTGTTTTGGCAAAGTAAGCTTTAACAACATATCATTGTTTTAGTACTTCTACTTATCAATAAAGCATTCTTTTCATCTTAATTCTGTTCTCATCTAAGGTTATAGGATTCTAGGTTTAGAAGAAAGATACAAAGAGATTTGTTATCACGAGGAACTTGATTGTTCGGTCTTCTAAATGAATCTCTATTATTACCTAGATGCTATGAATCTCTCAGTCATGTCTGAGTAGATTCCCTTGTTAGATTTAGGGTTCAAATAGTTATGAGGGATTAGCCCCAACTATGGACTGTTGAGTTGTATACTCATTATCATGATGAACCCTAATGCTTATTCTAGAATAGCTAACTAGAATATGATCTTGGAATTGATTTAATCCATAAATCAATCTCCTGACATCATCTTGAATAAACTAAGATCCTCTAGGGATAAGCGAGAGCCGGTCTATGATCTTGGTGAACATATATTCGATTCGATCTAGAGCTATATCGACCGATACTCCAATAGAGTAATCGATCGACGACAAACATATCGATCGATACAAGCTATCAAACATCGATCGATATTGTCGGCAGACAGATCAATAGACGAGACTAGTAACGATAGTTATTAGCCAACTCTAAAGAATCGAAGTTCTTTAGTATATGCAAGCAACTCATTAAAACATCCATAGCATTATAATCCTGCACTAACTGAATAGTAACCTTGAATCTAACTAATTCTCTTATTGATTACAAACCTCAAAACACTCTCTTGAGCAACTAATCATTGCTCACAACTTGCAATTTACATTTAAACCATTTCAACCTAGCTTAGTCATTAAGGATTAAACATCTTTTGTGTTCCTTCGCTCCCCGTGAAATCGATCCCTAAGTACTACATCTGAACCTCTTATTTGAGAGAGTAATTCACTCCTAGGGTAATTTGAGTGAGATCACAGCCATTTGAGAGGAGGAGAGAGAATGTGTAAAATTTTATTTATATATGGAGACACAAAATTCAATTAGGTTAAATATTTTCGTTCAGACGACTTTGGACGACTTAATTGTAAGTCGTCCAGAAGACTTTAATATATTTAGCGGGAAACTAAAATATTTTTAGCGGGAAACTAAAATAGAAGACTTCCTAGACGACTTATACAAGTAAGTCGTCTAGGAAGTCGTCTGGTTTAAAATATTTAAACGGAAAAAAGAAAGTCGTCTAAAGTCATCTAAAGTCATCCAACTTTAACAATTCAACAGACGACTTAATTTTAAGTCGTCTAGACTCTAAACACAATCTCTAAACTAATTTAACTAACTACACACTTCAAAAAATCAAATTAAACTTAAAAAATGTTTACTATACACTGAAACAAGCACGAATAGGTAAAAATTTACATTTTCAAAAAATCATTCAAGCTTTTCAAAATCTAACCCTAACAAAACATACAATACTACTACATATGTTCTCAAACCCTAAAACCAAAGAATATCATGATTAACCACTTTCACTCATCTATGTTAAAAACTATTCAAAGTTATTATTTTTTTAATTTACATCACTTACAAATGTTTATAGTTACATGATTTTAATTTTTCGCTACTCAAAATATTTTTTATTTTTTTTTTAAATTATTTTTAAGATCAACAATTCCAGACGACTTCTATGGAAGTCGTCTGGGCGACTTCCAGAATCTCAGACGATCCAGATGACTTAATAGGGCTATATTCGTAAAAATGGTAGCGATTTTTTTGTTCGGTCACAAGGAGCTAGCTGTAATTTCACATAGGCTTGAGGTTAGTTTTCTATTTGATTCAAGTTGGGGTTTGGTTTTGTGGTTAGTATCAAGTTTTGAGTCATAAGTTGTAAAAACCCCTTTGATGACAAAGAAATGTATATTTCATGGAGAAAACATTCATTATTTATTTTAATTTTTACTTTTAATTAACATTGTAAAACAGAAGAAAAAAAGAAACAAATTTATTTTCTCAAAAGGGTTAAAACCCAACAACTGCTCTCCGAACCAAGCTAGAACCTTGGGTTGTCATATGCGTCTGAACTCCATCTTGCCGTATGTTCGACAGTATAAATATCACCATATACTAGACACTTACCAATGAGTGATATTTTCCGCATATTCCTCATATTCACAGTTGAGGAGTTATTTCTATGGCTCATTTTTTTTCTTTGAATAAAATGTTAAATTTGATTCAAAAGAAAATATACTTGGTTACAGCAAGAGCTACTATGTTTATGACTTGGTTTCTAACATTATAAAGAAAATTTTAAATAACTCTTGAGAAAAGTTTCCTACCTTCCCACAGCTACAATCCAGCTCTGATAAGCTTTCTCCATCCTTTTGTCCAGTTTCAGAGTCATGGTTATGTTCTTCACTTGTCTGTCAATTAAACGGAATAGTGATTCCGGTGATCGCCTATTTTCTCCATGCTTCCTAGCATTTCGTTCCCTCCATATTATGTAAACAGCAGCCTGAAACTCATTATTAGTGTGGTTTATTAGTATATTACTATTCAGTATTATGAAACTCCTCCAAAGTAGAGAGAGCAAAAGAAGACAAAGTAGTTAGTATATATGTGACCGTTTCACAGTCTAAGTTTAGTTGGTTAACAAGAGAAATCTTAACCATGACAAGAGAATTTAGATTTGGACACTAGAGATTTTATGGAATCATCGATTTGAATTTAAATCTGCTGATTTTAATTTTAGTTGGATTTTGATAGGTTTTGTATAACTTTATACATTTTTAAATAAAAATCCAGAAATCTGAAACGAAGATGTGGAAATATATTAAGAACTTAAGTGTATTTTACAAAATAAAATAGAAGACTTGCTTAGAATGACTCTAATCATTCTACTAATTACTAGACTAACTCGTATAATTTTGTAACTACTAATTATAAATGGAAAAAAGGAAAACACCCAAGATCCCAACATGCCTTGATGATCCTTTTCATCGCAAATAAAAAATGTTTTGTTGAGACAAATCAATAATATCTTCCTCCAATTTGAAAAACGAAAAGATAAACAAAGAATATCACGAAATAGGAATGAAAAAGTGATTTTTTTTAAGAAAGCACAACGAGAGCAATACCGTAGGAACAAAAGGCTGTGGCTTAACTAATCCATGACAACTTCACACCCCTTAGAGCTTCTTGGAATAGATTTGATTTGGTTGATGATGGTACAGAAACTCTGCCTTAGAGTCAGTTTTCTTAGAGCCGCAGCATTCTCTATGAAGTATTTTGCTAATTTCATCTTACTTGATGTTCCTCTGGGTGGTCTCTCTTCCTTTCTCATGTCTACACCGTCAAGTGTCTTCAGTTGAACAAACTCAAGAGATGAATGGAAACACTGTGGAACTAATGAAAGATCAACAATCTCCTTCTCTGGAAGAAGTTCAAATTCCTGGAAAAAATACAACTCGAGGAGGAGGTTGAGTTAGACTAATAAATCTCAGTTTGTTTACGTGAGAACATGAGTTAATGAGACGCACCAGAACTACAGAGCGTAGATTTGGGCAACTCTCAAGGAGGGTTGGCAACATGTCCCACTTAGTGTCTTGGAAGAAAGCATCCAAGGAAGACAAGTTAGAGAACTTAGGTAGTTGTTCCATTTCACAGTAATCACGAATAACCTATATGCACCGACGAAACGAAAGAGACATGAGTTCACTGAGAAATGTTAAAAAATTGTACAAGTGTATGATATTGAATCAACCATGTATACATACATTTAAAGTGTCAGCAGAAATGATCATGTCGTTGACTGTAGATAACCCGGTTAGAAATTTACGGATCATGTTTATCTTGGAAGAATCATCTGGCTCCAATGGTTCATCATATTCCACATTAAAGATAACATCAATGTTTACCTTTACAGACGGACCAATACTGTGTATTATGAAGTTGTCAGATCGGTGATCACTAAGAACCATACACTCAAGTCTGGGAGCATCAACTGCAACAACATGACCTTCACTCTCGTCACGTTCACAGTCTATTTTGAATCTCTTTAGTGACTGTGAATGCACGCGCACAGCTTCCAGAGAATCATTGGGATCGCGAGATATGGTTAGTGTGAGAGACAAGGTTTCACTTTTTAGATTTAGGTTAGGCTAAGAGATAATGAATCGTGGGCTGAATCCCGTAAGTAAGCTTAATGAATGAATACGCTTTTATTGATGATCAATGAATATTACAAAAGGTGTTTTTGATGATTACAAAGAGAATGCTTAATGTCTTTAATCTAATCTGAGAGTTGTTGTATCTATTGAGATCCCTCCCTCTTTTTGATCTTCTCTGTCTTTATATAGTCTAGGTCTCGTCGATAGCTCCTTAACCGACCTCCGAAATACACGGCTTCAGTTACGTACTCGTTCCAGGTTCCTCTTGACCGAGTCTTCGAAGTATCAGCTCCCGTTATAATGTGACCTCTATTATGACGACTTCCAGGTTCAGTCTTTAGTTCAGCTTCCAGCTCTTTATTAATGTGATGGGCTTTACGCGGCCCACTTGACAGCTCACATTTTGCCGGTACCTCACCTGAGGGTCATATTCGGGTCCAACAGTTGCCCCCAGCTTCCGAATAAATTCTTTTGTCTCGGAAGCTAGATTCCAGCTACCGACCTTATCTTTTCGTTTAAGTAATGATTAATCCTTATCTTGTTAGATTCGGTTCAACTCGATCTAACGGCCTTTATTACTTATCGGCAAAATCTACGGTTTAGATGGAGGGGATTTGAAATGACATTTTCCGAATCTCGAGAGGCGATGGGATATAAAGCTGCGAGCATTAACTGCTACGCCTCCCACTTTCTCCACGCCTCCATTCAGTTTCCCAAGGTAACTTCCCTCTCCTCTCGGTTATTTTTACTGTGTTTTTCTTTTTTTTTTTTTATCTTTCTCGTTACTTGTCTCTGCAAATTCTCTCCCAAACCTTGCAATCGATTTTCTCCTTGATCTTCCCCATATCATGAACCCTCCAAAAGAAGGTTCTGGCGAGTCCGGGATGCCTCCCTCTGCCTCTGGGGCTAAACTACTGAAAGTTAAGCAAGAAGTCGGAGCCAAGATGAAGGGGAAAAAGAAAGCCAGAGAGACGGTCGCGACCAGGGTCTCTAAGAGGAAGAAGAAAGATGATTCCGGCGGGTGTAGCCTACACTCGCCATCGTTGCTGGACAGTCAAGACGTGGTCAACCTCATGACTCAAGCTCTTGGCTCGAAGGAGCTTGGCCGCGCCTGTAGCTCCGACGAAACCCCTGAGACTGCTCCGGAGGGGTGGTTCTGTTGTCACGAGAAATTCATCTCCAAGTCTCACTTGAGATTTCCTCTCCCGACCTTACTGCTCGATCTACTAGATCATTACCGACTAGCCCTTCCCCAACTCTGTCCCTCGATCATCCGTGTGATTAACGGCTTCATCACTAGGTCCAAAGAAGAAGGGGTTAGCGTTGGTCTTACCGAGCTCATGAGCCTCTTCTCTTTGAAGGAGAGTGCTTCCAAAGAAGGCGGTTCCGGGACTTACTACCTCTCCAGTCGTCCCAATCACGTGATCTTTAGATTCTCCAGTAGCGATGATGACTGGAGGAAGAAATACTTTTATGTTAAAGTTGATCCTTTGACGGTTCCCGCTGGTCGGAACCTCAGGGTCACTTGGTCTAACCCATCTGGTTAGGAATTCTAGGAGTATCCCTTTTCCTATTTTGTTTATTTACGGTTGGTTAACCTTTTTCGTTTTTTGATTTTTTCTTTTGCAGAGATTGAGGATCCTCCGAAACTTTCTACTAAGCTTACCAGAGCTTTATACCGCAAGCTGCTTCAGACTCCTTGTTCCTGGACTGCTTATACCACATCTCGAATAGGTGCAGCCAGGTTCCCAGACGTCTACAACGCCTCTTTTCAAGATCTCATTCCTGCTGAGAACCTTGAGGGTAAGTTCAGGCTTGAACTCTTTTTTTTATCACTAGTCTTGTCGTTTGTGAAGTTTTCACTCTTATAAGAATTTCCTTTATTCCAGTTTCTGCAGGGGACTCAGTTGTTTCAATTTCAACCGGTGCTAGCGCTTCAGGTACCGAAAAGACTAAGTCAGGCGACATGACTCTCAGGCCATCTTTTCGCTCTAGGGGTAACCCTTCGAAGGCTGCCAGTGTTTCCCGTGGGGGAGATAGGAGCCAAGGAGGATCTTTCCTTAACTCGGTGAAGGACGTTTTGGATGATGGAGTATCCAAACCTGTCGCTGAGGCTGCTCCTGCTGAGGTCACAGCTCAGGATGCCACTCTTCTTCCTGAGGTCCCTGTGCCGGAGGCTGATCATCCGGCTCCCAAGGATACCTGCGAAGTTGAGCCGTCGAGGCACAAGAGGCCTAGGACTGATCAAGGCGGAGCTCCCACTCGATCCTCCTCCTTGTCTTCCAGGGGAGGAACCGTTGGGTGGAGCTTTACCCATTCAAAGCCTGGGTCGATTTTAGATGATTCGTGGGGCTTAGCCGCGATACTGAGGCACCTGAAGAGGGTAGGATGTCCCCTTCCAGCGCTCAAAGACTTGACTAACCGGGAGGAGTATCTCGACATTGCCCATTGTATGGGTCAGGTGCGTGATCTCTACCCGCTCTTTATTTACACTTGTTGAGAATAATACTCATCATTTTTTTGTTGTTGTAGTTGGCCGGGGCCGTTAACAGGGCCCAGTTCGGGTTCGAGAATGCTCTGCGTGATGCCCCCGATGCTGGTGAGCTTGCTGAGGTTACCGAGGTGGTTAAGGCAGCCAAGGCTGATCTCGATCAGGCCCGGGCTCGAATCTCCGAACTTGAAGTTGAAGTGATGAGGCTGGGCTCGAAGGCTGATGCTCAAAAAGGAAAGATTGAGAGCCAAGAGCTCGATATCCAGGTGAAGAGCAGGAGGATTAGTGACCTGGACTCTGCTCGAAGGATAGCTGAGCGCCAAGTTCGTGAGCTCGTTGCCTCATCCCAGGAGAGCCAGAAGAACAAGGAGGCCGAGGTCAAGCTGGCAGTCAGGGAAGGGAAGAAAGAGGTCGCTGAAGCTTATGGCAAGATCCTGGCCTGTGTTCAAGAGAAGTTTGCTAAGAAGAAGGAAGAGGTCAGTGCACTGGTGTACGCTCAGGAGCTCCAAGCCAACGTTGATCTCTTGAAGGACATGTTGAACAACAAGATCCAGAGTGTTGAGGAGGAATACAGCCAACTGGTGGCTTTGTTGCCTGGTGCGACGACCGCGTATGAGAAGGCTCAAGTGTCTGACTTTTCAGTCAGCAAGCTTCCTCTTCCCCAGATCTCGGACAGCTCAGGTACTTTTGAGATTAACATGTTTAATCCGTCCTTTTCTGGGGAATATGGTTCTAATCTGGATTTAATGGCTCCTGACTTAGTTCCGATCGAGGCAGCTCAAGGAGGCAATGCTAACGTGGCTGAAGGAGAGGTTCCAGTGGGTGATGGTGAACCGATCCAAGATGAGAAGGAAGATTAAGAGCTATGGCTCTTTTAAGTTTATATTTCATGTTTTTCAAACTTTGGTTTAAGTTTCGTTTGACTTCTACGACTTTAGTGCCTGAGGAGGCCTTTAAACTTTTATCGTTGTCTAGGATTTTAATAGCCTGGGGAGGCTTTTAAACTCTTTGTCATATTTAAGACTTTGTTATTTTCATCTCGAGTTTTTGAGCTTGGTCGTGTCGTACTTTATCATAACAATTGCTGAATCAAATTAGGACTTTTAGTTTCGATTTGTTGTGAACGTTTTTGCTTAATTAATGTTTGGTCATGAGGACTTCAAAGAGTGGTCCTTGACGTTGTTTCGGGAAATCTAGGGACCTGGATCCAATTTTGAAAGTTCTGAGACCTGACATCCAGGTCTGTCGGGACCTGAGTTAGACTCTTCGGGACCTGGGTTAGACTCATCGGGACCTGAGTTAATCCGAAGGATTTCGGGACCTTTGGAATGCAGTGAATGAAGACCTTTTGATTCTTATGAGGATTTTAAGACCTTGTTGATTCTTTAGGATTTTAAGACCTTTTGATTCTTATGAGGATTTTAAGACCTTATTGATTTGCCAAGGATTTTAAGACCTTGGTTGTTGTTAAGGATTTTGAGACCTTATTGATTTGTCAAGGATTTTAAGACCTTGGTTGTTGTTAAGGATTTTGAAACCTTATTGATTTGTCAAGGATTTTAAGACCTTGGATTATGTCAAGGATTTTAAGACCTTCGTGGGTGTTAAGGATTTTAAAACCTTAGGTTATGTTAAGGATTTTGAGACCTTGGGTCCAGGTTCTCAAGGACCTGAATGTGTTCGAGATAATTGAGCTCAGGTCGCGGTTTAATGGGACCTGAATTCTCTTAGAGGGTTTTAAGACCTTTGATGCTTATGAAACTGAATTAATCGTCTTATTAATGTCAGATATCAAAGAGTACATGATTCAGATTGTTTACATAGTAGCTTATTTTTGGGCTAAGCGTCCTTGGTGACACATGCCGCTTTGGCTTAGATGATGAGATTGGTGAGAAGAGGTTGGGGCTGCACTCATGACGGAGTTGCCTACGTACCCAGTCAAGGGATCAAGCCAAACGTAGTTCAGGGAATTTGGGTACCTAATGATAGTATCTTTTGAGGTTCGTGGCGTTCCACGATCGGATTTCAGGTACCCCGGTTCGTACCTTCTGGAGTTTGTAAACTCCGGGTCGTACTATGTGCATGATTCGGTAGGGTCCTTCCCAGTTGGTTCCTAACTTTCCAGCCCCTGGTTCTTTAGTTCCTTCGAACACCTTTCTGAGTACCAGGTCTCCTACAGCGAACTGTCGGGGCCTTACTTTGGAGTTATAGTGCCGAGCCATTGCTTGCTGGTAATTTTGAATGCGGAGCAAAGCTTGGTCTCGTCTTTCCTCGATTAAGTCGAGGCTATCCATCAGGAGCTGGTTGTTAGCTGCGGGGTTCGAGGTGCAGAGCTCCCGTCGGAGGCTGCCTGCGGTAGTTTCTGCTGGGACGACAGCTTCCATCCCGTAGGCTAAGGAGAAAGGAGTTTCCTCTGTAGCTTTTCGTGGGGTGGTTCTGCAAGCCCATAGTACTTCGGGTAGTTTTTCTGACCAGAGTTCTTTCTGAGCTCCTAGGCGTTTCTTGAGGTTTGCTAAGATTGACTTGTTAGCAGCCTCCGCCTGGCCGTTACCTTGAGGTCGCCGAGGTGATGAAAATGTGAGACGGATGTTCCACTTATCGCAGAACTTCTTGAAATCGTGGGATATGAACTGTCCTCCGTTGTCGGTTACGATTTCGTATGGGACACCGTGCCTACATACAATGTTCTTCCAAACAAATCCTTCGACCTCAAATCTGTTTATTTGTTGAAAAGCTTCAGCTTCGATCCATTTCGTGAAATAGTCGGTTAGGACCAGGAGGTTCAGTAATTTCTTTCCTTTGCCTGACGGTACTAATGGACCTACGATATCCATAGACCACCTCATGAACGGGTAGGGAGCTGATATGTTAGATAGCTTCTCCGCTGGTTGGTGTATGATCGGTGCATGCCTTTGGCATTTGTCGCATGATGAGGAGTAGACCTCGCAGTCCGCGATAATAGTAGGCCAGAAGTAACCTTGCCTTTTAATTCGGATAGCTAGAGCTCTGCCCCCGGAATGATTACCGCAGGAACCGTCGTGCATTTCCTTCATGAGTTTCATAGCCACTAGACCATGAACGCACTTTAGGTAAGGTCCGGAGACACTTCGTTTGTGGAGGGCTGACTCGATTATGCAATATCTTGCTGCTAAGGCTTTGAGTTTTCGAGCCTCCCACTTATTGGGTGGGATTTTTCCCTCGAGGATGTAATCCATGATCGGTATCCTCCAGTCTTCTCTTCCTACAACTTTGTTGTGAAGAGAGGAGGGAGGTTCCTGTTCGGGACCTGGTGTAGTGGTGCCCCCGGGGGTATTCGTTGGAACAGGCTCCAAGGGGTCTGAGTTCTGAAGAATATCTCCAATTCCTTCGTTGTCCCCGGTGGTTTGTGTTGTGTTTTTGCGAGCTGCGCGGCTTCTTGTTTGTACCTTGAGGACGAGTGGTTCCGAGGTTTCGGTGGTGCCCCCGGGGGTATTCGTTAAGTTAGGCTTAGGAGAGTCCGAACTTCGGCGAATGCCCTCACTTTGGTTGTGGTCCTCTAGGTTTTTGGTTGTATTGTTAAAGGAGTGTTTTCTGGAGCTGCGTGCTCTGGTTTTAGGGAACCAAAATGTCGTGAAGATTTGGGTAGCTTCCGTAGGGAGGTTGTTATCCTCGACTTTTGCTTTTGACATGTTATCTAATTCAGCTTTGGTAGCTATGTCGATACTCGGCTTTTCGATTCCTTCCACGGGTATAATTCGTTTTACGAGAGGGTCGGACGTGGAGGCTAACGCAGCGAGTGCGTCTGCTGAAGAGTTCTCTCCTCGTGGGATTCTCGTTAGCTCGAACTTATTGAACTGTTTTGTCAAGCTTAAGACTACTTCGAGGTATGCCCCCATCCGTTCGTCTCTTGTTTCGTATTCTCCGTGAAACTGGCTAGCTACTAGCTGAGAGTCACAGTAGGCGCTCAGCTCTCGGATTCCGAGGCTAAGGGCTAGTTTTAAGCCGGCGATTAATGCTTCATACTCAGCTTCGTTGTTGGAGGCGTTAAATCCGAGTCTATAGGATTGTTCGATGGTTTCCCCAGCTGAGGAGGTTAATCTTAGACCGACGCCGGAGCCTTGTTTTGACGAGGCTCCGTCCACGTATAGGCTCCATTTTGGGACCTCTATCTCTTGGTCTAAATGTTCGGACGTAAGCTCGATAACGAAATCGGCAAGGACCTGAGCTTTTGCAGCTGCTCGAGGTCTGTATTCGATATCGTATTCGCTGAGTTCGATAGCCCATTTAGCTAGTCGTCCGGACTGGCTAGGACTATGCAAAATTGTTCGTAATGGGTGTGAGGTCATTACGATGATTGAGTGTGATTGGAAATACGGTCGTAGCTTCCTAGCGGCTGTTACGACTGCTAGGGCTAGTTTTTCCATGGTAGGGTATCTCGTTTCGGCGTCTATTAGGCTTCTACTAGTGTAATAGACAGGTCTTTGTTCGTTTTGCTCTTCTCGTACTAGCACCCCACTAACTGCGGCTGCCGATACGGCCAGGTACAGGTACAGTGGTTCTCCAGTTACAGGTTTGGACAGTATCGGAGGTTCCGAGAGGTATGCTTTCAGCTGTTTGAAGGCTTCTTCGCATTTTTCGTCCCATAGGAACTTCTTATTATTTTTCAGGAGTTTGTAGAATGGGAGGCACTTGTCAGTGGACCTGGAGATGAATCTATTTAGTGCTGCGATCCGCCCAGTCAATCTTTGTACCTCTCTGGTCGTTCTAGGTGACGGCATTTCTAGGAATGTCGCTATTTGTTTCGGGTTGGCTTCGATGCCTCTTTCGGTTACGAGGTAACCTAGAAATTCGCCGGAGGGTACTCCGAAGGTACATTTAGCTGGGTTTAGCTTCATGTCATATTTGTTGAGGATGTCGAAGCATTCCCTTAGATGGGAAATATGGTCCTCTCCCATCGAAGATTTGACTAACATGTCGTCGATGTAGACTTCCATGGTTTTTCCAAGTTGTCCAGCAAACATTTTATTTACTAACCTCTGATAGGTAGCTCCCGCGTTTTTCAAGCCAAATGGCATAACCTTATAACAATAGGTTCCTCGTTCGGTTATGAACGCGGTTTTCTCTTGATCCTCAGGCTCCATCATAATCTGGTTATATCCAGAAAAGGCATCCATAAAGGACAGGAGCTGGTGACCAGCCGTTGCTTCGACTAAGCGATCGATGTGAGGTAACGGGAAGCTGTCTTTAGGACAGGCCTTGTTTAGGTCGGTTAAGTCTACGCAGATTCTCCATTTCCCATTCTTCTTTTTTACTACCACTGGGTTGGCTAACCAATCGGGGTATTGAACTTCTCGGATTGATCCGGCCTTTGTTAGTCGATCAACCTCGTCGTTAACGGCTTGGGCTTTTTCAAGACCTAGCTTGCGACGCTTCTGTTTGATCGGCTTGAAGGTGGGATCTACATTGAGCTTATGTGTGGTGACGTTGGGGTTTATGCCCTTCATGTCACTGGTGGCCCATGCGAAGGTTTTGACATTTTGTTTTAGGAATTCGATGAGCTCCTTTTTAGTTTCGGGAGGCAGCTCAGATCCGATGCTTACTTGTTTTTCAGGGTTCGAGTCGTCAATGCTAACTTTTTCGATGAGGTTCTTGGGAGGACCTCGGATATTCTGTTGCATTTCGCGACTCTCCTGGACCTGTAATTGCTATTGGGGGGAATCTTTTATGATTTCGAACCCTCCCAGGTAACAGATCCTTGAAATCTTTTGGCTACCATGTATGGTAACTATCCCATCGGTTGCTGGAAATTTCACGCATTGGTGATAAGTTGAAGCCACTGCTTTCATCTTATGAATCCAAGGTCTTCCAAGGATTGCGTGGAAGGGAGACGGTTTGTCGACAACTATGAAGTTGGTCATTTTCATGACTCCGCCAGCTATGACTGGGAGCTTGATGGTTCCCAGTGAGGTAGCTGTTTCTCCTGAGAAGCCCACAAGGTTGGATTTCTGGTCGACAATTTCGTAATCATCTATTTCCATTCCCTTTAATGCGTTATAGAAAATGAGATCGACGGAGCTTCCGGTGTCGATCATGAGCTTAGGTACTTCGTAGCCTGCTATATTTAACGTTACGACGAGGGCATGGTCGTGAGGTCTGTCAAGGTTTGATGTCTCACTTTCCCAAAAAGAGATTTTAGTGTTAGACTCGGGTATGGTCGGTTTAGACTGAGTATTGGACACAGCTTTCCGTACGTGACTTTTAATAGAGTTAACGGAGTCTTGACATGAATCGGACCCTCCAAGGATGTAATCGACCCTTGAGTCGGGGCTCGATTGGGGAGGTGTTTTATTAAAGAGAGCTTCAATTTGAAGGCTTTTTCCTTGGGGGAATTTCCCGAGGATCATCTCGACTCTCTTCTTGGGAGCGGGAGGTGGCGAATCTGTTTCCTTTTCAGGTGACCTTTCGCGTTTCGGGGAGTCATCACGGGGACCTCTCTTTTGATAAGGCTGTGGTTTTTTGAGGTCCACATCTTTTATTTCTCCGGCTGCAAATTTAGCAGCCAGTTGTCGTTGGAGGTCCCAACACTCTTCGGTTGAATGTCCTTTTCGATCATGATAAGAGCAATGTTTGCTCTCGTCGTAGCCTTTGGACCAGGGGGCTTTGCCTGTTGCGGCGACAGGTTTTTCTTCCTTGTCGTCCTCGATTACATAGGAGTGCTCTCCCTGAGTCTGGTTATTTCGGGAGCTTCCTCTTCTATGAGGTCCCTTCCCGTCGGAGGCTTCGCCTTTCGGGTGATTCTGGGATTTTCTGTGGAGTTTATCTAACGCCGCAGTTTCTTCTTCCAAGTTAATGTATCTAGAGGCCCTGTGGAGGGCGTCGTCGATAGTTGGAGGAGGATTTAGCGTCAGCTCCGAGAAGAGGCCTGATTTGTACCAGAGGCCTCTCCTGAGGGCTTCGATAGCTACGTGATCGTTAGGGTTCGAGAGTTTGGTTCTTACTGCCCTGAATTTTTCGATGTAGACTCGCAATGAGTCTCCCAGTCCTTGTCTGATCTTCCAGAGGTCAGCTTCGGAGGCTTGTTTCATGATGTGGGTTGAATATTGTTTCATAAAGGCGTTAGCTAGCTGATCGAAGCTGTCTATAGAGTTTGGTTCTAGACTAGAGAACCATTCTAGAGCTGTTCCAGTCAGGTTTTCAGCAAATGTTCTGCAATATCCTGCATCGCATTCTTCCTTCGTGAAGTGAGCTTTTACGATCGCTAGCTGGAAGGCTCTTAAATAAGCCTTTGGGTCTGTGTTTCCATCGTACTCAGGGATCTTGATTTTTCGAGTATCTCTTATGTAAGAGTTAGCAATTCTATCGGTAAACGGAGTTCCACGAGTCTCTTCGATTAGGCTCTCGATTTCGGGAGCTGAGCTCGTTGCTTTGTGAACCTGAGCTCCCAGTTTCTGGAGAGCTGCGTGGGTTCGCTCCATGTATCTGCGAATCGCGTCAGGTCCCTCGAAGGGAAGGACATTTGGATCGTTTTCAGGTGTTCGGCGCACAGGTTCCTGGCGGAATCTGACTTGATCATTTTCCCAGTTAGCTGGCGAAACGGATCGTTCGTTCGTCCTCAGGTTCCGAGCGAGATTAGTGCGAAGAGCTGCAGGATCAACATCCGTTCTTTGAAATCCGTCGGCATTTGGGGTTGAAACCCTAGTTTGGAACACCGGAGCTGATGTTCTGCCCCCGGACGGAATGTTGGTTCCTGCTCCAGACCCCGAAGGAGGTAACGGTGGAGGCAATCGCGTGCTCCCAGCGGTGTTTCGATCGGGCGCGGAGCTCGTCGTCGCTACGTTGCTCCCCATGGTGCTGATGATTGGTGGGACAAACGCAGGAGCTGTCTTAGCGCGAGGCGTTTGGAAAGCAGGTTCCTGACCGTCTGCTCCAGAACTATCAAGGGAGAAATTCAGACGCTCTCGAGGGAAGGAGGGGTCAGCTATTCGTTCATGGAACGTGATTCCCTCTTCCCTGGTGGACGGACGGTTGGGTTGTTGCGGATTGAGATCTGGTTATCTCTTCGAATTGTTGCTGCCGTTCGGCTAGCTGTTGCACTGTTCGCTCGGTTTGTTGAGCTTTGTCCACTAACTGGAGCATCATCTGCCGGATCTCAGAAAGCTGAGCTTCCGTCTGGTTCGGAACGGATTGATGCGATGTGTTATTGAGGGCTGAGGACCCAGAGTTGGTCCCTCCGGGGGCTCTCGAGTTATTTGCCCCCGAGGCAGTGCGATTCGGTGAGCTATTGCTCAGATTCGATTGATCGGGGTTAGATGGATTAGTTCCATCGAGTGGATTCATCTTTAAGCTTTGGAGAAAGGGATTCGATTAATTGTCCCCACAGACGGCGCCAATTGTGAGAGACAAGGTTTCACTTTTTAGATTTAGGTTAGGCTAAGAGATAATGAATCGTGGGCTGAATCTCGTAAGTAAGCTTAATGAATGAATACGCTTTTATTGATGATCAATGAATATTACAAAAGGTGTTTTTGATGATTACAAAGAGAATGCTTAATGTCTTTAATCTAATCTGAGAGTTGTTGTATCTATTGAGATCCCTCCCTCTTTTTGATCTTCTCTGTCTTTATATAGTCTAGGTCTCGTCGATAGCTCCTTAACCGACCTCCGAAATACACGGCTTCAGTTACGTACTCGTTCCAGGTTCCTCTTGACCGAGTCTTCGAAGTATCAGCTCCCGTTATAACGTGACCTCTATTATGACGACTTCCAGGTTCAGTCTTTAGTTCAGCTTCCAGCTCTTTATTAATGTGATGGGCTTTACGCGGCCCACTTGACAGCTCACATTTTGCCGGTACCTCACCTGAGGGTCATATTCGGGTCCAACAGTTAGCTCCTCGAGAACATGACAGCTAGATATTAAAGTCTCCAGAGTCGAATCACCATCATATATGACCATCTCTAGATTCATAATCTTGACACAAGGCAAGGATACAGATTCAGGATGATCCAAGAACACGCGGTAGAGATCTAAGTTCACCAGCCTCTCACATGAATAGAGAGATGGAGGCATCTTGACTAACTCACCGTCGTCCACCTCGTTATGAACACTGAGATGAAGAATTCTACACCCAGTCACTGCATCGATCCAAGACTTGAAACGAGATTCATCATGCTCAGACACCTCATAGATCAGCTTGAACTTCTCCAAGTGCTGCTCATTTTCAGAACACAAAAACCTATCCATGAAACTCACAAAGACGTCTTCATCATCTGAGAAATTGTTGGAATCTAAATCCAAGGATGGAACATTCAACCAGAGATTTATCCATCGTTTTGATAAAACGCTGGTGCAAACCGATTCCTTGGTGGGAAAGTCAGACAGTATCTTGCATAACAAGGAATCAGGTAGATTGCTTAACCTATCGAAGTTCCTTTGATTCTCTTTGACAGAGGTTTCACCATCCATTTCTAATGCATAAGTGTGAGAATTAACATGAAAACTGAAGATCGCAAATTTAGCAAAAAGTCAACGCAAGATGTCCATGAATAAAAATAAAATCGAACAGAGATGAGCAACTAAAATTACCTTGTGAGTATTACGAAACTACTATAAGTCCACCTGAGAAGCACCACGCAGATTTCTCGAGGATGAAGAAGAAACTCTCAGTTAGTCGGTCTGCACGAAGATGGCTGTATTTAGAACATTGGACACTGAGAAGCGGCATTTATTATCGCACACGGTTTATTTACAATTTATGATACGTCGCCCACGTGGCAATGGAGCGTTGATCACGTAGTCGCCTGAATGCGACTAGTTTAAATAATTAAAATCGATTGAGAAGGTTAAGTCTCATCGCCTAGGTGAAGACATCAGGAGTATATATATATCAGTTGTCCTATGGTAGAGGTTTTCGGGTGGTCGTGTCGTTGATATAGAGTAAGTGATTTTTATAGGAATTCTCGGTACCATATTCGATTTCTATCAAAGATCACTGATTCATAAGAACAGAGGTTGGACATGTGTGTGTTGTGTACATGTTGTTTCAATAACTTGATTTATGTGTTCCACCATGAAGGATTATAGAGTCCCTGCTTTCATGATTTAGTCGAAGTAATGGGTGTAGAATGTATACATATTATTCTGAACCCTTCACCAACTTCACGTTTACAGGTTTCAACCATGTGGTCTTTGTACGGTTCAACATGTATTAATGTGTTGTAGAAAAGAAATTCTTTTCCCGAGATTATAATACATCTGGAAGCTAACACTTTTGAACAAATGTAACATGTAGTGTATAGTACTAAGCATCCAAAACACATGTCCTTTAATTAAGTTATTATTTTTTGCTTAGAATTTGGTTAGTATTAATCTGTCACTGTTGTAATTTTCCATTTGTCACTTTGTTCTGATCAAAAATAAATTATTTGTGATTTGATTATGAATTTTCTGCAATTATTGTGTATACGTATGATTATCTAGTAGTAATTTCATGAACTAAAAGTAAAGCCAAATTTATTATTAAATACGTAAAATTCATACTTAATTATAAATTGTTCAAGAAAAGAAAATAAAACCAAGAAAGGATAGGATATTAAATTCGATAATAGATTAACTGTTCGTTTTGTAAACTTAAAAATGAATGAAAAAGAGAAAGCATAAGTGATGAAACTAGCTTAGTTCCTCAAACGCGGATGAAGGAATCTATGCAATTTTGGGCTTCTTCGCTGGATTACCTCCTGCTGTCACGTCTTCCACGTCAGCAACATTCTCAATGAGGGAGTCCGCGGTCTCAACATTTGATATTGTTTACTCAGCATCAGATGGGTCGCTTGCCTCTTCCCCATTGTTTGTGCTACTATTAGTGGAGGAGCCACCAACATGGGACTTGGTAGAAATACATTTTGCTCCATCCATATCATCACCAGGGTTGTTTCCGCCAGCCTATAGAGAAATAGTATAACATGTTAGGATTTTGTGGTATTATAAGTGAAAGGAAATTATACTTTTTAAGACTTACATCTGGTGCAAAAGTAGGTCCTTGTATTCCTCATTGTGGCTGAAGATTCGAGCAACAATGAAGAACTTATGGTTAGCTGCAAAATTGAACTCAATGAGGTTCAGATGGAAAATATATATATTTCCATCAATGTCTTGGAGGAACCGAGGGAGATGATAGCCTCTTGGAACTGTAAACTTTGATCATCATGATCCTGAATATTGCAAGTACGCATGTTAGTAAATATAAACTATTTGAAGTGGAAATATAAAATTATGTTTATTTTATAAAGCACAAACCATAGGATTCGAACTTCCGCATCCCTGATTCCTATTAGCTTAGTCATAGCTTTATCTTCACCCGCATCCACCAGTAGATCAACAGATGCCTGGCGGTTTTGTTTCTTATCCCAAATAGTTGATACTAAAAAAAAGCCTGTTTTTTAATAAGCAAGTTTTATATACATCATAAAATCTATGGGAAAAAACACTGTTTCACTTATCTCCCAAACCCTGCATGGTCTTCCCAAAACCTTTATAGGCTTAGGCTTGTAAAGTTATCTGAAAACGTTTTCCATGTTGCAGAGAGACCTGTAGTTTACACTCTGCTGCAAGGGTTTTTCTTATATCTGCTACTAATGGCTCATCTCTTGAACCTCTTTGTGAATGGAACTAAACAGAGCCGTTGTGATATACCGCTCTCCATGGCTCGGAAACAGAACCTGTTCTCATGAAATCTTATATATTAGAGCCGAAACTAAATTCCCACTAACATTGTTACTGGACACTGTAATCTAACTTACATATGTGTGAATAGAACCTGACGCCTCCAACAGTACTGGGATTAAAACATTTGGGGCATGTGAACGAAGAATTCCCATGCCGGAGCTTCTTTGAGCATTTAGCACAGGAGACGTAACACCAGCCGTTTGTAGTTTCTGTTGAAGCGATCTTGGCTTTGCATAGCAACTCAGTAGCCTGCAGTTATTAAAGAATTTTGGTCGTAATCCACAGCACAGAGTTGTTCAACTCTCCTATTGAAAACAAAATAAATAAATGAAACCAAAATCATCTAAACTCAAGCATTCTAAATCAATTAACGAAACCAAAATTAACTATAACTCAAGCTTTCTAAATCAATATAAGAAACCAAAATCATATAAACTCAAACATTTTAAATCAATAAATGAAACCAAAGTCATAAATCAATGTATTCAATCAGAAAAAGGTACTCTTGGAAGACTTACGGTTAATAATTTTGTTTCTGTGTTAACCGGAAACAATATCAAAACTCATAATCTGTCTATAACGATTGATACGTTGAAGAAAACAGAAAAGTTACTCACGTTAACATCCACCACGGTGCAAATCATCCAAATAAACTCCCCACCACGCTTTATGTTCCTCGCCTCCCAGAATAAAAGCACTCTTGCCTCGACAACGGTTGAGAACCGTCCGGGCTTCAAATCGGAAAAAAAAACCTTTGAGTTGGCCATCGAGAGAGTTGAGCACAAAGATACTAATATGGGTGAAAGGAGTAGAAGATAGATGTGGATATCACGGATCGGAGAGGAGAGATTGTAACATATTTATACACCCATTTCGCTGATGGAACAGAGCAATCAAAGGTTTCGTAGTGGGTTGAAGAATTAAGAGGATTAAAGACGAATAAATCACAACTCACGCCGTTACAGATCTGGATCGTCACACGTCAGCCGTCGAGGAACGAAGAACACGAAGAAAGATTTTGTTTAGGGCATCCGCATGAGACCGTCTATATTGGGCCGCAGGGAGAAGCGCAAAACAAAGCCCAATACCCTGAAGCTTAAGTGAAACGGTGCGGATCTTATGTGTCATAATCACATAGTCTTTATTTCATGGCATCCTAGCTGGCATGTCCAGTAGAGTTTTCTGGTCTACTTTATATATAAAGATAAATATATATATATATATATACATATATGTATATATATTAAATATGTGTGTGTATGTATGCCACAACATATCTCTTAAACATCACTTGAGAAATATAATTTTCTGAATTTACTAATGTATCAATATGTTGTCTATTTAGTTACCTAATTTCATATTTTATATATTTAGCTATTTAAGCTTTTTCAAAAAGAATAAATATATATAATAGTGAGATTTAGATACTATTTAAAAAGTCACTTCATAAATAATACATAATAACCAATTGTAAATATAAATGTATAAGTCACAAACATTAATATAATTATACATATATATATGTGCATGCCGTCCATACTACACTTTAATTTCATTTAACACACGATTAAGGTGGGATGCATTTGTGGGATACTAATTAGCGTTAAGAAACAGGGAGATCAAGTCCAACCATGGGGAGAAAATACTAATAAGACTAAGGAAACCCTTGATTTCATCACGAATAAAAATGTTTGTGTTGAGCTAATTCAATAGTATCTTCCGCCAACTTGAAACAAAATGATAAACGTCGTATATCACGAAATAAGAGAGAAAAAAATAATTTGAACAAATCATGAGTATGTGCCATGCAAAAAGGACAAATATCATAAGAACACAAAGTCGGTTCAACTAGTACATGACAACTTCACAACCCGTAGAGCTTCTTGGAATCGATTTGATCTCTTTGATGATGTTACAGAAGCTCAAAATTAGAGTCAGTTTCCTGAGAGCCGCACCATTCTCTATGAAGTATTTTGCTAATTTCATCTTACTTGATGTTCCCCGTAGTGGCCTCCCTTCCTTTTTTTCGTGAACAACGTAACGTGTCTTCAAGTGAACAAACTCAAGAGATGATTGGAGACATTGAGGCACTGATGAAAGATTAACTTCCTCATTTTCCAGAAGACATTCAAAGTCCTGAAAATAAAATAGAACCCCAAGAGGAGTTTTGAGTTTGAGTTATATATCATAAATCTGAATGTTGTTTACATGAGAGCATGAGTAAAGTGAGACGCACCAAGACGACAGAGTGTAGATTTGGGCAACTCTCAAGCAAGGTCGGTAACATTTCCAACGAAGTTGCTTGGAAGGAAGCATGCAAGTTAGACAAGTTGGAGAATTGAAGTAGCTGCTCCATTTCACAGTAATCATGAAGAATCTGTTCAACAATGGATAGAATAAAACATGAGTGCACTAAGAAATGTGATAACGAAATTGTTCAAACATAATACTATTGGAATGATCAACCATGTATATATTACATTTAGAGTGTCAAAAGAGATGGTGATGTCGCTGACTGTCGATAACCCGGAGAGAAATTCCCTGAGCATAGTAATCTTGGAAGAATCATCTGGCTCCAACGGCTGAGCGTCTAACACACCAAAAAGAACATCAATGTCCGTTGCAGAAGGACCAATACTGTGTATTATGAAATTCTCAGACATGTGATTAGTGAGAGTCATAGATTCAAGTCTTGGAGCATCAATTGCAATAACATGACTAGGCCTGGGCATAAAATCCGGAACCTGAAATCCGAACCGAACCTGAACCGAAAAACTCGACCCATTATCCGACCCGAAATATAAAATACCCGAATGGGTTTTGTAGGATGGTATAAAAAATCCGAACCCGAAGTGTTATTAACCAAACCCAAACGGGTAACCCGAAAAATCTGAAATTAATAGTCAATATAAATATTTTGAAATATATATAAGTATTTCAATTATTAAATTCAATATTTGTGGTAATATGATATATAATAATAAATATTAAAATTTTAATAAATTCTTTAGGTAAAAATTAGTTATAAATAAGTATTTTATAATTTGCTAATTGAAAATCAAAATTCTACTCTCTATAAGGAAATACATATTTTTTTTACAAATGATGTTTGTTTTCATAATTGATTTAAGATTTTATTGTTATTTTATCGATTTAAGTGCAATAGATTAATTTTTATTTAATTTAGAATTTTTTCTTTATGTTTTGCTTCAATTTTACTTTTTACTTCGGTTATATCTGAACCGAACCGATATAATCTGAACCCGTATGATATATGGTTACTTTATGAGTTTTAAGATGCAATACAATTTTGAACCGAACTTGAAATGTTATTATCCGAACCCGACCCGTACTAATAGAATTTTAATATGGGATCTAAGAGCGTAAATCCGAAAATCCGAAAAACCGAAAATTCGATCCAAACGCCAACGGGTACCTGAACACCTAGGCCTAAACATGACCTTCAATTTCGTAACGCTCACAATCTATTTTGAAGCGTTTTAGCGACAGGGAACGCACACGCACAGCCACCAGAGAATCATTGAAACTACGGAATATGGTTAACTCCTCGAGAACAGGGAAGCTTGATATTAAAGTCTCCATACTCAAATCACGATCGTATATGACCAACTCGAGATGCAAAATCTTGACACAAGGCAAAGAAACGCAGTTGAATTCACCAATCTCTCACACGAATAGATAGATGGAGGCATCTTAACTAACCCATTATCCCACACCTCACTATGAACATCAAGATGACGAACACTGCACCTAGTTGCTGCATCGATCCAAGACTTTAAGCGAAATGCATCATCCTCATAAACCTCATAGATCAGCTTGAATCTCTCCAAGTGTTCTTATTTTCAGAACACAGAAACCTTTCCATGAAACTGACAAAGACATCATCATCTCTGATTTTTGTGGAATTTAAATCAATTGCTGGAACATTTAACCAGAGGTTTCTCCAACGTTTCGATAAAACGGTGGTGCAGACCGATTCCTTGGTGGGAAAGTCAGAGAGTATCTTGCATAGCAAGGAATCAGGTAGATTGCTTAACCTGTCGAAGTTCCTCTGATTCTCTTTGACAGAGGTTTCACCATTGAGACGGGAAACTTGGATAGATAGATCCCAAACTGAAAATCCTACTGTGGATTCGAAGAACGGGTAAACAAAGACCTAGGAGATGATCACTGAGGTAGAAGGATCAACTCGAAGAACTATGTTCTGTTGCTTGAGTTCTAAGGAACTTAAGCTTATACTTGCAGAGAGATATTTAGGGTTTAAGAAAGTAATAATATTATTGATTGATTGAGAATAGAGTTTGCCATAAGGCTACAATATATAGTAAAACCGTTGAGAATATTAAACTAAGAAAATATAATTCTAAGAATAAGGAAAGCTAACAATTAGATAAAAGTATGATATGTGACTTATCCTGTCACAATACTCCCTCCTTCAGAACATACTTGGCCTCAAGTATGAAAAGCTGGATGATCTTTAGTGAACTCTCAACAATCCATATATTCTGGTCTGGGGGATGCTCTTTCCATTGAGCAAGTGGTTTGGTGACTGCTTTGTAGATGAGCTCCTGTAGCGGTTTTTGACACAATGTGAAGTCCCTTAGCTCCATCTTAGTACGTGACTGCAATCCTTGGTTCTTCACTACCTCTGAGTCATAAGTTAGTACCCTGAGGCTTATAGTTGCCTTTTCTGATTGAACGAACAGCACCAACGTTTCTGGTAGCCGAGTCTCGTGGGGTTTCAAGTTTATCACCAGTAACTGACCTTGACTGAGACACTTCCCTGTCCTGTCCCAAATATGTAGTTTGGTTAGTAAACCACCTGGTTCCCATATACGATCATCTGGAAACAGACAATCATAGTACTCCTTTTCATTACAGTCTCTGCCTTGTGTTTCATTCCCCTTTTGCAACTTGGAACAAGAGTTAAGTTCATGAACTCCATCAACATAGCAGATCCCAGAACGTGTATGGTCCACTTCACAACTATAATTATAATTTAAGGTTCGGGTCCGTATAAAATTCAAATAAGCAAAGTGATCGTGACCTGGATAAATATGAAGTTGGGTACTGAGATGCTCCAATCCGTGGTGTTGTGTCCAAAACCTAGCCTTAGGAAGTGGTAGCTTGAAATCGTCATGCAGAATCTGAAAACTTGCTACAGCAGACAGTTCCAGTTGCTTCTGTCCCAGTACCAGTAGAGTAACATCAACAAAGCTATCCAAATGTCGTGTGCCCAAGCCATCAGAAGCATCAAATAATGCCCATCTAAAGATGGCTCATCTCGGGTTTCAGATTCTGAATTCACTACAGCATCATCTGGGCAAGGTATGGTGACTTGAGGATAAAATGCTTCCATCTGATATGTCTCTCCGTATGTTTTTGCTTCTTCCTTACACATAGCTGTCATATCTTTTGCGCCAGTTAAATCCCATATCTTGAATAAATGAATTTGCCCTATGTATCTCCTTAGTAGCATGAATCGTGTCTAATGAGTTTGAAACTGGATATTCTAAAGTTTCTTGTGCTGCAAGATCAGATCGAACATGTAGTATATAATCTGCCGCAGACATACGTTGGGTATTGTCATCGGTAAATACTTCATCAGATATGACAAAATCAGCTGACGAGTTTTCAGCACCAGCTAAACATATTTCTTCTTCTCCTGCACGTTCATGACTTGGACCATTCTTTATCATGGTTCCAGACATAGGTATCTCTTCTTTTATCTTGACTTGAATTAGTTTAGATGCCCCATTGATGCCCTGCATACCATTACTCCTTGCTGACATATTGACATGAGCTTGAGGTTGTCTAATAGGAGGATATTGCTGGGATTCATATAACTTGGCCATCCTAGCAGCCTCAGCAACTGTGGTGACATCAAATTTTCTAGCATACAAAGCTAAAGGAGGGCTCATGTTCTTCAGAAAGATGGTAAGTGCGTGATGCATTGGCAACGGTAGCTTGGTTAGAACACGTTCAAATTTCTCCAAATAAACTTCCACAGAATCACTGGTTTGTTTAAGATTCACCAACTCAGATATAGGATCATCATGTAGACCACCAAACTTAGCAGAAATAGCAATAACATAATCTGACCAGGATGGAAAATAACCGTAGCGATCCCGAATAAAATTGTTGTGCCACTGAAGAGCTATACCTTGCATATGGAGAGAAGCTATACGGCTCCTTTGCTCCAAAGGTGTTTTGTGGAGATAGAAAAATTGTTCACATCAATCCATCCATTCATGAAGCTTATTACCATCAAATTTAGGGAAGTCTGGAGGTTCTGGGGGCTTTATAGGTGATGGAGACGAATAGTAATAGCTGATTGTGATGGATGTCCTTCATGGAGGTGATTTTGTGATGACCTAGAAGAGGAAGACGTCATATTCTCTGTGTGGGACCCTAGATTTAATACGGGTGGAAGATATCGCATCTCCTCAACATGTTTGTTAATATCAATTGTTGTTCTCGTGTACGTGTAGGCCATGAGAGGTCCGAAGTCCAAGAGCTTTGATACCACTGAGACGGGAAACTTGGATAGATAGATCCCAAACTAGAAATCCTACTGTGGATTCGAAGAACGGGTAAACAAAGACCTAGGAGATGATCACTGAGGTAGAAGGATCAACTCGAAGAACTATGTTCGGCTGCTTGAGTTCTAAGGAACTTAAGCTTATAGTTGCAGAGAGATATTTAGGGTTTAAGAAAGTAATAATATTATTGATTGATTGAGAATAGAGTTTGCCATAAGGCTATAATATATAGTAAAACCGTTGAGAATATTAAACTAAGAAAATATAATTCTAAGAATAAGGAAAACTAACAATTAGATAAAAGTATGATATGTGACTTATCCTGTCACAACCATCCATGTCTAAGGCTTTATAAGTCTGAGATTTAACATGTAAATCAGAGATTGCAGAATTAGCATAAAGTCAACGCAAGATCTCAAAAAAAAAAATCAAACAGAGATGGCCTACTGAAATGACTTTCCAAGAGTAAGACAGAAACCACTGTAAGTTCTCCGGCAAAATGCCACACAGATTTTATCGGTGGGGAAGAAGAAGAAACTCTCTGTTCGATCGTTTTTATTTGAAACATCGTCAAGGCATTAATCATCACACTAACCATAAATACAATGATTATTTATACAACACTAACATGATCAATTCATACAACAGAGGATTGCGGTCCCGATCATTACATCAACCAGACACATGTGCTAAATCATACATAAATATAAGTTTTATTTAAATTTCATACTTCAACCAACAATTTTAAGTCAACTCATACATTGACCGTATCTCTATTAGTCAAATAATAACAGATGCTTACGTGGATTTTACATTTTAAACAATTAATAAAAAATCAATTTAAATATGTTGGTAGGAGGTATCGAACTTGGGTCCATACAATTCAAAGCAAGTATGTTCAACCACTATGCCAAACTAGATTATTTGTAATATTATATATTATTATATTTATATCTAATATGTTATATTCATATATTTATACTTATCTAGAATTAGTTCCACAAGATAAATAAATAAATGCATTCTAAGTAACTGTGTTTAACTACCTTAATAATTGTTATTGTGTTTAAAAAAAATAAAAAATTCAAAATAAAAATTATAAAAATTAAAGGCATTTAAATTGTGTTTAGTTATTCATATATTTCTAGTTATGGGATCCCTTTTTAGTTATCTAGAATTAGTTCCACAAAATATATAAATTCTAACTGATTGTGTTTATTTAACTTAGTTGTTGTTACTGTGTTTAAAAATAAATAAAAAATTTCAAAATAAAAATTTTAAAATCAAAAGGCATTTTTGAAAGTTGAAAAGAAAATATATTTTTTAAATGTTGAATAAAAATTCGAAAAGTTATTTGAAAAAGTTTGAGATTTGGAAACATATAATTTGAAACCATTCAAAAATATTTTTATTTAAAAATATTTTTTTTTCTTTTTTCCTTTATTTAGGTGATTTTAAATAATTATTTAAATATAGATAGTTATTTTCAATAATTATAGTTATATTAATATAAATATAAATAGTCATTTTGAAATTTTGATTTTTTTTAGAACACAGTACAATATTTAAGGTAATTAAAATACAGTAATTAGAATTTAGTTATTTAGTGGAACTAGAATATAAGTATAAATGTATGAATATAACATATTAGATATAAATATAACATTATATAATATAATCAATAATCTAGTTTGGCACAGTGGTTGAGTGTGCATGCTCTGAATTGTTTGGACCCTAGTTCAATATCTCTTATTATCAGGTTTAGATTGATTTTTTTATTAATTATTTATAATGTAAAATCCACATAAGCATCCAGATAGGCACCGTTAAATCCATATAGACATCTAGATTGAATTATCCCTTAGCTTGTCTATGCCCCCTTCCCCCTCCCCCTCCTCCCAGAATCTCAGGGCCGGCCGTTGTTTTGTTGTAAAGCATTGTACTTATTTCCAATGTACTTTAGCTTAAGCACAAATTCACTTTTCAGATATATAAACCTGTTTGTTGGAAAAAATGAAATTATGAAAATCTATGAAAGCCATTAATCTACAAATCCAGTCCAGGCACAGATTGCCAAAGATCTCTCTATCTGCAACATAAATTTAAAGACTAGCTAGCCAGTCTTGATCAGATCCTTCGTGGGAAGAAGACTAGATATGGTAACTCACTAACCATATCTAGTTTCTTTCTTTGTAACTAACTATCTATCACTGGTTTCCTATCTAACTTCATGTATGGTATACTTGTGCTGTGAGATAAGAACTGAAGAATAAATATAAAGACAGCCGTGCGATTTTACTTGATAGTTGGAAATGAAAAAAGTACTAAAAAGACAAGAAAAAAGACAAAAAGTGGTCCCAGTTAGCACAAAAAGAAAATTAGTCAGGATTACTAGTTAAAGATTGGCTGATAAAAACAAACGTTGATTTCCTGGATTTATCAGAGACGACCTTGTAACCTGGCTCAACTAATACATGACAACTTCACACACCTTGGAGGTTCTCGGAATCAATTTGATCTCGTCGATGATGCTACAGAAGGTGGAACTTAGAGTCAGTCTCTTGAGAGCTGCACAATTCTCTAGGAAGTATTTTGCTAATTTCATCTTACTTGATGTTCCCCTGAGTGGTGTCATTTCCTTTTGTTCGTTCTCAAAGTAAGGTGTACTCAGGCAGACAAACTCAAGAGATGACTGGAAACATTGTGGCACTAACTAAAGTTCAACCAGCTCCGTCTCTGGAAGAAGGTCAAATCTCTGATAAAAAAATATAACCCGAGGAGGAGTTTAAGTTAGAGTTATCAGAATAAATGTAAGTGTGATTTTGCACTAGTAAACAAGACGCACCAGAGAGACATAGTGTAGATTGGGGCAACTCTCGAGTAAAGCTGGCAACATCTCCCACGAAGTTTCTTCGAAGCAAGCTTGCAAGTAAGACAAGCTGAAGAACTTATGTAGCTTTTCCATCTCACAGTAATGATGAATAGCCTGTGCAGCGAAGAAATTAAAAAAAAAACACACACACATGAGTTCATTAACGAAATTGTACCAATGTAATGCTATTGAATCAACCATGTATATACACATACATTTAGAGTAGCAGCAGAGATGCTCATGTAGCTGACTCTAGATAACCCGGTGAGAAATTCACTGAGCATAGGTATCTTGTAAGAATCATAGGGTCCGAGTAGGAGATGACACCCCATATTGACGAAGACAACATCAAGGTATACCTCTGCGGAGGGACCAATACTGTGTATTACGAAGCTGTGAGACTGGCGATCACGAATAGTCATACAATCAAGTCTTGGAGCATCGATTTCAACATCATGACCGTAATAATGAGCGTCACACTCACAAACTATTTCAAAGCTCTTTAGCGACTGGGAACGCACACGCACTTCCAAAGAATCAGTGGGATCTAGTATTATGGTCAACTCCTCGAGAACGGGACAGCTCGATATTAAAGTCTCCATAGTCGAATCATCATCGTACCTGACCATCTTTAGATGCATAATCTTGACACAAGGCAAGGATACAGATTCAGGATGTTGCAAGTAGACGCAGTAGAGATTTAACTTCACCAATCTCTCGCACGAATAGAGAGATGGAGGCATCGTAACTAACCCATCATCGAACTTCTCGTTACGAACGTGAAGTTGACGAACCCTACGCCTAGTCACTGCATCGATCCAAGACTTGAAACGAGATTCATCATGGTCAAGAATCCCATATTTCAGCTTGAATCTCTCCAAGTGTTGCTCATTTTCAGAACACAAAAACCTATCCATGAAACTCACGAAGACGTCTTCATCATCTGAAAAGTTGTTGGAATCTAAGTCCAAGGATGGAACATTTAACCAGAGATTTCTCCATCGTTTTGATAGAACGCTGGTGCAAACCGATTCCTTGGTGGAAAAGTCAGAGAGTATCTTTCATAGCAAGGAATCAGGTAGATTGCTTAACCTATCGAAGTTCCTCTGATTCTCTTTGACAGCGGTTTCACCATCCATGTCTGATGATTAATTCTTAGATTTAACATGTATGTCTGATGATTAATTCTTAGATTTAACATGTAAGCCAGAGATCTCAAAGTTAGCAGAAAGTCAACCCAAGATCTCCATGAACATCTCCATGAACAGAAATAAAATCAAATAGAGATGAGATACCGAAAATACCTACAGAGCAAGATAGAAACCAGAGTAAGTTCTCCGCAAAATACCACAAAGATTTTCTCGGTGGAGAAAAAGAAGAAGAAACTCTCAGTTCGTCGGTCTGCACGGAGATCGTTTGATCTAAAACATCGTCAACGGCATTAACATCGCACTTACTATTGTTAATATACAGTGATTATTTATAATACGTGGCATTGAGCTTCAAGGGTTAAACATGAATAAACACCCAATGATCTGATAAAACAGTGTATGCAAATTATGTTGGTGAATGAAATTTGAAATTGAGTTAAAAAAAAATATAAACACCCAATGATCCATACATGCCTTAATCGTCAGTTACAACTAATCCATTAGGACCATTACAATTTCACACCCGGTGGAGCGTCTTGGAATAGCTTTGATTTCGTTGATGATGTTACAGAAACAAACGTTGATTTCGTGGATTTATCATAGACGACCTTTACTCAACTAAAACATGACAACTTCACACCCCGTGGAGCATCTTGGAATTGATTTGACTTCGTTGATGATGTTACAGAAACTGCGACTCAGAGCCAGTTCCTTGAGAGCTGCAACATTCTCTAGGAAGTATTTTGCTAATTTCATATAACTTGGTGTTCGACTCCCTTCCTTTTGATGAAAGTAAGATGTCCTCAGGCAAACAAACTCAAGAGATGAATGGAAACATTGTGGCACTGATGAAAGTTCAACCAGCTCTGTCTCTGGATGACAATTAAAACCCTGATAAAAATTCAAACCGAGGGAGTTTTGAGTTATCACAGAAAATCTTAGTGTGGTTTTGTATGAGTAAATGAGACGCACCAGGGTGACATAATGTAGATTTGGGCAACTCTTGAGGAAGGTCGGCAACATTTCCCACGAAGTTTCTTGGAAGGAAGCATGCAAGAAAGACAAGTTGGAGAACTGAGGCAGCTGTTCAATTTCACAGTAACCATGAATAACCTGCACAGCGAGGAAATTAAATAAAACAACATGAGTTCACTGAGAAATGTGATTAAACGAAATCGTACCAAGCGTAATGCCATTGAATAAACCATGTAATTATATACATTTAGAGTGTCAGCAGAGATGGTCATGAGGCTGACGGTAGATAACCCAGTGAGAAATTTACGAATCATAGTGATCTTGGTATAATCAAGTGGTTCATCATCTTCCCCATTAAAGCTAACATCGATGTTTACCCTTGCAGAGGGACCAATACAGTGTATTATGAAGCTGTCAGACACGTGATCAGTGAGAGTCAGACACTCAAGTTTTGGAGCATCAATTGCAACAACACCACCATCACCACAGTCACTCACACACCATTTTGAAGCGCTTTAGTGACAGGGAACGCACACGCACAGCTGCTAGAGAATCACCGAAACGACGGACAATGGTTAACTCCTCGAGAACAGGACAGCTCGATACTAAAGTCTCCAGAGTCGAATCACCATCGTATATGACCGTCTCTAGATTCATAATCTTTACACAAGGCAAGGATACAGATTCAGGTGGATGATCCAAGAACACGCAGTTGAGATCTAAGTTCACCAATCTCTCACATGAATAGAGAGACTGAGGCATCTTGACTAAGATACGATCGTCCCCCTCGTTAGAAAGACTGAGACGGCGAATCCCACGCCTAGTCACGGGATCGATCCAGGACTTGAAACGAGATGCATCATGTTCACCAACACAGAAGATCAGCTGGAATCTCTCCAAGCGTTGTTCGTTTTCAGAACACAGAAGCCTATCCATGAAACTCACAAAGGCATCTTCACGTGAGAATAATCTGGAATGTAAGTCCAGAACTGAAACATTCAACCAGAGGTTTCTCCAACGTTTCGATAAGACGCTGGTGCGAGCCGATTCCTTGGTGAGGAAGCCAGAGAGTATCTTACATAGCAACGAATCAGGCAGATTGCTTAACCTATCCAAGTTCGTTTGATTCGCGTCGCCCATGTCTAATGCCTAAGCCTGAGATTTAACATGAAAATTTTCAGATCGAAAAGTTAAAGCAAGATCTCCGTGAAAACGAAAAGGAGCAATTGAAATGACCTTTTAAGTGGCGCCTGAAGAAAAACAACCGTAAGAACTCTCAGTCGGTGCTTTCTCTCCACTTTATCTTCGCAATCCGCTTATCTATGAAATATGGGCTGAAAGAAAGTTGATAGGCTTGTGGATCGGTGACAGAAAAGAGTTGAGGCGAGAAAGTAGAAGAAGAGAGACGAGAGGAAGAAGATATTTTGTTTAGTTAGATCATTTTTTTTACAAGTGTCGACAGTAGTGTTCAGTGAACAGAACACATATATCCCACAGTAAATGGGGTTTATTTACTACAAAACAAAGAACGTAAAAGGCCTTTGTCAGTTAGCCCATCTTGATACTTTGTGTAAATACTTTTCGCTCAGCTTCCATTCATCCCTCAGGAATCCAAAACTCAGCTTCATGGTCTTCGTTACGCAAGCTGGCTGAGTCTCCTGACTCTCCTCTAATCTCCTTTTCGTCTACGGAAGGTAATCACCCAAACCATACGGATGATTAATTACTCTATGACTTGGACCTTTCTATATAAATGTTGGTTCAACTTGGGTACTTTTGAAAAGTGTTATTAGTATCAAAAACACTAGAATGTGCCTTTGTACAATTTGGCCTTCTCGCTACCCTTATTATAATGCAAAAAGAAAACAATACAACCCTCAGTTCACCTGTCAAATAGTCTGCACGCAGATGGTTTATTTTTTAGAAAAAAAACACGGACACAAATTGTATAATTATTTCCCTGCAGTAATCAATGCATATAAAACTTGATTTATCAGAGACAGCACTCATAAGCTGGCATCAACTAATCCATAACAACTTCACATCCCGTAGAGCTTTTTGGATTCGACTTGATCTCGTTGATGATGTTACAGAAACTTCGACTTAGAGTCAGTTTCTTCAGAGCTGCACCATTCTCTAGGAAGTATTTTGCTAATTTCATCTTACTTGAGGTTCCTATGAGTGGTCTCCCTTTCTTTTTCATGTTTACAACGTAGGGTGTCTTCAGCTGAACAAACTCAAGAGATGATTTCAAACATTGTGGCACTAGGGAAAGATTAACCTGCTCCGTTTCTGGAAGACATTCAAATTTCTGAAAAATTTATAACCCAGAGAGGAGTTTGAGTCTTGAGTTATCATAAATCTCTGTGAGAGCATGAGTATATGAGACTCACTAGGATGACAGATTGTAGATTTGGGCAACTCTCAAGTAAGACTGGCAACATTTCCCACGCAGTTACTCTGAAGCAAGCATGCAAGAATGACAAGTTGGAAAACTGAGGCAGCTGTTCTATTTCACAGTAATCATGAATAACCTGTGCAGCAAGGGATACAAAAAAAATGAGTTCACTGAGAGATGTGATAACAAAACTGTACAAGCGTAATGCGATTGAATCAACCATGTGTATACACATACATTTAGAGTGTCAAAAGAGATGGTCATGTCGCTAACGGTAGATAACCCGGTCAGAAATTTACGGAGCATAGTAATCTTTGAAGAATCATCTGGATCCAGTGGCACATCATATTCCGCATTAAAGATAACATCGATGTTTACCTTTGCAGAGGGACCAATACTGTGTATCACGAAGCTGTATCAGACTGGCGATCACTAAGAGTCATACACTCAAGTTTTGGAGCATCAATTTCAACAACAAAATGACGAGTACTATAACAGTGCTCATACTCTATTTTGAAGCTCTTTAGTGACTGGGAACGCACACACACAACATTCAGATAATTATCATCACGAATTATGGTTAACTCCTCAAGAACATGACAACTTGATATTAAAGTCTCTAGAGTGGAATCCCCATCGTATTGGACCATCTCTAGATGCATAATCTTGACACAAGGAAAGGATATGGTATCAGGGTGATCCAAGAACACACAGTTGAGATTTAAGTTTACCAAACTCTCACACGAATAGATAGATGGAGGCATCTTAGCTAACATATGATCGTCTGCCGGACACCTAATGTCACTACGGAGATTAAGATGGTGAATCCCACGCCTAATAGCGGCATCGATCCAAGACTTGAAACGAGATGCATCATGCTCAGTCTCACCAACCCGATAGAACAACTTGAATCTCTCCAAGTGTTGTGGCTCATTTTCAGAACCCAAGAACCTATCCATGAAACTCTTAAAGACATCCTTATCTGGGAATTTTATGGAATCTAAGTCCAGTGCTGGAACATTCAACCAGACATTTCTCCATCGTCTCGATAGAACGCTGGTGCAGACCGATTCCTTGGTGGGGAAGTCAGAGAGTATCTTGCATAGCAAGGAATCAGGTAAATTGCTTAACCTATCCAAGTTCGTTCGCTTCTCTTTGACAGCGGTTTTACCTTCCATAACTAACGCCTAAGCCTGAGATTTAACATATAAACCAGAGATCACTGAAAGTCAACGCAGGATCTCAATGAAAAAAAAATCAAATCAAATGGAGATGAGCTACTGAAATTACCTTCTGAATAATAGGAAACCACCGTAAGTTCTCCTGCAAAATACCAAACAAAATTTCTCGGTAGCGAAAGATGAAGAAGAACTCTCAGTTCGCCGGCGAAACAGTCTGCGCGGAATTGGCTTGATTTAAAACACGGACAGTCATTGTATAATAATTTCTCTAAAGAAAAGAGTATACCTGGCAATTACTATCACATTTAAAATTCTTTGTTTAATACAATGATTATTTATATTACAATACGTTGACCACACGGTATTGAACATCAAGTAAAACTGTCAAAATCACCCACGCGCATAACATATCAACGGACCAGTGTTATGATTATAAGCAGGTGGAGAAGTCAGAAAGTATCTTACATAGCAATGAATCAGGCAGATTGCTTAACCTATCCAGGTTCATTTGATTTGCGTCCATGTCTAACTCCTAAGTCTGAGATTTAACAGAAAAATGCAGATGGCAAAGTTAACGCAAGCAAGATCTCCGTGAAAGGAACAGAAATGAGCTATTCAAATGACCTTCTGGGTGGCGCGTGAGGAAGAATGAGACCGAAACCATCGTAAGAACTCTCTGTCGGCGCTTTCTCTCCACTTTAACTTGGCAATCGGCTATCTGTGAGAAATCTGAGCTGAAAGAAACTTGATAGGCTTGTGGATCGGTGACAGAAAGGAGAAGAAGAGACGAGAGGAATATAGAAGAAGATACGTTCTTTGAGTGATCTTTTTTTGCTAAGCGTCGACAGTAGTACCTACAGTTAATGCGCTCAACATACGAACAAAACAGATAATACAAAAGGCCCTTGTCAATTAGCCCATCTTGATAGTTGGGTTATAGAGGCCTCTGCAAAATTTATCAAGAACCAAAGAATTGAACCATACCAAACCAAAATAGCTGGAATCAAAACCAAACTGAAATTCATGAATAACCGAAAAATCTATATTAAAAAAAAAAAAACAAAACTGAACCGAAAACCAAATCAAAATATGGATTTTTTAATAAAAATTATATACCTAAATATATCAATTATATAATAACCAATTATTCTAAAAATACTATCTACAAACTAAATTATCAGAAATCTCGAGTTATCAAAAAATATTTTGAAAAATTGTGAATTGTCTGATATTTATCCAAACAACCCCAGTTACTTGATTGAAAACCTGAAAACTACGAAATATCAGACATTTTTACTCTTTTTGGACATTTTTACTTATATTATCCTAAATTATCTACAAAAATAGAACATTGTTTTGTAAATATCAGTCAGTTCCTAACTCTGCTAACCGAACTAAACCAAAGTCAATCCAATTTTTTAAAATAACCAAACATTTTCTAAACAACAAACAAACAAAAAAGGAACAACAATCATAAGCTGAATCAACTAATCCATGACAACTTCACACCCCATTGAGCTTCTTGGAATCGATGTGATTTCTTTGACGATGTTACAGAAACTCCGACTCAGAGTCAGTTTCTTGAGAGCTGCAGCATTCTCTAAGAAGTATTTTGCTAATTTCATCTTACTTGTTGTTCCCGTCAGTGGACTCCCTTCCTTTTGTATGTTTACAACGTAAGGTGTCTTCAGGTGAACAAACTCAAGAGATGATTTGAAGCATTGTGGCACTGATGAAAGATCAACCTGCTCCGTCTCTGGAAGACAAGTAAATTCCTGTTACAATACAACCCGAGATGAGTTTTGAGTTAACATAAATTTCAGTGTGGTTTAGCATGAAAGCATGAGTAATTGAGACGCACCAGGACGACAGAGTGTAGATTAGGGCAACTCTCAAGGAAGGTTGGCAACATTTCCCATGCGGTTTCTTGGAAGCAAGCATGCAAGTAAGATAAGTTGGAGAACTGTGGCAGCTGTTCCATTTCACAGTAATCATGAATAACCTGTGTGCAAGCATGGATAAAAAAAACATGAGTTCACTGAGAAATGTGATTAAACGAAATTGTACAAGATTGTAGTGCTACTGAATCAACATACATTTAGAGTGTCAGCAGAGATGATCATGTCCCTGACTGTAGATATCCCGGTGAGAAATTTACGTATCATAGTTATTCTAGAAGAGTCATCTGATTCCAGTGGCTCACCATATTCCACATTAAAGAGAACATTAATGTCTACCTTTGCAGAAGGACCAATACTCTGTAGTATGAAGTTCTCAGATCGATGATCACTAAGAGTCATACACTCAAGTCTCGGAGCATCAATGTCAACAACATGACCGTCACTTTCGTAACGCTCACACTCTATTTTGAAGCTCTTCAGTGACCGGGAACGCACACGCACAGCTACCAGAGAATCATTGGGATCACGGGATATGGTCAACTCCTCAAGAACAGGACAGCTCGATATCAAAGTCTCCAGAGTCGAATCACCATCGTATACGACCATCTCTAGTTGCATAATCTTGACACAAGGCAAGGATACTGATTCAGGATGATCCAAGAACACGCGGTAGAGATTTAAGCTCGCCAATCTCTCACACGAATAGAGAGACGGAGGCATCTTAACGAACTCATCATCGTCCACCTCATTATGAACATCAAGATGACAAACCCTACGCCTAATCGCGGCACTTATCCAAGACTCGAAACGAGATGCGTCATGCTGGTCCAGCTCGTAGATCAGCTTGAATCTCTCCAAGTGTTGCTCGCTCTCAGAAGAACACAGAAACCTATCCATGAAACTCACAAAGGCATCATCATCTGAGAAACTGTTGGAGTCTAAGTCCAAAGATGGAACATTCAACCAGACACTTTTCCATCGATTTGACAAGACGCTGGTGCGAACCGATTCCTTGGTGGTAAGGTCAGAGAGTATCTTGCATAGCAAGGCATCAGGTAGGTAGCTTAACCTATCGAAAATCATTTTACTCGAGCTTTCGCCATCCATGTCTACTGACTTAATCCCTGAAATTCAGAGGAATTAAGTCTTAGATTTCACATTTATATCAGAAAAATTTCTCACAAATCTATCTATTACCTCGAGATCGCAAAGTTAGCAGAAAATCAACTCATATCTTCACGAAAAAGTCAAAGTTGAATGGACATAACGAGATTACCTTTTGAGCGGCGAGGTGAGGAAGTGTACGACGAAACCACCCTATAATAGATTTCTCGGTGGGGAAAGAATAGGAAGAAGAAGAACTCTCAGGTCGCCGGTGAAAGAGTCTGCACGGCGCTTGATTTAAAACACGGAAACTAATTGATAAGCCTCATTTATTACAGTGATACGAGCCCACGTGGCAGTAGACTTCAAGCGCAGCAAAACGGTTGCTCTCAAAATCACCCACGCGCATAACAGATCAACGGACCAGATCTCAGCTTATAATGACAGACTATGGCCTACTGTGTCACGTTAGCCGATCAAATTACAAACCGATCAGTGTAGAGTTTCTTAATTGTAACGTCTATCACTCTCTTTTTTTTTGTCAATTAATGATTCATTCACAATTTCACATCGTTTAAGTCGACCAGAACAGAATATCAAATAATTTTGCATCTAATATTAATTTCAAATGTATTATTTTATAAATAATTTTATTCGTCTCAAATACTATTTGATTAAATAAATTAAATCAATAAAATAAGTATCTTTTAAGAAAAATCTGGAGAAATACATTTTGTTGCGATTTTAATTTGAAAATTACATTCTTGTTTAATTTTTTTTGAAAAATACATTCTTGTATATATGAATTTACTTAATTACCCAGAATAATTGATTTATTTTTAATATATTATCATCATAATTTATTTACTATTTAAAATTAAAAAATAAAATAAAAATATGTTTTTCTTAAAAACAAAGAAATCTATATAATATTACAAAATATCTTTTTTTACTTATTTGAATATTTTGCAGAAAAAAATAGAACAAGCCAACATCCTTCCTTCTGCTTCGTGATATTGTGTTCTCCATTTTTGAAGACATTTTTCTTTTCTAGTTTTTGTTCATGTGTTTCACCATAAATAAAATAAACTTGCAAGCGATAAGAATCATATGATTGATTTAGTTTTTGTTCAGGCGTTTCACCATAAACAAAATATTTACAGCATTATTGTCGATAACCCGGTGAGAAATTTAAGGAGCATAGTAATCTTGGAAGAATCATCTGGCTCCAGTGGCTCGCCGTTTTCCACACCAAGGAGAACATCAATGTTTACCCTTGCAGAGGGACCAATACTGCGTATTATGAAGCTGTCAGACAAGTGATCCTTGAGAGTCAGACACTCAAGTTGTGGGGCATCAATTGCAACAACACGACCTTCACTTTCCCAACGCGGACAATCTATTTTAAAGCTCTTTAGCAACGGGGAACGCACACACACAGCTTCCAGATTATCATAGGCTCCACGGGATATAGTTAACTGCTCGAGAACAGGACAGCTTGATATTAAAGTCTCCAGAGTGATTCATACTGTATATGACTCTCTCTAGATACATATTCAGGATGATCCAAGAACACCTCGAAGAGATTTAAGTTCACCAATCTCTCAGATGAATAGATAGATGGAGACATCTTAACTAACTCATCATTCCACATCTCATTATGAACATTGAGATGAAGAATCCTACGCCTAGTTAGGGCATCGATCCAAGAATTGAAACGAGATGCATCATGGTTGAATACCTGATGATATTTCAGCTTGAATCTCTCCAACTGTTGCTTATTTTCAGAACACAGAAACCTATCCATGAAACTCACAAAGACATCTTCATACAAGAATTCTTCGGAATCTAAGTCCAGTGCTGGAACATCTAACCAGAGATTTCTCCATCGTTTCGATAAAACGCTGGTGCAAACTGATTCTTTGGTGGGGACGTCATAGAGTATCTTGCATAACAAGGAATCAGGCAGATTGCTTAAACTATCTGAGCTGCTTTAATTCTCTTTGACAGCGGTTTCACCATCCATGTCTAATGCCTAAGTCTGAGATTTAACATGTAAATCAGTGATCTCCAAGGATTAAAAAGTCAAACAGAGATGAGGGATTGAAATTACCTTTCGAGAAAGACGAAATCACCGTTAGTTCTCCGGCAAAAGACCACAGAGATATTATTGATGATGAAACCCTCAGTTCGCCGGTTGGGCGGGAATTTGTTTGATTTAAAACGTCGTCAATATTAGGGAATATATAAACATATCCTAAACGAAAGTAGGTATTAGATTAAGAATATTTCCATTATTGTATTTTCCTCTTGTTGATAATATTAGGAAATTTTGTATGTATAAATTCAGATTATGAGATCTTTTATTAATAGCATAAACGATTTAAAATGGCGAATTTCACGCCTAATAACGGCATCCATCCTGGACTTGAAACGAGAGGCATCATGCTAACCTATCCCATGAAACTCACAAAGACATCATCACCTGAGAACTCTTTGGAATTAATGTTCAGTGCTGGAACATTTTAACCATATATTTCTTCAACGTTTTGAGAAAACGCCGGGGGCAAACGGATTCCTTGGTGGAAAAGTCAGAGAGTATCTTGCATAACAAGGAATCGGGTAGATTGAGTTCCTCATGACTCTCTTTGACAGAGGTTTTACCATCCATTTCTAATGCCTAAGTCTGAGATTTAACATGTAAATCAGAGATCGCAAAAGTAGTGGAAACTCAAACAGAGATAGATGAGCTACTGAAATTACCTTCTGAGTAAAACAGAAACCATTGTAAGTTCTCCTGCAAACAGAAACCATTGTATATCTGAGTTCATTCACATAGTCTTCACCTAGTCCTAATTAAAGTTTTGTTTGAGATCATGGAACAAGGATGGTTTTTGGCTTGGGTGTGAAAGCTATGTTTCATCTTACGACAATAAAGATGAGTCTCAAGTCAAGAAAATGCTGAGAGTAAACTGTAAAAAATTCTGTACTAATTCGTTTGTTGATGAAAGTATTTTTGAAGCTCCATGATTAACAAGTTTGTGTAAGGCTGGAAGTATCGTCATGGGCTCTAAGGATGTTTCAGTTGTTAGTGATTGTATTCAATGAGAGTATCTTCCAAAACTTTGATTCGGTTAACATTCTCAGGAAAGCTAAAAGCAGTCAAGTTATGTGCATCTCATGGTCCCTTTAAAATATAGCTTGAAAGTAAGTAGCTCACATAGATTCTGTCTGCAAATCTGATGAGGATAAGAAGCGAATCTCCTAACTGAAAGTATCATCACCAACAGGTTTCATCTCTAACTTCATATGTATAGATTCTGTGATGTGAGATAAAAGCCAAAGAGGAAATATGTGACAACCCGTCCCGTGGAACACTCATTGTCCTTAGACCCTAGGCTCACAGCGCTGCAGCGCATCGACTCCAACCCCTCCATTATGAGATCTCACTATCTCCATAATTAGGTTGTTGGCGAGACTCGAACCCAGGTCCTCACCCTTTAACAGCATTCCACAATTCCACAAGGACAAGCTGTCACCAATTGATCTGCAGTTTCCCAATTAGTAATCTTAATCTTGTTTAGGATACGAGACATCAACGAGAATTTTTCCAAATATCAAACAGTAGAAGTAAAAAAAAAGTGATTCTACTATTAGTTTAAGGCTTTAATCTGATTATTTATGCGCTACCTAATTTGCATTTGGTAATTAATTGCTCGCATAATCTTAAATGGGCCGAAGTATAAGTAGCCCATTCTGATTCATATATACACTTATTGGGCCTAACGACCAATATTCCATTTTAGCTTCCCCTTCCTCACAGTCTTTTGACTCTGCCGGATACTTTTCACTTTTGATTGCTTCACCGAGAAGAGAGCTTCTGCAATCTGCAACTCGCCACGACCATTTCCCGATGGATCTAACGACGACGCGGCAGAGACGTCCACTGATAACCGGCTCTTCTTCATCTTCCTCGAAGCCATACTCGAAAACTGACAAGCCGGGCCGATCCAACGGCGGTGATGCGGAGGATCGCGGCCTCGGGTGGTTCCTGCCGTTTATAGCGCTATGCTATCTCCGTTACATGAGCGCGACTTCTAACATCGTTCATGACTGCGACGAAGTCTTCAATTACTGGGAGCCTCTCCATTACCTTCTCTACAAATCAGGGTTTCAAACCTGGGAATACAGGTTTAGCTCCACATTTTCTCTATATCATGCGCATTAATGATGGTTGTAGTGAGTGATAGAAATGATGATAGCCTCAGTTTGAGCTTTGATTGTTAGTATCTGATGGCTTAGCTGTCACTTTAGTTTTGTGGATCGAAAATCATGAGATTAGTTACCTTATTGTTTGTTTTTGCAGTTCAAACTTTGCTCTTCGTTCTTACTTATACATTCTGTTCCATGAGCTGGCTGGGCGGCCTGCTGCTTGGTGGTTTGGTGATGACAAGGTAAGCATTGTAGACTTCGTGGATTTTATTCGAATTGTATGTGTAAATGTGTATATATATCTTAAGATCTATTTGTGTATTGTATATCATGTGGTTAGGTTAGAGTTTTCTATGCGGTGAGACTCTTTCTCGGGCTGGTTTCTGCAGTGTCAGACACTGTCCTGGTTGTTGCACTCTCCAGAAAGTACGGGAAACGTCTCGGGACGTACGCAGTTGCAATGCTCTGCTTAACTAGTGGCTGCTTCTTTGCTAGCACCAGTGAGTTGTTCATTTTAATATTACTTGTTTAAGATTTCTTATTAATGATTCCTTAGATTGCATATGTTATATATAGCCTTCTAAGTTATTCCTTCAATCTCTAGTTTAGATATTAAATTCTTGTTTCCCTATAATTGGCTAGGTTTCCTCCCGAGTTCATTCTCTATGTATGCCATGAGTCTCTCTTCTGGTTTGTTACTATTCGAGAAGTATGCCATGGCTGTTGCAGTTTCTGTTGTTGGGGTGATTCTTGGCTGGCCATTCTCTATCCTGGCCTTTTTACCTGTCGTTGTTTACTCCCTGGTTAAGAGATTCAAGCAAGCATTTATCTCTGGCGCTGTCACTTCGATTCTTCTCCTTGTAAGTCAACACCCAATCCTAGGTGCTTTCTCTCTGTGTGGGTTTTATGAGAGTTACTGCATGTTTACTGTTTTTTACTCTTAACTAGTTTTGCCTCTTTTCCAGGGACTTTCAGTACTTGTGGATTACTACTATTACAAGAGATGGACATCCTCTGTTTTGAATCTCTTGATATACAACGTCTTAGGGGGTGGAGAAAGCCATCTCTATGGGACTGAAGGACCGTTGTTTTATATAAGAAACGGTTTTAACAACTTCAACTTGTGTTTCGTTTTGGCACTCTTGTTCATCGCACTATATCCTGTTATCAGAAGAAAGTATGACCGCGGCTTGCTTGTTGTGATTTCGCCAATGTATATTTGGCTGGCTTTCATGTCACTTCAGCCCCACAAAGAAGAAAGGTAACCTTCTATATCTTTTATCTTGTAGTCTTTGAACTAATTGTAAGACTGGCTTCTAGGTCTAGAGAAAACTGATTATATGATACGTTTAGCATATCCTGATACTCAAACAATAATGTATTGATTGTCGATCAATTGTTACAGGTTCCTTTATCCAATATACCCTCTTATATGTGTTTCTGCTTCTGCTGTTATTGAAAACATCCCTGAGCTGTTCCGAGAAAAGTATAGCACACGCGAGAGTCTTCTGGTGACAGTAAGTCATAACTTACAATATATCTTTCTCCCAATTGTTTATATTCATGAATTGAGAAGAATTACATTGAACGATTCTCACATTTGGTTTTGATATGCAGATAACCAAATACCTCCGACCTGTGATCCTTGGTCTGATATTATGCGCTTCACATGCTCGCACATTTTCTCTGATTAATGGCTATTCAGCTCCCTTAGAGGTCTATAAGCTGCTGGAGCACCATGATGATGCCGGACCAGGTATAAACAGAATTATTCAAGCATTGCAATGCAAACACAAGTGACGTGAACAAAGCCATCTTGTCATAAGTTTTCTGAATACTGTTAAAGAGTTTTGGTTGGTTTTATTGACATGTCAGATTCTGTTCTGTGTGTGGGAAGTGAATGGCATCGATACCCGTCATCGTTTTTCGTGCCCGACTACATCAGCGAAGTAAGGTGGATCGATGATGGGTTCCGGGGTCTTCTCCCATTCCCATTTAACGATACACTTGGAGGCACCGCAGCATCACCTCCATACTTCAACAACAAGAACCAAGCATCTGAAGAACAATTTGTAAAACTCACACTCTTCTCTCTCTCGTGAAATCCTTGAAAATTCTCTAATCATGCAACTTGCTTGATTTGCTCTTTCCTTTTATTTTGCAGTTAAAGAATATCGAAACTTGCACATTCCTCATTGAGTTGCAGCTGAGCAGACCGTATGCATATCGAGGCAGCGACTTATCGACATGGGAGGTATAAGAATCAAACCATCTTCCTGAAAGAAAAATATATCTTACACTTCACTTCCTCTACTACACAACTAAGTATAGTAATGTTGATCGTTCATACCATCTTCCTTGTATTTTTGTTCAGACGATTGCTGTGTTACCATATCTGGACAGAGAGCTATCGCCAGCAAAGTATAGATCGTTCTTCATCCCTTACAAGTGGCAAGAGAAAAACGTGTTCGGCAAATACGTAATACTAAGAAGAGTCCCAAAATGATATCGTCTTTTTTAAAAACTCTGTAGACAGATTGCTTTGAACTCAGTTGATAGGCCAGTTTTGAGCCGAATGTAATAGCTTAATGACTGATATGTATCGTCTTTAAACTTCATTTCCACGGGTCCGTAGTGGGACGTAGATAGTAAATGGTCGGAAGAAGGTAGAAGTAAGATCATGTCATTGATACTGGCACCAATGAATTATGATTTTACAATATCTTTTTCCTTTTTTTGTTGAATTATTGATTCCTTTGATTCTGTGAAGCCAATTTATGGTAGGAAAAGAAATAAGAAAGGATGTTATAATGACAACATTATGGGGCTCTTGAAGTTGGCGTTTGACCAACGCGTACGAAAAAAATTGAAGGGCATCTCGGAAAATAAAAACTTTTTATTTTATTTTACAAGAAGAGTTTCGTATAAACGATACGAGAGAGAGGAAGAAGCTTCTTTAGCTAGCTCCGTTCTCTCTTCAAAGAAAAAAACCTAAATTCATCTGAGAGATCGATCAAATCAGATAGCACGCAATAATGGCCAATAGTAATCTTCCACGAAGGATCATCAAGGTGTGTTCTACGATCTTTTGCGAAACCCTCCTCCAATCTCAATTTCTCTCTGTTCCTTTTTTTTAATCTGGAATCAGAACAAAGCAATACAACCGGCTTGTAGCTCATCTGAACGGGGGAGAATTTTGATTGCTTGATTTTATCTGAACTTGTGATCTGACTTTTGTTTTTTTGGTTTTCTCCGATCTTCTGGTAGGAAACTCAACGTCTGCTTAGTGAACCAGGTAAGCTCATCAATTCATTGTACAGTTGATTGTAGCTGAAACAATTTGATTTTGTTATAGCTTTTTTTAAAATTGAATTGGAGTATAAATGGTTGTGTGTGTTGGCAGCTCCGGGGATAAGTGCGTCTCCGTCAGAGGAAAATATGCGCTACTTCAATGTTATGATTCTTGGTCCTACCCAGTCTCCTTATGAAGGTTGTCTTTAACTCTCTCTCTCTAAGGACTACTCTTAGAGAATGCATGCTCATTATGTTTGCTTCTCTCTTAATATTTCGTTTTAATACTGCAACCATTATCTTTATCCTGTGAATGTGTATAACTACTTTCTGCTACTTACACCGGTTTCATTTACCTTTTTATAATATGAGTGTGATGAAATCTACTGTGTGTTATGAATAACAGACGCGTCTATAAACTACCATTTGATTTCATCATATCAACACGCTGCTTCTTGTTCATATACACAACTTCTTCCGGTATTAGTGTATTATCCTTCATAAAATGTCTATTAATTGATATATTTGTTATCTCTTCTTTTTTTATTACATAGGGGGCGTTTTCAAGTTGGAGCTCTTTTTGCCTGAAGAATATCCTATGGCAGCTCCCAAGGTAAGTCGCTTCAACTTTTGTGTGAGTTTTCATTTCATGGTTTGTCTCCATTCATTACATTACGTGGTAATAATAGTTTAACTCAACAATATTAAGTACTCTTTGGTTATGGCTATTAAGGTTATTGTCTTTACTCTTTAATATTTTGATTTTTTGTACCTAGTGGGTTTATGAGATTGGCAACTGTTGTTTTTGACAACTTCAAATGCATTTTTACTTACTAAATATTAGACAAGGTATTGGCGGTCTTGTTGATGATGTCATCTGTAACACAGGTTAGGTTTCTCACCAAGATATACCATCCTAACATTGACAAGGTTTGTTGTTTCTCTTACCATCAATACAACTATTCAAAGTCCAAACACATTATTTTATATATCCTTATGAAACATGTTTTTTATACTTTTATTTTATGTATATATATAGCTTGGAAGAATCTGCCTTGACATACTGAAAGACAAGTGGAGCCCTGCGCTACAAATAAGAACCGTGCTCTTGAGGTATATATAATCTTCTGTAAACCCACTCTTGCTAGTCTCTACTAAACCAAAGATATTATAGAAGGTATTGATATTAATTACTGACACTTTATGATTCTTCAATGCCGGTGTTAAAACAAAGTATTCAAGCTCTTTTAAGTGCACCAAACCCAGATGATCCCCTCTCTGAGAACATAGCTAAGCACTGGAAAAGCAATGAAGCAGAAGCTGTGGAGACAGGTGATGATAATATATTATCTAGAAACTGAAATGTTACAGAAGAATCGTTGTTCCTCTATAAAACTTCTAATCTCATATCAATGTGAACATATATGCAGCTAAGGAGTGGACTCGTCTATATGCAAGTGGCGCTTGATAGAGAGTGCAAAAAGGAGAAGTTCATTGTCATTTTAAATAACAATATATATGGTGAAACACTCTGTCTCAAGGTTTTATCTGAATCCTTGTTTTTTTTCTAAAACAGGAAAGAAAAAGATTTCTACTCTATGAATCTGTATAACTAGATGGGATTAAAGACTCGTTTGCCCATGTTTGCAAACTAACTTATGAGCTTTGTCTGTGTTGTTCTATAATCATTTAATCACTGTAGACAATAAGATTTCACAGGCTGTGGATGAAGGTAAATTTGCTAAATGACCGTAGAGAAAATGTTACTATTACAGATGTATGGAACGGCCACTAAAATGAAGCAGCTTATTTTGTTCAAATGTAAAAAAGGTTGTAAACAGTAGTCATGTGGAATGAAATTTCAATTTGTACTTCTTTTCTTATGAAATGCATTTTCAGAAACTGGAGTCGTCAGTAGATGGACGCCTCAAGAAGTACCTCAGACTATTGGCAAGAACCTACAAACAACATCTTGATTTTACTCATCTAAACAGCATATTAAGATCTAAAGTAAATAGTTTTGCCCTTGAAAGAAAAGAAAGAGAAAGAAGTCTGCTTTCTGATTTTATTTATTTTTAGTTACCTGCTGGAGAGGCTTGATTAGGGGTTTGTTCCTGTAACTTACGTGGAACTTAACCTTAGCCAGGAGACCCTGTTTTGTTTGTTTCACATACAACATGAGCAAAAAGCAAAGTGGATATATCATCAGAAGAATTAGGTTTAAAATCACTAGTGTACCTCGGTGTCAAATTCTCCAGATTCGACAGCTACACTGATATCTGTAATCATCTTCACCAGCTCAACTAACAGTCCAGGCCTATCCGCTGTTTCTATGTATAGCAAACTGCAATTTTCAACAACAATACTTATTGATCATAGATTAAAAGATAAAGTGTTCTATTGTTGAGATCATTGAAGATAAGCTTTTTGAAGTTGAGATAAGGTATCGGGTTCTCTTAACCTGCGGTCTTGTCCATCATCTTCAATTTTTATATGTGTTGCAATGTCCACATCAACCTGTCAACGTCCCAATCCAAAATACAGTTGCGTGCTTAATATCTTGTTCATCTTATTGACCCGCCAAATGGAAATATTTAATCATCTAGCTAAGTCTTTGTTTTCTATTTTCTTATTTCTTATTATACATGACACGAGTGGAGTGAGTGAAAAGCATTATTGGCCTTCTATGTACGAGCTAGGATAATTTAACTTCTCGAATGATAGATATGGTAAGGCACTAAAGAAATGAATAAAGAGCATCAAGCTTAATTAAAGGGTTTATTTTTTAACCTGCTCAGTTGGTGGAAGAACACCAAAAGCTGCTCCCATTGCCAACTGAGAACTTGATTCCTGATCCAAATTATTGAGAAAACAGTGTGTGAGTTGAGAAACTTTGTGCAAGATATAAGAAACCTTGATATTGGGATACAACAAGTGGTTATACAGGATGAAACTCAAGCAAATTGTTTATGACAGTGAGACGTATGGCCTCGAGCAACTCAGGGTCTTCTACTTTTCTTCCACTATCCCTGTTTGCAGAACAATACACAAGATTCAGTGTAGATTCAGCTCAATGACTTGATTCAAAATTAGTAACGTTTTAAGTATCTACAAAAGACATATTCATTGAAAAAGAAAAGAAAAAAAAAAAGACATACGCTTTGGTAATGGCGAATTTGTTGTGCTTGCCAGAAGAATCAAGGTAGACATTAGCCTTGACGACATTCAGACCCAAGTTTTTGAGCGCATTCATCTGTTACAAAAAAAAAAACATTTGATCAGACTCGCAAATAGAGTGGGAAAAAAGGAAGGAAGGAAGTTAGTAAGAAGAACGTTTTTCATTACAGTGTCAAGCAGAGCTCCAAGACGATCTCCGAATGTAACTTCAACAACGGTTGCATCAGGGTCAGAATCTTGGTCGATTATGACCACTGGAGTTGGAACTTCGTCAGAATCTTGCTTACCACTCTTCAAAAACAAAAACAATAAACAAAAAACTTAATAAGAATATTTTCTTTTGATCGTTGGTACTATACTCTTCATCTGTAATCCGATCATTTCATACCTCCACAGCAGTTGCGTTTGCTGCCCGAGGCTTCAAACCTGATAATCTGACACAGAAAAAAAGAAAAAGTGGATTTGGTTGATTGATTGAATTAGTTGGATCAGTAAGAGAACACACACAGCTTCACCAAGATACAACAAACAGAGTATGCTCAAACAATAACACTCAAAATCAGTTAGCTGCTGGATTGACTCAAGTTTCTTATATTAATACAACAAAGATCACGATTGGTAAATCAACCAGATTAGCTAATAAAATACTCCAAACAGTCTCAGAAATAAAATAGAAAACCTGAGTCGCTGAAGATTTATAATAGGCTTATCGACGTATCCAAACGTGATTGTGCTAGGAGGAAGACAGAAAGCTCCAACATCACGTCTGATAGCTGGAGAACTAGAAGCATCAGTGAAGCAAAGAGCTGAACCAGAAGCAGAAGCCATAGTCACCATAGCTGACTTGAACCAGAAGCAAAAAGGTACAAAATAAAAAAGTAGAGGAAAACGTTAGAGAGAAAAAGGGAAGAAGAACAAGAGCCTCTGGACACATCTCATCTTATCCCGCATGAGAGGACGATAATTTAAAAAAAAAAACAAAAATTATCTTCAACGTTAGATAGTCATCTCTCTCGCTTTCATTTTCCTTCCCCACTCTTCCATATGATAAAATTCATTAAATTCCCACCAAAAAAAAAACTTTATAATTTCGAATACGACAAACTTCTTTTTATCCTATTGGCCCCCGAATTTATCGGAAGTGTCATGCTATTAGTCTCTGAATACAATACTCTTTAATTAATTAATGGGCCTACAACATCGAGGCCCAATACTTTAATGGGCCTGGATGCTAACGGAAATTACAAGTGTGCCATTTCCACTCTGCTCAAACCTTCTCTGTATCGTCAGATTCGCACCCAAATCCCTCTCTAAAACCTTGACGACGAACCAGAGAAATGTTTCGATCCGTCGTAAAAACCGCCGCCGGCAATCTCAAGCTCAATCGGAGATCTCTGATTCCAAACGACGCCGTTTCTCATTTCCCCGCGGCGACAACACTCATCAGCCCTAGCTTAGATCGCTCCTTCTCGTCTTCCAAGAGCACGAAATCAACCCTCACCAAGACGAAGAAATCCGAAGGCAAGAAATCCAAATCCAAAGGCGGCGAATCCGGCGCCGCCGCCGGAGCCGAGGACGGAGAGTTCGGCGGCTCCGCTGGAGACGACCTCGAGGCCGGTCGAGCAAAGAGGCTAGCCGATGACGAGAAGATTCCGTCGCTAGACGTAGGTCCTAAAGGGAGACCTCTCTTCACTCCGAGAGATGTGACGCTTTCGAAGCTGTCTCACAAGGATATCAACTCCTACTTCAAATTCGAGTATATATATATCTTTAGATTTATTCTTTATTGATCTTATGTTGTGTGTTTATTTATGTGTGTGTGATGTGTGGATGGTAGTGAGGCAGCATTGAAAGCAGTTTTGCCGGAAGGATTGGCTTCAGGGATTGAGGATGAGTTTAAAGAATCTTGGAGACCTGCATTGCTCGTGAGGAAAAGTTTCTTGGATCTCAGGGATAACTTCAGACGCATTGCTGATCCTCCCATGTGGCCTAGTGAGGGTAAAGGTGTGTTCTTTTGTTTCCTCCAAGTTTATATCTTGAGTTTATAAGAATAGTTAGACTTAACCAGTAACACCATATGTTTTGTTTAATCATTGGCTACTTTGTTATGTAAAGGTGGTGTGAAGCCTAAGAAGCAGATTATCTTGGATGGTCCTGTTAAGAGTGGAAAGAGTATTGCTTTGGCGATGCTTGTTCACTGGGCACGTGACGAGGGATGGCTTGTTTTGTATGCACCCAAAGGCCGTGACTGGACTCATGGAGGCTATTTCTACAAGAATCAACATACGGGCTTTTGGGACACTCCTCTACAAGCTGAGAGTATTCTCAAGGCAAGATTTCATCGATAGCCTCGTCGTCTCTTGGAAATGGGATCACTCCCAAGTTTAAGAGTATTTCCTTAATAGACTTGGTTTTTCTGTAGGATTTTGTCAAGTTCAATGAACCTCGCTTAAAGGAGTTACGGTGCAACGTCTTTGATCCCATCGTGCTTGGAGAGGGTGCGGGTGTTGGATACTTGAAAGGACAAGATACTATGCCGATTCCCGAGGATTCAACTCTGTATGACCTTGTGCAAATGGGGATTAAGAGCACTCACGCTGCTGTTAGTGTCGTTGTGCGGCTCAGGAAAGAACTCTCACTCGTTAAAGATGTGCCAGTGCTGATTGCGATTGATCAAGTTAGTCCCCCAACTTTTCCATTTATGATACAATACTTCGTCGTCTATTATTTTAAAGATATGCTTCTTATTCACTAATGTTACTGCTGCTTGTTTCTTATTGTTCACTTGTTTTTCAGTATAACAATTGGTTTACATTCAGTGAGTTTGAGGAGCCCGTAACACCACGTTCTTGCCGACCTATACATGCCAGAGAACTTACGACGGTAACTTTTTCTGGTGAAAGAATCTGAACTCAGATAAACAAACAAAAATCCCCAATTCACACAATTCATTTGGCAGGTGAATGCATTCAGGAGCATGATGCATGATGATATGATGGTGGGTGCATTCTCACATTCAACAGCAGTTGGAAAATTACGTAAAGACTTGCCAGATGTTCCAGCCGATGCTCGTCAGAATTTCCCTCGTTATAGTTTAGACGAAGCAGAAGCTGTCTGCTATTACTACCTTCGGTGAGTTACACAGAAACAAGTTTTATGTCTTAACGAGATGATTATTAATAACACCCAACTCTCTAATCCTCTACATATCATTAAGTATATGAGCTTGAGTGTTAATAAACCGACCTATAGCGGATATTGATGTCATGTATACGCTTTTGTTGCAGGCAAAGACTGGTTAGGCGTGAGGTATTCTCAGATGAAAACTGGAAGAAGATATACTATTTGGCTAATGGAAATGGAGCAGAGATGCGTTGGTTAGTCCCTTTCATGCGTTGAGAAACAAACAACATAGTTCTTTTGATTGTTGATTACTTTAATTGTGGTCTTTGCTGTTGTTTGAAGTTATCCCATTAGTTTGGGAGAAAGAAACTTTTCACTTTCTGATTTATAAGGAAGGTTCCTTGTTATTTGAGTTTGTTAGTTTAGGTTTTTGTCTTTGTCTGTAAAAGACTTATGGTTGGACTTTAAATCTCTTCATAATAAAGTCAGTGCCTTTCATTTAATAATGACTCTAGTTGATCATTCACATTCACAATACAATGAAGCTGTGCAACGTTGGATTATTACTAAACGGATTATACCAAATAGGAACAAATAAATGAATTGAAAACAATTTAGTTTCAGAAATACATCAAAATGAGTTCTGTTTTTTCACAAAAAGAAAAATTTAACCATAACATATTACACTATATAACACCTTGAGTAAAAGACAAGTTCAATATAAAAGAACTTACTTAAAAGAGCTATACAAATCAAAAAAAAAAGAAGAAAACAATTAGCTCATTTTAAGCATATGAAACCACACCACCAAACGGACGCACCAAGAAGAACCACATTTTTAAAAGATCTTATGAAAAAAAATGAATGAAACCAAACTCTGATGTTCCTGTGATGATGATGATGATGATGATGATGATGGACTTATACCGGTATTGCATCAACGTTTGATGAGTCTTCACATCTCAATACAACTCCTTCCAGGGTTGTTGGGAATGTGCACCTCCTCCATTGCCAACCAGCTGCAAGTGGCTCAGATGGTGGCACTATCATTAACACATTATCGTTTCTCTGCACCACTCCAATCACACTCACTGTGCTCCCTTCTTTTATATACCTGATATTAAAAAAAAAACAACAGAGGGACTCAAGATCCAAAGCCCTTCTATTAATAATAATTTAGAACTCGTTTCTTAACGAAAATGATTTGTTTGTGTTACCCTTCTTTGAGCCGCATTATTCGATCATCACTTGATAGATTCTTCTTCTTTAACCAATGAACAAAATCTGGAGACATTTGCTCATTTCCGTGCTTAAAATCGATGACAGCAGAATCATCTACAAGAGGTGTCACCTTTGCACCGTTTCCGGTTTTCACCAAGGCTCTGAGTCCAGACTGAAAATCTGATATGTAAAAGTCCACCACATGTCTCTGCCACATAATGGTTCACATCTATAAGTGTTTTGATGGGGTTGAGGTTAGATAATATAGCATTTGGGAATGACTAACCTCTGATGATCTCAGTCCCCATGTGAAGCTACGATGTGAAGAATTGGCTGGTTTAGAACCCCATCCACGATATTCATATAGACATGTGGATGTGTACACACATCTTGGAACTCTCTGATAGGATGACTCAAGCGGCACATTACCACAAGTAACCACCTACATATAATTAAAAAAAAGTGAATCAATATCATAAACATAACAAACCATGAGTATAGATAGATGCATTCATTAGCTAAAGCTATATCTTACCCCAGTGACCTTCACGTATTGACCATTTTTGGCAGTTCTAAGATCAGCATCAGGATAACGAGCAATGAAATCTGTAACACCACGTCTCCCCCAACAAATATTCCAAACGAAAAGCGAAGCAACAACCGCAAAGAAGATCGCAACAACGATGAGGAGCATCGGATTGTGAACTGCGCCGAGGATGAATCCTCCGGCAAGGAACCCCATTACAAATATAAGAATAATCAGCCACAACACAGGCTTTGGGAAGCTCTTCAGGCTGGAGAAGTCATCAGGAGGACCAAGTGTAGTCACGGCCGGATTGTAGACAACAACAGAAGGCATATGATGCGTCTTCAACGAACCAGACGAGTCCAGAGGACCAGAAACCTTTCTAGGAGCACCCGATGAGTTCAGAGGACCTGATGTGATGAGACCTGTAGCCGGGAGAACAGGAATAGGACCTGAGTTATGCCGTGTTCCGGCACCGGATTGAGGTCCGGATGATTTCTTTAGAGGCTCTCCGTGTTTAGACAAAGGTCCAGAGTTCGTTTTCTTCATGGAGACAGAACCAGCAGCAGAAGCTAAAGAGCCAGACATACGAGTGGTAGCGTTAGGAGCAGCGCCTTGACCTGATTGTGCGAATGAGCCAGATCTTGAAGGAGCACCGGAGATGGGACCAGACTTTCTTGATTTAGTACCATCCGTTGGAATCTCGAACATCTTCCCCAGCTCTCCTGATTTCTTGATGTCGCCGCCAGTGTAAGGCATGGCTACTGAGCTCATCGTTGGAGGCCTCTCTTTGGGTTGCTCGGGGCGACCAGAGACGAAAAGACCATTGCCTAGCTGGTGAGATGGGTATCTCGAACCCATTTTAGGTTAAGAATGAGTTGATGAAATGATCACACACCACAGAACGTAAGGAAGTTCAAAAATCCTACAGAAACAACATGAGAGATGACTTAGATATTGCATACTGCTTCACATGTAATTCGACATAACAAATATTAAACTAATGAATTAAAATATATATATATATATATATACATCGGTAGATCGAGATAATGACAGACGAAACCATGGGCGATGATGATGATACCACAATCAAGAAAATATAAAAAAGAAAGAAATGATTCAGAGACTTATGCCGACAAGCGAACCGACAGAACTGAGTTAATAAGAAATCGGACACAACTTGAAGTGGAAACACTAACTATGATGTCAGATCTTTAAGTTGCTACCGTTATATGTATTTTTCCAAGTCGTCTCATTAAACAAAAGATCAGAAGAAAGAAAAGATGATCACACAAGCAAAAATCGAATCTAGGAACAATGAGGAGAAACGAAGGGGACGATTCGTACCTGAGAGAGTGTAAGATTCCTAGAAAATGTAGTCCACGCCGAGTTTAGAAAAAAATGAAGAAGTATCAGGAAAAGTAGTTGCTATTTTGGGACTGACAGTAGAAAATGAAACGGAAGCGATATTGAGGAAGACGAGATCCCATATCCCCCTTGAGAACCTCTCTTCTCCGTCGTCTTGGATCTTGATCTTTCTCTCTCTCTCTATCTCTCTTTGAGCTGTACCAGCTGATGAGTTGTCTCTCTCTCTCTCTTTCTCTCCTCTATCTTTCTCTCTCTCTCTAAAAGGCTAGGATTTATTTTTATTGTCCACCAAACTGAGAGAGAAGGAAGAAGAAACACTTTCTAATATTACGAGAGAAAAAGAAAGTAGGATTTAAATTTGAAATTAATGTTTTCAATGTCGACAATACGAAACTGTATTTTTTATCATCATTTAATAATGAGTAGGATTTAATAATTTGGTAGAAATATGTAAACATGTCGTTCAGTATAATCTTCTTTTCACCTAATATCCTTAATAATTAAAATTAGTTGGTTGTCTTTCTATTCTACAATCTTCAAATGACGTTTTATCGGTTCGTTTTGCTTCGTCGATCTGGTTAATCATAACTTTTCTTTGAAGCAAAGTTAAATTCGAAATAATGATTGGTCACATCGAATGGTTAAGTCTATTTATTACCCCGTAAATCAAGAATTACGTTTACATCACCTAATTTAGTCACCGATTTTAATATCTGAGATTTCGTTGATTAGTATGCATTATTCTAAACCTTAATGCCCGAAAGACACGTAATAGCTGCTAATAATGTAACTCTTTTATTAATGATTGAAGCAAGACGGAGAAAAACCCATATAACATTAGAGATGTATGTTTATTTTAATTACGAAATAATGTGAAGAAATATAAAAGTACGAATTTTGAGTCGGTCGTAACATAAACTTCGCTAGGATATAACCACACAAACGTGATTACTTGTCTTGATGCTTTGAAGTTTATTAAGAAAAAAATGTAGTTATCTAATCGAATGAAAGTGATGTGTTGAAATACTAGGTCTCGTCATTAACCTCTCCTTTCTAATCGCATAAACTAAAAGACGGACCAAGTGAACTTCCATGATTATATATATTTTCAAACACATTGTCACGGTGTCTGATGATAAACCAGTACGGTCTGAGTTTAGACACATGAAAGAAAACGTACAAAACTTGAAGTCTCATACACCACGTGTCGGCGTCGCAGTGTTACGTGAGCCACCTCCTTCACGTTCGTCATTTTCGTCGCTTTCTGGTTCAAGCGTTATACACGTGTGTTGTCCCCACCACGTCCCTTGTTCGCCGACTCGCCTGGCCAACCAATAACCTTTGTGAACCTTTTCCCTTTCCCAACTTTATCTTAGTTTCACTTTACCCCGTTATCTGAAAACAGAGTTAGAAACACATATCTACAAAACGTATATTACATGGCCGGGAGAGTAAAGCACGGGCAAGTTTTTCAGCTGCTATGCATATATTCCGTCATCTTCTTCTTCTTTGTATTCTCTGTGAATGTTTCCAGTGAAGCGGTACCGCCGGAAGACAAAACGGCGACGGTTTGGCTATCTAGAATCAAACGGTCTGGTAATGATTACTGGTCGAAACTCAAAGAGACTTTAGGTCGTGGTCACTCCCGCTTTTTCCCTCCCAATATAGAGTAAGTAGATATGATATTATAGATCTTAGAGATTAGCTAATTCAATCGGTTTCATAAACATTATCTATAGTCGTTCATTTCTTTCTATTTGTATAGTTTTAGTGGAAAGGATGATGCAGCAGAGATAGGAGCAGGAGAAAAGATGAAAGAGGCGGTCACAAAAAGCTTCGAGCATAGCAAAGATACCGTGGAGGAAGCTGCCAGATCAGCGGCAGAGGTGGCGTGTGATGCAGCTGAAGCAGTGAAAGAAAAGGTGAAGAAGAGCGTTTCCGGGAAAGAGACGACGCAGCAGCAGTCGGAGGGTACTAATGAACTTTAAGTACGTCGTCGCTTCAGCTCATGTCTTTTTTAGTGTGTGTTTGTTGATTTTGTTCGATCGGTGTCTGAACAACGCTGTTTTGCCACGTCTCATATGCTCGTGTTATTTTTTCTGTCGAGTGTCGACCCACATGTTTTTTCTCTATATACACGTCGACCATGTCACATGTCTTCACGTCGTTCTTCCTTATCCTTGGCGTGTAAAAAAAATATTATAGATTCAACTACTTTCTTCCGTTTAACATTACCAAAAAAAACTACTTTTTTTGGTGTAAATGTTAAATGAAAGAAAAACTACTTTCTTCAACTGGTTGATGAGAAAATAGTTTATTGACTTCGTTTTTGCATCAGGGATATTTGAGATTTCACAATCAAATAAGTATTTAGAGTTCTTTCCTCACAAATATCTTTTTGTTCTTTTTGCCAACAAGCGCCAGAATATCTAACTTGGGAGCCAAAATATCCTTTTGCGACTCAAAATATCTATCTTTTCAAAAAGTGTACGAATATAATTATTATAGCACTGAGAATTATTAGGTCGTTCAGAAAAAAGAAGAAAAAGCACTGAGAATTAGAAAGATTAGAAAGACTTGTTTATCAAAAAAAAAAAAAAAAAAATTAGAAAGATTAGTGATTAATGGTTGTTATGGTCCAGCTATCTTGAGATGCAAAACATCGACGGCGGATTAACACACGGTACTTAACATGGTAAATTGAACAGTAGCGTTTAAAAAAAAAGAATCTTAAACAAGTTGAACTTGTCTTAATTAAACGCCCCTAGAAATAAACTCAGGCCATAGTTTGTCCAAATCTCAGTGATTGATTAGAAGTCGGCTGAAAGACTTAATAAAAAAAACATAACTCGTGAAAAAGAAAGATTAGCAAATCGTAGGTAATACAATTAAAAACCGAAATATCTAAAAAAGAATTTAAAATTTGTCGATAAAAGGGGGGAAATGATCTTATCCTTTTATCTCTCTCTCTCTCTCTCTCTATAAACCAAACTCATCTTTTGATTTACAGCTTTGAACAGAACACAGACCAACAACCTATCTACTTCTATCTCTCTAAATGGCTCGTTCCCTTTCGCTTTCTCTCTCTAAAGCCCGACTCACCGCAGCAGCTGCATCCTCCTTCCTCCCTTCATCACGCCTCTTATCCTTCCGATGTCAATCCTCCGATCGTCGCAGCGATCTCCACGAAACAGACACCTCCTCGCCGTCTGATCCATTGATACAGAAGCTAGAGGACGCCGTTCACCGGATATTCGTACGAAGAGCGGCGCCTGATTGGCTCCCGTTTGTTCCAGGCGCGTCGTATTACGTCCCGCCTCCTGGATCTGGGTCTCAGACTCACGGGGTCGCTCAGCTCGTAGCTAAGCTTGCCAATCCGTTAACCGACGAAGAAACGCTCTCCACCAATTCGTCTCACGGATGGCCTTCCTCTGATTATTTCCTTAAAGGTTTGTGCTTTGTTCGACTACTCGATGACATCCCATCGCAATTGTTAAATTTAATTCTAAAGGAGATTGATAGAGAGTTTGAAACAGGTTCATTTGATTTATTCTCATTAGTATATTGTTTTTTTTACTTGTGTTTTTTTTAGGTGTACAACCTCGATTGATGGAGACCAAGATCGAGACTAGTTCAAATACCGAGTATAACTCTGAGGACGAGGAAGGGTAAAACTGCATACAACATACTATTTGAAGATAAAAGGATCTTAAGAAAACGAGCACGGAGGACTATTACGACGACGGCCGTACCAAAGTGCATAGATGGGGCCATATAGACTTCTTTATTAATCTCGAAATGTAAAAAGTAATTCGAATAAGAGTAGTTGTTGTATGCTTGTAGCATTTCCCTCTGTTTAATGTAATAATATTATTTACCGTTTCATAAAGCTCTGTTTACGAGAAGGTATATGAATCAGCCAGAGTTAGTACTTGTAGGAACTGGACGTACTGTCTCCCAAGTCAACTAACACTTATGTAACTGAAAATGAAGCCCTAAAAGATTAATGACTGGTATGAAAATAGCTAGAAGAACTTGTAATAAAAACATGATTTGAAATTAGATTTTCATTATAAATAAACATAAAAGAATTACAGCGCTGATTGAATATACATTATACAGTTCCCCCTCAAAACTCATCCAGCTGAAACAGATAACTCATCGTATGAATCAGAAACATCAACCTCCTCCCTCCATTTCTCAAAAACTGATCTAAACTCAGAACATTCTTTTGGATATCGAGACAAGAGACACACCACTTTAAACTTAGTGTTAGGATCCAACTCAACTCCCTCCTCAACGCACTCCCTTAAAACCTCTCTCAATCTATCCTTGTCTTTCTCCTCGCACAAACCAGAGATAACAGTCCTGTAAGTCCGTGCATTCGGCATAACCCCATCTTCTTTCATCTTGGACAACAGAGAACAAGCTTCCTCCATCCTTCTCCCACGCACAAGCCCCTTCATCGCTACCGTATACGACACAACATCCAACTCACGCTTCTCCAAGATACATCTGTTAAACAAACGGATCGCGGTACTGTATTCACCGAGCTCCACAAGACTGTCGATCATCACAGTATGAAAATGAGCATCGAGGCGTACGCTCTTCCTCTTTATGATCTCGTTGTACATGTTCAAGGCATGGCCAAATGCTTCTCCTTGACAAAGCGCGGTGAGAAAGCCAGTGTACGTATAACAATCCAAAGCTAAGTCTTGTTTAGACATGTCCCGGAACACTTTCAACGCTGCGGTCGTGTTACCAACCTTGCAAAGATAGTTTATGAGCGAGTTTCCCATCACAAGATCCAACTCTGTTTCAGTACCAATGGTGATACGCAGATCGTAATCCCTAGACAAACACAGACTAGAGAGCATCGTGGCAAAAGTATACCGATCCGCCCCTTTCTTCAAACTATAAAGAAAAACGTCACGAGCTTCTTCGAATCGCCCGAGTCTAGTGAATATACGTATCATCACATTGCAAAGAACGATATCTGGAGCTAAACCTTGAGCTTGCACAATACTCAACACACTAAACGCTTCTTCAACCATTCCATAATCCACAAACCCTTTGATCAAACCAGTATACGTCACCACATTCGGCGAAAAACCACTCCGAACCATCTTGTTAACCAGATCAACCGCCTTAACCGGCTCTCCCGATCGAAAAAACCCACTAACCAACATGCTCCACACATTAACAGAGACAGAGACTCCACTACATATCATCAACCCAACAACTTGAAACCCTTCACCAACGCATCCTCTCCTACAAAACACTCCAAGAACCTGCCCAAACCTCTCTCCATTAGGATAAAACCTTTCTCTAACCATCATCTTCAAAACCACTTTAACTCTAACCAAATCGTTTCTACCACACAAGTGGCTCAACGCAATGTCGAAACTAAAGAAGTTCCTAACACGTATCCCTTCGAAAACCTCAAGAGCTCGATCAACGAGATCGTATTTGAAGAGAACATCCATCATCATGTTCATGGCACGTGCGTTAGGCACGTACCCGTAACTGCTCATGCCTTTGTAAACCTCTATAGCTTTGTCATACACATGCCCGCGCCAGAAGATCTCGAGCAGGAGCAATAAAACTCGAGGCTTTATCACACAACCTGATCGTATCAGCTCCTGTAAGACTCGATCGATGCTCTTGTGCTGGTGGGTTAGTCTCTCGACGACGCTGACCATGTGGTTAAACGCTCTGTCGTCGTGGAAGTAGTTGCTCTGCTTCGCGCAATGGAGGAAGAAAGTTAGGGTTTTTAGATCGGGAGAGGAGGTTCGTAAGCGAGAGTAGACGTCGTCGTGGGTGAGCGGTGGGTTTGGAGCGGCTCGTTGTCGAGAAAGGTCGGTGATTTGGTTTGGTCTCTGAGTGTGAATAAAAGAGAGACTTAGAGTGTTGATGAGTTTCTTCCTCTGCTTTATCCAGTTGAATCTCCATAGCATCTTACCTTCAATGTCAAGATTCTAACCATGAAAGGAGTTTCCTTGAGAGATTGAGAGCTTTCAGGGAGACCCAACTTTAGATGGAAGAGAAAGGTTGCGACTTTGGAAGCGAGAACCGTCGGAAAGTGAGAGGAGAGATTGAAACGGCGAAGGGGTTTGGGATTGGTACGAACTAAACCTTGCTTTGTGGCGGAGGCAGCAAGGGTTAAAGGGGAGTTGACCGGAGTCGGTTTGCTAACTTCTTGAAACCGGTACACTCCGGTTTTGTTAATTACCTGTATAATTAATTCGTCACTAGCACTTGCAAGATGATATATTGTTTACAGTAACGGAGTCACATCAAGAAAATGGCCATATGGTAAATGAAACAAAAACATTTAATTACCAAAAAAAAAATGTTTACATTTTGAAACTACACCCATCGAAAGCTGTATGACCATGGGTAAAAAAATGATAAAAAGAAGAGAAATAGCTTTAGACAGATTGTGATTTGTGAGCAGGCGTTAATCAGAACTCTGAAGGTGCTTCTCATTCCAAATCTCTCGGTTTATTCGTGTCGGTACAGAGTTCCCTTTGGATTGATAATTCTTGTAGAGCATGTAGAGACAGAACAAACATAGTCCTGTTTCAGACAGAAGAGATAATAGTCAGAAACAGGTCATGCAATTGGTTTACATGAACTCAACACGAGGAAGGAAAATAATATCCAAAATGAATGTGGAAAGCATTGTTTACTTGCTTCTTTTCCTTCAGCTTTACCAAACGCTACAATATATAAGTCTTAGCAATTGGGAGCCAGTATAAGCAATGGTCACACCTAATAATTGTTAGTCCCACAGCAGCCAAGACAGATCAATACCTGAGAAGAAAGAAACATCCGTAGATCACGCATATTCAGTTTAGAACCTGAAAGTCGTCTTCCCTCTGGTTATTGGGTAATACACTTATACACACAATGGTCAAGATTCTGTAAAAGGTTTGTAAATGGTCTTAAACATACGCAAATGCTTTACTTCTATACTTTTTCCATGCAGGCCGGCACTCGGATATACATAGGTGATCTAAGAGAACTATGTATGCAAATGTGATAACGGAGAGGCTAGATTGATGAACTTACCTTAGAAAATAGCCCCTTATCATGGCTCGTTGCTGCAATGATGTTACAGGCTGTAACCTGTGATATTTGCCACTCCAATGGATCCATAGGGACCCTTCACATTAAAGTTTGCAAAGTGATCATCACATCAACAGCACTTGGCTTATGACCTATGCATTGATCGCAGACGAGGTACGCGTTCGTTCGGTTCATGAAAATAGACGGTTAATTTCGTCAGCCCACAACAGATTCTTCTAGGCAGACACTAGATTCATAAAAACCAGTTTCAATGAATATACATTATATTGGACTTGATATGGTGGGATGAGCCAGGCCCATGCTGTAGTGCAACGCATGGACGACTCTTGAAAGCCCAGATAGCAAGCTATCTTAATGGGCTTTCTCCCTCAAAAAATAGAGTTAATATCGTGTGGCCCGATGGACCACATATCAGATATTAAACTGATAAGAACAGATACTACACTTGATCTTAGCCAAAAGGCCGAGAAAGGTATGAGTTTTAAGGCCTACACGAGCTGCTTTATATATACATCGAGTTGGAGCGAGCGCATCGTCAGTAACCGATGTGGGACGAAGAAAACTCAAGGCGTTTGATATTTTCGTCCTAATGTACGAGTATATGATCTCCTGCCTAACTGTAGTTTTAGATGAAAGTTTTGTATTAGCTTCACACTATTACTGGATATCTTTTACTGATATCACAGATGACTCTGAAGACTATTACAAACCAATCTGGTGATTTTTACAATACACCCTCATGGGGTGTCTGTTTCAGCTCTTGACAAAGACTGTTCTTGGGAGTTCCTGCCCAATAGATTAAATATTTATGTTTGCTACACACATGTTATTTTGTTGAGGTCTAAATCTTTGATGCTAAACTGAATTTAAATTCGCTGCAGGCAATGGCGACACTATAATTGGTGGTGATTTGTTGTGGTGCAAGTTTTCTGGACGCCTCCATAATCTATTCATCAATTTGGGAATAGCTAGCTTTTCAGATTGTCAAAGTTATTATAAATTTAAAATGCAGACCGTCTTTGGGAACACACAAAATTTGATCGGTTATTTGAATCACACATCTCAGAAGTTTGAAGATCCAGCAGAGAGTGACTATACTGACTAATGGACTCCAAGCCTTGTGTGTTTGTTATAAAGAGGATGGAGATCATACAATTAAAAAAGTAATGGGAATAACGTAACATAGATCTAGCAGTAGTAGTTTAACAATGCCAAACTGATAAACAGAGAGCCTAAGAAGAAGTAGACTTAACCAGGTCCGACTTTAGGGATATCGTAGTGCTCGCTCATGTTAGCAAGATACTGATTGAAATCCTCAATCCTGTTACGGTGAGACTTGTTCGCTTCCTTGGCTAGTTTCTGTACATCAAGTCTCTGCTTCTGCTCTATGTACCTTCTTTCTGCAGGCGTTAACTGATCATCGTTGTATTTCACCAATTCCCTCATACCCGCTTCATCTTCTTCTCCTCCTTCTTCAATCAATTTACCCAAAGCCTCAGTGTTTTCTCCTATAATCAAAACATATCAATTTTCTTCTGTCCATTTGATGTCAAGAAACAGCTTAAGTCAATGGTTATAAAAATTTAGGGAGTGAAGCGGGTCATGTGTACCTTCTATGAGTTCATGATCAGTAATTTTAAGAGCTTGTTCTTCTTGTTTCTTCTGTTTCTTCTTCTTCTTTACCCCACCTGCTTTCACATCTAAAGCCTTTCCTTTCAGCTTAAGCTTCCCACCAATAACGTTGTCGTATGCTGACATCTCTCAGCTCTGCTAGTAAGAACACATAACCACAACTCATATTTAAAATCAAACTTCCAAAGTTTTCCTTCATAGCCAAAGACTTTGAAGGCACACCATGACTGAAATTTAAAAAGTCAGAGTGACTTGTTAAAACAATGATTTATGTAAAAACTAGGCAGTTAGCAAATGGATAGGTATAATTGTACAAATCGCTAGTAATGAGAATCAAATTCAACAAAGAGGTTCCAAATTCGCTACTTCAACATGCTCAGATCAATGAGCATTAAAAAAAAATCAATTAGCCAACCCTTAATTCTTCGCCTATGGACCAATCAGATAACACAGACCTATGCCTCTAACAAATTAATCAAACAATAAGAATAATTAAATAACCTATATGTTTTTCTAGAGAAGGAGCAATAGTAGATCTATAGTGTATACCCTAATAATCAGCATATAATTATAGCAGCGAAGCGTACTCTTCTTATGTACAGAGAAACAACAGAAACCCAGAAAATCGAAGCCGAAGCATTAGTTGGAACTCAAAACCTTAATCAAAGCAATCACCTGAAATCGAGAGAGGAGTCTGCAGAACGCGATAACCAGAGAAGGGAGATTTTATATTTTTTTTCTCGTTCCCCACAAGGAGAAGCAGTTGTTGTCTTTTTTTGGGTCAAAAATTAAGGTCGGTAAGTTTCCCGCCAAAGAATCCCATTAAGAGACGGCCCAATCAATGAATATAAGCCCATTTAAAGAGTTTCTTGTTAACCTCTAGGCATGAATGGCAAAAAAAATTAAGGGATTTCAAATTAATTATCGGAATAATTCAGTTTGTTGTATTAAGCAGCGCAGTGATCAATGTTTACACTTCTACATTTCCCTCGCTTGCTCTGCTCTGTTAGTATCGTTCTTAAATTGAGTGTAATCCAATTTCACATAGTGGGTTTCCACTTCAAGTTGATATTTCCTCCATCCATCTTCTTCAGGTATGCCCACACCAAAAACTGAGTATCTGTCGGCTTTCACTTTGTTGATATCATTGCCGACAGATACTCAGTTTTTGGTGTGGGCAGGATATGGCGATGTAATGGGACATCTTCTTGAGACATTTTAGTGTTTCTTCAGAGATGATAAGAGTTGATTCAGAGGTCTTGTGGAAGATAAACTCTTGAGGAAATGCGGATTTGTACCCAATGCATTTGTCAGCACCAGCATGTAACTAAGGAACAAGGCCAATAATTAATCTTGTGAGAGATGCAAGAAGAAAGAGAGATCACCATACCAGCCATACAACAACGTTTTGCAAGAAAAAGACATGCTCTGATAAAGCGAGGAAATCTGAGAGAGATGGTGTACCTCTCTCATATTAAGGATCAGAAAGCAAGCAGTGAGAACGTGACATCCGAAGTAAATTCTAGGCGGAACCAAGAAAAAAAAATGAAAGGTACAGAGAATGCATATGTAATGAGTTCAAAGAAGAAAGGAAGATCCAAATGCGTGGAAGAAATCAAAGAAGGCTTCATCAAACAAAGATTGACGGCAAAATCCACAGATGAAACTTAACATAGGGAGAGAGAGATCAACAAATAAACAAAGGCAATGCTTCTTCTAATCAAGAAGGTGTTGAAAGATATGGTATCCTGTCGGAAACACCAGCGTGAAGCTGTTTGCTGCCATTCTAAGTTCGTCTTCACACAATCCCGGACCTCCAGGGCCATTGTCCCCAAGTCCAGCTGCAAGCAGTCAGTCACACAAGACTGTCTAAAGCGATCAAAAGGTAAGATTGCCTCAAATAATGTTTTTAACTCCAGTGCTCCTATGTCTGGATTATGAAACTATTCAATTCACTATTCTTAATTGCATTTCCCACTAGGAATAACACCAGTAAACAAAGATGATAACCAAAAGACTTAACTCTTTATAATCTTTTAATCATATTTTTTTCAATGTTCCAACAGTGAAAAACTGAAGTTAAGCTAATACAATACCAAGGAACCGAATCACTAGAGAGAATATTCCTTTCTAACATTTTTAAGACGGATCTGTCCCACTCTTAACGGCGGACCAAACCTGACCGATCCCTCTTGCAACGTGAGGCCAGACGGAGCTAATTCCGTTAAGCGCTGCACCAGAAGCTAACCCCAACGCGAACGTCTCGACGTATCCAGGCTTCGTCTCCAACTTGGCGTCGACGACGGCGAGCCTTCCACTGATGGCGTCGATTTTCCTCGCGTCAGCTAGAAGCTTGCTCTTGCTGGAGGCGTTCTTCGAGGACGAAGCGACTCGGACGAGCGCGTTCTGTAGGTCTTCGATGACCTTAACCGAGGCTTCTGCTGGTTCGAGCCCTCCTTGCTTCTGGTAGTGCGAGATTAGCTCGGCTGCGGTTGGGAATTTCTTCGATTTCTGCTTTGCTCCGGTCTGGTTTTGTTCTGGTTTAGTTTCCTCCGCCGCCGCCGCGTTCGGGAACGTAGGTTGCTTCATCTTCTTCTTCTTTGGAGAAAACTAAAAGAAATTGATTGTCTTATCTGTGAACTCAATGTACAGCTAGTAGGTTGGAGGTGGAGACGAAAGAGGATGGTAGTGGAGGAAATATTACGACTTTGGGTAATGTTTTCTTCGTGGACCTTTTACTGGGCTTGGGCCTACAAATATTGTGAAATAAGTTTCTTATGATTAACTTGATCCTTCCTCCCTATTTGTCCATAGTTTACACTTAACATCAGCATGTTTATATGTTATTCGAGTGAGTGAATTGAGTGATGTAGTTAGTATGCAACAAATATATACGTCTTCTGAATAAATGATGTTTCCTGTATATAAATAGTGTTTCTTAATCGAAAACACAAAAAAAATATATATATTATTAAAGTTGAAGTACATTTTGGTTTTGTTTGGAAAAATGGAAAGCAAATTAAGTATTTTTTTTATTTACATAAATTAGCTATTGTATTTCCAGTAAATTAAGTATTCTTTTTTATATTTTTTATTTACATAATCTGTCACTACATTTAAAATCTCTTATATTTAAATGTTATGTCTAATTATGTATTTCATTTAGTTAAGAAATTAGTCTACTAACTTAAATTAATATTGAATAAAAATATGATTACAAAAAAAATTACATATAAAAATTATATTTTTTAAAATCTATATTATTAAAGTTGAAGTACATTTTTGGTTTGTTGGGAAACATAGATAGCAATAATAAATGAGTATTGTTTGGAAACATGGATAGCAGATTAAATATATTATTTTATTTACATAATTAGCTATTGTATTTTTTAAAAATTAAGTACACCCTTCCATATTTTTTTATTTACATAATCTGCCACTAAATTTAAAATCTTTTTTATTTAAATGTTATGTCTAATTATGTATTTCATTTAGTTAAAAAATTACTCTATTAAATTAAATTAATATTAAAATAAAAATATGATTACAAAAAAAGTACATATAAAATTTATATTTCTCAAAAAAAAAAATTTAAATAATTATATACCCGCCCTTTCATAATCTAGTTCGCTTTACATTTCAAACACCTCTCTTCTACAGCTCAGAGAATCATTTTTTTTTCCTGAATATATACATTGCTTTTGGCTTTCTTATACTTAAATTTATCTCCTGCAAATGGAAATCTCAATCATGAGTGTCAGTCTCAACAAGATTCAGACAAAAACTTCACATGAAATAAGAGTGTCATATCTTTACCAGATTCCTTCTCTGTTCTCAAAATTATGGGTTTGATATGAAAGATTCTGGATTCGATATAGAAGGAGCACTTCTACCTTCCTGCAATTTCCCCCACGCCCAACAAAAAACATCAAAAACCATAGAGAATATACATCTAATCTGGTCAAATGTTTTTTTTGTTTTTAAATTAACAACAAATATCTTACCGATGTATAGGAGACTTGGCTAGTATGTGAAAACGGTCCGTGTCCAGCATAAAACACACTCTCAAGACTCTCTGCACCTAGCTCTCTTAATCTATTAAGCTCAGGCATCACCTCTTTACCAAGATCAGGCCTATCTTTTCTTCTCAACTCAGCACATTGTAACGATAACTTAGCAAATGACAAAGCTTCCTCTAACGGCCAATCCGGTACTGCAGGATCTAGCATATCTTTCAGCTTCCCTTCTTCGATGGCTTGTTCCACGTAATAAGCCAAACCCATTGGCTGTTTCGCAGTCAAAAGCTGCAAAAGCATGATCCCCAGCGAATAAACATCAGACTTCACACCCAACATTCCTGTTTGTTGATACTCAGGGTCGATGTAACAGAACGTTCCTGCAGCTGACGTGACTCTGTACTGAGTCACGTTCTCAGCTACCGCCGGGACGAGTCTCGCCAGCCCTACGTCGCTGATCTTGCTGACGTAGTTGTGGTCGAGAAGTACGTTTCCTGGTTTCAAGTCTCTGTGGACAATTGGTTCTGGTTTGGTCTGGTGTAAGAAGAGGAGACCCGTAGCGATCTCAGCAGCGATTCTGAAACGCAGTTGCCATGAAATGGGAGGCGTGTTTCCGCGTCTGAAAAGACGGTCGTCTAAGCTTCCCTTGGCCATGTATTCGTAGACGAGAATGCCATATTCTGGACAAGCTCCTAAGAGAAGGACCATGTTTGGATGCCGTATGCAACTTAGTACTTCAACCTGTGTGGTAAGAACACACATGAACTTTCAAACTTACTCATTCAACAATCTTTTTCTTGTAACACAAGTAAACTAGAAGAAACTGAAACTAATATATTACAGTTCGACGAGTATTTTTCCATGAAAATTAAGCATCGGATGTCTCTCGAACTATAACTCTGTTCTATATATCTCAAAATAATAGTTTCAGATTTAATTTCCCATGTCTTTAAAGTTCAAAATCTGAAATCGATACTTAACCAAAATTAAGACCCGAATTAGATCCAATTATGAATCTAATTTCTGATCAGTTTCATTAAGAAGTTTTCTTTTAGATCTCATTCGGATCTTAATTTTGGTTAACTATCGATTTAAAATGGTTTGTAGTTTAATATAAAACAGTAAACCAATTATACTTACTGTTTATGGTTTTTTTAGATTTTGAACTTTATAAACATGTTTCATGGAGAACTGAGTTCGAAGCTAGTATTTCAGGGATATATAGAGCGAGATCATAGTTTTAGAGACATTTGATGCTATATAATAGTTATGTTGGAGAAATATCCGGTTGACCCTTACAGTTCTTACCTCTTTGTTAAACTGTGATCTTCCTTGAGCAGCGTCAGGGCGCAAAACCTTAACAGCAACACTTGTGTGATCAAGATGACCTCTAAACACAGGCCCATACCCACCTTCTCCCACTTTTCTTGACTCTGCGAAGTTTCCTGTTGCTTCTTCGATTTCTTGAACAGTGTACTTCCTGTATCGAACCATGCTATACCGAATGGGAGAATCGCCTTCATTCAACGCCTTCATCTCTGCAGTTAGTCTTCTCTTTGCCTCAACTTCTGCAAGCCTGTTTGCAGCTTCAGCAGCTTCCATGGCTGTTTTGGCCTTTGCCTTCTCGTTTTCTATCATTGAAATTGCTGTCTCCTCTGTCATCTTTAGTTCCTCCATTTTTCTTCCCTCTTCTGACCTCAGATTTTTCAGCTCTGTCGCCTAAAACATGAAGATTTCAGTTCGGTTATGATGAAACAACCACTTGAAAAACCAACAAGGAAGTAATGTAATGTATAATCAATGTTCAAGAAATCATCATGATTTATATTAGACTAGCTACAAAGCAGATTATTCAGGCTTGGATGAGACATACAAATTAAAGAACAATTGATTTATTATATGTATTACATTTCTATTAGATAATTTTTAGTTTTTGGTTTTAATTTTGTGAATTATCAAAATTAAATATACAAACCAAAACAAAACTAGACGAATTTATGAATTCATACCAACAATATTACTTAATTTAACAGATTTAGATTGTTTTAAACTGATTTGAGTTATAATTAAACCAATTTGAGTTATAACTTAAACCAACTTTGAGAACAGTGTGTATAATAAATACCTCTTGCCTTGCGGTTAAAGCTTCCCTGCAAGCTGAGCTATACATATCCATGGTTTGTTTTAGCTCTAAACGCAGTCTCCTCATTTGAGCTTCTACATCATCCAAGCTCTGAGATGAGTAAGAGCAAGAAGTTCTTCCGCTCTCTTCAGAAGCCGATGAAGAGTTGTTGAGAAAACCTAGATCCGTAAACTTGATCCCTAATCTATGTGAGCCAATGCTCTGCTCTGAGCTAGTTGACACTCTCGAGGTTCTTGCTGAATCTGGTAAGTCGTAGGTAAAAGAACACCTATCTATACTACTCGGCGTCCCGGAGCTGATAAAGGAGTTTTCTGATCCTTGATGTGATGAAGCACTTATGAATGAAAACTCGGACTCTGAATCTGAGAAGTCCCCAATCGTTTTCGTGTGTCCTTGTGGCAGTTTCACAAACCCTGGTCTGCATAAGATTGTGGAGATTGTTATTAAAGTAATCACACTCGATAAGTAATCTAAGATAACATATACCTTGGACCATCTGAATCAACTGATCTTCGGGGCCTAGTTATTGCGGGTGTGTTAACTGTTGAAAACAAGAAAGATGACAGAGTTAAAGAACAGGTGTTGAGTTTCTTGAGACGCAAGAAAGAAACATTTATCCTCAGGAATAAAAAAACTTGTCACCTGTTTGATGTCTTCTCTCATGGGGAATAGTTTCGTGATTTTCAGAATCGCTGAGAACTGGTGATTGGAAAGGAGCAGGACGAGAGGAGCTTCGTAAGGAAGAGATTTTTCCTTTGGAAATGACGTAAACATTGCAGAAATCTGGAGCTGCCTTTGACACACTCGTTGGTAAATCCGTTTTGAATCTTCTGTTTTGAGTATCAAAAACTTAATTTTGGTTAATCTTATGCTGCACGTAATCAATCGATCTAAACCCTAATGATCGATTTTTTTATTACCTCATGAAGCTACTCCTTGAAGGAGCACCAAGTACTAAATTCTCGATCGCAGAAACTGTAACGTATTCGACAATCGCTTTGGCTTTGTCTGCGTCTTCAAGCAGAACGTCAAGGCAATGGATCTGCACAAATATAAAGCTTCCATGTTTGATTGATCTAGATAAAAATAAAATTGAACCAAGTCTAATGATTATTACCTCTTTACGGCTGCAGTAACAGTGACAAGATAGAAAGAGATCTTTTGTTTGCTTCTTCATTAGCTGCATATGCATGGTTCCTTCTTCAATGTCTGCAGCATGAGTTTCATTGAGCAAAAGATGAAGGGTTGAAAGCATTCTTATAATGGAAGTATATAAATGAGAATCATGAAGATGAATGAACCTGAAGAAGATTGAGATTTGGGGACGACATGGATAAGAGCAATACTTTGGCCACGAGAAGTAAGATTATCCATTGTCCATTTGATAGCATTTTGGCTTGTTTTGTCTTTGTCTATTGCAACAGCAACTGAACCACTTAATGTTCCTTTACATGTCGCATCGGTTTTCGGTAGCCACATTATTTGTCTTCCTCCTTGTTCTTCTTTTTCTTACGTAAAAGAAAAAAAAAGTTAACACAAATGGAGAATTTTCTCTACTTTTTCATTAGTAAATGATATATTTGGAATAAGTTTTAACATCAATGAAAAATAGATAATGTAATGGCTTGAGAAATAATTCTATTTTTGTTGTTTCTTTATTTTAAGGGCTGTGTTTTTGGATGAAAAAAAACTAATTTCGTAGTTTATATAACACTACACAAACCACACAAATGAATTGTTTTTAGGAAACTGTAGAATTTGATTTTTTATTGAACGTGTGGAAAGTTGGGAACTATAAAGCTAAAAATGTATAACAACATTTTTTCTGTTTACCTCTCTTTACCCTTCAAATTGAATGGTACAAAAATAAATATTAATACGTCAGTAATATCAATTTTGGAGTCAGAAATTACATTAATATGTCATGTGTAAATTATTATAAACACCATTAATCTTTTTTTTTATTTTTAAAAAGTAATCTATAAATGCACAACAATAACATGAATTAGTTTGTATGTTTTTGGAACTATTTGTGGGCATTCATACAATGCAGTAACGACCGAATACATGACTCGAAAGATGAACTAAGAAGGCAGAAAATTCATTCTCTCAAGATTGCGAAAAATCCAGATATGTATGAAATAAGAAGACAGAAAATACATTCTCTCAAGATTGCGAAACTTTGATAGTAATCACCAAACCGGCGCACATGTGACTCGGACGAAAAAAAAGAACTAAATGGTATGTGTTATTGTTTGAAAGAGAACAAGAAAGGAGAGATGAAAACTAACATCTTAATAACTAGGCATTAATGGAAGAAACGTCTACTTTCCGAGACGCTTGGACAACGTTCTTGTTTCCAGGGAAGGAGTTGCGGGAGACGTCCACGAGTGCTTTAAAGCTGTAAGGTTCATGCATAGACAACTCAGAAAGGACTTTACGGTTCAGCTGGATGTTCTCCTTCATCAGTCCGTGGATAAAGTTACCGTAGTTAACCTGATTTTTCAAGCTTTAAAATGTTAAGATTCCAGAATTTTGTTAACCAAGAAACAAGAGTCTCGATCCGCACATAATAGCACAGATGCAAAAGAGATATGAGAGTCATCAGGGTTTTTGATATAGTTATGTAAGATCTTCTAGTTATACCCAACAAGTTCTATCATAAACAGAGAGAGTGTCCCTGCACTAGAAATATATTGAGATACAGCAAAAAAGATAAACAAGCAATCAACATCAAATATCATAAACCCTAAAAGAACTTGATCTATATTTGCAAATTACCATCTCAAAAGTCTCGTTTCTAAACTAATCACCGCAGCTAGAACGAAATCGAATCAAATGCAGTCAACGGAAGCAATTAGGCTAAACTCTTAAATCAAAATTCTGGGGATGCAAAGAAGAACGTACACCGTGCTGACGAGAGCCGGCGTTGATACGCTCGATCCAGAGACCTCGCATCTCACGTTTCTTGTTGCGCCTGTCTCTGTAAGAGTACTGAAGAGCTTTCTCCACTCTCTCCCTCGCGATTCTTATGCAGTTCTTCGCTCTTCCCCTGAATCCTTTTGCCAGCTTAAAGATCTCCTTCTTGTTCATCTTTCTCCTCCTTGCCTTCTCTTCACCGTTAACGCCGCCTCTCTTGTGTTTCCCTGTGTGTGTTTCAACTCCGTGTCGGGTCGGATCCGAGACAAATCCAGAAACAGTTAAATAACCCACAAAACTGAACAAAGCCCATTATTAAATCAAATGGGCCTCAGTCCGTTCTCGCCAAACAGAAGACACGTGATGCCACGCTTTAATGAGTGTGTGTATAGACGTAGTAGACAACAGAGTTTCAAGCCCCTTTTCTATGTTGTTCTAGGCCATGCTGGTTTGTATTAGCCACAAGCTCAAAGCTGAATATACGAAAAAAAAACAATGTTGTTGGAGAGGAGAGACCCAAGGAAAAAGAGATTTTTTTGTCTATACAAATTATACAAGTACGTACGTATGTATATATGTAATGTATATCGGAGGGTTTAGATGAATACAACAACAGACATAGGATTCTTTTCATTTCTGGATTGCTGAGGGAGATTCTGTAGTTTGTGTATCATGTGTTCTTCTCAAGTACAGATAAAGCAGGAGTCAGATAGTTGTTCGCCTTGTCTGGCAAATGAGCCACCTGCAAAGCAACAATTTGATTAGAAAAAGGTAACTTTTGTCAGATTATATGTAAAAGTGGGTAACTAGTAAGTTCTTCTTTATGGTTTATTCCTACCAGCTCGTAGAGCTCAATTCCTTGCTCAGCGACGTATTCATGGCAAACCTGCAAATGAAAACAAAAAATTATGTGAGAAATCCAATGCTGCGATTCATTCCTAATCAGCTGTTTTTTTTATGTAAAAACTGCAACTCACATCAAAGCTTTTGTTTCTCGCTGTTGAATCGTGCAGTGACTTGACACAAATATCAGCCACATCCGCGCAACTGATGCCCTGAAAAATGATATATAAGTTGCGCATATGAGAGTTGAGTGAGTTCATTGGGAGAGAGTATAGTGACTTTTATTGTGATTGGAACTAACCTGAGATATTCTATTTCCCTGATCAAATATTAGAGCTCTTTGACCGCCTGGCTCCTCCTGTATCAGAAAATTTGTAAATATTGTCTATCCATGGACATATACATTGGCTTATAACTCAAAGAAGAAGAGTACCTTCAAGGGACCGGGACGAATAATGGTGTATCCAAGGCCTGATCTTCTCAATGAATCTTCACCAGCCTGTCAAATTTAGCGGACAGTGAGACAAAGAATAGAAGAGGTGAAAACATACAACCCACTGGCTCAAAAGCCCTGAAAATGCGTAGCCTCACGACAGATCTAATAAGAGTTGTTACAATGTGTGTTTCAGAAAAGAAAGTAGACTTACCCTCTTAGCTTTTAGCACTTGCTCCCTTCTGTTGGGTTCTACTCCAGATCCAGTACATGAAACCAATATAAAATCGGTTTCTTGACCCGCCTGCAGACAAAAAAATCGGAAAGCTGATACCTCTCCTGTCTTTCAAGAGATGAACTTCATCGAGAAGCATTAAGTTGGAGTACTACTTACAGGCAAAGCTTTGATGTACTCGAATACAAGGCTAAAGCTTCTTAGATCTTGTTGTGCACCAGCAGCACCATCAACTGCTCTCTGGAAGAGATAAAAAAAAAAATCCCAATAGATTGTTAAACCCACACCAAAGTATTTGGATAATAATGATCAAACCCCAAAAACAACTGCTGAATCATTTAAAAGAGTAAGCAAACCTGTCTTTTAGGCTCAAAACGTATTGTCAATGTATGAACGAGAAATGGATCTAGCGGTGGATCTTCAGGGTTGACCGGACGAAAAGCTGAAAATGGTACCCTTACCTGCCCAAAGAACCAACGTTTTAGCCAGAGAAATAGCGGAAAAGGGGTATTATTAGCATTAATGACACATGATGATGCTTTTGCATACCCTACAAAATCCAGCTTTGGTAGTAATCCTTGCGAAATAGAGTTTGCTCTGAGACATATCTGACGATGGACCAGCTTCAAGGATTACAACATATGATCTTCCGTTCCCACCAACAGAAAGAACTAAGCCTTCATACCTATTGAAATATAACAGTAAGCACACAAAATAAGCTAAGGCTATCCCCTTTCTCTATGTTTCTATGATCCAATCATTTCACAGAATAAGATGGAGTAAGGGTAGTTAATACCTGTCAAGAGTGGAACCTAGTGGAAGTGAAAGTTTCTTAGACAACTCAACATATCCTCCTCGGGTAAAAACATAACCTGCAGTTGAAACCCGGTTAAACAACCATACCTCAAAAGAAAAACTTTAAACATTGCCCAACTCTCATAAGAGTGAGTGCTAACCTGAAAACTCAGCTCTCTCAGATTCAGTGAACTCAAACTTAGCATCCATCCCTCCATCATATTTAGAAGCAGTTGTGTCCTGAAAGTAAGTTCCTTGACGCACTTCCCACCCGTTAAGCGCCTCAGCAGATTTGAACTTCGCGATCAAAAGCTTGCTCTTGCTGCTTTTACCAGCTCTCAGTTGCGCTAATCTGTTATTGTAATCCTGTCAAATCAAACAGACACATTAATGACAACTCTCTTCTCAAACAAAATAAAGAACCAACTAACTGTTTAGTAATATATACCTGAAAAGCCTTGGTGAGGTTATAAACACCCAAATGATCAACACGGACAAGGTCAGCAGTGATAGTAGACCGAGCAGTGGCGCAGTAGATGATCTTGCTGCAGCTTTCCACCGCGGATTTGAGCGTTGACGGTTCTCCCACATCTCCAACCACGATATCTACTGATCTTGGCAACATACTAACCACTTCCTCATCTGTCTTCCTCACAAGTGCCTATAATGTATAAAAGGCATTCGCATAAAAATGCCAACAATACTTTATATTATACGAATCAGCATCATTTTATTTTAATGTAACTGAACCTTAACGGTGTAGCCACGGAGCATGAGTTTACGGACAACGATACGCCCGATTCTGCTAGTAGCTCCAACGACTAAAACGGTGACGTTTTGAGCGCCGGGAACAGCGAACTCACACATAGGTCCTTCTCTAATGAGAAGAGTGTCGAGAGCGTCCTGCTCATCGGGTCTCGTCGTCCTCGAAATCTGACCTAATCCGGAGAATTTCCGCCACACCTCGTCGAAGAGCTGCCGCGATCGCCGTCCCAGACCCACGGGGTTCACGTCGTCGAGTTTCAGCGGCGACGGAGACGGAGATTGAGTCTGCGGCGGCGGGGGAGGAGGAGCTGCTACGTCGAGTTTCTTCGCAGAAACCGTCTCTTCGCCTTCCTTTGTAGCTGTGGTGACAGGTCGGTTTCTAGGCTTCTTTTCGCGGCGGTTCTTGTCGGAGGATGAAGGCGGAGGTGGTGGAGAGGAGGAAGAAGATTGAGCCCTAGGGATTGCGATCTGGGACCGATCGTGGAAATCCCATCTGTGAATTCTGCTGAAACTGTGAGCAAAGTTCGAACTTAGAAACCTCGCATCAGTCGTCGCCATGTTAGTGCCAACAATACTACCAACCACCATGTTTGAAACTCTGTTTCTACAACAAAACAGAGCTTGAGCTTCAATTTTCAGTCAAAAATAAATAAAAATAAATATTATTTCAATTGGATAATTATGTATACATACATACAATTGTTTATATGAATCTTTGCATGCTAGCCTGTCTCTGAAAAGACTCTTCTTGGTCGAAACTGGAAACGGATAACGAAAGTGAGATTTTTCAGAAAATATAAAAACGACTAGGAGAATAAGAAATGGTTGGATCGGAGGATTTTGACATTTCAGACGAAGAGAGAGAGAGAGGAGCGAGGAGAGAAGATGACCACATAATCTGGTTTGTGTGTTTTCGGACAGTGATATGACTTGTGAGCCAATTAACAAGCCACGTACACTCTCGCTTTTCCTCTTCTTTTTCTATTTTCCCGTAATATTCTTTTTCATGAATAGTTTTATAGAAAAAGAATAGTTTTATACTTCCTCTGTTTCTGAATAAGTATCACTTTAGCTCATTTTCCTTGTTTCACAAAGAGTGTCATTCAACAATTCCAATGCGATTTTTATTAACTTTTAGCTCAAAATTAATTGAAAAATACATTATTCTTATAAATAAATATATTTATCTAAAACACTATTGGTCAATAAGATGCAATTAATGACAAGTTACATATATTTCAACGCTTTCTTAATCTGTGTGAAATGTGTCGGAATGACACTTATTTTGAAACGGAGGAAGTAACTTTTATTACGGAAATTAAGAAACCGCAGCATTTCGTGATATAGGGATTTACCATGTTTTGCATGCTGATAGTCTTGCAAAATATGCTAGGAAAAATAAAACAAAATATGTAACTAAATGGACTAGTTTGTAATGTTGTATTATGAGAAAATGACAAATATGCCACCAAACCAAGTTTTTCTTTCCAATCTACCACTTAATATTCAACATCACAAAAATAACATTCATTAAAGGTGTCATTTACCTTTCTGTCATTCCTTTTGTTTAATTAAGAAAAAAATTGAGACAAAAAGGAAAAAATAACGTCCTTCTTCTCCTCATCTCTGCTCCGTCGTCCTTCTTCTCCTCTCTGCTCACCGTCTTCTTCTTCTCTTTGCTCTATCGTCGTCCGGTCGTTGTCACTCTTCGTCGTCATCGTCCCTCTTCGTCGTCGTCTGATTTGATTAAGGTATCAACATGTCAATTTCATTATAGATTATTAAGGTTTTGATTTGTATGTTTCTGGTTATTGAGGGATGAACTTGTCTAATCATATTTGTTTGCATTTTCGTAATTACAAAAGTTTTCCCCTTGCTTATATTGTGAATCGGGCTGTTAATGTCTTAATTTTGTGAATTTTTTTGAAGCTTTAGTTTGTAAGAGAAGAAGAAGAGCAAAGGAGAAGAAAACAGCGACCAAAAAGGAGAAGAAAACGACGACCAAAGAGGAGAAGAAGTAATTCTGGACGGGTTTGTACATGTTCAGGAAGGACTTCCTGAAGAGAATCCGGAAATGTCTAAGAGTGTCCAAAAGTGGTCTGGTGGTTGTGCAAAGATAGGGTCAAGTCCAGGAGTGACTTAGAAGAGCATTTGGGAGCAGATAGACGGGTTTGTACATGTTCAGGAAGGGTTTCCTGAAGTAATTCTGGACGGGTTTGTACATGTTCAGGAATGGCTTTCTGAAGAGAATCTGGAAGTGTCTAAGAGTGTTCAGAAGTGGTCTGATGGTTGTGCAAAGATAGGGTCAAGTCCAGGAGGGACTTAAAAGAGCATTTGGGAGCAGATGGACGGGTTTGTACATGTTCAGGAAGGGCTTCCTGAAGTAATTCTGGACGGTTTTGTACATGTTCAGGAATGGCTTCCTGAAGAGAATCCGGAAGTGTCTAAGAGTGTCTAGAAGTGGTCTGATGGTTGTGCAAAGATATGGTCAAGTCCAGGAGGGACTTAGAAGGGTATTTGGGAGCAGATGGGCGAGGGTGCAAACTTAGGGTACTAGGCCGTACGGATTTGGTACGGACGTGGTACGGATCGGGTCGACCCGAAAGTTCATCACTCGACCATTTGAAGCATTTTAAGAGTTGTGCAAAGTCTGGGCGAAATCTGGCATTGAGAGAGACATATGCAATGTCTGGGCAATGCACTTCCCATTCCACTTGAAGAAGATTTTCAGTATGAAGAATTAATTAAGATGGTTTCAGAAGATTCTGTCAAAGAGGAAGACATTGGCTTGGGTTATGGGATTCCTTTAGAGTTTAAAATAGTTGTTTTATGATTTGTTTCCTGCAATGTCAATTTAAATACTTTCAACATATTTCATTTATTTTTACTTTTCAATGGCTTTAATTGATGATTTACATGTTTTTGAACTATTTATGGGTGTTTGTTCATTTGATGCTTAGGTGATATGCACCATACCATATATATTTTGCTTTTGGAAACCCATCCAGAACATTCAAAAAACCATCCAAGATTTAAGATTTTGTCTAGTTAAGTATACTTAGGTGTGTTTCATTAACAAATATTTCACCATAGCCCAGCGGCTAAACACTAAGTACTCTCTCTCCTCCCACCCCCGCTTCGATCCCTAGTGGAAACATTTTTTTTGTCTGAAAACAACACAATTATTTTTAAACTTTTCATATATTCAGATATCAAAGCCCTTAGTTTTCTTAGTTTCAACTTTTGTTTCTTAGTTTCAACTCTATTACAAACCTAATATGATTTTCTGGAAACTCATCCAGAACATTCAAAAAGCCATCCAAGATTTAAGATTTTGTCTAGTTAAGTACACTTAGGTGTTTTTCATTAGCAGATAGTTGCATGTGTATTTTACAATGGTAACAATACTCTGAGAATGCACCAAGACAACCTGAACATCCTTCAAAAACAAACCTAAATGAAACAAACAACATACGTCGGAATCATCCATTACAAAAACGTCAGGGGAGAAACCCTGAGTCTCAGGGAAATAGGTCTCATTTGATGGCTCTCTATCACTCTGCAAAATTCAGGAAGGCCTTCCCAAGTCAGTACAAAAGCTTCCAAAAAATATTTTGCAAAACTCAAAATCTAAAACTTTATCTTGAACATATACCTCTCGTGTCAAACTAGAAGAGAAACCTTGAGTCTCAGGGAAATGAGTCTCATTCGATGGCTCTCTATCACTCTGCAAAATTCAGGAAGGCCATCTCAAATCAGTACAAAAGCTTCCTAAAAATAATAAGAATATATCAACATGTCATGACACAAGAATAATAATAAACTATGCTGGTCTTCACAAGAGACTGAGTTGGGACAGTGACAGCTCATAACGGTTCTAAGTGCAAAGGAGAACATGTGACTTCTATTATATTTAAACCTTGCTGACATCCTTCTCTTGTCTTGACGTTCAGGATGGCCTTCCAGATTTACTTGATATCCTTCCAGATTCACTTCCGGAAGCCCTTCCAGATTCACTTTCGGATGTCCTTCCAGATTCATTTGATACCCTTCCAGATTCACTTCCGAATGTCCTTCCAGATTCTCTTGTGATGACTTCTTATCATACTTCTTGTTTCATCTCAACAAAGAGGAGCAGTGAAAAAATTACCTTGCCAGATTGGTTTTGGCCATGCAAGTCAAAGACTTTCTTTTCCTTCTTCTTCTTCGTTACTTCTCTTTTTTCTTTCTTTGTCTTCTACTTCTTCAACTCTTTCTCCTAAAAACAGAGAGATACATACCCCAACATAAAGATAGCTCATTTCGATTACATTTATCTCCAGGATTTTCCCATTTAGTACCAAATCGTTGAAACACTAATCTAATCTCTAATAAATTTATAAATGAGTAACCTTTGAGACGGCAACAGAGGATAAAGGATTGGGATCTGATAATATACCTCTTGATCTCTTTAACACCAACGCGATTCCTCAACACTCCACACAGCACTGTCAAAAATATGAATACGAAATCAATAAAGCTTGATACGAAAAAAATAAGAATATAAAGCAAAGTCACAAACTCGTCTTCTTCTGTAAACCAAATTTATCTGTAAATAAAGTTTCCTGAAATTTATTCTTTGTGATTCTGATTATGCCCTTTATGTTTGATTCAAACAAAAAAACAAACTCAAATGTGTTATCTGAAGAACAACAAACTGAAACCCCCAAATTTTAAGTCGAAAACCCTAAGTAAAATTGATTTTTCTTCATAAAATATTGATAATAACGATTAAAGCATACCGATACACAACTCGTTATGTTCGTCGCCGGAGATTATCAACAGCTTGTCGCCGGAGGTGATTCGTCGGAAGAGATGATTCTTCGTAATGTGTCGAGAGAGAAGAATAGACTTTTCTTTTTTAGTTGTAATATTAACTGGGAGTATTTCAGATATTTTGTCCATTAATGAATGTTATTTTGGTGATTTTCTATTCCTTGTGGTATTTTGGGGACAATAAACTTGAACGGTGGTATTATGGACAATTGCCCTTGTATTATTGTATGTAATATATTTGGTCGACAAAAAAAACCAAAACCTATTTCAAATTCCAATTAAAGGATCTGAAAATGTTATTAACAGAGTGAACTCAAAAATGTTAAGAGACGTATCAGTAGACACTCCCTCCATCTTACTTGCCTAGAAGAAAAAAATAAGAATCTAACTGTTAAACCGTTATAGGGTCTGTATTCTTCTCACGAGTCTTCTACTAGCTGGTAATATTCACTTCGTTGCTTTCTTCTTTCAGTGGATTACCTTCCGGAAAGAAAATTAGATTTCTACTTCTGTTTATGTCCTAAAATGAAATAAATATATCCATATTAATCAACCGGAGGTCCCAGCGACTTCTGCAGCTCTCTGTCGCACCATCTCCATGACGGCTGCTCTGCGCCGTGATTCTGATCGCTGCTGTAACCTTCTCTGATTCTCCTTTATCTCCCTGAACAGAGAGAGAGAGATTCACAATGATCAATCAATACGGACCATTCGTTTCAAAACCTTTGCCATATGCTATATATTGCCAGAGTTGTAAAAAACATCCAAAAACTTTACAGCAAGAGAGACTCAGACAGCGAGAGAAGTTAAAGAGATTTACCCGCATCGAAGTACACCGCAATTTGAATCATTGCAGTCCCGAGAGTGGATTTGCAAGAGATGCCACATTTTCTTGCACTGAACACAACCTCCTCTACACTGTATTGTGCAGTGGAGGGCATGTTCGAATAGCCCACTCACAACGCGGCAATTGGGATATTGACAATCTGCACCAGTACGGCATCGCACCCCATGCACCAGAAGATTGCGCATTCTCCTCAACTGTAGAAATTTAAACAACGATAAAAACGTTACTTCAGAGGAAGTTTTGGGAGGTAAACGGCACATCTTCCGTTTTCTGATTTTCTCAAACCAGAAGCAGCCTAGAGAAAAGAGAAGAAGGTGCGGCCTTTTTTTTTCAAGAGGAGAGAATATTTCAATACCCGTAAGTCTCGCAATTGCCTAGCTTCTTTATTCTGAGCATTCTGATCAGCTAGTGATGGATGATTTGTCAACTTGTGAGGATGATTAACACATCCATCTCTACTGTAACAGGTATTGCATACATCGTAGTCCGGACAAACATCACAACGCCAGCCTTGACCACTTTCGATATCGAGATGACACGCGTTACATGTTGCGACAAACGCAGGAGCAGTTGGATTGTGCAAGTGATAAAGCACCATCATGGAAGAATGTTTTGCCCTCCTCAATGTATCATACTGATAGTGGTTCCCTTGACAAAGACTCAGGAATGCTTGCCTCGTATCAAAAAATTCACTTTCAAGTATCTCATCTCTATCCGTGGTGTCTGCAGGAATATCGGTGATCTCAACCTACAAAATAAACCCCAAAAAAATTCTCATGAGATATTATTAAATACAGAGACACTCAGACACATGAGAACTAGACGAGAGAACCTCTTCTCAAATTCCAAAACAATCTGATACGAGCTTGCAAACTATGCTTTTGCTCTCGTAATAGGAGCAGTTGTTAACTCGAGAAAAAAAAACAAAATTAAGACTAAACTAAGCTACCATTTTAACCCTAGTGGCTCTTAGAGGATAAAAAGACAGTACTTTTATCTTTTAACTAAATACGCAAAGAAAGGAAAAAGACACAAACTCAATTCTTTCGTCGTTTGAATGTTGTTAAACTGTAACTTGTATCACAAGTCGATGTAACTTACATGATACAGTGTATGTTTAACCTTTTGATTAACAGGATGCCTTTCTATGACCCCTCGTTTCAGTTCAGCCTCATAGCACCTGAAAGGTTCAATAACGTATCAGAGATAGCATCATTCTATCATGTAAAACACACACATGGGTTTAGCAATAAGTCTCTTCCAACCAAAAAGGAGAAAAAAAGAATTCACTAGCAAAATAGGTAGGGCAATTCTTACCGGTCACATAGCTGGAAACCTTTGCACTGGCTGCAGACCCAACGATTTCCGGTTACCATCAGTGTACAGCAATGAGTGCAACAAGGTTGCAAATGAACCATGATAAAATCCTCCTTCATGGGGCGAATGGTCTCACCAAGCTAAAAACGTACAAAAATAATATTAACAAGTAAACACAAAACATAGCTATACAAAAGTCCCGAACTACTGAAACTGATATGCAAGAGTGGAAACGTGCTAGAAAGAAACGATTACTTTATGCATTAGCAGCTGATCTATGGACATAGTCCTAGACAGATTCGACTGGCCTGATCCTTTTAGAGCCCTTTTCGTAACGGGTTTCTTCAGAACTCCTTTCTTATTTCCCTTTCTACCATCATCTTCTTGACCCATTTGATGTATGATATCCTCTGCTGCACCTGGCCAATAGTCACCATCGAAATACGGGAGCCTAGCTGCCGTAACCTTAGCTCTACATTCACCAATTTGCAAGAAAAAATGGTCATACAGATTAGTAGTTCCCGCCACAATCCCTTCCTTTGCAGCTTTTCTCAACATTGCTAAGTACCTGTACCAGAGGAGCAATGGAGGATGTAAAAGATTTTTTCATACGAAGATGTTATGAAGAAAATTACCAAAGGCAATTGGACTGACCACCCCCGAAGTTTATCAGATTTTGGCGTTTTCTGAATTTCTGGATGGCAATATAGGATATAGTCATCACCCTTCAGTGGTGGACAAGCCCATATATAGCAGCTCGTGAAACCACGCATTTTGCAGTGTTCCAGGTAACCAATCTGAAAAAAGCATCATGTACCCTTGAATTCTCCATTTAATGTAAAGACCAACAAATCTTGGTTAAAACAGGACTTACTAGAATTTCTTGGTATACAAAAGTGCGCAGAGCCTCGCCATAAGCACATTTAATCTCAGGTCTAAAGTACTTCACAGAATCCAGATACGAGAGATACACACGGCGATGATTAGGAGATGAACATTCGGATCCAAATTCTTGGACATAAACCCCGAACAAGCAAACTTCTACACCTTCAATCTTCTGGAACAACAGAACCACCTGGGAAAATAAAATGTGGAGCGTGAAATGTATTGCTTGAAGAGCGTATCATGAAAATGTGAACGTGAAGCAGATACTAGGGTGGTGTGCGTGAATCATTCTGACCTTGGACTTATATGGAAATTCTGTGGGGAAATTATCCTCCCTAAAAATTTCAAGAAACCGAGATTTGACTTCCAGCTTCTTGTCAACGGATAAAACAACTCTAACAGCAAGGGATTCAGCAGTAGGAATCTGTCAGTGGCAGTAAAAAAGGAAAAAAAACTGGGTGACCAACCAGTAAACTTCAATCTATTGTTGCCAGAGACGCACAATTTAATAGAAAACTCAGAGATGCAAAATCACATGAAATCTTAAACCTTGTAAAAGTCAACCGCCAGATTACCTCATCAGAAGTTTTTCCTTGAGCCCTGGCTCTCTCAGTCCTTTCCTGCTCCAGCCGTTGAAACAAACGCTGCTCTATATGGTCACTAAGAATCGTTTTTGGCAGGTCTTTTGCTCCAAGAAACACACTTTGAAGTAAAGGCTTTCTCTCATTGTGCTCCACCTCAAGTATATAGCAATTTGGGCAGGTGTACTCAGCTTGGCCCCCATCATTCCTTCGCCCATTAAATAGAGCACATATTTGATGCTGCCAGGCCTCACATTTATCACACTGTACCCACTGCAAAAATTATGGGACGCAATCAAAAACAAAGAAAACCTACAAAGTGAGAGGCACATGACTATACAAATTTACCGAGTGGATACTCTTACCCATTCTTCAGCCTCTTGATTGTTTGTCTTTTTCTCGAGTCTTGCCTTCGGCATTGAAGTCCCTTCAGCGAGTATAGTGTCTCCTCGGGATCCGTTATAACAGGGAATACAAAAGTAATGCCGATGTTCAGCAGCTACAACGGTATAGTACATCGCATTTCTTTTGATGCGAGCACCACAAGGAGTACAATAAATAGGTGGTGGCTCGAATGTAAGCTGCTCCACCGCACATAACTGGCAGGTATTCTCACTCATCGAATTCTCCATGCCTTTATTCTGTAGACAAATAGAGATTGTATGACATGTCATTCATAAGCAAGCACATACTTTCAGATAATGTGGAGAGAACTGTTCAACGGAACATTTCAGTTGCGCCCCTAGAAATTCATCTTGAACAAATAACAACAATATAACTTGCTTTTCTGTAAACTTTCGAAGTCGATAAAAATTGCACACCTGGCCAATCCACTGACGAAGACCACGAATATGCTCTCTCACTTGTTCGGGAGTGAAAAACTCAGTCAAGGAAACACCCTTTATCTTTGGGTTTCCAGATTTTGATGCAACAACATCAGCAGACTCCACCAGAACTTCTTTCTTTGACTCTTGCTCCATTTGTATGGTATCTTGCTTTGGAGAAGCACCAGATATATCATGTTGACCTGGTTCACTGACAGGCCTAGGCTTGGGATCATTTTCAAAAGCTTCATGTTTTATCTCTTTGATGCCGAATCCATCTTGAACAGAAATATCAGAAATTTCTTCGTTAACTTCCACGTTCTCCGACTTCAATACTGCATGTGCGTCGCTGTGCCTATGATCCATTCTTTCATCATCCTGAGATAATTCTGTTTCTGTTTGGGAAACAGTGGAGCTTTTACAACTTTCAGTCTCAGAGACCACTGGTTGAAAAGACGGCTCCATCTTCAACCGTTTTGATGAAGCTTGCATATTATCTAAAGTGTCAACACAGCCAGGGGCACTAGAAACAGCTCCAGCAGTAGCGCATAGTGAATCATTTGATACTACATCTCTCTTCACCGCGATCACTGAACTGCTTTCGTTTTCTAAACGCGCCTGGTGACGCGCATTAACTTGCTGCTGACGGTAGGTTTTCCTCACTGGTACACAGAGGGGGCACCGAAGATTCTTGCAGGTTTTAAAGTGGATAATCAATGACTTCGTGATACGACAACGCCAATACAAACACCGAGGTTTTGCACAACTGTTCATGTGACTCCATAGTTTCCGAACAGTAACGCAATTTCGCTCTGTGCACTTCCCTACCGCCGGTTTGCAGTCCCGTGCATGAAGTAGAAACAAGAGCCATTTCTGTTGATGTGAAGTAGAATTTTGCAGACTATGGGATTCGGATGTGGTAGAATTATGATTTTGACCAATTACAAACCCTTCGGTCATGTTATTAGGTTGAGCTTCATCCATTCCGGTAATTCTTCCACTGAAATCCTCCTGAACGTTCTGTTCACTTGACATACCATTAGAAATTTGAGTGTTTTCCCGAGACTGGGAAGGCCATTGACCCCGTGGATTGGGTTCTGATTCTACTCCAACAGCAAGCTTGCCAAAACAGTTGTTAGAATCAGAACCTATATCCTGAGGGCGTGACATTTTCTGAATCTGTCGGATTCCTAATCCAGAGGTGTCAGGATTTGTTGTTCTAGAACCTGCCCCTGAAATATGAAATAACATGCTTTAGAGATTACCGCAAGACAAAAAAAGGAGAAATCACCCAGCTTTCCTGACAGGGATGTTATACAAAGACTACATTAAAATTTTAAGAATTACCTGTGTCTACACCTTTTTCGTTCACTCCAACACCATCATTTACAGAGTTATTGGCCACACCATCCTGTTTTGGTTGCATTTGCATGTCACGGCCAGCACTCATTTGGTTTGAAAACATTTGACTATTTTGACCACCAGTTTCCTGTTGTTGCTGAGACTGAGGTACCATCGTGGTCTCAGCAGAAAATCCATCACTGTTGTTATTAGTACCATCGTTAACGAACCCAGGTGAAGGAATAATCTGAGCAGTACTTCTTTGAGAACCCAGGGATGTCAAGTTCCCTCCGGAACCAAGAGAAAAGTTTCTCGATGAATGTTGGTATCCATTAGAGATATTGCCTGCAAACAAATTGATAAGGTGTCAAGAACACATGAGATGAAAAGTTCCAGGAAAAGGATCTATGAGCATTTGAACGGGGAAAAAAAACCTTCATGCATGCCACCAGCAGCTAGAAGGTTTTCAGTGTTGGCAGCTGTACTTGGGCTGTTGTTGTTTTCAGATACAGTAGCATCAGCAGAGGTTGTAACCATCGAACTAGCATTACCCGCTGCGTGTGGTAATCCTGGAGTAGGTATCATCGTTCCAACCGAAGACGAATTACGCTGATTGTAGTTACTCAAGTATCTTCTTGTTATCAGGCCAAAAATCCGAGACTCAAGGGTTGACCGGTTCATGTAATCTTCCTGTAGAATAAGTTGGAAAGCATCACAAACGAAAAGAAATATTTCAAGCAAGGACATGAGCCAAAAAGCTGGATCTAGAGGCAAGATGTCAAAATGCATCAGCCAATCTTGTTGGTAATCACCAGTAAACCAAATCCTAAACGCTAACAACCAACTTTATCCAGGACAGATAATATTTTGAGATACCTTAGAGTTAGCCATCTTATACAGCCCCTCCTCTAAGCGTCTAGCAACCTCCACAAACTTGGGCTTTGACGCAGCATCAACAGGAGATGATTGCCGTTGCAGTACAATGTTAAAGCTGGAAAATCAAGGAGATTTCAGTAAACACAAAAATATCATCAGGTCATAAGCAACAAAGAAGATGTACAGTAATGCAGCCACGAAAGTAATCAGTTGGATCATTCCAAGCACACATTGAGACAAAAGTAACTCATTCAATTCTTGTCGAAAGACACAAAGGGTGTAGCTGAAAAGTTGAAGGAGCTTACACAAGGTTTTGCATGTAGAGCCGGAGTTTCAAGTTATCATGGTCCATAGGACCAACAATGTGACGTGAAGGCCCTCCACCAGTAGCAGCACCAGATGAAGCAACAACTAAATTCTGCATTTACGAGTTAGTAGTTCACATTAGTCTACAGTTGAAAACTACAAGGATAAGACTAGAGATGATCAAGGCATTGCAAAAAAAAAAACAACAACAAAAATCGGATGAAGAGAGCAACAAGAAAACGACCAAACTAAACCAAGATACATCCCCCACAATTCTACCTAGAAACTGATGCACAAAGAAGCAAACTCTTTTCGCTCAAAAGGTCACGGAATCAAAAAGCGGTTACGAACGATCGAGAGTAGAACAGAGCAATAGAGTCGGTGATGATCGAGTGTCGCACGTGTGAGTGAAAGCTCACACAAACTACGAAGGAAAGAAAATAAAAAGGAGACAAGACAAATTAGGATCAGACGAGAGGAAACCCCAGAACAGAATGTGATTACAAACCCTAGAGGCGAAAGAAGAAGGAGATTTAACCGAATTTACCGACAAAATTTCGAAAGATCGGAAGAAGGGGTTTCCGAGCGTCGGAGTTCTTCCAAGATTTCCTCGGGCGATTTTGGGGATTTTCTTTTCTTCTTTTTTTCCTTTTTTGGGATTTTCCGTTTTATTTTGTTTTAGTAGCAAACAAAAAGACACGTTATATAACATTAACCTTTTGTGTTCCAAAAAAAAAATTACATTAACCTTTACTTAAAAATAAAGATAACATTAACCAACCTAATGGTTTTGTTCAATTCTGACTACATACTTATCGTTAAAGTTACTTGGGTGAGGGGGCACCCAATTATCTGAAAGTCTAAGCCAGTGAATGACACCCCCTCTGAAGTGCGTATTGAGTCATTTTATAATAGAGCCAGGGCACGTACATTAGCTTGTTGCTCAAGGCAGGTCGTTACTGGCACACAGACGGGTCACTGAGGATCCATTGCAGTTTTTATAGTGACTACAACAAAGGATTACAAACACTGAGGTTCAACACAACTGTTCATGTGACCCCATAGTGTCTGGTCATCTTTTCTTCGGATAATTTGCATTTACCATACTTTATTGGTTGTGCTGACATTAGAGACTAGAGAGAGTAACAACTCCATGTGTAATCATAACTTCTTATTCCAAAAGTGTTTGGTATGGTATATATGGGCCAACTTAAACCGGGAACAAAACCAAACCCAGTTTTCACATCGGCTTGGACTTACAAGCAAAGCAATACAGCAGCAAGTCAGTAGCTGAAGAATCTTTATTCAAACCATGACATTTTCTGAATAATTTAGGCAAAAGACCTTCGGAAACATTCAGCGGTAGAGGCTCTCCGACTTCAGATTTTCTGCAATCTCTGTCTCCCACCTATCTCCATTCTCTAGAAGCTTCTCTTTGTCATACAGAAGTTCCTGCAGTGATTAAAAAAAACACAAGGAATCAGATAGAGATACACATTGACTTTAGGATCATGGACAAATGATATGTATCTAGTGTGTAAGTACCTCATGAGTCTCGGTTGCAAACTCAAAGTTGGGTCCTTCCACGATTGCATCAACAGGGCAAGCTTCTTGACAAAAACCACAGTAGATGCACTTTGTCATGTCGATATCATACCTGCACAGCTCCGAACCGTCACCACATTATGAAATGTACAGAACCAGAGAGTCAAGACATTATCCAAAAGAAAGCATATGGTTAATGAATGGAAATTTAAGTGGTGACCTAGTGGTTCTGCGGCTTCCATCTTCCCTCTCCTCTGCTTCTATGGTAATTGCTTGAGCTGGACATACCTGATGAAGGGGAAAATACCAGTATCGCTCAAATTTCAGGTGAACTGTGATGCTTTGGCACGAGTAGCATAGACTTTTAAAACTTACAGCTTCACAGAGTTTGCAGGCAATGCAGCGTTCTTCGCCAGTTGGATACCTTCGAAGAGCATGCTCACCACGGAAGCGAGGGCTCAATGGACCCTTTTCAAAAGGATAATTGATCTGCATACGGAACAAAACTTCAGAATTCACAATATGTTTCTTTCGACCTAATAACTAAACTCCGTGAAGACTGTCACTCACTGTAACTTTTGGATCAAAGAAGTACTTGAGGGTCAGCGACAAACCCCGGACCATTTCAGTGAGAAATAGGGTGTTCATGCTCCGCTCAAAGACTGTAAAAGTAAGAACCATCAATACTCATAGAAAGGAAAAGGATCGGTAGAAAAGTGGGTGTGAATCAAAATAGCTTACCAGTACTCCAGTCCTTGGAGATCTCCTTAGCAAGCTGCTCAGCTTCTGCATCATCTGCAAGGCAAACCATTAGTCTCATCATCATACATGCCTGAAAATACATAAGTTAATCACCAATAAAACTGAACCAAAAGCAAGAATATATATATAAATACCTTTATTGGTGCCATACGATATAGCACGGGACTGTAGCCCAACGAGATGAGATCCCTGTAAAGCTTGCCCTGAAGAAACCTATAATCAAAGACGAGGCAGACGTTAAATACAAGAAGAATCCCATACCCACCAGAAGAAGCTAAAGAAAGTGAAAGTTAACTACAACAAAGGCTGCTCTCAGTTAAAGGACATGTATATACAGAGACTGGGCTAAAACAATAATAAAGCCTCGTGATGGAATCAACAAATAGCAATAAACTAAATCCCTAAATCTGTGGTCAGTTTCAAATGATGTCAAATTCTAGATTCCACCAAGCTAGACCATAATATTCAGAGTGAAATGGATAGCAAATTAAGGACACAAAACGAGAGAAAAAAAAGAAAGGTCAAAAGATTCATACGATATGTCGATTCCGGAGAGCATTGAGCGACCTGCGAGCCAGAAACGAAGCCATTGATGGAGCCCCGAATATCAAATTTTGGATCTTTCTTCTTCCGCTGTGGTTGATAAGAGAAAGAGAATCCAATTAGCTGAAAATAACAAATAAATAAAAAAAGGATCGAAGAAGAAAACCCAGTCGCCAGACCCTAACCTTGGACACGATGATACTCAAAGAAGTAACCTTTTCTGCAAACAAACCCAGAGAAAGTTCGATCTCTTTCACAAGGGCATGGTCAGGAAGAAGACAACAAAACAAAACTCTGATAAGATGTCAGTTTACGATTTTACCCTTTTTATTAATAAAGTCAGAACCGGGGAAAATAAACCTTTAACTTACATCAAACCGGATTACTTAATTGGTATTGAGTATATTGGACACACACATTAACACACATTCCAAGTTCTCAAGGTGTGGACCAAACCAGACCATTGACCAATGTCCACACGAAGCTCAGATTAACAGACAAAACACAATCTGTTGAGCAATTTTGTAAATTACAGCTTCGGTTAAATGTGTGAAATTTTCAAGAAGAAAGGAAATAGAATCAAACTAGTTTAGCAAGCATTCCTATAAGAATGGATCATTGATCTAAACTCTACTAATATGAGAATAGAAAAAAACAATTTAAAACGTCAGGTTTATCGTTAACCGGTCTTCGTTGTAGCTTTCTCCTTAAAAAGTTTTGGGTTTCTCTCAAAGAAACAACATAACCTGATAGTACACAACTCCCACAGATTCTATCTACAGACAAGGAATCCAAAAGTGTTCGTTTCAAGCTCCCCACGTGTATTTCTTCTTCATCAGCACCTTAAATTGTTGTTCCTTTTAGGCTCTTTGTTCATCTTCACATCAAGAACTGAACAAGTCATAGAGCCATTCACCCATTGTTGTGGATCTTTCCCATTTGTTGATGATGTGGTATTCCCTCAAGTTGATGTTCTTCGCGATTGTTTCTTGGTTAACTTGAAAGGACTCCAGCTTTTTCTGCGTTTAGACGTCTCACAGAAGAGGCCAGATGCCATAGCTTGCTGAAGCCATAACTCAAACTCTTCCTCATCCTCGTCCATCATCTCCACATCAAGATCCCACGGGAACCTGCTCGAGTTTGATCTCTGCGTTGTCTTTTCCAAACCAACCATGTTCACATGGAAACTTGGTCTATGTGTGTTTGGTCTACACGCCATTCCCTTCAATAGAAAACACAAGTATAAACATATCATGAGATGCCTTAGTCTTAGCCAATTCTGAACAGAGTTATAGCAACGCTAAAGAATCAGAGCACCAACCTGGCATATAGCCCATTCTGAGACATCAAAGATCTTGCTCTCGGCACAAACAAAAGCTCGTGGTATTTCAATCTACGGAACAAGACAAGAAACGAGTTAAATAATCACTACCAGTAAACAAAGTAGAAAAGAAACAACTGAAAGTCTAACCTTATGTGCTTTCTCGAAGACCAAAGTCCCTTTGTGTTCAACCCATCCGTCACCATCTTTGGCTTGATGATATTGACCACAATCCTATTATTTTTAATGGAAGCATTAACCATTTATCCAAAACGTATAAGATACTATGCAACTATAACGAGAAGTGTGAGTGAGTTAGCTAACCTGACACCATCTGGCCTTTGCCTTACTCCTGTTGGTACATACCCAAATGTGTGAATTACCGCACTTAGTACAATGTATGCGCCTTGATTCTTCTGATCGATAATCTGGACCATTCTGAAAATGCAATTCAAAAAAAAAAGTTCATCAACTTTTATTATAACACATAAGGCATCAGAAATATCACAACAGACTGTATCAACAAACCTGATGGGAAGAAGCATGTGATGTCTGACAGACAACTCTGGTCCTAGATTCTTCCTTCTTTAACTGTTCATCGTAATCTCTCCTCTTAACAGCATCAGAGAGAACCTGCAAATTTCATCTTTTCATGTCTAGATGTTCATAATATAAAGAAAGTAGCGTCTGACTAAAGCTGCAAACTACCTCATAGGCACACTGAAGTTTCTTGAATGATTCACTTGCCAAAGGACTTCCCCTATTCTTATCCGGATGAACCAGCATTGCCTAAAAATAAAGAAACAGAACCAAAAAGTTAACTCATAGCCAAGAGAACATACATACAAAAGTCAGTTCCAAACAACATTACCTTCTTTCTATACTCTTTCTTAAGCACCGCAGCATCAATCTTTTTATGCCTAGGGAATCCCAACGCTTCGTAGTGATTCAAACTATCCAGTATTCTTTTCATCTCATCAGCCGAATCCGTTTCTACACTTACTACTTTAACACTAGAAACCTCCTTTAAGTTACTAACAACAGTTGCCGGAGATGCCGGCTTATTGGCTGACTTATTCTCGTGAACCTTCTTCCTCTCTGGTTCTTCTTCAACAGGAGGAGGAGTAGAAGGAGGGTACTCAAACTCTCCTGGAAACTCTTCCTCTAGTACAGTTTCACATTTCTTTTGCTCCTCCGGTTGTTGTGCTTTCTCGCTAACGCTATCACACCATTGAAGGAGACGAATGAATACATCGTTGGACAAGAATGCAAGATTCATCGAGAGAATGACTCCAGGCCATCCAAGTCTGACATTGACAGAGTAAATTGCGTAAACCGTCGCCATAAGAACCACCACTCGTGCGTGATTCAAGGAGAACAAATAACCTGATTCAAAAGAAGTTGAGAAAGTTAACAATAAGACAGAGACAGATAGAGCAATAAGAAAAGAAGTATATTGACACTTGCCTGCAACTATAAATAACGTTCCGGTGATCCAAAAGTTAGCGTACATCCACATAACCAAAATCCCAAACAGTCCTACAATAAAGATCCCCGGAGTGCATCCTAAGTACACAACAACAGCACCAGCAACCCCCTGCAATGATAAAAAGAAAATCAAGAACGGGTAAGAGACACCACAATATTTAAGAACAGAGGAGGGTACTAGAGGCCCTTACCATACCGAGGAGAACATAGACCAAGCAAGATACTGAAGTCAAGCTGAGAAAGCAACTCCACATGATGAGGAGCAAAGCAGCTGAGCCAAACTTGGCACTGGACTGGAAACCCCTCAAAACGCAGTCTTTCCAGTAACAAAACGACAAACTAAGCAGCCCTAACATCTTCCCGCAACCAATGCACACTAGTGGCCAGTGACGCTCAGCGAAAGCTTCTGTCTTTCCCACAAAACATTGCATCGCAGCACAAACACACGAGCAGAGATGTTTCTGAGACTGCAACCAGTTCCAACCTTGCTTAACCAATCCTATGTCCTCCATTACTAGATAAAGAACCCCTACACCCTACCTCCCTAGTCTCAGATTAATTGATAGCCTTTTTAAGAATAACAATTCTGAAGAGACTGGTATCTCTCAAGCAAACGAACTTATTGGCTGTTGCTTTGATCTGGTTATTAGATCAGTAGACATTACAAGTGGCTCGGTAGCTAATTCAATTGCATTCCCCTCTTCCTAAAACACAAAAACCCTAAATTTTATCCGACAGTAAAAAAGAAGTCTAGTACATAAACCCAAACTGGATCCAAAAAAAACCTAACTAATCGTAGTATTTGCCGGTGAAAGAACTTCGTTAGAGCATCACCGTGCACCGACAAGCACTCCCTCAGGTTCGGTGCGGAGAGTAGAGAAGAGAGAGAGTGAAGAGAAAGGAAAAAAGAAGAGCTTTAGTTAAAGTAAATGGGTTACTCGTGTGTAAAGATAAGCTCGGGAAATAGGAAACCACAAAAAGAGCTCATGGAAGAAAAAAGAAAAAGTTAGAAACTTTTAAAAGATTCAAAAAAGTTCTTCGGAGAGAGAGAGAGAGAGAGAGGAGAGAACACAGATACAACAGTGGCGTATAAAGACAGGGATTAGAGACGAAGGCAACATTAAAATACTTTACCTTTATACTGTTCTTTTACTTCTTATCGTTTTGGACTTGGATTAAGCGAACATTAAATTCGTGGGTCCCACCAGTCAACCTAACCGTACTGTTCAGACCAGACCGAGCTGATGTTAAAATCAATCGGATAGGACTTGGTTTAACCTCCCGGTTAAGACTCATTCAAGAGGACTTGAAACTAGGGGTTGCAAAAAAACCGAACCGAACCGAACCGACGAACCAACCGAACCGAAACTGATCTAAACCTAACCAAAATCTATTATCAAATAGTTAGGTTTAATATTTTCCCAACCCGAACCAACCGAACCAAAATCGATCCAATACGAACCACATTAAACCGAACCCATAACCAATGTGTTTTAGTTATTATTTAAATTAAACATACTAACAATATACAATATACTAAAATTATAAGACTAAAGTCATTATTAACATTATTAACTTTATTAATGTTTTTTTAATTTTCTATTTACTTTAGTTAATTTTTGTTTGATTATGTTCTTATAAATTTTTTGTTGTTTGTTAAGTTTTGTTTCAGTTTTAGATTAGATTTAGTTTCTTTTAAGAGACATTATTAATGATGTTTTTAAATTTTCTATTTATTATAGTTAATTTTGATTTGATTGTGTTTTTATAAATGTTTTGCTTTTTTAAGTTTTTTTTTCGGTTTTATATTGAACTAGGATCGGTCCGCGCTACGCGCGGAATATGTTTTACGTGTCATATACAACTATATTATTGTATATTTTCATTGTGTCATTTCATGTTAGCATTTCAAGAAAGTGTATAACAACATCTATGGTTTTTAAAAATGTTAAGGCGTGGAAAGATTATGTATATTAAGATTAGTTATATTTGATTCCGAAGTTTGTGGCTATATTAATAGATTTCTGAGATATAATATATTATATAGGTTAGATGCGGTTTACATGGTCTTCTGGTTGTATGTTTTTGATAATTCTGAATTCGTATTTGGCTGATTAATTGTTATTTTTTATATTTTGGGCTTTCAAAGATGTGCTTGTGATTCGCATGATTATCATCTGCGTGAATGAATTGAGTTTAATGATTGCATTTGGTAATGGTTTATGTTATGCTGAATATGATATTGAGGAGCTGAGTAAAATAACGGAAGTGTAACCTAAAATAGGTAGATGTGTAACCAAACCAAAGTAACTTGTGTTATGAGGGAGTGTTGTATGAATATTATTGGAGCGTGAATAAATTTTATGTGTTATGTTTACTTCTTACTCATATAATGTGTCATTTTATTTCTTATGTTTATGTTAGCAAAGACAAAATGTATTTTAAGACAGTTACTTGTTGAAATATGTATTTTTGTTGCCATTTAATTATTGTTTGTTTATAATCTTAATCTTTCAACATTCCGATCAAGTTGATTTGTGTATAGAATCATAGAGTTCATAGTTAACAAACTGATATTGCTTTTTTTTTTATAAAAATTAATGGAAACACGTATGAGATCAGATTAGTAAAGCAAAACAACTAAAAGTTTAAAATATTGGAATGAAAAATTGAGAAGAACGGACATGTGTCCATGAACGGAAACTGTTCTTATGCAGGGTTGACTATCTCCAAGAAAGTTCTATTTTTGCTTGTAATATAAACAGATATCTTATGCAGGATTAATTATCTCCAAGAATTTTTCTATTTGCTTGTAACAGAAACAGTCAGTGCATCTACTTCATTGCAACTTCTTGTTGTCATTAAAAAGATCACATTAGTTCCATAAGACTTGTCCCTCATGATAGGGAGATCGCGCAAAGAACGTTTGATTTTCTATCAAATAGATATCCTAATATTGTTTCATTTGTAATCATCGTAATTCATTAGTACTGTGTTTGTTTGATTGCTAGAAAGACAACCTCATATGTGGTTAATTATTTTCCATATATTCAAGTAAAAATATAGTAGTGTGTGTTTAAGCAATTTTCATTTTACTTATCCAAAATATTTTTATACTTTAAAATTCAGTAAGTTTTTTTTTTTTTTTAACTTTGGTCCTGCTTGGTTAGATTCAACGTAAAAAACTAATATCATAAATAATTTTTAATTTATTGTTTTATGAGTTTTTCCTATGTATCATTGAAATTTATTTATTTTGGGTTATATTGTGCATTCCCAATAGGTAAATTGGTTTATCCATAATATGTTGGTAATTTTCATTTTTCTAAGTGTTTTTTAACTGTGTTTTATCCATCATTTTTTCTTATTAAAATCTAAAAACTTCAGTTTGGTGACCAAAAATAGAAAAAGGTTTTGTAAGACCCACTCCTTTTTATTTTATTTTTGTTGTCTTTGGTTTAATAAACGTTAAAAAAAATATCACTAATGGGTTTTTCTTTTTTCCGTTTTGATTTTCTCTATGTATGCTTGAAATTTATGTATTTAAAATGATATTATGTACTTTTACTAAATTACTAACCGTTGACTAATTTTAAAAATTCAAACTATATTGTGTATTCTCACTCAGTTTTTTATTTTTTCATTTTTATATTTTCTCATTTTTTCTTATCCAAATTGATTTTTGTTTTTCTTATATAGTCATTAGTTGTACTTTTCCATTTTCTTGTTAGTTTATGTAACCTGAGTTTGGGAACAATTTTCATTTTATCTAAGAAGCACTTTTTATTTTGTATAAGAAAAGTATCATTAATGAAACTACATCTCTTATTCTTATTATTTTATTTGTCAGAATATCTATATATTTTAAAATTATATTACGTATATACTATATTATTATATGTTTAAAAAGAATGGTAATACTGCAAGTAAATTGCTGGTTATAAATAGTTTACAATTTATTAAATGTTTTGTTAATAGATTTGATCTAAATACTAAAAAGATGAAAAATGTAGATTACTTTCAATTTTTAAAGTTATTATGAAGTATCAAATTTCTAAATACCTGCGACAAAATAAAAATAAGTCTCTTGACAGCTTCTTAATGGAGTGGTAACATGAAAAGAGAGAGAGTTGGGAGTATATTTTATGTTCATAGATCTCTGTAGCATTATTGTTGTCAAATGTAAGACATCTCCGTGATCTCCACGTAATCCAGATGAAACCACTAAGAGTTTTAGATGCTGCAACGATCGAATGAGAAGGCTCTGCAGCTTTGACCTGCAAAATTAATGAACAAAACTATATGAGACAATCAACGAACCATCTATGTAGAATCTACAGGTCAAGTTGGTTACTCACAGGGTCCATAAGCATTCTTATAGCTTTTGGGATTGAGAACGTCTAGACATCCATCTGTTTTGATCCACAGAGACTCATTTGTTTGTGTAAGCTTAAGAAATTCTTCCATAGCAGTCACAGCATTGTTGGTAGAGATGGTAATCTCAAGGCAGCTATTGAAGAACAACTTCCTGGAAGAAGATCAAAATCAAGCAAAGGTCAAATAAAGTAACGCTAATGGAGAAATGTGCCAATTATATAAACAGAAATTAACTCACTATATTATTAAAGACCACTCTTTTCAATCTCTAAACAATTGCATTTTTCATCACTTTATCACCTGGCTCTTTGGTTTTGTCTTTCCTTTTTCCATCACTTTTCTCTTCTAGCTGAGGTCCATCTTGTTGAGATGCATTGATAATCTGGTTCGTATCAGGCGTACAGTCGAAAGAGTAAACCTGTGAATCCACACGTGTTAAAATGTTAGGATCTTACCAAATTCTTCAAACATGAAAATTATTCAAATCTTATAGAACGTTCAGACAAACTCCTCCAAGAATGAAGCTTTAAAGATTGCACACAAAACACTTAATCACAACTCACAAGTTACAAAACTCCATAAAGATGCATACTTGGAGGAATGAAAAGATAATACTTTGCAGTGGAGGAATAAAAAGATGTATTTGCAGAATATATGTAACCAATAAATGGAACTTATCACTCACCTTTCTAGTGTGCCCCAAAAGAGTACGACGACAAACCAGATCCATCACTCTGCTCAACCGAGTACTTGGCCACTATCAAAATTCAGTCTTAAAGAAATCAAAACAGGTCGACAACAAATAATCCTAAACCACTACAGATAGATTTGGAAGTAGAAGAAGAGAAGCACAAACCATCTGTATTGAGGAGCTGGAGGCGTCTCTGTCTAAGCCCATTACGGAGGTTATTAACCGTCTCTGTAGACGAAGGCGTGAGTGTTCTTTGAGAACGGAGACAGACATTCCTGCTGTATACTTACCCTTCTCCGCCGCCGATCAAAAGTGTTAGATTTTAGGTGTGCTCGAGAAGAGATGAAGAAGATTCATGATTGAGAGGTAGGGAGATCGAGCCCTAAAAAGAGTTGATTCGGTGGTGTTACATGGGAGAAAGAGTAGATGAAAGCTGAAGCTGTCAGACAGGCTTGATGTAGTTTATGCTTCTGTCCACAGAGAAAAGAGAGATAGAGTGGAACTTTATATACATAAAATGATTTTTCGAGTTATCACGAATGGTGAGGGTGATCAAGGGAAGAAGGCTTACGCTTTTATAGGGTAAAGAAACACCGCCTTCTTGAAGATGGATAAGTATCATTGATTGAGACGTTTTGCTTGATTTGCGTAGATGGAATTAAGATGTCACTTAAAGGCAATGAATCAAGACACCTTGTAACGTCTCGGAGGTACGAACCAAAGATGAAACGACGCTGTAGAAGCTTTTCTTCACGACCATTCGTCGCACTGGATATGCTTAATCTCCATTGTCGGTCTCTTGGATTTCACAGATGGAAAAAGACGACTAACCCTTTTTTTGGTTATATCTTTTAATTGGGTTTGGATATTGAATTAGGGAAATAAAATAATAGACGTGATGGACATTTAGACGTTACGGCCCAAAAAAAGAGCAGACCCAATATGTTAAATGAAACGCGATGGAGAAGAGCGTTTAAACACGTGTCGCACAGAGATGAACCTATTTTCTTGCAAGTTTCTCTTAGAAGAGAGTGGAGCTTTTTTTTATGTTATAAGATTTAGTCAACATAATTTAGTTTTTCATAGTCACCAACATGATGATTTTATTACCATGTGTATGAGTGTTTAAAATCGAATCGAATTTAAACAAAACCGAATTCATACCGAACCAAAATCGATCCAAACCAAACTAATTATAATTTACTTTGGTTGGATAAATCATTGAACCGAATTAACCAAACCAAACCCGAGTCGAACCGATAAAATAACCAAAGTGGCCACCCTACTTGAGACTAACACATCCGGTTATAAATCATAACTCAACTCATTGACCTCTTTCGTTACATATTATTCTGTTATTCAGATATTTTCTTTCTTGTGACCAATTAAGATTCAAACATATATACATAACACTCAAATCTTTGTTAACAACTGAAGACAACCTTAACAAGTGTGAGGCTTCTCAAAAGTAGATATGGATTAAAAATCTAACAGAAAACCTCTGTTTGAATCCAAAAAAAAAAAAGATGATGAGACACAAAAACACAAAACACTTTTTTTAAGGAACTTTTTCTTTTCTAAATGGTACTGCTGAATGAAGAAACCGCAGCAGCAGATGAAGCCCCTGACGAGTAAACATTTGAGTTATCTCTAGTCCCAGAGCTAGACGATGCATTATAAGAAGAAGGGTCTGTGTAGTTGTTGTTTCTGTTCACTTCATCATCTGGCTTTGTCTCCACGGGTCCTCTCACTTTCAAGTCCATAAAATCAGATATCAAACCCGGCCTGGTGATTCTCCTCGTGTCTATATCCTTCTCCCCTGTCAACAACTTCACCACCGTGGACATGGTTGGTCTCAGCTTTGGACTGTCTTGCGTGCACAGAAGACCGATCTTTAGGTACCGGCAAGCTTCCTCTGCGTCGAAGACTCCGTTTAGCCCTGTGTCGACAAGATCCACGAGCTCGTTACGCTCATAAAGTTCCCAAGCCTGTTGAATGTTTAAGAAAAAATGTTAACATCTCTCAAAACAAGAGCTTAACATCTTGAACAAGAAGAGACTTACTCTTTCTAGGAGATATTGATACTCAGTGGGTAAACGGGTGTTTTTGTTGCTTCTTGCACTGACTATCTCCATCAGAAGCACTCCAAAGCTGTATATATCTGCTTTACGTGTAAGCTGTCCTCTAACAGCATACTCCGGCGCTAAATAACCACTGCACCAAAAACAGATGTGAACAAACACATTGTTAAGAAGACCTGCAGTTTTTAAAGCGAGAGAGTTATATAAAAAGAAAGGAAACTCACTCACATTGTACCAGCGACACGAGTGCTGACATGAGTCATGTTGGGTGGCATAAGCCTCGCGAGTCCAAAATCAGAGATCTTGGGGGATAAGTCTCTGTCGAGTAGAATGTTGCTCGCCTTGATATCTCTGTGGATAATGTGTGGCCTTACTTCTTCGTGAAGAAAAGCAAGGCCTTTAGCAACACCGATGCAGATCTTGGCTCGAGTTCTCCAGTCAAACTGTATCCCACTCCGAGTGTATCCCCCAGCTGAAAAAATAAAAAATTCATTCGGTTAGAAAAATGAAATTACAAACACCAGAGAGCCTGACGCAGATAGAGAGAGTAAATCACCTAGAAGGGTCTTGTCAAGGCTATTGTTCTCGAGGTAGTTGTAAACGAGAATCCTGTGATTCCCTTCCACGCAGCAGCCATAGAGCTTGACTAGATTCTCGTGCTGTATCTCTGATATCACATTGATCTCAGTCAGGAACTCTCTAACACCTTGTCTTGACTCAGCCGAGAGGACTTTGATAGCTGCGATCTTCCCATCTTTAAGATGGCCCTAAAGTCATCAAAGTGTTTCCACCACACCCAAAGAGTTAAAAAAAAATGAAAAGAGGATTTGTAAAAAGAAGAAGAGTAAGCAATGTGAATTTTTTTTCTCATTTACCTTGTACACAGAACCAAACCCTCCTTCTCCAATTTTATTCAGGGGATCGAAATCATCTGTAGCCTGACGGATCTCTTTGTATTTGTAAATCTTTACGTTTTGTATCGATGCGATTCCTGTTTGCATCATAAAACAACACACTAAATTAAAGGAAACCAGCAACATGACTATGAAGAGTTTAAGAAGCCTAGATCGTGTATACCATCATCATCAACTTCAGAAGGTCCTCGTCTACCTCGTGAGAACCAGGAGCAACCCATATCAATGCAAGACAGACCTGTGAACTGTAATTGCCATTACCAACGGGAAAAAACGCAATTAAGAGATTTGACTTCGAGTTACTAAACAAGATAATAGATCGATGTCAAATTACTAATCAATAAGAATCTATGTCCAAGTAAGAAACCCCAAAACACAAAAAAAACACCCTAGTGAGGGGACCATAAACCTCAAAAAGTTAAAGCAGCAAACAAAAAAAGCTGTCAACTTTGAATTTGGGTTTTGGCAAAAAACATAGGAACATACGCAGATAAAACGAAATTCAAGACATGGAGAGAGAGAAACCCACCACAAAGAGAGAGAGAGATTCAGACAGAGATCGCAGGTAGAAAGACTTGTTAAAGTTGGTATATAAAAAAGGCCTGTGTCTTTACGCGAACAGAGTCGCTGTCTCTCTTTTTGCCGCGTGCGTGGATATCAGATTGTGGAGTACAGAGATGGAATGAAATAAGGAAGACGGGTCTGGTCTTCATACGGTGGCTGGTAAAAGTCAATGACCCACTCGTAAGCACACGTCAGTATCTGCTTGTACGTTGCTCCGAGACGACCAAGCACGCTTCCGTCTCTTTTTTTTTTCCTTTCTTTTTTCATGTTTTAAATGTCTCTCCGTTATGGTTAACGACTTTGGATAATCGTTTAATTATTTGAATATTTTGTGTATTATTATTCCTCTTAACTTTATGCTTCAATTCATGGTTCATGTGCATAATTCTTCATTGACCTTTGAATTAAATCTCGCTTTTTTGAAGTATATGCTATTGTCTTGTCCATCAAAGATGAACCAATTATTTGCCCTCTTCAATATAATATTCAAATGAATTTTTTTCAACATTTATCCTAAGAAAATCTACAACATTTTTTGTCAAAAAAAATCCATCATGATATTCTTTTGTTGTTCTGCGTAGGTTTATTTTATTCAAGCTTTTTAATATAAATTCCTACACCTATTCACACAAACTTTACATATCTTGCAATAATTAATAGCCTATCACATGAATAATAGCACAACTACAAGACACTTTGATCTCTAAAATAACCATGAACAAATCTATTGACTAGGATTTATATAGCTGTTTAGCTTGTACTAGTTTCAGATTTTAATATAAATCAATTAGGTTTTAGATTTTAAATTGATGATGAGTTCAGTTTTTATTATAACAAGTTGTAATATGAACGGAAAATAACAAATAAAAAATTTAGTTGCTAATTAAGAATGGCGAATTCTGAATGGACGAGTCAAAATAATAATATTAAACATATAGACTTATGTGATGGAACATAGACAATGATTGAGAAAAGAAAAATAAAATAAAACAGGAGTGCATTTACGGTGGAAAAGTCAAAGGAAACCTTTAATACATTTCCTAGTTTGTGTCTTGTACATCACGAACGACAAGGAAGACATAAAACTGTGTTCACACGACGGGAAAAAAAAGCAAGACTCCTCTAGACACTTCAGGTGAATTCTCTAAACTGCTCCATGACATTTGATAACTGAAACCGGTATTCAGTTCCAACAGAACGGTCAAAGCCTTTTAGCAATGATGGCGACGTTCCTAGGTGAGATGGTGGGGTCAAAGATGGGGAGCATTGTAACTTCAATGGAGTCTCCTTGTTCTTGGAGAAACATGAGTCTATCAAGCAAGATCAGTGTCTCAAGCACTGGTCCTAGTGCAGCTCGTAAAGACCAGTAAGGCCCTATCAGTTCCTGCAAATTTTTGACAAGCATCCAATCAATGCATGACAGAATCCGAGACAAAAGAGAGCGTTAAGGAATAGCTTTACCGTGAATGCATCAGCTTCATTCCACGTGGCACTCAGGTCGAGATCTTGAGGATGTTCTAGATTCAGGCGAGTAAATGCTGACAGGCAAAACTTCTCAAAAGAAGAATAACTATTGGAATCTGAACTCGTGTGCCTCATGGATTTCTTGACATCGGTGTCTGCAGTGAGTTATAGAGAGTAAGCAAAAGCAATCTTGGTCACACCTAATTATAGAATTCAATCCATCCAAAAATATTTACCTTTCCTACTTGTATCTACTTTTGATAGAGTTTCAAGAGCTTTTCTTGGCTTTTGACGACGGAAGGCCTTCCCTTGGCGGCCAATAGAGGGACTTGTAGCCAAAACCTCTGGATAATGCTTCGAAAGAACCTTCAAAGATGTGAATAGGTTGTTGCTTCGTTAGAAGACAATAGCTGAAAGTTGACTCAGAAACAGAACGAAACTTGTATTACCATTTGGAAAGCAGCACGAAAAGAATGCAACTGGAAGTTCTGCAGACCAGCATCTTCTCCCAAACTGCTCCATCTCTCAGCACTCTGAGAAACCACATGATTCTTTAATAAATAGATAACAGAGACAAGACATGCAAAACAACAACGCTACAACATTCAGAACAGGTACAGTAAGGGGCATTACCTGACAAGCTAGATCACGTGCATTTTTGCCAAGCGAAAAGCCTAACGATTTGAGACCAGCGCTCATGGGAAAACCATACTTGGAACAAGAATCCTCACTAGTTTTTTCAGATAACAAGTTGTAACAACAGCCAATACTCACTACGGCTTTAACTTCTTCGCACTCCATAAAAGTCCTGAAGAAATCAAAGTTGCAGATTGTTTCAGCTTTTAGCGTCTTAAAGAGAAATCCAGACAAAACAACTTCAGTCTGCAGCAACCATTCAAACTAACCTTAGCATTGTAACGGATAGATCTCCACATGCATGGAGGCCAGCAAGCACAAGTGAACACGGTCTGTTTGCATCACCTGATGATTGTGAACTCCTTAGACCTTCATTCAATGCAGTTGCATTTATATCCAAATCGTTTTCCTCCAGAGGAACATTGGTTAAGGATTTCAACATCTCTGTGGATAGAACACGGCATGTAATCGTCGTTGGAGCATCTGGACACTTGTTTCCTGAACTAACAGAGCAGAGGGGTTAAGTCTTACAAGACAAGAGTTGTGCAGCAAGAATAAGTAAAATAATGAGTGACTTCCCAAGCAAAAATGAATAGACAATATGCTTACCCAGATTTACGCATCTGTGAAGCAAAATGTTTTCTTATACGTGCTGCTCGTGCATCAGTTACATTTCCATGATGAGAGGATGAATCAATCGCTACAACTGAGTGCTGATACTGGAAAGACAGAACCTGTGCTAGATAACCCTGAAACCATATTTTCACAATGTTACATTAATACAATACTAACCATGCAACTGTGATTTTAATGGGTAAACATGAGAAAGGGATTAAAGTCAGATACCTGGCCAGAACCGACATCAACAACAGTAGACTCTCCAACACTATTCACAACTGAGCTGACAACAGCGGAAAGAACTTCAACCTGCATGATTATAATACCATGACTTATATAGATCCATGTGGCCAGGAGAAGGTCATGAAAAATACATTAATCAGATAAAAGATATCAAACTAAAACATTAGTTCTGCACCAAGAAAATTTTATATAAAATGTTATGAGGTTTTGATGAATATCACAACTTAAATATTCTGTATTTTACAAGTAGCAAAAGATTTCGACTTGAACAGCTACAAACCATAATAGTGTCTTGGATTGGGATTAGTAACACAACTGCAGAAACATCTATAGACATAATTGAAAGACACACTGTATACCTCATGTTTTTTCTTCAGATTCATACCCTGTGAAAGAACGGTGCCAAGTGGTTCCACATTCACATCTGCTAGTATCTGCCAGCAGTGAAAAAGAATGGTTTTTAACATATTCAGTCTAGAATCTAGAATACATGATGCAAACATTCCACCATTCAGTGTTTCCCATAGGCTAGGAAGTTTACCGTTTGTAAATCAGCTTGCTCTCTAGGAAAGGATAGAGACCTTAGCGTGTGAATAAACTCCTTGAGTGAAGCAGGCCAGTGATCCTAACACAGAGAGACCTATATCAATCACTACTTTCCACCTAAACTAAACTTTAAAACAAAAAAAAAAAAGAAAAGTTGTCAACTTTACCTGGACAGAACCGGAGGGAATAAGAAGAATGTTTTCCGGCTTTTCCTTCATCAAGCAGCTCACCCATTCCTCATCAACATCTTCCCATTGCTTATCCTGAGATTAACAACAATACCAAGTGAGCTCGTGCAGATTCATAATCCATCAAAAAAAGTTGCGAACTTTGGAATACCTTGAAGAAATTGACAACGTGGGCATTGATTATGAAAGAGAAGGGTTTCAGGAAGTCAATGATTGCTGTGATCCATTCTAGGGTTTCAGATCTCGTGTTGCAACTAAACCTGCCTCTCTTCATTTTTTTTGTTCTCCGGCGACCCAAGGAGGGAAAGGAATTGCACTTTCCGCCGCCAAACGCCGGGGAAAAGTAACAGAAAGATAGTTAACAGTAACACACTTGCTTTTAGCCGTGAAAGCGTTTTTTTTTCAAAAACGCCCCGTAACTTTTGAATAATGTTCAATTTAGGTTAACATTTATTATTTCTAACAAATACATCCCTCCCTGTCACGAGGCAAAAGCTAACCTTCTCTCTCGGACCAGGGTATGCAACATCCAATACTTCTTACCAAACACTTTTTCTCTCCTTCTCTTTGTTAAGACTACAAATAATCAAATATCACACGACATGAGTAGCCTTTTTTATCGATGTTCTAAACCGTTCTACTAAACACGGATATGTAGAAGACAACAACGGGTGCTCATTAAGATTAAACCTAAACATCTTGTTACATCGACTCAAAATAAAACAAACTGATAAAACTAACTTAAAAAAGCAGAGCATTTGTCATTTCTAACAAATACATCCTTCCCTGTCACGTGACAAAAGATAACCTTCTCTCTCGGACCGAGTATGCAGCATACAATACTACTACTAGTAGTGACTACTACTAGACACTTTGTTAACACTCGTGTGAAATACAAACATCACATGACGTGAGCAGTCTTTTGATCGAGGTTCTAAACAAGGATTTAAAGCAGACAAAAAGGGTGTTCATTAAGATTAAACAACCTAAACATCTTGTTACATCGACTCAAATAAACAAACTTTAAAAAGCAGGCATTTGCTTTACCCCCTACCTACGTATGATGATACAAAACACCAAATTTCAGTTACGGTTGTTCTTCTCTTCATCTTCATCTTCGCCGGTTTCGTAGTCACTAACATCTACCACGGCTCGAGGAAACTTTCTGTGCTCGCTAACCCCGTTATGACCAAATATGATAACATGAAAGGTCCGGTTGCAATCGTAGAAGAAGTTCATCATCTTCCCGTCTTCAAGCTCGTTGTCCTTTACAAAATTTTCCCAACCAACTGTTAGAAACACTCCCTCTCCTCTTTTCTTCGTCCTAATCGTCCAACATCTCCCACAGTAGTCTAGGAGATCCACTGTATTTGGTAATGGATCTGGAAAGTGTTCGTTCAAGCCCAACGGAATCGCCTAAACATATAACGATAACATACAAATCAACCTCTCAGAACACACAATAATAGCAGTAACACAGAACACATGAGACTCTAGTTCCAAAAAAAAACACTTTATTCCAGCAGCTAAGGCGCTCTAATCATATTTAAATTAAATAAAGTAAGAAACTAAGAATGTTAAGTATATGCTGTATAAAAACAAAGCAAGAGCCACCAAACAACAGATCTGATACAGAAAAGCAAACGATATTTTACTGCTTGTTGGGGCTAATTTTATGCTACAGAACAAAAACAAATTAAAGGAGTTTTAAGTTCTTTTCTTGAAAGCAGTAAACTTTAAAATCCCACAAGTCTCTAATTAAAAAAAAATGCACAAAAATATTTTTCTTTACTCTGAAGAAAGCAAGCAACAGGAGAAAGATAGAGAGATATAAGTCACCAATGATTCAGCTGAGTTATGTGAGGTGAAAGGCTTGATAAAACTTTGGTCCTCATCAGTGGCAGCCATGGGAAAGAGTAAAGTGAGATACTTTAATGTAGCTACGATAAAAAATCTAGAGATTTATGAGAAAGGAAAGAGAGTCACTTCAACTTTCCTCTGGAAGTTTATTTTGTTTGTTTTCTCGTTTTTCTGAGTCAAGGAGATGATGATGTCATATTCAAACAACTTGCCAGCTTCTATGACGTCCCGTAAAACGAACCCAGACAAATATAAACGAACTCTTAATACTATTGGGCCGAGTGATGGAAGCCCAGTAGCCTCATTCAAAACCCGTGCAGATTGATCTTGAGGCTAATAAAACTCAAAACCCTAAAGTGTTCCACTAGATAATCCTTACTCCTTTGAGCCTACGTAGTCGCCTGCTTCCATTTTCGTTGTTTAGGATCTTTTAGGTTATGAAAAGTTCTAAAAGCTGTCTCTTTTTTGTCAACGAAGCTATTGGTTTTGTATGTTTTTCTAAAGAAAATTATGAGAGGGAGTGAGCGATGATAATGATGATGATGATGTTACCATAGAACAATCCAACTCTGACATCTTCTGATGAATTTTACATCATGCACTACCATCTGAATCTCACTTCTCCCTCTTTTATTTTAGTTTCATATCGTTGAGTCTTAGCTCTATTAATTTAATTTTATATCGTTAAGGCTTTAGTTTGTTCAAAAACTGTTTCTCTGGGTCTTAGTTAGTTAGTTTAAAGTTGATTTAAATAATCGAGGAAATACCGGGATATATGACTTGATAATAAATGTGCCTATAAGTAACACATCCTTACATCAAGATTTCCTATAAGGCATTCAGAAATCAGAAGAATCTTCAGAGACAGATCATGATTTTGAGGGTTTTTTTCAAGACTAACCTACAATTTTAAGTCAAATGTAAAATCAACCTCATTTTTTTTGTCAATACTATTCATCTTTGAAATTTCCAAACCATCCTTATGTTTTTAAATTATTTACAAAATTGTCATTATTATCAAAAAGATTTAGACTTATTTTTCAGTCTACCACATTAAAGATTTAGACAAAAAACCCATAACACTCTAAAGATTTCATCTTATTTACAACAATGCCATCATCATCAATATTGCAACCACCATTGAACCACCATTTTAGAGCTCATAAAAGCTCAAGATCTACATTTACATCACTTTGTTTCTCTTTCTAAAACAACAATTCTTCACCTCCTCTTGTTTTCTCTAAATTTCTATCTAAAAAACTCTCATAACTCTTATTTTCATAATCTCAAACTTCACATTTTCGTATTTTTTCATCAGCAAATCGTAAAAGATGCCTCTTTTTGCTCATTTTTGGTGTTTGGACGGTTGAAAGGGTTAGAATCGAGGTTCACACAAGAAAAAAGTAATTGTTTACATGATTTTCACCATTTTCTTCAGTCTGTGTCGCGTCTGTAGACTGTTTTATATGTCTGCACCAGTATGTAGACGTACGAGTCAGTCTATTTGTCAACGCACAAGTCAGTTTTGCAATTGACTTTTCGAACTTTTTTTGCAGCGCAGACTTCCACAGCAGTCTACGTCCTTACCTTTGACAACAAAAATAAAAAAGTTACGTAGACCTACCAAGACGGCTACGGAAAAGAGATTAGTTTTACATTTGACCGAGCTTTTGACTTTACAAAGTAGACTTCATTGGAAGTCTACGAACTGTAGGCTGCCAAAGAAGTCTACTTTAGGTCAGTTTTGCATTTGACCAAAACTTTGACTTCGTTGAATAGGTTAGTTTTGTATTTGACTAAAATGTTTTTAAATAAATTAAATATTTTTTAAAAGTGTAGACTTGAAATGCAGTCTTCTCTTCTTAGACAAAAAAAATTGAGACTGTTTGTGAAGTCTACAAATTTATTTTGGTCAAATGCAAAACCAACCCATGAGTTTTGAAGTTAGACTTTACGCGAAGTCTACGAAGTTGTAGACGTGCATTTTAATCTACACTTAGAAAGTCAAACACTGGTCAATTGCAAAACTAACCCTTTTCAAAAAAATTAAAACATGTAGACTACATATGAAATCTACATTCTAAAGTCAAAACTTGGATACGTTTTGGTCAATGGGAAAAACTAACATTTTTAATGTGGTAGACTGAAAAGTAAGTCTAAATCTATAAAGTCAAAACTTGGATGAATTCTGGTCAAATAAAAAAGGTAACCCGTAAAATTTTCAATTGCAAAAACCAACTCGAGTAGACCTAAATGACCGTCTACGAATGTAAACTAAAAAGAACGTCTACACCAATGTGGCGTAGACCGATTTCACAGTCTACATAGGAAAATAAATTAAAACTGAATTTATGTATTATTCATAAAATTTTTGCTAGATTTTTTTGTTTGAACGTCTGTGTTAGTTAATCTTAATGGGTTTGAGAGATTTTGAAAAGAAAAACTGTTGTATTTATGAAATTATAATACTTTTGATTTTACAATGTAGTTAGGTGTTAACATGTAGACATAATTGTAGGTCTACGTTTATAATTTTATGAAACATAAAATATTTTTTCGCTAATTACGTGAAACTATATTTTTTTGCTGGAAATGACTCAATTACCGACCGTATACGGAGAATGTGTGGAGAAAGGTTCATTGTGAGAGTTTGTGGTCAATAAAGATAAAGGAGGGAGGATTTTCCCTTTGAAAGATGGTTGTACACATGTTGAACTTCTTCAAATAGTACAAGAAGATTATGATCTAGACAAGAAGATCGAGAAGGTGGTGTGATCGAGTTGTCTAAAACATATTTTGTATGCCTTTGTGTATCAAGCCAGAGCCAAGTAGACTATAATTTTTGACTATATGTTAGATAATAAGTGTAAACATCTTTGCAAGTCTACTACATATGTAGACCGCAATTGAAGTCTACGTCGTAAATTTTATTAGAAGTGCATTTGTGTATTATTCATCATATTTTTGCATGATTTAATTATTTTATAGTGTATGTTAGTAAATCTTAATTGTCTTGGATGAATATCAAAAGTTGATGTGTTATAATTATACACTTGAAACATCAAAAAATTGTAATTAGTTTTACTCTTTGAAACTTCTTGAAAATTTTGTATGGATTTTTCTTCTCACATGTGTGCTAGTTATTGTTTTAGCTTATAGTATTTTTAATTGTTTGGTTGACTAGAGTATCTTGTGCAAAAATTGATAATATCATACAAGTGAAACACAACTAAAAAATAAATACAATGTTTATAAATTATGTATTAAACAATTATTTACAAATGAATATTTTATTATGAGAAATTATTACAAATGAATATTTTCATAATCTTGATGTCTTATATGAAGTCTTGGAAAAGAGTACCTGCAAAATAAGATAAAATTATGAGAAAAACATAAGAAAAAATATAAATCATATTTTAGTATACTTTTTATTAAGTCTACTGAAAGTTCATGGTTTTATAGACTTTCTTTGGAGTCTACACTAGCGGAAAATTTCAGAACTATAGTGTACATTTAGAAAATTTGAAATACTCTTTGTTCTAAAAAATATTTAAAAATTGGTTTTTGGTCAACTTTGTAGTAAAGAACAAAAACATAAGTATGAATCTATAAATTAGGTACAATAAAAACAAGAAAAAATATCCCTATAATGAATAAATGTAAATCTTACATTTTTGGGAAGATGATTTGAAAACATTGGAGGAGAATAACTGCAAAATAAAATCAAATCAAAATATCTGCAAAATTAGATTAAATTATTTAAAGAACATATGAAAAAAATTAAAGTCATATTTTTGTAGACTTTCAATGAAGTCTACTTAAAATTTGTGGTTTTGTAGACTTCATATGAAGTCAACTAACCTTAGCTTATAAGCAAACTTTATTAGAAGTCTACTCTATAATTTTCAGATCTGGAAAAATCTGTACATTTTGAAATGTGAATCTAGTTTTAAATCTAAAAATACTTAAAATAGAATTTATAAAATAAAACATTAGCAAATTAAATGCACAGAGATTGATCTATCATTTTATTTGAATATAAACATATAAAGATACATTTAAAATCTATAGATCTAAAACTTACATTTTTAGAGGAGAAGATGGAGCAATGAATGATGATACCTACAAAAAAGATAATATTGTGAGAAAAAAATAACATAAAATTACAGATTTAAAATCTATAGATCTTAAACTTACATTTTTAGAGGAGAAGATGAAAACCATGAATGATAATACCTACAAAAAAATATAATATTGTGAGAAAAATAATATAAAACTACACATTTAAAATCTATAGATCTAAAACTTACATTTTTAAAGGAGAAGATGAAAACCATGAATTATAATACCTAAAATAACAAGATATTATGAGAAAGATATGGGAGAAGTGGAAGAATTTTAGAGAGAAGAGAGAGAGTTTTAGAGAGAAGGGAGAGAGTTTTAGAGAGAAGGAAGATATGCAGCCATTTTGGAGTGAAGTTGTGTAAATTTCATTTATATATGGAGACAAAAATGAAACTAGGTTAAAATTAAGACACTATAAACTTCTTTTGAAGTCTACTAAAATTAAAATAATGAAGTATACTTTGTTGTAATTTGTAGACTTCTTAGAAAGTATACTATGGTAATTTCAATATTTATTATTCTTTATTGTTTTGATAATTTTAATATATAATTTATAAAATTTGTTTTTTATTTTTAATATATAATTTATAAAATATGTGTTACAAAAAAACAAAAAAAAATAAATATTCATAATATATGATGATTTAAAATTGGAACATTTAATTTAAAATTAAAGATATACTCGGATAAAATAGACTGACAAAGACGTCTACAGATTTATAGACTTTATTGTAGGTCTACGAAACCCTAAACCACAAATCTCAAACCCTAAATAGTTTGCTTCATACTCAAAAAGTCTCAGTATCAAATATCAAAATTACACAAAGTATAAACTACTAAACATTAATAAACAGATTTAAGTCAATAAAACAAAAAAAAATCAAAATCTAAAGTCTAATTCTAAAAATCTACCACTAAAAGACCTATCATGTTACAACATTTTGTTTCTACACTATGAACATTGTTTAACACATTGATACCAATTTAGTATATATTCTTTAAAATTATTCAGTTATATAATTTTTTTATATATTTACTTCATACTATCCATTATATTGATGAGTAGTTAAAATTTATCACAATAATTATTTTTAAACAATTTTAAAACTAAATATTAGATAAAATTTTGGTGTAGACTACACATCAAGTCTACAAATTAGACATCGATGGAGGTCTAAAAATATGTAGACTTCATTCTTCTACATGTAGACTTCCAAAAGGATAGAAACGTAAATACCCTTCCGTTTTTTTGTTTGGTCATAAGGACAAAATAGTATTTTCATCATTCATTTATATTGGTTATGCATTTGACTGAAATTAGGATACACTAATGCATTTGACTTCAATATTTAGGTTGGTTTTAGCAATTCTCCCTGATTTTGATAATAAAGTTGACCTAAAAGATTATTACAGCAGATTTGATGATAAACATGCATTAGAAAGACCATTAGAATTAGCTGTAAATACAATGCAGCGATAATGAGTAAATGGATTTTGGCAAAACTTATTAGGAAAGAAGACATTTAGCAGCCTTTACATAACCTGAACTGTTCTTGACTGAACCAATATAACCCCGACTCATCCGTTCTTATCAAAATAAGGAAAAAAAGTTTTATTTAAATTTGAGAAGACAGAGAACTCTAGGGTTAAGAATTTAAAATTTATTATTTTAACCCCAAAATCACAAACTTCGTGCGGGAATTTCATATTAAATAATTTTAACAAAAGTAGGTTTTGTTGTTTCTAGCGGAAAAGATTTTCTCGAATTCGAAGTTATATCAATTCAGATCGGCCCGATAACCTAGTTTTGGTTAACTTAAGCAAAATGTCCATTAAGTACAAAGACTTTTCATCAGTGGAACGCTACCGTTTCTGCTTTTCTCAATTTCTTTTTACGGGGTTGCTAACGGCTCTCTGCTTTTATTTCGTAAGTGAAAGCCTCAACGGCTAGTTTATCTGAAACCCTATATACGTGTCTCAATCGAAGCCGTCCAAAATGGACAGCGGTGATGAGGGTGATTCATCATCACCGTTTGAATATAATAATTTTTATCTGACCCCAAAATTTTTGAGAAACGTTAATCTCTTCCCAAATGTTTCTATATTATCCACAAAATCCAATTTAGACACAAACTCAAGGTGAAAAAAAAGACATTTCTCACGGATTCAAACGGAAAAAAAATGCTCGTATTCAATCTTATTCTACATAGGATAGTAGCTTATCCTTATATTGCAATTCCAAAACCCCAACAAAATTAGTGAACCAGAAAAGCATATGTTATTTAAAGTTTATGGGAGATAATAGAGAGTTTTGGAAAACTAAGGAGTTCGATTTACAAATACAAAAACCATATTGCATAGTAACAGTGGTTGCCTAGTGGTGGGGTGTATTTAACATAAATAAATAGGCCAAACGTGCAACTAGCCGTTACGATCTCTCTCTCTCTCTCTCTCTCTTTTAAAATTCAAAAACTGTAGGGAGGGATCTTTTAAGCATTCAACATAATCTTTCAGATTCTTGATATCTTCTTTCCTTTTTAACAAGCAAAAGAACTGATACTCTCTCTAAAATAACTCTTTTCACAATCTCCCCACGATACTCTGCGATTTTCAACAATCAAATCATGGATTCTTCTCCTCCGATCCCTTCCCGTTCCAAACCAAGAAACTCCGAGACCGGAGATCTGATGCGGCGGAGCTTCCGAGCCAGCCCGTTCCCTGGGAAAACCACACGCTCCGAGTCTTCTGGGGACAAAGAGAACAAGGAACAGATCTCAGATCTGGTCAAAGCTCCTCCAAAGCCTGCCAAGAACTTCATGTCGCCGACGATCTCAGCAGTTTCCAAGATCAATCCATCTCCGAGGAAGAAGATCTTGTCTGAAAGAAACGAACTTTCTCGTTCCTTTGACAAAACCAATCATCATCATCCTCAGGTTCGGTCCTCTGTCACGTTTTCTGATGTGGTTAGCTTCATTGGGGAAGAAGATAAAGATAAAGATCAGATTTTTATCGGTGAAAAGAAGAAGCTTGATGATGATGATGACGTCACTGTTACTGATATGGATGATTCAAGCTTCGACGTTAGCCCTCTCCCTCCTACTTCGGTGGCACCGTTCACGTTCCCTGTGTTTGAGGGTGATGCGTCGGTGACACCTTACGATCCGAAGAAGAATTACTTGTCTCCGAGGCCTCAGTTTCTCCACTACAGGCCAAATCCAAGACTCGAGCGTAAGCAGCTCGATGAGCTTTTTAGCTCCGAAAGCTCTTCTACTGATACTGATTTGTCTGCTGAGGAGAGCCAACACGAGGAGGAAGTTTTGTCTCAGCAAAGTGTTGTAGAAGAAGAGGCAGAGGAAAGCAAACAAGTGGAGGAAGTTGTAGTAGCAGTAAAAGAAGAGGCAGAAGTAACCCTAGACGAGGATGATGATGATGAGGAGCACTTGGAAGCAGTGGAGAGTGAAGAAGAAGAGACAGTGGTTGGTGAAACAACTGAAGAAGCTGAAGAAACTCATCAGGTTTCAAAGCAATCTCGTTTCAAGACATCCAAGTTGCTTGGTTGGGTTTTGGTCCTTGGGTTGTTGGTTTCTTCAGTGATGTTTACTCTACCAAACATCAATGAAGGTTCGCAGTTCTACAAGTTTCATATCAAACCAGAAACCGCGAAGTCTGCAAGAGAGAGCTTTGAGCACTTGAGTGAGAAGATTGGGATGTGGGCGGGATCATCACTTGTGTACATGGACAAGCTGATCTCTAGTCTACGAGCGAATGAAGGGTATGGTCCGTTTCAGTTTCATAATCTGACTGGTGTCTTGGAGGAGACAAGGTTGTCTGATGCTGTTTTCCAGCCAGCTAGTGGTGAGATCAGTGTTGCTGGGCCGCTGGTGGATAGACAACACTGGAGCTTAGAAATGGGTACAGAAGAAGAGAGTGGTGTTACTCTGGAGCCTGAAGAACTGGAGAGCAGTGGTGAAATTGATCTTGAAGTTGTTTACGAAGAGAGTGCCAATGGATTTGAGCAAGAGAGTGAGGGAGGAGAGGGAAGCTCAGAAATGGTTTATAAGTTTGATGAGCAGACTGAGATCACGGTGGCCATAGCTACAGAGGTGAATGTGGGTGAATCTCTCTCTGAAGAAGCAGAAAGTGGTGGCCAAGAAACTGATGGTGTTGAAGAGCAGAGGGAATTTGAAGAAGATGACCAGAAGAAACTGGAGGGAAGTCATGAATACGAGACTAGATCTGGCCAAAACGATGAGAAGATGATGGAGGAATCTGAATCCAACGCACCCCATCTAGATGCTGAGGAGTCTGCAGAAGCAATAAGTGAGCACCAGCAAGAAGAAGGAGGTATTGGGGAATCTACTGAAACCAACCCTGAAACTGTACAAGAAGGAGGAGGTATTGGGGAAACTGCTGAAACAAGCTTGGATATTTCAGCAGAAACTAGTGATGTAGATGGTAATGATATGGAAGAAGAGAGTGGGATTGGTGAAGAAGTTTCTGTTAATGCAGAAGATTGGAAGGAATTTTTGTTGAGCAACGGGAAGAAAGTGATGGTCTTGGTTTCAACTGTGATGGTTATGCTTGCTGCTGCAGCAGCTGCTTTCTTATTCGCTAAGAAGAAGGTAAAAAGTGTGGTGCATGAAGATGTTGAACCAACAACAGTCCCTGACGCTACTAAAGTGGTAAACGTTGAGCATGCGCCAGTAGAGAATCTGATCAAAGAAAGGATTTCTTCTCTGAGCTTCCAAAAGGAGGGAGAAGTTAATGATGAGAGCAAAAGAGAAGAGGTATCATCATTCCCTTCTGAGATGAGTTTCAGTTCCCACAAGGACAGATCATTACGCAGCTGCAGCAACAGAGATGAATATCACAGTGGAGTAGGAGGCAAGAAGAGTAATGACAGTGGCGAGTCCATGGCTTCCTCGGCATCAGAATACTCCATAGGGGGATCTGTTTCGTACGGAAGTTTCACAACATACGAGAAGATACAAAAGAGGAGTGGACGTAAAGAGGAAGAGATGGTAACACCAGTGAGGCGTTCAAGCAGGATTAGGAACCATCAACATTCTGGACAATGAATTTAGAAATTAGCTTAGAGCTTGATGATGTACTACTACTACTGATTTGTACCAAGCTTTTTCATCTCACTGAAGCTTAGTAGTAGTGTGTGTTGACTTTGTTGTTGGTGATCTTTAGCTTTTGGATGTGATTCTCTCCTTTGAAGTTTCTTGCTTTAGTATTTGTCTGACACTGTACTTCAGCAGTGTGATGAGCCTCTTTTGGCCTAGTTTTTAATAATATTTCGTGTTTTTCCAGAAGTTTTTCATCAGTGTATTCCAAACGATGAACAGTTTATAAAACAGCATGCTTAGACTATTAAAGAAAAACATGGTTTGGTGTTCAACTGCGATTGTATGATGGATGATGATTTATTGGTTATTGCCTTATAGGTTGTTACTTGGCTTTTGCTGGGGTAATACAGTAGCTTGGAATACACTGGATATTCATCATTTGTGCCCTTCCATTACTAATTCTACCTAAGAACTCTTTGCTTCTCATGTTTAAGATTACAACCTTGACTTTGTTTAAAAGGAAAGGGACAAGAGAATCAAATTCTCGAACAAGTTGTTCTTTAAACTTGGGTTTCACTACAAGAAATATAACAGAAAGTAGAAATGGTGTTTATACAAACCACTAAACAAACGTTTGAAAGAAATGGTATTCTACCTTTGTTTTTCTGAGATGGGTTAAGTTTGTAAGACATGAACATGAGAATCATGAAGACAAATAAGAGAGCTCATACCCAGACATTTCACCCCATTCTTTTACTTCAATAATGATCACTGTTTTACAAGGCTTGTTTTATCAGCCTGCATTTCACCTACTAAAACCATGGTGGTACATTTGAAAGAACACTTAGCCCGACAATCAACCACTTTGTTGACACACATTCAAAGACAAAGAAGAAGAAAAACGAAACAAAAACGAACGAGCTGTAAGATTTTGGTTTCAAGGAAAAAAAACCGAAACCATTAAGACCATCCCAGTCTATCTTATATGTAAAACACACCCAAACATAGAACAGTAACTGCCATTTTCAATCTTATATGTAAAACAAGCTTTAGACCTTCCCTCACTGTACACGGCCAAGTTCTCCTGTTTCTTTCACACCATTAATGTCATCAATAAGAAAGAAAAAGAAAAAATAATGAGTACTGTATCAAAGAAAGAAGAGTTCTGCTCCATGCTGAAATTTCGTTTTTTTTCAAACTATCATTGGCTTATGACTGCATCCGTTTTCTGGCTACCAAGCTTCAAGAATTCCACAAGTATTCTCTTCTGCTCATCACTAATGTGTGGGAAACTCGCACGTAGCAGCTCGATTGGCATTTCCCTGACAATGGCCTGCGCAGCAGCTTCAGTCATCTCTGCGCCAAAGTGTGGTGACAACTGCGAATTCAAGTTCTGCATTATACTGTCGTACTTGCTGATGCAATGTTTCATCAGCAAGTTGAAGAACTCATCAAAGGACGCACGCCACAGATTCATGCCTGCGTTGTTGTAATGATTAGCACGGAGGAGCTCGGCAGCTCTGTCGAGTGCAGATTTGAGAATAGCTGTAGCTTCGTCTCCAACAGGACTACCCAAGGGACGAAGCGGTGGCTGCTCGGAAGAACAAGAAACTGCTGCTAGACACGCACTTACTGGTCCAAGATCCATGGTCTGAATGCACAAAACGATAACTTTCGCAAGTTTGATTGTAGTTTCTCTGGTTTCGGTATCTGACGACCGCGCTCCGAACAAGGACCTTAGGTGTCTGAAAATGGCCATGGAAACTATACGCATTAGATCGCTGCCAGGGATTAGAAGCTGGAGGTACCTTGTAAGTAGCTTCCGACCCTTACGTAGGGAGATAACCCTTAGAAATACGAGGTTATCCTGAGATTCAAGCCCATCGTTTTGCCCGTTCTTACCGAGAGGGTCAACAAGCTGCAGTGACACTGCAAGCCCATCTAACAGAGCTTGCCGCTTTTGCCTCAACTGGTTTCCACCATCTTGGGGTTGATTGAACTTTAAAAACCGGTCAATATCATCTACCTCCAGGAAGAGGTAGAGACCTTCCTCGATAATCACCCTAGCAGCCAGCATTGGTTCTTGTTCAAGAGGCTTGGCTGAATCCTTATGTTCCAGATTACCAGATTTAGGATCCATTTCAAGCAGAGGACGAGGCCTGCGGACAGAAGAGAAAGGAACTCGACCAAGAGCATCAACATGAAGAAATGCATGGGGCTCGTTGTTAGTACGTGCACGAGATGGAAGGTCTCTAAAATGATTCGGACAGAACTTCTGTTTTTCACCCTCAGATTTCTTAGCAAGACGGGCCTGGTGGTAATAATCATCCACATAAGGATCACTGCTAAGTGTACCTGCAAGCTGGATTTTTAGCATGTTCTCTATTTCATCAGCTGTCATATATTTCGACCGGAAACGACTATCTCTCCTTTGAAGGCCACCATCAAAACTCTGTTGATGAAACCGCATGTTTTGTCTGTTCCCTTGACCTGATCCTGGTCTTGCTTCCCTCATATCACCAAAACCAAGCATTGCATCATAACTGCCTGAGGACGCAGATCGAGAAAGGTGGGAGTTGAAAAACTGAGGTTGCATTCCTGGCAAATGCCCATGAGGCTGCATTGGATGTGGTACACTATTCTGGGGAACCGGCATCTGAGGCATCCTCTGCTGTGGAGGCATCAAACCGTTTTGATGAGGTAACTGTTGTTGTGGCAGCATGTTGTTGTTCATTATCCCAGAAGTATCCTCAGAATAAATGTTTTGGCGATTCATCCATTGAGCGGGGGGACGATTGCCAGTGAACTGTGGTGACCCATGATGCATGCCAACCAACCGAGGATGAGAACCTGGAAAAGGGGAGAGATTTGGGGATCCCATATGAGGCCCACCAGAATGATATTGCGTATTTGGTTGTCCTACATGCTGATCTGGCGATCTGCCACCAGATAACTTTGGCAGAAGAATCGGTTCGCTGGAAAATTGTTGCTGATGCTGGTGTGGCCGCTGGTGATGCTGTTGTTCAGGATATGATATTGCTCGGTGCAGGTTTCTTTGCTCAATAAGATCTGGAGTAGAAAAAGGCTGAGATATCCACCTTTTGTCATTGGAATCCAGTATCTGCTGTCCATACAAATTTGGCAACTCCTCCCCATAGTTCCGTCCATCAACAAAATAATCTGGGAAGAAAGATGAATGATAAAGGGGTGAATTACCGATCTGGTGAACTGCTAACTCTAAAGCCTAAGTACAAGATACGGGCGATTGCAAGTGATGACCCAACAACCACAACATTAGTATAGGAAAATGGGCTGGAAATCTATCACACCATAAATCTCAAGTAATACACAACAACTAAATAGACCATCCTCTATATTCACCATAGAGAAACTTAGCATAAACTCTGACCTACAGACAGTATGCGATGAGCAAAAATTGGTGCAAGAAACAATGATCAGTTACTCGTTCCTTCTGAGATAATATACAGTGCACATAATAACTCACTCTGTCTTGATCCATTATCAGCTATCGGTACCGTGCTTCTGTGTCCCTCATGATCCCTATTCAACTGTAAAAGCAAAGAATAAAACTCCCCAGGTTATAAGCTTCAATAAACAACTTCTTGCTTGAGCACAAGCAAAGAAACCACCGTAAGACAATTGATCAGGCACAATAAAGCTAAGCTGACCTTTGAAAATGTGCCAGCAAGATCATCAACTTCGGACAGAGTTGTGGAAAGTTCAGCCTGCAAGTATTGGGGAGAAACCGGAAGATGAATCTAAAGATAGAAAACGCCACAAAGCTCAAGTGAACTTTCAACTAGGAGGAGACAAGGAATGGGGTTGCGGAATAATAACCTCTTCCTTATCAAAGGCGAAATCATCTCCTAATCCAGCAACCGGAAATCCATCTTCTTCTTCTTCGTCATCCAATCCACCAAGCTCAACCTCCTCAACAACATGGCTCCCAAAAAAGGCATACTGAGATGCATCAAAGACAGAACTACCACCTGCACCCAAGGAAATATCATCAATTACATGAAAGAAACACAGAAGCTATGTGGATCTCTAAAGTACGACACTTTACTCCAGTAATACTGCCACACAGTTTTCTTTTTTTGTCTTTCTTTTAATAGAGTATGCAAAGAATGAAAGGAACGAAATTCATTAGGAGATGAATCTATTGTAAACCAGCAATGAATCTATTCTACATGAAAGATGAAGATCAAAACAAAAAAGCTACTTAAAAAGAGGATACTTGAAACAAAAGAGCTAACTTGAAGCAATAGAATATAAGCAAACCTGTATCAGAACTGTCTCCAATCTGCTTAAGATCCATCTTGTTTGAATAGTACTACTAAATTCACACAAATACAACACCAGGATTAGTCTTAGCTTTCATTAAAAGAACAAACTTTAAAATCGATCCAAAAATAATCAGAAAAAAAAAAGTTGATCGGAGATTAAAAAAAAAAAAAACTCAGGACGATGCAGCTATCTAAAATTTCAAGTTTTTTTCGAAATCGTAAATCCCTATATTGTATGCTATAAATCGGACGAGGATGGGAAAACGAGACGAACCGTTCTGGAGGAGGAGATGAGAAGAAGACGAGGGCTATGAGATTTGAGAGAAGATTTGTGATTCGAGGCAAATAATGAATGAAGGAATGATAAATTTGGGGTAACTTTGACGAAATTGAAACCAAACAAAAACTTCTTTTTAAGAGAATGGAATGAGGAGAGGAGGTGGTGGTGTGGGGTTGGGCGGTTGCCAGCTTTATCTTTCGAAAACGACTTTCTTCTTCCCTTTTTTTATTTTAATTTTATTTTATTTCTTTATATAAAAGTTCTTTAACTTACATAAAACCGACCAGGATTTTTTTAATACGAATACGATGCGGTATGGTTGTGTGCGACCATAGTATAGACCAATTGATTAACAGCTTTACTAAATCGATTAAAATTATAATGAGTAGTTGAATTTTATTATGAGTTCCTAGCGTTTTTAAATTTTGGGAAAAAAACATGTAATTAGTTAATCTCGGAAAAAAAATAAAGGAACCGCAACATGTAAAAAGGTCATGAAAAAGTTTTATGTCATGGCCGTATAAGCTAAAAGCCCTTTAAAATAATCGCCGCCACGTATCATCTCGCTGATTTTTTTATGAGTTGTAAAGCAAAGACCACAAAAAAAAAAGGGGAAATTGGAGATATGGACCATAATGAGAATTTCTTTGTCCCTCTATACCTTTGCAATAATTGGCCAATTTTAGACATAAACACCCTCGTAATAATGAAAATGGTTATTAAAAAATATACAGAGTTCAGAAAAATATGAAAAAAATCAATACAATCATGAGAATATTTTATATGTAATGATACAAAAAATTAAAATTCAAAAACAATTTGAATCTGTTGATCTAGATTTGTTAGAATGTATATTATAACTCTTTTTACAAGAAAATGATACGCATTCTAACTTATCTTCAGCGTTTTATAAAATTTAGCATTCATATTGTAAGTTCCCATGTCTGATCTATCTGTATATAGAATATGTATGAAACAGTTCTTACGAACAAGCGTTGTTATTTCTAACATACAATACATATTCTAGGTTTTCTACTTTATTGTAGAAACGTTTAGAAGACGTTTACCTCTGTTCTATCTTTAACTCTATCATATATCGTGGATAGAACTTCCAGTTCTTGCCTTTATCATATGTTCTAAAACCGTTAGAACTTAAATTATAACCTACTCTCTGTGTTCTATCTTTTTAGAAAAGAATATGTATTCTAAATTTTTGGTTATTTTGTGTTTTTAAATTTAAATTTGATAAAATCTAGGAAGCAATCTTAACTAATTTTATTTGAATTCATCTTGTCCTTGACGTGAAGTTTCATTGAATGTCGTTGAATTCATCTGTTTTTTGATTCAACGATCTTCTTCTTCTATTCTTCTCTTTCTTTTCTCCTTTTCATCAAATCAAATGGTCCATATCTATGCAACATGTGGTATTTGGAGACGGGATGAGAATAATCAGTGGAGTTTCATTGTTGATAAAGAGAAAAGAGGCAGATTACTCCCCTTGGAAGCAAGTACTACTTTTGAGCAATTGAATATGATGGTTTTGGAAGATTTTGGAATGGACCAGAAGATTGTTCGTGCTGAGTTGAGTTATTTTCCAAGTTCTCTAATCAGTAACTCAGGAGTTCCCCCAGTTGTTATTTCTAACGATCGACAAGTTAGCAGCTTTATTGGATATACAAAGAAGAATCCATCTATCTACTTGTGTGTGTCGTTTGCGGGTATGGTTGAGAAACGAAACAACAATTTCGATCTGAATAAGGAGCCTTCTAACTCAATTCATGTGGAAGATGATGGTAATGTTATGGATAATAATGACGAATTTTGCCGTTCGCCAAAGATGAATGATGATATCAAAGGCAAAGGCAAAGCCAAAGCCAGAGACACTAATGTTCCCGGTGATTATGGTGTTGATGGTCTAGGTTCGAAATCCAAGGAATACCATGAAAAGAAAGGTGATTTTTGGTCGGCTGGTTGCGTAAAGATGGGCCAAGTTTTCAAAAGTAAAGACGTACTTAAAGCAACTGTGGAAGTTTATGCTATGAAACATAACTTTGACTACAAGGTTGTAAAATCGACAAGAAGATGGTGGTCTGCTTTCTGTAAAGCTAAAAATTGTCAATGGAGTCTTCGTGCAGAACGTTTAGCTGGATCTAGAAGCTACATAATCAATAAGTGTGTGTCTGAGCATACTTGTGCTCCTTCAAATAAAAGCTCTTATGGCAAAACAGCTTCCGCGAAGACAATTGGAAACCTGATCAAGCATAAATATGAAGGTGTCAAAGAAGGGCCCAAACCAAATGAAATTATTGATTATATGCGCAAGGAGCATGGATGTGAAATCTCTTATTCCCAAGCTTGGGAATCCCGTGAGTATGCGGTTGCAGCAGTAAGAGGAATGCCAGAGAAAAGTTTTGGTAAGATACCAAAATACTTACATATGCTGAAAGAAGCTAACCCGGGAACACATACTCACTACACAACTGAAACTGATGGGAGATTCAAGTATTTATTTCTTTCATTTGGTCAATCAGTGAGAGGGTTCTACAAGGCAATTCGAAGGGTGATTGTAGTAGATGGTACTTTTCTTAAAAGTAAATACAAAGGAGTTCTACTTGTTGCTACAGCTGTAGATGGTAACTCTAATCTTTATCCAATTGCATTTGGGGTTGTTGATTCAGAGAATGACAATTCTTGGGAGTGGTTTTTCATGCAGTTAAAGGTTGTTGTTGGTGATGATCCTGGTTTAGCATTTGTGTCAGATAGAAACTCATCGATTATCAAATCACTTGGCAACGTTTATCCGCGATCTAGACATGGAATTTGCATTCATCACCTGTTAAGCAATGTGGTTAAGAACTATAGGGTAAAAGGAATACCAGGGATGGTTGAAAGAGCTTCAAAAGCATATAGAGCTGTCGATTTTGTGGAGATTTTTGATGAAATTTGCAGAATGAGCCAGGCTGTTGGAACATACCTTCAGACCGCAGATGTGAGAAAATGGGCTAGATGTTATTTTCCTGGATTCAGGTATGATATAAGGACGAATAATCCAGCAGAATCAATAAACTCTGCACTGAAAACCCCTAGGGAGTATCCTGTGATTCCTCTATTAGATAGTATAAGGGAAATGCTTACAAGGTGGTTTTTTGAGCGTAGACTGTTGAGCTCAAAGCATAAGGATCCATTAACGATAAAGGTGGAGAACAAGATTGATAGAAGGATCCGAAAGGCAAAAGGATTTGAGGTTTTTCCAGTTAATGAGTACTGCTCTCTTGTTAAAGGTGGCGAATATGATTGTGTCGTTGATTTAGCTAGAAGAACTTGTACATGTGGAAAGTATAATTTAGGAAAAATCCCTTGCAGACATGCGATTCCAGCTATTTTTTCAAGAGGTATGGAGATACACCGATTCACAGATGAATTATACACGACTACTGCTTGGAGAAGTGTGTATGAGGAAAGCATTAATCCTATACCTGTCCCAGAAGAAGAATGGCGTGTTTCTGAAAGTGTTGAAAATTCCAAGGTGATACCACCTGAAACACGTAAAAGTGCTGGTAGAAGAAGAAAAAGAAGATATGAATCATTTGAAGACAAGATAAGGACATCACAAGGATCACAAACAGTTAAAGAGTACAAGTGCAGCCGTTGTGACAAAGGAGGACACAACAGAAGGTCATGTGATGTTGCAATCTAGTTTTGATTTTTTTTTATTAAAGCATTGTATTGATTATCACTGAATTTTCGGTTTCTTGCTGGTTAAGTTTATGATTTATTTTGGTTTTAACACTTGTGGAATCGATTTACATGAATAAGTGTTGGTTTTGAACGTAATGTTTAAGAATTGGTTTGGTAGTAGTCAAACAAACAAAGTTAGAGGTTTAACGTATTGCTTCCATATTAAAACAACTAACCAGTTAAAGATACTATGGCGTAATGGTTTCTTGCTGGTTTAGAATGCGTTTTCATTGTTATAATATTTTACAATACAACTATATAAATCACAAACGAACAATCCTTTGCGTCTCTTTACACGGCCATGTAATAAAATAAAATGAAACTCAAACTGATATGTTACTCTACTGCGAAGTCTAATAATAAAGTAAACTGAAACTCAAATATTCCTAGAATAAGCGTGAACCAAAAACTAAGAAATATTTATGTACAAAAAGATAAACAACACAGTGTTTAAACTATGTTAATACGACCAGAAGAATGGATCTGAGGTGGCTCGTACTTCGACATTCGATCCACCAACTCTGGATCATTTGCAGCTTGCCAAAGATCAACCGCTATCTTATATCGGCATCCCAAGATGTTTTCATCATCAACCAAAGAAATATCTAGTCCTAGTAGATGACACTCCATAAATTTAATGGCGTAAGCTCCACAATCACAACAGGTCTTGTTTAGTCTTCGTTTCATTGGCACATGATTGATGGAATATGGGTTCACAGTAAGTTGCTTCATGGTGGTGGAAGACTGAACCGCCTTCACAATCTTTGGGATCATGATAGCAAATTTTTGAACTACGCTTCGATGATTATTACCTCCACAATCCCAAACCTCGATTTTTCTTTCATGGATGTCTACGCACATGGATATCCAGTGATTACCATTGACATTCAATGGAAAATAGATACGATCAATGTCCACTCCCCACACTTTTCTTGTTCTTCCATGCGCTGGAAGCTCACCGTTCCCATAAGCTAACAAATACTGATCCATCACGAATTTTTTTTTGTTAGCCTTAAATGCCAAGTATGATGTGTTGACTTGCATGCAGAACCAACATGTCATGAAAGCGACACGACCTGGTTTCCAACGGCCTAAAGTTGTTCGCTCTCGCCACAAATACATAAGTGAATCCATTTCCTGAAATAAAACATCATTCATATAAATTTAACTGAGAACTCAAATTTGAATAAAAGAAGTTGTTGTGGTATTACTAACCTGATTGGTAAACCATTCTGACTGCTTCATTATTGTGTCAGCCATTTTCATGTTAAACACATTTGGACCAATATTCAGTTCGCTGAAAATAAAATCAACCAACAAGTTATCTAATTAGAATATACTTTTTTATGCATAAATTATAAATTTCATAAAAAAATTCCTTACATGGGTTTCATAGACCACTCTTGAAACTGGTTCCACAAATTATCAGTCACATATGTCAGTGGAGAATCAGCAAATTTATCTGGGTCTATTGGATCATCCGTCAATTTTAGCTCTCTCCAACGTTTTGTTGCCCAGTTCTGCCCAAAAGAACTTGCATGTTTTGGAATTTCAAAACTGCTAATTCGAAATGAAGTTGAAGGAGTCCACCAAGGAATTAGTTTTTGGGCTTTTGAAGGAGATATTGGGTTAAAACCCGCTACGTTAGAGTGCTGTGCTGATCCTTCCATAGGAGCTTTTACCTCTAATCCTTCTGTTATCTTATCTTGAGTGCCCATGTTCACATTAATATCCGAACTTTGACAGAAATTTAAGTCAAATAGATTCTCAGCCTCTTTTTGCTTGCCGTCATGAAATGTATCATCCTGATAAAAAAAAAGTACATAAAACGTTTATTGAAAAAACTATAAAATAAAAAAGTCAAGTCAATCATATAAACATACATCCATTTATATAATACATAACAAAAACTCTTACTACATGCGTGCACCTTACAAAATACATTAATAACATTGACCTATTACATTTAACCACACTGTTTTAACCATATATTACACATTAAGGTTCCTTATAAGCCGAATATTCAGATACATAATATTTTATAACTTGAGAAGAAATTTTTAACGTTTTTTGTTTCTTCCCTTTCTAACGGTGTGTTGTGGCTGAGAGGTTACCTTAGCCGGTTCTGAGAATGTCGCCGCGTCTCCATCCCGTGTTCTACCTCGGGGAGTTGTGATCTCATTCCTTAGTTGTGTCATCTGACACTCCAAAGCATCAACCCTTGTCTCAAATTTCTGCTCCAGCTTCTCCACCAAAGCAGTGAAAGACGTTTCAAACATATGTTGAATGAATTTCTTCAACTCATCATTCACAGCAGGCTGTGGCGGGTTTAAGCGCTCAAATAGCAGTTTCTGCTTGCGTTTCTCGAAGCCATGATCAGGACGCCTCTTTTTACCTCTAGTAGAACCTGAATGTGTGCTTTCACAAACCATAGGAGTTCGGAAATCATCCTCAACATCTTCATTCTCCATCTCCACATCCGCCACCTCTTGTTCCTCATGTATGGAAGTTGTCTCCACTCGTTCTACTATTTCCCATACATGTTGACTCCAATCATAATCTTTCCTGATCAGTCCGTTCAAAAAATCAACTCTACAATCTCTTACATCAGTTCTAGCGAAGTGAATATCGTCTTCCCCATTACCAGTCCAAGAAATGAAAGGATAGATGTCATCCTGAAAAAAATATCATATATCATCAGAATTTCTTCAATAGATATGAAAATGGCTCACAACAATTCATCTAATGTTAAATAGACTTACTTTTTCTGTAATTGTCTTCTCTAGTCGCTTTATCTCATCATATGACACCTTCGCCGCTCCCTGCCAGTTAGAGCATCTTGGACCAGCTATGAACTCAGCAGTGAGTTTTGTCCCCAACAACTTCCCAACAGCCGGAATCGCTTCCATAGCCCAAATCTGCAACGCGTATGAGAAGCCTTCTAATACATAGCTCTTTGGCGCCTTCAACATCTTCTTTCGGCTCTTGAAGACAGACTTGAGAAGAAGATCATAGCTGACACGACCCCATGCATATGCTCTCAGCTTTTCCATATCCAAGACCACTTTGATGTACTCAAGTGGGATCACAGCTCTGTCACCCCTCGCCAAAACCACACCCACAATCACACACAAATAGATCAGCCTGAACCTGTCCACTCGGCTCCAATCATCAGCACCATGTATATAATCAGTCCAAATCTTTTCAAGGGTAATATTCTCTTCTCTCCTCAGCAACTTGCTCCAAAAGCCACCATCATCTACCCATCTATCAAAATCAATGTCTTTAGAAATCTCACAGTTGAGCCCAGTGACTGCATGATACTCTTGCATGGAGAATCGTAGTGGCCTCCTCGCAAACTCAAACCATAACTCATATCTTTTGTCGGTTTCCAGCTGCCTGACCAACATGCTGTGTATCATCCTTGCAGAATAATTTAATTTGTTTTCATGAAACGCCAGAATCTGAGAAAACACAGGATCCCTCTTCACTTCACTATACTGATTTTCAAACCGAGACTCCAATCTATCTAAAATCCCTAGCCTGCAGTAGTTATTAATGTGTTCCACTTCAGGCTCAGACCCTGGTTTGAACAACCGTTTGGGGAGCTCAGAATCCATCACCTACAAGCAAGCAGAAAAGGAAATTAGATCAAGCTTTAACCAAAGCAGAAAATATATGAAGCAGCTCATACAGTTTAAACTTTCAATTGAATCTTAAATCTCCATTACAACGTTAAGACATCAACAATGAACAGAATCTCCAATCTAACACAAACTCTTCAGATAATGGTCTCATCTAACCAAACAAAGACTATAATGTACAATTGTAACAAAGAAGACATGACATAACACTTACTTTATATGAAATCCCAGATAATAAACAGAAAAATCCAACGAAGAATAGACCAGAACTTGAAGTATGAAAAGGACACATGCATCAGAGAAGAGACCAATCAAGACTAGTAAAAAAAAAACCATGATTCATCAGCCATAAACAAACCCGAATGCAATATGATTCTGAATCACTTTCCCCAAAACAAAAACAATTCTTCTTCGTATTCCAAAAGGAATCTAGGAGAAGAAGAGAACATGAAGTAAACACTTACCTTAACAGAAATCCGACAGTAGACAAAGGAATCTCTCGACTATGTAAAAGGAAGTTGAACAGATCGAGAGAGGAGACCCAGATGATATACGAAAGAGAAAGAACTGTGAGACTAGATGGTAGAGAAAATATCAGAGTGCGCTGGAGAGAGGCCGGAGAGCGCCGGAGAGATGCCAGAGAGCGCCAGAGAGAGGTCGGAGAGCGCCATAGATTCGTCTTCAGTTTTTTTCATAAAGAAGCGGAGTGCACGAAGAAGACGACACACGATTACACGATTTTAGGGTTATTTTCCTTTTTTACATTAAATTTAAGAAAATATAATTTCTGTTTTATAAGTAAATTATATTAACACGATTACGATTTACGGTTATCTCCTTTTTAACACTAAAAAACAATTAATATTTTATAAGTAAATTATGTTAACTTATGTTTTTTTGTTTAATTAGGGGATAGTTTGGTAATTTAAAAAATCAAAGGTATATTTGGACAAACTTATAGACTCAAAGGTATAAGGGGACAAATCCATTCCCAATATGGCCCGATTAGCCAATTTTCTCAAAAAAAAATTAAAAAAAATCACAGTCACTCTTTTTTTTTTCTTTTACTTTTATCCACTAGGGTTTTGAATCAGTTCGTGCGTCGCGATTCTATTCAATTATCGGACCCATGGCGAAACCAAGTCGTGGCCGTCGTTCACCTTCCGTCTCTGGGTCGTCATCTCGTTCCAGCTCCAGATCTCGTTCTAGTCCGTCTAGGTCTGTTTCTCGCTCCCGTTCCAGATCGCTCTCTTCTTCTTCATCTCCTTCTCGGAGCGTCAGTTCTGGGAGTCGCAGTCCTCCACCTCGTGGTAAAAGGTTAGGGTTTTTCTTTCTAACTTTTTTTTTTCAATTCGTTCCCTATCGGATTCGTTAAATTTTGTTCGCGTTAGGAAGTGGATTGAATCCAAATCTGGTTATCGTTACTCTTGGTTCTTAGTAGTGTGAAGAAGAAGTCTTCTGTTGTTTTTTTATTTAGCCACAATGTAGAATTTTGAAATTGGAGACTGTTGCATTGAACATATTTTGATCTATCTTCACAGTTCTGCTGGGCCAGCTAGGCGAGGTCGCTCTCCTCCTCCTCCTCCACAGTCTAAAGGAGCCTCTTCACCCTCTAAGTAATCTCATATTCTCGCTCCCTCTATTTATACATGTGTGTGTGTGTGTGAGCTGGGAGTTGAGGCTTAGTTAGAAAAATGCAATTACATTAGAGATTGAAAGTTTCAGTTTTTAATGCTTTCATTACCCGCTTTTACTGACTTCACACATTCGAATTATGTATTTACAGGAAAGCTACACCTATTCAAGAATCACTTGTTCTCCATGTTGATTCTCTCAGCAGGAACGTGAATGAAAGCCATCTCAAAGAAATATTTGGTATGTTCATCTCCTTCATATCCCTCCTTTGGCTTCTTCCTGTTCTGATATTTTCCTACATGATAACTGAGCTCAACATTGCTTTTTACCTCAACTAAAATCACTCGTTTATATGCCATTACCGTCATTGATCATCACTGCGCATTATGGCTACTGTATTTTGTATTTTTTGCTGACCAATTTTCTTGACTACATGTTAAGTCTTCCCACTGTGTGTTAGTAATGCCTTTTCTTTGTCGTATTTCTTAGGTAACTTTGGTGAAGTTGTACACGTAGAACTTGCCATGGATCGAGCTGTGAGTTGATATTTCGCCGTTCTCTGTTTTTCTTTTTTTCTGGCATTACTTGTTTATAAATCTGTTCGTAACTCATTTGCATATTCATAGGTTAATCTTCCGAAAGGATATGCTTATGTTGAGTTCAAGGCAAGAGCTGATGCTGAGAAAGCTCAGCTGTTTATGGATGGTGTATGTCTCTTCCCAAATATTAAATGCACTATGTTGTTTACTTAACATGTTGTCTATGAAGATTTATGCTTGTCTTGTTTTCTTTATTTAACGCAGGGTCAAATTGATGGAAATGTTGTCAAAGCAAAGTTCACACTACCACCGCGTCAGAAAGTGTCTCCACCCTCTAAACCTGTCTCAAGTGCACCAAAAAGAGAGGCTCCAAAATCTGATAGTGCTGGTGGTGCTGATATTGAGAAAGATGCCCCCAGGCGTTCAAGAGAAAGTACGTCTTTGTTTATATTTTTGTTATTGCTGTAACATATGTTTTAGTTGTGTCAATGACTATCATCAATATGTGATTAGATTCTCCGCCGCGGAAAGCACTACTTTCTCCAAGAAGGCGATCACCTCTGCCTAGGAGAGGCGCATCACCTAGGAGATTACCTGATTCTCCCCCTCGCCGGAGGCCAAGCTCTCCTATCCGCCGTCGTGGTGATACACCACCTAGACGCAGGGCTACATCGCCATCTTCTCCTCCAAGGCGACGTAGATCTCCTCCAAGGTCAGCTGTTTGCACCATTTGTTTTCTGTGGCTATCTCAGAATCAGTGGCTCATCTTTTATATATCAACAGGGGCTCCCCTAGAAGAATCCGTGGCAGCCCTGTTCGCAGACGGTCTCCTCCTCCTCTGAGACGAAGGTGCGTCCATGCATAATTACAAAAGTTATTCAGTTTTTGGACGATTGGAATTACTGCTTTGTAGATTTGGTATACTGGAGCTAGAAAAGGTGCCAGATTTGTAAATATACTGAATTGACTTCAGGTCACCTCCAAGGAGACTTCGTAGTCCTCTAAGAAGATCTCCAATCCGCAGACGTAGCCGATCCCCAATTCGTAGACCTGGTCGATCTCGTTCAAGGTCCATTTCACCTCGCAGGTATGTTTAAACCCGTTTAAAACGTTGTCTGGGTTGTCTTCGACATCTCCTGGATTCTATTTCGTTGCAGTTGCATAGCTGTGACATTACATATGATCATAGAGCCGTTACATTTTTTTGCTCATACTTTTTTCTAGTATACTTCAAGTTCGTACTTTGTGTTATCCTTGCATGTAGGTTTGTGGCATATTGATTCCTAGATATATATGTCTATCTGGAGTCTGCTATTGGTGTAAATGTGTCTTTCTTTTTGAGCAGGGGACGAGGTCCAGCTGGGAGACGTGGGAGGTCATCTTCGTACTCTAGTTCACCAAGTCCCAGAAGGGTAAGGGCTTGTTCCAGATACTTTTTAAGCTATAAAATGTTTGATGCCTTGTTGAGTAGTGTTTTTTATTTCTTTTTTTTTGTTTTTTGGTCTTGTGTGCATTATTGAAACTCACAGGTTCCTAGGAAGATTTCAAGGAGCCGCAGCCCTAGAAGGTAAACACTCTCGTTGCTTAACACTAGTCCTCATCCTAAAACTGGAAACACGTAATGTTCGCAGAATGCATTCGTAAGAAAATGCTCACTGTTAAGATGTGTAGTAAAGTCTGATTATATCACGATAAAAGTCATTCAGTAAACATTTAGAACGGACACTTGTTGTTGAGAGTTCCACGTGATTGATATGTTAACTTAATAATATATGTTCACACTAGTTATATCAAAGACAGTATGTGCAGTGGTTAACAGTGGTGATAATTTTGATCTGATAGATTATGACTGATGAGCAAAGTTTAAAGGACTTGGTTCAAAATATATAGCTCTCAAATTCTAAACACGCAGAATGAGTTTGTTGTTGATTGTTTGTTAAATCTGTAGGCCACTGAGAGGGAAAAGAAGCAGCAGTAGTAACAGTAGCAGCAGCAGCTCACCGCCTCCTCGCAAAACATAATGTAATAAAACTAGTGTTAAGAATAAAACATCTCTTTTAGCTCCGTCTCTATCTCCTCTTCACCGCCATATTATGGCGGTCTCGACTGAAGTGTTACCAGTGAGCAAATGAGAGTTGTAGTTCTTCAAGAGTGTTTGGATGTTTTTTTTTTTGTAAACTAAGAGTGTTTGAATGTTTTAACCTTCTTTTGCATATCGTCCACCTATCAATCTGATCTGGATTTCAGTCGTCTTTGTTTATGAGCACGACGAACTCTTTTGATTTTTTTCTCACTAGCGTCAACAAAAAAACATCACAACATCATCTAGTGTGTTCTTTTGATGTCGTAGTCTAACGGCCTCTTAAACAGAAATGAGCGGCGAGAGTTAGAAAAAATATGAAAAGAAGAAGGGTTTATTGGCCATATAGCCGTTTTTCGGAATTAAATTATGTAACTAACAATGATTTTGACATAATTTATTATTAGATTTTTTGTCTTTTTTTTATCCGGTTATGTTCTTTAACGTTCCGTATTATAAAACAAATAACATGGTGGTTTTGTGTCACATGGTAACACATGTAACTTAAAGAGCGCGTAACACTACTCTTTCAACACATGAGAAAATGAATATGCATACATAAGAGTGGAGAACAATTGTAAGTGTACATAAAGAGTTGAAGATAACAATTTTATACTGTTTGTATGGATTTCCATATAAAGTAAACTAGATAAAATAATATCATTACAAATGTCACTTCAAGTGGAATAGCATCAATATTATTCCATATGAAATAGTATAAACTATTTTCTAACTAGTAAATGACAATTTCAATGCTAAAATTTAAACACTTCATCTGAAACACATACTATGTCATAACATTATAGAATATATGAACACTATATCCTAATTTGGGAAAAGTAAACCCAAATTGTACTATTATAATTACACAAACAGTCGTTGAGATATTATACTATAATATTGTACTATTTCACATGGAAAGCTTGAAACAGTACAATTACTAAGGGTTAATAGTAAAAACTGAAAATTAAATCATAACAATATAGAATGCGGGAACACTATACCTTAATTTGGGAAAAGTGAACCCAAATCTATTTGATCAACAATATTAACAGCCATTGAGATAATATACTATAATATCGTAATATTCCAAATAGAATGGGACATAGTAAATAACATAGTACAAATCGTGAAATTATGAAATGTTTATGATTGCATTAAAAAAGTTAAAACTGATTTCAACCATACTCCCTCACTTTATAAATACTAAGCCCTACATTCTAATCACTATAAATCATAATCTAAATGTAAACCCTAATCCAAAAGTAAACCCTAAACCCAAATATGAAATATATTTCTAAACAAAATAGTACACTTTTAGTAACCGTCAAATGAAATAGAATTTATCGTATAAAAATACATATTATTTTATATTTCTATTCTATGTGGAATAGAACATAATAAAAAAACTGTTCATTTTCTCCAAAACGACACATGGATTTACTTCAAACCAAATATGTACATATTACAGCATCTTCACGACTGTCGCTTTGGAATCAGAGAAGCCTCCCCATTTTGTTTCCAACAACGCTTCCTGAAGCCGGTTGCGTCGTGAAGGAGGTCAGAGGTGGAGGAGATCGGATGAGAAGTCGCTTGGTCTGCTAAGAAGTTACCACAAAGAATAAAAGGGGATATTGTAATTTGTGAACCTCTTACGAACACGATTTACCTTTGATAATTTAATAAAATTATTTTTTTATTAGAGCAGGTGAAGCCGGTTGCGTCGAAGGCTATTACGGTATTATTATATATTTATGACGGAGTGTAGCGATCCGTTAGGTATAATGGCTATTCTGCATATTATGAGTTTTTCATGTCTATTAAGCCCAATTTCCCGAAGAAAATGGAGTTCTTGAAAAAAGTTTTATTCACGGTATAGCCCACTCGAAAGAGACCAAAAGAAAAGAGTTAAACAACATACATGACCGGGTTACTATGAGAAATATTTTTTTTAGCAACTATGAGAAAGAATATATATAGCTAAAAATCCTGAGTAGCTGCGGATGCTAAATAACTTTGCTGTACTCTGCAAGCGCCCATATAGGGAAGATGTTTCTGTAGGTGACATAATTCAGAAAACAATTCTTCATGAACACTCCTGTCATTTCCTGCACACAACAACATATGTTTTTACATTAATATAAGCAAAGTGTACATATCTTCTCATGTCAATATGAATATGGATGTACAGAGAAAGGATTATATGGTACCTGTTGAGGATAATCTCCGTTTTCCAACTGCGAATTGATGATTATTTTCGCAGCACGGTGAAGAGGCAATGGATCTCTCTCGGCCTGTTAACAAAACATATTAACACATGATGCACCTATCTAACAAATACTTTGAATGATAAACGTTTGACAAAACCTGTCCCGTTTGAATCAGACCCATCAACGCCCAAGCTGTTTGCACCACGTTTGATCTTTCTCTTTCCAACTCTATGTATCTCTACACATATCCAACATGATTCAAGACTCTGTAGCTTAAAGTACTTATAAACCGTTTGAATTGGATTATAAGAAAAGAGACATTACCTTCTCAGAGCAAGACAAGTAGCTTTCTCCCCAACCTCCACTGCTGTTTTGTTTCTTGAGAAGGAAGCCAACACCTTCACGTATAGCCAAACAGTTTTCATACGTTTTACCAACTACCGCTAAGCCTTCAAGAGCAAACCATGTTGCATATGTGTAGCATACTCCCCAACTTCCATACCTGCCAATACAAAAAAAATGAGATACTTGTCCTGATCATGCTTTGGTCGTAGATATACACTCTTTTTTAAGTTTAAGGAAGCGTACCATGAACCATCTGCTTCTTGTGTGTTTTCTATGAACTGCACCGCCTTTTCAACGGTTCTATCAATCTCTCTCGTCCTGTGATTTGGGTATAGTTTCTTGAACATGACCAATGCTTGGATAACTGATGAAGTACATTCCACGTACTCACGCTCTATTACAAGATCAGCCAGCATCTCTGTAGGGTTGAACAACTGGAATACAGATTTATGAAGTATTTAATTTGGGTTTAGTCTCATGATCAAACTTTTAGTGGTCTTTGGAAATAAGATAGAACAGTGAGTTATTACTTCTAACCATCCATATCCACGGGCAGGCTCCCATGCTGTCATACCACCATTTGCACTCTACAAATGGTTACAACAGTTTGATTTGTTTTTACTCATTATTTCATAAAACATTCGTCTTATGGATCGATTATATATAGCCTCACCTGATAAGAAAGTAAGAGGTTCACAGAATCATATAGCTTCTCAGGATCCATTTTTGGGCCAACAACGTCAGGTGGCATCGTGGAGAGCAGAAGACAACACTATGAAACCACGCAAACATTATCTTTAGAACAACAAGAGAAGCAGCTAAGTTGTGTTTATCTTTTCATTACTCATTCATCATTTACTTTAAATGCTTCTGCTGAACAGTCTGAAACATTCCATCCCTGATCTCGATCTGAAAAAGTCCATCCTCCTTTGGATATGTGTCGGTTCATCTTCTTGAAATCTCCCGATGGGTTTTCTCTGATCTTCAGAGTTCTTTGATTTAGTAAATTAACACATATTCAACCAACTCTATAGTGCACTATAATGAAATTAATTACCTGAGATCTCTTGATGAAATCATGTCCTTTCTTGAGTACATCGGCGGTTTCATCAGAGAGGTTACTAGCCAGTAAAGCTTGAATTGCAAGTGATGTGTCCCACAGTTGACTTCCAAAACTCTGCATCATAAATGCTTGGAACTCAAGTAACCTTGTGATAGTGCGTATACATAGGGCTAAAACTGTATAAGACTCTACCTGAATTTTCATCCCATCTTCAGCAATCCAAAAATAATCTGGCACTCTAGCGAGATGCTTCTTGAAATATTCTCCGTTTGGATCTTCAACCCAGCAAGCAAGTGCGCTCATTGCCTGATTCAGTCAGATCATACATTCTTAATCATTCTGTTTTTTTTGGTAAAAATTCTTATAATCATTCTTGTCATGTCTTAACAGCGTTTGTTTAAAGGATCGACTAATCAAGTGTTTCACCTTCCCAGCGCATCCAATGTTGATATACCGACTATTTTCATCTTCATAGTGTATGTACTCCATCGCGACCCTAAGAGCCTTTTCTCTCACAAGCTTATTCAGTGGCCAACGTGTAAGCAGAGGCTCACCGAAAACGTGAAGACTGTCCCATACCAAATCTTGAATAGAAGGATGTGGATAATACGTGTCTTCCTACACGTACAACATAAAGAATATATTTCAGAGAAATTAAATAAACAAACAAACAGATATAATCTTGAGATAAACCTTTGCGTATAAACGTCGTGCTCCATTCCAATCGATGTCTTCATAAGATTGTACGTAGAGCTCTTCTCGAAGTTGCAGAATAAGAGGTGTTATTGTACCAACAAATCTCTTCCCATAAAAGTAAGATGTGACCAAGTAAACCAGCCGGCAAAAGCATGTAGTTTTCCCTGTGTTATTATAATATATTGTTTTCTCATTTAAAAAACATCATAATCACACAACACAAGAAGTTACTCTAAAGATGTTATAAAAATAACAAACCAAGATGTATTGGAAGCCAAGAAGGTAGGAGCCAGATCTCTGGAGGCATTGGGTTTGTTCCACTCCAATCATAGATTCCAAGTATCTACACAGACAAACACAATCATAGATTCCAAGTATTCCAAGTATCTACACAGACAAACTCAAGTGCCCTTTTTGAAATATTTATTTCTTATCTGCATGGCCGGTTGCAACCAGGCACAGGCAGATGAAACATTAATTGCTTTGGTCTATAAATTTTAAAGAATTATTACACGTCTGAAAGTCTTACCGAGAGCCAAGATTTTCCCCAAGAAGGTATGTAACTCACACCACCATGATCAAGAATCCATTGCTGGGCACGCTTGCAGGCGTTTCTTGGACCTCCATCGGGACCTTCTCCAAGAATACGCAAACATATGTAGTTCAGTGCGGTACAGAACATACCGCTCTTGCCTTCTATGTGTAACCCCCAACCACCATCTTCATTCTGAGAAGCAAATCATACCACAAAAGTTAATATCAGATCAGTGTTTCGAGTTCCGTTACTCAAGCAGACTAGTGCAAAACTCTACCTGGTGACAATATATATATCGAAGCATCTCTTTACGATGCTCTTTAGTGAATATCTCATCAAGATGCCCTGTGATATAGAAACAAAACACCTTGCGACAACAACAATAACAACAAAAAGAAAAACAAATACTTCAATTTTTCTTTCTCTCACTAAACCCGTACTTGTAGCCCAAGAAAGGTTATGTGGCATAAAAACTTACCATCACGGGAACATAGAAGAGTGGACCTGTGATTTCAGCTGGCCAGTGACCGTCGCTGCTTTGCAACGCAGAGAAATAGTGAACGGATCGTCGCAGTGCATTGGTTGCTTCTTCTTTCGTGATTCTTTCGGCATCTTCGACCTTCACCGGCGGGATTACTTGCTCGAACTTCTTCTCCTTGAGGAACTAATATGGTATCATTATGTTTAAATATCAGCTTAAATTATCATTCATTGTCAAAGCTAATACTACGACTTGTAGGAATATTGGAACTAGATTTTGCTACTTCGCTTACAAGAAATTTAGTTTAAGAACACCTTCATGAATAGGTATGATATTTTTCGTAAACATGTATGATATCTTCCTGAATTTGTAATAAATATTAAAAATCTGAATTTATGAATGCTTTCACAAATGTGTAAGTATACTTTTTGAATGTAACTTGTATGTATATTTACAAAAATTCTTCCTAAAACGTGTATATCTTTTTTCATCAAATTTGTATGTCATTTTTTTTGAATTTGATTAATATGCATAATTAGAAAATATTACTCAATATATAACATTTCTAGAAAAAGTTAGGATGATATACTTATTAGGAAAATCTCCTTGATTCAAATTCAGAAATATATCATCCACATTCAGGAAAGTCTTTTCTAACTTTAATTCAAGGAAAAAAAATACATATTCATGAAAGTATTTTCTTAAAAAAATAATTTCATAAAAGAGGAATTGAAAATTCTACTTTGTATTGAACAAAAGATAATAATAGGAAAAAACGTACCTGCATGCGCCATAAAAGATCACTGCAAGCTTTTACCCGATGGCGACTATCGTGAAAACTCCGGCGAGTCTCCTCGACTTCGGCTCGTTCCTCCGACGTGTCGGCATGTGGATCAAACTCCCATATTTGCCGACCAGTGAAGTTATTAGTGCTCATCAAATACGGATCATCTTTTCTGCTTCCTTCTCCTATCTTCAACCTCCACATTTTCAACTTTAACAGCAGGAAAAATATATTCACATTTTCCACTTTAAACAGCAGGAAAAGTATATAATATCGATTGTGCAGGTATTCATTTAAAAAGGTTATAACTACATGTTGACCCAAAACGGTTATAACTACATAAAATAACAAGATAATACAAATTTATACGTAAATATAATTTTGTCAATGGATCACACATCATTTTTCAATATACACTCTACAGTCAGAAGAATGATATACACATTATATGATAATTTCATCATCGTACGAGAAGGTATATATGTATCTACTCGAGAAAGGATGTGGGATATATTACAAGTGGTGCGTTAATAACGTTCTTCGATGAAGACCCGGGATAGCTTTGGAATGAAGTAAATGATACTACGAGGCGTTTTGCGGGTATATATACACAATTCACAAGACCTAGTGATCCCGAAAATTATTATATACTAATGCAGGGGTGGACCTAAGTAAGAACTAGCTGGGACAAGTGCCACATACAAAAATTTATTTGTTCATGGAAGGTTTCAAATGGTTTAGAATCCAATGCCGTATGTACTTCTTAATTGTGTTTCAAAAAAAAAGTACTATTTTTGTCTATTATTGACAAGTCATATTAAAACCACTTAATTAATTATTTAATAAGACATATTAAATTATTTATATCAAATCTTAATAATTAATAAAGATCTTAATAATAACAATTACTTTAAATTTTATTTTTAATTATAAGTAAATCATTGAGAAAAAAATTAACAAAATCCTACCAAGCATATTAATATTTTTATAAATTGATACAATAATTCAATTCGTAATTATTAATAATATTATTATAACTAAATTTAATTAAATTACAAGAAAGCAAAAGAAAATATAAATTATGTTATTATATAAATTTTATCAATGAGATCTGTATTATCATAAATAGAAGTCCTCAATGAACTCAATATGAAAAGATTATATTAAATTGGTAAATTAACATATTTTTATATGATTTCATTTAAATATATTATTATTCATCGTTGAAATGGGTTAGATTTGTAAACTAAGTAATATATGAAACAATACAATTTTTAGCATATGTTAAACTTTTATTTACAACTATATATTATCTTTTTTATCTTGAAACTTCTAAAAATGATTATGTACCAAAAATAATAGTAAATAACTAATATTTAGTTCATGTATTATTTACACAATATGCTACAAGAAAATTTGAAATTTTAATAAAGATATTAATGGAAAATCAACTTTAAATTTAACATTTATGTTAATTATAACAAAATTTGTTAAGAAAAAATAAAACAATAGTAATAATTCAATCCATTTTAACTACAATTTGAATTTTATTTTTAGTTATAACAAATTTGTTGAAAATATTACGACAAAATCTTACCAAATTTTTTTTGGTCAGCAAACACAGACTCATATAGACTATATAAATTAAATCGGGAGATCCGTATCCATGTAGGCTATGAACGTCGGTTATTCTTGCACTGCGTACGAGGTTGTCTGCTCTTGTGTTCTGTGTCTGAGATAAGTGGATGAGCTCTGAGCTATTGAAATTCCTCTTCAAGATTTTTATATTTTTTAGGTAACTTGCAAAGGCCGGTCATTCGTCTGGTTCCGAAATCATCTTCACCAACTAAGAGTAATCCGTTGTAAAATTAACATTGTGTTGTCTTAAATTCTGCATACATTCCATTGTCCAAATAAAAACTTCGACCTCTGAGTGCAGTGGCGATTGGCTTACCCTTGTGTTCCTTGCATCCATTAAACCATCAAAACGTTCCAAAATGATGTACCATCCCTGATCTAGTAAAGCTCATGATGCGTCTATGATCCATCCGTAAAACACTATATTGAATTTCCGATAATATTTCTGCTGCAACTGCTGACCTAGATTAGTTGGCGTCCAATTGTAATGAATCTTGTGCCTCGTTCCAGAGTAGTGTCTCTGTCTTTGCTAATTTAAGAGTGTCTCAGGGATCAATATCTACGTTACTAAAAATCTTGTTATTTCGTGTCTTCCATATATACCATAATATCATGCAAATCAATGATCTTTTAGCCTAACTTTTCAATCCTACCAAAAAATTTAAATATAATATTTATAAAATGAAAATATATCTTTACATACGTGCGAATCAAACTTTAGTTTAATAAAATTTACATCACTTAGAGCTAATATAACTTTTTAACAAAAAAAAGTTATTACTATAAAATAATAAAATTTATTGTATATGTAAGTTCAACACTTTTAAATAAAAATTATATTTGTATATTTATAATTTTAATTTAATTATTAGTTAATCATAAACGCTATATTATAAAAACATTACTTTGTAATTAACATATATATGTGCAAAATTTAAATAGCATTCATGATTACATGAATATAATATTTGTGTAGTTGTTGTTGTGTTTGTAATAGGCACCGGCGAGCTACTTGCAAGAAGTTGTATTAACGAGTTCAAGTTCCACCAAAAAAATTTCCAGTTTCTCTTGATCATTTAAAATCATGCCATGCTTTAACGTATGCTACTCAACAACTATACTAATTTTAAGAAATTTAAAAATCATTTGATCCAAATCAATCTAGCTATTACAAACGATATTTTATACTTTCTCCACTTCTTAAACTAAATGTCTTAAAACTTAACAATTATCTATGCCTTTATCAGTTTATAATAATAAATTTAATACACTCCCTTAATTGTTGTTAAATATATATATATAGCTAAATAAATTTATTGATTTGATATTAGTTCTAAGTGATGTAAATTGTTATCACAAAATGATTTATTATTGTTAAATTTTTATTTTTAGTATATACAAATAACTAAAATATATATTTAAAAACAAAGGAGTATAATATTTTCTCAACGGTTTTAGTTTATTTGACCCTATTTATAATCAGAAGTCAGACATTCTCCCACTCATTTATGCATTCTAACCAACCATTTTGTTCCAAGAAGGCATAAAAGAAAGATAATCTTATGTAATTCCCTCCTAAGGGCTTATATACCAGAAAAAAACTTGTTTTCTTGCTGGTTTTGCATTTCACCAATACATCTCTCTCCCTGGTGTTAATAGAAAATCTGATGGAAAAAAAAACAAGAAAAGAGTATATGATCCACGGTTATAACTTCAGGTTGTTGTCCCACTCATTTCTCCATTTTGTCCGAAAAAGAATACTAGAGTAATAAGTGACTGTTAACCTACTAAATCAATAAAACACTTATGATTTAGACTTTTAGTTATGGTTGGCCATCGTCGATGTCTTAATTGGGAAAAAATCAAATATTGTAAGTTTCGCAGATTAGTTTGAGTGCCAGTTTCGGATTCCCCTTGTTAAAAAAACAATTAAACACACAGAACAAATCTTTTAGCCCACCAATACACCAGAATAGACGTCATCATACATCTTTGTGTGGGTTCTTAACAAAATGTGTAATTGTATCAGTAATTTCACAAATCATCCTTTATTTATTTAGTAATTTCTAAATAACTCTGACTCAAATCCAATGTTATTCACGCAGACATGTTCAATTAGTTTGACTTTACAATAAATTAATTGTTCAAAAATAATATGTAAAAATATATAAATACATAAATCCTACAGAAACTTAGAATTACAAATACTAATTAAAATTTGTTCAATTTTTTAATTATTAAAATTTCTAAAGATTTAAATCATATGGATTTTTTAAATCAAATAAAATGATGTTATTCGTTTGTATATTTTTAGTTGACTAAAATTTGTATATAATTTATAACTTATTTGCAATAATGATTTTTAAATCTAAACACGAGTGTAAATTGACATTTGTAATTTCAACGATTTTTACTTGTATAATTGAATAAAATTGAAATTTAATTAGTATACGGAAATCACTTATAAACTAATAATAGATTATTTGGTCAAAGGTTGTGAAACCACTAAACTAATAATAGATGTTTTAGTCAATTAGAACTGGTTCTTTTTGCGCGTTTGACAAAAAGATTTACCCCTAATATTTTAAAGCAAATTCAAACAGCATTTTGTCATTAGAGAAGTTGACAAATCGCTGATAGATTGCAATTTATAATTAAATACACTTTAGCAAAGTCGTTGTGCCAATCGGTGACATGTTATCTATTATGCGAAAGAAAGCTAAATAACTACCACTTCTTTGCTTTGCTTGAACCCACTTCAGTAAGTGTCCTTGCCCTCTTCAGGTAGTGACCTTAAACAAGCCGTTACCTTCCCATCTACAATCTGCTTTGAGTAGGGGTGGGCATCATTACTTGATATTTGCCTTATATTTGCTATTTGCCCCGTATTTGCCTCGAAAAACCGAGTAATTAACCTTATCAAGACAAGTAACAAGTCAATCAATTCCATTACTCGCAAGTATAAAGCAAGTACTAAGTATCATTTTATTTTTCAGTATTTGCCTTGTTACTTGTTACTTATTACTTGTTTGATAAAATACTTATAATTTGTTAAATAATACTTGCTAACTTGCAATACAATATTTGCTTTTTTATTTGCAGTACAATAACATTAACATTGGTTTAATATACAAATGAAGCCCATTATTAAATTAGACTATGAAGTTCATATTAACAAATATCAAAACCCACGTATAACTATTGAAATCTTTTTAGAGCATTGAAAGAAAATGAAGGAAAAATAAATTTCTTGTGAATTTTTTATGCTTATATTTATTTTTATCTACTTTTGAGAATTCATGTGATTTTTTAGATGCTAAACTTTGAGATGTGATGTTTTTTTGTATGAAATATGTATGTATAGTTCGATTACTTGCAAGTAATTAAGAGACGGGTACTTGATTTGGCAAGCAATAAACCAAATCAAATAACTTGCAAGTATATTTTTTTTGGCAAGTATTTGATACAACAAGTACTCGCTTTAAGCAAGTCAAGTACAAGTAGTAAACGGAAATACTTAGTTAAGCCAAGTCAAGTAACAAATAGATAAAAAGTAGCAAGTAATTGTCCCGCGCCCAGCCCTAGCTTTGGCAAAATATCAAAAAAAAAGAGGTTTGAAAAGTACACGTGATAAGCACGTGACTCTCTTATTACGTAAGAAAATAAGATATGGGCTTCTAGCTTATGGGCCAATTTATTTCTCTCGTACAGGCCCGATTTTGATTGTCCACTAGTGCAACTCTTTCTCCTCCGCCTCACTCATCGGAAAAAAAAAAAGTTTCTTCCCGGAGCAGCATCATAGACGAAGACACTGTAAGACTTTGATTTTTAAAATTCGTGTTTGATCTGTAATCGATTTTGAAGTTTGTATATAGAATCTCTCATTGAAAGTGTTGATCTTTATATTTTCTAGTGGATCAGTCGTAGATAAATGTGATGAGATCAATGTAATGTGAGCTTGATCAAAGTTCGCTAATAGTTAAATTTTGTGATGAGAATGCAGGGCACGATGGGGAAGAGAGGAAGAGCATGTGTAGTGGTACTTGGAGATCTTGGTCGAAGTCCTCGTATGCAATATCACGCTCTCTCGCTTGCTCGTCAGGTCTCCCTCTCTCATTTACTGTATTGGCTTGATTTCACTTAGTTTTTAAAAACCATAGCTTTTTTTTTTTTTTATAAATAATCAATACAGGCATCACTTCAAGTGGACATTGTTGCTTATGGAGGTATATAAAAGATTCACAATTTTGTTTTGTTTTCCATGTTCTTGTGTGACTCTATGATTGCGTTTTTTTATAAATGGTTTTGGAATTCATGGATAGGTTCTATACCTCATGAAGCTGTTTTGAGCCATCCTTCAATCCACATCCATACCATGGTATACTTCCTTCAAATCACAAGCTGCTTGAAAATATGTAGATTCATCATCATGATCATGATCATTTGTTTCTTTCTATTGGGGGGTGGTGAAACAGGCGCAGCCTAGATTCATTAACCTCTTGCCAAAGTTGCTGTATCCTGTAACTCTCTTTCTCAAGGCGTTTATTCAGTTTACAATGCTTCTCTGGTTCCTTTTCGTTAAAGTACCAGCACCAGACATTTTCTTGGTTCAGGTAATATCTATCTTGTTTTCTTGCAAAACTTTGCAGAAGTTAAAGAGTGTAGTTGTTTCTGCAGAATCCACCTTCCGTTCCAACACTAATTGCTGTTAAGTGGGCAAGTTCATGGAGGCGTGCAGCTTTTGTTGTAGATTGGCATAATTTTGGATACACATTGCTGGCATTGTCTTTAGGAAGAAACAATGTCTTTGTATCCTTATACCGCTGGTAAGTACTTACACAACCAATTATAGTGGTGTTAAACTTATCTATGGAATTTCTTTTCTTTTATCTCTAAAGAAAGTGCTTTAGGTTTGAGAAGCACTACGGAAAGATGGCAACGGGTTCTCTCTGTGTGACTAAAGCAATGCAACATGAGTTGGAACAGAACTGGGGAATCAGGTGAGATGAAATCATAGATCATACATAACCTGCGATGTTTGATTCTGACATCTTATGCAATAAATTTCTTAATTGAAATACAGTGCCAAAGTTTTATATGATCAGCCCCCTGAGTTTTTCCGCCCCGCTTTGCTTGAAGAAAGGCATGAGGTTAGCTGGTCTTTTCTTCCATTTTTTAGATTAGTTTCATCAATCACGTTCACTCCAAGTGGTCTTGAGGGTAACGGAAATTTTATTACTTCTTCAGTTGTTTTGCCGTGTGAAGAAAGATCTATGTCATCCAATTGGTGTCTATGATATCATTAGTAGAGGTATGTATATTCCTTGTAATATAAAAATATTTTCATGTTTTGATTCCTTTAAAGCTTCTCCGTTCATTCTCATTTCAAATCTTTTAATTCAAATTTAGAGTTGGAGAATCAAGAGCTTAACGAAACCCTTTTTACAACCAAAGTAAATGATGAAATCTCGCTGAAGCAAAACAGACCTGCCCTTGTTGTGAGCAGTACAAGCTGGTGAGGACACATCACTGTTCTTTGATTACTTTTCACTCTTGTGGCCTCATCCCTCGCTGACACGAGCACTTGAACATGAACATGAACATGAACATTTTCAGGACTCCTGATGAGAATTTTGGTATCTTGTTAGAAGCCGCAGTGATGTATGATCGGCGTGTTGCTGCAAGATCACAAGGAAGTGATACAGCTGAGCAACACGTTTATCCCAATTTGTTGTTCATCATTACAGGTAAAGATCATGTCCTTCTTGTTCAGGAGGAGGTAATTATATCTCGCTGTTTCTGTTTTTTTTTTTATTCTGAGCTATCTATATTGTCCATGAAGGTAAAGGACCTGAGAAAGAAATGTACGAGGAGAAAATCAAACGGTTAAACCTCAAACATGTGGCATTTCGTACAATGTGGCTCTCAGCTGAAGATTACCCGTTGCTTTTAGGTTCCGCAGATCTTGGTGTTTGCTTACACACTTCCTCGTCGGGTTTAGACCTTCCCATGAAGGTAAGTCCATTATAATATAGAGCTCATATGCGCTAATGAAAGTTATTTGGCCAACTTGTAACCAATGTCTGGCGTTTTAGGTTGTTGATATGTTTGGATGTGGCCTTCCTGTTTGCTCAGTTTCCTACTCATGGTAAACAATCACTGACTTTCAATACTTTCACGAACAGTCTATAATAACTATTAAACTTAAAACAATCTTGAAGCATTCAAGAACTTGTCAAGGATGGGAAGAACGGACTCTTGTTTTCATCTTCGTCGGAATTAGCAGATCAGTTACTGGTAAGTATTAACTTTTTCTTTCTTATAAAGACACTATTTAACCTTAGTTAACCTTAGTTAACATCGGTAGTGTTATAATTGTATTCTGTTTTGTTCTGAACAGATTCTCTTCAAGGGTTTTCCTGAGAACTGCGATGCCCTAATGTCGCTTAAAGCGGGTGCAATGGAGACTGGCTCTTCGGGTCGATGGGCTACAGAGTGGGAAGATTGTGCAAAACCTTTGATTACTCAGGCAAAAATCCTTCAGCTCCCTCTCTCTCTCTATCTCACACGCATGTTCCTTTGTTGGACTATCTCTCATAAGATGTCTGATCAATACAGGTCGTGTCTCAAAATGCGGATTGATGAAAGTGAGAACTCAAAATTGGTATTTGCTTGAGAGTTCTTCTTCACAACTCATTATGTAGAATTATAATTTTCTTAACACAATCATATAGACCACAAGATTTTGACAAAAGCCTAACTTCAACAATACTGGCAAAAGCGTGTGTATGAATGATAAACAGATATCAAAATCTCAACAGAACAAAAAGTAAGGGTCAAGAAAAATCTCTGAATAAAAAACATTGAGAAAAACTCCACTGCATTTTGTCAGTAAATAAAATCACAGACCACCTATTTTAAATAAAAACGAAACTGTTTTCTTCTTGACATTGGAATCCATACTCCCTCGCCTTTTTCCCCAGTGCTTTTGATTTTATGATCGATAGAAATCATGCAAACCGAACAAATATCCATGTGAGACTCAGCAAGTAGACTTACTTCGCCTTTGTCTTAGATTTCTTGAGAAGACTAGAAGTTCTGAACTCAGCGTCATCTCTAATAAAGCTCCACCAGAGAACAGTAAGAGGAACGGTGATGGCGTGCCAGATGGAGTGAGCATCGAAGTAGCCTTCATACGGAGGAAAATCATATATCTCTAAAAGCATAGCTAGCCCTCCAGCTATCACCACCACCCATAGTTTCCAACTCGAAGGATGCCTCGAGACAACCGCCCATCTCGCCCATAGCAGTAGCTGAGCGACTCCCATGGTCACACACACAATCATGTTCCATCCTGTAAACAACATTAAACTCAAATAAGAAAACATATTATTTGACTTAGTTTGAGATTAGAGGAAAGAGTCTGATGTGTACCATAGTCGAGTTTGTAGAAGTTGATGTAGAGTATGTGGGTGGTGACGAAAGCTAGTATTGGAGCGGATACCATGACTCTTGCAGCCTCGACTCTAACATCAAAGGTTCTTAGGATGGCCAAGATGAGTGAGAACCCGAGAACTGCTATTGCAGATGAGTAGTCCAACCTCTCTGTGAGATCAACATCCCTGAGAAACCATAGAGACAGATTATATGATATCTGACGTAAGCTTGTGGATGATAAAGTAATGTGTAAATGATTACCGGCTGTGGAAAACAGCACTCCAGAACCAAGAGTTCATGGACAGGAGACCGTACACATGCCACAAACCGACGTATTCATAGTAAGCCGTCTTATCTTGCTTCAGAGGCAACTTATAGTAAAGTGTAATGAAGAAGGAAAGCCAGCCGTGGAAATGCATCGCTAGGTTGAGTACAGAGAAAGCAACAGAAGCAGGCTCCTAAACAACAAGCAAAGGTTAAAATCAAACTGCGTTGACGTGATTGAAGAAAACAAGTGGCAGTTAATGTGTATAAAAAAAAGTCAGACCTGAATCCCAAGGACACGCTTGAAGGGCCATTTACCGTGGTACTTGACAGTGGCATGGCCAAGAGATTCTCGTTCTTTCTCTCTATTAACCATACAGTGATAACGGCAATCACCTTGACAGCCCAGCTTTTGCCATTGCAAATACAGAGGCTCTTGTGTGTACCATGGACCACCAGTGGACGAAGAATTGCACTGAGGAAAGCACACTTGTCCAACGCAACCGTTTCTCTCGCATTCTGCAACACATGTCCTGATGATACCAAAAGAACGCCAGATAATTCATAGCAGTCCATGAGCTCAAATTCTGATAAGATACGAGGGACTACTACTAAACAAAAACCAATTTCACGCTAGAAACTAGAAAGAACAAAGAGGCTAAAAGGTCAAGCTCTGCAAGAATCCTAAGGAAACTGAAAAAGGATATACCTGTAATTTGGATCGGCATCGCCGAGACTAGCATATGAAACACTGAAAAGGCATGACAACACCAGCAATAGCGCAGTCCAGTAGCGTACTGCCATCTGAGGAAAAGATCAACAAGCTGTAAAGTGGCAGTCAAAGCACTGAGTTATAACTACGCAATAGAACTTAGAAAGATCACTTGAAAGCAAGCAAACAAAACAAAACTCGAATGAAACCATATGAATTATCTTCATATGGTTCATTCCACTAAATAATGAAGAAAAAGGGAGTGATCATTCTGGTGAATTGAAATTCTCACATAGAAAAGAAAATCCTTTTTTATGTCTAATTCGAACTCAAAAGACCATAAAGTATCCAGATTTCTTCATAATTTATAATCCTAACACTTTCGAGAATGGATCAGATCAACGAAAACTCTTATACAAAGCAAATCAAATTCAGAGCCTAAGCCTCCATAGAGATCTAGTAACCACGCAACATACACAACTATCAGATATAGAATCAAGAGACAACAAAATAAACAGAAAGATCGAGCAGAGCAGATCAGATCAGATGGACAAACCTCCGAGTTAGAGAGTCTCTGGTCTACGCGACAAAGTTATGGTATGAGAACCAGAATAGATATCTCTCGCTGTAATTGATGGAGACGACCAAGGAGAAACCAAAGCACGTGTTTTTACTTTTCTTTATACAAAAACGATGCGTTTCGTTAGATTTACTTCTACCATAATTTATTTCAATCTCGCATTTATCTTATCTTATATATATATATATATATATATATATATATATATATATATATCATCTAGGAGATAAAAATAATAAGTTGACAAAAACAAGAGATAAAAAATAATATATATTGAAATAATAATAATAAAATTTTAAAATATCTTTAAGACCAATGCAAATTATAATTTAATTTAAGTTAATATAATAATAAAATTTTAAAATATTTTATGTAAATATACAGATCCAATTTGAACATAAATTAGAAAATAATTAATAATAAAGCTTATTTAAATATAAACAATAATATTGTATAATTTGTTTTCTAGTGACATCTGCTTTAAATTTTATAAACGCTTTGCAGTATTTTAATATTATTACCTAAAAATACATCTATATATATAGTGAAGTCATATAACAAATAATTGGTAAATCAAGTTTTCTTTATACTTTTGCATAATATATACATTAAAATAGACAAACATATAAACTGTAATAGTTCTTTATCTTAATATCAATAATATTAACTTATAGAGTTTTTACGGTGATGAAAAAAAATAGTTTTTACTGTAAAATGAAACACTTATTTTGTACATTATTTTACAAGATATATTCCGTGCCCAAGTATAAACCATTAGACTACAAGACCTCGACTGGAATCTGAATTTTATTTATTTTCTATTTTAGAAAGTTGAACTTACAATGTTATACAAATCAAGTAAAAGTTTTTTTTCTGAAAAGCATGTTGTCTTCCTGTGGTTTTTTGTTTCGTTTTATGCAAATTATTGGTATACACACACAGTACATGTGGCGCAGCGTACGAATGGGTGAACGGTCGATCTAGGGTTCCAGAGACCTGTTCTTGGATCGATTAAGGGTTTCTTAGCGATAGCACCTTAAGACCAACTTCTTGAGAGACGAATTGAATCGAGTCGCACAAGGATTTAAAAGCAAAAGCTTTAAGTTGTATTAATTCAAGTGTGTCTAAAACAAACGTTTAGACTCGTTTATATAGTTATCTCCTTTGACAAGCCCAAAGGAAATAGGAAACTTGAGTTATAAGTAATAAGGAAAACAAAGCAGCATTATCTTAAAAGAAATTAACGTAAAACCAAATCCTATAAACTAAAGGAAAGATATTCAAATCTGTCGTTATGTTGGCGCCATCAACAGAGATGCTGCTGCATCAACATGTATGAAGCTTCAAGCTTGAACCTATTCTGGACTGACTTCTTCTCCAACTCGAATCCAAGACTCTACTTTTGCATCATGCTCATATCTCAGAAGAGTTCCAAACAAGATCTTTCCCTGAATCCAAATAAAAGACCACGAAGACGTTGTTACCTCACAAACAATTATCAATAAATCACTATTTTATCATGGAGAAAGAATGGGTTCAAGAATGTTGAACCAACCTTTACTCTCCTATATGAAGCTAAAGTTGTTAAGGGCTCGTTGGATTTCTTCACTTGTCCACTCTCATTACTTATGTTTATCATCTGGCACCGATTACAACCGCCCAACGACTGAGAAACACACAAAAGAACTGTGACCTGTGTACAATATTATCACGAATCAAGTGTTAAACGGGTCCATGGACTTACCGTGAAACTACTGTCTCCTATCTTGAGAGTTTTCCATTTATCCTCTGCGTATGGTTCACCTCCGGATATAACCAGATTTGGTCTGAACCTATGTGGATTGAGTTTCGTAAGATCTCGGTTGTAGTCCTTGCCTTCTGCAACCAAACCAGTTTTATCAAGCCAAGAGCGGGTAAGGTGATAAGATGTAAGATTAAAAAAGAAAAGATGATAAACGTACTTGTTTCTAATCTTCTGTTTAGGTCAGCAACACTCTCCTCGGAGATCAACAAGAACTGAGCTTCATTAGCAAAGTTGATATTGCTTTCCAATTCTCTGCACAACCCAGGACTCTTGTTTCTGTTCAAACAGTGTTTGGAAGTTGAGCTAGAATACTGTACCAACTTGCATTGCCGACCAATAGCATTGGTGAACCAACAATTGATTTTTGTTTCCTCGTTGTGATTTTCAAGTCTGCACCGGAAAATCAAATCATATAGTTAGATTTATCAAAGAGGCAGTTCAGGTAAGACATCATATGTGACGGAAAGGGAGCAATGCATACATGTTGTCATGTGAATAGAACTCATCTCCCTTTGCACTAGACTTGATTCTGATGTATAACTTGTCTTTGCAGCGAACAGATTCTACAACCAATAGTCCTTCCTCGAGGTTGATAAAGGTACTAATAAGAGACATCTCAGGCACCTAGAAGCCATTCCCAAGTAAATCAAAACTTTGCTGACAGATCTGATTCAAGTTAGAAGATGCTCTAATACCTTCTTTTGGGTAATAAGTTCACCCGTGAGACCCTGAATCATCCATTCCCGATCATGCAGCAGGCCTTAGTATGTTTCAAAATAAAACACAAGTTAGTTATAGAATGAAAATCCAAAGAGATCAGGCCAACCACTCAGGCTTGCCAGAATTCAGTTCTGATTTAGAGTATGAGAAAGCAAAGGTAAATGGAATACCTGTTCTGCAAAGAGGCCAACTATTCACAGAAAATCCAGCACATGACTTGATTGGGTATATGGTAACTGATTTGAGGTAGTATCTTGGAAAGGATTCTTTACTTTCAAGTTCTGTTTAACAACAAAAAAAAACGGGATCCTTCGAGTCAGACACCATGTACAAGTCTCCAAAGTATCTGCTACCAAGCAAAATACAAGTCGCAACAGGCTACGTGCGCTTTATAAGTGTGGCTAACACAAGCATCAATTCACCAAACTACTGAGAGGTGAGCATGTTACGACGGTGACTGTATTCCATATCGTAGGGACTTATGTTAATCTTCTATGTCTTCTATTTCCTTTTCCTAACTACGATAGGATGCTCCTATGTATATATACCCTTTGTAAGTTAATGAATAAGATACACATTACATTCATATTTTAACTGTATTAAAGTAACATGACAGAGAATGAATGGCGGAATCAATTATACCAAGTACTATCTATATCAATAGCAACAGCTAATGTTATTAGGAACAAAGCATGATAAGATATTTAAGAGAGAGTATATACCTTCACTATGAAGTTGAGCAAACCTTCCACTAACGGCAATTCCATTCCCAATCTTCGTTGAAGGTGAAACAAATGAACCCGTGATGAAATCAACAAATTTCTGTAAACAGAGGATAGACGTTTAATTAGGTAACCACAGCAGAAGAGCAGAAATGAGCTTTGCTTATAATTTCTACAGCCTCCCACACAAGGAACTGAGGAAAAGCTAAACAAAGGGACCTACATATACCTTGGCCTCTTCAAAGGTTGACATATAACCAAACGAAACCCTGACAGCCCCCGTTGGTTTTCCGTTTATCACATCATTGTCATCCCAGCAAACATGCCCAGCCTGGGTTAAAAATAAAAGATGTCAGGTTCAAGTCCTGATCTGGCTATTCAAGGCCAGTATGAAGAATGATACGCAAAAAATGGAAAAAAAAAAGAGAGAGCATTTGTACCTCAACATTAGACAGTAGATCGGAATGAGACAAGTCGAGATACTTTGCACATGCGCCAGGATTGCAAAAGCATCCTGTCTACACCAAAATGAAGTATAATGAATTCCGCATCAAGTAACTAAATGCAAGATTACACATTGCCAAAGAATGCAAAACCATCATCTTACTCAAGTAACTTCTATTCTGTTTTCAGGTAGGTGGAAGAATGCAAAGAGGGGTAAAAAACTGAACTTTGTTTCCAAAACATTACCCGTAACTGAATACCAGATAAAGAAGCAAGCTTTTCCACCTCCAGGTAGCCAAACCAAGAGCCATCAGGTCTCTTCAAGTTGAATGTAACCGTTGGGCCTGATTTATGTGAAGATAACTATAACATAAAAAATTAGAATGAATCAAATACTATTGCTTTCCTTTTTATTGAAGCACTTTTTCACCAAATAAATGAAAGTCATAGGATTGAAAAATTATGTGGAAACGAGAAAATCTCTATTTTATTATGAAAGCGCTTACGTTCAGATTTTCACTGCCATACAGAACACATACACCAGCTCCGTTTCCATGTCTTAAAGCCTGAAGTTTCTTCTTCACGTACATGGAAAGTGATGTTGTGTGCCTAGAAAATAGATACAAAAGACGCGTTAGCTTTATACACTAGCAGACGGTTTGGAGGAAACTTTTAAACTTATTTGCTAATTTTTCTTTTTATAAGAATCTGGTGATAAACACGATATTATAAATAATTTAATTAACATATACAGATTTTTCCATATTTTTTTGTCAGCTATTTTCCTTATTTTTTTTTGTCGATAATGGACATGATATTATAACTTATTTAATTAAAAAGATGTCAATAAAAAAATATTGACAAAAATATATTTTTATAATTATATAAAATAAATGATGCCATAGTACTTTTCGTTTTTTATAATAAAAAGGAAAACATATTTGTAAAAAATAAAATAAATGATTCCATAGTACTTTTTTTATAATGTAACTAAAACATATTTGTTAAAATTAATATAAATGATTCCATAGTAATTTTCCTTTTTATATTATAACCAAAATAATTATATAAAAAACTATATGGTAATTTTCGTTTTTTAATTTCTTTTTATTATCTAAGCATATATACTTTAGTAATTATATATTTAGACACATGTAAAATTATTTGAAGAAAAAAATACTATCAAGTAATCTTTTGTTTAGGAATTTAAAAATTGAAAAATTACTTTTAATTATAGAAAAAGTATATGATAATTTTTTTGGTTTTCAAATTACTTTAAAAAAAGTTACTGTTTTTTAATCTTTACAAAATATTTTTAAGAAAATTATCTTTTCTTTATTATAAAAGTAGGAAAATAGGAAAATCAATATTAAATATCGTACAAATTTATTTTGGTATATAAGTTTCGTAAAAAAAAGATAATTACTATTTTTAAAAAATCTTTTTAATTAATTTAGCTTCGTTACACATGTCGCAATCTAAAATATATAACTCACATGTGACGCGATCGTGTTAATTAGTAACTTTGAAAAATAAGATTTATATAATAAGAAAGTACTTTTTTTATAATGTAATCAAAACATATTTGTAAAAATTAAAATAAATGATTCCATAGTAATTTTCCTTTTTATATTATAACCAAAATAATTATATAAAAAACTATATGGTAATTTTCGTTTTTCAATTTATTTTTATTATCTAAGTATATATACTTTAGTAATTATATATTTAAACACATGTAAAATTATTTGAAGAAACAATTACTATCAAGTAATCTTTTTTTTAGGAATTTAAAAATTGAAAAAATTGCTTTTAATTATAGAAAAAGTATATGATAATTTTTTCGTTTTTCAAATTACTTTAAAAAAAAGTTACTGTTTTTTAATCTTTACAAAAAAATTTAAGAAGATTATTTTTTCTTTATTATAAAAGTAGGAAAATAGGAAAATCAATGTCAAATATCGCACAAATTTATTTTGGTATATAAATTTCGTAAAAAAAGGATAATTACTATTTTTTAAAAATCTTTTTTAATTAATTTAGCTTCGTTACACATGTCGCAATCTAAAATATATAAATGACATGTGTCGCGATCTTGTTAATTAATAACTTTGAAAACTAAGCTTTATATAATAGGATTATTTTGGTATATAAATTTCGTAAAAAAATGATAATTACTATTTTTAAAAATCTTTTTTAATTAATTTAGCTTCGTTACACATGTCGCAATCTAAAATATACAACTGACATGTGTCGCCATTGTTTTAATTAGTAACTTTGAAAACTAAGCTTTATATAATAAGATAGAGGTTTTACTGTACTAAAAAGTCCACTTCGTGGTCTCCAAATTTCCAGTATCACGTGTCTTTTCTTAAAAAAAGTCCACTCCCAATCCTCATCCCATGACCAGAGCCACAACCAGGAGTCAAAGCTATAATTTATTCACTGATAATAATCTCTTATGATCGTTATAGCTTTGACAAAGAACCAATATTTTACCATAATTGATGTACTAGTCATATAAGTATTCAAAAGCCACCAACATAACATCTTATAAAACTCCGAATATAATTGCCTTGTCAGCCATAGTATACTCATTACCAAAGCCACAATCCAAGAACCTGAGTAAGATGAGGGACCATTCAACTTTATCCAATAAAATGTAATAACGTCGTGCCTTATAAAGCGAGGAACTCCAGCCATTAGCCTCCTTAAAAGTCCACACACTTGGTTTGATGAGACCAAGGTGACAAGCTTAAATAAACAACAATCCTCCACCTGTGAAAGCCATTGATGCAGTTGGTCTGTAAACCCCCAAACGTCCAAATTTAACCAAGAACAAAAGTGAACCGAATATAAACTCATTGAGTTTCTTATATTCCCACAAGACTTAAACCAATCCATCCAACAGAAACACCAATTCATGTTGGAACTCGTTTTTTGACAAAGTGGTGTGGACCATTTTTCCGTTGGGTTTTTCGACGGAGACGTCTGTCGGAAAGACCGGAATTTGGGCTCGATGTAATCGTCACCGTGAACACTATGAGTTAGTGTATTTGTTTGTCAAAATCAGAGTTGTGTTGAATGAGAAATAGAGGTCCAAAGTGAATGTTAAATTTGGCTAAATATAAACTATTTAGCAAATAGATTACTTTGGATGTTTGAGTTTAAATTTTGAAATTGATTTTGTTAATTGGACCATAGGTCAATTAACTTAATATTTCAAATTTAATATATGATAATCTTTTATGTTTTATTTAACATAAAAATGAAAAACCCATGCAAAGTATTATATTGGTCTTTGAATTGATTTGGTCAAAACCAATTACTAATTGTTCAAACGTGAGTTATGGAGAATCAATTATATTATTGCCTTAATAGCAATATATACGTTTGCTTTTCATTCATGGCTACGGACGTTTCTTTAACTTTTTGAAGTTATATTAGAAACATATGAAAGCTCATTCAGTATACACATAGAAAAGAAAACTATTGCTTATCAATTCCTCACAGTTATTTTTTACTCTTTCTCTGTGATTTCTTTTCTTGAGTCTGAGAGTACACACAAAAACCGTTTCGCCAGGCTTCTGATAGAGTGACGCAAATTCAGAAGATTGTTTGCAGTTGTATCCTGGGACTCATTACGTTATCGAACCGTCGCACTACGGGACGTATTTTGAGTTAAGGAAAGAGATAATATCTCGCCTCTGCAGTTGTATCATCCTTTTCTTAATCTTCGGTATAATTTTATCAATTTTATTTTTACAATATTCAGTTTCCCGTAATTTATAAAATACGGTCTTATCAATTCAAACAAACCAAAGTAAACTCTTTATTCAAAACTTTTAAAGAATAGAGAAAACTCCCCAAAACCCAAATAAAACATAGAAGTCGCATAATCAAATTGCACCCAACGAAATACCCAAAAAAAACACATAGTAAATAAATTGAAACTGAAATGCCATAAAATCTGAAATCCCAAAGCTTCATGCAGCTCCACTCTTCTTCATTACCAACAAGTTGACTCTGCATCCTCAACTTCGAAAAGAAAAGAGCAGATGTTTTAGTTAAATGGTTATACCAAAAAGAGATGAGAATGATATAAAAATTATCGAAACTTGTTGTTCCTTTATAGGTACTAGGGATATAGCTCCGCACAAGCGCGGAGTCGTGAATGTCTAAAAGAGTTTTCAATTTATCTTCATGAATTTAACATCTAACAACATTTTTTCCAAGAATATGTCGGACATAGACCATATATCCACTGAGATTCAAGATCTGATACGCTGACTAATTGACATCCTCATTAGCTAGCCAGTAAATCCGCAAACTGTGTAAATATAAGAAAAATAATAATCTATCCCAATTTAGAAACCCCACACAATAGTAAAACATTTTATCAAACATAGCGCAATAATATATACATACTCAGAAAAATAGTAAATGCGATATTTTTTAACAAAAAAAAAAATGAATCTCTATGAGCTCCTCTCAGGTCTATGCGAACTCTCTCGGTCCTTCTAAAAAATGTGTTTCTTTTTCATTGATTTTTCATGTAGTTATTAGTTATGTAAACGATTTTGTTCGAAACTTTCAGTGTGTTCTAATTCATATTTGAAGTATGAGAAATTAGTGAATCTTTCCATGGCCTACAGGTCTTAGCGGACAATTTCAGTAGGACTATGAACTTCTATCAATTTAAAAAGTTTCAGTGATATGTGACACTGAATAGAACTGTTTAGAGTGTAATAGTTTATCACTGGATATGTGAGAGTTGAGCGACAAAGTGGGAGAACCCTAGGCCATATTCAGAGACGGTGCAAAAGAAAAGATGATTAGAAAGCTTTTTAGGTATGTCTGACGCATCAGCTTCACCTTTTAAAGGTTATGTAGAAACTGAGTGCCATAGGCCGCAAGTTAATTTAAAATGACCCAACAATCATTAATTCATTACATAATCACGTCTGAAAACTCACTGCCAAGGACCGTAAAATCACCAGAAAAACATAATTCGGACACTAACGATGAGGATTTATACTGACTCAGTACAAAAATCAAAATTCTTAAAAACTTAAGTTTTCACTCGTTTCATCGTATAATTGAGTAGTATATATAAAGATTCATGAAATTTTCATGAAAATGACAGAAAGCGAAGAAACTAATGGATAACTCTTGAAAAATTATGAGTTGTCGGAGTCAATATTGCAGAAAGTCTAAAAGTCTAAAAAGGAAAACGATGTGCAAAAATCATAATTGCCCTTCATTAAATTTAATCACAAAAAAGTGCAAAAAAACATGTTCTGTATTCGAACCCAGGTTGTGAGCATCTTTAACGATACATTAACCACTGCACTAAGTGATATTTATTGAAATTTATACGAATACATAATATTTAAAACAATAATATAAAGATGGGTCCCACATACATTTAATAAAATCTAGAGTATTTGCACTCACTACATTAACATTATATCATATTTAGGTGTATACCCTTTTTCTTTATTCCCCCACAATTTAATTTATTCAAATGACCATTCTGTCCCTATTGACTATATTTCTCTTCTTCTTCGTCTCCTTTGCTTGTCTCGTCGCCTCATCGTCGTGACCGTCGGATCCGCGTTTAGATCTTAATTCATCCTCCGAATCATCATAAAAGCCGTCGTCTTCGCGACAAGGATGCGTTTCCTTCGATCCTCGGCTTGCTCCTCGAGCGAACGGAAGATGTTATCGCCGTTAGCTGCGTTTCCGTTGGGAGCGTTTTTGCTGTTTGCCGCCGTTTGATCCGTAACGGGTTTCTATTTGCAGTTTCGTTTTGGGTAGATGACTTTCTTCCAGCCATTGTACTCGACAGATTCGATCGGATCCATTGTGGAGGTAGCTTTGTTTTGTGTAGTATTCGATCTAGTCTAGTTGGTTTGATTTGTCCACTAGGAGTGGCTTTGTTCTGTGTTCGAGAAATATGTCTGCTTATGTTCATTTCCTTGACCCTATCGTCAATAGTGTGACAGGCTGCGACTTTAGTTGAAGCCGTTGGCGTCGAGATTAAGTCATACTGGCCAATGGTATTCACCAAGATTGCTGGTGGCAGTGGAGGTGGTGTGCCTGTTGCTGCACCTGCTGTTGTTGGAGGAGCTGCCTCCTCTGCTCTTGCTTTGGAGGAGAAGAAAGATGAACTAACATGGAGAGAGCAATGAAGATCTTAGATTTGGCATGATACTAGCTTAACATGTTAAAAATATGTATAACCTTAACCATAAAGATTTGATTTCCGACATATTTTTTTTTTTTGTAAACAAGATTTCCGACATATTTACTTGATCTAGTATAAATATTAGCCAGCTATAATCTTATCCGGACGTTTAATATATGTTAAGATTTTTATTAAAATGTTAACATATTTAATAATAACATGGAGTGAATTATTTTAGCATTTAACAATTTGTTCATATATAAATGTATGCTTGAATTAACCTCTTAATTTTATTGTTAACCTGCTAATTTATTTGTTAACATATAACTACTTATTCATATTTTCAATTCTATTTCGCAGTAATCCTTGAGATCTGTTATGAGATGGCTAATTTTTTTTATTGATAGCTAATATTAAGCTTTGAAATAGTTATCCGGTTATCAACATCTTAAGTATTTGTGTTTCGATTTATTGAAATTAGTATTACATTTAATAGAAGACGTAAAAGTTTAGCCGGCTACATATTTTCATGTAGTACAACATGTAAATATTCTGTTAGCAATGTAAATATAAAATCAACCACTGCTATCATATATGACACATTGAACGATCTCCTGAGAGAAAAAACAAGTTGTAGCTTAGATTTATGGAAGGCCTAAGAAAATACATATTTAGTAAACCATCAACAACTTGGTAAACAAGAAAAAAAGCAGTGAACAATCTTTTGACATCCGTTTCTGTGTAGATACTTCATACAAGTTGTTTTTACTGTTTACTATCTAGAAAAGCCAAAAAGAAAAAAAAATATAAGCCAATTCTGTAATATCTTGAAAAAACAATTTCTCAGCGTTAAACATACGTCTATTACTCGGTGTAGAGCTTAGGGACCTTAAGGTAAATTGATCTAGTACAGAGAAAAACTAAACCCCACTATTTTTTTTTCTCTGGTACTTAGCTAATTTCCACATTTTTGTAGGTTTTCTACCAAATTCACTCTAAAATCTAATGTGAACACTTTAAAAAGAGAAAAAACCATCTCATTATATATACAAGAACTAGAGGATTTTCCCGGGTTACGCCCGGGTTCGGACAAATATATTTACGTATAAAATATAAAATAAATTATAGTTAATTTATAAAAAAATAGGTCATGTCGTTAATTTTTTATTCTTTTTTTTAAATTATGTTTACTATTAATTTTTTAATATATATTATTTTAAAATCATTATTTCTTCAGTTTCTTTTATTATGCTTATCAAGTTTTTTATTGTTAAAATTGTTTGATGTTATGATATTCAATCTAAATTTCGTTGTTGTTAGCTAAATTATAAAATAATGTTAAAATTTAATGGGCTATTCTTTTTTGACAATGTGAATAATTTGATATGTTTATTTTATTTAGACCATGTAGTTTGATTACTGCTATTATTGTCGTTTTCAGGTTATGTCTGATTTGTGTTTGATGCTTTCTTTTAAATTTTTGACATAATATTTATAAAAATCCACATTTATTTAGATAATTTAACTTAGATTCACAAATTCAATTTTAGGTTTAAATATGAATATAGACCAATTTTAAAATCATAATATGCAGATTTTGATTCTAAAAAAGATTTTGAAAATGAATAAAGAATTTTGATAAGCATATAATTCTTTGACCAACGATAGTTGGATATGAAAAAGTCTTTAGTATCTTTAACAAAAAGAAAAAGTCTTTAGTACGTAAATCATTGTATTGTTGGTGTCCACACCCATTGGAAATTGTGTTATAAAATTACTTTTGTAAGCTGTAGTGGTTGCATTTTTGATTCAATATACGAATTCGGTGGTTCGTAGGTTGCTGTAAACTTACTCTTTGCTGCTAACATATCAATTGATGTACCAACTGTTATTAACTGAAACTGACTTGAGTAGAAAAATATACAAAAACACATAGACCAAATCCTTGTGTATACTCTCGTATGTTTACCTAAAATATGAACTCCCAAAAACGACAGGTTTAATTAGCCGCATATACTTAATGATCGAGCAATATACAAAGGCAAAGGTGAGAGAGATTTATTACTTTGGAGATGGTTAGGTACTTAGGTGTTTCCAGACTACGATTTGGATTCGGTAGCATTTGTGCGTGCTAACCAGCTCGTATACGTTCTTAGACGAAGCATGATTGTATAGTGTACCTGTCCTATGCAACGATAAAGACAAAGACGGATATAACATTTGGTTATGCAACGTAAACTCATGGGAAAAGATAGTAAGAAATATACCTGATTAAAATATCCAAGGAAATAAAATGAGTATTTGTCGTAGTATTCCAAATATGTATGCATATATAAGGAGTCCCACCACAAAAAGAAAGACGCATGTTAACATGAGGAGAGCAAGTAGTGACTGCAACCATTGCAGTGCACTATAATTCAAAACCTGGTTGTGTTCACTGTTGGTTCCATACAAAAAGCTGCAAATATTTATAATTCATGTTTACCCATGTTGGCAAAGCTAACTCTATATTGTCATATGATCACTTGATTCGGTGACTCAGTGCCTGCTTTTGACTTGTGGTATAGTCCCTTTGTCAACAACTTCAAAGTACAGTTAAGCTACACAGGAAAACTAAATGTAAAAGGGAAGCATTTTCACAATATCGACTGTTAGAGAATTATTTTATATTTTCGGAGTGTCTGAATTTCGAGAAACCTACCGTCCGTACTGATCCTCTGAAGTACAACTTACAGCTTACAATAATCCTATCAAATGGAGATTGAAAATGACCAGTCCCGAGTTTCTGCTCATCAAAAGGTATACTCGAATCAGTAATTAATATTCATTTCAACAAAGCAGGAAATTTTGTTTCATATCGTTGATGGTTCAACATACGAATGTTTACAGAATTGCGCAAATGTTATATGTTTTTCAACATACAAATGTTTACATATTCCTTTTAAAGGCATCCCATAATCAAAATTCAAAACCAAAATCCAACTGAGCAAAATAAGGGAAATTATGAATCACAACAACCTTTGTGCCTGTGACCAATCAAAAGAGATCAACTACCTCGATCTTACGCCCTTTGTCACGGCAGTGATGTTCTTGATGTCTAAAACAGCAGAAAACGCTCCATACTTGATTTCATTATGAGATCGTGCTCACATTCATAAAAGGCATTGTAATAACCCGAGACTGAGATCATGAAGTTCAGAAAGCCCTTACGAAGACTCCTCACGGCAAGAGATCATCGTCAAAGCAGCAAAGAGTTGATCAAAAGCTAAGATTGGCTCTTCGAGAGCTGGATCAAAATACTTCTTCTCCGATATCATACTCAGGTATATGATGACGCCGAGAAAACATTTTCCTGCACATGAAAAATCACTGTCAGAATCAAAGACCACAAACAAAACAAAACAGAGGTAGATATATTTGAGTCAACAAAACATAGATATTTAATCTTTTGGGTAGTGGATTCGTTCAACAAAGGGTTTGGATAATATTTTTCTTAAGTGGATGATTTATTTACTGGTAATGCTTTTCGATCTTAGAAACTGAAAAGTCAGAAGACGTTTAACTAAGAGTTCGGGTTTGCATGTGTTTTGACGAAGCGATTTAGCAAAAAGCATGCAATTTTCATTTTTGCTGAAGCTGAAGCTGGTGTGACGTGGTGAATCAAAGCTTCATGATTGGTTGATTTTTTAATTCTACGTGGCATAGCTCCTTTGATCTTATTCTCCTTTTAATATAGTATAGATGATTCCAGTATGTCTTTCCCCCAAGTAAAATGATTTTCTCATAAATACTAATCCAAAAAATATAAAAAGAAACAAATATATGTGAAATTTGAAACAATCTATTTGACAGAAAATAAGTATATTATAATATTATTATTTTTAAATAACCTTAAATATATACATCTCACATATTATTTTACTATAATATACCATTTTTGAAGTGAAAACAAAATGTTCATATGACTATAAACGAAAACAAACATCCACACGGTTCGAGATCTAGTGTTAGATTAATTCATCAAAAAGAAATGTGGTACATTGAGTGCTACAGTTTTTAGATTGTTAGACCATGATTATCGCTGATCCTTAAGGGGGTTTTTAAACTAAATGACTGATTTAATTAAATCAAAAATAAATAAAAAGGTAATAATTGATCCTTTAGTACATGATTCTCGCGACCGGTAACAAAGAAGTTTCTTAACCCACGTGTCAGCATATTGGAAACTTAGTTTTTTTTTCTTTTTTTTCTTTTTGCTTTCCTTTCTTTCTCTCCTCCTCTCTCGTTTCTCTTCGTCTCCCGTAGATGATTGCTATTGTGAAGGGAAGGATCTCCTCCCTTCAATCGCCGGTGAAACACCGTAAAAGCAATGGTAGCCGCCGTTAACTGAGATCTCGCCGCCGCTTCTCCGGAACAACGCCCTTCCTTTGCCTTATGTGCTTAAAGGAGCCTTCAAAATCGTCGAAGGTCCCGCAAGCTCCGCTGCTGGGAACCCAGGTTAGGTTTTTCTCCGTCTGATCTGATGAAACTTTCAACTTGGATTTGTTTGTGTATTGATCTCATTACAAGTCAAGTTTCGTACCATCTTGTGCTTCAGTTTTGTTTGCTTGTGTTACAGGAAAATAATTGTTTGTCGTAATGTGCTCGGTTATATGAAAGTTTTCTTGTGCTTCATTTTTGTTTGCTTGTGTTTCAGGAAGTGAAGTTTGTTGTTCTTTGTTTGTTTATATATAAGTTTTGGGAGTTTTAGTGCTATTAAGTCCGGTTTCATTTTGTTTTGGTCTTCTGGTGTTATGTATTAAGACTAAAGATCTCTTGCGAATTTTTGCTATTAAGTCCGGTTTCATTTAGTGCTACTTTGCTTGTATGTTCAGGGCATGAAGTTTGTTGTTGCGTGTGATGATTGCTTCTTGCTGATTCTCTGTTGTTACTCTCTGAAGGGTTTTATCAGTAAAAATTCTCCGACAACTGTTTCCATTACCAAGTTTCCAACTTGGGAGAAGAAGAAGAAGAAGATTTCGAATTAAAACCTGTTTAGGCTAAGTTGCGTGATGGAGAAGAGCATCGATGGAAGCAGCCATTCTTTAGTTAAGACAACCCCGGATTGCTTAAAATGTTCATAACAGCTGCTCTCTCTTCTTTTTTTTAAACTGAACACATATATGAATCGATTTTGGGTTGTTTGGTTTGTGAATCGCAAGTTTGCAGGCCATTTGCTTTGGTAGGTAATCGTGGAACAACTGACATTGTCACCATTGAACCATTTGCTTTTCATGATCTATTATGGAGTAGTCATTGAAAGTAAGTTCCTTTTCTATCACTTTGCAAAACTGAATATGTCGTTGATTGTATCAAGAGTTGCGATAGACACTTCTGCAATGTTGAATAAAACAAGTGCCTATGTGTTGTTGTTGTTCTTGTTTCATATTAATATTTCATGTTCTGTTTTAGTGGTTAAGTTTGTGTCGTTGTTGTTCTTGTCTTGTTTTAGTTGTTTAAGAGAATGTGTAGACCACATGTTCCTTCTCAACGTTTGTTAAAAAAAATTATTTTTTTTGTAAGAATCTCAAATTAAAAAACTACCATTGTAGCTCCAAAATTAGGTGATTCTTAACTAAAATCCTTAGGTACAATTTAATAGTTAAATATTCATTAAAGTGTACTTAAGAAACCCATAAGGGTTTTAGGGATAATCATGCTCTTATAACTTATAAGCTATACAAAAGGATAAACTCTGATGTCTATTTCCAAACCAACCACATTTCGTTTCAGTAAATTGCTCGGGAAAAAAAACATAACAAATTGGATTGGAACGTAAAATCCAAAATCTTAAAGTCCACACGTGGGGTTCATGTGACTCTAATTGGTCATCGTAAGGGATAGGAAAAGTGTGGTCGTCGTTATTATTGTTTATGAATTATTGGTTATTATTGTTTATGAATTATTGGTGTAGAGTTATTGCTCTTCGCTCGTGGCTTACACTATTTTCTCATAAAGACAATCAGAATTATTGGTGTTCCTCTTTCTACTGTTCATTCATCAAAACAATCAGTTTGGTTTTGGTTTCTTTCTGAAAGTTTGAGCGAAGATGGCAGGCTGTTTTTCACTAAATTTCTCATGTGATAAAGCGCTGGATCAAACCTACAGCTGCTTATTTGGTGATAGAAACTACATTCACAAGATGAAAACTAATCTTGATGCTCTGGAGATAACTATGCAAGAACTTAGAGAAAAGCGAAATGATATTGCAAGAAGAGTTTCCATAGAAGAAGATAATGGTTTGGAGCAGCTTGCTCAAGTAGAAGGATGGCGCTCAAGGGTAGAAAGTATTGACTCTCAGGTCAGTGATATGCTTAAGAGTAGAGCAACTGAAACTAAGAGATTGTGTCTTTTTAGATATTTTTCCACAAATTGCATATCAAGCTGTAAGTATGGTAGAGACGTATCGAAGCTGCTGGAAGAAGTTAAAAAGCTTCTACCTAAAGGAGATTTTAAAGAGGTGGCCGAAAAAAAACTTGCAGTAAAGGTCGTGAAGAAATATATCCAAACAACGGTAGGTTTGGATTTGATGGTTGGAAAGGCATGGGATAGCATCATGAAAACTGAACGAAGTATGTTAGGTATTTATGGCATGGGGGGAGTTGGGAAAACAACCCTCTTAGCTCGTATCAACAACGAATTCATCAAAGAGGTGAATGAGTTTGATGTTGTGATATGGGTTGTGGTCTCTCAAGATTTGCAATACAAGGGCATTCAAGATCAGATTTTAAAAAGATTACGTGCTGACCAAGAATTGGAAAAGGAAACAGGAGAGAAGAAAGCATCTTTCATAGACAATATCCTAAGAAGAAAGAAATTTGTACTGCTATTAGATGATCTGTGGAGCGAGGTAGATTTGAACAAGATTGGAGTTCCGCATCCAACTCAAGAAAATGGATCGAAGATAGTTTTCACCACTCGTTCAAAGGAAGTTTGCAAATACATGAAAGCTGATGAGCTGAAAATTGATTGTTTGTCAACGAATGAAGCGTGGGAACTGTTTCAAAATGAAGTTGGAGAAGGCCCATTAAAGCAGCATCCGGATATACTCACACTTGCAAAAAAAATTTCAGAAAAATGTTATGGCTTGCCACTTGCACTCAATGTGATTGGCAAAGCCATGTCATGTAAAGAAGATGTGCACGAATGGCGTCATGCAATTGATGTTCTCAGTACGGAGAGCCACGAATTTCCAGGTGTGGAAGAAAAGATTCTTTCAGTTTTGAAGTTCAGCTATGATGGTCTAAAGGGTGAAAAGGTGAAATCATGCTTCCTATATTGTTCTTTGTTCCCGGAAGATTATGAAATAAAGAAGGAGGAGTTGATAGAATACTGGATCAGCGAAGGATTTGTAAATGAAAAGAGAGATGAAGATGGAAGTAACAACCAAGGTCATGCTATAATTGGTTTGTTAGTTCGTGCACATCTATTGATGGAGTGTGAAACTAATTTCACACCTGCGGTGAAAATGCATGATGTATTACGTGAAATGACTCTTTGGATAGGGTCCACATCTGGAAAAGGGGAAGAAAAACAGTGCGTTAAATCCGGTGGGAAGCTAAGGCGTATACCAGATGACATCAACTGGTCAGATATGAGAAGGATCTCGTTGATGAGTAATCAAATTATAAAGATATCTTGCTGTCCCAAATGCTCCAACCTTTCGACTCTATTTCTCGGGGATAACAAGTTGATGGCTATACCTGGTGAATTCTTTCATTTTATGGAAGCCCTTGTTGTCTTGGATCTTTCGGGTAACCCCGATCTTAGTGAATTGCCAGAAGAAATTTGCAGTTTGATTTCCTTGCAATACCTCAACTTATCATCCACGGGTATAAGTTTCTTATCGGTTGGCTTGAAGGGGTTGCGGAAGCTAATAAGCCTGGACCTGGAGCACTGTGCCCACCTTAAAAGCATTAATGGGATAGGAACAAGCTTACCAAATCTTCAGGTGTTGAAACTATATCGTTCTGGTGTTTATATTGATTTAAACGCAACTGAAGAGTTTCAACTTTTAGAGCACTTGAAGATTTTAACAGGAAACGTGAAAGATGCTTTAATGTTGGAAAGTATCCAAAGAGTTGCGCGATTGGCCAGTTGTGTTCAACGCCTTTTGATCACCGAAATGTGCGCAGAGGTTATAATATTAAACACCTTAGCTCTGGGTGGTCTTCGACAACTTGAGATAATGATATCTGAAATCTCAGAGGTAAAGATAGAGTGGAAAAGCAAATTAGAGAAAGAAGATAACAGTCCTCGATGCTTCAAGCACCTCTCCAGTATTGCTATAATCGATTTGGAAGGTCCAAAAGAATTGACCTGGTTACTGTTTGCTCCAAATCTCAAGCATCTTATGGTGGAAAATTCACGAAGCCTAAAAGAAATAATAAATAAGAAGAAGGGAATGAGTATTAGCAATGTGCATCCTGATATGACTGTTCCCTTTCTGAAGCTAGAATCGCTCAGTCTATGGGGTTTAGATGGATTAAAGAGAATTTGCTCAAATCCTCCTCCTGCTCTTCCATCCCTGAAAAAAATTGTTGTCGAAGATTGCCGAAAGCTGCCGAAAGCTGCCACGGAGTTTCTTAGGCACAAACAGGAATAATGGAGTTGATGAATGTGGCTCCAAAGCCCCGACGTGTGTGAGAGTGTATCCTCTCAGTTCTTAAACTTTGTTTTTGGTTTTATTTTCTGCTTTTGCTTGAATGTCATTTGTTGTCACAGATGTATTTCTCAAAACTGGAAACTTTTCGTTGTTGCATTTCCACTTCTCCTCAGTCTGTAATCATCATTTGATACATTTTCCTCAAAACTTTCATTTGTGTGTGTTCTGTTTCATGGATCTCTTGATTGATGCTCGTCATTGCTGCTGGTTCTGAACTTAATGGCCTTGAATTAAACTATTAAAGAGCTAGAACAAGCAAATATAGGGCATATTAATTTGACAAAAAAATTGGACTTTTTATATGACTTAAAGCAACGACGTCTCTGTTATGGTAAGTCAACTGAAACAGTTTGATTCAAATGTGCCATGTAATATCTGAGAGATAGTGCGTTTCCGAAGAACCTTAAATTTCACTTATGGGTCTTCTATGTAACCTCTCAACTTGACTCGCCGCAGAGATGAATGCGGAATGAGAAAGAGATATATTTGAATGATATCAACCTGTGATCGGGAGTTTGAGTGATTAAATATCAGTGATGAGAAAAAAGATATAGCGGCGGAGGGTGTTGAGTTTTTTTCGTCGTAAACTTTCGCGTGTTTTTTCTGAAAAAAAAAATTAAAGGTTTTTAAAGATCAATTAGAAAACTGATTTTTCTTTATTAAATAAGGATTTTTAACGCTAAAACCCCTTAACTAAATTTGTTTTGAGTAAAAACTCCCATTTAACGAAAAAATCCTCAAACTAAGTTTATTTAATGAATTCAACCTCCTCAGGTCATAATTATCTTTACAACAGGTAAATCATTAGTTTAGGGTTTTTTCATTAATTAAACATATTTGAGGGGTTTAACCATTAAAAATAAAAAATAAAAATCTAAAATATAATAACATTATCTAAACATTAGCAACTTTAATTTTCAAAATTTTCATTTAAAAAAAATCCTGTAAATATATGAAACTGATTTTTTTTGTAAAATCAACATTATATATGTATAAATTAAAAATGTACAAAACCAACAAATATAATAAAATTATATCTTATCTAAAAAATGTAATAATAAATCTTTAGATGATAAAATGTATATCTTATCTTATAAAAATGTAATAATAAATCTTTAGATAATAGAATATATATCTTATCTTATATTTTCTGGTTTGTACATTTTTAATTTATACAGATATAATGTTGATTTTATACATATATAATGAGTTCTCAAGTAATATTTTTTTTAAGAACAACGGTTCACTTAACCTTTTATAAAATCAACATTATATATGTATAAATTAAAAATGTACAAACCAAAAAATATAAGTAAGATATATATTTTATTATCTAAAGATTTATTATTATCAAAATCCTAGCCGTCAGAGAGAGAAAATCTCCATAGCCATCGATCTCCCTCCGTGGTTGGCCGTGCTTCACCTGCTGCTACGTGAGGGAGGATCGGTGCCGCTACGTGAGGGAGGATCGGTGTTCTGATCGTTTGTCTCCGGTGACATGTTTTCTTTTCGATGGTCGTCTGGTTCTGTCTCTGGAAAGCGATGGTTTTTTTAGCATCGGCTTTGCCGGCTTTGTGTCTCTGGGAGGGGATGGTTTCTCTAACATCTCTATCGCCGGCTTTGTGTCCCCGAGAAGGGATGGCTTCTCCAGCATCTCGATCGCCGGCTTTTTCTCGGGTTACGGGTGTATGTAAGTGGTTGTTCGTTTTGTCGGTTTTGGGGTTGGCTCAATGGCTCGAGCGTTGAGTATTCTCACTATTTCCGCTTCTTCTTATCTCTTCAAGCTTTTGGCGCTTCCAGTTTGTCAAGGTCTTGTGGTTGGGGTTCGGCTTTTGGATGGTATACAGCTGTCGAGCCATCTACCTGTTTTTTCTCTGTGACTGGTTTGCGGAGTAAAACATTAAGACGAAGCAGTGGTTTCGGTTTTCAGCTCATCTCTTGCGAGGAGGTGACCATACTTTTGCTTATAGGCGGTGGGGTATGGGTACACGAGGGTCCGTGTGTATGAGCTGCTGATCCTTTTAGTTGTTGTCCCTTCTTTGAGTTTCAAGTTTTGATCTTGTGCTTTGGTCTTTCATGGTCGCTGGCGGTTTGTTGCAGATATGTTATTAGTGGCTTTTGTCTCCGTGTCTGCTTCAGTTTTGGCGTTGTAGTTTCTGCCAGGTTGGTTCCTGTGAGATTGTGGTTTCGGCATATATGGTTTGTGGTTTCCTCAAGTCTCTGGTTCTTATGGTTTCAGCTCGTGCTTATTCAGGTTCTATGGAAACTCTCGTTTGATTGTTGGATGTGTGGAGTTAGATATGTTCTTGTTTTTGTTGTTTTGGTCCTACTAGTTGTATGTTTTATCATTAACTTTATAAAATTTCACAAGAGTTAAAAAAAAATTAAATAAAAAAATTTATTATTATCTTTTTTATAAGATAAGATATACATTTTATCATCTAAAGATTTATTATTACATTTTTGTAGATAAGATATAATTTTATTATATTTTCTGGTTTTATACATTTTTAATTTATACATATATAATGTTGATTTTATAAAATATCAGTTTCGTATATTTGCAGAAACTTTTAAAAGTGATAATTTTGAAAATTAAAGTTGCTAACTTTTAAATAATGTTATTATATTTTTATTTTAGATTTTTATTTTTAATGGTACCTATCAACTATGTTAAATTAATAAAAAAAACCCTTAAACTAAAAATTTACCTGTTGTAAAGGTAATTGTGACTTGAGAGGGTTTAATTCACTAAATAAAATTAGTTCTGGGTTTTTTTCGTTAAATACCTAGTTTGGAGGTTTTTACCCAAAACAAACTTAGTTGAGAGATTTTAATGTTAAAAATCCATTAAATAAAAATACATATGTGTGCATAAATATATATACCTATTAATAATAGGAATCCTGACTAATTCCAAAGGTTGTGAATTTCAATAGTTGAAAGATTGTGTTTTTTTATTTTTAAAATTGCATTGGTTTAAAAGAAGTTAAAATTTAAAATGTGTCTTTTCATCTTTAATAATGTGTCTTTTCATCTCTAAAACTGCATTGATTTACAAAAAAAAAGTTAAAATGTCTAAAATGTAATTATTCATTTTACATTGTGTCTTTTCATGTCAAGAGTTGCAGTGATTTTAAATAAAATTGTCAAAATGTGTAAATTATATTATTATTTTATTAATAATAATTGTTTTTGTTGAATATATGTGTCTCTTCTTTAATGAACATATGTATATTTTTCTTGAACAAATGTGACTTTTCACATAGTGTCTCTTTATTTCTATATATGAGACATTGCAAAGAGAAGGTAATCAATTGAGTTATACACCTATAGAATGAATAAATCTAGAGAGAGAATAAAAACATTTTAAAGAGAAAGTTTTGAAGAATCAACTAGAAGGAAACTTGGACGGTGATAAGTGGTTGATTTACATCTATGGTTTTATCTCCGACTCTTACATCCAATTCCAGATTGTATAAAGTGGTGTTTGTCGTTAATGCATAGAATTCTGTTTGGGGAAATCTGGAAATTATGAGAAATTCACTTTACTTGGGGGAAAGGCATACTTCTGATTTACATCTATTGCAGGATTGATAAATATCTAGAAAAAAAACCCTTTGGAAAGAGAATAAAGCATGTTTTTTTTTCTGGACAAAGCAGTATGTTTATCTATTGGAAACATTTCATAAGCAGTCTTACCTCCAATTTTATATTCTTTTGTATTTCCATGTATGGGTTTTATGGTCGAAGGAAAAATAAAACAATATGATATGATTGAATATTGTCTATTCTAGTATGATCGTCATCTTTATCTTTCTCGGCCACCAATGAAAGCTCAAATTCTTCCTTGGATCTATTTCTATTCTCAGCTTGTTTTGATCGTTCATCCAATTATTTTTCCTTCCGTTCAAAGCACTTCCTCTCTTTCTTCAAGTTTCCTTGAACTCAAGAGAATTCCTGCTCACTTCAGTCTCACGGAGTCTTGTTTGAGTTGAAACTGCTTGTTATCCTTCTTTAATTCAGTAGATTTCCCATTGATAGTTTCATCAAGCAAGCTTCGCTCCTTTTGCCTTGCTTCAAGTGCATGTTTTCTCACATCAAGCTCACTCATTAACTCTTCAAGTTTCTTTTCCTTGAGCTCAAGAGACTACTTCTTCACTTCGACATTGGGGTATGCATATTGTTTCAGTCTAAACTGCTCTTTCATCTTTTCCAAAGTTTTCTGTTGATTGATCTCACCAAGCTAGCAAAGCTGAATTAAATGCTCAGGTACTCCTGCTCGAAAAAAAAATGAGCCGAGATATTCCTGCCCGAAACTGTCCGGATTTTTCTGATTAAAAATCAAATATATCTTTAATGATTCCAACTATTTACACATCATGCCATTAAACCTAATTTTTCTCTTTATCTCTACAGATCTAGATCTATCTTCATTTCATCATCTTCTTTCCTTCTTTCTCTTCTCTTTTTCTTTCTCTCTTCTCTTTCACGTTTCCATCCAAATCTCTTTTTTCGAATCTCTTTTTCTTTCTGTTTTTCTTCTTATTTACTTTCGACTCTCATCTTTTATGGTTGTTCTGTTTTTATTTTTATTTTTCTGTCTGTTTTTCCTCTTTTATTTTTGAATTTCTTTTTCTTTAATTGCTCTGTTTTTTTGTTCTTTTTTTTTGAATCTCAGATGTTTTTCCTTTTCTCTTCGTGTCTTCTTTCTTCCTATCTACATATCACTTCGCTTATTCTTTGTGTCATCTCCGATCTACTTTTTTTATTTTTGATTTCTAAAATATCAAAATAGAACACGAAAGTAAAACTACAAACCCAGAAAAACAGTTTTACCAAGTTACACGATAGTATAACTTGATAAAACTGTATAACTTGGTATAACTAGGTTATAGGTTCACCAAGTTATACCTTGCAAATGTACAACTTGGTAAATTTAGAACCTAATTATACTAAGTTATACAGCTTACAGTTTGGGTTTAGGTGTAGGATTTGGGTTTAGAGTTTAAGTTTTAGGTTTAGGGTTTAGGGTTTAGGATTTGGATTTAGGGTTTAAGTTTTGGATTTAGGGTTTAGGATTTGTGTTTAGGGTTTATGGTTTGGGTTTAGAGTATATGGTTTGGGTATATAATTTCTGATTTGGATTTAGAGTTTAAGTTTAGGCTTTTGGATTTTTGTTTAACTTGATAAAAATACGACACAATTATACCAAATTGTATTTTGACAGTGGTGCAACTTAGTTTATCTTCGCTTATAGTTTTACTAAAACTTATATTTGAAATGAGGAGGGAAAACGAAAAAAATTAAAATTTAAACTTTTAAATGAGGAAGAAAAACGTAAGGGCAAAATTGAAATTTTTTAATCATTGAGAGTAAGGAGTACACCAAAAGTCATAAAAATATGTCAGACTCCATTTTACCCCATTAAGAATATCTGAGCATTTCACTCAGCAAAGCCCCTTCACCCTTGCTTCAAGTTTCTCTTTCCTAACTTGAAGCTCTCTATTTTGTTTTTCATGTTTCTTTGTCAGTGAATATTTATGCAGTTTTTGTTGCTCCTTTTAGTTGAGAAACAACTTCTTTCATCTGAATAACCAATGTCTTTTTCTTTCTCCTCAGCTCCAGGGATTGTTTCCGTCCAGATTCCAACATCAACTCCATCATCTCTTTGTATTCTTTCCACTAAAGCGAGAAGTTTAGAATTCCAGAAGCCGTCTTTGTCAGCTGACTCAACAATCGGTCTACTAATCCCCCATCCAACATCACTCTAAGTTCAGTCCCATCAAACAAAAACAGTAAGCAACTAAGAACTCTCGAGTGAACAAACATATTCCTCTATGGCCTTAAAAGTAAGAGACTTGCTGATGTTCTGGAATCCAAAATTTGTTTAATCCAGAATGAACATCATTAAACAAACATATTCCTCTCATGGAGCTTTGAAAGAGACCTCCATGTGTAGTGTATACGCTATCTGATATCCCAGATGCCAAAGGTAACGTTTCGAAACAATCTATGCAGTTGGAGTATAGAACTGGACCCTGCTCATCACCGTATCTGTCACATGTTTCTTTCAAGAAACCAAGCTCCTCTGCAGAAACTCTTGTCTCAGAGCTACCTCAACGTAGAAATACCCTCTCACGCATCAAAATCTGTTAGTTATCAATCAATCCGGTTAGAACAATACATAACACTTAAAAGAATCTAATTAAGTGAAAGAGACTATATAAGTACCTTCCAAGCTAAGAGAACCCAAAACACTTCTAGGCTCCAGGAACCTCGACCAATGTAATTACCATTGAATACTAACCATTGGTTCTGCGAAGGCCTTCCTGATTGATCAAAGATCTTGAGAAGATCGTGTAACTGTCCGTGGAGACCTCCAACCACAACCACTCTAGAACTCTCACCACAGCAATTGATTCTAACACAATTGGCTCCTTTATCTAGAATTTGCGCCGCGCAATCCACCAGAGATACAGCCACAGAGTATGGTAACGTAGAAGGGAACTCAGACGAAACAGAGTTCTTCCGGGTGAACGGGTTTAGTAACCCATTCAGGAGTTAGTTGAGACTCCTGAGGCCATGTGATCGGCTCCAAAACAATGTCGTTGAAATCCGCATCTCCGTTCCCCAAGTATATCTCCATCTCCATTGACTCAGTCATGTCATCTAGCTGATCAACAGTCTCTGGTTCGTATTTTCTATTGCACATCCCTTGCACACTTGCTATCATTCTGTTCACATGTCCCTTCTCATATCATCCAGTCTCTCGTAGTGGAAGCCCCGGAGTGGCTTCAGTGAACGGTCTGTGTTACTAACCTATACACAAAACTCATTTTCAAAGCTCAAAAATTTGCAGACAATTTCATTATAATACTGCTTAATCAAACTACACTTAATTGCTTTAAAACCGAACAGAGGATTCCGGATCCTGAAGCAAAAGAAGGTTAGCTTTAGCGTTAAGTTTGATAAGCAACTATAATATACAGAGAAAGTGATACTTGTTGGAGCAAATTAATCATGAAGTGAAGGTAACCGTTGGATGGAATAAGAGCATTATAGCCATTGGATTAGTTAAGTTTGATTTAGTCTTTGTTTTCTGTTTTGAGACCGAGTAATATGGCTCACGTTGTGTTACTCTGTTTCACTAGCGCAAGTTTCGTTTCCTATTGGTTTCTTGTTATTTGTAAGGCTATATTAAAGCCATATCTTTCATTGAATCAAGGTACGTTTTCAGCATTCTAAACAAAGAGCTTTCTTATCACTACAGATTGGTATCAGAGCTCTGTTAGCGTGTGAAAACTGAGAAAGAAGTCGCAACTTCAAAACACAAGAGTGAAGATGGGAGATGAGAAAATGAAGCTTCCACAATTTGATGGGCATTGGGATCATTGGAGTGAGGTCATGGAGAATTTCTTCAGATCAAAGGGGTTGTGGAGTACGATTGAGATCGGACTCGAGGAGTCATCATCCACAACGGTGCTCACGGCAGAGCAGACACATCAGTTGGAGGAAGCCACGAAGAATGATCACAAAGTGAAGCACTACCTCTATCAATCCATTGATAGAGTGACCTTTGAGGAGATCTTGGATAGGAGAACATCCAAGATCATTTGGGAGTCAATGAAGAGGAAGTTTGGTGGGAGCGATCGTGTGAAGAAGTCCTTGCTGCAGAAGCTGAGAAGAGACTTCGAGGTTCTTGAGATGAGAGAATCTGAAAGTGTGAAAGAGTATTTCACAAGGGTGTTAGCGGTCACTAATCAGATGATAAGCAATGGAGAAATCATGAACGACTCCAAGGTGATGGAGGAGATCCTTAGGACTCTCAGCGAGAATTTTATGTATGTGGTGGTGTCCATTGAGGAGTCCAAGGAGATTGAGAGCATTCATCTCGATGAACTGCAGAGCTCTCTCACCGTTCATGAGCAGAAGTTCAAAAAGGTTGATAAAGCTGATGATCAAGCTTTGAAGGTGACTCATGGTGGAACTGGTTTTTACCGTGGAAGAGAAATGACATCAAGAGGAAGATGCTTCAATGGGAGAGGCCGAGGAAGAGGTCGTGGGAGAGACAAGAGTACAGTGGAGTGTTACAAGTGTCACCATCTGGGACATTTCCAGAACGAATGTCCAATGTGGGATGAAGAAGCAAACTATGCTGACTTTGATGAGAAGGAAGAGATGCTTCTAATGGCATACATTGAGGAAGAAGAAGAGATCGATGTAAGGGTTGAAGAAGATGCAGAGAAGCTGTTAATGAAGTATTCTGGGAAGAACGAGAACATGAGGAAGAGAGCATGGTTTCTTGACTCTGGCTGTTCCAATCATATGAGTGGAGATCGAGTCTTGTTCTCTCAGATGAACGAGGACTTCAAGCACACTGTGAAGCTGGGAAACGATAAGAAGATGGAGGTTGTTGGGAAAGGCAATGTGAAGTTGATACTGAACAATGTAGCATACACGATCAGTGGCGTGTACTACATACCAGAGCTTAAAAACAATTTGTAGAGCCTTGGAGAACTGCAAGAGAAGGAGCTGACGATCATCATACAGAAGGGAGCTTGCAAGCTTTTTCATGAAGAAAGGGGCCTTATCGCAGTAAGCAAGATGAGTTCCAACAGAATGTTCATGTTGTTTGATCAGACTGGAGAGACAGATCAACAACGCTGCCTGCAAACAACCACCGAAGACACACCAAAGCTCTGGCATGAGCGGGCATCTCAGCCACACTGGTATTAAGACGTTGCAGAGCAAGAAGATGGTGAGAGGTTTGCCAAGCTTTGATGTTCAGAAGTTCACTTGCTCAGATTGCTTAGTAGGCAAGCAATCAAGAAATCTCATTCCTAAGAAGAGTTCATGGAGAGCCAAGGAGATTCTGGAGTTAGTGCACTCTGACATATGTGGTCCTATCACTCCAGTAACCACAAGCGGAGTGGGATATGTTCTATGCTTCATAGATGATCACAGCAGGAAAGCGTGGGCATATTTTCTGAAGGAGAAGTCAGAAGCTTTCAGCTACTTCAAGGAGTTCAAAAGGAAAGTGGAGAATGATCAAATGCTTGAGAACAGACCGCGGAGGGGAGTATACATCAACTGAGTTCTCAAAGTTCTACAAGGAACATGGAATAAGGAGACAGCTCACTACTGCCTACACACCACAGTAGGACGGAGTGGCAGAGAGGAAGAACCGTACTGTGATGAACATGGTGAGATCTATGATATCTATGAGAAAGGTACCAAGAACCTTTTGGGCAGAAGCTGTCGGCTGGACCTTTTACATTCTGAACAGATGTCCTACTCTTGCGGTTAAGAACATCACACCACAAGAGGCTTGGAGTGGAGTCAAACCAAGCGTGGAACACTTAAGAGTGTGGGGATGTCTAGCACATGCACATATACCCAGTGAGAAGCGAGGGAAGCTTGACGACAAGAGCAACACATGTGTGATGTTTGGCTTCTCAAAGGAATCAAAGGGATACCGCTTGTACAATCCAACAACTAAGAAGATTGTGGTGAGCAGAGATGTAGTTTTTGAGGAAACAAAAGTTTGGAACTGGGATGAGGAGCAAGAACGCATCGACTCTGAGCTGAAATGGAATGATGATGATCTACCATGTCACAGAGAATGAAGAAGACGATGAGGTAAACATGGTTCAGATCAACTCTTCCGATCCAACAAATTTTGCAGATGCTCAGAAGTGTGTCAACTGGAGAGAAGCGATGGATGCAGAGGTTGACTCAATTGAGAAGAATCACACTTGGGTGCTATCAGACCTACCTCATGGAGCAAAGTGCATTGGTGTAAAGTGGATATACAAGACAAAGTTGAACGAGCTTGGAGAGGTGAGCAAGTACAAAGCTCGGCTGGTGGCAAAAGGTTATGCGCAGGAACATGGAGTTGATTACATTGAAGTATATGCACCTGTCACAAGCATGGATACCATCAGGACCATTGTCTTTACCGCTGCACAGAGAGGATGGGACATCTTTCAACACGATGTAAAGTCAGCTTTCCTGCACAGAAGACGTCTACGTTCAACAACCAAAAGGGTATGAGATTTAAGGTGAAGAAGAGAAGGTTTACAAGCTGTGTAAAGCCTTATATGGGTTGAAACAAACCCCACGAACCTGGTTCAGTAGAATCGAGGAGTACTTTGGCAAGGAAGGCTTCGAGAAGTCAGAGAATGAAGAAACTATGTTCATCAAACGTAACAAGCAAGGTAACATCCTCATCGTTAGTATATATGTGGATGATTTGATATACACTGGTGATGATCTGATGATGATGCAAGAGTTTAAGTTGTCGATGGAGAAGGAATTGACATGTCTGATCTTGAAAGATGAGATACTTCCTAGGCATAGAAGTATTGCAGACAAGTCAAGGAATTCACTTGTCTCAAGCTAAATATCCTATGGAGGTTCTAAGACGGTTTGAGATGGAAGATTGCAACGCAGTGTGCAACCCAATGGTGCCTGGAGGGAAGGTCGACTTGGATGAGAATGGAGAGAGGATTGATGAGACTTTCTATAAACAAATCATAGGAAGTCTCATGTATATCACAACGACAAGGCCAGACCTGCAGTTTGCTGTAAGTTTATTGAGTCGCTACATGTCTAAACCTACAACACTGCATCTTCAGGCTGCCAAGAGGGTTCTAAGGTACTTGAGTGGCACGATGGACTATGGGATTTGGTACAAGAGAGGAGGAGCTGGAGAGCTACAGGTGTATACCGACAGTGACTTTGCAGGCGACATCGACAGCCGGAAAAGCACATCTGGCTATGTGTTTCTTATGGATAATGCAGTTGTGGCTTGGTTATCTAAGAAGCAACCGATTGTTACACTCTCCACAACAGAGGCTGAGTATGTTGCAGCTTCAGTTTGTGCTTGTCAAGCTATCTGGTTCAAGAGGGTTTTGGGAGAACTAGGCTACAATGTGGATGGAAGCACTGTCATCTTTTGCGACAATACTTCAACAATTAAGCTATCAAAGAATCCAGTCTTCCATGGAAGGTGCAAGCACATTGGGGTTCGTTTTCACTTCCTGCGTGACATGGTGAAGGATGAAGAAATACAGCTGGAGCATTGTGGTTCAGAAGAACAAGTGGCTGACATTTTCACCAAACCTTTGAAGCTGGAGACGTTTGAAAGATTGAGGAGTCAGCTTGAAATTTGCTCAGTAACAGATAAGCTAAGCTTGGTTCACCAAGCTTAGTTTAGGGAGGGTTTCGTTGGAGCAAACTAATCATGAAGTGAAGGTAACCGTTGGATGGAATAAGAGCATTATAGCCATTGGATTAGTTAAGTTTGATTTAGTCTTTGTTTTCTGTTTTGAGACCGAGTAATATGGCTCACGTTGTGTTACTCTGTTTCACTAGCGCAAGTTTCGTTTCCTATGTAATTTGTAAGGCTATATTAAAGCCATATCTTTCACTGAATCAAGGTACGTTTTCAGCATTCTAAACAAAGAGCTTTCTTATCATTACAATACTATACTAAGAGATCTACACGGTTACCTGGAGACGGCATGTTGATGAAGAAGGGTAAGATTGACGGATAAAGTAAGAAAATCAGAGATCCACGGCACAGTTCCGGCGATTTCAGCCACCGCGCAGCGCCGAGAGGGACGAATTTGGATCTTCGGTTCGAAACGGCACTTGATCCTTCTCCGACGTAACTCGTCACGGTGATGACTCCAGTTCCATGGTGTAGATACTTCGTTCTCTGTTAAACTAAAGCAAAAAAAAAAATTTAAGAACGTGACCATGTAAAAAGAAGAAGTGATAAGGTCTGATGAAAAAGAGCTTCCTTTAGTTATACCGAGATAGAAGAAGAGAGATCAATGACAGACACGAAAGGGGTGATGGGAGTTAAGGAATAAATGATTAAAGGGGATGAATCAGTTAGGCGGAAAGTTTCTTTGATTAGAACAGAAGACAAAACGTCGAGATTGAAGGTTCACAAAGTGATTATTCACATGGATTAAACGTCTCGAAACTCCATTGATGGTATCAGAGAACGAAGGAGAAACTCTTCGATTCTAGTTGAATCAGAAGGATACGAACCGTAAAAATTTTGCGGCTAATCTCACTGTTTATCGGGCTGGGTAATGGGAATTGAGCCGAAAGCCCACAAAATCTTGAGGAAAAGCTGGAAACAAAACGCACAGCATCAATAAAAAGACAGGTATTGCACTCTCCTCTCCCTATTTACTGACGTGGCAAGAAAAAAAGTGATTCCCCATTTTCTTTATGTTATAAGATATATCATCTAGGATATAAAAAATAATATATATTCTTTGAAATACATTAGAAAGTAGAAAATTCAAAAGTAAATATTTAATAAATTAATAAATTAGTTAACTTTATTAATTTTAAGACCAATGCAAAATCTTATTATAAAAAGTAGTGTTTCAATTTCTCATGAACCCTCCACATCGACAGACACGTCACAAATTCGAATCAACACGTGTCACAATAAATGAAATGTGGCGTGTCAAGCTTTTTATTAGCGCGTTGGTTTGATTTCGATTTAATTGGGCTTTCGTTTATTTCCTGATGGGTTTTTATTGGTATCTCCGTTTTCTCCGCAAAACATGTTACCGAAACCCTAAGATTTGTTATGTTCATCTTCCCATTCAAAAGAAAAACTGGAAATGCTCCGTAGTTATGTCCAAGCGAAGAGACGTCTTCAACATAGTCATCAGCCATTCAATCCTTCAATGATTCTCCATTTACTGTCTTCTTCAGTATATACCACTATAAAAAGGTATGTACTACATCTTCAAATTCGTCAGTTCTTTCTTATCATTCCAAGTTTTCTAAGTGATATATCCTAATTCTCCAGTCCTTCTCACCGATTTGAAGGCTGACCATTGTACCTCCGCCATTGACGTCCGCTTGTTTCGGTTCTGGGAAGAAGCTAGGCATGCGAAGCGGCGAGCTAATGGAGGTTGACCTGCTCCTCCTCGACGCTAAGGTAGTTTTGTAACACCCCCGAACCGTCCTAGACATAGGTCGATCCACCGGCCAACAATCAAACAAGAACATGACCGATGAACCAACTAATACCAAGGATTGGAGATGAAAAGCCAACCGGCCAGCCAACAATCAAACAAGAACATGACTGACCGTCCAACCCAACACCATGGTCCGGAAGCGCTACATGACGGGTTAGGAAAAATCCGGTCAGAGTCGCAGAACTTACTCCGCAGCTTAGACCAGTTCATCCACTAACTCGTCCCGCTAACTCAAGGCATAAGGCTTTGCAACCCGTACCAAGAGTTAACGTTGTCCGTTAGATCGAGGCCTAAGGCTTTTCAACCCGTGCGACGACCTAACGTTGTGTTAGACCGGACTAGTCACATATCAGAGTACTCATGATGCGCATATAAAACCAATACTTTATTAATTCAAAGTAATATCCATACATAGATATAAATCGAGACCGGTCCCGGCCTAACGCCAAAATCGAGTCAACTAACGCAAATCTAAAATACTGTTTACAAAAGGCATGCAAATCTACTCCGGTGGTCCTAACGTCCAGCTCCAAGCTAACCGATCATCCGTTACCTAAAGCGACCTGCAAAAAGGACAACGGAGTTGGGTGAGTAACCTAATGTTACTCAGTGAGCTGGCTACCTCTACCCAAACCTAGAAACTAGCCCAGACAACCCAAAATAACAAGCAATCTATCCTATCATGCAATCAGTCAAATCCAACATTAAATAAACAAACCGTTACTAAGTTAGATATGGCCTCCTGCCGTTATCTAACTTCAAGTAACGGGAACCTGCATACAAACAAGTCAACAACCAATCCCTAGTTAACCATATATATGCCTGAGTTCAATACTCATGTAGTGTTAGAAACTTAGACTATACAAGTATCATTAACCAGTCGATCAACAATCAGACAAGAACATGATCGGCTAACCAATGATACCGCATAGCTTCAATATCCACCACCCTTCACAAGCAATCACCCAAACAATATACAATCAGCTTCGGGTCTACACTAACCAAAGAGACACCAAGCCGAATCTGGTACCATATCCAGAATTCGAACTCAATGTTAGAAACCTGCAAGCAAATCAATCAACCATAACCACAAAAACAAGATGCTATCTAACTATGACTCGATCTAAATAAACACGACACTCTAACACAACACAACACTCTAACCCGGGGTATGGTGACTTCGTGTTCCTCCTCAACATCGGCAATATCCTATCTCCCTACCACAAAGGCCAGAAGAAGGAACTTTCAACCGACCGCGGCCCACAGTCCTTCGGGTCACCGCGCGACAGCCCACAGTCCTTCGGGTCACTGCCACATTACACCGTCGTGTAATAACTCAGCCCTAGGCCATGATCCCGTCTCTCTGAGTCTTCCCGATCCAGCGAATAAGGGGTTTCCTTAAACCCGCTGGGTACGAGGCTGAGGAAACACTAATCACCCCTAAACAAGCCTAGTATGGGCGGGTTACGCACATACTGTCGGCACACTCACACAACACAAACTCAATCTAGAACCTAACCTAAAGATAAAGTCCTAGACTCTATCAAGACTCTCTACTCTACAACACTAACAACAATATCATAACTAAACAAATCAACTGGTTAGTCACTCCCTTACCTAGAGCTGACTAACCTCAAACAACAATAATTAACTCAATCAAACTGTTACCCAAATAGTTCAGCCTCCTGCTGATAAACTATCCTTAAAGATAACAGGAACCTGCACTCAATCAAATCAACACACAAGAATAGAAAACATGATGCATCCTAGCCCTAGTCCTAATCAGGTTATTAACTCAGTCTTAATTCCGTTCTATCTCAACTTAGCCCTCGCTAAGCTGAGTCCAATTCATAAACAAAATAACCCTAAGGACTCTACCATGCAATAGCGTGATCATTCTAATCTATAATCTATATGCAGACTCGATCTATCCTAAGTTCCAAGTGGAACTCAAACAAAACCAACTCACAGTGTTCTTTGCCGATAAGCAGCTGGTTGATCGGAGAGGACTTAGCCAAAACCCAATGGATGACTTGAATGGACTGGACTGGACTGATCTTGACTTGGACAGAACCTCCCCTGATACTGGTCTGGACTGAACTCAACTCGAGCAGAACCTCCCCTAGCTTCTGGACAGTTCTTCGGACTTTCGGTACTTCAGAACTTCGACTGATCTGAACCCGTGGAACTAAACTGATCTTGGACAGCACCTCCACTTGATCATGAAAGAAAATAACTCCCTTGGATGAGATGATATGGGCAGAACCTTCCCCAGACACTCATTCAAAATCAGTAGAGAAACTGATCTCGAAAACTCTCTAAAACCTTCGAAAAAGATCGGATCCTCTCACTTCTTTTTTCTACTTTCTCTCTCCCTCTCTAACCAAGTTCTGGTGTGATTTTGGTGTGTGAATGATGAATGAAACTGAAGGGGTCGTGGTCTTTATATAGTATACAGCAGCGAATCAGATTCAGGTTGGTGGCAGCCCGTGTGTCGCTCCGCATGGCTCCGGACGCATGCATCGCGGCACCTCGTGCTCCACATGTCACTCAGCATGTACATGATGGCTTGAATGAATACACCACGTCCTCCACTTGTCTGATGCGAAGCTTAGTCTCATGCAGATCGACACCACATCGCACACATGTCGATCAACATGCTTCCGTTGCAGATATCGCGACACTTCGTGCTTCTACATGTCAAGCTGCATGTTCTCCTTCAATGCACGTCTACACCTCATGCTTCCCTTGACACTCAGCTGGTTGTAAGGTTGACACCACGTTCTTATCCCTTAGATCGAGCCACCTCGAGCTTCCCGGTCGATTTGCGCGATTTCGGTCTTTCTGATGAATTTTCGTCCCGCGATCAATCCTGAATATTTTTCCGCTCCCGTTATGATTCTCTGAATATTTTTAAGAAACTCCAGATGAATACTGAGATCCTCTAAAAATATTTCCCGAGCCTCCGGCTTCCTCCAGAAATTTCGTAAAACCGAAATTAGGGTTTTTGTCCAACTTCGGGTTTTCCCGTCGTGCTTGCTTCCCGTCGTGCTTACTCCCGTCGTGCTTACTCCCGTCGTGCTTACTCCCGTCCTGCTTCGAACTTATAATATCTCTGAAATAATATTCTGATGCTAGATGTGAAGTTTCGCGGAAAACTTCGTCGCTAAGAAACGTCGGGTTTCTGAAACGTCGAGCTTCTAAACCGTCGTGCTTCCAAAAATGTGATTCTTCTAAAATATTCGTCTGATCAATCTAAGACTCTTCTAGGAAAGGTAGAGCAGCTTACGTCGTCTCATGGTTCACTCACGATCCATTGCTTGTCCACATCGTACTTCGAACTTCTCGGTAGGCCCGTACCGCCTGCGGTTCGATCATCAAGTTGATGCTCGACCAATCTTCTGTCTTCTGCGAACCATGCTAAGTTTTGTGTGATCAAAACTTAACATTCCTCCAAATATATAATCTCCCAAAAGCTTGGTTCCATATCCCGACCTTGACTTCCTCGACCATTTTTATCCTGAAGGGCGGGTTATCACATTCTTCCCCCCTTAATAGAATTCGTCCTCGAATTCTTAGTGGTTCAAACGCTTAGCTTCATGACATGCTCCTCTTCTTGATGACAATTTCTCCTTGGATCACTTTGTCTCGCTGGTCTTGATCACTTGATATGCTTCTTTATCGGTTTGCCCTTGATGTCTCCCTTCGGTTTCTTCGGTCTCCACCCAGACTTCTGGTTCTGAACTCACTCTGTGTTAATGCTTCTCTCATAATGAACTCATCCCCATATCGCAATACTCTGTCCATCAAAGTTTCTTGAGTGTCCTCCTCAAGGTTTCCACACTCGTCTTCGTAATTCTTCTGTTGAACGACTGCTGGATCTTGATCATCACTCTGCCGTAACACTCTGAAACTCTCTTTCCTCTAATGCTGATGAAGTCCTTTCCACTGAAGTCTCGTTCCCACTTGTCCAGTCCATACCACTGTCCAGTCCCTCTGATCCTGTCTTCACTCTTTCTCTTTGGCTTTGGGTTTTTGGCCTTGAACTCTTTACACTTTAAGGTTTCCACCATTAAAGTGCCGATCAACGAACACACTTACAAGCTGCAACTCAAAAGAACACTCACAAGCAAGTTAGTCAACTAACTAACAAGCAAAGAAATCGCAAAGCTAACCAAACAACCTAACAATGCTAACCAGCAACCTAACAATTCTATCTAAGAAACCTAGCAATTCTAGACTCCACTATCTAATCCTAAAACTATAAATCTTACCGCTGGACGTGACCGGATTCCCTAATGCCTTTTGCGACTCTTTTTGACTCGATAAAAATATTTGAAAACCGATTAAATCATGAGTTCCGGAAGCATGGACGTAACCATGCTCTGATACCACCTCTGTAACACCCCCGAACCGTCCTAGACATAGGTCGATCCACCGGCCAACAATCAAACAAGAACATGACCGATGAACCAACTAATACCAAGGATTGGAGATGAAAAGCCAACCGGCCAGCCAACAATCAAACAAGAACATGACTGACCGTCCAACCCAACACCATGGTCCGGAAGCGCTACATGACGGGTTAGGAAAAATCCGGTCAGAGTCGCAGAACTTACTCCGCAGCTTAGACCAGTTCATCCACTAACTCGTCCCGCTAACTCAAGGCATAAGGCTTTGCAACCCGTACCAAGAGTTAACGTTGTCCGTTAGATCGAGGCCTAAGGCTTTTCAACCCGTGCGACGACCTAACGTTGTGTTAGACCGGACTAGTCACATATCAGAGTACTCATGATGCGCATATAAAACCAATACTTTATTAATTCAAAGTAATATCCATACATAGATATAAATCGAGACCGGTCCCGGCCTAACGCCAAAATCGAGTCAACTAACGCAAATCTAAAATACTGTTTACAAAAGGCATGCAAATCTACTCCGGTGGTCCTAACGTCCAGCTCCAAGCTAACCGATCATCCGTTACCTAAAGCGACCTGCAAAAAGGACAACGGAGTTGGGTGAGTAACCTAATGTTACTCAGTGAGCTGGCTACCTCTACCCAAACCTAGAAACTAGCCCAGACAACCCAAAATAACAAGCAATCTATCCTATCATGCAATCAGTCAAATCCAACATTAAATAAACAAACCGTTACTAAGTTAGATATGGCCTCCTGCCGTTATCTAACTTCAAGTAACGGGAACCTGCATACAAACAAGTCAACAACCAATCCCTAGTTAACCATATATATGCCTGAGTTCAATACTCATGTAGTGTTAGAAACTTAGACTATACAAGTATCATTAACCAGTCGATCAACAATCAGACAAGAACATGATCGGCTAACCAATGATACCGCATAGCTTCAATATCCACCACCCTTCACAAGCAATCACCCAAACAATATACAATCAGCTTCGGGTCTACACTAACCAAAGAGACACCAAGCCGAATCTGGTACCATATCCAGAATTCGAACTCAATGTTAGAAACCTGCAAGCAAATCAATCAACCATAACCACAAAAACAAGATGCTATCTAACTATGACTCGATCTAAATAAACACGACACTCTAACACAACACAACACTCTAACCCGGGGTATGGTGACTTCGTGTTCCTCCTCAACATCGGCAATATCCTATCTCCCTACCACAAAGGCCAGAAGAAGGAACTTTCAACCGACCGCGGCCCACAGTCCTTCGGGTCACCGCGCGACAGCCCACAGTCCTTCGGGTCACTGCCACATTACACCGTCGTGTAATAACTCAGCCCTAGGCCATGATCCCGTCTCTCTGAGTCTTCCCGATCCAGCGAATAAGGGGTTTCCTTAAACCCGCTGGGTACGAGGCTGAGGAAACACTAATCACCCCTAAACAAGCCTAGTATGGGCGGGTTACGCACATACTGTCGGCACACTCACACAACACAAACTCAATCTAGAACCTAACCTAAAGATAAAGTCCTAGACTCTATCAAGACTCTCTACTCTACAACACTAACAACAATATCATAACTAAACAAATCAACTGGTTAGTCACTCCCTTACCTAGAGCTGACTAACCTCAAACAACAATAATTAACTCAATCAAACTGTTACCCAAATAGTTCAGCCTCCTGCTGATAAACTATCCTTAAAGATAACAGGAACCTGCACTCAATCAAATCAACACACAAGAATAGAAAACATGATGCATCCTAGCCCTAGTCCTAATCAGGTTATTAACTCAGTCTTAATTCCGTTCTATCTCAACTTAGCCCTCGCTAAGCTGAGTCCAATTCATAAACAAAATAACCCTAAGGACTCTACCATGCAATAGCGTGATCATTCTAATCTATAATCTATATGCAGACTCGATCTATCCTAAGTTCCAAGTGGAACTCAAACAAAACCAACTCACAGTGTTCTTTGCCGATAAGCAGCTGGTTGATCGGAGAGGACTTAGCCAAAACCCAATGGATGACTTGAATGGACTGGACTGGACTGATCTTGACTTGGACAGAACCTCCCCTGATACTGGTCTGGACTGAACTCAACTCGAGCAGAACCTCCCCTAGCTTCTGGACAGTTCTTCGGACTTTCGGTACTTCAGAACTTCGACTGATCTGAACCCGTGGAACTAAACTGATCTTGGACAGCACCTCCACTTGATCATGAAAGAAAATAACTCCCTTGGATGAGATGATATGGGCAGAACCTTCCCCAGACACTCATTCAAAATCAGTAGAGAAACTGATCTCGAAAACTCTCTAAAACCTTCGAAAAAGATCGGATCCTCTCACTTCTTTTTTCTACTTTCTCTCTCCCTCTCTAACCAAGTTCTGGTGTGATTTTTGGTGTGTGAATGATGAATGAAACTGAAGGGGTCGTGGTCTTTATATAGTATACAGCAGCGAATCAGATTCAGGTTGGTGGCAGCCCGTGTGTCGCTCCGCATGGCTCCGGACGCATGCATCGCGGCACCTCGTGCTCCACATGTCACTCAGCATGTACATGATGGCTTGAATGAATACACCACGTCCTCCACTTGTCTGATGCGAAGCTTAGTCTCATGCAGATCGACACCACATCGCACACATGTCGATCAACATGCTTCCGTTGCAGATATCGCGACACTTCGTGCTTCTACATGTCAAGCTGCATGTTCTCCTTCAATGCACGTCTACACCTCATGCTTCCCTTGACACTCATCTGGTTGTAAGGTTGACACCACGTTCTTATCCCTTAGATCGAGCCACCTCGAGCTTCCCGGTCGATTTGCGCGATTTCGGTCTTTCTGATGAATTTTCGTCCCGCGATCAATCCTGAATATTTTTCCGCTCCCGTTATGATTCTCTGAATATTTTTAAGAAACTCCAGATGAATACTGAGATCCTCTAAAAATATTTCCCGAGCCTCCGGCTTCCTCCAGAAATTTCGTAAAACCGAAATTAGGGTTTTTGTCCAACTTCGGGTTTTCCCGTCGTGCTTGCTTCCCGTCGTGCTTACTCCCGTCGTGCTTACTCCCGTCGTGCTTACTCCCGTCCTGCTTCGAACTTATAATATCTCTGAAATAATATTCTGATGCTAGATGTGAAGTTTCGCGGAAAACTTCGTCGCTAAGAAACGTCGGGTTTCTGAAACGTCGAGCTTCTAAACCGTCGTGCTTCCAAAAATGTGATTCTTCTAAAATATTCGTCTGATCAATCTAAGACTCTTCTAGGAAAGGTAGAGCAGCTTACGTCGTCTCATGGTTCACTCACGATCCATTGCTTGTCCACATCGTACTTCGAACTTCTCGGTAGGCCCGTACCGCCTGCGGTTCGATCATCAAGTTGATGCTCGACCAATCTTCTGTCTTCTGCGAACCATGCTAAGTTTTGTGTGATCAAAACTTAACATTCCTCCAAATATATAATCTCCCAAAAGTTTGGTTCCATATCCCGAACTTGACTTCCTCGACCATTTTTATCCTGAAGGGCGGGTTATCACAAGTTTCATACTGCTTTGAAACCTAATATTCTGTTTAACGTAAGTCCATTTGTTCATGTCTTGATTATCAAAAATATTTCGCAGAAGCGTTTGGTTATCTTAAAATATTTGGGAGATGATTAGGAGATGATAATTGGTTTTTTTTTAATTGATTCTGATTTGTTCAAAAAATATATATTTTTTTTCTGATTGTTTTTCTTCTCGAATTGAAAATTAAGCTTTTTTACTTTCTTTTGTGTTAGTACTGGCGTTGTTCTATTTTCTGGTGATCTGAAGGGAAAACACCCCTCAGGCTTTCCAGAAAGAGCACCCCAAAAACAAATTTGTTGCTGTTGCAGTGATTCTTCTCATCTTAAAATTATTTTGTACCTTACCCTCTCAATCTGTACAGTTGTACTGCTGTTAAAGTTCTATGGATAATCAGGTTGGAAATGTAGCTGGAGACCAGTAAAAATCCATGTCATATGTTGTGTGTCTAATACGTATGTTTGACAATACTGAAAGGATGTAAATCAAAGACTGAAACCATGAGTTCCAAGTAAGGCTCAGCCATATATCTGGATATCTACTTTGATTTATCGTTTATATAGATAGATCATTCAAAACAAATCTTATTATGTTAAAGGATTTGTGCTGGATATTCTAATTTTTCAGACCTCTGTATGCAAAGGGATGCAATAAGACAACTGCATCACTGTAAGGAGGCTTCTCTTTGGGTGTCATTATGGGATCACATTTATCATATGGTTTTGATGTTTATGTATGTAATTGCTTATGTTATGTTCACACTTGGTCCTGTAAATATCTATACGCGTTCATAGGCTGAAGTTTAACAAAAATGTGGACTACAAATCTGAAGTTCGATAGCATAATATAGGATGCTTCAAAGGATCTTCTGGATGCTTTTTTTTTCTCTTAACATGTTAACTAGGTATTTTATCAGTATGATGAATATTATTACTGCATCATCTTTGAGGAGTAAACGTATGATGATCAGTGTAAGAACAACCAAACAATGATAAATGGAAAGAAGAATGTGAGATGTGGAAGAAGACACATTATACTAAAAAATGAACATACACAGTAAAAATGCTTTAAGGAACCAAAAAAAGGCCATAGAATGAAGATATGGTAATTGTATTACAAACCCAATTTAGGATACTATACACAAGACCAAGCACAACGCAAACAGTAGGACGACCTAGCAAATCTTAAAAACAAGTACATGACTATCTATGACCCAACAATCAAACATCATATAATAGGGCCACACCGAACAAAGAACTAATTAGGTCCATTATTCTTCCGTCAGAGAAATAAAGAATTTTACATTACTAAACTGTTATAAATAAAAATATAAGCGTTTACAATAACAACCCACACAAAAATGCACATATGAATGAAATAACATAAAAATATAACAATATTGAGAACCAAGTAACATAATAACATTTTTTTGAATTTTATATTGTAAGAAAAGTATGTTTTCTAATAATAATAAAAAATATTTTTGTAAAAGCCGTAACAAAAATCATAAAGGTCAATAATATTTTCATCGAGAATTTTAGGAACCTTTAGTTTTCTATTTTAATTCTAAATATATATATATATATATATATATAGATTGATATAAGGATTTATATTTTGATTCTAAAGATATATGATATAAGGATTATATTTTTTTTTACTTTTTGGTTTTACATTTTAATTTTAGAAGATAATTAAATATGGTTAATATAGAAACTATCTTTTTCCTACATAAGAAAAATAGAAGTCGTCCATATATAAATTAAGTATAAAAATTATCAAACTAACTCCAGAGACTTCTTAATATCTAGCTCTATAACATCACACGAGGCATTGGCAGATGCTGCATATCCTAACTTCCTCCAGAACTATCGAGATACAGAATACCTAAAAGAAATGGATGTCCTGACACCTACCAACAATACAATATAAGAGGTGAACGCTTATCTCCTCTCAGATGATGATTCCGATTCCATTGAGTTGGAAGCTCATCAGATGATGATTGGACCAACCACTACCTGCCTGAGTACCTAAATTCAGTAGAATTTCCGGGACTGCCCAACCACAGATTGTGCTTGAAAGTTGGAGCTCCAGTGATGCTGCTGTGTAATCTTAACCAGGATCAAAGTTTATGCAATGGTATGAGAATGGTGGTCACCTTCCTAGGAAACAGAATTGTTAAAGCTAAGATCATGACTGGGACAGATATTGGGGAAAAATATTTTGATCCCTAGGATCCAGCTCATTCCCACCACACCATCCATCCCTTCACTTTCCGTCGATGACAATTCCCGATCAGATTGTGCTACGCCATGACAATCAACAAAAGTCAAGACCAAAGCCTGAAACAAATTGCTTTATATGTCCCTCACCCTGTTTTTACTTACAAACAGTTGTACGTTGCTATGTCTCAAGTAACAATCCCATCTGGTCTTAAAGGAAATCTTCAAGGATGGAGTTACTAATATCGTCTACAAGGAAATCTTCAAGGATGTTCGAACAACTAAGGTTATAACTATACTTTATATAATGCAACTATATCAAACTTATTCCGTTTACTTGAAATCTATTATTACTAGCAGTGAAAGCAAGCGGCACCCGTACGACTTTGATGTTTCATCAACAAACATCATTCCTAAAACTACCATCACTATTATTTTGACACTGTGCTCTCATTTCAGTATTTATATTTCATGTACACACAACTCTTGTTTTATAGTTATACAAATATGGGATTAATGGCAACATAATTATTAAATTTTCTATGAAAAAAAATTACTATGAAATTTACTAAAACCTGTAAAAACCTAACTAATATATGAACTTTAATATAACACAAACTATACCCATTCCAAAAATTTGTTAAATTTTGCATCCCGCCCGAAGAGCGGGCCGACCCTAGTATAATAAAATTTTAAAACATTTTATCAGAATTGAGTTCTCATGGATGTTCAGAAAAATGCTCTCCCTGCGTCATAAAACCTTATCTTTTATCAGAATTGAGATAAAAGCGGAGATTCAACTTTTTTTGGTGGGATCCTTGGACCCCATTTGAAATTTTAAAACATTTTTTAGGTTCTGAAACATCCCTTGGCATCCCTCCCAGTGCAACCGTAGCCGATCTGTTTTATGACAATGGGTGGCAGCTTCCTAATGCAAGATCAGAAAATCAGGTTTTGCTCTTCTCCTACATCTCTACTCTGCACTTGACAACAGGTTCTGATCAACCGGTTTGGTTTGTTAATGAAACAAAGAGCAAACACTTCTCCTCCAAGCAGGTCTTTAATGCCATCAGAAGGTCAGAACCTCAAAAAAATTGGACTCTTCTCGTATGGCATAAAGCTTCTATTCCTAGGCATTCCACTATTACGTGGTTATTCATTCTGAATAGGAATTCAACTTTCGATCGCCTGGTATCTTGGAATATAGATTTGGAACTCATTTGCTTGCTTTGTGGGAATGGCAATGAATCTAGAAATCACCTCTTTTTTAAATGATTTTTCTCGTCAATGGTGTTAAGTTCCTTACTTCGAAGGTTTTACTTATCTTCTGTGCCTTTGGGGTGGTCAGATATTTTACAGTGGCTGCCGCATGCCCACACGGATTCTATGGTTATTTTGGCTATTCTTCAAGTGTGGCAAGCAGCAATATATGAACTCTGGAAAGAGAGGAACAGGCGGTTACATGATGGTCCGACTTTACCGCCTGCTCGTATCATGAGATACATATCTGATGCTCTGAGGGATAAGTGCTCTGCATTACTATCGTTAAGCCACCCGCTCGGTCCCCGTCTAGCTCGGTTCTGGTTTGATCCGCCATAATCCTTGCTCTGCTGATCCTTTCTTTGATCCTATCATTATCAGTGTTTTTTCTGATCCATCTCTCCTCTTCTTATATATTGTAATATGGTGTTCGCTTGCCTCTTGTACTAACCTTCTTTATTAATGAAAACCCTTTAAAAAAAATTAAAAAATTTTATGTATATATACAGATCTAATTTGAACATAAATTAGAAAATAATTAATAATATAGCTTATATAAATATAAACAATAATAGTGTATAGTTTTTTTTCTAGTGACATTTGTTTTAAATTTTATAAACGCTTTGCAGTATTTTAATATTATTACCTAAAAATACATCTATATATATATATAGTGAATTCATATACCAAATAATTGGTAAATCAAGTTTTCTTTATACTTTTGCATAATATATACATTAAAATAGAAAAAGTATAAAGAATCAAGATGATATATAGTGAATTCATATGTACTTTATGGAAACAAAGAATCAAGATGATTTTGTTCTCTCAAATATTCAAACCATAGAGTACTCTCATCACCTTCTAATTCCACCAACTGGCCAAAGTGGAGGCCTTGCTCTCTTTTGGAGAAATGAGATAGATCTTACTGTGTTAAGCTCCTCACCAAACTTCATCGATACAAGAGTGGTTCACAAAGCTCATGAGTTTTATTTAACCTTTATCTATGGAGTCCCGCAACAAGAGAAGCGAGCTGCCTTTTGGGAGGAAATCTCGAACTTAGGACAGGGAAGAGAGTCAGCATGGGCTTTAACAGGAGACTTCAATGATATTTTACATAACAATGAGAAGACAGGAGATCCGTCAAGATGTGAAGGCTCATTTATTCCCTTTAGAAACTTTGTATCCACAAATGGGCTGTGGGATGTGAAGCACACAGGTAATGAGCTTTCCTGGAGAGGACGAAGATACACCCACGACATCAAAGAAAGACTGGACAGAACTCTTGCTAATTTAGCATGGGCAGAGCTGTTTCCAGCCAGCTGTTGTAGTTACCTCCGTTTTGAGGGATCGGACCATCGTCCGGTGATAACATATCTAGATACTCAGAAGGTAAAGAAGAGAAGACCTTTCAGATATGATCGGAGACTCAATGATAACGAAGAAGCAAGGAAAATCATTGAGGAAGCTTGGCAAAAGGGAACTGATGAAAGTGTTGAAACAAAGATCAGACGTTGTCGCCAGGAGATTATTAAATGGTCAAAGATTCAAAAAGAGATACGTGCAAAGGACGTTCTTCAAAACCAACAGGAGCTAGAGAAAGAGTTATCGGTGGAGGTCCCCGACAACTAAATTATGGCTCTCTCAGAAGCACTAGGCAAAGCATATAAAGAGGAAGAACTGTTTTGGAGGCAGAGGGGTAGAATTCTGTGGTTGCAAGGAGGAGATCGTAACAGTGCCTTCTTTCATGCAGTTACAAGAGTACGAAAGGCTAGAAACTGCATCACTGCAATTGAGAATTCAGATGGCTCCCCGGTGTATGAAGAGAAGGAGGTAAGCAAGGTCTTCGAGAGTTTCTACCAACATCTGTTCTCCACCAACGGTGGTACTGACTTCGAAACAGTGGAAGAGACAATCTCAAGCTGTATTACAGAAGACATGAATGACAGCCTCTGTAAAATACCTGAAATTGCAGAGGTAAGAGAAGCTCTTTTCTATATAAATGCCGAGAAAGCACCAGGGGCTGATGGATTCTCGGCAAGCTTCTACCAATCATTCTGGAATCTGTTGGGAACAGATATTTACCGAGAAATTCGGACTTTCTTCACAACTGGAAGTATGATCCCTCAAATCAATGAGACTCATGTATGTTTAATACCGAAGACGGAGGCACCCAAGACAGCAGCGGATTATCGTCCGATAGCTCTCTGCACTGTGAGATACAAGCTGATTGCAAAGATACTCACTCACCGGCTGCAACAGTTTCTCTCGGACCTGATATCAAAACATCAAACGGACTTTGTACCTGGTAGAGCCATTCAGGACAATGTGTTAATCACACACAAAACCCTCCATTATCTGAAGAGTTCAGGAGCAATAAAGAGATGCTCTATGGTTATAAAAACTGACATGAGCAAGGCTTATGACCGCATTGAGTGGGGATTCTTGGAGGCGGTGCAAAAGAAAATGGGTTTCAGAGACATATGGATAAACTGGATAATGGAATGTGTCACCACAGTTTCTTATTCTTTCTTGATAAATGGTTCTCCGCAAGGCATGGTTGAGCCCTCGAGAGGAGTGCGTCAAGGAGATCCTCTCTCCTCGTATCTCTTCATCTTGTGTACAGAGGTTCTATCTGGGCTATGTAAAAATGCTCAGAGTAGTGGCAGATTGGTAGGTCTTCAGGTCTCTCAGAAAAGCCTGCATGTGAATCATCTTCTCTTCGCTGATGATACAATGCTATTCTGCAAAACGAATGAGAAAAACTGCAGAGCTTTGGGAGATATTCTGAGAAGATATGAGCTCAGCTCTGGACAGTGCATCAACCAGAACAAATCAACCATTACCTTCTCCTCAAAAACTCCAGACAGCATCAGGAACAGAGTTCAGTCTTCGCTAGGTATTACCCAAGAAGGAGGAATGGGAAAATATCTAGGTCTCCCTGAAACTTTTGGAAGAAGCAAGAAGAATGTTTTTACAGGAATGGTTGATAAAATAAGACAAAGAGCTCAGTCATGGACGACTAGATTTCTCTCGGGTGCGGGAAAACATGTAATGCTTCAATCAGTGCTTACTGCGTTACCGACCTACTCCATGTCTTCCTTCAAGATCCCAATCTCGCTGTTCAAAATAATTCAGTCCATCTTAACCCGATTTTGGTGGGACAGTTCTCCTGATCGAAAGAAGATTGCTTGGGTGTCGTGGGACAGGATGGCACAGCCCAAAAGAATGGGAGGACTCGGCTTCAAGAACATTGCTGATTACAATGATTCTCTATTGGCTAAGCTGAGTTGGAGAATTCTCAATAACCCTGACTCTCTCCTGGCGCAAGTTCTCAAAGGAAAGTACTTCCCTGATTGCTCCTTTATGGAGAGTGACTCGAAAACAGGCTCATCTCATGGATAGACCAGCATCCAAACAGGGAAAAAAGTACTGCTCAAAGGTTTGGGCTACCTGGTGGGAGATGGAGAAAACATAGATGTCTGGAACGATCACTGGCTCTCCTCCTCAGAACCAGTAGCACCAATAGGACCACCAACGCTAGCCAATCAGCACCTAAGAGTTTCAGACCTTCTGATCCTTCAGTCGAATGAATGGGATTTGGAAAAAATAAGACTTCATTTACCTCATTATGAGGAACAAATCAGACTCATCATTCCTAGCTCAGTGAGACCAAAGGATAAACAAGTCTGGCTACCTGACCCATCAGGACTCTATTCAGCGAAGTCTGGATATAAGAGAATTTTTGAAGAAAAAAATTGGATCCATCCGGACCAGTTTAATTGGTTGCAGTCAGTATGGAGACTCCATGTGCCTCCAAAGATCCAACATTTTCTCTGGAGAGTTTTAAATGATGCTATACCAGTGGGGGCCCTTCTTGCAATTAGAGGAATTCAATCGGAACTTAGTTGCAAAAGATGTGGAGAACAGGAAACAATTCATCACTTGTTCATCTTCTGTCCTTTTGCAGAGCAGTTCTGGTCAAAAGTCCCCCTCTCAGACCCACCCCTAGCTCCCTCCACAGGGTTAAATCTCCGAGATTGGTTAGCCTCTCATGTGAAGAAAGTAACCCTTCCCCCGATAGGGATTGTCTCATCACCAATCATTCCCTGGCTTCTTTGGAACCTGTGGACAGCTCGTAATAAGCTGGTATTTGAGGAAAAACTGTTTCAGGTGGAGGATATCATCTCAAAGACAGTGGCTGAGGCGCGAGCTTGGGAAGATGCAAATTCTAAGAAGCTGAAAAAACAGGACAAGAAAGCCTCGGTAAGCCAGAGACTCGACAGGCCTTTCTCTTGTTGGACAGATGGAGCATGGCAGGAAAACTCAAATCTAGGAGGTATGGGATGGATAATCAAGAACGAATCAGGAGCGGTCCTCTGTCGAGGCTCTTCTAACAGAACCCATGTGGGTTCGGCGCTCATAGCAGAAGCTCTAGCAATGCAAGACGCAATCAGAAAGGCTAAGGAGCTCAATCTACCAAGTCTTCATCTATTTTCGGACTCTCAGATCCTTGTTTCAACCCTTTGTGAAGGGAATGATATGAATGAGATTGCAGATATTCTTACTGATATAAAAAACCTTGCCACTCTCTTCTGTCCACTATCCTACTTTTTTATCCCTCGTTTAGAATACTCTCAGGCAGACTCTTTGGCTCGAGCAAGCCTAGTTCGCATATTTGTGTAATCCGGACTTGAAGTTTAGTAATGAAAGCTTTGTTTGACAAAAAAAAAAATACATTAAAATAGACAAACATAAAAACTGTAATAGTTCTTATCTTAATATCAATAATATTAACTTATAGAGTTTTTACTGTGATGAAAAAAAAAATAGTTTTTACTGTAAAATGAAACACTTATTTAGTTATTTTGTACATTATTTTACAAGATATATTCCGTGCCCAAGTATAAACCATTAGACTACAAGACCTCGACTGGAATCATTAGACTACAAGACCTCGACTGGAATCTGAATTTTATTTATTTTCTATTTTAGAAAGTTGAACTTACAATGTTATACAAATCATGTAAAAGTTTTTCTGAAATGCATGTTGTCTTCCTGTGGTTTTTTGTTTCGTTTTATGCAATTATTGGTATACACACACAATACATGTATGAAGCTTCAAGCTTGAACCTATTCTGGACTGACTTCTTCTCCAACTCGAATCCAAAACTCTACTTTTGCATCATGCTCATATCTCAGAAGAGTTCCAAACAAGATCTTTCCCTGAATCCAAATAAAAGACCACGAAGACGTTGTTACCTCACAAACAATTATCAATAAATCACTATTTTATCATGGAGAAAGAATGGGTTCAAGAATGTTGAACCAACCTTTACTCTCCTATATGAAGCTAAAGTTGTTAAGGGCTCGTTGGATTTCTTCACTTGTCCACTCTCATTACTTATGTTTATCATCTGGCACCGATTACAACCGCCCAACGACTGAGAAACACACAAAAGAACTGTGACCTGTGTACAATATTATCACGAATCAAGTGTTAAACGGGTCCATGGACTTACCGTGAAACTACTGTCTCCTATCTTGAGAGTTTTCCATTTATCCTCTGCGTATGGTTCACCTCCGGATATAACCAGATTTGGTCTGAACCTATGTGGATTGAGTTTCGTAAGATCTCGGTTGTAGTCCTTGCCTTCTGCAACCAAACCAGTTTTATCAAGCCAAGAGCGGGTAAGGTGATAAGATGTAAGATTAAAAAAGGAGATGATAAACGTACTTGTTTCTAATCTTCTGTTTAGGTCACCAACACTCTCCTCGGAGATCAACAAGAACTGAGCTTCATTAGCAAAGTTGATATTGCTTTCCAATTCTCTGCACAACCCAGGACTCTTGTTTCTGTTCAAACAGTGTTTGGAAGTTGAGCTAGAATACTGTACCAACTTGCATTGCCGACCAATAGCATTGGTGAACCAACAATTGATTCTTGTTTCCTCGTTGTGATTTTCAAGTCTGCACCCGAAAATCAAATCATATAGTTAGATTTATCAAAGAGGCAGTTCGGGTAAGACATCATATCTGACGGAAAGGGGGCAATGCATACATGTTGTCATGTGAATAGAACTCATCTCCCTTTGCACTAGACTTGATTCTGATGTACAACTTGTCTTTGCAGCGAACAGATTCTACAACCAATAGTCCTTCCTCAAGGTTGATAAAGGTACTAATAAGAGACATCTCAGGCACCTAGAAGCCATTCCCAAGTAAATCAAAACTTTGCTGACAGATCTGGTTCAAGTTAGAAGATGCTCTAATACCTTCTTTTGGGTAATAAGTTCACCCGTGAGACCCTGAATCATCCATTCCCGATCATGCAGCAGACCTTAGTATGTTTCAAAATAAAACACAAGTTAGTTATAAAATGAAAATCCAAAGAGATCAGGCCAACCACTCAGGCTTGCCAGAATTCAGAACTGATTTAGAGTATGAGAAAGCAAAGGTAAATGGAATACCTGTTCTGCAAAGAGGCCAACTATTCACAGAAAATCCAGCACATGACTTGATTGGGTATATGGTAACTGATTTGAGGTAGTATCTTGGAAAGGATTCTTTACTTTCAAGTTCTGCTTAACAACAAAAAAAAAAACGGGATCCTTCGAGTCAGACACCATGTACAAGTCTCCAAAGTATCTGCTACCAAGCAAAATACAAGTCGCGACAGGCTACGTGCACTTTATAAGTATGGCTAACACAAGCATCAATTCACCAAACTACTGAGAGGTTAGCATGTTACGATGGTGACTGTTAAAGGGATATTGTGATTTATGTTAACATTCCATATCGTAGGGACTTATGTTAATCTTCTATATCTTCTATTTCCTTTTCCTAACTACGATAGGATGCTCCTATGTATATATACCCTTTGTAAGTTAATGAATAAGATACACATTACATTCATATTTTATGGTATCAGAGCTAAAGATCTCTTTGACCTAATTTTTTTTATATTCTTCTTCCTCTTCACGTAACCATCGAACGTTTACGATGGGTGATGAACATTCTTCCTTTACTTCTCCCCATACTACTAATACTACTTCTACACCTCCTCTCACGGATGTCTCCCCATACTACCTACATCCATCCGATAATCCTGGAGCTTTGATTACTTCCGTCTTGCTTACGCATGAAAACTATACAGAGTGGTCCACGGAACTTCGGAACTCTTTACAAGCTAAGAAGAAAATCGGGTTTATCGAAGGAACCATTGCGAAACCAGAGACGGAACCAGACCTGACTCGCTGGCTTGCTGCAAACTCCATGATCGTCGGTTGGATCCGTACCTCCATTGATTCCAAAGTGCGTTCTACTGTTACTCACGTACCTGAAGCTCACAAGCTTTGGGAAACTCTACGCTTCCGCTTCTCCGTTAAGAATGGTACCCGCCTGCACCAACTACAGGATGAGATCACGAACTGTAAACAGGATGGGAAAACTGTTCTAGATTACTACGGGCGTCTCACAAAGCTATGGGAAGAATTACAGAATATGAAAACTTCGCGTTCCTGCACTTGTGAGGCTGCTGCTGATATTGAGAAAGAAAGAGAGGATGCGAAAGTCCATAAATTTCTCTTTCGGTTGGATGATTCGCGCTTCTCTTCCATTCGATCTCGGTTCACAGATGAGGAACCACTACCAGACATCAATATTGTTTACTCCCGTGTGATTCGTGAAGAACAAAACATGGCGGCTATGAGATCGAAGGAACAACGAACAGAGGCATTGGGATTCTCGGTCAAAACAGAGCCTCTTAAAGAAACTACTCCAGTGGAGATTATGCCTCCACGATCAAGAGACCCGGCGCGAAAGTGTACCCATTGTGGGAGAACAGGGCACGAGTACTCCGAGTGTTTCCTGGTTCATGGATTCCCCGATTGGTATCAGGAACAACAACGTCAACACAACTCGTCTTCAGGATTACGAGGTGGTCGGGGTGGTCGCTCTAACAACAACAGCCGTGGTCGTGGACGAGGCCGTGCTAATGCAACACAGAGCTCACCAACGATCAACTCAGAACAGATAGCTTCCTTGATTTCTCTGCTGCAAAACCAACAAAGCAACCTATCATCGAAACGCTTGTCGGGTAAAACTACACTAACTGATGTTATTATTGATACAGGAGCGTCGCACCATATGACGGGCGATATTTCTTTACTCCATAACGTCTATGACATTCCTCCTTCATCGGTATCGGTCCCTAATGGACGTGATTCTCACGCAACCAAACTTGGGTCTTTACGACTCAGCAAGGATTATGTCCTTCATGAAGTTCTTTTTGTTCCCGACTTCAATTGCACACTTATCTCAGTTTCGAAATTGTTGAAACAAACTGGATGCATTGCAATCTTTACTGATACATTGTGTGTTTTACAGGACCGTTTTTCGAGGACTCTGATTGGCGCGGGTGAAGAACGTGAGGGGGTCTACTACTTTACGGGTGTAAAAGTCGCGAGAGTTCATGGGGCTTCAAAGTCGAAAAATTCTACTTCCACTCTATGGCATCGAAGACTTGGACATCCATCCTACAAGGCTTTATCTAATTTACCGGTGTTTAAGAATTTTAAGATAGATTTTTCTGATTCTAGTCAATGCGATATTTGTTTTAGAGTGAAACAAACACGCAAGGTTTTTCCAAACAGTATTAATAAAGCTACTACTTCTTTTGCTTTGATTCATTGTGACGTCTGGGGTCCATATCGCACACCAGCTTCTTGTGGAGCTGTTTATTTTCTAACTATTGTTGATGATCATTCGAGAGCGGTGTGGACATATTTGATGCTCGAAAAGTCTGAAGTCGCCTTACTCCTTCGTAACTTTTGTGCAATGGCAGAGAGACAGTTTGGTAAAAAGGTCAAAACAATTCGGACAGACAATGGCACAGAGTTTATGACCCTGGCGCCATACTTCCGGGATAATGGAATAATTCATCAGACTTCCTGTACTTACACACCGCAGCAAAACGGCAGAGTCGAACGAAAGCATCGACATATATTAAATGTGGCACGTGCTTGTTTGTTTCAGTCGAAGTTACCAGTAGATTTTTGGGGGGAGAGTATACTAGCTGCTGCACATATGATTAATAGGACTCCTACGCTTGTACTTGACGGCAAAACTCCGTATGAAGTTCTTCATGGAACTCCTATGTACGAACAATTAAGAGTCTTTGGCTGCTTGTGCTATGCACATACAAGACCACGAGACAGAGACAAGTTCAGTCAAAGAAGTCGTAAGTGTCTTTTTGTAGGATACCCATTTGGGAAGAAGGCATGGCGCCTATATGATCTTGAGTCCAACGAATTTTTTTACCAGTCGCGATGTGGTCTTCTTGGAAGACCAGTTTCCAGGAATTGAGAACTCTACTTATGTTACACCGCATGTAATACAAAGCAATCTACCGGTTGATGATTGGCTCCTTACACCGGAGACACTGACAACTGCACCTGCGAATAATCATGACTCGAGTGAGACTTCACCGACGACCCCTAAGTCTCCTCCGGTGCAAGTTAGCTCTCTGTGTAACAGCTCTCCTGATTCTTCTGCTTCTAAAAGTCCAGAGCAAATTTCTCCGACTTCTACTCCGACGCCAGTGCCCGAGAAATCTGTATCACCACAGGTGTCCACTCCTCCGTCGCCAGTTCCTATCAAGACTACGTCATCGCCAGGCCTTCCAGAAATCCTTGGTAGAGGTCAGCGTGTAAAGCAACCGTCGGTTCTTCTCAAGAATTTTCTGCTCAACTCTGCGACGTCTACAAACCCCCCCTCATGCTTCTCACTCTGCTCCTGATCAGTGTTCTTCGACTACGGTTCCAGGTAAGCCACTGTACCCTATCTCTGATTATTCCTCTACTACTGCGTTTTGTGCCAAACATCAAGCTTTCTTGGCGACAATTACTACTGACCACGTACCAAGAACATACAAAGAAGCAGTCTTGGACCCAAGATTAACGGGGCAATGAAAGCTGAGGTTAAGGCATTGGAGGATAATCATACTTGGGATGTCACTCATCTACCTCCAGGAAAACGTGCTATACATTACAGGTGGCTATACTCGAACAAATACCGAGCAGATGGTACAGTGGAAAGACCTAAAGCTCGTCTTGTGGCGTGTGGAAATCGTCAACGGGAAGGGCTTGATTACAAAGACACGTTTGCTCCGGTGGCTAAGATGAATACTGTCCGGTTTCTACTCAAAGTTGCGGCTGCTAAGAGATGGGAAGTTCACCAAATGGATGTCCACAATGCGTTCCTACATGGGGATCTTGAGAAAGAAATATATATGCAACTTCCTCCTGGTTTTAAATCAGATGACCCGACTAAGGTGTGCAGACTTCGGAAATCTTTGTATGGCCTTAAACAATCTCCTCGCTGCTGGTTCGCAAAGCTCAGCCAAGCTCTTCTATCGTTTGGTTTCAGACAAAGCTATGAGGATTACTCATTGTTTTCGTTTGAGCAGAATAATATATGTCTACATATTCTAGTATATGTCGATGATTTCATCATTGCTGGGAATGATGCTTCTACAATCCAACGCTTCAAGAACTACCTTGACACTTGTTTTAAGATGAAAGACTTGGGAAAGTTGAAATATTTTCTAGGTTTGGAGATTGCAAGAGGACCTGAAGGTATATTTGTGTCTCAGAGAAAATATGCATTGGACATTATTGCTGAATGCGGTCTGTTAGGAGCTAAACCGGCACCGGTGCCTACAGAACTGAATCATAAACTGGCGCTCGTCAAGGGTAGTCCACTTCAAGATCCAAGCAAGTATAGGAGACTTGTTGGGCGTCTTATCTACCTTACGTTTACTCGCCCGGAACTAAGTTACATTGTTCATATACTGTCCCAATTTATGCAGAAACCTAAGGAGGATCACTGGTTAGCAGCTTTACGTGTTGTTCGTTACTTGAAAGGGTGCCCTGACCAAGGTCTTATGCTTACATCTGATAGCAACCTGTCTTTAACGGCATACTCGGACTCAGATTGGTCCGCCTGCCCGCTAACTAGGCGTTCGTTAAGTGCCTATGTCATGATGCTTGGAGACTCTATTGTCTCATGGAAGACAAAGAAACAACGTACAGTTTCTAGGTCTTCTGCTGAGGCTGAATATAGATCCATGGCGGATACTACGTGTGAATTGAAGTGGCTGAAGCGTCTTCTCCGACAGTTTGGTTTTACTCATCCTCACCCAATGCGCATGTTCTGTGATAGCCAAGCTGCGATACATATAGCTAAAAATCCGGTGTTCCATGAGCGTACAAAGCATGTCGAGAATGATTGTCATACAGTGAGAGATGCAGTTCAGTCTAAGCTTATCACTACCATACATATCACTACGAAGAATCAGCCTGCTGATTTACTTACAAAGGCTCTACCTGCTCCGGCTTTTCAGTTCTTACTGTCCAAGTTGGGAATTCGAGATATGTCATTACCAACTTGAGGGGGGGGGGGGTAAAGGGATATTGTGATTTATGTTAACATTCCATATCGCAGGGACTTATGTTAATCTTCTATATCTTCTATTTCCTTTTCCTAACTACGATAGGATGCTCCTATGTATATATACCCTTTGTAAGTTAATGAATAAGATACACATTACATTCATATTTTAACTGTATTAAAGTAACATGACAGAGAATGAATGGCGGAATCAATTATACCAAGTACTATCTATATCAATAGCAACAGCTAATGTTATTAGGAACAAAGCATGATAAGATATTTAAGAGAAAGTAAATACCTTCACTATGAAGTTGAGCAAACCTTCCACTGACGGCAATTCCATTCCCAATCTTCGTTGAAGGTGAAACAAATGAACCCGTGATGAAATCAATAAATTTCTGTAAACAGAGAATAGACTTTTAATTAGGTAACCACAGCAGAAGAGCAGAAATGAGCTTTGCTTATAATTTCTACAGCCTCCCACACAAGGAACTGAGGAAAAGCTAAACAAAGGGACCTACATATACCTTGGCCTCTTCAAAGGTTGACATATAACCAAACGAAACCCTGACAGCGCCCGTTGGTTTTCCGTTTATCACATCATTGTCATCCCAGCAAACATGCCCAGCCTGGGTTAAAAATAAAAGATGTCAGGTTCAAGTCCTGATCTGGTTATTTAAGGCCAGTAAGAAGAATGATACGCAAAAAAATGGAAAAAAAAAGAGAGCATTTGTACCTCAACATTAGACAGTAGATCGGAATGAGATAAGCCGAGATACTTTGCACATGCGCCAGGATTGCAAAAGCATCCTGTCTACACCAAAATGAAGAAAAATGAATTCCGCATCAAGTAACTAAATGCAAGATTACACATTGCCAAAGAATGCAAAACCATCATCTTACTCAAGTAACTTCTATTCTGTTTTCATGTAGGTGGAAGAATGCAAAGAGGGGTAAAAAACTGAACTTTGTTTCCAAAACATTACCCGTAACTGAATACCAGATAAAGAAGCAAGCTTTTCCACCTCCAGATAGCCAAACCAAGAGCCATCAGGTCTCTTCAAGCTGAATGTAACCGTTGGGCCTGATTTATGTGAAGATAACTATAACATAAAAAATTAGAACGAATCAAATACTATTGCTTTCCTTTTTAATTGAAGTTTTTTTACCAAATAAATGAAAGCCATAGGATTGATAGATTATGTGAAACGAGAAAATCTCTATTTTATCATGAAAGCGCTTACGTTCAGATTTTCACTGCCATACAGAACACATATACCAGCTCCGTTTCCATGTCTTAAAGCCTGAAGTTTCTTCTTCACGTACATGGAAAGTGATGTTGTGTGCCTAGAAATAGATACAGAAGACGCGTTAGCTTAATACACTAGCAGACGGTTTCGAGGAAACTTTTAAAGTTCTAGAAATGTCAAACAATGATTAAGAACGACCAGCAGCATATGAGTCTTCAAAATGGCAGGAAAGGACCTAACTAGATGATCTTCTACAGAGAAGATAATTTATAGTCAATTTTCAAAACTAACCACAAGTTCTACTCACATCCAAATTGCTGAAGTAGTAAGGGACTTGAGTAATTTGAAGCCATGGCGGATGGCTGCTATGCTCAAGAACGAAGCAGAACCATCCTCAAAAAACTCCTCCACCCTTTCCCTTCTTTTAACAAAGTCAATGTCAGCAATTGAAGCAGCAACAGTGCCTGTAAGCATTATGTTCATCAAATGGCATGCTAATTCAACCCTTTCACACAACCAGATGAAATGCATACCTCCACTGAAGTAAGTCTTTTTAAGCAATTTGGCAGCATCTGTAGATGAAAGAGAAACGAATCATGTCAAAAAACCAGCATTTGCAATCTTTGTTTCAGCATATAGTACAAGTAGATCTTGCTTGAGAGATGAGACTGAAAAGAAAGAACATTAAAATGAAAACAATATTGGAGATCTTAACAGCAGAACTGCTTTGTCTGAGATGTGAATTTAAAAGAGAATGCTTCTGAATTATGAAGACACACATAAGGAGTTGAACCTCAGGGACAATTACGCACCATTCCGTACAAGGAGAGCACCAAGCCCAGTAGGATAACCAAACAACTTCATAAGAACAGTGAGAACAAGAAAGTTAAAAATCTGAAAACTAAAGACCTAACTAGTTTAATTTAGAGAAAAAAAGTCCAGGAGATACCTTGTAGAATGACATAACAACAAAATCTGCAGGGAACTCCGATAAATTTGGTGGTTGTGTAGCACAGCCTTTTGCAGCATCAATCAAGACCATCCACCGCTTGCTCCTAATAACAAGGCATAAGTCATGATGCAAGTCAAAATGAAATAAAACCAACTTCTTCAACTCCTATACGCACTTGAAGCCGAGAAAAGGAGAAGTATCGAATCAAGCCAAATTAGTTCTTCCAAAAGTTTCCAAGTGCTTTTGGGCTCATATTATAATTTATAAGCTGTGTTTAATCGTCAAAATGTGCACGGTTCATTTCAAGATATCACTACTTCTATTCAAAGGCTGTATATAAGTCTAACTCAAGAACCATGCACATGAAATTTCGCTATGCACAAGTAATTCCTCGGCAGTATGAATATGAAAGACATTTAGTGTTACCAATTTAAGCCACTAAGAAAATAAGAGATGAGGAGAGAGCACGTACTTGGCAAAGGGAGTGCCTTCTAGGGTAGCTTCACTATTTTCTTTAATCAAGTTGACCAGATCGAGATTGAACCTCAAGCCGGTAAAATTGCACTCTGAAGGGAAAGCAAATAGATTACAGGCATCTCCTGTAAATATAAGAAAACGTGATAAACATGATAAGCAAAATAGCAAAGTCCATTGTGCACACAAGAAGATGACATACGCTACATCTTGAACAGACTTTATTCAGGATGAAAGAACAAAAGAGAAGATTCTTCGAGCTAACGGACCTCTTGACTCTTCGTTTTGGAGTTTAGAAGTGTTCCTCCTCTGCACAGCACGATGCTTTACCTTGATCAATGGCCCTGAACTTGCTAGCTGACCGGGCTGGTTAGCTGCCTCTTCAATATCCACTGCACATGCTGAAGAACCTTTACCTAATGCATATTCCCTAATACCAAGTACACTGTTGTGGTTCTCCATGGTATACACAAAATTGCTGTCGTGGGTCCACGGAAATGTCTCCCCGACAATCTTCAGCGCTGCTGTGGCTCCGGACGTGAATACGCAACTGTAGTCTTCGGGAGATGCATTGAAGTATTCCAGTACCTGACTCCAGTGTGCAATGCAGATAGATTAACAAAACCAATACAAAACAAAAATTCACCATGTTTTACGGATAACAGCTCAAGAAAATGTTAAGTAAGTTGTACCTGACGCCTAGCATCCGCTATAATTTCACTGGTCGCTGAACTGATATCACTTTGACTATCTAAGTCACTATTAAGAAACCCCTTTCAGCTACATAAGCTTACAAAAAAAATATATATACTATCCATACTAACAAGATCTAGAGTAACATTGCCTTTTCTCATTAATCAACATCAGAGTTTCACATATTCAAGTCAGAAACTCAGCACAGGAATACAAAATCTGAGACTCAGGCTTTTAGTAGATGCAATCTCACTTACTAAAAACAAAAGGTAAAACATGTCATATGAGGTCCGAAAGAAGAGGATACGTGGATTTCCATAAACATTGCTTGTAAGTTCCTTGAAAACATTTTCCATCTGCAACTCGGAATACAAAGTAGAACCAGCATGATCCAAGTACACAACACCTACACATATACCACAGGAACTTTTTTAAGTTCAAGCTTCAAAACTCAAAAGCTAAAACAAAACAAAAAAAAATTGATAAAGCAGAAACATTATATTGGAAGGAGACTTCTTATATCCGTTTAGGATCCTAAAACATTAACATTAACAAAGATTGTAACACGCTAAAGTAATATCTAAAATTTTAATGAGTACTGATCAGTTGAATTCACCAATGATTCTAAGTATCCAAACCTATTTTTTAACTAACTAATGCCGAATTATCCACCGACCAAACACGAAGTCAATTCATTTCGAAACTCTCATGTAGTTTAGCTGTTCCTCCACGGACCCAACTCAATTTCAGCTCAAAATCTTCGATTTTGCGAACTCTAATTGAGATCCGAGAGAAGAAACCGTACATAATTCGAGTAACAAACAAGAAAACGAGAAGATTCAGAAGAACAAAACCTTGGTCTAATCTCTTGAATTCAGTTTCGCGGATCTCTTTGATGCTCTTAGGACCATCTGGGTATCCATAATAATCTCCAAATTCCTTAAGAAATTCTTCCATGGTGATAAATCTTCGAGATGGTCTCTCTCTCTCTCTCCCTTTCGATGTTAATCTCAGAAAAATCGTCGACGAACAAACAACGACGGTGGTTCCCGGCTTTTTTAAAATAAAATATATTTCCTCTTTTGTATTTTTTTTACGTAATATAGGAAAAGAAGGAAATAATGGAAAGCCTATTAACTTATAGCCCAAAACTGAAAGCCCATTTACATTATCTCTTGACGCAAAACAAGAGTCTTGATTGTTGATTAGACCAGTGGACCAACTAATTAACTACCCATTTATTAGACGTTAAGCTACAAATCAATTTCTTAACCTTTTGATTGTTTTCTTTTCTTGCAGATTCTTTTTGATTTTATGTATTGTTGCCAAAAACAACAACAATAAACAAAATCTTCAAATTGATACTCTAATGGAAATGAACATCTATATCACGACATTATTAAATAAAATGTTTATTTGGCTTGTACAATAGTCTACCAAAGGAAAAAAAAAATAAACTACCACCAATTATTTGATTTTCCTCAGTAGTTATAATCGTTTTCAAGTATTTTGTTTTCTAATGGTATGAGTTATAACAACCGACCAAGAACACCAACTATTAACTGCATGAGTGTGAATGTATATTTAATTTTTTCACCAAACGATCTCTTTCTTTTAGTAGTGATGATTGATTATTCATGCTTTTATGATCTTGTTGTTGTTGGTGTATATGCATAATGCGAGAGATCAGTTTACTGTTTGGAGTTTTTAAAACTGAAAATATTGTTAAAATGCCGTGTTTCTTCTGGATTAATCGATGTGTTAACTGTTAAGCAATCAAATTTTAATATATTATACGACAAATTGTACTTACTTGAGTAACTCGCAACTAACATCAGCAGATATACAGCATCAGAAAATCATACAAAACGATATCATATAATCATAAGGAAAACTATATCTTGATTCACCTAGAAGTGACAATCCCATACCCGACAAAAAACAAGAAGTAAATAGCGAAGCAATGTTGCTTCAACTTGCAAGAAACTATAGAGAAGACATTTGTATAGTCTTCAATTCGATATACAAACAAAACATTTCAACGTAAACATACGTATAAAAAAGCTTGTGAGAAAATTTCCATGTGGGCCATGGAAATCTTAAGGCATAGAGATGGGATTTTTTGTCCAAACAAAGCAAATCCAATGACTTATTACTTTAGGGTTGGACCCACAAAGAAGATTTTATGTCTCACTTACTCTTCTTCTCTATATAAGCAAACTCACTGATTATTCTCTAAAGTCTTCTTCTCCTCTTGATCATTTTGCTTTCAAGTCTCAAAAACTGTTTCTTCTAAATGAGACAAAAGGGTCACAGTCACGGAGCAGTGTCGCCTTGTGCCGCTTGTAAGCTTCTCCGGCGAAAATGTGTGAAAGACTGCGTCTTTGCTCCATATTTCCCGGCTAAAGAGCCTTACAAGTTTGCCATTGTCCATAAGATTTTCGGTGCGAGTAATGTCAATAAGATGCTGCAGGTGAAAATTCACTTCTCTCTTTTGTTATTTTTGCTGGTATACATACATTTCATGACCGGATATATTTTTTGGGGTGAAATATGACCGGATACATTTTATGACCGGATATTTGTAACCGTGAAATTGTATTGAGAAAAAAAAAACATGATTGTGTAAACATGTATATATAAATAAATTTTGACAAAAAAAAAGTATATATAAATAGACTGTTTGACCTCCTTCTTGCTGCAATTGTGACATTATGTGGGTTTAAGTGGCTATTTTTATAGCGGGCAAGCTGCAATGTCATGAAAAATTTACATTTAGATTAATTCGAATGATGATCGATCGTTCATGCTTATTAAGTTCTTCAGTTAGTTTAAAATTCTTAAAAAGTTTAACGTTTGAATTAGTTATAAATTAATTAATTTGTATATGTTATGGATCTTGTCAATGTCATATGCTTTTTCTATAATTATTTTATCTCTGGAAAGTATCGAAACCGCGTGTAAGAACAGTGTAGGAAGTCACTTTCTAGTTTATATCAAAAGTCTATATTGCATGTCACGTTAAAAGGCAGAATCATGCATTATTTCTTCTTAATTTGCAATCTTATGACTAATTTATCACCCGGTGAATTATTTATGCCTATATAAAAGCGACTGCTTACTATTTTCTACTGTTAATATATGTCATTTGAAAAATCATTACAAACAAACAAACACATCATATGTTTTAAACATATATTCATTTTTTTTGCTAAATGAATATATTGATCATTACATAAAGACATCATGTAGTACAACATCATTTGAATCATCTTTGAAAGTTTCTAAACATTTTTTTTTATCTGAGCAAGATTTAAACCGTAAAGTTACATAGTTCTCTACATAACTGCACGAGTTTGACAAAAGCTTATGGAAGTGCAACTGCAACATTAGACCCAAAAAAATGTTCAAAAAAAAAAGATGACCGAGAAATTTACTATAACATCCTAAGATAATTCATTTAAAACTATATACAAGTTATAAACAAATAAAGTGAAATATTATTAATATCCTAAGTAATTAAATCCATTTCAATCATCGTAGGTGCTTTCGGAGAACCACCGGAGCGACGCCGTGAATTCGATCGTGTACGAGGCCAACGCGAGGGTGCAAGACCCTGTGTACGGATGTGTAGGAATAATTTCTTCGTTACAGAGACAACTCGAGACTCTCCAAACTCAACTCGCTTTTACTCAGGCCGAACTGGTCCATATGAAGACGCTCCACCGTACTGACACCAAACCGCCGCCCTACATGGCGAGTGGCATTAGTCTTCCGGCGAACAAAGACTTATCCAATGAAGTCGACATGGCTTTTGTGTACGAGAATGGTGTCGGAGAGTCCCTTTGGTCGTGCTAGCTTTAGCCTGATCTTATCCTTGAATAGTTTTTCAAAAAATGATAAGATTATATCCTATATAGCTTGTATAATATGAACGTGATAACTAAAGTAAATCAAAGAAGCAAGTAGCAATTAAAGAATTAAGACTATAAACTTTATTTATGTGTGCCTTCTTTTTGGGATTTTATTTTCATTAGTTAATGTTGGGAAAGTAAAAAAGAAAAAGAAAAGATAGAGGCATATCTATGTAATACTATGTCTCTTTAAATAAAATAAATAATGTCTCATATTGATATACATTTATATGAAATAGTGTTGCATGCACATCGTATGATTTCTAATTCTGAAAGAACATTATGAGCTGATAAAAAAAAAAAGAAAATTACGCTACTTACTGATGGAATATGTTACTCCCTCCGTCTTTTTATATATGTCGTTCTACACCTTTTAACACAAACCAAGAAATGTTGTACAATTCCTTTACTGTCCTCATTAACTAATTAATGTAAAGAGTGGATGAGTTGAAATCGAATAATACAAAGGGCAAATAAAGTCAAATATAGCTATATTCTACCTAGTTTTCTGGAACGCTTCAGATATATTGGAACAAAAGAATAGTTCTAAAACGTCATTAAATCCCGAACGGAGGGAGTAGTATTTAGTAATAGTATATACCATATCTAATCTTTTATTTAAATAAAAGTTAATACAACGCCAGTTTTCATCAAGAATGCACAAAACACTTGCCAAAGCGAGATTTTTCATTGTTTGTTGTTGTGAAAAGAAAAAACATTTTCCATGTCACTAGATATGGTCGAGAAAACACATACACTACAATGGTTGTGATCTTATAACATTGGTCGAGAGATTCAAGACTCGTTTAGTTTTTAACGCATGTTTCTGTTGAGAAGACCTTGGAAAGATAGGTAGAGATCTTTGTTTTCTTCCCCAAATATCTCATCTGCTTTCCTCAAAGTGTCCTGTCAAAAGCATCATCAAACATTTTGAATCAGTAATCTGAACATACCGAAAGAAGACACCAAAATGATGGATGGGCCAAGGTCTTTTTACCTCACGGGTTTGCTTCTGAGCGTTGAGTTCCTTAATGTTAGCTAGGAAGGAACTGAACTGCTCATATGATAAACGGCTCCTAATAATATGATATTATGACAAGAATATCAAGAGTTTGATCTATGGCTAATGAGTACTAAGACAAGAAGAGCCGAAGAAGGTCTCACCTAGCTTGTCTGAAGAACTCCTTACCGTCCATACGAGGTGTACGAGCTGAAAAAGAGTTTAAAACATTTTATCTATAAGAACCATGTTATCAATGTATACAAGTTAGAGATCATATATGAACCTGGGAGTGTACGGTTGCGAGGTGGAGAATTTGCAGCTGAGGATTGCTGACTTGAAGGGTACCAGATTGTTGTCTTCGAGGGAGAAACTGCACCGGATGTTCTTTTGGGAGAACCAGCTGCAGAGTAGCCTCGTGGGGATACGCTTGTGGAGATGATCTTCGGTGTTGCGGATGGGGTAAGGCGTGGAGAGATGTATGGTGTCATTGAGAATTTGTTTCCTGCGTATTTTGAAGCTGCAAAAAGAAGTAGAAAGTCGCATGTGTTCTCAATAGCAACATAGAGATAAAAAAGCATAATTGTAGGAGGTTGATTCAGTTTTACCTTCATTAATTGGATTGTTCATGTCGGAAGATCCACTGTAAGAACGGTGTGTTGAGTGTACCTTGGTCCTTTCATCTGCTTTGTTGAGACGTGTTCAGAAACAAACAAACAAACAAACAAGGCAAAATTTTCAATTGGCGAAACGAATAACCTTTGCTTGTATATGAACCAGTTGATCCAGTACTTGACTGGTCGCATGCCTTTATATCAACAGGCTCTGTTTGCTGTAATAACAAAATGGAGAAGAAGTAAACTTATATTCTCTTGAACACAGAGACCAGAAGCATACAAGATAGAGAAGAGTAGCACTAAAGCTTGAATGTCTTACAGGAGCACTCTCGTCGCTAAGGGATTTGATTAACTGCCGCTTGAATGTCTCCAGCTAAAAAAAATAAATAGAAACATTAGTTGTTGTTGTATCCCACACCAGAGTATACGATGTATAAAAAAACACACCATAAAGCATATCAGTAAAATTCTCTTACCTTAGCTAGATCCCGATTGAGTTTAGTTACAGTCATGGCCAGTGAATCCTTCTCCTTAGTCAGGATCATCTTTACAAGGATAACAGATACACAATTAATAAACTTATACCCCAACGGTAACAGAGGAAAGACAAATATAACAGAGCAGCCTGTATCTACCACTTCAAGATGATTCCTTTACCATTAATATTAGCTCTAACAAATACAAATGAAACATAATAAAAGCAACACAAAGGGGAAATAATGAGATTGAAGTTTTTTTGTTTGTTTCTCACATTCTCCTCGAGGACGGTCTTCAACCTCGAATCAGCCTCGCGGCGTTCTCTCTCGAGGCGAGACGCCTTCTCCTCGAGCTCGCGGACAACGGTTTCTTTACCCTGAAGCTTCCGTCTCAATTCAACCACCTCAGAGTCCAGATTCGAGACCCTCGAAGCTATCGCCATTGAAGTGATCTTCCTCGCGAGATCCAGCTGCTCGAAAGGATCCATCGGAATCACCGACAGAACCTCGTCGGAGAGCTCGAGATCCAGCCTGTCGTCTCCCATTGCGTCTTCACCGGAATGTCTAACGTCTCGTATTCGCAAGGGATAACGTTTTTTTTTTTGTTGTTGTCCTTTCTACTAGTGTGTTTGAAATTGAAACGCCAAAACCGAGACGATTAGGGTTTTTGCCTTCTTGTCCGAATGCTTGTTGTTTGCAGACGCGAAAGCCTTTACACGTGTTCGTTTTTAATTGGCTGCGTATCTTTTTTCCTGTCTCTATTTTGAATTTTTTCTTGGTTCGAAAATTTAAGAGAACTCTTTTTGATTTCTTTTCCCTCCAAACCAGAGAAAACCATTACTTTTTATACTTTCGGAAAGTTATAGTATTATTCAAAAAACGAAGGATTAGTTTAGTGCGGTTTTGGTCCTACATTTCAATATTACAAACTAGGGTCGGTCCGCCCTACGGGCGGGATGTATTTTATTTGTGATCTAAATTATTATTTTTTGTATGATTTGTGTTTTAGATTTGCATTTGTAAAAGATGTGTATGGTAATAATTTTTGCAAGAGAATTTATATTCACTAAATGATTCAGTTGATATTTATTTTTAGATTCAAGAGTTTGGTTATTTGTTGTGTGTTACTCGTTATTTTGCGCTGTTAATTTTCTACTCAGCCACCAGCATGCTGATGACATCTCTTGATACTGAATTATACTTGCATGTACCCTTTTTCTTGAGGATGATGTAACCGTGAGATGCATTTCAACTCTGGTTATGCTACAGCGTAAGGAGTAATGCATGTGGTGTATTGAGAAACATGATTTAAATAGACTGGAGTTTTTTTTTTCAACTGAGAGATATATAATAGGAAAAAAATGAAATCCCACTGTCATCAAAATGTTTTAAAAATCTTTTGTTTTTGCATCCCTTTCGCCCTCATTGTCATATTGTAAAGTTTTTATTTGAACCCCAAACTAAGTTTTTATGAAAGAAGAAAGATGAAGAAACAGATGCTCAAAAAAAAAAAGATGGAAGAAACTTTGAGAACACATTTCTCCTTTGTCTAAGTGGATGAACTAAGCTATATCGTGGTGTCAACGTTTTGGTTTTTCGATTATTCTTGATTTGGTAATGTATCAAATTAACTGATGGTTCAATTCATCATAATTATAGATGTACAAATATTGATTTGTGATAAAGTTTGATGATAATGTTGTTTCTTTTATTTAAATTCTTATTCATGGAGGAGAATGTGTATGTCAGAAAGAAGCCTATACCAACTTTATATTTTTTTGCGTATGGATTTGGAATACCTATTTTTTTGCACAATGCATATTTGCCTTACAACATTTGCTTGTATAGGCTAAGACACTATGTTTTCTATATTTTAGAAGAGAAAATATTTGGTCTAGCATATAACATGGATTCATGTATCACCATTTATTTAACCTTATACAGTTAAGCCCTATACTCCTAAACATGAGAAGGCATTACAGATTTACAGGTCAACCACGATTACTATATGTATTTAAGCTCAAATAAACTCAGACGCATAACTCCATTTTTTGCTTACTTCTTTAAAGATTTGGCTTTAGCCAATGAATGTAACATGAGGAAGAAAAATCAGATGGAGAGATAGACAAAAGAAACAAAACTATAATTGTATCCTTTCAAAAAAAAAAAACAATTCTTGAATACGGTTGGACTGCTTTATGTAACTCATTTGAAAAAAATAATCAAAGCATCATCTCCAGGCACATATCAATTATAAAAAAAATACGAAGCCACATACATAAAACGAACCAAACTTTCCAAAGATCTTATACAGCCACATACGAAAGCGGTTCCAAGTACAGTTTTTGCTGATCCTTTAAAACCTCTGTTCTCCTGCAAAGAGGGACCTCTTTATATCTAAGTTAATGGTACCCAGCAAAAAATAATAATACAGGAACAAAAGAAACATGAGAGTGTTACCTTTAAGAGAAAGAGGAAAGAACTCATGATGTTTGAGCCTGTGAAACAAAAACAGATTCACTGTCGACATAACATAGCCACCTTATGAGTCTAAATGAAACGACCCTGCCACAAACACCAACAAAAAAAAAACTGAATACAAACCATAAGAACAGAACCGAACTACATAAACCCTAAGAGCAGAACCGAACAACAAAAACCATAACAACAATAAGATAGAACGAACTATAAAAATGCACCGCCTCTAAGAAGTAAACAGAGGTAGACCGCATACCCACCCCCGGAACCGCACTTGAACGGAGGAGCAGTGGCTGAAATTTAAATCAAAGAAAGTATATTTGGAGTTTGTTGACACGAATTCAATGTCAGATCGTGCTATTTAGGAGTTAGAAGACGACAAAGCCTATGGATCTACAACTCTTGGTGTTTCAACTGATTAGAAGAGGAAATGGAATGATGCAATAACATCCGACACGGATCCTAGAATCATAAAACAATTAACTGTAGGTTCGAACAGAAATCTAAGAACATGAAAGATGAACTTACATTAACATCAATCAGAAGCACGTCCAGCCACATGAGCCCACCACTTCGCTTCACGTTTCTCGCCTCCCAGAACCGCAAAATCAGAGTCTCCACGGCGCCGGAGCACTTGTCGTACTTGAGATCGGAAAAGAAAATTCTGAAAATTGCTATAACAACACGATTCAATATATCAGAGAAGAAAAAAGAGAGTGTGAGTTACAATTGAGAAACACTCACATATTTATAGAGATTTCACACCGCCTCAGGCTCAAGATCGACGCATTGAAGACCTCATAGTGGGCGTCTGAATTGATTACCATAAACGCAATAACTCATTCCGTTATAGATCCATGGTGAAGTCAGAGAGCCATTGTTGCCGGCGTACGAAGAATAGCAGAGATGATTAGGGCTTTACCGAATAAAGCATATGTTCTTACAGGGCCGTAAAATATTAAGTTTGAGGGCAGACCAGATTTAAACCCACGACGAAGCCCATTAACGCACCAACTAAAATGAAACGCTGCGCTTCATTATGGTGGACGCGTGTCGGATGGACAGAACTCTAGTTTCTTACGTGGGTGAATGTGAGAGATTCAAACAATGTTTTATATATAAAGATTGACAAATTGTGACGTGAATTGGCATTTATTATTAGGTGTTATTAAAATATTCCGTAGTGGCCTATTAGATTATTTATAAAACATATGGCAATAAGTTAAAGTTTTTAGCATTTTCTGGTTACTAGTTGAAATGTCACATCTAGGCAGTTGAGCTGAATCGCCAAGACACGTGTATAAATACATCTAAATTTCGTATCTACGTATGTCCTATTTCTTTAAATGCACAAACACGTAACCGGTTTTCCTGGTTCGCAATAACTATTTATACGGTTTTATAATTCAATTGGAACCTACATGTCAGGTTTTGATATATCTTGTCGTGGGGTGAAACTCACAATCATAGAGCATGTACTAATCTCCTCCACTTCGTTTGTGTTGTCTGGTATATCAAACAAACCAAACTCTATACCAAACCGATAAGAGACAGTTATCGGTTAATATAGATGGGTAACAGTTTAAAACTTTCTGGTTTTTGAGTTTTAAACGATTGAACCCAACATTGGTTTTCTCATGCCGTCCACCGGTAATGCATAGTATCAAAAAACTACCAAACCGGACAAACAAAAAGACATTTCTCAGCTAAAAACCGGTTCGCCTAACAGTTATCGTGTTGACAAGGGACTTTTCTGCATTTATTGCTCGTCCGGCCTCAGTGGTGTCTCTCGAGTATGTCTGTGTGCGTATACATAAGATACACGTACATGAAATCACCTACACACACATACACATGGGTAGTGTAGTATAAATAAACACTTCTCGATGCAAAGAAAAATCATCATCATCTGAGTTTTCTTTTGTAACCTGAAATATACACCCAACTAAATGTATTGTCTTCAAGTTGCAGCTTATCACTTGTTCTTCAACGCATCGCGGTTATGTTATCTTCTTGCTTTAATCGTCTTTGTCTTTGTCCGACTCTCTTCTATTTTCCATAATAGCTCAATGGTTAATCACGTTGGCGAACCCGAAACGGCTTCATTTTTGGCGATTGCTGATACACAACAAGCTCAGAGAGATCTGAATGTAACTTTCTCTGGTGCTTTCTTTGGATCCGTAATCCAAGATATTGCTGATAAGGTTTTCTAGTTATTTTGTAATGTTTATGTGTAACATATATTATATATAGTAACGATGATTTTAGACTCTGATTTCTTAAATTTACTGTTTGATCCTAAATTTATTTTCTGTTCCACTGGAGGTGAGCATAGTAGTTACGCCGTCGTGTGTTGATTTAGCTTATAATTGCGGTATATTATGGACGACAAAACAAGATTTAATTAGTTTTTTTTAATTAGTTTAATTAGTCGTGTGATTACATATTCAAATTAGTCCACGGCAGTCAAATAGTACAAGCCACAAGGATATAATGCAAACCTGTTGTAAACAAAAAGATATAATGCAAACCAATAAATGCCTGATAAAGGTCTTAGCTAGGTCGATCCAATATAGACCGGTTTAATAGATACAGTCAATTTGCTTTCCATGTTCCAAAAAACTAGCCTCAAATTTTCGATCCACAGAAAATGTGCTAATCATAAAGCTTAACTACTAGTAGTACATGATGATAACCCGCGCGTATGCGCGGGATGAATTAAATGGTTTTAACATTTTACAACATTATAATTTTTATCGATTGTAAAATTACAAATACAAATATTGATCTCTCGCTGTTGAAGAGTTAATGTATTATAGTTTATTTTAATTATATAGAAGACTTCATATGCACAAAAGGAATTAACTCTCACCAAAATCATATAGTCGATATCGGTTGTAAAATAACGAAAGTGGGTTAGGTCTTCTGCTTACATCCTCATTTCGGTTTCACTGATATGAATTTTTTTCAACTTATTTTATGACTTTCAGTGAAATACGTAAATGTTAAATTAAAAATAAATATCTGTAAAAATTAGTTATACTCTAGATATATATATATATATATATATATATATATATATATATATATATATATAATCAAAATTTCACTTGTAATCCTAGATCTCGCGGTTGATAGAACACACGGAAGTCGAATTCATCAACGATGAAAAATCCAACTAAAGGGTTTCGAGACCGGTTGAAAACCGTCTCTAAAGATGAGATTTATACTATTTTTAGTAATTTATAGGCATTTTAAAAAATTAAAAATGCAACATATAAAATATCTAATTTTTATTATATACTTAATGTGATTGTTTAATATAATTTAATAATATAAAACTAAGCAAACAAAAGGATGCAAAAATTGTTATAAAATATATATATGATTCATGATCACTAATTGTCATATATATATATATATATATATATATATATATATATATATATATATATTAAGTAATTACATAGCTTTTGTTTAAAGAAATAATTTAGTTAAGGCAGTTTCGTAGCTTTTAATTTGATAGTTATTTTAATTAAACTTATAATATATATTTATATGAATCAACTTATTTTTCTGAAGGTTATAAGAATCATCATAGTGAAGACATGTATGTACAAAAATATATTGTAATGCTCCAGGATTAATATATAGGGGATATTTAAAATTTTATATTATTAACTCGGAATTATATCATCGTTAACATATTTAAAGCATTTTCAAACCAGTTATGTAACTAGTTATACTCCAAACGATATGATGCCGAAATTAAGGCCCATTTTAATTTTGTTGGGCCTTTATTCTTTCTGACGGCCCAAATTATTTTTAAATTGTCAGACCAAACCGACAGGCCTACGTGTTTTTATTCTGGAAGTCGGATTTAAGATAGGAAAATTGCATCACATATACACCACTTTCTTCCTAATTAGGTAAATACTCTAAATCCTCCCCTTTGGTACCTTAATTCCTAGAGACAAAGTTGTCCCATCATGGGCAAATCCCTAATTTCCTCATTGTTTTTGGTTTCTCAGCCAATTCACTCTTTAAGATATTTATCCCGTGGATATGATTTGTTTGTATAATACGAGATTGCTCCGTACTGAGGTAAGAGAAAGAAGGACAGGCAGAGAGTTGGTGGGTCACACTCTGTTTGAATGAGTGACCGTACAACCTAACCCACCTGCCACTCTTTAATACCTTTAATCGCACGTCATTTGTAAATAAATACAACTCTTTACTTGATTTTAATGTTTTAATTTGTCTTTTCTAAATCCCTCTTTCGATTGAATCCATCCACTTTCTTAAAAAGACGATTATTATGCGTGTATGTAAATAGAAAAAAATAAAAATAGTTGACAAGTCGTAATGAAAAATATATAATTAAACATGTCTTTTTAGTATGTTTTGATTTTTTCTGTTAACATGCCGTTTAGTTAATGTAACGATTAATTGAACAAACAAAATTAGTAATATCCAGAACGCAAAGGGACAAGAGTTTTCGTGAACAACTTGTCTAGTGACTTTGAAGTAGGCCGATGTTTTGTTTATTCCTCGATGGTCTCTTATATAAATGTAAATATTTAAGTTTTCTTTTCTTAAAAACCTGAATGTTTATGATAGATGGATGCCAATAATGTTTAGCAGACACGAATTAGTCAAGTAAGAACAATATATGTATGAAAATTTTAGGAAATTGTCAAACTTTGTCGGCCAAAAATATATGTTTAATAAGAAAACATATCATGAAACGGAGAAACTCCCAAAATATCACAAAAAAACAAATAAACAGCAAAAACGAAGATCCAGTTTTTCTCGATCTATTCTCTTTGACTTATTGGTCTCTATGCAGTCTTAAAGAACGTTGAACTTAAACCATCAGTGGAGATTTCATCCAACCATCTTTAATTATTGGCCAATTTGCTTAAAATTAAAAGAACTTCAAATTAAAATTGTTAATTTGTTTATTGTACACTACTAAACCACCAACCCCATAATGAGGAGTTTTAAACATTTCCTGTTTCTTTCACCTTTGACCATGATGATCTAAGATCAACTTGTTAATCATACGCGAATTTGATGTTCAACAAAATCACGGACTACTTCACTTGGTTGGTCTAACATCCACTAGCCCAAATGTATAATCTAATTAGGGCCTCTCTAACCTTGTTTATTTTTTACTCGAACATGAGTAAAATTTATTATGAAAGACAAAATGCTCCAACCAATTATAGATTTATTCCATAACGAAGTTTACTTTATTATGGAGTAATCTAATTTTTGTTTGGACATTACTTCATTAATTATGAAATAAGAAATGAACTAGACTGAAATAATTTTTCTCTGTATTCCATTTCGTTTCAGTTTGAAAGAAGAAAATAAAATTTGACATTGGAGATATGCTTCTAGTAGTATAGAATCTATTGATATACAATGGCATAAAATAATAAGAATGTTCACGAGAGACAGGTTTACTATCCTAAACTTTTAGCGACAGTTCATATATAGTATTGTATTTTACACATCTTAAATAATCTGGCAGTTTATTTATACTCCTTGCCAGCAAAATAGCAAAACTTTTACCAGGAGGAAAAAGAAAAATAGCAAAACGATTGAACAAGGAGTTTCCACAGCATAAGTACAGACATGGTTACTGTGTTGATTTTTAACTTGATATTACTTCACACCAAATATAATAATATTTTTACACATTTATGACTTATCCATCTCTTAATTCATATACTACTTGGTTTTAAGTTTTAACGTAGCGTTCACTATATCTGCCTTTTTGGATTAGTACAAAGCAGCCAAACTTAATAACAAAACTCTGTAAATAAAAAAAAAAACTCTGTAAATCAAACTTAATTATTTTAAATTAAGTTTTAATTATAAAGCCTGCACGAATATTATCCCTATGATTAGAAGCTAGAGAAATGGTGTATTTTCAGTTTTAACTTTTAACTACTGCTCAGCATATTCTGAATTTTAGTTTTTATATATCCTGTGCACCGTAATCCATTTCTTAAATTATGATTAAAAAATCTGGATATATTTTTATTTAATAAAACTACACATCGTAAAAAAAGTAAATTAAAAAACGTAAATTTGATTAATCTATCAATAAAGAATTCAGTATTTACGGTACGACAAAAAAAAATCATTGTTTTAATTTTATACTTTTTTTCCAAAACTTAAATTTACTTGGTTGTCTGTACCTAGCAAGTACTCTGTGTACTCTCTCCCCTATGCGCTCGTCATAATCTTTCCATGTGCTCTCTCTCTATATAAGTATATAACCCCTCTCCTCTCTCTCTAGTTTCGAGTTTCCATCTCTCTTCTAAAGAACCAGAGCAAACAAAAAAATGAAGCATCTGATCCGCCGCCTCTCTCGCGTCGCCGACTCATCCACCGAGTTCTCCCTCCGCAGATCCACCTTCTCCTTCCGCACCCGCCGCGGCCACCACCGTCTCCACGCGCAGCCGCCGTGGTCGATTTGCCAGGCGAGGCGAGTCAGCACCGTCCCCGCAGGCCACGTCCCCGTCTACGTCGGCGAAGAGATGGAGAGGTTCGTCGTGAGCGCGGAGCTCCTGAACCATCCGGTCTTCGTCGGACTTCTCAACAGATCCGCTCAGGAGTACGGCTACGCTCAGAAGGGAGTCCTCCACATCCCCTGCCACGTCATCGTCTTCGAGCGCGTGGTGGAAACGCTCCGGTTGGGATTCAACGAGTCGGGCGAGGTTCAAGAACTCGTTGCGTCGTTGCTATCCGGAGATGAGGTGATACTTGGAACTACAGAGTAGCTCTGGAAGCATCCAAACATCTGATGGTGTTTTCTCAGCTTAAAAAAAAAAACAATTACATCTTCATTTCCACGGTTTTGTAAATATAATTACAAGTTTTTATTTTCTATTTCTTAGATAATTTGTTTGTCAACATCATCACTCTCATAAGTTTCGTTTGGGCCAAACCAACTCGAGATCGAATCTGTAGAAACTGAGTATGGATCTCTCCGCCCACTTAGTAAACGAAACGCCTCTTGTGTTTTTTTTATCTAGCCGCCAATAAATTAAAAAGAGAAAACCAAAGAAACGTGTGCTCCATACGTTTCATGTACCTTTTGGTTTAACAATCTAATCAGCTCAATTTCGAAATTGCACGTTTCGGGTTCTATAGATGTCATAAGAAACGTATGAGCTGGTAAGGTAATGGGATTCGACCGCAAAGTTTGAATTTCGCAGTTGAATTCAACCCATGTATCGACAAGATTATTCAACTATAAAGTTTTCTCTAGTGAGTAAACTTCCAACTCTTTATTTATTTGTTTATTTATCAAAATCTGCTGATAAAAGTTATCGGAAGAATATGTTCTGCATCCACCAAGAAAAAAGAATGAAGATATTCCGAGAACCGTTGACGACTTGGAAGAGGATGCAATGGCAAATTGTGGGCAAGCATCGGGCTAGATTCGTCATTTTGTAATAGTATGGAAATGTGTGCACCGTACGGTTCCCTTCAGATAAAGTACAGAAAGCTACAACTAAACGCCCAAGTTGCAGTTGAAATATACCTACAATAAATACGGAAAGATCTAATATTATACTACTACTTTTTATAGTATAATTTTGCAGGCCGACGTACACTTTATTTTTGTTGGCGCATACAAATTTTGCTTACGTTTTATTAATATTACTTTAATGTTTTTGATTTCATGAATATCTATTTTAGCTTTGTTATAGAACTGTAAATGTGTGGCCAAAAGAAAAAAAATGTAAATGCTATCGATTTGATTAGCATAATTACATTTTAGATATAAATTGGTTTGGCTGTACATAGACAGCCAATAAAGATAAGATGATGTATTGATTTTTTAAGTTGGATCTAATTTGTTTAAAAAAATGTTGCATCTACTTAACAACAGGGAGACATAACATATTTTGGTTTTAGGTCATATGTCTGACTATAAATTCATGTTATAGGTTTTGTTTTTCCTTCTCTTTAACTTAACTCTCTGGTTATAATTTTATTTGACACCGAAAGATTTTTTTTATTAAAGAAATTGACTCCGAAAGTTCTAAATTAGTAATGTAAATGTCACTACATTTGAGTGGATAGTCCACTAGTACTATCACAAATATTTTGTACTCTATATTTTAATAACTTACCGTGTGTACAAAATTTAGAGTAACTCTCAAATAAAATTTTGGGAGAATTCTAATTTTAATGTAAATTTGATACCAGTTTTTAATTTTAATTTCAAAAACCATTTTCATAAATATATTAAATTTGTACTGGAATAAATACTAAATTAATTATTCTAAATCATTTATAATATTTAAGAATTATTTATAGAAATTTATAAACACAACCTCATTCCTAAATACTAAACCCTATACATTAAACTTTAAACTCGGATGTTATAGTATAATTTATGAATAAATTTCATTATTTTCAATTATGAAATATTAAATTTACAATTTTGGTAAACATGTGACAATAATACTGCGACCACAGTACCATTCTAGTTGCATATGCATGTGGTCCATACCAAGACACTCGACAAACAAAGAATAGCAACATGTGTTTGTTTACAATAAAAATAAATACTCCCTCCGTTTCACAAAGAGTGTCACTCAACCTCTTTTCACACATATTAAGAAACTCATTAAAATGCATTTATATTTTCATAATATCACATATCTAACCAATAGTATTTTAGATAATTAGGTTTATTTATAAGATCAATGCATTTACAATTAATTTTGAGCTGAAAGTTTATAAAAATTACATTGGTATTGTAGAATGACACTTATTATGAAACAAGAAAAATCAGCTAAAGTGACACTTAATATGAAACATAGGGAGTAAATGAATTTGGATGTTCTATGTAATTATGTTAAAAATGGTTGCTATGGGAGATTATATCACTGCATGAAAACATTGAAAAGAACACTTTAAACTTCGCCGAGTGAAAATAGAAACATTTTGTTTTCAAAAGTAAAAAACCGAATCAAAGCTCGTATATAACAACTAGAGCTGTATAAAAATAAAACATAGGGCCAGAATTATAAACAGCATCGATCAAAATTGTACGGTATGGACTTTTTAAATATATTTTTGAGGTATTGTACGGTGTGGGACTATTTGCCGGAGTATCGAGATCTACAATTATTTTTATTCATACAAATTCATAATACAGCAAAATCCAGTGACCTGGAAACTAACAACTGGCGTTGATACGGCAAATCTATGGGCACATGTGTTGCTTCATTTCGTACGATGTTGGGGAAACGTAAGTTCGAGCTAACGAGTTCACATATAGTATATATTAAGTAAATCACAGCTGGCATTCTTTTAGCACGTCTATCAATAGAGTACACAACTACACAACAACAAAACAAAGTGTTGGTCCTGGGTCGCTTATGTAGATAATGCAAGATTTTACAAGGGTCCTAATTGCGATCCAAAGTGCCATCGAGGTGTTTAGAAGCGTCTCCAATAAAACAATAGCTAGAAGATAATCAATTACAACTATCTGCTTGTTAGCTAATGGCATCGCAACTGAGAAACAAGATTTATGACTGTAAAACGTGTTGCGTTTCTTCTCGCAAAAGGTAAACTAAGGCACGGTGAGGATACTTTTACAATCATCTGAATCGGGAAAAGATTCCTTATATATATATATATATATATTACCGACTATGATCTGTTAATCTCGATAATACTAATGTTTTAAACACCTTTTCTTCTTCAAGTAAAAAGATTTCATACTTGTGGATCTGTAATGCATCTTGAGGAAGCGATATTCAAACTAGTTTTTAGATTGTTGAATCTGTTGGAGAAGTGCTGCTGCTAGCTGCAACGTTGCTTGGAGACGCTTCTGTGGATTAGCCTCGTTTTCTTCTTCTTCTTGGGCGTTGCTGCTACCTTGTAGCTGTACATTTTGATATCCTGGAGGTGCGCTTGGTGTCTGCTCGTGTTGCAAAGGGTGGTAACTTGCTCGTGCGTCTGCTGCATATCTCTCAGGCTGATTTGATGTGTTGTCTACTTGGTATTGCTGTCTAGACATAGAGGAAGCTAAATGTGAAACCTGTTCAGGCTGAAACCCTGATGGAATATCCGTCTCACGAAAACGACTTGGATCTGCATTTTGCTGAGCAACAAACCCGCTGTGCTCTTGAAGATCTGTGAAAGGTGGTTGCATTTGTGAGCTTCTGGTGTTGGTAACTGACACATCACGAGGTGGCCAAACCCTTCCAGAGTACTGATCGTGCCTGCTCTCAATGTATGGATCCATAGGTAAATGTTGAACATCTCGTGCACCACTGCGCAGAAATGCAGTTGGACCCGGATCAGGAACAGCTCCACTAATACTATCCTCTGGATACGATGTTTCACCATATCTCCTCTCACTTTGCTGCTGAACAGACCCATATCCAGAACCTTCGTATTCTGACCGTAGAATAACCCCAGAGATGCTTAGTTTCCCAGGAACTTTAAGTACTTTCTCGGAGAAATCAGAGGGAGGCACAAGGAACAACGTCGTTGTGTCATCCAACTTAGAGACAGCTGCCCGCTGCTTCTCCTCCAGATAATGCATAAACTCGTTATAGAACACGATATCAGTATCGCTTCCAGGAACGAAGAAAACCACCCACGCTTGAGATGACTGGTAGTAATGATTCGCCAGCATATCCAAGCCAGTTCTTGCCGTGCAATCTAGAAACTCAGGCCTGCATTTACAAACAATAAACCGAATCAAATCAACAAATTTCATCATAAATATATAATAATAAAGATTTAGAAACAACTTACAGCATCATATCCATCACTTTGCCCACAGGAAAGCATTTTGCACGACAAATAGGATTGCCTCCCTTTGCAATAGTCCCTTCCCAGTTCCAGTCCTTAAGTGATGGCCGATTCTGTCCAAGTGTATGCCGTTTCCCTTCAGGCAGAGAAAATGCTCCCAACAACTCGTCATGTGGTTCACGAAAGCTACTCTTTTCCCCGTGATTATCGACTGTTTGCTTGTATCTTAGCTGCCCAGCCTCATAGTTACGATCAAAGGCTTTATTGGGGGTAAAATCAGTAGATGCCCTTGAAAAAGAGCGTCTTTCTTCCAGATGCCCTGGGAGCTGTCTCTCAGGCTGCAAGGATCTTGTCTTCACTCTCTTGGTGTCTTGGTAGTAGTAGTCTTCTTCGGATAAACCCCGTGGCTCTTCATACATTGAACTCCTTGAAGGATACCTGTGAGGATCATCACGGAATGTGGAATCCATTTCCCTATGATATTCATGCATACCCTGAGGCAACTTATGTGGAGACCTCGACCGTCTATAAGGAGGACCTCCGTCATATTCATTCCTTAAGGCTCTTTTCCTGTTAAACATGTAGTCTTCAGACTCTTCCAAATCCCTGTAATGTGGATCTCTGACATTGGAAGTTCTGCTGATGCCTCCATAATTTCTATCCTGATGAAAGTAACCTTCTGAAGATTCTAGTCGATCGACAGATCTGTAAGGCGGAGAGAATGATCGACCTGACGGACCCCTTCCACTGCTAGATGAGGAAGGTTCACTCTTTGCGAAAGAAATATGCACTCGAGGATTGCCAAATAAGTTACCCTGAAGAGTTTCTTTTGCATTACAAGCTGCCATTAGATTACGGAATTGAACAAATGCATAACTACGACCAGGGAATATCGTGACCTTCGTTATATCTCCGAATGGAGAAAAGACCTCCATCAAGAGCGCTTCATCAACTTTCAACGTAGCTGGGAATCCTATATATAGTACCTCACTGGGTTCTGCATCTCTATCACTCATTTTGTTTGATCTGCTATATGTGTCTGGGCTCTCATAACGCATTCTGGATTCCTTTTGGAAAAAAGGTGACCCTCTTGCACCAGACCGCTGTTCCTCATGACGAAATGAATTTTCTGTGCGTGATCCAGTTGATGACTTTTCCTGCGATCAACAGTGTCACGAAGTTACAACTATTAACGAATGCTCTAGTTCACTGCAGGATCAAGAATAGAAACGTTTTAAGGTTTAGACTGGCCATACTGGCCCCAAAGAAGAAAGTCGCAGGTTTCAGTGCCAAGTGGCTTAAGAGTCATCTAAAGAGGTAACTGAGCGGCTTAGTCAACACTGGTGACAAAGCAATCACTTAAACCTATTCTACACAGCGACCCACTACAATCCAGGATGCAGATGTGATAATTATGATCCAGTTACAACATTATCCCATGCTTGTTAATATCCACAAGATAAGTTCTCAGCTCAGGGATATAATGCATAGCATAGCTAACACCATTATGCAGCGGAAAAGACAATTCTGCCTTAGAGACTCAGAGTTAGGAAAAGCTGTTGTGCATTACTATCTACGATATACACTAGATAACATGTTTTAATCAAGTTCAGGAAATTCTTGAGCATCTGGGTGTCAGCTAGAACTCTTTGTATGGAAAGAGCTGCCTATGGCGATCAATACGTAAGTTATCAGCCCTCAGCGTAACATCAAAAATAGAAAGTTTAAGATGTTTGGCCAGGCCAGATGAATTTCTTCTATCATCTATAGGGCAATGAAAGTTATTATCAGTTTTACTGGCCTGCTGCAACGCTGGAATTGGTAAATATGGGGCAATTGCTGCGCTTGATCAATTGTTCCAATGTCTATAACTAGGTAATCACTTCAAACGCATGAGTCTGTTTTGGCATTGGCAAGTTGAATAGATATGCAAATTATGAAACATGGTAAGCTTGAACATGTTGAACTTTAACAAGGCCTTGAACACATGGTGGGTTACTGACATATCAAGTAGAAAATTGAAGGTATATTATCAACTGCTAGCTTAAAATTTTTGTCGTCTGTAACTTTTAAGTTCATAATGGAAGGAAGGAAAAGTTACTCGGATATAGATGTTCATGTCATTCATCTTCATAGCTACTGAGAGAACTGAAGCAATCAAATTCAGACTAAGTGGGCTAATGTCAAGATAATTCTATTAATAAGTTAAGACTTTTGCAGATCTGAAGATGAAGTATATGGAATCATCCGAAGTTGATTGGTAAACATCATCTCTAAGAGCCAGAAAAATTCATGGAAATTTCTATATTTTCTCTGTTTTAAGATTTACTTCAAGACATATCTCACTTGAGGTCTACTACCAAGTTCATATTATTTGTGCTGATGCTCACGATTTTGATAGTCATACCAGTGATTTGGATGTGGCTGAGTGCCTGTAATGTGAATAATAAAGGTGAATGCTTGTGACTGTATTACACTGGATGCCTTGGATGTGGAAACATATTTGAGGATATAGTAGAGATGGCCAGGATATGGTTTTCAATTTCAACAGAAACAGTTTCTAAGTTAACTACTGTACTTTCATATTCAGTAGCTATATAGCAGAGTGTGAGGCTTATAAAGATGAGTGCATGTATGTTGCATTGCTCATGGCTAGGTTACTCCATTTTGAACTTAGACACAACTATTAAGTATTGAGTTTCAAATATTAAGTTATTTGAACTTAGACGCAATGATATAGGTTAGTGCCTGTGGAATTCTACTTACACTTGAAATCTAATTAAACACACTTAACTGATATTCCTTCACATACTAAGTAAGAATCTATATTCTCTCTAACCATCATCTAAACACTAAACCTAAATCTCAGATTCAAAAGCAAGGAAGAGAGTAACTCAAAACTAACCGGCTTGGCAAACTCGATCTTAAGCGGGTTGCCATTGAGCGGGAAGCCTTGTAGCGACTCAATCGCAGCGAAAGCATCTTCATCGAGTTTAAAATTGAGGAACGCGTAACTCCTCGCAGGCTGAAACGCGACGCTCTCCAATTCACCGAACCTCAAGAACCTATCGGCAAGTTCCCGCTCCGATATCCCGAGGGGAAGGTTCCCAACCCAGAGATGCCGCGACGGAGGGTTCCTTGCTCTATCCTCCTTCCTTCCTCCGCCTCCTCTAACTGACATTGCAAATCGTTTTTTCAGTGATCAGATCTGATTGCGTTTTCAGATGATGAGATTCAGCACCGTATCTCACACTCTCGTTCGGTTTTTTTTTTTTTGAACTGTACGGAGGGAGGAGAATTTTCTTTTTTTCTTTCTATTCTCAGACAGGGCTCGCTCCGCAAAATCCCCAATTCTCTGTGTCGATTGAATTAAAACGTGTGTTCTCTTCTTCTTCTCGAGACGGCGGTTTTGGGAAAATAGCACCGATACTATCGGTTCGTTTACCAAATCGGTTCAATTGTTTTAATTGTTTCGTTACTCAAGTTTAGTATTGAGATTTTTATTACTAAATCTCCCTCAATTTTGCTCAAAAAAAAATCTCCCTCAATTAATTTACTAGATCTCTCTCTGTTTAATATTTTTATATTTAGTTACCAAATATCTCTCAGTTAAATATTTTTGTATTTAATTACTGAATCTCCCTCAGATAAATTTTTTTAGTTATAAAATCTCTCTCACCTAAATGTTTTTTTTTATTCGACCACCTAGAATCTCAAATTTATTATAAACATTTAAATTATGGAGTTTCTCAAATATTAGAGAAATTCACTCAAATTATATTTAAAAAGGTATTTTGAGATATTTATGAATTTCCCGTTATTTATTTAGTTTTCACTATTTAAGTAGGTTTTCTCACTGATTATGTAGTGAACGTCCACATGCGCAACTGTTGTGACGAATGTCGGTTTTCCTCACTTGCTGAATGATTTTTTATTTTGGTTTAGGTTGACCATAAGCGCTTCATATGTACTGAATATTCACATTTATTTCATAATTTATTCCACAAATCCCTGCCGGCTGCAGCCATGATATGAATATTCCATGGCGCAACATATTCGAGAGATGTTTCACGACGAACGGGCGTCAAGCGACCTCAAAGACAAGTGGAAGAACATTAAAAAATGTTGTCTGAGACATGTAAGTTGGTCACACTGCGTTGTCTGAATGAGGAATTCCGGTAGCTTTTACTTCTTAGGGTTGTTTGTAACTTTTTGATTTTTTTGGCTGTGGTTCGAGCAGATTGTTGTTTGTGCAGGATGCTCCAATTGTAAATTTTCTAATGAATATATTTGCAGTAAACAAAAGTTCTCGATGGTTAAAAAACACCAAGGGGAAACGAATTAATAGAAGATGCTGACTCACGGAATTAAGACTTCTCCTAAATGATGCAAATACAATAACTCAATAACCATGTTGTAAGGACATTGGTTGGAACATTGGTACTATTTATTAGACAGTCACTATCCAATTAAACACACAAAAAAAAGAATTGCTTATTTGGTTTTGATATTTGTGTTCGAAAAAACGTATTGACTTTAGACCGAAGTTTTGTTAATTTCGTCTAATAGACTGAAGTTTGTAACAGACTAACAGCCGACTCAATAAATACACTAGAGTTCCTAAAGTATGATAAAGACAAATACCAACTAAAACGTATTTAGCTTGGCCATCCGTCAGGAATGTGTTAAATGAAAATTATTATTCTACGAGATTATTCTACGAGGTACTCTTCGTGTCACTTAGACGTTTTCGCACATATTAAAAATTAGTTGAAATACATTTATATTTTCATTAATATTTTCTGTTTAACCAATAACCCAATAACAATTTAAATAAATAAAATTATTTATAAAAATAATACATTTTATAATTAATATTTAGTTGATAGTAACTATAAATTGGTAGAACAACATTTTTACATAGAAAAAATGGTAAAGTAATACTCCCTCTATTTTATTTTAAGTGTCGTTTTAGAGTTTCACACACACATTAAGAAATCATTTAATTTTGCAAATTTCCAATATAAACAACATTATCCTATCTATTCATATTTCAACCTATAAAAAACAAACTATATAATAAAATTATTAAATTATGTATCGAAATACTAAAACAACATTTATTTTACAGCAAAAAAATTTCTCTATACCAACATATAATATAGAAAGTAGGAAATATTATTTAATATTTTTTTTGTTTATGTGTGAGAGTTTTACACACAAATTAAAAAATCACTTAATTTTGCATGTTTTTTTTATATAGAACACCATTATACATACACCTACTAATATTTAATCAGGGCGGAGGCAGAAAACTTTTTTTATGGGAGGCATTGGTGGAAATAATTATTGGGAAGCATAATGGAAGTTGTTTATAATTTATACATGTAACTTTGAAAAGTCATCAAGGCCAACTGCCCACCACTTAGTCTATGTGGTTTGGCTACTGTTTTAACCAATACAAAAATAAATTGGAGAATCAAAGTAATAAATTTTGCATTAAAATACTAAAACGATACTTATTTTGCAATCAAAAATTTTCTATATAACGACACTTAATATGAAACGGATGAAGTATGGAACTGAACAGGGTTGATTTGTTATTTTAAACAATGTATCCTTATTTTATTTGTTTTAATAGCACAACTAAAACATCTATTCTGGAGAAACGGACTTATTTATCTGTAGACTTCTACACTTAATGAAGAAAAATTGAAATTTGAAAATGGCTTTCTTCACAAATGAAAAAGGAAAGAAATAAATGTATTTTGTATTTGTGTGTGTGCATGAACATGCATCGTTTGCCAAAGAATTGAAGCTTGGTCAGCGAAAAACTTTAATGACCCGTCCTTCACTTAAGTTCTCATTTTTTTGGCAGTCTTAAGTTCTCATTTATTCGTCAGTTTTATGTATTAGTTACAGTTTACGCCAACAGTATATACGCCATACTCCACTTAACTTCTTCATTGGATACAAAAACACGCTATAGAAGTGCTATTTGCTTAATTAATGACTACTATCATGCATGTTAGGGTTTTCTTATACAGCACCAAAAGCGCACTTCAGATTTTTCATAAACAGCTGCAGCGAAATAAAATAATAAGCCGTAAGTATGTATAGTGAACTATGGGTATAAATAACATCAAAATAATAATATTTTATTGGCTAAAAAACTAATCGAAAATAACTTCAACTAACTTCGAACTAACCCCCATGACTTTGGGTTATTCCTTTTACGTTTTAACTAAAAGAACATGATAGGAATATGAATTATGCAAATATATATCAGATTTACCACTTTTATACCGCTTATAGCTAACTGACATTATTATAAGATTAACACAGCCATTTCAATAAGACCCATCTTTTTTTTTCTTTTTCAATTAAACCCCTGATTTATATATGATTTACAGAATGAACCTACAAAATAGAAACATTCAATCTTTCCCCCAGGCTATTCAAACGGATATGTTGAGATCAATTTTAGGCCTTTTCACGGTAGGCAAAGCAACAACCGTATGACACCTCGGACATTTCGGATTATTCTTCATCACCAACACATACGATAAGCACCCTGGACACCCAACCGCCACGGGACACGAGGCGGCAGCGGAAGCGGTTTGATCGCAAACGTCCTCCTCTTCTGGTGATTTGCGTTTCTTTAACGTCCCGGATGAAACTTTCCCCGCCCTCTCAAGAGCCGACTTCACCTTGTCGAGTGTGCAAACGCTCTGGAAACTCGAACTGGTTGATGATAAACACAGAGAAGAAGATGATGATGACGCTGGTGATGATGAAGAGGGGACTAGTTTTAGTTCAAGGCTCGTGTCCTCGAAGAGGCTTAACAATGGCCTCGCGGAAGATTTGCTAGGAACATTTAAATTTTGAAACCTCTGAAAAGTTTGGTTGGATTGTTCTGCTCGACGATGGGGGGACGAGGGTGTTGAGTTTCGTTGTTGCAGATACATTTTTCCTGACTGTTATCAATAACCACAAAATGATCAAATATCATATTAATAATCTCAATAATGATCAGATATCATATCAACTTACTTAATAAATACAAAACGAAACTACTACTGAGCATATAGCAACGAACCTTCAAGTCCAGACGCTTTTCCCAGCCGTTGGGGACTTCCAGGTCAAGGTCAAGCTCCAGCGACTGATCGCATCCTCCTCCTCGACAGCTGCCGCTTCCGAGGAAATCACGAGTCATAAGCGTCGCCAACGATCCCTGTCCGGCGGAATCGTTTACCGTCGTTCTATTGTCATTGTACCTACTTAGTAACCGTACGAGAGAGCTTACGTCAGCAGTCATTTCAGAAAGCAGAGAGAGAGAGAGAGAGAGAGAGAGAGAGAGAGATCAGTTATGGGGACTAGTTAGGCAGAGAGAGTTATATAGATGGGGCCAAGGAAAAGAAAAAAAGAGTCTCGAGAGAGTTTAAGAGGCCTGTTATAGCAAATTTAAAGCCGAATAAAATTGTTTCATTAATTATTGAAAATTTTAAATTTTTTTATTGAGGTAAGTTATTTTATTTGCATGACGAATCATAAACATTTATGTTGTCATTGTTGTGCTACTTTTTTCCACCGTGAAAAATTCAACTCTCTGTGTGCAATTCATTTGACAATTTTTGGAGATTGAACCAATTCATTTCTACGTAGGCAATGCTAGGTAGTCCTAGGCACTAGAAACCATCAACCAACCCATAATGCTTTTGTGACATTTATCAATTCAACTTTTTGCTAACTAAATAAAGTTTTTATTAGTAAAAGAATAAATAAATAAACTATGGACGGAGGAATTCGAGGAGGAAGCAAACATAAAGTGTAATAACTGCGAAGAAGAACGCATTAAGTGCGTGGAAACTTCACTTATTTAATTAACTACGCATTGATGAATGATAGGTTTAATGCAGTTTCGTCTTCTTTCGTATCGGGCACGTCAATGATATTTAATGAAGTAGGTAGTGGTACGAATGTGGTATTGAGAGTAAACCAACATTGGTATTAATATGACCAAATATTTCTTGACTTTTCGAAATCATATAATTACAATCAAATAACATTTCTTTAAAATACTCATTTACACCTTTGACCTAAAACAGTTATTCATCATCTCCATAATTATCAGACTTACCTATATTCTTTTTGTTACCGCATACCTAAATTCGGCTATGGTTAATTTATATATAAGAGAAAATTAGGAAATATCTAACATATACTAGTAATCTTGTAAGTTTTAACATTAAGAAAATATAATACTTTGTGTACGTTTTATAGGAATTAAGTTTGGGGATTATAAACTATAGGGCTTAGTTAGTTCTAATTTTCTTTTAGGGTTTTATTGTCATAATTTAGTATCTGAATCCAGATTTGTATTTGAATTTATACGTTTTGTTAGTTTTTAACTGTTTTGTATGTGTCCATTGTCATAGCCATTAAGTTACGGTGTTTGTATATTAAAATGTATAAAAGCTATATTCTTTTTTCACGGCAAAAGAAAAGCTATATTCAATGTAGATGAATTGTTACTTTTTAATCAAATTGTCTCTAAATTAGTTGTTCAATAGTGCTCTTACGCATGTTCAAATTTAAATAGTACTAGCACAAGATATTAACAATTTAACACAAAAAAAACACAAGGGATTAACAAGGGCACTAGCACAATAAGCTTCTTAATTTAATCAAATGTCAATTGTGGTAAGCTCGTTGGGACACAAGCCACCACGTATGACGTGCTTTTCGTCGGAAGGTGTGGCAACGAACTTTTTCGCTCGCTCATCTAACTATATGAATTATATCTCGACCTTTATTTTCAATTAATTCAATTATTCTTTATGACCTTATAATATACTAATCAATTGTTTCACTTTACAACGAGTCACATGTTTCGGTTTTTGAATACGTGCATATCTCTTATATTTACCGTAAAATGTGATCAGCAAGCAAACGAGATTAATATCGTCCTTCTTAACTTTGGTAGAAACAAAATTTATGTGTACTTACTGCCGATGATAAAATAAATTCGAGATTTCCTTGCTACTCCAAATGCATTCTGCGCTTAGATGCGTATAGTTAGCTGCCAACCTTTGTTGCTATAAGAGTTATTGGTCAGCAACAAATGTTAAAAGGTGATATTGCGAGAAAGTAGGTTGATGGGACCAAATATTCTAATGGAGTTTGTATGAGAGAACATATTTTAGCATTACGGGGTTTAAATAATAACTCCGAATGCAAAAAAAAAAACAAAGCTCTTCCATTTTCAACACGCATAGTGGTCAATAAACATTAATACATATAGCATTCACGAGATATAGTTGAATAGTTAAGGAAATGGATTTATTTTCTGAGATGGCCTGGTTGTGAGAGAAATACGGATACATAAATACACGGATATGAACAAACAATATGGGAGTTACTGCTATTCCTAACTAGACGGCTAGCGCCTTGAATCAATTAAACTGGACATATATTAATGATAGCAAAACTGGTCTTGGGATTTGAATGCACTTTAATGCGGGATCGGTAAGGGTTATTAATAATACTAGTATTTCTGAAAAAGTATCTTGAAAACCTTAAATTCCGAGGTCATAAAGGAAGTTGAAGCAGCCTGAGATCGGATTCTCCACCACCAACTAACTTTTATATGAATAAAAAAAGTTTGTGTCGTTCATACCGTTGCTTGAATCTTGATCGACTTTTAGCAAAACAATATTGGAATAATCTATTACCAAAGTACAATCACCACCGTCGCCACCACTTGAAGTAGTTGTATCAATTCACATCGACAGAAAACACACACACACAGAGTTACAGACTCATAATTATCGAGAGCTGGGCTTAGGCTAAGACAAAAAAAAGGCCAATACAGAGTAAGATAAGTTCGTGACAAAAAAAAAACAGAAAAAAAAAACAGAGTAAGATAAGTCCCGATAATGTAAAACTCAGCCTAACCATATCCGAAGATCTCGAGGGCTGGACTTAAATTAAAATGGTCCTTGTGGTATCCGCATATAAAACGTTTGGCAAATGCCTTTTTTTTTACACTCAGCAAAGATTTCTTATTCCATACTACTCAATCTGTTTCAAAATAATACATACTTTATAATTTTCACACTTTTTAATAAAACATATTAAAACTTAGTAATAAAATATCCGCATAGTTTTCTCTATTTTATATATTTTCAAATTAATAAGATTTTATAAAATATAATTAATGTTAATAAACTTTACAAATTTTTATCATTAGTTGACAAAAATTACATTGGAAATATGAAAATGTAACAATATCGCGACACATGACAAATATATATTTAGGATTATGACATGTGTTAAATAACAATTTTCTTTTAAAAAAAATTATACCAGAAGAATTTTTTAAGTTAGTTTTCTTTTTTTTTTCAAAACTCTTAAACAAAAAAATGTAAAGAAACAAATATTTCCATCAATATAATAATTTAATATTTTTTTAAACGTGGTTTTAAAATAATTATAAAATACAAAAGTTGTTCTAAGATAATTTTGTTACAAATCAAAATATTTTAAAAATATATTTTCTTATAAACTTATTATATAAAGCTTGATTCTTCAAAATTTTCAAGATCGCAACACATGACAATTATATATATTAGGATTATAACATGTGTTAAATAACAAGTTTTCTTTTAAAAAATAAACCAAAAAAATTTTAAAACTTAGTTTCCTTTTTAAAAAAATCTTAAACAAAAAACTGTAAAGAAACAAATATTCAAATATAAATAATTATTTATTTATAGTATTTTCTTTTTTTTAAACGTGGGTTTAAGATAAACTGTTTTTGTCAGCTGTTTAAGATAATTATAAGATACAAAAAATATTGTAAGATATTTTTCGTTACAAATTAAAATAATTTTATTATATAAATTTTGGTTCTTCAAAGTTACTAATTAAAAAGATCGCGACACATGTCAAATATATATTTAATATTATGACATGTGTTAAATAACAATAATTAAGAAGATCGCGACACATGATAAATATATATTTAGGATTATGACATGTGTTAAATAACAATTTTTTTAAAAAACATTATACCATAATAATTTTAAAAGTTAGTTTTTCTTTTCAAAAGTCTTAAACAAAACTGTAAAGAAACAAATATTTCCATCTATATAATTATTTAATAATTTTTAAATGTGGTTTTAAAATAATTAAAAGATACAAAAATTGTTCTAAGATAATTTTGTTACAAATCAAAATATTTGAAAAATATATTTTCTTATAAACTTATTATATAAAGCTTGATTTTTCAAAATTTTCATGATCGCAACACATGACAATTATATATTTAGGATTATAACATGTGTTAAATAACAATTTTTCTTCTAAAAAACATTAAACCAAAAAAAATTAAAACTTAGTTTCCTTTTCGTAAAAAATCTTAAACAAAAAACTGTAAAGAAACAAATATTCACATATAAATAATTATTTATTTCTAGCATTTTTTTTAAATGTGGGTTTAAGATAAACTGTTTTTGTCAGTGCGGGGTTTAAGATAATTATAAGATACAAAAAAATATTTTAAAATATTTTCGTTACAAATTAAAATAATTTTTCTTATAAATATTTAATAGTATTTTTGATGTTGTGAATATTAAACCAAAGAGAACTGAAAAAATGTATAAGTTAAATAAAAGGGAGAATTGCCAAGTATGACTCAAAACTTGTAGTCAAACCCAAAAGAATACCCCAATTTGGGTCAAAGGCAAAAGTAACCTAAAAGGCTATTGAAATTACAACTAGGACCCTTGTGACCAAACAAAAAAACGGGATTTTTTTTACGTTTTTACCCCTCGGCAAGTCGTCTGTTAAGACGACTTAAAAATAACTCGTCCAGACGACTTAACTGAAAGTCGTCTGGACAATTATTCTTAAACATAATTTAAAAATTCTGTAAAAAATATTTTGATAAGTGAAAAATGGGAATTATGTAATTAACATATGTCTCAAGAGATATAAATTAGGATATAACAAATTTCAATTGTTTTCAGCATATATGAGTGAAAGTAGGTCATCATGATATTCTTTAGTTTTGGTTTCATCAACATATGTTGTAGTATTGTATATGTTCTTAGGGTTAGATTTCGGAAAGCATTAAAACCGTTTTTGAAAAATTTAAAAATTACCTAAGCGTGTTCATTTCTGTGTATAGTAAACACTATTGAAGTATACTTTGATTTTATAACGTGGCTAGTTAGTTAATTTAGTCATTTTAGTTTAGGGGTTCATTTTAGGGTCTGGACGACTTAAAATTTAGTCGTCTGTGGACAGACGACTAAATATTAAGTCGTCTGATGTACATTATCAGCCAGAATAAATCGTCTAAACCGGACCAAACCTTAAATTTTACCAATGTACTTTTAAAGCTAACCGGATTATTTACCCAATATATAAGGTGATTTTTTTTTTGTTCATTTTTCGCGAAATTCAGAAACCCTAACAGTTCTCTCTCACCGGCGATATCAAAGGCGATTTCAAATTCCCACTATTTCCGAACAAACCATCGTTCTCAACGTCGGCTATCTAACTTCATTCTCACCGTTCTCGCCGCAGCGTCTTCTAACCCTAGCGCCACCGCTTCCTCTAAACCCTAGCGCCGCCGCTTCCACTATTTCCGAACAAACCGTCGACCTCGCCACCGTGCTCACCAACGTTCTCACCGCCGCTTCCTCCAAACCCTAGCGCCGTTTCTCTGTAAACCCTAACGCCGGTAAGTCATCAATCTCGAGGAAAATATGAAAATAAAACGTTGTCTCTATCAATGTACTCATTCTCACCGTTTCAGTTTTATTTTTTCAGATCTATAACCGCAATGACGAGTACAACAACCGCAATGACGAGTACTCCAACTCCTTCTGCGACTAATCAGGTCCGCTTTACATTTTTCTACTGGAAGACTTGTAAGATAAGTCGTCTGGAGAGTCTTCCAACTGGACGACTTAGTAGACGACTTAAATTAAGTCGTCCAGCAGGAAGACTTTCCAGACGACTTATTACAAGTCGTCTACTAAGTCGTCTGGAGTAACAATTAAGGTGTGATTGATTGAGCTTGTGTTCTGACTTCTATTGTTGTCTTTGATTATTTTGCAGACAAAAATGATGGATATTCCAGAACTCCCCCGTAGGTTATACACACCAGGCTCTGAGCCACCAGCCCACAATAGCATTTCGTATCACACGGATAACAAGAGGTTGCATACTGCTCTTAGGGAAGCTCTTACTGATGACGAATTTCAAGAGCTCAAGGAGTCGAGATTGGGAGTTTTCATCAAGTTCAAGGAATAGGGATTTGGTTGGGCTTCAAGGCTGGTTCACCACATGCTCAGTTTCAAGCTGGACATTCAGAAGAAGTATGAGATGTGGTCTCTGGTTGGTCCAGAACCTTTGAGGTTTTCACTGTTAGAGTTAGAAAACCTCACTGGTCTAAACTGCGAGTACATCGAGGACCTTGAGACACCAAAATGTGAAGTTACCAAATAGATGGTTTCTTTCTGGGGGATGCTGGGAGTTCATCTGGAAGCTGGGCCAACTACAGATCAGATAATAGCAGCACTGAACAGATGCAGGGATTGGTCCACAGAAGATCGGAAGCGGCTCGTGTACCTTTCCATCTTCACAGGATTCATTGAAAGGAGAAAGTTTTCAAGCGCTACACGATCTTCTCTGGCAAGGCTAGTGATGGATTTAGATCGGTTTGAGAATTATCCATGGGGGAGAGTCGCGTTTAAGGTGCTGATGGACTCTTTGTGGAACAAAGATATTACTGGCTGCTACACCGTGGATGGGTTTATACAAGTTCTTCAGGTCTGGATGTACACAGCTATGCCGGAATTGGGTGCTAGTATTGGTGGTCCCAGAGCAAACAGTCCGTCTCCACTGATACTGGCTTACGGAGGCAGCAGAGGCCGCAGATCAATGAAAGCTGCTATCTTGCGTCAGGTATTTACTTCAATCCAAAACACTGCGCAGACGACTTATATTAAAGTCGTCTACTAAGTCGTCCATCTGGACGACCTTTCAGACGACTTAATTAAGTCGTCTACTAAGTCGTCCATCTGGACGACCTTTCAGACGACTTGTAATAAGTCGTCTGGAAAGTCTTCCAGCTGGACGACTTAGTAGACGACTTATAATTAAGTCGTCTATTTAGTCGTCTTGCTCAAATATCTAACTCGATCCTTCTATTTACTGCAGACCCGCGTGATCAACTTTGTCCAGAAGGACATTAGTGAAATGTGGCCAAAATGGGACTCTGAGGTTGAGGACCTGCCCGCGGAGAACATCATTAAACTCATGTATGATCGGAAACCGTGGAAGTGGACCTTAGATTGCTGGGAAGTCACTGGTACTAAGGTCTATACAAAACCTGAGGAGGCTACATCGAAGAAAGCCAAAGAGATAGAGATGGTTGTGGTGGAGGAGGAGGAGGAGGAAGACAATCCAAGACCTCTGAAGAAAGCTCGTAAAGAGGCTCCTAAAGAGGCTCCTAAAGAGGCTCATAAAGAGGCTCCTAAAGAGGCTCCTAAAGAGGCTAGACAAGAGCCTATGGAAGAGGAAAGTTGGATGACCAAACAGGAGTTGGAAAAAATGTTCAAGGACGTAACTGACTGCATGAAAGAAGGGTTTAGGAACTGCATCAAGGAGATTAGGAAGGTGTCCGATAGGTTGGAAGCTGTGGAGAAGAAGGTTGGTATCACCAATCAGGCTACCCTTCAAGACAAACAGCCTACTCCTCAACCCAATCAGCCTACTCCTCAACCCAATCAGACAACCCCTCAAGACAAACAGCCTACTCCTCAACCCAATCAGACAACCCCTCAAGACAAACAACCTACTCCTCAACCCAATCAGACAACCCCTCAAGATAAACAGCCTCCTCCTCCTACCAAAGAGGCTACTCCTCAACCCAAACAGACAACCCCTCAAGATAAACAGCCTCCTCTTCCTGCCAAACAGCGTACTCCTCTTAAGAAACAGCCTCCTCCTCCTACCAAACAGCCTCCTCCGACCAAAAAGCCTTCTCCTCAAAGGAAACAACCTCCTCAAACGAAACAGACTACCCCTCAAGCCAAAGAGGTTAGTATCAACAAGAATTAAGTCGTCTAGGGTTAACTAGTTGAACTTGGACGACTTAAATAAAAGTTGTCTGGACGACTAGTTGACCCTGGACGACTTAAAAAAATTTGTCTTGACGACTAGTTGACCCTGGACGACTTAAATGTAAGTCGTCCAGGGTCAACTAGTCGTCCAGACAACTTTTTTTTAAGTCGTCTAGGGTCAACTAGTCGTCCAGACAACTTTTATTTAAGTCGTCCAAGTTCAACTAGTCGTCCAGACAACTTTTATTTAAGTCGTCCATGGTTAACTAGTGTGCAACTTTTATTGCAGAGATATTTACCGGAGGATACATTCGATGAGGGTTTCTCGGTAAATAAGATCTTGCCGGAGGATAAAGCAGATGGTGTCTCCTCCAAACAGATTGTTGCTGTCACTTCCACTGACCAACCGAGCCTCCCTTCCACTGATCAACAACCGAGCCTCGCTTCCACTGATCAATAACCGAGCCTCGCTTCCACCTCCCAACTGAGCGTCGCTTCCACTGATCCAAGCGTTCCAGCACCACATCCAATCGTTCCAGCACCACATCCAAGCGTTCCAGCACCACAATCAAGCGTTCCAGACACAGAACCGAGGCTGGTTGTATTGGACAAAAAAGCTCCCACTGCTACTGTGCGTGGAAGGAGTGAACGAGTGAAGAAACCTGCTCCCACGCAGATATCTCCTTATACAGCAGAGAAAAATAAATTCATTGCTTTTTTGGCAGCCTATAAGCCATTTCCGCCAGTTAACAAAGAAAAGCTGAAGGAGCTCGCTGATTGGTTGAAAACTGATCCGTAAGTGATTGCTTTACCCAAAACTTATTGCTTTTTTGCTTGATTTAGTCTACCAAAACTGATTGCTTTTTTGTTTGCAGTCATTATTACACTAAGCAAGAGGACAAACCACGTACATCACCAACTTGGTGGTATCGCATCCTCCGGACACCCAAACAATGGCTGGAAGACTGCGTAAGTCTTCTTAAATATAGGTCGTCTGGTAAATATTAAGTCGTCTGGTTCTTAAATATAGGTCGTCTGGTAAATATAAAGTCGTCTGGTAAATATAATTCGTCTGGAAAGTCTTCTACGTAAGTCGTCCAAGTAGACAACTTTCCAGACGACTTAATATAAGTCGTCTGGTAAATATAAGTCGTCTGGTAAGTCGTCTGGTATCTTCTACGTGGACGACTTACCAGACGACTTAAATTTAAGTCGTCTGGTATCTTCTAACTTGTATTATTTTATATGCAGCATATAGATGCTTGGATTAATGTGCTGAGGCAGAGGTATCAGCAGAACCCACAAGCTTTCAGGAGCGAGCGAATGTGCTTCTTGGATCACAACTTTTCCCAGTCTTGGAGAGAACAGTATCACGTCTTCAAAGCCACGGAACCTGATCACCACGGTTTAGGGAGAGGTCTACCTGGTGGGGCGTGGAATTTTTATGACGGATCAATACCTACATTTTGCCAATCAATGAAGAAGTGGGGGGAGGACGTTGATGATATCTATGCGCCAGTGAACTTGAACAACAAGCATTGGGTTGCTATTTGGATATCGATCCCTAAGAGGCACATAGTCGTCTGGGACAGCATACCTTCAACGTGGGTACCAGAAGCATGGGATGAGATAATGCAGCCTTTTCTGGAGATGGTCCCTTATCTGCTTGTTGAGTGCGCTCCCAACGAAGAGCTACGGGTTGCACGCGGGTTGGAGCCATACACCTATGGGAGACCGTTGAAAGGAATACCCTTGGCCAACAATGGTGATTGTGGCTTGTACGCTCTAAAGTACATTGAATGTCATGCTCTTGGGGTCAACTTTAACCCTAAAGACTTTGCTAGGACCAACGTGAAGGCTATGAGGGATTGTATGGCGGTGGATATATGGACGGAGCTTGTTGATCAGCATTTGAAAGAAAATGTGGACGGTGATAGATTTGTGGGCATGTATGATTAACTGTATATATTTGAACTCTTGTATAGATTTGAAACCTTGTATAGCTTGAACTTCTTGTATATATTTGAACTTGTCTTCCCTTGTATATATTTGAACTTGTTTTCCCTTGTATATATTTGTAAATTTATAAGTCGTCTGCAAGGTTTTCCAGCTGGACGACTTACAAATAAGTCGTCTGGAAGGTTTTCCAGCTGGACGACTTACAAATAAGTCGTCTCAATTTTATAAAATACACTTGAAAGGATAGTAGAAGCCTAAAAATAAAATACACTGGACGACTTAGAAGAAGGTCGTCTAATAATAAAATACACTGGACGACTTATATATAAGTCGTCTGGACGGGTAATCAAGACTGGACGACTAAATTTTATAAAATACACTGGACTTCTAAATGTTATAAAATAGACTTGAAGGGATAGTAAAAGGTAGTATAAAAATAAAAATACACTGGACGACTTAGTAGAAGGTCGTCTAAAAATAAAATACACTGGACGACTTAGAAGAAGGTCGTCTAAAAATAAAATACACTGGACGACTAAAATTAAGGTCGTCTGGACAACTAGTCAACTGGTTGTTTACATTGTGGTTTCGTATGGCCAGTTTCCTTGCAGTTTGAGCATCTCCGTGCCCTGTGTTTCTTCCTGGGTTTGTGTCCTCTCATCCTAGATAGCTCCAACCAAGATTGCCATCTTGATTTCTTCTGTCTTCCCGGACCACGCTTTACTTCTGGAGGAAACCATTCTCGTTCCTCAACATGTTGTGACACGATAGGATATATATTCTCTGAGTATCCTGCATACAGATAATTCTTTGAGTACACTGGACATACAAGTGAGGAGATATGCAAACCAACTTTATTTGCAGCAGCTATAGCATGAGAGCAAGGTATTTTCTCCACTCCATAGACACCACAATCACACTTTGCATGTTCCAAATCAACCACACAGTCCATTTTGCCACCTTTGACAAAGTACTTCCATCCATTAATTGGTTCGACCGTCATCGTATCCGCTATCTCTGTTCGAACAGCAAGCAAGTATTCAACACCCCGGCTATGTGGAGTTGTGAGACTCAAAGCATCTTGTCTCCTTTTCACATACCATTTTCCTAACTTCTTTCTTATGAACTCCAGCAGGAACGTAATCGGAAATCCTCTTGCTTTCTTCAGTGCGGAATTAATAGATTCAGCGATGTTGCTTGTTTTTATGTTGAACTTGTTCCCCTTACAATGAACCCTTGACCATAGGCTGGCGTCGGCATCCTCCAAATACGTTGCAAGTTCCGGGTTTGCACTCCGTATCTCAGCCATGTACCGGTCAAAATCGTAAACCGTGTGAGCATAAGCAGCCCCTTTCACCAAGTACATGAGATGTTTCCCTTTAAACTTTTTGACAATGTTATCTTGAAGGTGATAATAACATATTCCTCGGTTTGCCCAAGGAAACACCTTATCACACGCACTTTTAATGGCCGAGTGCCGGTCGGAGACTATCATCAGAGGCTTGTCATGAGATATACAACTAACCAATTTTGTGAAAAACCATTCCCAAGAAGGATCATCTTCAGCATCCACGATCCCAAAAGCCAATGGGAATATATGAAAATTGCCATCTTGTGCGGCTGCAACTAACATAACACCTCCATACTTTCCACTTAGGTGAGTTCCATCCACCACAATGACCCTTCTCTGATAATTAAAACCTGTGATAGAAGCTCCAAAAGAGAGAAATAGATACTTGAATCTTTTAACAGAATCAAGTTCTATAGCCGTGACAGAATTAGGATTTGCAGTGGAGATTTGCTCGAGATATGATGCCAGCCGCGAATACCCTTCTTCTGCTGATCCTCTCACCAATGTTTGTGCATATAACAATGCTCTGTATGAAGTGGTGTAATCAAGCTCCATGCCAAACATGTTCTTCATTGCATCAGTGATATGCTGCGGAGTAATCCCATCAATGATCCCAACACGATCAATGAAAAGACTACCAATATACTTCGGAGTACAGTGTCTCCGCTGAGCGATTCGGTCTCCCACTGAGCATAAATGTTTTTCCACATACTTTGTTACCCAAAACGTGTTTGTCCCATGTTTCACACTCGCTCTGATCTTCCATCCACAACCGCTAACCCGACATCTTGCCACAAGGAGAGTTTTCGTTGATTTGTATATTCTGAAAGAAAACCTACCTCTCACTGTTGCCAACCACAGCTCTGAAAGCAGTGCATCCTTGCTATCAAAACTCGGGTTGACATAGATACTGGTACCATCCGATTTTCCTCCTTCAATAGCTTTTGACTTAGCATATGTCTTTTCGATTTCTTCAAAACAAACATTATCATCATCTTCCTCATCCTCATCTTGAACCTTTCCATAAAGACTGTAATCCCCACCATTCTGATCTGTTTCACCAACAATTTCCTCCTCATTTTCCTCCTCCCCATTTTCCTCCTCCCCATCTTGATTTTCATCTTCAACAAACTCATTATCACCAACATCTTCTTCCCATTCATCAGCTTCATCATTATCACCAACATCTTCTTCCCATTCACCAGCTTCATCATCACCAACATCTTCTTCCCATTCACCAGCTTCATCATTATCCCTTTCCTCTTAAACCGTTTCCACCTTGCTGCGGCTTGATACACAAAGACATACTCTATGTGTTTTGAGTATCTCGAGCAAGTTTCGAACTTGTCTATCACTTGTAACATGAATGGGAGGACTGCCTGGAGCCATCATCATTTCTGCTGGTAATGAGTAGCTAATCTCCACAGTCACTGTTCTCATGTCCAAGTTATAATCTTCTTGAGCCATTGCAACAAGTTCAGCATGTGTTGAATCTTCATTCAATAAAAACAATCTTGCTCCTTTGAGATCATCAACCACAAAATCCCAACGGCAATCTCTCAACAACCATTCTCCATACACTGCATGTAACTGAAAAATCATTTGCAAATATTCAAAATAAAACACATTAGTAAACATAGAGAAAATGAAGAAGTTCAATAAACATTACCGCAGACGACTTAGAATTAAGTCGTCCAGAAGACTTAAAGGTAAGTCGTCTAAAGAGGTCACTTTTGCCATTGAAAATGAAAAGGGACGACTTAATACTAAGTCGTCCGGCTTTGTTTGTTAAAAAAAAAAACTTCAGACGACTTATATAAAAGTCGTCTACGAGAAACGGGTTAGTTTTGCATTTGACCGAATCGTGTCAGATCTTTGACTTTTTCTGGACGACTTATAATTTAGTCGTCTCTGGGAAAGTTAAAATTTCAATATTTTATTCAAACAAGACGATTTAAACGTAAGTCGTCCTAGGTTAGTTTTGTAATTGAAAAATAAAACTTGAAATTTAACTTTCTCCAGACGACTTAAATGAAAATCGTCCCACCAGAAGACTTAATTTAAAGTCGTCCGGGGTAAGCAAAGTCGTCCAGACTAAGTCGTCCATCTTTAGACGACTTAAATGAAAGTCGTCCAGATAGACGACTTAACTTAAGGTCGTCCGGTTTAAGCAAGGTTTGACCAGAAAATTTCGAAATATTCTGGACGACTTTGCTTTCCCCGGACGACTTTAAATTAAGTCTTCTGGTGGGACGACTTTGATTTAAGTCGTTTGGAGAAAGTTAAATTTCAAGTTATATTTTTCAATTACAAAACTAACCTAGGACGACTTACGTTTAAGTCGTCTAGTTTAATAAAATATTGAAATTTTAACTTTCCCAGAGACGACTGAATTATAAGTCGTCCAGAAATAGTCAAAGATCTGATACGATTCGGTCAAATGCAAAACTAACCCGTTTCTCGTAGACGACTTATATATAAGTCGTCTAGGGTTTTTTTTTTTAACAAACAAAGCTGGACGACTTTGTTTAAGTCGTTCGTTTGACCAGAAGACTTATCAGTAAGTCTTCTACATACAAATGACTTACTAGTAAGTCTTCTACGCGAACAGATCTTGAAAAAAATTCAAATTCGTACCTTAAACTATGTGAGATGACTTCGTTTGCACACAAGGTCTTCTCCAACCACCCAGAACCTCAAACGAAAGCAACTGTAAGTCAAAACGAAAGAAATATGGCTCTCTCAACCATAAAATATTTTGAATCAAAAGCTTGAGTTTTTTGGATGAATATGGAGAGAAAGTGAAAGAAATGTTGTTTTTAGTTCATAACAATTGAAACAGAGAGAGTGTAAAGATATTTACGTGCATTAAAATGCATTAAAAGCTCCATACAGTTAGTACAAGGTTGTTGGAACTATTCATGGTAGTGGCACTATTGTAAATACTTGAAGAAGATGAGGTTGAGACAGTAAAGAAGCCATTTTCGATAAAAAAAAAGTAATGGCATTTTTGTAGATAAAATGCAAGTGTGGGGTGAAAATCTCAAAAAAAAAGAGTCAAAAGAAAATGTTAGTTTTCTGTTGAGTTCAAAAATTATAAAGCCTATACATTTATTTTAATTGTAGTATTCCTTTTTTAAAGAACCTTATTTTCATGTTCGAATAAAATATATGGATTTAAGATGATTAAAAAATCAGTAAACATTGAATTAAGATGAAGAATTTTCTTAGTAACAAAATAATTACAAGATGAGCTTTTTGTTATATAAAGTTTGGTGCCCAAAGTTGTAATAAGCATAATCATGACACATGGTAATTATATATTTAAGATTATCATTTGTGTTAAATAATTTTTTTTTAACTTAAAAAACATTCTTATAAGTTTACTTTAATTGTGGTATTCCTTTTAACAGAATCTTATTCGCAAGGTTAAATAAAAAAGTATGGGTTTTAAAATAGTAACACATATAATTTTATTTTAATTGTAGTATTCCTTTTATGAAGAACCTTATTTTCAAGGTCAAATAAAATACATGATTTTAAAATAATTAAAAAGTCAGTAGAAACTGATTTAAGATAAAGATTATATTTTTCCTATAAATATTTTAAGTGTTTTTTCTTATAAATATAAAATTGGTAGATAGTTATTTTCCTTTTTGATACATGGTAATAAATATTATATAATGACATGTCTTACGAAATTCATAAATCTTATTATATAAAGCTTAGTTTTCAAAGTTACTAATTAACATGATCGTGACACATGTCAATTATATGTTTAAGATTGTGACACGTGTTAACTATTAATTTTTATATAAATAGTTAATTAATAGTATTTTTCCTTTTTTATATCCAAATAAAAGAAAATTGTAAAATTTAGACGAAAATAATTTTTCTTTTTTTTTTAAAAAAAGAAACAAATAGAATTATAATAGTTATTTAATATTTTTTCCTTTTTAAATTTTAAACAATATATTGTTAACGAAAATAAAAATTCTATACTTATAATTATCTAATAGTAAGCTTCCTAAACAAAAATAATAAATAAACAAAATAAAATTGTATAACCTATATGAAAACAATTTTCCTTTTTAAAAAATTCTAATTTGTTTTTTTTTAAATCATGACAATAGAATTATGCAACAAAATTGTAGTTTATTTCAAAATATTTGTGACAAGTGTCAAAAATATGATACAATTATCTTTCGTTTAGGATTTAAAAGAGATTGATGAAAGTAAAATTTCCATTACAAAATAAGATATTAGAAAAGTAAAATTACTATTATATTTTTTTTACATTATATTTGTAAGAAAAATATTTGATAATAATTTTCATTATAAAAAAAATTCTAAAGAAAAAATCATTGTAAGAAGCTATTTGAAATTGATGTTTACAGTTACATAGTCTTTCAAATTATATATTATTTAAACATTTGATAGTAATTTATTCTTTTTATAAAAGTATAAAAATAATTATAAGAATCTGTTTGAAAGTAATTATTTATATATATATTGGTTTCAACGATATTAAAGAAAGTGAATTATGAAAGATAAATATTGACTTTTAAGCAAAAATATTAAACATAAACGAATTATAAAACCCTAATAGTATAATAAAATTTTAATAAAATCATATAGAAAAAATAACTATAAAATAAATAATATTTCTTTTTAAAAATTCCAAACAAAAAAAAATTAAAATAATACTCTTATTATTTCTTATAAGTAACTAATTTTCCTTTTCTAATAGATATTTGTATGTTAAACATTTATGAAAAAAAAATAGCTACAAATAGTTCACATCTATATTTGGGTTTAAGCTACCTGAGTATTTTTTTAATTACTTGATACAACTTATTTTTTTCTCTTATCTTTATTACATCTTATGATATTTATCATTGTTCAGAGGATGTGACAAATTCACTTCTCAAATAATATATATGATATACATATATATATAATTAATAAAAAATTATAAAAATAAGTTAGTTGTATAAAAATATCAAAGAAAACCCAATTATAAAATAATTAATTTTCCTTTTCTAAAATTTTAAATAAAATAAAACTGTAAAATAATCTTATTTTTATATAATTAACTAACTTTATTTTTAATAGTTTTGTGTTAAAAAATTATAAACCAAAATGAAAAACATATTTCACCCGATATGATTGTGACATATATCAGTTAAAACAATTAAAATATGCCATTATGTGAAAATAACTTTTTTTTCCTAAAATCCTACATAACATAGATTCATAAAATATTTTTCTTTTTAATTAACCAAATAAGATTTTTTTAAAAAAAAAATCCTGATCAGAGAGAATTTTAAAATTTGACTTAATAGTAATTTTCACTTTGAAAAATTATTGATAAATATGATACTAAAAAAATAATTAACAAGAAAAATTGAAAAAAATATTACTGGTATTGAGAAAGCCTAACCTTGAGAATGTCAACTTTTAAAAATAGTTAATATTAATTGGACATAATTATTTGATAGTAATTTTATTTTTCTTAATCCTAGACAAAATAAAATTGTAAAAGATTATTTGATATTAATTTAATTTAAAAAATCCTAGAAATTGTAAAAGAATTTTTGATAATTTATTTCCTTTCAAAAAATCTTAATCAAAAGAGATTTGTATCATATTTTTAAGTCATAACCAAAATAGGATTGTAAACAATTATTTGATAATATTTAAGAGAGAGTTTGAAGATGAACATGATACTAAAAATTATACAGCTAATAAAAGAAATTTAAAATAGTATTGATATAAATTGTAAAAATAGTAATTTTAAAATTATTTATTATAAAATAGAAATAATTATTTGATAGCAATTTAAAAAAAAAAACTTCTAAAGAGAAGATAAATTGTAAAAGTTTATATAACAGTAATTTACCTTTTCTACATCCTAAACAAAAAAAGTAAAAGATTATTTAATAGTATTTGTATATTTAAATTGTAAGTAAAAGGAGATTTATAAAATAAAATGTTTTTTCTTTAGAACAAATCCTAACATAATAAAATTTTAACAACTTATTTAATAAAAACTAATTATTAAATTAAAACATCAAACAAAACCCGTTGCAATGCAACAGGCTTATGTCTAGTATGTAATAATTTATTATTTGGTAGTAGTTTTCCTTTTTTGAATCCTAAAATATTGTAAAATATATATGAAACTAATTTTCCTTTTTAATAGATACCCATTTACCTTTTTAAAATCCTGAACAAAAAGAATTATAAAAGAAAAACAGTAGTTTAAAAATATTTAAAACAAATTATAAGATCCTAATTTTTGATTGCTTACAAATATTACAAAATGCGATTTTTGTAGTTGCTAATATTAATTATTTAATAATTTATAATATATGAACGTTGTATTTTCCTAATTTTCTATTATTTTAATATCAATATATGTCTCTCTTTTTTCATTCCCTTAATAGAATTTCAGAAAATGTTTCACTACTATTCTTTGTATTATATTTTTTGGTACCATTTTATTGTTATCTTATTCTTCATGAATAATCATAATAAAATTAAGATGTTTTCAAGTTTGGGTTTATATGTGTTTGTTTATACGGAAATTAAATACATATTTGATATTTTTTCAGGTCACTAAAAATTTATTATTATTGACGCCCTAATTGATCGTGTTCGGTAAGAAAAACAATTTTATGCATTATTTTATCACATTGCTGCTTTACTATGTAGTCTTTTCTTATAGTTCATTTTAGTTAAGGTGTTATAGTGGAATGTAGCATCAAGACACAATGAACTTGGCAGATTAATTAAGCTGAATTAGTTTAATAAAAAGTCTTTATTGTTATTATAAAGTGAGAAACAAATAATTAGAAAAAACATGTTAATAAAAATATTAAATTAAGAGCATAAGAATGTGTATGATATTATCTTCGATTCGATTGGCTCGATTCAAGTTTCTAATTCACTGCATTTCACTCTAATTGGTATTTTCGGGATTGAGTTTGATTTAAAACTTTGCTCTATATTTTTTTATCTAGCCCTAAATATGAAGTTTCTAATAACTGCTTATACACTATAGTTACATGAACTTATATATCAACCAAAACTTACATGGAAACACAAAATTTTATTTCTTAAATACGTTTTACACAATATATATATATATATATATATATATATATATATATATATATATATATATATATATATATATATATATAAAAGTGCTACATTTGCAATAGAAAATTTTCTAATTTTTATATTTATCATGCATGTAACTGAAATATCAATCAAAATCCGTGATCACACGGATCCAAACCTAGTATGATATAAAATATGTACTATTAGATATCAAACTAAGTCTCACGTTAGAGAATTAAATAAAGAATATCTAATATATATTAAAAAAATCTAATTCTAATTAGTACGATTTTTTTTTTTTGAAAATAAACCCAAAAATAAATTCATACGGGCATGTCTCTTAGGTCTAAGGTGGACAATATCATAATAAACGGAAAATATAAAGTTACACATGAGACTTTAACAATCTTAACAATTAGTATCAAAGTGGTTGATGAGAAATTTGCAAAGAGACCAAAATAACTTTGAAGAGATAAACGGTACTCATAAACATATGATTGAAAGATACGTAGCAGAAGATCCTGGAAATCAATTGTAAAGATACTTGATGAATATAGTTCTTAGTTTGAAAGAGAATTAAATAAAAGATATCAAATATATAAATATATGTTCAACATTAATTAGTACGAAGTCTTCCCAGAAAATAAGAGGTGCAAAAGTCAATTTATTCGAGCTTCCCTCTTAGGCCACATGTACTATCAATTTTAACTCAATTCTCCGTATGACATTTATTAATATACTGTATACATATGACTTTTACAAGGCGTGGTTATACCAAATGTTTTTGCCCCGTAAATGAAAGGTGCGTCATGCACATGAAATGTGATCGTCTAATACTTTCTCAATCCACCAATTACTTAATTTGTTTACTAATCTATGTCCTTATTTTCGGATTAGAAATAATATCAGAACCTTATGAGTAATTAGTTAGGTAGTCATGTCTCAGTGAAAAAGCCATCACTCATGTTCGGGAGCGTCCCTGATACGTTGGAGACTCTAGATATTTAATAAGGGATTTCAAGTTTTTTTTTTACAAATTTAAGAGTCTTTTTCTATGCTATTTTTCTGAAAATTTTGGAAGACCTAGACCAATGCTTTACTTGGCTGTGTTCAAGACCACCTCTGCTCATGTTAAGCAACTCTCCTACCAACCAACTCATATTATGTTTACATTTTTATTTTATATAATTCCAAGATCAAGTACGTATAATTTGGCACGAGCACGGATCGATATCCGGGGTTTTAGAGGTATTTGTGATTGTTGACAAAAAAAGAGGTATTTGTGATTTGCTTCGTATGTCACAGATATCTATTTTTCGATTTGCTTTGCTTCGGAACAAATTATATATTCGGAAAAACGAATATCCGGAAAATAAATAGATATTTGCGGATATTTTGCGAATACTTACGGATATCTCATATGTTTTGATTAATACAAATAATCTTAAAAGTTTAATACAAATTTGTTTTGTAAAACATTTTTTTTGCATGATATATAACATAAAATTAAAAGAAATAGTGAATCTGCATATTTTATAATTTTTTTGAACTTAATTAACAATTACAATAACACAAAACTTAAGAAAAAATACAGTTGTCATAAAATTTTACTCTTCTTTTTATGTAATACTTTTATATAAGTAATAATATGAATAAAATTTGTCAAATCATATGTTAGAATAATAATTATATAATTTATACATTTAAAACTTTAAATATAATCAAGATATACATGTATTTATATATTACCGGATCGGTTCAAATATCTGCTTTCCAAAATTTTAGTATTTGTGATTTGTTTCGATTCTAATGGATATTAATTTTTAGTATTTGCTTTGTTTCAAAGGATATCGAATATCCAGAATTTTCGGATCGAATCGAAACGACTAACAAATCAAATCAAATGTAACAGACAAAATGCTCAACCCTATTGGGGTAAATTTATAAATTTGATCAGTCTCAGGGGCCGACCCACATACATAATGGGTGTGGCACATGCAACATGCTCATAATATTATTTTTTTGTGTAAATATGTGACACACTGAAAGTGTTAGCTCTTTCGGCGAATTCATAACTAATAGTGCCCTACCAATTCATGTTCGAGCCTTTCCATCTCTTCTTATTTTCTTTCAATTTTTTTTTCCTTTTGGTTATCCATCGTTTGTGGCTGTAGGTGGATAACCAAAAGGTCTTTCAATTTTATTTCAACTTAAAAAAACACTTAAAATTATTGTCAAAAATTATTTTCCCCTTTTGATCTTTTTTTTTGTCGACAAGATTACAGACTCATGTGAACTCTGTAAACCAAACTGGTTGCTCTGTATCCATATGGACAGTAAACGACGCATGTTGCCTCACACCACGTGCTAAGCTATCCGCCTTTCTGTTTTTCGTCCTTGGTATATGAATAATCTCCGAGCTGTGAAATTTTTTCTTGAGATTTCTGAAGTCTTCTAGGTAGGTTGCAAACGCCGGCCATTCTTCTGGTTCCGAAACCATCTTCACCAATAGAGAACAATCCGTTGCAAAAGTAAATTATACTGCCTTAAGTTCCGCATACATTCCATTGCCCATATGAGGGCCTCCACTTCCGTATGTAACGGTGATTGACTTGCCCTCGTATTTCTAACTCTCATCAACCCTTCAAATCCTTCCAGAATACTATACCATCCCTGACCCAAAAAAATATTCTCCGATTTCCAAGATCCATCCGTAAAACACCATCGTCCTGACCGAACCGGTAAGTCAGACTCAGGTGCCTCTAAAACCTGGTTCTTTTGTATTATAGTTTGCTGTGCATCCGACCAGAGTAAAGATTCAAACATAGCCAATTTAAGAGGATCCCTTGGGTCTGTATCCAAATTACTAAAAACCTTATTGTTTCTTCCTTTCCATATGTACCAAAGTATCCACGCAAAATGATGATCGTCCATTGCAGGTTTTATTCTCTAGAATAAATAATCCATATTCGTAAACAAGGATTGCCTGGAAAATAATCCGGATGGGAAGAGATTCCCGATAACGCCTAAACCTGTACTGTGGCGGACATTCGAAAAATACATGATTTATAGTTTCCTCAACTGCTCCACATCTATCACATCCAATATCTCCCTTTAAACCCCGGGCCTTTAAATTTTTCCTAACAACTATACATCCTGATAACATTTACCATAGAAAGTGCTTCATCTTTGGTGGCAACGTACTTTCCAACAAAATGCTTTAAGATCCGTAACTGTTGGACCAAACTCCATGGGCCCTTTTCCTCTATTCGGGTAAGCTCTTTCGATTTGAAATCCCGATTTAACCGTATATTTTCCATTCTTGGTAAAGTGCCAACCATTCCGATCTGCTAATTGCACCCTACTAAAAGGTATACTTTCCACAATCTTAACATCTGCAGGTTCCATTATTTCCTGTAAAGCCAGTGAATTCCATGTCCGCGATGAATTATCAATAAGAGAATCGACCGTGAGATCTGGTAAGAGAACATTTTGTTTTTTATTTGCTGGTCTCGGGCGGTTGGTTGGGAGCCAAAGATCATTCCATACTGATATGGAGGATCCCGATCCCACCCTTTTAGTCTTTTATATTTGTTTTTGTGTTACCTAAACTATTCTTTCCTCTTATAATTATGTTTCTTTTATTTTATTTTGTATTAGTTTCTCACAAATATATAATTTATTTAAAATTTACTGAAAAATATTTTTATTCAGTTTTCTTTTAAATATTAGACTAGATTAGGGCACTTTTAATCGTTTTGTCAAGAGATATTTTTCCCATTTACCCTTTTTTGTGTAACCTAAACTATTTTCCCCTCTTTACTTTGTTTTTATTCTTTCAAATTCCTAAACACTTTTAATAAACACTTTTAATGACTTTGTCACAAAATATTTTTTTTTCCTTTTACTTTGTTTTGTGCCACCTAAAGTATTCTTTCTTTCTATAACTATCTTTATTTTCTTTTATTTAGTAATGGTTTCTTCAGAAATTTATATTTATTTAAAATTTACTCAAAAATTATTTAATTAAGTTTGGTTTTAGCAGTTAGACTAAAATAAATAAAAAAACTATTTTTGATACATAATTATTATGTGGAATATATTATTTGTTAATATTTATTAAATTGGATATTTAACCTTATAAATCACTGATTTTATTTGTTTCATTAGAATAATATATAAATCTTTTAAATTAATATAACTTTATAAAAAATAATATATTTTTTTAATAATCTATTGTTTAGTTTGGATTTTTTAATATTTATATATTGTGCCCCACGTTTTATTGTTTTCTGTATCTGCCCCTGGTCAGTCTTCAATTCATCGAACACATCGTTATTCGATGGCTTGGTAACACTAATCACCTACATTTTTGTTCAATCATATAAAACTATTATACTTAACTAATTATGATGCGAGTCAGCATATCTGATTCTACAATATGTAACATATATATATATATATATATATATATATATATATATATATATATATATATATATATATATATATATATATATATATAGATATTCTGAGTTGGTCACCTGTCATATTTTTTTTGAACTACGGTCAACTGTCATCTAAATTATGATTTATCTGGCATATTTTTCGAGGTGCAGCGTAGCTTGTCACTGTTAACTCAGAAAATATGAAAACATGAGCATGTCTCCAAAGCTCAAGAGTGGAAGAAGTTGGTTTGGTCCCCTCACATGTCTCCAAAGCTCAAGCTTTTTCTTTAGAAGATCATCAATGGAGCAAAAAATAGGTATGTTATCTAATATGTTGTGGCCAAGATGTGGAGATAGTGAAACTACGATGCACCTCTTTTTTCATTGTCGCTTTGCGCAAGACATGTGGCAGCAAGCTCCCTGGGAATCAACCATCGACTCTTCCCTCTGCGCCACTTTCATTGAGGAGCTCACTCTCTCGAACCGCCTCATGCCCCTCCCACCTACAGGAATCACTATCAATATCTTTCCATGGATCGTCTGGTTCTTATGGATCAGTCGTAACCAACTAACCTTTGAACACAGGTCTTCAACGCCCACTGAAACAATGTCTAAAGCTCTTCGTGCGGCACATGAATGGGAACATGCACAGCCTCCATCTGCTTCGAATACTCCCCACCCTCGGACTCTCTCGCCGGACATCAACCTCCCAATCAATAAGATCACATGCAACAGTGATGGAGCATGGATTTCCGATTCACAAGAAGCAGGTACGGGCTGGATCTTCACGGATTCCACCAACGAAATTGGCCAAGGAGGAAAGCCCGATCATAACGTACCCTCAGCTCTTATGGCGGAATCCCTAGCGGTTAGAGATGCCCTCCTCCACGCTTCCACAATCGGTTTCACCTCAATCTGGCTTTGAACAGATGTTCAAGCGCTCATCACAGCGATTCAATCGAACCAAGGACTGACAGAGCTCTACGGCGACCTGTCGGACATTGCTTCGATCTCTGCTTCTTTTGTTTTCTGCATTTTTTCTCATGTTCCTAGACTTACCAATCGGCCTGCTGATTCCATCGCGAAAGCCCAAATTGTATCTGCAAACATTGTGTCAGCCCGTTAAGACTTTTCAATATATTCCTTGTTCAAAAAAAAGAGCATGCACATAATCAGCTATATCTATAATTGAACATGTGAGTTTCTTAATTAGATTACCATAAAATGATAAATAGTGAATGCGCATATCAAAATATAAATAATGAGTGCATACACTGTTTGCTTATTGTTACAACTACATTCAAATAGGGGTTTAAAATAGATTTGTATCAAAAGTTCTTTTTATTGTTACACATTCAGATAGTTAAATGTATAGTTGGTTTCTGATGTGAAGGCAGTGGCGGAGGCATCAAATCATTTCAGAGGGGTCAATGTGGTATAACATATGTATTTTATAGGGGTTTCTAACCTAAATTCATCAATTTTTTTCTTTGAAAATGTAACTAAATTATTATTTTTCTTACAAAAATCACATGGGTCATGTGACCCCATGGTATAGCGCACTAGCTCCGCCACTGTATGAAGGTACATATAACTTGTTCAACTAGACCATAGTTAAAAACAAAAGTCAATAAAATATGGTTTTTGATACACGCGATTTTGTTTGGCAATCAATTTCTTGGTTAGCTTCGACTGAAGTGTGAACATAGTGTCTCACCGAACTTAAACATTACAAAAGAAAAGGTTCACGTGAACCTCTATAAATTAATAGTGTTGGGATTTTAAAATTTTATTAATTTATAAAGATATTAATTTACAAAAATTTTCTTTTTATATTTTTACTATTTTTGAATATTTTTATTTATAAAATAAGAAAATATTTAATTTTACTTTATATACATTATTTAAATTTTAGAAATTTTATTTTCTTATTGTTTTATTATCTTAACTGGTGTATATTTTTATATTTCACAGAATTATTATGTGTTTTTTCGATATAATTCTACTAAATATTATTAAAATATATTAAAATATTAAGAAAAATATAGATATTTTCATTGTGAATGTAAAACTAACAATATAAATGTTAAGTTTGTACCTATATAAAAGATATATGTAGATAGATTATTAATTTATGATTTTAACGAAATTATATATTTAGATAGAAGTTTTAAATATATATATTATTTTATTATTTAATCGATTTGTGTTATATTTTACACTGCTTCAAATTGGGACCGACGAAATTTATTAATTTCTAAAAATTATTAATTTATTGAATATTAATTTATAGAAGTTCTACTGTTTTTTTTTGTCAACAAGATTACAGGCTCATGTGGACTCTGTAAACCAAACTGGGTGCTCTGTATCCATATGGACAGTGAACGACGTCTGTTGCCTTACACCTCGTGCTAAGCTATCCGCCTTGTTGTTCTGCGTCCGTGATATATGGATAATCTCCGAGCTATGAAAACTTCTCTTGAGACTCCTGATGTCTTCTAAGTAGGTTGCAAATGCCGGCCATTCTTCTGGTTCCGAAACCATCTTCACCAATTGAGAACAATCCGTAGCAAAGGTAACATTATACTGTCTTAAATTCCGCATGCATTCCATTGCCAAAATGAGCGCTTCCACCTCCGTATGTAAAGATGATTGACTCGCCCTTGTGTTTCTAGCTCCCAATAGACCATCAAAACCTTCCAAAGTGCTAAACCATCCCTGACCCGAAAATGTATCCTCTGATTTCCAAGACCCATCCGTAAAACACCATCGTCCTGGTCTTATCGGTAAGACAGGCGGAGACGCTACTCTAACCTGCTCCTTCTGTAATATAGCTTGTTGAGCGTCGGACCAAAGTAACGATTCCGTCGTGGCCCATCTAAGAGTCTCTTTTGGATCTATATCCAAATTACTAAAAACCTTATTATTCCTTCCTTTCCATATATATCAAAGTATCCACGCAAAATGATGATGATCCATAGTTGGTTTGATTCTTTAGAACAGGTAATCCATATACGTAAACAGGGATTGTCCTGGAAAAAGATCCGGATGTGTGGGAGTACTCGATAGAGCCCATACTTGGAATGCTGACAGGCATTCAAAAAATACGTGATTAATAGATTCCTCAGGTGCTGCACATCTATCACAACCAATATCACCCTTAAGACCTCGGGCTTTGAGAGTTTTCCTAACAGCTATACAGCCTGATAACAATTGCCACAGAAAGTGCTTCATCTTTGGGGGACAACGCACTTTCCAACAATATGCTTTCAGATCTGTAACTGTAGGTCCAAGCTCGATCATCCCGTTCCCTCGGTCAGGATATACTCTTTCAAGTTGATATCCTGATTTAACCGTATATTTTCCATTCTTTGTAAAGTGCCATCCTTCCCGATCTACCGTTTGTACCCTACTCAGGGGGATACTTGCCACAATCTTAACATCTTCCGGTTCCACAATCTTAGAAGTTCTACTGTATTGGGGAAAGTTAAGATATAGTACAATATTTTTTTTTGCTCACTGGGACATTTTAACCTTTTTTTCCATTTTTTCAACTTAGTTTACTAAAATTTCTCTTTCAGTGGAACTTAATTGATTTAGTTTTTTTTTGATTTAATTAATTGATTCAGTTTTACATAATATTTCGTAAGTTGTTCATCAAACAAATGAAACCTATAATAATTCTTGCTTAATTATCGATGTACTCTAATGCTGTAGCTAGACATTAAATTTTTGTTACCATTCAATCCATTAATTTAAACTGAATTTTTTCATCCAAGATATATCCTTTTTTTCTAAACTCGAATTACTTTAATCAAATAATCTTAATGTTAGTACAAAAGGGAGACACATGTCTGTTTTGCAACAAGGTCTGTCCTAGCATTATCTGATCTAGGGATAAATTGAATCTGGATAGAATTAAATATAGGGGAGATGAGATAAATGTCGCTGATATATATTTTATTTTAGATATAATGACATGAAATAGTAATGACAGATATTTGGGTACTCTTAAAACTATGTATATTGTTAATGCAAGTATGAGTATTGACTAAAATAAATATAAACCATAACCTCACTATTAATTTAATTTGGAACCTTAAACTGAACTCTCTATGAGAGATGGAAACCAACTGTAAGTTAAGTAAGCGATTGATTCAAGTATGTTTTTATTGATTTTAAGAGTTAGCCAACTCAAGGCGATGATTTAGTGTTGAATGGTTCAATTTGGAATTGGGGAACACTTAGTGGTTTCAAATATGATCGGATCTGTATATTTTTTCAATGACTAGTAACGTCCAACTCTAAACAGTAACATGCTTGTAAATTTTCTGTTTTGTAAATGCATTGTAATCTGATGGTTAAGGTTTAAAGGATTTTATACTTAGATCTAAAATTTAATATTCAAACTACGCAATATCTTGCATATCATAGAAAATCCAGATTTCAAATCTCAAAAAGAACGATTCATTATACAATTATGGAGACAGCAGAAAAAAAGTTTACAAAAGATCTTCAATATAGCGCAAATAAATTTGTTTAGGAATGAATCTTCACAGAACAGCTATGATGTAGTTAAACGTAAATCTTCGTAAGGTAAATAGTATTATCAATTGTGTCTACATAATTTTTTCATAATCCTAATATCATAATAATCAACTTTAATTTTTTTTTCTGTTTTTGAGATTTGATATATGCCACCTCAGCCTCATACAAAAGACAAACTGGATGTGTGAGTACAATTTTAGATTTTTTGGTCAGTATACTTTTATTTATTTGAGTCTATAGAAATTTACGCGGTGAAAGTCTACTACATAAACCATTTTCTAATTTAAAAAAAATCAAAGTTAATAGTTGTTTGGTTAAATGGCAGCAGGTAAGGCTTTATATATAGAAAATTAATATACAAAATTATAAAACTTATTAAAGATTAGTTGTAGGATCAATTGGACTTTCTTATATATTAAGACCTGTGAAAAGCTTTATCTTATGAGCTTATTTTTGTTTTTACTAGGTTTTGTTTTGCTTTGTGGTATAAATGAATATGAGGTTGTAGAAATATATTTACTCATTCACAGTTTCTTAAAACCCTAGCCAGTCAAATTCTAATTTATACTTCTATTTTTGTCGAAATTAATGATATTCAAATTCATCTAGTACATTTCGTAACATGAGACGGCAGCCTAAAAGTAATAAATAGTACTCCCTCCGTTCCTTAAAGATGATTGTTCTAGGAAAAAAAATTGTTTCAAAAAGATAGTAGTTTTACTTTTTCAATATATGCTTTTATGAAAAATTGTAAGTTTCAAAAATATTAATGGTGTTTATTGAATTTCTATTGGTTAAAAGTTATTGAAAATTGTTATTTGCAAAAAGCAATGCATTTACAATCAAAATTAATGAATTTTCTTAATATATGTGAAAATTCTAGAACTACTATCTTTTAAAAACAGAGGGAGTACTTGCGTCTCGCTTGGTAGATTATTGTTTTTTTTTTTGACATCGCTTGGTTGATTAATTTACTTAAAAGTATAGAGCATAAGTAAAGGTTTTTTTAATGAATTATCCGCTTACCAAATCTATTTTTTTCTCTCTTTTTTCTTTAGAATCGTTTTCAAAAGTTGGTTTAGCCATCGACAGAAAAACTGTTATGACCCTTTCTGATTTGACTTAGAAAAGACTTAATGACCCATACTGTGTTAGTCAAAGTTCAAAGTTTACTACTCCCTCCGTTCCTTGATTGTTCTAGGAAAAAAAATTGTTTCAAAAAGATAGTAGTTTTACTTTTTCAAAGTATGCTTTTATGAAAAATTGTAAGTTTCAAAAATATTAATGGTATTTATTAAATTTCTATTGGTTAAAAGTTATTGAAAATTGTTATTTGCAAAAAGCAATGCATTTACAATCAAAATTAATGAATTTTCTTAATATATGTGAAAATTCTAGAACTACTATCTTTTAAAAACAGAGGGAGTATAAGCTAATATTAAGTTATTAACTAGTGTAAGTTGCGCAAGCTGGTAATTTTTCTAGAACGATAATAATCACAAGGATATATCAGAGGCATTTTAAGATGTTTTAGATTGACTAGGAATTGTGAGACTCAGTATTGAAGTTTCAAACATATTTATAATTCAATGTGAGATAGTATTTACAACATAATTACTATTTATTTTGACATATAAATGGAAAGTATATAATTAGAAAAGAAGGATTCATGAGATATTCAACCACAAATATAGATAGTAATTAATTTAAATAAATCTGATTTGACAATTGTCATACCAATTTCTTGTATAAATACACACAGGACCAACTTGATTTGGTAAAAAGAATCTCAAACGTGTGTGTGAGAGAGTATAGAGGGAATGGGCAAAGGAAGAGCGCCATGTTGTGACAAAACCAAGGTGAAGAGAGGACCATGGAGCTACGAGGAAGACCTGAAACTCATCTCTTTCATCCAGAAGTATGGTCATGAGAACTGGAGATCTCTCCCTAACAAAGCTGGTAATTTTTCTGATCTTGTTCTAAAAAAAAGTTTCTGATCTTAGAGCATAGATCTTCCTTTAGCTTTACGGCATCTTCTGGTTCTGATTCTTATCCATTTTTGCATGCAATGAAGGATTGTTGAGGTGTGGCAAGAGTTGTCGTCTTCGATGGATTAATTACCTCAGACCCGATGTGAAACGTGGCAATTTCAGCGTAGAGGAAGAAGAAACCATCATTAAACTTCACCAGAGCATAGGAAACAAGTATGTTTTATTCTGTTAATATCTGGTCTTGGCTCAACGTTTTTGACAATAGTTTTTTTTCCATTTTGGTTTCAGGTGGTCGAAGATTGCTTCCAAACTTCCAGGACGAACAGACAACGAGATAAAGAATGTGTGGCACACACATCTCAAGAAAAGATTGAGCTCGCACACTAGCCTTAATGCCGATGATGAAGCGGGAACAAAATGTTCTTTGAATAGAGAAGAGACCTTTCAAGAGACATCCCCGAATGCTTCTATGTCTTTTGGTGGCTCCAAGATTTCTAGCAAAGAAGACGGTGTACAGATAGGTCAATCGTTTGAGTATTTAGAAGGTCATAGCGAAGTTATGAGGACGTTACAAGAGGTAGACAAACCAGAGATGCTGGAGATACCTTTTGGTGTAGATCCTGACATATGGAGTTTCCTTAATGGTTACGACTCATTCCAACAACCTGAGAACAGTTTGGCTCCAAGGGATCATCAAGACTCTCAAGAAGATGAATTTGATAAATGGTTCAAACACCTGGAAACCGAACTTGGGTTAGAAGAATACGACAGCCAACAACAAAACGATGCTAACAAAGAATTAAAATGACTGATTATCCTCGGTGAAGTCAGTGTACAATAGAGATATATTCTTAGCCTTTTTAGTAAAATAACAAGATCAGGTGGGGGAAGTAGTTGCAATGGAGAAGAAACTATTACATAGCATTAAAATTTTCAGGCAAAAAGATTTTCTTTGCAAAAGATTGCTCTGTGTTGAAACTATGTTACCCTATCAGCTAGCAACCATTCATAAATATAGTGAGAAAGATTAATTGTTGTTGTCTGGAAATTGATTCAGCAGCTAAGATTTCAAATGCGAACAAATATAATATGCTTGAGTTCTTTTATGAAGTTTTACTCTCATTTGTGTAACAATCATATCCCGCCAGGCAAACAAAACGTTGTGGGAGTTCTCTTGTGTAACAATCATATCCATGCCCCTTACGACAATTAGAAGCTTGATGGATTCTGATAATCAATAAGAAGTAGCTGCCGGAAAATCCACCTCTGCGTACGCCTCCGCTGATTTGTCTTGAAGATTCCCCCTCACTATCCTACAACCTGGGAGATGATAAGAGACATATGCTTTCCTTATGACAGCAAAAAAACTCAGTGGCTTTTAATGATCAAGAAGAAGACTCTTCGAGAAACATTTTTTTTTTTTGCATTTGTATTGATCAAAGATGAATCTTTTACTAGTTGGCTGTTAATCATTTATTCTGTTAATGAAGATTAAATACAATGGTCTGTTGATCAAAGATGAATCTTTCACTTGTTGGCTGTTAATCATTTACATCTGTTAATCAAGATTATATACGTTAAATAGTCTGCTGAATCAACTTTAAATGTGTATCCTAGCTCCCTTCATTCACAAAACAGCCACATTTGAATTTTGGAGTTTTGTTGGCCATTAAGAAGTTGGGTCACAAGCTTATGTGTTTAACCAGGCAGCAGTTGAGTAGTCCACTCTGAGAATTCCCAGTACCGTTTACAAACTTCATGCTCACAGTATCAGCAACAACACAAACAAAAGGCTGCATCAACAGTTACCAAACAGACTGCAGTTTTCATATAGAAGATTTGCTTTTCTATCTTCCTGGTGCAACTATTATGACAGAAGTAACAATATGAAAGCACACTGATCCAATTCCTTGCAACATATGACAGCAGAAACTAGGAAGATAGAACAATCAGAGAACAGAAACAAGAAACTTTGAAGGGAGAGTGTCTTTCACTACAAGGTATCGCTTCCAATATGGGTAGTGTAGATTTCTGAGTCGCCCTTTTTGTCCCACCATTATATGCTCTGACCACAACCTCTTCACTTCTCTGGCTGCGCATGGAATATTTAACTAGTTCAAAGAAAGGTATAGCTTTTTGTCATTGAAACTGTAAAGATAGAATGTATCATCTGTTAAGTTTTCCTCCAACAGACAAGACTAGTTGTGTTAACTTAAAGATGCAGAACAGATTTATGCAGAGATGAATGAAAACAAAGAGCTTTGGGTATGAGAGTTTGAGAAAGAAGAGAAGGAGAAGACACAAGCATTTAACGAGTTCAGGCCCATTAACAAGGGTAGTTACATCTCGCCGAGACTATGCTCGGAATCCACTAGAACAAAGGGATTACAAGAGGTTACAAGTGATTCTCCTAAGAATGTCTAAGGAAACCACTCTGTAAAACCCCTGAGAAACTACCCAAGGCTTATGCCTTTACATCTTGTTTCTCTCACCCTTACAGTGCTTCTTGTGTGCTCTCACACTTCTCACTTCTGCTCTACTTCTCTCTCTGGACCAATGCTTCTATTTATGGATGAAGCAACCTGGTTCTTGTGCAGCTACAAAACGCCAAAAGACCTTCTCCTTTACAGCTGTGATAAGGCAAAACACATACAGACAAGCTGTCCTGTTTTGTGCTCAGTACTATACACAATAGTAAAGCTTCTCTTTGTGGTCCAACAACTGCTAACTCAACCCCAAATAAACCTTACTTTTAACCCAAGTTCTTCTTTGGTTAGCATTTGAATATTGCTAAGACTTGCTTCTTATCTTCACATCATCATCATACTTTTTTCTGGTAGTCTGTCCCAAAATATACATTAGCCATGTTCTTTTGATAAACGCCGCGTCTCCTGTCAGCGGCTCCAAATCTCACAGTGACTGATTCGAGCAAAACGACGCAGACAATGATGATGACATAAAAAGTGTCGCCATAACAGTAAAAAAACAGTCAGCGGCATGAGTCGTAATTGATTATCATCCCAAAATTAACGCTGCGTATCTTATAATTAACATCGGCTCAGTGGGTTTTCAGCAATCTTGCTTTTAAAGTAACGGAAAGCTAGAAAGAGACGCAGACGCTAACGCAGCTTTTATCAAAAGAACATGACTATTTTTATTAAAGGGCTTGTGAAGAAGATCAGGGTTTTCATCCACATTAATATTCCTGATAGCTAGCCTTGTCCTCTGCAATAAAGTTTGGCCCAACACAAGATATTTTTTTCAACTAGAAATGATAACGTACCGAGTCAACTACTCTGCTGTCTTTGCAAATACTAAAAAACATCCCTAAGCCAGTTTCCTTGGTCTTTTTGTTGTACCGCATAATGAGAGGCTTGTGGTCACTTTCAAGCTCCGCAATGGCGCATACCATTTCCTGCAGAGGAAGAGTGAAATGCAAAACTCTGAGATCAGAAAGGGAACAATCGATTTCAAGAGCAGCTAAAAAACAAGCTCAAAAAGTATCAGTTTTAAAAGGAACTGCCCACTTTGAAAACATGCATGTTGTGTGACATGATTAAAGACCAAGAGTGGAATATGAAGCATATCGGATCCAGTATTGAGTCAATGTGTCTTCGGACAGTAATATCAGAAACAGCCTGCAGTAACAAAGAACAAAACACTTAAAATCCTCACTAATTATGCGATATAATTAAATGAAACCTTATAAAGTTTCATCCAAACATACTACGATGTTTTCTTAAAAAAATTACATTCATCTCAGTCTGTGTGAGATAAGGCTGTCCATCAGGAACCCTTGAGAGGTGAACCTTCTGCCCTTTAGCCTCACCAACATTTAGCCATTTCAGCGATCTCACCGCAGGATCCATCCACCTTGAATCTAAATCATCTGGGGCAACACAGTCATTCCAGTACATGAAACAGTTAACCATTAATTCTTGCATTTATATACGACCTGTCCGTGTTGGGTTGTACCGGGAAGGGATAAGATTTTTTTACGGATGATGTGTGATCTTGGTACAAGGCCAAGTGGCTTAGTGATTGCTCAGTTTTAGTACCCGGTTGTGGTCGGTCTGGTTCTCTATGTTCAGCCAAGGTGTTCAAGTTAACGGCTTTGTGGTTGGTTTGCTGTATGATTTTACATGAGTACTGCTATTTTGCATCTCTATGGAGTTTATGGTTTGGTTTCGTGTTCACGTAAAGCAAACTACAAAGAATATTAAAAAAAAAAACAAAAAATAAGTCTTTATTTAGTAAAGCAAAAGTGACCGCAAATTTTCCAAAAGCCAATATTGAGAACCTAAAACCCCTTTTACTTTCAGTAATTCCCAGCTGAGCGATCTGAACGTTGATAAGCTGCATTGATATTTTATACGTTTCGTATTTTTGTAATAAACGAATAACGATCAGGTCACGTCAAGTCACAAACTGGCCTCTTCCTGATTCTGCGGTTTCAAATAAGTTATCTTCATCTTCACAGGTCAGTCACAAAAGCACATATAAACCACGATTCTTAGTATATTCAAATTTATGAGGCCGTATTCTTACGGCTGAATTTGATTTGATTGACTTGTATAAGGGTCAAGGTGCAGTGGAAAGACTAAGGACGGGATCAATGGTATATTCTTCTAATCCATTGTTGAATTTCATTTTGAACATCAGATAGCACACATGTCTTCTATTCCTTCTGACATATTTCTAGTCCCCTACTTTTTTGTTTCATTTTCTTACCGATGCTTGCGGGACAGGTTTTGGTCGGATTGGAAGGTTGGTCCTTCTCCTTCGCATCGCAACTTCCAGAGATGATATTGTGGCGGCTGTAACACTCAACGACCCATTCATAGATGCCACCACACACATGGTAAGGATGGTTACTGTCTTATCTAGCAGTAGATGAAACTTGCAGTTTCTCGATTAGTTTGTCTTTTACTGAGTTGAGTGTCTGCTTATTGTCTTTAAAAGATAATGGCGGTGAAGAAGAACATTGAAGATTCACAGAGCAAAGACAACTAACTATCCATGTGGACAGCAACTGCCGATTCACAATGGAAAAGTTTTGAAAGATGAAACAACTTTTCTTCTTTGTCATGCTTAGCAAGCTACTTTATTTTATTTCTTTATCAAGTTAGATCTTTTTGCAAGGTACACGGATAATGTTTAGTATGAGCAAATGTATTTGGTTGAAGCATGAATAAATTAATAGGTTACAACGAAACGCTACAAGATATAACCCATGTCAAGTATTGTTTTATTTGCTGAAGAACAGGAGTGCTTTGTTTTCTTTTCCTCTGTTACTGAAAATTACATAAGAGTATTCTTACCTTTATCATATGGTCATATACACATTCAAGCTAGAATCGTATTCATTATTTTGTTTTTCTTGCTCTTGTCTCAACAACAGGCTGTTGGCAAGGTTCTTCACCGCAGGATCCATCCAGCTCTAACCATTCAGCTCTCACCGCAGGATCCATCCACATTGCTTCTAAATCCTCCGGGTCAACACAATCATTCCAGTACAGGAAACTGTTGGCCATTGTTTCATTGCTATACGACCTTTCCATTGGCACAAACCGGTTCAATAAAATTCTGATTTTTAATACGATTTTCCGGTTATTTTATTTTGCTTTACACCATTTTGGGAACACATAGATAGCCGTCTGTTTATAGGTCACTGAAAATCCTGTCTCTTGAGGGCGGCGAATCTGGATATTGCAATATTAAAAAAAATGGAAGAAACCAGACTAAGTGGATGTTTCTCGCACTTGTTTCAAACTAAAACGGTTTCTCCCATTTCACTGGAGAAGCCACGGGGAAAGTTGTGCACGCGCTTTGTGTCAAGGAATTGGTTCGTCTTTATGATCGACACACAAACACTCTGATAAACATTTACACACAGTTTGGCCGAATCAACCACGCACGCTACCTGTTCGATAAAATGCATGTGAAAAAAACGAAGCTTTTCAGGTTACCATGATGTCGGGACTTGTCCGTGCTGGGTTGTACCGGGAAGGGATAAGATTTTTTGATGTGTGATTTTTGGTATAACTCCAAGTAGATTCCTCAGTTTTAGTAACAGGTTGTGGTCGATCCGGTTCTATGCTCAGACAAGGTGGCTAAGTCTGGTATCCTGTCTGATTTTACATGAGTACTAATAGTTTGCATCGCTACGGATTTTATGGTTTGGTTCAAGGAAAGTCGTTGAGGAGATGCCGGAGCGAAACGTGGTGATGAGTGGATAAGGATGAGTTAAAAGAAATAATTGATATCTATAAAATAATGACAGGAGAAAGAGTTGAGTGTGTAATGAAAATTTCATTTCTTTGGTAATTAGAGGTGCTAAACCTTGTATCAAAGTTGAGAAACTTTAGACCAGTTTAGTTTCTCTGGAGGACTTTCTACTGCTGCGAAGCTAGCTCTGCTATTGGCAGGTCAACAACTTCATGGTTTAGCCCGGGTTCGAACAAGATTCTTTCATTCGACAAAGTGGTGAAATTGCTTCCTCCATCAGTCAATCGATCACTGAGGGCATCATCTTCAAGTAATTTAACAGCAAAGGTTAAAATCCTTTGTATCTTTGGTGGAAAAATACTCCCACATCCAGGTGATTCAAAGCTTAGATACGTTGGAGGTGAACCACCCATTATTTCCATAAGAAAGGGCATATCTTAGCAGGAGGTGAGGCAAAAATTTCTTGGAATCTACTACCGGACTCATTTTGTGTATGTATCATGTGATGAAGATCTCCAGAACATGATAAGGGAGTATTATGAGATGGCAAAAGGTGGGGGTTTGCAAAAGATTAGAATGGTTCTCTTCTCTGTCAATGATTACTAGGATGGTTCTCTTTCGGGTGTTAATATGTTGACTCTGAATAGGTTGTAGCTAGATGATATGGACATTGGATCAAGAAGCAACTTAAACCATAATACGGACACAATGTCAAATTTTACATTCACTCTTATTCCAATGTGTAAGAAAACATCTCTTAAACCAATTTTTGATTTTGCAACAGGTTCCAGTAACTAGTTTAAAGGTTCCGTTTAGAGATGGTTTGTTGAAGTATGGCGTAAAGACGTCCTGACCTGAAACTCGCATAGGTATGTTTATAATCATAAGCAACTCTCTTAGAAAACTTCAAACCTTCCAATCCAGTCCCTAGCTATAGATAATATTGTGTGCTTTCTTCTTCGGGATGGTTTAGAGCGTAAAGGCTACAAGGAAGCTGGTTTCTTGAACGCTGTTACTCAAGTGGTCAGAACACGAGTTACACATGTGGAGAATCTCTTGAAAATGGACAATGGAGAGTGGGGACAAAGCGTAGATCGTGTGTTCCAAGAACTGCTATACTAAGGACTGGACTTCAAGGTGTGAGTTTATGCTATCTGGAAAACTTGAATCTTAGGAATAAGTGTTTTTTTTTTTAATTTGTTTTAAACGGATTTGAAACTGATTTTGTTTTTAAAGGATTCGACGCATTTTTAAAATATGAATGTGTACTCTTAAGTCAAAAATGCTGGATTTATAAACTCTTCTACCATGCACTTTTAACTTGCATTTGAATGTGAGTTGTTGTTTCATCAACGTTTCTGAATAGTTCTGTTTTGATATTTATATTTAACAGACTTCTCAACTTCTTGTTTTGACCAAAACTTCCTAACTTTTTTGATTGTGAAACAATCATTTGGAGTAATGAAATTTAAGCAACTGGTAATTTGAACAGATAAAATAATAACTTCATTAAGACTATATGTGCAACTGCTTATATTTTAACATACAGTAAGAAGTGTAATTTATATAAATTACCATTAATCACTGATATAGATTGATAAAGGTGGCATATCACCTAAAGCAAATAAAGATAACCACTAAAGTCTCTATCTTTGCATATAAAATTTTCTGGGAGCCATTAAGAACATTACTAACAAAAAAAATTATCCGGTTTAAACAAAACATGCACATTGTGATAGAGGTAGCTGCTAAAAAACATAAGTTTAAAACAAAACAGCCCTTGATTAGATAGAGCAACACCAAACAAGCAAAAAGTACAACACTTCATCACCCTACCTCAATTCTCCAACAATACAAATCTTCCAAAACCAAATACCACAGCAAAAAACACGACATCACTTCCACATATTTAGATAAGGGCAACAACTACGTCTATAACCCCACGCTTGCGAGGTCGCGGGGCTACGCCCCTAGTACATATATTTGAGGTGACGTAACTGAAATTTAGACAAAAGCTTCAATGTTGTGTAGCTGGTTATGGAGTTCTAAAACCTTGTATGTACGAAAAAGCTGACAACAACAATGGCAATCCAACATGCATGGGGTCGTGGTTATCACAAAGTGTGCATTGAATCAGATTGTAGAAAAAATGGTGGACATACTTTAATGGAAGTATCTTTCACTTTGATGTCAATAACTGGAAACGAGAAATTCTTTGGTGGAAAACTAAATTTCAAGAGATAAAATTTCAATGGATAGGAAGAGATGGTAATAAGGTGACAGATAAACTAGTGAAGCATCGTTTTGAAGACAATATGTATTTTGAAGAGATGGTAACAATGCTAAGAATAGATTTTGATGACACTATAATTATAGTTTCAAAAAAAAAGATAGACACTATAATTATTCAGAATTCCATTTTTGTTTAAGATATTAGCACTAGTTCTAAGATATGAACGCTACATAAACTAAAATACGAGCTTTTGGGTTTCCGTATCAGTTTAGGCCCAAACGAGTTTAAGCCCAACACAAAAATGAAATACGCTTGTAAGTGAGTAACTAAGCATCATTACGGCCCAAACGTTTACTATTACTAATGCGGTAAAACAGGCCCACTCGGATGCGGCCCATATTTAGTAATATAAAGAACATTTTCTTCATTCAACTCTCTCTCACTCGCGCTCATCGTTCCATTCCTCTGCACCTGCAAACAACAATGGCGTCTCTAACCACCACTGATAAGGTAAGATCCAGATTATGGTTTTCGATTCAGATTATGGTTTTAGCTTCAGATTATGCTAACTCGATTCGGTTCAGATTATGCTAATTCGATTCTGGTTTGTTTGGTAGAAGGAGCTCACGCCGAGGCCGTCGAAGATCAATCTGACGTACGGTCTTGAGCTTGGTAGGAAGATTGTCGACATCCTCATGAAGAAGAAGCCAACGCCGCCGCCGCCGCGTACGATTCCGTCGCCGATCGCACCGCTTACGCCTCCGCCTCCGCCGATTCGTCAGTTACCCGTGAAGATCCCCTTCCACTATCCGAGTACATGGGAGATGATGACGCAGGGATACATTCCGTATGGTGATAAGAAACTTCGATTTTGATGATTCAATAAGAAAAGAAACTCTTTGTGAAACAGTTTTATTGTTTTCTTGCATTTGTGTAGTACTGATCCACTGTTAATCGAGATTAGGTGTGTTGATCAAAGATACCAAACATACTGCAGTTTTAATACATATAAGCTTTGCTTTTCTATCTTCTTGGTGCAAATATTATGAGAGAAGTAACAATATGAAAGTACACTGGATCCAATTCCTTGCAGAAACCTTTAAGGGAGAGCCTTTTTTGTAAAGTTTCCAATATTGTAGTGTAGATTATATCCTCTGACCACAAACTCCTCACTTCTCTGGCTTCGCATGGATATTTAACTAGCTCAAAGAGAAGTACTATAACTTTTGGTCACTGAAACTGTAAAATGCTTGAAACAGATGGACGTTTTTATTGTTGTATGATACAAATACATACACATAATGAGGGATTGCTTAAGCCTGTTGAAGATGGGTCAGTATAGGATGAAAGCTTGAAGGGCAAGCATCTGAAATGTTTGTGTAGATTTGTGAGTTGCCTTTTTTGTCGCACCATTATATGCTCTGACCACAAACTCTTCACTTCTCTGGCTGCACATGAAAACTTGTCAAATATTTCAGTAGTTCCAAGATAAATAGCATGTTTGTAACTGAAGTTGTAAGGAGAGCCATATCAGATTATGGACCATGTATCATACTTATTCTTCTGATAGTCTGTCAACCATTCAAGGTAAGCCGCCCCAAAATATACATTTTATAAAGGGTTTGTGAAGAAGATCAGGATTGTCATCCACATTATATTCCTGATACCCTTGTCCTCTGCAGTAAAGTTTGACCAATACAAGAACATAAGATATCTTTAGAAGATACTTGGATAGGACGGAAACTAAAACTGATAGCGTACCCAGCCAACCACTCTGCTGTCTTTGCATAAACTTGTAACATCCCTAAGCCAGTTTCCTTGGTCTTTTTGTTGTACCGCATAATGAGAGGCTTCAGGTCACTTTCAAGCTCCGCAATGGCGCATATCATTTCCTGCAGAAGAAGGAATAATCGATCTCAAGACTAAACCAAGCTCAATAGTAATAGTTTTTTTAAGGAAACATGTTCTGTGACATGATTAAAGACCAAGAGTGGAAATATGAAACACGCAGAGACCAAGAGTGGAAATATGAAACACTCAGTGACAGAGTATAGTGAAGCAGACCGGGTCCAGTATTGAATCAAAATGTCTCCGAACTTTAATATCAGCAACAGCCTGCAAGTAACAAGGAATGCTTGAAGGAAGCCAAAATGAAAACCATACGAAGTTTCAGCCAAACACACAACGATTTATAGAAAAAGATTACCTTCATCTCAGTCTGTGTAAGGTAAGGCTGTCCATCAGGATCCCTTGAGAGGTGAACCTTCTGCCCTTTAGTTTCCCCAACCTCTATCCATTCAGCTCTCACCGCAGGATCCATCCACATTGCTTCCAAATCATCTGGGTCAACACAATCATTCCAGGACATTCTTGCATTGCTATACGACCTTTCCATTGGCGTCTGTCACAAATTATAAGACACAGTCCTAAAATCTCTGTAGAGAAGCAAGCTCTTTTTTTTTGTGACACAAGTTAATGTATATAGAGTCTGGTTAACATAAGTTTATCAGAACATATTAATGTATATAGAGTCTGGTTTAGTTTATTGGTATTATGATTTCATTTGGTTCACAAGATCAGTTCGGTTTAGTTTATTACTGGACTGATCTTGTAAACCAAATGAAATCATAATACCAATAAACTAAACCGGACCAAACCAGACTCTATACATTGATAAAACACATCGTTGACAGCATTCGTAAGCAACATGCTTGCCATATTCAAATCGAATTCCACATTAAACACAAAGACGAATCAACCCATCTCAGGGCAAAAAAGAAAACTCAAATCGTAAAATATATTTAGAAACTCGTAGCATCTCAGCAAACCTTGCCCAAGACGAGAACGCCGAAGACAGGACCAGAGAAAAGGAGATGAAGATTCAAATCGTTCTTCGGGGAATTCTACTGAACATTAAATCAATCAACTACAGAGGAGAGACTGTGACGACAACGAAACGCAGAAGAATGCCACCTGGCGGTTCGACCAGCTCGACGTCGTTTTAACGTGAAGTTACTTTTAGCTGGAGAGCCAGGTGGACTTTTTGCCGCGTGTTGTTTTGGAAATGGAAATAAAGGCTAGGCCCATTTAAATTAGGATCATGATTATTTTTATAATTCTTTTTTTTTTCGTCTGAATTTTATTAAAAAAGCAAAGTTGAAGAGGGACAAAGCCCACCCGATACAAACAAGAGAAGTCTTTGTCAAACAGACCAAACAGAACTAGAATACATATGGTCCAAAAGCCCAAAATACTAGAAACCCCAGCAAAGAGAGAGTGCCGCTCGATCTACTAACCAGAACGAGAACCAGCGGCCGCCACTTCTTCGTCGCCAGAAACTACCACCGGAGAGACCACCGTCATTCCACCGGTACACCACGAAACACGCCGGAAACATGAGACAAAGCACATGCTATTTCATCCTCTTCGCTCCTTCCAAAGGAGAGCTTCCATCGAGTATCCTCGAAATCTCATAACAACACCCGGAGCCACCACACACGATCCAGATCCATCATCGGATCTCGGATTCACCTCACACACTTTTTAGTCAGAACTCTTTTTAACATAAAGATCCATCGAGGAATTTCGAGATCTAATCCAGCACGAGAGTCACAAACTTTCACTTACCTCTTCATTACATAACTTCATTTAAATATTCTTTTTAACTTCATTTAAATAATCCATGTGTACAGCAACGAGAAATACTTGGGTTCACCCCTAGGATGAACATCTAAGTTCACCAACCAATAAGATTCAACTATTTTAGATTTAGTATCTTTTAAAAAAGGAAATCAAATAATAAATTTTGTTAAATAATATTATGTTTTCAATTAAATAAAAATAGTAATAATTACCAAAAAATATTATTTTTAATATTGATAAATCCGTCAGCAAATACAAAACCGTAAACCCTAAATTTCAAATACTAAACCCTAAATATTTGGGTAAATTAGGAACCCTTAGAAAAATCCTAAACCCTTAACCTTTAATCCTAGACCATAAACAAAACTCTTAATTCTAAACTATAATACTAAACTTTAAACCCTAAATTCTAAACACTAAATCCAAAACCCTAAATCTATGGACAAATCTTAAATTATTAATCATAAACCATAGACTATTTTGGAATTTAGGATTTGAAGTATAGTATTAGGTTTCAAGATTAAAGGTTTAGGATTTATGATTAAGGGTTTAATTTATAGTTTAGGATTTGCCCAAGGGTTCATGATTTATCCAAAAGTTTAGGGTTTAGTATTTAAAATTTAAGATTTATGGTTTAGTATTTAGAATTTCGGGTTTAGGGTTTACTATTTAGAATTTAAGGTTTAGAGTTTAGTATTTATTGACAGATTTATCAATATTAAAAATAATAATTTTTTGTAGTTACTACTATTTTTTATTTATTTAAAAATTTAATATTATTTCATAAAATCTCTAATATTTAGTTTCTTTTTTTTTAAAGATACTAAATCTAAAATGATTGAATCCTATTGGTTAGATTCAACCTAGGGGCTGAACTAGGGGTGAGCGTTCGGGTACCCATTCGGGTTCGGTTCAGGTCCAATCGGGTTTCGGGTTTCGGGTTTTCGGGTTCAAAAATTTCAGCCCCATTCGAATATTTCTAAATTTCGGTTCGGGTTCGGTTCGGATCTTTGCGGGTTCGGTTCGGGTTCGGATAACCCATTTAAATAATTTATAAAATTTTAAAATTTATTATATACTTTAAATTTCTCAAAATCTATAAACAAAATACATATTACATATAAATTTGAATAGCATATGTCAAAATATATATAATTAACCTATAAATTGGTTTACTTTGAAAATTTCGATTGAGAATCAATAGATATTTTAAATATTTTTGGTGTTTTGAGTATACTTTAGCTATTTTAGACATGTATGTTTGACTATTTGTATATATTTTTTAAGTATTTTTGATTACTAAAAAGTATTTATATACTATGAATGTTTCAATATACAATAAATCAAAAAATAGTTAATATATATAGGTATATAAATCTATTTCGGATATATTCGGGTACCCGAAATACTTCGGTTCGGGTCGGATTCGGTTTCGGTTTTTTAAATACCAAAAAATTGAACCCATTCGGATATTTAATCAATTTCGGTTCGGGTTCGGTACTACTTTTTCGGTTCGGGTTCGGTTCGGTTCTTCGGATCCGGGTTTTTTGCCCAGCCCTAGGCTGAACCCAAGTATTCTTCTTTCTAAATCATAATATTAATTGACAATATTTTTTTTTAAAAGATACTACACATAAAATAATGAAATCCTATTGGTTGGTGAACTTAGAGGTTCATCTTAGGGAGTGAACCGAAGAATTACTCAACAGCAACTGCCGATTCACAATGGAAAAGTTTTGAAAGATGAAACTACTTTTCTTCTTGTCATGCTTAGCATCAAGTTAGATCTTTTTGCAAGGTACACGGATAATGTTTAGTATGAGCAAATGTATTTGGTTGAAGCATGAATAAATTAATAGGTTACAACGAAACGGTACAAGATATAACCCATGTCAAGTACTGCAATCTTTGTTTATCCTGCTTCTTCAAATCTTTAGAATTCTTTTATTTGCTGAAGAACATGAATGCTTTGTTTTCTTTTCCTCGTTACTGAAAATTACATAGAGTATCCTTACCTTTATCATATGGTCAATTGAAAACCAACGGGAATGGCTTTCCGTGGATTTAACTTGCCGGCTTGAGAAGGATCCATCTCACGAAGATGTTAAGGCAGCCATAAAGTATGACTAATTCCCCTTACCATTATCGTTTACCTAAAAACTAAGCGTTGAACTGTAGTAACATCTCAGTACTTTGATGTTAATCTCTTGACAGGTTAGCTTCATAAGGACCACTGACTTAGGGGAGGATTGTGGGGGTACACAGAAGAAAATGTCGACTCCAACAGTTTTCTCGGGAGCTATATCCCACACTTTTAAAACTTGCAATGGATTTCAAAATTTAGTTTTGATTCTAAATTATGGTGATCACTGTCAGGTCAAGTATCTTCGATGCTAATACTGGGATCGGGTTACGCAAGTCCTTCAGGTTAGTGTTTCCTAACTTAGGGGAGGATTGTGGGGGTACACAGAAGAAAATGTCGACTCCAACGGTTTTCTCGGGAGCTATATCCCACACTTTTAAAACTTGCAACGGAATTCAAAGTTTAGTTTTGATTCTCAATTATGGTGATCACTGTCAGGTCAAGTATCTTCGATGCTAATACTGGGATCGGGTTAAGCAAGTCCTTCAGGTTAGTGTTTCCTAACTTTTAAATCTTGTTTTATTATAACTGTGCTTTACATTTTCAAAACAAACATTAATTTTTTTTTCTAGTTTTTACCCTTACTTTACCTCATTAACTAATAAAATCAAACAAAATAATTTATTAAAGAAGTAAAATAGAAAATTTAATCATTTTATCTTTGTGTGCAAAAACTCTAAAAGACACCTATAATGAAACAAAAGGAGTATTTATAAACTATTTTGTACATATTTACTAAAACAATTATCACATAAAAATTACTAAACAATTAAGAGTTTTATAGAGGATTAGCATCTAGACCATGTGTCTACACTGATTTTAGAACATACATGTCTATATACTAACCTTGCAGCTTCTTCTGTAAAACACTTGTTTGGTTGCTTCTGTCGCAAGGAATAAAGATTGCCTCCGCTACAAAACTCCATAACCAAGCAATAGAACTTATCAGTCTCGAAGTGAGAGTAAAGAGTTGGCAAGAAAGGATGATCAAGCTGAGACAGAATCTCTCTCTCCGTCTAAGCTCTCAACAGCTTGTTTCTGCTCACAAGAAGCTCTATCCATCACTTTCATGGCGAAGTACGTCGTCTTGTGTGCTCCGTTAAGCTCAACGAGATAACGTACCGAGCTAACCACTCTGCTGTCTTTGCAAACACTTGGTATCGCTTCTAAGTCAGTTTCCTTGGTCTTTTTGTTGTACTGCATAATGAGAGGCTTGCGGTGACTTTCAAGCTCCGCAATGGCGCAGGCGCATACCATTTCCTGCAGAGGAAGAGGGAAATGCAAAACTCTAAGATCAGAAAGGGAACAATCGATTTCAATAGCAGCTTAGAAAACAAGCCCAAAAAGTATCAGTTGACTTAAGGACGGGATCAATGGTATATTCTTCTAATCCATTGTTAAATTTCATTTTGAACATCAGATAGCACATGTCTTCTATTCCTTCTGACATATTTCTAGTCCCCTACATTTTTGTTTCATTTTCTTACCGATGCTTGCGGGACAAGTTTTGGTCGGATTGGAAGGTGGTCCTTCTCCTTCGCATCGCAACTTCCAGAGATGATATTGTGGCGTCTGTAACACTCAACGAACCATTCATAGATGCCACCATACACATGGTAAGGATGGTTACTGTCTTATCTAGCAGTAGATGAAACTTGCAGTTTCTCGATTAGTTTGTCTTTACTGAGTTGGGTGTCTGCTTATTGTCTTTAAAAGATAATGGCGGTGAAGAAGAGCATTGAAGATTCACAGAGCAAAGACAACTAACTATCCATGTGGACAGCAACTGCCGATTCACAATGGAAAAGTTTTGAAAGATGAAACTACTTTTCTTCTTGTCATGCTTAGCAAGCTACTTTATTTTATTTCCTTATATCAAGTTAGATCTTTGCAAGGTACACGGATAATGTTTAGTATGAGCAAATGTATTTGGTTGAAGCATGAATAAATTAATAGGTTACAACGAAACGCTACAAGATATAACCCATCTCAAGTACTGCAATCTTTGTTTATCCTGGTTCTTCAAACCTTTAGTATTCTTTTATTTGCTGAAGAACAGGAATGCTTTGTTTTCTTTTCCTCTGTTACTGAAAATTACATAGAGTATTCTTACCTTTATCATATATATACACATTCAAGCTAGAATCGTATTCATTATTTTTTTTTCCTTGCTCTTGTCTCAACAACAGGCTGTTGGCAAGGTTCTTCACCGCAGGATCCATCTAGCTCTAACCATTCAGCTCTCACCGCAGGATCCATCCACATTGCTTCTAAATCCTCCGGGTCAACACAATCATTCCAGTACAGGAAACTGTTGGCCATTGTTTCATTGCTATACGACCTTTCCATTGGCATCTGTCAGAAATTATAAAACTCAATCCTAAAATCTCTGCAGAGAAGAACGTAAGTTTATTAGAACATATTAATATATAGTCTGGTTTAGTTTATTGGTATTATGATTTCATTTGGTTTACAAGATCAGTGTTTGAGCCTTTCGAGACAAATGAGAGTTTATCATCATACTTTTCCTTGTTGGTCTGGTTGTACGAATGTCCTTTTGTACTTTCTGTTTGTCTCAGACATATACATAATATCTTTTGAGTAAAAAAAAGTAGACAGAGTAGAGAAAAGGTTGGGACTAAGTAGATCTGACAATGCACATTCAAGGAAACCAAACCACAAGAATGATAATATTAATTCACTTATAAAAGAAAAGTAATGAACTTTAGAGCAAATTATATCTCCCTAATAAGATAAGTACTTTATTTCAGTCCATAGTAAAGCAAAAGTGACAGCAAAATTTCCACAAGCCAATATCGAAAATCTTTCAGTCACCCCCACCTTGCTCGCTGGCAAGCAGCTCTTCGCCGACGGCGAAGGCTTTATCCTCTGTAGCTTTGGCAAGAGCCAGAATTGGCTCATAGTAACTAATGCGAGCATCCATACACTTCTTCAGAATCGGCAAGTGTTCCTTACACTTAGCCACACTTCGAGTATCCTGACAACAGTCTATCAGAGCACTAAAAGACTCTTCGCAACCACCTTTTTTCATGAAATCTGAAAACCTCTCAAATACTTGGTCCTCCTCGTCGTCCATCTCTGAGCCTCCTTGTTTTGGTTGATCTGTTGACAATTCTCCCTTGGTTTCCGGGAATAAGGCGTGGAGCCCGTCCCACCACACTTCTAGAGAAGCTTGGCACAACGCTATTAAGACAGCTCTCTCTTTCTCCGGCGTTTCCTCGAGGTCAACCTCTCTTAGCTCGGTCGGATCCTCTAACGTCTCTAGGTCGTATCTAGAACTGGACTCGGTGGATGACGTGATCCCCATTCTTTATGTTTTATCAGAGCAGTTGACGATCAGATTTAGAGAGCCTGAAAGACAGAACAATTATTTATATACCCCGTACAAACCTAGTTTTAGTCGCCGACCTAGAAAGAAAAAACACAGATCTTTGTCTTAAAAAGCATCAATTTTGCTGAGTTGACAAATTGAAGTTCCTATCCTAACCCGGGAAAACCCGGTTCAATAAAAATCTGATTTTTGGTATGATTTTTCGGTTATTTTATTTTGTTTTACACTATTTTGGGAACACATAGGTAGCCGTCTGTTTATGTATCACCGAAAGTCCTGTCTCTTGAGGGTGGCAAATTTGGTTATTGCAATGTTCAAAAAAGATGGAAGAAACCAGACTAAGTGGATGTTTCTCGCACTTGTTTCAAACTAAGATGGTTTCTCCAATTTCACTAGAGAAGCCACGGGGAAAGCTGTGCACGCGCTTTGTGTCAAGAGATTGGTTCGTCTTTATGATCGACACACAAACACTCTGATAAACATTTACACAGTTTGGCCGAATCAACCACACACGCTACCTGTTCGACGAAATGCATGTAAAAAAACGAAGCTTTTCAGGTTACCATGATGTCGGGACTTGTCCGTGCTGGGTTGTACCAGGAAGGGATAAAAAAATTTGATGTGTGATTTTTGGTATAAGTCCAAGTAGATTTGTGATAGATTTCTCAGTTTTAGTAACAGGTTGTGGTCGATCTGGTTCTATGCTCAGACAATGTGTCTAAGTCTGGTGTCTTGTCTGATTTTACATGAGTACTGATAGTTTGCATTGCTACGGATTTTATGGTTTGGTTCAAGCAAAGTCGTTGAAGAGATGCCGGAACGAAACGTGGTGATGAGTGGATAAAGATGAGTTAAAAAAAGTAATTGATATCTATAAAGTAATGAGAGGAGAAAGAGTTGGGTGTGTAATGAAAATTTCATATCTTTGGTAATCAGATGTGCTAAACCTTGTATCAAAGATGAGAAACTTTAGACCAGTTTAGTTTCTCCGGGGGACTTTCTGCTGCTGCGAAGCTAGCTCTGCTATAGGCAGGTCAACAACTTCATGGTTTAGCCCGGATTCGAACAAGATTCTTTCATTCGGCAAAGTGGTGAAATTGCTTCCTCCATCAGTCAATCGATCACTGAGGGCATCAGCCTCAGGTAATTTAACAGCAAAGGTTAAAATCTTTTGAATCTTTGGTGGGAAAATACTCCCACATCCAGGTGGCTTAGATACGTTAGAGGTGAACCACCCATTATTTCCATAAGAAAGGACATATCTTAGCAGGAACTGAGGCAAAAAGTTCTTGAAATCTACTACCGGACTCATTTTGTGTCTGTATCATGTGATGAAGATCTCCAGAACATGATAGGGGAGTATAATGAGATGGAAAAACGTGGGGTTTGCAAAAGATTAGAATGGTTCTCTTCTCTATCAGTGATTACTATGATGGTTCTCTTTTGGGTGTTAATATGTTGACTCCGAATATGTTGTAGCTGTAGATGATATGGACATTGGATCAAGAAGCAACTTAAACCATAATACGGACACAAAGTCAAATTTTACATTCACTCTTATTCCACTTTGTAAGAAAACATCTCTTAAACCAATTTTTGATTTTGCAACAGGTTCCAGTAACTAGTTTAAAGGCTCCGTTTAGAGATGGTTTGTTGAAGTATGGCGCGAAGACGTCCTGACCTGAAACTCGCATAGGTATGTTTATAATCATAAGCAAATCTCTCAGAAAACTTCAAACCTTCCAATCCAGTCCCTAGCTATAAATAATATTGTGTGCTTTCTTCCTCGGGATGGTTTAGAGCGTAAAGGCTACAAAGAAGCTGGTTTCTTGAACGCTGTTACTGAAGTTGTCAGAACATGAGTTACACCTGTGGAGAATCTCTTGAAAATGGACAATGGAGAGTGGGGACAAAGCGTAGATCGTGTGTTCCAAGAACTTCTACACTAAGGACTGGACTTCAGGGTGTGAGTTTATGCTATCTGGAAAACTTGAGTCTCAGGAATAAGTGTTTTTTTTCTAATTTGTTTTAAACGGATTTGAAACTGATTTTGTTTTTAAAGGATTCGACGCATTTTTAAAATATGAATGTGTAATCTTAAGTCAAAAATGCTGGATTTATAAACTCTTCTACCATGCGCTTTTAACTTGCATTTGAATGTGAGTTATTGTTTCATCAACGTTTCTGAATAGTTCTGTTTTGATATTTATATTTAACAGACTTCTCAACTTCTTGTTTTGACCAAAACTTCCTAACTTTTTTGATTGTGAAACAATCATTTGGAGTAATGACATTTAAGCAACTGGTAATTTGAACAGATAAAATAATAACTTCATTAAGACTATATGTGCAACTGCTTATATTTTAACATACAGTAAGAAGTGTAATTTATATAAATTACCATTAATCACTGATATAGATTGATAAAGGTGGCATATCACCTAAAGCAAATAAAGATAACCACTAAAGTCTCTATATTTGCATATAAAATTTTCTGGGAGCCATTAAGAACATTACTAACAAAAAAAATTATCCGGTTTAAACAAAACATGCACATTGTGATAGAGGTAGCTGCTAAAAAACATAAGTTTAAAACAAAACAGCCCTTGATTAGATAGAGCAACACCAAACAAGCAAAAAGTACAACACTTCATCACCCTACCTCAATTCTCCAACAATACAAATCTTCCAAAACCAAATACCACAGCAAAAAACACGACATCACTTCCACATATTTAGATAAGGGCAACAACTACGTCTATAACCCCACGCTTGCGAGGTCGCGGGGCTACGCCCCTAGTACATATATTTGAGGTGACGTAACTGAAATTTAGACAAAAGCTTCAATGTTGTGTAGCTGGTTATGGAGTTCTAAAACCTTGTATGTACGAAAAAGCTGACAACAACAATGGCAATCCAACATGCATGGGGTCGTGGTTATCACAAAGTGTGCATTGAATCAGATTGTAGAAAAAATGGTGGACATACTTTAATGGAAGTATCTTTCACTTTGATGTCAATAACTGGAAACGAGAAATTCTTTGGTGGAAAACTAAATTTCAAGAGATAAAATTTCAATGGATAGGAAGAGATGGTAACAAGGTGACAGATAAACTAGTGAAGCATCGTTTTGAAGACAATATGTATTTTGAAGAGATGGTAACAATGCTAAGAATAGATTTTGATGACACTATAATTATAGTTTCAAAAAAAAAGATAGACACTATAATTATTCAGAATTCCATTTTTGTTTAAGATATTAGCACTAGTTCTAAGATATGAACGCTACATAAACTAAAATACGAGCTTTTGGGTTTCCGTATCAGTTTAGGCCCAAACGAGTTTAAGCCCAACACAAAAATGAAATACGCTTGTAAGTGAGTAACTAAGCATCATTACGGCCCAAACGTTTACTATTACTAATGCGGTAAAACAGGCCCACTCGGATGCGGCCCATATTTAGTAATATAAAGAACATTTTCTTCATTCAACTCTCTCTCACTCGCGCTCATCGTTCCATTCCTCTGCACCTGCAAACAACAATGGCGTCTCTAACCACCACTGATAAGGTAAGATCCAGATTATGGTTTTCGATTCAGATTATGGTTTTAGCTTCAGATTATGCTAACTCGATTCGGTTCAGATTATGCTAATTCGATTCTGGTTTGTTTGGTAGAAGGAGCTCACGCCGAGGCCGTCGAAGATCAATCTGACGTACGGTCTTGAGCTTGGTAGGAAGATTGTCGACATCCTCATGAAGAAGAAGCCAACGCCGCCGCCGCCGCGTACGATTCCGTCGCCGATCGCACCGCTTACGCCTCCGCCTCCGCCGATTCGTCAGTTACCCGTGAAGATCCCCTTCCACTATCCGAGTACATGGGAGATGATGACGCAGGGATACATTCCGTATGGTGATAAGAAACTTCGATTTTGATGATTCAATAAGAAAAGAAACTCTTTGTGAAACAGTTTTATTGTTTTCTTGCATTTGTGTAGTACTGATCCACTGTTAATCGAGATTAGGTGTGTTGATCAAAGATACCAAACATACTGCAGTTTTAATACATATAAGCTTTGCTTTTCTATCTTCTTGGTGCAAATATTATGAGAGAAGTAACAATATGAAAGTACACTGGATCCAATTCCTTGCAGAAACCTTTAAGGGAGAGCCTTTTTTGTAAAGTTTCCAATATTGTAGTGTAGATTATATCCTCTGACCACAAACTCCTCACTTCTCTGGCTTCGCATGGATATTTAACTAGCTCAAAGAGAAGTACTATAACTTTTGGTCACTGAAACTGTAAAATGCTTGAAACAGATGGACGTTTTTATTGTTGTATGATACAAATACATACACATAATGAGGGATTGCTTAAGCCTGTTGAAGATGGGTCAGTATAGGATGAAAGCTTGAAGGGCAAGCATCTGAAATGTTTGTGTAGATTTGTGAGTTGCCTTTTTTGTCGCACCATTATATGCTCTGACCACAAACTCTTCACTTCTCTGGCTGCACATGAAAACTTGTCAAATATTTCAGTAGTTCCAAGATAAATAGCATGTTTGTAACTGAAGTTGTAAGGAGAGCCATATCAGATTATGGACCATGTATCATACTTATTCTTCTGATAGTCTGTCAACCATTCAAGGTAAGCCGCCCCAAAATATACATTTTATAAAGGGTTTGTGAAGAAGATCAGGATTGTCATCCACATTATATTCCTGATACCCTTGTCCTCTGCAGTAAAGTTTGACCAATACAAGAACATAAGATATCTTTAGAAGATACTTGGATAGGACGGAAACTAAAACTGATAGCGTACCCAGCCAACCACTCTGCTGTCTTTGCATAAACTTGTAACATCCCTAAGCCAGTTTCCTTGGTCTTTTTGTTGTACCGCATAATGAGAGGCTTCAGGTCACTTTCAAGCTCCGCAATGGCGCATATCATTTCCTGCAGAAGAAGGAATAATCGATCTCAAGACTAAACCAAGCTCAATAGTAATAGTTTTTTTAAGGAAACATGTTCTGTGACATGATTAAAGACCAAGAGTGGAAATATGAAACACGCAGAGACCAAGAGTGGAAATATGAAACACTCAGTGACAGAGTATAGTGAAGCAGACCGGGTCCAGTATTGAATCAAAATGTCTCCGAACTTTAATATCAGCAACAGCCTGCAAGTAACAAGGAATGCTTGAAGGAAGCCAAAATGAAAACCATACGAAGTTTCAGCCAAACACACAACGATTTATAGAAAAAGATTACCTTCATCTCAGTCTGTGTAAGGTAAGGCTGTCCATCAGGATCCCTTGAGAGGTGAACCTTCTGCCCTTTAGTTTCCCCAACCTCTATCCATTCAGCTCTCACCGCAGGATCCATCCACATTGCTTCCAAATCATCTGGGTCAACACAATCATTCCAGGACATTCTTGCATTGCTATACGACCTTTCCATTGGCGTCTGTCACAAATTATAAGACACAGTCCTAAAATCTCTGTAGAGAAGCAAGCTCTTTTTTTTTGTGACACAAGTTAATGTATATAGAGTCTGGTTAACATAAGTTTATCAGAACATATTAATGTATATAGAGTCTGGTTTAGTTTATTGGTATTATGATTTCATTTGGTTCACAAGATCAGTTCGGTTTAGTTTATTACTGGACTGATCTTGTAAACCAAATGAAATCATAATACCAATAAACTAAACCGGACCAAACCAGACTCTATACATTGATAAAACACATCGTTGACAGCATTCGTAAGCAACATGCTTGCCATATTCAAATCGAATTCCACATTAAACACAAAGACGAATCAACCCATCTCAGGGCAAAAAAGAAAACTCAAATCGTAAAATATATTTAGAAACTCGTAGCATCTCAGCAAACCTTGCCCAAGACGAGAACGCCGAAGACAGGACCAGAGAAAAGGAGATGAAGATTCAAATCGTTCTTCGGGGAATTCTACTGAACATTAAATCAATCAACTACAGAGGAGAGACTGTGACGACAACGAAACGCAGAAGAATGCCACCTGGCGGTTCGACCAGCTCGACGTCGTTTTAACGTGAAGTTACTTTTAGCTGGAGAGCCAGGTGGACTTTTTGCCGCGTGTTGTTTTGGAAATGGAAATAAAGGCTAGGCCCATTTAAATTAGGATCATGATTATTTTTATAATTCTTTTTTTTTTCCGTCTGAATTTTATTAAAAAAGCAAAGTTGAAGAGGGACAAAGCCCACCCGATACAAACAAGAGAAGTCTTTGTCAAACAGACCAAACAGAACTAGAATACATATGGCCCAAAAGCCCAAAATACTAGAAACCCCAGCAAAGAGAGAGTGCCGCTCGATCTACTAACCAGAACGAGAACCAGCGGCCGCCACTTCTTCATCGCCAGAAACTACCACCGGAGAGACCACCGTCATTCCACCGGTACACCACGAAACACGCCGGAAACTTGAGACAAAGCACATGCTATTTCATCCTCTTCGCTCCTTCCAAAGGAGAGCTTCCATCGAGTATCCTCGAAATCTCATAACAACACCCGGAGCCACCACACACGATCCAGATCCATCATCGGATCTCGGATTCACCTCACACACTTTTTAGTCAGAACTCTTTTTAACATAAAGATCCATCGAGGAATTTCGAGATCTAATCCAGCACGAGAGTCACAAACTTTCACTTACCTCTTCATTACATAACTTCATTTAAATATTCTTTTTAACTTCATTTAAATAATCCATGTGTACAGCAACGAGAAATACTTGGGTTCACCCCTAGGATGAACATCTAAGTTCACCAACCAATAAGATTCAACTATTTTAGATTTAGTATCTTTTAAAAAAGGAAATCAAATAATAAATTTTGTTAAATAATATTATGTTTTTAATTAAATAAAAATAGTAATAATTACCAAAAAATATTATTTTTAATATTGATAAATCCGTCAGCAAATACAAAACCGTAAACCCTAAATTTCAAATACTAAACCCTAAATATTTGGGTAAATTAGGAACCCTTAGAAAAATCCTAAACCCTTAACCTTTAATCCTAGACCATAAACAAAACTCTTAATTCTAAACTATAATACTAAACTTTAAACCCTAAATTCTAAACACTAAATCCAAAACCCTAAATCTATGGACAAATCTTAAATTATTAATCATAAACCATAGACTATTTTGGAATTTAGGATTTGAAGTATAGTATTAGGTTTCAAGATTAAAGGTTTAGGATTTATGATTAAGGGTTTAATTTATAGTTTAGGATTTGCCCAAGGGTTCATGATTTATCCAAAAGTTTAGGGTTTAGTATTTAAAATTTAAGATTTATGGTTTAGTATTTAGAATTTGGGGTTTAGGGTTTACTATTTAGAATTTAAGGTTTAGAGTTTAGTATTTATTGACAGATTTATCAATATTAAAAATAATAATTTTTTGTAGTTACTACTATTTTTTATTTATTTAAAAATTTAATATTATTTCATAAAATCTCTAATATTTAGTTTCTTTTTTTTTAAAGATACTAAATCTAAAATGATTGAATCCTATTGGTTAGATTCAACCTAGGGGCTGAACCCAAGTATTCTTCTTTCTAAATCATAATATTAATTGACAATATTTTTTTTTAAAAGATGCTACACATAAAATAATGAAATCCTATTGGTTGGTGAACTTAGAGGTTCATCTTAGGGAGTGAACCGAAGAATTACTCAACAGCAACTGCCGATTCACAATGGAAAAGTTTTGAAAGATGAAACTACTTTTCTTCTTGTCATGCTTAGCATCAAGTTAGATCTATTTGCAAGGTACACGGATAATGTTTAGTATGAGCAAATGTATTTGGTTGAAGCATGAATAAATTAATAGGTTACAACGAAACGGTACAAGATATAACCCATGTCAAGTACTGCAATCTTTGTTTATCCTGCTTCTTCAAATCTTTAGAATTCTTTTATTTGCTGAAGAACATGAATGCTTTGTTTTCTTTTCCTCGTTACTGAAAATTACATAGAGTATCCTTACCTTTATCATATGGTCAATTGAAAACCAACGGGAATGGCTTTCCGTGGATTTAACTTGCCGGCTTGAGAAGGATCCATCTCACGAAGATGTTAAGGCAGCCATAAAGTATGACTAATTCCCCTTACCATTATCGTTTACCTAAAAACTAAGCGTTGAACTGTAGTAACATCTCAGTACTTTGATGTTAATCTCTTGACAGGTTAGCTTCATAAGGACCACTGACTTAGGGGAGGATTGTGGGGGTACACAGAAGAAAATGTCGACTCCAACAGTTTTCTCGGGAGCTATATCCCACACTTTTAAAACTTGCAATGGATTTCAAAATTTAGTTTTGATTCTAAATTATGGTGATCACTGTCAGGTCAAGTATCTTCGATGCTAATACTGGGATCGGGTTACGCAAGTCCTTCAGGTTAGTGTTTCCTAACTTAGGGGAGGATTGTGGGGGTACACAGAAGAAAATGTCGACTCCAACGGTTTTCTCGGGAGCTATATCCCACACTTTTAAAACTTGCAACGGAATTCAAAGTTTAGTTTTGATTCTCAATTATGGTGATCACTGTCAGGTCAAGTATCTTCGATGCTAATACTGGGATCGGGTTAAGCAAGTCCTTCAGGTTAGTGTTTCCTAACTTTTAAATCTTGTTTTATTATAACTGTGCTTTACATTTTCAAAACAAACATTAATTTTTTTTTCTAGTTTTTACCCTTACTTTACCTCATTAACTAATAAAATCAAACAAAATAATTTATTAAAGAAGTAAAATAGAAAATTTAATCATTTTATCTTTGTGTGCAAAAACTCTAAAAGACACCTATAATGAAACAAAAGGAGTATTTATAAACTATTTTGTACATATTTACTAAAACAATTATCACATAAAAATTACTAAACAATTAAGAGTTTTATAGAGGATTAGCATCTAGACCATGTGTCTACACTGATTTTAGAACATACATGTCTATATACTAACCTTGCAGCTTCTTCTGTAAAACACTTGTTTGGTTGCTTCTGTCGCAAGGAATAAAGATTGCCTCCGCTACAAAACTCCATAACCAAGCAATAGAACTTATCAGTCTCGAAGTGAGAGTAAAGAGTTGGCAAGAAAGGATGATCAAGCTGAGACAGAATCTCTCTCTCCGTCTAAGCTCTCAACAGCTTGTTTCTGCTCACAAGAAGCTCTATCCATCACTTTCATGGCGAAGTACGTCGTCTTGTGTGCTCCGTTAAGCTCAACGAGATAACGTACCGAGCTAACCACTCTGCTGTCTTTGCAAACACTTGGTATCGCTTCTAAGTCAGTTTCCTTGGTCTTTTTGTTGTACTGCATAATGAGAGGCTTGCGGTGACTTTCAAGCTCCGCAATGGCGCAGGCGCATACCATTTCCTGCAGAGGAAGAGGGAAATGCAAAACTCTAAGATCAGAAAGGGAACAATCGATTTCAATAGCAGCTTAGAAAACAAGCCCAAAAAGTATCAGTTGACTTAAGGACGGGATCAATGGTATATTCTTCTAATCCATTGTTAAATTTCATTTTGAACATCAGATAGCACATGTCTTCTATTCCTTCTGACATATTTCTAGTCCCCTACATTTTTGTTTCATTTTCTTACCGATGCTTGCGGGACAAGTTTTGGTCGGATTGGAAGGTGGTCCTTCTCCTTCGCATCGCAACTTCCAGAGATGATATTTTGGCGTCTGTAACACTCAACGAACCATTCATAGATGCCACCATACACATGGTAAGGATGGTTACTGTCTTATCTAGCAGTAGATGAAACTTGCAGTTTCTCGATTAGTTTGTCTTTACTGAGTTGGGTGTCTGCTTATTGTCTTTAAAAGATAATGGCGGTGAAGAAGAGCATTGAAGATTCACAGAGCAAAGACAACTAACTATCCATGTGGACAGCAACTGCCGATTCACAATGGAAAAGTTTTGAAAGATGAAACTACTTTTCTTCTTGTCATGCTTAGCAAGCTACTTTATTTTATTTCTTTATATCAAGTTAGATCTTTGCAAGGTACACGGATAATGTTTAGTATGAGCAAATGTATTTGGTTGAAGCATGAATAAATTAATAGGTTACAACGAAACGCTACAAGATATAACCCATCTCAAGTACTGCAATCTTTGTTTATCCTGGTTCTTCAAACCTTTAGTATTCTTTTATTTGCTGAAGAACAGGAATGCTTTGTTTTCTTTTCCTCTGTTACTGAAAATTACATAGAGTATTCTTACCTTTATCATATATATACACATTCAAGCTAGAATCGTATTCATTATTTTTTTTTCCTTGCTCTTGTCTCAACAACAGGCTGTTGGCAAGGTTCTTCACCGCAGGATCCATCTAGCTCTAACCATTCAGCTCTCACCGCAGGATCCATCCACATTGCTTCTAAATCCTCCGGGTCAACACAATCATTCCAGTACAGGAAACTGTTGGCCATTGTTTCATTGCTATACGACCTTTCCATTGGCATCTGTCAGAAATTATAAAACTCAATCCTAAAATCTCTGCAGAGAAGAACGTAAGTTTATTAGAACATATTAATATATAGTCTGGTTTAGTTTATTGGTATTATGATTTCATTTGGTTTACAAGATCAGTGTTTGAGCCTTTCGAGACAAATGAGAGTTTATCATCATACTTTTCCTTGTTGGTCTGGTTGTACGAATGTCCTTTTGTACTTTCTGTTTGTCTCAGACATATACATAATATCTTTTGAGTAAAAAAAAGTAGACAGAGTAGAGAAAAGGTTGGGACTAAGTAGATCTGACAATGCACATTCAAGGAAACCAAACCACAAGAATGATAATATTAATTCACTTATAAAAGAAAAGTAATGAACTTTAGAGCAAATTATATCTCCCTAATAAGATAAGTACTTTATTTCAGTCCATAGTAAAGCAAAAGTGACAGCAAAATTTCCACAAGCCAATATCGAAAATCTTTCAGTCACCCCCACCTTGCTCGCTGGCAAGCAGCTCTTCGCCGACGGCGAAGGCTTTATCCTCTGTAGCTTTGGCAAGAGCCAGAATTGGCTCATAGTAACTAATGCGAGCATCCATACACTTCTTCAGAATCGGCAAGTGTTCCTTACACTTAGCCACACTTCGAGTATCCTGACAACAGTCTATCAGAGCACTAAAAGACTCTTCGCAACCACCTTTTTTCATGAAATCTGAAAACCTCTCAAATACTTGGTCCTCCTCGTCGTCCATCTCTGAGCCTCCTTGTTTTGGTTGATCTGTTGACAATTCTCCCTTGGTTTCCGGGAATAAGGCGTGGAGCCCGTCCCACCACACTTCTAGAGAAGCTTGGCACAACGCTATTAAGACAGCTCTCTCTTTCTCCGGCGTTTCCTCGAGGTCAACCTCTCTTAGCTCGGTCGGATCCTCTAACGTCTCTAGGTCGTATCTAGAACTGGACTCGGTGGATGACGTGATCCCCATTCTTTATGTTTTATCAGAGCAGTTGACGATCAGATTTAGAGAGCCTGAAAGACAGAACAATTATTTATATACCCCGTACAAACCTAGTTTTAGTCGCCGACCTAGAAAGAAAAAACACAGATCTTTGTCTTAAAAAGCATCAATTTTGCTGAGTTGACAAATTGAAGTTCCTATCCTAACCCGGGAAAACCCGGTTCAATAAAAATCTGATTTTTGGTATGATTTTTCGGTTATTTTATTTTGTTTTACACTATTTTGGGAACACATAGGTAGCCGTCTGTTTATGTATCACCGAAAGTCCTGTCTCTTGAGGGTGGCAAATTTGGTTATTGCAATGTTCAAAAAAGATGGAAGAAACCAGACTAAGTGGATGTTTCTCGCACTTGTTTCAAACTAAGATGGTTTCTCCAATTTCACTAGAGAAGCCACGGGGAAAGCTGTGCACGCGCTTTGTGTCAAGAGATTGGTTCGTCTTTATGATCGACACACAAACACTCTGATAAACATTTACACAGTTTGGCCGAATCAACCACACACGCTACCTGTTCGACGAAATGCATGTAAAAAAACGAAGCTTTTCAGGTTACCATGATGTCGGGACTTGTCCGTGCTGGGTTGTACCAGGAAGGGATAAAAAAATTTGATGTGTGATTTTTGGTATAAGTCCAAGTAGATTTGTGATAGATTTCTCAGTTTTAGTAACAGGTTGTGGTCGATCTGGTTCTATGCTCAGACAATGTGTCTAAGTCTGGTGTCTTGTCTGATTTTACATGAGTACTGATAGTTTGCATTGCTACGGATTTTATGGTTTGGTTCAAGCAAAGTCGTTGAAGAGATGCCGGAACGAAACGTGGTGATGAGTGGATAAAGATGAGTTAAAAAAAGTAATTGATATCTATAAAGTAATGAGAGGAGAAAGAGTTGGGTGTGTAATGAAAATTTCATATCTTTGGTAATCAGATGTGCTAAACCTTGTATCAAAGATGAGAAACTTTAGACCAGTTTAGTTTCTCCGGGGGACTTTCTGCTGCTGCGAAGCTAGCTCTGCTATAGGCAGGTCAACAACTTCATGGTTTAGCCCGGATTCGAACAAGATTCTTTCATTCGGCAAAGTGGTGAAATTGCTTCCTCCATCAGTCAATCGATCACTGAGGGCATCAGCCTCAGGTAATTTAACAGCAAAGGTTAAAATCTTTTGAATCTTTGGTGGGAAAATACTCCCACATCCAGGTGGCTTAGATACGTTAGAGGTGAACCACCCATTATTTCCATAAGAAAGGACATATCTTAGCAGGAACTGAGGCAAAAAGTTCTTGAAATCTACTACCGGACTCATTTTGTGTCTGTATCATGTGATGAAGATCTCCAGAACATGATAGGGGAGTATAATGAGATGGAAAAACGTGGGGTTTGCAAAAGATTAGAATGGTTCTCTTCTCTATCAGTGATTACTATGATGGTTCTCTTTTGGGTGTTAATATGTTGACTCCGAATATGTTGTAGCTGTAGATGATATGGACATTGGATCAAGAAGCAACTTAAACCATAATACGGACACAAAGTCAAATTTTACATTCACTCTTATTCCACTGTGTAAGAAAACATCTCTTAAACCAATTTTTGATTTTGCAACAGGTTCCAGTAACTAGTTTAAAGGCTCCGTTTAGAGATGGTTTGTTGAAGTATGGCGCGAAGACGTCCTGACCTGAAACTCGCATAGGTATGTTTATAATCATAAGCAAATCTCTCAGAAAACTTCAAACCTTCCAATCCAGTCCCTAGCTATAGATAATATTGTGTGCTTTCTTCCTCGGGATGGTTTAGAGCGTAAAGGCTACAAAGAAGCTGGTTTCTTGAACGCTGTTACTGAAGTTGTCAGAACATGAGTTACACCTGTGGAGAATCTCTTGAAAATGGACAATGGAGAGTGGGGACAAAGCGTAGATCGTGTGTTCCAAGAACTTCTATACTAAGGACTGGACTTCAGGGTGTGAGTTTATGCTATCTGGAAAACTTGAGTCTCAGGAATAAGTGTTTTTTTTTTCTAATTTGTTTTAAACGGATTTGAAATTGATTTTGTTTTTAAAGGATTCGACGCATTTTTAAAATATGAATGTGTAATCTTAAGTCAAAAATGCTGGATTTATAAACTCTTCTACCATGCGCTTTTAACTTGCATTTGAATGTGAGTTGTTGTTTCATCAACGTTTCTGAATAGTTCTGTTTTGATATTTATATTTAACAGACTTCTCAACTTCTTGTTTTGACCAAAACTTCCTAACTTTTTTGGTTGTGAAACAATCATTTGGAGTAATGAAGTTTAAGCAACTGATAATTTGAACAAATAAAATAATAACTTCATTAAGACTATATGTGCAACTGCTTATATTGTAACATACAGTAAGAAGTGTAATTTATATAAATTACCATTAATCACTGATATAGATTGATAAAGGTGGCATATCACCTAAAGCAAATAAAGATAACCACTAAAGTCTCTATCTTTGCATATAAAATTTTCTGGGAGCCATTAAGAACATTACTAACAAAAAAATTATCCGGTTTAAACAAAACATGCACATTGTGATAGAGGTAGCTGCTAAAAAACATAAGTTTAAAACAAAACAGCCCTTGATTAGATAGAGCAACACCAAACAAGCAAAAAGTACAACACTTCATCACCCTACCTCAATTCTCCAACAATACAAATCTTCCAAAACCAAATACCACAGCAAAAAACACGACATCACTTCCACATATTTAGATAAGGGCAACAACTACGTCTATAACCCCACGCTTGCGAGGTCGCGGGGCTACGCCCCTAGTACATATATTTGAGGTGACGTAACTGAAATTTAGACAAAAGCTTCAATGTTGTGTAGCTGGTTATGGAGTTCTAAAACCTTGTATGTACGAAAAAGCTGACAACAACAATGGCAATCCAACATGCATGGGGTCGTGGTTATCACAAAGTGTGCATTGAATCAGATTGTAGAAAAAATGGTGGACATACTTTAATGGAAGTATCTTTCACTTTGATGTCAATAACTGGAAACGAGAAATTCTTTGGTGGAAAACTAAATTTCAAGAGATAAAATTTCAATGGATAGGAAGAGATGGTAATAAGGTGACAGATAAACTAGTGAAGCATCGTTTTGAAGACAATATGTATTTTGAAGAGATGGTAACAATGCTAAGAATAGATTTTGATGACACTATAATTATAGTTTCAAAAAAAAAGATAGACACTATAATTATTCAGAATTCCATTTTTGTTTAAGATATTAGCACTAGTTCTAAGATATGAACGCTACATAAACTAAAATACGAGCTTTTGGGTTTCCGTATCAGTTTAGGCCCAAACGAGTTTAAGCCCAACACAAAAATGAAATACGCTTGTAAGTGAGTAACTAAGCATCATTACGGCCCAAACGTTTACTATTACTAATGCGGTAAAACAGGCCCACTCGGATGCGGCCCATATTTAGTAATATAAAGAACATTTTCTTCATTCAACTCTCTCTCACTCGCGCTCATCGTTCCATTCCTCTGCACCTGCAAACAACAATGGCGTCTCTAACCACCACTGATAAGGTAAGATCCAGATTATGGTTTTCGATTCAGATTATGGTTTTAGCTTCAGATTATGCTAACTCGATTCGGTTCAGATTATGCTAATTCGATTCTGGTTTGTTTGGTAGAAGGAGCTCACGCCGAGGCCGTCGAAGATCAATCTGACGTACGGTCTTGAGCTTGGTAGGAAGATTGTCGACATCCTCATGAAGAAGAAGCCAACGCCGCCGCCGCCGCGTACGATTCCGTCGCCGATCGCACCGCTTACGCCTCCGCCTCCGCCGATTCGTCAGTTACCCGTGAAGATCCCCTTCCACTATCCGAGTACATGGGAGATGATGACGCAGGGATACATTCCGTATGGTGATAAGAAACTTCGATTTTGATGATTCAATAAGAAAAGAAACTCTTTGTGAAACAGTTTTATTGTTTTCTTGCATTTGTGTAGTACTGATCCACTGTTAATCGAGATTAGGTGTGTTGATCAAAGATACCAAACATACTGCAGTTTTAATACATATAAGCTTTGCTTTTCTATCTTCTTGGTGCAAATATTATGAGAGAAGTAACAATATGAAAGTACACTGGATCCAATTCCTTGCAGAAACCTTTAAGGGAGAGCCTTTTTTGTAAAGTTTCCAATATTGTAGTGTAGATTATATCCTCTGACCACAAACTCCTCACTTCTCTGGCTTCGCATGGATATTTAACTAGCTCAAAGAGAAGTACTATAACTTTTGGTCACTGAAACTGTAAAATGCTTGAAACAGATGGACGTTTTTATTGTTGTATGATACAAATACATACACATAATGAGGGATTGCTTAAGCCTGTTGAAGATGGGTCAGTATAGGATGAAAGCTTGAAGGGCAAGCATCTGAAATGTTTGTGTAGATTTGTGAGTTGCCTTTTTTGTCGCACCATTATATGCTCTGACCACAAACTCTTCACTTCTCTGGCTGCACATGAAAACTTGTCAAATATTTCAGTAGTTCCAAGATAAATAGCATGTTTGTAACTGAAGTTGTAATGAGAGCCATATCAGATTATGGACCATGTATCATACTTATTCTTCTGATAGTCTGTCAACCATTCAAGGTAAGCCGCCCCAAAATATACATTTTATAAAGGGTTTGTGAAGAAGATCAGGATTGTCATCCACATTATATTCCTGATACCCTTGTCCTCTGCAGTAAAGTTTGACCAATACAAGAACATAAGATATCTTTAGAAGATACTTGGATAGGACGGAAACTAAAACTGATAGCGTACCCAGCCAACCACTCTGCTGTCTTTGCATAAACTTGTAACATCCCTAAGCCAGTTTCCTTGGTCTTTTTGTTGTACCGCATAATGAGAGGCTTCAGGTCACTTTCAAGCTCCGCAATGGCGCATATCATTTCCTGCAGAAGAAGGAATAATCGATCTCAAGACTAAACCAAGCTCAATAGTAATAGTTTTTTTAAGGAAACATGTTCTGTGACATGATTAAAGACCAAGAGTGGAAATATGAAACACGCAGAGACCAAGAGTGGAAATATGAAACACTCAGTGACAGAGTATAGTGAAGCAGACCGGGTCCAGTATTGAATCAAAATGTCTCCGAACTTTAATATCAGCAACAGCCTGCAAGTAACAAGGAATGCTTGAAGGAAGCCAAAATGAAAACCATACGAAGTTTCAGCCAAACACACAACGATTTATAGAAAAAGATTACCTTCATCTCAGTCTGTATAAGGTAAGGCTGTCCATCAGGATCCCTTGAGAGGTGAACCTTCTGCCCTTTAGTTTCCCCAACCTCTATCCATTCAGCTCTCACCGCAGGATCCATCCACATTGCTTCCAAATCATCTGGGTCAACACAATCATTCCAGGACATTCTTGCATTGCTATACGACCTTTCCATTGGCGTCTGTCACAAATTATAAGACACAGTCCTAAAATCTCTGTAGAGAAGCAAGCTCTTTTTTTTTGTGACACAAGTTAATGTATTTAGAGTCTGGTTAACATAAGTTTATCAGAACATATTAATGTATATAGAGTCTGGTTTAGTTTATTGGTATTATGATTTCATTTGGTTCACAAGATCAGTTCGGTTTAGTTTATTACTGGACTGATCTTGTAAACCAAATGAAATCATAATACCAATAAACTAAACCGGACCAAACCAGACTCTATACAGTGATAAAACACATCGTTGACAGCATTCGTAAGCAACATGCTTGCCATATTCAAATCGAATTCCACCTTAAACACAAAGACGAATCAACCCATCTCAGGGCAAAAAAGAAAACTCAAATCGTAAAATATATTTAGAAACTAGTAGCATCTCAGCAAACCTTGCCCAAGACGAGAACGCCGAAGACAGGACCAGAGAAAAGGAGATGAAGATTCAAATCGTTCTTCGGGGAATTCTACTGAACATTAAATCAATCAACTACAGAGGAGAGACTGTGACGACGAACGAAACGCAGAAGAATGCCACCTGGCGGTTCGACCAGCTCGACGTCGTTTTAACGTGAAGTTACTTTTAGCGGGAGAGACAGGTGGACTTTTTGCCGCGTGTTGTGTTGGAAATGGAAATTAAGGCTAGGCCCATTTAAATTAGGATCATGACTATTTTTATAATTCTTTTTTTTTTCCGTCTGAATTTTATTAAAGAAGTAAAGTTGAAGAGGGACAAAGCCCACCCGATACAAACAAGAGAAGTCTTTGTCAAACAGACCAAACAGAACTAGAATACATATGGCCCAAAAGCCCAAAATACTAGAAACCCTAGCAAAGAGAGAGTACCGCTCGATCTACTAACCAGAACGAGAACCAGCGGCCGCCACCTCTTCGTCGCCAGAAACTACCACCGGAAAGACCACCGTCATTCCACCGGTACACCACGAAACACGCCGGAAACATGAGACAAAGCACATGCTATTTCATCCTCTTCGCTCCTTCCAAAGGAGAGCTTCCATCGAGTATCCTCGAAATCTCATAACAACACCCGGAGCCACCACACACGATCCAGATCCATCATCGGATCTCGGATTCACCTCACACACTTTTTAGTCAGAACTCTTTTTAACATAAAGATCCATCGAGGAATTTCGAGATCTAATCCAGCACGAGAGTCACAAACTTTCACTTACCTCTTCATTACATAACTTCATTTAAATATTCTTTTTAACTTCATTTAAATAATCCATGTGTACAGCAACGAGAAATACTTGGGTTCACCCCTAAGGATGAACATCTAAGTTCACCAACCAATAAGATTCAACTATTTTAGATTTAGTATCTTTTAAAAAAGGAAATCAAATAATAAATTTTGTTAAATAATATTATGTTTTCAATTAAATAAAAATAGTAATAATTACCAAAAAATATTATTTTTAATATTGATAAATCCGTCAGCAAATACAAAACCGTAAACCCTAAATTTCAAATACTAAACCCTAAATATTTGGGTAAATTAGGAACCCTTAGAAAAATCCTAAACCCTTAACCTTTAATCCTAGACCATAAACAAAACTCTTAATTCTAAACTATAATACTAAACTTTAAACCCTAAATTCTAAACACTAAATCCAAAACCCTAAATCTACGGACAAATCTTAAATTATTAATCATAAACCATAAACTATTTTGGAATTTAGGATTTGAAGTTTAGTATTAGGTTTCAAGATTAAAGGTTTAGGATTTATGATTAAGGGTTTAATTTATAGTTTAGGATTTGCCCAAAGATTCATGATTTATCCAAAAGTTTAGGGTTTAGTATTTAAAATTTAAGATTTAGGGTTTAGTATTTAGAATTTCGGGTTTAGGGTTTACTAATTAGAATTTAAGGTTTAGAGTTCAGTATTTGCTCACGGATTTATCAATATTAAAAATAATAATTTTTTGTAATTACTACTATTTTTTATTTATTTAAATATTTAATATTATTTCATAAAATCTATAATATTTAGTTTCTTTTTTTAAAAGATACTAAATCTAGAATGATTGAATCCTATTAGTTGGTGAATCTAGAGGTTCACCTTAGGGGATGAACCCAAATATTCTTCTTTCTAAATCATAATATTAATTGACAATATTTTTTTTTTAAAAGATATTACACATAAAATAATGAAATCCTATTGGTTGGTGAACTTAGAGGTTTATCTTAGGGAGTGAACCTAAGAATTACTCGACAGCAACTGCCGATTCACAATGGAGAAGTTTTGAAAGATGAAACTACTTTTCTTCTTGTCATGCTTAGCAAGCTACTTTATTTTATTTCTTTATCAAGTTAGATCTTTTTGCAAGGTACACGGATAATGTTTAGTATGAGCAAATGTATTTGGTTGAAGCATGAATAAATTAATAGGTTACAACGAAACGGTACAAGATATAACCCATGTCAAGTACTGCAATCTTTGTTTATCCTGCTTCTTCAAATCTTTAGAATTCTTTTATTTGCTGAAGAACAAGAATGCTTTGTTTTCTTTTCCTCAACACTGAAAATTACATAGAGTATCCTTACCTTTATCATATGGTCAATTGAAAACCAACGGGAATGGCTTTCCGTGGATTTAACTTGCCGGCTTTAGAAGGATCATCTCACGAAGATGTTAAGGCAGCCATAAAGTATGACTAATTCCCCTTACCATTATCGTTTACCTAAAAACTAAGCGTTGAACTGTAGTAACATCTCAGTACTTTGATGTTAATCTCTTGACAGGTTAGCTTCATAAGGACCACTGACTTAGGGGAGGATTGTGGGGGTATACAGAAGAAAATGTCGACTCCAACGGTTTTCTCGGGAGCTATATCCCACACTTTTAAAACTTGCAACGGAATTCAAAATTTAGTTTTGATTCTCAATTATGGTGTTCACTGTCAGATCAAGTATCTTCGATGCTAATACTGGGATCGGGTTAAGCAAGTCCTTCAGGTTAGTGTTTCCTAACTTTTAAATCTTGTTTTATTATAACTGTGTTTTACATTTTCAAAACATACATTATTTTTTTTTCTAGTTTTTACCCTTACTTTACCTCATTAACTAATAAAATCAAACAAAATAATTTATTAAAGAAGTAAAATAGAAAATTTAATCATTTTTTCTTTGGGTGCAAAAACTCTAAAAGACACCTATAATGAAACAAAAGGAGTATTTATAAACTATTTTGTACATATTTACTAAAACAATTATCACATAGAAATTACTAAACAATTAAGAGTTTTATAGAGGATTAGCATCTAGACCATGTGTCTACACTGATTTTAGAACATACATGTCTATATACTAACCTTGCAGCTTCTTCTGTAAAACACTTGTTTGGTTGCTTCTGTCGCAAGGAATAAAGATTGCCTCCGCTACAAAACTCTCAAGCTGAGAGTAAAGAGTAGGCAAGAAAGGATGATCAAGCTGAGACAGAATCTCTCTCTCCGTCTAAGCTCTCAACAGCTTGTTTCTGCTCACAAGAAGCTCTATCCATCACTTTCATGGCGAAGTACGTCGTCTTGTGTGCTCCGTTAAGCTCAACGAGATAACGTACCGAGCTAACCATTCTGCTGTCTTTGCAAACACTTGGTATCGCTTCTAAGCCAGTTTCTTTGGTCTTTTTGTTGTTCTGCATAATGAGAGGCTTGCGGTGACTTTCAAGCTCCGCAATGGCGCATACCATTTCCTGCAGAGGAAGAGGGAAATGCAAAACTCTGAGATCAGAAAGGGAACAATCGATTTCAATAGCAGCTAAAAAAACAAGCCCAAAAAGTACCAGTTCTAAAAGGAACTGCCCACTTTGAAAACATGCATGTTGTGTGACATGATTAAAGACCAAGAGTGGAATATGAAGCATACCGGATCCAGTATTGAGTCAATGTGTCTTCGGACAGTAATATCAGAAACAGCCTGCAGTAACAAAGAACAAAACACTTAAAATCCTCACTAATTATGCGATATAATTAAATGAAACCATATAAAGTTTCATCCAAACATACTACGATCTTTTCTTAAAAAAAATTACATTCATCTCAGTCTGTGTGAGATAAGGCTGTCCATCAGGAACACTTGAGAGGTGAACCTTCTGCCCTTTAGCCTCACCAACATTTAGCCATTTCAGCGATCTCACCGCAGGATCCATCCACCTTGCATCTAAATCATCTGGGTCAACACATTCTTTCCAGTACATGAAACAGTTAACCATTCTTGCATTTATATACCGGGAAGGGATAAAATTTTTTTCCGGATGATGTGTGATCTTGGTACAAGGCCAAGTGGCTTAGTGATTGTTCAGTTTTTTTTTTTTTGATAACTCTGGTATCTGAGCAGCCACATTCCCAACTATCCTTCGAAAGGGGTCCAGCGCCCCAACGGAAGGGATGTTAAATCCGTTGTGGCCAAGACTCGAACCCGGGTGGCGGACAGTACAACTATACCTCCTTTACCACCAAGCTACGAGCGCTTGGTTGATTGCTCAGTTTTAGTACCAGGTTGTGGTCGGTCTGGTTCTATATGTTCAGCCAAGGTGTTCAAGTTCACGGCTTTGTGGTTGGTTTGCTGTATGATTTTACATGAGTACTGCTATTTTGCATCTCTAAGAGTTTATGGTTTGGTTTCGTGTTCACGTAAAGCAAACAACAAAGAATATAAAAACAAAAAAAAAAAAAAGTATTTATTTAGTAAAGCAAAAGTGACCGCAAATTTTCCAAAAGCCAATATTGAGAATCTAACTTTCAGTCATTCCCATCTTGAGCTTGCTTCATGGCACCCACTCCCCACATCATGTCGTTTCAATTGAACGTCTTAGCTGGCGAGGATCTGAAAGTTGATAAGCTGCATTGAGATTTCATGCGTTTCGTATTTTTGTAATAAACGAATAACGATCAGGTCACGTCAAGTCACAACCTGGCCTCTTCCTGATTCTGCGGTTTCAACTAAGTTATCTTCATCTTTACAGGTCAGTCACAAACTCTGTGTAGCACATATAAACCACGATTCTTAGTATATTCAAATTTATGAGGCCGTATTCTTACGGCTGAATTTGATTTGATTGACTTGTATAAGGGTCAAGGAGCAGTGGAAAGACTAAGGACGGGATCAATGGTATATTCTTCTAATCCATTGTTGAATTTCATTTTGAACATCAGATAGCACATGTCTTCTATTCCTTCTGACATATTTCTAGTCCCCTACTTTTTTGTTTCATTTTTCTTACCGATGCTTGCGGGACAGGTTTTGGTCGGATTGGAAGGTTGGTCCTTCTCCTTCGCATCGCAACTTCCAGAGATGACATTGTGGCGGCTGTAACACTCAACGACCCATTCATAGATGCCACCATACACATGGTAAGGATGGTACTGTCTTATCTAGCAGTAGATGAAACTTGCAGTTTGTCGATTAGTTTGTCTTTACTGAGTTGAGTGTCTGCTTATTGTCTTTAAAAGATAATGGCGGTGAAGAAGAACATTGAAGATTCACAGAGCAAAGACAACTAACTATCCATGTGGACAGCAACTGCCGATTCACAATGGAAAAGTTTTGAAAGATGAAACTATTTTCTTCTTGTCATGCTTAGCAAGCTACTTTATTTTATTTCTTTATCAAGTTAGATCTTTTTGCAAGGTACACAGATAATGTTTAGTATGAGCAAATGTATTTGGTTGAAGCATGAATAAATTAATAGGTTACAACGAAACGCTACAAGATATAACCCATGTCAAGTACTGCAATCTTTGTTTATCCTGGTTCTTCAAACCTTTAGTATTCTTTTATTTGCTGACGAACAGGAATGCTTTGTTTTCTTTTCCTCTGTTACTGAAAATTACATAGAGTATTCTTACCTTTATCATATGGTCATATACACATTCAAGCTAGAATCGTATTCATTATTTTTTTTCCTTGCTCTTGTCTCAACAACAGGCTGTTGGCAAGGTTCTTCACCGCAGGATCCATCTAGCTCTAACCATTCAGCTCTCACCGCAGGATCCATCCACATTGCTTCTAAATCCTCCGGGTCAACACAACAAATTGAAGTTCCTATCCTAAGGCCATGTTTATCAGTGAGACTAATTTGTAAGTCCTTGGAGTTTTTAATTATTATATGTATATTAAGACTTTGGTAAGGACATTTTATTAAAATGATGATTATTGGTGGGACTATATTTGATCCTTAGCATTATATACAAAATATAGCATGAGAGGTCATTAATGAAATCGATAGACATAAACCATTCAAGTTCAGATAGATAAAACATTCAAGTTTTACAATCCGACATCCATAATAAGTATTCAAGTTTTAGAAACCGAAAGGAAAAGACACAAGTTTAATAAAGAGGAAACACAAACAAAGGAGATATCTAATTCCTTGAGATCGACGCAATGCTACCTGCATAACAAGACAAAACAAGTTAAGGTAGAAGATATGTAGTAAAAGAAATAACAAGCAAGTTTAAGAAGTGTGAATGAAGTCGATGGAGAAGACTCACCATCGATTCTGCTGAGGTGATTGATCAGTAGTTGAGTACACTCATTTCTTTCCGGACATACACACAGTAATGGAGTTGTGGTCCCGTCTCCAACCACATTGAACACCAACAAGTCATTGTTGGTGCATATGTTCTCACGACAGAACTTTCTCCATCCTTTGCTGATGTAATATGCCCCGTCTTCTTCGCTAAATCGGAAGCTCGCAGTCCATGCCTTGCCCTCCTTGTTCACAAGTTTGACCTCCTTGCATTGTTGGTTTAATGCAGTACACCACATAGCTTCGACAGGAAGATACTACAAACAAAGAAATAACAGAAACATAAATTTTCATAACTAAACATGGTGCAAAAGACAAGAAAATTTTACGCACCATTTTGTTGTCCTTTTGATTTGTAGCAGTAACCTCAGCCAAGAAGCAGTAGTCGTATGACATAGTAGGAGCATCATCTCCCTTAACGATGTGAGGATGTGTATACTGAATCTCAGTACAGCTAGGACCAAAAGGAGTGACATGAAAGACCATGTCTCCTTCGTGTTTGAAGATGAGGATATCACCGATTCGAAGATCATGTGCTTCGGTGAATTCTTTCCAACCTTTGGTGAATGTCCTGCCTTCTTGTATCACCTCCCAAATATAACCTGAAGCGTCCGATCTTAGTCTCCATGGTTTATTGATCTGAGCCCCTTGTATGTGTTTTGAGAAGAAGCCAAGAGGTATTGTCACGCCACTCTGAAAACCAGGAAGCAGAGGCTTGAAAAAATGAGGTTCATGGGGAGTTGTCATCTGCAAACAAGCAACGAGTTTGAGACTATAAGCAGTGTCCGAGCACACAAACCGTGGGATATCACTAACTACAAAGCCGTTTACTACATTTCCAATTCACTAAACCACATCAACAAAACCTACTCTACTCTGTGGGATATCACTAACTACAAAGCCGTTTACTACATTTTCAATTCCATTGTATATCAATCACTACATTATCAATCACTACATGCAAATACATTTTCTATCACTCAATCGCTAGTATATCAATGACTACATGCAAATCAATACCTTTTCCGGGGTCGAGGGAGTCGAGAGAGACAAGAGAGCCGAGGGAGATGAGGACGACGAGAGAGACGAAGGGAGACAAGGACAACGAGGGAGTCGAGGGATACGAGGGAGACGAGGGAGACAAGAGAGCCGAGTGAGACGAGGACGACGAGGGAGTCGGCAGAGACGAGAGATCCGAGTGAGACGAGGACGACGAGGGAGACGAGAGAGATCCGAGTGAGACGAGTACGGCGAGAGAAACAATGAAGACTTCGAGATCGGTCTGGAAACCGAAACTTTGGTTTCCCCAACTTCGACAGGTGGCAAGGAAGGACCCGTTTCGGTCGACCTTAATTACGGTCCATCCCAATCTATTTCGCCTATTTTGATTTTTTTTGTGCCGAAAAAACCCAAGGACTAACGCGGAGGACCGCGATAAACATGGCCTAAGACCAACCCTATTAGTGAACCAAGAGGGTCATAAGTCTAATTTTTTTTACTTTTTTCGTTTGGTTTTTAACAATATATAAGTGAATCAATTGTGGGTCGTCACGTGGCGCAGGACTCGCGATACAGCAGTGAACCGATTCATCCGCAAGACTCCCAGAGAGACATGATCTCAGAATTTATATTATAATCTTTTTTTTTTTGAAAGTGTGAGACTCTCCCCTCTTGAACCTCTAATGGGTTTGCTCTAAACCGGCACAACCCGGTTCAATAAAATTCTTAATTTTGGTACGATTTTCCGGTTACTTTATTTTGCTTTACACCATTTTGGAAACACATAGGTAGCCGTCTCTTTATATGTCACCGAAAGTCATGTCTTTTAGAGGGCGGCGAATCTGGATATTGCAATGTTCAAAAAAGATGGAAGAAACCAGACTAAGTGGATGTTTCTCGCACTTGTTTCAAACTAAGATGGTTTCTCCCATTTCACTAGAGAAGCCACGGGGAAAGCTGTGCACGCGCTTTGTGTCAAGGGATTGGTTCGTCTTTATGATCGACACACAAACACTCTGATAAACATTTACACACAGTTTGGCCGAATCAACCACGCACACTACCTGTTCGACGAAATGCATGTGAAAAAAACGAAGCTTTTCAGGTTACCATGATGTCGGAACTTGTCCGTGCTGGGTTGTACTGGGAAGGGATAAGATTTTTTTATGTGTGATTTTTGGTATAACTCCAAGTAGATTCCTCAGTTTTAGTAACAGGTTGTGGTCGATCCAGTTCTATGCTCAGACAAGGTGGCTAAGTCTGGTGTCCTGTCTGATTTTACATGAGTACTGATAGTTTGCATCGCTACAAATTTTATGTTTGGTTCAAGAAAAGTCGTTGAGGAGATGCCGGAGCGAAACGTGGTGATGAGTGGATAAGGATGAGTTAAAAGAAGTAATTGATATCTATAAAGTAATGAGAGGAGAAAGAGTTGGGTATGTAATGAAAATTTCATTTTTTTGGTAATCAGAGGTGCTAAACCTTGTATCAAAGATGAGAAACTTTAGACCAGTTTAGTTTCTCTTGGGGACTTTCTGCTGCTGCGAAGCTAGCTCTGCTATAGGCAGGTCAACAATTTCATGGTTTAGCCCGGGTTCCAACAAGATTCTTTCATTCGGAAAAGTGGTGAAATTGCTTCCTCCATCAGTCAATCGATCACTGAGGGCATCAGCCTCAGGTAATTTAACAGCAAAGGTTAAAATCCTTTGTATCTTTGGTGGAAAAATACTCCCACATCCAGGTGGCTTAGATACGTTGAAGGTGAACCACCCATTATTTCCATAGAAAGGACATATCTTAGCAGGAGCTGAGGCAAAAAGTTCTTGAAATCTACTACCGGACTCATTTTGTGTCTGTATCATGTAATGAAGATCTCCAGAACATGATAGGGGAGTATAATGAGATGGAAAAACGTGGGGGTTTGCAAAATATTAGAATGGTTCTCTTCTCTGTCATTGATTACTAGGATGGTTCTCTTTTGGGTGTTAATATGTTGACTCCGAATATGTTGTAGCTGTAGATGAATTGGACATTGGATCAAGAAGCAACTCAACCCATAATACGGACAGAAAGTCAAATTTTACATTCACTATTATTCAACTGTGTAAGAAAACATCTCTTAAACCAATTCTTGATTTTGCAACAGGTTCCAGTAACTAGTTTAAAGGTTCCGTTTAGAGATGGTTTGTTGAAGTATGACGCGAAGACGTCCTGACCTGAAACTCGCAAAGGTATGTTTATAATCATAAGCAACTCTCTCAGAAAACTTCAAACCTTTCAATCAAGTCCCTAGCTATAGATAATATTGTGTGCTTTCTACCTCAAGATGGTTTAGAGCGTAAAATCTACATGGAAGCTGGTTTCTTGAACGCTGTTACTGAAGTGGTCAGAACAGGAGTTACACCTGTGGAGAATCTCTTGGAAATGTACAATGGAGAGTGGGGACAAAGCGTAGATCCTGTGTTTCAAGAACTGATGTACTAAGAACTGGAATTCAAGGTGTGAGTTTATGCTATCTGAAGAACTTGAGTCTCAGGAATAAGTGTTTTTTTCTAATTTGTTGTAAACGGATTTGAAACTGATTTTGTTTTCAAAGGATTCTACGCATTTTTAAAATATGAATCTGTACTCTGAAGTCAAAAAGGCTGGATTTATGAACTCTTCTACCATGAGCTTTTAACTTGCATTTGAATGTGAGTTGTTGTTTCATCAACGTTTCTGAATAGCTCTGTTTTGATTTTTATATTTAACAGACTTCCCAACTTCTTTTTTTTGACCGAAACGTCCTAACTTTTTTGGTTGTGAAACAATCATTTGGAGCAATGAAGTTTACACAACTGATAATTTGATCAGATACAAGCCACCCCCAATATTCTTGTTCTCTCGGCAACTAGAAACATTCTCAAGACACTAAGTAAACAAGAGAGGCTAATTAATTATTCCCAGACACACCAAAAACAGCCTGTGAATCACTAAAACAGAGTTCCATCACTCTCATATGTGTAAACCATAAGATAATATGGTAAATTACAGCTTTCGACAAAAATAATAATAATTAATATATATATATTTATCTATCTATACTATTATCTTCGAAGTGATTTTTTATTTGCGAAGTGATTTTTCGCAACGGAGTTATCACGTTGAAAGTTAGAGCGGCTAAAGTCGATGTCACCCTTAATGAATAATTAGATTTGTTAATATATAATTAACTATTATTGATAATATGTAATTAACCATTAATTAAAAACAAATTTCTATAGTTTAATAATTATCATTATAAAAATAATAAATTATATTTATCTATCTATCTATACTATTATTTGATAAGTGAATTTGCTTATTTGTCATGTTCTCCATGATTTTAGGCTTAGTCATATTTATGTTCAATATTAGTTTTAATAAATAATTTTAATGATTTAGATGATAATTTATCATTATCTTGAGAATAACTAAAATTTTAAAGTTAGTATCATCTTAAATTCATATTATATTTGCTTTAATAATATTAAAATATTATATTTATTTATATATTTTATTTTGTTTAGTAATATTAGACCGGCTCTATTTTACTATAGCTAGCATAAATCCGTCATATCTTTTAAGATAATTTTTTTCCACTCAAGCGGACATAATATTTACATGAATCTTTTATTTAGTAATCTTGAGTAATAATATTTTTATTATTTTGTTACTCAAGACATAATCTTGAGTAATAATATTTTTATTTTTTTTGTTACTCAAGACATAATCTTGAGTAATAATATTTTTATTACTTTAAGATATTAAATATTATCACGTGGATGTTTCTCAGTTTTTATATTTATATTCGGAAATGGAGATCATATTATTTTATGTGATTGATTAAGAATGTCTCCTTAAATGACATTACCTTTTTATTCTTTTTTTTTATATTTGTTTAAATATTAATAAGACTCTATTAAGTTATTACGATGACTATATTTTTTATATTATATAGTTTGGTGATAGACGAAATAAAAAATTTTATAAGTATCAAACCATTATCTACAGTACTGGCTTGTAATAAAAAGGTAAATTATATCTTTTGATTAATTTAAAATTTAAAACAAATTAAATAATTTAGAACAAAAAGATATAATAATGTTTTTAATTAGTTGGATATATATTAGTCCGCAAAAGTGTGCGGACCATCATCTAGTATCTATGTATACTATAACAAAGTTAGTATAAATATATATATATATATATATATTCCTATTGTTGAAATAATTATCAATAAAAATTATGGATCCGGATATCCGGAGTAAAAAATCAAGATATTCGGATCCATATTCGATTTACACAGTTCCAACATTTTACTACCCTGATTCGGATCTGGCCCCTATGGATATCCGTATTTTTAGAGCGGATCCGGATCGAATCTCGGAGCGGATCCGGATCGAATCTCAGAGCAGATCCCAATCGAATCTCGGAGCGAATCCGGATCAAATCTCGAAGCGGATCCGGATCAAATTTCGGATCGAATCTGAATTCCGGATAATAATTTCAGGCCTAGGTACACCATCTTTTCCAGCAATCGCCTTAAATATTTAAAATGTGTGTCGGCTAATTGCAGTCAATCAAAGTATTGGTAGCTTAATAAGATTATTATGAGGAATAAATGGAATATGACTGAGTGGCAGCCACGCCAATGTTGTTATTAACTATTTGAATCTACCCATTTAACAAGAGACGACAACATAATGCTATATGAAAACTTTGGCCAGCAATGTCTTTCCAGTACCAGGTGCACCTGTTAGAAGAATTCCCTGGAAGCAAAACATATTTGAAAATGTCTCAAGTCAAATGCTAACTTACCATAGCCTTAAGTAGACAGAACAAAACCAAATATAAAGAGATTGTACCTCTGGAAATTTTCCTCCAAGGCGGGTAAACTTTGATAAATAATTTTAGATATTCCAAAAATTCCTCAAGCTCTTGTTTTGCATCACCACAACTCTTTACATCCTTAAATATTTTGACATTCTGCTGCAAGAAAAATTTATCAGGAAAAGACACAATGACACTGCTCTTAGAAATTCATTGGCTTCAACGGCTATATGAACAGAACTATAAAAAAATTCAGGTCAGAAGGAATCATGCACTGATTTGCAATGTCCTTATCTTGACTATACGTTTGGCCACTGTATCTAAAGCTATGAATCTCCTCACGGTTCTACTTGCTACTTTGGAATCCTTGCAAACACCCTCCAATTCCTCCAAGGCTTCCAATATACTTTTGCAGAGTAGCTGAACCCATTAACCTTAACAAGGAAGTTCCATTTAAAGAAACACTTGTAATAAAACTGGAGAAGCAATAACAAACTATGTACAAAGAAGCAACTTTCCCGCTTGCGGTATCCAAATTAATCAAATCTCAAAACTTGATTCAACAAAAATATAGATGACACATACCACATTAATCCCACAGCTAGCAACTGTGAATAAGATCGCAGAGACAAGCAGGTGTGCAAATCTTGATTTGTTTGTGACTTTCAGATTTTTAACCTAACAAAGTAAAGGCGTGGGCTTAATAGCTCAAAGCTAGGTGAAACCTTTTGTAACAATATGGAAAATCTACAATTAGTACACCTCACCAGATGCGGTATATAAGAGAAACTTACCATGGTAACATGCAAGGGTTGCTTCTCAGCTAGCTACACCAGGGTTCACAAATGAAGCACGATGCTTCAGCTCTTGAAGCTGCATATCAACCAATGAGATACATTTACAGCAATATTTAGGAACTAATTTTGATTATTTGTCATCTTATCCATGATTTTAACTAATTTTACTTATTTATCATGTTTTATTAGTTTTCTATACTATTATTTATGATTTGATTTTGCTGATTTGTATATGTGATTTTAGTTAATTTTACTTATTTGTCATGCTTTTATTAGTTTTTAACTTGAATCACTAATTTATAAATTAAATAATATAATTTATTTCAAACTTTCTAATTACAATTAGATTATAATTATTCTGACTTTGACAAGTTAGGACCAACTTTTAGTTTTATATATGAAATGTCAGAGATTTTAAACTCCATATTTTCATTTTTTTCATTCATTATAAGTTGTCTTGATTATAGTTTTTCTTTCATTCTTTAGGTATAGTGTATCTTAATTGTTTCAATTGCTTGCATTCTGTTTTCAATGGTTCAATCAAGAAAATTGCACTTTGATATGAACTTTGGAGAGTTTTCTATGTAATCATGTTATGAACATGTGTTTAATGGCTTAGTTTCTAAAATGGTTAAAGTAGATATATTTTTATAACAAGTAAATAGATTTATTATTATATAATTGGCCATTAATTAACTATTAACTATAATGAAAAAAGTATCATTCTCTATTTTTTACTTTTATTAAAAATAAACTTATGAAATATTAAGATAAGTCAATTATATATCAAGTAATTATCATTATCCTAATTCATTTTTTCAAAGTTTTATTCTAATTTATCATCAAAATTTAGTTTTTATTTACTTTTTATTTATTTTGTTTTTACTTGGATTTTGTGTGTTTCAACACCTTTTGGTAATTTGATACATATTTTTGGCTTAAAATATAGAGTAGATTAAGAGATACCAAAAAGTTTTTATTCTTACTTTATCTTATTGTATGGAATATTTAATACAAGATGTTTTGAACGCACTTGTGGGCTTTATAATTTTACAAAAAAAATGTAAATAAAAATATTATCAATTTAATTTTCTGATTTTGAATTATGTAATAATTAATTAATTAGTAAAAAGGATATATAAGATAAAAAATTTAGTAGATATATTTTATTATGTAAAATAAACATGAAAAAATTCATATATACATAAAATTATATACAGTAGAACCTCTACAAATTAATAATTTCTCTAAATTAATAAAATTTGCATGTCTCAACTTGGACCGGTTCAAAAATTGACACAAATCGATAAAATAATAAAATAATATTTTTTAGAAACTTCTGTGTAAAGATATGGTCCCATTAAAATTATAAATTAATAATATATATATATATATATGTATATATATACATATATTATATAAGTAAGAACCTATTGTTATATGTTTGTTTGATATTCACAATTGAAATATCTTTATAGTTTCGTAACACTTAATATATTTTGATGAGATTTAATATTATTATATCTAAAATCACATTTAAGTTATATGAAATATATATTATATACTCCAAAAAATATAATAAAATTTATATAAATGTCAAATTTCAAAAATTAAAAGTTAATGTCTATACCCTTAAATTAAGTATATTTTTTTAATCTTAAAATAGATATATCTTAAAATAAGAAATCTAAATAAGGAAACTTTTGTAAAGTAATATCTTTATAAATTAATAAAATTTCAAAGTCCTAACATTATTAATTTATAGAGCTTTTACTGTACACGTAAGAATATTATGAAATAAAATTTTTTTGGATAACATAATATAAAACCTTTTTAGATAATGATAATTATCAAATTAATGAAATTTAGTTTCTAATTTAGGGTAATTATATATTAAGAATATAATTTAATTCTTTATTAAGGGCAATACAAATTTAAATAGTATAACTATTTTTTGAATTCTTTGCCATCTTTTTCTGAGTAAAGCTTGTTTAGTATAACTAAACTAAATATAATATATATATATATATATATAGTATTTGGAAGAATTCAATATAATATAAATTGGACGACTTTCCAGACGACTTATATTTAAGTCGTCTACTAAGTCGTCTGGATTAACAATTAAGGCGTGATTGATTTAGCTTGTGTTCTGGCTTCTATTGTTGTCTTTGATTATTTTGCAGACAAAAAGGATGGATATTCCAGAACTCCCCCGTAGGTTATACACATCAGGGGAAGAGCCAGAAGCCCACAATAGCATTTCGTATCATACGGATAACAACAAGTTGCATACTGCTCTTAGGGAAGCTCTTACTGATGACGAATTTGAAGAGCTCAAGGAGTCGAGTTTGGGAGTTTTCATAAAGTTCAAGGAGCAGGGATTTGGTTGGGCTTCAAGACTGGTTCACTACATGCTCAGTTTCAAGCTGGACATTAAGAAGAAGTATGAGATGTGGTCTCTCGTTGGTCCAGAACCTTTGAAGTTTTCACTTATAGAGATGTGGCCAACTACTGATCAGATAATAGCAGCACTGAAGAGATGCGGGGATTGGTCCACGGAAGATCGCAAGCGGCTCGCGTACCTTTCCATCTTCACTGGATTCATTGAAAGGAGAAAGTTTTCAACCGCTACACGATCTAGTCTGGCAAGGCTAGTGATAGATTTAGAACGGTTTGAGAATTATCCATGGGGGAGAGTCGCGTTTAAGGTGTCGATGGACGCTTTGTGGAACAAAGATATTACTAGCTGTTACACCGTGGATAGGTTTATACAAGTTCTTCAGGTCTGGGTGTACACAGCTATGCCGAAATTGGGTGCTAGTATTGGTGGTCCCAGAGCAAACAGTCCGTCTCCACCGATACTGGCTTACGAGGGTAGCAGAGGCCGCAGATCAATGAAAGCTGCTATCTTGAGTCAGGTATTTACTTCAATCCAAAAGACTGCGTAGACGACTTATATTAAAGTCGTCTGGAAGGTCGTCCAGGGTTAACTAGTTGTTTGGAAGACTTAAATGTAAGTTGTCTGGACGACTAGTTGACCCTGGACGACTTAAATGTAAGTTGTCTGGACGACTAGTTGAGCACGAAAGACTTAATTTTAAGTCGTTCAAGGTCAACTAGTCGTCCAGACAACTTACATTTAAGTCGTCCAGGATGAACTAGTCGTCCAGACAACTTACATTTTAGTCGTCCAGGGTCAACTAGTCGTCCAGACAACTTTTATTTAAGTCGTCCAGGGTTAACTTGTGTGCAACTTTTATTGCAGAGATTTTTGCCGGAGGATACAGCAGACGAGGCTTTCTCGGTAAATAAGATCTTGCCGGAGGATAAAGCAGATGGTGTCTCCTCCAAACAGATTGTTGCTGTCACTTCCACTGACCAACCGAGCCTCGCTTCCACCGATCAACAACCGAGCCTCGCTTCCACCGATCAACAACCGAGCCTCGCTTCCACCGATCAACAACCGAGCGTCGTCACTTCCACCGATCCAAGCATTCCAGATCCACAAGCAAGCGTTCCAGTTTCAGAACCGAGCCTAGTTGTATTGGACAAAACAGCTTCCACTGCTACTGTGCGTGCAAGGAGTGAACGAGCGAAGAAACCTGCTCCCACGCTGATATCTCCTTATACGGCAGAGAAAAAAAAAGATAAAGTGGCAGCCTATAGTCTATTTCAGCCAGTAAACAGAGCTAAGCTGAAGGATCTCGCTGATTGGTTGAAAACTGATCCGTAAGTGATTACTTTACCCAAAACTGATTGTTTTTTTGCTTGATTTAGTCTACCAAAACTGATTGCTTTTTTGTTTGCAGTCATTATTTCACTAAGCAAGAGGACAAACCACGTACATCACCAACTTGGTGGTATCACATCCTCCGGACAGCCAGAGCATGGCTGGAAGACTGCGTAAGTTTTCTGCTTATCTTGTATCTTTGTCGTCTGGACTTAAATATAGGTCTTCTGGAAAGTCGTCTACTTGGTCGTCCAAGTAGACGAATTTCCAGACGACTTATATTTACCAGACGACTTAAAGATAAGTCGTCTGGAAAGTCGTCTACTTGGACGACCAAGTAGATGACTTACTGATAAGTCGTCTGAAAACTCGTCCACGTAGACGAGTTTCCAGACGACTTATATTTAAGTCGTCTGGTATCTTCTAACTTGTATTATTTTATATGCAGCATATAGATGCTTGGATTAATGTGCTGAGGCAGAGGTATCAGGAGAACCCACAAGCTTTCAGGAGCGATCGAATGTGCTTCCTGGATCACAACTTTTCCCAGTCTTGGAGAGACTAGTATCAGTTCTTCAAAGCATCGGAACCTGATCACAAAGGTTTAAGAAGAGCTCTACCTGGTGGGGCGTGGAATTTTTATGACGGATCAATACCTTCATTTTGCCAATCAAACAAGAAGTGGGGCAGGGGGGGAGGACATTGATGATATCTATGCGCCAATGAACTTGGACAACAAGCATTGGGTTGCTATTTGGATATCGATCCCTAAGAGGCACATAGTCGTCTGGGACAGCATACCTTCATCGTCGGTACCAGAAGCATGAGATGAGATAATGCAGTCTTTTCTCGAGATTGTCCCTTATCTGCTTGTTGAGTGCGCTGCCACCAATGAATTACAGGTCAAATACGGATTGGAGCCATACACCTATGAGAGACAGCTGAAAGATTTACCCACGGCCAACAATGGTGATTGTGGCGTGTACGCTCTAAAGTACATTGAATGTCATGCTCTTGGGGTCTCCTTTAACTCTAAAGACTTTTCTAGGTCCAACGCGAAGAATACGAGGGATAATATGGCGGTGGATATATGGACGGAGCTTCTTGATCAGCATTTGAAAGAAAATGTGGATGGTGATAAGTTTGTGGGCATGTATGATTAGCTGTATAGATTTGAACTCCTTTTTGAACTTGAAAGAAAATGTGTATAGCTTTTAACTTGTCTCTTATATATATTTGAACTCCTCTTGTATAGATTTGAACTTGTCTTCTAATGATTAGATTTGTATTTGTATTTGAACTTGTCTTTGTATATATTTGTAAATTTATAAGTCGTCTGGAAGGTTTTCCAGCTGGACGACTTACCAATAAGTCGTCTGGAAGGTTTTCTAGCTGGACGACTTACAAATAAGTCGTCTGGAGGGTTTGGACGACTTACAAATAAGTCGTCTGGAACGTTTTCCAGCTGGACGACTTATAGTTAAGTCGTCTGGAAGGTCTTCCAGCTGGACGACTTACAGTTAAGTCGTCTGGACGGGTAATCAAGACTGGACGACTTAAATTTAGGTCGTCTGGACAACTAGTCAACTGGCTGTGTACATTGTGGTTTCATATGGCCAGTTTCCTTGCAGTTTGAGCATCTTCGTGCCCTGTGTTTCTTCCTGGGTTTGTGTCCTCTCATCCTAGATAGCTCCAACCAAGATTGCCATCTTGATTTCTTCTGTCTCCCCGGACCACGCTTTACGTCTGAGGCAAGCATTCTCGTTCCTCAATATGTTGTGACACGATATGATATATATTCTCTGAGTATCCTGCATACAGATAATTCTTTGAGTACAGTGGACATACAAGTGTGGAGATATGCAAACCAACATGTGTTCCAGCAGCTATAGCATGAGAGCAAGGAATTTTCTCCACTCCATAGACACCACAATCACACTTTGCATGTTCCAAATCAACCACACAGTCCATTTTGCCACCTTTGACAAAGAACCGCCATCCATCAATTGGTTGGACCGTCATCGTTTCCGCTATCTCAGTTCAAAAAGCAAGCAAGTATTCAACACCCCGGCTATGTTGAGTTGTGAGACTCAAAGCATCTTGTCTCCTTTTCCAATACCATTTTCCTAACTTCTGCCTTATGAACTCCAGTAGGAACGGAATCGGAAATTCTCTTGCTCTCTTCAGTGCAGAATTAATAGATTCAGTGATGTTGCTTGTTTTTATGTTGTACATGTTCCCCTTACAATAAACCCTTGACCATAGGCTGGCGTCGACATTCTCCAAATACGTTGCAAGTTCGGGGTTTGCACTCCGTATCTCAGCCATGTACCGGTCAAAATCGTAAACCGTGTGAGCATAAGCACCCCTTTTCACCAAGTACATGAGATGTTTTCCTTTAAACTTTTTGACAATGTTATCTTGAAGGTGATAATAACGTATTCTTCGGGTTGCCTAAGGAAACACCTTATCACACACACTTTTAATGGCCGCGTGCCGGTCAAAGACTATCACCAGAGGCTTGTCATGAGATATACAACTAGCCAATTTTGTGAAAAACCATTCCCAAGAAGGTTCATCTTCAGCATCCACGATCCCAAAAGCCAATAGGAATATCTAAAAATTGACATCTTGTGCGGCTGCAACTAACATAACACCTCTATACTTTCCACTTAGGTGAGTTCCATCCACCAAAATGACCCTTCTCTGATACTTAAAACCTTTGATAGAAGCTCCAGAAGAGAGAAATATATACTTAAATCTTTTAACAGAATCAAGTTCTATAGCCGTGATAGAATCAGGATTTGCAATGGAGATTTGCTCGAGATATGATGCCAGACGCGAATACCCTTCTTCTGCTGATCCTCTCACCAATGTTTGGGCATATAACAGTGCTCTGTATGAAGTGGTGTAATCAAGCGCCATGCCAAACATGTTCCTCATTGCATCAGTGATATGCTGCGGAGTTATCCCATCAATGATTCCAACACGATCAATGAAAAGACTACCAACATACTTCGGAGTACAGTGTCTCCGCTGAGCGATTCGGTCTCCCACTGAGCATAAATGTTTTTCCACATACTTTGTTATCCAAAACGTGTTTGTCCCATGTTTCACACTCGCTATGATCTTCCATCCACAACCGCTAACCCGACATCTTGCCACAAGGAGAGTTTTCGTTGATTTGTATATTCTGAAAGAAAACCTACCCCTCACAGCTGCCAACCGCAGCTCTGAAAGCAGTGCATCCTTGCTAACAAAACTCTGGTTGACATAGATAATGGTACCATCCGTTTTTCCCCATTCAATAGCATTTGTCTTAGCATATGTCTTTCGATTTCTTCAAAACAAATATTATCATCATCTTCCTCGTCCTCACCTTGAACCTTTCCATAAAGACTGTAATCCTCACCATTTTGATCCGTTTCACCAACAATAGAGTTATCAGCATCCTCCTCCCCATTTTCCTCCTTCCCATCTTGATTTTCATCTTCAACAAACTCATTATCACCAACATCTTCTTCCCATTCATCAGCTTCATCATTATCACCAACATCTTCTTCCCATTCACTAGCTTCATCATCACCAACATCTTCTTCCCATTCACCAGCTTCATCATTATTCCTTTTCTCTGAAACCGTTTCCACCTTGCTGCGGCTTGATACACAAAGACATACTCTATGCGTTTTGAGTATCTCGAGAAAGTTTCGAACTTGTCTATCACTTGTAACATGAATGGGAGGACTGCCTGGAGCCATCATCATTTCTGCTGGTAATGAGTAGCTAATCTCCACAGTCATTGTTCTCATGTCCAGGTTATAATCTTCTTGAGCCATTGCAACAAGTTCAGCATGTGTTGAATCTTCATTCAATAAAAACAATCTTGCTCCTTTGAGATCATCAACCACAAAATCCCAACGGCAATCTCTCAACAACCATTCTCCATACATTGCATGTAATTGAAAAATCATCTGCAAATATTCAAAATAAAACACATTAGTAAACATAGAGAAAATGAAGAAGTTCAATAAACATTACCGCAGACGACTTAGAATTAAGTCGTCCAGAAGACTTAAAGGTAAGTCGTCTAAAGAAGTCACTTTTGCAATTGAAATTTAAAAAGGATGATTTAATTCTAAGTCGTCCGGCTTTGTTTGTTAAAAAAAAAACTCCATACGACTTATATAAAAATCGTCTACAAGAAACGGGTTAGTTTTGCATTTGACCGAATCGTGTCAGATCTTTGACTATTTCTGGACGACTTATAATTCAGTCGTCTCTGGGAAAGTTAAAATTTCAATATTTTATTCAAACTAGACGACTTAAACGTAAGTCGTCCTAGGTTAGTTTTGTAATTGAAAAATAAAACTTCATAATTTAACTTTCTCCAGACGACTTAATTGAAAGTCGTCGAGATAGACGACTTAATTTAAGGTCGTCCGAGATAAGCAAGGTTTGACTAGAAAATTGGGAAAAATTTTGGACGACTTTGCTTTCCCCGGACGACTTTAAACTAAGTTTTCTGGCCGGACGGCTTTATATTATGTCGTCTGGTAAAAGTTAAATTATAAAGTTTTATTTTTCAATTACAAAACTAACCTAAGACGACTTACACATAAGTTGTCTAGTTTAATAAAATATTGAAATTTTAACTTTCTCAGAGACAACTGAATTATAAGTCGTCCAGAAATAGTCAAAGATCTGACACGATTCGGTCAAATGCAAAACTAGCGCGTTTCTCATAGACGACTTATATATAAGTCATCTAGAGTTTTTTTTTAACAAACAAAGACGGACGACTTAGTTTAAGTCGTCCGTTTGACCAGAAGACTTATCAGTAAGTCTTCTACATACAGATGACTTACTAGTAAGTCTTCTACGCGAACAGATCTTCAAAAAAAATCAAATTTGTACCTTAAACTAGGTGAGATGACTTCGTTTGCACACAAGGTCTTCTCCAACCACCCAGAAACTCAAACGAAAGCAACCGTAAGTCAAAACGAAAAAAATATGGCTCTGTCAACCATAAAATATTTTGAATCAAAAGCTTGAGTTTTTTGGATGAATATAGAGAGAAAGTGAAAGAAATGTTGTTTTTAGTTCATAACAATTGAAACAGAGAGAGTGTAAAGAGATTTACGTGCATTAAAGGGCATTAAAAGCTCCAAACAGTTAGTACAAGGTTTTTGAACTATTCATGGTAGTGGCACTATTGTAAATACTTGAAGAAGATGAGGTTGAGACAGTAAAGAAGCCATTTTCGAAAAAAAAAGTTAATGGCATTTTCGTAGATAAAATGCAAGTGTGAGGTGAAAATCTCAAAAAAAAAAATGAGTCAAAAGAAAATGTTAGTTTTCTGTTTGACTCCAAGTTTTGAGTCACTTTTGCAAAAAAAAACCCCTATAATAAATAACCAAAATTTCCTAAAACTAAGGAAAACATGACAAATAATCAAAATAAGCTAAAACTATAGAGAACATGATAAATAAGCAAAATCACTTAATAAATAATAGTATAGATAGATGTAATAATGTTTTCTATGCTCTCATGGTTGCATCGTTTTATAGTTTTTTTTTGTATTACGAAGATGGAGATCGGCCGAGATAAAAATCGAAAAAATAAAATGACTAAGAACATAAAGAATAACTTGTCATGATATTTAAATCATAATGCATATATTAATAATTTTGATTAAGACGATTATATCCGCATGTGCAGGCAAACAAAAGAATGTAGCTTTCACGCACACACAACAATATATAATGTCTTTCATAAAGAGGATGTTATTAAGAACATTTTTGTAAAGAAAACACATATCTACCAATGAACCTGCTGTTTCTGTTGATTGGCTGCATGCCAAATTTCCAATCTTTGAGAGGAATGATATAAAGGCAAAAAGCTATTCTTCGTGTGATGGATTATTATGGTTATAAATTAATATATATTTTTTTCAAATATAACTCAAAATTTCAAGTCAAACACAAAAATAACCTATGTTATTTTGTGAAATTTTTTTTGGTCCTATTCACCATAGAAACGAAAATGCCCTTATTTGTTTTTTTTTTTTGAAAATGATGATTTTACTTTACCATCCACATCTTCTTCAAATATTTACAACTTTGCAATTGACATCCATACCTCAACCACCAAGAACTACCAAATTGAGAGTGTTAATGCCCTACAGTTTCTCATTTTTTTCTCATTTTTTTCTCATTTCCTATCCACACAAACCACATATCTTACACTTTCTCTAAAAATTCATCAAAAAAACTGAAGATTTTGATTACAAATTATGTGAAGTTCATAAGCTCATAATTCTTGGTGATCAACGAGTAGGTAGTTGTTATGGTGAAGTTCTAGGAGATTGGAGAAGCCTCACAAGTTATCTCACGAGTTCAAGATATTCTTTAGAAGTCTTTTGGTCAATGCATAAGTTAGTTTTGCAATTGACTGTTTGTGTGTTTTAACAGAAGACTTCCTTAAAAGTCTTCTAACTTTCCTTTGTAAAATTTTTTTTTGAAATTCTAAGAGAAGAAAGTCTTTTCGGATAAACATTTCAGTTTTAAATTTGACCACAGTTGGTCGGAAATTTGACTTTTTGTACAAGACTTCTAGAGAAGTCTTCTCGGTGAGTACTTCAGAAGAAGTCTTCGATAAGTCGTCTGGAAGTCTTCTAAATTTCGCAAGAAGTCTGATGGATTACTTTTGCAATTGAAAAATAAAATTAAATGGTTTAAAAAAAAGCAGAAGACTTCTAACAAACTCTTCTCGTAAAAAATTCTTCTCCAGTTTAATTATGGGTTTTGGTCAAACCTTTGCACGCGTAGGATGACTTCTATAGAAGTCTTCTCTAGAAAAGTCAAAAATAGTCAATTGCAAAAGTAATTCAGTAGACTCCTTGCCACATTTAAAAATACTTCTAGACGACTTATATAAGACTTTTTGTTGAAGTATTCACCGAGAAGACTTCAAGGGAAGTCTTCTACAAAGTCAAATACTGACCAACTTCGGTCAAATTCAAAACTTGGAAGTCTTCTCTGGAATTTCGAAAAAAATTCAATTTCAAAAGTAAATCAGTATTTACAGAGGACTTCCAATGATGTTTTCTGTAGAGTAGACTTCTTAAAAAGTCTTTCTTCGTAAATTTGCAATTGCAAAAATGACCTAAACATAAGACTTCGTACGAAGTCGTCTGAGGATGACTTCGTTTGAAATTTTAATATTTTCTTACAAAGATATCTTCCACGTAAATCTTTACTAAAATTTAAATTTATCCAAAATTAAAATGTATTTTTAATATTTTCTTGCTAATTCATGTTTATTATTCAACATTGGGACTACATAGTCGAATTCATAACTTAATTGGTGATAATTATGCAGTTACAAACTTTGATGTTTAATAATATTTCTAGCTGAACGAGGAAGTCTTTTGTACGTCTTTCTCATAGAAGACTTGTAGAAGACTTGTAGAAGTCTTCTCCGATGATTTTTGTTTTAACAAGTTTGATATATGATGTGTTCTAATCTGATTATTTTTGTAGATGATTTGACCTTTAACTGTAGTTTATGGAGAATGGTTGTTAAAAGATATAATAATTTCCATGAGATTTAAAATTTCAATTTTTCACTTAAATTTAAATTTGATCTTTTGTGAATTTGACTAAGGTTTTTTTTGAAAAGTCTTTCTAACTTATTTTTAGCAAATTTTACTAAGTTTCTATATTGTTATGTTTTGTTATGTGTGGGTAGAATGATTAAAATATTTTTTGGTGTTGCATCAATAAATGTAATGAGGTCAAATACTTTTGGTAAAATATGAACATATTTACCATTCTTTTGATTAATATCTCTTAAAGCTTATAAAATAATGCACAACTAAAATTTACACATACAATTTTTAAATAGACCATAAACAAAATTATTACACAGCTAGATATTAAATATCATCTCTTTCGCATTAGACCAGCCAGCCACTGTGGCATGCCGGTTTCTTGCAGAAGCCTGAGATTTTCTACATGCTCCGTGCGCTAGGTATGTAGCGGATCGAAAAAAAACGGTTAGCAAAAAAATCAATAATATCAATCAAACGAAGAAAAAGGGTTGGGAGTAAAAGGAACAGGTCACATGCTAGTCAAGCAAACCACAAAGAATGTCATTATTTCGTCCCTTCATTGGCATAAAGAAAAGTAATGAGCTTCGGAAAAAAAATTATCTCTAATATTAATTATTGAAAAAAACCAAAAGATACAGTGCAGCAAATTTTCCACAAGCCAATATTGAAAACCTAAAACCTCTTACTTCAGTCACCCCCAGCTTGAGATTGGTTCATGGCAGCCAGGTCCTTCCTTCGTTTTTCCTCTTTGGCGAAGGCGATGGCTTTTTCCTCTGTATCTTTCACAAGAGACAGAATTGGTTCATAGTAACTAATGCGAGCATCCATACACTTCTTCAGAATCGGCAAGTGTTCCTTACACTTAGCCATACTCCGAGTATCCTGACAACAGTCTATCAGAGCACTAAAAGATTCTTTGCAACCACCTTCTTTCATGAAATCGGAAAACCTGTCAGACACTTGGTCGTCATCGTCGTTGTCCATCTCTGTGCCCCCTTCCTTTGTTTGATATGTTGACAATTCTCTCTTGGTGGTGGGGAATAAGGCGTGGAGACCGTTCCACCACACTTCAAGAGAAACTTGGCCCATCTCTAGTATTCTCTCTTTGTCCGGATGGTCCTCCAGATTCTTCGCCTCTTTCAGTTCGTGGAGTTCCTCTAACGTGAACAGGGTGTATCTAGAATTGGACTCGGTGGATGACGACGTGATCCCCATTCTTTATCAGAGCCGCTGACGATTAGAGAGGATTGAAAGAAACTTCAAAACTTTGATTTATATACACGTAGGTAGAATTGTAGATTATATATAACCTAGAAACATTAGGCGATTTTTTTTTTACATCAAACTTTAGGTGATTGTCGGTTACGTTATTTTTTATTTTTTTTGGTGTAAGATTGTTTTTTTTTTTTGTTTTTGAAATAGTTTTTAGTTTTTTTAGAGATAATTTGAAAAATAATCTATTTCTGTTTTGGAAAAATATCAGGGATTTCATATATGGTGGGATTTAGATGGGATTTAGCTGAATCTATTTAGATTTTAAGGATTTTATCAGGGGTTTTGATGAGGGATTTGATAAACTTTTAAAATAAAATAAAAATATATTTGCAAAGATATCTGGCCAATTCGGGCCAAAACATAAGGAAGCTTGTGAAGGATGGTTTCATCATCAGGAAGACGACAAAGATCCATTCACGTTCAAGAGTTGGCCGTACGAAGATTGCTACAATGAAGGGACGTCACTCTGGTTACAGTAAGAGAAAGGGTACAAGGTTGCCAACAAGGGTGTTGTGGATGAGGTGGACGAGAGTTTTGAGGCGACTTCTTAAGAAGTACAGAGATCCAAGAAAATTGACAAGCACATGTACCATGACATGTATATGAAAGTCACGGGGAACATTTTAAGAACAATTAAGCGTGTTCTGATACAAAGTATCCACAAATCAAATGCTGAGAAGGCTAGAGAGAAGACTTTGTCTGACCATGTTTGAGACCAAGAGTGGAACGACTTGCCAAGGGTTCTGGAGGAGACATTCCTGCCGTTGCACCGCCTGCTCAAACCGCATTAGTCTCAGCGATGAGGTCTAAGAAGTGAAGAGCATAAGCTTTTGCTCGATAGTCTTTTAGCATGGTTTTTGTGATTCAGCTTTGCCAAAACACTGCGACAAATATTATGATAGAACCAAAGTTCTTTGTTGTTGCTCTTCTATAGTTTTTCTGGTCTATCTCTCTCTCTCTCCCATTTGGTGGTGATGTGTTTACGGGTGATCTCTTTGAGAGACCCACAGCCGTGCCGTTTAGTGCCACATGATGTATCATCTGAAGCAATATCTTACTCCAGCCTCTCCTTCAGCAACAAGTTATGCTGGACCAGTGTTCTAGCGTTCTAGGTCTAGTTTCTAGTGCAATGCTATTATCTGGTTATGTACAGTTGCTCGGGTGTCCTAGGTCTTGACTCATGGGTGCTGATGTTTCATAAGAGGATGTTCAGGTGGCTTAGCCTAGTTCTAGGTGTAATTTCAGTGGTGGATGGAGGATATGAATATCTTTAGCTAGAGCTCTCTTTGTGCAACGTTAACCTACTCTTTTGTTGTTAGATGAACCCACCAACCATCTCAACCTTAGAGAAGTTTTCTGGTTAGGGAAGAAGACTTTGGTTGTTGTTTCACACGATTGTGACTTCCTCAACACTGTACGCACAAACATAATACATTTGCATGACCAGAATCTCCACTTCTGTAGTGGTAACTTGGATGGTTTCGAAACTAGATATGAACAGCAACACAAGGAGATGAAAACAAAGTTTCAGAATCATGATTCCTCTAAGTCCATTATCCAGATAATCAAATGATCAGAATCCTCCACGTGACGACAAACCCAAGGGCAATCCGCACATCGACTCAAGCTGAGACATGCGTTTTCTGGGATCAGGATAAGACGTTTATTGCCATAGCTAACTGAACTTGGTACTCCTCCATCAAATTAAAATTGACATTAAAATATCTCTGGTCTTGGCACCATGAAAAGACCAAAGCTAATGAAGAAGAAACACACGACCTAATCTATATTTGTTTTCGTGAATTTTGAAATACCATCTCATTAGATGGTATTTGTTTCCGTGAATTTTGTCTATAAAACCAATTATCTAATAATCCCAAATAATTCTTGATAAATATTAGAAGTGAAATCCTTGTTTTCCAATAAGAAGAGATTTGAAAGAGTTTTAATAAATGCTTAATTCAATAAAGGTGGATTTGATAGAACTTATATAAATACTAGATACAATAAGTAGAGATTTGAACAAAAACCAGAATTCTTCAAAATCCTCGCTACAATAAGTCCCCCTTAGTTATTTCCTTTTTGATTTACTTTTTCAAATTTGATAAGACATTTTTAACCCTATATAATTAGAAATTGCAAATTTATATAATTATACCACATTTGAAAATTTTAATATTAAATTTATTATTATGTTAATGTTTTTTATTATTTACCCTAATCTTTGCGGCTATTTATATGGTTTAATTTGTTATGACTTGGTATCTTCATGACGAAGAAGGATAAATGGATTGAATTCCTTTGATTTGGCAATTCATCAATTTTAACAATATAAAAGAAAAACAATTCAAATCTTTTAAGAACGATGGAAAATTACGTGAAAGTTATCTGCAAGAGTTTCCCTTTGTCATTGTGACTGTGCTCCATGTGCACAACGTTCACAATATATCATCTTCATCTTAATTAAGGGATAGTAAAATATGTTAAACAGAAATAATCAATGCACTCTATGATTATCATAATTTGTCTGGGATTTTTTTTCATGTGTGTTCTTCGTATAAACAAAATTCCTCAAATCAGAACAAAGACATCTTTGTATCATTTAACTGATTGCTTTATTTTATTAAAGGATCTTATAACAAAGATGTGGTTGATTGTGACTATAAGCTGGAGAGTTTGTTGTAGATATTAAGAGTAGTACCGGAAAGCAAAGATAGCTATAAATTGATTTGTGGTTACACGCTTAGCTTTCTGTATGAAATTAAATTACTAATATAGATATTATCTAATTTCAAACATTTAAATTGGATAATTCTGTATGCAATTGTTAATAAGTGTAGTTTTCAAAAAGATAAAAAGATGGTGTAGTTCTCAAAATATTATCTTATCTAGATGTATTTTTCCAATTTTCCCTTTTTTAACCATTATTTGATATGATAATCAAGATTTTAAGTAAATAGATTCCCTAGTTTTTGCAAATTTTAATTAATTTATGATGAAAAACCAAAAACAAATTTTTGTGGACTTTTAATAATTTTTATAGAAAGTGCTAAAATTTAATTAATAAATAATATTTTAATAATAATAAATTCTCACACACATTTTTGTACATAAAATATCATTAAAGTAATGTGAAATAATTTATTTGTATTTTATATCTGTAAATATTAATTTATTGTAATTCACTAGTTATTCATATCTATAAATAAAATTATTGAATAATTTTAATAATTATTAATTATTAGACACATTATAAATAATTAAAATTATAGAAACATGACTTTTAAATAATATAATATATCATACTAAATTTTTTAAATAAAATATGACATTTAAGTTTTATAAATTAAAATGATTTATATAAGAAAAATTTATGATTAGTTTCAAGATTTTAATTGTCTTTAATTTGTATAATTTATATTTTAGTATAATATTATTTTTTAAAATATAATAATTAAAAAATGTTAGTGTGTTTTTAATTATAATAATCATCAATATACTTTTATTAATTTTAATGGTCATTTCCAAATATATTTTTTATATTTTGTTGAATTATTTTAAAATAATTTTTAGTTAATTTTGATGAAAATTTGAAAAATACAGCAAAATAAAAACCAAACATAAAAACTAAGAACCAAAACAAAAAGTTAAAAAAACTTATATAATCGAAAACTAATTTCTAAAAATGTTTTAAAAATCTAAAACTAAAATCTTATAATATTTTTTTTGTTCAACCTAAAATCTTATAATCAAAAACTAAAATTAAAAGCTAGTTTAGATCAATATGGTGGATGACATGGTAAAAACTGTACCTGAAACAAAAAAACGCTCTCTCTTCTCTCATCGGTTTAATCTTAGCTTCGCATCCGCTCCGACGTCCGACGAGCGCGTGAGCGCGAGTGACGGCGTCGGAGACACTCATTCTTCCTTTCCTTGTCTTCTCCTTTGCTCCTGCTCTGTCTCCTCTTCTCCTCCGACATGTGTGTTGTTCTGGTTTTGGGGTTAGTTCCGGTGACAGCTCCGTTCGTTAGGGGCTTCGTTTCCGGTGAAGTTACTGCTGTCTCTGGCTCCACGGCGAGGTGGTAGGAGGGGTTTCCGGTGGTGGTGGTCGATTCTTAGGATTATTGGAGTCAAATTTGATTTTCCCCTTTCAAATAGTCTCTCAGTTTGCTTTGTTTGTGCGGGTGAGCCTTGATGGACAGAGACTTGATATACGGTGAGCTCATCTTGTGTTTTGAAAGGATTAATGGCGAGGTTTATGGTTGGGTCTTGGGAGCTTGTGCTCTCTTGGTTGGTAGTTTGCCTCCTTGTTGCTTAATTGTTTTGTGGATTTGGAGTAGTTAATCTCCGGTTACCGGCTGTTTTAATAAAGTGACTTCGGGAAGCCTTATAGGCTTGGCCGTAGTGTGGTGGTGAGTTTGTGACGCTAGAAAAGAGGCGTGTGGAGAGTCCGATCAAGGTCCAATGGCAAGTTTTAGTTGGAATTGAAGGGTGTTACAGCAACGATTAAGGAGTTTAACTTCTTTAGATTCAATCTACGCTTTAGTGGTGGTCGCAGTGTGTGCTTGATTTGGCTTCCTTTCAATTTGGTTTTCATTGGTATTGAGCTATCGCCTTGTAGGCTTTGCGGGTTGTTGAAGTCGAGGTTGAGCGTGTTTCATCTGAGCTTTGTTTTTCTTTGGCTTTACTTGTACTAAAGCTGGTCTTTTGTTATTTCTAGTTAAGAGTTTGTTGTTGTGTTTTATCTTAATTCTGGAAGTATCTAGGTCCTTGTCAGCTCTTGGTTCCGGTGAAAATATGTTCACAGCCGGCTTTGGTTGTAATCTATGTTCAAAATCAATATTAATCTACATGATGACAAAAAAAAAAAAAATTATGTCAGATAAACAACGTTTCAAAGCGCGGTTTAATAAATAAAGAAAGCGCAAACGTTAATAAGACAAAAGCGATTGTGTAGCCAACCAATCACGTCCGGATTAGGTGTCGGAACACTAGTCAGAAGCAAGCATCGTTAAGAACAAAGGTTGAGAAAGGTTACCAGCTTTGGTTTCGGGTGAGAGAATCTGACTGGAAAAAGTTGGCGGCTTTGAACTCAACAACTGATTGGCTTCTCTGAACAGGTGATATGGCTTCGACCCTTCTCTCAAGAACAACTTTATTGGTAGCTGGTCACTGCGTGATTAATCCCTCTCTATCTTCTACTCTTCCGCAGAAGTCTCGTGATTTCGCAGCCGTTTTAAATGTAAGTTCTAGTCAATTCGATTTGAGTTTTGAGATGAATATTTGTGTGGCGGTTGTAACGATGGTTATCTGCAGAAAAGAGCATTCAGCTCACAGTTACGCTCTGCATATTCAGCTCCCTATTTTGGTCGAGTTATGGCTTCTACTGGAGGTGGACCAAAAGCTGGTTACACGACATCATCCATATCTACCAAAGAACCTGTTGTTTCTGTTGATTGGCTCCACTCTAATCTTAAAGAGGCTGATATAAAGGTAAACAACTGTTCCTGCTGTGATGGATTATTATTACAGTCATAACTGAACTTGTTGGGATTGTAGACATCTTCAAGACTTTGTCCTCTCCCATGATTCTTATTGTAACTTGTTTTTTTTGTCTGGTCAGGTTTTGGATGCCTCATGGTACATGCCACATGAGCAAAGAAACCCAATTCAAGAGTATCAAGTAAGGACTATCTAGACTTTGTAGATAACTAAATAAATAAAAGCTTTTAAGCCTTTGATCTGGATGAGCGCTGTAAAACTTAACAAGACTTGATGTTGATTTGCTTTGTATGTTGCCCTCTTCTACAGGTTGCTCATATTCCAGGTGCTCTCTTCTTTGATTTGGATGGAATATCAGACAGAAGAACTAATGTGAGCTATCACTGTCTTTTTACTATACACGATGTCACCGTGATGTTTATTTTATAACTTGTTGACTTCACACTACCATCACCATTTTGATTGATTTCCAAAGTACCCTTGATTGCAGATACTAAAGCGGGAAATATTGTAAACTTAATTATGATTGTGAACTTCTTTTTGCTTTACAACTTTCCCATTATAAGCTTTTGACAATGCTTCTGATCTTGAGCTTCTATGCGTGTTATGAATGCACAACCAAACTACCAATACTTTTTTATATTATTTGAATCACATGTGACAGTTACCACACATGCTACCGTCTGAGGAAGCTTTTGCTGCTGCCTGCTCTGCTCTTGGAATCGAGAACAAAGACGGAGTGGTTGTGTATGATGGAAAGGGCATCTTTAGTGCCTCACGGGTTTGGTGGTGAGTTATAGATCTCATGTCCCTGAGCTCTGTCTCTGCTAAATAATTTTTGAGGTGTTATCAAACCAATGAACGCTTTTCTTTTGGGTATCAAAACAGGATGTTTAGAGTCTTTGGACATAAAAATGTATGGGTACTTGATGGAGGCTTACCGAAATGGCGTGCTTCCGGCTATGACGTTGAATCGAGTGCTTCTAGTGATGCCATTTTGAAAGCCAATGCAGCAAGTGAGGTTGTGGAGAAAATTTATCAAGGACAACCAGTAAGTTTGTTCATTCATATAAATGATTTTTGCCAATGTAAATTGAAGTTTCAGTCTGTTAACTGTTACCTATGGTTTATACACATCTTTGATGCTGGCACAGACTAGTCCAGTAACTTTTAAAACAAAGTTCCAGCCACATCTTGTATGGACACTTGATCAGGTTAGTGTTTCCTAAACTTCAAGATAGTAAATTCAATTGGTTCCATAAACACTCTGTTTATTGCTCAAAATCAAATCCTTGGTGACAATGAGGCAGACTATCAAACTTGTGTGTGCATATTCATAGTTGTCACTCTTGTTGTAACTCAGTGCATAGATAGATTAGATGTTTATGGATAGTTTTCTTGTAAAGCTAACTGGATAATTGACAGGTCAAGGAAAATATGGAGAATAAGACTTATCAGCACATAGATGCACGTGCAAAAGCTAGGTATGTTTCTCCAAAGTTGTTTCTTATTCTGGAATATAATTGCATTCTAATGTGAATTTTACTATTTCACAGATTTGATGGTACTGCTCCAGAACCTCGCAAAGGAATACCAAGCGGTCATATACCCGGTAGCAAGTGTGTCCCTTTTCCCCAAGTAAGCCACTGTCTGAATTGGAGAGCTTACAGTTATTATATTTGCGTTTTGACATTAGAGAATGTGATAACAATATGTTCTTATTGCAGATGTTTGATGACTCTCAAACACTGTTACCAGCAGAGGAGCTTAAGAAACGGTTTGAAGAAGCAGGTAAGATAAAGTCAATCTTGTAAAGACACATTCTCTAAGGGTAGGCTTTTCCCAACCGTTTAGTGCCTTTGCAGACATTTCTGTGGACAGTCCAATCATGGCCTCATGTGGAACCGGTGTAACAGCTTGTATTTTGGCATTGGTAACTATTATATGCTTGTGGAGAATTCAATTCATTTTTTGTGACCATATGGTAAAAAACCGAGACTGATTTTCTCTCTTACTGGTCAGGGACTTCATCGTCTGGGAAAACCTGATGTGCCAATCTACGATGGATCTTGGACTGAGTGGGCAATGGAACCAAACTTGCCCATGGTGGGTTCATCATCATGAGAAAGTCCCAAGAAAAAGCTAGAAGATCATAACTCATAAGCCATTGGATGTGTCATATACTTGGATTAGTAGCCCTTATCCATTTTCTTTCTGCATTATGAATTTACGAATATGGATTCTGGAGTTGTTAAAAGATCGGAGTCCTTTTTAAAACCGGGAAAAAAAAATTTCTATTTGCATGTTGTTATTCGATTGTGTCCTATGGTCCCCAAAGCAGCATGGATCAAATCTAAAGAAGACCACATTATATGATATTATCTAAACGTTACTTTGAAACTAAATGGCCGCGTGGCCTAATGGATAAGGCGCTCGCCTCCGGAGCGGGAGATTGTGGGTTCGAGTCCCACCGTGGTCGTTTGTTTTTATATTTACATCATTGTTTTTCTTCCTCATCGTTATTACTTTCAGGAACTCTGTACCTGAAATGGGAGTTTTCAGGAACAAAATCTACATGTAGGTAATATATCAGCAGAAGTGATACTATGAGCAAGTATCCATGTAGCTTTCAACATCAACACGTTAAGATCCAAAGCTTCAAGTTTCTTTAATCCAGATGTTCTTATGTAATTGGTAAAGCTCCAAAATTAATTCATAGAGAGCGCGTAGCTTCGTCTGTACTAGTACAATTATGCTTACACTTTAAATGTTGCAATTCATTTGTGAACAAGTTTTTGTTGATTGGTAAAATTTTACATCAATAAAGAAAAGAAGAATTACTTAAAACATATGATTCTCATTGTTGCTAGAAATATTCAAAATCAATGTAATCTGGATCACTACCACCACCACGTGTAGCTTTATCACACATCTTCTTATTCTTCTCCCCTCCATCCGCCACCACCGCCGCCAAAACCGGCAAAAACTCCTTCTCCTTCTTCTCATAACACGAGAAATCCACCGGCTCCGGCACATGCGGCGGTGTCTGTCCCCGGATCAACGCCCAGTTCACACCTTCAAAGAAAGGATGCTGCTTGATCTCCGTCGCGCCTCGCTTATACGCGATCCTATTCTGCGGCTCCTTCACCAGCAAACCTTTGATCAAATCCTTGGCCGTGGAACTCACCTGAGAATGCTCCGGGAACCTCAGAGGCTGCCCTATCACGTTGTAAAGCGTCGCTTTGTTCCCTTGCCCTTTAAACGGCGTCGCTCCGTGGAGAAGCTCGTAGATAAATATCCCGAACGTCCACCAGTCCACGGCGCTTCCGTGGCCTTCGTTGCGTATAATCTCCGGGGCCAAATACTCGTGCGTTCCGACGAAAGACATCGACTTGACGTTCGCGGGCTCTGCCATGAGTTCCGGTAGTGATCCCTCGCCCATGTCGGATTTCGATTTTCGGTTCTTCTTCGAGGAGTGGCGGATTCGCGGGAAGAATGTGGACGGTTGGTAGCATCCTTGGACCGCCGCGTCGTCGTTGATGATTCCGGTGGGGGTTTTGCTGCCGCTGCTGACGTGGACGGAGGGAGATTTGACGAGTGTTGGGTTGACTGAGCATCGGAGAGATAAGTCGAAGTCGGAGAGCATGATGTGACCGTCGTCTCGGACAAGAACGTTCTCTGGCTTTAAGTCACGGTACACGATTCCGAGCATGTGTAAGTATTCTAACGCTAGTAGCACTTCTGATGCAAAGAACCTGTTAAGCAACAAAACAGAACACATGTTGTAATTTTCTTGTACTTTCTTTTTTGCTCTGTTTTAATATTTTAAAACCTCTGTTCCAAATATAGTAGTTTTGAAAGTTTTGATTTGGTTTACAAAGATAATAGCTTTATGTTTTCAATGTAAATTTATAGACGATTACTACATTATTTTAATATGATATATGTGACAGTGTTCAAGAAATTACTAAGCAGACAGCTAAGCATTTTATAAAGGATTAGCACCTATGCATAGGCATGTGTGTCTACACTGATTTTAAGAAAATTCGTTTGCTTTATGAAAAATTTGCTTGCCTAAACGGGTACTTAGGTGATGTCTATATCGATTTTTAGAACATACAAGTCTATATACTAACCTTGCAGCTTCTTCTGTAAAACACTTGTTTGGTTGCTTCTGTCGCAAGGAATAGAGATTGCCTCCGCTACAAAACTCCATAACCAAGCAATAGAATTTATCAGTCTCGAAGTGAGAGTAAAGAGTAGGCAAGAAAGGATGATCAAGCTGAGACAGAATCTCTCTCTCCGTCTGAGCTCTCAGCAGCTTGTTCCTGCTCACAAGAGAAGCCCTATCCATCACTTTCATGGCGAAGTACGTCGTCTTGTGTGCTCCTTTGAGCTCAACGAGGTAAACACTTCCTATATCTCCGTAACCTAGCCGTTTCAAGACGCGGAAGTCGCTGATTCCGAGCTTGACTCCTCTGGATTTCAGATAGTTCACCGCGTCCCACCTGATATCTCCTCCTGTGTGAGGCTTGTTAGATGATGTGCTTTCCATGCTGTTGCTCCGTGAGCTCATGTTATTGTGAGCAAGACGTGTATTTAGATTGAGGGTCAGAGACGACTCTGTTTTTATTAGATATCCCTCAACCTTCTTTGTCTTGTGATCAAACTCCACATCTTTGCTAGATTGTTGCTGAGATGTTGAGGCCGAGTCACGATGAAGACTCTTCTGCAAGTAACCAAAAAGGAACATTAGGGTTATGAGTTTCACAACTTTCTGTAAAGCAGTTTGTGTATATGACACAACTTTATATTGACATTATTATACTTTGTGTTTATCTATTCACACAAAGAGTAGACCACCCTAAGTCGTCGCCAAATACATGTTATACTTATCTACTTATAAGATATACATGTACATATCTAATCGGATATGTGAACATCCGTATAACCCCTGATACTTTCTCCAAGGATGATACTGTGATTAAGAGATTACCTTCGGCGAGACAACTTTGCTTCCGGGTTTCAGTAACATCGTCGACCAGATGTCAGATCAAAGAGTTTCCTGGCGTCGTGATAGGAAACGGAAAACTTTTGGTCTTTAAACTTAAAAGCATGAATGTTGATGACTTTTGCTTTATCATATAGTTTCCGACATTACTTGTTGTCACGAATATACCAAAAGCTTCATTGTCAACGATGTTTGGTGACCACGTCGTGAATTTTTTTTTTAGAAAATACCTTCTATGTAGACGAATGAAACAAGTTGAAATAAAAAAAAAGAAGATTAGATGTAAAGGCCCATTAAAAACCAGAGTTTGATCCGAGATTAGTGAATGTAGGCCTAAATATTCGGGCTATAGAACATACTGCAAACAATGCTATTTATCCAAGTCCCCTTAAACGTCTGGAGTCAACCTCTGAGCAGAAGAGTAATAGTGAGCCTCGAGCTCTTTAAGACTCGCCGATGCATCATCCCCTATTCTAGCCAACAACCGATTAGTCTTCTCAGCCTCCTGATCAAACTCTGCGATCCTTTGCTCCACATGATCGTTAAGTGATGCAAATCCGGAGAAGATGGCTGTTTGCTTCAGCTCAGATACGAGTTTCAAAATAGAATCAGCTGCTTGAACCTACCATCATATTATTATTAATGAAAATAACTCAGTTAAACAAACTCAATTGAGTGTATATAAGCTAGCAAAACAAACTCGATAATAGATATATTTCGAAATCAGTGTAGCTATGTAAGTTTCCATTAACAAAATCAGGGCATCAGATTCAAGATTCAAGCAGCTCTAATTAATTAGTCATTAATTACCATTTTAGAAGCTCGCATCTCCATCATGTACGCTTCTTGCGAGTTCTTCACCGGAAGATCGCTCACCTACCCCAAAAAAACCAAACATGTTCCAACTCAAATCAACACAGCAGAGCAAAAAAAAGACGAAAGCTTTTTGCCAATACAAACGGCGGTAGTCTTTTCAATCGAGTCTATTCTATGAATTTGAGATTTGATCGAAATTCTGTAGAATCGGGAGGAATACTATCACTTACCCTAGCGACATTGACGATTTGGGTGAAGTTATCGACGACAGATGTGATGTCAGTCTCTACTCTCTGTAATAACGCCTTTTGCTTCTGTAATGCAGCGGCGGCTGCTGCAGCCGTTGGTCCGGCTCCTTCGCCGGATCCGGACATACCGCCACCGGCACCACCGGCTTTGTTCTTCATCATCATCTCTCTCGTCCTTGCAGAGAACCGGAGAAAAGTTTGCTTACGGACGGAGAATTGAAGAGAGATTAGTGGTCTGAAAGTTTTTATACTGGGCCTCAACTATTAAATGATTCTGGGCCTGAACTACTGAAATTATTACTGGGCCTAATATATTGAGCCGAGTAATATATACTTTCACCAAAGTTAAATACTTTGGGAATTAGAGTTTACAATGATTACGTTAGGATATGCGATTTGGAGTTTCATCTTATGGATGATAGCCAAATATGAAAATAATCGGAGTTGCATCTTATGGATGATAGCCAAATATGAAAATCGTATGAGATCGAGAAAAAAAAAAAGAAATATGACAGAGTAGATACTTTGTTTAAAGTCCGGATCACAAAGAAGGTCTTCTGTGAGAAAACATCTTCAGATTTTAGTTCTGTTATTTCTTAATAATTATGTAACTCAATGTTTGTTTTGTAACTTTTACATTACATGAATCAATAAAGTTAGTTGTTGAAAAAAAATATTCTTTGGGTAGGTAGTCACGTTTAGCCTGAGAATGTGGAACGATCTTATTGTTGTCATGTCACTGACATTTACTATTATTGTACTACTGTCTACGTATGGACTCACCTTTTAGTATTGTGATCCATAACATTCTCAAGTCAACCTGATCGTCACTAAGCTCTTTACCTATAATAATTATATCATGACTCGAACTGTTTAGTTAATTATATCATGATGACTCGAACTGTTTAGTTGTTATTAAGTAACAGAGAGATACACGAAAAGACCTGCATAAACAAGGGGAAACACACACACACTTGAGACAGTGGTGATATTTGGCCAAGGATAGTCTAAAACAACAACAAACTGAACGCCAAGTGAATATAACATAGAAATTGTAAGACATAACAGAGAACCAACGGCGTCTTGTTTCCTTTTTTTGTGTTCTTTTTCTTCTCAAGGGCAGAATTTTGGATAAAGGTTGGGTGCCAAGCGTGGCTCAACGGACAAGAGAAGAGGCTTAGCCATAAGCAACGCATCATCTTCCTCTAGGCTTAACGGTCCATGACTAGGATGGAGTTTCCAGTTAAATGCTTGAAGAAACCTAGCCAACATTATAACCATCATGATCGTCCCGACTTTAACACCAACGCAGCCACGTCGACCGGTACCAAACGACACGAAACGCAATTCACTTTCAACCAGAGAAAGCTCCTTCGAGATTCCATCTCCTTCGAGGTGACGCTCCGGTTTGTATACCAATGCATCTTTCCATACTTTGGAGCTCCGGCCTATTCCAGGACGGGCGACATGAATGTGGCTACCTGTCCAAAACCAGTATATAGTTTCTTAATATATTTATCATATCAAATTATTAGTGGATCAACTGGTTACATGTTTGATGTTATCTTTTTATGCGTATGTGTGGAATATTCACATTCATCATATTAAAAAAACTGTCATGGATTTACCTGTAAAAATATCAACAATATTCCTTATAAATACGGTTGGTGGAATATTTTATAATCTAACCATGCATAACCTTTACTATTGTAGAAACGTAATTCCTAAGATAATATACAACTTTTTACCTTTGGGAATGAAATAACCCCCGAGGGTGGTATCTTGACGAGCCACATGAGTAGGGACATAATGAGCACTTGGGTGCATCCTGAAAGTTTCTCTGCAACAAGCTTTTAAGTAGTTTAGATTTGGTATGTCAGATTCCTGAACAAGCCTGTCTCTTCCCACCACTTCGTCTAACTCCTTCAAAGCTTTTTTGAGGATCTCCGGGTTCTTTAACATTTCCGCAAGTGTCCATTCCATGTTATTTGCCGGATTATCGATCGCTGCTATGCAAAATTCCTGAAACAAAACACCAAACAATAGATTTAATGGGATCCTAAGACAATTAGTAAAAGTTGGTTCTCATATAACAAAAGAAACAAAATATTATTTTTTTAGTAGATATATTTCCTTTTAAACAAAAATCATGTAAAACTATCCCTAATGCCATTTTCAAAGTATATATATACCGTAATATATTATTTCGATGATCATAATATTTTGTAATAATATCTTGTAACTGTCTAATGTTGTTATATAATCAAATTATAGTAGTAAAAAAAAATAGTACTAGGGTTTACTTACAACGCATTGAGCTTTGACTTCATCAGGCGTGATATAATACTTTCCATTTTCATCTTTTAGCGTAATGAACGTATCAATCCAATCTTCAACAGCTGCCTTACCACCTTTTTCCCTCCATAACTCCACTCTCTCGTCAATGATCGGATTGTTGTAACTGCGAACTTTATTACAGTACATTACCACTCTCTCCTCTTGACCATCAATGTTCCAACCTCTAAACCATTTTTCCAAGTAATCCGCGGGAGAGAAACTCGGCAAACAGTTTAAGGTTTCGAAGATCGCATCAAGATGATCTTTCTCCGCTTGTCCTAACCTTCCCTCGTCGGAGAAAACATTTTCTTTCGTGACATGTCTCCTTCCAAACAGCAATCTCATGGTCACAGCGTAACCATAAACCCTCGAAAACTCTCTGACGTCGGCCGTCTCGGACCGTTTATACATCGAGAGAAGGTAAGCAAGGAGGTTGTCCGCTTCAATAGTTCTCGCAGCTACTAGCATGTTTAATGTTTTAACGGACATAATCTCCGTAGTGATCACTCTTTTCATCTTCATGAACTGTTCACCGTAGGGTGAGTTCCCCATTGATTTGTGACCGCCTCCGATGGTTCTCATGTTGAAAAGATTAGGCCTGCTTGCGAAGTCGGCGTCTCGCTCTTTAAGCGCTTCTCGAGCGATCTCGTCGGAGTTTATGACGATTGCGTGTGTTCCAGCGAAATTGAAACATGCGATCTCCGGTTTTTCCCCTTTCAAGGCAATGTCGATATATTTGTGCCTAGGACGAGTCATCATTAGTTCGGGTAAATTGCCGAGGATGGGCCATCCTGGTGGTCCAGGAGGAAGCTGACGAGATCGGTCTTTGGTTTTAGTGGGTCTTGATAGTATTCGGCCAAGCAAAGTGATTGATGCCATGGATAAGATAAAGACTAGTAGGATTTGAAAAGGGTATGGTAACGATGTGGTAAGGCTCATTATCATTGTCATGATGTTTGTGTATGTGAGTATAGAGAGATCAGCTGTGTGCTCGTTAGCAATGAACACTAACAAGTTTGCGAAACTGTCTCTTGTGTTTTAATTATTTATAGATTCGATATCACGCATGTGATGCTCACGTGAGGGTTTGGGTTTATGGGTAGGTACTAAGGAAATCACGTTTATATATTTTGTATCTAATTTCTAGCGACTGATTATGTTGAATAATAAAGTATTTATAGTTAGGTTGATTTTGTTTTTTTAAACACTAGTTAGGTTGATTTAAAGTTGAACGTTTGTTATCAAATATTTGCATGCGGTTATATAATTGATGCAGTAAAGTTTTAACTATGAAAACAATTTTGAAGTATAGGTTTAACAAAAATAAAAAAAGAAGTTAATTAGTCTTTTATAAAATGACAAAATGATTGAAAGAAATGGCGAACAGCTAGCTAGCTGTTGAGAATGCATAGTTCTGCCACTTATAGCGTGCATCTAGCAGGTAGGAGGTAAGTAGATCGTCGGGTTGGCATGTCTAACATTTTATTTTGGTAAAGCATGGCTAGCAAATGTAAACATCGAAAAAAATGTATCTGGAGCAAATATGGCCCGGTCTCGAGAGATGTCCATATCATACCCCAATGACACTACTATCTAAAGTCTGTAGTCGTTGGGTGGAGGCTCTCCTATATGAGGCTAATCTGGGAAGCCATCGTGAGTCTTCATACGTTCGATACCCACACGTCTCAAACTGAGTTGCTGATATTTGATGACTAAAGTAATTTCCAAGACCAGTACTCTTAATTGGGATATCTTTGTTATGTCTAATAATTGAGATGACTCTAATCGTTTCATGCATGAATATGAAACTACATGCTATATGTAAGCTTTGAAAGAAAGAAAAATGATTAAAGATGAATTAAAAATGGACTCATTGTTTGTTTTCTTTTAGAATCTCTCCAGTCTATATTTTAATATTTTTCTCTATAATAACTTTTTGAGGAAATCTACTCAGCTACCTATATTTCTTCTTATAAAATAAAAAAAAATGCTATTTTTCCTCAACAAATAGATAGAGAAACGAAATGTCATTTTCTATATTTACTCTAGGTACATAGATATATTATTTTAGAGAAATACATTAGAGTACACTCTAATAAAATATATTGGAGATGGTTTTAGTTATGCATGGTTTTTTTAAGTAGGTTTTTTCAAAGAAACAAGAAGAGTAAAGGAAATTAGAAAAAAATGAACAATAGTGAAGAATAAATGTATGAAAAATGTATGTATAGAAATTTTAACAACAGTTGCAGAAGATAGAGGAGGCAAAAGCCAACAAAGTGATTCGGTACAAAGGAAGTAGAAGTCTGACTAGAAAGTAAAGGGGAGCTCTTGGGTAGGTAACCACGTTTATAGATCCTCATCTGTATATCGAAATTCCATTGGTATATGTCGTCAATGTTAATCTAGAAACATTGCATCAACAGCTCACTAAAATGCTCATAATTTATATCAGGAATAAATAAATGAACTTAATGACGTAAAGTGTATTAAAAAGTGTTTAAAAGAAGTATATAAAAAGAACTTAATAACGTAAAATATAATTGAAATATTTTCAGTATTTGAATTCACGAAGTAACGATTTTTCAAACCGTGTTGCTTTTCTTGATGATTTTTTTTTTTTCTTTTCGTTTTTTGATGTGAATATGTAGTACACGTATTCATTTGAACATATTATTTTTCAACTAATCTTATTGTAAGAAGAGTACACAGATTATCTAACTACCATATATTAACATGTTACTATAATCATCAAGTTGCACTAGCTAGTTACTGCAGCTGTACAAGATAAGCTTAATCTTGCTTGACAGGGCATGGTAGATATTATGTCTTTTAAAATCTGATCATTTGGAAGCTTAAGTGATCATATATATTTTAGGGAAGTATAAAGATCTTTAAAAAAGTACAAAACTCAGGAGAAATAGTTTTGTTTTCATGTATACAGATGGGCGCACTTGAAAAAAGAGAAATTTTTAGATTCACCATTTAGTATTGACAACTCATATTTTTTTTTTTAAAGTTAAAACTATAAATATACTTAACTATAAAAAATATAAGCTTTAAAAATTAATAATGCCGGCAACACAATCCTCTTCTCCTTGGATAATCCAGCGAAACCCAAAACCCAGCCACAACACAAGGCTCTTCCCCATGAGAAGATGAGAACACTACAGCTGAGTTTGGCAGTGAGGAATAACAAATCTGACAGAGATATACGTCTGAGGTAACTATACTATCAAAGAAAAACAAAAAAACTTAACAATTTAATTGTATCTGGAATTCTAAACTATTGGATGAATCATAAACTCTAATTCAAAAATATTTAAAACTAAATCTTAAAAACACTAAATCCTAAATCCCTAATCCTAAATTATGAACATTTGGGTAAATCATAAACTCAAGGGTTCAAGGTTTAAGATTAGAGATTTAAGGTTTAGTATTTAGGATTTTGCTTAAGATTAAAACTCAATTTTTTTTCTTGCTTTTATATAATCGATAGATGATAGATGAAGAAGATGAAGAAGAAGTCTCACGACGTTAAGTCCTTTTTTATATATATATCCAATTTTATTTTTTTGAAAAAGTTTAATATGAGTTGGCAAAATATTGTTGGTTAGGTGAATCTAATAATTTCTCTTGAAAAAGTATCCCAAGGTCGCACTTAACACTTTCCGATTTTAGTAATTTTATCCGCTTTTAATGAGGAACACTGGATATGTTTGCAAGAAAAATAATTTTGTCCGCTTTTTTTGACAAAAAAAACAATGGAAGAAGTTAATGGCATGGAGTAATCGAAGGAAATCACGTAAACCAGTAAATGCAAACCCCTTAAGCGCCAACCAAAATTAAAGAAAAAAAGTTTCAACGTTGAAAATATTTTCTAAAGAATATATATTCTTCGCTTTACAATAAATCTAAGTTTCTTTCACAATTTTTTAGCTTTTGTTGCACGAATCTTTGGAGAATGCTCCTAATCGAATCAAGAAAATGGATCCAAAAATGTTGTTCTGTCTACCAGAAGGAGATGCATTGTTTAATCCACTCAATACAATGTTTATTCAAATGGCTTGCATTCTCGTCTTCTCTCAGTTCTTCTATCTCTTCCTAAAACCCTGTGGCCAAGCTGGTCCCGTAGCTCAAATTCTCGTAAGTTGTTTTCTTCTCTTTTTGTATTTCACTGACTCCAAAATATTATGATACTGAACTAACGTTTTGATAGTTTTATTTAGGCTGGGATTGTATTGAGTTTGCTCACAATAATCCAAAAAGTCCACGATTTCTTCCTCCAAAAAGACTCAGCAAACTACTACATCTTTTTCTCATTTCTTTTACGAACATGTTTCATGTTCTTGATCGGTCTGGAACTTGATCTTGACTTTATGAAACGAAACTTGAAGAACTCCATTGTCATAACCTTAGGCTCCTTAGTCTCTTGTGCCATCATCTGGATCCCTTTCCTCTTGTTCCTTGTCCGTTTCCTACACATCAAAGGGGACTTCATAACCTTGTACCTAGCCTTCCTCGTTACCTTATCGAACACGGCATCCCCTGTAGTCATCCGCTCGATCATTGATTGGAAACTCCACACATCTGAGATCGGACGGCTGGCAATATCCTGTGGCTTGTGCATCGAGATAACCAACATATTCATCTACACTATGGTCATTGCTTACATCTCCGGGAAAATGACAGGAAACATATTTGCCTACACATTTGCCACGGTCGTTATAATCATCATCAACAGATTCTTAGCTTCATGGCTCCCTAAAAGAAACCCTAAAGAGAAGTACCTCTCCAAAGCTGAAACGCTTGCTTTCTTCATTCTTATTCTAATAATCGCGTTAACCATTGAGTCCAGCAACATAAACTCAACCGGTTTCGTGTTTTTGATTGGATTAATGTTCCCAAGAGAAGGTAAAACTTACAGAACGTTGATCAACCGGCTGAGTTACCCGATTCACGAGTTTGTTCTTCCGGTTTACTTTGGTTACATCGGGTTTAGATTCAGCGTCCACTCTCTAACCAAACGTCATTACCTAGCCCTAGTTATGACAGTGGCTCTAAGCATGGTAGCGAAGCTTCTAGGAGTTTTATGCGCATGTTTATTCCTTAAGATCCCAAAGAAGTATTGGCTTTTCTTGTCTACCATTCTTTCAGTGAAAGGTCATATTGGTCTGGTTCTCCTTGACTCTAACTTGACCCACAAGGTATTCAATTTTAAAGAAATACTCTTCCATGTCATTAAATCAAAAATTTTGTTTCTAAAATAGCACATAAAAGGAAAATTTTGTCAAAATAATATTGATTAAAAGTTAGAAAACATTTGTTTTTCTTTGAGTTTGAGTTTGAGTTTAGTGATTATAGTTAGGTTTATTATTTAGGCGATGAGATTAGAGTTAGAATTTAGGATGTGAGGTAATCTGGTGTTTTTATTAATTAATAAATATTAGTTTAGAAGATATTTTTTTGAATGCTATTTTTGTGACAAAAAATAAAAAAGTGCTATTGATAAGATTCGCCTTACATTTAGTTATTAATCAGTTAATAATCTTGTCTATGTTACGTGATTTTTTTCGTCTTTGTAGAAATGGTTTACTCCGATAATTCATGACACGTTCATTGCGACACTGGTGATCACCACTTTGTTAAGCGGAGTAATATCTTCTTTATTACTTAGATCACAGGAAAAGGGTTTCTCACACCAAAAAACATCGCTTGAGTTCCACGATACCAATGACGAGCTACGTGTGCTGAGTTGCGTCTACGGTGTGCGTCAAGCTCGTGGACTGATCTCTCTAATCTCTGCTCTTAACGGAGTCTCTTCCTCACCGTTCACACCTTATCTCATGCACCTCATACCGCTCTCCAAGAAGCGGAAAACAGAGCTGTTGTACCACGAGCTAGACGAAGATGGAGTGAACTCCAACGGCGGAGACGATGAGTTCGGGACCAACGAAGGACTAGAGATCAATGACTCGATTGACTCATTCACTAGAGACAGAAAGGTCATGATACGGCAAGTGAAACTAGTGGCCCTGATGGAGAACATGCACGAAGAGATATGTAACGGGAGTGAAGATCTCCGCGTCTCCATCGTGTTTCTTCCGTTCCATAAACACCAGAGGATCGATGGGAAAACTACAGACGATGGGGAAGCGTTTCGGGATATGAACCGGAAGGTGCTAAAGCAAGCACAGTGTTCCATAGGTATCTTTGTGGATAGAAACATAACAGGGTTTCGCCAGCTTCACGGGTTTGAGTCAGTACAACACGTTGCTGCGTTGTTCTTCGGTGGTCCTGATGATCGCGAGGCTCTGTCCTTGTGCCAGTGGCTTATCAACAACGGTCAGATTCACCTCACTATCATACAGTTTGTAGCCGATGGCTCGGAGACAGAGAATCTTGTGGGAGACGCGGTGACCAGAGAAAACAATGATGTTTTAATGGAGATTGTTGGTAACGATCAGACCAACTACGAAACTGATCGATCTTTCTTAGAGGAATACTATAACAGGTACTTCACAAATTTTTACTTTATTACTCTTGTGTTTCCAGTTTTAGCCAGTAAGTAGTTCGTGAAAGGTTTTGGGCACATGGATGAAACATTAGTCTTAGCATCTTTTGTGTTTCAAAAAAAAGTTTTAGCATCTTTAAGCAAAAAAAAAATAACATTAGTCTTAGCATTCCAATATATTTGTTGCATGGCCCAAAAATTAATAATATTTTATGTTACAATTAACCTTGATATGCTTATTTGCCCTCATAATAACTCAGATGGTTCACTGATCCTAGCACTTTGTTATCACAATCCTATATGTTTCTATATATGTTAGGGTTCCGAGTATTCTAGACCTGAAAGTCTGAAACGTTGCATTTTTTCAATTGACCGGACTGGTTTTGGCTTGTTTTGGCAGATATGTAACGACGGGGCAAGTTGGATTCATAGAGAAGCGAGTAAGCAACGGAGAGCAAACACTGACGATTCTGAGAGAGATAGGAGAGATGTATTCACTGTTTGTGGTGGGAAAAAACAGAGGAGACTGCCTAATGACGTCAGGAATGAACGATTGGGATGAGTGTCCGGAACTAGGAACAGTCGGAGATTTCTTGGCTTCATCAAATATGGATGTAAATGCTTCTGTATTAGTAGTTCAAAGACATAGACACTCATTTGATATCTTTGTGGATGAGTAGCAAAATATTCTTTAGTTTTTACCCAACAATACTTCAACTTCAACTCACTTTTTATGAGTCTTTTGCATAAACACAGGCACCACCACCTTTATTTGAAAACATATCAAGATAGAGAGTTTATAAGCTAGACAATCTCTTACACTCATCAACAATGGCTAGTCATTATGGCTTGATCTCTCTTTTCTTGTTCTTCCATTGTATCGCAGAGACTTGAACCTTTCGTCTTGGGTAGAATCAAAACGAACAATCCGAAACCAGACATGGCAACTCCGAAAATGGCGAAGGATACTGATGGTAGATCTTTTCCAATGGAAGCAATGAGCGGACAGCAAGCTCCTCAAGAGCCTGTCTAAACATCATTGTTGCGGAACTTCTTACACAAGTCGGAAACATTTCAACCATATAAACCGCCATTAGGTTGAATCCGATTCTTGCACAGAAAAATGTCGCTAGCTCAAACGCAAACGCGATTCTTGTTTTTCCGAGAAAGCTGAGAACGAAACAAAGCAATCCTGATGCTCCACCGAGTAAGGTATTCACTAGAACCGAGCTTCTTCTGTTGAACCTCTCCAATACGATCGGAGTGATAATCAAAGTAGGCAACTCCACCACTGCGTTTAGGGTTTCACTCAAGTAGCTAGATGTTGACGTCTATGTCTCTAGCTGCTAATGGAACACCGTAGTATGATATTCCCAAACCAAACAATATGATCATAACAACTACAATCCTCCGAAAAGCCCACTTTCGGAAGAAGAAGTCCTTAATGGAGTACCTTGCCTGTTCTTCAACGCTTTCTTGCTCCAGGGGCTTTTAAGAACATGAATGGCTTCTTCGTCGTTTCCTTGCAAGTGAAGCCACCTAATCTCTCCCTATTTGTATATTTCTGTATCCTACAACAATAACATCCCCATGATATTTCAAGCATGTTCCGTAAATCTTACGTAACTATAAAAGGGAAACTCAATATCTTACAATGATAAGGGTAAGGATATTTGTCACCTAGACAAAGACTCAAGTACTATATGTAATTTTCAGTTACTAGGAAAGAATTCATGTTCTTGAGCTAATATTATTCTTTTAACAGATTGAAGAATTGATAAACAAAGATTGCATTACTTGACATGGGTTATATCATGTTCCGCTCCGGCATCTTCTCAAAGACTTTCCTTGACATGAACACGAAACCAAACCATAAATTCCATAGAGATGCAAAATAGTAGTACTCATGTAAAATCAGACAACAAACCAGACTTAGCCACAAAGTCACCTCGTCTGAACATGGAACCAGACCGACCACAGCCTGTTACTAAAACTGAGCAATCTATCACAAAACCACTTGGCCTTATACCAAGCTCATAAATCATCCGGAAAAGAAAAAATCTTATCCCTATTGAAACAAATGAATTTGATTTCTTAATCCTCCAAAATGTACATACGGTTCAATATATATACAATGGTTAAGTTTCCTTTAGCTTACCATTGTATATATATTGAACCGTATGTACATTTTGGAGGATTAAGAAATCAAATTCATTTGTTTCAATATGGTATCAGAGCCATCAACGGCTTCTCTTCTCTGATTCAAGATTCGAGCTTCGTCTTCTTCGATTTCTCGATCTCTCATGTCGTTAAGCTTTCAGAATCTTCGAATCGTAGCTGCTATCTTCGATCTAATCGCTTCCGTTATCATCTTCTCTTTCCGTTTCGTCATTCTCCTTGCGTCTCTGCTCTGAATCTCGTTGTTCTTCGGCGAATCGCGATGTATCTTGGATTCTATCTTGCGTTGAGCTCCAAACTTGTTTCCGATGGCTTCTGAGAGCTTGAATCAGCCATCGAACCAATCCGTTCCTGGATTTCAAGATCACTACGCAAATCCCTACTATCTTCACAACTCCGATCACGCTGGGTTGATCCTTATCTCCGATCGTCTTTCTTCCGGTGCAGAGTTCCATTCATGGCGTCGTTCTGTTCGTATGGCCTTGAATGTGCGTAACAAACTCGGATTCATAGACGGTACAATCCCTAAACCTTCTGAAAATCATCGTGATGCTGGTTCATGGTCAAGATGCAATGATATGGTCGCGACTTGGCTAATGAATTCTGTTTCTAAGAAAATTGCTCAGAGTTTGTTGTTCATGCCTACTGCTGAAGCGATTTGGAAGAATCTCATGACTCGTTTTAAACAAGATGATGCTCCGCGTGTGTATGAGATTGAGCAACGTCTTGGCAGTATTCAGCAGGGATCAATGGATGTAACAACTTACTACACTGAGTTGATCACGCTTTGGGAGGAGTATAGGAACTATGTGGAGATTCCTATCTGTACTTGTGGGAAGTGCGAGTGTAATGCGGCTCAATCTTGGGAAAATCTGCAACAACGGAGCCGTGTTACAAAGTTCTTGATGGGACTTAATGAGTCTTTTGAGTCGAGTCGTCGTCAGATCTTGATGCTGAAGCCTCTGCCTTCTATTGAAGATGTGTTTAGCCTCATTACTCAGGATGAGAGACAGAGATCGATTAAACCATCTACTAAGGCTGATACTGTGGTCTTTCAGACTTCAGGACCAGATGCTCCACCTCTCATCTCTAGCTCTGGTGATAATCCTATCCTGGCTGCTCAACATCAGAATACCTATCGCCAGCGACAGCGTCCCTTGTGTACTCACTGTGGTCAGCTTGGTCACATTGTTCAAAAGTGTTTCAAGCTACATGGGTATCCACCAGGCCACAGGTTCCATGACGGTTCTGGTCAGTCTAAAGGATCGACTCATTCTCAGGCTCCACAACGAGGTCAACAGAACAATCAGTATACTCTTCCACTTCAACAGCAACAAAATCCTGCATATGTGAAGAACAATACTGTGGCCAATGTTGTGAGTTCTCATCCAGGATCTGGTATGGTTAACTTTGATCTGAATGCTATGAATGTCGATCAAGTTAGCAATCTCATACAACAGCTTCAGCATCAAATTCATCCTTCTGCGTCGGTAACTCCTACTCATCGTGCTTCTATAACTGAGACTGGTTACATGGATCCTAAATCTTCCTCTGGTAATATTCCATCTCTTTCCTCTAACCTTCGTTTTGAACACCAAACTTTAACCTTTCATCATCAATGTCTTTCCACTTTATACAACTCTCTTCCTAGTGGTTCTTGGATTCTTGACAGTGGGGCTACTACACATGTATGCTCTGACTTGGCACGGTTCAGTGGTCTTTCTCCGGTGGTTGGTGTGACAGTCTCATTACCTAATGGTGTTAGAGAAATGATTAGTCATATAGGCACTGTTCATATATCACCAACTATCATCTTGCATAATGTGTTGCATGTTCCTTCTTTTCAGTTTAATCTGATTAGTATAAATACTTTGATACGTGACTCACAGTGCTCTGCTCATTTTTATCCTGATTCTTGTTTTCTTCAGGAGTCTATTCAGGGCTCGATGATTGGTAGAGGAACTCTTACGTGCAATCTCTATATTCTTGATGTTCCTGCTTCTTCTTCTGTCATTCCTGCATCATCATCTTCTGTTAATCTTTGTGGAACTTTACAAGCTGATGGACATATATGGCATCAGCGTCTTGGGCATCCTTCTTTGGTCAAATTACAGCACATTCCTGGTATTTCAAGTGTGTCTAAGTCTAGTTCTATCTCTATTACTCAGTGTCCTGTTTGTCCATTAGCAAAACAAAAGAGATTACCATTTGTGTCACATAATCGTCTTTCTGATAAACCATTTGATCTTGTTCATCTGGATACATGGGGTCCTTTCTCTGTAGATTCAATTGAGGGGTATAGATATTTTTAACAATTGTGGATGATTGTACTCGAGTCACATGGATATATTTCTTACGTAATAAAAGTGATGTTTTGCAAGTTTTTACCTCGTTTATTGCTTATGTCAAGACTCAATATCACTCATCTATCAAATGTATTCGTTCTGATAATGCACCTGAGTTGGCGTTTCCTAGTTTGATCAAAGAACATGGCATGATTCATCAATTTTCTTGTGCATATACGCCTCAGCAGAACTCGGTTGTGGAACGTAAACACCAGCACATCTTAAATGTTGCTCGAGCTATAATGTTTCAATCGAACATTCCTATCTCATATTGGTCTGATTGCATTTCAACTGCGGTTTTCTTGATCAATAGAACTCCTTCTGTACTGCTTAAGAACAAGTCTCCTTATGAATTGTTAACAAACAAAGCTCCTGATTACTCTTTTCTTCGTACTTTTGGGTGCTTATGTTATGTTTCCACTCATGATAAAGATAGGAATAAGTTCACTGCTCGTGCTACATCATGTGTTTTCTTGGGTTATCCCACTGGTGTCAAAGGTTATAAGGTGTTGAATATTGATACTAATGTCATCTCTGTTTCTCGAAACATCATCTTTCACGAAAATGTGTTTCCTTTTAAAGACTTGCATCATTCTCACTCACCTGATTACATGTTTCCCACTACAATATTACCTCTGTCTACACCTGTTTCGCTTGACTCTTCTGATGATACTTCCTGTGCATCTCCTATTCCTGTTTCATCTAGTGTTCCTTCTGCATCTAGTTCCACTAACACATCATCATATGAGACTGTTGCACGGACTACTGGACAAGCTCGCTTAATCAATGCCAGGCCTCAACGTACATCTAGAGCTCCAGGTTATCTTTCCGATTACCACTGCTCCTTTATTCATCAAACAGAACCCGACACAAATTCTTCTAAACAGACTCCTCTTTATCCATTATCTTCTGTTGATACCTGTTCCAATTTAAAACCTCTTTTCCAATCTTATCTTTTATCCTATTCTCTTGAAAAAGAACCTAAAAACTTCAAAGAGGCCATGGCATCACCTTGGTTTAGAAAAGCGATGGCAGATGAGTTACAGGCAATGGAGGATAATGAGACTTTTTCTGTTGTGTCTTTACCACCTGGGAAGAATGTTGTGGGCTGTAAGTGGGTTCACACGATCAAGTACCGTGCTGATGGTAGTGTTGAACGCCCAAAGTCTCGTCTCGTTGCCAAGGGCTATACGCAACAAGAGGGAGTTGATTTCACTGATACGTTCTCTCCGGTTGCTAAACTTGCGAGTGTTAAACTCCTCTTGGCTCTTGCTGCAATCTATGGGTGGTATCTTCATCAGATGGATGTGTCAAATGCTTTTCTTCACAGTGAGCTTGATGAAGAAATATACATGACTCTTCCTCAGGGTTATACTCCAGCGACTGGTATTCTTCCTTCTAACCCTGTTTGGAAATTGCATAAATCCATCTATGGCTTGAAACAGGCCTCTCGTCAATGGTACCACTGCTTGTCTGATGTGTTGCTCAAAGCGGGTTTTCTTCAATCTCCTGCTGACAACACCCTCTTTGTCAAGCACTCTGGTTCTCATTTCACAGCGATACTCATCTATGTTGATGATATCATGATTGCGAGTAACTGTGATTCTGAAGTTCTAGCTTTGAAGACAGCTCTACATTCAAGTTTCAAGATTAAGGATTTGGGTGATTTGCGGTTCTTCCTTGGTCTTGAGATTGCTCGGTCTTCAGCTGGAATATCAGTTTCTCAACGCAAGTATGCGTTGAATCTTCTTGATGATGCTGGTTTACTTGCGTGCAAGCCAAGCTCTGTTCCGATGGATCCTGTGGTGAAACTTCGTCGTAACTCTGGGACTGTTCTAGCAGATCCAAGTTCGTATCGAACTCTGATTGGTCGCTTGCTTTATCTTACCATCACTCGTCCAGACATCACCTATGCGGTACATTCTCTGAGTCAGTTCATGTCAGCACCGACGGATGTTCATCTCCAGGCTGCATATCGTGTACTGAAGTATATCAAGAACAATCCAGGACAGGGCCTATTCTACTCAGCCACATCAGAAGTGTGTCTCAATGCGTTTGCAGACTCAGATTGGGCCACTTGTCCGGATAGTTGCCGATCCATCACCGGGTATTGTGTTTATCTTGGCAACTCGTTGGTGACTTGGAAGTCTAAGAAGCAAGATGTTGTTAGCAGAAGCAGCACTGAGGCTGAGTATAGGAGCATGGCACAAGCAACTTGTGAACTCATTTGGCTGCAACAGCTACTCACGAGTCTTCGGCTTCGAGTCTCTTCTGGTGCAAAGCTCTTTTGTGATAACAAATCAGCTATGTACATCGCCACTAATCCGGTCTTCCATGAGAGGACCAAGCATGTGGAAATAGATTGTCATACGGTGAGGGATCAGGTGAAGAATGGGTTCTTGAAGCTTATGCATGTGGCTAGTGCTAACCAACATGCTGACATAATCACCAATAATCCCTTCCCAGTACAATCCAACAAGCTTATGCATATGTTTATCAAAGAGTTTGTGTGTCGAACACAAAGACGAACCAATCCCTTGACAGAAAGCGCGTGCACAGCTTTCCCCGTGGCTTCTCTAGAAACATCCACTCAGTCTGGTTTTTTTCATCTTTTTCAAACATTGCGATGTCGAGCGCCCTCAATAAACATATCCACTCAGAGAGTTTAAACGATTTGAAGCAAAACAAAATAACCGGAAAATCGGACCAAAATTGGAATTATATTGAACCGGGTTGTTCCGGCTTAGGATAGGAATTTCAATTTGTCAACTCAGCAAAATTGATGCTTTGAATTGTTTTAAAAAATATTTTATATTTAAATATTATAAACCATACATATTTTGTTATCAATAACTTTTTTTTTATATTTGATTAGGGATGAGCATTAATGTACTATTTGGTTCGGTTAGATTAAGTTTGATTCAGATCTTTACGGGTTCGGTTCCAATATTTGCAAGATTGGTTTGGATTTAGGTTCAGATAACCCAATTGTTTAGTTTTTAAAATTAAATTTTACATATACTTTAAATTTCTCAACATTTAAAAATTAAAATGATATATTACATATAAATTTTAATAATGTATGCCAAAATACTTAAACCTAGCATAAAAATTGGTTTAGATTAAATATTTAGATAGAAAATGTTTTTAAGTATTTTTGATATTTTGAATATCGCTTAACTATTTAATATTTTTCTATATTTATTAAGTATTTTGGATAATCTAAAAACATTTTATGTATTTTTTTTTTTGATCAAACCAAACTTTCATTACTCTTAAATATGTTTAGCCTCTAACAGAGGAAGATACAACTAGGCTATTGACATCCAAACTAACAACAATAACTAGGCTATTGACAGCCAAACTAACAACAACAACAACATGAAAATAGGGGATAGAAAGGTGATGCAAGTCCCAAACAGAAACCAAATGAAATTGTGTCACAACATCATAAGCTTCTTCCAAGACCGCATCTAGTGTAACCCGTGAGATCACACCCACTTCATCCATTTCACTCTCTATAGGAGGAAATATTAGGAGATAAGACTGATTCAAACGAGGGACAAGCGGAAAATCATAACCCGCACCATCCATATTCATCGGAGTAAGAGTGACTATGATTTTCTCTTCTACCTGCCACCAGAAGGAGAAATACAACACAACACTAGCATCCAAAATAAAACCCGTAAGAGACCTGCATACTGCAGACGATCGCGCCATGGCGATATGAATTCTACTAGAGGTCGCAATGCTAGAAACAAAATAGATTAAGCCCTTTCGTATATCACCAGCTAAAATCATGCACCTCACTTCCACACTCAACCATACAGTTAGCTGTCTAAACCATTCTACAGTAGCAGAATATATAGACAAAACAGAGCTAAGATGAACATAAAAGACCTCACAAGGAAGAGTGGTAGGCGGGTCGAAACAAGAACTGATTGAAGGCCAGTCGACACACCCAAATATATACCTGTATATCACAGGAGAATGGCGCCCGTAGGCGAATGAAGTGTTACTAGCGGACACATGGATATCACCACCACCACCACCATTCTTTGTCGCCTTCCTGAATGGAGGCTTCAGAGTTGAGATCTGGGACAAAGCTTGAGGAGATGGTCTTGAAGAAAGCCACAGCTTCCACCGGAGCATGAAGTAAAACGGAGATACCGTTATGTGGAGATTAGACGGCTGCTTAAGGACGTCCGATAGACACGGTGGAGGATCCGGGGGAACTGGAGGCTCGGGAGGATCTACTGGACACACCACGTGTAGATGTGGGTCTGGTGGTTCAGGAGGCAGAGAAGGAGGAGCAGATGATTCAGCTACAAGGAAAGCCATTGTAGGGAAAGAGGAAGATACCAAAAGAAGGAGCTTCACGGAGTGTGCGTGATGACTGCGGCGGCGGAAGGTAGTCTTGTGTTGGGGAGGAGGAGCTTCACCGGCGAGAGATCTTCATTCTGGTTGAGGAACTTGCTGTGCGGCTGTCTCGGATTCCGTGTCAGAGAGAAAAGCCAACTAGTAACATCTTATGTATTTTGTATATTCTTTTGTATATATTAAATTTAAAAATAATTAATATATTTAAGAATATAAATCTGGTTAGAATATATTTGGATACCCAAAATATTTAGGTTCGGATCGGGTTTGGTTCTGTTTCTAGAGTATCAGAATTTTGAACCCGTTCGAATTTCTAACCAATTTGGTTAAAGTTCTATACTACTTATTCGGATTTGATTTGATTCGGTTATTTTGATTCAGATTTTTTGTCCAATCCTATATTTTTATTGTAGTAAAATTTTAAATGGAAATGGTTCATATTGATTTTGAGCATGCGACAATATTTAAACATAACACATTTTACTATGTACGACTATAAAGAAAAACTCTGAGATGACTAAAAATGTTACTATCACAAAATTTTGCAATGCGAGACTTTTCCCATTTTTAATTATTATAGTCGTTTAAAAAATAAAAATATAACTTTTTATTATATGGTTAATGTGTTTTTTATATTTATTTTAATAATATAAAATTGAACAAAAGTATAGCCCGTCGATTGTATTAGCCCGTCTGTATATCAGCCCGTCTGTATTAAAAAATACTCAGAGACTATACACGTTAACAATAACCGGTTTATTAAAGCTACTTACCATATTCAACAAAGGTTATATAGACTATACTTTTATGTAATGCATTAAATGGTCAATTATAAAACTCTAGCAAATCGGACCATTTAAAAAAAAAACTGAGGAGCTCTGTGAACTTGACATATAAGCATGCTCTACAAAGTTGTGCATTTATGAATGCTCCAGGGGATATACATATAGTTTATGTTCTTTTTTCCTTTGTCGTGATAATGCCTATCTAGGTCGGCCTCTAAAACTAGGTTTGTACGGGTATATAAATCATTGTTTTCTAGTTGTTTTAGCCTCTCTAATTAATCTAATCGCCAGCGGCTCTGATAAAGATACAGAATGGGGATCAGTTCATCCACCGAGACCAATTCTAGATACCACCTAAAATCGTTAGAGGATCTGCCCGAGCTGAGAGAGCCCACCCTGGAGGGAAGGTCGGAAAAAGAGAGAGTTGCAATATTAGCGATGTACCAAGCTTGTCTAGAAGTGTGGTGGGACGGGCTACACGCCTTATTCCCGGCAACCAAGGGAGAATTATCAACAGTTCAACCAAAGGAAGGAGGCACAGACATAGACGAGGAGGACCAAGTATTTGAGAGGTTTTCAGATTACATGAAACAAGGTGGTTGCAAAAAGCCTTTTACTGCTTTGGTAGACTGTTGTCTGAAAACTGGAAGTATGAATAAGTGCAAGGAACACTTGCCGATTCTGAAGAAGTGTATGGATGCTCGCATTGGTTACTATGAGCCGATTCTAGCTCTTGCGAAAGCTACAGAGGATAAGGCCGTCGCTTGCTGCGAAGCCGAGGTGGCTGCCAGCGAGCAAGGTGGGGGTGACTGAAAGATTTTCAATATTGTCTTGTGGAAATTTTTGGAATGAAATAAATACTTATCTTTTGTTTTTGTTTCATGATTGTTATTAAAGCTATATTTGCTCTGAAGTTCATTACTTTTCTTTATGCCATCAAGTGAATAAATATTGTCATTCTTGTGGTTTGTTTTACTTGAATGTGCATTGTCATATTAGTGGTTACTTCTAGTCCCAAGCTTTTTTTTTTTTACTCTTGTTTACTTTTTTTTATCCTCAAAGATATTATGACTGAGAAAATCAGAAAGTACAAAAAGGACATTAGTACAATCAGATCATACATCAGATTAGAACATACGAAATCAGTTTATTACACATAAAATCTGAGAAGTGAAGAGTTTGTGGTCAGAGTTTGATTGTTTGAGCCATCAGACAGCTTTGTATGAATTAACAAGAAAAAGAAAGCCTTAAAACAAAACTGTTTGGACCATCAAACAGCTTTCTTATTTTTGTGTTTAATACAAAACAACCGCGAACATAAATTTCACAACGAAAACACGCAAGTCACTACTAGTGCAGCTTTACATTTCAAAGTAAATTCATGAAAAACTAAAATGATTTCTTTTCGTAAGAAACGAGAACATGGACTCCACCATCAATTTGTGCTGCACCGGTACGAGCCTAACTCAAAACCATAAAAAATGAAGAAACTCAACAAGCTCAAGAGAGTTTTCCAAAAAACCATAAAAAAATGAAGAAACTCAACAAACTCAAGAGAGTTTTCCAAGGAGTAGAAATATCAGCGGTACTTCTAGTCAAAGGACTTTTTCTCTCAATAGCTCGTGAGCGGATTGCAAAGAGGAATCACCAAGATCTTGCAAACCTTGCTTCACGGCAGCATGCATTGTGTAAGGTACGAACTTCAACACCGAGCCTTTATCCGCCATCGCTCCAACCACTCCTTGTGCAATCTTGAGCTTCAAGGTGTCTCCCAAGTATCTTTCGTCGCTTCCTTTAGTCAACCCATGCCTCTGTATTTCTTCACCCTCCTACCGTTCTGGAATTAATACAAAACAGACCAAGAAAAGCAGTTTTTATAGAATCAACTTAGCACTATATGAAACAAATATATATTAAAAGCTTTTTTATTTACTTGTCCCCCATCCAACAGCACAAACCTCTTGTATTGTGCATATAAAACCAGACCCCATACCAACTCTCAGCCAATCAACTCCAGCTTTGATCAGGTTCTCAGCCTCGTACATAGTCACCTAATTCCCACAGACCACCTCCAACTCCGGATACACTTTCTTCACCTCCAGCTTTGATCACAAGTTCTCAGCGTGGTACATACTTTACCAATAAAGTTGCTCTAAGGGATGTGATTTTGTAGGTTTTCTACTCCTGTTTGACAGATTATTTGCTGTGACATACACACTCATTTGATAGCTTTGTGGACGAATATCAAATATCATTTATGTTTACACAGCAATACTTATACTTCACTCACTTTTTGAGTCTTTTTCACCACATTTATTTGAAAACATATCAAGATAGCGAATGTTAAGCTAAACAAACTCTTACACTCAACAACAGTTGCTAATGTTCATGACTTGATCTCTTTTTTCTTGTTCTTCCATGGTATCACAAAGACTTGAACCTTTCGTCTCAGGTAGAATCAAAACGAACAATCCAAAACCAGACATGGCAATTCCGAAAATAGCAAAGGATACTGATGGTAGATCCCTTCCAATGGAAGCAATGAGCGGACAGCAAGCTCCTCCGACAACAAGGGCTTGTCTAAACATCATTGTTGCGGAACTTCTTACACATGTCGGAAACATTTCAACCATATAGACCGCCATTAGGTTAAATCCGGTCCTTGCACAGAAGAATGTCGCTAGCTCAAACGCAAACGCGACGCCTGTTTTTCCTAGAAGGCTGAGAACGAAACATAGCACTCCTGATGCTCCACCTAGTAAGGTATTCACTAGAACAGAGCTTCTTCTGCTGAACTTCTCCAATATGATCGGAGTGATAATGAAAGTAGGCAACTCCACCACTGCGTTTAGGGTTTCGCTCAAGTATATGTTGACGTCTATGTCTCTAGCTGCTAATGGAACACCGTAGTATGATATTCCCAGCCCAAACAATATGATCATAACAACTACTATCCTCCGAAAAGCCCACTTTCGGAAGAAGAAGTCCTTAATGGAGTACCTTGGCAGTTCTTCAACGCTTTCTTGCTCCAGGGGTAACTGAGAAACTAGTGATTCCAAGTAGGCTTTGTTCTTGGATGACAGGCTTTTGAGAACATGAATGGCTTCTTCGTCGTTTCCTTGCAAGTGAAGCCACCTAGGTGATTCGAGTGCGAAGATGTAGAGGAAGATACAGTAAAATATTGCGGGGACGGCTGTGTAGAGATAGAGATATCTCCACGAAGCGTGTTGAGCAAGGTAAGCGATTCCAGACAATGACATAAACCCTAAAACGAAAAAGGTAAATGGAATCATGGTAGCTCTCGGTCTCCATCTGGTGGAGACTCGCTCACTGATGAGAACCAGCGCGTATGACCATGTCTGTGATCTCGAGAACCCGATGACAAACTTTAGCGTTGTGTAAATCCATAGATTGGTTGAGAGGATAACAGAGATTGAAGTGACGGACATTGCAAAGGTAGATAACATAACTAGTTTCTTGCGGCCCAAGGAAGCATCTGGGATCAAAGCTAGAAAGAAGCCTCCAACGATGGCACCGATGTAGAAAGCCGAGCTAGGCATACCTCTGAGTAATGAGCTCGAGCATTCGAGTCCGAACTCTGAAATGACGGATCTGCCCTTGGAGCCACCGTCCCATTCCCAGGCTGATCTTGGGAGGTTGCAGAGGTCGGAAGCAGAAGGATCGCAGATCGTGTGGTTAAGACAGTGCCACGTCGGGAATGCGTCTGTGTAAACGGTGATAAATATCTGCTGAGCATCGAAGAACAAAGCGAGTCCAACGAGGACTACCTGGAAAAGTTGCCAGAACCCAAAGTCTGATAGACTCTGTTCGACAATGTTATCGAAAGTTAAAGCTTCTGGATTGATTAGGTGGTCGACGTCGGAATCATCAGCAGACAACAACAATGGTTCTGACTGATCAGCCATTAATATTGTTTGAGCTTTGGAGCTTTTTTTTTGTGGAAGGGATCGTTGGCTGTTGGATGATATATAAATGCTATCTTATCAGCTATATATAAACCTGTCATTAAGACAAATCTGGATTTATAAGGGGGGATTGATGATATTGAATTTTCATTAATTATTCTTAATTTTATCGTTATTGATTATGAATTATACAGTAATAATCTTAAAGTTGTCTACCATTATTAGTTACTCCCTCCGTCTCATTTTAAGTGGTGTTTTAAGTTTTCATTTTTGTCCCATTTTAAGTGATGTTCACGTTATTCTATGTAAAATTTAATACCATTTGAACTTTTTGACCAATTACAAAATCTTAAGCTTTTTTCTTATAGGTTGAATTAGTTTCTTTTAATGATATTTTTTATATAACCAAGATAACTTGTATAAGAGTTAGTGTTTTCTTAATCCATGTGCAAAAACTTTAAAACCCACTTAAAATGGGACAGAGGGAGTATCTATTTTAGTAAAAACTATTTGTATTGGTTTGATGGTTTTAAGTTAACACCTTCTCCTTTAGTAAAAAAAAAATAGTAATAAATTCAAAACTAGTTTTAACTGACAACTTTGATAAGATACATGTCCCACTAATACCTTCTCCCTTAATCACATGCCGTTTTTCGGTTTGATTTCATGAGTACCACATAATACGTAGTCATAACTAATATTGGTAGATATGTATTGTATATTTTCTGACATTGGATGAGGGAAAACACATCAGCAGAGGAACATGAATATCTCAGATCAAAGGAAAAAAATCATTACTTACCAGTTCAGTACTCCAAAAGATATCATTCCTCATTCTGTGATATTTTTTGTTATATTTGAAAACGTAGCAACTTTATTAAGATCATACTAGAGCTGGACCCGTCCGACCGGACGGGTATTTATTTTCATTTTTTATATAAATATATATTATTTAAATGTTTGTCAGTTTATATTTTTAAATATTTACATTTTTCTAATTTTTTTATAAACACAGCATCGAATAGTTTATGTGTTGTAAAAATAGTATCCCGTGCTTGTTATTAATCTTTTGAAAAAATAATATTGACCTATTGATAGTTTGCATAATATTTCTTGTAACATAAAATTATTTGCCAAATGTAAAAAAAAAATTAACACTAAGCATTTAGATAATTTGGATCAAATATGGATAATATTTTTTGTTTTAAATACATTAGAAAATATGCATTTGTTTATAAACACTAAGCATTGATTTACAAATAATTAAAATATATTTAAATTTCAGTATTAATTTTTTTGTTGAAAATAATTAATAGAAACCAAAATAGTTAAACATATACTTTAAAAATTATTGAAAAATATATAATCTTAGGTGAGATTTCATCTTGTTTTATAAGTAGTTTAAAATAGTTACAAACATTTCATCTTGTTTTATAAGTAGTTTAAAATATTTAAAATCTTAGCATATATAGATTTTATTATTCAAAATAGTTAATGGTTAGTTAAACGTATATTTTAGGAATATTCAAAATATTGTTTAATGTCGAATTTAAACTTGAATTTCGTTCAAAATAATTAATCGTAACATTATCCAATTTTAATATTGTTAAAATAAATTTTAAATATGAATATTGTATTCCTAAAAATCAGCTAATTTATTTTAGGAAATATATTAAATACAAAATTAAGTTAAATTGATTTAGGAAACTGTTTAATAAATAGAAAAAAACAATAATTCCTTAAATATATGTTCATTTAATGGTTCATTTAATTACTTCAGTGGCATGCCATTGTAAATAACACTGAAATTTAAGAGGTAATTTATAAGTGTACTTCTATTTTAATAATAGAGATGCGCAAACACAGTTTAGTGTCAACTATAGAAGCCCTTTTACAAAAAAAACAAGCATTTGAAAAGTTATTTTACCAACTAACTCAAGGTGTTACACATTTTTTTTTTGGGTCGAAAATGAACATGCAGTGAACATGTGATAGAAGTATCTTTCGAAAGACAAGATAGGACAAGACAAGATGTAGTAACTACTAGTTCTTTTAAAGTACACTATTTTGGTCAGCAAAACTTTACAGTACAATTGCCTTGCTTTTTAATTCCATTTTGGTCGTCATCACGTATTCACGTTGGGAATCAACATACTGGTCGATTATATTATCTTTGGTTACAAAATATTTTATAACCAACCTAATTTGGTTCTACTGGTCTTTTATGACGTTATAGTTCTCTTATATAGGGGGAAAATTCAGGTTACTGATAATTTAATCTAGTACACGCACAAGGGCTGTTCGTATTGTCTTACTACTTAAGAATCTTTAGTAGTCTATTTCATTAGAAATTTTGACAAGCTGTATACTTGAACCCATTTATTGTGTGTTAGAGTAGCCGTCAACAAAGTAGAATGCATGATACCTTTCTATTTGTCTCTTCTAAAGAGACGTTTGCTAAAAATTGTATACTAGAACCCTAATCCATTTAACCACATTTTCCTCACCAGATATAAGATTTATCCTTGCTCAAAAAAATATAAGATTTATCCAACATGATCTTCCAGCAAGCAAATTAATTCTTGCTCCAAAATGGGTAGAACTCCAAGAAATATTCTTCAATGGAGTAAGATTCTTACGGGTGCAATTTGCCATATATTTCAGCAGCATGCATGTGATTCTGACTTTTCTTATCTCTGGTGTTGTCTTTATTCATCTCGGAGTGGGTAGACTTAGGAGGATGGAAGTTCATAGGGAAACGTGCATAGGAGTATTGGATCACACATCTTGGAACAGAACTTGGGTTCACTCCCTATGGTGAACTCTCAAATTCACCTCAATTGTTAATACCAATCAAAGTGTCATGTAGGATTATTTAAAAAAATAAACAAAATCAGAAATAAAAAAAAAAGGAAAGAGGAAAAAAAGACGTCGAATAATTTTTTTTAAAGCCATCCATGGCTTCTTCTTCTTCAGCCACACAAAATTGAAAGCTTTGTTCATCAAATTGCTAAATTCAAACACTAAACCTTAAATCTTTGAGAAAATTCTAAACATTAAACATTAAACTCTTAACCTTTAAAATGTATTTTTACCCAAAGATTTAAGATTTACCCAAGGGTTTAGGGTTTAGTGTTTTGGGTTTATGGTTTATTGTTTTGGGTTTAGATTTAAGTTATAAGAGCAGAAGTTTGTAAACATCAATTTGACAAAGAAAACTTTTAGTATTCTCTGTGAATGATTAAAAAACTTTCAAAATTAGTCACGTCTTATTCACTTTTTCTTTTTTTTGTTTCTTTTTTTTACTAATCATACATGACACTTTGATTGATGCTAAGATATGAGGTGAATCCAAGTCTTGCTCCACATCTTGCTATAGTTCTTCATTTGCTTTCTTTCAGATGCACAGTTAACTTTTGCGTTTCCAATTTTTCATGCTTTTTTTTTGACATCTCCGATTTTTCATGCTTAACTATGCTTGTTTGTAGTATATTTTAGAAAGAAAACTACTTATGTTGGTCCCGGAACAAAAAAAAGAAAAAGAAGAAAAACTATATATGAACGTAACTAACCAATTGAACACGAATTGGTAAAAACTATCCGGAGAGAGACAAAAGAGAGAGAAAGTAGATCTCCGGCGCTCGGCCGGCGCGTACGCGCGCGTGCCGTCGCCGGAGACCGTCATCTCCAAGCTGAAAGCATCTGCATGTATCTCATCATCGGTTCCTTCGGCATCCGCCTTGCCTGAGCTCTGGGCAGTCACCACCTTCGGTGTTCCTGTTTTGGAGTAAAGACGCAGAGGTTTCGAGGGTCTCGAGAGGTGAAGAGGTCCGATTGTGTTAGAGTTCCGGGAGGGGAGGCTACAACAGCTCTGCCGACGCCGGTTTCAGTCGCTGAGAGGCGGAAGTTTCTTCAACTTCGCCATCGTCAGCTCAAGCTTCCGGGAAGTAAGGGCTCCGTTAGCCTTACGTCGCCGGCTTCAGGTTTTTCTTGTCTGTGTATTTATGTTCTAGTTTGTGGTTGGTTCTTGGCTCGGGAGATTTTCCCGGTTTCAGACCTTTAAGGGTATAAAAGTTCGCCGCCGGTGGAGATCTCAGTAGATTGGGGATGCTCGCCGACAAGGTTTCAGTGAGGTGAAGAAGCAAGTGGGGTTCGCGGGTCTCTAGTCTAGAGTGTGAAGTGTTTCAGAGGCCGATGAGTTTCTCGATAGATCGAGGGTATCTCTCGGCGTGAAGACAAGGTGACGGCGAGTTGTTGAGATCCCCTTGTGTTATGAAGCTTTTGGTCTAGAGGACAAAGCTAGAAGTCATGGTTTGTTGTCGCCGGAGGCTCTGCAGATTATGAGCTCCGACGAGTCGAGGTGTTGGTGATTGTGCTCCGGTTCCCTCCCTTCCGAGTCGGTGTCGGCCAAGTCGAGACGGCGGCGTTGATGTTCGTGCTGACGATGCAGATGCATCCACGTGTACGGCTGCTGGTCTCCTTGACGCGATTCTCGATCTCCCTTGGTCGGATGGGTTTTGTTGGGCTTATGGGCTCGTCTTTTCTTTATCGTTGTAGCCCATTATTGTTTTTTGGGCTTTGTTGTTCCAGTTTTTTGGATTGCGGTTTGTATGCTGGGCTAGGCCCACCCCCTCTTTTATAAATCAATTTGACGGAAAAAAAAAAGAACGTAACTAACCAAAAGATGACACGAAATTAGTTAAACCTACAACTACTTACTTTTTGCATCGCGTTGAAACATGGCAAATAAATAAACATCAATACACTTTCTTTTTCTTTCTAAAATTAATTTGGAGTATCTCAATTCTCAAACCTATGAAAAGCTCAGTTTAATCTACAAATGGAAGTGCGTTTCACGGATGGACCTTATCTCCGGTTGTTTAAGTGAAGTCCAAAGCGTGATCCTATATATGTGTTGCCATACATGTTTAAAAGTAGATTTTAAAGTTGGGAATTAACTATTAAACAATGTGGAATAGTTGCGACCAAGAGTGGAATTAGATGGTATAGCTGGGTCACCTAACTTGGGTGTTATTATACTTTAATCCTGCATACACTCTAGGCATGACTTCAATGTGATAACGATGATTGATTCTATAACTAATTCCAGCTTGCAAGTTGTCACATGACATGCTAGGTTGTAATCCAACATTTTGTTGGCGTTTACGTAGAAACAAAAACTGAGACACAAAAGCCTCGTGGCGTCTGACTTCCCCTTGATCCGTTTTCAAATGTTCGAGCCATCAACCATTTTGTATTATTGAAGTAAAAAAAAAGAGAGCAGTACAAAAATGTTTGAGCCATCAAACAGCTTTCTTATTTTTGTGTTTAATACAACACTGAAAGCACCAACATAAACACCACAACGAAACACGATAATAAACACAAGATATTAAGCGAGACAAAAGTCCTTACTTGTAGTAAACAGACACTACTAGTGCAGCGTTACTCATGAAAAGCTAAAATGATTTCTTTTCGTAAGAAACGAGCCCATCGACTCCTCCTTCAATCTGTGCTGCACCAGTACGAGCCTAATTGAAAACCATCAAAACGCAAACAATTAACATCAAAAACGAAGAAACTCAACAAGCTCAAAAGAGTTTTACAAGGAGTTAGAAATATCAGAGCGGTACCTCTAGTCTAAGGACCTTTTCTCTCAATAGCTCGTGAGCGGATTGCAGAGAGGAAGCACCAAGATCTTGGAAACCTTTTTTAACGAGTTGTTGTATTTGAACGGTTATGATCCAATACTATACTAAACACTTAATATGTGTTATTTTCATAATTTTGGCATCTAAACTTATAGATTTAGATGTTTAATATTCTCACTTAAACCTCATGTCGTCGGTATCTCGTTGGTTTGGTGCGAGGGAATTCCGACGGACCGAGAAAAAAAAAAAAAAAAACTAGTCCGAGTCTTCTGAATCTTCATCAAACTCTCCAACCTCAGCAAAATCCTCAACGAGTTCAACATCTGCCAAATCTTCAACTGCAAGGGCGTTGCTGGTAGACTCAAGTTGCAATGGTTCATCATCATCAGAAGTTCCATCCACTCGTCCTCTTGGGTTGATTTGTGTTACAGTGACCCATGGATCGTCTCTGTAAGTCATCCGAGGGTAACTGATGTAGCACACCTATACATATCAATATAAGACAAGTATTAGTACAATATTTAACATTAATTAATTATATAGAAGTTTGTAAAATATGAATAATTGACATACCTGATCAGCTTGCGAACCAAGAATGAAGAGATCATAATATTGAAGTTTCCGTCGCGAATGTACCGATGTAACACCAAACGCATCAATCTTCACTCCTCTATCTGGGGTGGTGTCATACCAATCACAATAGAATACCACACAGCGCAATCCAACCATTCCAGGATATTGGATTTCCAATATTTCTTTTATGTTGCCGTAGTAGACATCGTCACCGGAAGAAGAAGAAACACCAGCATCATATGTTGTCCTAGAATGACCTTTCTTTGTGAATGCATATCCTCGCGTACAAAATTTTGGATATGATTTGACCATATAGTTTGGTCCCTGCACAAATTCGCGTATCCAATCATCGAAAACAAAACCTCTGGCCAAACCATCATTCACCTATAAATTAAAAACATATATAAGAGTGAAAAGTTTATTAGTTTATATTAAATTTGCATAGGATAATAAGATATATGACTCACATAACTACGAAGCCACACAGCAAATCCGTTATCTCTAAGTTGTTGAAGCTCAGCTTCTGTTGCATGCCAGTGAGTCATACGCAACTCCTCCATATATACACTATATACAAAAATTTTGTCAATATAAAATAAATTTATTGAATATTAATTAATCTAACAATGTAAATGAATAAATATTTTTACCTCTCATATTGTAAAACATCTTCACAGTTGGTGAGCAAATATGTTTGCAAATGGGCGTGCTCAGTGTCCGTAAGTCTCCGCTTCGTGAATTTTCCACTAAGTCGTCCTATTTCCCTGAACATGCTTGGGACAGTAACATGATATGTTGCTCTCTCCCCTCTGTCATCATGCCGAGCAGGTCTTCGGTGTTTTGTATGCACTCTGGTGAAAAATAATTTTCAGCAAAGATTGCAGTTTCTTCATTGATCACTTGTGCCACTATAGATCCTTCCACCCTGCTTTGATTTTTGACCATCTTCTTCAGATGATGCATATAACGCTCAAAAATATACATCCATCTGTACTGCACATGACCACCAAGTTCCAATTCTCTTGCGAGATGAATAGCAAGATGTTCCATTACATCAAAGAATGATGGAGGAAATATTTTCTCGAGGTTGCACATGCTCACTGGTGCTTTTGTCTTCAAATTGCTAATACCCTCTTCAGTCAATACTCTGCTGCATAAGTCGCGGAAGAAAACACTTATCCTTACATAGAAAAAATTAAAACATAATTTTCATAAGTATTAAGTTTATATAAGCATAATTGTTAAATATAAAAAAAAATTGTAAAAATATAACATACCTGCAATTGCTTCATGAACATTACGTGGCAATAATGCTGAAAAAGCAAACGGAAGGAGGCGCTGCATAATTACATGGCAATCAAGACTCTTCAAGCCAGTAAACTTTCCCTCGCTCCTATCAACGCAGTTCCCCAAATTTGACGCATATCCGTCAGGAAATTTCACTTTATCTGTAATTCAATCAAAGAACTCTTCTTTTCTTGCACCATCCAGCCGATAAATGGGAAAAGGGGCCATGCCATTCTCATCAACGTGAAGTTCTGAACGATCACATATATCGACTAAATCCAACCTTGACTTCAAGTTATCCTTCGTTTTACCTTGGATGTTCAGGATTGTGTTCATCAGATTGTCGAAGAAGTTCTTCTCAATATGCATGACATCTAAATTATGCCGCAATAGATGACTCTTCCAATATTGCAGATTCCAGAAAATACTCTTTTTGTGCCAGTTATGTAGCTCTCCAACAGCACTGACTCGAATGTTTTCATGTCCACCTACATCTGCCGTCCTTTCTGCATCAAAATCCCTAAATTGCTTCAAGATATCTTCCCCACTAACATCCTCAGGTGGACCATCAAACACCTGCTTGTTATTCGTAAACGAAATCCTACTCCTGCGGTATGGATGGTCAGGTGGTAGAAATCGTCTGTGACAGTCAAACCAACACGTTTTCCTTCCATTCTTTAGTTGGAAAGCATCTGTGTTATCTTGACAATATGGACATGATAGTCTCCCATGTGTTGTCCATCCAGATAACATACCATATGCTGGAAAGTCACTTATTGTCCACATAAGTACTGCCCGCATATGAAAGTTTTCTTTGCACGAAACATCGTATGTCTCAAAACCATCCGCCCATAGTTGTTGCAACTCATATATCAATGGTTGAAGAAACACATCCAATGATCTTTTAGGATGATCTGGCCCGGGGACGAGAATTGAGAGGAACAAAAACTCTCGTCGCATGCACATACTCGGCGGTAAGTTGTACGGTGTCACAATAACTGGCCATAGAGAATATTGTCTTCCATGCTTTCCAAATGGGCTGAAACCATCAGTAGATAATCCAAGATAAACATTTCTTCTCTCTTCCGCAAATTCAGGATATGTTGACTGGAAATGTTTCCAAGCCTTCGCATCTGAAGGATGTCTAATCTCACCATTTGTAGAATGCTCTGCATGCCATCTCATTGCTTTTGCTGTGCGCTCACACTGATACAACCTCTTCAATCTTTCCGTCAAAGGCAAATACCACATTATTTTGAATGGGATCGGAACTCTTCCCCTCGTCTCCTGATAACGAGGTTTCCCACAAAATTTGCATTCTTTCCGTGTCTCATCCGCTCTCCAGTAGATCATGCAGTTGTCAATACATACATCTATCACTTCGTACGGTAGTTGAAGACCAGCAACAAGTTTCTGAACCTCGTAGCAAGAACCCGGTGCAACATTATCCTCAGGTAGAATGCCTTTGACAAAATCAGTAATCGCATCCATACATTCTTCAGCCAAATTATAGTCTGTCTTAATACCCATTAATCGAGTTGCGGATGATAAGACTGAATGACCATCTCTACAATTTTGATACAAGGGCTGTTTTCCTGCATCCAACATGTCAAAAAATCTCCTAGATTCGGGATTTGGTTCTTCCCCTCTATAATGATCATGAACCATCTGCTCAGTAGCTACACCATAATCTATATCTGTTCTAGATTCTTCTAACCTAATAACAGGCTGAGGTTCACTAACAGGCTGAGGTTCGCTAGTACTACCATATTCATAACCAGTTTTCCCATGAAGGTACCAAACTTTATAATTACGTGAAAACCCTTTCCTATATAGATGAACCCAAACATCAAATTCTTTTATAACCTTATTATTATTGCAAGTAGAGCAGGGACATCTTAACATACCATTATTTGAATCTGGTTGCTGTTGAACAAGCTTCATGGATTCTCCAATCCCTTGAATGTATTCTTCCGTAAGCAAATTGGTGTTGGGATCCAAATGAGGTTTATCCATCCACGAACGATAATAAAACTCTGAAGACATGATTTTCACGAAATTATTGTGATTAAAGAGATTGAAAAGAGAATGAGGAGTGAATGAGTTGAAATGAGGAGGGGTTGAATTTATAGGAAATTGCTTTCGGCCATCTGACGACTTTTTGACGGAATTCTGACGGACGTAAAGTAGTTCGTCGGAATTCCGTTCGTATTTTCAAATCTCAAACGGTTATAAAACTGTCATATATATTTGTCGGCAACGGTAACATGGTTCGTCGGTATTCCGTCAGAAAATACCGACGAATCTCTGACGAAAACAACGGTTATATTTGTTGATCGAAATGTCGTCAGAATTCCGTATATTGTGACGGAATACCGACGAACCGTGTTTTATCAAAAGGTCGTCGTAATGTCGTCGGAAATTTCCGACGGCCCGTATTTCGTCGGTATTCCGTTAGACTATTTTGACGGAATTCCGACGACTGTATTTTTTTTCTTTTTGTCGGAAATTGGTCGGAAAGTCGTCAAAATATTCCGACGACTTTTGTGTCCGTCAGAACCGCCGTCAGAAATCCGGGTGTTTTCTTGTAGTGTATGAACTTCAACACCGAGCCTTTATCCGCCACCGCTCCCACCACTCCTTGTGCAATCTTGAGCTTTGCGGTGCCTCCCAAGTATCTTTGGTTGAGTCCTTTTGTCATCGCTTCTAATGAATCCATGCCTCGGTATTTCTTCCCTCTCCTGCCATTCTGAAACTAATACGAAACAGACCAAGAAAAAGCAAAGCCATTGAGGAAATATCATTGGAAGTTGGTCAGAATCAAATTTCAGAACAGGAAGCTGTGTGCAATTAGTCTATATTCGTGAGCTCCAGGAGCCTCAGTACTTCCAGCTAAGAAACTTCTAATCATCACAGTTGATTCTCCAAGGACTAGAGCTTTCACAATGTGACTTGGGTTTGAGATATCACCATCAGCGATAACAGGTACACCGGGCTGAGCAGCAAGTGTTGAGACTTTGTACACAGGCACACAGCAGTAGCTTAAGATAGTAGAAATCACATTAGTTCATAGAATCCACTTAGAACTGTAGGAGTAAGATATGAAAGCTTGTTCATTTACCTGTCCACGTCCAACAGCACAAACCTCTTGTGTTGTGCATATAGTCCCAGACCCCATACCAACTCTCAGGCCATTAACTCCAGCTTTGATCAATTTCATTCTCCTTGACAATTGAATCCATGCCAACAAAGGTAAAAAAAAACATTACTTTCATTTGAAAGATTAAATTATTTATTGGATTTCACGAAATAGTTTTTCTTTGTAATGAGCTCGCAACGTCCTCCACTGTCTTAGGCATGATCATCATTATGAACCAACAACAGTCGTTCTGTGTAATCAGCCATTATTTTTTTTTTTTTGACATCGAAGGATTTTATTACTACCTCACTCCAAGAGGTTAGCTACATGAGCCAACCAAACAGGAGTCTCAACACAAAGGAAAAAGAAAGGTTCAGTTCGAGCACGTGCCGCTTTCGCAAGACAGTCCGCTCGTTGGTTCATACCACGCGGTATATGAGAAATTGAAAAATCATCAAAAAGCAATGCAATAATTCGAATATCTTCTATCATCTCCTCCATTGCCGGCCATTCTTCCTCAGACCGAATCAGCTTTACAAGCTGTACACAGTCTGTTTCAAAAAGCACAGAGAGGAAACCTTGTGCTATCATCGTCTTCATGGCCCACAGCAGTCCCTCAGCTTCTGCTTTTAACGGTGATGAAGCTCGGCCTCCGTTCTTCAAACCTAGAAGACGCCTCTGGTTCCTCTCTAGCAGAGCAAATCCCATGCCCATCGGTTTCCCTTCTTGTACCCACGATGCATCAACCTGGCACCGATACGTACTCTGGAATATAGGTCTCTCTGGCTCTGCTTCTGTCCTGGTGTCCGCAAATTCTTCTTCTTCAACTGAAGGGATAGCCTGCGCCACCTTCCAGCTATGCGCTTCTGCAACTGCCAGCTGCAACGTATCCAGCGGTGATGTTTCTTCTCCATTAAAGAGCTTGTTGTTCCTCCCTTTCCATATATACCATAGGACCCAGGGGAAGACTTCAATGATCTCTTTTGGTGTGCCATGATCCTTTGCTCGCCATAGCAGATGATCAATATTAGTGAACAAAGCTTTACACGGGAATACGCCCGGAACTGTTGGAATATCGGAGAGGGCCCAGCATTGCAAAGCTGGAGGACATTCAAACAGGATATGGTTGATAGTCTCATCCTCCGCGCCACATCTGAGGCAAGATCTATCCGTAGCACAGTGTCTATCACACAAACGGCTAGCTGCTGTGACAAATCCTGAAAGTGCCTGCCAGATGAAGTGTTTAATCTTCCTTGGCGTCTTTAGTTTCCAAACCTCCTTTTTTAGACTTGTCACACTCGGCTCCTCCACCATCTTAGCTGTATAAGCCTTCCTCTTTTCATTTGTCACCTGATATCCAGACCGGACAGTATATGAGCCAGTCTTCGTATGCTTCCATATATACCCATCTTTCCTCCCTAATCTGCTCGGCTTTATAGCCAATATTCGTGGAACATCTGCAGCATGGATTAATTCTCGTATAATTGGCTCATTCCAATTCTTTGATTCAAAATCAATAAGATGGTGAACTTTTAAATCGCGGTCGACAACATCAGAAACTGAAAGCGCTGGCCGTGTAACCTCTCCTGGGATCCAGTAGTCTTCCCATACACTTGTATCTGCTCCGGTTCCTATAGTGCGTTGCAGACCATTATCCAGTACTGTTCTCGAAGCCCATAAGCTACTCCAGCCGAAGGAAGGATTGTTGGCTTTTCCGACCCGTAGAGGATTTGTATGCCTATAGTACCTTCCTTTCATAACTCGAGCCAGAAGAGATTCTGGATAAATCAGGAGTCTCCATACCTGTTTTGCTAGTAAAGCAAGATTAAAGTCCCGAGAGTCCCTGAATCCTAAACCCCCTTCCTCCAGTGGAATGCAAATCTTATCCCAAGCAACCCAATGTAGGCCTCTGCTATTAGCCTTAGCGCTCCACCAGAAACGAGAGACTGCCCCCGTAAGCTTCTTATGTATATCCTGCGGAAGTAAGTAACAAGACATTGTATAAGTTGGAACTGCTTGAGCTATTGCCTTAATCTGTACTTCTTTGCCGCCTTTCGAGAGGTGTCTTGCCTCCCAAGTGTTTACCCTCTTTGTGAGCCGATCTTGGACATAAGCAAAGACTTGCTTTTTTGATCCACAAATCTTCTCTGGCATGCCAAGATACATGCCCATTCCTCCCTCCTTCGAGATACCAGTGACCATTTTCAGGTCTTGTTTAATGGACGTCATGACCTTAGAACCGAACATAACTGAGGATTTTGCTTTATTCAGTTGTTGTCCTGAGGCATAACCATAGACGTCGATGATCTTCATTAATTCTTGACACTGACTTGTCTCTGCCTTACAGAAGAACAGACTATCGTCAGCGAAGAGTAAATGGGAGATCGCCGGGCAAGATCTCGCAATCTTAAGGCCCGTAATTTTCTTTACTCTCTCGGCTTCGCGAATTTGCGATATTAAAGCTTCAGTGCAGAGAATAAATAAGAATGGCGATAGGGGATCGCCCTGCCGGAGTCCCCGGGAAGGTGAGATGTTTCCCCTAGCATCTCCATTGATAAGAACTTGATATGAAACTGTCGAGACACAGCACATGATAAGGTGGATCCATCTGTGGTCGAATCCCATCTTCTCCATCATAGCTTGTATGAATCCCCATTCTACTCTATCATACGCCTTACTCATGTCTGTTTTAATGGCTACGTACTTTGTTTTGCAGCTTTGATTCGTCCTAAGGGCATGGAACATTTCCTGAGCCACCAAAATATTATCGGTTATCAACCGTCGAGCCACAAAGGCTGATTGAGTTTCAGAGATCAGGTCTGGCAGGATTTTCTTCAAACGACTCGACATCACCTTAGAGATGATTTTATAGCTGACATTACATAAGCTGATGGGACGGAACTCAGCCATAGTAACCGGTCTCTCTGTCTTAGGAATTAGACAGATGTTTGTCTGGTTGATCCTTTCGTCGAGCTCTCCAGTGTCAAAGAAACCGCGGACCATGCTAGTGACATCCTTACCCACCACTCCCCAGAAGCGCTGGTAGAATAAGCTTGTCATCCCATCCGGGCCTGGGGCTTTGTCTGGATTAATCGCAAACACAGCATCTTTGATCTCCACATCTGTCACCGGAGCTGTTAGGAATACGTTCATATCGTCTGTTACAGTCTCAGTAATATACTGGATACTTTCCTCAAAAGTGGAGGGGTTCGAGGTTTCAAAGAGATCTAAAAAGTATTCAACAGCCACTTGTTCTATTCCTTCTTCGGTCTCGATCCACTCTCCCATGGAATTCTTAAGCTTTGTAATTCGGTTACGTGCGCGGCGCTGCTTGGTCTTGGCGTGGAAATACTTTGTGTTACGATCCCCTTCTCTTAACCAAATAGCTCTACTCTTCTGTCTCCAGTAAATCTCCTCCTCTCTATAAGCTGCACACAATTGCCACTTAATCTCAAGCTCCTCCTCCGTAGTTAGGCTGTCATCATTTTGAGCTTGATCAAGTTTCTCCTTCAGTTTTTCAATCAGCTTTGAATTATTTGATGGGTTGCTGCGTTTCCAGGCTGATATTGCCTTCCTGCATTTATTAATCTTTTCCACCAAATCCGCCTGTTGGTTCCGGCCGTACGCACCCCATCCCGCTTTTACAGTAGCAGCAAAGCCCTCTTTTCCGAACCACCTCCTATCGAATCTGAAGTTGCGTCTAGGGCTTGACTCCTTTGTCTTTATACGAGCCAAAACTGGCCGATGATCCGAGCCCCATCTCAGTAAGTACTCCACATCAGTGTGGGAAAAATTATCAAACCATTCTTCATTTCCGACCGCTCTATCCAGCCTGCATTGTATACGTCCGTTTCTTCTTCTACCTGCCCAGGACATAGAGTTGCCTTTAAAGGGGAACTCCATCATACCACAATTTGCTAACATGGTCTTGAACGGTTGGAAAGAGGACTCGGCTCTCTTACGTCCTCCTTTTTTCTCTTCATTACTTGTTATCTCATTGAAGTCTCCAACCATCATCCAGGCCCCCTTTCTTGTCAAGCTCATCCTGGTGAGTGTCTCCCACACATTTTCTCGGTATTCCACCACCGGATCTCCGTAAACAAAAGTAATAAAAGCTTTATGACCTTCTATCTGCGTTTCAACATCTATCATACGATCATTAGAGAAACCAATCTTCACAGCAGGGTCATTCATGTAAAACAAAGCCAAACCTCCGCTTCTGCCCGTAGGCTCCACGGTAAAAAGATTATCATAACCAAAATCAACTTGTAAGTCTTGCATAAAAGAAAAAGAATTTTTTGTTTCTGAAAGAAAAAGAAAACTAGGATTGAAGCAGCGAAGCAACTCCCGTAAGTGTTGCTTTGTCAAGTAGGCTCCGGCCCCTTGACAGTTCCAGGAGATTGCATTCATCTAATAATACTGGGTGGTTTCTGGGACACCACCGAACCGGGTACACTGGGTTTTCTGCCTCTCAGGGCAGAGGGATACACCTCATTACGAGTGACTTGTGGTAACCGTCGAGCTGCTACTGGCCTTGTCGACTTCGAGCCTTTCGGTTTAGGGGAGGCTCTTCCATGTGCAGCGAGTTTCTTTGAGGCTGTGAGACCCTTAACATCAGGGCTCCTAGGGGTCCTCTTCTTCTTTTTATCGTCATGTTCTTTCTCAGTGCCCATCGTGGTCGTCTCTTCTCCCCTGTTGTTTTCCTTGCTAGAATCTGCACTTTTGCCTTGGTTCTGTTTACTCGTTGGAGCCTTTTTTCCGGCTGTGACCTGAGGGGTTTCTTGAGTTTTCCTAGTTCGTTCCTGCTCTTCTTCTTCCTCCATAAGATCATCTACCTTTTGTAGTTCCTCCTCTGTCATTTTCTCCAGTTCTGGATCTGTATACTCTTCCACCATTTTATCGAAGTCTGCATCATCCATGGGTTCATCGTCCTCTTCCGAACCGGGTTCTAGAAAATCCAGTTTCTCATGTTCCCTCGCAGGTTGGTTCTCCTCTAGCATCTCGTCGTCTAACCTTGGGATGATCTGATTATGATTCTCCGTTATAAGCGCATGGGGTCTATCTTCCAACTCTTGACGACGATTTGAGGACGGTTCCCGTATGATGAGTGTTCCCCTTCCTACAGTTGTTCCCGTCGGCCCAGTTGGAGGAGGAGGGGCAAGCATTTTACCCTTAAGTCTACGGCTCTCCTCATCCTTTTCCTCTATCCTTGTGGAGGACACATCCGTCTGCAAATCTCCATTGTTTCTTTTTGGTCTCCATTCTTTCTCAGCGTATGGGGAGTAGCTTCTTCGTTGCTCCTGGGTCGCTTTCCTTCCTCGTTTATCCATAAAAGTCTCTGTGATGGTTCGTTGAGAGTCTGGAGAGGTTCTTCTTCTGGGGCTCCTCTTGCTCACACTTCGCTTATCATAGTGGTTTTCAGCCTGAAACCTTTTCTCTCTATAGTTCCCGTGTGATTGCTCAGACATCACAGAGCGCCTTGATCTGTCTACCTCTCGTCCGCGGTACTCATAACTTTGAGGTCTTTGATAAGGATGGTATCTCTCCCGATCACGGGGATGATGAGAAGTAACAGGCTTGTCAAGTCTTTTCCATACATCTTTACTTAAGACCTCTCGACGTTCAGTGATTCTTTCCCTTAGATCCTTGCTGGTTCTGTCACTTTTATACATAGGTGGATTACGCAGCTCTCTTGAGTCTTCCCGTCTGTAACCTCCTCCGTAGGAGTTCTTGTATTCCGCTTTTGTCGTGCGATCTGCCTCATATCTTGAGGGAAAGGAGAAAACTTCTTTCGTTGCTCTTTCTTCTCGCTCCTTCTGAGTGATTCTTGCCAGCCTGTTTGCCTCTCTTTGTTCTTCAGTAAGTTCTGGGCAAGTTCCTTCTTCGTGTGATATCCTTTTACAGGTAAAACAGTACCTGTGCAGCTCCTCATACTTGAGGGATACTTTAATGACATCTCCATTTGAAAAGCCTGCTCTTCGTTCAAATTGCAGGGGTTCATCGCCATTAACGGCTACACGAACTCGACCCCCATCGACATCCACCTTGTCGACTGTACCAAGAGCTTTACCAATGTTTCTAAAAGTTTCGTCCTTTCTATAGTGGGACGGAACACCTTTGATCGCAATCCAGAATAACATCGAGTTTGGGTAGTCCTCTTGGATAGTCGGAATCCACTTTTCCAGCGAGAAACTCCATTTATTGAAATGGCAGGGCCTCCTTTGCAAGACTTTTTGGAGATCTTGTTCATGATCAAAGTCAAATTGGAACTTGTTATTGCCCAAATTCGTTCCTCTAACTTTACCTTCGACATCCCAGATATGTTTCTTCGGCATATGTTTGATCAGTGCATCGACGCTTCTACCATCAACATGGAACATCCTTCCCACGAGGGATAGCTTGTACTTCTCGATCAGATCCGAGAAGTCAAAGTCCGGAATTGGGATGATCTCATCTTCTTTTTTCTTCTCCTGATACCTTCTTACATCTCTTGATGTTCCTTCTCTTCCACGGTTCCCGAACGAACGACTCATCTCTAAGCCTTTGTGGGGAGAGACGGCGGAATCCTAGCCAGGAAAATCAAACCACCCTATCTAGGGGAGATCCTCTCTCTTTCGTATCTCTAGTAATGACTTGTACAATACGGCAGAGAGCTAAGTGAAACCAAAACCGAGAATTCTACACTGCAAGGGGCAGGAAAGGTGTCGTAAAAGCTTGCTAACAGTCTCCGGAGTCTTCTTCCCTGGCAAGGAGAGCCTCAAACAATCGTCTTTGAGGAGGAGCTTGCCAGATCTAAAAATCGCCCTAGAGTCGCCGTGTAATCAGCCATTAATATCGTTCGGTTTTCAAGTTTCTTCTTTTAAGCTCAAATTAAGCTGAAAATATACAATATACTAAAAACATAAATATATATATATATATATATATATCTACTAATAATAGGAATCTTGATTAATTCCAAATCTTGTGAAAAGTTGTGATTGTTCGTCAAAGATGTCTTCTTATAAAATGTTGCGTCTCTTCTTTATTAAAAGATGTGACTACTTAAAAGGCTGTTTATTCTTTAATAAAAATTATAACTATTTAAATTGAAAAAAAATGTGATTTTCAAAGATAGCTTTTTAAAATCTATAAATAGTCCATGTTTATACTTTTATGAAAGTAAAATTTTTCATAATTTAATTGATAATAAAATGGTGAAAAATATTTCTATAAAGTTACTTGGTTACAAACTCTTAGAAGATGTTCAAATGAAATGTTTACAACAAAAAAAATATTAGGAAGAGTTTACGTGTTTGGATGACCAAAAATCCTAAACGGAACAATGAAATTATTAGTCTTAATTTTTTTCTACTAGATGAAAAAGTATGTTTGTATGTCGTTTTTATCTTAAGAGAAGTAAATGTTTATTATTATGATTTAACTTGAAGAGAACATTGCATTGAATCAAGCTTAACCTCATACATTGTATTAACTAGGGATATAGCTCCGCGCAAGCGCGGAGTCGTCAATGTCTAAAAAAGTTTTCGATTTATGTTAATGAATTCGACATCTAACAACATTTTTTCAAGAATATGTCAGACATAGACCATATATCCACTGAGATTCAACATCTGATATGCTAACTAATTGACAACCTCATTAGCTATCCAGTAAATCCGCAAGCTGTGTAAATATAAGAAAATATAATCTTTCTCAATTTAGAAACTTCACACAATAGTTAAATCATTTATTAAACATAACGCAATAATATATACATATCCAGAAAAATAGTCAAGGCGAGATTTCTTAACAGAAATAAAAAATAAACCTCCATGAGCTCCTTTCAGATCTATGCGAACTCTCTTGGTCGGTCCAAAAATATGTGTTTCTTTTTCATTAGTTTTTTCTGTAGTTATCAGATGTGTAAACGATTTTGTTCGCATCTTCTTTGAAACTACCAATGTGTTCTAATTCAAATTTGAAGTATGAAAAATTAGTGAATATCTCCATGACGTACCATGTCTTAGTGGAGAACTTCAGAAAGTAGAACAAAGAATATAGAAAAATTATACTAATCAAGTTTTCATTAGGACTATGAAATTCTATCAATTTAAAGAGTTTCAATGATATGTGACACTGAATAGAGCGGTTTAGAGTGTAATAGTTTATCATTGGATATGAGAGTTAATCGAAAAAGTGGGAGAATCCTAGGCCATATTCAGAGATATTGCAAAAGAATAGACGATTAGAAAGTTTTTTGGGTATGTCTGACGCATCAGCCTCACCTTTTAAAGGTTATTTAAAAACTGAGTGTCATAGGCCACAAATTAATTTAAAATGACCAACAATCATTAATTCATTACATAATCACGTTCAAAAACTCATTGCCGAGGGCCGTAAAATCACCGAAAAAATGTAACAGACACCAACAATGACGATTTATACTGACTCAAGCCAAAAATCGAAATTCTTAAAAACTTAATTTTTCACTTATTTCATCCTATAATCGAGTAGTATATTTAAAAATTCATGAAGTTTTCATGAAAATTGCAAAAAACGAAGAAACTGATGTATAACTCTTGAAAAATTATGAGCTGTCGGAGTCAATATTGCAGAAAGTCTAAAAGTCTAAAAGTCTAAAGAGGAAGACGACTTGTAAAAATCAAAATTGCCTTTCATTAAATTTAATCATAAAAAATGCAAAACGCAAAATGTACATGTTCTCTATTCGAACCCGAGTTGTGAGCCTTCTTAATGAGACATAAACATTTATTGATATTTATTGATATTCATATGAATACATACTATCTTAAAACAAAAAATATAAAGATGAGTCCCACAAACATTTATTAAAATCTGAAGTAGACACCTTAAAAAGAGAGGAAGGTGTTTCATTATATATATGGATTCAAAAAATTATAAGTATATTTTAAGAATTGTGTTGTTTCATCTTAAAAGTTGTATTGGTTAAACACAAATTAAATCATAAATAATTTTCAAATTTTGTGTTGTTTCATCCTAAAAGTTGCATTGCATTTGTTGAGAAAAATTAAATTAAATTTGTGTCTTTTCAACATTATTTTTAAAATCTATTAATTGCAAGAGCTGTATTTTTTAATTAGTTTTAGAAGTAGTTACCAAAAGTTACTTCTTTCTATTAGTATCTATTACATTTGTACCTGACCATTTAGCTTTAAGAAAGTTGCACTTTTCAGTTCTTAATTAATACCAATGTCGACAAAAAATAATAATTAATACCAACACACTAAGATGATTATCCGCGCCTTGTGCGGAGTAAACATATTAAAATAAATTATAATTATCAATTTATAAATATTAAAAAGGTAAAATAAAAAATAATACATGTTATATGACAATGCTGTAACTTTTGATACAAGAATCAATTTAAAACAAACAGTTTGGACTTTCTTATGTACTTTGCTATCAGGATCAGACGAATGTGTTATAGTTTTTTCACAATTTTATATTGTTTCGCCGAATCCCTAAAAATAGAAGAAGGATAAATGTAATCAGATATACAATAGTAGTTATCAAATTAAGTGGTCAGATCAAGATATACATGTAAAAATATGGGTCATTATTATGACACGCAGACTTTTTTTGGCTTCAATTCGGATATGAAACTGATTGCAACTCATTTTTTGTTTCAACATGGATAACATTTTTGTTCTTTACAAATTTAACAAACAATATAAAAATCAAATGTATTAATCTGCAGTGAGATATATATTTAACGAAAAATTTGAAATTTGATTCAGTTATGCATTAGTGATCTTAATATCTTATCGAATTAGATCATTATTTAATGAAAATTTTGAAATTTGATTCAATCATGCATTAATTACCAAATATTTGAAACTCAAAATTGTCATGGAAGGATAACGTGATTGAGTATCCAGATAAATATACAAAAATAAAAGAAGTTAAGAAAATAATAAAAGTTTCTTATCAAAATGTAGTCAAATTCTTGAAACCAGTTATGACATGATTGATAATTTTTGAAGTATTTTAGGAAACATTAACATTCTCTCGGCTTTTACAGAAAACAAATTGAATTACATTCTTCACATAACATATGTTTTTTGGTCAAACAGTTTAAAAAAAAAAAACATAGTAATACAAATTAGTCAGTATTTAGTTCAAAAAAATAAATTTTGCCAGCTCATCAATTACAATAACCTAATTTATTATTAAAAAATAATTATAGCGATCGTGTATTTTATATAAGGGATGTTTTTCAAAATTTTATTATGATTTCTGAAACATAAATGAAAATGAAAACTACTTTACAAACATTATCATGCACTATTTATATCCCGTGGGATAATAGGATTCTTAAGATGAAGATACATAAGACATATATATATATATATATATATACGTGGAATACTTTACAAACTAAGCTCAATAAAATATAAAAACTATATGTTCGTAATGGATCTCAATGTTCTTAGAACAAACATGAACCAATACATGACGATGCACTTTATATAGGTGGTCTGCAAATCTTATAGGATCGAGTTAATAAAATAAATTTAGCTTAAATATCGATCAGGTATCAATGGTCTTCCTCATTCAAACAAACTAAGCTCAATAAGAGATATATGTTCTTCAGTGAGTCTCTATGTTCTTCCTTAATCGAAAAATAAGCTCAATAACGTTAACCAGAACGCGTTAGTCTGGTGGTGTACGGCTTGCAGCTGCAAGTACGGCCCCGGGTTCGACTCGCACTGGCCACCCAGGCTGGCTTAAATGCTAAGAAAACGTGGAATGCCGTGGGCCTCAGGGGGATTAGTCTTGGGCCTAGAAAGCCTTTGGATCACCCCCTGGTTAATCAAAAAAAAAAAAAAAAAAAAAACGTTAAAACGCGTATACAAATATAATTGTGTGGACACGAAATTTTATAAACTAAATACATACAATAGCTTTTACTGACATGGAACACGATATGGTATAAAGGGATACACGGAAATGCAAAATGTTTAAAGGTTCAATGGCATTATATGTAATATCTATAGGCAAAAGAGGTTTATTTTAAAAAGGGTGTGAGAAATCCTCTCATAATGACACCTAAGCAATGTCAATTATGTTAATCACACATGAACAAAATGTTAAAAATTAAAATTGCTCCTCAAATAATATAAAGAAGATTTTTTAGTTGGTTGTAAGTGCGCTATAGTTGCAACTCTTTATTTGTTGTTCTATATACCTATTCGTTTTTTTAACCGTTCAACTTTTAAACTGTTTCATACTTTACTATTCTTACCTTTTCAATTCTATTTAAACAATCTTGGGTCATTCTAGACACAAAAAATCAAATGTTCCATATATCACTCATGATGTGCTCATCATTAGTCAGAAATTTAGTCAGTAAGTTCCAATCAAACTGTTGTTTGAATGTGTTTGCTTTGTTCCGATGAGAAATCAAACAGATGATTTCCCGACAACTTGATGTATTTAATTTAAAAAAATAAAAATAAACTATAATTAATAAAACCATTAAGAAATCAAAAATATAAAGATTTACAGCAAAGAAAATACTATATTTTTTTTTGATGATCCAGGTCTCCGGTTCGCTAATTGGACGACCGACTATCCACCCGAAGGCGGTCCTGGACGCTGCGCCCCGCATGTTAAATTTGCGCAGTGGCCGGGGTTCGAAACTGGGTGGCGGGTGCCTCAGCCGAGGTTCCTTTACCACCAGGCTACGAAGCTCGGTTAAAAGTTAACCGGGCTTCGTAGCCTGGTGGTAAAGGAACCTCGGCTGAGGCACCCGCCACCCAGTTTCGAACCCCGGCCACTGCGCAAATTTAACATGCGGGGCGCAGCGTCCAGGACCGCCTTCGGGTGGATAGTCGGTCGTCCAATTAGCGAACCGGAGACCTGGATCATCAAAAAAAAAAAAAAAAGAAAATACTATATTTCCCACAATGGCGGTGAAGGTGGAGTAAAGGGTGGAAGGGAGGCGGTGATGGGAGAGGTGGAGTGAATTGCAGTGGCAGTAGTGGTGGATGAGTTGCAGTGGTGGTGGATACAAGGGGTTGGGGTGGTGTCGGTGCAAAGAGTTGCGGCGGAAGAGGTGAACAGAGTTGCAGTGACGGTGTGGTTAACGGAGTTGCAGCGACGGTACGGTGAATGGAGTTGCAGTGGCGGTGGGTGAACGGAGTTGTAGTGTCAGTGCGGTGAATGGAGTTCCAGTGGCGGTGTATCCGTGGTGGATCAAAGAGATTTATGGTGGTTCTTGAAGAAACAGTTTAGCAAATATTGGAACTCCGTTAAAGACAAATTATATTGGAAAAGGAATCACTACAAGAAAACATTTAGTTTTGTGACCTTCAAAATCATCAGAAAATGGTCACAAATGCTCTATTTTGACTACTTTGTGACCAAATAAAACCATCAAAAAAGCTCCGTCAGAAATTGGTTGTGGTTAGAAAGTGGTTAAAATTTTTTGACCATATTAAATGGTCAGTAATATCATCAAAAAAAAACGTCAGAAAGTGGTCAAAAATAACTATCCATTTATTGATGGATTTCTGACCACTATTTTGTGTTAAATTTTAGATAATTATTTCATAATTTATCAGATAATTAGTTTAGATAACAACAATTATAATAATAATAATAATCACAAGAAAATTGTAAAATTTATTGAAAATTGAATAATGATGAATTAAATGTTATTTGAAACATAAAAAGTTTCGACAAAAAAAAGAAACAGAAAAATTGAAGTTAGCAACATAAGAATACATATATTAAAAACAAATCTAGAAACGAAATTTAACCCATTCATCGTTGCCGTAACTTAATTCCTTTGTTCTTCTTAATCTTCTTCTCTTCTTCTTCTTGGTCTTGTCTTTCTGCTTGGTCGGATCTGTGTTTTGACAAAAATGATAAAATAAAACCAGACTCAAAATTACTCTTGCAAATATTCATGCTCAAAATATTCTAATTAAAAAGGTAAATCAGTTAATCTGAGATTCAAAAGAAAACTAGAAAACAAAAACAGAAAAACGAAAATCAAACAATATAATCCAACTTTTGGTATGTTAATTTAATGTGCCGCTCTATATTCCTTCAGAAAGTGTGGCACTAAAAATCAATCCACTAAACACAGTAAATGGATCTGACCTTGGGAGAAATTGATTAACAATGAGGCAGCAAGGCTGAGTTGACGGTGAAAGAAGCAACAGCAAAGTTTCTCCAACCAAACCTGCACTGAAGGAAAAGAAATGTCATGATAATGGGATAGAAACATAATATAAAAATGATGGAAAGGTTTAGAAAAAAAGAAGTGGAAAATAATATGAAAAAATGTTGAACGGCTCTGGAGAAGAAGAGCTGAACAAATGAGAATAGAAGATATTAGATCTAGGTTAAACTATTTTCTTACCATTTTTTTATTTATCACAAAGTAGTTAAAATTTGGTCAGAATTCTTTTTGACCATCTTTGTGGTCTGAAATGTGGTCAAAATAGGATATATTTTGTGACCACTTTTTGACTATAGGTTTTGGTTAAAATATTCTGATCAATTTATAACCATCTATCTTATTTATCACAAAATGATCAGAATATGGTCACAATTATTTTTGACCATTTTGGTTAGTCATAAATATGGTCAGAATATGATATGTTTTCTTGTAGTGAATGGAGTAGAAAGCACAAATCATAATTAAAAACAAATTATATAGCAGAGATAAAGAGAAAGATCTACCTTTTCAATTAATCATTAAAGATCTTAAAAAATACGAAAACTTTATCTGTGATTCATGTATCTTAACCAAACCCAAAAATGAGATTTTGATTGTTTTGTCGTACATTGCAATTTCGTTGTAGCATAAATAAGATCAAATATTCGGTTGTTTTCTAGATTTTTAAATAACCTAGATAAACATATGATAAGACATATATTTTATTTTGTATTGACATGAACCTATAAACACAATATATTTCTTTAAGTATTGTTAATAAAGGAATATATGTGCATACAAAATAATTATGTAAATATGTATTTCTACGAAATCAATTGTAAACCATTTTTTTACAAAATTTTAGTTTATAAAATATAAAATATTTATTTTTATAAAGTGAGTTCCCGTGCGACATCACACAGATTCTTTACCTAGTATATATAATAAAAAATTATACTATACTATAGACATTGGTTTTCAATGTAGGGTAAACACTTTATAGAAACAACTATTATAATAGTATTTTAAGTGCGGTAAACAACTATATATTTGGTAATGTAAATTTGTAGGTTTTCTATTCAATTTGACAAATTATTTGATTTGTTACTAGTTCAAATCTTACTATATTAAAAGGAGGATATACTGATCAGATAGCATGTCCACGTCTTCATAAAAATTTGACCAATCAGGAGCTTTTATTTGGACACATCAACAAGGCCTCACAATTGTTGGCTTCGAACATGGTTATTGCCGGTAAGTCTGCGTATGGGCTTGAACGATTTTTAAATTGGCCCAACTGGACCCAAAGCTCACAAACAAATGAGTCGAAGGATGACACTTCGCTTCACCCCTACCAGTTCGTTTTCTCCAATTCAAGAGCAAACAAACCGAGTAGTGATCGAGCCATTTCTACACGATCAGTATTTTCGTTTCAATCAATCAATACGTCCTTAATGACTTCGTTCCATCTTCCTCTTTTCCTCCTTCTACGAAATCAATTGTAAACCATTTTTTTACAAAATTTTAGTTTATAAAATATAAAATATTTATTTTTATAAAGTGAGTTCCCGTGCGACATCACACAGATTCTTTACCTAGTATATATAATAAAAAATTATACTATACTATAGACATTGGTTTTCAATGTAGGGTAAACACTTTATAGAAACAACTATTATAATAGTATTTTAAGTGCGGTAAACAACTATATATTTGGTAATGTAAATTTGTAGGTTTTCTATTCAATTTGACAAATTATTTGATTTGTTACTAGTTCAAATACATATAGACACTCATTTGATAGCTTTGTGGTTCGAATATCAAATATTATTTAGGTTTAGATAACTACACTTCAACTAATTTTTTTATCATTCTTTTGCATCAAAACAGACTCCAGATATAAGACAAATAAACTCAAAATTCATCAACAACTGCTTGTGTTATAACTTGATCTCTTTTTTCTTGCTCTTCCATTGTATCACAAAGACTTGAACCTTTTGTTTCGGGTAGAATCAAAGCGAACAATCCCGAACAAGACATGGCAATCCCGAAAATGGCGAAGGATACTGATGGTAGATCCCTTCCAATGGAAGCAATGAGCGGACAGCAAGCTCCTCCGACAACAAGGGCTTGTCTAAACATCATTGTTGCGGAACTTCTTACACATGTCGGAAACATTTCAACCATATAGACCGCCATTAGGTTGAATCCGGTCCTTGCACAGAAGAATGTCGCTAGCTCAAACGCAAACGCGACGCCTGTTTTTCCTAGAAGGCTGAGAACGAAACATAGCACTCTTGATGCTCCACCTAGTAAGGTATTCACTAGAACAGAGCTTCTTCTGCTGAACTTCTCCAATATGATCGGAGTGATAATGAAAGTAGGCAACTCCACCACTGCGTTTAGGGTTTCACTCAAGTAGATGTTGACGTCTATGTCTCTAGCTGCTAATGGAACACCGTAGTATGATATTCCCAGCCCAAACAATATGATCATTACAACTACAATCCTCCGAAAAGCCCACTTTCGGAAGAAGAAGTCCTTAATGGAGTACCTAGCCAGTTCTTCGACGCTTTCTTGCTCCAGGGGTAACTGAGAAACTAGTGATTCCAAGTAGGCTTTGTTCTCGGATGAGAGGCTTTTGAGAACATGAATGGCTTCTTCGTCATTTCCTTGCAAGTGAAGCCACCTAGGTGATTCGAGTGCGAAGATGTAGAGGAAGATACAGTAAAACTAGGTGATGTGCGGGTATTAAAATATTGTATAATATCGATTGAGTTCAAATGTAGGAAAATGTGGAACAAGTGAGAGTTTCAATGCTGAGACGTGATTTCCGCAAAACTCCAGGATGCAGTAGGGGTGAAATTTGTTACTTTTTCGGTTCGGTTGGTTTGTTTAGTTTGATTTTAATATATTTTTTTCAATTGAAGTAAATCATATTTAGTTTGGTTCAGTGTGGTTTATGTCAAGTTTAGTTTATATTCGGTTTGATTTGTTTTTTTAGATCGGTTTAATTAGGCTCTTTGTCGCTTAATTTTTTAAAGAAAAATTATGTTTTAAAACATAAAAAAAATTATGTTTTAAAACATAAATTATGTACACATAAACTATGTGAACTAAATTCAATATAAAACTGAAACAAAAACAAAAAAACTCACAAAAAGTATATAAGAATAAAACAAATGAATGTTAACTAAAGTAAAAAAAAAAAATTAACATCATTAGTATGTTTTTAATAAAAGTTAACTAATAAAAAAAATGTCAGAAAAATATACATGAGACAGTGATGTATTAAAAAATGTGATAAAAATCTCATAGGTATGACAATCCCACAGAAATCTGAAAAGAAAATGTGATAAAAATTTTAAATAAATCCATATTAATATAAAATAAGAAGAACAATTATAAATTAAAAAAATCCCAGAAAAACCTGCAAAAAATTGTCAAATTTTGTTAGCAATTGTAAAATATAAAATAATTTAATAGATTTCTAAATTTTATTGAGATTTACCTTACTATTAAATTTGCATATCGCTATTGAAACAGACTGAAAATGGTTTGTAGTCAACTGCAATCGGTCTACGTTTGTGTTATTTATCTGTTAATAGAAAAAACAAACAAATGTAAGAATTTATAAATTTAAATTTTTTTATCTAATAAAAATAGGCTAATAAGTTAGTACTGACATCCCTTAGGTGTATTCTTTATATATATTCTACCTTCTTTTTTCTTGGGTTATTAAGGGAATATTTTCATAATAAATGATGTTTAGAAATATATTTTCATAATAAATAATGAAACAGTTCAAAGAAAGATATTAAAGTCATATTATCATTAAATGATTTACAATAAATATGATATAAAATTGTGCAATTAAATAATATTCAAAATGAGATAAGTTTTTAAAAACGAATTAACAAATATGATTACTTGCACAAGTAATCTGTGTTCGAAATAAGGTATGCTATTAATAAACTAAAAACATTAAGGTAGATAAATTACCAATCAACTATCATTGATTCATTAATCAACTTGCGCAAGTAATCATAAAAAGTTCAGAATACAAAGTTCAATGATTTCGTTTCTTCTACTGTGAATTCTTATTTATAGTAAATTGATGGACGTTTCTCAATGATTCATCTTGCATGATAAGCTAAGAAGTAGAATATTCTCTAATAAATTCTCAATAAATCTTATACTTATAAGGTAATATTATTTTTGGAATATCTTGGGAGAATTTAATGATTTAAACAGAGAAATGATTTCATATTAATGACCTCTTTGAATTTAATGATATTCTTGCGCAAGTAATATATAATAAGATAATTATTATCTCCTATCAATTAGAATTTCTCTCAAATATTTTTTTTCTCTGAAATCTAAAATATTTATTGAGAATTTAATGAATTAAACAGAGAATTGCATATTAATTACCTCTTTGAATCGAGAAAACACATAATGTAAGTATTTAGTGTTACTTTCTTGATAAGGGATCTCGATGATTAAAATAAATAAAAAATGAAATTCTAAAAAACTAACCAATAAGATTAAGAGAATTCTTCTAATAAGCTATGTATGAGTGACATTTGGCAAAATTACTTCTCTTCTAATATATCTTTTTATTTGCTAAATTAAAATTTATTTCAATCAATACAATTTGGTATTGTCATATCAGAATCATCATTACAAACATACAAAGACTAAATAACTTGTTAAATACCGGTATTAAAAAATCTCCACTATTAAATTAGATAATTGTTTTATAAACAAATAATTAAAATCTATTAATTATTTTATTTACTATTTATTTCAATCAATAAAATTTCATATTGTCGTATTAAAATCATCATTACAAACATACAAAGCCTAAACTTGTATTGTCATATCAATACCTTGCGCAGGTAATGTATTTTTTAAATAAGGTAAGACATTTAATATGAATTATTAAATTTGATAGATTTAAAAATTAATTCAAATAGATTAAAGAAAGTAACAACTTGTGCAAGGTATGTATAATTAAAATAAGGTAAGTCATTAAAAAGAATTAAAAAATTTGATAAATTTAATAATCAAATAAATTAGATATGTTTACATGCGCAAAAAATGTATATTTTCAATAAGAAAACTTTATATTATCTCATCTTTCTCTATATTAAATGTTGTTTCTATTTTTTTTTAAGAAATCACATATTGTAATAAGGTAAGATTTTAGCAACGATTGTATTTAAATAATTTTAAATTGAATGCGGATTCCAAGTAGGCTTTGTTCTCGGATGAGAGGCTTTTGAGAACATGAATGGCTTCTTCGTCATTTCCTTGCAAGTGAAGCCACCTAGGTGATTCGAGTGCGAAGATGTAGAGGAAGATACAGTAAAATATTGCGGGAACGGCTGTGTAGAGATAGAGATATCTCCATGAAGCGTATTGAGCAAGGTAAGCGATTCCAGACAATGACATAAACCCTAAAACGAAAAAGGTAAATGGAATCATGGTAGCTCTCGGTCTCCATCTGGTGGAGACTCGCTCACTGATGAGAACCAACGCGTATGACCATGTCTGTGATCTCGAGAACCCGATGACAAACTTTAGCGTTGTGTAAATCCATACGTTGGTTGAGAAGACAACAGAGATTGAAGTGATTGACATTGCAAAGGTAGAGAATATAACTAGTTTCTTGCGGCCCAAGGAAGCATCTGGGATCAAAGCTAGAAAGAAGCCTCCGATGATGGCACCGATGTAGAAAGCAGAGCTAGGCATACCTCTGAGCAACGAGCTAGAGCACTCGAATCCGAATTCTGAAATGACGGATCTGCCCTTGGAGCCACCGTCCCATTCCCAGGCTGATCTTGGGAGCTTGCAGATGTCGGAAGCGGAAGGATCGCAGATCGTGTGGTTAAGACAGTGCCACGTGGGGAACGCGTCTGTGTAAACGGTGATGAATATCTGCTGCGCATCGAAGAGCAAAGCGAGTCCAACGAGGACTACCTGGAAGAGTTGCCACAACCCAAAATCTGACAGACTCTGTTTCGACAATGCTGTCGAAAGTCAACTCTTCTGATCTGGTTCCGTCGTTGACGTCTGGATCATCGGCGCAGATATGAGACAACAACAGTGGTTCTGACTGATCAGCCATTAGTATTCTTTGGGTTTTCGAGCTTTTTCTGTTCTTTTCAAGGGAGGGGGGTGGCTATTGCCTGTTGTATGATATTTGCTCTTTCTGAAACTGCGTTATCATTAAATACTTTTTTTTTTTTTTTTTTTTGTTAAAGGATTTTCATTAATAAGAAGAAAGTACAAACAGCAAGCAAGCTGATACTGTTTTAAAAGAAAAGGAGGGGAGGATCAGATACATCACTGATAACAACATCACAAAGAAGAGATATGGAAAATAGCTACCTATGGAGGATCAAACCAAAAGCTAGCAAGACGAGGTCCCAAAGGATGGTTGAGGGAAATTAGCGCAGCACATTTATCCTGAAGGGTAGAGAGGATGAGTCTCATAATGCGGAATGGAGGCAGTGTTAAGCCGTCATGGAGTCTCTTGTTTCTCTCTTTCCAAATCTCATAAATAGAAGCCTGCCATAGTTGGAGTATAGCAAGTCTAACCAATGAGTCAGAATGAGCAGTGGGAAGCCAGTAGACTATATCATTCCAGACAAGAGGTATGGATGGAAGATGGAACCTATTCATTAAAGATCTCCAAACCGTTGACGAGAAGGAGCATTCATAGAAGAGATGATCACGAGATTCATCGCCACTACCGCAAAGCAAGCAGATTGTATCCATCTCCAGATCCCATGAAGCTAGACGAGTAAAGGTGGGATTCCTGTCCAGCATGAATAGCCAAGTCGTTGTTGAGTGCCTAGGAATAGCCACCTTATGCCAAATCAAAGGGGCCCAATGCTTCTGAGGTTCGGCTCTTCTAATGACATTGAAGACATTCTTGGCCGAAAATTTATTGCTCTTTACACCATTAACCGACCAGATAGGAGTATCAGAGTTAGCAGACAAATTTACTGTGGTGATGTAGGAGAGTAAAAGGACTTGATTTTCGGATCTAGCATTTGGAAGAGACCATCTATTTCCTGAGCGAAGATCTGATACAGTCGATGAGAGTGGAATGCCCAAAAAACCATCCATAGCCAAGAAGTCTTTTAAGATACCAAAAGGTGACCAAGGATCCCACCAAAAGAATGTAGAGTCTCCATTTTTCACCTCAATTTTAATGAAAGATAAAGCTTTGGAGCGCAAAGAGAGAATGTTACGGAACATCCACGATAACTCGCAATTCTTTTCTGATAAAGCCCAGAAAGAAGAGGAAGAGATGTACTTTCTTCTTATCCAAGCTACCCACAAAGAACCCGCTTTGAAAAAGATCATCCAGATTAGCTTTAGCACACAAGTTTCATTGACAGACAGCAAGTTACGTAAGCCTAAACCACCTTCAGCCTTAGGCAATGATAGATCATTCCAAGCGACCTTAGCCCCTGTTGATATACAGATCTTGGATCATTAAATACAGATCTTGGATCTTTAACCATAACGTCTTTCAGTTTGATAGTCGTGAGAAGCGTGGGTCGACGTGTTTCTGTCTGATTATAATTTATAAAATAGTTTATTAAAACCCTCTCGTGATAAACGTTGGTCAAGTAAGTCAAAGATATGAAATTAAGTTTATTACTTTTTTTTTGGGAAAATCGCATAAAAAACCTTCAAAGTGGTAACTACTAGCAATTTAAACCTTGAACTTATTTAACAAGTATATTAAACATTTAATTTGGCTTTTGTGTCATAATAAACCTTCAGCTTGGTTTACTTTTCCATCAAGTCAACATTGTGACCTGTTAATCTATAATGGGAAAATCGCATTTTAAACCCCAAGAGTGTCACTTTCTAGCACTTTAAACACTGAAGTTTTTTCGCTAGCACTTTAAACCTCCAAAGTGACATTTTAGCATAACAAACCTCCAACTACGTTTTCCTGTTCACATGTGACCGGTTTTACAGGTTAAAATATTAATAAAAATAATAAAATTAATAAAAAATAACCAAAATACATAAAAATTCAAAAAATAGAGAAATTGTAAAAATTTCAAAACAAAGTTTAAAAATATGTAAAAGTTCAAAACTATAAAAATTTGAATTTAAATTTTTAAAATAAAATAAATATGAAATATTCATTTAAAAATAAGATCTAAAATATAAAAATATCAAATTTAAAAACTAAAGTAAAATTTTAAAAACTTTAAAAATTATAAATTTCAAAAATAAGATATAAAATTTAATATTTAAACTTAAAAAATAAAATTCTAAATATCTAACTGAAAAATTAACAAAAATACATAAACATTTGAATAAAATTGGAAAACTGCAAGATTCAAAAACAATTCAAAAAAATAAAAAAGTTCAAAAATATAAACTTGCACCTTTTGAATGCTTCAAATTTGAAATTTTATATTTATATTTTATATTCTAGAACTTTTTGATTTTTTACGTTTAATATTTAGAATTTAAAATGTGATTTTCCTGTTAAATATTTAGAATTCTTAAAGTTTTTAAAATTTTACTTTAGTTTTTAAATTTGATATTTTTTTTTTATTTTAGATCTTATTTAAGAATTTTTTATATTTTATTTTATTTTTAAATTTGAATTTTTATTTATATATTTTTGAACTTTTACATTTTTTGAACTTTGTTTTGAAAGTTTACAATTTTCTCAATTTTATTCGAATTTTTGCGTATTTGTATTTTTTTTTTTTAAATATAATTTTTATTAAATTTTTACCTGTAGAACCGGTCACACACTAGCAAAAAAACGTAGTTGAAGGTTTGTTATGCTAAAAATGTCACTTTGGAGTTTTAAAGTGCTAGCCAAAAAACTTCAGTGTTTAAACTGTTAGAAAGTGACACTCCCAGTGTTTAAAATGCAATTTTCCCAATCTATAATAGTAGATGACATGCTATTTTTTATTTTATTTAATTAAAAATTTAATTAACAATAAATAAATATAGGAAAATAAATATAAAAAAATGAAAATTATATAATTACAGAAAAATCTAAAAATGAATTTAATAAAAATCAAATATTTTCTTTAAATTTTGAAAGTCTTTTTAGAAAGAAAGTTGCAAAAAATGAATTTTTTAAAAACAATCTTATAAATGGTATAAGATATTCTCACAAAAAAATAAATAATTTTAAAAATTATCACCATCATCTTGAATCCTTTTCGTCATATCATCATATAGTTATATCGATAATGACATTAGTGTCAAAAATCAATGTTATTTGTATGTCAAAAATTATCACCGTTCAAAGATATCAAAACTAAAAGCTTTAGAGCTTACAAAATGTTATTATTAATGGTGATATGATGAAAAATGTTACTTTTTATTGTGGTATATCCTAACTATTTATTTTTATATAATATTTTAGAGCCTTATATTTTTTAAATTCATATTTTTACAGAATTGTATTTAAAAAAAAGTAAAAGTAAAAGCATTTGTAAATTCTTAACCAAATATTTTGTTTTTTAAATAAGATTTTTGAATTTTTCTGTATATCTAATTTTTATTTATGTTTATTATCGTTATTTATATTTGTTAATTAATTGAAAATTAAAAAAAAACAGCATATCACCTACTATTACAGGTTACCTGGTCATAATTTTGACTTGATAGAAAAGTAAGCCAAGCTGAAGGTTTATTATGATATAAAAGCCAAGTTAAAGGTTTAATATGCTAGTTAAATAAGTTCAAAGTTTAAAGTGCTAGTGAATGCCACTTTGAAGGTTTTTTATGCGATTTTCTCCTTTTTTTTGCCATCAAAGGATTATATTAGATAATTGGGCCAAACCCAGAACTGGCCGAAGCTCGGTTACAACCAAGCAAACAAAAGAAAACCCAAACATCAACGGGCCATAAGAAAAAGAACTACAATGGGCTCTCAGCCTACAACCAAAATACCCACGGCCCAGACGGAGAAAGTTACGGGGAAGCTATATCGCGACACGTGGAGGATTCTGCTCCATTCGATCGACAACCGCTGATAGCGCCTCAACCCATCCGCTTCCGCCTCTACGTTCGTCGAAGCTTTGAAATCGACAAAGCCTCCATACCCGAACCTATCCCGTTCTACAGCACCCAGTCATCACGCCAGGGGAGTTCAATCGTATCTCGATAACTCCTTCGGCTTTCAACCACTTCAAACCCTAGACCCGCGACTTGAGAACCACCACTCTCATAACTTAAAACTCCCACACATCACCGGCATGCTTCACTTCTATGGGGAAGACCTCCGCCGTAACTTCAACCAACCTTAACCGCGACCTCAGCGGATACACACCAAACGAAAGAGAAAAGAAAAACAACGACCTAAAGATAAGGGTTTCTTCGCGGCAGCACGGATCTATACAAGCCTCCGCCCTCCGTAGCCAAAGTCGGCGAAAGGAAATCTGAGGGAGACTCCTTCCCGAAAACTAGAGCGGTGACGATGGATCTGAGCGAGCCCCCATCTCCCAGCAATCACCAAAACCGAACACACTAGCCGCTCCTTCTCCCGGATCTCCAGATCGAATGCGTCGTTACTCCAGTCACCAACACACCGACAAGGATAGTGTCGGAACCAGAGTTCGGACAAGGCGAACCTTCACAGGGCACCATAAAAAGAACAAAGGGGAACACTTTAAGCTAAACAGAAAAGACTCCGGTGTTGGCACGGCCGCTCACACGCCGGCCAAACGCCGGAGCAAAACAAGAGAACACTCTCTTTTTATTAAGTTTATTACTTCACATTATTAATGGCGTTCATAATCATACTTATAGGTCCTTCCATGATTATAGTAGTACCACATAATAATTACTCATAACTAATAGAGTATCAGTACTATAGGCAGACCTTGACATTTATAAGGTCATAAACATTTAAAAGCAAATTTTAGTAAACAAAATATTTTACGATTAACTGGAAACCCTAAATACTATATTAACTCTGTGAAATGTTTTCATTTGTGAAATAATTTCGGAGAGGTACAACACCATCAGCATTCAGCAGAGGAACAAAATATCTTTGATCATAGGGGAAAAAATCATTACGTCACCCCCAAGTAAATATCATTCCTCATTAGGTGATTCTTTTTTTTGACTGAATCATTAGGTGATTCTTCCTATATTTGAAAGGGCTGTAACTTTACTAAGATCACTAGATTCTGACATGTCCTCTCTGGAGGGCGGATATATTTTTTGTTTTGCATTTTATTTTAAAATTTTACTTTTTATATTTATATTTTTAACTGTCTTTTTTTTTCTTTATAATCATATTTGTGTAAAATATTTTTCTTAAATGATGAGTAAAAGACTTTAATTTATTTTATTAAAATAGTTGGACTAAACATATATCAGTAGATTCACTTAAAAGGATGAATATATATATATATATATATATATATATATATATATATATATATATATATATTAGAAAAAATAATAATTTTATATTGTTTTATCTGTAATCATCTTTGTGTTTAAAGTAGTTAGAGTTATTATATAATTTGATGCAATTATAAAAAATAATTAGATATAACGTTTATCAATAAGACATTTTAGGGCTGAGAAAAAAACCCGGATCCGAAGAACCGAACCGAAAACCGATCCGAAAAAGTAGTACCAAACCAAAATGAATTGATTAAATATCCGAGTGAGTTCAAGTTTTTGGTATTTAAAAAATCAAAACCGAACTCGACCTCAACCGAAGTATTTCGGGTACCCGAATGTATCTGAAATGTATTTATATAGCTTTATATATTAATTATTTTTTATATTTAATATATATTAAAAACAATCAGAATATATAAGCTACTTTTTAGCTGTCCAAAATACTAAAAAATATATATGAATAGTCAAAAGTACATGTCTAAAATAGCTAAAGTATACTCAAGACACTAAAAAACTTAAAATATTTATTGATTTTCAATCCAGATATTCAAATCAAACCAATTTATACGTTAATTTTAGGTATTTGACCTATGCTATTCAAATTTATATGTAATATATATTTTGTGAAATTTTAAATATATAAGGAATTAAAAAAATTATTTAAATGAATTATCTGAACCCGAATCCAAAAAGATCTGAACCGAACCCGAACCAAAATTTTGAAATACCCGAATGGGGCTGAAATATTTGAACCTGAAAACCCAAAACTTGAATAGAGCCAAACCGAACCCAATGGATGCACGAACTCCCATCCATAGAACATTTAATAAATAGTTTTTAATCGAATAATCTATTGAAAACCCGTTAAACTAAATAAATTTATGAGAATATTTATTTCTATTAAAAGTCTACTTAGACCCCATTAAACCATATTTTAACATCATGTGCTTTGATAATTGATAAAACTAATGTCTATATAAAATATTTAAAATTTAAATAAATTAATGTCAGGTTGAATAAATCCCAGATTTTTGGACGGGGATGTAATTTATGTTGTTGTAGTGTGACAATGATTTTTGAAAAAAATGGTATTCAATTGTATTGTTTTTTTTGTTAAATATTTTCATGTATTGTTGCTAAAATATATGTTAATTATTATTACAAACCTTAAATTGAAATGCTTTTATATCGATGTAAACAGATTTAAATTATAAATGGACGAAATTGAATATAGTCACATAAGATAAAAATCAGCTTTAAATTGTTTAGTATAAATTATATATATATCATTATAATTATGCTCATATAAAAACTATCAAAAGCTAAAAACAGTTTTAAAATGATTACTGTTAATTTCAAAAGTAATATGTGGTTATCAAATTGCCCACTACCCAAAGAAATAGGGAGTTGCGTTTTTTTTTGCATTAAATAAAGTAGTTATGTTTTTAACTTTTAAAACCATAATATTATATGCTACTGATATCTTGCATAATTGCATTGTTTTATCTTTTCATTTGCATGCATTTGTTATCATATAGACTAGGTTTTAGCCATGTTTAGGTTGTATTTTGCATACATGAGTCCTTATTAGGTACTGGAGCATCACATGGAGCTTTTGGAGGCATTTGGGATGCATTAGGGGCTCAAAAGAAGCAAAAGGAGGACACCATGTACGAGCAGAGCCACAGCGACCTCCACAGCGGGTGTACCCGGCCGCTGTGGAACCAAGACCTGCAGCGACCGAAGCGCAGCGGCTCCATCCACCCGCACGTCTCTTTCGGCAGCGACCTCTGGAGCGAGTGTGCCCGGTCGCTCCGATCGATTTTTATTCCGAAACTTAACTTTTCTCATGGGCATTTTAGACTTTTGTATGCTCGTTTCTCTGTTCTAAAACCTAAGTTTAAGTATGTTGTAAGCCATTGGAGGCTGATTAGAGAGATTTGAGTTGGTAACCAATATTCTATTGAGAGATTTCTTCCATTCTATCATTGATTTCCATTGTTCTTATTGTTATTTTCCATTGATTTCTGTTCCTGTTTATGATAAATCTGAAACCTAAGATGGGTTTAAGAGTGATCATGAACTTTAGTGAGTAATCCTCCATAGGATTCATGGGTTAGGAGATCAAGGGTGATTAGGTTAGATCAAAGATGTTTTAGGATAGATTAATCTTATTCCTTGCTTGTAGAGCAATTGTACTGCTTCTCTTGCTCTAATCATTCAAGAGATGATCTCTAGACATTACCCACCTAAAAGGTGTTTGTTGAAATGTCTGAGAAAACTCTACTAAGTTTCTAATGCATCTTGCCAAAAACATTTGTTGTTAAGAGTATTAGGATAGCTATTGAACTTGTTCTTAATGATTGCTTTCATGTCATTCAACCAAAGATATTTGATGTTTGAGATATGTTGGTAAATGAGCATTCATCTAGACATAGAGTTTGCTTAGGATAGTGTTTAGGCTTAAGGTCATTCAATTGATTTGTCATTCTGTCATTTTTTGTTTGAATCCTGATCACCCAAGGTCAAGTTCCTATACCCATGAGTTCTCCTTTAGAATAACAAAAAAAGTCAACTATGTTGCTATTTATTTTCATTATTAGAACTGTTAGTTATCATAAACTTCAAGCTACTGATTGCATTTAGATTAAGAAAGTGCTTATATTCTTCGTGCTTTGAATCCCTCAGAACTGGTTCGACATTATACTTTCACTATACTATCATTTGACATAGGAGTCACAAAAATTCTATTATCAGCTACATAAATTAAGAGGTTATTTTTCCTTTTTGAAATAGTAAAACATGTAAATAATTAGTTGCACACAATCTTTTATCAACTAGTCATACTTGTGTTTTAAATGAATAGATAGTTTGTTTAAATTTTACAAATTTATTTAGAAAATGCCATATTTGTAGTTTTTTGTTTAAAATTAAGAATTTACATTTATGTGGTCATTTTAAATGATACTTGCAACACACAAATATTTTAAGAAATTGAAAATATTTCACATTTTTAATAATAATTTAATTTCATATATTAAAAATATATTGAAATATTTTTAATTTTACAAAATATAACAAAATAATTATACAAAAAATTAAGGGTTAGTTCAAATATGAGATTTTATTGTTGGATTCAATTGATTTAGTTAGGATTAAATCGATTTAGTTAGGATTTAAATAAAAAGCATAGATTAAAAATATATCAGTGGCATAAGATGGTAAATATTTTAAAATTTCAAGGTGGTCTCAAAAAATCCTCTTGTATTTTAGTAGTATTGATGTAAATAATTAGTTGGACACAATCTTTTATTAACTGGTCATACTTGTGTTTTAAATGAATAGATAGTTTGTTTAAATTTTACAAATTTATTTAGAAAATGTCATCTTTGTACTTTTTTGTTTGAAATTAAGAATTAACATTTATGTGGTCATTTTAAATGATACTTGCAACACATAAATATTTTAAGAAATTGAAAATATTTCACATTTTTTAATAATTTAATTTAGTTTATTAAAAATATATTGAAATATTTTTAATTTTACAAAATATAACAAAACAATTATACAAAAAAATTAAGGGCTAGTTCAAATATGAGATTTTATTGTTGGATTCAATTGATTTAGTTAGGATTAAATCGATTTAGTCAGGATTTAAATAAAAAGCATAGATTAAAAATATATCAGTGGCATAAGATGGTAAATAGTTTAAAACTTCAAGGTGGTCTCAAAAAATCTTCTTGTATTTTAATAGTATTGACGTGGTCATTTTAAATGATACTTGCAACACATAAATATTTTAAGAAATTGAAAATATTTCACATTTTTTAATAATAATTTATTTTCATATATTAAAAATATATTCAAATATTTTTACTTTTACAAAATATAACAAAACAATTATACAAAAAAAATAAGGGCTAGTTCAAATATGAGATTTTATTGTTGGATTCAATTGATTTAGTTAGGATTAAATCGATTTAGTTATGATTTAAATAAAAAGCATAGATTAAAAATATATCAGTGGCATAAAATGGTAAATAGTTTAAAACTTCAATGTAGTCTCAAAAAATCCTCTTGTATTTTAATAGTACTGATGTGCACAAACAAAATTTAATGTGAAATAACTGATAAAGTAATTTAGCTATCTGAAGGTGTTAGAAATCTATTTACAAAAATACGTTTCGTTTTTTAATGGAATCAAGTTATATATCTAATTTCCTTCAACAAAATATTTAAATAGAATTAAGTAACTAATACCAAGTAACTAGGTGTGTTTGGTCAAATCTATGGTGATTTTATACTCTTTTACTGCTATACAAAAATAGTGGTTGGTGATCTTCCATGGAAGATCGCCTAAAGATCTAATCTCAATCTTATATATTGCTTTCGAGCGTTAATCACAGCTAGTCAGGAAAGATGGTTTATGCTTTTCTAAACAGCAACGATAGAGAAAACAAGTATATTTCGAAAAACAAGTTTCGAAAAAGATATAGTATCTACTACAATTATTAAATTAAACCTTTTTGGTCAACAAAACATGAATTTTTTTGGTTCAAATCAGCAAAACATAGTCTACGTTTTATAAAACAGTTGCCCTTGATTTGATTCCATGTTGGTCGTCATCACGTTGAGAATCAACATGCTAGATGAGTAATATACTAATATTCCTTCGCTACAAAATATTTTAAATAACCAACCTAATTTCGGATCTATAACTTGGTCTCTTATGACGGTATGACAAAAAACAATTGGAACTTAATTCGCTTAGACTATTTGAATCCAAGCCAAAAGGTAACAATTTTACTTTCATTTGAAAGGTAAAAATTATTTATCGGATTTCACGAAATAATTTTGCTTCTCACTAATTTCATGTAATGAGTTCGCAATGTCTCCATCAATTGCCGTAGGCATAATCAGTCAATTACAAAACAACTACAATGGTTCTGTCTGATCAGCCATTAATATTGTTTGGTTTTCCAGCCTTTTCTTTTCTCTTCAAGGAGTTGGCTATTGGATGATCATTATACCCTTATTATATAAGCTATCTCGATAATCAGAATGTGTGTAATCTCTGATCTTTATCCTACCGTGTTTCAGTTTGGAAGAATCTAGAACTAGAGTTTCTATAACGTTCTGTTTCTCGAAGAGACCTAAACCCTAAAGTTTAGGTTATTGAAAGCTCTTGTTTTTTTTTTGTACATTTGGTAATGTAAATTTATACTCCAGTATAAATCTCTCAACGTGTTTTTGTTTGACATTAGTTAAAATATGCTCGTGAGCAGGGGTGGATGCAGAATAATATTTAGATGGGGGCACATCATATTATTTCAATATGTCTAATTGTAGAGTTACTGAGCATATTTCATAAACAACTGAAGCAAAATCAAGGTCAGCTGACCTCTATAAACTTTTAAAGCTAATTATAGTTGATTGATTGGTTAAATTGTAATGGTATTAGCTGACCAATTTTATTTATGTATATAAATTTTCAACTCCAGTAAATTCTTTTTTCTAGCTCCGCCAGTGCTCGTGAAAAGCGTGGGGCGACGAAAGTCAATTTTATTAATGAGGATTTTTTGTCAACTTAATTATGAGGATTATTTTTTTGTAAAAAAAAAAAGGTAAATCCGGGTCAATGACGACACAGACCTAACCCCCGGATGGAGGTACAGTCCACAGATAGATCCTCTTCTGGGCATTCAAATGAGCCGAAAGCAATAGCACATATCCATGTGGTCAGTGGGGTTAGAACTCAGATTCGCCGTACTGGATTTTTATTTCCTTCAAACGCCACTAGGCCACCATCACCGGTTAATAATGATGATTTAACTTGCTGTTTTTCTTTCATTGGCGTTCATACTTATTGATGGTGCCATAAATATAGTAGTACCACATAATAATTACTTGTAATTAATCTTAGAAGATATGGATTGAAGAACTGGAGACATTGGATGAGGGAGAACACACATCAGCAGAAGAGCAAAATTATCTCTGATCACAGTGAATAAATCATTACTTCACCCCAAGTGATATCAATACTCATTAGTTATTAAGTGATATCTCTACTTAGAATATATGCACAAATAAATTTATTGCCAATATTTGAAAAAGTAAGTTAGCAACTAACTCAAGGCGTTACCAATCTATTTATAGTATATTAGAATTTTTTTTTATCAGAAATGAATGTACAATGAACGTTTGATTACATTTAAATGGTATATATCTAACTAGGTGTTTCCCTGCATCATGTGCAGAAAGAAAATTTTTAAATTTAATTTATATTTAAAAAAATATATTTTTATTAAATATTATCAATTTTATTGTTTTTATCAATATTTAATATATACTAGACCATGACCCGCCCGACCAGGCGGGTGCTTATCTTATTTTTTTATTTTTTATTTATACTATATGATCTATTTTGCTATAATTACATGTAATATTTTGAATTTTTTTTATGTTTGTAATAACAATCAAATGTGTGAAAAATGTTTGGTAGTATATAAAGAAAGCGTGAAATCAATAATGATAGATTATAACCAATATATATATATACATGAATGTAGTTAATTTAAAATGTGTTTCAAAATAAATTACTTTGAGTTAGTAAAATATATGAAATAGATAAATAAATATAATTTTGTAACATAAATTTATTTGTCCATCTTGTATAGAAATATAACATATTAAAATGTCCATGTTAGATTTATAAGAGAATTAATAAAAGTCATATGTATAAAAATAGTTTATTGAAAAAAATATATTTTAAAAAATGTGTTGTTTAAAATATGACCCGTATATCTGTAAAATATATTTTTCTTTATATGGATAATTGTTTTATAAAAATGTATAACTAAATTGTTGTATATACTATTTAAAATGTATGGTCCTATATATTTTCTACTTTTTGACATTTATTATACTGAATTTATATTGGACTAATATTTTAATGAAAATATACGTAACATAACATATTTTCATATCAATCTATATATTATATAAATATTTCTTTTTGTTATTTTTAATTTAGTTAATACTTATAAATAATAAAAATATAATAACTATTTAAAGATAGGTTGATAATTATAATAAATAATCCTAAAAGGTAATTAGTATGAAATTAATTATTATGTATATATAGAATTAGTAAAATAATTACCATATAATTTATGTTTAATTACGAAATCTATATATATATATATATATATATATATATATATATGGAATTAATTATTTTCAGACACACATATAAAAAAAATAATTCCATATATATATTTCATAATTAAACATAATTTTTTTTCGGAAAAAAAATTATGTTTAACTACGAAATATATATGGAATTAATTATTTTCAGACACACACATATATATTATAAAATAGGAAAATACAAAGAATATTAAAATCTAGGATTATTAATTACTGTTTCCATAACTTTTAGTTAGTATTTAATTTTGGAAATGCATTGATTAAAGAAAAAAGACAGAAAATTTTATATGGTAAGTTAATTAATAGTTTCAGTGGCATGCCATTGTAATTAAAACTGAAAAATAAGGGGTAATTTATATATGTACTTCAATTTTAATAATAGAGATATATGATTTAGTTAAATACAAATTAAGATAAAATAATTTTTTTATTTAAAATTATAAATATATATATATATATATATATATATATATATATATATATATGATTTAGTTATATCTATTTTTGAAGTCTACTCACCCTTACATTAGTATCTGACACTATTAAATGAAGAATATGAACCCTCTTTAAACTATCCATGTCGGATTAGAAAATCATCCTTACAGAAAGTTAAAATCGCCATGTCATTGCTGTTGACTTAGAATGGGCTTCTGCTGGGATTTCTTCAAATTTCCATCCGGCCCAAACAAATTGTATCCTCTCCAAACTTCCATGGTTTCTCTCCCCTACTCTTCCGCTTTATCCTTTCCAATGTCTGATTTTTTCTTCAGTTACCTTTTCAATCTATTTAGATTTTAAATCTGTTATTCTTGAATGTTTTGTTTCACCTTCCCTTGATACTTCTCCTTTATAAAGTTCTATCTCTAAACCTAATTCAATCATAAATAAAAACCTATAGGCATGAAATACCACCAGAAATTTTCAGCTCTCCACCTACAAATCTCCAGCCGTGAGAAAACAGGCACCCCGGTGAGATCTAGGCTGTTTATGAGTTTTGATAGTGTTTCCGATTAACATGATCGTGTTTTACACTTTTGTCTTTTTCTCGAAAGATAGAGTCTTGCTGGTCTGATATATTATTCTCTGCGAACCGTATTGGGATTATTAGGTTTAGTACAGATCATGTTGTTAAATATAGATTTTGGTTTCATGTGATGTAGAGTCGATACTGATAACCCGTTGGAAGAAGACGAAGAAGAACAAGATAAGAGGATCACTGATTTTCTCTGTTCTGAAAGTGGTTGTGTTGGCTATGTGTTTGGAGTTAGGGTTTAGTTTGATGCGAAAAGGGGTTTTAGAATCTGAGTTTACAGAGGAGATAGTGAGGATCCCTGGTGACAGATCTCATTCTGGTCGTGATGTTGGCAAGAAAGTGAGGATCTTGGAAAATGAGTTAATGAGTTTTGCTAAATATAGAAACTTTTTGAGATGCAGAGGTTCCAATTCCAATTGGAGAATCAATCAGGTAGGTTTAAATTTTAAAAGCTTAGCCTTTTATATTTCAGTTTTATTTGTTTGATTGAAAGTTTCTGCCTTTTTCTTTATAGGATGGTCTGATGTTGAAGTCTAAAAGTGTGTATAAATCTGTAACTGAAGAGGTGAGTGTATGGGGATGGCCTTTGCAGACAGGTGGATTGTTTGGTACTGGTTTCTCCTCAAGTTCGTTCACCGTGTTATCAGACCGAGTTACTGATGCAACTATAGCTAATTCATTTGACTATCACATTCAAAATCTCAATGCTTTGCTTGTTTAGTATATCTATTTTTGATGTTCTTCTTGAAGTGGTCAGAGGGGAGATTTGGTTACTCGGTACGTGAGGCCAACATTTTGTGGGGGAAAACTAAATGGAGCACATCGGTTCTGCAACTAGATCATAGCACATGGGTTCTTGAGTACAGCTAAGTTCAGTGATAAAGCATTCAAGTTTGTTGTCACTAGGAACAGATGTCCTAGCACACATGATGTTCCAAGCAGCAAATAATGTAAACAGAAGGGTTTTGTGGATGATTTCAGCCCCAAGAATCTTTATAGTGGAGTACTGGAGTGGTAACAAAGAGGGTAGCACAATGACACCAACTTAGAAAACATATAAGGAACCTAAACAGTTAGTCATGAACATATATATGCTTGTGACTGTTACTGTGTAGCTGTTATATATTTTTAAAGAAACCAAAATCTATATTAAACGTCCGTTGCAGGATGTTATCTCGATGTATACATTCTTCGAAGAGCAATTTTTGAGGTTATATGACTAGGGAAGCTTTCACATAGAATTTAACGTTATCAATTAAAATATATAAAACCAGTATCTTAATTAATTTAGAAAATATGGTAAATTCGTATCAATATAAAATAATGTACAATAACAAATTAAAATGCTTGAAAATTAATTCACTTAATATATACTTCAAATTTGAAAATTCTTGAAATAAAATAATTAACAGAACACATGTCTTAAAATGCAAAATTTTAAATAATTGAAGATTTGAAAAATATAGACTACATAAATTTAAAACATATAATTTCCAAACTCAGGTTATATTCCATTAAATGTATTCATATATAATCTAAATCCAACAATGTTCGGTTAAATAGTTATACTAATTTGAAAATAATAATTTTAATATCAATTTAGCTAATGGAGGATATGATGGATAAGTTTAGAGGTTCTAAACTATATTCAAGTATTGTTGACAAAAAAAAAACTATATTCAAATATCAATCTGAGAGTGAACTACCACGGAGTGAGAATGGATACAAGTGTTATTATTGAAACATGTTTTAAAACTCATAAAGACTATAACAAATATTAGTGATGCCATTCAGTTTTACTAATGTTCCAGCCATGTTTCAAAGTTTGATAAGCTGTGTCTTTAAAAAATTTCTGCAGTAATTTATTGTCATATTTATTTATGAGAATTTGATGTATCTGAGATCTCCTATATAATAATTATTCTTCTAGCGTCGAGTGTCTCTATCGTTATTGATCGGAGTACGCATCGGTCACCAGATGCTGGGAAAACCTATATAAATTTTATTCCCAGTCGCCAGCGATATTAGAACCATGGTTCTAGGAACTTGTCTTGTTCAGGGATGATCGGGAAAGAGAAGGTGATATGTCAAATGGAGCATGTTCAAGCCAGATTCTCTAAGGGGATACTGAAATTCTTGTAGACTTTCAGCCAAATCTTATAGGCATTGTTCTGTGTTTGTCCCTCTAATGCAATGCATGTGTAACATACTAACAACAGCCTAAAGAATGGCTTATCAGAATGTAAACTTTTTTTTTTGTTACAAAAGAGATCCTTTTATTACACAATCATAGGTATTCATAAAAAGAAATACATTCACACATACAGAAACACCAAAATCAGACGGAAAAGCGAAGGCATTTAGATAATGCCGTGGTATGCAAAGTTGAAATTATTACCTTGTTTGAAAAGGAAACAGAGGCTCAACATCTGACATTGACAAAGTCGATGTACCAATGTCGCATTGAGAATTTGGAGCAGTAACGGCAGTGTTGTTCCATGATTGTAATTCTATGTTAGCATCCACAACTCGTTCTTCATGGTCTCCCTCATTTTCACTACCATACTCATTTATTTCCATATCCACCGAAGACGCGCGAATTTTCTCCAATTCCATGGACACTTCTCTCATACTTGGCCGTTTCCTTCCTTTCAGATTCAAACACTTCCTTGCAAGGTTTGCTGTTGCAGTCACTTGATTCAGCTTGCAACCATCTCTGATCCGTGCATCGATGATGTCGAACAGCCTATTCTCTTTCATTGCAAGAATGAAATAAGTTGCCAATGTCCTATTTTCTTGAAACCTCAAGAAAGAAACTGATTTTTCTCCAATGATAAGCTCCGCAAGCACCACACCGAAGCTGTAAACATCACTCTTGTCCGTGAACTGGCTTGACTGGAAATACTCAGGATCTACATATCCCACAGTACCAGAAACGACTGTTGTAAGGTGTGTATGATCCACCGTTACCGTTCTTGAAGTGCCGAAATCAGACACTTTAGCTCGAAACTTCTCATCCAGCATTATGTTTGTAGACTTGACGTCCCTGTGGTATATTGGAGATGATGCAGCTGAATGCAAATATGAAATAGCTCCTGCAATATCGATAGCAATGCGGAGACGCACTTCCCAAGTGGTCAACGTGTTATCATCTGACTCATCTTCATGAAGATGTTCGAAAAGGTTGCCATTGGAAATAAACTCGTAGACAAGAACAGGGACATCTGTCTCAAGGCAACACCCTAATAGTTTCACGATGTTTCTGTGGTTGATCTGCGACAGAATGACAACCTCATTGATGAACTCTTCCAACTTGTCTTCATCCACCACTTTGGACTTTTTCACTGCTACAATTCTTCCATCAACAAGCATTCCTTTGTAGACGGTACCTTGACCACCTTGGCCAAGTATTCTAGTTGAACTAAAGTTCTCAGTGGCCTTTTCCAGCTCTCTCGAACTGAACACTCTTGTCTTTTCAACGTTGCCCTGGGTTGAAGTTAATTGTTGTTGCAACAATAAGCCTCCATTACGCTTGAAGAACTTCTTCTTTTGGTTTAACCTCTTTTGTTTTCTAATAAACTTGTATAAACCGTATATTCCACCAATAAGGATCAATGAGCCGAAACTTGAACCGAACCCTACAAAGGAATAACGAAAACCTATTGACATGGAAAATATAAATTAAACTAGATGGTGGCCTGCACACTTGTGCCGACAAATATATATATATATAAATCTAACTTTTTAAAATTTTAATCTAAATTATTTAATTAGTTTCAAATATTAAATTAATCAGAAGATATAATTTTTTATTACACATGTAAAACATATCACCATCATAATAATCTAATAAAGTTTTATTAATATTTTAAATTAACATAAAAAATTAAATCTACAAAATAAACCATTAAAATTATAAGTAAAACTCAGAAATCAAACTCTTCTTCATCAGACACATATTAACAAAATCTATAATAATTAAAAATATACTTCTATGTAACTAAAATTGTATAAACTAAAATAAGTAAATTATATCTGTTTAGTAAAATCTAATTTAAAAAAAAAATAACGAAAAGAGATTGTATTTTTGACCTTATCACCCTTCAATTCAAATTCGCAAAAGCAATTTCTCTTTCATAATATATATTTAAAATATCAAACATTCATGATTTTAATGTGAATGAATTGAATTACTTAACTATTTTTTTTTATCTCTGAGATAATTTGGTGGCATAAAAGCGAAGTAAAGTTTCTTTTAAAAGTAAACATCTTAATAAAACTATAAAACTATTTCTAAAATTTGATAATAGTATTTAATAATAATTATCTTTGAATATAAAGTAAAAAGTTATTAAAGTTATATATATAAATCTAACTTTCAAAATTTTAATCTAAATTATTTAGTTAGTTTCAAATATTAAATTAATCAGAAGATATAATTTTTTATTACACATGTAAAACATATCACCATCATAATAATCTAATAAAGTTTTATTAATATTTTAAATTAACATAAAAAATTAAATCTACAAAATAAACCATTAAAATTATAAGTAAAACTCAGAAATCAAACTCTTCTTCATCAGACACATATTAACAAAATCTATAATAATTAAAAATATACTTCTATGTAACTAAAATTGTATAAACTAAAATAAGTAAATTATATATGTTTAGTAAAATCTAATTTAAAAAAATAACGAAAAGAGATTGTATTTTTGACCTTATCACCCTTCAATTCAAATTCGCAAAAGCAATTTCTCTTTCATAATATATATTTAAAATATCAAACATTCATGATTTTAATGTGAATGAATTGAATTACTTAACTATTTTTTTATCTCTGAGATAATTTGGTGGCATAAAAGCGAAGTAAAGTTTCTTTTAAAAGTAAACATCTTAATAAAACTATAAAACTATTTCTAAAATTTGATAATAGTATTTAATAATAATTATCTTTGAATATAAAGTAAAAAAGTTATTAAATAATCACCAAAATATTTTAAAACTAAAAATCAAAAAGTTGTGCATTGGAATTAATAACTCAACCTAAATAATGAATGACAAATAAGATTTTAATATAGTAAATCATGGAAAATATGATATCCTAAAATCATGGAAAATATGATAAGTAAGTAAAACTAAAATATCACATAAAATTATTCAAAAATATGACAAATAACCAAATTACCAGTTAAAGTTATTAAGAAAAATAAATAAATAACCTAAATTATGGAGAATATGAAAAATAATCAAAACTAATATTATTAAAACAATATAAAAAGGTAAATTACCTAGAATTAGAAAAAATATGAAAAATAAGTAAAAAACCCTAAAACTATGGAGAAGTTGACTTATAAGTCAAATCACTTCTCAAATAATAGTATAGTAGTTTTTTTATTCTAACTTCTCTAGTAAGCTAGGTGTGTTTGGCTATTAGAGTAAGCATGTTCTCTTCTTCTTTAAAATCAATTGTAACGTCTTTTTTTCAGATCTAAGGAAATTGTTTCTCCTTCTTCACTCTCTTCTCTCTTCTCTCCCCTTTGCTCTTATCTCAGTTCTTTATTTTCTTACATGGCATCAGATCTTTTAAGCTCCTGAATACTTACTTCTCTTCCGCAATCTTACTCTGATATTGTTTCTCGGTTGATTCACCAGTTTTTTTTCTCAATTTTCTTCTCAAATCTCTTTTATTCAGTGGATAATAAATCTGTTTGTTGAGTTTTTTCCTTGAGTTTTTCTCCTGTTCTTGTGCTCTTCTATTTTCTGTTCAGTTATATGGAGATGGAGCAGCACTTACCATTAAAAATTCCAGTTACTCTCAAAGGTCCTAATTACATTACTTGGTCAAGATTCACCAAGACAGCCTTGGGTGGAAGAGGTTTATGGGGGCATATCACCTCAAGTGAAGCACCAAAAAAAATCACCCAAGGAGAAGATGGCAAGGAGATTGTAGTAGTAGGTGAAGGCAAATGGGTTCAGAAAGATCTCATGGTGCTGTCTATCTTGCAAGGCTCTTTTGATGGTCCTCTTATGGACTCTTACTCACACTGTACAACTCCTAAACAGTTGTGGGATACATTGCACAGGGTGTATGGCAACACTTCAAATCTCACCAGGATATTTGAAGTAAAGAGAGCCATCAACAACCTACAGCAAGAAGGAGACTTCACCAAACACATTGGGAAGTATAGCCAGATGTGGTCTGAGCTGGAAATGTGAAGGCCAAGCACTACTGATCCCAACACACTTGAGCAGAGGAGGGAGCAAGATAAAGTCTTTGGACTACTTCTCTCTCTCTCAGCCCAAGCTTTAATGATGTGGTAAAACACATATTGAGAGACAAGGAGCTTCCAAGCTTTGATGATGTGTGTGCTCAACTTCAGAAGGAACTTGGCTCAGATGGTCTTTTTGGTGGAAAAGGAGAGTTGTCTATGGCAACCAAAGCTGAGAAGGTGGAGAGTGTTTCTGTCAACAAAGTACACTTCAAACCAAGAGAAGGAGGAGACAAATATGTGACTTAAGAGCATTGTAAAAAGCTAGGTCACTCCAAAACCAATTGCTGGATTCTCCATCCTCATCTCAGACCTCCTTCAACCCACCGATACAACCAAGGGAGAGCACATGAAGCAAGAGGTCAAGAGACCACAGCACCTAGTAGCTCCACATCTCATGCCATGTCTCATCCATCTCCTGGTGATGAATTCATCCGCAAGTCAGACATTGAAGCCGTTATAAAGGCGACTTTCAATGCAAACTCTGGTAACACTAGTGTCAATATTTTAAATTCTATTCACAATGCTTCTCACACTGCTAGACCTTTAATCATTGATTCAGGAGCTTCTCATCATATGATTAGGGATGCTAGACTGATTAGTGATGTAAAACCAGCTCTAGGAAGTGTAGTAATTGAAAATGATGATAGAATACCCATAGAAGGAGTAGGAAATCTGAAACTGTTTAATAAGGATTCTCAAGCTTTTTACATGCTTGCCTTTACTTCAAACTTATTATCTGTTAAGAGAGCAACTAATGATCTAAAGTGTAATGTTATTTTCAGTCCTAATGATGTTTGCTTTCAGGATATTAAGACCAGTAAGATGCTGGAAAAAGGTGTGAGCAAGTGAGAACTATATTTGCTTGAAGACACCAAAGTTTCAGATTTATCTTGTGCTTTCAATTCTGCTTCTGTTTTACCTAGTGATGTATTATGGCATGCTATATTAGGTCACCCTCATGCTCGTGCTTTAGGTCTGATGTTACCTAATCTATCTTTTAAAAATGAAAGTTGTGAGGCTTGTTTTCTTGGTAAACATCAGAAACCGGTTTTTCCTAAATATGTGACTATTTATGAGAATTGCTTTGATCTTGTTCACTCTGATGTTTGGACGGCTCCTTGTGTTTCCAGGGAAAACCATAAGTATTTTTTGTTACTTTCATAGATGAAAAATAAAAATATACTTGGCTCACCCTGATCCAAACTAAAGATAGAGTTTTAGAAGTTTTTATTAACTTCCAAAACTATATATCTAACCATTTCAATTCCAAGATCAAAATTCTCAGGTCTGATAATGGAGGGGAATATACAAGCAATGCTTTCAAACACCACTTAGCAAAACATAGGATAATCCATCAAACAAGCTGCCCATACACACCCCAACAAAATGGAGTTACTGAAAGGAAGAACCGTCATCTTATGGAGGTAGCGAGGAGCATGATGTTCCACACTAATGTCCTTAAGCGATTTTGGGGAGATGCTGTGGTATCAGCATGCTACCTAATCAATAGAATACCCACCAAAGTTCTCCAAGATTCCTCTCCCTTTCAGGTATTGAACAAAATTAAATCTCCAATTGATCACTTGCGTGTGTTTGTTATGTTTTGACACCAGGAGAAATGAGAAACAAGCTAGAAGCCAAGAGTGTCAAGGGCATGTTTATTGGATATTTTAACACGCAGAAAGGGTATAAGTGCTACATTCCTGATTCAAGAAGAGTTATGGTCTCAAGGGATGTTAAGTTTGTGGAATCTAATGGGTACTATGAGGAGAAGAGTTGGGAAAACCTTCAAGATCTCTCACAAGGACCTTCAGATAGGGCAAACAACTTAAGAGTCATCCTGAAGAGTCTAGGTATCAGTCAGCCTCAGAGCAGTGAGATGCCATGGACTTTTCCCTTACCACCAGCTACTGAAACAGCACCAGCAGGAAACAATGAAGAAGCAGCACCAGCTGTTGAAACAGCACTAGCTGGAAACAATGAAGAAACAACACCAGCTGTTGAAACAGTCCATCCTGATCATGAGGGGGACAATGAACCTAAATCACAACAAGATGAAAGAGGTGATTCAACAAGCACATATGATCAAGATGGAACTGAATCTGATCAGTGTAATGAAGATCAAAAACAACAAGATGAAGTGGTAGAAGAGCAACAGATTCAACCATTGAGAAGGGGTACAAGAGTGAAGAAACCATCCAAGTGGGTCGATACTAGAGTGTACTTCAACAACAATGCAGTGGCTCATCCTGCTCAAGCAACATGTTCTTTTGCGAGTTATCCACAAGAGCATGTGGTCTTCATCAGCAATCTAGATCAAGAGTATGTCCCAAAGACCTATGAAGAAGCCATGGAGCATAAAGAGTGGAAAGAGTCTGTTGGAGATGAAATTGGTGCCATGATCATGAATAACACTTGGTATGAAACTAATCTTCTCAAAAGAAAGAAAGCTGTTACAAGCATGCTGCTCTTCACCATCAAATATAATGCCAATGGAGAACCAGAAAGGAAGAAGACAAGGCTGGTTGCAAGAGAATACACTCAAGTCTATGGAGAAAACTATTTGGATACCTTTGCACCAGTGGCTAAACTCCACACCATAAGAATTCTACTTTCCTTGGCAGTAAATCTGGAATGAGATTTATGGCAGATGAATGTCAAAAATGCTCTTCTTCAAAGAGAACTAGAAGATGAGGTTTACATGAAGCCACCTCCGGGTATGGAAAATATGGTCAAGCCAGGGAATGTCCTAAGGTTGAAGAAATCAATCTATGGACTAAAACAGTCACCAAGAGCTTGGTATCACAAACTGAGTACAACCCTCAATGGAAGAGAATTTGTAAAATCAGAAGCTGATCATACTCTCTTCACTCTCACTAGCAAGCAAGGAATTGTGGTGATATTGATCTATGTGGATGATATTATTATCACAAGAAGTGACAAGGAAGGTATCATCTCTACTAAAGTTTTTCTTAAGTTTACTTTTGATATTAAAGATTTGGGTGAGCTAAAGTACTTTCTAGGGATAGAAATATGCCCCTTTAAAGAGGGACTGTTCTTATTCAAAGAAAGTACACACTTGATCTTTTGAATGAGACATGAAAGCTTGGAGCAAGAGTAGCTAAAACACCACTTGAAGAAGGTTACAAAGTCTTGCGTGAGGGAGAGTTTGAAGACAAACCATTTGGAGACTTCAAGCTCTATAGGAGGATGGTTGGAAAACTGATTTATCTCACCATTACAAGACCAAACATATGTTTTGCTGTGAACCAAGTCAGCCAGCATATGCAAGCACTGAAGATTCATCATTGGAATATGGTGGAAAGGATCATGAGATACCTAAGAGAAGCTTCGGGTCAAGGTGTTTGGATGGGTTGTAACAAGAGCATAGAAATTGTGGGATATTGTGATGCAGATTGGGCTGGTGATAGAATGGATGGGAGATCTACTACAGGTTATTGCACCTTCATTGGAGGCAATCTAGTTACATGGAAAAGCAAGAAGGAAAAGGTGGTGTTATGTTCAAGTGCCGAAGCTGAGTATAGAGCAATGAGGAAACTGACAAGTGAGCTCATTTGGATCAGAAACTTGCTAAGAGACTTGGGCATAGAGACATCAACACCAATTACCATGCATTGTGATAACCAGGCAGCCATTCATATTGCTTCAAACTCTGTTTTTCATGAAAGGACAAAACATATTGAAGTGGATTGTCACAAGGTGAGACAGGCTGTGGAACAGAAGATTATTTTACCTTGCTACACTAGAAGTGAAGATCAGTTAGCTGATATCTTCACCAAAGGAGCAAGTACTAAAGTCTGTGAGTGCATTCATCCGAGATTAGAGCTCATAGACCTTGCTAGATCATGATCCCCTTAAGCCATGAAGCATCTATTCTTTTTCCTTTGTGTGTTTTTGTCCCATTGGGTTTTGCACATAAAAAGTTTTAATGAGGGATGTTTTTCATGGGTTCCAAGCTTAACCATACCTTATGGTAAAGCTTGAAGGGGAGTATTGACATGGAAAATATAAATTAAATAGTTTTTTTTTATTCTAACTTCTCTAGTAAGCTAGGTGTGTTTGGTTACTAGAGTAAGCATATTTTTTTCTTCTTTAAAACCAATTGTAACGTCTCTTTTTCAGATCTAAAGAAATTATTTCTCCTTCTTCACTCTCTTCTCTCTTCTCTCCCCTCTGCTCTTATCTCAGTTCTTCATTTTCTTACAAAACCAAGTTACCTATCTCAGTTCTTCATTTTCTTACAAAACCAAGTTACCTTTATACAATATTTTAAATTGGGTGTGAATGTATTTGAGACAGAAAGTTGCAGTGTGTACCTATAGCAAGCCGGTGATTTCTATACACGCATTTATAGTGTCCTTGCACATTGACACAAGTAGCGCCCCCAGTACAGTACGAGTAGTCATATTCAGTGCATTCATTAATATCTGGTTTAGAAAATGAAACTGAAATCAACCGTCCATGATGCCATAGTTTACATTGATCATGGTCATATATAAATAAGAAACTTGAATAAAAATATGAAATATAGACACACTTACTAACCTTTACAGCCACCAGGAATGTATGGGTTTCCTTTGTAACCTCTATTGCATCTGCAACTTGCATCGTTAGGAAAAGAAGAATTGTAGTCGCATGCACAACTTATCAGTCTGTCTGATGGTGGATTCAGATTTAGGTACTCTCTCGTAGGCATACATCTTAGAGAGTCTAAGAAGGAAGAAAGATTCGTTGTATGGATGAACCATCCTAACCTAACTGTTGAATATCGTTTAGCAAGAACCAGATTTGGATCAGATCCATCTACCAAAGAGTATGGCTTATCTGTTAAGAAGGCAACTTTGCACCCTCTTGTTGTTGTGTTGTTATCATCTATTTGGACACCAACAACCTGTTGAAATCTACCGCCCATGCTTGCCTCACAGCATCGATTACCGTTGCAGCTTGTTTCATCTATATGGCTTCTTTCACTACAATACTGGTAGCCGGTGTCGTCTGCACTCTTAGTATTACATTCGACTGTCTCTAGATAATCACTGAAAGAAGTGTGGTTTCTTGCACGGCAACTGGAGAAGCATCCGACGATGCTTGGCTTGACATTTGTCAACGACGCCAAGGTGTTGCAACCAATCGCTACGAGTGTATTACTTTCACCAACGTAAAAAGGGCTTCCCGTCAAGTTCAAAAGTGATGCAGACTCTTGTTCGTTGTTGGAGCATCCCTTTGACGTTATTTGGTTTTTTATGCGAACTGACCCGTATGGTGAGCGATCAAATTGAGACGTGTGGAGTTGATTCGGAAGAAAGATATAATCAACTTCCTTGCCGATTGCTGAAAGAACAGGGGCGAGGTTCCCTGAAACTGAAAGAGAGGCATTATGTTCACATTTAATTTCGTACCATTTGTTGAGATAGCAGCCTTCCCCGATTCCAAATGGGTACGGTATGTCGATTTCTCCACAAGTTTTAGGACAAGACGTGGAAACAGCGAGATTGAAGATCAACAAAAATAGAAGAGAGAAGATGATAAGGGAAGAAGGATGATTATAAGAGCTCACGTTTAGCATCTTCTCAAATTTTTTTTTATTTCCTTAATAAAAACAGACTGGCTTTTGTAATTAAGGAAGAGAAATGCTTGCGTTTACTTGGACGCAGACAGCACTAGCTAGTTCTTTTAAGTCTCCGCCTTTAGAATTTTCAGCTTCTTGATCAGAACATACAAAAGGGTCAATGATAAGTGGCAAGATAAGTCTCCGCCTTCGAATTTGTCTCCTTAGTCCAGTTTTACTGCAAGCATGTCACATCATCCAGCTTTTGAGTTTCTTCCTCCATTGACTTACGTGAAAAGATACAAAACAGAAACCAAGCAAAAGAATCATTTAAGGTGGGTCCTGATCAAAATCAAACATCGATCATCCCGTTTGGTCTGATTTATACTGGGCTACAAACAGAGCCGGTTTTGAACACACTCCAAAGAAACAAATGCGTGGGGCCTATTTTTTCCAATTTTTTTGAGGGCCTATTTTTCATTATTATTAATTTATTTAGTTTCTATGTTTTTTTTTTTGAAAAAAAAAATTGAAAGCACGTAGGTTCGAACTTTGAGTAAGATGGGGCACTCTTTAGCATGCATGACCAAATAAGCTACACGGTTCGCTTTTAGTTTCTATGTTTGTTTGATGGAAATTTTTTTTTTTTTTTTTTTTTTTTGTCGACAAGATTACAGACTCATGTGGACTCTGTAAACCAATTTGGTTGCTCTGTATCCATATGGACAGTAAACGACGTCTGTTGCCTCACACCACGTGCTAAGCTATCCGCCTTCTTGTTTTGCGTCCTTGATATATGAATAATCTCCGAGCTGTGAAAACTTCTCTTGAGGGTTCTGATATCCTCTAAGTAGCTTGCAAAAGCCGGCCATTCTTCTGGTTCCGAAACCATCTTCACCAATTGAGAACAATCCGTTGCAAAAGTAACACTATACTGCCGTAAGTTCCTCATACATTCCATTGCTCAAATGAGAGCCTCAACCTCCGCATGTAAGGGTGATTGACTTGCTCTTGTATTTCGAGCTCCCAATAGTCCTTCAAATCCCTCTAAAGTACTGAACCATCCCTGACCAGAAAAATTATCTCCTGATTTCCAGGATCCGTCCGTAAAACACCATCTGCCCGGTCTAAGCGGTAGAGCCATGCCCGATATTTCTGGAAGGTGATTCGTTGTTACTATAGTTTTTTGAGCGTCCGACCATAGTAAAGATTCAGTCATAGCCAGCTTAAGGGTGTCCCTTGGGTCTGTGTCCAAATTACTAAAGACCTTATTATTTCGTCCTTTCCATATATACCAAAGTATCCACGCAAAATGATGGTCATCCATTGTTGGTTTTATTCTCCAGAATAAATAATCCATATTCGTAAACAGGGATTGTCCTGGAAAAAAATCCGGGTGCGAAGGGATCATTGATAAACCCCAGACCTGAACTGCTGGTGGACATTCAAAAAATACATGGTTTATAGATTCCTCAGCTGCTCCACACCTGTCACATCCAATATCTCCCTTGAGACCCCGGGCTTTTAGATTTTTCCTAACAGCTATGCATCCTGACAGCAACTGCCACATAAAGTGCTTCATTTTTGGTGGACACCGCACTTTCCAGCAATGTGCTTTAAGATCTGTAACTGTTGGACCAAACTCTATTGTCTCAATCCCTCTATCTGGATATGCTCGTTCTATTTGATATCCGGATTTAACCGTGTATTTGCCATTTTTTGTAAAGTGCCAACCATTCCGGTCTGCTATTGGTACCCTACTCAAAGGTATACTCTCCACAATTTTGACATCCTCAGGTTCCATAATTTCCTGTAAAGCCATTGAATTCCAAGTACGCGACGAACTATCGATAAGAGAGTCGACCGTAAGATCGGGTAAGAGAACATTTTGTTTTTTGTTTGCTGGTCTCGGGCGGTTGGTTGGGAGCCAGGGATCATTCCATACTGATATAGAAGATCCTGATCCCACCCTTTTGATTAGTCCTTTGCTAACCAGAGATCTAGCAGAGATGATACTACGCCATCCATAGGAGGACGAGTACGATCTGGCCGGTTCTAGGGGTGACGTGTTCCTAAAATACCGACCTTTGAAGACCCGAGAAAATAGAGAATTTGGTTTCTCTATAAATCTCCATAGTTGCTTTCCAAGCATGGCTGTATTGACATCCGTAAGATCCCTAAATCCCAACCCTCCATCATCCTTGTGTAGACAAACTTTATCCCAGGATTTCCAGTGTAATCCTTTTGTATTACCACTAGAACTCCACCAAAATTGAGATACCGCACTCGTGAGTTTTTTCATTACCGTTTTTGGGATACGATAACATGACATAATATGGTTAGGTAGCGCTGTTATCACCGATTTTATAATTACTTCTTTACCTCCTTTAGTAAAGAACTTAAAAGTCCATCCATTTATTCTTTTATTTAACCGGTCCTGGACAAAGCCAAATACCTGAACCTTAGACCCTCCTAAACTCTCTGGTATTCCTAGATAAGTTCCCATTCCGCCCCTATTTTGAATTCCCAAGATGTCCCGGAGCTCCTGACGGGTATCCTCCTCAATCTTATGGCCAAATTGTATTGACGACTTCTCAAAATTAATTTGTTGTCCCGAAACTTTTTCATACTCTTTAAGAATCACCAAAATAGTCTGGCACTCCTCTTTTTGCGCTCTACAGAAAAAGAGACTATCATCTGCGAATAGCAAATGAGATATTGACGGACAAGCCCTTGCCACTTTTATTCCTGTTAACCGTTTTTCCTGTTCTGCTTTTTTAATATTTGCTATTAACGCTTCCGTACACATAATGAATAAGTAAGGAGATAATGGATCCCCCTGACGTAGTCCCCGATTGGGAACTATATGTCCCCTTGGTTGTCCGTTTAACAGGACCCTGTATTGTACCGAAGAGATACACTCCATCATTAACTGAACCCAGTGATGATCAAACCCCATTTTCTGCAATAAAGCCTGAATAAAATTCCATTCAACGCGATCATATGCCTTACTCATATCCGTTTTTATTGCCATAAATTATTTTGACAAGCCTTATTTGTTCTTAATCCATGAAACATTTCCTGGGCAATAAGAATATTATCCGATATTAATCTCCCAGCTACAAAAGCTGATTGTGTTTCCGAAATCAGAGCCGGGAGACACACCTTTAGCCGTTGACACAAAACCTTGGAAATAATTTTATAACCTACATTACAAAGACTTATTGGTCTAAGTTCTGTCATCTTTGTGGGCCTATCGGTTTTTGGGATCAAGCAAATATTAGTAATATTTAAACGCTCATCCAGTTTTCTTGTGGTCAAAAAATTATTAACCAATTCCAAGATATCATGTTTAATGATATGCCACGAGTGTTGGTAAAAAAGTGCCGTCATGCCATCTGGCCCTGGTGCCTTCTCCGGGTGCATCATGAATAATGCTTGACGCACCTCTTCCTCCGTAGCAGGCTGGATTAGCCGCTGGTTCATTTGCTGAGAAATAGATGGTTTAATTTCATCTAAGAACACATCAAATTCCTCAGGTGACGTGGTGCGAAAGAGATTATCAAAATAGCCCACTGCGATCCTCTCAAGTCCATTATCCTCGACCACCCAATTCCCATTGGTATCATATAATCCCACTATACGGTTACGCGTCCTCCGTTGTTTCGTCAAAGCATGAAAAAAATTTGTGCTCAGATCCCCCGCCGTGTTCCATGTGTTCCTACTTTTCTGTTGCCAGTAATCCTCCTCATCTTTATATGCCTCCTGTAGTTTCCTAGACACCTCCAGAATGTCCTCCTGCGATCTATTATCATCTGTTTGGACCTCCTCCAAAGCCTTTTGAAGCTCTGCAATTTTCTCTTTTCCGTATGGGGGATTATTTTTGTTCCAGGTAGAGATCTCGTGTCGACAATTGATAATTCTTGACACGACATCGCCCCCACTACCCCTTGCATTCCTTATCTCCTTTGTCCAACCTCGGTTAATGGACTCCATAAATCCCTCCCTTCCCAGCCATCTTTTATCAAACCGGAACTGCCCTTTGCGTTTAACGACCTTATCCTCCAAATAGGCCACCACCGGTCTGTGATCCGAGCCTACCATTTTTAAATATTCTGTATATGAATGCGGGAACATTGAATGCCAATTTTCATTTGCCAAAGCACGGTCTAGACGGCACCGGATCATCGTTGCTTTACCATTAACCTTTCTTCGTCCCTGCCAAGACAGTTTATTCCCCCTTGCCGGGAATTCCAAAAGTCCACCGTTACGAATCATGTTATTAAAAGATACAAAAGAATCAGCACTGCGTAATGGTCCCCCTTCTTTTTCATGATTTCCGGTAATCTCATTGAGGTCGCCAATGATAAACCACGGATCATCTCTTGAAATACCATATCTTGTTAATCTTTCCCATACTTGATCTCTTAAATTCTGGATTGGATCCCCATATACAAAAGTCATGAAAAATTTTTTTCCCAATGTTTCAGCTTCCACATCTATCATCCTAGCACTAGAATATAATATATTAACATGAAACTCATTGTTATAAAATAGAGCCAGCCCTCCACTCGATCCATTTGGATCCACCGTTATTAAATTATCATACCCAAAATGTGATTGAAATCCTTGAACAAAAACCAAGTCTTGCTTTGTTTCAGATAAAAAAAGAAAATCTGGTTTATGGTGATGCCATATTTCCCGAAGATAACTAATCGTCCATTTGCTTCTCATACCTCTGCAATTCCAGCTTAATACCTTCATAAATTAAACTTGGGGGTACTCAATTGAGCTAAGAAGCGGATTTGAAGAGATCCTAAAAATAGGGGCCGCAATTCCATACACCATGATCCCTGAGTTCTTGCCATCGGTGTCAATTCAGTAACAAAGATTCCCTCTTCTATATAAGAACAAAAAATTGTGAACCTTATTGGACGATCATAAATATATTCCCGTATCCATAACACCAACCAAAAGTTCGTAAAAACATATGGCCAAAATTTGCTTGACATGTTGATCCACATAATATAATCTGTGTAATAGAGTGGGAAGCGTGGAAGGATTGAGGAGTCCCACCACGTCCTAAAATCACATTCTTGGTGATCAAGCCATGAAAACCTTTGAACCCAAATATTACCTTCGTGAATTATCTCTCTAAAATAGTCTACATGAGAAACTGATGATAAAACCTTTAAATTCCAGTAAACATTTTTAGCTACCTGTCTTGTAGAAAAAGAACCTCCAAATATTAGTCTCCAAAACCTACGATGCATTTGGTTTAATGAGACCAAGATGAACATCTTAGAGTATGTACTCTCCTCAAGCTGTAAAAGCCATTGCTTTGCTTGGGTTCTAAGCCATCCGGCTTTCACATTTGACCATCTCCAATAGTAATCTGAAGTTAAGGTCCTTAAAATTCCTATATTACTGCCAGACAACAACCAAACCATCCTCCAAAATAAACAACAATCCAAAGAAACCAAATTTAACTCTTTATTCCAAACTTTTAAAAAAGGGATAACACTCCCTAATACCCAAAAGAACCATAGAACTCTTAGAAATAAATTGCACACATCGCAATACCAAATGACAGTACTTATTGAATTATTTGAAATACTGATTTGTAATTTAACGTTGTTTAATTTTTCCCCGACCAAACTCCACACGTTTCCATATTGCCATACTGATTTGTAATTTAACGCCCTTTGTAGACTTGTAACTATACGTAACTTTATATCACCAGCCCAGTAGTTATTCCAATTGCATGATGAGTAAAGTATTTCTTCTATCCCACCATTCCTTGTCTGCGTTTGGTATGATGAGACCAAACCCAGTATATGTTTCTGTAATGATAATTTAACTAAACTTTCCCCTTGTTTGCCATATAGATAATCCAACCGAATAATTAAAATATATTCCACTGTAGTCTTTGGATAGTAACATGAATAAATATGTAACCAAGGCATACTCTTATACATATATAAGATGAACACGTGATGCCAAAAGAAATTGCCTGCTAACCAAATGGAAACAACACAAAAGATAACCAAAGCCAAACAAAGAGCTTGCTTCAGCAAAAGTACCCCAGACAACACAATCCATAACCTACTTAGGAAACCATGAGACCGAATAATCCCGTGAGACCTCATCTCGTCAATTATCTCTTGCTGGACCCTGAGAAAACACAAACACCCGTATGAAGCTGCAGTAATGAAGAAGAACCAGATGACAGAATATCTTACTAAAGTAATAGACCAATAGTAACAGCCAGATAAGCCAATATACCAATAATACCCACCAAATAAGTCATTTTTATTCCAATACTTAAACTCGAAAATATAAATAAGCAACATTAAAAATGCAGCAAGAACGAAAGAAACCAGAACTAAAAAACCAAAGTTGCTCAATAAGCTTACTAAAGCAGGAGAGAAAACAAAACCACATATCCCAAACAGCCTCCATAACTGATAATTTATTGAAACCTTCAAATGCTTCATGTTGGCTTCACCACTCTTCATATCCCTGCCCTTTCCCACAAGCTGACACTGAGTCATTATCACCCAAGCCAAGATAGAACCAATAGAAATATAAAACTTTAGTGAGATGAGATGTGAAACTGTGATAATTTGTTCTAACTCCCATCGCCTTTTATAGTTACTCCATATGCCCGTCCCCTCACTCCAAGTTTGAAATCCATTAAAATCATATCTCCTACAACAGATTCTGGAAATTGTAATCCATGAATCAAGTGTCCTACCACTAATTTCCAAGGATCCATCGTTTAAAAGGTCCAGTATCCCTCTATGCCATTCAATACAATGGACGAATCGTAAATCAAAATCCATACTTTCAACAGCCAGAGAGTAAAAATCCGTTTTGATGAGAACGAAAATCATACCTCTGTCACCTTGTGTTTGACTCTCTTGATTCCATATCCAATCCAAAGATCTCCACAAAGATCCTATCCTTTCAAATCCCATATTTCTATTATACCGTATATCCTTTCGTAAGTCCCGTCGCGCCACTTTCGCCGAAATTAGGTTTGGAAACCATATCATCCCGCTCGTGTTACCATGAGAAAGATCTGCTCCATTCCATAACTTTCCTTCACTGCCCGGATCCCACCTTCGAAAATCCATGGTTAACCTAGGTTTCAATCGCCGTCGCCATCGCTTTTTAACTCCGTTTTCTTTATATTATTTAATTTGTTTGATGGAAATTAACTTTCGGAAAACTTATGATAAAATTTTGTCATGAAAATTAGTTTCTTTTGTCATGTTGTCCACTAAAAACATGATCAAAACTTTGATGGACGGTTTTTAGAAAAAAAAAAAATGTAAAAACTAAATTCCAAAGTTGATCGAGTTTTATTATCTTTCAGGATACTGTATTTTGTTTTTATTCCAAATTTGAGTTTAACTTTTTTTAAAAAAAAAAAAATACAATTTCTAAAAGCGATGCTTAGTTTCATATTAGAAGTTCAAGAATGGTTTGTTCGTAAACTCAAGTTTCTTGCTTTATAGATCTTGTGTTTGCTTCTCAAAAGTGTTTTGCTTGATTGGTATGGTCGTTGCATCTTGAAGCTCTATGCACACTGATTCTTATCTGACAACTAGGGTAAACCCGCCCTACGGGCGGGCGGACGAATAAAACTAACAGTAATTTAAAAATAAAATTAAGATTCATAATTCTTTTACAGCAATTTTATATATGTAATTTATTATTCATTTTATAAATTATAAACTGTCTAATAATAATAATTTTTTAAAATATAATTATTTACTTTATCAATGTTTATTTTAATTTAACTATATACCAATAAGGCATATAGATTCCAAAATTTACAATTAGATTAAGTAGAATAATGTTATTTTCTCTTAGTTATATATTTGTTTTCTTTATCGAAAGTTATATATTTGTTTCATATTGATTTAGCATATAAACCCTTTCTGCATATTTTAAGCAAAAAATCTTTTTTCTGCATAACTATAAAGTTTTAACAATTGACGAAGCACGATTTTTAGTGTCTAGATCTCGTAAAGTTTTAGCTCTGGTAGCTGTTAATTTCGTTAATATGCAAATGTTTTGAAACTTTATTTGGCTTATTTCATAAAATATGTTATTATGCTTAGTTATAGGGAAAGGATAAGGATGCTATAACAGAAATTCATAGTTCTTTCACTTTAAAATGCCTGGGATGGTGCAAATTTTAAGAAAGTACAGCAACATAAACAAATATGTAAAACATTTGAAGTTTCCTGACTTCCCATTGTTTCTCATACCTACTCTCCCCAACATAATCCTTTCTGCGAGTAGGAGAATAAATCATACTACCTATTATCCCAACTGAAACTCCTTGAAGCACATTACCATTACACATTCTCACATCCAAACTCATCTTCGATTCCTCCAAACTGTCCAATTTTGAGGTGCCATTACATGCTTTATAAGGGACTGTCTCCATTCCCAACTTTCCTGCTAATCATGTTTAATTCATCTCAGACCTATGTTTCCACTTAAAGCTCGAATCAACAGAATCATTGGGATTGCTAGACTTATACAGCATCTTAAGATCCGACGACCTTGATCTCTTCTGACTCCTACTCGTACCTAAAGTTCCTCTCAACCAGCTCCAACGCCTTCCTCCTCATCTACTTCTTCTCCCACGCACTCTGATCCGGATAATCCAACATACACGCTGTTTCTTATCTATTTGAAATAATGGCAGATTTGTCAGGAACCAGAAACCACCCAAATCAAAGCGACACCAAGGAGACAACAAAAGTTTCATCTATCCTTCTTCTGTTACCTTGTTTTTTATACTCATGTCTGCTTCGCAAGTCTGATTTTCTCTATTTCCTTTGTCTGCAAAAAATATATTGAGATGGTTATTAATCAAGCAAAGAAAAGCAAGAATGATGTCTCTTAATCAACACTTACGAATGAAGTAAATGCTCAAAGAGACATACTTTCAGGTTAGCCTCTTTGCGGTCTCCAGACTGGTCTAACCATTCAAAGCTGTTGATGCAAGTCTCTCTGTCGTCTTCACATATGTTCTAATTAAATACCTAATATGTACACATACTCTTGCGCAGCAGCATGAATGAAAGTGTTAATGAACATACAATTCCCCAATAAACTATATCATATCACCATAAAACACTCAAGCTTCCTGTGTTTGAGAAGCGCTCGTGTATAAGAAAAAGTAGCATCACTCGACGAATCAGCGAGTTTCCACAGCTGGGGAAGACTACTTTGGTTAGAGTCTCCTGCAACTATGTATCACCTGAAAAAAATTTCGGACTCAGCTTCCGGTTAAAGAGCCTCCGCTGTATCAGTCAGCCTTCTTTGATAAAAATCCTCCATAATATCATACTAACTCTGTGAGACTGTGGCGCTTCGCTTCTGCAATAAGAATCACTCTGTTCAACAAACTCGAAAAAAATAGTGAGTTGCAGAATTAAAATAAAAGATTGTTAGTGGTGACTACTTTGGAACCCTCTAAAACGCTGAGAGATTTGGATTCATCAATTGTATTATCACGAACCTTGAGTATGATGTTGGAGTGATGAAGGCTTGCCCTTTTTATAGGTGGAGAACACCGCCATGAAGAGGTATATGGAATTAAGAAGGCGATAATGACGCATGATCTGTAACTCCGACGGTTACGCTTGAGTAGATTAGAAGACCAAAGGACGCGAGTGGAGATAAACAAAGAGATTCTTCATCTCGATTTCGTGATCCAAATTCCTCACCATTGAAGGTGCGAGAGGACGCTTAAGAAATATTTTTAGGTTATCGAAGAAGAACACGGCGTGAAAGAGATGAAGACTAAAAGCCCGCTCAGTTTTGGGCTCTAATTTTGAAGATTAACACAAAGCCCATATTCTCTTCTGTTTATATAAAGATGAAACGGTGAGTATTGCCAAATGGGACAGGTGTCACGATGACATAGCTCGAATTTGTGACCTATTTGCTGACGTGGCGCGTTCAGGAGAGAGCAAACTCTCTTTTATATATAAAGATGTGCTGCTTCTCTTTTATGTGCTATTTACAGTGTCCCAAACAATGGAAATTCATAAACAAAGAGTGCAATGATGTGTATCTTGTTGCAATCCTGCATCCAATCCCATTAGAAGCCTTTACTCTTCAAGTGAGAGTTCTTTCTTCTACGAGTACGACGATGTAAGTTTAAGTACTAAAAACCAAAAAAAGTTAGCTCACCATTTCGTTTTGCTCTTGTTTATAATATTAGAAAGAGGAAGTTTCTGCTGTAAAAAAGTACAGAAACCTTCTGACCAAGGAAGATCCTGCTTATGTGCCATAGGGTACTATGGAAAAATATTTGAAATAATCAGGCAGATGTAAATTAGCTCTTATTAGTCTTACTGAGATATTTCCTTTTTTTTTTGTGTGACAGATCCATTGCTACGATAAAGGTTGTATATAGAAAGTATCTTATCTTTTTTTTTTGATTATCTGGAGGTTCTGGGTCAAGGCCCTTAATCCTCCAGGTCCAGGACCCGGCCGACACTGATACCATTTTGGCGTGGATTGAGCTCAGGAGTACAGCATCACCAACACATGCGCTTAAACCAGCTTAAACCAACTGGGCTGCCACATCTGTGGTGAACGTTCTTATCTTACATAAGAGTCTTTCTTATGAGCTTGTTGAAGGTGCCAAGTGAACGTTGAGGCCCTTAGTTTATCTTTAAAAGATAACTTTAACGTAAACAATCCAGGACACTCACACAAATTCGTTCACCACAGCTATTTCGTGATTTTCCTTCCTGATCACATTCATCAATGTCTTAAGAACAATTACAAAAATCAACAGATCCGTAATTGACTAAAAAAACCAATTGGAGCAAATTAGTTGAATAAAACTCTAGATATCTGTTGGATAAACGCTATAGATATAGATCACACTAAATAAGTAGTGAAAGGTCTAATCACATTATCAACTTATATGATTTTATATAATTAAGTTGGTATTTTCATAACAGAAATGGACAACTGAGTCGAAGGGTACATGCGAGTTGACAATTGTATGATACATGCAGCTAATGAAACTCACTACAAACGAAACGAAACAGAATAAACGACATTGCATGTTTGTTGCTATTGTTGCCAATCTATTTGTAATAGATTATGAAATTATTAGGAAGTTTATGGTTTAGAGTTGACATAGTCGAAATAAGTTTATTACACATTCAGAGGTATTCAGAAAAAACAAAATGCTTTATCACACACAACACCGAAATCGGACGGAAATGCAAGACATTAGATATGCTGTGGAAAGCAAAATTAAAGTTCTTACCGTGTTTGGTAAGGAAACAAAGGCTCAATATCTGACATTGACAAAGACGATGTACCAAGCTCGTACTGAGAAGTTGGAGCAGTAACATCAATTTTGCTCCATGATTGTATCCCTATGTCAGCTTCCAGAACTTCTTTTTCATTGTCTTCCTTGTTTTCACTACCATACTCATGTAGTTTGATATCCATGGAAGACGCACAAATTTTCTCCAACTCCATGGACACTTCTCTCATACTTGGCCGTTTCCTTCCTTTCAGATTCAAACACTTTCTTGCAATGTTTGCTGTTTCAATCACTTTATTCAGCTTGCAGCCATCTCGGATCTGTGCATCGATAATATCAAGTAGCCTGTTCTCTTTAATTGCAAGAATGAAATAAGTTGCCAATGTTCTATTTTCTTGATATTAGACACATAGTTGTCCCACATCGGATATTGGAAGAGATTCTTAATAGTATATAAGGTGGATGGGTCACTCCCCTAATTGCCAATTGGTTTTAGGTTGGAAGCCCATCTAGCTTAACATGGTATCAGAGCCCGATCCACGCAGTCCAATCCGATCCTCATCGATCTGGCCCAAAGTTGGCCCATCGATCTTTGCCCAAACATTCCGAGATTGATGTTCAGAGAGCCATCATCTCGAGGGGGCGTATTAGACACATAGTTGTCCCACATCGGATATTGGAAGAGATTCTTAATCTTATTATATAAAGCTTAGTTTTCAAAGTTACTAATTAACATGATCGTGACACATGTCAATTATATATTTAAGATTGTGACATGTGTTAACTACTAATTTTTATATAAATAGTTAATTTATAGTATTTTTCCTTTTTTATATCCAAATAAAAGAAAATTGTAAAAGTTAGACGGAAATAATTTTCTTTTTTTTAAAAAAAATGAACAAATAGAATTATAATAGTTATTTAATATTTTTTCCTTTTAAAATTTTAAACAATATATTGTTAACGAAAATAAAATTCTATACTTATAATTATCTAATAGTAAGCTTCCTATACAAAAATAATATATAAATAAAATAAAATTGTATAAGCTATATGAAAACAATTTTCCTTTTTAAAAAATTCTAATTTTGCATTTTATTTAAATCATGACAATATAATTCTTATTATATAAAGCTTAGTTTTCAAAGTTACTAATTAACATGATCGTGACACATGTCAATTATATATTTAAGATTATGACATGTGTTAACTACTAATTTTTATATAAATAGTTAATTTATAGTATTTTTCCTTTTTTATATCCAAATAAAAGAAAATTGTAAAAGTTAGACAGAAATAATTTTCTTTTTTTTTAAAAAAAATGAACAAATAGAATTATAATAGTTATTTAATATTTTTTCCTTTTAAAATTTTAAACAATATATTGTTAACGAAAATAAAATTCTATACTTATAATTATCTAATAGTAAGCTTCCTATACAAAAATAATATATAAATAAAATAAAATTGTATAAGCTATATGAAAAATATTTTCCTTTTTAAAAAATTCTAATTTTGCATTTTATTTAAATCATGACAATATAATTCTTATTATATAAAGCTTAGTTTTCAAAGTTACTAATTAACATGATCGTGACACATGTCAATTATATATTTAAGATTGTGACATGTGTTAACTACTAATTTTTATATAAATAGTTAATTTATAGTATTTTTTCTTTTTTATATCCAAATAAAAGAAAATTGTAAAAGTTAGACGGAAATAATTTTCTTTTTTTTAAAAAAAATGAACAAATAGAATTATAATAGTTATTTAATATTTTTTCCTTTTAAAATTTTAAACAATATATTGTTAACGAAAATAAAATTCTATACTTATAATTATCTAATAGTAAGCTTCCTATACAAAAATAATATATAAATAAAATAAAATTGTATAAACTATATGAAAACAATTTTCCTTTTTAAAAAATTCTAATTTTGCATTTTATTTAAATCATGACAATATAATTATGCAACAAAATTGTAGTTTATTTCAAAATATTTGTGACAAGTGTCAAAATATGATACAATTATCTTTCGTTTAGGATTTAAAAGGGATTGATGAAAGTAAAATTTCCATTACAAAATAAGATCTTAGAAAAGTAAAATTACTATTATATGTTTTTTTACATTATATTTGAAAGAAAAATATTTGATAATAATTTTCATTATAAAAAAAGTTCTAAAGAAAAAATTATATGTAAGAAGTTATATATTGGTTTCAAAGATATTAAAGAAAGAGAATTATTAAAGATAAATATTGACTTTTAAGCAAAAATATTAAACATAAACGAGTTATAAAAACCTACAAGTATAGTAAAATTTTAATAAAATCATATAGAAAAATTAACTATAAAATAAATAATATTCCTTTTTAAAAATCCTAAACAAAAAGAAAATTAAAAAAGTACTCTTATTATTTCTTATAAGTAACTAATTTTCCTTTTCTAATAGATATTTGTATGTTAAACATTTATGAAAAAAAATAACTACAAATAGTTCACATCTATATTTAGGTTTAAGCTACCTGAGTTTTTTTTTTAATTACTTGATACAACTTAATTTTTTCTCTTATCTTTATTACATCTTATGGTATTTATCACTGTTCAGAGGATGTGACAAAATCACTTCTCAAATAATGTATATGTTATACATATATATATATATATATATATATATATATATATATAATTAACAAAAAAATATGAAAATAAGTTAGTTGTATAAAAATATCAAAGAAAACCCAATTATAAAATAATTAATTTTCCTTTTCTAAAAGTTTAAATAAAATAAAACTGTAAAAGTAATCTTATTTTTATGTAATTAACTAACTTTATTTTTAATAGTTTTGTGTTAAAAAATTATAAACCAAAATGAAAAACATATTTCACCCGATATGATTGTGACATATGTCAGTTAAAACAATTAAAATATGCCATTATGTGAAAATAACTTTTTTTTCCTAAAATCCTACATAAAATAGATTCATAAAATATTTTTCTTTTTAATTAACCAAATAAGATTTTTTCAAAAAAAAATCCTGATCAAAGAGAATTGTAAAATTTGACTTAATAGTAATTTTCACTTTGAAAAATTATTGATAAATATGATACTAAAAAAATTAATTAACAAGAAAAATTGAAAAAATATTACTGGTATTGAGAAAGCCTAACCTTGAGAATGTCAACTTTTAAAAATAGTTATTATTAACTGGACATAATTATTTGATAGTAATTTTATTTTTCTTAATCCTAGACAAAATAGAATTGTAAAAGATTATTTAATATTAATTTATTTTATAAAACCCTAGAAACTGTAAAAAAAATTTTGATAATTTTTTTCCTTTCTAAAAATCTTAATCAAAAGAGATTTGTATCATATTTTTAAGTCATAACCAAAATAGAATTGTAAACAATTATTTGATAATATTTAAGAGATAATTTGCAAGAACATGATACTAAACATTATACAGCTAATAAAAGAACAGTAAAATAGTATTGATATAAATCGTAAAAATAGTAATTTTTAAATTATTTATTATAAACTAGAAATAATTATTTGATATCAATTTTTTTAAAAACTTCTAAAGAGAAGATAAATTGTAAAAGTTTATATAACAGTAATTTACATTTTCTACATCCTAAACAAAAATGTAAAAGAGTATTTAATAGTATTTGTATATTTAAATTGTAAATAAAAAGGAGATTTATAAAATAGAATGTTTTCCTTTTAGAACAAATCTTAACATAATAAAATTTTGATAACTTATTTAATAAAACAACTAATTATTAAATTAAAACATCAAACAAAACCCGTTGCAACGCAACGGGCTTATGTCTAGTAGTATATAAGGTGGATGGGTCACTCCCCTAATTGCCAATTGGTTTTAGGTTGGAAGCCCATCTAGCTTAACACTTGAGACCGCAAGAAAGAGACCGATTTTTCTCCGGAGATAAGCTCCGCAAGCACCACGCCGAAACAGTAAACATCACTTTTGTCTGTGAACTGGCTAGACTGAAAATACTCAGGATCCACATATCCCACCGTACCTGAAACGACTGTTGTAAGATGTGTATGATCCACCGTTACCGTTCTTGAAGTGCCAAAATCAGACACTTTAGCTCGATACTTCTCATCCAGCATTATGTTTGTAGACTTGACATCCCTGTGGTAAATTGGAGATGATGCAGCTGAATGCAAATATGAAAGAGCTCCAGCAATATCTATAGCAATGCGGAGACGCACTTCCCAAGTGGCCATGGTATGATCATCTGACTCATCTTCATGAAGATTCTCGAAAAGGTTGCCATTGGAAATAAACTCGTAGACAAGAACAGGGACATCTGTCTCAAGGCAACACCCTAAAAGTTTCACAATGTTTCTGTGGTTGATCTGCGACAGAATGACAACCTCATTGATGAATTCTTCCAACTTGTCTTCATCAACCACTTTGGACTTTTTCACTGCTACAATTCTTCCATCAACAAGCATTCCTTTGTAGACGGTACCTTGACCACCCTGGCCAAGGGCCTTGTCGCTTCCATGTTGCCTTCGGTTGAACTTAATTGTTGTTGCAACAATAAACCTCCATTACGCTTGAAGAACTTCTTTTTTGGTTTAACCTCCTTTGTTTTTTAACAAGTCTGTATAGTCCGTATATTCCACCAATGAAGATCAATGAGCCGAAACTTGAACCAATCCCTGTAAACCCCACAAAGGAAAAATGGAAACTTAATTACTATTCTTACCCGGCTTGGGTGAATGATAAAATACTTGTGTATCATCTCTCCTCAATATAATATCTACAAATTAGGTGCGAGTGTATTTGGGATCGAAAGTTTCACGGTTTACCTATAGCGACCTGGATCTTTCTGTACGTGCAATGATGAGATCCTGGCTTATTGACACAAGTGCTGTGCGTACAGTATAAGGCATTTCCATGCATGTCTTTTTCAGTGCATTCGTTAATATCTGGATTTAAAAAAAAAATGAAACTGAAATCAACAATGATGATATTATAGTTTACTTTGACAGAACATTTGAATAAAAAAATAACTATAAACACACTTACTAACCTTTACATCCACCCGTAATGTCTGGATTTCCCTTGTAACCATCAGTGCATCTGCAACTTGCATAGTTAGTAAAATAAGAATTATAGTCGCATGCACAACTTGTTTCGGAAGCCGCGTCCTGTGAGTACTTAGTTTGATTTAGGCACTCTCTCATAGGCATACATCTTAGAGAGTCTACAAAGGAAAGAAGATCCGTTGTATGGATGAAACCATCCTAACTCAACTGATGAATATCGTTTAGTAAGAACCAGATTTGGATCAGATCCGTCTAACAAAGAGTATGTCTCATCCGTTAAAAAGGCAACTTTACACCCTCTTGTGGTGGTGTTATCATCTATTTTGACACCAACAACCTGTTGAATACTACCGGGCATGTTTGCCTTGCAACATTGATAACCGTTGCAGCTTGTTTCGTTTATATAGCTTCGTTCACTACAAGACCCATAGCCGTCCTTGTCGTACACACTCTTAGTATTACAATTGACTGTCTCTAAATAATCAATTGAAGCAGTATGGTTTGCTGCGTGGCAACTTGAGAAGCATCCCGCAATGCTTGGCTTGACATTAGTCAACGACGCCATAGTGTTGCAACCAACCGCTACGAGTGTATTATTTTCACCAACGTAAAAAGGGCTTCCAGTCAAGTTCAAAAGTGATGCAGACTCTTGTTCGTTGCTGGAGCATCCCTTTGAAGTTATTGGTTTTTTATGCGAACTGACCCGTATGGGAGGCATGGGAGGCGATCAGAACGATAAGTGTAGAGTGGACTCGGAAGAGAGATACTCGCAACTTCCTTGCCGATTGCGGAAAGAACGGGGACGAGCTTCCCTGAAACTGAAAGAGAGGTATTACGATCACATTTAATTTCGTACCAATTGTTGAGATAGCAGCCCTCTCCGATTCCAAATGGGTACAGGATGTAGACTCCTCCACATTGATTAGGACAAGACACGGCAACAGTGAGAATAAAGATCGAGAAAAATAGCAGAGCGAAGATAAGAGTTTGAACATACAACTACACGTTTATAACCAGATATTCTCCTTATCGCCGGGCCATGATGTAAACAATGTTAGTAGTCATGTAGAGATAAGTTCTACTAAGAATCGCTTGTTTGCTTTAATTATTTCAACCAATTTTTTAAAAGTAATTATGTTTGTGTTAATATGGTATAAATATTTTTACAGAGAAGGCTATTGTGTTTTTTTTGTTGCCTAATGATCTAGCCACGCCATTAAACTAATAATGTAATTTGAAATACATTTCTTACCAGTAATTTTTTTTTAAACCAGTAAATTTTTGTAAGGAAAGGTATTTTCCGTTTATATAGAAAACACCCAAACAAGTTCTTACGTGAGAAAAAAAATGGTTTTTAGAATGATTTAAGTCTCAACCTCAAGGAATAAAATAATGTGGAATATTTCTTACAAATATAAAAAGGTTTGCTTCTCCACATGATTCTACCGACTATTGGCGTTAATTTGTCGTTTTCTGAAATTGTGAAAGTATTAAGAACTAAGATATTTACCAAAAACTAAGAAGAAGACAGCCCAGTTGACAAAAATGAACGATGATTAAGATGTGAAGTCATTGTTTAATTTTATCATTTTCAACATTTGTCTGTTACTCTAAATATTCCGCGAGTCTAAAGGATATTCGAACACTCTAAAAAAGTGACAAGAGGGTTGTTCATTGTTTTCGTCTCAGTAGAGAGGCCGAAGTTCGAAGCCCAGCTCGAGAATAAGAGTTGAGCAGGGGCGTCTCACATGGCATTTCAGAACTTGAAAGAGGTTGGTGACTGTGAGCTCTCAGATTTTCATGACAAAAGAAGAAACCGAACACTATGACACTAGCTTGAAGGGCTCTCGGATGGGTGATTGAAGTGCATGTGTTCTTTACTTTCACTCACGAGTTCTTGATTTGTAAGAGAGACTCAAGCTTTATTTTGTTCTATAACCTCACAACTAGGAACAAATACAAGTTTATGTTATATATGTATATATATGCAGCTGTTCTAAATTATATGGAGATCTAAGTTCTCTAATTATTACTATACCACCCCATACCCAAAAAAATACACACAAATCCACCCACACCAACCAGTTCAATCTATAGATGATTTTAAAGCTGTTCATTCATCAGCAGTCTCCGATCTAAGCCGTTCGATCCTCCTACGTAACCTTCTACGGTGATCATGTATTTTCCAAAGCCCATGCCCTAATATTACCGTCGAGTATATACCATGCGTCATCATCGGTGCTAAGATATTGTCGGTCTGGAAATGTAATAAAAGAAAACGTTATCAACTGGAACCAGATAGCATTATTGCATACAGCATACTAAACCGAACCGAAGGCTGTACCTGAACCCATTCAATACCGAGGTAGAGAGCTAAGAGTCCTTCGAGGAGGGGAGAGTAAATCTTCTTCATCTGTCTCTTCTCGTACCAAGCTGTACACAAAAATGATAGCGATAGTTAATGTGTGCTAACTAAACCGGTTTACGTTTTCTTGTTCTCCAAGTTATCCGTCTAAATCATAATCTTCAAACAATATGATCATAAGAAGATAGAACATAAGGAGAATCGGATAGTACCAGACAAGAGCTTCTTAAAATCATCGCGGCGTGATCTTAAAACCGGGGCGACGATATATGTCGGGTCTGAAAATGATAAAGAGAACTGAGTCAAGACAGAACCACCAACCAAGCAACTAGAAATTAAGAGAGATCGAATACTAAACCTTTTGGAGAAGCAGCAAGAAAGTAGAGGGATCCTGTGAGAGTGGCGGTGATCACAGCTGCAAATGCTTGAGCAAAGGGAACAAATGGAGGAAAGACTCCGGTCTAAAGGTAAACAACAAGTACAATACAACAGCATATGAAATCCATGAAGATTTTATAACTGAGAGAACTACAAGTAGAAAAATGTGAAGGATAGATTTTAATGTACCAGAGATGCCATGCCTCTAGAATCAGTCATCAGTTGTGTTCCTTTCAAGAATATGTCAGACAGAGCACCCTGTGAGAATCATAGATTTAATCACCAAACAATTCAATGAAAGTGGATTATACTTGGCTAGCCAAAGTTTCAATGAAACCAAACCTGTACAGCAACACGGTAAAAGAGCTCTTCTCCTATGGAACTGGCCGCAACAATGAGTATAAACTAGAGAAAACATAAGCAGAAGTTAAAACTCAAAGACTAAGATTGAAAGATTTGAAAACCAAAGAAACAATAGCTCAGTTTTTTTTTTTTTAATTATTATTCACCTGCCATGGGGACATTCCGAACATCTCCCTATACATTAAAAGAGAAGTCACTTTAGTGATTCCTGCTTACGTGGCGATCATACAAGCCACTCTCAGATTAATTCTTATAATCTTATTGGTCGATTTTTTTTTAATTTCTTTTTGATTTATTTTTTTCCATCGGCCACCTCTTGCCAAAAATACATCCTATGTAATTAATATCTATAATATACGTGATTAACTAATCGATATATATTGCAAAGGTACAATTATGGTAAGTTAATAATGACATATTTAAGTGGCAAGGAAATCATATTAGAGTATTGGCAATTTAAAAAAAAAACAAGTATTGGATATCTATAATCGAAATGAAACAGCAATCTTGGAAAAACAAGTATAAGGAAATCATATCATGTGACAGCAATGATTTAATTTAAAGTATTGGCAATTTAAAAAAAAAGGTTTCAGAAACCATAATATTTGGAAAAAAATGAAACATGGTAATTATTATAATTCCAGACATGAAAATCATTGTAAGGCATAATGTACTGAAATCATGTTAATTATTAATAAAATTTGATTAGTGAGTATCAAATATTATGAGAAAAGAAATTAGAAAAAACCATAATATCTTATTATTAATCAATCACGAGGTAAAAAATGAAACATAATAATTATTATAATTTCGGACATGAAAATCATTGTAAGTCATAATGAAATGAAATCATGTTAAAAAATGAAATAATGTTAATCCCCTTATACATTAAAAGAGAAGTCACTTTAGTGATTTCTGCTTACGTATCACTCATACAAGACACTCTCGAATTAATTCTCTTAATTCTATTGGTTCTTTTTTGCTAATTTCTTTTTGATTTATTTTTAAATCGGCAGAGAAGAATTAAACTAGAACAACTTAATCTAGGCTTCCAAACACTCTCATTTCTAGAATCACTTAATCTAGACTTCCAAACACTCGCATTCCTAGAATTGGTACATATATATATATTTTCCTTTTTTTTAATTTAGTATAAAATATATATTATACGCTTTACAACATTATTATAAATCATAAATCTCTCTCTCTCTATATATATATATATATATATATATATATATATTTAAATTTAGTATAAAATATAATTTTGGTTTCCAACCTGCAATAATATATTTTCATAATTCTAAATTGTATGTGATTTCTTATCCTGGTAAGAAAAACACACACATACATTTTATTTTATACTAAAATATGTTAAAAATTAGTAATTATTTCTTATCCTTTATATAATTATTGTTTAGTAATTATTTCGTATCCTTTATGTAATTATTTAAAAATATATTAAAATATTTACTTAACGCATAATATATATTTACATATTTTAGTATAAAATAAAATGATTAAATATTTACCCACCAATAAGGAAACATACCTTTTGTTAGCCTTTAACGCATAATATATATTTACGCACAATTAATATGATATATTAAAATATTTACCCACCAAAAATTGAAGGATTAAATATTTATCCACCAAGAATCCGCATTCAATTTAAAATTATTTAAATATTTCTGAAAATAAGGAAAATATAAAAAACATTTAATATAGACAAATAGGAAACAATATAATGTTTCTTTATTGAGAATATACATTAATAAGTTTCCTTATTACAAATTCGGTAAACCAATTACTCTTCATGTCGACCATTTATTACATTTCTTTATGGCATAATACGATTTCTATCTAATTAGAAAACTTATTTTTATGAACATACCTTACTTATGTTCATGTAATAAATTGATTACTTGCACAAGTTTCATATTATATCATTTGCATATCATTTTATGACAATACAAATTTAATATATTTCTTTAGACGATTTAATTATTTACAAGTAGCTTGTGATTTCCTTACACATACATTTTATTTTATACTAAAATATGTTAAAAATTAGTAATTATTTCTTATCCTTTATATAATTATTGTTTAGTAATTATTTCGTATCCTTTATATAATTATTTAAAAATATATTAAATATTTACCCACCAAAAATTGAAGGATTAAATATTTACCCACCAAGAATCCGCATTCAATTTAAAATTATTTAAATATTTCTGAAAATAAGGAAAATAGAAAAAAACATTTAATATAGACAAATAGGAAACAATATAATGTTTCCTTATTGAGAATATACATTAATAAGTTTCCTTATTACAAATTCGGTAAACCATTTACTCTTCATGTCGACCATTTATTACATTTATTTATGGCATAATACGATTTCTATCTAATTAGGAAACTTATTTTTATGAACATACCTTACTTATGTTCATGTAATAAATTTATTATTTGCACAAGTTTCATATTATATCATATGCATATCATTTTATGACAATACAAATTTAATATATTTCCTTAGACGATTTAATTATTTACAAGTAGCTTGTGATTTCCTTACACATACATTTTATTTTATACTAAAATATGTTAAAAATTAGTAATTATTTCTTATCCTTTATATAATTATTGTTTAGTAATTATTTCGTATCCTTTATATAATTATTTAAAAATATATTAAATATTTACCCACCAAAAATTGAAGGATTAAATATTTACCCACCAAGAATCCGCATTCAATTTAAAATTATTTAAATATTTCTGAAAATAAGGAAAATAGAAAAAACATTTAATATAGACAAATAGGAAACAATATAATGTTTCTTTATTGAGAATATACATTAATAAGTTTCCTTATTACAAATTCGGTAAACCAATTACTCTTCATGTCGACCATTTATTACATTTCTTTATGGCATAATACGATTTCTATCTAATTAGGAAACTTATTTTTATGAACATACCTTACTTATGTTCATGTAATAAATTGATTACTTGCACAAGTTTCATATTATATCATATGCATATCATTTTATGACAATACAAATTTAATATATTTCCTTAGACGATTTAATTATTTACAAGCAGCTTTGTGTAGCTTTGTGTGACTTGACTATATATACAACGGCCAGACTTGGCTTCGAAACAAAATAACATGCGTAGTCAGCTCTATTCTCTGAAGTTAATTGCTATATGATCTTCTTATGTGTTGTTGTTATGTTGCTATGAGTTTTTTTTTTATTTATTTGGTTTATTGATGATAGTAGCCAGATATATGCTGAGTGGGTGTCGTTTTGATTGGAGTTTTGCTGAGAGTGCAGCTCGGATCGTTTCTTTAGTTTATACTCTGTTTGGTTTAACAGCTTACTATCACACATTAAGGCATGTCTATGTGTGTGTGTATGGCTTACTCTATTTTTCTCAGTTATTCTGACTTTTTGTATTTTGTTTTAAAAAAGCAGAATCCAGCGAGTTCTAGAATTGTTCGAGTTCCAGCCTCAATGTCAGGTTCCTCACTCGCACTTCTGCAGACACTCTAACTGTTTTGATTTGCGATGACGATGTGGAGGTAGACAAAAGGTATGTTCATTGGATTTTAGATAGGTCTCGTCACGAGACTCTCGTGTGTCATTGATTTTGCTTGTTTTTCTGGAGACTTGAGGACATGATCTTTGATATAATTTAAAGTGTTTCAGTTCTGTTTTGGAATTTGTTACAGGTTGAAATTTTTTGATCATACGAAGTTTGATCAGTGCAAATCCTCACTGATCTCAACCTCACTTTCACCAAGGCTTACATATCCTTTGATGGTGGCTGGTTCATGGATGGTATGCTTCTGATTTATTTTCCAGATTTCCTGTAATTTTGAACAAGAAATTGAGTCTCCTCTTTATGCACTTGCAGTGTTTAATATCACTGACCAAGATGGGAACAAAGTCACAGACGAAGTTGTTCTAGACTTTATCCAAAAAGCTTCTTTTTTTTATAAACAAGATTTGGTTTTCTTCATCTTATATGAGTCTAATGAGTTTAATTTCTCAGTCTCTTGGGCCGTTGGTGTCATACCATCAACAGACAGCACGGTCATCGAGCTAACCGGCTGTGACAGACCAGGTCTACTCTGAGCTGACAGCTGTCCTGACCCATCTCAAGTGCAGCGTTCTAAACGCAGAGGTATGGACGCACAACACCAGAGCAGCCGCTGTGATGCAGGTGACGGACGACTCAACCAGTTGTGCAATCTCTGACCCGGAGAGGCTCTCTCGGATCAAGAACCTTCTCAGGAACGTGCTCAAGGGAAGCAACACGCCGAGGGTTTATAAAAAGGTTCTGTCTCACAGGGAGGATCACACGGACATGAGGCTTCATCAGATGATGTTTGAAGACATAACCTTTTTATGAACTAACCTTTTTATGTTAGCTTAGGCTGTGAGATTAAGTCTCATCTACGTTTTTTTAATTGTTTTTTTTTTGTAACTTGAGAAGAATCTGTACATATTTCTCCAGATATAAGCTTAGTTCTTGGTCTAAGATTCAGCGTTGGGTAGGACATATGACTAAAGTGTTAAGTGTTAAAAAATATAAACAACTGTAATTGTCAAGAAATTTTGTAGATCATTTGGTCCATTATTAATTATTTTAGATCATCGACAATATTATAGTACACGTAGTATCATCGAGAACATAGTTTCTTCATTAGAATTTCAGTATTATTTTTATTCAAACCGGCAAAATGATATCACTGATTTGAACCAAGCCTCTTTGATCTTAGAACGACCTAATTCGATTACATACCCCTTATTAGAAACTACTTTTACTTTTATTAAATATTACTTGCGCAAGAATATTAAGTAATACATGTAATACTTAGTTTGTTATTATTCACTTTTCTTACTTATGTTGACTACTTGCGTAAGTTAAAATCATATCATATGCATTTCATTTTATGACAATAAAAATATATTATCTTTCTTTGAACGGTTTCATTATTTATTGTATGATTATTACCTTGGCGTCATTACTAACAAACAAATAAGGAAATGAACAAATAAGTAAATAATGTGTGTGTCATTCATTTTTTATTTATTTTAATCACTAGCATACTAATAAAGAAATAAACACTAATTACATACCTTTTGTGTTTTATCGATTGAAATGTAAATGTATTTTAATCATCGACAATAATAAATGGAAATTAACACTAATACAAATTAAAAAAGGAAATCAGTACTCTTAATTGATTGGTCGATCACCAATTATTTACTAAACTTGTTACTAATTATTACATGTATTAATAATTTTCCTTATTAAATATTATTTGCGCAAGAATGTTAATTAATACATGTATTAATAATTTACCTTATTACAAATACGGAAAACAATTCACTCTTGATATCATATTTATTACATTGCTTGTTGCGATTTATCGAATAGTATCTAATTAGTTAGTTTGTTTTCATTAATTTCAATTACTAATATTAACTTACTAATATTGATTTATTGAGAATTTATTAGAGAATATTATAATTCTTAGTTTATCATGCAAGCTAAATCATTGAGAAATGTCCACCAATTTACTATAAATAAGAATTCACAGTAGAAGAAACGAAATCATTGAACTTTACTTTAGTAACTATAAACATGTGATATTGCATTAAATGTGTATGTTCTTTATTTTCCTAATTAGTTAATTCGTTTATTAATAACCTACCTTATTTTGCTATCAATTACTTGTTGGTGAAGACTTTTAATTAGTTAATTCGTTTATTAATAAATTGTCTTATTTTGTTATCAATTACTTGCGCAAGTTGATATGATGATTACTTTATTTTGGGTCAATTACTTGTCTTAAAAGATATGTTAATTATTACAAATTTATGACAGTCAATTTTTAATATCTTTCTTTAATTTGCTTCATGGCTTATTAAAGGGAAGCAAATATTACAAGAACCATAAAAACTTTATTTATCTCAAGAAATTTCTTTACAAGAATTTTTATATATAACAAATATTTCAGGAACCAGTTGACTTAATGATAAAATGGCAAAAATATGATATATTTGTTCGTAATTATTCTATAAATTTGAAATATTCTAAATTTTCTTATTATATATATATATATATATATTCTAAATTCTTATAACAAATATTTCAGTAACCATAAGACTTAATGAAAAAATGTATTTATAAAATATGATTATTAATAGGTAATTATTCTTTAATGTTTTAGTTTATTAATAACCTACTTTATTTTGAACACAGATTACTTGTGCAAGTAATCATATTTATTACATTGTTTTAATGCAATTTACCTTAGTGTTTCTAATTTGTTAATTCGTTTTTAAAACTTACATTATTTTGAATATGATTTAATTGCACAAGTTTATATCATATTTATTGTAAATCATTTAATAAAATATAACTTTAATATCTTTCTTTGATCTGTTTCATTATTTTATATTTTTAAACATCATTTATTATGAAAATATCCATTTAATAACACAAGAAAAAAAGAAGGTATTGCATATATAAAAAAGACATTTGAGGGATGTCAATAATAAATTATTAGTCTATTTTTATTCGATAAAAAATTTAAAATTTATAAATTCTTACATTTTTTTGTTTTTTCTATTAACATATAAATAACATAGACGAAAGACCGGTTGTAGTTGACTACAAACCATTTTCAGTCTGTTTCAATAGCGATATGCTAATTTAATAGTAAGGTAAGTTTCAATAAAATTTAGAAATCTATTAAATTGTTTTATATTATACAATTGCTAACAAAATTTGACAATTTTTGTAGGTTTCTATGAGATTTTCTTAATTCATAATTGTTCTACTTATTTTATATTACTTATGGATTATATTTATTTTTTTTATCACATTTTCTTTGGAAGTTTCTATGGGATTGTGATACCTATGAGATTTTTATCACATTTTCTTTTAATACGTCACTTTCTCCTGTATATTTTTTTTTACATTTTTTTAAGAGAACTTTTATGAAAAACATAAAAATGATGTTGATTTTTTTTTACTTTATTTAGCTTTTATTTGTTTTATTCTTATATACTTTTGTGACTTTTTAGCTTTTGTTTCAGTTTTATATTGAATTTAGTTCACATAGTTTATGTGTATATAATTTATGTTTTAAAAACATATTTTTTCTTTTAAAAAATTAAGCAAGAAGGAGCCTAATTAAACCGATTCAAAAATAAACAGAACCGAATATATACTGAACTGGACATATGGTTTACTTTAGTTGAAAAAAATATATTAAAATCGAACTAAAAAAACCAACCGAACCGAAAAAGTAACGAATTCCACCCCTTCTGCGTCCTGGAGATTTGCTCAAATCATGTCTCAGCATTAAAACTCTCACTTGCTCTACTTTCTCCTATATTTGAACTCAATCGATATTATACTATATTTTTATACCCGCACAGGGTGCGGGTCGGCCACCTAGTAGAGTATTTAATTGATTGGCAAAACTGTGAGTAACATTTAATATTAGTGTTTGTTTGGTTACTTTTGATTTAAGTAAACCTTTTGATAAATAATTAGAATTCTAACGTAAATCTATACGTGACCAGTGAATCCAATTGAATACGATTCTAGAATACCTTCCAAGGAACCAGCTTGCTGAAGCACATTTTTAGCGATGGAGATGACCTCCGGTCCGATTCCGTCTCCGGGAAGGAGAGTTATGTTGTATCTCTTTTTCCCTGCGGAATTAACAGCTACGCATCTTACTCTAAACGGTGCGTGAGAAGATTGTTTGGTTAGAGCTCCGAACGTTGCCGGGAACTTGATATTCGTCTTCACCTACATGCAGCTGAATGCAAATATGAAAGAGCTCCAGCAATATCTATAGCAATGCGGAGACGCACTTCCCAAGTGGCCATGGTATGATCATCTGACTCATCTTCATGAAGATTCTCGAAAAGGTTGCCATTGGAAATAAACTCGTAGACAAGAACAGGGACATCTGTCTCAAGGCAACACCCTAAAAGTTTCACAATGTTTCTGTGGTTGATCTGCGACAGAATGACAACCTCATTGATGAATTCTTCCAACTTGTCTTCATCAACCACTTTGGACTTTTTCACTGCTACAATTCTTCCATCAACAAGCATTCCTTTGTAGACGGTACCTTGACCACCCTGGCCAAGGGCCTTGTCGCTTCCATGTTGCCTTCGGTTGAACTTAATTGTTGTTGCAACAATAAACCTCCATTACGCTTGAAGAACTTCTTTTTTGGTTTAACCTCCTTTGTTTTTTAACAAGTCTGTATAGTCCGTATATTCCACCAATGAAGATCAATGAGCCGAAACTTGAACCAATCCCTGTAAACCCCACAAAGGAAAAATGGAAACTTAATTACTATTCTTACCCGGCTTGGGTGAATGATAAAATACTTGTGTATCATCTCTCCTCAATATAATATCTACAAATTAGGTGCGAGTGTATTTGGGATCGAAAGTTTCACGGTTTACCTATAGCGACCTGGATCTTTCTGTACGTGCAATGATGAAATCCTGGCTTATTGACACAAGTGCTGTGCGTACAGTATAAGGCATTTCCATGCATGTCTTTTTCAGTGCATTCGTTAATATCTGGATTTAAAAAAAAAATGAAACTGAAATCAACAATGATGATATTATAGTTTACTTTGACAGAACATTTGAATAAAAAAATAACTATAAACACACTTACTAACCTTTACATCCACCCGTAATGTCTGGATTTCCCTTGTAACCATCAGTGCATCTGCAACTTGCATAGTTAGTAAAATAAGAATTATAGTCGCATGCACAACTTGTTTCGGAAGCCGCGTCCTGTGAGTACTTAGTTTGATTTAGGCACTCTCTCATAGGCATACATCTTAGAGAGTCTACAAAGGAAAGAAGATCCGTTGTATGGATGAAACCATCCTAACTCAACTGTTGAATATCGTTTAGTAAGAACCAGATTTGGATCAGATCCGTCTAACAAAGAGTATGTCTCATCCGTTAAAAAGGCAACTTTACACCCTCTTGTGGTGGTGTTATCATCTATTTTGACACCAACAACCTGTTGAATACTACCGGGCATGTTTGCCTTGCAACATTGATAACCGTTGCAGCTTGTTTCGTTTATATAGCTTCGTTCACTACAAGACCCATAGCCGTCCTTGTCGTACACACTCTTAGTATTACAATTGACTGTCTCTAAATAATCAATTGAAGCAGTATGGTTTGCTGCGTGGCAACTTGAGAAGCATCCCGCAATGCTTGGCTTGACATTAGTCAACGACGCCATAGTGTTGCAACCAACCGCTACGAGTGTATTATTTTCACCAACGTAAAAAGGGCTTCCAGTCAAGTTCAAAAGTGATGCAGACTCTTGTTCGTTGCTGGAGCATCCCTTTGAAGTTATTGGTTTTTTATGCGAACTGACCCGTATGGGAGGCATGGGAGGCGATCAGAACGATAAGTGTAGAGTGGACTCGGAAGAGAGATACTCGCAACTTCCTTGCCGATTGCGGAAAGAACGGGGACGAGCTTCCCTGAAACTGAAAGAGAGGTATTACGATCACATTTAATTTCGTACCAATTGTTGAGATAGCAGCCCTCTCCGATTCCAAATGGGTACAGGATGTAGACTCCTCCACATTGATTAGGACAAGACACGGCAACAGTGAGAATAAAGATCGAGAAAAATAGCAGAGCGAAGATAATCGAAAATGAAGAAAGATTATTAAAGCTCATGTTTTAAGATCTTCTCAACAAAATTCATATAAACAACATCTTCTCAAGAAAATTTGTATGTATGTTCTTTTGTAGAAGATGTCTGGCTTTTGTAAGGAAGAGACAGAAGATAAATGCGTCCGTTTACTTTGACACAGCCAGCATTTGGTTAAGTCTTCCCCTATCTGCTTCATCAACACAGCTTTTTTCTGTTGGCCTAAAGCATGTCACAGCCTCCATTTTTTGAACAGCTCCTGCTCAAGAGTTTTCTAGTCCCTAAGCCAATTTTTAAAATCTAAATGAGAAACTTATTCTTTTAAAAAAGCTAACATATTTTTTTTTCAAAAATGTATGTTACGAAAATTTGTAATAAAACTAATTATCAAAATACATCAAATAATTTTAGTTAAGGAAATACATATACACACGTTTTTTAAAAAGTAATTTCATTGAAAACATTTTTTTTTTAAAACATTAACCTACTAACTTACAAAAGAAAATCTTCTCCGAAACATTGAACCCCCTTTGGGTGAGTCGTCCCTGGAACTGTGTACTTTTGACCTCCCTTCTAAAGCCGCCACCCCTGCTTTTGAATTTTCTTTACAGACTACTACATTTTCTTCGTGACAATTGCAAGATATCCAAGCTTGCAAATTATATAGTATATAATCATTAACCATTATTGCTATACAAATTCATAGCTTAATAATATGTTTAACATTATATATAAGTTATTTTAAGTATAATAAGAATATTAATAAAGAAAAATAAATATTTAGATGTCACTCCTCCCATTCCTAATTGATGTATGTTCTGGAAAAAAATTGTTTCAAAAACATATACTTTTTACTTTTTCAATGTATGATTTAATAAAAAAAATTGAAATTTCAAAAAGATTAATGGTGTTTATTTGATTTTATATTGGTTAAAATTTATGAAAAATTGTTATTCACAAAAAAACAATGCATTTACAATCAAAATTTAATGAAATTTCTTAATATATGTGAAAAGTCTAAAATATGTATCTTTTAGAAAGATATATATATATATATATATATATATATATATAGAGAGAGAGAGAGAGAGAGAGTAAAGTATAAGAAATCAACTAGATTTGGTGAATTCAATATTAAAAAATATTTCTAAAATGTAATCAATATAGTTTTAGAAAAGTTAATCAGTTTCATATATAATTTACAAACAAATAATAAATAAATGGTGAAATTGTTATAAATAGTTAAAATTAATGTACATGTAACTGACATTAAATTAAAATGTTTTTAAAAAATACATAAAAATGTTCTTAATGGTAAAATAAATATAGTTTTGTAAGTATCATGAACAGAAAATGTAAGGTTACTATATTTAGTTTAATGTAATTTTTAAAAATAACAAAATTAAAAACTCAACATAATTTTACTACTATTATAAAAAATAATAATAAAATTTATATATATATACTTACATAGTCCAAAAAATGTAAAATAACCCGATAATAAACAAACACAATCTAAATAAAATTAGATAACTTATAATAAAATAAACAAATTAAAATATCTATACCGACTAACTAAAAATGGAAAACAACTACACTACTTATCATAAAAATCATATTAGAATATTTAGTTAATCCGACAATAATAACATTCAAACTTTTACAACAAACGAGATCGACAAAAAAAGAATAATAAAATTAATGAAACAACAAAATAATGTTCCATGCATAATTAAGATAAAATATTTTAAATTAAAAACAATTGCTAAAGATAAATATAAAAAAAATCCATGCATAATTAAAATACAGTCATTTAAATTAGAAAAATTGTTAAGAAAAAATATAATGAAACAAAATCTAGTGTTATATATGGGAGGATGGTAATATATTTTATTGACCCGAGCTACATCATCATTAAATGCATAGTAACAATAAAAAATATAGAACAACTTTATACAATAAACCCATGTTTTTCTTCCTGTGTTGACGCTAATGGATCATGGTAATTTTCCCATGAAGTTAAGATTTGGGGTCCTACGTTCCTCAATCTCATTCAAGTATCACGCCGAGTAGTAAAACGTTAGTGGGATGGTTAAGCTCTACCACAAGACCCTCACTGTCCCATATATAAAATTTGGGAGGGGGGGGGGGGGTGGCAGAGCTTTGATTACCCCCATTGACATTTTACTAGGGGGCATGAAACTTGGATGGAATTCGAAATGGAGATCGCCCAAATCTTAATTAAGTTCATGGGAAATTTATTTCATGTACAAGGAAGAAAAGCGTAGGATCATTCTATGGTAAGTATTGGATATATTTTGGGAAGTAAGATAAATATTTTGCGAACCAACTGCTACAAACCGTTGAAGCTTGGTTACAAGATTAAATCCAAGAAGTCTATAAAACTCAAGAAGTATATATATTAGGATTAACTGATATATATATATATATATATATATATATATATATATATATATATATATATATTATAATTTCTGACGTGGCGCTGATGTGGATGACTTTCTTAGAAACCCTACTTTATATAAACAGATACATTAAAGTTTAATGATTAAACTAACTATTAAATTGATTAATAGTGTATAAAATAATATCTTTATTTTTTTCCTTAAATAAAACTTACGGAACTACGTAATATGATTAAGATATATATGATAATTAAATATTATGAATAATAAAGATTTGATAATGATTTTGTATCCTTCCTAATTTTTGTTTAATTTTTTATTATTAAAAAGAAATAAACAATCACATCAACCATATAATAAAATCTTGGTTGTTTTGTAAATTTAGTTAGTTTAAAACTTTAACCAGTTTTTCATCTAATTTGAATTGATATGTTAAAATTGGTAAATTTAAACAATCACACCAACCAGTCTTTCAGCCAATTCTAATTGGTATTTTAAAATTTTAAAATTTTATTTTGATGACAAAATGTAAATTTAGCTTTCCTGATTTTATAGTATTAATTTTCATGACGAATATTTATTTTTCAAAGAGAAATATACTAAGTGATAAATATTATTATTATTTACATGTATGTCACATCATTTAAATATTTAATTTAATAATTATAGTATATAAAAATTACTAGAATTGAAAAGGAAATATTAGTTATTACATGTGTAATTCAAATATATTTTATAAACTGAAATGAGTACAAAGAGTCAGATTTAGTGAATTTATAATAAACAAAAAACAGCACATAAAAAAATAATGATTTAGGTAAATTTATATTAAGTTTAAAATTTAATTTCAAGAGAATATTTTCTGACTAAACATTTTCAATCCAAACTTATCGTTAAATATTTTTAATGTTTCATATACGAAAATAATTTATAGAGAAAATTAGAATATATAATAAATAGATATTGAAATTATTCTTATTGAATAATAAAAATAATAAATTATCTCTATAATAAATATAATAAAGTAGGTATATCCTTTTTATTAGATCATCTAAGCAAGTAATGTACCAAAAATTGAATCATAACAAACTTTTCTTAAAAACAACCAAGGTTTTAGTTAACTACTAAGGTAAACCCGCCCTACGGGCGGGAAAATAAATAAATTAATAATTTATTTTTAAAAATATTTAATTTATTTCAACTAAAAGCAACATTAATTTTTTATAACTTTTTTACAACAGTTTTAACTATTTATTTTACTATTCATTTTAGAAATTATATTACTTTTTAACTATAATAAAAATTCTGAAAGTAATTATTTACTTTTTAATGGTTATTTTAATTATATCAATAAGCAGCATAGAGTTTTTTTTTTAATTACAGTTGATTGGAGTAAGTAGAATGAAGTTATTTTCTCTCTTAGGTATATATTTGTTTCATGAATTGAATTATTTGAGAGACAAACCTCGGCAAGCACTTTGCTTCAGAAACAATGATGATCGAGATATAAAAACTCATGCTCAAGTTTAGTAGACAAAGGGAGTCACTTTTGTATTTCTGTTAATTTTTCGAAATTGTTGTCTTTGATATTTTATTTTTTACAGTTACTTCTTACCCAAGAAACTGTTTAATACACTCTTCTTCTATTATCTTAATGTACTTTCTGTTTTATTCACTTTAATAATGCTCTCTGTTTTTTAAATCATCTTTTTATTGTTATTGCTCGTAGTTGTTACAACATATCTATTCAATAAAGTAACAATTTCATGACAACATTCATGTTCTTATGAAGATAATGATCAAATAAGATAAAATGATATCATCACTTCGTTTTAGTGGGGGAAAGAAGCCATCTTATTGGTTCCACAGAGATCTATCTGGTCTCCCAGTGTTATTCTTAACCCTGATATAACCGTTCTCTCTCCCCAAGAATTTTTCACAGTGAAAAAATCTGATCCCGTGCTTGATCCATACCCAACTGCAGTAACACCATGGTCCAAATCGACCACCCACCGCCATCAAAGACATCCTTCATATACCAAACATACAATAATCCAAACATCATATTATTCATTTTCTTGATCATGGGTTTTTTTGATCAAAATCATGGGTTTAATAATGTACTTATACCACTATAGAACTGGTACTATCTAGCAGAAGCATAAATAGCAACGCTGAGAGGTTGATGAGCCAATGCCTTCAAGAGATTGGTGCTCACTGATAGTTACCATTTCAGATTCATCCTGTTTAAAAATAAAGAGAATTAGTATGACCAATTTATTCTTTTTCCTGGATTTACACAAAAACCTTTTGCATCTAGGAAGTTCTTTCTTCCATGGAGAAAGGATAATCCTCTTCCTTGCGAAGACCTCCGTTCTTGACAATGTACTCAAAAGCATAATCCATGAGACAACTGTCGCAGCCATTTTTGTAAGTTGTGTCCAAAGACTCACAGTCTGAGTTATTATTCAGACAATGTTGTCAAGTTTCCTGTCACAATCTTGTTTATACCTTCCAGTCCAGCAACTGTTAAAAATGCCCAATAACTTCATGCCTAACAATTCAAAAAAAAAAATTCTAAATAAGAAATTAAAACTCTAACAGATCAGAGTGCAAGATTTTAGCTTACTGCAAGAGCCTTGGTTCTTGACATAGCGCACGGCTCCATTCGTTCTCCAATCAACTGATTTAAGCAAAGCCTCGACATCAACGTCCTTATAAGCGTACTCTTGATACGATCTTTCATCATCACCTCTTTCTATATCAGTCTTGGGCCCAAAATAATTGTTCGTGAATTCTTCGTGGCTCGAATCTGTAAACGTGAACATCGAATTCCATTACATCACTTTTTACACATCTTATTATGAAATGAGATCTAAGAGATAAAATTTCACCTATTAATAGCAGGCTCCACACGGTATCTAGAAGACGTAAACGGATCCATATAAGTTTTAAGTTCAACTGGGAGAAGGTAGACCTTTGGTGATGCTTTGATAATATGAACGAAATGAAAATAATGTCAATCTAAGAACACCGACTCCTTTTGTATCATCCCAACCATACTTTTGCGTTGAGGAAGAGCATATCAACACCATAAGCCTGATGGCTCTCTTAACGTTGCGAGCCTCCCAGAATATCATGAGATGCATTTCAACGGTGGAGCTAGAACAGCCGGCCTTCAAATCACCGAGTAGCAGACTGGAGCAACTCTAATACCCAAGACATTTAAAACAAAATTGATTAAAACCAATAAAATGATGAATTTTTAGGAAGAAGACTTGCATATATATAGTTGTGGATCCACAGAGATGAATGAGTGAAAGGATTCATTGAATAAGATATCGTGTCATGAGTGGAAAATAAGTGTTAATGATGATGCATGAATAGAGTGGACATACGAAACGGTGCCTGAATTCATTTCCCGTTAGAAGCACTCCAATCGACAAAACATGGACATGAAATCAAAAAGCTCGTGATCGAAGTAAAGCAAAACCCAACACTGAGTCTTCATTGATGGAAGGGAGAACGGTTGCTAGTTAGCGGCGACTGTCTGAATTTCGAGGCAACTCCTCCAGTGCCCCCAAATCTCAAGTCAATCTCCTATAGATAGACATATAAACATAAAGATAAACATTTATTTAAAAAATCGGAAATGATAGAAATGACATAAAAACCGTGGAATAGTTGAAGTATTTACAAGTTTTACCAGGGTAAAACCCATCCGCCCGGACCCGACCCAGATTTATGGTCAATTCAATTGAACCGAGTCGTCTAACCGTCTAACCAATCCCTCGAAACAAAACCAATCCCTCGAAACCAAACCCAGCCCTCGAAACCGAACCAATCACTGGAAAACCAAACCAAATCTGTTGGTTTTCAATAACTCAATTTAATTAAACCTCCATTTCTCCCCGCTTTGAAACGAAACGAACCCTAATTTTGAATTTCAATTCAATTCCGTAACTCCCCAAAATCAACGGTGAGAACGAACGAGAGAGAGAAGAAATCGAGTGAATCGAGTGCGATGGTGGTCGAAACGAGAGGAGGTAAGAGGAAGGATAATCTAACGAAGGAAGAGAGTCGGAGACTGAAGTTTGCAAAGACGACGGCGGAGGCCTCCGATAACATCGAGAAGACGACGGCGATGACATAGACTGCTGAATCAACGGGACAGATGAGGGAAGGTGCTCTGACGACAGTTGTTGCTGGTCCATCTCCTCCAGCTCCTCCAGCAACGCCGGCGATTGGGACTCATTCTGGAGATGATGAGAATGAAGGTTCTGAAGAAGGAAATGGAGACGGAGAAGGTTCTGAAAAAGGAAATGGAGACGGAGAAGGTTCTGAAGAAGAAAATGGAGATGGAGATGGAGATGCAGAAGGAAAGGATAATGAGAATGGAGGTTCTGAAGATGAAGCTTGTGAAGAAGAAAATGGAGACCGCGTTGAAATGGATGATGATAATGGAGGTTCTGAAGAAGAAAATATAGACGGAGAAGCCTCTAGAGAAGCAAACGAGAATGAGAATCCACCAGAGAACGAGAATGATGATCCACTAGAGAATGAGTATGAGAATCCAGAAGAGAACGAGAATGATAATCCACCAGAGAATGAGAATGAGAATCCAGCAGAACCCGAGGTAAGAAATTATCACTTAGGTATAGTAGGGGAACTTGGAAATAACTTTGATGTAAGTGTAGTATTACTTGGACTAAACTTTGGTATAACAAAACTTTGGTATAACTTGCAGGGTTTGAATGGAAATGTGGAACTCGATATAGTCAAACCGACGAGCATGTTCTTCAAGCCCAGCGAGTACAAGAAGAAAATAAAGCTTGGCACAAGGTGTATGATAGCTAGCGCTATTAAGACGCTAAAAAATCTGAGACCGAAGCTGTCTAATGCGGAGTGGAGCTGGTTCACAGAGCATCCCCAATTCAAACACATTTTCCACATGAAGATGGAGAAAAACCATAGGGTACATGGGATGTGGATGTTGTTGTTGCGTACTGCTGGTAGCGAGAGGCAAAGAGAGAGGTGGTTTATAGTGAATGGGGTTGCCATCCGTTACGGGCTGAGGGAGCATGGTTTGATATCTGGCCTATTCTGCCACAATTATCCTCTCGGCTACAAAGAGCGTGGTGGGACGAGGTTCGTTGATCGTCATTTCAAGGAAGGAGAAACTAGAAGGTTAGAGGATGTTAAGAAGAAGCTGGTGAACATGGGACCCCACAAAGACAGACTGAAGATGGCGGTTCTATTTTTCTTAGCTTCGGTTGTTTGTGCGCAAACCAAGGCTGGACACAACGCTAATGATGTGTTGGAGGTGTTCCAGAGAGCAGTGGACGATCTTGACTACTGCAAGTCCTTTCCGTGGGGGAGATTTTCATATGATTACATGCTGCAAGAGATCTCTCACACAATGAAGCATTTTGGAGGGGTGGTGAAAGAGAAAACATTATGGCCGCTTCCAGGATTTTCTGTTCTACTAGAGGTATGCAAAATCTTATTAAAGCAGTTAGTCGTTATTGTTGTAAACTGAAGCAATTTTTTTTTTGTGTAACAGCTTCTTGCATTCGAGGCAATTCCCAAGCTAGGAGTTGCGTTCAGAGAGCCTATTAATGAAGCTTCGCCCAACTGTCCGAGGATGTGCAAGTCCTCATTCAAAAGAAATGGATCGACAGGGGTGTCAATTGCTGAGATAAACAAGGAACTGGGTAATGTTGGACTCAAATATGGCACCCTAGCTGACAATAATATCAGTTAAATAATAGAAACTGATAATGGGCCGTGACAGGCCCACCACAGATTAACTCCTTAAATAAAGCTAAGACGAAGCCGGAGGCTGTTAGCTGAGAGCAACCCTCGAAGAGGTCACGGAAAAGAGGCAGCTCACATCACGAAGAAAGAGGCGCAGGACCCGGTCAAACGGAAGCTGTTGCAGATCCCACAACTTACGGTGGATATCTCGGGAACCTGTTAGCGCAGGTCAAAACGGAGCCTGAGGCTATTTAAAAAGGCAGAAGATCAAAGAAGAAAGGATTATTCATTCATTCATCATAAACACGAGTTTCTCATATATTTCTCTTTGTAATCATCAAAAACATCTCTTGTAACATTTTCTTATCAAAATCATCAATAAAAACGTATGTTCATTCTTCAAGTTCTAACGGGATTCAGCCCACGCTATCTTTCCTAATCTTAACCTGACCTAAAATCAGAAGGTGAATCTAGTCCCTCACAATTGGCGCCTTCTGTGGGGACGAAATAATTGAATCCCTTACTCTAAAAACTTAAGGATGAATCCAGTTGATCGGACCACGAATCCATCTAACTCCGATCCCCCGATCCAGAGCGATAGCTCACCGAACCAAACTTCCACTGGGTAACTAACCCAAGAACGTCCAGTGGGACTAACTCTGGGCTTTCAGCCCTCAATAATCCTCAACTTTCTGAGATCCGACGGATGATGTCGCAGCTAGTTGACAGAGCTCAAGAGAATGAGCGTACAACGCAACAGCTAGCTGTTCGACAGCAACGATTCGAGGAGGTAACTAGATCTCTAATCGCAACAACCCAACCACTGCAATGTCAGGGTCTGGGAGTCACTTTCTGAGATCGGTTGACCGACCCCTCTTTTCTTCGAGGACGTCTAGATTTTTCCCTTGATAGCACAGGTCCGGAAGAACAGGGACCTGCTTTCCAGACACCTCATGTTAGGACAGCTCCCGCGTTTAACCCACCTATCACCAGTGCTATGGGAAGTAATATAGCAACGACCAGCTCTATGCCCGATCAGGTCACCGGCGAGGGAGCTCGCTAGCCTCCGCCGCCACCTATTTTTAGGTCCGGAGCAGGAGTAAGCATCCCGTCCGGGGGCAGAACATCAGCTTCAGGGTATCAGGCCAGAACCTCAACCCCGAATCCGGACGAATATCAAAGGACGGATGCTGATCCTGCAACTCTCACCACTAACCTTGTTAGTCAGAATAATCTGAGAGCTAGTGAGCAACTTAGCTCACCAGCTACCTGGAAAAACGATCGAGCTCGGGTCCATCAGGAACCTATCCGTCAGGTACCTGACAATGACCCAATTGTTCTTCCTTTCGAGGGACCTGCTTTCCAAACGCCTCGCGCTAGGACAGCTCCCGTGTTTATCCCACCTATCCCCAGCGCTATGGGAAGCAACATAGCAACGACCAGCTCTATGCCCGATTAGGTCACCGGCGAGGGAGCTCGCTAGCCTCCACCGCCACCTCTTTTTAGGTCCGGAGCAGGAACTACTATACCGTCCGGAGGCAGAACATCAGCTTCGGTGATTCAAGCCAGGGTTTTAACCCCAAATCCGGACGAGTATCAAAGAACGGATGCTGATCCTGCAGCTCCCCACACTAACCTTGTTCGAAACCTGACGACTAGTGAGCGACTTAGCCCGCCAGCTACCTGGGAAAACGATCGAGCTCGGTTTCGTCAGGAACCTATCCGTCAGGTACCTGACAATGACCCAACGGTCAACATCAGCTTCAGGGTATCAAGCCAGAACCTCAACCCTGAATCTGGATGAATATCAAAGGACGGATGCTGATCCTGCAGCTCTCCCCGCTAACATAGCTCGTCAAAATAACCCGAGAGCTAGTGAGCGACTTAGCCCACCAGCTACCTGGGAAAAAGATTGAGCTCGGTTCCGTCAGGTACCTGACAATGACCAAATTGTCCTTTCTTTAGAAGAACATAAGGTCATTCGTAGATATATGGAACAAACTCACGCAGCTCTCCAAAAATTGAATGCTCAAGTCTATAAGGCAACGAGCTCAGCTCCTGAAATTGAGAGTTTGATCGAGGAAACCCGTGGGACTCCATTCACTGACAGGATTGCCAGCTCTTACATAAGAGATATCCGAAAAATTAGGATCACCGAATACAGTGGGACCTCAGACCCAAAGGCCTATTTAAAAGCCTTCCGATTAGCTATCGTGAAAGCTCATTTTACGAAAGAAGAATGTGAGGCAGGATACTGCAGGACATTCGCCGAAAACACTGGTCGGAATAGCCCTCGAACGGTTCTCTAGCCTTGAGCCAAATTCGATAGACAGCTTCGATCAGTTAACCAACACATTCATGAAGCAGTATTCGACCCATATCCTCAAATAAGCATCCGAGGCTGACCTCTGGAAAATTAGACAAGGAATGGGAGACTCGTTAAGAGCCTACATTGAGAAATTCAGAATAGTGACAACTAAGCTCTCAAACCCCAACAATCAAATTGTCATCGAGGCTCTTAGAAGAGGTCTCTGGTATAAATCAGAATTCTTCTCAGAGCTGACACTCAACCCTCCTCCAACTATCAACGACGCTCTTCATAACGCCTCTAGATATATTACCTTGGAGGAGGAAACCGCTGCACTGGATAAACTCCACAGGAAACCCCAGAGTCACCCGAAAGGCGAAGCCTCGGACGAGAAGGGACCTCATAAAAGGGGAAATTCCCGAAAACCACCAGACTCAGGGAGAACACTCTTACGTTGTCGAGGAAGACAAGGAAGAAAAACCTATCGCCGCGACAGCTAAAGCCCCCTGGTCCAAAGGCTACGACGAGAGCAAACATTGCTCTTACCACGATCGAAAAGGACATTCAACCGAAGAGTGTTGGGACCTCCAACGACAGCTGGCAGCCAAGTTTGCAGCTGGAGAAATAAATGACGTTAACCTCAAAAAGCCACAGCCTTATAAAAAAAGAGGTCCCAGAGACACCTCTCCAAAACGCGAGAGGTCACCTGAAAAAGAAACAGACTCACCACCCTCAGCTCCCAAAAAGAGAGTCGATATGATCCTTCGAAAATTCCCGCAAGGAAAAAGCATACAAATTGAGGCCTTCCTGAGTAAACCACCTCCCCAATCGAGCCCTGGCTCAAGGGTCGATTACATCCTCGGAGGATCCGACGTATGTCAAGACTCCGTTAACTCTATCAAAAGTCACGTACGGAAAGCTGTGTCAAACACTCAGACCAAACCGACCAAACCCGAGTCTAACACTAAAATCTCTTTTTGGGAAAGTGAGACATCAGGTCTCAACAGACCTCACGATGATGCCCTCGTCGTAACGTTAAATATAGCAGGGTACGAGGTACCTAAGCTCATGATCGACACCGGAAGCTCTGTCGATCTCATTTTCTACAACGCATTGAAAGGAATGGAAATAGACGACTACGAAATTATCGACCAGAAATCCAATCTCGTAGGTTTCTCTGGAGAAACAGCTACCTCGTTGGGAACAATTAAACTCCCAATCATAGCTGGCGGAGTCATGAAGATGACCAATTTCATAGTCATCGACAAACCTTCCCCGTTCCATTCAATCCTTGGAAGGCCTTGGATCCATAAGATGAAAGCAGTAGCTTCAACTTATCACCAATGCGTAAAATTCCCGACACCCGACGGGATATCTACCATTCACGGCAGCCAAAAGATTTCCAGGATCTGTTATCTAGGAGGATTCGAAATTATAAAAGAATCCTTCCAATAGAAATTACTGGTCCAGGAGGAGCGTGAGATGCAACAAAATATCCGAGGTCCCCCTAAAAACCTCACTGGAAAAGTCAGCATCGACGACTCGAATCCTGAAAAACAGGTAAGCATCTGATCTGAGCTACCTCTCGAAACTAAGAAAGAGCTCATCGATTTCTTAAAGAGCAATATCGGAACCTTCGCGTGGACCACTAGCGATATGAAAGGCATAGACGCGAATGTCACCACCCATAAGCTCAACATAGACCCCACTTTCAAACCGATCTAACAAAAACGTCGTAAGCTAGGTCTGCAAAAGGCTCAAACCGTTAACGACAAGGTCGACCGACTCACGAAAGCCGGATCCATCCAAGAGGTGCATTATCCCGATTAGCTGGCCAATCCAGTAGTGGTAAAAAAAAAGAAAAATAGGAAATGGAAAATCTGTGTAGATTTCACTGACCTAAACAAGACCTGCCATAAGGACAGTTTCCCATTACCTCGCGTCGACCGTCAGGTCGAAGCAACAGCTGGCAATCAGCTCTTGTCCTTCATGGATGTCTTTTCTGGATATAACCAGATCATGATGGATCCTGAAGATCAAGAAAAGACTGCATTCATAATCGAACGTGGAACCTATTGTTACAAGGTTATGTCATTCGGTTTGAAAAACGTATGAGCTACCTATCAGAGGCTAGTGAATAAGATGTTCGCTGGACAGCTCGAAAAACCCATAGAGGTTTACATTGACGATATGTTAGTAAAATCCTCAGTTGGAGAAAATCATATTTTCCCCCTAAGGGAATGCTTTTATATCCTCAACAAATACGTTATGAAACGCAACCCAACTAAGTGTACCTTCAGGGTACCCTCGGGCGATTTCCTCATTTACCTTTTAACCGAAAGAGGCATCGAAGCCAATCCGAAACAGATAGCGACCTTTCTGAAAATGCCGTCACCTAAGACAACCAGAGAGGAACAGAGATTGACTAGACGAATCGCAGCACTAAATCGATTCATATCCAGATCCACCGATAAGTGCTTCCCGTTCTATAAATTTCTGAAAAATAATAAGAAGTTCCTGTGGGACGAGAAGTGTGAGGAAGCCTTCAAATAACTAAAAGCTTACCTCTCCGAACCTCCGATCCTATCCAAACATGTGGTCGGAGAGCCATTGTACCTATACCTCGCCGTATCGGCAGCTGCAGTCAGCGGCGTGCTAGGAAGAGAAGAACAAAACGAACAAAGATCCGTCTATTACACTAGCAAGAGCCTAATAGACGCCGAAACGAGGTACCCTACTATGGAAAAACTAGCCCTAGCAGTTGTAACAGCTACCAGAAAACTGCGATCTTATTTCCAGTCACATTCAGTTGTCGTAATGACCTCGCAACCATTGCGAACAATTCTACATAGCCCTAGCCAATCCGGACGATTAGCTAAACGGGCCATAGAACTCAGCGAATATGACATCGAGTACAGACCTTGAGCAGCAGCAAAAGCTCAGGTCCTCGCCGATTTCATCATCGAGCTAGCATCTGAGCATCTAGACCTAGAAACAGAAGCTCCAAAGTGGAGCCTGTACGTCGACGGGGCCTCATCCAAACAAGGCTCCGGCGTCGGCCTAAGACTAACCTCCACAGCCGGAGAAACCATCGAACAATCTTACAGGCTCGAATTTAGCGCTTCCAATAGTGAAGCCGAATACGAAGCACTAATCGCTGGCTTAAAACTCGCTCTAAGCCTCGGAATTCGAGAGCTAAACGCTTATAGTGATTCGCAGTTAGTAGCTAGCCAGTTTCACGGAAAATACGAAACAAGGGACGAAAGAATGGGGGCATACCTCGAAGTTGTCCAGAACCTCACTAAACAGTTTGACAAATTCGAACTAACGAGAATCCCTCGAGGAGAGAACTCCTCAGTAGGCGCTTTGGCAGCTTTAGCCTCCACATCAGATCCCCTCGTAAAACAGATCATAGCCGTAGAAGGAATCGAAAAACCAAGCATCGACATAGCTACCAAAGCTGAGATAGACAGCAAACCAAAAGGGAAATAGAGGATAGCTACCCCAAGACGGTAGCTACCCAAGTCCTCACAACATTTCGGTTCCCGAAACCCAAAATTCGCCGCTTTAAGACGAACACCTCTAGGAACATGATACAGAACCCGGGGAACATCCATGAAAAGGAAGGTATTCCCAAGAATAGACTTTTAGGAGCCTAGTCCTGCGAATACCTCCTGGGGCACCATCCAGACCTCGGATCAAACAATATGCAGAGTCAAAACAAGAAGCCGCTCCGCTCTCGAAAATCTTTCTGTGGGCACTATTCAGACCCCGGAGAGTAACCAAGAGATTAGAGATACGCCTCAGAATTCATAAGCTTTAGAGCCTAATCCTGCGAATATCTCTGGGGCACCACGACACTGCTCATTACCACGAGTTTACCACGACACCTGGTTCCGAACAGGAACCTCCTTCCTCTCTTCATAACAAAATTTCAAAGAGAGAAGACTGGAGAATACCGATCATGCAGTATATCCTAGAAGGAAAAACTCCACCCAATAAATGAGAGGCTCAAAAACTCAAAGTCTTAAGCGCAAGATATTGCATAATCGAATCAGTCCTCCATAAACGAAGCGTTTCCGGACCTTACCTAAAATGTGTCCATGGCCTCGTTGCTATGAAACCCATGAAGGAAATGCACGATGGCTCCTGTGGAAACCACTCCCGTGGCAAAAGCTCTAGCTATCCGAATCAAAAGACATGGCTACTTGTGGCCTACCATTATTGCAGACTGTGAAGTCTACTCCTCTTCATGCGATAAATGCCAAAGGCACACACCGATTATACACCAACCTGCAGAAAAGCTATCCAACATATCCGCCCCCTATCCATTTATGAGGTGGTCCATGGATATCGTAGGACCACTAGTAGCATCAGGAAAGAGAAAGAAGAAGCTACGCTTCCTGTTAGTTCTAACTGACTATTTCACAAAGTGGATTGAGGCTGAAGCTTTCCAATAGGTAACCAGATTCGAAGTTGAAGGATTCGTGTGGAAAAACATTGTGTGCAGACACGGCGTCCCATACAAAATCGTGACCGATAATGCAGGACAATTCATATCTCACGACTTCAAAGCGTTTTGTGACAAGTGGAACATTTGCCTCACATTTTCGACACCTCGATGCCCTCATAGAAACGGCCAGGCGGAGGCTGCTAATAAGTCAATATTAGCAAATCTCAAGAAACGCCTTGGAACCAACAAAAAACCTGGGCCGAAAAGTTATTTAAAGTACTATCGGCATGCCGAACCACCCCACGAAAGGCTACAAAAGAAACCCCTTTCTCCTTAACTTATGGGATGGAGGCTGTCGTCCCAGCCGAAACCACCACTGGGAGCCTCCGCCTGGAGCTCTGTACATCTGATCCTGAAGCTAATAACCAGCTCCTACCAGACAGCCTCGATCTAATCGAAGAACGGCGATATCAAGCCTTACTTCGCGTTCAAAACTATCAGCAGGCAATGGCCCGACATTACAACTCCAAAGTCAGGCCCCGACAATTCGTCGTAGGTGACCCAATACTTAGGAAAGTTTTTGAAGGGACCAAAGAGCCAGGCACCGGGAAGTTAGGAACTGATTGGGAAGGTCCTTACCGGATTATCCATGTGGTACGACCTGACGTCTACAAGCTCGAGAAGGTACAAACAAGGGCACCTGAAATTCGATCGTGAGATGCCACAAATCTCAAGAGACATTATCATTGGGTACCTAAACACCTTGAACTACATTAGGCTTGATCCCTTGACTAAATACGTAAGCAACTCCGTCATGAGTACATCCCCAAACTCATTTCAACACTTTTTTCACCGTAACCAAAGGAGGCATATGTTGATCAAGAACACATAGCCCAAACAGCAATTGTATGACTATTACAATACCTTGTATTCTATAAGAATTACCAATGAAATAGTTGTCTTCGACATCTTGAGTCTTTCAACGCCAAAGGTCATAAAATCCTTCGAATAAATTCAGGTCGCCATAAACCTGAACCTAAGGTCTTAAAACCCTTACTGTTAAGGTCTTAAAACCCTTCGAAACAATTCAGGTCCCCATAAACCTGAACCTAAGGTCTTAAAACCCTTAGGAACCGTCAAGGTCTTAAAACCCTTCGAATAAATTCAGGCCACCATAAACCTAAACCTGAACCTGAGGTCTTAAAACCCTTACTGTCAAGGTCTTAAAACCCTTCGAAACAATTCAGGTCCCCATAAACCTGAACCTAAGGTCTTAAACCCCTTAGGAACCATCAAGGTCTTAAAACCCTTCGAAACAATTCAGGTCCCCAAAAACCTGAACCTAAGGTATCAAAAATCCTTAGCTACCTCGGAGGTCTTAAAATCCCTCAAGCAAATCCAAAATTCAATAAACCTAAGGTCTTAAAATCCTTAGGAATCATCAAGGTTTTAAAATCCTTCAAATTCAAAATTTTGACAAACCTAAGGTCTTAAAATCCTTAGAAACCATCAAGGTCTTAAAATCTTTGGGAACCATCGAGGTCTTAAAATCCTTCAAAGCAAATTCACCACTTCGCAAACCTAAACCTAAGGTCTTAAAATCCTTAGTAACCTCGAAGGTCTTAAAATCCTTCAAACGAATTCAGGTCACTCCTAAACCTAAGGTCTTAAAATCCTTAGTGACTACAAAGGTCTTAAAATCCTTAACAAATATCAACAAGGTCTTAAAATCCTAAAGAATCAACAAGGTCTTAAAATCCTTAACAATCAACAAGGTCTTAAAATCCTAAAGAATCAACAAGGTCTCGAAATCCTCCGAACGAACTCAGGTTCCTACGAACCTAAACTCAGGTTCCTACGAACCTAAACTCAGGTTCCAAAACCTAAACTCAGGTTCCTACGAACCTAGACTCAGGTCCCAGAACCTAGACTCAGGTTTCTACGAACCTAGACTCAGGTCCCAGAACCTTTCAAATCGGACTCAGGTCCCTAAATTCCCCGAGCTAATGTCAAAGACTCCTCTTTAGGATCTTCATAACCGAATGTATATTAAAGCTAAACGCTTATCGCAAATAAGAACCAAGATCCTGATCTGATCCAACTAATACGACACATGTTTCATCAAGATTCATGACTGCTATGTCTAAACAAAACAAGATTAAGTTAACAAAAAAAAAAACCTTCAGAGTAAACTCAGGTTCCTAAAAACCTTGAGCTAATCTCAATATATCAGGAACTCCTTTTAAGAACCCTCTTAACTGAATACACTCGAAATCCTCGAGACCTGATTCTGACAAGTCATTAGACGTCATAGCTAATGATCACGATACATGTCCCATCAAAACTCTTACTTGACGAGTTCGACCTCATCCAAGAAATGATTAAGATAAGTCGATTGACTTAGAATAAGAATCAAGTCAAGACTGAAACATAAGCAAAGGTTTAAAAACCTCACCAGGCCAATAAAGGTTCAAAAGATCCTAACACAAATAAAAGTTTAAAGGCCTCCTTAGACCAAAAGTCTTAAAAGCAAACGAAATAAAAGCCTATTCGGCAGAAGTCTCAAAAAACACAACGAGATGATTCCGAAGAGCCCCAGCTCTTAACCTTCCTCAGCTCTGGAACCCTTCTCGACATCTTTATCCTCCTTGACTGGGTTATTCTCTTTGGCGGGGACTCCTTCATTCGTCTCCTTGTCGTCACCTCCCGAGGTCGTCTAGACTGGAGCTGAATTAGGGTCCACCAAGCCTAAGTTTGAACCATACTCTCCAGAAAAAGACGGAGTAAACGTGTTGATCTCGAAAGTACCTGAGCTCTCTGAGAGTTGAAGAAGAGGGAGTTTGCTAACCAAGAAGTCAGAGACTTCCGCCCTTTCGTACGCAGCAGTCGCTTCTGGCATCAGAGCCATTAGACGATTATACTCCTCTTCAGCATTCTTGATCTCGTTGTCCAACATATCTATCAGAAGAGAGATTGAGGTCCGGCGGCTAAGTCTAGCTTCTGAGATAAGAAATCTTCTCTCGGAAGCTGGGGGCAACTGTTGGACCCAAATATGGCACCCTAGCTGACAATAATATCAGTTAAATAATAGAAACTGATAATGGGCCGTGACAGGCCCACCACAGATTAACTCCTTAAATAAAGCTAAGACGAAGCCGGAGGCTGTTAGCTGAGAGCAACCCTCGAAGAGGTCACGGAAAAGAGGCAGCTCACATCACGAAGAAAGAGGCGCAGGACCCGGTCAAACGGAAGCTGTTGCAGATCCCACAACTTACGGCGGATATCTCGGGAACCTGTTAGCGCAGGTCAAAACGGAGCCTGAGGCTATTTAAAAAGGCAGAAGATCAAAGAAGAAAGGATTATTCATTCATTCATCATAAACACGAGTTTCTCATATATTTCTCTTTGTAATCATCAAAAACATCTCTTGTAACATTTTCTTATCAAAATCATCAATAAAAACGTATGTTCATTCTTCAAGTTCTAACGGGATTCAGCCCACGCTATCTTTCCTAATCTTAACCTGACCTAAAATCAGAAGGTGAATCTAGTCCCTCACAGGTAACACAACTGTAAGTCTTCCTGTGAACTAAAGTCTTCCTGTGAAACTGTGGTAGAACTAAGGTAGTACTAGTAACCGAACTAGTGTAGGTAGAACTTGTTGTGATATTTTTGTGTAGGGTCGTTTTAGTACTACGGAACACTGGAAGACTATCAAGTTTTATGTTTATGAATGTGTTTAGAGAAGAGAAATCGAGGCAAAGAGATGTATTATTGAGTATCTTTAGCGTTACAACGTTTTGGGTGTATAAACCCTAGTTTTCTAGCCTAACTCTCTAATCTCTCAGCCCCGAAGTGTCGATCCCTTGTTCTAGGGTTTGGGTTCCCCTTTTATAGTTGATGTAAGTCGGTCAATCTTGGGCGGCTTCTGTAATATTCATGAATATATTTTTCTCCCCTCGATATGGGAAACTTCCATATTCATGCGGAGGATAGGATCCTTGGTCCTTACGGCAGGAGCTAGGCCTTGGTTCCTTGATACAGAGACTGGACCCTTGATACTTATTAAATGGAGATCGGATCCTGGTGCCTCCTGGTGGAGATGGGTTCTTTGAGTAGAGGAGGGACCCTGGGTCCTTTCCAAACGAGGGCCCGGAAGTCAAGGCCCCTTCGGAGGCTGGAGAAACCTCTAGCCTTGGATATTTTTTCCCAACAGTTTGCCCCTTATTCCATGATTGCTTCGTAGGGATCAAGGGATAATATGTAGTCTTGAATCTTGGTACTATTTCTTCAAGCAAGAGAAGGGTTTGGAGTCTAGACGAAACGTGGAATCATTTTGGGCATATCGTTTGTGGGTTGAAGAAGGCGGTTTGCTTTGAAGACGTCGAGCCTTCAGGCCTTTTGGCAGAAATGACTGAGAGCGAGATGGGCTTTCTAGGGGAAGCCCATTATCGTTTAAGCTCCTCCGTTTGGCGCTCATTCGTGCGCGTGGCAAGATGATCGAGGCGCGTGGATTTCCAACTAGGGTTTCTTCCTTTTTCTTTGATCGGAACCAAGTTTCTTCTCCATTTCATCTTCGCCTTCTCTAGAGCTTTCTTCTCGGCGGCTTCCTCTTCCGGAGATTCTTCCTATTTTTCACAGGTAGTCGTCTTTCTTCCTCCTTTTCTTATTAAGAATGTCGAATGAGTCCCCTAGCAAAGCCCTAGAAACCTCTCCCGTAGCTAGGTCTAGGACTTCCTCTTCTCAATCTCCTGTCGTCGAGACGATAGGATCCCATATTGTTGAAGTCGGGGATGCCGTCACCGGGGGCCGAGTTGGTAGATCCTCATCGTTGGGTCCGTTTTCGTCGATTAAGGAGGAGGACGTAGCGGGATGGAGAAGGAAGTATAATCTTCCTCGGGACCTAATCATTCGTGTCCCTGATCCGACGGATAGGATCTCTGACTTCGGAGTTGATGAGGTCCTGATCTACGAAGCGTACTTCGAGTCGGGTTTTCGTGATCGAGTCCCTTCATTGATCGCGAAATTGTCAGAGTTTTTCGACATCTCCCCGGGTCAGCTGACTCCTCCAGCCTGGAGAACTCTGATAGCCATCCAGAATCTAGGCGATCTGGAGGGTCTGATGTTGGGTCTGAACGAAGTTCTCTATTCGTATTCCATCTCGACCCTGCCCGGATCAGAGGGGAAATATTATCTCCGTCCTCGTGGCAAGAAAGCGTTGGTTCAGGAGATTGAGAAGAAAGCAAGAAAGAACCATCCTGTTTTTAGTGGTAAATGAGAGGAGAGGTTCGCCTTTGCGCTTCTTCCAGGCTATCCCTCGGTTTGGCACGTAGCGGGTAGGTTAAATCGTTATAGGTTTTGGGCTTAACTCTGATATTCACTAGTTTGTTTTACCGTTGCAGGTGTATCCGTTCCAGCGGTGCCGGAAGGAAAGAAGGTAGCTGAACGAGTGTTTGATCTGCCAGCTGAACGTCGTCAAGTCACCTATCTTCTGAGTCGAGAGATTCTCGGTCGCTGCAGCATTTGGGGTGAGCTCATAGTGTTTCTTTTTGTCTTTGCTGTCAGTTATTGATTTTGCGAATTTTCTTTGTAGGAAACATGTCTGGACCTTCAGGAGATGGCTCCATGGATGCTTTTAAGAAGGCTTGGGAAAACCTTTCCGCTAAGAAGACTCCTCTAGAAGTTGTCGTTTCAGGGGATGACGATGTTCAGATTACAGGGAGTCTGAAGCGCAAAGGGTCTAGTACTCCAGCTCCCACCGTTTCCAAGAGCAGAACCCGTTCTTCGACCCCTACGATTTCCGGTGTTGACCTGAAGCCGGTGTTGGATGATCTCTCTGCTAGGGTCTTCCCGGGAAGCGTGTGCAATCTTCCTGCCGATGATCTTCCTAAAGCCATCAACTCTATCCAGTTTGACCTCCTTCAGGTATGTCGACGCATTTTAATACTGTTTTGGCCTCGTAGTGCACTATAATGATTGTGGTATTGTGCTTGTTGCAGGTTATGTCTCAAGTTCATCATCTCAAGGACATGGTGAATGAAGACGCTTCTAAGGAACTTGAGGCTTTGAAGGCTCAGCTTCGCGAGGAGAAGGACAAAGGTTTGGCGCAGGGGAAAGAGCTTAAGTCTCTTCAGCTATGGTTGAAGAAGTCTCAGGAGCTGGAGGAGAATGCTGCTACCGAGCACGTCGTGCTGACGTCTAAGCTGGATGCGGTGAGGGGAGAGCTGGAGGAGCTGAAGAATGAGAAGAATTCTTCTGAAGACGAGAGGACGATGGCGGTGAGTGGGGTTAGGATGATAGCTCGCTGGGAGGTGATGAGGGATTATCTGAAGGGGCAGACTGATAAGTGGAACTTCGTGGTGGAGTTCGAGCACTACAAGATGGTGAAGGAGTCTGAGGCTAAGCTTCGTGGGTTGCCTCCTCCTTCGTACGATGACGAACCACTTATCCCCGTGAAAGAAACCGCTGAGGTGGATCTTCCTGCTCCCCTGGATAATCCAGCTGCTGCCCCTGAGGCTTAAACTTTCTTCTCCTGTTTTTTGTTGAACTCTTGAGCCCGATGGGCTATTGTCGTACTTTCGCCCTTCGGGGCTTTATTTCCAGAACTGGGCCTTCGTGCCTTTTTGTTTTAGAACTTATGGCCCTTCGTGGTCTTTTTAAGACTCATGGCCCTTCGTGGTCTTTATCTATTTCCTTTGTGCATCTGTAGGCGTCACTCGAGGCTTTGCCTGGTTGTTGGTTTGGGGTTGTGGGCCGAAGGCCGACCTTAACCCCCACGAGGAGTCATGATCTAGGACTCGAGTTCTGTTAGCGATTAGATTGGAGGATTTAAAAATGCCGAAGCATTAGGTCTTGTAGTTCTGCGAATTCTGTGAGATCGTTGTCGGGAACTAGTGAGTTCCGATCCGGTTTGGATCTATGGGTTCTTGATCCCTCGAACTCAGAAGTTCTCAGGATCTGGACCCCCTAAGTTCCTTACCTGGGCCCTGAGGCCTTATTTTGAACCTGGGAGACTTTGCCCATTAAATCTTGAAGGAGTAGTAGCCTTTAGGCTCTCTGGACCCTTAGGTCTTAGGAACCTTGAGGTTCTTCGGACCCTTAGGTCTATGGACCCTTAAGTCTTTGGAACCTTGAGGTTCTTTGAACCCTTGGGTCTATGGACCCTTAGGTCTTTGGAACCTTGAGGTTCTTTGGACCCTTGGGTCTATGGACCCTTAGGTCTTTGGAACCTTGAGCTTCTTTGGACCCTTGGGTCTATGGACCCTTAGGTCTTTGGAACCTTGAGGTTCTTTGGATCCTTGGGTCTATGGACCCTTAGGTCTTTGGAACCTTGAGGTTCTTTAGAACTTTGAGGTTCTTTAGAACCTTGAGGTTCTTTGGACTCTTGGGTCTATGGACCCTTGGATCTTTGGACCCGAAGGTCTTTGGACCCGAAGGTCTTTGGACCCGAAGGTCTTTGGACCCGAAGGTCTTTGGACCCGAAGGTCTTTGGACCCGAAGGTCTTTGGACCCGAAGGTCTTTGGACCCGAAGGTCTTTGGACCCGAAGGTCTTTGGACCCGAAGGTCTTTGGACCCGAAGGTCTTTGGACCCGAAGGTCTTTGGACCCGAAGGTCTTTGGACCCGAAGGTCTTTGGACCCGAAGGTCTTTGGACCCGAAGGTCTTTGGACCCGAAGGTCTTTGGACCCGAAGGTCTTTGGACCCGAAGGTCTTTGGACCCGAAGGTCTTTGGACCCGAAGGTCTTTGGACCCGAAGGTCTTTGGACCCGAAGGTCTTTGGACCCGAAGGTCTTTGGACCCGAAGGTCTTTGGACCCGAAGGTCTTTGGACCCGAAGGTCTTTGGACCCGAAGGTCTTTGGACCCGAAGGTCTTTGGACCCGAAGGTCTTTGGACGCGAAGGTCTTTGGACCCGAAGGTCTTTGGACCCGAAGGTCTTTGGACCCGAAGGTCTTTGGACCCGAAGGTCTTTGGACCCGAAGGTCTTTGGATCCGAAGGTCTTTGGACCCGAAGGTCTCTGGACTTTTATGCTTTTGGGGAGTCTTTTTGATCGCTCTCTGCTGCCCGGAGGCGAGCCGCTCTCGATCTAAATTGAGAAATCGCACTGTGCTACACGTGGGCATAGGCCATTCTCGAAATTCTCAATGCTGCACTCTACCTTTCTGCAGAAAGGTCACTCTCAGACTTATTGTGGTCTGGGGTGGGTCCCTCCGCAAGGTTTTGTCAACCCAGACACACTACCTTCAACGTCTGGATAGGTATTAAATTATGTGTGCTTAACCGGTTATTTGCACTTTGCGCCCTGCATATCAGCCGCCAGAATCTGATTACAGTACTTGGATGTGTACGTCATGCCTCCAGCGTGCGTTTAGCTTACAGCGTATTTCACGAGGGTTTGAATGGCACTAGTACGTGGTCCCCGCATAACTCTCGGCTATAGGCCTTTACGCGGGGCCCTATCGCACAGACATCGGCTCAGGGCTGATCAGACCCCTTCCATATCTGTCTGCACCTATGGTGAGTAGCCTCACCAGCTAGGGGGCTAGCTAAGATCTGAGGTCCCGAAGGTCCCTGATCCAGCTAATATGCCCCTTTAAGTATATTGGTGTTTCCTTAACTTTCTTTAGTCGAAACCAAATGTATTTTATAAGCCTAGTCCGAGGACGTTCTCGTTATACATAAGAGTAGGAAAACCAAAATACTTAAATATATAATAGTATATATAGAGCTCGATCCGAAGATCTTGCCTTTAGAAATGATAGAATTTGAGGTGCAAGGCGTTCCAGCAGTTGGGTTGTACCTTGCCTGTGCTGTCTTGCAGCTTATAGGCTCCTGCCCCTTGCACCCCTATTACCTGATAGGGCCCCTCCCATCCGGGGGCGAGTTTTCCGGCTGATTTGTCTTTTGTGTGGTTACAGACTCGCCTTAGGACCCAATCCCCTTCTTGGAAGGTTCTGATCTCACCTTCTTGTTGTAACTCTTGGTTGCCTTTATTTGGTACGACGCGTTCCTCAGGCGGGCTGCTTCCCTTTTTTCGTCTAGGAGGTCTAGGCTTAGGTACATCAGCTCGTCATTTTCCTTGGGAGTTAGGATGTTGGAGATCGTGGTCTTGACATGTACTTCGGTTGGTATTGCTGACTCGGTGCCATAGACGAGTGAGAAAGGGGTTTCTTGGGTAGCTGTCTTTGGAGTTGTTCGGTAGGCCCAAAGGACTCCATGTAGCTCTTCTGCCCATCGCCCGTGAGCCTTCTCCAAGCGCTTCTTGAGCATATTCACCACCGTTTTGTTGGTTGACTCTGCTTGTCCGTTTGATTGCGGGTGCCTCGGTGCTGAATATGAGAGTTTGATATCCCAATCTTTGCAGAAGTCCTGGAAGTCGTTGCTGGTAAATTGGGGTCCATTGTCTGTGACAATTTCTTGAGGTGCTCCGAAGCGGGTTATTATGTTCGTCCAGATGAATTTCCTGATCTGGAGGTCCGTGATTTTTGCCAAGGCTTTGGCTTCTACCCACTTTGGTGAAGTAATCGGTCATTACTAGGAGGAAGACCTTCTGCCCCGGCGCCATTGGGAATTTCCCCACGATGTCCATGCCCCATTTGCGGAAAGGCCAGGGGGAGCTTAGGGACTTCAGGTTCTCTGGTTGTAGGTTGGAGATTGGGGCGTGCTTCTGACATTGGCTGCAGGTTTTAGCCTGTTTGAGGGAGTCTTTCGCCATGGTAGGCCAGTAATAACCGGCCCTTCTCGTCCTGAGAACCAGGCTCCGTCCGCTGGAATGTGAACCGCATTCCCCATCGTGGAGTTCCTCTAATATTCATGCGGCTTCTCTAGGGGATAGGCATCGTAGGTAGGGTCCTGAGAAGGACCTCCTATATAGTTTTCCCTCCGAAATACAGCATCTAGCCGCTTGTCTCTTGATCTTCCGGCTCTCCTCTCGGTTTTCATGTAGGACGTCGTTTCTTAGATAGTCGGTGATAGGGGTCATCCAGGTTTCTCCTTCGTCTACTACTATCACTTCTTCCGGTTCGGCCTCTTTCTGGGTTGCTGGCCATTGTAGGACCAACAGCGGAATACTCATATGTTCCTTGGTTTCTAAAGCGGAACCCAGGTTTGCTAGAGCATCGGCTTGGGAGTTTTGTTCCCTAGGTATTTGGGTAAGCTTATAGCTTGTGAATTGGTCTAGGAGACGTTTGGCCACCGATAGATACCTGATAATGCTCGGGTCCTTGGCTTGATAATCCCCTTGAACTTGACTGATGATGAGCTGCGAGTCACTGAAAACCTGGATGTCTTTTACTCCCATTTCCCTAGCTAGTTCTAGACCTGCTATTAAAGCCTCGTATTCTGCCTCGTTGTTCGTTGCTTTGAAGTTGCAACGTACAGCCCTTGAGGCCGATTCTCCCGTAGGGGAGGTCAGAACCATTCCTACCCCTGCGCCTCTTACATTGCTGGAGCCATCCACGTGCAGGGTCCATTGACCTTCTTCCGCATCTTTTCCCTGGAGTGTAATTTCTAGATCTGGGTCTGGAAGCATAGAGGGAGAGAATTCAGCCACGAAATCAGCTAGGACCTGGAACTTGATAGCGGCGGCTTCGCACTTCTCTGTCCACTTAAAGTCCTTAGGGTTCTTTAGTGTTTCAAAGAAGGCGTGGGACTTGTCAGAAAGCCTGGAGATGAATCTGCTGAGGGCTGCCATTCTTCCCGTAAGTTTTTGAATCTCTTTGACATTCCGTGGGGGAGGGATCGCCTGGATGGCCCTTATTTGCTCTGGATTTGCTTATATGCCCCTGTGGGTGACTATGTATCCCAGGAACTTCCCGGAGCTTACTCCAAAGGAACATTTAGAGGGGTTGAGCTTCATATTGTATTTCCTCAGGGTGGCGAATGCTTGCTGGAGATGTGAGATATGATCTTCCGAGTCAAGAGGTTTTACCAGCATGTCGTCGATGTAGACTTCCATGGTCTGGCCTATCTGATCGGCAAACATCGTGTTGACCAGCCTCTGGTAAGTGGATCCAGCATTCTTCAGACCAAACGGCATGACCTTGTAGCAGTAGATGCCCCTGGAAGTCATGAAGGACGTCTTTTCTTGGTCGTTGGGATGCATCAGGATTTGGTTGTATCCCGAGAAGGCGTCCATGAAGCTCATTAGTTGGTGCCCAGCAGTAGCATCAACCAGCTTGTCTATATGAGGCAAGGAGAATGGATCCTTTGGGCAGGACTTGTTGAGGTCCGTGAAATCGATGCACACTCTCCTTTTTCCGTTTTTCTTTCTCACAACCACCACATTGGCGAGCCAGTCGGGATATTGTACCTCTCTTATGAACCCTGCGTCGAGCATGTTTTTGACCTCTTCGTTAATGATTTCATCCCTTTCGGGAGCGAACTTCCTTCTCTTTTGTCTGACAGGAGGATGCTCGGGATTCACTTGGAGCTGGTGCATGATGACGTTGGGATCGATTCCGGGCATGTCTTCGTGTGACCATGCAAAGCAATCGGAGTTAGATCTTAGGAAATCGATCAGCCTCCGCCTCAGATCCTTCGGCAGCTTGGAGCCTATTTTGAGGTTCCGCTCCGGGTTCCCTTCTATTAGGGGGACCTCGTCCATGTCTTCAACCTCGGGTTCTTCGGCGTGAGGAACGAGAGGTTGCTTCTGTAATTGCTATAAGGCTTGGGTCCTTCCCTTCAGGGTAGTTTGATAGCAGGACCTAGAATTCTCTTGGTCCCCTCTAATGACCTTCACGCCCCAGGGGGTAGGAAATTTCACCAATTGGTGAAGGGTTGATGGCACGGCTCCCATGTCGTGGATCCAAGGCCTTCCCAGTATTACGTTGTAAGACAACAGACAGTCGACGACCAAGAACTTGGCAGTTTGGTTTATCCCCTCGGCATAGACTGGAAGAAGGACTTCCCCCTCGGTTTGCTTCACCTCTCCGCTAAATTCCCCGAGCGGGATCGCTTTCCTGGTTAATGTTTTAGGGTCTAGCCCTAAGTCCATATTGGCCGAGTGGAAGATAATGTTGTTGGAGCTGCCATTGTCCACCAGTATTCGCTTAACTAAGCAGTTGGCTATAACCAGCGAGATGACGAGGGCGTCATGATGTGGAGCAAGGACTCGTTCCTGCTCCCTCGCAGTAAAGCTGATTTCGTCCGTTCCCAAGAGTGGGCGCTTGGGAATCTCGATCTCTTGACCGTTTCTAGCATTGCGAGTACTTCTTTTGACTGCGGCGCTGCTGACTCGTTCTTGTGGCGGAGGTAGCGCAGGGACCGCTTCATTGGGGAGAGCGGGACCCTCTCTGTTGAGGAGATCCTTGTCCTTGTCCGAGAGGAACTCCCTTAGATAACCCTTCTTGAGAAGCTCGGCCACTTCCAGCCTTAAGGCTATACAGTCCTCAGTGGTATGACCGTGATCGCTGTGGAACCCACACCATCTTTTAGGGTTCCGGGTAGCATCGGGGGACCTCATTTTAGGTGGCCACTTAACTTGTGGGCCCATTTGCCTCAAGACTCCGATGAGCTCTGGTTTGGATATCGCTAGGTGGGAGATGCTGGGCCAAGTAGAAACCATCATTTCTTCGGACCGAGGTAAGGAGCGATGTTGGTATCTGCCCCTGCTCGGGTTGGTGGATTCCCGGGAAGGTCGGGGTCGGATGGTTTCTTCACGCTCGTCTTTCGAGGGTTTGGAGGACTTCTGATCGTACTTGGAGGAAACCTTGGCCCTGCTCACGACGTCTTCTTCCCACCTTACTTGGGCCCAGGCACGGGATAGTACATCCGCCATGTCTCCGCATCTGTACTTCGTTAGCTCCTTGTAGAGCTCTCCCTCCGGAAGTAGGCCCTTCTCCACGCGTGGTGGTATCTCCATCAAAAATATTTCCACACACTTCATACTCATTCTGCTCTGATTCTCGTCTGGTATCGATCGATGAACCAGTGATGGTGTCGATCGATGGTGGATTGAAGATGTCGATCGATGGTGGAGTACTCATGTCGATCGACATTGTCTGAACCGTGTCGATCGATGCTTCTTCTGCTAGGATTTTATTGACTTCATCTCTAAGTCTCAACCCTCTCTGAGAAGCTGCTACGTGCTGATGATCATCCAATGCTTCAATGTAAGAATTCGAATGCACACTTTTATCTGGTGGAATAGGAGATTCAGGTTCAAACACCGCACTTGGAACCATAATCTTCACAGGATCATGTATCCTCTTCACTTTGTTGTGAAACCCAGCAGTTTCTTCTGTCCATATAGGTGGTCTCTGATGTTTAGGGACAGCAAAGGGTGAGGCTTCAGACTCGTGCACTATCTCCTCAATCGTTTCCATCTCAACTATGTATCCTGGTAGTTCATCCAAATATGGGTGTCGATCGATACAATCGGGTGGGTGTCGATCGATGCAGTCAGGTGTATGTAGATCAATGTTGTATGGCGACTGTCGATCGATGACATAGGGTGGGTATCGATCGATCTCATCAGGTTGGTGTCGATCGATGCTAGCTTTTGACGAAGTCTCCAAATCTTTCCTATCTATATTATGTTCGTCATCAAGCTTCTGCTCCAAATTCTGATCCATATCCTCAAGCCATTCCTCATGTTCCAAGAAATCTTCCATATTATCTTCTTTAATTGAATCCAAATCTCCAAGCTTTTCTTCATCCTCTAACTTTAAGAATTCTTGCTCCAAGATGTCTTCAATGAAGATCTCTTTTTCTACATCTGGGGAAGGAGAACAACTTGATACATCAGTTCTCTTGTGTGTGGAGTCTGCAGTGTCTGGAGGACAACTCGAACTTTCAGGGATTTCAAGTGGTATCGATCGATGACAAAAGTCTGTATCGATTAATTCCAAAGTGATTATGTCGAGAGACGATGAGGTGGTGCTGATGATCAATGCTGCAATCGTACTGTCGCTCGACGCTAAAGTACCGGTGTTGATCGATATGGAGGTGTTGGCGTCGAACGATGTTGAGCTCATGTCACTAATATCGGCTTCTTCTACTCTGCTCAGCTCTCCAAATTTAGACTGTTCATCATCCTTAACTGTACCATAGTTGACCAGCTGTCCTCTCTTTAGTTCATCCTTCTGCTTACCCTCATCTGCATGTTGAACCTGAATGTCTGGCTGCTTGACATGAGTTGTTGGAGTTTCAAAATCTTCATTATGCTTGTTGTAGATAAAATCAACAATCTGATCTACGCTAGTCGTTATTCCTCTCTTCTCATCGTCAGACGCCTTTTTTTAATATGTAAGCATGCCTTCTTCGAAAAGTTGCGAAATCTTCACTGAAAAATTTACCTATGAAGGCGTCTTTGATGTTCTCCCAACTGGTTAGAGATCTTGGTTGCAGCTGACTGAACCAGCTAAAAGCATCTTCACATAGTGAATAGGGGAATATCTTGCAGAGCATCATGTTGTAATCATACACTTCATTCGGCCCGCTTCTTGATACTAGATCTTCAAGCTATGCGATGTGATTTCTTGGATCTTCGTGAGGAAAACCATAGAAGTGATAGTCATCTATTACTCCATCATACCATTCTCGGCAAAGAGGATAGTCATTCATCTTAGCAACAACAATTACATCAGGAATTATTGCTTCTTCAGCATTAATCAACTGTCCTTTGTAGTTGCCAGGGCGACCTTCTTTGTCTCGCCAGATACCCTTCTTATCCATCTCAAATATGTGTTCTTCGTCCTCCTCTGACTCCACAGAAGTATCGTCAGCCGTCGGATGAACAGCGTCGCGATGAACAGTAGGATGAACAGTGTCGCTATGAACAGTGCGATAAATAGTATCGATCGATGTGGGATGAACATTATCGATCGACGGGGGATGAACAGTATCGATCGATAAGGGATTAACAGTATCGATCGACATCGGGTGAACAGTACTGTGAACAGTACCGCGATGAACAGTACGAGTGATGAGCAGTGTCGATCGTTGTCGAATGAACAATTTTCTTCGAAATATAATGACAATTATCGCGATGAATAGTGTCAGGATGAACAGTACCCGGATAAATAGTATTCCGGTGAATAACATCTCGATGAACAGTATCGATCGATTCTAGATGAACAGTATCGATCGATTCTGGATGAACAGTATCGATCGATTTTGGAGGAATAGTAGTCGGATGAACAGTACGATGAACAGTAGCCGAATGAATAGTGTTCGGGTGAACAGTGTTTTTCTTCGGTTGGTTGGCTCTATCGATCACTACTGCTTATAGCTTATCGATCGATTGATGGTGTGCTCTATCGATCGATGTATGGTGTACGATATCGATCTATGAAGAATGAATAGCATCGATCGATTGTTGGATTTCTACGCTGTTGATCGCTGCTTGGTGGGTGTTGACAGCCCTCTTAGACTTATGGATCACGCGTTCCAAATCCAGTGGCTCAACTAGTAAGAGCCCAATTCCCTTGCTGCCTCTGGTACTCATAATTGTGTACCTGAAACAGAAAAAAAAATTATCAGTTTTTCGAACAGTAACAAAATCTAGACTAAATCTAACTAAATAAGATTTAATGGCGATCAAAGCTCCCCGGCAACGGCGCCAAATTTGATATCACTCAAATTACCCTAAGGAGTGAATTACTCTCACAAATAAGAAGTTCAGTTGTAATACTTAGGGATCGAATCTACAAGGAGCTAAGGAACAAAATAGATCTAATAGTTATATGATTAAGCTAGACTAATAGTTTGTAAGACAGTAAATAGTAATAATAAAGCAGTAAACAAGTTGAATAAGATAATTATTCAACTTGGCAAGGAGTTATTTGATGGAAAGCTGATTGCTAGATCTAGAGTTTCTATTCAGGAAATCAGGATTATAATGATATAGGTTACTAAAGCATGATATTATAGAACTCAACTACTAGAATAACCGATCATCTCTCGATGTATAGGTTATCTATTACTAGATCCAAGACCTTCAACACTCGATGTCGAATCTTAGAAAGCGTCGATCGATGTCTCTATAGGAGCATCGACCGATATGCCTTTCGTCGCGTCGATCGATATCTCTATATGAGAATCGATAGATACGCCTCTAGTAAGCGCTTAGCGCGAGTTGATTATATGTTCACCAGAGTTTCTAGATCAACTCTCATATGTATCTAGCAATTCTAGCTCAGAGAAGACATGTCAGATAACAAGCCAAGCTCTCACTTGTGCCTAATAAATCTAAGATCAAGTCCAGGTTAATTACTCAAGAACAAGCAATAAGAACAATCTTCAATGATGAATACCACAACTTAATTACTCTCGCTAGTCTTGAAACCCTAGATCTAATCTAATTGAGTCGCAGCTCGCTAAAAAGGAAATAAACGCCTAAGTTCTAAGTTACTCTGAGAGTAGTTTTTCTTGTGATTTTCGGATCCCCTTTCCTCTGCTCCTGGACTTGCTTATATACTCTTATATGACGGTCTATTCCTGACGGGCCGGCGCGAGCTGGGCTTTTTCCATTTTCGTCGGCCTTCATGTTTATCGGGAAAGTTGACATTTATCTTTTCGGAAAATTGATGTTTATCTTTTTGGAAGTTTGACATTTATCCTGTTTTGGGAAGATAATCGCAAACTGTCGTATCTATCTTTTTAGAAAATCGTAAAATGGTTATCCGATCATGTTTGGTCTCCGTTGGGCCGTATCTCTGATTTCCGCTATTTTTACGATTTCCTCGAGAGAACGCTCCTACTCGGACATTGGATCTTTCAGAGGATCTTCGGCTCTTTTATGCGGCAAATGGTGTTTTTAGATAACCATTGCTGCTTTCTACGAAGTTCTCCCATCCGTTGACGTCTTACGGGTTTTCCGAAGGCTAGGAGAAAGAAAAGGAGTTTGGTTTGCGAGATTTCAGAAAGTCGCAAAACTTCGATTTCTGGCGGTTTGAGAACTTGGAACTTACGCACGAAGGCTAGCCGTCCGATAACTCGAGCTAGCATGGCGCTAGGCGCCCGGCGCCTAGAGGCAGCACGGGCGCTAGGCGCCCGGCGCCCGGCGCCTAGAGACAGCACGGGCGCTAGGCGCCCGGCGCCTAGAGGCAACGCGGGCGCTAGGCGCCCGGCGCCTAGAGGCAGCACGGGCGCTAGGCGCCCAGCGCCTAGAGGCAGCACGGGCGCTAGGCGCCCGGCGCCTAGAGGCAGCTTCAGTCGCTAGGCGCCCGGCGCCTAGAGGCAGCACGGGCGCTAGGCGCCCGGCGCCTAGAGGCAGCACGGGCGCTAGGCGCCCGGCGCCTAGAGGCAGCTTCGGGCGCTAGGCGCCCGGCGCCTAGAGGCAGCACGGGCGCTAGGCGCCCGGCGCCTAGAGGCAGCTCGGGCGCTAGGCGCCCGGCGCCTAGAGGCAGCACGGGCGCTAGGCGCCCGGCGCCTAGAGGCAGCACGGGCGCTAGGCGCTCGGCGCCTAGAGGCAGCACGGGCGCTAGGCGCCCGGCGCCTTGAGGCAGCACAGGCGCTAGGCGCCTAGCGCCCGTGCCTTGAGGCAGCACAGGCGCTAGGCGCCCGGCGCCTAGAGGCAACGCGGGCGCTAGGCGCCCGGCGCCTAGAGGCAGCACGGGCGCCCGGCGCCTAGAGGCAGCACGAGCGCTAGGCGCCCGGCGCCTTGAGGCAGCACAGGCGCTAGGCGCCTAGCGCCCGCGCCTTGAGGCAGCACAGGCGCTAGGCGCCCGGCGCCTAGAGGCAACGCGGGCGCTAGGCGCCCGGCGCCTAGAGGCAGCACGGGCGCTAGGCGCCCGGCGCCTAGAGGCAGCCCAGGGTCGTCGCTCGTTTCTTTCGGCTCGTGCGAGTTTTTTGCGTTCTTTTTACTTCTCGAAGATTTTTATCGTGTAGAGAATGTTTCTAATCATTGATTTCGGAATGTCTTAACATTTTCCCGAGTTTTCTAGAATGAAACTTATTCTCCTAATGCTTCTCTAACATCTTTCGTATTTTGTCTGAACTTTTCGGACATCGATTTCGTCTTGACCGATTTTGACCCCAACAGTTAGCCCCCCAGCTAGCTAGGAGCCGTAGCGGTCGTAGGTCCTAGCTTGCTGTATGGTTTGTGAGGAAAGTATGGAGACGAAATCGTGCCGAAGGTCGGGGTAAATAGTAAAATTTCATGCCTATAAAGGCTTGTGAATCCTTTACCATTCTTATTTCACCCAAGAATCCTAAGTCAATTTCTCCCTTAAAGATTCTCTCTCTATTTTTAAGAAAAGAATGACTTCAAGGTCAAAATCTTCGAGGAGACAGTCTCGGTCTCCTTCGGACAGTTTCCACGCCGAGGAGGAAGCTATGAAGCCCGAGGTTTCAGAGGTTGAGAGGAACGCGTACTGTGACGCCGTCTTCGGTCCTGATCCCCCTCTTCCTGTGATTCCGATTCCCCGGCGTCCTGTGAAGGCGCGTGTGGAAGCTGATTCGCCGAGCGAGGTATCTCCCGAGTATCTTGGAATTCTTCGAAAGTTCTATAACGTTCCGGAGAAAGTCGTGTTTCGCATTCCCCTTGGGGATGAGAGTCCGGAGCGCCCTCCGGAGGGTTACTTTACTTGTTACGAGGCATTCCTGACGCAATGTCGATTATGGTTCCCGATTCCCGGGGTCATCGTCCAAGCTCTCGACCGCTTCGGAATTTCAATCAGCCAATTGAACATGCCGGCTTTAGAGAGCTGGCTTGGCGTTGTGATTCTGAGCTACGAGTTAGGAATGGATCTTAGCCCCTCGGACTTTGAAGGGCTGTGGCTTTCCAAGAGCGTGAAAACCAATGGAATATTTGCCATGAAATCGAGGACTGATCACTCGGTAATTCGTGGGCTTACCTCGCATGCTAAGGATTTCGTTGATCGTTTCTTTTTCGTGAGGATAGATGGAGAGTCTGTCGAGGAGAGCTTTCTTCATCTATTCCCGACGGAATGGTTGTACCGACGTGGTAAGATTATCGCAATTTTTTTTTTTTTTTTTTTTTAGAAATCGAAAGGCGAACTCTGAATGCATATACGCATTTTTTTTATTGTAGAGAACAGGTGTCTCACGCACGTCCCTTCCGATCTTACCGTCAAGAGGGACATATTCAGGTCAAGGGCCTGTTCCTGGGATTCTTTCGATCTCGACCGGATTCGAAAGGCGGTCGCGCTTCACCGATCGCGAGGCGGTACGCGACCTCTCATCAACGATGGCTCCTTCGTGTTTGCTCCTCCGAGGCGGAGGGGGAAATCTTCGAAGGGCAAAAGGATCGCTTTCGAGGCCTCGTCGGAAAACAACGATCCGTCGAGGTACGATCCTGACTTTGTCGCAGAGAGCGGGGGTGCTTCCGGTCCGAACCCTCCTCCAAACGACTTCTTTGATGAGCTCCCCCCCCCCGGCTTTTACTCGTGACGAGTCTTTGGACAACGAGGAAAGGGACAAGGTGACAGCGGAAGGCACTCGTTTGGTCAACGAGGTTTGTTTCCGACACTTAAGCAAGTTCTTCCTATCCTTTTGCTTGACCTCGACCTTTTTTTTTTTTTTTTTTTTTGCAGGCCGTGAGAGTATGGAATGCGTCAATTGACGGGAGTTTCCGCACTGCTCGATTGGCCCGCTTCAAAGCGGAGGAGACCGAAAGGGAGTTTGCCAAGTATCGGTTGGAGGTTGAGGAGCGAAACCGTCGGCAAGCCGAGGTCCAGGCTCGAGCCCTCGTCCGTGCAGAGAGGAGAGGACGGAGAAGAGCTGCCGCCGAAATGAGTCGACGGGCGGAAATCTTTTCTACCGAATTTGAGGCGTATAAAGAGGCTCAGGACTTCGTAGGTGACTTTCGCGAGTGTCGCGGTTCGGTGGGTACTCTTCACAAGGTGCAGCGTGAGGGTTTCTCGCTTTCCAGCGAACTTGCCGCGATGGATGGTTCGATGAGAGTATGTGCTAACGCCGAATCCTCTGTTCCTCCGATCGAAAGAAGAATTCGGGAATTGTGGAATCCTATTCAAGTCTCGGAAGATACAGTGGATGCCGGTGCAGACGCGGATGCAGGTGACGGGGGCGAAGAGGTCGACCAGCCCGATTCCTCGTATGGGATAACTTTTTCTGATTGTCTTGCGTTTGATTATAATTTGTAATAAGCCAAGTGGGGCTGTTTGTATGTGTTGCGACCTTTAGGAGGTTGCGTGACTTTATGTTTTTCGGGATCGGCCGTTGGTGGCATTTGAATCCTTATTATGAATGCTTTATGAATTATGCGTTTTCATTTATACTTTCGCCAAGTGTAGAGGACTTTGAATACGCGTAGTCACTTCGTATTCTAGCTCTTTTTTTTTGTCGCTTAACCTGCAGGTTACTTTGTAGCGAACGTTAGGTTTATAAGCGATAAGAGGCAAGTTTTGGGATCTCGTATGCTGGATACTTATGCCTATGAGATGTGTTAGATACCAGCAAGGCTGGGTTTAGGGCAAGACCTAGGTCTAGTTTCGGACTGAAGCTGTGCGATGACAAATCGGCTTTTCGTTTTGCTTGTTTGCGATTTCGACCTGACTCGTACCATTTTAGAATCCGCGAAGTGCTTATCGGCTTATATGATTCGTTTGGGTACGAGTCGAGCTACTTCCTTTACGAAGAGCTAACCAAAATTTGGATTTCTTGTATAGCGCGCTACGATATCCTTGTCAGATGCAAAAGGACTTCGTTGGAAGCCAGACTACGAATTTGATTTGAGTGAAACGTTTCTATGTTTTTCCGTCGGGGCCAATCGACGGAATGGGATTTTTAGAGTCGCGGAAAGACTGTTTGACAGAGTTTTTTTGGGGGAGAGTAGAGAATCGAAACTGGTCAGGAACTTGCGACGTCTCGCGTTCCTTAAAGATACGATTTTCGTTTTCCGTAATATTGGTGCTTTTGATAAGCAATTTCGAATTTAAGACTGTAAAAAGCTTCGAGAATGTTGAATACATGTAGAGAATATTTTTGCGGGAGTAAAAGATTATTCGTTCCCATCTCCCCCCCCCCCTTTTTGGTGAGGGGGATAGCTGAACTCGTCGGGTTTCGACGAGCTGCCTACGTACCTCTTGCGAGGATCAAGCCATCTCGTAGTTCTGCTTATATCGCGGATGTTATTACTCCACGACTTCCGGCGCTTCGACTGTCTTAGCTAAGTCGGCGGCCGCGTCGAGAGTTGGGTCATCCGTTCCGTCGGCGATGGACTCGAGGATTGGCTTATCATCCTGAGTCGTGGCCTTTTTGGACGAATCCGAGTCGTCCTTTGCCGAGTTCTCGGAGATACTCGGATGCTTCTTAATTCGCTTCAGGTTAGCCGCTGGGGCGTTCCGATTGCTGCGCAATTTATGTTCAGCCAGGAAGCAGAGTCGCGACTGTTTTTGGCTTCCCCAGATTACCGCCGTTCCAGTTGGTGTTGGAAACTTGACGCTGAGATGGTAAGTGGATGGGACTGCCTTCATGGCGTTTATCCAAGGAGTCCCCATTATGGCGTTGTAGATAGCCGGGTTATCCACTACCGCGAATTCGACGATCTTTGTGACCTCTTTCGCCATGACTGGGAGCCTGATCTTTCCGAGGGTCATGGAGGTGACGCCCGAGAATCCAGTCAACGGTCTCGGTTCTGGGATGACTTCTCCGAGGGGTATGTTCATCCTTTGGAGAGTATCGCGGAACATGATGTTGACCGTGCTTCCTGTGTCGATGAGGATGCGGCCGACTTCGAGATCTTGGATCACCAAGTCGATGACCAGAGGATCGTAGTGGGGTTTGTCGAGTCCGGCCGTATCCTGTTCCTCGAAGACGATCGCGTGATTGGGGACGTCGTCTTCTGGGCACCATCCGGGACTTGTTTCGGCTTTCCGTCCATAGGCTTTGATCGACGAAACTGAGTCCTGGTAGAAGTGCGATCCGCCGATGATCATGTTGATCCTCTGGCGATTGTTGTTGTTTCCTTCGCCATCTTGCCTTCGTCCGCGTTTTTCGCCCGATTGAGTTCCAGGAGCGTTATTTTCGGGATTGGCTCCGTCGGTCTTTGGCGGACGGTCGGAATCTAAGAGCAGGTCTTTCACGCTTCTCACCGTTGCTAGTTCGCCGGCGAGCAGCTTTGTAATGAGTCTAGCGCCGAGAACTTTGCAATTGGCGGTAGAGTGACCTCTCGTCTGGTGGAACTCGCAGCTGGAGTTGTCCTTGTACGAGTTCCGCGTCCAAGTGTTTCCGGCGGTCCTCCCTTGCTCGGAGTTGACGGCGTAATTATGCTCGCCTTGGACGTCTTCCCCCTCGTGATGGACGTAGTTGTCGTTACGTGAGGTTTTCTTCTTGCCGGACGCTTTCTGCGTTCCGTGCTTTTGTGCCAGGACTTTCATCTCTTCTTCCATGATGATGAAATCCGTCGCCTTGTGGAGAGTGTCCTGGATGGTGCGCGGTCTCTCCAGAGAAATCCACTTTCGGAATTTCGACTTGTACCAGAGGTTTTTCCTCAGGGCGTCGATGGCGACTCTATCGCTGAGGCCTGTTACCCTGGACATTACGAGTTTGAACCTCTTAATGTAGTCGCGGAGCGGCTCGTCTTCCTTTTGAATGAGGCTCCAAAGGTCTAAATCGGAAGTTTCCCTGTCCATGAACATGGAAAACTGCTTCAGAAAGGCTGAAGCTAGCTGGCGAAAACTTCCGATGGAGTTTCTTTTCAAGCGCGAGAACCACTCGAGCGCAGCACCTCTGAGGTTCTCGACGAACAGGAGACAGCAGCCGACGTCTTTTTCCCGCTCTGGAAGTTTAGACCTGGCCATCGCAATCTGAAAGGATTGCAGGTGTGCCTTCGGGTCTGTGGTTCCGTCGTAAGTGGGAAGCTTTATTTTCCCGGGATCCGAGACTCGTGCGTCTGTGATTCGAGACGTGAACGGAGTCTTCCTCGATTCTTCGAGGAGCAGGTCGATCTCGGGAGGGGTACTGGTTGCGTGGTGAATCTGCGATTTTACTGCTTTCACCTCGGCTGCAGTCTTCGCGATGTATTCGCGTAGATCGTGGATCTCATTGGCGCCGTTTGCGCTTCTCTGTCTACGCTGGCTGCGATAGGCCCGGGTCTGGTCTTCGGCTAGCCTCTCTTGCTCTGACCAGTAGAGGTCTTCCTCCTCTTCCGTCATCGGTTTCTCGAAGGCTGCCGCCAGTCGAGCCGATTGACTTCGGGTCCTTCTGTGGTGGACGTCGGCGTCTTCGTCGGACGGATCCGATTGGTCGCTGATATCCAGATTGATTCTTTCGACGTCGACTCCTTCGTTTTCCCTCGCGGGAGGTGGAAGGTTATCCGTCGTTTTCTTCTGCCCCGCCGGAGTGGTATCGTCAGGGATGAGTTCCGGGGATTCTCTCTGGGCGTCTTTTTCTTTGTCTCCGGAAGTTCCGAAGTCAAGTCTCCTGACACGCCTCACCTTGGTGGATCCGCGCGGGAGTTTGCTTTTCGCTGTTAAGGTGCTGACCTGTTTAGCGAGCGAAGCCATTAGCTTCTCTTGTTCTTCCGACCGTTTCTGGGCGGTGGCGAACAGTTCCTTCACCTGGTCCAGCATCGCGGTGTTTGCCTCGCCAGTGACCGTCGATACGTTTCCAGCGGGAGTCTTCTCAGCGTTGGCATCGGCGGCTGGTCCGTCGTGTGTTTGCTTGTCTTTTTCCGCGTTAGCAGACATGCTTAACTGGGCGTGCGTAGTTGCGAGAAAGATAATTCCGTGTATCCCCCTCCTTCTAGCGCCAAACTGTGGGAACCGAAATTCGCACTGTCAATTTTAGTTGAGTTTAAAACGTAGGAAAACTAAGTTGACCTAGTTTTCCCCGAGGATCCCGGCTATCTGCTGGGCCACGCACGACAAAGTTAAAAAAAAAAGCTAAGTTGAAAGTAAATGCGTAAAATAAGAGAGCAAAAAAGAAAGAATTTTATTTCCGAATTCGCGGAGAGCGTTGGAACAATAGGTCGAGATCGCGGCCGTAAGAGCTGTCGATCGTCGCTAGTCTTGAAACCCTAGATCTAACCTAATTGAGTCGCAGCTCGCTAAAAAGGAAATAAACGCCTAAGTTCTAAGTTGCTCTGAGAGTAGTTTTTCTTGTGATTTTCGGATCCCCTTTCCTCTGCTCCTGGACTTGCTTATATACTCCCATATGACGGTCTATTCCTGACGGGCCGGCGCGAGCTGGGCTTTTTCCATTTTCGTCGGCCTTCATGTTTATCGGGAAAGTTGACATTTATCTTTTCGGAAAATTGATGTTTATCTTTTTGGAAGTTTGACATTTATCCTGTTTTGGGAAGATAATCGCAAACTGTCGTATCTATCTTTTTAGAAAATCGTAAAATGGTTATCCGATCATGTTTGGTCTCCGTTGGGCCGTATCTCGGATTTCTGCTATTTTTACGATTTCCTCGAGAGAACGCTCATACTCGGACATTGGATCTTTCGGAGGATCTTCGGCTCTTTTATGCGGCAAATGGTGTTTTTAGATAACCATTGCCGCTTTCTACGAAGTTCTCCCATCCGTTGACGTCTTACGGGTTTTCCGAAGGCTAGGAGAAAGAAAAGGAGTTTGGTTTGCGGGATTTCAGAAAGTCGTAAAACTTCGATTTCTGGCGGTTTGAGAACTTGGAACTTACGCACGAAGGCTAGCCGTCCGATAACTCGAGCTAGCATGGCGCTATGCGCCCGGCGCCTAGAGGCAGCACGGGCGCTAGGCGCCCGGCGCCTAGAGGCAGCACGGGCGCTAGGCGCCCGGCGCCTAGAGACAGCACGTGCGCTAGGCGCCCGGCGCCTAGAGGCAACGCGGGCGCTAGGCGCCCGGCGCCTAGAGGCAGCACGGGCGCTAGGCGCCCGGCGCCTAGAGGCAGCACGGGCGCTAGGCGCCCGGCGCCTAGAGGCAGCTTCAGGCGCTAGGCGCCCGGCGCCTAGAGGCAGCACGGGCGCTAGGCGCCCGGCGCCTAGAGGCATCACGGGCGCTAGGCGCCCGGCGCCTAGAGGCAGCTTCGGGCGCTAGGCGCCCGGCGCCTATAGGCAGCACGGGCGCTAGGCGCCCGGCGCCTAGAGGCAGCTCGGGCGCTAGGCGCCCGGCACCTAGAGGCAGCACGGGCGCTAGGCGCCCGGCGCCTAGAGGCAGCACGGGCGCTAGGCGCCCGGCGCCAAGAGGCAGCGCGGGCGCTAGGCGCCCGGCGCCTAGAGGCAGCGCGGGCGCTAGGCGCCCGGCGCCTAGAGGCAGCACGGGCGCTAGGCGCCCGGCGCCAGGCGCCGGGCGCCTGGAGGCAGCCCAGGGTCGTCGCTCGTTTCTTTCGGCTCGTGCGAGTTTTTTGCGTTCTTTTTACTTCTCGGAGATTTTTATCGTGTAGAGAATGTTTCTAATCGTTGATTTCGGAATGTCTTAACATTTTCCCGAGTTTTCTAGAATGAAACTTATTCTCCTAATGCTTCTCTAACATCTTTCGTATTTTGTCCGAACTTTTCGGACATCGATTTCGTCTTGACCGATTTTGACCCCAACAACAGGTGGATCTATTCAGACATGATAGTAGTAACAGAAATCATAGATGAATAGATATAAAATTGCAATAGATATAACACCAAAACCAATGGAGTTCCAGGAGGACTCTGATAGGAGTTCCTCCCTTCTCTCCTAACTTAGAACAATGAATCAAAAAGGTGTAAAAAAAGCGTAGCCGTCAACAATGGCTTAAAAATAACATAAATAGGGTTTCTGGTCGTCCAAGGGTATTCTGGTAATTTGGATTGCTTTAGGTCTTCTGGCGGTCATGAAACATAGTAATCCCACGTCCTGACATTCATATCGATCGATATGAGTGATCTCCCATCGATCGATATACGTTCCTCTTTTCGACAGCCTTCTCTCGCGTGGCAGACTGACCGCTCTTCAGTAAAATGGGCATAACTTCTGATCTAATCGAAGGATTGACCTCAAACCGGTGGCATTGGAAAGCTAACTCAAAGATCTATCTTGTGTCCAAATATCAGCTCAATCTCATCGTGGGAAGGTCTCCATCCATATCTAAACATATGACGCGTCTGCGCGATTCTGCACTTAAAGGCTCCAAAAGACACCAAAAATACCATATTTCTCCAGAACGTACCTGAACCTGTAAATACTCTAAATAGACCCTATTTTGTAGTAAATATATGTAAAAACGCTCATATATCATGGGTAAAAGTGGGTCAAAATCATGGTATATCATTTATCTTGTTTGTGATGTGGATTTAGAACTTTAACTATGTTATGACTATCTTCTTATGACTAGGTATTAGCTAAATCGTCATTATAATTCTTGGACAGAATAAAAACTTGAAAATGAAAATGAGATAACAGAATACAAACTTGAAAATGAAAAAGAGATAACAGAAAACAAACTTTTTAAAAATGAACATGAGATAAGAGTTCTAACATTAGATAAGATTAAAGAATAGCTTGAATTATAAAATAACATAAGTTAACATAAGTTTTGACAGAGACACTTACTTATACAAGTCTTAACAAACAAAGACTTGTATTTACAGAAATTATTGGAAATAGATAGGGAAATACAAATTTTTTTAGCAAATCCATGAACTCAGTACTTAGAGTTGAGAGCATCGTCTCATGGACGGGAGGTGGAGGTAATAAGACTCTTAAGCTTAGCGATCTCTTCAGCCATATCATTGACCTCCCTCCTTAGTCGCCTCACTTCATCATCAACACCAAAAGTCCATGGCTGACGAAAGTGCATCCCATCGTCCTGCACAGTTTCACCCAGAGTAAACTTCAGTTTCACCGAGTATGACTAAACACAGATTCACCCAGAGTATAAAAAAGTTTCACCGAGTATGACTAAACACAGTTTCACCCAGAGTATAACAAAGTTTCACCGAGTATGATAAACACAGTTTCACCTAGAGTATAACAAAGTTTCACCGAGTATGATAAACACAGTTTCACCTAGAGTATAACAAGGTTTCACCGAGTATGACTAAACACAGTTTCACCCAGAGTATAACAAAGTTTCACCCAGTATGAATAACATAGTTTCTACTAGAGTATAACACAGTTTCTACTAGAATGATTAACACAGTTTCTACAAAGAAGGAAATCACCTCATAATTCTTGCAGATGAAGTACCTACTTCCAGGCAAGGTATCGAAATCGTGGCGATACTTCGGATTTGGAGACACATCCGCCTGGATTTCACCACCACATGGACAACGGGTAGGAATTCCATATTGGGCATCGCAAATGTAGCCTAACATGTCGTAGTGTTTCTTCAGCTTCTTCATCTCTTTTATCTCTTCGTAAGGATGAGTCATTGTCAGAAAAGGGGAAGGGAGGGAAAGAGTAAAATCGTGAGAGAGAAAGATGATGGATTTTGGAGAAATGAGAGGAAATATAATGGATTATGGAGAGATGAGAGGTATCATATCATTGATTTTACTTGGAGAGATGAGAGGAGAGAGTAGAGAGAGAGTGGTTGGGAAGTGACAAAAGTAGACAGAGCACAGTTGACGAGACAAGAGAGTGAGTCACGAGAAAGGAAAAGAAGGACGAAAAAGAGCAGAGGTGATATTTTCGGTTTGACCGAAATAATTGAAAATTTTGGAATATTTTCGGTTTGGCGGGAGAACAAAAATATTTTCCTCCCAAACATATTTGTTCATAGTTCTATTTTCAAGTGTTACCAAATTTCTTCATAGTTCTATTTTTTGTGTTTTTTACGGTTTAAATTTGTAACATACAACAAGCTTGATTAACATAACATAATATTGATTAATTAAAATAACTGAAACAAACCTTAGTACATTATAAAAGTCTTAACAAAACAAAAAAAAGACTTGTAACCGAAAGTGGAAATAAACCGAGACACTGGAAATAGATTGGGAACACTTAGAAATAGTTAGGGAACACTACGAAATAGATAGAGAATACTAAGACTGAATCTCATTCATGGACGGAAGGTATATGTAGAGGTAATAAGGGTCTTAAGCTTAGCAATCTCTTCAGCCATATTATTAACCTCCCTATTTAGGCGCCTCACTTCATCCTCAACACCCAAAGCCCATGGCTTACGAACATGCATCCCATCGTCCTAAGTATACAACAAGTATTTCACTCAGTATCATTAACAAAGTTTCACCAAAGTATAAAATAAGTTTCACTAAGTATGACTATACAAAGAAGGAAAATCACCTCATATTTCTTGCAGATGAAGAACCTAAGCCCTGGGTGGGTATCGAAATCGTGGCGATACTTCGGCGGTAGAGTTATATCCGTCTGAATTTCACCACCACATGGGCAACGGGTAGGAATTCCATTCATGGTCGGTAGAGAGAGTAAGAATAAAACCGTGGATTTCGAGAGAATTAAGAGAGAAATTAGTGAGTATTAGTGAGAAATTAGAGAGTATTTAGAAAGTATTTATAGAGAATTTAGAAAGATAAAGAGGTTGAAGAGGAGGAGTAGATATCGACATTTTGAGGAGAGAGATGAGAGATGGAGACGTGGGTTTAGAGAGAGAATGAGTGGAGGAGTGGAGGTGTGGGAAATGACTAAAGTGGTACAGTTGAGGAGACAAGAGAGAGAGAGTCACGGACAGGAAATAATCTTGTTTTTTACCGAATCGAAACATTTAAAAATGGCGCGTTCTTTTTTTATTTTGTTTCCCCCCAAAATATTTGGGCATAGTTATACTTAAGTTTCTGGTGTTACATCATTTCTTCATAGTTTTATTTTTCGTGATTTCAACATTTTTTAGTTTTACGGAAAATTTAATTTGTTAATAAAGTTTTACTTGTTATTTTTCAACATTAACATGTAAGCTATACTGATTAGTGGAAGAATATTTTCGAAATCACGAGAATTGTGAAATACTCCTTTGTAAGGTGGTCTTATTAGAAAAGTGATCTTTGAAAGACTATACAATGCATAAGAGAAAATGTGATGTCGATTAATTTGTTATATTAAAAATTTCATATTTTGGCAAATATATTTCAGCAGTAGTTTCTGTTGATGTTTAAGGAGATTTTGTGTATTAAAGACTCTAACAATTCATGTGTGTTGGATTGGAGGAGTTTAGGTGGCTGTGTTGTTATTTTCTACATTGTTACACTATGATTTTACTAGTTTTCCGTAGTTTTCCATAATTCTCGAATAAAAGGAAACATAAGTAAACGCATAAACAAGAATTTCAGATCATTAAACACCGGTTCGAATACAGGAAAACATAAGTAAACTCATAAACAACATTCTCCTCAAATCATTAAATTAAACATAGAGATTCTGAAAGTCTCTAACGATTTCCTCTTCTTGTTGGATCCTCTCCAAATTGTGTGCCAGTTCTGAAATGGTTTCGTATAACTGCTCGATCAGACTACGCTGCTCTTCGATCTGATCACGGGCTTCAATCAAAGCCAATCTTTGCCATTCTGAACCATCCTCTACATCAACCCATTTGAAGTACTGGCATCCATTTTTCTCCTGACACAAATAACCATTTTTAAATAATGTAATTTTCAAAATCCGATCTCAGATCACAATTTTTATCATCGGCTGGGGTACCTTATAACGGGGACAGCCATAAAAACGTCGGCCCGGGTTTTTGTTTGTCCAAGCTTGTCTGATTTTGGCATCTAAGCGACAGAAACACAACTTTCTTCCAGAATTTTGCCTTCTCCTTGACGAACCCGACCCATCTCCTTGCATCTTTCGAGAGAGAGAGAAGTGATAGAAGTATAGAGAAGAGTCTCGAGAGAAGTGAAAGATGTGAGAGAGAAGCAAGAAAGAATTATTAGATTTATAAAGGAATATAGATTACTCCTTTGTAATCAAATTTTCACTAATAGTTACACCTTGTTATACTAGTTTTCCGTGTATTTCCAATACATAGTCGCAAAATATAAAATTATACATAGTTATACTTAGTTATCCAAATCCGATTACAAATAACAAAAGGAAACATACCAAAAGCAACATACCAAAAGCAACATACTAAAAGAAACACACCAAAAGCAGCAACACACGAACGAAATAGCAACACAACAAAGGCGACATTCCAAAGATCTAGTTTTCCTCACTTGGCTCACTAGTACGCATTCCAAAGAACAGAAAATTGAACCCGAAATTTGACCTTTTACGCCTTTTGTTATCTGTCCTTTTACGCCTTCGTTCTCCAGCTGATGGATTCCTCTTATCCTTTTTTCTTCCCTTCCTCTTGAGCCGATCTGGAGGTATGATCTGAAGCTCTTTGATGTGATCTGGTACATTACAATCAGACTTGTCTGGCACAAAATAAATGGTCTTATAATAAGCCAATGCCCATAGTTCAGTCCAGTAATATTTCGAGCACAACTCATGATACTCTATCCTGACATCACGTCGACGACCGGGAGCAGAATCAACCTCAAGGAAATACAAGTAAGCAACAAGTCCATGCAGACAAGGATACTTTTCATAATCATACACCTTGCAGGTACAACTCTTTGCTAACAAGTTCACAACATACTTCTTCCCATCATCAGTGTCTGTTACCTCGTACTCAAGCTCATAACTATTCAGCTCACGCACTGGAGTTTTCTCAGCTTTGCCCCATAGGTCATGCAACTTATTCTCGAAAAGAGGAACCAGCTTAGTATCAATCGACCCAGCCACAGAGTCCTTCTGATGTTCATTAAACCAGTCAGAAAACTGTTTGATTATTGTATCCAACAATGGTATTAATGCATACCTCCTTGCCTCCTTAAACGTGTTGTTCATCGACTCCACACTATTGCTAGTGTCCAGGTTGTATCTGACACCAGGAAAATAAACCCGAGCCCATGTTCTTTTGTCAGTATGCTCCTCCAAATACTTGTACGCTGGAGGATATCTGACCTTAAAAGATGTGTAAGCTGACTCGAACTCAGCCATCGTGTAACACATAGCCAACTCCATAAATCTCCAATAAACAACGGCTTTGGTTGTGTTACATGCATGCCCTCTCACATTCTGAGACAAATGCCATATACAATGGGCGTGGTGAGATTGTGGAAACACACTAGCTACAACAGTGATGAGGCTCTGGTTTCTATCGCTCATAAAAACTAATTCAGAAGAGTCTGGTATAGCAGTTTTGAGCATCTCGAAAAACCATGTCCAAGCAGCATTATTCTCACCGTCAAGTATTCCAATCGCAAGGGGATAATGGTGACGATTAGGATCTTGAGCTTTAGCAAATACTAGTACACCACCATATCCATTCTTCAAAAACGTGGCATCCACAACTATCACCTTCCTCATTACTGCAAAACCTTCAATACAAGCACCCAAAGCTATGAACAGGTACTTGAACTTATTTGCCTCATCCAACTTCAACCATGTTTTTGTCTCTGGATTTACCTGGTCTAACATGTACAAGTAGCTATATAGCATTTTGTAGCTCTCTTCTGAACCACCACGCAACTCAGAAATAGCTAGATTTTTTTCCTCTTAAGGCTGTCGAGTAGGATATTGTTACACCAAGTTTTAACTTAATCATATCCATGATATCTTTCGCTGGAGGAGTACTCAGCTTTCCAGGAAATAACTCATTCAAAAAAGTTGCAACTGATTCTGCTGAACCTTTCCTCTTGATGTTGCAGCTTTTACTTTGATTAGTCCGAGAGCACGTATGCACACCCGTGTACCTCCTAATATAAAATATTTCAGTCTCTGGAATCCTTGCAGCTCGTAAACCCCACAAACAGTTTGCTTCACAACATTTTAACACCAATCGTTTACGGTCTGACTTTTTGATCACAAAACGAAAGCATTCACCAAATGCAGCTCTATCCACGACCTCTAGAATTGCTTTCTTACATGGAAATTCCTGATATCTACTCAGACCTAATCTGTTTTCCCAAGCTAAAATAACCTGACTACATTTTTTTATAGTTGGCTGCTCAACATCCATATCTGCACCCCTATCCGTCTGACATGCGGTCTCAGTCTCAGCAGCGGTCTTTGTCTCAGCAGCGGTCTCTGTCTCAGCTGCGGTCTCTGTCTCAGCTGCGGTCTCTGTCTCAGCTGCGGTGTCCGTCTCAGCTGCGGTGTCCGTCTCAGCAGCGGTGTCCGTATCCATAAAATCATTATGTGCAACTATCATCTGCTTCTGTTGATAAGCTTGCCCGTCTCCTACATACACAGTTATGGCCTTAGGTCCTACTTCATGACTATTATCATCATCTCCCTGCAACACTTCGTAGTTCATACCATACGAACTTATGCCTACTCTCGACACCTTCTCTAACTGATCAGATCTACTCGCCTCCTCCACTAACAAAAGAGATCTACGGTTGTCTTTATCAACAGTTCTTAGGAAGCCAAACAGATCATCATCGTCACGAATATTGTGTTGTTCTTCAGATCCATACACCAACGGCATGCACCTCAATGCAAGTTTTACCTTACTCTCATCCAAAGCAAGCTTTTTATACAACTTCTCTTCTAGCATTGCCAAACTTAAATCCTCCATTGTTGTCTTCAAGTTTAAACAAGAGATCTCCCCTTTGAACTTGAAATAGACGCTCACATAGTTCATCATTGTATCCTGCAAAAACAAATGAATAAAGTTCTAGTTATACCAGTTGAATCAGAGTACCGACTTGTATGTTTTACCAAGTTTTATCTACTCTACATCAGTTTTACTTGTTAACCTAGTTATAAATACAAATGCTTAAACAAGAGAGGCATCTCTCCATGAGAACCTACTACAATGACGACAATTCAACCAACCCCATACATTCAATTTTATATACATCCAACAATCAATTGGAACCAATGGCACTGGAGAGCTCGCGGGGAGAGAAAAACTAACCTGCATTACAACGTTGAGGTCCCACGGCGTCGCCGGAGTAGAGGCTCGCCGGAGTGCCTATCGACTTCGACAACTGAGAAGCTCGCTGGGAAACAACCAGAAGAACAAGACAGATAAGAGTGAGCTCGAGTTCAGAGGAGAGACAGTGAGCTCGAGTTCAGAGGAGAGACAGTGAGCTCGAGTTCAGAGGGGAGAAGCTCGAGTGAGGCCTCAGCTCGAGTTCAGAGGAGAGAAGCTCGAGTTCAGAGGAGAGAGAGTGAGTGAGTTCGAGCTCGGGGAGGGTGAGGTCGAGACCGAGATCGATTTGCTTTTTTAATTTCTTTTATTTTTAGTTTTTTTTAAATCTATTCAAATTCAATTGGAAACCAAATCAATTCAAATTCAATTGGAAACCGAAACCGAAATGCCTCAACCAAAATCATTTAAACCATACCGAAAACCAAACCAAGAGAATTATATTTGATTTCTTTTTATTTTAAATCTGACGGGGGCATTTTCCTAACTTCTCTGTCAGTTAATGAAAAGAGGGCATGGGAAACTTTAGGAGGGCATATGAGATTTGAGCTTTTAAATTTGGGGGCACTGGAGGTGATGCCTCCTGAATTTCTTTGTCGCAAGCGTTTTGGAGAAGACGCCAGCAGATTGGGCCAGAGCTAATCTACAAAACCACATAAGCCTAAAATGATGCACAAATAAGATAGAAAATAAATAGCTCTGGCCCAGTTACAAAACTGTAAATAAAACGTAAAAGCCCATTGTTTCCGTTAATGAAACGCAGAGGTTTGATGAATAGACAGGTGTTGCGCTCTCCTTTCTCTATTTGATGACGTGGCTCAATCTGGAGAGACTAAACTCTTCTTTATAGTATTAGATATATACAAAATTAAAAGTCAGCTGGCTATATGACTTCATTAATCGTCAAGTGCATATACCTTTGATTACATATTAGTTTTAAACATTGAGTTGGTGATAGTGAAAGATACTGCTACATATATTTTTGAGTGAATGTGTGATATACCCTCAATGGAGACCCAAATTTGAGAAATGTCCATGATGTGACATAAAGGTAAAATATGATGATTTTTGTGACTTGAATGGACAAAATTACCCTTATTTCGTTATACAAAAATTGTTAGTGAGTTAACATATTTTTAACATGATATAAAAATTGTTAGCAAATTAACAAAATTTTAACATGCTACAAATTTTGTTATCGGGTTACGTCTATTTATTAACGTGTTAAACAAATCGCTAACAAACAAGTTAGCATGTTAACAATACTAGTATCATAAAAATATATATATTAACCGTTAATAAGTTATCTATCAAATAGTCGTAAATCTATTTGTAACAGCTAACACTCTATGTATCCGTTACAAATTCATTAAAATATAATAATAACGGGTAAATAATGAAATAGCTGCTAACTTACATATTATCTAAATAAAAGAATGTATATTTCAAGATATGAAATTGGAAATAATAGAATTAGTGTGAGATAATAACATTAGCAATATGAATGTCAAAAGAATCAGAGTAAAAAATAGAGATTTATGGTGAAAAATAAAATTATAAATATGACATGTGTAAGAGATAAATAGATTAGAAGATATGGAAGAAAAGAAAGAGAGAATGAGATAAGGGTAAAATAGTCTGATTTTTTATCTTGAAAATTAAGGGTAAATCCCTAATTATAGCTCGGTTTAGGGACAATCCCACCAATTTCTGTATATTTTTTAAGTGTGAAAAGTATTTGAAACGAAGATTTTGATTTATGAGAATGTCATCAAATTTAAGATATCAAGTACTACAGCGTTAATAAACATATTTTAGTGTTCAAATAATCGGTATGTTGTAGTTAGGCATTTTTTAAGAAACTATTTTTCTGAATGCCTAAATAGATCTTTTGAAAGTTATTTTACAGATTATAATCTTTCAACTCTTTGTAGTTGCACATACTTGAGAAAAAATATTTTTAAATTTACAAAAACATATATTCTTAAATGTATGAAAATTAGTTAAAACATAAATTCAAAAGACATGATCTGCGCTACATGCGGAGTAACGATCTAGTGTAAATAATATTCAATTACGATGTGTTTTAGTCAATGTATGGTTCTATATAGAATTTGTGGGTTGAATGGTTGATCGCTTGAAATTCTTATTCACAATTTTGTTTATTTTCTTTCGTATATGATGGTTTAATCAGGTACGACTTTTCATGCATTTTCTAAATAAGAAATGATAAGACTATATAGTTACTACTAGCTAACATTATTATTTTTTTTTAAACACTGAAGATTCTATTAGACATGCAAACGATTACAAAGGCTGGCGATTGTGAAGAACAATCCCAGAATACAACAGCCAGGCGAACAACACACTGCCCCTGGAAACTTAAGCCCACAAGTGGGAAAGAAACATGACAAGAGAAACATCCATAACTAGTACAATCTAGAAAACAGATCAAATAAATCCTGAAACTTCATGGAAGAGACATGCAAGGACACCAACAGAGCACCTTTGAACAAAGACAAATCATAGAGGCAATCATGGCCGATTTCATGACCTGCGAATCCTCCTATAGTGAGTAGCCCAAGAAGATTAAGAACAAAGCTTCAAACACTAGGAAGACATAAACTCATCCTGATGGAACGTCTTCAACCACGGCGATGACGGTAAGAGCCGGATTTGAAAGACCAGAAGCATAACTAGAGGGAGATCTCGATCAGATCAATTAGTTAAAGACAAGGAGCGAAACAGAACATCTCCAGATTCCACAATCTCGAAGAATCGAGAAGGAAGAAGATCGATACTGAGATGAACCAAAGGGCTTCAGAGACAAACATGCATGTTCTTCAATCAGTTATTGGATTCGAAAACAAAAGCGGGTCTGGATAAACTGCAGTTTTAAGCAAGATTGACTAGTTGATGCATGCGTTATGTGCTCAAAAAGACTCTTTTAATCTCTTAGTATGATGTGATTTTGGGCTGATTTATGAAGTTTTGGACATGAAAAATATTCAGAAATCATTCTATGATGTTAGGTAACATGTCCAGCCCATTTTTATCAAGTTGCAAGCCCAAGAAGATCCAAAAGCAAGTGGTTTATTTGCTGTCAAAGAAGAGTGACGAAAATCAGAAAATAAATTGCATGAAAAGCTTCTCTCTCTTACATGCAAGGAATGCTTGTTTCAAGAACTTTCTCTCTCCTCCATGCACTGATTTTATCATTTCCTATATAATAAATATTTAGCTTTCTCAGCAAGTTTAGTTCTACTATAAATAAGTTGTAATATTTATTGAAATGAATAAGAGTTAAGTTTATATTTTTGGAACTTTGAGAGTGATTCTCAAATTTGTTTTCGATCATGGTGTGTAATATCCATTGGTCAAAACTTTTATGATTGTTGGTGTGTAATATCCTTCAATCTAACTCAATCAAACTTGGTGTGTCATATCCAAGGGAGATTGTTATAGGGTAAATCAGGAGCTCTTCCGCAACTTCTGTGTGACCTTTCGACCCACATCCCTTGATTGTTTGTTGCTCCAAGTTACACATCTCTTTCTCGTTGGACCGGTGCGTCACATCCGGCAACAGATCGAGTTTGTTGCTTTCTGCCTCACTCGATGCAAGGTTTATCATGTACCAATTTCAGAGTGTATTTCTTGGGAGGTTTTTGTCAGAAAGTGACAAACTCTAGATCTAGATCTAGAAGAAATCAATCCGTAGAGAAATTGAGATCCAAAAGAAGAGCAAAAGAAACAAAAAGAGACAGATTCCGACTCCGGCTCTGAGTGAGCAGACGGAGTCGGCGAACTGGACCGGAAAAAGAAAAAACTAGAGAGAAGAAGGAGAGAAAGGAGAGCTGTATCTTATCGTCTTTTTTATTATTCAATTACATTGTTTTTTTTGCTCAAAAAAAATTACATTGTTCTTGTCAGCAAAACAGTCTGCATGTGATTTAGCAATTACGAAGAATCATATGCACAAGATATTGCGATGCAATAATCACTTTTCTCGTCGTGGAGCTCCGAACGAATACATAAACCGTATTTATTGTTTAATATTTCTCAACACTTCAAAAATGAGCTCTAGCATCTACCCTATTTCTCCCGAGTGTATTCCTGAAAACCAAAGTTTATACTAAATTAGACTATCTATTTTGACAATAATCGAGAATGAAGAAATTGAAAGCGATAGAAGAAACCCATACTTTTGGATTATATGGTTTATATGAAAATCAAAATATGAAAAGCTGGTCAGAGACATTAACAGAGATCCTATTGGTATGGTTTAATCTTTTTTGCTTTATTTTAATAGTGATTAATTGAACTAAAAATATAAATTTGATGGAAAATAATTAGTTGAAATTTTTCACAATATCCCCTATATATTAAAGGAGAGACACTTTTAAGAGTTTCAATATTCGGATTTACAGAGAAAATATCAACTTTCATTGAGAAGCTTTTATTCTGTATTTTGCATACGTGTCACTCTTACAATGAAAGTTAAAAAAATGGTCAATTAAATGCTAATGTTAATTTTCTTTTTCGGTTATCTCAAAAAAAAAAGAAAACATAAGATTGTTCTCACCTTCACCATCATGCTAAATATAATATACACATCTTTTCGACTGTAATCACCTTCACCATCATGCTAAATATAATCATAGAGACTAGAGGTGTCACTGCTTGATGAGTTCTTGAGCTTCCTTCTTCATCGATCAGTTTCGAGAGACACAACTCGGTTATGTTGCTGCTCAAAGAGGTAATCTCTGTTTTGACGAGAGGTATTCACTGTAAAAAGTTTCGATAGTTAGTGTAGTAGTCTTCCAGAACAAGCAATATAAGCATGCGACTGTCACCATCTTCGCCGCCATGAGAGCTCTGCATTATAAAATTTTGAAGATATCACTTTCTCTATATGTGCATCGTTAACTGAATAGTTTTCGTGATATAACAGCATATTCCTTTTCATACGTGGACAAAACCAAATTTTTGGTTGAATTCTAAATTTTATAAAAAAAAATTGAAATGACATAACAAGAGAGATTGATTTTTTTGTACATAGGTGTAACGGGAGAATGCTGTCTTTGGTTACTATTTAATTCAGACGTCCTTTTTTTAAAAATATCAGGAACGTAAAGGAGACAACTTTGACAATGACCCACCAAAAAATCAAAGAGATTAGATTTGAACAAGACTGAGATAAAGAGAACAAAGGTGGTAGTGGAGAGTGCACGTTTTTTTTGGAAAAAAAGAATATTGACGAAGCACACAGCAGCAAAACAAAACAGAGAAGTGAGGAGAGAGTCAAGAGACGAGAAGCATGTGAGCTATGTTTTTTTTCCTTTCCTCTCTTTTATTTATTTTTTTATTAAAAAGGTATAATTTATTTTTACCGGCGTAAGAGCTCTGCATTAGATTATATAGAAGATGAGAAGAAACTTACATAAACGAATCACCAGCAAGTCTCATGTGTTGGTCGCATCTGTAACAGCCTTTAAAATTTAGGAAGTTCACGCTTACGTGATGCCAAGAGATATGAGCAGAACACTTTAATTGATCGAGGAAGAAGGAAGCTATTCTGTTGCTTCTCGAAGAGGTAACATATATTGCTTACGATATTGTATCTTGCGTACGAGAAGTCTTCAATTTTAGATATATTGACTATGTTGCTTACAATATTTAATGTTTAATTAACAGAGGAGATTCGGCAACGTTGTCCAAGAACAAATGTTTTAGCGTGAAGGTAAGACACTTTTTTCTTTTATATTTGAAACAACACTGTTTGCAAGCTAGCAAACAATTTACTAAAAATAATTGCAGGAACAAGTAAGACACCGACAATTTGCATGCAAATCAACTGAAGTTTCTGCGTAAGACCATTCATGTGTACTATGATCCATTCAAGTCTATCAAGGTTATATGTAGTCATGAAGCTGCTATGTACACCATTTATACTATTATAAATCTGTAATTTCAACAGAAAATAACTCTTTATACTCATGTTTTTAAGTAGACAATTTTTCATATAAAAAGATAATAATTTGTTAAACCAACCTTATCCATGTTGGCTTAACCGGACTATTATGCTTTTCAGATTTTTACTTGGTATTGTTTCCTTTTGTCATATATCCTCTCATTGTTGTATTTGTATTTCCTAGAAATTTAATCACAAAAACAAAATATAAGCACAATAAATTAAATTTCATATATCATTTCGGTGTATATACTGTTTATTCTTCGTCACTTCTTTACGGTTTCACATCAGTATCATTTTTAACAAAGAAGTTCTTTTGTGTCTTGCGTAATAAATGTCATATTTGCATGCAAGGAAAATAAGATACACATTTAATATAGGCCAATTTGGCTAGAAAACTATAAAACATAAGATATTTGCAGATCAATGCAACCAAAAAGTTAATTTGCGAATTTGGAAATTCAACATAGCACATTGACATTTCTGTCCTCGAAAACAATCTGATAGTAGTAGCTCGACTTGGAACCGGCAAATTATCAGGTTATTGTTCGATTGATGAAAGGTTGAAAAGGACGTGAGCAAATTGAAAAAGAAAATAACTTATACATGTTCTTTACTCGTCCACATATGAAACCGGTCACATAAATAATAATTTTAAAAAGAATTGATCGACGAAACCAAGCAACTTCAGTTTCTTCCATGATCTTACTCGCCAATTCCGTTGCGGTTTCTTATTCCGCCATCAACTGAAACCGGAGCCACCATGGCCGCTGTCGTGAAGGACCACTTCCACGAACCACCACAAACTTCGTCTTCGTTCTCGGGTCTGTGCGGGCTTCTCCACCACCACAGGACCACTTCCGCTTTCCTCTACAACGTCTGTCTTCCTCGTCGTGTTCGTCGAGGTCCTCAGCCACGGCAATTATTTATAACCACCGTGATTCAACCGGATTTGTCTTCGAAGATCCTAAGCATCAAACCTTCAAAATACAGAGGAGGGAGAAGGAGTCAAACATGGAAAGAGACATGGTAGCTGTTACTATATGCTAGAGGAAGAGGCTCTCAAAGGAATTTTTTTTTCACGATTTGTATTGATTTTCGACGATAGACATGATTCCAAGCATACAATTTAGAAAAATATATATTTTTTAAGATTCCGTGTTTTTTTTAAGCATACAATCGAGAAAATCATCTATTTGACTAAATTCGGTTGTGCCGAGTCGACTCAATGAGTTGGGCTCGAGTTCGGGAGAGTTGGCTGGTGGTCACTCGGTGGATGAAGGAAATTGTTGAAAAGTTTATCAGTTTTGTTGGTCAAGTATTTTCTGGGGATTTGATGATTAGGTTTTAGTCCTCTTGGTTAGTGAATTCAAACAAAGCACGAGAGATATGATTAATTAAAATTTTAACTGAAAATATAAGAAGAAGAAGATGAAATCAGTGAGAGATAGAAAGAGATAGAGAATAACAAGAAAGGATTAGAGGGATTTTATTTTCGTTTGTTTTTTTTCTTTTAATTTCTGTTAATATATTAAAAATAAATTATATTCAAAGATGCAGGATTTATGGTTGATAGCAGGTTGCCAGACGAAGAAATAGGGATATACTGGGAATTATAAAAAAGAAACAGTGTCATGGTTATATAGCTAATTTGATAAGTTTTTATGTATATCCAGTGCAATTGCCCTTTAATATAAATCTCACTAATATACTCTATATATTAATCGAGAAACATTTGAAAATATGTATCCTCAAGTTTATAGAAAAAAAGTGTCTATCTTAGGTGTCAGTTAATTAGCATAGCAAATTTAATGAGGCGACAGCTCCATAATTCAAATGAAAAAAAGTTGGTCCAAAGGTAATGTATGGAATTTCGCTACGATTGATTAAATATTATATCTAAAATAGGATAAGATCCGCAACTTGCGCCGAATGAAATTGTTATTTTTATTATGTTTTGAAAAATGACATAATAGTTCGGTTTCATTTGGATTATGGGTGTTCAATCCGAATATCAGGTTGATTTCGGTTCGGTTCAGTTTTTTTGGTATTTAGTTTGTTAAATATAACTAATATTCTAAATCCATATTTACTTTGATTCGATTTGGTTTATATACCGTCGGTTTTTAGTTTATTCGGTTTTATACCAAAAAACATAATTATTTAGTTTGAAATTATTAATATATTATCCAAATTTTGGAGACGTGTTGTCAAAAAGTTATTTATTAAAAAATAATATATATTTAAATAAAAAAAGCTTCTATCATCTAATAAAATAATCAAATATAGAATTAATATCAAAGCTCTAAATTTAAAACATAAAAATAAAAAAACAAACCAGAAGCATGAAATTTTGTTTTTATATTCTTCCATATTTAGTGTTCATTAAATTAATATGTCTTCAATTTAACACAACTTTGTTTGTTTAAAGATAAAAAAAAGTTGTAAAGAATTTCAACTAATAGTTATCCATCAAGTTTATAATCTTTAATTCAATTTAGTTACTGTTAAAATAAAACAACAAATCAAAAATAAAAACTAAGAAAATAAGAAGCCTCAATTGCAATAAATTGTTACTTAATTATAGTTCAAGTGACTCAAGTGATTTAATATATAGGGAATATGTTCAGGTGGACATTTATAATTGTAATTGTGGCCCGAAATCTATTTTAAATTTATGATGAGCTAGATCGATTTGGGCTTAAAAAAGTTGTAAAGAATTGCAACTAATTGTTATTCATCAAATTTGAATATATATATATATATATATTAAATAAAATTTCATATTAATACAATTTTATGATAATTTTTTTCTTATTATACAAATTTGATAATTTTAGTGTACACACATTAATTGTTTTTTTTGAAATTTAAAATTTATATTAATTTTATTATATTATTTGGTGTATGTAATATATATTGCATTGAACTTAAATATGGTTTATGGTATAATATTACTAAATCTTATCAAAAATATATTAAGTATTAAGAAAATATAAATAAAATTCATTGTGAATATAAAACAAAAAATATAATAATAAGTTCTTACTAATATAAAATATGTATTCATATACATTATTAATTTATAATTTTAATTAATGAGACCATATGTTTACATATAATTTTGTAAGAAATTATTATTTTATTATTTTATCGATTTGCGCAAAATTTTAAATTGGCCCAAATCGGTACCAAAATTTTTTATTAATTTATAAAAATATTGATTTATTAAGGTTCTTTTGTACTACAAATGAATATTCAAACATTTTTCTTAAATAAAGACTACATAATTATCTAATGAAATTAACATATATATGATAATTAGTGATTATGAATAATAAATATTTGATAACAATTTTTCAATAATATGAATTTTGTTATATTTCTTACAGTCGAGGTGATAAATACACAATATATAATGAATATCAATATAAAAGAAAGTCGACTTTATGAGTATCGGACATCACCTAAACACACTATGGACTTTACACGAAGACATACACATTATCACACCATCAACTATTTGTGTTGTTGAAATGATAAGCATTATAGTAACCATTCATTGTATTAGAGATTCAAGCATTCATATGATTTGGTCTAACAATTTTTAAAACTACAAAGCATATACACGTACAAAATCTTAGACATATTTCAACCAATTTCACCCCGCGCAAGGCGCGGATAACTACCTAGTTGTTTAATATTTCTCAACACTTCAAAAATGAGCTCTAGCATCTACCCTATTTCTCCCGAGTGTATTCCTGAAAACCAAAGTTTATACTAAATTAGACTATCTATTTTGACAATAATCGAGAATGAAGAAATTGAAAGCGATAGAAGAAACCCATACTTTTGGATTATATGGTTTATATGAAAATCAAAATATGAAAAGCTGGTCAGAGACATTAACAGAGATCCTATTGGTATAGTTGGACATGCAGACGACGCATGCAACACTTGAGATGAAACAAATTCAAGTGGAGACCATACAGAATCTACACTTGCTACCCGACAACCGCTAGCCGCCTCTTGTCAATGGTTCTTAACAGTTAACACCAAGTTGTTTAGTGGATCTGGATGGATGTGGGTGGCGATAACTTTTTTAACTTCAAAACTTTGTTTGTCTATATATGATTACTAACCGTAAGATTACACAACATCACTTTGATCTGTTAATTTGCTTCTTACTTTCTGAGTCATGGGGAAAATATATAAAACTTCAGTACACTTTAAATATTAATTTTAAGAAGCTAGGTACTCATTCCGTTCCTAAAAGATGATAGTTCAAGAGAAAATTTTTGTTTTTAAAAAATAGTTGTTTTATATTTTCAATGCAAATTTTGTCAACTAATAATGAATAATTGTGAAGTTCAAAAACATTTATTGCATTTTATAAAATTTTACTGGTTTAAAAATATATAAAATATAAAATTACAGAAAACTATGCATTTATAACTAAGTTTTAATGTGTTTTATTAAAAAATGTGAAAATCTTAAAACAACTATCTTTCAGGAACATAGTGAGTATTTATTAAATGACTATGATACATAGTTGGTTGGGAACTAACTATCAAAACTTTTTTCAAAAAAAAACAAAAAAAAAACTAACTATCAAAAAACATGGAGTGGCTGCGATCAGTGGTAAAGTTGGTATGGTTGGGTGTTATACTTAAATCCATACCGTTTAAACTATGACCAGTTGGACAAGTTGGTATCGTTGGGTTCTATTATACTTCAATCCATATCAGTTTAAAACAAAGTTTGAACTTTTAGAGTTATATAAACACTAGGCATAAGTTAATGTAATAACATCAATGATTGCTTCCATAAAAAAATTCCAACTTGCAAGTTGTAACGTGATATGCTAGCTAGAACGTACCCCGTAACTTTAACGTCGAAACAAAAATTGAAAAACAGAAGCCTCGTGGCGTCTGACTTCATCCTGGTCCGTTTTTCAATGTATGAGCCATCAGACAGCTTTGTATGATTTAAGAAGAAAAAAAGAGAACGTAGCGAAAAAATGTTTTGACCATCAAACAGCTTTCTTATTTTTGTGTTTAATACAAAACTGAAACCGCGAACATAAATTTCACAACGAAACACGATAATAAGATTACACCAAATATTAAGCGAGACAAGTCCTTACTTGTAGTAAACTCATGAAAAGCTAAAATGATTTCTTTTCGTAAGAAACGAGACCATGGACTCCACCTTCAATCTGTGCTGCACCGGTACGAGCCTAATTCAAAACCATCAAAACGCAAACATTTAACATCAAAAACGAAGAAACTCAACAAGCTCAAGAGGGTTTTACAAGGAGCTAGAAATATCAGCGGTACCTCTAGTCTAAGGACCTTTTCCCTCAGTAGCTCGTGAGCGGATTGCAGAGATGAAGCACCAAGATCTTGGAAACCTTGCTTCACGGCATGCATTGTGTAAGGTATGAACTTCAACACCGAGCCTTTATCCGCTACCGCTCCCACCACTCCTTGTGCGATCTTGAGCTTTGCGGTGTCTCCCAAGTATCTTTGGTCGCTTCCTTTTGTCATCGCTTCTAATGAACCCATGCCTCTGTATTTCTTCACTCTCCTACCGTTCTGAAATTAATAGAAAACATACCAAGAAAAAACACTATCTTTGAGTAAATATCGTTGCAAGTTGGTCAGAATCATTATTAAAAGAAGGAAGTCGTGTGAAATTACCCGATATTCGTAAGCTCCAGGAGCCTCAGTACTTCCAGCTAAGAAGCTTCCCATCATCACAGTTGATGCTCCAAGGACTAGAGCCTTCACAATGTGACCTGAGTTTGAGATACCACCATCTGCTATAACAGGTACACCGTGCTGAGCAGCAAGGGTCGAGACTTTGTACACAGCAGTAGCCTAAGATAGTAGCAATCACATTAGTTCATAGAATCAACTTAGAACTGTATAAGTAAGTAAAAAATGAAAGCTTTTTTCAAATTTACCTGTCCTCGTCCAACAGCACAAACCTCTTGAGTTGTGCATATAGACCCAGACCCCATACCAACTCTCAGCCCATCAACTCCAGCTTTGATCAAGTTCTCTGCCTGGTACATAGTCACCACATTCCCACCGACCACATCCAACTCCGGATACAAATTCTTCACATACTTAATCATCTCAATCTGGTAAATAGAGTTCCCTTGCGAACTATCCAACACCACAACGTTAGCCCCAGCTTTCACCAAATGCTCCAACCTCTCCTTATCCGACTCCCTCGTCCCTATGGCTGCACCCACCATCCACTTATTATCAGAACCAACAGTTCCAGACCCTAACTTTGGGTATCCTTTAACCCTCTCCACATCGTCCTTTGTCACTACGTTCACCGTCTCACCATCCTTCTCCAGAACCACAAACCCTTTCTGCTTATCTTCCAAAACCGCATCGATCTTGTCCAGATCGATATCCCACGGAACATAGTAATCTCTGCTCTCACAGCTACGCATGTAATCATATATCTTCATCTCCTTTTGTTCATCTTTCATACAAGACCACTCCGATTTTGAGACATAACCCAACAAACTCGGTGTCAATGTCCCTACTCATTCAGACAACAACAACAACAAACGATTATTCAGTAATTCACTATAAATTATTACAGCTTTGAATCATTACAAAACTGTTGAGAGAAACAAAACAGAAACAGAACTGAGACATTCTTAATCATTGGAGTATAAAGTAGTAAAAAAACATAAACAGTACTACCACTAATATTAAAATATCAATCATTGCATAAGCTTTTTGGGATGTAGACAACTTTTCACCTGTCTGAGAGACAAAAACGAAGGAAGAAGGACCGAAGTCATCGACCGAACCAATCAAATGGTCAGGGCACTTGAAAACGGCGTCGGAGGCAATGGGGACGCGGAGCGATTTGGCGCGGCGGATGACGGAGGCTTGAGAGGCGACGTCGCAGTTGTAGTGGACGATTCCGATTCCTCCGAGGGAGGCCATAGCGGCGGCCATGTGGGACTCGGAGACGGTGTCCATGGGGGAAGCGACGCAGGGGATGGAGAGGGATACGCGCTTGCTGAGGCGCGTGGAGAGGGAGACGGCGTCCGTGGAGAAGTCGATGTAGTGAGGGAGGAATATCACGTCGTCGTAGGTGTAGGAGTATCCCTGCGCGAAGAGCTTCTCCGCTGAGAATCCATCCTCGAAGGCCGACGTCATGTGGGAGCTACAGTGACTGCGTCGCGTGGGAGAGAGTGAGAGAGAGAGATATGAACAGAGAGAGGATAAAGCTAGGGTTTAGTGAGTGAGGAGGAGTTGGTGAAAAGTTTTAGTGAGTGCGATATAAACATAAACCGAATCAAATCGAATTTTGTATACAAAAACCGGTTGATTTCTTTACTTGAATAATAAATTGATGGGTGGTGCCAAAAAAAAAAGAATAATAAATTGATGGGCCTTATTGGGCCGCCCGTTAAAGAGTTATAAAGGTCCGAAAGTTACGGATACCCACCTTTGACGAGGCGGATTACGAGTATCGAATAGCCGATAACGCAGGGGCATAGTCGTAATCTCGTTAAAGCTGTATTTCAAATTTCGAAGGAGCGGGGTCCGCTCATTCTCTCTCTCTCTCTCTCTCTCTCTCTCTCTCTCTCGTTGAGTCTCTGAGAAGACATAAGCGAAAGATCTGGAGATTTAAGGACAATGGCGTTCGCTAAGGTAACTTTTTCTTGAAAACTTCTAGTGTCGTCAAGATTTTGTTTTGAAACAACGATTATTACTTTCATCGAGAGCGTGTTCCTGTTTTCTTAAGGCTACAATTGAGATGACCGTTGTTATCGCAATTCTTAAAAGGGTTTGAAATCTTGGATAGTAAGGGTTAAGGTTTTTGCCTCTTCAATGATTTCAATTTGAAAGAATCCGAATGGTATACATAGAATTTGAGTTCTTACTTTCAGTTGCTATTGATTTTTGTTTGTTTGTAGGCACCACGACTAGGTAAAGATGATGCCCTTGGAAATCGAGGTAAGTGCCTGGTGAATCATATTCAGCCTTACAACAAATTGTTCAGTTCTAAAAAAATATATATATATATATATACTTGTGAAACAGCATGGACTAGTAGTTTCAAAGTGTATTCCGATAACCAGAAGGATGAACCAGCTTGTAAAGTGTAAGTTCATCTCTTGTGGTAGTATTTGTTCATTTCTCAATCTGAGTAATAATACTCTTGCTGTTTATGCAGAGGTGTTGCACACAACAAGACACGTATTCCTTTAAGGTTTGTTTAAGCAAAAAGAACAATTATCTCTCTTACTGGTGCTTATTTGTCTTAGAACATCGAAGATTAGACATTACTAAGTTTAAGAAATTAATCTTCTGCTTTTACATTGTTCAGGAGAAAATCTGTGACAATCAGCAGCAGTGGAGCAACTTCTAACACTAACAATATGAAGGTTTCTCCTCTTCTCTTTTTTTTTTGAGTTCAATGGATTGTAGGATCTAATGCAATTATTTATCATCTAAGTGCATTTTTGTTGTTATTTAATTAGAAGGGAACTTCAAGAATCACGAGCCAGAACAATAGCAGTGATGAAAATTCTGGTAAGCTTTTAGCGGATAGTTGTCATTTCGGGGATATAATTTTTAAGTTAAACTCAGAAACTGTGTCTCTTTTCCAGAGAAATATACTAAGGTCACAAGAAAAGCATTGGCTGATTTGAGTAATGTTGGTGGGAACACTTTAAGGCCAGCGCTTTCTGGCAGCAGTACCATGTAGGTTTGCTTAACTTTAAGGGTTCTTTTCGTGCTTTCTCGTGGATCAGATTGACAATTTCCCAATTGTCTTCTTAATCAAACTGATTGTTTTAGGAAGCATATCTTTCTTCTGTTCTAAAGTCATTATATTGAACATGCAACAATGCAGGAAATGGAAGGGTGTAAAATGTGCAAATCCGCAAAGGTATGTAGTAATCGATAGCTGCTGCCATAAACATCACATACATACAGGAGCGTTAAATCTCTATATTGGGATCAGTAGCTTCTCTGCATTAGGGGTTTGAAGCCCTTTTGTCAATTAATTGTCCTCTTGCCAAATGTTTTCTATTGTATGGGCTGAAAATAGTTCTACATCTTTCTTTGATTAACTTTCTTGATTTGTTTGTTCTTGCAGAAAATTACCAGCTTCAAACAGAACAAGCCTCACAGACAAGAACACAAAGAAGGTTGTTATCTATATACTTTGATATTGTTATTTTTTTTACAGTTAGCTGGTTATATAACAACTCGAGAGGCTAATCATATAGGGTATCCTTCTTAATTTGACATGACATACTCCCTGCCTTGATTCTGATTACTTCCTATTTCGTGCAGGACACTCTCTCAAGCTTAGATTCAAAACAACTGGGTCAGGGTCCAGGTAACATGGATTTCTTTTCTAAACTTCCCATTTGTGATGGAAATGTTTATGTTAAAACTGTAACGTGATTGGTTAAGTATCTGACATGAGCGAGTTGCCTTGTTTCAGCTAGTAAAGTCAGCAACAAAGCCCTCCCTCAGCTAAGCAGTGCCAGAAGCTTCACCTTGAAAAGTCGGACAAGTATCGGCTCTATACCATCGTAAGTAAATATGCTTGTTTATTGTATCATCACTTGAGACAGGAAGCTGTTGCTTCTCATCTTCGAGAACCAAAAGATATTAAAAAAAAAAATCATTTTGTGAGCAGCAGCCTGACATATACGCTGCTAAGTTCTTTTTTTTTTGCATGGTCAGGGACCGCACCAACCAGAGTAGTAAGAATAACATTCGTATCGGAAAGAAATCCATCAAGGTACTATACCTTACTTCCTTTCTGTGTATAGAAGTTGCTCCTTTATATTTTAAGCTCTCTCAACTATATTATGCCCTGGCTACCCTCATTGAACTGCTAGCTCAATCCTTTTCTGGTTTGCTATTATTCTTATCATTTTATCTGCCAATAGTCACAGTCGTATTGAGATTTATCGTTTAGTAGATATCTAATACGATTTCTCTCTTACTAAAGATCCAGACAACTGTGAAGGCCTCGCTGCAAAACCGTAGTCCTCTTAAGAAGCCCCCGGTCAGGAGAAGTAAATCAAGGTCCCTTGTTCCAGTCCCTTCTCCTGAAGAAGCTGCACCGGTACTGTCACTTCCGGAACAGGTTGAAACAGAAGGTCTTAAAGAAGATACTCAAGAAGAGAGTTCATCTAATGTAAACACAGACGCAGCCACGAAAGTGTTGGATGTTACAGCGAGACCAAAATCAAAACGTAGAAAGTCTTTCACATCTCTACTAGTGACTGGATCGAAGGTACACACCAAAGTCTACTAGCATTTGTGAACTCTTTTTTTTTCTTTTCCAATTTTGCTAATAACTTTACTTGCAATTCCATAAGAAAAATGACGAGCCTGCACAGCAAGAAAAACTTCCCAACATTGATGATGAATCCAATCATCTAGAAGTTGCAGAATATGTGGACGACATATATCAGTTCTATTGGACTGCTGAGGTACTCGTTCTACATGCATACAACCTTTCTTTCCTACTAAATTTTTTCCCTATGCTCAATATTGAATAAGCTTTCCAGTAGTTTTGACTTGAAATTCTGCTGCCGCAGGCGTTAAATCCAGCTTTAGGATGCTACTTGTCAACTCAGACAAAAGTTAGTTCAATTACGCGTGGAATTTTGATCAACTGGCTTATCGAAGTGAGTGCAGTTTTGTTGCTTTCATTTCAACTTGATATTTTCGCTACTCCGTTTCTGAATCCTATATCTCGCTATTGCCTATTTGTTTGCAGGTCCATTCCAAATTTGATCTGATGCATGAGACTCTCTACCTCACAATGAATCTATTGGATCGTTACCTCTCCCAAGTTCCAGTACAGAAAAAAGAGATGCAATTGATTGGTCTTACTGCGCTCTTACTAGCATCTAAATACGAGGACTATTGGCATCCTAGGGTAAGTGACACTAGCCCTGAAAGCCAAATCCTCTCCTCAACTCCATGTGGCTTCTAACTAAAACTTATAGAATCTATTGTACATGTCCATGTGCAGATCAAAGACTTGATTAGCATTTCCGCAGAAACTTACACAAGAGAACAAATCCTGGGAATGGTATAAATAATTATGTTTATGGTTCCACTTCTCTAGCCATTTTGAGAATTATTGGTCGTTTGCATTATTAATCTTCTTTTTTTAGGAGAGGATTATGCTCAAACAGTTAAAGTTCCGTTTGAATGAAGCGACCCCTTACGTATTCATGTTGAGGTTCCTAAAAGCTGCTCAATCAAACAAGAAGGTATGTGCGGAACTTAGCATCTAATAAATTATCTGACCTGTAAAAACAAACATGTATGACTAAACTTGATACTACTATTTTGTCAGCTTCAACAACTCTCGTTCTACCTAATAGAGCTGTGCTTGGTTGAGTATGAAGCCTTGAAGTTCAAGCCGTCGTTGCTCTGCGCATCCGCCATCTATGTAGCTCGCTGCACTTTACATATGACTCCAGTCTGGACTGCGCTCCTAAACAGCCATACCCACTACAATGTCTCCCAAATGAAGTAAGTAAACTGACTCTTTAATATCAACATTTTACAAATCACTTGACTGAAACAATGGTTAAGCTCCTTAGTATACCATTGTTTTATCACAGGGATTGTTCCGACATGATCCTAAGGTTCCATAAAGCTGCGAAGACGGGAAAACTGAGGGTCACTTATGACAAGTACATGAAATCAGAACGAAGTAACGTCGCAGTCTTGAAACCCTTGGACAAGCTTCCTCTCTAAACCAAACTAAACGTATGTTTCATATTGCTGAAAACTTGTTTTCAATTCGCTTCCTTTGTTGAAGCTAAATCTTATACATGCTTACTCAAAAATTGCAGGGAGACGCATCAACATAGACTTTAGCCAGATATTAAAAGAGAATTCAGGCTAATGGTGATTCACTGATTCTTGATTAGGTGTGTGTTGTTTTACTGTGTGCTTCTAATATTTCAAATGATCACAAAGACAAAACTCCAATGTATTGATCAAAGTTGTATAAAGCTTCTTCAATGACATTACATTTTTATGTTTCCTCAAAAGCTTAAGTCAGCCAGATCTACTCACATATATATTACATTATATAACCTTGAAATGTAAAACCTATATACACCTGAGAAGGGTGTGTCCCTGAGTATGTGTAAAGCAACTCTACTTCCACTATGAGCATGTGATTAACCTGTCTGTCGCAAGCATATCCTCTGTCGTGTCCAGTGTCCGCCTCACCGCTTGGTAGAACTCGATCCATGAACACGAACACGAGTCAACAGGACCGGAAAAGAACGTCGGGTTAGGACTACCTGCAGAAGCAGTCACCAAATCCAAAACGGACACTGCGGGTTTGAGCTGATGAGGGAAATTGAAGGCCAAGTTATCGACCTTATGCTCATAGATTTTGCCATTACGGTCGAGTTTATACCGAGAAGTGCCTTGAAACTCTCCTTTAGCTTCCCATGGAACTCTAGGCACACCTTTGAGCGTCCACCTGATGAGAATCATGTTCTCTGATGGTTGCCATACCCTGAAGATCTCAAGAGAGATGTCTCTGAACAATATCTTCCCGTGAAACCTGAGTGCCCAGAAGATCAACTTGTAGTTCTCAATCCCACTGAATGTGTTCATCGGATCCACAAACGTTACATCATCCCTGTAAACACACATAAAGAACCTAAATTTGCAAATTCACAGAGAGTTTTCTTTTTCAAAGGTAAGATCTTTATTGTAGACTCCGTCCAAAGATTCGTTCTTTCATCCATTATCATCGAAAATCAAACGACCCAGATGAGGAAATTCACCTGTAGATATCGTAGTTCAGATCTCTAGCGAAGATCAAAGGCAAATCTTCACGGAGCGTACGGACAGCGAGACCGAGGTTGATGTAGAACTCATCTCTGTCGTGGTTATGCTTGTCTTGAGGAGTGGGTTTTGTCTTAACCTGGGCGTCTTGAAGAGGAGGAGACTGGACGGAAGAAAGGGAGAGTGTAGGGAGATTATTATCTGCATCAAACGCGTAGCCTGTTGAAGACGATGGGGATAGAGATGGAGTGAAGATGGGTCTAAGGTTTGGGGATTTTCCGGTTTGGAGAAGTATGGAAGGAGAAAGATTAGAAAGAAGAAAAGACATGGCTGCTGGGTTTATTTTCTGAGGTCTTTGTTGTGTTTCTTCTTTACGTTTTCATGGCGAAGATTCTGAGTTTAGAGAATATCTGGTTGAGAAGAGCAATGAAGCACGGAAGTTTTGTTGGAAGATAGATAGCCAAGCTCTTCTTTTGAGTGGTTTTAGTTTAAACTTTCATTATTTTATTTTTCTTTATCTTTTTTCTTAGTATTTTATTTTTCTTTATCTTTATTTATAAGTTTAGTGATTAAATTACTTTTCTTTTTTCTTTTGATCAAGATTAAATTAGTTTTCTTATATACCAAAATGAGATTATGTTCCTGATTATTTAGTACAATTTCTTCATTCAGACTATGTAATTTCCCGACAAAGTTAATAAAAGTATTTGACGAAAAAAAAAAAAGAAAAGTCAATTAGCTGAAAACAGAAAACGGCATCGAGATATATACAAACAGCACGCAGTTCACTTCACTAAAAGGCAAATAATATGGTATTTGTCATGGTTATAAGCATTGGTATAAACGGACAACAGTTCTAACTTCTAACATATTGTTTTGAATATTTTGAAAATCCTATTTATAGCTTAAATCGGTTTAAATTATTCTAAACCAGTTTAGATAGATCGAAACTAATTGAAAGTTATGGAGTTAAACAATAGTATTAATATAAATTTAAATCCAAAAATTGTCTCAATATTTTAATTTTGTATATTTAATTTTGATAGTGATCAAAAACAATATATTTAATTTTGATAATACAACATGACAATTTTAAAATTAAATAAAATAAGTAAAATATCTTAAATAAAGATAAAATTTATTTTAATAAAATTCGTTAATATTTAAGCTTTGATATTTAATCTATTTACTTGTTAGTCTTTTATAAAATGCTTAAGCTCGGGAATTTTGAGTTTTGTCCAAACTCTAAACGGCAGGCAGTGCATTCCTCATTAATAAAGACGGAATAGCGTTTGGTGGTAAACCACACACGTTTCACTCGCATATTTAGAGAATCAACATTCATTCGATTTTCATTCGATTTCCATACAGACAAAACGACGTGACGAGAACATAAACTAAAAGAAATAACACTAGAAGATTACTTATATGATCATTCACCTACTGAATCTTTTTTTTTTCTGGTCTTGTTCTTCAACAAATCTCATAATCTAACTGTACTTGTGTTCAGGACGATGAGTGAACTCAAAGTCTATGTGAACAAAGGCACGTTCCACCTCAGCAAGTTGCTCGAGCTTCTCCTGAAGAGTCTCTCCGATGTTGTGAGCCTCTTGCAGTCTCATGTCCTCTGGCAAAACAATGTCCACCTCCACAAAGTAGTGTGAACCGAAAGTATAGGCTCTTACTGTGTCAATATGCTTGATTTGTTCGTGATGGTTCCATATCAAGAACGTCAGCTTCGCCAAGAAGTCTGGAGGAGCCGACCGTCCGATCAGCGAGTGGACGTTCTCTAGCACGGTTCTTGCCCAAGTTGCTATGGTGTACAAAGCTATCTGCAACCATGGAATTAAAGAAACGTTTTTGTAATCCCACAAGACATTTCACATTCCAAAGCTATATAGTTTTACTTACAAGTATAGCACCGGAGGGATCAATCCACCAGTAGAATTTGACTGCCAAGACAGCTGTTGCTAAGCCGATTGAATTGGTCACAACGTCAAAGAGGTGATCCTGAGCATAAGCTCTAACAATTTCGTTCTGAAATCCTCTGCAGTAAAGCATGAGTAGAAACTTCACTATGGTGACAGAGGCCATGATCCCTATCATCCATTTCTCCTCTGTGCTATTCATATGAATACCACTCTGCAACAAAAAAAAAAGAAGAAGAAGGGAATTGGTTATATACACATCAAGAAACAGATGAAATCACTTACTGGAAAACAATGTGATGTACCTTGGAGACTAGTTGCCTTCCTGACTCTAGTAAAACTTGCAGTCCAAGAGTTGCCATCACGGACGCAAACACAATGATGCCCTATCAAGGCAGAACACACAAGTTTCGTGACCATCTGGTTTGGCTTAAAGGAACATATGTTTTCTCATGAGACAATAAAGCAACATTATTTGATAGAGAGAAAGCAAACAAAGAGTTACTGGACAGAAGATCATACCACAGGTTGCATCCGTCGTTTGCCAATAGGATAATGAAAATGGTTTGGTTTTCTCATGGCATTAGCTGTAAACCAGAGAATAAAACCAGACAAGAGATCCAAGAGAGAGTCAAGAGTGGAAGCAATCACAGCCATGGATCTACTCTCCATAGAGGCATAAACTTTGGCCACAAAAAGCACCAGATTTGTAGCGTTGGAGATGTGAACAGCCAGTCTCTCACTCTTTGCAAGCTTCTTCATTTCTTCCTGTTGAAACCAACAAAAAGAGATTTGAGTATGCTTAAAGGTAAAAAAGAAGAAAACCTGAAAGAGTAAAGAAAAAGGGTATAGAGCCGGGGACCTCAGTTGGAGGAGCTCCAGAAGCAAAACCGGTTTCATGGATAGTCTCCATCTCGTTGAAGCCCTCGAGGAGCCTCTCTTGCTTCTTGTAGTATTCAGAGACTTTACGTTCCTTCCCTACATTGGAGACAACAGAGGATGGTTAAGCTCAAACCCCTTTTTCAAGAAATATAACAATTTAACCTTCAATAATAATAATAATGGGGTTTAACAGTTTCTAAATCATTCTACAACCTTAAACCTCTATAGAGAATCTGATTCAGAGCATCCACATACTTTCAAAACAAATAATCTATAGCATATACAAACTCTAAAAGATATAATCTTGAGATTCTATTAAAAGTTGATAACTTTGAATCAACAAAAGAAAAAAAAATATTAATATTCCCTTGAATCAATCAATAGAAAGGGTTTTGAATCAGAAAAAAAATTAGTTTATTTCCAGAAAACTGTATTATATACTTGAACCAACCAATATATTATATCCTGAACAAGGTTTAAGAGAAGAACAATTAATTCCTCAACAGATGAGTGTGACACTTTATATATATTAATCCAACAACTTCACATTTTCTTAATTACTTATTCCGTTTCTTGCACACGATTAAGTTTCGTATAAGAAACTCATCATGTTCGATGATCCACACGAAACACGATCGAGTCACAGATCACGAGAGCAAAAACAAAACTATAACAAAGAAGAACAAAACTCACTGGGAGTACGAAAGTAGCGAGAGAAGCGAGTACGAACGTCGTGACGGCCGGTGGAAGGCGGGGAAGAAGGAAGTTGAAAAGTGTCGAGGCTGAGACGCCACGACGATGATAGCGGAGGCGGCGGCGGCGCATCGTCGTCGCTAGGTAAAAGCTCGACATTGCATTGGTCTGACGTATGGATTATATGCTCCTTCGCCATTCTCTGATCAGTTTCTCTCTGCGTTAGAATTTTGAAAAGCAAACAAAAAATAAAATAAAAAAGTGGTTCCGGGGAAGTTGTGAGAGAGAGAAACCAAAACTGGTTGCTTGTATGAGAAAATATAGGGAAGTTAAGTATACTAGTCTCACACAACTCTCTCTAACATAATTGTTTATCATCGCAAAAATGTCAATTACGGGTTATTGCCACAGAGAGGAATTAGTATACGTAAAAATAAAGCATGTTTCATATAATTTCACTTTAAATTATGTTAAAAAGCATAGTGTTACCTCTTTTCTCATGATAGTAATAGGTCACACAAAATACCTTTTGTGTGTATTTAGATGTGCACATAATCTTTTTTTTGGATAAAAAATTGGTAGAACTTTAATAGTGAAATTTTATGAGAGAATAGGTGGTCATTGGTGATGCTAAAATGGCGTGGTCCAAAGAACCGGACCAAAACAACAATGAGTCCCTAATGCTTTTACATTACACGTTTGCAAGTTCCTTCATCTCATAGAAAAATATCAAACATGGTCACGTAAAAAAATAAAGAAACTTTGGGTTATGATGATAGAGACTGAATGACTAATTAATTTTGTGCCGTGCCACATTTGGTTGATATCAAAGTGGTTTTCCACGATAGCAAAAAAGCTTTTGTCCCCTTGTACCTTTTCCTCTATTTTCTCCAAGTGCGTTTTCTTTCATGTAATGTAACATCCTGCTATTAACAAATTATCATAAATATCTAAAGCCTTTTTATCTTATTGTATTAATTAGTGTACTATCTAATTTTTTTCCTCAAGTGGATGTGATGTCACTTCTCATCACCCTATTTTATTCCAGAGTTAAATCAATCAACTTTTTGCGTACCTAATTTTCCTAAGATCTTAAGGGCATCAACATCGCTGTATCTTAAGCCCATATCTTAACTATTTTGGGTCGAAATTAAAATGAAAAATAGATATTAAGTTTGCAAACGGGCCATTTCACTTCTTAATTAAGAAGTGTTTTATCTTGGTTCTTAAGACACGTGTTGGACATTCACTCCGCCTCTCTCTCTCTCGAAATCAACTCCGCCTCTCTCTCTCTCTTGTGATCTCTCTGCGCCCTCATCCTCTCCATGAATCCCTCATCCTTCCAAAGCTTCTTATCCTTCATGGGTATTTGATTTCTTCTGAAACTCGCACCTTTTTTGATCAACACTTCGTCTGTTGCTTGCAGGAATCCAGGATCGTGGTCGATCGGTTCACAAAATCCGATCAATACGCAGCTGTTCGTTATCATCCATACATCCTTTCGCTTTCCATAAAGGTTTGCAGTCTCTGCATCAGAGCTTTTAAATGTAGAATATGTTTTCAGTTAGGGATTTGAATAGGATTGAAAGTCCTCTCCTTTATCGTGTCTCCATTTGTTTTTTGGATCTTTTTGGGCTGTGTAATATTGTAAACTTTAATGGGTTTTTGATTTGGAAGAGGAAAGTTTCAAACTTTCTTTCTTTCTGGCAATTTTTAGTGTTCTTCACTAGATGAGTTTATTTTGGGATTCCTACCACAGACTACTATTGTTTTGGAATTACACTGGTGCGATCCACTAACTGATGGACGTTTTGTCCTAGAGGTGAATATTATTTACTTGTCTTGTGACTTTATTTATGTGTAAGTTGTCAAATGATCAACTTAGTATATCTGCTTTTTTCAGCTGGAAAGCCACAGAAGGTGTCGCATTATAAAAGCTTGGGATCAAGATGGGTAAGCTTAGTATGATTGTTTTTGAGCTTTAGTATTGAACTTACGCATCTCATTTAGATCCATATCTCATACTCTAATCATTTCCAGTCTTGTGACAGTAATTGATCTTATTATTACTGGTTTTTCTCTTTTCTTAACATAGTCTTTTCTTACCTCCTACATGTATCATATTCATTTCCAGTCTTGTGACAGTAATTGATCTTATTTGTTTCTCTTCTCTTATCTCCTCACTTTTCTTTGCACTTCTTACAGCTGCAGGAACTGACAACTAGTGCAGCATCATTTGCTCGGTCATGGCTAGAGAGAGCAAAGGAAGCTGCTAGAGGAGGAGGTAAGCAAATAATATATCAGAGTTAGGAAAGAAAAGTGAACTAGTTTCATGAGTTCTGTTTTGTGCGAGTAATTGAATGGTAGTTGTGCCACTTTGTATACTCGTAATTTTAGTATTTCCAGACACGATCTAGTCTTTCACTTCTTCTTTGTCTAATTATACGCAGACAGAAGAAGACTTGAAACACTTCTAATTGTTGAATCTATGATGCCTACACCTATGTATACATTTACTTGTATTCTTAGATTATTTTGTGTACATGAGTGAGTAACAACAACTATGATGCCTACAACTATTTTTTTTTCACTTTTGTAATCTTTTTTTTTCAACTTTGCAATTTTTTTCTACTTTGTAATGTTCTTATGTTTAATGTTATATGTTTTATTATAAAATTCTACCAATCCATTTTCAAAACAAAAAAATTTACTATTTGGCTAAGAACTTCCAAAAACTTCTACCAATAATTTCTATTTTTAGTCATGTATCTTACCAAAAACTCTTAATCTACTTATATTATTAAACTAATCCTAAGATATGTCATTGCATATCTACCAATGCTGATGCCCTAATATTATGCCAATTATCGGCAGAAGAATCTCAGAGCGACATTCTTGTCTACTCATGGATGTTTCACTGTCACAGAATTTCGATTGTTAGTCGCATCTCTACGAATTAACTTTTACGCTATTACACAAGTTATGGAAGCTAGCAAACGAACAAATCACCCTGAAAATATTCCCAACTTAGAGACCTGTCTTTGAACTTGACTAAATAAAAAACGGATATCGTTCTCTTAACACAACAAGGTCTTATTATTAGAATCGGATGGTTCAAAACCAAGTCGTGATGTCATGAGCAAAACCGGAAGGTTCATCATTCGAACCACAAGAAAAAAAAAGATGAAGAAGAAACAGCTAGGTACCTAATGCACAGAGAATGGAGAAAATCTTTGGCTTCTGCGAGAAACCGCCATGGACCATGGTTTAGCGGCTGGCTGAAACTAACGCCATATGCTCTATCAGGTCAAGGACTCGGTTGCTGTAACATTACAAAACCCGCGATATATTTTTAGTCTTTGCGTATTGACAAATGTCAAATAGGTGGTAATCGAATGAGAGGCAATAACTGTTTACCTGTAACCCCATTCGTTGTCATACCAGGACACAAGTTTCATGAAGGACTTGCTTAATCCAATCCCAGCATTAGCATCAAAGATACTTGACCTGAAAATGATCACAATATTTGAGAACCATAACTAGATTTTGAAAGCCGTGATCCATTAGCAAGATTTTTTTAAGTGGGTTACCTTGAATCTCCGACAAAATCGTTGGAGACGACATCTTCTTCTGTGTACCCCATAATTCCCCTAAGTGGTCCTTCTGAAGCAAACCTATTCAGAGTTTAAAATCAAAATAGTGAGATGTTATTACAGTTCCACGTTAAGTTCAGGTAACGATAGTGGTATGGGAAACTAGTCGTACTTTATGGCTGCCTTGACATCATCGTAAGATGCATCCTTCTCAAGTCGACAAGTTAAATCCACAACAGAAACATTTGGTGTAGGGACACGGAAAGCCATTCCCGTTAGTTTTCCATTGAGTTCTGGAAGAACCTTACCAACAGCCTATTGAGACGAGAGCAACAAAAAGGCTTAAATATGATTCCAGATTGGATGTATATATAACCATATCATTTTGTGTTACCTTTGCTGCGCCGGTTGAGCTAGGAATGATGTTTTGACTGGCACCTCGGCCTCCTCTCCAGTCCTTCATTGATGGGCCGTCCACAGTTTTCTGAGTTGCTGAATATGAACAAGAAATATAATTTAGTATACTCAGGTTATGGATATACATTGAATTATAACAAGATGTCCAAGAATCGAATACCTGTGGTCGCATGGACTGTTGTCATCAAACCTTCAAGAATTCCAAATTCCTCATGCACCACCTGAAAGATACAAGTTAGAAGCCAGCAAGAATTTATTTGAACTAATGAAGCTCTTTACAAGAAGTTATTCACAGGAACAGATAATATGCAATTTTACAAACCTTAGCAAGTGGTGCAAGACAATTGGTGGTACAGCTTGCATTAGAGACTATATCCATGTTAGGTTTGTATGTCCTCTCATTTACTCCAACAACAAACATTGGTGCGTCCGCTGAAGGTGCAGAAATGATGACTTTCTTGGCGCCACCCTGCATAAACAGTAAAAGATCAAGCAAATCATAAGCCCTTTTAGCAGAGGAGTATTTGAATTAATTAAAATAAGGAACGGTATTAAATGTTGGGCATCAGTGATACAAGTAGAATTACAAGTGCATTCAGATGAAATTGCACACCTTCAAATGTGACGAAGCTTTCGCAAGGGTGGTGAATACTCCAGAAGATTCAACAACATAATCAGCTCCAAGATCAGCCCACGGGATTTCAGCTGGGTCTCTGAGGAAGGACCAATAAGATGTCAGGTTCTAAAAAGAGTAAGCTTATTAGCTTATCAACTAATTCATAGTTTGACTATGTCTAGTCTACATAGATGTATATAAATATACATATATACATATGTACATATGACTATATGAGTCATCATTTTGACAAATCACCTCTTGCTGACAACTTTGACCTCTTTTCCATTGATCTCCAAAGTGGAATCGTCAATTACGTTGATGGTTCCTTTGTAATTTCCATGAGTAGAATCATACTTGAACATGTAAGCCTGCATAAGAGAGGAGAGAAGATTTGCAGTAAGATTTCTATACAAGTATCCCATGCCTCTTAAACTGTTTTCCTTAGAACTATATGGGTTCAAGCAAACGAAAAAAAAAGTTACCATGAGTAAGATACACTAAATGGGATGAGAAAGCAACGAATATAGGTAACTCCTGGATCAAACAGTAAACGGTACTGCAAGTTTCATCTACCGCTCGAAAAGACAGTACTCAGCTAGCCTTACCATGTACTTGGCGTCTATAAATGGGTCGTTGACTGCTACAACCTCAATATCATCTCTGAAAGTTGCGATGCGAAGGACCAACCTTCCAATCCGACCAAAACCTGTCTCACACATTGCAAAGACTCAAGCATCAGTAAGAAACGAAAAAAAAAAGTAGACTCGAAGTGCATTAGAAGAAATGAAGGCAAATAGCATCGGATTGTGACAGGTTTAAAAATGAAATCCAGAAACGGATTAGAAGAGCATACCATTGATCCCAACCTTTGTCTTTCCACTGCTCCTTGACCCTATACAAGTCAATCAAATCAAATTCAGCAGTAAGATAGAAGTCTCATACGCAAAGTTCCGATGAATTTTTGTTTTCTTACTGTGAACAGCAGGAGGCGCTTCTGTAGCTGTCGCCTTGATAGGCTGAACACTTCTCGCACTGCATTTTCTGTAAAACAATTGAAAATAAAAAACACTTCTGAGAATCAAAGAAAAACATCGTGCAATTTTACATGTGCTACAGAGTTTGTGACTGAACTGTAAAGATGAAGATTACCCAGTTGAAACTGCAGCGCCGGAGAATCTGGACGAGGTCAGGCTGTGACTGAATCCAAGACTTGACGTGACCTAATCGTTTAAGACAAAATACAAAAATGTATAACACTTCAATGCTGCCTATTACTGATTCAGATTCTCATCAGATAATCACATGCTAAACGACTAGAAATTCAATTGAAACGACATGTGAACGTCAAGATACAATAACAACCACCAAGTTTTCTCTACAGTGAGAAATCGAAACCCGAGCTAAAGACGAGACTTCTACTCCTAATCTTAAACATAACAAAGCGAAACGTAAGGCCTAAACATAATAAATCGAGCACGACGTTGATAGAGGAGAAACTAGAAACGCTCTATACCTGAGAATAATCGTTTGACGGAGATGTATACAGCTCGAGACGAGGAGCGACGGCGGAAGTGGCGGCGGATCTGAGAAGAGAAGAGAAGGCCATTGCTAAGCTACGAGAGAACAAAGAGATCTCGAAGCTAAAACCCCAAAACGCTTCCGCTGTATCCTGTAAGGCTTTTGAGTGCAGCTTCTGTAGAAGAATATTCTCGTGTAAATATGCTCACGACTCTGCTGCAGAGGCGATTAAGTTGTGTTCCGCTGCGGCACGGACCATCGTAGCCAATGGTGCGATGAGAATTAAAGGGCTGAGATTTCGCGGAGGAACGACAGGAGTCAGCATCAGGCCCGTATTAGTGGGCCTTCAGTCATATATTTGAATAACGTAGAGAACGTATCAAAGTGATGGTTGGGGTTAAAGGAAGCCATAAAGCGATGCTAAAACGTTGCCACGTCAGACTATGATGGTCTCCTAGCCTTTATTTCCATTTTCAGTTTGACACGTGCCAAAAAGTCCAGCTGGCTCTCCCGCTAAAAATAGCTTGACGTTAAAACGACGTCGAGCTGGTCCAGGCTACGAACCGCCAGGTGGCACTCTTCTGCGTTTCGTTCGTCATCACACAGTCCCCTCTGTGTGATTTGATTTAATGCTCTGGCTCTCCCGTCAAAAATGGCTAACCGTTGGTTTCTTCCTCGTTCTTATTCTCTGTGTACCCGTAGAATTTCCCGAAGATCAGTTTGAAATCTTCATCTCCTTTTCTCTGCTCCTGTCGTCGACGTTCTCGTCCTTCGCGCTTACGCCTTCGGCAAGGTTTTCTCGATTCTTTCTCTGCTCGTTCGTCTCTGCCACGTGTTGATTTTCAATGTAATTGAGTTGTTTGTTGAGCAATGTTGACACGATACTTCCTAGTTTCCTAATCGATTTTACGATTTGAGTTTTTTTTTATATCTGGGATCGGTTAGTTCGTTTTCGTGTTTGATGTCTATGCTTGTAGAATTCGATTTTTAATTTGGCAAACATGTAACCTACGGATGATGTAAACGATATGTTTGCGATGTGATTCTACAATCTTCAGTAGCTTCTGTGATAATTATCTTCTTTTTGTTTTGTTTTGGGCAGATGCCAATGGAAAGGTCGTACAGCAATGCAAGAATGGCCAATAGTTTCATGTACTGGAATGATTGTGTTGACCCAGATGATTTAGAAGCAATGTGGATGGATCCTGCGGTGAGAGCTGAATGGATTGAGGTTGGGGAGACTAAAGGGCAGAAGGTTCACCTCTCAAGGGATCCTGATGGACAGCCTTATCTCACCCAGACTGAGATGAAGGTAATCTTTTTATCAAAGATCCTTAGTATGTTTGGCCGATACTTGTATGGTTTTCATTTTGGCTTCCTTCAAGCATTCTTTGTTACTTGCAGGCTGTTGCTGATATTACTGTCCGAAGACATTTTGATTCAATACTTGATCCGGTAATGCTTCACTATCATCTGTCACTTGAGTGTTTCATATTTCCACTCTTGGTCTTTAATCATGTTTTCAAAGTGAAAAAAAAAACTATTACTTTTGAGCTTCGTGTTAGCTACTCTTGAGATGAATTCTCAGTGTTTTGCATTTCCCTCTTCATCTGCAGGAAATGATATGCGCCATTGCGGAGCTTGAAAGTGACCGGAAGCCTCTCATTATGCGGTACAACAAAAAAACCAAAGAAACTGGCTTGGGGATGTTACAGGTTTATGCAAAGACAGCAGAGTGGTTGGCTGGGTACGTTATCAGTTTTAGTTTCCGTCCTATCCAAGCACTTTCTAAAGAAATCTTATGTTTGGTATTGGTCAAACTTTATTGCAGAGGACAAGGCTATCAGGAATATAATGTGGATGACAATCCTGATCTTCTTCACAAGCCCTTTATAAATGTATATTTTGGGGCGGCTTACCTGAAATGGTTGACAGACTATCAGAATAAGTATGATACTTTGTCCCTAATTTGATATAGATATCTTTACAACTTCAGTTACAAAAAGGCTATTTCTCCTGGACTACTTGAATATCTGACAATTTTCCATGCGCAGTCAGAGAAGTGAAGAGTTTGTGGTCAGAGCATATAATGGTGGAACAAAAAAGGCGACTCACAAATCTACACTACCATATTGGAAAAGATACCTTGTAGTGAAAGAGGCTCTCCCTTCAAGGTTTGTTGTTTCTGTTCTCTGATTGTTCTGTCTACCTAGTTTCTGCTGTCACATTTTATGCTTGCTTGCAAGGAAAAGGTTTTGTTTTGCAGTGTCCTTTCATATTGTTATTTTTTGTCGTAATAGTTGCAAAGCTTGTGTATTAAAACTGCAATCTGTTTGGTAACTGTTATTGCAGAAAACATGTTGATGCTGGTCCTTCGAGCTTTCATCCTACTAATCCCACTTCACCAGGCTCAAGTAATCTCTCCCTATTTGCATAGACTTCTGTATCATACAACACTAACAAGCCCATCTATATTTCAAACATTTTATGATCTCGATAAATATTAGGAGCATGGTGTAGTGTGCCAGTGCTTTAGTTGCAAATGCATGTAGATTTGGAAAACATCTATCATTCTCTTTTATGTTTTGATATGAACTAGAATAAACCCTTTGATTTGACAGACACCAATTTCACATACTGGGACTCTAGAGCTTCCCCTGAAGATATGGAAGATATGTGGAATCATCCTGAAGTATGTAAAGAATGGACAAAATCCAAAGAACAAAGGGGAAAGGTTCGTTTCTCACAAGATAGTGAAAAGAGGCCTTACCTTTCTCGAGGGGAAATGAAGGTACTGTCTTTTAACTGAATGAACAGTTACGACATATACTTCCCCGAGAAACTAGGCATAGTTCCCACCATTTTAATCAAAAGAGTAATATGTTGTCATTTTTATTTCCAGGCTGTTGCAGAGATTATCGTTTCAGAGTACTTCAGCACAAAAGGAATCAAAGTTGTAAGTGAACATATCTGTTAACCATTACCTGCTTTACTACATTTCAACAACGGAAGACAACTTCTTTAGTGGACACATAATTGCGTTATTTATAATTTCCTTTTCATTGATGCAGCCTCTTGTTTGCGCTGTTGCTGATACTGTGAGCATGAGGTTTGTGAATGGTACTGGGAAGAAGGTGGGAATTCTCGGAGTGGACTACAAAACTGCTGCCTGGTTAAACACGTAAGTTTGTGACACAAGTTCATTTCTTTATAGTCACAACAAACTGTCTAATAAAACTTCAAATGTAAATGTGTTTGGTTTCTGAATGCAGCGAGCTAGGATACCGAGCATACAGAGTCGACTCGGCAGACGATCTAACCAAACCATTTGTTTCTATGTACTTCGGCGTAGCCTATTTGGTTTGGTTGTCTGAGTATGAAGGACGGTAAGCATCCCACTCCAAAAAAATCTCTACTTAATACTCCTGACTATCTTAGTCGAATAATATCAGTCTGAGTCAGAATATACAATACATTTATATTTGTTCAAACGAACTTGAACGCAGGGAAAGGAGTAATCAATTCATTATCCAAGCTTATATCAAAGGTCCTGAGCACGTTGATCTTGAGGCATCATCATGTCCACTCTGGCTCAAGTTCGAACAAGCTCTGAGTTACTATGAAGAGCCCAAGAGGTAATCAATGTTAACAACCTCAGCGGTTTTCTTGATAGAAACAAAAAAAAATCTGAATTTGTTGGTTCTTTGTTCAACAGGGATCAGGGAAGCTGCATTATCCTATGAGACCGGCGTCTAATACATACACATATGATGAAAGATTAAGGGTGTTTAGCCTGGATTCACGTTTGGCACTCAACATTTCTTTTCTGCTGTTTCTCTGCTTATATATTTTTTCGTCCTTTCTTAATTCTTTGTCCTTATTGTTTTGTATGTGAATGACTGATTAACATTTAACAGCCTTATATATATCAAACGAATGACTGGTTCTTTAAAAAGGGCAAAGAAACAATCTTTGATATGTTGGAATATAGAAATAAGCATCTCATCATAACAGAGACTAAAACCTCTTCACCATATGTATAACAAGTAAAAGTGTGTAGTTCTTTTTGGTGTGCAAACTGTGAAGGAGCTATCATTTAATAAGCAAAACTCTATACTAGTCTGGTTTACATCAGAGTAGCATTGGTTCATGATTTTAGCAAACTATTCATGCAAAATTATGAACAATGTTGTACAACAAACTGCAAAGCAGTGGGGTTGACTCGCTCTCTGCTAGGCTTTCAGTCAAGAGGAAGCTTACCACTTTCCCTGCGCGGCGCCTCAAAAGACAATTTGAGTATCTTTTTCCACTTGTCCTTGAGGTCACTTGGAGCCCGATCTTCGTGAAACACATCCCGACCAAACTCCAAGATCTTTCGCCACGGAATATTCCTGACGACAGGGAATTTATGCACACCAACCTTAAGCATCTCTTCTTCCGCCTGCTTCCAAAACACTCTTTTACGTTTTCTTTCCCCGGGATCACGGATTGCTGCAGTTCCATTCCTTTGAGGAGGGACTGTGCTAAAAGGTTGTGCTTCGATTGGGTGGTGGATGACCATAGCTAACTCTTGTTCATTGCCTGTAGAGATAGTATGATGATGCTCTATTTGTTCATCATCCTCATCTCCATCTCCAGATATATAATTCTTCTCACTAAATCTTTCTTCCTCCTCCTGAGACTGAGTTTCCGCAGCGACTTCTTTCCTCCTCTGATCCTTCTCCATCGCCATGAATTTCTCGTACGATTCATCATTACCTTGTGAAGCATTTACATTCTCACGAACTCCATTTACATCAACAACTCTAGACTTGTCAATCGCCGAAAGCTTATCCCTCAGCTTCAACGTCTTGTGAACAAGACGCTTGTACCAACAGTAAGGACAAAGAAATTACCGAATTCATCAAAGTCGGGTTCATCGCATGTACAGCTTTGATGAATGGATATGAGACATTCTGCGCCGTGACATACTAACACCCAATCGTCTGTTTCATCGCACACGCAACAAGTGTTACCCTTCTTTTCACTCTCTGGAACTCTATAATCGTCGGAATCGGAGCCAGGAGATGAGATTCGAACTCTGTTCTTATTGACGTTGACGACACTAGTCATACCTGTTTTGTTTTTTTTTTCCAAGATGATGAGATGAAAGAGATCGAGAGATTGGTCTCAGGCATTTTTTTTTTGGTTTTAGAAAAGGGTTTTTCAGGGAAAGAGAAATCGTCTAGCAATACGACAAGGTTAAGTTTGGTTTATGATTGGTCGGATTCTTCTGTTTGTATATCCGGTTTAATGCTCAGTTTCGGATAAACCGGGAGAATTAAGGTTTTGCTTGAAAACAATCCAGACGTTTCTTCCGCCCAAGGGGGGGGGGGGGGGGGAGGGATGAGATGAAAGAGATCGAGAGATTGGTCTCAGGCGTTTTTTTTTTTTTGGTTTTCAAATTTTTCAGGGAAAGAGAAATCGTCTAGCAATACGACGAGGTTAAGTTTGGTTTATGATTGGTCGGATTCTTCTGTTGTTAACCGATTTGGAGAATGGTGATCTTGTATATCCGGTTTAATGCTCAGTTTCGGATAAACCGGGAGAATTAAGGTTTTGCTTGAAAATAATCCAGATGTTTCTTCCGCCCAAGGGGTGGGGGGGGGGAGGGGAAGATGAGATGAAAGAGATCGAGAGATTGGTCTCAGGTGTTTTTTTTTTGGTTTTCGAAAAGGGTTTTTCAGGGAAAGAGAAATCGTCTAGCAATACGACGAGGTTAAGTTTGGTTTATGATTGGTCGGATTCTTCTGTTGTTAACCGATTTGGAGATGGTGATCTTGTATATCCGGTTTAATGCTCAGTTTCGGATAAACCGGGAGAATTAAGGTTTTGCTTGAAAACAATCCAGACGTTTCTTCCGCCCAAGGGGGGGGGGGGAGGGAAAGATGAGATGAAAGAGATCGAGAGATTGGTCTCAGGCGTTTTTTTTTTGGTTTTCGAATTTTTCAGGGAAAGAGAAATCGTCTAGCAATACGACGAGGTTAAGTTTGGTTTATGATTGGTCGGATTCTTCTGTTGTTAACCGATTTGGAGATGGTGATCTTGTATATCCGGTTTAATGCTCAGTTTCGGATAAACCGGGAGAATTAAGGTTTTGCTTGAAAACAATCCAGATGTTTCTTCCGCCCAAGGGGGGGGGGGAGGGGAAGATGAGATGAAAGAGATCGAGAGATTGGTCTCAGGTGTTTTTTTTTTGGTTTTCGAAAAGGGTTTTTCAGGAAAAGAGAAATCGTCTAGCAATACGACGAGGTTAAGTTTGGTTTATGATTGGTCGGATTCTTCTGTTGTTAACCGATTTGGAGATGGTGATCTTGTATATCCGGTTTAATGCTCAGTTTCGGATAAATCGGGAGAATTAAGGTTTTGCTTGAAAACAATCCAGACGTTTCTTCCGCCCAAGGGGGGGGGGGGGGGGAGGGGAAGATGAGATGAAAGAGATCGAGAGATTGGTCTCAGGTGTTTTTTTTTTGGTTTTCGAAAAGGGTTTTTCAGGGAAAGAGAAATCGTCTAGCAATACGACGAGGTTAAGTTTGGTTTATGATTGGTCGGATTCTTCTGTTGTTAACCGATTTGGAGATGGTGATCTTGTATATCCGGTTTAATGCTCAGTTTCGGATAAACCGGAAGAATTAAGGTTTTGCTTGAAAACAATCCAGACGTTTCTTCCAGTTTTCTCTAGAACCAAGAAGCAAATCCTTTTTCCTTGCTCTTGTCAAACTTTTAGCTACGCCTGCTGGTTCGGTTTATTCTGTTCCGGTTATTCAATTTCAGTTAGTTCGATTACGGTTAGCATTCGGGTAGTTCGGTTATTGAAAATTTTACCAATCAACCAAATTTTCGGTTTGAGTATAATTTTGGTTCAGAACTGAGGTTTTTTTTTTGGTTTATTTCAGTTACATTTGAAACTTTCCATTATTTTGGTTCAAAATTCGATTATTTGGTCTGGAATTTGATTAGAATTACTATGGTTTGTTTAGCTGTATTTAAAAAAAAAATAGAACCAAACTTATTGATTGCCAAACCGGTAACCAACTTTTTTTAATCTATTGAACTGAACCGAATACCTAACTGAACATGAACCGAAAACCAAAAACTTTGTTTGGTTCGGGTCAAAATATCAACTTTGAGCTATGAAAGTTTGGTTTCCAAGACGAGTTGCGCAACTAACTTACAGACATTGCTCGAACATTCTTCAAACAAAGCTTATGTCTATGAAGCCTATGAAGGGTTAAAGACGGTTGATAATCTTAAGCAGCAGTCAGTACATTTTCTTGGACAAAGATGCCAAAGAGCTATATCTTGTGCACATCTTGTCGCAAATGATTTTCGTCTCGACTTGCAGGTTTCATATCAATAGCTTCATGAGTTCATCCATTACCTGTTGATTCCATTCTGATTACACATTGTTCATGTTTCTAGAAAGTGTCAAAGGTTTAAGCCTTATGCTTGAAGAGCTCAACGTGGAAAATGCAGCTTTGCATTCATTGAATTCATAGTCCATGCGACTCTCTGCACTTGGTGGGAAAGTACCGAATTACCGATATTACTTGCGACTGATGTTGCTAACCGTGGATTGCACATTCCTACGGTTAACTAAATAGTATTTTGTAGTCTATTTTGAGATTAACTAAATAATTTATATTCTAATGGTATTTTTAGATAAAAAGTAAAATTTTAAGTTGTAGTTTTGGTTACATGTTTCTTCCAGTTTTTGTTGCCAACTCTCATATAAGGAACGGAGCTAATAATAAGCTAAAAGATACGGTGAGGAGGAGGTTTCACCAGGTTTGGATCAAAGTAACGGGGAGATGGTGTTTTGAATCAACGCTGGGCACACTTCAAGAATAAAAATGGTGTGTAGAATCTATTTGGGAATATAATGTCTGGAACATTAAATACTTTAATCAAATTTAAATGGGATTATCTCATTGATGAGATCGGTACCTACTATTAACTTCACAGTTTCTCTGTTTAACTTAAAATCCTTGACCATTGACTTTGATATGATCTCTATTCTAATTTATAATGAAGGCAGGCTGAACATGCAATTTCTGATGTCCTTGCTCCACGAATGTGTCTGGTCCTCAACGAATGTCAATCACGAACAGTCAATACAAGTGTTTGTCATTGCACAATTCCATTCCATGTAATACAAATTACAAACTCAAACTCAAACGAACCAAATCAAACATCTAAAAGTATATAAGCATATTTTATAATATAGTTTAATCTTATCAAACTTCATAATTTATAAACATTTTAAAGTCAAACATTTTATACGCATTCATAAACAACTTAGTATGTTAATTGTATATTAGAAGTGCAAAAAATTCCCTGCTCAGCGTGGGTTAAAATACTAGTTTTCTTATATACCAGCAATGAGTTCCTTTCCACATTAGTAAGAAAAATAATGTGAGATAAAACAACTTTCACTGTTGATACTACGCCTCAAACCAATTTTATTACGTAAACGTGTTTATGGTTTTGGTAAATGAACAAAAACAAATGGAAAGGGAAAGGAGAAAAGGGTCAACAAATATCTTCCTCCTGACCCCAAAACATTGAAAAGAGTATACAGACTAAAGACTGTTTTACTTTGAAGCTTTATTGTGAGCTGGCGGTTTGGACTGGTTCGAAGTTGCAGCAGTTGTCATCACACGTAACCGACGAGCTATCTCCGTGAAGGATGGCCGTGCCGTAGGATTAGGCGCCCAACACTCCTCCATTAGTATTCTCCAGTCAGAGTCACAGTAACTTGGTATGGTTGGCCTCAGTGTGTTGTTCACTATCCCACCTGCACTTGAAGGTAGAGTTGTTAGGCATAGTCATGTCCAAGACCCAAAAAACGATCAGACAGGATATACAGATAAAGTTTCATTTCTTCCACGTTGGTAAAACAACAATCGACTTTAGAAGAACATAACATGATTCAAACCTAAGTTTCGTTGAGAATCAGTTAAAGCAAAACTCAAACGGAACCTAAACACTAATCTTATCAGACCGAGCAGAAAGGTAATCAGTTCCTATATTTCATAAGTAAGTAAAGACGCACCTATTATAGCACCATAGTGCATGTTAGCATATGGTTCCTCACCAGTTAGAATCTCCCACAAGACTATACCAAAAGAGAAGACATCCACCTGCATGTAAACAAGTAATAATAGCTCAGAGTGGTTTCGTTTCCATTCCTTTTTACTCACTACAAAGCCTATTATATTTTTACCTTCTCTGAAACTTTGCTACTACTACCGTTTAAAAGCTCTGGTGCCATCCATGGAAGGGTTCCACGTACACCACCAGATACTAATGTATTTCTTTTAATTTTCGACAAACCGAAATCACCAACCTAAAGTAAAAACAAGCAGAGAGTATAAGAGACACAATCTAATGTTGTTCAAAGAGACATCATATCAATGAAGCTTTTTACCTTGCAGATTGGGCGAGAAGGATCTTTGAGGTTTACAAGTAAGTTGTCACATTTCAAATCGAAGTGAACAATGTTTTTGGCGTGCAAATATTCCATACCAAATGCAGCATCCATGGCAATGATCAGTCTCTTACGACGATCCAGGTGTCTGAAAACATAATAAGGCAAAGCAAAGAATCATTTAACCGGTTATCAGAAAGGAAAACAGAGAAACGTTATAAGAGAGATGTGTGTACCTATCTTTCCTGATTAGAACATGTCTCAGAGAGCCATCAACCATGTACTCTGTTACAGTAGCCAATGTACCACCAGGTCCATCTTTTACAACACCATACAATGCAACCACATTTGGATGATGAAGCTTTGAAAGAATTTCAGCTTCTCCCCAGAACTCGCCAGTCTAGGAAATAGAAAAAAATAAAAAGATATTGATATGTAATCATTTTAACATATGCTCAAGGAAAAATATGCAATGCAAAAATGCAGAAATACTCACTAATCTCTCTTGTTCAGAAGATCGACCAGAAAAGCAACTCTTCTTTATCCTCTTGATGGCAACATCTGATCCTCTCCATTTCCCATGATACACTGTACCAAACGTGCCAGAACCAAGTTCCTTTAGCTCCTCGAGATCATCATTCATAATGATCTAAAACACAATCAAGAACAAATTAAAATCAGACCAAGGTTGGAACCAGATAATTAATTTGATGTTAGATTCTTTTTAACACGTCTGAAAACTGCAAAGTTCTACCAGGTATAAGATTTTTTCAGTCCAACATACCTGCAACCCACTTGTATCATAATCTGCCAAAGGAGAACCAAGTGGAGGAAGCGCAGCGTTCCTTGATTCTGTCTTTTCATCCTACAAGTATTCATCCTCCTCATTAGTACATTCTTGTTATGGAATCGTGTAAACAAATCTGATATATACCTGATGTTCAAAATCCGGAGTCCTTAGTTTCTCAACCATATCACCAAACTCCTCACTCTCTGTGACCTTCATCTGTGCATCCTCGTTAATGCCAGCAGCATAATCATAATCTTGACCTACATTCAGCTGAGGATCCACACGGTTCTCTGTTGCAACGCCATCTCTGGTCAATGGAGCAACGTGATGCAACTTGGTATTCACTCCGCTATCTTCCATGTCAGATGGAAAGCCTGGGGGAACATCTCTTTCACTGAACTGTTCCTCGGCCAGTTTCCGAAAATAAGACCAGTTTTTAGGATCATGGTTCTCTACATTCAAACTAACACCAGCACCATCATGCTGATACGCATTCACATCTGGTGGCACGTCCTCAGAGAGTGCCTTTGCAAATATTTCAGAGAGGAAGTCTTGAGGGAACCGATCATTGATGTCAATAAGAACACTTGAAGAAGCTCGGTTTTCAGGGATTACATGATTAGTGGCTATGTCTATATGACTATTAGGACCCTCAGCATCGATACCTCCACCATTGACCCCAACCTTTTCAGAGATTGTTTCATTAACAGTGTTGGAATCCTCATGTGGTTTACCCTCTCCTTGTTTTGCTGGATCTTGCTGTCCAGTGATAGCTTGTGAATGAGACATTAAGAACTGAGAGTCATCAGACTTGGACAGGCGGTTTAGCATTTCTAACTGTTCACGAGGTATTCTCTCTGAACCATATACCCTCCGCGTGGGCGGTAAAGGCTCCGGGTAATCAAGATCGATTAAGTTTGACTCAGAGTCAGTCTGAGCAAGACCACATGTGCCACTTGATGTTGAAAGCTGATCATCCTCACCAGATACAGGAACCTGCTCAGGCACAACAGTATCACGGGGCTTCACAGGATTGTTCTGCCGCGGGTCTCTTCTTGGGGGCAACATATGTGCAGCATTCTGGCTATGTATAGTTGGAGAAACTGGTGCCTCCCGAACTACGCAGTGATCCGCTTGAGGAGGAGGAGGGTTCTGGCGATTTTCAGGCTCTATATTCTCACTAACTTTCATCTCAGGTTTTAAGTTCAGCTCTCCTACCTGCACTGCTGCGTATTGCTGTGTGGTGCTACTAGGGTGATGGTTTGGCTGCTGCCCTTGGAAAGGCATGGGCATAGAGTAATTGGAAGAACTGTGTTGATGATACATTGGAAACTGCTGTCTTTCTTCATAATACTGTGGGTACATTCCATAGGAGCCGGAGGAAATAGATTGTGGATACTGAAGAGTAGAAATAGATTGAGGGTACTGAAGAGATGGACTTGGAGGGATGACCTGTGCATACTGAAGTGTAGAGTTTGGAGGAACAGCTTGCTGAAACTGATAAGCAGCATTGTGTGGAATAGGTTGAGGAGGATACTGTAGCATGGAGCCTGGTGGTGCAGACTCAGAATACTGCATAGAGGATTGTTGGAGATCAACACCGTTGACGCCCTCTAAACTGTTTGCAGAAAGACTGTCCAGTCTATTAAGCGTTGAGTTGCTTCTCGATCCAATGTCCATATCATTCACAGCCACAACATACTGAAACTCGGAGTCAACATCATTTTGGTTAACACCCAAAAGAGAACCATCCAAATCACTGACAGAGAAGAGAAACATCCTAAGCTTCTGCGAACCGCCACGGTTCTCCATCTCGTTATACTCCTCCATCATGTTCTGGAGATCTTCATCGCATGATACAGACACCAAGGCGTCAAGATCTTCACCAGGAAGCTGGTACTTGACAACATGAGTCCTGTAGTAGATCTCAAGAACCTTTTGCCTGAGCTCCTGCCATGATATATCCTTCCTTATGGAAATAATGTGCGTCTCACCTCCAACGTATCTAAGCTTCGAATCCCCGGGACGCGGGAGTATTCTCCCACCAAAGCTACAGAGGATCTTAACCTTTGCCGTTAAACTACCAGAGGCTGATAACGAGGAGGCATATCCATGAAAGTCTCCTAAACTTCTATCTTGACATAACAAAGCCTCTGGTGCTGACTGGATATGCCCAAGTTTGTTTCCAAACTCATAATCCCTCATCCCATTTCCCACCGTGTCACCGGGTGCAGCATTGGGGTTTGCAGACCGTTGAGAAACCACTCGATCTCGCAGAAACTCTAGAGAGAACTCCTCTCCTGTTTGTAGGGAGTAATGAAGCCCAGGCCTAACATCTGAAGCATTCAAAGTTGGAGGCAGGGCGTTGGCACTGGTCAAAACTGTTTGTTCAGGTAAAATAAATGCTTGAGGGACAGAGTCATTCACATATCCAGCTTCCATACCCTGTTGCTGGAATGGATGCACTGGTCTGTTTCTTTCCATCTCAACAAACTAAATGGCAGAACCTGACATACTAAACCACCACTAGAACGAACTACTGAGACGCCAAACGTCTTCAGAGGTTGCAGAACCTCCTGCAACAAGGAACAAATATATATAAAGTTAGAAGCTTTGAATCCTACAATGGTAAGAACAGTAACCCAGAGGGGTCTTCAGACATAATCGATTGTGAAATGAATAGTTTTTGACAAGAAAACTCCAAAAACATGCTTTTTGATTCTAAAAAAGGAAACTTTGCAACGGAAAACTCTCACCAAATAATCAAAAAAAAAAAAACCTCAATAGTAATTAACAAAACAAAACCAAACCCAAAGAACAAGAAATGTAGAGCATGACCTGTGAAGGTGAGCAAGTTTTAAGAAGGATTGTGAGAAGTATGAACAATCCAAAAACATCTTCTCTGTTGCTCAAATCTCAGGATGAATACATCAAAAACCCTAACATCTCCATCTTCTTCTTTTTGTTCTCTCTCGCTCCCCTCTGTATTAGTTGTCCTCGTTTCTCTCAAGGGATTAGATATAATATTAAAATACCAAATTGTCAGACTTTTTTTTGTAAAATGAGAAAATACAATATCTTTAGTGTGTAAGTAAGATTTATTAACTTAAACTCCGTCTGACTCGGTTTCTAAAACCAGAAGACAAGTGAACCGCTCATCTTTTAAGAGATGGAAATAATAGACGGCTAAGATGATAGGATAAGATGTGGTGGAATATTGGAATCTAATCCCGTCGCTTATGTTATACGGTTTTGCATTAAATGGGGACTCTCTCAAGTTCATCAGATCCTATATTCATAAGCAATGTTGGGTCACCTTTTTTTCATATATCATTTTCATTACAACGGATTCTCTAATTTCTTTATACGTAATGTATTCAGTTCCCTCTAGGATCCTGTCAAGTACAGTTTTCTGAATAATGTATTTCATATGAATATATGCAGTTTTGTAATAATCCTAACAACATATACTGTGTAGGTGTTTGTCCTCATGTGTAGGAGAAAAATACGCATAACAAAATATACGAAGCTTTACTAACCCTCTCAATACACTGCATGTGAGTGATGTCAGTAATTGCTTAAAACATAACAATTGTAATCATCTTGTAGCGATCATCTAAAATCATTAACATACTAAACTCGCATACATAATCGTCTTTTTTTTTACCCGGAAGCATAAATGCAATTGTCGTTATAGGTTGCCTTCACTGAAAACTAGTTTCCTTCAAACAAAAGCATCCACGCACACTGGTAACTTTTGTATCCTTTGACAAGTAAGTAATGGAACCAAGTACTTGCTCAACAAAGGAAGCAGACAGACACTCCATGACCACCGCTACAGCACACAGAAGAATTATGAAAAGGGTGTTACTAACCTTTGTCGAAATGCAACGATGATAGAATGCAAAGTAAATGGCTATAAACAAATGTGAAATGCTAATATGAACAGAACACAAACTCTTATTATTTATATATACGCAAGAATGAAGAGGCGGGTTACTTGTATGTGAAAAGACTAAATCAGATATTAATGACACAACATAAGTACATAGATTGTAATAATTTGTGCATCCAGAGAGAGATTCTATCACCTTTGGTTAAGGTGGAGAGGATTCATCCAAGGATACACAACCAATGATATGACCACCGGCTGGAATGCACATAAGTTTGGTCTCTCTCCAGATCAGAGGCCTAACTAAAGGGTTACATACCCTCGCGACAGACAATTTCACAAACTCAAATCTCCCTCCATCTGATGTTATACTGACATGGCCTCCTACAACATAAAGCTCATCCCTCAGAGCTGCAAACCCGAATCCTGACACCGGTTGCTCTCCCGGATGATTAGGAAGAGCAACACAAGGAACTGAGCCAAGATTAGACCATTCTCTTTCATTTGTATCTCTAGTCTTGATCAAGCTTCCTCCCTGTTCCAAGTTTACAATCGTGTAGAGTCGATCATTTTTCATCACCTGAGCAGAATAATGCCAGGATTCAGGGATAGGCCAGATATCCATCACAGTGGACCAACTAATCTCTAATGGATTGAAGACTTGAGTAGAAATTTGCCCTGCAATTCCCACCTGCTCACTCAGGACATGAAAGAACCCTTTGTACGAAAACCCTGACCCGTAATGGTTAATTTGTGGTCTAGGCATTGCTGGTAACTCCTCCCACCTGCATTATTACTGTTATGTTAGACCCTAGTTTGATAGTTTCTCTCTACTTGTTTAAAGATGTATGTCTAGCCCATTATATACAAAAAGAAAGAGTGTATCATGGAGGAAAGAATACCTATCAGCCACAGGATCATAAACCTCAGCAGATGACATTCCGATGGGAACACTGCGACCTCCAGCAACATAAACCTTGCCAGAGACAATAGCACAAGCAAAGTCAGACCTCGGTGCTCTCATACTAGCAGCCCTTTTCCACTCTTTCTTAAACGGATCAAACCGCATGACGTCTCTAGTGATAACAGGGTCCTGAAGAGGACACGATGGCACATAGCAGCCCCCGATCACAAAAAGACAACTCGAAACACAAACACACTCAAAACCAGAATGATACCAGCCATCTTCAACAGCTCCATTGCAAGGCAATGGATGCCACCGATCAGCATCAGGGTCATAAGCAATCCATCGGTTCTCAAAACGTTGTGTGAGAACAAACAACCAGCTCCCTGACCATCCATTTCTAGCTTTATAGCGCGAGTAATGGGGACTACGAGCTAGATTTCTCCAACCTTTAGAGACACACTCGAGCGTCCCGTGATAGCCGTGAGAAAGCTTCGCTATGCATCTCAAAGCCAAATCATCAGGCAAACCTGGGATGATAGACTGTTCCCTGAAAACAAAGTACCATCCAGCAGCTTATATTATTTTTTTGCTAAATCAATACAGTACTGACGCTTACTACTTAAAGGTCGCATCTTCAACCGTGGATAAAAAGGAAATAAATGTAAAAAGGTAAAAAAGGATCTAACTTTAACAGTGTGTAAGACTAATTAGAGAGCTTAAGCTTACATGATTCGAGCTTGAGAGTGTATAATTGCGATCCTCTTGCTTTAGAACACCGACAGTGACCCTTAAAAGTCCACAGCTTTCCAGACAAAAAACTAAGACCAAGAGACGGAGAAAGAATACAATCACTATCTGGTCCTTCGGTAAATATATGTTTTCTGTTTTCAGTCACTTAACTTTCGTAAAATAATTATTAATCCCCTCACGTTCTAAAGATGATCTCTTTTTTCTCTTTCTTTTTTCAGTGATCAAAAAAGATATCTTCTTTCTTTAGGTCTTAATTTCACATTCTTCTTCTGTTGCTTGTAAGCTCTCTTTGTTCATACTCAGGGTGAAATGGAGTCTTCGTCAGATTCATGGATGAGAGAGCACTCAGTTCAGTTGGGTCACTTTTTACATTCTCTTTTATATATTAACCCTCATAATTTGTATTGGTGTTGGGTTTGTATTCAGAATTTATGATCCTACTAACCCTTAATATACTGAACGTGAGTGATGCACTAATGGCTTAGATGTGGTGGAGTATAGGAATCGAATCCGTGGCTTATCCCTTATATATTAATCCTGAAACATTACAACATGTTTTGTACATGTCATCGATCACTACGATGATTCTTAGAAATCTTTAAAAAAATAAGTTGGTCCATACAAATATGTATTATACTTTTTATTAAATAAATTATCACATTGATTATTAGTCTTAAATTAATTCCTTAAATGAAAGTTACGTAAGTTTCTTTTTACTTAAATAAAACCTACAAAATTACTAATATGATTAACGTATATATGATAGTTAATGATTATAAATCATACATATTAATTAAAAAATGGTATCCTCTACATTTTTTTGTTTAATTTTATATAATTAAAAAATTAAAAATTAAATTAACCATATATTAAAAAATAGATTTATTTCATATATGATATATTTTGAATTTTTTAAAACGCCTATAAGAAAACGAAAAATTGGTAAGATGTTATTAAGATGTTCTTTCTTAGAAAAGAACCCGATCCAAAACGAAATATTTCGGATATCAAATATATTTAAACCATATTTATATACTTAAATATATTATTATTTTAAAAATTTAATATCTAAAAGAATATACAAAATATATAAAATGTTATTAAGTTTTCCAAAATACTTGATAATATATACAAATAGTTAAAATATATGTTTAAAATAATTAAATGATACTCAAAATACCAATACTTCAAATATCTATTGATTTCTTATCCGAATATTGAAGCTAAACCAAATTTTATGTTAAGTTTAAGTATTTTAACTTACAATATACACATTTATATATTATAAATAATTTTATTTTAATATTTTGATAAATTTAAAATATATATAAATTTTATTTATTTTATTTTTAAATTAAATGAAGTTATCTAAATCTAAATCTAAACTGAACCTGCAGATCCAAACCAGATCGAACTCACAAAAAATATGAAGATAACTGAACCAAACCAAATGGTATCTGAATGTTCACTCCAAATCAAATGTAAAAAAAGATTTTTGATAACAAAATATGTTCTAATTGTAATATTTAAATTTAATATATTTAAAGAATTTACTCCGCGCAGAGCGCGGATTATCATATAGTGTTACTAGAGCTGGACTCGTCCAACCGGACGAGTATTTATTTTCATTTTTTATATCAATAAATATTAATTAAATATTTATCAGTTTATATTTTTAATATTTACATATTTTTAAATTTTTATAAACACAACAGTCGAATAGTTTATATGCTGTAAAAATAGTATCACGTGCTTGTTATTAAACTTTTGAAAAATTAGTATTGACCTATTGATAGTTTGAGTAATTTTTCATGTAAAATAAAATTGTTTGCCAAATGTAAAAATAATTTAAATATTTTGATCAAATATGGATAATATGGTAAGATTTAGATACGCTAGAAAAAATATATTTAGTTATAAACATTAAACATTGATTTACAAATAATTCAAATATATTTAAATTTCAGTATTATTTTTTTGTTGAAAATAATTAATAACAACCAAAATGGTTAAACATATACTTTAAAAATTCTTGAAAAATATATAATCTTAGGTGAGATTTAATTATTTTAAAATAATATTGAGTTGCAAATAATTCATCTTGTTCTATAAATAGTTTAAAATATTTAAAATCTTAGCATATATAGATTTTATTATTCAAAATAATTAATGGTAAGTTAAACATATATTTTAGGAATATTCAAAATATTGTTTAATGTCGAATTTAAACTTGAATTTCGTTCAAAATAATTAATCGTAACATTATCTAATTTTAATATTGTTAAAATAAATTTTAAATATGAATATTTCTAAAAAATCAGCTAATTTATTTTTTTTAAGAAATATATTAAATACAAAATCAAGTTGTCGACACAAAAAAAAAACAAAATCAAGTTAAACTGATTTAGGAAACTGTTTAATAAATAAAAAAACAATAATTCCTTAAATATATGTTCATTTAATAGTTCATTTAATTATTTCAGTGGCGTGCCATTGTAAATAAAACTGAAAATTAAAAGGTAATTTATATACGCACTTCAATTACGGTTTTGCATTAAATAATCCAGCATGGGGTTACTCTTCTTTTTTTTGTCAACGGGGTTACTCTTCTTTTATATGATTTTCATTACAAGGGATTCTCTCATTTCTTTATGCGTAATGTATTCTTTTCCCTCTAGGATCCTGTCAAGTACCAGTTTTCTGAAATCTGATTATAATGAATTTCATATGAATATGTAGTTTTTTTAATCCTAATAGTTGGGGGGGGGGGGGGGGGGGGGGGGTTGTATTCACAATTGATGATACGCCTTTGTGTAGGAGAAAAAGACGCATAACAAAATATATGAAGCTTACTAACCCTCTCAGTACCACTGAATGTGAATGATGCAGTGATTGCTTAAATATATAACACTTGTAGGTTGTAACCATCTTGGACCGATCATCTCAAATCATTAACATATACTAAACTCACTTCAAATCAAACTGTTATCACTTAGAAGCCTTTATTACCCGGAACATAAATGCATTATACCACAAAGTAAACAGGATGACTATAAACAAATGTGAAATGCTAATATGAGCGTAACACAACTCTTATTATTTATATATACACAAGCCATGCAAGACTGAAGGAGAAAGGAAGAGGCAAGTTACTTGTATATGAAAAGAGTTAAGCAGATATTAATGACACAGTTTAAGGATCGATTGTAATAATTCGTGCGTCCAACGAGAATCCATCACCTTTTGTTTTTTTTCTTTTTTTTTTGGTTAAGGTGGAGATGATTCTTCCAAGGATGCACAACCGAAGACGGAGCCACCGGCTGGAATGCACATAGGTCTGGTCTCTCTCCAATTCAGAGGCCTATCTAAATGGTTACACACCCTCACCACAGACAGTCTCAAAATTTCACATGTCCCTACACCTGGTCCTTCCAGTTTAAGGGCCTGGCCTCCGACAACATAAAGCTCATCCCTTAGAGCTGCAAACCCGTATCCGAGCACATGTGGCTCTCTCGAATTATCAGGAAGAACAACACAAGGAACCAACCCAACGTTATACCATTCTTCTTCCTCTCCATCCCTAGTCCTGATCAAGTTTCCTTTCCAGTCTATGATCGTGTAAACTCTATCGTTTCTCATCACTTGAACAGGGGAGAGAGGCCAGATACCCACCTCAGTGGACCAACTCATCTCCAGTGGATTGAAGACCTCAGAAGAAATTGGCTCTGCAAGTACAACTTGACCACTCCGTACATGAAAGGACCCTTTGTACGATAACCCTAACCCCGAGCAGTGCCTTCGTGGTCTAGGCATTGCTGGTAACTCCTCCCACCTGCATTACTACTTCTATGTCAGACCCCGTAGTTTAATATAGCTTAATATAAAATATGTATACCTATCAGCCACAGGATCATAAACCTCAGCAGATGAAATCCCACTGGACTGTGTTGAATTGCAACCTCCAGCAACATAAACCTTGCCAGATACAGCAGCACAAGCGAAGCGGGCCCTCGGTGTTCTCATACCAGCAACCATTTTCCACTCTTTCTTATACGGATCAAACCGCATGACGTCTGTAGTGAAAACAGGCTTATGATTAGGAGAAGATGACACATAGCGACCCCCAATGACAAGAAGACAGCTCGAAACACAAACACACTCAAAACCATAATGATCACAGCCATCTTCAACAGCTGCTATATTCCTAGGCAATGGATGCCAACGATCAGCATCAGGGTCATAAGCAACCCATCGGTTCTTAAAACGTTGTGTGAGAACAAACAACCAGCTCCCTGACCATCCATTTCTAGCTTTATAGCGCGAGTAGTCCTCACTACGAACTAGATCTCTCCAACCTTTAGAGACACACTCGAGCGTTCCGTGATAGCCGTGAGAAAGCTTCGCTATGCATCTCAAAGCCAAATCATCAGGCAAACCTGGGATGATAGACTGTTTCCTGAAAACAAAGTACCATCCGGCTTATATTATTTTTTTGCTAAATCAAATACAATACATACGCTACGCATCTTCAACCGTGGATAAAAAGGAAATAAATGTAAAAAAAAGGATCTATACTTTTTAACAGTGTGTAAGACTAATGAGAGAGCTAAGCTTACATGATTCGAACTTGAGAGTGTATAATTGCGATCTCCTCTTGCTTTAGAACACCAACAGTGACCCTTAAAAGTCCACGGCTTTCCAGAAGAAAAACTAAGACCAAAAGAGACGGAGAAAGAATACAATCACTGTCTGGTCCTTCGGTAAATATATGTTTTCTGTTTTCAGTCACTTAACTTTCGTAAATAATTATTAATCCCCTCACGTTCTAAATATCTCTTTTTTCTCTTTCTTTTTTCAGTGATCAAAACAGATCTCTTCTTTCTTTAGGTCTTAATTTCACATTCTTCTTATGTTGCTTGTAAGCTCTCTTTGTTCATAATTGTCTTGAAAGTGATTTTGTGTACTCGGGGTGAAATGGCGTCTTCGTCAGATTCATGGATGAGAGAGTACTCAGTTGGGTCACTTTTTACATTCTATTTTACATATTAATCCTCATAATTATATCTATTAGTGTTGGGTTTGTATTCAGAATTTATGATCCTACTAACCCTTAATACATATACTGAACGTGAGTGATGCACTAATGGCTTAGACGTGGTGGAGTATAGGAATCGAATCCCGTCGCTTATGTTATGCGGTTTTGCATTAAATAATCCAACATGGGGTTACTTTTCTTTTATATCATTTTCATTACAAGGGATTCTCTCATTTCTTTATGCGTAACGTATTCTTTTCCCTCTAGGATCCTGTCAAGTACAGTTTTCTAAAAATCTGATTATAATGAATTTCATATGAATACTAGATGATAATTCGCGTCATGTACGTGAGTTCTTTAAAGTATAGTGTATTTAAATATTACAATTAGAATGCATTTTGTTATCAAAATTTTTTTTTTACATTTGATTTGGGGTGGACATTCGGATATCATTTATTTCAATCTGGTTTGGTTTGGTTCAGTTATGTTTCGATTTTTGTGAGTTTGATCCGGTTTGGATCTACGAATTCAGTTTGGGTTTGGACTTAGATAACTATTTTTATTTAAAAAAAAATCATATATACTTTAAATTTCTCAAAATATAAAAAAAATTATTTATAACATATAAATGTGTATAATGCAAGTTAAAATACTTAAACTTAACAAAAAATTTGGTTAGCTTCAATATTCGGATAAGCAATAAATAGATAAGTATTAGTATTTTGAATATCATTTAACTATTTTAAACATGTATTTTTAACTATTTGTATATATTTCCAAGTATTTTGGATAACTTAATAACATTTTTTATATATTTTTTATATTCTTTTAGATATTAAATTTTAAAAATAATTAATATATTTAAGTATATAAATCTAGATTAGATATATTCGATATCCGAAATATTTTGTTTCGGACCCAATTCCGTTCTAAAAATATCATCTTAATAACATCTTACTATTTTCGTAATTTATAAACGTTTTAAAAATTCAAAATATAACATATATGAAAAATCTATTTTTTTAAATATGCTTAATGTGATTTTTATTTTTTTGATAATATTAATTTAAATAAAATTTAGAGGATACAAATTTTTTTATCAAATATGTTTGATTTGTAATCATTAATTATCATATAACGTTAATCATATTAGGTAATTTCGTATTTTTTATTTTAAAAAAAAATTTAAGACTACTAATTAATGTGATAATTAGTTTAATAAAAAATATAATATATATTTATATGGACACCGACTTATAATTTCTAAGGATTTCTGAGAATCATCCTAATGATGGCACGTGACTACAAAATATGTTGTAATGTTCCAGGATTAATATATAAGGGATGTAGTTTTTTAATCCTAATAATGTTATGCATTGTGTGGGGTTTGTATTCACAATTGATGATACACCTTTGTATAGGAGAAAAAGACGCATAACAAAATATATGAAGCTTACTAATCCTCTCAATACCACTGAATGTGAGTGATGCAGTAATTGCGCGATCATCTCAAATCATTAACATATACTAAACTCACTTCAAATCAAACTGTTATAACTTAGAAGCCTTTATTACCCGGAACATAAATGCATTATACTACAAAGTAAACAGGATGACTACAAACAAATGTGAAATGCTAATATGAGCGTAACACAACTCATATTATTTATATATACACAAGCCATGCAAGACTGAAGGAGAAAGGAAGAGGCAAATTACTTGTATATGAAAAGACTTAAGCAGATATTAATGACACAGCTTAAGGATCGATTGTAATAATTTGTGCGTCCAACGAGAATCCATCACCTTTTGTTTTTTTTTCTTTTTATTTTTGGTTAAGGTGGAGATGATTCTTCCAAGGATGCACAACCGAAGACGGAGCCACCGGCTGGAATGCACATAGGTCTGGTCTCTCTCCAATTCAGAGGCCTATCTAAATGGTTACACACCCTCACCACAGACAGTCTCAAAATTTCACATGTCCCTACACCTGGTCCTTCCAGCTTAAGGGCCTGGCCTCCGACAACATAAAGCTCATCCCTTAGAGCTACAAACCCGTATCCGAGCACATGTGGCTCTCTCGAATTATCAGGAAGAACAACACAAGGAACCAGCCCAACGTTATACCATTCTCCTTCCTCTCCATCCCTAGTCCTGATCAAGCTTCCTCTCCAGTCTATGATCGTGTAAACTCTATCGTTTTTCATCACTTGAAGAGGGGAGAGAGGCCATATACCCACCTCAGTGGACCAACTCATCTCCAGTGGATTGAAGACCTCAGAAGAAATTGGCTCCGCAAGTACCACTTGACCACTCCGCACATGAAAGGACCCTTTGTACGATAACCCTAACCCCGAGCAGTGCCTTCGTGGTCTAGGCATTGCTGGTAACTCCTCCCACCTGCATTACTACTCCTATGTCAGACCCCCTAGTTTAATATAGTTTAATATAAAAGATATGTATACCTATCAGCCACAGGATCATAAACCTCAGCAGATGAAATCCCACTGGACTGTGTTGAATTGCAACCTCCAGCAACATAAACCTTGCCAGAGACAGCAGCACAAGCGAAGCGGGCCCTCGGTGTTCTCATACCAGCAACCATTTTCCACTCTTTCTTAAACGGATCAAACCGCATGACGTCTGTAGTGAAAACAGGCTTATGATTAGGAGAAGATGACACATAGCAACCCCCGATGACAAGAAGACAGCTCGAAACACAAACACACTCAAAACCATAATGATCCCAGCCATCTTGAACAGCTGCTATATTCCTAGGCAATGGATGCCAACGATCAGCATCAGGGTCATAAGCAACCCATCGGTTCTTAAAACGTTCTGTGAGAACAAACAACCAGCTCCCTGACCATCCATTTCTAGCTTTATAGCGCGAGTAACCGGGACTACGAACTAGATCTCTCCAACCTTTAGAGACACACTCGAGCGTTCCGTGATAGCCGTGAGAAAGCTTCGCTATGCATCTCAAAGCCAAATCATCAGGCAAACCTGGGATGATAGACTGTTCCCTGAAAACAAAGTACCATCCAGCTTATATTAGTTTTTGCTAAATCAATAGCATACAGATGCTTACTTAAAGGTCGCAATCTTCAACCGTGGATAAAAAAGGAAATAAATGTAAAAAAAGGATCTAACGTTTTAACAGTGTGTAAGACTAATGAGAGAGCTAAGCTTACATGATTTGAGCTTGAGAGTGTATATTGCGATCTCCTCTTGCTCCGACTTGCTTTTAGAACACCAACTTTAACCTTAAAGTCTACAGCTTTTGAAGGAAAACTACAACCAAGAGACAGAGAAAGAAGACAAGCATATTTTTTTTCTGACAAAAAAAAATTAGAGAAAGAAGACAAGCATAGTTTCACCATTTGGTCCTTCATTTATGTATCGTTTCTGTTTTCATCCACTTAACTTTCGTAAATAGTTATTAACCCCCTCTCGCATTCTAACATTCAACCACAGAACGACGTCGTTTCACTCCAGCCTACGGATAAAAGATCTCTTCTTTCCACAGTTTGATCTCGTTTTCACTGCGACTATCATTCAGCAAGCTGATCTCTTTGTTCATAAATTGTCTTGAAAGTGATTTGTGTTACTCAGGTGGTGAAATGGCGTCTTCGTCGGATTCATGGATGAGAGAGTACAACGAAGCGTTAAAACTCGCGGAAGATATAAACGGAATGATCTCAGAAAGGAGCAAATCTTCCTTAACAGGACCCGATGCTCAGCGCCGCGCTTCAGCTATACGAAGAAAGATCACTATTTTCGGAACCCGTCTAGAGAGTCTCCAGTCTCTTCTCGCCAAAATCCATGGAAAGCCTATGTAAGCAATTAAAAATCTCTAAACTTTTTTTTTTGAAAGTTAAAAAAAAAAGTATTGATCTTTGACCTTTGTTGAATTGGATCACAGCTCGGAGAAGGAGATGAACAAGCGCAAGGATATGATTGGGAATTTGAGGTCGCAGGCGAATCAGATGGCGAATGCTTTGAACATGTCGAATTTTGCTAATAGAGACAGCTTGCTTGGTTCCTCCGAGATAAAGCCGGATGATACTATGAGTAGAGTTGGTAGTATGGATAACCAAGGGATTGTTGGGTTTCAGCGACAGGTTATGAGAGGTAAAAGCTGTTTTACATTACTTTAGTTCTGTATTAGTTTCTCTCTGTTGAGTTTTTTTTTTTTTTGTTGTGGGGGAGATAGAACAAGATGAAGGACTTGAGAAGTTGGAGGAGACAGTCATGAGTACTAAACATATTGCTTTAGCTGTCAATGAGGAACTTGGTTTGCAGACAAGGCTTATCGTATGTTGTTGTTTTCATTGGCTACCTTGATTTGGATATCATTGTTGTAACAAAGCTGGGTTGGGTTGTATGCAGGATGACTTAGACTACCATGTGGATGTTACTGACTCTCGTTTACGGGTAATATATATATATCCTTCATTTCTTGAAAGTTTTAAGAATTTGTTTTAGTGAGTCATAACCTTTTAGTATAGGCATTGATCTATTCTGTTTGTTGTTTCTTGTCACAGAGAGTGCAAAAGAACCTTGCTGTCATGAACAAGAATATGAGGAGTGGCTGTTCTTGCATGTCGATGCTCTTGTCAGTTCTCGGGATCGTTGGTCTTGCTGTTGTAATATGGCTGCTGGTTAAGTATTTGTAATCCCAACGTCGGATAACTTTATAAGTTTCTTATCTAGTTCACTTGCTGCCTCTGTGTGAATGATCTCAGTATATCTACCGATTCCACGTTTGTGTCAGTGCTTTTTCATTCTTCTGTTGTGAGTGAGAACCTTAATAAGTATATATTATTATGGTGTTCAGTTTTCACGGTTGTTGTCATCATAAATATCAAAGAGCTGGTAGAAAGTAAAACGCAGATACATAAACGTATGACATCTTCCACGAAAAGCTCGTCTGTTACATTTGCTTACACTGATTTTAATGTCATCACTGGAAAAGACAACCAATCATGAAATGAAAATCAGTGATTGTTTATCTGATCACTTTTTTGAGTATTTGTTTCACAGCCATTTTCTCCAGCTACCTGATCTTAGCTCACCAGACAAGAACCTAGGAATGCTCAAGAGACTGTTGACTCTAGTCAAGCCTTCCAACGCCGACCACTCTTCATCATCTTTGACTGATATACATTCGGCCAGTGTTGTCTTCTTGGCCTCAGTCGTTTTTTCTTCCTTCATCTCCAAAACAGGTACAATCTCATCAGTCTCTGCTAAACCCTCTTCTTTCTTCTCACCATCTTTGCTTGATGTGATGGTGACACTCTCTATAGACTCTTTGCGTGAATGAGCAACGGTTTCTGAAACTTCCATGCATGCTTCTGCCGAAGAGGAATCTTCCAGAAAGAGACATACCACAGCGCAGTCATCGTTCTTGGAAGTAGGATACTTGAGCCTCCACGCTCGAACAGCTGTGCATACTAAAGCGCGAGCCGCAGTGTTACGACTAGGAGCTGAAGCAACAATATCAACAGCTTCTTTGTTCGACAAAACATCCCACACCTATACAAATCGCACAAACAGATTTAGCTACATTTGTTATGATAAAAAAGAAACCACGAGAAGAGTAATGTACCCCGTCAGTGGCTAGAATAATGAACTGGTCTCTTTCAGTGAGGCGGTGGTAGTTGATATCCGGAACAGAGATCAGACCGTAATCTTTAAGACAGAAGTCACCAAAAGCTCGAGCCATTGCAAGACCAGGTGAATCGCTGTTTGGTAACCACACACGTGCAACCTCAGGCTCATCTTGTAAGGCAAACACTCTACCTTTACATTTCTGGATTCTTGCAGATTCACCTGACATTCATAGAGAAGAAAAGTTAAGTCCATGATTCCAAGGCAACGGTGAAGGGAAAAGATGTATATATTACTTGGCAAGTCTGGCTTCAAGTCTATGGTTAACTGTACAGCGATGAGAGCATTGTCTTCATCTCTTGTTGCAAGAACAGCCCTCGAATCACCAATATTCCCCACCACCAGATCCTTACCCTATAACCAAGAGAAGTTAATCTACAGAGTTCAATGAGAGTATAAGTAGCCAGTGACCGGACTTTCACCTGTTTGATGACGGTAACAGAAGTTGTTCCGCTGCAGAAACAGTTGATGGTTGGATGCATTTTTAACTCTTTATCCATCTGTTTACAAGTCTTGAGCAACGCCCGTTTCAACGGGAGATACATTTCGGGAAGTGGTAGCCTGTCGTCTTTCTCACTTGGCTGTAACTCACAACATTCCTCTTCGTCTTCTTTGCAAGTAGTAGGCTCGAGGACCCTCGTGGACACCATCGCAGAAGCCTTTTTCAATTGGGTTGATAAAGTGAAAGGTAACATGTCTCGGACTCTCTTTGCAACCATATGACCAAACGGACCATGTCCATCAAATACACCACACAACACTGTATCGCTTCTCGAACAGAAATTCTGAAATTGGAAACAAAAAAGAACATCAAAAGAAGAACATAAATAACAACAACAACAGTACTTATAACCAAAAAAGTGTTACATTTCATCATAGTGAAACAAAAACCCTAAAAGTGAAACTCTTTTTCTGAAAGAAGGGAGAGAAACAAAACCTCCCAGACAAGCATGGCGTCTTGGTTAGTTCCTTTGCTGCCTTGTTGTGTATAAAGACAAGCACTTTCACTTGAACCATTGCCAACAAGCCGACCCACCAACTGCTCAGCCTCATTGATTACGCCGCCGCTAACTAAATCTTTCTCCCTCCGTAGCCCCCCGGAGCCTTGTCTCTCCACCGTGGTAGTGGGGGTGCTTGTAGTCTTAGTTTCATTCCCCGTGGTCTTATTAATTCTCGAACTACACAGACCCATTTTGAAAACAGAGAGAACCAGGAGAGAAAAATCTACAATCTTTTTTTTCTACAAAAACAAGAGCTAAGAATCTATCAGAGACTGAGAGAGACAAAGTTCACATCTTTATGAAACCGTAGAAACAATCAAAACCTCGTAATCTGTTATTGATACGATTCTCTGTTGTTAAAGAGACGCCAAAAACTTGAACAGAGACCGGAGCACAAAGTTTTTACTAACTCCACTTCCGCAAGACTGACTATTCAATAAAGCATAAAGTTAACATTTTTTATTCGACAAAAGAATTAGTGAGTGAAGGGTGAAAGTGAAACAGTCAGAGGAACAGCGGTCGTAGCTTGGTTCTGCAGCACGACCACGAAGTGCACGTGAGTTCATTTATCTTTTTCAGTTTAAAAATCAGTTTTACAGTAACATAAATAGGAACAAATACTAGAATAACCAATTGGAATCGAACACGCGTCTTTTTTGTCTTCTGGTCGAGTGAAGTTTCATTAAAAGATCGATGATTTAACAGTTCACTAGAGATTGACCCGTCCTCATTATTCCAAAAAGGCGGGTATATTTTTTGTTTTTAAAATTTTTACCTAATATAATTTATATATTTGTGTATTTTTATAATCATACTTTATATTTATATTTATATAATCATATTTATGTTTTGAAAATTATAATTTTTATATTTGTTTGAGAAATTTAACAAAAATATTTGTGTTTTAAATTTTTTTTTGAGAAATTTAATTTTTGTGTTTGTGTTTTTATAATCACATTTATTTTTAATATTAATATTAATTTGATTTAATATAATTTTTGATAATTATATTAAATTTATTAAGTTGCATGACTATATACATATACCATACTTATTTCATAAGTTATTTTAAATTTTATTCCTAAAATTTACGTCACATTATATTTTATTAGTAGTAATCTAACATAATTGGTCAAAAAATATTTGTACCATAAACAGATTTGGATTGACCCAAAAATCAAAGTCTTCTATTCTATTATACATGACCTATATACTCAAACGATTCTTAAAGTGTTATATCAGAAAACGAATACCAAACCCAAATTACACTATAAACCGAAATTTTTTTGTTTATGTTTAAAAAATAATTTTAATATATTCTGTTTAAATACATATACACACACATATATATATATATATATATATTGGTTAATATGGTCTTCAATAAATTAAATAAAATCACATCTAAATTTTTTAAACAAATAACCTATTTAGAACCCGTTAAAGTAAATGAGTTTATATGAATATTTATTTCTATTAAAAGACTATTTTAACTCTATTTTAACCTCATCGAAATTGAGCTAAGAATGATATATTTTTATATATTATTTGAAATTTATTTTTATATTTGTGTCTTTCCTTGTTTCATATATGTATTTTTGTAATTATATTTGTGTTTTATCTGTGATCTTATTTGCGTAATTGTTTTTGTAATTATATATTTGATCATATTTACGTAATTGTATATATAATAATAACCAAGTTGGTTTTAAGTAAAAAACTAAAAAAAAAATACATTGGTTTAACTTCATGTCCCCATCATTTTTGTTTACGTACATAGTAAGCCCACTATCATTCTTTAGTAAATTAAATATATATTCCACGTTCTATTATGTTTTGTTTGGACCTCGAGATTGATTAGAACGGTTGTAAGTTGTAACTAATACAATGAGTGATCTAGACTAACTGCAAAAGAAAGAATGATCTGGTGGTTATCGGTTATTAAGGGACTGAAGTAATGCTTATATAATACATAGAATAAATGTAGTTAACTAATCTTTTTTTTTAAATTGGATATAACCTCATATCAACTGGTCATACATGAGAATCTATTAATATAAAGTAGATTTGGGTGGCTCTACAATCACCCACGACAGCAAAATAGAGGAGGGCATTTTCGGACACGTGTCGCCTCACCAAACCAATGATTTCTCTGTAATTCGGTCTTATTCGAACTGGGCTTTTACTAAATTTTGTTATTAAGCCCAATAATATGTTAAGTCTACGGATCATTAGGTATCTTCTTCATCTCAACCCTGCAACTTCCCGGACGCAATTTCCAGAAACATCTATCGACGTTCCGATCGTTGTAACGTCTCTTCTATTAATTCGTTCTTAACTTCGAGTTTCTTGCGTGATTGCTCCGCTCCTCTCACTGGAAGCATTCAGTCGACCTCTTCGCATCCCACCGTAACCGGCTGAATCTTCAAGTATAAATATCGGACCTTCTAACGATGTATAGAGCAACTCAAACGAGATCCAGAAACATATTTTGTTCTAGCGACGATGGCGACCAACTTTCAGTCCATCGGGTTCTTCGCAGCCGGTAGTCACGCTTCTCCTTTGTTTCGCGGAGGCACCTAATTTATACTACAGAGAATGGAGCTAATGGGTTGACATCCTTCTCGATGATGAAAAGTTTGTCCTTCTCATTTCTCTCGCCTTCCTTTTCCAGTATAAACTGCCATAGTTTGGAAAATTCATAGAGGCATCCCAGATTTTGGCAGAAATTCAGTCCCATGTGTTCCATTTGATTCGGATCTTTGAATTTGTTGAATTTTTCGTTTTTGTTAGGGAAAAGTGATGAAGTCAGAGCGTGCTGCTAAATTGATGATAGAGGCGCTACTTTAACGGTTCCTGGCTCTCGCAAGGCGGTTACTTGTGGCTGCTCAAGCTCAGGTCCGGCTCCTTTGGAATCTGTGACCGCTTATGTATATCCGGCTCCTTTGGAATCTGTGACCGCTTATGTATAATATTATAGATTGTTCTCGAGTCTTACAAGTTATGAAATTTAATCTGATATGGACTGACCTTAGTTTAATTTTCAGGAAAAGTGAAGGACAATGTTGAGATTCAGATATTTGGTTGAGAAACACATCGAAGAGCTCACAGCTCTAGAGACATGGGACAATGGAGAGACTTATGAACAAGTCAAAACATCAGAGATTCCAGTGCTTGGCAGATTGTCTCAGTACTATATATGCTGGTATACCACATCAAAATCTTGAGAATAACATGAAAACATTTATTTTGGTTGTACCTCTCTTTTGCTTAACCGCACCGTACTATATTTACTTTTGCTCTCGATTGTTGTCAGGTTAATATTATTGATACTCGACTCATCGCTGAAGTTTAGAGAGCTTGACGCTCAATTATGTTCTCAGGTTATTGAGGAGATATGAAAATCTACAGAAAATGAAGACACACCCTCACACGTCGTGGACACCAGCTGGTCATGATACTTCAGGTGCATTTCGCTTACTCCTCTGCATCCACTGTGTCTCTCTAACAATTAGTTAGCCGGGCTCACCTCGCGGAAGCTAAGATCTGGAACTCCATGTTTTGGGTCACCCACGAGGCCTGTTTTGATCATACCCCTGCAGTTTCCAAGTAGGAGAGATTGAAAAGCACATAGAATCCAAAAAAATAGGTAAATGAAAGCTGGTACATTTTGCAATTTCTGTCATGGTGGATCCTCATCCATGGCGGTCACCCACATGGCTTATTCCTCAACTCACTGACAACATAAAACAAAATTCATTGTGACCCACGCCTCGGTTCGTTTTGTTCATTATTCTTAAGTCTTTAGTTAATATGATTGTCTACAGGGACCTCAGTCGGTGTAAGTGTTCAAGATCAGCGTCGGATCATTGCATTCTGAACTTGGAAGAGGGAAGAAATATCTCTTAGAAACCCAACAAATAGAAGCTATATCAGTTCAGAGGAAAGAGTAGAAGCAAGAGAGGAAACTTGAAGCAATTTGAATATTTATTTAGTTTAATGCAATCAGAGAGAATAAAACAAAGATGCGTTCACTACTATCATTTTAGAATGATTTATGACATATAAATAACTTTGAAGGGAACTTATCAAAACTTCATGCTAATCTTCCGATCTTTATAAACTCTACAGAATGCAGATGATTTATTAACTTTTGTTAAATATTTATAGATCTTTGTAAAATGTTTTGGACTCCAATAAAATTTTTTATAGCTTCAAATAATTCATTCGATAAGGTAGCCTTTATGTTCTTAACAACAAAAAATACATTATTTGTCTTCTACAAAAACTATTTCTATACGTTCACTTTGTCAAACAAATAACAATTCCGAACATGCACAATACCACCGAACATAGCGAAAATACATTATAAGTGAACTAGAAAATCCTACACCTATATTCACCGTAAGATTAGCTCTATGAATTTCATGATGCAATCATATCTCATTTTTTTACAAGGGCAACCGCCTTGACACAAATAGCAACTACAATAGTAAATTTTCAAAATAAATAGCTACTTACAAATAACCATAATTAAATTACACAAATAGCAGTTTGAAGTCAAGAATAGAACCTATCTATGCTTTTTTACTTGTGACTATATTTTCATTTCCGGTGCATTGATCAATGATTTCCTACAAATATAAGATGTCCTATATATAAGGAAAGTCATTTATGATTCAGCATTATTACAATTTATAAAGGGGAGGGGGTTTTATGTTCCAGTTTTTAGTTTCATATATACATATTGTTTTTTTTTGCTTTAATTTTCAAACAACAAAATAAAGGTTTTTTCTCCGTTTCTATTATGTTCCATTGTGAGAATGAGTTTCTTACCAAAAAATCAGATAAGAAGAATATTTAAACATATCTTCATTACGTATGTCTAAATTAATCAACTTTAATTTATGTTTAAATTCCTATTAAATTACAGATTGATTTAAACAACTTCAAAATAAAATAATACACTACGGTATTCTACCACTATCAAATGGATAGAAAATATCATTTTCTTTTAACAAATTTTGATTTCATATTTTAGCATATTTTTTATTAAAACCATAAAATAAGTTATAAATTTAAGTATAAATAAAATATACGAAGCCGGCGCGTAGCGCCGGAATACCACTAGTTAATAGAATATATTAGTTCCATACCAATTACTTTGTGGAGAGAATTGAATAAATGCCTACAGTTTCGTAACAGAATATTTTTCTTTTTTTTCCCCAAGAGTATGGTTCAAAAATAGGCCTATTTAAAAATGTGAATTGGCACTCAACCTCTTTACTTGGGCATGGTCGGCCTGTGCTACTACTAACCCAAGCACTAAAAAGGACAAACCATAATCGCGATAAATATGACGAGGTTAAGAATAAGATATGATCATCTGAGATTCTGAGCAGAGTTAAAATGAACAGTTCGGTTCAGATGAAAGATGTGAGTAGGAATAAAAAAAAAGAAAAATTTTCTTCTTGTGCTCTGAACTGGGTTAAAAAAGGCTGTGAACTCAGTCTTCAAAATCAGCCGAGTTCTCTAGCAGATAGTTTGCAGCCAACTCCTCGTTACGGTCACAAGCAAGGAAGGCTTCTATCACTAATGCTCTATCAAATCCCATTGCCTCAAGCTGATCAAAAAATTGAAGAGTTAGAAGGGTTCAGAAAAAAATGAGGTTTCGGATTTTGTTAATAATGGTAATGAGAACTGTATGTACCCGCTGGATCGCTTCTTGCTCTGCAGGGGTAACGTTTACTGCCTGGGGCATTTCTTGCTCGGGTTGGTCAAAGACATCCATTTCCCTGACAGTTTTTGCACAGTCAATTAGAGTCACAGGACACCAGCATATATATATAAGACGTGATTGCTTTTTTTTTTAATCATCCACACCCAGTGGCCAAACCAAGAAAAAGATCTGCAGGCTAAGTTAGAGTACTCACCCGTCAGATCCTTCGTAGGGCTCGTTGAGTAACTGAACAAATTCGGCTTGGTTCTCTTGAATTAGCCTCAGAAGTTGGGGGTTCTGCTTTCCCAGCTCTAGAAGCATAGGCTGTAACAAAAGCAGGGATGAGATGTTCAGAAACAATTAAAAAGTCAGGTTACTAATCTGTGGATCCAAAAGCATTATAGAGAAAAGTAAAGGCTGGCTTACCTGCAGAATCTGGGGGTTGGAATTGACCATGGATCGTAATTGTTGGAACTAAAACAAATGGAAATGTAACATATTAGTGTATGAGGAAGCTGCGTCTCGAATGATTACAGAAATATCATAGAGGAATGAATAGGCGGGGGATACACGTCCCTGAAGGTGAATGAAACAGGCTTCTAACAAATCTAGCTACCAAGTTCCAAATTAATTCTACTTGATCTAACAAATGGAAAGAAGAGACATTGCGACAACCTGGTCATTGTTTCTGAGGAAATCAAGCGTTCCAAGCTCTCCAGCACCAGCATCAGACACTGCTTCCTGGGAAAATAACAAACACGTAGCATGCAAAGGGAACTCAACTCCAACAAACTCTTTTTCGTTGCAAAAAAAAAAAAAATACCAAGCTCTTACCTGGGGAAACAAATCCAAAGGAGATGCATTAGGTCCACTAGAGGCAGGAGGAGGAGCGGCATGGTTTGCACCACCAGATCCTACTCCCGATAAGTTAGTTAGTGGAGCATCTTCGCTTTCAGGAATTCCCTGAAAGCAAAACCAAATCTCAGAAGTTTCATTCTCTTATAGACATTCAAAGAACACTGGTACAGAGAAGTGGGGGGCATACAGAATATAGATAATCCACTGCTCTCTCAGTGTTGTAATACGCTGCACGAAGTGCACGAATAACTGTTTCTTCGTCCCAGCTGCCTCCTCCCATTTCCATTATTTGCTGAACCCTTTGCTCAACACTACTGCCACTAACTAAGGTTGACGGAGTCTGACCGTAGGTCTCACTCTGTGCCCTATACATAAAATAAGAATATAAATTCAGTTAACATATGTCAACTGTTAAAGAAGACAGATTTTTCCCCAACGAAGCCCTCTTATGTCAAAGAATAAAACTTACGTCGGTTGTTCTTGGGCAGGAGTGGAATTTGCAGCTGGCACAGCTATAGATTGGGTTGTCGAGGGAGCTGCAGGCTGGTTAAATTGTACAAACTTGTATTAAATGAATCAAGGAATCCAAATGGTGGTGACTGGATAAACAAGAAGAACATATATGCAAGAAAATCACCGTTGTTGAAGATGTGCTCGCCGAAGTAGGCTGTGAGATAGGAACAAAGTTTTGGACTGAGAACACTGGAATGATAAAGTGATGTGTAACAACATCAAATAAAACGCTTACCTGAGTAGAGGATGGACCAGCTGAACTTGCAGTTTTGCTCTATCAATTGCAAAAGATAAAGGTAAGAATATTGTCACCTCAACGGCACAGGCAAATATATATATATGTAATTTTCAGTAACGAGGAAAGAAAAACAAAGCATGCATCTAGAACACATGTTCTTTAGCTGTTATCCTTTTAACAACCAGATTTACAGAACCAGGATAAACAAAGATTGAAGTAATTGACATAGGTTATGTTTTTAAAGCTATTTACTTATTCAAGCTTCTACCAGAATCATCTCATGTACCTTGCTAAGCATGACAACGAGAAAACCCTCCTCGGTGACATTGTTCTCCACCAAAGTAGTTTCATCTTTCAAAACTTTTCCATTGTGAATCAACAGTTGCTGTCCACATGGATAGCTGTCTTTGATCTGTGAATCTTCAATTTTCTTCTTCACCGCCATTATCTTCAATACGAACACACACACACACTCCACGAATTAATTCGAAAATTCTGAATATAGCAATTTCATCAAAGTCGTATAATTTGGGTCTTCTCTTTGTTACATGATATCTGAATTTAGTACTGATTCGAACGAAAGGAAGCAAAAAATAACAAGGGGGGCTGACCGTATCGGTGGGCTGAGCCCTAATTTCAAAACGGCTACCCTTGAGCGTCTTAACTGTGAGCTTCATGTCGACGACCTCAGGAAGATGTCACCGGCGGCGTCGGGGGGAGTCCGGCGAGATAAGAGAATTAACCTAGAAGAGGCGATGTTTCCGACACCTCTACAGCAGTCGCAATTGAGCGTTTCGGATTTCAAAACGCGCCAAGAGCAACCCCACGTGCGGTTCGCTGCAAGACACCGCCTAATCCCTAGTGAATCGCACGTGACACACGATCTAACATGTAAATATCTCTCTCACGCATGGTATTATTCCATTTATTTTCGTAAACTTCCTTATTTTTTCGTTTGAGTTGGTTACAGATTGGGCTACTTTTTGACTTTAGTTTACACACAGGCCCACTTTTTGCTGGTTGCATACTTTCTCTAGAGATGGAGAAGGTGATTTGGCATAAAAGCCCTTACCGATGTCGAGTTATGGGAAGTGGATCTCATCCTCGGTTTATTCTGTTAACATGTTGGGTCCGGTTTAGTTTACTTTTGTTTCATTTATTAGAATTCTGTCTTGACTTATGTGATCAATTTTAACCCCACGATCAAAAAGTTTAGATTTCATCCTACGGTGGGTGTGCAATATGCAGAGAATAGTACATGTAGACATAGACGTGAATTAAATGCTCCTCTCGTAGGTTTATGTTTCTTATGTTCTCTTGGATAACGACGTGAGCTGAGTACAGATAGGTTGAGGAAGGTGAGATCTGTTTGTGTTCTTGGAGGCATGAGTTCTGGAAACGTAAGTTATAACTTTAGTTTTGAATTTTTCCTGTTTTAATGGGAGTTGTCAATAATTATTTTTAAACGAACTGCAGGCGAAAACGATGGACGAGCTGAGTATGGTAATCGCCGGTGATTGGGTCTGTGGTCCTGGAAGCAAGTGGGATTTCGTTGTGGACAAGAATCAAATGGCACGACTTGTGAGCCTCAGCGATGGCATGTCTTTAGCTGAACTTGAAGCTAGAGTATTGGTTGAGTTCAAGATGGACTTAGCGGTATATGCCGCTAAGTTAAGTTACTGGCCACCTACAACTCTCGAGCTCGCCACGGGGATAACGACCCCACCTGTTCTCATGACTAGCGACGCATCAATTCCGTACTTCCTTCAGCATCTTAGGGTTAAAGGAGCCATGAACTTGTTTGTGAGCCTTGAGAAGATGCACACTCAGACATACAATGACAGCATTGACGATTCCGGGATGGGATTTGTCACACCTGCTGCTATGAAGCACAAAACAACGTCTAGTGCTCCAGGACGTTTTAATCAAAAGACATCAGGTGGTTTGATGTCAGGATTCAACAGAAACATATTTTCAACTCCATGAACTGGTATGTCCAAGAGGCGTTGTGTGACTGATGTACCTCAAGTCAGCGTCGAGGATGTTGAGTTAGTTCGTGAGGCTGAGAAAGTGGAGGAGGTATTAGAGGCAGAGGGTAGAGTTGCCGATGGAGGATTGTTAAGTGGTGGTAGTGAAAGTGAGGAGGACGAAACGGAGGAGGAGTTTGATGAGATTGATATACGTCAAAAAGGCTATGACAAAGACTTCTGGTCTCCATTACTGGATGGGGAGTACGGTGGGCCGAACGCTGTTAATGTCGTGTACAATGAAGATGAGATTGTGGATGGGATTCTCAAAAAGGGTGGTCCACGTTTTTTTCCAGGTAACAACGATGAGCGTGTTTCACCAAATTTCGAAGTGGGTGGTTCGAGTGGAGGGGTTAATGGAAACGCAGATGGTACTCAGAATCCAGAGGGCTATGCAGCACCTGTGGACGGGGGAGGTCGTACACGTACACGAACTCTGGAAGAGATTGATGATGAAGAGTTTGACATCCCGCCTTTGTTCGACGATACCAAGTATGAAGCATCGGAGATTCCAGACCTTGATGCAACAGAAGATGATGGACAGATCTACGTCGGGAAGGTTTATGCAAACAAAGAGGATTGCCAAATTTCTCTTGCGATTTATGCAATTAAGAAGCAGTTCAGGTTTAAACAAACCACAACCAAGTTAGACTCTTTTGTGGTTCAATGCCCAGACTTGAGTTGTGACTGGAGGGTTCTTGTCCGCGAGGTTAAGGGAACTGGCTACTACGAGATTAGGAAAGCTAATCTGGATCACACCTGTCCAATTGATTTCAGGATGGGATATAAAAGCAGGGCGACGTCTAAGGTGATAGCTGCTGTATACAAGTCTAAATTCGGGGCACCTGGGAAGGGTCCTGTTCCTCGTGAATTGCAGCAATTGTTGTTAGAGGATTTGAAGGTGTCTGCATCTTACATGAAGTGTTACCGGGCCAAACAAAAAGCTGTTTTGGGTGTCTTCGGATCTGATGAGGAATCGTATTTGAAGTTGCCTGAGTATCTACACATGCTGAAGCTTGCAAATCCAGGGACTGTTGCTGATATAGAGACCGAAACTGATGAAGACGGGGATGAGCGTTTCCTCTATTTGTTCCTGGCTTTTGGTGCTTCGATAGTTGGTTTCAGGAAGCTAAGGTTGGTGCTTGTGATAGATGGTACACATCTTGGGGGAAAGTACAAAGGTGTCTTGTTGACTGCTAGTGGGCAAGATGCAAATTTCCAAATTTTCCCACTAGCATTTGCTGTTGTAGACAGTGAGGACGAAGATGCATGGACTTGGTTCCTCCAAAAGCTTGAGAGGATATTAGGGGACTCTCCAAGGCTTGCTATCATATCTGACCGCGCGACCTGTATTGCAACAGCTGTGAAGCGTGTGTATCCCCGAGCATATCATGGTTATTGCATTGTTCATTTGGCTAGGAATGTGAACTCCCGCTACTCTAGCAAAGGCTTAGCCAAAACGGTGGTTGCTTGTGCCACTGCGTATAGGCCGTCTGCTTACAAGGACCTGTATGCAAAGATTAGAGCCACCAATAGTGATTGTGGAACCTATCTTAAGAATATAGGAGTAGCTCATTGGACACGCGTCAATTTCCCAGCTGACAGGTACAACATCATGACTAGCAATATAGCTGAGCAGCTGAACAAAGCTCTTGTGGAAGGGAGGACATTACCTGTGATGGAGTTGGTGATTTTCATTCAGAGGATGATGACTCGTTGGTTCAGGGCAAGGAGAGCTAAAGCGGAGAAGCATAGGGGTCTTGTTAGCGTGGAGGTTGATAAAGAGCTTACCAATAACATGTCGTTTATGAATGGTAGCAAGATAAACTCTTCTACTGACTGGAGATGTGAGATTATCAACAAATTTGGGCGTTCAGACCGTGTTCTTCTTGATGAGAAGCAGTGCAGCTGCAAGTACTTTGACAAAATTAAGATTCCATGTGGGCATGCCATCATGGCAGCTAACCATTTGGGTGTTCCTTATGATACCTTGGTGGCCAATTGCTACAAGACGACGACGTGGAGGGAAACGTACGCTGGAGTGATATCCCCTCATGGTGATCCACGGGATGTTGAAATCCCGGAACAGGTGAAGAAGCTAGCGTTGTTGCCTCCAACAACACGGAGACTTGCAGGTCGCCGTCGTAAGAATAGGATTCCTTCCACCAGAGACTTTCCGGTATTTGTTTTACTTTGATCTCTTTCGTGGATGACCCTATGTGAATCCACAAAATGATGTGTGGTGTTGTATGTCTTCAGGTGACAAGGAAGAAAAAAGAGGTGCGTAACAGATGCACTCGTTGCCGTCAGGAGGGGCACAACCGTACGAGATGCACTGTTCCCATTTAACGTTTTAGCGGATGCAGAGGCTGTGGATGGGATGTAATGAAGTTGAGTAACTGAAGTTGTGATTGGAAGCATTTTTGGTGGTTATTAGTAACCACATTTCGGAGGATCTATGTTCCTTCCTGAGGAGTTATGTATTTTGTTTTTGGTAGTCTGAGTGGATATCGGGCTATGGATATTGAATTCGGTGACAGTTTTTTTCCTGGGTTTGGAGTTCATGTAAGTTCAGGAAAGAAACTTAATGTAAGCGGAGGATATTTTGTTATGAAACTGTTATGTTAAGGATGCTGTTGTATTTTCGGATAACCAATGTGCTCACCAAGTTGCATTTATAGTCGGCTCCCCTTTAATATTCCTAAATGGTTATATAAGCAGAGTAGGTGATGGTAGTCGATAAATTTGAAAACATGGATGATTATTAGAAACTCTGATCATTAATGGTTGATTGTAGTAGTTTGGTTAATAATAAAGAAACATTGCAAATATAAACTTCAAAGAAGAGACTACAGCAGTGCATCTGTGGACATGAATTTGAAACTAACGGGACATAAACATAAGATAAAGAAATACAGGTCTCTTAGTACAGTCAATTCCGATTAAGGAAGAACCATGCGGCTGCTCCGATAACAGCTAATGCAACGGCTATGTTTTGAAGCTGGTGGATCTGATTTGATTCGACCGCAGTTGTTGGTTTTTGGGTACTGTACTCTGATTGAGAAAGAACATTTTCAATCGCCCCCAAACGAGCCTCCTGAGCAGCTAGGTGTTCTTTGAGATTCCGGATCATAGAGTGGACATCGTGCAAAAGATCGAGGCGCTTGGCGTCAACCATCCTAATCTCGTCCATAATAGCCTCGTCTTCCCATTTGAACAGATGGTCTTCGCCTTCTCTCTGTGTGAAAGATATTACAATTTCCCATTAAAGTGAAATATTTAATTATTGACAAACGGAAACGTTCGAGTAAGGATAGACGAACCTGAGATGCTATAACACATCTGTGGAATCTGCGAAAAGGGTTTTATTTTGTTCTTGAAACGAAGATTTTTAGGGTGTTGCCGCACCAGCATTTTGTTGGTACACCGTAAACGTGACGTCGTATTGATGAAGGCGTAGCGGTGGTGGAGGATGAACTCATGACTGATGATTCTGGTTGTTTTTTTTGGTTGTGACTCAACCCTAACATTTTCTCAATATGGGAAATATAAAAGATAGGTTGGTCTAAAGTGGTTTTTTTAACCGGGTCGGAACATGTATTTAGAGACGGACCGGATAAAGCTCTGTTTCTGAATTATGGCGGGATTTTAACTTAATTCAAAATGTTTTGAATGGTGATCGTTCTCAAAAAGCCCGCTATGCTTGAGTGCTATTGTGGACGTGGATGTTGCTGAGTCCATAAGGAGAACCCCGTTTTACAGGAAAAACATGTATGTCATCGTCCTCCAAATGTGGACATGGACTACTTCGTGTCCACATCATATTGAACTGAAAAGTGGTTACTAACATGCACTTGCGTGAAATAGAGTTTAAAAGAAACAACCACAACGCATAGAATAGTGTTTACAACATATAGTGAAATACAGACGCCGAGAACCGCAGATGTTATGTGGTACAAAAGACTGGAGTTTGGAACACAGAAGCCGAGTTTTTTCAAGACAGAGTTGCTCAAAAAGAAGGAAAAACAAAGCAACCTGACAAAGACCGTAGTTTAAGAACAAGCGACATCTAGAAGAAGATCATTTTCCCGGAAGCGTCGATTTTTGGTTCACGGTAGTAGGTGGGGAGCACAAAAGTCTTGTAGAGGTCTAGAACGTACTGCTTGCGAAACGCATCAACCATCTTGTCTGTTATCCCCGACATGCACGGTTCAGGGTCACCGTGGGCATGCATCTCCATAAACTTAACGCTTACCGGACCGCAATCACCCGATCTTTCGTTGCAGTAGACATCTTCGGTTCGGATATAAGTGAACGGATCTAGTCTGCGGAATTGTGTCTGCTCGAACTTAGCTAGCTTCTTGACAAGGTACGGGAGTGATTTCAAAACCGGCCTCATGAAAGTAGAAACCTTCCTATCGCTGTAGAGGTCACGCATTGGGTCTAATATTTCTACTAGCCCCAAATCAAGGTTGATTGCAAGACCAACCCAATGTCTGTCTTCCCATATCATGGGCGTGTAGACAGTTGTAACATCTTCCATCCATTTCCTGCCAGGCATGAGAACGATTTCGGAAAGCTGTCTGTCCCAGGAGAATGTTTCCTTCTTACGTGACCTGCTGAAGCTTGGATACATTTCCTGAATACACGATGTCAGATAGGGTGTGGTGAAGCATAATTGCTGAGTTTCCAGAAGAGAAGCGTGCCTTTCAGACAACAGGTGCATGAGCATCACCATGTGCTGCAGAGGAGAGAAAATTTTAATTTGGTTGCAGTGGAGAGGTAAGTAAAAAAACATCATAACGTATAGTATATCAGACATGTAAAAGTTCCAGTAACTTACATATGTCTTTGTCCACTCTTTAGGCTTAGCAAGTTGGAGGAGGAAATTGTTGGAGAAAGACAATTTTGAAGGTGTGTTGTGAAACCTGTAAGATAGAGGAACTCTGAGTAGGGTTTCGAATGTGAGTGATGGTCACCTGTTGATGGAATAGAAAGGTACTTACGACATCCCGAACTTCGATATTGACTTGTAGAAGAGATCCCATTGGATCTGAGGGAGTTGACAAATAAGAGTAGGTGCTGGGATATCTTTGCATTTGTATAATTCCTTAGCAACGTAGTTCTCCTCCATACATGGGAAATAGGTGGGTGCACTCCTAGGTGGAGTCCCCTCGCAGTCGCTTAATTCAACAACGTGTGGTGATGCAACCTGTCCATACACAGCTCACACAATATTTAAGCACAATTTCAGTAAAACCATGAGACCTAAAAAAGCATTTGAGACAGATAAAGAAAAATAAAGCACCTCCGGAATCTGAATTGCTGAAGTGGATGTAGTAGGGGGTCGGGCTGTTGACCTCGCATAGAAAGCGTTTACTCCCCCTGCATGATCAGCAAAACCGGGACTCTTCGCTGGAGAACGTTCAGATGAGGAAGGTTGTGGTGAGGAAGGAAACAGGCAAGTCCTACGTGAAGATGGCCCTGCAGAAGAGTCGTAAATTGGAAGTGTGGGTGTGATAGGGTCAGGACAAATTGGAGAATAAATCTGAACACCACTGAAGAGAACTTCTTGGAATGTAGGACTTTTTGGAGATGATTGTGAACATTCGTGGATATCGATGGGAGCTGCGCTAGTATCATAGACCGGCTGACAATCAGGAAGCTGTGGTTGAGGCCTCTGAAGAGCAGATTGATGGGTGGGTGAACTATGGACAGATGGTGAATTATGGACGGGGGGGGGGGGGGGGGGGGGGGCGTGGACGAGTGGAGTGTGGACGGGTGCCGTGTGGGTAGATGCACTGTTTGTAATGTCCCCCTGTACAGTACAGGTTGTGCTATCTGTATTGATATACATCTGCGCGCCGTATTGGCTGACCAGGGGAGAGATTGGTAGATTAACATCTACATCCATGACCTTTTCGAGCTGTTAAACAACGAAGAAGTGATGTGAGGTTTTGTATGTGTCGTAAGAGAGGGGAGAGTAGAGGTGTCTGTAGAACTCACCACGCTTGCTGTTGCAGCAGTAGTGGGATCCGGTTGAGTTTGCTTCCCCACGGGGGATACTGGTGTGTTACCATCTACATCCATGCCCTCCTCTACCTGTAGAGCAGAGAGGTAACGTTTTTATAATGCTGTTGCAACATAAATGGTGATTGATATGGTGTTCCATTCTAACTTACAATGTTTTCTGTAGCACCCTCGTTAGGTACCGTGTGAGCGTTTTGAGCATTACGCTGCATGTTTAAAAACTAAGATCAACTACTATAACAAAGGATTAAGAGTTGAAGGATTAAATAGTAGATGGTAAAGGAAGTGGACTCACAAGACAATTGACTGCTGCTTCACCAATAAACAGCTCTGGGTCGGTCTGACATCCTTTGTTTGAACGGTTGCACGTGTATCCTCTTTCTTTGAATGAGGGCGTGACTTTGAAGAGGCGAGAAGTGTATGGAACGACGACGGTTTGGATGAGTGAAGACGCTTCCCACTTCTTAGCTGTTTCCGGAGACACTTGAATTGATGATTCAGGTCGGAGAATTGAGATGACAGATCGGTAAGAATAGCCAATACTTGGTCGTTTTGGCTAAGTGTGGGAGAGGCCCTGCTGAAATAAGTGCTGATACGTCTTTGCTTGCGGGAAGACAGGGGTTTCTTGGCGCCACGTCTAATCTTCAAGTTTTTCCCTCGTGGTATTTTGGAGCGTGTGGACCGCTTCTTGTTCTCCTCTTTATAGACAACTGTTGGGAAAGTGATGATAGGTTCGGAAGTATCCCCACCCGGCCACATTGCCTTCGTGAACGGTTGACTATCAGCAATAAATTGCTCCATGTAGGATACCCTATCATCTTCAAAGAGATCCGGCCAAATTCCCCACCCCGGTTGTGGTTGTGGCTGTAAAGGAATCAGAGCCGTGACTTCAAGCTACAACAACCATTAGAAATAGTTAGAACGCCGATTTGCAAAGTTGCAAAGCACTGACAAAAGTTGATTCTCCAATATGTAACCAATCTCACCTTGGGATCAGCTTCCACACCGTGGATGTCAAGCGTTGAAATGGATGGGTGATTGGGGAGGTGATCCTGGTCGAGGTCCATAATAGTAAGCGTGTCATAAGGGGCTTGTATTATAGACATCAACTTGGGAGCGGCGGCGAATGCAAAGAGATGTAGGGACAGTGGGAAGCCCTGGAGTCGGTAAGTTTCCTGCTTGAGGAGCTCGACGAGTTTAGCCGGTGGGTCTGGGCATGTGCGTTTGTGAAACTTGGGAGGTTTCATGCATCTAATCGTCTTGAGGAACGACTCTCTCCCCCAGGGGTGACGAAATAAAACATCGAGATGCTCGACTAGCTTAACGAACTTCAATGACGGCCTTGGCTTCTGTTCATGAGCTATAAGAACTCCATCGACAATGATAATTAAGGCCAGACGCACCTTCTTCCAGCCTGGCATGTCTTTAGCTGTTTGTAGCTTGTGAGCTAAATCTTCAATGGTGGTGAACCTCTTCTTCCCAATGAGAGTCACCCAATATGGATCTTTACGTGGGTCGGTTAGAAGCTTGGTATCAGGATTGTATCCTGGAGGAAACGCACCGCAAGGGAGACCCGTTATCGTTCCGAATTCTCGAAGACCAAAACGCAGAGGTTTGCCACCAAACGCAGACCAGAGTGTGTGTTTGTCCTCGCATATAAACTGTCTCGTCAGGAATGAGTGAATAAGTTTCCCGGAGACAGGACACTGTCTGGATGGTAAATCGAACAACTTCCCAAAGCAAGAAGATCTAATTATTTCGAACTCCTCTGTATCCCGGAGAACATGGCGGATGAAAGCTAAGTAGTCAGGCTTGGAGTAGATATTAAGACGGTAGCAGGGGTAACGGTCAGTTGCAAAAAGCCTATGGGGAAGGCGATGGTCTTGGTTATCTTCTGCGGAAAAACAATAAAAAAAACTGTGTGAGACGATGAAGAGGCTAATGAGTATAAGACGGAACACAAACAAGAAAGTGCAGAAAATCGAAGCAAAAAATTTAAAATAGAATCTCGAAAGCAGATCTGTAAAAACTTAGAAACCCTACTTTGCAAAAGGAAGGAAAATCGAAGCAAATTATAGGGAGATTGCAGAAAATCGAAGCAAAAACTGTAAAATAAACCCTACTGTGTAGATCTGTAAAGTCAGAGAAACCCTAGTTTGCAAAAGAAAGTAAAATTAAAGAAAAAAAAAGAATCAGGAAATTGTTTGATTGAACTTGTAAAACAGAGTATATGCAACGGAGAGATTTAAACAAAAGGAAAGATGCATCTGTTTTGTCGAAGGCTGCATCTATTTTGTCGAAAGATAATTAGAAGAATTATGAAGAGATAGAGGAGATTCACCTTCCATTGCAGAACAGAAGAAGCAGCAGATAGTTTTAGGTCGAGGATAACAGAACGGTTGGGAGAGAAGAATTGTTGCGGAGATGATGAGAAAAAGGGGCTAGGGTTAGAATGTGGATTGGAAGTGTTGTGGATAGTAAAAAACAAACCGATCCAGATAACTGGTCTAACTCAATTCCGAAATTAGGATTGAACCAGTTGGATATAACGAACCAACGCACACACCGATTCTGGTCTAATAAGAGGACTTTATAGTCATTTATACACATAGAAGTATGTAACAAGTAAAAAGTGGGTAATTGTGTTAGATGAAAGTGAGAAAGTAGGCTAATGAGTAATAAATTCTTTTCATTTTGTGTAAACTTCTATTTTCATTTGAGAAAATTCCTTAAAAATACACGAACTGAATTTCTTTTTGCAGGAAAAATACACGAATTTTCAAGCCTTCCGGAAAAATACACGAATTAAATTTAGTTGTCTATAAAATACATAAACTTTTAAAATTTGGAGATTTCACACCTCAATTTTAATGGTGTTAACTCTGATTAACAGAACAGTTTGATGATGTTAAACGACGTTAACTCTGATTCAAAAGTTCATGTATTTTGATTTTATAGACAATTAAAATTAGTCTGTGTATTTTTCTGAAAGCCTAAAAATTCGTGTATTTTTTCAGCAAATGATTTAGTCTGTGAATTTTTAAAGAATTTCCCTATTCTTTTAGGTCTAGGCATTTTAGTCGGATTCAAAAACTCAAACCAGAACTGACCCGAAAAATATTCGAATTAGGTAAGCTTACCAATATTCAAATTAGATCTAAGATATTTGGACCAATAAATACTACTCCCTCTGTTTTAATATGTAAGTAGTTTTAGCAAAAAATATTTGTTTCACAATGTAAAATGTTTACATAGTTCAAAGCACTTTTTACATTTATTACATATTGTGTGACCAATCTAATAATTCACACATTTTTATTATTGGTTGAATTTATGTATTAAATGCTACTTTTTAAAAAGTAAAAGTTTTCTTAATATTCACACTTTTAGCTAAAACTACTTATAAATAAAAACAGAGGGAGTAATAATTTTTTGGTTCGGATTCTAGTTGGTTCTTCTTGGTCGATTCACATCTATAATTAAACTATCTATAATTTTTTTTTAATTTTTGGATCCGTATCGGATCTAGATATTTAACCTCTGAATAGGATATGAAATATTCAAACTCCATCTAAATTAGTCGAAACCTATCATATATTAAAAATTCACAGACAACTATAAAATTTAGATTGAAAGTTTAATATTAATTAAAAATATCCGTGTTACAAAAACAACACTAAAAATATTGCAAAAATAATAACAAAAATTGTTAACAGAAAGATATTCCAACTAAATTATAAAATAAACAAAGTATGTAAAACATAACACAAACAAAAAAGTTTTGGAAATACATGCTTTTAATGAATTGGTCTGGTCAGATATCGGATTAAATATATTCTAGTCGATTTAGGTTCGAGTCTATTCGGATCAGTTATTTTCGGTTTCAATTATTTCGAGTAGAAGGGTTTTGGATCCAACAAATATTTATAAACTTTCAGCTTGGTTTTGGACCGAATATTTTCAGGTCAGTTCCGGTTCAAGTTTTTGAATCCGGCTAAAATGCCTAGACTTAAAAAAATAAGAAAAAATTCTTATACACAGACTAAATTTCTTTTACTGAAAAAAATATACGAACTTTTTAGGTTTCCTGAAAAATATACAGACTAATTTTGGCTATCCATAAAATACATGAACTTTTGAATCAGAGTTAACGTGTAAGGTGTTTTAATATTTTGTTAATCAAGAGAGGGATGATTTCGCCATCAAGAGAGGGATGATTTCGCCGGAAAATTCCCCAGATTTAGAAAATTCGCCAACGAAGACGACCACCTTGAGTTTACAGCATTTTAATATTCTGTTAATCTTACCCACTTAAAATAGGGATGATTTCGACGGAAACTAGTGAAGGACCCAACGCCGATTTTTCCAAATCTGAGGAAATTAAATCCCGGGCGGTAAGCTCTAGGTGATCGTCTTTGTCGGCGATTCTGACCTCCGCCTCCGCTACAAAAAATGCATCTAATGGAAAGTAAATTTAACGGTGATAATTCTTGGTAGAATGGCTTTTTTTTTCTTATAATTTGAAGTTCAACAATAATACTCATTCTGTTTAGAAAAAAAAAACGTTTTAATAATTTTTTAAAAAATTCAAAACATCTATATTATTAAAGTTGAAGTACATTTCGGAGATGTTTGGAAACAAAGATAATAGAATAAATGAAATATGTTAGGAAACATGAATAGTAAATATGTGGACTTTCTTTTATTTATATATCTAGTCATTGCATTTTCAATAAATTAATAATAAATGAGAATTGTTTAAAAACATGAATAACATATTTAATACTTCTTTTTATTTACACCTTTAGTCATTCTTTTTACAGTAAATTGAACAATATCCTTTCTATAGTTCTTTGTATTTACAATTCTGTCACTATATTTACAATTCTTCATGGTGAAAATCAAAAAACAAACTGAAATATAAATATTATATCATAAGGATCTCTATAGTATATAAAAATTTATAAATAAAGTATTATTACCTTATTTAGTTTAGTCAAATATAAAAATTTCAAGAGTTCAATTTTCAAAAAAAAATATCATAAAATTAATAATAATTCATAGAAAACTAATGCAAAACAATAAAATTTTGAAACATAGATAAAAGTATGTCAAGAAGAAAAATTAATGGTTTATGTTATTAATAAAAATTGGAAATTTGTTATATTATAAAAACTATCTACTTGGATCAGTTTTAAAATATACAAAAATGGACTAATCTAATTACCTAAAAACATTTTTGTCTAAAATAATCATAAAATAAAATTTAAAATTTAATACAAATATTTCAAATCAAAATAATAATATAAACATGATTTCTATCAAAAATTGATTTAACATATGCATATATTCAAAATTTTATTTTTGCTAAAATATTTTCCAATAACCATTATTAAAAAATTATTTTCAATATATATAAGGAAAATACAACAAGAAGACCAATTTCGTATACCAACTTAAATTATAATTTTTATATTTCACATTTAAATTTTAAGAAAATAATATTTGTTATTATTTATAAGATCTTTCACGTTATTAATTATTTGAAAGCATTTATTAAATGAAACCTTAAAATTAAATTAATTTGAAATAACAAATGATTAAATCAAAAAAATCATGATAAGGGTGTGAATTATCTCAATTCCTTAAAAATACTTTCATTTAAAATAAAAACTAAATTAAATAAACTAAATTTAATAAAATTATATAATTTTTTTTAAATGCACAAATGAATTTTTCAATATAGAGAGTGTTGAAGATAAAAAATATTTTATTTGAATTAAAAAAAATCAGTGTAAAATAAGTTTAATTTTGGGTTAAATAAATAAAATCATATAACAAGTTAGAATTATTTAGAGTCTTCAAAAAATTAGTCATATTTAAAATAAAAAATAAGTCATAGAATTAAATTTAAGAAAAATTTCATAAAAAGTTAAAATAAATAATTTATCGAAATAATAATTTTTATTACGTAAAATAATTTTCCAACAAATAATCAAAGTCAGCAAAGAGAGTTTTTTTAATAATGTTCTTGTATTTAAACTTTAGAATCTTCAACAATAACACCAGAGAGAAAAAGAGGTGACAGAAACATACAAGCTGTTTGAGAAAATTAAAGTACAAGTGGTTACAATATAATTCAGAACCTCATAAAATGTTTATTTTGCTTCTTTTTTTGCTTGTGCTCTGTTATCAACTTTATTATGCTGACTAGATTTTAACCCGCGGTTTCAAACCGCGGGATAATTTGTTGAAACAATCCAAATTTATTTGATATAAATTTGTATTTTTATTGTATTTACATTTGGATGTTATTAATGAAACTTGATATTGAGTATTTTAAAATCTGTCCCGACCCGCTGTTAAATCGACAAATTTTGTGGTCTCATATATTATCCGGTTTAGTTTTTAATAAAAATATATTTAAAGTTCATATAAAATCCATAATAACAACTAAAACACAGGATCTGACTATCGGTTGAACTAATAGATGACCTACCAGTATGCAATCTGGTTTGACTTAAATTATTATAGTTAGAGTATTCTAATATATATTCATGAATGTTTAGATGAATGATGGATATATAATGAAAGTGATGTTCCAATTTTAATACAATTTTAGTCAAACTAAATTTTCATCTTGTTGTAAGCGTAATGGATCAATATTTGAGAGGATCCATAGTAAAAATGAAATATATTTGAGCATCAACTAATTTATATACGTTTATTACAATTTATTAATTTATGTTTGTAAATATAATTTTTTTTCATTTATTTAGTAAGTTTACTTTTGTTACTCACATGTTATTAAATTTCTTTAATTTTTTGTTTATGACTTATTTTAAATTTAAAATTTAATTTCATTAATCGCATTAATTTTTATTTATATTTTTATTATATATTAATTTTTATTTATATTTTTCTTATATATATAATCTTATTTTACAACTAATTAAACTATTTACACATACTCTCTTGCATCAACTTATGTTTTAATGTAGTGTTTTATGATATAATTGTGTTAATATATTTGTTTAATTAGTTAATATTTGATAAATATATTGCATATGTTTGAATAACCCGTAAAACTATGTTCGTAAAAATATTAATAATAACATATTCCATCGTATACTAAATATTAATAGTATCGAACTATTACTATTTTATCATATATATATGTATATGTATATCTAATTATAATACTCTAAATATAAGAATTATATTTTATATATTTAGTGAGGGTTTTGAAGAAATTGTTTTTTTTTTGCATTTGGATTAATATATAGCTGTATATGTACAAATTAATAGACATATATCATTATTTATCACATTAATAATTAAAATATAATTAATTTATCATTAAATTTCGTATTAATATAAATTAAATTTATTAGTTTAAAAATATAAATTAGTTAGTTAGCTCCATAATCTTAGGCATGATGTATATTTAATATTAATTAAGTTAAATATAACTAATTCAAAGTTACAAATAATTATTTTTCAAATATAAAAAGATCATATGATTATATGGATTATAAATATATTAACAAAATTAGTTGATCTGATTTAACATTATTTTATGGGAAAATTTGGATAAATGCACTTCAGTAAGATTATTATTTGAAATATACACCCTTGTTTAAGATTTTGGAAAAATATACTTATGTATATATAAATTTACCAAACTGCCCAATCTTAATATTTCTCAATTTTTATTATATTTTTCAAAAAAATTGTTTAAAAAAAGAAAAATAGTCTTCATATCTTTTTAATATACTACACAATATCTTGTTCATATCCTTTTAATATATTTTAAATTTTTTATTATTTAAATTTTTATTATTTTAAATATGCAAAATGACTTGTGTTTATATAAAGTTAACAAAATAAATTAAAGTCTATATATTTCATGATAAAGTCAACACAAATCATAATTTATTTGTTATTGTAGCATATTTATCTTTAAACACATATTTATCTTAGAGTGAATTGGCTGAGAAACCAAAAACAATGAGGAAATTAGGGATTTGCCCATGATGGGACAACTTTGTCTCTAGGAATTAAGGTACCAAAGGGGGGGGGGGGATTTAGGGTATTTACCTAATTAGGAAGAAAGTGGTGTATATGTGATGCAATTTTCCTTTATCTTAAACATTGATAATTAGAATATTTTAATTAATTTCGAAATAATATATTAATTATTGAAATATCAATTTGGGATAACAAAGTAAATTCATATTTAAAAAAGTGTAGTTTTCAAAAAAAAAATAAAGCAGTGTATTTTTCAAATTTTCAAATCCTAAATAGTGTATTTTGCAAATTATCCCTTATTTTATTTTGTTGTAATTTATTACAATTTATACTACTTTGGGTTTATTTGAATAAATTTTAACTTTAATATTCACATTATACATTTAAATACACATAGATTTTAAGTCTTGATATGTTTTTATTTTATATCATAACTCTTAACTTGTTTAAAATTGTTTAATTTTTTTTAATATGTTCTGTATGTGGAATGATAATAAAAACAAAAAAAAAGCAAAGTTAAGTATTTTTTCAAATGTTTTTAAAACATAAAACGTTTTTTTATATAAATATTTAATCAAAACGATTTTCTTTTGCATGTATAAGAATCGGTTGCATATCAAATAATATCTCATTATTAATAGATATTTGTTTGATTAAATAATATTATATGATAATAATTAATGTATTTATTTTACTTGGACTGTTATAACTATTTTTGTAGTCCAAAACATAGTCGATAAATATTGCTTCTGTTTTAATAGTATTGATAGATCATATCTCACTGTACATTATGATAATCAATCTAGTTTTAAGAAACAAGGTTTAATGGAGATGATTGATTGGAGTAGATGTAGAAATTTTAGTGTATAATTTAATCTGTAGTTTTTATTGTTGTAGTTGTATTTTATTTTGATGTAATAGTACATTTTTAAACCACTTTAATAGTTGATTACTTTAATAGTTGCTTTAATAAAATAGATAAAACACAAACAAAAATAAAAATAAAAGTAGTAGTAACTAGATTTTGATTTGAATCTAAAGTTGCATCATAATTGGTTTTTGAATTAAAAAGCTATAAACTAATAAATATGTGTAGTAAAATTATATTTGTATGTGCGGTAAAACATATAGTTTATTAATATTTAAAATTGCCGTTATGATGAAGGATCTTAATTTATGCTACAAACAAATATTGCAGTTACAAAAAAAAATGTTTTGTGTATGAGATTTATATTCCTTGAATTTATTTTATTTTTAGCTGTTTATTTTATTCATTTAGAAGTAAGATGTATAAAATTATGTTTACTTGTTTAGGTTAAATGGTTAAATACATTAAATTTTAATTTAGTATAGTTAATTAATTTAAACTAAAATAAACACTTTGATGTTTTTGGTTTGGTTCGGTTGAAAATCAAACCAAACAATCTAGATTGATGAATTCTTGAACTCAGTGGTTTTAGCATATACTTAGATTTGGTTTGGGTCAGTTTGGATTGGTTTGGTTCGTTTTCTATTTTGCACCCCCTATTGAGACCAGTACAAATTATCTAGTTTGGTGAAGATTAAAGTAAAAGACTAGTAAAAAAAAAAGATACGTTTTTTACTTCCATTGTCTGCAATTTATACACGCAAGTTTGAAATTAAGTTATGACACGATAACAATACAGGTACAAACAAGCTACATACCACATACCATCATTTTAAAATTTGTAATCATGTGTGTGTCTTTCTTCAGACAGCTCTTCCATAGTAACTCATTATAATCCTCTTTAATCCTTTCAACCTCCTTTTGTGGCTGTAGCCACAATTTATCTATAAATTTGATATTTAGAACCGTGGCAGTTAAGTTGTGGAGACAATTGAAAGAAAGCAATTATCAGCGGAAGATGTGTGGTTGACGGTGCAAAGTGGGCTTGTGAAAGTATAACAATGGTGTTGGAGGCAACTCCGGTGGAAGAAGCAATGCCAAAACGTGAACAGTTTCCAAATGAGGGATCAATCTTTGTTTGATGGATTATTTGTCGATAGATAGTTTATCTGTTGTTAACTCTAATTATGTTCTAAACATGAGTTTGGTTTCTGGATAACGTTACTTAGGGGAAGCAAGGAAAGGAACGTCAATTTTCTCTGTTAATAAAAATTAATGAGGTCCTTATCCAACCAAACACTGGTCTAAGCTCTCAACGCATGATTTCTTGGAAATGGAACAGAAAACAAACAACTTATTAATGCTATACACCTTATAAAGAACTCAAATGTAATTATGCTTGCAAATATAACGTAACTGGACTATCTGTTCTACATAGAAACAAAAAGAAAATACAGAAGTACAATAACAATCTTTCTTGTTCAAAGAGAAAACGAGTAAATTAAAGATACAGAGACCATAGGTGGGGACTAATAAGTAAGTTTTGCTAGACTTGGAACATAAGAGCACGCCAGAGGAAAGCAATTTTTGTCATTAGAATCTCCGAGATCCGCTTCTCTCAAGGATCCATCCACTCCAACGATGTAAGCTACGTTGCGGGAAGTGTTAACTAAACGTTCTTTGTTTATTTTATCGAAAACCACAGCTACTTTCTTATCCTCATCAATGAAGAAGCTGGCGGCAGTAAGTACAAACTGGATGTCAAAGTGAGGACTGAGTGATCTCATGTCGACTTGTAAGAAGACCTTGGTGTTCCAGGTAACACTCTCCGGCTCAATTTTGGTGGTAACCCAGATCTCCATCTCCAATGTATCCCATCGCTGGAACAAGACAGCAAGCTGTTCCTCTCTTACACTGGATAAACTCACGGTATCTTCAATGAAGGGCTGGAAAGGCAGAGGCAAATGCGGCCCGAATATCTCTCTCGTGAAATCAAAACAGACTAAGAAACCACGGTCTCCATTATTGTCCGAACGATTCGTTTGAGCAAACCAGTATGTATTTCCCTTTAGGGAAAGGCCACGGTCATAATGGCCTATCCTCCAGCCTCGAGGGGGATCAAGAATCCTCCATGATGAATAAGAAGAGCTCAAGTCGTAGATTTTGCACTCGACAAAATCGGGAAGAGCGATTAACCGCAAGACTTTGTGCAAAGTCTTGCGGCTGCTGCTGCTGCTATTCTCGTACCCGAGAGCATATGAATAGTTCCACCATTTGCGAAAATAGAAAGTGGATTTGATAAACCGGGTTTGCCCTGAATACGGGTTACAAACGACGAGCCTACTGCTGGATTTAGGAGTGCTGGATTTAGGGAGGAATAGCAATAAGCCATCACAGTGAAAGACTCGAGCGATATTGACTTCATCAGAACCGGAAATAAGTTTACCTTCACGCTTAATAATACACGATTCTTCAACCTTCTTGTTGTTGTTAAGATCGATGCTCATCAAATAAATTCTTAAATCCATCATCATGACCACCTTGTGTGCTGCTGCTCCTACGCCAAGGTGCTTCTTCGCAAATCTCCTGCGTTTGGATAAAGTCTTCCACTCTTTGCAAGTAGATCGGACCTTTCTCAGAGATGTCAATGGAACCTTAGAGAGCACCTCCTCCGTCAAATCCCTTGGAAGGTCGGACATCTTCGTCATTGTTTTCAACTCGAGACCCTCTCTCTCTATCTTTCCTTTGCCTCTGTGAACCGTGACTTTGTTGTATATATATATATATACAGATTACAGGGGGGCGGTTACAATTTTCCTTTTCTATAACATTGAAACCCAAAAAAATAAAAAATGAGACTTTCCTTTTCCTTTTGCCCAAAAAAAAAAGACTTTCCTTTTCCTCTGTGCTTACAGATTTCTGCCGCCTCCTAGAATTGCAGATTGCAGATTGCAGAAGAAAACCCTTAGGGGAAAGGGATTTGGTAACGTACAACCAAACGAAATGATGGGCCAACGTAGTAACAACTTTTGCTTGATATTATTATTGCCCACTAAACAATAATAATCAATTCATACAATACCCAATGGGTTAATGATGGGCCGTAGACTACTTACTGTACCCAATGCCTACTGTTAAAATTTTACAAGAAATTTTAAAAATGTTCACTTCTTACATTCCACTAAATCCCCACAGTAATGACGAAGCTAAGCTTTTTCCAAAAATTGACAAGTAGGATTTTTGGAGCATTTTACGATTGACATGTCATTAACTAAAAAAAGTTGAAAAAATCAATTAAAACATTTCGTTAATTCACATAAGTTTATATAGTGCTGATTCAAGGTTGTCTTCTTCGTTGCAGTCGCCGTATATTGAGAGAAGAGAGACCAGAGCTTCGAAGAAAATAATCGGTAGTTTTTACCCTATATAGGTAAAACACACCCGTCCAAAGGCTTGAAGAGAAAGCAGGGAGACTTGTAACTCACGTTTTTGTTCGTGAATTATATTTTTTTATTTTTTATTTAAAAAAATAAGTGAATTCGATATATTATAACGAGATTTAATAAGGATAAAGTACAAAAATATTTTTTCTGCCGTCATCATTATTTATTCATCAAAACAAAATATTAGTGAAACAAGGACCAAAAAATCTCTGGAAACAGAGGAACATAGAAACGCAACAACTGAAAATACAACTACATTTTTGTGAATTCAAACTGAAAGGGACATTTTTCTGAGTATTTGAATTCATGAAACGTCTGAGAATATATAAACAAGACCTGGTGGTGTAGAATGCCCTTTTTAAAAAAAAAAAAAAATCTGGTGGTGTAGTCAAAACCTGCTGGTTCATCTCTAAGTATTATCTCTTTAATTCGGGCTGACGTCGATTAGCCTCCTAAACTATTTACACCAATAATCAGTCACCACCTGAACTTTCCACCTCGTCAATTGTCTACCTAAACAACTTGTTTCATCAATTGTCCACAATTTTAGTTAATTAAACTTAATCACGTTTACTTACTCAAATCGCGTTTTAGAAACTGATTGCCCAATACCATAACCCGGTTATTAATAAACCCGACCCTAATACTACTATAACCCGATTTCCCCCTAAATATAATCTTATTCTTCCCAATTACATTAGGGTTCATCGTTTGATTTGGGGGAAATAGTAAAGAGTAGGAGCAAGAAAAATCTGGATGAATCGTTGATTCCGTTTTCAATTTCTTTTGTTGAAAATTGTGCTTACGGTTGGTCGTTTGTGTTATGGAGTAAATCGAAGATGGGAAACAGGAAAAGTGAAGGTTCTTGTTCAAGGTAAAACAAAGAGTCTATGTTAGAAGAAGAAATTGTTTCTTCTTGAAATACTCAATTATCAAGACTGCAGATTAAGTTTGTAATCGATGCTCTGTTTTTAGAAAGACAAAACAGAGTAATGCTGAAACTTATTAATTTTATTAAGACAATACACATACACTTATATTAATTTTATTGGTAATTGTTAATGCTAAGAGAACGGTTCTTCTTCACTAGCTTCAGTAACACGAATCTCTCCTCTCAAGATGCATCTTCCTCATTAATCCTCGCCATAGTTACAGAAACAGAGATCCTATTTTCTTTGCGTCGGTGTCGTCGGCCTCCATTGGCGAAGTCACAGCAACTGGTGAAATATCTTCTTGATTTCCTTCATTGTCCTCCATGAATCATTAATGAACCCTGAATTTTCGATCACCCTAAACGTAAATCCAAGATTTCTCTCACTCTTCGCTTTGTAATTTTCGTTGACGAACCCTAAGCCTTCGATTCTATCATACCCGACTAATTTTTTTTTTGTCATAGATTTTATCCGACAATAATTAGGATAAATAGGGTCGGGTTTTGTATTAAGCGGATTATGGTATTGGGCAATCAATTTTATAAACGCGATTTTTGGAACTAAACGTGATTGGGGTTAATTAACTAAAATTGTGGATAATTGATAAATAATTTGTGCAGGGAAACAATTGATGAAACATAAAGTTTAGGTGGACAGATGGTTGGTGTGAATAATTTAGGGGGCTAATTAACTAAAATTGTGAATAATTCCCTACTGAAGTGTTGACCCAAAAAAAAAATTCCCTACTGAAGACCTATACTATACTAAAAGAGTTAATAAAGCTTTCTTAAGCTATCGACGTCGGATTATTTAATCAACCAATATGATACCAGCTTTCTGCCACGTCGCAAACACTTTTATCACTTGGGGCTTATAAGGTCGGCGGGGAGCCCACCACAACGGCAATAAAAAGAAATTCTTGTACTTGCTCCCCAATTCGCAGTCATCTCTTCTCTCCCAATAATCAAGAAAAGAAAAAAGCTCTCTTTCTTTCTCGATAACCGAAGCAAGATGTCTGCTGATCTCCAGAATCGAGATATGGCGGGTGAGATAGGCAGAATACTCCGAGATTCACGTGAAAGGTGGCTATCCCACGACGAACTTCTGATTCTTTTTCGCCATCATCGTCGCTTTCCTCTCTCGCTGAACGTTCCGGGACCAGAACCGAGGAGACCCGGGTTGTTCCTGTTCGACGAATACAGGTACTCCGACAACTACGTTTGGGACCGAGTTCCTCAGGCGAAGAGGTTGAATTGCGCTTCCGGTGTCTTTCCAGATGGCTCCGTCGTCACATTCACGGTGGCAAAAAGAAAATTCCAAGGCGGCGGGGCCTTTTTCAGAAGGACGCACCATGCCAGGGACGTTCATCCTACATTTTCCTTCGTGCATTACAGGCTAGTGGATGAGGTATCTGACGACTCCTCTTCTTATTCTTCTGACCTTTCTTCTCAAGAGTCGTCAGACTCGTCAGAGCACTCCTCAGATCCGGATTATGTTCCAGAAGATACCCTGCCTTTGCACAAGTCTCCAAAGGTCTTTTACTTTTGTTTTCTTGCTTTATTAACTCTTTCTTTAAAACGTGTTTAGATTGCTTAAGCCGAGTTATTATACAGGTTGCAAGGACCCGTATCCATCTTGATTATCACCATGTTTACCCTCAAGTGATTAAACAACACTTTGGTCCCAAGTTACTAGAGCACTTCACCCTACAGGTCAAACAGGACCCACAGAACCCCAAAGTAAGTAGCTTTACTTGTTTGACTTCTCTCATCATCTTGAAACATGCATGGTCAATTGATGAACGTTTTGTGTGCTGTTATATGTAAGGTATACACCGACAGGGCCGTGTGTTACCTGAAACTGGGTATGCTTATCAAGGCACTTCGTGATGCAAACAAAGCCCTCGAGATTGAACCCAAATGTGTCGAAGGGTTTATGATGAAAGGTCAAGTGGAGACTCTTTTGAGAGATTATGTCACTGCTATTCAGAGTTTTGGTTTGGGATTAGCTGTTGATCCAAACAACAAATCAATTTCCAGATGCTTGAGAAGGTGATTATGGTTTTAGCATTGTACATCACTTACACTTGTGTTTGTCATTTCCATTGATAGATACTTTGTCACGTATGTAGTTGTAGGAAGAAAGCACAAGCTGATATCGACTAGAAGCTGGTCAAAGATGTGATGTTTGCGAAGGTAAAAATCATTTTTATCCTATACGTTTTGTTTTGTGTTCCTGACTCGTGTTTATTGGGCTAAATGACACTTTGCAGACGTGAAGGGACTTAAGAGTGGAGCACAAAATAGTCAAAAACAGTTTCTTTTTATCTCCAAGAGAAGACATTTTGTTCGGATTACGTTGCATTTGTTCTGTAAACCCACATGGTTCTGGGGTTCTGGAATTTAGATTTTGTAATGGGCTGGATTTTTCTAAATCAATTGTAAAAAAATTCTTGTCAGATATGCCGCATATGTGTTGGTGTTGTTTTGGATATAATGATTGGCATGTTCTAGATGGCGTTTACCTACGATCTGGCTCTTGCAGCATATAAGAACTCGTAGAATAAATAATACATTTGCTATATAGCAAATTTACACTATTTTCGTGACATCTAGATTTGGACAGAGCCTTTGCGTGCGTGCGTGCGTGTGTGTGTGTGTGTGTCATTCACAAACTTGGATTACAAGAAGCCGGCTGATAAGAGTTATAGGAGGACACAACTCGTTTTTTTTTTTCGTTTTCCTGCTTGTATCATACATGCACTGCATCATTGATATGTTAAACGCTGATCTAAATAAATAAATATTCACTGAATTGATATTCATTTCTTCAAAAGAAATAAATAAAATGCTTTTAACTTTATATTACTGGAAAATTGATATGTCACGAAGGTGTTTATTTTCCAATGAATAGTATTATACTCGCAACAACAGTAACGTGAAAGCACATATTCTACCTCATATTCCATCAAAATTTGATGTTATCAGCTTAGAAGATATTTATATCCACATCACACCAAGATAACGGACCATATTATCTCTCTAAGCAGAATGAGTGTAGAAATGCTAACTCGTTAAAATGATTATAGACTGTCTAAACATAATGATCATAGGACCATTTTGCAAATTAAAAAATTGTAAAAAAAATCTGGATTTTTCTCAATCAATTGTAAAAAAATTCTTAAGTCCTTTCTTTTATTTTCGTAGTTTCAGATTGATTTTGATTGGATAAAACAACCTTTTTATTTCACCAAAACATGGTCCTTAACTCGCCATAAGTTAATCTAAGAGACAAATAACCTCCTCGAACCAGTGAGAGACACACACAGCATTTTCGCTTTTATTTTTAGTACATATTCCTTTTTCATCGAATCTTACGACTTTTATTTTACACAATGAATAATACTATGATCACTAACGGTTAGCCAATCCATAGGCTATATAGTTTTCTTTTCGTAAGTCAAATTTTTTAATCCAGTAGCAAATTATTAAACAAACTGAAAAGATACAAAAGGAGGAATCTTTTAGCAAAAAGAACGAAAATGATACGGCGAGATGGAAAAAAAAAGAAGAAAAGATATGGTGAGATGAGACCCCCGCTTAACTTTTTCCCAATAATCATCGTCGTACCAGTTTAATTAGTGCCAGACAGTGACGAGTACAGATGTCACATTGTTTGTTGACTTGCATAAATCTATTTTTTTTATCACTGATGGTCCAAGTTTGAATAAAACAATGTTTTGTTTTTGTAACATGATGCGGCCATCAAATCAGTACCTGAACCGAAAGCCAATCAGATGCACCCTTCAGCAAACAAGAGGATCAACCAGAATATGTGTTCAGTAAAAACGGAGTATCTTACTAATTCGGAGGAATTATACCGTGGGCCAATTTTCATGGATTCTACACTCAAGTAGAGTCCAAGCCCAATTGGAATCAGCCCAAATGCTTTCCGGACCAGAAAGATATGAATTTTATAAATTGGAGGTTTTTCAACCCGTCCATCCGCGAGCACCAGCCTTTAGAAGACGATTTAAGCCCAACCAAGACCCGGCCCGAGCCAAAACCAATTATAGAAGTCAAGAGGAGTTTATCAGATTTCCATAAAGCCCAAGATCACGAGAAATGGTCAAGGAAATTGGAAGATATGATCTATTTCCTAAAACCGGCCAAACCAATTCAGCACTTGCCTTATTTGGAAGATCCGGGTTTCTCATCAATCCAACCTCAAAAATTGCAACCAAGAGACCTTCTAAACCATTCGGAGGAACTCCACATTGTCTTAGGAAGCACCAGAGCACACTGGATCAGGCGGATCCCAATCATACCAGAAGATAGACTTGGTTTACGTCAATTGGTCAAACCGAAATTATTTATTGAAGATCTTCAAGCCAATCAGTTTGATCTGACCCAGAATTATTTATGGAAACCAGGAGATGATATTAACCACTCAGAAGACATCCAGGACGTCCTCAGCTGCACCAGCATCCATCAGATTATTCAGAATCCACCAAGACCATACTAGCCATTTTTGGAGCCAAAAGCCATCAGTTCTTAACAGCTCTTTTTCCATTCATTTCTGGACGAGATCAGCTCCTTCCAAGCAGTAAAGAAGATTCCCAGGAAGCTCAGTTATCCCTTGAAACCGTCCAGGTTCAAGATTAACCAAGCTCCCCCATTGCAAGCCAAATCCCCACCATCACTCCAACGGCTAGTTTCCGATTTATTTGCCTTTTAGAGATTTCTTTCCTTTTTTTTGCTTGATGAACGTTTTGTTTAGTTCTTTCTGAGCAATATATAAGCTATATTAGTCCTTCATTTTTAGCCACCCTCAATCTTAAGAAATTAATAAAAGTTTGTATGTTTTTATCAAAGTCTGCCTTTGTATAGAATCGATTATCTTTAGGATTCAAAGTGTAATTCTTTGTTGTCCTACTGATTCGTTTAGCATAGGTTGTTGTGTGATTCATTAGCCAGTGTTAATACAGATTGAGAGAGTCAATGAAACCCAAGGATTGAGAGAGTCAATCCTCATCTATCCATCATCCATCTTTATCCTTCTTTTTACTTGTTTAATTCATTGTTTTTCATTCTAGTTATCAATCTAAAAACCATAAAAATCATTGCTGTTTCTGCTCATTCTTTATCAGTTAGTTTACTCTCTGTTCTCCATTTTATAAAAAGAAAACTCATAAAAATATTCTCTTTGTTTCAGGTACTATTCGGAACCATTTCCCCCATTCCATCGCCCATACTCCCTTTCATCAGCACCAGGCTGAACTGATCTAAACCTCAGCTCATCCATTTATATGGTCTGATTTTCAGGCTGTATCGGTAACACAACATATTTCAATTCATAATTTAGCCTTTTACAATGATTAAAGCAACATCAGAGACTCGATGTGCAATCCTAATGAAAATGTTCAATACATGGCAATAAATAGATAGAGACACAAGCTTAGATAAACTTGATAACAAGTCGAAAGAGTGATCAAAGGTGCCACATACGAGGAAATCTCTAGCAAGATTACACTGTCCTTCAAATTCTTCAACGGGAATAGTCATCGTATATCGTGACATTGGGCGCTCCAAAACCTCGATTCTCACCGGAGTATCGTTGAACCTCGATTCTCTCTCTCTCTTTCCTTTGCCTCTGTGAACGGGTGAAATTTTTGTATATATATACAGGGGGCGGTTATTATTTTCCTTTTCTATAACATAGAAACCCAAAAATAAAAAATAAGACTTTCCTTTTCTTCTGTGTTTACAGATTAGAAATACACAATCTATTTGTTTACCCTCGATGATATTAAATTAAACCAAACTGAAAAGATTACAAGGTCAGATATATTTTTAGGATCAGTCTAATTATTTTTAATAGTTTTTACTAAGGATGGGCAAAAATGTAGAACCAAGATTAAAGACAATCAGAGAAATATAATACTTTCAGTGTTTTCTTTATTAGAAATCACTTGAACATTCTTTTCATGATTTGTTTAATCTGGTTTATGAGATCACACACACGTGTATCTCGACTGATCAATTTATATCAAGAGATCAGGCCAACACACACGTTGCTTGTTCTCCAAGTACCAGCAATGACCTAAGTTTCTTGCTTTTAACGGCTAGCTACTTATCTTTCTAAAGCCCTAACCTAAACACCAAGGACTAACTCCCTTATATAAGACTTGTCTCATCGAATCTCCATTTCCATTATTTGCTCCATCAAAATCCTTTTTAAATCTCACCAGATTTATTGTTTCCTCAAAACGCTTGATCCAACAATCTCCCCCTTTTTATATGCATCAACCAACTCATTCATCATCCTGCACATCACCACACACAAACACTCGAACACACTCAAGATGATTCTCTACGTTAGTAACATAAGATAGTTCGAGCAGCACACAATATCACACATTGATATTTTAAGAAAACACTAGATATTTTAAGAAAACACTAGATTTTTACCGCCCGGATATTTATTTCAATTTAATCCAAAGAAATTTTTTTTACATCATTAATGATATTTATTGCTTATGTTCAGTCCGGTGAAAGCAAACCAATTAAAACCGAACTGATAAAGAGAAAGCGGTTTGGATTTGGTAATATTACACCGAATGAATGTTATTTTTAAGAAGCCGCGGTATGGAAACGGTTTGGCATAAAACCGATCTAACCGAATAAATCGATTAGTGTAAATAGTAGTCTAATTATATGTAAATTTTATAATTTAATTAGTAAAATATACATAATTTGTTTTATTAATATGATATCCTTAAATTTTAAGATTAGTAATTCAATATTTTGTTTTAAACTAAAATTTATTTTTCATTTTTATCAAATTAAACAAAGTTTAATTTTTATTTGTGCGTCGAAAAATATGTCTACTGATATTTAGTGTTTTCATAATATTATGGATAAATACTTTTTATATTTTTATTCTATAAGAACTATTATTATTAAATTAATATAATTTAGTAAACTTAATAACATTACTAATTATTTTAAACTGTAAAAGAAAAAAGAAAATAGTCTATTTAGAAAAATATATTCATATTTTATTAAAGCCGATGTTTAATGATGTAAAGTAAAATACACAAAATTTTATAAAAGATAAATATTTATGATTTTTTGGTATAAATCCAATAGGCCAAAAATCAACAATACATAAACGAACCAAACTATAATAGATATAGTTTTAGTATTATAGCTATTTTTAGTAAACTGAAGTACTGAGAACCCAAAAATAAATAAACCAAAACTGAACCAAAACCAAACTGAAATCGGCATTGGATACCCATAATTTGGTAACGCTAGTAGAATATTAATAATACTATTTGAAATACAATAATTTATAATTAATATTTTGTAATTTAATTAATTGTTTGAAACCGTCAAATGTGTTAATTGCTTTTGTTATAATTTTTCTAATTAGATTTACGTATGGTTGTTAAACGGATTAATATATACACGAAAAAATATTTTTGAAAATTATATTGTATTTAATGTATGTTAGATTCAGACCAGTCCTTCAAAACAATGGATTAACTTTTGTTATATTTTATATGCATATTCATTTTAGCTAATATATTATTCTATATGTAAAAAATTAGTATTTGTTAATTTTTAATACATGTGCTAAAAAATAAGAACGAAACCATTAGATTTGATCTGTGTTTGTATTTTTTCGGTAAATATGTATGTTCGTAAAGATATGATTTATATATATAAAATATACACAAATGGTCTATTGTTAGGATGACATGACTTTTTTTTAAAAAATGGTCGGGTTAGACCTGTCTTTTATATTTGTTTAATATTGGTGAATAAAAAGTAAATTCAATATGTTGTTAGGATTTAGTTATATAAGGGGATGTAGAAATAATATAACTAATTTTCTAGGGATAGGATTTAGTTATATAAATCCAGAAATAATATAACCAATATTTTAGGGAAGGTTCACTAAAAAAAAATCATACATGAAGTGAAATTGTGATTTCTCTTTTAATATAATAGATAGATGCATAAGATATAAAGTACAACTAGATTTTGATCCGCCTTTAAAAAAACCGGGTATATTTTTTGTTGGAAAAATATTTTATGTAATAAAAATTAAGATTTTTGATAAATTATATATTTTAACTTTTTAATGACTTATTTTTGTTATTTTAAATACGACTAAGTTTTTGAAGACTCTAGATAATTCTAATCTGTAATATGATTTTATTTATTGAACCCGAAGTTAAACTTATTTTACACTAATTGTTTTGAAATTTTTTTTAAAAAAAATTTATATCTTCAACACTCTCTATATTGAAAAATTTATTCAAAATATTTTCTATAATTTGATTAAATTTAATTTATGTGATTTAGTTTTAATTTTAAATGAAACTATTTTTTAAGAAGTTCAGATAATTCAGACTCGTATTATAATTTTGTTGATTTAATTATTTGTTATTTCAACTTGATTTTATTTTATGGTTTCATTTAATATATGTTTTCAAATAATTAATAACGTGAAAGTTTTTTTTGGAAAGATATGGCGTAAATATTTAAGAAATAATTTTTTTTTAAAAAGCTAAGAACTAAATTATTAAATACTCTTTAATATAATAGCAAAATACGAACTTTTATTGGTTGCAAATACTACCGGTAAAACAGTACATACAATATTTGTAATTAATTGGAAAAATCAAGGTCATATTCATAAGAAGCATTATGTTTTAATAATATACATGTTCATTCCTAAATGATTTTATAAACTGATAAAAGATCATTTATTTAGTAAAATAATTATATTAAATTAAAAATTAAGTGACAATAAATATAACACATTATTTTTTACTTAAGTTGATATTTTGTTCATAAAAACATGACTTTGAATAATGTTTTTTGGTTACTTTATTTTCCACCGCTTGAAACTAAATATTTTTTTTTACTAAATAAAACATTTAACTATAGATAAAACTTAGTTATTGACATTTTTAATTTTATAATTGGCACAAAATATATATTGATTAACTAATAAATAAAAATGTGCACTATTATTATTATGATAATATATTTAATGATGTGTATTATCGTTAAGCTAATACAATTAATAAAATTATTAAGCTAACTGAAATATGGAAATACAATTAATGTAATACTACTATTCGTGTTTCCAAACAACTTTCATTTAGAATAGTATACTTGTTTCCAAACATCTACAAAATGTATTTCAACTTTAATAATATAGATTATTAAACTAACTGAAATATGGAAAAACAATTAATGTAATATTACAATTCGTGTTTTCAAACAACTTTCATTTAGAATATTATACTTGTTTCCAAATATTTCCAAAATGTACTTCAACTTTAATAATATAGACTAGATTTAGACCCACCATTTTATGTTTTTGGTTGGAAAAATTATTGTACGTAATAAAAATAATGATTTTTGATATATTATATATTTTAATTTTTTATAAAATTAATCTTAAATTTAATTATATGAATTATATTTTGTTATTTTAAGTATGGCTAAATTTTTGAAGACAAAAATAATTCTAACCCGTAATATGATTTTATTTATTTAATCTTAAGTTAAACTTATTTTACACTATTTTATTCAATTTAAATAAAATATTTTATATCTTCAGCACTCTCTGTATTGAAAAAATCATTTATGTGTTTCAAAAAAATTCTATAATTTTATTAAATTTAATTTATATGATTTAGTTTTTATTTTAAATGGAATTATTTTTTAAAGAGTTAAGATAATTCAGTCCCGTATTATGATTTTATTGATTTAATTAATTTGTATTTCAACTTGATTTTATTTTTAAGTTTCATTTAGTAAATGTTTTTAAATAATTAATAACGTGAAATATTTTTTGGAAAGATATGATGCAAATAATTAGGAAACAAAATTTTCAAAAATGTTAAGAAATGAATTATATATTAAATACTATTTAATGTAATTGCAAAATATTGTTTTTTGATTAGTTGCAAATCTGCTGGCATAAAGATATAAGAAATTTTTGTAATTTCCTTAAAAAATCAGGGGCATATTCATAAGCAGTCATTTTCTTCAATAGCATAGATTGAGCTACATAAAGTATCAGAAAGAATTAATGTTATTTTAGGCTTAATATATGGGAGAATTGCCAAGTGTGACTCAAAACTTGGAGTGAAACCCAAAAGAATACCCCAACTTGGGTCAAAGGAAAAAATAACTTAAAATGATACTGAAATTACAACTATCCCCTTATGAACAAACAAAAAATGGAATTTTTTTTTTCGTTTCTACCCCTCGCAAGTCGTCTGTTCAGACGACTTGAAAATAAGTCGTCCAGACGACTTAATTAAAAGTCGTCTGGACAGTTATTCTTAAACATAATTTAAAAATTTTGTAAAAAATATTTAGATAAGTGAAAAATGGGAATTATGTAATTAACATATGTCTTAAGAGATATAAATTAAGATATAACAAATTTCAATTGTTTTCAGCTTAGATGAGTGAAAGTAGTGAGTCATTATATTCTTTAGTTTATGTTTCATCAACATATGTTGTAGTATTTTATGTGTTCTTAGTGTTAGATTTCGGAAAGCATTAAAACTGTTTTAGAAAAATTTAAAAATTACCAAAGCGTATTCATTTATGTGTATAGTAAACACTATTGAAGTATAATTTGATTTTATAACGTGGTTAGTTAGTTAATTTAGTCATTTTAGTTTAGGGGTTCATTTTAGGGTCTGGGACGACTTAACATTTAGTCGTCTGTAAACAGATGACTAAATATTAAGTCGTCTAATGTACATTATAAGCCAGACGACTTATTTGTAAGTCGTCTAAACCGGACCAAACCTTAAATTTTACCAATGTACTTTTAAAGCTAACCGGATTATTTACCCAATATATAAGGTGATTTTTTTTGTTTATTTTTCGCGAAATTCAGAAACCCTAACAGTTCTCTCTCATCGGCGATATCAAAGGCGATTTCGAATTCCCACTATTTCCGAACAAACCATCGTTCTCAACGTCGGCTATCTATCTCACTTCATTCTCACCGTTCTCCCTGCCGCTTCTTCTAACCCTAGCGCCGCCGCTTCCTCTAAACCCTAGCACCGCCGCTTCCACTATTTCCGAACAAACCGTCGCCCTCGCCACTGTGCTCACCAACGTTCTCACTGCCGCTTCCTCTAAACACTAGCGCCGCCGCTTCTTTTGAACCCTAGCGCGGTCGATTCCTCTAAACCATCGTTCTCACCGCCGCTTACTGTAAACCCTAGTGCCGTTTCTCTGTAAACTGTAGCCCCCTTTCTCTGTAAATCCTAACGCCGGTAAGTCATCAATCTCGAGGAAAAGATGAACATAAAACGTTGTCTCTATCAATTTACTCATTCTCACCGTTTCATGTTTATTATTTCAGATCTATAACCGCAATGGCGATGACGAGTACTCCTTCTGCGACTAATCATGTCCGCTTTAAATATTTCTACTGGAAGACTTGTAATTTAAGTTGTCTGGAAAGTCTTCCAACTGGACGACTTAGTAGACGACTTAAATATAAGTCGTCCAGCAGGAAGACTTTCCAGACGACTTAATTATAAGTCGTCTGGAGTTACAATTAAGGCGTGATTGATTTAGCTTGTGTTCTGACTTCTATGTGAGCTCCTGTGAATGAAAGTTGAAAGCTTTGTTTTGATTGTGCTTGTGTTGTGACTTTTCTGTGTGTTCTTGTTATATTTAGCTTGTTTAGCTTATCTCTATTGTTGTCTTTGATTATTTTGCAGACAAAAATGATAGATATTCCAAAACTCTCCCGTAGGTTATACACATTAGAGGAAGAGCCAGAAGCCCTAAATAGCATTTTGTATCATACAAATAATAACAAGTTGCATACTGCTCTTAAGGAAGCTCTTACTGATGATGAATTTGAAGAGCTCAATGAGTCGAGTTTACGAGTTTTTATCAAGTTCAAGGAGCAGGGATTTGGTTGGGCTTCAAGGCTGGTTCACTACATGCTCAGTTTCAAGCTGGGCATTAAGAAGAAGTATGAGATGTGGTCTCTCGTTGGTCCAGAACCTGTAAGGTTTTTACTGTTAGAGTTTGAAAACCTCACAGGTCTAAACTGCAAGTACATCGAGGACCTTGAGAGACCAAAATGTGAAGTTACCAAAGAGATGGTTTCTTTCTGGGGGATAATGGGAGTTCATCTGGAAGCTGTGCCAACTACTGATCAGATAATAGCAGCACTGAAGAGATGCGAGGATTGGTCCCCGTAAGATCACAAGCGGCTAGCGTACCTTTCCATCTTCACTGGATTCATTGAAGGGAGATAGTTTTCAACCGCTACACAATCTAGTCTGGCAAGGCTAGTGATGGATTTAGAACAGTTTGGGAGTTATCCATGGAGGAGAGTCGCGTTTAAGGTGATGATGGACTCTTTGTGGAACAAAGTTAATACTGGCTGTTACACCGTGGATGGGTTTATACAAGTTTTTCAGGTCTGAGTGTACACAGCTATACCGGAATTGGGTGCTAGTATTGGTGTTCCCAGAGCAAACAGTCTGTCTCCTCCGATACTGGTTTACGAGGGCAGCAGAGGCCGCAAATCAATAAAAGCTGCTATCTTGAGTCATTTATTTACTTCAATCCAAAAGACTGCGCAGACGACTTATATTAAAGTCGTCTGGAAGGTCGTCCAGCTGGACGACTTACCGGACGACTTATAATAAGTCGCCTACTAAGTCGTCCAGCTGGAAGACTTTCCAGACGACTTATAGCTGGACGACTTACCAGAAGACTTATAATTAAGTCGTCTAATTTGTCTTTTTTTCAAATATCTAACTCGATTCTTCTATTAGTGAAATGTGGCCAAAATGGGACTCTGAGGTTGAGGACCTGTCCGCGGAGAACATCATTAAAGTCATGTATGATCGGAGATCGTGGAAGTGGACAATGGATTGCTGGGAAGTCACTGGTACTAAGGTCTATACAAAACCTAAGGTTGTGACTCCATCGAAGAAAGCCAAAGAGATGGTGGTGGAGGAGGAAGACAATCCAAGACCTCTAAAGAAAGCTCGTAAAAATGCTCCTAAAGAGGCTCCTAAAGAGGCTTCTAAAGAGGCTAGTGAAGAGGCTAGAGAAGAGGCTAGTTGGCTGACCAGAGAAGAGTTGGAAAAGATGTTCAAGGACGTAGTTTAATGCATGAAAGAAGGGTTTAAGAAGTGCCTCAAGGAGATTAGGAAGTTGTCCGATAAGGTGGAAGCTGTGGAGAAGAAGGTTGGTGTCACCAAAGAATCTGAGGTTAGTAACAAACAGACAACCCCTCAAAACAAACCGACTACACCTCTAACCAAACAGACAACCCCTCAAGCCAAACAAACCGGGGTTAGTAACAATCGACAACTCCTGTAGCCAAACAACCTACTCCTCAAACCAAACAACCTACTCCTCAAACCAAACAACCTACTTCTCAAACGAAACAGCATACTCCTCAAATGAAACAGACTACCCCTCTAGCCAAACCAACTACCCCTCAAGCCAAACAACTCGAGGTTAGTAACAAATCCTCTCCCAACAAGAATTAAGTCGTCCAGGGTTAACTAGTTGTCCAGACGACTTAAATGTAAGTTGTCTGGACGACTAGTTGACCCTGGACGACTTAAATGTAAGTTGTCTGAACGACAAGTTGACCACGGATTAAGTCGTCTGTGGTCAACTAGTCGTCCAGACAATTTACATTTAAGTCGTCCAGGGTCAACTAGTCGTCCAAACAACTTACATTTAAGTCGTTCAGTGTCAACTAGTCGTCCAGACAACTTACATTTAAATCATCCAGGGTCAACTAGTTGTCCAGACAACTTACATTTAAGTCGTCCAGGGTTAACTAGTGTGCTATTTATATTGCAGAGAGAAATTCGCGATGAGGCAAACTTGGGAAATAAGATCTTGCCGGAGGATAAAGCAGATGGTGTCTCCTCCAAAGAGATTGTTGCTGTCACTTCCACTGACCAACCGAGCGTCACTTCCACCGAGCGTCACTTCCACTGTATCAAGCGTTCCAGTTCCACAATCAAGCGTTCCAGTTTCAGAACCGAGCCTGGTTGTATTGGACAAAACAGCTCCCACTGCTTCGGACGCAGAGCTGGCAGGTGCTAGATACAGAGAGAAGTTGGATGCTTCTGTGCGTGCAAGGAGTGAACGAGCGAAGAAACCTGCTCCCACACAGATATCTCCTTATACGGCAGAGAAAAAGAAACATAAAGTGGCAGCCTATAATCCATTTCCTCCACTAAACAGACCTAAGTTGAAGGAACTCGCTGATTGGTTGAAAACTGATCAGTAAGTGATTGCTTTACCCATAATAGGTTGATTTAGTCTACCAAAACTGATTGCTTTTTTGTTGGTAGTTATTATTTGACTAAGCATGATGACAAACCACGTACATCACCAACTTGGTGGTATCACATCCTCCGGACAGCAAAAGCATGGCTGGAAGACTGCGTAAGTCTTCTGCTTATCTTGTATCTTTGTCGTCTGGATTTAAATATAGGTCTTCCGGAAAGTCGTCTACTTGGACGACTTTGTAGACGACTTTCCAGACGACTTATCTTTAAGTTGTCTGGTAAATATAAGTCGTCTGGAAAGTCGTCTACAAAGTCGTCCAAGTAGACGACTTTCCAGACGACTTATCAGTAAGTCGTCTTTATCAGTAAGTCGTCTACTTGGACGACTTTGTAGACGACTTTTCAGACGACTTATATTTACCAGACGACTTATATTTAAGTCGTCTGGTAAATATAAGTCGTCTGGTATCTTCTAACTTCTATTATTTTATATGCAGCATATAGATGCTTGGATTAATTTGCTGAGGCAGAGGTATCAGGAGAACCCACAAGCTTTCAGGAGCGAGCGAATGTGCTTCCTGGATCACAACTTTTTCCAGTCTTGGAGAGACCACTATCAGTTCTTCAAATTATCGGAACCCGATCACAAAGATTTAGGAAGAGCTCTACCTGGTGGGGCGTGGAATTATTATGACGGATCAGTACCTTCATTTTGCCAATCATACAAGGTGTGGGGGGGGAGGACATTGATGATATTTATGCGCCAGTGAACTTGAACAACACTCATTGGGTTGCTATTTGGATATCGATCCCTAAGAGGCACATAGTCGTCTGGGACATCATACCTTCAGCTACGGCAACAGAAGTATGGGATGAGATAATGCAGCCTTTTCTCGAGATGGTCCCTTATCTGCTTGTTGAGTGCGTTGCCACCGACGAAATACAGGTCAGATACGGATTGGAGCCATTCACATATGAGAGACAGCTGAAAGATGTACCTACGGCCAACAATGGTGATTGTGGCGTGTACGCTCTAAAGTACATTGAATGTCATGCTCTTAGGGTCCCCTTTAAGGAAAAAGACTTTGCTAAGTCCAACGCGAAGAATACGAGGGATAAGATGGCGGTGGATATATGGACGGAGCTTCTTGATCAGCATTTGAAAGAAAACCAGGATGGTGATAAGTTCGTGGGCATGTATGATTAGATTTGTGTATGGCTTTGAACTTGTCATTGTATTTGAACATGATTTTCTAACGATTTGTATTTGTATTTGAACTCTTCTTTATATTTGAACTTGATTTTGTATAAATCCGTAAATATATAAGTCATTTGTTAAGTCGTCCAGCTGGATGACATTCCAGATGACTTAAGTATAAGTCGTCTGGAAGGTGTTCCATCTGGACGACTTACAGTTAAGTCGTCTGGAAGGTTTTCCAGCTGGACGACTTACAGTTAAGTCGTCTGGAAGGTTTTCCAGCTGGACGACTTACAATTAAGTCGTCTGGAAGGTCTTCCAGCTAGACGACTTACAGTTAAGTTGTCTGGAAAGTCTTCCAGCTGAACGACTTACAGTTAAGTCGTCTGGAAGGTCTTTTAGATGGACGACTTCTAAATTTTATAAAATACACTGGACTTCTAAATTATATAAAATACACTTGAAGGGATAGTAGAAGGTAGTCTAAAAATAAAATATACTGGACGATTTATTAGAAGGTCGTCTAAAAATAAAATACACTGGACGACTTAGTAGAAAGTTGTCTAAAAATAAAATACACTGGACGACTTAGTAAAAGGTAGTCTAAAAATAAAATACACTGGACGACTTAGAAGGTCGTATAAAAATAAAATACACTGGACGACTTAGTAGAAGGTCGTCTAAAAATAAAATACACTGGAGGACTTAGTTGAAGGTCTTCTGAACGACTTACTTGAAGGTTGTCTGGTAGACGAAACACTGGATGACTTATATATAAGTTGTCTGGACGGGTAATCAAGACTGGACTACTTAAATTTAGGTCGTCTGGACGACTAGTCAATCGGTTGTGTACATTTTTGTTTCGTATGGCCATTTTCCTTGCAGTTTGAGCATCTCCTTGCCCTGTATTTCTTCCTGGGTTTGTGTCCTCTCATCCTAGATAGATCCAACCAAGATTGCCATCTTGATTTCTTCTGTCTCCCCGGACCATGCTTTACGTCTGGAGGAAAGCATTCTCGTTACTCAATATGTTGTGACACGATAGGATATATATTCTCTTAGTATCCTGCATACAAATAATTCTTTGAGTATACTGGACATACAAGTGTGGAGATATGCAAATTAACATGTGTTCCAGCAGCTATAGCATGAGAGCAAGGTATTTTCTCTACTGCATAGACACCACAATCACACTTTGCGTGTTCCAAATCAACCACACAGTCCATTTTGCCACCTTTAACAAAGAATCGCCATCCATCAATTGGTTGGACCGTCATCGTATCCGCTATCTCTGTTCGAACAGCAAGCAAGTATTCAACACCCCGACTATGTTGAGTTGTGAGACTTAAAGCATCTTGTCTCCTTTTCCAATATCATTTTCCCAACTTCTGCCTTATGAACTCCAGCAGGAACGGAATCAGAAATCTTCTTGCTCACTTCAGTGCGGAATTAATAGATTCAGCGATGTTGCTTATTTTTATGTTGTACATGTTCCCCTTACAATAAACCCTTGACCATAGGCTGGCGTCGGCATTCTCCAAATGCATTGCAAGTTCCGGATTTGCACTCCGTATATCAGCCATGTACCGGTCAAAATCGTAAACCGTGTAAGCATAAGCAGCCCCTTTCACCAAGTACAAGAGATGTTCCCCTTTAAACTTTTTGACAATGTTATCTTGAAGGTGATAATAACATATTCTTCGGGTTGCTCAAGGAAACACCTTATCACGCGCACTTTTAATGCAGCGTGCCGGTCGGAGACTATCACTAGAGGCTTGTCATGAGATATACAACTAGCCAATTTTGTGAAAAACCATTCTCAAGAAGGATCATCTTCAGCATCCACGATCCCAAAAGCCAATGGGAATATCTGAAAATTGTCTTCTTGTGCGGCTGCATCTAACATAACACCTCCATACTTTCCACTTAGGTGAGTTCCATCCACCACAATGACCATTCTCTGATACTTAAAACTTTTGATAGAAGCTCCAAAAGAGAGAAATAGATACTTAAATCTTTTAATAGAATCAAGTTCTATAGCCGTGATAGAATCAGGATTTGCAATGGAGATTTGCTCGAGATATGATGGCAGACGCGAATACCCTTCTTCTGCTGATCCTCTCACCAATGTTTGTGCATATAACAGTGCTCTGTATGAAGTGGTGTAATCAAGCGCCATGCCAAACATGTTTCTCATTGCATCAGTGATATGCCGTGGAGTTATCCCATCAATGATTCCAACACGATCAATGAAAAGACTACCAACATACTTCGGAGTACAGTGTCTCCGCTGAGCGATTCGGTCTCCCACTGAGCATAAATGTTTTTCCACATACTTGTTACTCAAAACGTGTTTGTCCCATGTTTCACACTCGCTCTGATCTTCCATCCACAACCGCTAACCCGACATGTTGCCACAAGGAGAGTTTTCGTTGATTTGTATATTCTGAAAGAAAACATACCCCTCACTGCTGCCAACCGCAGCTCTGAAAGCAGTGCATCCTTGCTAACAAAACTCTGGTTGACATAGATACTGGTACCATCCGATTTCCCTCCTTCAATAGCATTTGTCTTAGCATATGTCTTTTCGATTTCTTCAAACAAATATTATCATCATCTTCCTCGTCCTCATCTTGAACCTTTCTATAAAGACTATAATCCCCACCATTCTGATCCGTTTCACCAACAATAGAGTTATCAGCATCCTCCTCCCCATTTTCCTCCTCCTCATCTTGATTTTCATCTTCAACAAACTCATTATCCCCAACATCTTCTTCTCATTCATCAGGTTCATCATTATCACCAATATCTTCTTCCCATTCACCAGCTTCATCATTATCACCAACATCTTCTTCCCATTCATCAGCTTCATCATTATCACCAACATCTTCTTCCCATTCACCAGCTTCTTCCCTTTTCTCTGAAACCGTTTTCACCTTGCTGCAGCTTGATACACAAAGACATACTCTATGTGTTTTGAGTATCTCGAGCAAGTTTCGAACTTGTCTATCACTTGTAACATGAATGGGAGGACTGCCTGGAGCCATCATCATTTCTGCTGGTAATGAGTAGCTAATCTCCACAGTCACTGTTCTCATGTCCAGGTTATAATCTTCTTGAGCCATTGCAACAAGTTCAGCATGTGTTGAATCTTCATTCAATAAAAACAATCTTGCTCCTTTGAGATCATCAACCGCAAAATCCCAACGGCAATCTCTCAACAACCATTCTCCATACACTGCATGTAACTGACAAATCATCTGCAAATATTTAAAATAAAACACATTACTAAACATAGAGAAAATGAATAAGTTCAATAAACATTGCCGCAGACGACTTAGAATTAAGTCATCTAGAAGACTTAAAGGTAAGTCGTCTAAAGAGGTCACTTTTGCAATTGAAAATTAAATGAGACGACTTAATTCTAAGTCGTCCGGCTTTGTTTGTTAAAAAAAAACTCCAGACGACTTATATATAAGTTGTCTACGAAAAATGGTCTAGTTTTGCATTTGACCCAATCGTGTCAGATCTTTGACTATTTCTGGACGACTTATAATTCAGTCGTCTCTGTGAAAGTTAAAATTTCAATATTTTATTCAAACTAGATGACTTAAACGTAAGTCGTCCTAGGTTAGTTTTGTAATTGAAAAATAAAACTTGAAATTTAACTTTCTCCAGACGACTTAATTGAAAGTCGTCTAGATAGACGACTTAATTTAAGGTCGTCCAGGATAAGCAAGGTTTGACCAGAAAATTGGGAAAATTTCTGGACGACTTTGCATTCCCCGGACGACTTTAAATTAAGTCTTTTGACTGGACGACTTTAAATTATGTCGTATGGTAAAAGTTAAATTTCAAGTTTTATTTTTCAATTACAAAACTATCCTCAGACTTACACGTAAGTCGTCTAGTTTAATAAAATATTGAAATTTTAACTTTTCCAGAGACGACTGAATTATAAGTTGTCCAGAAATAGTCAAAGAAATGACACGATCCGGTCAAATGCAAAACTAGCATGTTTTTCGTAGACAACTTATATATAAGTCGTTTGGAGTTTTTTTTAACAAACAAAGCCGGACGACTTAGAATTAAGTCGTCCGTTTGACCAGAAGACTTATCAGTAAGTCTTTTACATACATATGACTTACTAGTAGTCTTCTACGCGAACAGATCTTACAAAAAAATTCAAATTCGTACCTTAAACTAGGTAAGATGACTTCGTTTGCACACATGGTCTTCTCCAACCATCCAGAACCTCAAACGAAAGCAACCGTAAGTCAAAACGAAAGAAATATGGCTCTGTCAACCATAAAATATTTTGAATCAAAAGCTTGAGTTTTTTGGATGAATATGGAGAGAAAGTGAAATAAATGTTGTTTTTAGTTCATAACAATTGAAACAGAGAGTGTAAAGAGCATTAAAGGACATTAAAAGTTCCAAACAGTTAGTACAAGGTTGTTGAACTATTCATGGTAGTGGCACTATTGTAAATACTTGAAAAAGATGAGGTTGAGACAGTAAAGAAGACATTTTCAAAAAAAAAAAGTTAATAGCATTTTCGTAGATAAAATACAGGTGTTGGGTGAAAATCTCAAAAAAAAAGAGTCAAAAGAAAATGTTAGTTTTCTGTTTGACTCCAAATTTTGAGTTATTTTTGCAAAGCCCTTAATATATTTTCGGTTGAATTTTGATATTAAAGTCTTCAGTAACAATATATAGTTCAGTAATAATATATATCTTAGGTTTAATATATGTAGACTACATTCATGGTGGTTAGTATGAGAGATTATAGGTAACATATTTCGAAAGTATCAAATGGTAGTAGGTGGAAACTATGTAATAATATTGTAATCATAAGATTATAAATATAGTGTAAGACCTTCAAACGTAACCATAAACCAATATTATAATATTGCAAATTTGCAATCATAATTATGTTAGTGCTCGAGATATTCTCGCATATACATTTGTAGCATAAGGCAATATTAGAAAACGTTTGGTGCTTCCCAGAGCCGGACCTGGTATTTGAGAGGCCCTATTCAAAATAAAATTTATTAAAACTAACAATAGAGATTTTGTGAAAAAAGTATTTAAATTTTGATCACCTAAAAGTTTTTAAAAAATTATCTGCCATTCTTACGAACAAAACGTTCTTTCTAAAGAAAAGAAAATGAACAGATATAAGCTAGTTTCCATTTGATCAAAAAAAAATATAAGCTAGTTTCTTATGGCGAAGTTGAAAAAATGATAGTTGATAGCTAGTTGAAAAGTGATGCAGTTTACTTCTTTAATTTATTATAATACATTTACTGTATATAAAAATTACTTTCTTTTAAATCAAATACCTATAACCTACTTAATATTCTTTTATTTTTAAGAGCTAATTAGCTGAAAAACAACTATAGAAGGTGATATTAGCGATTTACCAAAACGGTAAAAGTGTGTCCAACCTGGCAGCCAAAACAGGTTGAGAAATACCGAAATACCCTTAACGCTTGATGTCTCCTATATGCGAAGCTATGTGGTTAGGGAGCAGGCTTTCTGACACAAGATATACACCGGATTTGGACATATATTCAAAAGATCTCGTTTCCATTAGACAGAAGGTTGCATCGGTAAAGCAAACTCGACATAGTCTCTGCAAATTCTCTGACGCATACGGCGATTTCGTACTTCAAATCTACGAAAAGATTTACACTGGGATTTGATAGAGAGAAGATCTCCCCAAACCTGTGTGCTTCTATAAAGGCGAGTTACCCGGTTTCAACATTCTTCACCAAAACCACTTGAATTTATTGAAGGTTACAAAGCCTATATTCAAGTCTCTCCAATTTCGTTAGAAAGGTAAGCTTCTCAACTGAATCCGTTCTTATATTTATATGTCGGTTAATAAATGTGGTCCATCATTTAATTCTCTATTTTCAAATGATTGGATACTCCGATCGAAACTGAAAAAATTTTATTTAATGTTTCTCAGGAAATGGGTCGTGTGTTCCGTATCTGGAATGGAGATTGGAAGAAAAACTCTCAAGATCAATGGCACTTTCTACCGAACCATCAAGATTACGGCTTCACCATGTTCTTGGAATCCCCTGAAACCTTAGGGAGCATCGATGCTACTGTTCGTGAACAGTACATGCTTGCAACCGAAACCCCGGTTCTCATAACATACGGGATGCCTGATTGGATGATGTTCCCAAGCGGACCGTCACCGCCGGTAACCCTAAAAACCACGGCAGATCTAGTGGCCTTAATGAGCACCAAACCACCTCTTGCTGAGATAACGCTCCTTGTTACATTTGGACCTAAGAAAGTGGCGGAATTTGAGTTCCTCTCTCGTTCTGATTTCACAATAGGGGCTGCAACCTACGTGGTCAGTGATGCTCAAGATGAAAGGGCTAGAGCGAGATACGAGGGTAAGGCTTCATTCACGTCCTTCCATGTTAGATGAGTAGTAGATTTATGAGCTGTAGAATTATCTAGTTATGAGCCCTAATTACATATTTTTTTTTTGTTCAGCGTTGGTATTGGGTGAGAGGCTCGTAACAAGCGAGAGGGTGATGAATGAGATTTTCGGAGAACGAGAGATGCTCATACTCCACCGTGTCGCACTTGAAATGGGTTATGCTGACAGGGTGCTTCGCCCTGAAGGATCATCTCGTGTTGTTCCAAGAATGGAGATCATCCAGCTAGATGATGATGATGAGGTCATGCCTGATGTGTCTCCTCTCGGTATTGCAAGAAATGGTAGCTTACTACCAAATGGAGGTGTGTATAGTGTTTGACCGGTTATATATTTGCTTAACAGTATAAAGTTTTCATTGGACGGCTAATAAGTTTGCTTCACATTTACATAGCAGGTGCTATGATCCCTTTTCAACCACAGCCACTAGCCCAAATCCCCCCCAACTCTGGACCATCTGTCTTATGGGATGTGGGGTTAGATCTGTTGGACTATCCTGAGTTCTACAACGCCCAGAGGGATGGAAAACTTGTGCAAATGGACTCAGCTTTCTGGAATGAGCTTGCTGAGGAAAACAACCAGGATATGGATGGGATTTTCATTGTTGGAGACAACAGTTACAGCGGGCTCCGTCTTACTGTGGAGCAGTCTTTCGGTGGAGGTTCAGTGAACCACGAAAATGGTAATGACGATGTTGCTGCCTTTCAACTGAGTCAAGGGGAGTCTTCTAATGGATCCACTTCAATTCTCTGCTCTCAGTTAGTCCCACCATCTGGACCAGCCGAGGTTGTCGTTGAGGGTAAGTGTGAACATCTAATTAAATGATATATGTTAAAAAATTATAATAGATGGGTTTTAACGTTCATTGTTTGTAGTAGGTAATCAAGTCACTCGTGGGAACGACACTGAGCTTGGAGCTAATGGGAATAACGCTGCCTTGCTTCCTGGACCTTGTCTTACGCTAACTTTGACATGTGGAAGCGGGGAGGATGAGGATCCAGCACGCCCTCCTCCTAACATCGACACCACATCTTCGGAGGGAACGGATTCAGACGGTGGGTTGTCCTTAAAGTAGACCAATCAAGTTCTATGTCTCATAAGTTTGTTGTTTAATATCTATTTCGGGACCCTTGTAGGGGAAGTTTTTTGGACGGTTAAGATAAAGTCTAACCCTAGGGGAAATGTTTTATGGGTTAAACTTTTAATTAACCGTTTTGGTAAAGGAACTTATTCCTTTGTTTGTTTAAAATGTCCTAGAATTCGGGGTTTATGACGGCATAGTAGGACCGTTTGAAGGGGTGTGGTAGTTTTTTTTGTTTGTGGTCATTATATGGATGTAATGAACCTTGAATGCCCTATGTTATAAATGAAATGATAAGCTTTTCAGTGTATGTGTCATTGCCCTTTATCGATGATTTGGAAAAAAGGATGAAAGCTCCTACAAGTTAACTTAGAAATTGTGTAAACTTGCCATCTACAATTTGGATGAAACAAATGTTGATATAACATGATGTTAAAAAAAATTAAATATTGAGCTTGCAAACTGTTTAGCCGGATAATAAATTCTTGTAACTCTTACAGTTTATCTTTTCCTTTTCTAAATAAGAGTTGTTATGTTGGACGGTTTATAAAAATCATAACCTGAAACTGTTAATTTATTACTGGTACTGTTTTGTATTCTAATTTTGTTGGCCGGCTAATTTTATAAGTTGTATAAATTTGTTTTTAATCTCTAAATTAGCACAACCGCCTAAGTTGATTAGTATTGTAAATTGGTTAGCCGGCTAATTTAATTGGTAACCATGGTCTCGCTTACTATCTATAATGTGCGTATAGAGTATTACAATGTTGTGGTCTAATGTGAAACTTAAATGTTAAAATGAAAAACCTAATATATTTTATCTTCTTATTGACTTTATGTTATAAAGGAGGCGAAATGGAAGATTATGGACCTCATCTAGAAGTAGGAATGATGTTCAGGAACCGTGATTCGTTCAAACAACATATAGCAATGTATGCTATAGCCAAAAAGTTCTGCTTCAGGAGCGCAAAGTCAGATCCTAAGATGATGATACTAAAATGCATATGCCCAGCTTGCCCATGGCGTGTTTATGCTATAAGGCTTAAAGATGCAGAAGTTTTTGAGGTCAGGAGCCTTGTTCCCGATCATACATGTTCTATTGCAGACCGTGGAGGATACCAAGGACAAGCAACCTCGGCCGTCATAGGGGAGCTGATGAAATCTAAATATGCTGGAAACGGTGGGGGCCCAAAGCCGGGGGACATAAGACTAATGATGCGTGGTGATCATGATGTCTCTATTTCTTACTGGAAAGCGTGGAAGTCAAGAGATATGGCAGTGGATAATGGGAACGGAACGTGTAACTCATCCTACATCAAACTCCCTTCCTATTTGAATGATCTGGTTTTATCAAATCCTGGTTCCTTGGCCAAGTTAGACACAGAGACTACCGACGATGGAGGGGCAAGGTTCAAATATGTGTTCCTCGCTTTGGGAGCATGTATCCAAGGATATAAGGAAATGAGAAAGGTCGTGGTCGTCGATGGGACACATCTAAAAGGGAGATATGCAGGGTGTCTTCTGACTGCATCAGCACAGGATGGGAACTACCAGATATTTCCCCTAGCAATAGCCATAGTTGATAGTGAGAATGACAAGTCATGGGAGTGGTTTTTCCAAAACCTATCGCAATTTGTACCCAATGAGGATGATTTGGTGTTGGTATCCGACAGGCACCCATCAATTTACAAAGGGATAAGTAAGGTAATCTCTGAAGCTTTGCATGCAACTTAGCCGGTTAACTTGTATTTTATATCGTAACCATTATATTTAAATATATCACCGCATTGTTTTAGGGCTATCACAATTATTAACCGGCTAATCTTACTTATTGCATCCCAGGTGTATCCGAATGCAGGGCACTGCATTTGTGTGCTCCATCTCAAGAGAAACATCCGATCTAACTTCCGTGAAAGGCATTTGGGCTATCTTGTTGCCAAGTCAGCCAGAGCATACAAGTTGAGCGACTTCTACATGACGTTCAACGAGATAAAGTCCATTGATCCTAAATGTGCTGACTACCTTATAGAGATCGGATTTGAGCATTGGGCGCGTTCCCATTTCCCTGGAAACAGGTTCGATGTAATGACCAGCAACCTAGCAGAGTCATGGAATTCGGTTTTAAGCAAGGCGAGGGAATATCCCATTGTCCAATTGATCGACTATATCCGTGGGAAACTTATGACTTGGTTTGCAAAGAGGCGTGATGCAGCCAACAAGAGCGGTAGAGTCCTCACCCCCCGCATAGAACAAATTGTCAATACCAACTTTGAGATGACCGGTGGTTATGAGGTTGTTGACATTGCTGAAATGGAGTACGAGGTAAGAAACAAGAACGGTGGAAAATTCCATGTTAGTCTAAACAACAAGACTTGCAGCTGTTTTGAGTTCCAAAAGCTAGCTATTCCCTGCTCTCACGCAATAGCGGCCGCACTAAAAGCAAAGGTGTGTGTGGAAGAGCTGGTTATAGATGAGTTCAAGGTTGAGTGCCTCAAGCGAGCTTACAAAGGGACTATTCTACCAGAGACGAGTGCATGTAAGGGAATAGGTAATAGCCCAACTGTGCCGGAGCTCCAGTTGCGACCACCAGCAACTCGTCGGCCTCCGGGCAGGCCGAAGAAGCTGAGATATTTTTCTAGAGGAGAAAAACGTGTAAGCCTTACCCTCCATATTATTGAAGTTATTATAACAACAATTTATTGATTATTAGTTAGATGACATTATTTACATTCGAAACTCTAAACAGGTGAAGTTTAATCGCCGGAGGATCACATGCAGCAGGTGCAAGGGCGTTGGACACAACAAGGCCACTTGCAAAAACCCGATATAAGGTGTGGTGCCTCTAGATGAATATGGGAGGGAACAGAGGGCGGCTGGCTGAGTTGTATTGGATGGTTGGAGGATGCTTATGGTTTACTGTTTACTTTGTTGTGTTTCATAAAAACTTTAAAAAGTTCTAGTAAACCATCTTGGGTATGTAGGAGATGTGGTTAAACGCTTTGTGATGAAAAATAATATGTTCCCTTCTATTTTGTTATCTTCTTATGTCGTCGAAAAACTCCGATATAAAGGGTAATGTTCGTAGATTAACCATATAAATATAATAATAGCTGGTTAAATCTAAATAAATCAACCTTCTAAATAAAAATTTAGCTTCTAAATCTAAGATATTATCAATGTCAATGGATTATCCGGCTAATATAATTTTTACTTTTTCAAAGGAATATTTGGTTTCATGATATATTTCCTCGAACAACTATACTTAATCATTACATTTGAGCATTGTAACCCCGCTAGACCCTAAACCCTAAACCCTAAACCCTAAACCCTAAACCCTAAACCCTAAACCCTAAACCCTAAACCCTAACCACTTAAAGATAACATCTCAACCCTAAACCACTTAACCATAATCTGAATAATTGATTTACCACAAGGAAAGCATAACAGTTCCCAAAGATGTAATATCGTTAACAAATAACGATTATTATACGACATACACGGCCATTTTTATTATTATATATTTACATAAATGTTTGGCCGGTTAAAAACAAAATGCGAAATAAATTTGATTTGATTCCCCGGATATTGATAGCTGCTTAAATAGTATTGTTCGTAGATTAACCGTCTAAATTTAAAAATAGCTGGTTAAATCTAAATATATCCACCTTCTTAACCAAATATTAGCTTCTAAATGTTATATATTATCAACGTCAATGGAATATCCGGCTAATATACGTTATAGCTTTTCATACGAATTTTTTGTTTTATGAAATATTTCCTCCAACACATATACTTAATCATTACATTTGAGTATTGTATCTCCCTAAACCCTAAACCGTAAACACTAAACCCTAAACCCTAAACCCTATACCCTAAACCCTATACCCTAAACCCTAAACCCTAAACCCTAAACCCAAAACCCTAAACCCTTAACCCTATACCCTAAAACATAACATCTCAGCCCTAAACCACTTAACCCATATCTCAATTATTGAACTACCACAAAGAAAGCATAACAGTTCAGAAAGATCTAATAGCATTAACGAGTAATGATAATTATTCCACACAACCGGCCATTATTATTATTGGATATTTACATAATTTACTGGCCGGTTAATGACCGTTTACATATTATGGTTTGCATTCTCTCAACTATACCAGTTATAGAAGTAAGCGAAATTGATATTACAATTTTAAAAACACGCTTCATTACAACAGCTTTACTTTTTCAGCTCATACTGGTCACTTACAACGCATCAAAAGGAGATTATATGAAAATATAACAGCCATAGATAAGAACACTATATAATTACATCACTTCTTCCTCTGTTTGGTAGAAATTGCAGCCACAACTTGGACGATCTCCGTAATGTCCTTTGTTATGTCCAAAAGCTGAGTTTTTATTTCAAGAAGTTGAGTCTCCATCAATGACTGCTTCGCCGTGAGTGACTCTATCTCCTCCAATACTGCCTCATCTGCCCACCTGAAGACGTGATTTTCCCCAAACACTGCCCCGCATCTGTAGAACCTGCGGCCAGGATTCTCCTTGGTCTTTGATGTGAGTACCACTGTAGGCGCACCACATGGACAGCTCCGAGGAATCCCACGTCCAACTTCCATCAAGATTTTCAAACCGGAGGTTCTGCTGAAATTGAGATGTAAAATGCTGAGAACAACGGTGTAATATATGAATTACCTATTAATGGGCACCGAGATCCATGTGTACCGAAGATCCACTCTCAATTCCAGGTAGTGACTTAAGTTGTTGTAGGGACCTCCAAAACGGCCGCTTTGTAAAGACGGAAGAAACAAACGGGCCTTTATATCACACTCTCGTAACCTAAAAGAACAGTAAAAGGGAGTTGTGGGCCTTATTGGGCTTCAAGGTAAATGTGCCACTGGACAGTGAAAATATGTGCGTGCATTGTTGGGGGACATACAAACTAATGTCTACCCGGCTATTTGTTACTCTATCCGGTTACGCGAGAGACACACACCTTAAACTAGACAAAACTTATATAACAAGAACAATGCTCTATTTAGATTTTCAAACGATCAAAAGACAATGTTGGAGGAGGTAAACATAAAGTAACATAACAACAAGGAAAGTGCACATAAATGAAATAGCCGGATGATTGTTTCATAGGAATGAAGGAAAAACAGGAAATTGAGGACATCAAAGGGTCCCAACGAAGGCTTCATATAGAGAGACAACAAGTCTTTCCACTTGGGTCTCGATAACGTCCGGTGTAACGCATTTACAAGCGTCGATCCCACCCACTGCATGCGCCTGTATGAAAAGCAGAGTTGAAACAGCTGAGTGGGTTACTTCGTTTTGCTGAGGAATGGATCTGGGCCTCTCAATTGCCATGGCTTTGCAGTCTCTTGATCCAACTTCTCTTCCCACCTGCTTCAGGAAATATGGGAACATTGAAGCTATCGGTCGGACTTCTCTATTCATCATGTAGTCGGTCCTCAGTGAGATGTTGCAATCCAATATAGTAACCGTCCACGAAGTACAATCAACACATATTCCCACCCAGTACTTCTTGTCCAGAAAGAATGGAAAATAGAAACGGCCACCAACTGCATGCTCAGGAACCTGGACAAACTTGTCGACAACCACACCATTGAACTTGAACTGATTTTTAGGTTGCGCCTTGGAGAACTTGGGATAAACTTTGGTGAACTGAGACACGAACATAGTGTCCATAAAAACGGGACAATTGGGTTGTCCGTGTGAAGCTTGGGAGCGGAACAAAGTTCTAGTGTGGAAAACAAGGAAATCGACCACCTGGTAACAGGAGGCAATAATCTAACATGTCAGCAATGAAGAGTAGACGAGGCTTGGTAAACTGAACCAAAATACTAACCTTCGTCGAAAGCTGGGATCCTCTGTCGAGAACGGCGACAATGTCGGTGCTTTGAATTTCCCCACCATCCGTTTTGATTGCACTGCCCAAATAATAATTGTTATGCAAATAGCCGGCTAAAATTATATATAACATCTATGAGAGAAAATTATCCGGTTATCTAACTTCATTTAACTTACAACGAATTGACGAGCTTCTCCTTAAGAACAGCTATTTTGATTGAGTAGTCAATGTCCCCATCCTTGTAGATTGCATCAGCAACCGCCTTCCGCGCACGGTTCAGGAAGGTCTTGTCACATTGGTATTCACCTAGAAGGGACTTTGTGGGAACCCTTTGTCGCTTGCTTTTTCTACAACCATAACCACCTTCTTCACTACATTCGTCTAGGTTGCCTTCACTACCTAACCCTTCGACGGTTGTGGTGTCCTTGTTTGGAGGATCCAAACGTCCCTCCTGAGTTAAGCCAAGCGAGAATGTGGGATCAGGAAAATCGAGGCTTGGATCAAGACCCTGGAGTATAGTTAGGTAATGTCATAATCCATGTTTTTCATAGATACCAAACCCCACAATGGACCAATAAATTAACTTTGAATGAATTTTTACCGAATCGGATGATATAGGCGGTACATCACCTTCCACCGAGCCAAGAACAGACGATTGTCCTCCCTCTCCGGCTTGTTTTACACTCTCCTCGGGCGGAGCACCCTGTATATGATTCCGGTTACACTGTTAGAAAAAATGTTTACCTCGCTTCTATAAATGTTAGCCGGCTATTAAATAGCTTACACTTCCAGATGAATTATTTGACTGGTTAGCGAATCCGACTGCTGCAGATATTATGGTGGTTGGATCATCGGTTGTTTGTGTGCCAGCATCCGCAACGCTCGGACGGTGGATTACCCTTTCTACGGTAGGTCCAGGTGCTGCCGGGGCGAGCTTCCGTATTTCTTCAGACAGATTACTAATTTTTCCGACATAATCTTGCACCAGTGAAAAAACATCGTTGATGTTTACAAGAATAGTCTCTGTGAAGCCGCTGGCGGCTTCCTGGATGTTGGCAATGCTTCCATGTAGAAGTTGAAAGTCGTCCTTCAGCTTATCTCTCACAATCGAAGCCAGCATATCAATGTCCATTCCCTCCTGGGACTGGGAAGTGCCATGGTTCTTCGATTTCACAGTCTTGCGGTTCAACAACTCAGCTTTTGCCTCCTCACGCATCCGAGCAACATCTTGTTTCGTACAACCACCAACAAAGCATCTTGAGGAGAAGGGGTATCCTTCTTCAATCAGCTTTAACATATTTGATACACCAACATCGTCCTCCTCGTCTGGCCTCTGGTACTCAGCAGGGAGGTGTGTTACTAGAGCACCGTTTCCATCAAGCATAATGGATTCAACTAATGCCTATGAGGGAGAATCGAAGCAAAATTAAGGTTATCTTGCCTAAGACTTAGCAGGAAAAAGATTCATGCTTCTATTGTTAGTGACATATATTAGTAAAAGTAATTACCTTCCCTGCAGCGTCTGTGTCACGAGCATGACCAGGGCTAATGCTTTTTTTACCATCTTTGTCGATCTCAGGAGTGTCATCATCGCCATCAGAACCTGATGAACTAGCCTCTTGCACCACTTCTGTTAGTGCAGGAACACATTCAACGAACACAAGTTGCATTGCAAGTACAAAACCCTTGAGAGCAATAGTGTTCTGGGATAGCGCAACCTCTTTTCTCTCTTTAATGGAGCTTATGAGCATGTCAAAAGAAACCCTCCCCCACGGATACGCGAGAAATGCATCTAAGTCCTTTATTCTCTCGGCGTACTCTTCTGATATACGAGGTGAATGTGTGGTTGGGAGAATAACAGCGGCAAGTAATGAGAGAAATGCATACTTTAAGCGGATCTCCTTCTCCACAACCGTTCTCTTCTCAAGCATTTTCACCACAGATGAGACTGGTACCTCTTTAAGGGATCCAAATAACTCTCCCCAGTATGGCTTCTCTGAAAGGAAGTTCTTCGACTTCTTCTTGCTTCGCCTCGGGAAGTCACTGCAGTTCAATCCGGTCACCAAAGCGAACTCTCGAATGGAAAACCTGATAGGTTTTCCAGCGAAAAGAAACCAAACCTCATACTTCTTAGAGACTTTCAGTTGTCGCGACATCATATACCGACCAAACCTCCCGGAAAACGTGGGTTTCTCGGCGATCTCTACCAATTTTCCAAATTGCGAACCCCTAATCTGCTCAATTTCATCTGCGTCCGATGCATTGAGAATTTCCCTGATTGCGCCTGCTTTGTGATATGGAGTGACCCTTACACCGGCGGGCTCTTCTCCGACTGCGAAAATCCTCTCCGGAAGGAGACAAGGCGGAGTCAGATTATCGTTGTTTTCTTCCATTAATTGGAGTTTCTTCTGGTGAGGAAAATGTTAGATTTGAAATCGGAAGGGGAGAAGGACGAAGGAAGAAATTGTAGCAAATTTACTACTTTCCTATTTTTGAAATTTTGAAAAGATGGGAAGGACGCACCGTCTGACAACTAAAAGCAGTTGATATATTCGCGTATCTTCCTCTAAGATTTGCTACGCTTTTATCGATGAGTGAGCGTGTGTCGCCGATAGGGGCATGAGGGTAAAACGACTTGATGAACAGTTACACCTTTTGGTCGGATTGGCATATTGCAAATATCGACTAAGTACGTTGGTACAGCTCCAAATTTCTCTATTTTTAACACCACAATCAAAACTTACTTTTCAAACTTACTTTGCAAATGAGTTTACATTTATCAACATACATATACGTATATATGACCAATATATTTACAAACGGGGGGCCCAATAGAATGGGAGCCCATTCCAATGTTTCACCCCACTCTATACAAGTCCGGCTCTGATGCTTCTGTTAAGTAAATGCTAGGTGACCCACCCGCATCCTGTGCGGATATAAAAATATTGTATAATATCGATTGAGTTTAAATGTAGGAGAAGGTGGAACAATTGAGAGTTTCAATGCTGAGACATAATTTGCGCAAATCTCCAAGATGCAGTAGGAATGAAATTTGTTACTTTTCCGGTTCGGTTGGTTTGTTTAGTTCGATTTTTTTTTCAACTGAAGTAAACTATATTTAGTCTTATTCGGTGTGGTTTATGTCCAGTTTAGTTTATATTCGGTTCGGTTTGTGTTTTTGGGGTCGGTTTAATTAGGTTCTTTGTCGCTTAATATTTTAAGAGAAAAAATATTATTTAAAACATAAATTATGTACACATAAACTATGTGAACTAAATTTAATATAAAACTAAAACAAAAACTAAAAAGTCGTAAAAGTATTTAAGAATATAACAAATGAATGTTAACTAAAGTAAAAAAAATCAACATCATTAGTATGTTTTTAATAAAAGGTAACTAATAAAAACACAAATGTAAGAAAAATATACAGGAACCAATGATGTATTAAAAAATGTGATGTTGATTAAGAAAAAAAATCAACATTAAAATAATTTAATAGAAAAAATGTGAAAAGAAAATGTGATATAAATGTGAAAAAATAAAAAACAAATGTGTTATTTTTATATTTCTGGTTTACTTCTCATATTACTTTTTTTAGAAGATCAAAATGTTTGAGATCTGCATGCAATATATTTTTTGCATTTAATTGCCATGTCTTGCGCAAGTTTTCGAATTAGAATATAAGAAAAGTGATTAAATATCGTTGATCAATTTAAAAAGATTATGAAACACAATTTAGTGACTTAATACAATGTAATATTTATTTGCAGGACTTTTGAAATTGCAAGGAATAAGACATCTTTATATTGTTAAGTCACTAAAATATATGATGATTTCCTATTCTTGTCTTTCAATACAAAATTGTTGGAAATTTTTATTATAATTATCATTCAAGTTTATTCTTACAATATACGATTTAAATCATCCTTTAATTAGCATTAAGTTATAAAATATATAAGGTAACTTAGAATATACGATTCGAGTATCTCTTTGCTACTTGTGCAAGTAATGTGACCAAGGGTTCAGATTAATTTATTACAACATTCCTCTTATGGCAAGTTCCCGTAGCATTTTGCGCAAGTAATTCTATTTACACTAACACTTTCTTGTTTGCAAGTAATATTATGTTCACATAATCCTATATATTCGTGGTCTAGATCTTGTGATATTTATCTCTGGATTACGTAATGGTTCGTTTTAAATAAAATGAAGATATATATTATTTAGAAAGTTGGTCTCCTGAAACAAAGAAATTTATTTTTAATATATGGTAACCAAATATTTTATTTCAAATGGTCTATAGTCTTAGATTTGTTGCAATATATGGAAGCATAATTCATTACTTGTAAAGCTATACCTTTCTTTCAATCATTTTACATAAAGGCTTGATAGATATGCTTCAAAAATATCATCATTACTTACATAGAAAGGTAAGAACTTGGTGTAAGTGAATTTTCTATATCATAATTATGCTTCCATATCTATCAAAATTATTATTATAGATTTAATCAACACTAAATTAGCGATTTTCATTTATTTTCATTTCTAAGTTTTAAACTAACTAATGATATTCACATTTTTGAATATAATAGTTAGTTTAATTTGAACTTGTATATTAAGTGGGTTATTATGTAGTAATATAACTCACTCCATGACTAAATTGATCACAGATAATATAAAACTATAGAGCAATATCTTCATAACACCAAACTTAATTAAATATGCCTAGTTAAGTTCAAAAGCAAGCATAATTATACATAAACCGAGATACGATCCAAACTTAAACAGATAATTTTAAATAATTTTAAAAGATAAGGATTTGAGATTTTAGAAGTGAGATCAATCCCACAACCAAGCCTCCCCCAGCTTGCGCAAATCGGGAGTTGGCACCTTCACCTCAGCCATCCTCTCTTTTGCAATGTTGAGCTCAGCTTCAAGTCTCTCCTTCTCTCTAACCGGATCATACACCTTCTCAATTTTGTCAAGTATCTCAAGTTTGGCTTCAATCCTTTCAACCTGTACCTCCTCCAAATGCCGCGCCTTAACACCTTCATGATGCGCCTTGTAAATGCGAAGGAGAGCATGGTAATGATTAGTGTTTCCTTTTTGGCCTCATTGTAACTTTCCTGCCATGTTGATCCCGAGTCATCGGTCACCTTTTTCTTCATCTCCAGATCTTTGGAAGTTGCCATTTAGTCTTGATTATGCATGTTTGAAGATTTTAAATTGTTAGTATATCCAAAAAGTATACAATAGATGAAAATTCAAATAATTAAAAAAGCTATATAAATGTTTATCTTTGTATGTCTAAACAAAGAGGATCCACAACACAACAACAACAAATTGTAACAATAATCTAAAATATTAATATACAAAATATTCATGTAAAACGGTTGTTGTTTATCAAAAGTCCAAGCGCAATTTCATAAAAAAATCCCAACCTAAACTAAGATATATCAAAGGATTTTAAACTATATAAAACAATATAATATACCGAAACTTTGAACACTCTCGAATTATCAACATGCAGATCTCATATAAGAAACAAATTTCATTCCTAATTACATGAATATTAAGGGATTAAAATGAGAGAGAAGAAAAATATGAACAAGTTACTCAGAGGAAAGTGGAGAGACAAAGTTTGGAAAAGTTGAAATGGTATTTGGGTTTTCGACTTCAAGGATAAAAGACTATATATAGGTAAAAACTTTTCCCATATTTATTATGAAGGCATGTATAAAAGTAATATCGCAAATGCCTATTACTTTTATAATATCCAGAATCATTATAATCCTAGATAACATTCAAACTAAATATAAAATGTATCCAAAATTTATTTCAATCAATTTAATAATCCGTATTATCATAAGTGAATAATTATTACCTTTTTACAAAGGAAGGTTGCCTTGTTTGTATAGCTTACACTATTAATAAAAAAGGTAAGAAATAATAAATAATTATAGCTTACACATAAAAAGGAAGGTTACCTTCTATTGCATTCTTCTCTCACATTTTTTACATATAATAAATAATTATAATCTATTAATAATTTATTTTTTTATTTTTTTAAATAAATACAATTTCGCCATTATAAACATAGAAATACTGAACTTGTAGTTTCATACATTTTCATCATTATAAACGTAGAAAGATTAAACTTGTATTGTCATATCAATGTTTTATTTACGTTTTTAATTTTGTAAATAAGGTAATATATTTTATACGAATCTACTAAATTTAATACAATTCATAACAAACAAATAAATAAAGAAAGAAAATATTGTGCAAGATATGCATAACTAAAATAAGGTAAGTCATTAAAACGAAACGTATATCATTTTTAGAAATGTGGTATTCACAGATATTTTTTTAGAAATATTTAAGTCGTTTTAAATTGTCAAATATTTTAAATTTCACCTAAATTTTTAAATAATGTTGTTGGTGGCTAAACATATATTATTTTTACCAGGACAAGAAATCATATTTTATATATTTATGAAAATATGAAAAGAAAAAGACAGCAATGTTTAATCAAAAAATATGTGTGTATATGTGTATGTTTTCAATATTTCACATTTTAACATATTTTAGACTAAACTTGTATTGTCATAACTTTTCATCATTATAAGCATATAAATACTAAACTTGTATTATCATATCAATGTCTTATGCAAGTTTTTAATTTTCTAAATAAGGTAATTCACTTAATACGAATCTATTAAATTTAATACAATTCATAAAAGACAAATAATTAAAGAAAGTAAAATATTGTGCAAGGTATGTATAATTAAAATAAGGTAAGTCATTAAAACGAAATGTATATTCTCAAAAAGAAAGAATTATAAACACTTCTCTTTCTCTATATTGAGTTTTATTTATTTTTGATCTTGAAATAAAATATTAAATCATTTTAAATTCCCAAATATTTTAAATTTCACCTATTTTTTAAAATAATTTTGTTGGTGGCTAAACATATTTGATTTAGTAATACTTAGAATTCTGAAATAACCTTTATTTAGTACTTAGTGAACGTTTTGATTTATTACTAATTTTAACATATTTTAGTATAATATAAATTATAAAATAAAATAAAATATATGTGTGTGTTATTATTACCAGGATAAGAAATCACATTTTTATATATTTATGAAAATATGAAAAGAAAAAGACACCAATGTTTAATCAAAATATATGTGTATATATGTGTATGTTTTCTCGAGAGCCCCTTGTATGAGTGCCACGTAAGCGGAAATCAATAAAGTGACTTCTCTTTTAATGTATAGGAGGATAAGAGTTGCTGGTCAAATAAAAAGAATATTAAAAAGAAAAATTATAACAAAAGCAATAAACACATTCGACGTCTTGCTCCCTCCTCTGTTGCGGCTCTGATGTTTTGATGGCTCTTCGAAAGGTTTGCTATCTCTTCTCTCATTCCGTTGGTTCGTGCTTCATGGACAGTTTAAATGCAAGCTTAAAGAGATCCTCAAAAATCCAGCTACTACGGTGATGTCACGAGAAAACCGGCATTCTGACAACTAGGTAAACCCCACATTCGAGTGGTTAATATTATCAGCAGAGAACGGTTCTTGAGATTCTAAAGATTTTTTTTTTTGAGAAAATTAAACATGGGTGCTTGGAGGATTCGAACATGGGTGTCAAGATTTACATCTATCTCAACTATTACCACTGGACCACTTTCAACTCACGAGATTCTAAAGATTTCTGAGCGAAGCTTGTGGATAGCGTCGAATAAGTGGGCGAATAATTAATTGATTTTAGTTAGGTCTGATGTAGAACATTTTGGTTGATTTAACCTTGTAATTGACGCTGTGATTTCCGGTTTGGGTTGAATAAAAGTATATATATTTAAAAAAAAAAAAGAAAAATGGATTTATGCAAGAGTGAATTGGGTGTAAAACCTAAAGAAATGTGGAAATTAGCAAAGTACCAGAGAGAAGAAAATGGTGGGGTTTAATTTTTCTCTGTAACACAGCAATTTACCTTAGTACCCCTAAACTCTTTGAACGTAGGTTAAACCGTTAAATTCTTTTTGTGGGTTTTCTATATAGTAAAAGTAACACTTTGTTTTTTTAACACTAGTAACACTTTGTTTTCACTCTTATTTCTCTTTCTTGTCTCTTCACTTTTCCTTTTCTCTTTTTTCCTCAAACTCTAGTCTTCGATCTGTGTTTTTCAGCCGTCTGGTGAGCTCTTTTAGTTACATCTTCGGTCGGATTGTCTTTTGCTAGCTATCTTTATTTTCCTTTTGTCTATCACTATCAGTGATTTATATCTCCATTCTTGCTCTTAACTTCTGTAGATCTAGATCGTTAGATCCCTTCTCAGTTGTTCTTGCATGTTGGTTTTAGTTCTTCTGGCGCACGATCTCTTCCAGTTGTTGGCTCTGGGTTCGGTTGATCTAAGTGTCGAGGGACTTTGTTTCTAGATTTATGGATATGAATTTGGTTCAAGTTTTCTTTCTCTATGCATTTTCATGCACTAGATAAACTGAGAGAAGAAGACTGTGAGGCTCCAATGAATGTATGCATCGAAAGTAATTAGTGATTACATATGTAACAAAAATATTAGATATGTATCAAACATGTTAGCGGCATTGAATAGTATTAACCAGTTTGAGTATGTAATTGCTATTGATGATATTATCATATGCAAAGATTGTCTAAATAAAGGCTAATAACAAACGTAGATTAATTTCAAATGTAGATTGGCTAATAACAAACGTAGACATATAATTTCATATGTACTCTGCTAAAAGTTTACGTTTCCTAGTAAATTGTACTATTAATGTCAGCAAATCGAAACACAAATGCTAAAAACTGTTGATATAAGGATAAATATTTCAAAGGTCAGCTAAAATTATTATTAACTATCAATAAGAAAAGATTGAATGTCTCACAATGGATCTTAAAGATCAATTCAAAATAGAAATGAAAATATGAATAAGTAGTTACATGTTAACAAATCGAATAACAGGCTAATAATAAAACAAAGAGGTAAAATCAAACATTCACGTAATTATATGAACACATTTTTAAATGTTATTAAATATGTTAACATTTTAACAATGAATCTTAACAATATGTAAATATACACACAAGATTATAGTTGGCTAATTTGTCATTGAATCAATTAAATATGTAAAAGATCTTTAATTGTATGATTATTGCTATAAATATTTTTAACAAGTTAAGCTAGCATCAAAACAACTCTAAGATCTCCATCGCTCTCTCCTATTGGTTCATCTTTCTTCTCTTCCTTAGCAGGACCAGCAACGACAACTTCTCCACCAGCAGGAGATGCAGCAGAACCAACATGCGCACCACATCCACTGCCACCAGCACTGACATTCATGAGAGAACCTCACTGGGTTTACCAGCAAATAAGAACCAGGCTTTATCCTTCTTAATGACCTTCAATTGTCTTGAAATAAGGAAACGCTCAAACTGACCTGAGAATGATGGTTTCTCTGCAATTTTTAAGAGTTTTTCGATGGGAGAATCACTTATGACTTCGACTTCATCTTCATCAAGGGCATTTAGAATTTTACTGATACAAGAATCGTTGTGGTAAGAGGTAACCCTTATGCAAAGCGGTTCTTCACCGATGGGTGATTTTGAAAGGACGAAGGAGTAAATGAAGAGTTGAATCTGGATTTTAAGATTGAAATCAACGGAGAAATCAAGGTGAATTTAAAAGAGGAGTTAGGAAGAATTTTTAGAGAATTTTAAGTTTAGTGGAATATTTCAAAATAATAAAATAAAGAGAACAGCTTGTGAGTGCTTTTCTGGAGGCATGGGTTATCAGAAGTAAATCTAAATTAAAGATTTGGGAAACTCGCGATCGTTAGGTTAGGATCAAATGAAATAAGAGTATAAGTGTCATACAATTTTCGACACAACCGAAGCAAACAAAAAAAAGTGTATACACTTAATATCGAAGATCAAAACGGTATAGGGGTATAAAGGTCAAATTACAATATAACATTTTCATGTCACGACAAAAAGAGGGTACAGAGCTAATTTAACGGTTTTGCTTATGTGTGTGGTGCAATTTCTCTTTATGCAAGTCAACAAACAATGTGACATCTGTACTCGTCACTGTCTGGCACTAATTAGACTGGTACGACGATGATTATTGGGAAAAAGTTAAGCGGGGGTCTCATCTCACCGTATCTTTTCTTCTTTTTTTTCATCTCGCCGTATCATTTTCGTTTTTTTTGCTAAAAGATTCCTCCATTTGTATCTTTTCAGTTTGTTTAATAATTTGCTATTGGATTAAAAAATGGGCTTTTTGCAAAAGTGACTCAAAACTTGGAGTCAAACAGAAAACTAACATTTTATTTTGACTCATTTTTTTTTGAGATTCTCACCCCACACTTGCATTTTATCTACGAAAATGCCATTACTTTTTTTTTTATCGAAAATGGCTTCTTTACTGTCTCAACCTCATCTTCTTCAAGTATTTACAATAGTGCCACTACCATGAATAGTTCCAACAACCTTGTACTAACTATATGGAGCTTTTAATGCATTTTAATGCACGTAAATCTCTTTACACTCTCTCTGTTTCAATTGTTATGAACTAAAAACAACATTTCTTTCACTTTCTCTCTATATTCATCCAAAAAACTCAAGCTTTTGATTCAAAATATTTTATGGTTGAGAGAGCCATATTTCTTTCGTTTTGACTTACGGTTGCTTTTGTTTGAGGTTCTGGGTGGTTGGAGAAGACCCTGTGTGCAAACGAAGTCATCTCACCTAGTTTAAGGTACGAATTTGAATTTTTTTCAAGATCTGTTCGCGTAGAAGACTTACTAGTAAGTCATCTGTATGTAGAAGACTTACTGATAAGTCTTCTGGTCAAACGGACGACTTAAACTAAGTCGTCCAGCTTTGTTTGTTAAAAAAAACTCTAGACGACTTATATATAAGTCGTCTACGAGAAACGGGTTAGTTTTGCATTTGACCGAATCGTGTCAGATCTTTGACTATTTCTGGACGACTTATAATTCAGTCGTCTCTGGGAAAGTTAAAATTTCAATATTTTATTAAACTAGACGACTTAAACGTAAGTCGTCCTAGGTTAGTTTTGTAATTGAAAATTAAAACTTGAAATTTAATTTTCTCCAGACGACTTAAATCAAAGTCGTCCCACCAGAAGACTTAATTTAAAGTCGTCCGGGGAAAGCAAAGTCGTCCAGAATATTTCCAAATTTTCTGGTCAAACCTTGGTTAAACCGGACGACCTTAAGTTAAGTCATCTATCTGGACGACTTTCATTTAAGTCGTCTAAAGATGGACGACTTAGTCTGGACGACTTTGCTTACCCCGGACGACTTTAAATTAAGTCTTCTGGTGGGACGATTTTCATTTAAGTCGTCTGGAGAAAGTTAAATTTCAAGTTTTATTTTTCAATTACAAAAGTAACCTAGGACGACTTACGTTTAAGTCGTCTTGTTTGAATAAAATATTGAAATTTTAACTTTCCCAGAGACGACTAAATTATAAGTCGTCCAGAAAAGTCAAAGATCTAACACGATTCGGTCAAATGCAAAACTAACCAGTTTCTCGTAGACGACTTTTATATAAGTCGCCTGAAGTTTTTTTTTAACAAACAAAGCCGGACGACTTAGTATTAAGTCGTCCCTTTTCATTTTCAATTGCAAAAGTGACCTCTTTAGACGACTTACCTTTAAGTCGTCTGGACGACTTAATTCTAAGTCGTCTGCGGCAATGTTTATTGAACTTCTTCATTTTCTCTATGTTTACTAATGTGTTTTATTTTGAATATTTGCAGATGATTTTTCAGTTACATGCAGTGTATGGAGAATGGTTGTTGAGAGATTGCCGTTGGGATTTTGTGGTTGATGATCTCAAAGGAGCAAGATTGTTTTTATTGAATGAAGATTCAACACATGCTGAACTTGTTGCAATGGCTCAAGAAGATTATAACCTGGACATGAGAACAGTGACTGTGGAGATTAGCTACTCATTACCAGCAGAAATGATGATGGCTCCAGGCAGTCCTCCCATTCATGTTACAAGTGATAGACAAGTTCGAAACTTGCTCGAGATACTCAAAACGCATAGAGTATGTCTTTGTGTATCAAGCCGCAGCAAGGTGGAAACGGTTTCAGAGGAAAGGGATAATGATGAAGCTGGTGAATGGGAAGAAGATGTTGGTGATGATGAAGCTGGTGAATGGGAAGAAGATGTTGGTGATAATGATGAAGCTGATGAATGGGAAGAAGATGTTGGTGATAATGAGTTTGTTGAAGATGAAAATCAAGATGGGGAGGAAGAAAATGGGGAGGAGGAAAATGAGGAGGAAATTGTTGGTGAAACAGATCAGAATAGTGGGGATTACAGTCTTTATGGAAAGGTTCAAGATGAGGATGAGGAAGATGATGATAATGTTTGTTTTGAAGAAATCGAAAAGACATATGCTAAGTCAAAAGCTATTGAAGGAGGAAAATCGGATGGTAGTATCTATGTCAACCAGAGTTTTGATAGCAAGGATGCACTGCTTTCAGAGCTGCGGTTGGCAGCAGTGAGGGGTAGGTTTTCTTTCAGAATATACAAATCAACGAAAACTCTCCTTGTGGCAAGATGTCGGGTTAGCGGTTGTGGATGGAAGATCAGAGCGAGTGTGAAACATGGGACAAACACGTTTTGGGTAACAAAGTATGTGGAAAAACATTTATGCTCAGTGGGAGACCGAATCGCTCAGCGGAGACACTGTACTCCGAAGTATGTTGGTAGTCTTTTCATTGATCGTGTTGGGATCATTGATGGGATTACTCCGCAGCATATCACTGATGCAATGAAGAACATGTTTGGCATGGAGCTTGATTACACCACTTCATACAGAGCATTGTTATATGCACAAACATTGGTGAGAGGATCAGCAGAAGAAGGGTATTCGTGGCTGGCATCATATCTCGAGCAAATCTCCATTGCAAATCCTAATTCTGTCACGACTATAGAACTTGATTCTGTTAAAAGATTCAAGTATCTATTTCTATCTTTTGGAGCTTCTATCACAGGTTTTAATTATCAGAGAAGGGTCATTGTGGTGGATGGAACTCACCTAAGTGGAAAGTATGGAGGTGTTATGTTAGTTGCAGCCGCACAAGATGGCAATTTTCAGATATTCCCATTGGCTTTTGGGATCGTGGATGCTGAAGATGATCCTTCTTGGGAATGGTTTTTCACAAAATTGGCTAGTTGTATATCTCATGACAAGCCTCTGATGATAGTCTCCGACCGGCACTCGGCCATTAAAAGTGCGTGTGATAAGGTGTTTCCTTGGGCAAACCGAGGAATATGTTATTATCACCTTCAAGAAAACATTGTTAAAAAGTTTAAAGGGAAACATCTCATGTACTTGGTGAAAGGGGCTGCTTATGCTCACACGGTTTACGATTTTGACCGGTACATGGCTGAGATACGGAGTGCAAACCCGGAACTTGCAAAGTATTTGGAGGATGCCGACGCCAGCCTATGGTCAAGGGTTCATTGTAAGGGGAACATGTTCAACATAAAAACAAGCAACATCGCTGAATCTATTAATTCCGCACTGAAGAAAGCAAGAGGATTTCCGATTACGTTCCTGCTGGAGTTCATAAGAAAGAAGTTAGGTAAAAATGGTATGTGAAAAGGAGACAAGATGCTTTGAGTCTCACAACTCCACATAGCCGGGGTGTTGAATATTTGCTTGCTGTTCGAACAGAGATAGCGGATACGATGACGGTCGAACCAATTAATGGATGGAAGTACTTTGTCAAAGGTGGCAAAATGGACTGTGTGGTTGATTTGGAACATGCAAAGTGTGATTGTGGTGTCTATGGAGTGGAGAAAATACCTTGCTCTCATGCTATAGCTGCTGCAAATAAAGTTGGTTTGCATATCTCCTCACTTGTATGTCCAGTGTACTCAAAGAATTATTTGTATGCAGGATACTCAGAGAATATATATCCTATCGTGTCACAACATGTTGAGGAACGAGAATGCTTTCCTCCAGAAGTAAAGCGTGGTTCGGGAAGACAGAAGAAATCAAGATGGCAATCTTGGTTGGAGCTATCTAGGATGAGAGGACACAAACCCAGGAAGAAACACAGGGCACAGAGATGCTCAAACTGCAAGGAAACTGGCCATACGAAACCACAATGTAAGCAACCAGTTGACCAGGTTTCCAGACGACCTTAATTTTAGTCGTCCAGTCTTGATTACCCGTCTAGACGACCTTAATTTTAGTCGTCCAATGTATTTTATTTTTAGACGACCTTCTTCTAAGTCGTCCAGTGTATTTTATTTTTAGACGACCTTCTACTAAGTCGTTCAGTGTATTTTTATTTTTAGACTACCTTCTACTATCCCTTCAAGTCTATCTTATAACATTTAGAAGTCCAGTGTATTTTATAAAATTTAGTCGTCCAGTCTTGATTACCCGTCCAGACGACCTTAATTTTAGTCGTCCAGTGTATTTTATTTTTAGACGACCTTCTTCTAAGTCGTCCAGTGTATTTTATTTTTAGACGACCTTCTACTAAGTCGTCCAGTGTATTTTTATTTTTAGACTACCTTCTACTATCCATTCAAGTCTATCTTATAACATTTAGAAGTCCAGTGTATTTTATAAAATTTAGTCGTCCAGTCTTGATTACCCGTCCAGACGACTTATATATAAGTCGTCCAGTGTATTTTATTTTTAGACGACCTTCTTCTAAGTCGTCCAGTGTATTTTATTTTTAGACTTCTACTATCCCTTCAAGTGTATTTTATAAAATTGAGACGACTTATTTGTAAGTCGTCTAGCTGGAAAACCTTCCAGACGACTTATTTGTAAGTCGTCCAGCTGGAAAACCTTGCAGACGACTTATAAATTTACAAATATATACAAGGGAAGATAAATTCAAATATATACAAGGGAAGACAAGTTCAAATACAACAGAGAAGTTCAAGCTATACAAGGTTTCAAATCTATACAAGAGTTCAAATCTATACAGCTAATCATACATGCCCACAAATCTATCACCATCAACATTTTATTTCAAATGCTGATCAACAAGCTCCGTCCATATATCCACCGCCATACAATCCCTCATAGCCTTCACGTTGGTCCTAGCAAAGTCTTTAGGGTTAAAGTTGACCCCAAGAGCATGACATTCAATGTACTTTAGAACGTACAAGCCACAATCACCATTGTTAGCCAAGGATATTCCTTTCAACGGTCTCTCATAGGTGTATGGCTCCAACCCGCGTGCAACCCGTAGCTCTTCGTTGGGAGCACACTCAACAAGCAGATAAGGGACCATCTCCAGAAAAGGCTGCATTATCTCATCCCATGCTTCTGGTACCGACGTTGAAGGTATGCTGTCCCAGACGACTATGTGCCTCTTAGGGATCGATATCCAAATAGCAACCCAATGCTTGTTGTTCAAGTTCACTGGCGCATAAATATCATCAACGTCCTCCCCCCACTTCTTCATTGATTGGCAAAATGTAGGTATTGATCCGTCATAAAAATTCCACGCCCCACCAGGTAGAGCTCTCCCTAAACCGTGGTGATCAGGTTCCGTGGCTTTGAAGACGTGATACTGTTCTCTCCAAGACTGGGAAAAGTTGTGATCCAAGAAGCACATTCGCTCGCTCCTGAAAGCTTGTGGGTTCTGCTGATACCTATGCCTCAGCACTTTAATCCAAGCATCTATATGCTGCATATAAAATAATACAAGTTAGAAGATACCAGACGACTTAAATTTAAGTCGTCTGGTAAGTCGTCCACGTAGAAGATACCAGACGACTTACCAGACGACTTATATTTAGGTCGTCTGGTAAATATAAGTCGTCTGGAAAGTCGTCTACTTGGACGACTTACGTAGACGACTTTCCAGACGACTTATATTTACCAGACGACTTATATTAAGTCGTCTGGAAAGTCGTCTACTTGGACGACTTACGTAGACGACTTTCCAGACGAATTATATTTACCAGACGACTTAATATTTACCAGACGACCTATATTTAAGAACCAGACGACTTAATATTTACTAGACGACATATATTTAAGAAGATTTACGCAGTCTTCCAGCCATTCTTTGGGTGTCCGGAGGATGCGATACCACCAAGTTGGTGATGTACGTGGTTTGTCCTCTTGCTTAGTGTAATAATGACTGCAAACAAAAAAGCAATCAGTTTTGGTAGACTAAATCAAGCAAAAAAGCAATCAGTTTTGGGTAAAGCAATCACTTTCGGATCAGTTTTCAACCAATCAGCGAGCTCCTTCAGCTTTTCTTTGTTAACTGGCGGAAATGGCTTATAGGCTGCCAAAAAAGCAATGAATTTATTTTTCTCTGCTGTATAAGGAGATAACTGCGTGGGAGTAGGTTTCTTCGCTCGTCCACTCCTTCCACGCACAACAGTAGCAGCAGGGGGAGCTGTTTTGTCCAATACAACCAGGCTCGGTTCTGTGGCTTGAACGCTTGATTCTGGTGCTGGAACGCTTGGATCAGTGGAAGCGACGCTCGGTTGGGAGGTGGAAGAGAGGCTCGGTTGTTGATCGGTGGAAGAGAGGCTCGGTTGTTGATCGGTGGAAGCGAGGCTCGGTTCGACAGTGGAAGTGACAGCAACAATTTGTTTGGAGGAGACACCATCTGCTTTATTTACCGAGAAACCCTCATCGAATGTATCCTCCGGCAAATATCTCTGCAATATAAAAGTTGCACATTAGTTAACAATGGACGACTTAAATAAAAGTTATCTGGACGACTAATTGACCCTGGACGACTTAAATAAAAGTTGTCTGGACGACTAATTGACCCTGGACGACTTAAAAAAAAGTTGTCTGGACGACTAGTTGACCCTGGACGACTTACAATTAAGTCGTCCAGGGTCAACTAGTGGTCCAGACAACTTACATTTAAGTCGTCCAGGGTCAACTAGTGGTCCAGAAAGCTTTTATTTAAGTCGTCTGGACAACTAGTTAACCCTAGACGACTTATTTCTTGTTGATACTAACCTGTTTATCTTGAGGAGGTTGTTTCCTTTTAGGAGAAGGCTGTTTGGTAGGAGGAGGAGGCTGTTTGGTAGGAGGAGGAGGAGGCTGTTTCCTTTGAGGAGAAGGCTGTTTGGTAGGAGGAGGAGGCTGTTTGGTAGGAGCAGGAGGCTGTTTCGTAGGAGCAGGAGGCTGTTTGGTAGGAGCAGGAGGCTGTTTGGTAGGAGCAGAAGGCTGTTTGGTAGGAGCAGGAGGCTGTTTCTTAACAGGAGTACGCTCTTTTGTAGGAGCAGGAGCCTGTTTATCTTGAGGGGTTGTCTGAATGGGTTGAGGAGTAGCCTGTTTGGTAGGAGGCTGTTTATCTTGAGGGGTTGTTGTATTGGGTTGAGGTGTAGGATGTTTGTCTTTAGGGGTAGCCTGATTGGTGATACCAACCTTCTTCTCCACAGCTTCCAACCTATCGGACACCTTCCTAATCTCTTTGATGCACTTCCTAAACCCTTCTTTCATGCACTCATTTACGTCCTTGAACATTTTTTCCAACTCATGTTTGGTCATCCAATCCTCTTCACTAGCCTCTTTAGGAGCCTCTTTATGCGCCTCTTTAGGAGCCTCTTTAGGAGCCTCTTTACGACCTTTCTTCAGAGGTCTTGGATTGTCTTCCTCCTCCTCCTCCTCCACAACAACCATCTCTATCTCTTTGGCTTTCTTCGATGTAGCCTCCTCAGGTTTTGTATAGACCTTAGTACCAGTGACTTCCCAGCAATCTAAGGTCCACTTCCACGGTCTCCGATCATACATGAGTTTAATGATGTTCTCCGCGGGCAGGTCCTCAACCTCAGAGTCCCATTTTAGCCACATTTCACTAATGTCCTTCTGGACAAAGTTGATCACGCGGATCTGCAGTAAATAGAAGGATCGAGTTAGATATTTGAGCAAGACGACTAAATAGACGACTTAATTATAAGTCGTCTACTAAGTCATCCAGCTGGAAGACTTTCCAGACGACTTATTACAAGTCGTCTGAAAGGTCGTCCAGATGGACGACTTAGTAGACGACTTAATTAAGTCGTCTGAAAGGTCGTCCAGATGGACGACTTAAGAGACGACTTTAATATAAGTCGTCTGCGCAGTGTTTTGGATTGAAGTAAATACCTGACGCAAGATAGCAGCTTTCATTGATCTGCGGCCTCTGCTGCCTCCGTAAGCCAGTATCGGTGGAGACGGACTGTTTGCTCTGAGACCACCAATACTAGCACCCAATTCCGGCATAGCTGTGTACACCCAGACCTGAAGAACTTGTATAAACCCATCCACGGTGTAGCAGCCAGTAATATCTTTGTTCCACAAAGAGTCCATCAGCACCTTAAACGCGACTCTCCCCCATGGATAATTCTCAAACCGATCTAAATCCATCACTAGCCTTGCCAGAGAAGATCATGTAGCGGTTGAAAACTTTCTCCCTTCAATGAATCCTGTGAAGATGGAAAGGTACGCGAGCCGCTTCCGATCTTCTGTGGACCAATCCCCGCATCTGTTCAGTGCTACTATTATCTGATCTGTAGTTGGCCCAGCTTCCAGATGAACTCCCAGCATCCCCCAGAAAGAAACCATCTATTTGGTAACTTCACATTTTGGTGTCTCAAGGTCCTCGATGTACTCGCAGTTTAGACCAGTGAGGTTTTCAAACTCTAACAGTGAAAACCTCAAAGGTTCTGGACCAACCAGAGACCACATCTCATACTTCTTCTGAATGTCCAGCTTGAAACTGAGCATGTGGTGAACCAGCCTTGAAGCTCAACCAAATCCCTGCTCCTTGAACTTGATGAAAACTCCCAATCTCGACTCCTTGAGCTCTTCAAATTCGTCATCAGTAAGAGCTTCCTTAAGAGCAGTATGCAACCTCTTGTTATCCGTGTGATATGAAATGCTATTGTGGGCTGGTGGCTCAGAGCCTGGTGTGTATAACCTACGGGGGAGTTCTGGAATATCCATCCTTTTTGTCTGCAAAATAATCAAAGACAACAATAGAAGTCAGAACACAAGTTAAATCAATCACGCCTTAATTGTTACTCCAGACGACTTATAATTAAGTCGTCTGGAAAGTCGTCCAATTGGACGACTTAGTAGACGACTTAATTATAAGTCGTCTGGAAAGTCTTCCCAATGGACGACTTAGTAGTCGACCTGTAATAAGTCGTCTGGAAAGTCTTCCTGCTGGACGACTTAATTTAAGTCGTCTACTAAGTCGTCCAGTTGGAAGACTCTCCAGACGACTTATCTTACAAGTCTTCCAGTAGAAAAATGTAAAGCGGACCTGATTAGTCACAGAAGGAGTTGGAGTACTCGTCATTGCGGTTGTTGTACTCGTCATTGCGGTTATAGATCTGAAAAAAATAAAAGTGAAACGGTGAGAATGAGTACATTGATAGAGACAACGTTTTATTTTCATTTTTTCCTCGAGATTGATGACTTACCGGCGTTAGGGTTTACAGAGAAACGGCGCTACGGTTTACAGAGAAGAAGCGGCGGCGAAGCGGCGGCGCTAGGGTTAGGAGGAAGCGGCGGTGAGAACGTTTGTGAGCACGGTGGCGAAGTCGACGGTTTGTTCGGAAATAGTGGAAGCGGCGGCGCTAGGGTTTAGAGGAAGCGGCGGCGCTAGGGTTAGAAGACGCTGCGGCGAGAACGGTGAGAATGAAGTTAGATAGCCGACGTTGAGAACGATGGTTTGTTCGGAAATAGTGGGAATTCGAAATCGCCTTTGATATCGCTGGTGAGAGAGAACTGTTAGGGTTTCTGAATTTCGCGAAAAATGAACAAAAATAAAATCACCTTATATATTGGGTAAATAATCCGGTTAGCTTTAAAAGTACATTGGTAAAATTTAAGGTTTGGTCCGGTTTAGACGATTTATTCTGGCTGATAATGTACATCAGACGACTTAATATTTAGTCGTCTGTCCACAGACGACTAAGTTTTAAGTCGTCCAGACCCTAAAATGAACCCCTAAACTAAAATGACTAAATTAACTAACTAACCACGTTATAAAATCAAAGTATACTTCAATAGTGTTTACTATACACAGAAATGAACACGCTTAGGTAATTTTTAAATTTTTCAAAAACGGTTTTAATGCTTTCCGAAATCTAACCCTAAGAACATATACAATACTACAACATATGTTGATGAAACCAAAACTAAAGAATATCATGACGACCTACTTTCACTCATCTATGCTGAAAACAATTGAAATTTGTTATATCCTAATTTATATCTCTTAAGACATATGTTAATTACATAATTCCCATTTTTCACTTATCAAAATATTTTTTACAGAATTTTTAAATTATGTTTAAGAATAACTGTCCAGACGACTTTCAGTTAAGTCGTCTGGACGAGTTATTTTTAAGTCGTCTAAACAGACGACTTGCCGAGGGGTAAAAACGTAAAAAAAATCTCGTTTTTTTGTTTGGTCACAAGGGTTCTAGTTGTAATTTCAATAGCCTTTTAGGTTACTTTTGCCTTTGACCCAAATTGGGGTATTGTTTTGGGTTTGACTCCAAGTTTTGAGTCACAATTGACAATTCTCCCAAAAGACAAAATTTGACTTACGAAAAGAAAACTATATAGCCTATGGATTGGCTAACCGTTAGTGATCATAGTATTATTCATTGTGTAAAATAAAAGTCGTAAGATTCGATGAAAAAGGTTTATGTACTAAAAATAAAAGCGAAAATGCTGTGTGTGTCTCTCACTGGTTCGAGGAGGTTATTTGTCTCTTAGATTAACTTATGGCGAGTTAAGGACCATGTTTTGGTGAAATAAAAAGGTTGTTTTATCCAATCAAAATCAATCTGAAACTACGAAAATAAAAGAAAGGACTTAAGAATTTTTTTACAATTGATTGAGAAAAATCCAGAATTTTTTTACAATTTTTTAATTTACAAAATGGTCCTATGATCATTATGTTTAGACAGTCTATAATCATTTTAACGAGTTAGCATTTCTACACTCATTCTGCTTAGAGAGATAATATGGTCCGTTATCTTGGTGTGATGTGGATATAAATATCTTCTAAGCTGATAACATCAAATTTTGATGGAATATGAGGTAGAATATGTGCTTTCACGTTACTGTTGTTGCGAGTATAATACTATTCATTGGAAAATAAACACCTTCGTGACATATCAATTTTCCAGTAATATAAAGTTAAAAGCATTTTATTTATTTCTTTTGAAGAAATGAATATCAATTCAGTGAATATTTATTTATTTAGATCAGCGTTTAACATATCAATGATGCAGTGCATGTATGATACAAGCAGGAAAACGAAAAAAAAAAACGAGTTGTGTCCTCCTATAACTCTTATCAGCCGGCTTCTTGTAATCCAAGTTTGTGAATGACACACACACACACACACACACACACACACACGCAAAGGCTCTGTCCAAATCTAGATGTCACGAAAATAGTGTAAATTTGCTATATAGCAAATGTATTATTTATTCTACGAGTTCTTATATGCTGCAAGAGCCAGATCGTAGGTAAACGCCATCTAGAACATGCCAATCATTATATCCAAAACAACACCAACACATATGCGGCATATCTGACAAGAATTTTTTTACAATTGATTTAGAAAAATCCAGCCCATTACAAAATCTAAATTCCAGAACCCCAGAACCATGTGGGTTTACAGAACAAATGCAACGTAATCCGAACAAAATGTCTTCTCTTGGAGATAAAAAGAAACTGTTTTTGACTATTTTGTGCTCCACTCTTAAGTCCCTTCACGTCTGCAAAGTGTCATTTAGCCCAATAAACACGAGTCAGGAACACAAAACAAAACGTATAGGATAAAAATGATTTTTACCTTCGCAAACATCACATCTTTGACCAGCTTCTAGTCGATATCAGCTTGTGCTTTCTTCCTACAACTACATACGTGACAAAGTATCTATCAATGGAAATGACAAACACAAGTGTAAGTGATGTACAATGCTAAAACCATAATCACCTTCTCAAGCATCTGGAAATTGATTTGTTGTTTGGATCAACAGCTAATCCCAAACCAAAACTCTGAATAGCAGTGACATAATCTCTCAAAAGAGTCTCCACTTGACCTTTCATCATAAACCCTTCGACACATTTGGGTTCAATCTCGAGGGCTTTGTTTGCATCACGAAGTGCCTTGATAAGCATACCCAGTTTCAGGTAACACACGGCCCTGTCGGTGTATACCTTACATATAACAGCACACAAAACGTTCATCAATTGACCATGCATGTTTCAAGATGATGAGAGAAGTCAAACAAGTAAAGCTACTTACTTTGGGGTTCTGTGGGTCCTGTTTGACCTGTAGGGTGAAGTGCTCTAGTAACTTGGGACCAAAGTGTTGTTTAATCACTTGAGGGTAAACATGGTGATAATCAAGATGGATACGGGTCCTTGCAACCTGTATAATAACTCGGCTTAAGCAATCTAAACACGTTTTAAAGAAAGAGTTAATAAAGCAAGAAAACAAAAGTAAAAGACCTTTGGAGACTTGTGCAAAGGCAGGGTATCTTCTGGAACATAATCCGGATCTGAGGAGTGCTCTGACGAGTCTGACGACTCTTGAGAAGAAAGGTCAGAAGAATAAGAAGAGGAGTCGTCAGATACCTCATCCACTAGCCTGTAATGCACGAAGGAAAATGTAGGATGAACGTCCCTGGCATGGTGCGTCCTTCTGAAAAAGGCCCCGCCGCCTTGGAATTTTCTTTTTGCCACCGTGAATGTGACGACGGAGCCATCTGGAAAGACACCGGAAGCGCAATTCAACCTCTTCGCCTGAGGAACTCGGTCCCAAACGTAGTTGTCGGAGTACCTGTATTCGTCGAACAGGAACAACCCGGGTCTCCTCGGTTCTGGTCCCGGAACGTTCAGCGAGAGAGGAAAGCGACGATGATGGCGAAAAAGAATCAGAAGTTCGTCGTGGGATAGCCACCTTTCACGTGAATCTCGGAGTATTCTGCCTATCTCACCCGCCATATCTCGATTCTGGAGATCAGCAGACATCTTGCTTCGGTTATCGAGAAAGAAAGAGAGCTTTTTTCTTTTCTTGATTATTGGGAGAGAAGAGATGACTGCGAATTGGGGAGCAAGTACAAGAATTTCTTTTTATTGCCGTTGTGGTGGGCTCCCCGCCGACCTTATAAGCCCCAAGTGATAAAAGTGTTTGCGACGTGGCAGAAAGCTGGTATCATATTGGTTGATTAAATAATCCGACGTCGATAGCTTAAGAAAGCTTTATTAACTCTTTTAGTATAGTATAGGTCTTCAGTAGGGAATTTTTTTTTTGGGTCAACACTTCAGTAGGGAATTATTCACAATTTTAGTTAATTAGCCCCCTAAATTATTCACACCAACCATCTGTCCACCTAAACTTTATGTTTCATCAATTGTTTCCCTGCACAAATTATTTATCAATTATCCACAATTTTAGTTAATTAACCCCAATCACGTTTAGTTCCAAAAATCGCGTTTATAAAATTGATTGCCCAATACCATAATCCGCTTAATACAAAACCCGACCCTATTTATCCTAATTATTGTCGGATAAAATCTATGACAAAAAAAAAATTAGTCGGGTATGATAGAATCGAAGGCTTAGGGTTCGTCAACGAAAATTACAAAGCGAAGAATGAGAGAAATCTTGGATTTACGTTTAGGGTGATCGAAAATTCAGGGTTCATTAATGATTCATGGAGGACAATGAAGGAAATCAAGAAGATATTTCACCAGTTGCTGTGACTTCGCCAATGGAGGCCGACGACACCGACGCAAAGAAAATAGGATCTCTGTTTCTGTAACTATGGCGAGGATTAATGAGGAAGATGCATCTTGAGAGGAGAGATTCGTGTTACTGAAGCTAGTGAAGAAGAACCGTTCTCTTAGCATTAACAATTACCAATAAAATTAATATAAGTGTATGTGTATTGTCTTAATAAAATTATTAAGTTTCAGCATTACTCTGTTTTGTCTTTCTAAAAACAGAGCATCGATTACAAACTTAATCTGCAGTCTTGATAATTGAGTATTTCAAGAAGAAACAATTTCTTCTTCTAACATAGACTCTTTGTTTTACCTTTAACAAGAACCTTCACTTTTCCTGTTTCCCATCTTCGATTTACTCCATAACACAAACGACCAACCGTAAGCACAATTTTCAACAAAAGAAATTGAAAACGGAATCAACGATTCATCCAGATTTTTCTTGCTCCTACTCTTTACTATTTCCCCCAAATCAAACGATGAACCCTAATGTAATTGGGAAGAATAAGATTACATTTAGGGGGAAATCGGGTTATAGTAGTATTAGGGTCGGGTTTATTAATAACCGGGTTATGGTATTGGGCAATCAGTTTCTAAAACGCGATTTGAGTAAGTAAACGTGATTAAGTTTAATTAACTAAAATTGTGGACAATTGATGAAACAAGTTGTTTAGATAGACAATTGACGAGGTGGAAAGTTCAGGTGGTGACTGATTATTGGTGTAAATAGTTTAGGAGGCTAATCGACGTCAGCCCGAATTAAAGAGATAATACTTAGAGATGAACCAGCAGGTTTTGACTACACCACTAGATTTTTTTTTTTTTTTAAAAAGGACATTCTACACCACCAGGTCTTGTTTATATATTCTCAGACGTTTCATGAATTCAAATACTCAGAAAAATGTCCCTTTCAGTTTGAATTCACAAAAATGTAGTTGTATTTTCAGTTGTTGCGTTTCTATGTTCCTCTGTTTCCAGAGATTTTTTGGTCCTTGTTTCACTAATATTTTGTTTTGATGAATAAATAATGATGACGGCAGAAAAAATATTTTTGTACTTTATCCTTATTAAATCTCGTTATAATATATCGAATTTACTTATTTTTTTAAATAAAAAATAAAAAATATAATTCACGAACAAAAACGTGAGTTACAAGTCTCCCTGCTTTCTCTTCAAGCCTTTGGACGGGTGTGTTTGACTAGTCTTGTATTGTTCAACTTAATATTGTAGAGTTCTGGTTACCTATATAGGGTAAAAGCTACCGGTTATTTTCTTCGAAGCTCTGGTCTCTCTTCTCTCAATATACGGCGACTGCAACGAAGAAGACAACCTTGAATCAGCACTATATAAACTTATGTGAATTAACGAAATGTTTTAATTGATTTTTTCAACTTTTTTTAGTTAATGACATGTCAATCGTAAAACGCTCCAAAAATCCTACTTGTCAATTTTTGGAAAAAGCTTAGCTTCGTCGTTATTGTGGGGATTTAGTGGAATGTAAGAAGTGAACATTTTTAAAATTTCTTGTAAAATTTTAACAGTAGGCATTGGGTACAGTAAGTAGTCTACGGCCCATCATTAACCCATTGGGTATTGTATGAATTGATTATTATTGTTTAGTGGGCAATAATAATATCAAGCAAAAGTTGTTACTACGTTGGCCCATCATTTCGTTTGGTTGTACGTTACCAAATCCCTTTCCCCTAAGGGTTTTCTTCTGCAATCTGCAATCTGCAATTCTAGGAGGCGGCAGAAATCTGTAAGCACAGAGGAAAAGGAAAGTCTTTTTTTTTTGGGCAAAAGGAAAAGGAAAGTCTCATTTTTTATTTTTTTGGGTTTCAATGTTATAGAAAAGGAAAATTGTAACCGCCCCCCTGTAATCTGTATATATATATATATACAACAAAGTCACGGTTCACAGAGGCAAAGGAAAGATAGAGAGAGAGGGTCTCGAGTTGAAAACAATGACGAAGATGTCCGACCTTCCAAGGGATTTGACGGAGGAGGTGCTCTCTAAGGTTCCATTGACATCTCTGAGAAAGGTCCGATCTACTTGCAAAGAGTGGAAGACTTTATCCAAACGCAGGAGATTTGCGAAGAAGCACCTTGGCGTAGGAGCAGCAGCACACAAGGTGGTCATGATGATGGATTTAAGAATTTATTTGATGAGCATCGATCTTAACAACAACAAGAAGGTTGAAGAATCGTGTATTATTAAGCGTGAAGGTAAACTTATTTCCGGTTCTGATGAAGTCAATATCGCTCGAGTCTTTCACTGTGATGGCTTATTGCTATTCCTCCCTAAATCCAGCACTCCTAAATCCAGCAGTAGGCTCGTCGTTTGTAACCCGTATTCAGGGCAAACCCGGTTTATCAAATCCACTTTCTATTTTCGCAAATGGTGGAACTATTCATATGCTCTCGGGTACGAGAATAGCAGCAGCAGCAGCCGCAAGACTTTGCACAAAGTCTTGCGGTTAATCGCTCTTCCCGATTTTGTCGAGTGCAAAATCTACGACTTGAGCTCTTCTTATTCATCATGGAGGATTCTTGATCCCCCTCGAGGCTGGAGGATAGGCCATTATGACCGTGGCCTTTCCCTAAAGGGAAATACATACTGGTTTGCTCAAACGAATCGTTCGGACAATAATGGAGACCGTGGTTTCTTAGTCTGTTTTGATTTCACGAGAGAGATATTCGGGCCGCATTTGCCTCTGCCTTTCCAGCCCTTCATTGAAGATACCGTGAGTTTATCCAGTGTAAGAGAGGAACAGCTTGCTGTCTTGTTCCAGCGATGGGATACATTGGAGATGGAGATCTGGGTTACCACCAAAATTGAGCCGGAGAGTGTTACCTGGAACACCAAGGTCTTCTTACAAGTCGACATGAGATCACTCAGTCCTCACTTTGACATCCAGTTTGTACTTACTGCCGCCAGCTTCTTCATTGATGAGGATAAGAAAGTAGCTGTGGTTTTCGATAAAATAAACAAAGAACGTTTAGTTAACACTTCCCGCAACGTAGCTTACATCGTTGGAGTGGATGGATCCTTGAGAGAAGCGGATCTCGGAGATTCTAATGACAAAAATTGCTTTCCTCTGGCGTGCTCTTATGTTCCAAGTCTAGCAAAACTTACTTATTAGTCCCCACCTATGGTCTCTGTATCTTTAATTTACTCGTTTTCTCTTTGAACAAGAAAGATTGTTATTGTACTTCTGTATTTTCTTTTTGTTTCTATGTAGAACAGATAGTCCAGCTACGTTATATTTGCAAGCATAATTACATTTGGGTTCTTTATAAGGTGTATAGCATTAATAAGTTGTTTGTTTTCTGTTCCACTTCCAAGAAATCATGCGTTGAGAGCTTAGACCAGTGTTTGGTTGGATAAGGACCTCATTAGTTTTTATTAACAGAGAAAATTGACGTTCCTTTTCTTGCTTCCCCTAAGTAACGTTATCCAGAAACCAAACACATGTTTAGAACATAATTAGAGTTAACAACAGATGAACTATCTATCGACAAATAATCCATCAAACAAAGATTGATCCCTCATTTGGAAACTGTTCACGTTTTGGCATTGCTTCTTCCACCGGAGTTGCCTCCAACACCATTGTTATACTTTCACAAGCCCACTTTGCACCGTCAACCACACATCTTCCGCCAATAATTGCTTTCTTTCAATTGTCGCCACAACTTAACTGCCACGGTTCTAAATATCAAATTTACAGATAAATTGTGGCTACAGTCACAAAAGGAGGTTGAAAGGATTAAAGAGAATTATAATGAGATACTATGGAAGAGCTGTCTGAAGAAAGACACACACATGATTACAAATTTTAAAATGATGGTATGTAGCTTGTTTGTACCTGTATTGTTATCGTGTCATAACTTAATTTCAAACTTGCGTATATAAATTGCAGACAATGGAAGTAAAAAACGTATCTTTTTTTTACTAGTCTTTTACGTTAATCTTCACCAAACTAGATAATTTGTACTGGTCTCAATAGGGGGTACAAAATAGAAAACGAACCAAACCAATCCAAACTGACCCAAACCAAATCGAAGTATATGCTAAAACCACTTAGTTCAAGAATTCATCAATCTAGATAGTTTGGTTTGATTTTCAACCGAACCAAACCAAAAACATCAAGGTGTTTTTTTAGTTTAAATTAATTAAGTATACTAATAAAATTAAAATTTAATGTATTTAACCATTTAACCTAAACAAGTAAACATAATTTTATACATCTTACTTCTAAATGAATAAAACAAACAGCTAAAAATAAAATAAATTCAAGGAATATATAAATCTCATACACTAAACATTTTTTTTGTAACTGCAATATTTGTTTGTAACATAAATTAAGATCCTTCATCATAACTGCAAATTTAAATACTAATAAACTAGATGTTTTACCGCACATACGAATATAATTTTATTACACATATTTATCAGTTTATAGCTTTTTAATTCAAAAAGCAATTGTGATGCAACTTTAGATTTAAAGTCAAAATCTAGTTACTTTACCTACTACTTTTATTATTTTGTTTGTTTGTCACATATCAATTTTCCGGTGATAATAGTTAAAAACATTTTATCTTATCTTTTGAAGAAATGAATATCAATTCAGTGAATATTTATTTATTTAGATCAGCGTTTAACATATCAATGATGCGGTGCATGTATGATACAAGCAGGTACACAAAAATGAAAAAAAAAAAACGAGTTGTGTCCTCCTATAACTCTTCTTCTTGTAATCCAAGTCTGTGAATGAAACACACACACACGCAAAGGCTCTTCCAAATCTAGATGTCACCAAAATAGTGTAATGTAAAGATTCTATATTAGCAAAAATGTATTCTAGGTATATTCTTTTACGTGGTTCGTAAACGGCCTCTGGATGCTGAAAGAGTCAGATGGTAGGTAAACGCCATCTAGAACATGCCAATCATTATATCCAAAACAACACATGCCCATTAGGTCATCATCTTTTAAAAGACAAAGAAGGAGTGGAAGCTAAACAACGCATTATATCATTCTCTCTCTTCCTTCAAAACTCTGTAATATAAAAATCGCTAGATTCCCGTCGTATGTAACGGACTTTAATAAAACCGCGTACGGCGTCATCCGGCAAATTCGCCACGCTCAAGCAACCAAGTCACGGAGGAGACTGATTTGATCTCTCTATCTCAATATCGGAAACGCTGCCGGAGAATCAACGTCTAAGCGGCTAACTAGTTTTGGGGACGACGAAGCTGGAAGCAGCTGCTTTTTCCTTCCTCTCCAGATCTCTAACCAATCCTCACCTCTTCCTATTCCACCGGTTCGTTTTCGATCTATTCCCTCCGCTATCAGCATTACATTCTGATTTACGTATCGTTCAAATTGATCGTTTCATTTTCTCGAATCCAATGTGCATTGACGATAAATCGTTGTTAAGATCGAAAACGCTGTCGTTTCCAAAATTGAATAACCTCGTCTTGACAGTCAAATCTGATCGGATCTTCTCCTCTCCAAAATCCTGTTTTGATTGGCTGTGCATTTTTGTGATTGACACTGTGTATCAATTTCCAGGTTTGGTTATATCAAAGCCATGGTTCTTGATGGGATTGTATCTTCACCGTTAAGGAGACACCAGTCCCTAAAGAAGCAGTGGGAAGACTTGGGTAGCTGCTCCACCGTTATCAACAGGCATCGTTATCTCTTAACAGCTTTGGCACTTTTGGCGTTCCTCTGCACTATTTATCTCTACTTTGCTGTCACTTTAGGCGCTAGGCACTCCTCCTCGTGTTATGGCTTGACCGGTAAAGACAAGGCAATGTGTCAATTACAACACGTCCAAGCTATCTCTAAAGGGAAACTCAAATTCTTCTAGTGTGGCAACGAGCCAAACCTGAAACCTCACCTTATTCTTATTGTTCTATATCATTGATTTTTTTAAAATTGATTGTACAATGTTATTTGTGTGTATTATATATACATGGTGAACATACATAGATTTTGTTATAATCGAAAAGATGAAACATACAGAGACGTTGATCACCATGTTTGTAGAGGAACCAGAGGCTCAACACCAAACTTACCATTATACCATAATATAATGCAATTTGTGCGAATATGTATTTAAAATCAAAAGAAACATATTATTTTTCATCAAATGGTATACAATGCAGTGTTTGGGTTGATTATCACCATGTTCGTTGGGGAACAAGCGGCTGAACATCGGATGTTTGTGATGCATTGTCAAACAAGGAGGCTGGAGCAGTCATACCAACATCCCAAGGTTCATCAATGTTGAATGGCATAATTTGACCCTCTTCGTCATCATCGTCCTCCTCAATATGAATCTCTGAATCATAAGGTGATGAACGAATCTTTTCCAGCTCAGCTGACACCTCTCTCATATTTGGCCTCTTCTTCCCTTTCCTGTTTAAACACCTTGTAGCTAGTCTTGCCACCAACATCACTTGGTCCAAGTTGCATTCATCTTTGATCCGATCATCAACTATGTCAAGAACTCTGTTCTCTTTCACAGCCTCAACAAAATGAGCTGCAAAACCCCTGTTTTTTTCTTCAGACCGGACTCGAGAGGATGGTTTTTCTCCGGTTAAGAGCTCTACGAGGACAACTCCGAAACTGTAGACATCACTCTTGTCCGTAAACTTGTTTGTTTGGAAGTATTCTGGATCTACATACCCAAAAGTACCTGCAACTTGAGTCGTCAAGTGAGTTTGGTCTGTTGGTACTGTTCTTGAAGTTCCAAAATCAGACACCTTAGCCTGATACTTCTCATCCAGTAGTATGTTGGTAGTCTTGATATCTCTGTGGTATATGGGGAAAGATGCAGCTAAATGCAAGTAAGAAAGTGCTCCTGCAATCTCTATCGCAATATGAAGACGCACTTCCCACGTCATCTTGTAATCATCAGACTCATGATGAAGAAGCTTGAAGAGATCCCCGTTCGGAACAAACTCATATACCAACATTGGCACTTTCGTCTCCAGACAACATCCTAAGAGCTTCACGATGTTTCTGTGATTGATCTGTGCCAGAACAACAACCTCGTTGATGAACTCCTCTATTTTGTCTTGGTCCACGACTTTTGACCTCTTCACAGCAACGATTCTCCCATCCACCAACATTCCTTTGTACACAGTACCTTGACCTCCTTCCCCAAGAATCCTGTTCTTGTTAAATTTATCTGTGGCTTTATCTAACTCTTTTGAGGTAAATATCTTGGACATCTCTACGGTACCTTCCTTTCTAGCTAACTGTTGTTTCAACAACAAACCTCCATTACGTCTGAAAAGCATCTTGCTTTGGTAGATCCTCTTCTGGTTCTTGAGGAACTTGTACAACCCAAAAACTCCCAGGCCGAAAAACAACAGTGCTAGACCTATAAGAACACCTACAACAACCAATACACACATCAGGTACACTAAACTTCTTCTTTTTTCGTTCTGCATCGTAGTCTGCTACTACGACTCACCTTTAATCGCCGGGTTGGACTGCTTAGGCTCGCATTTGATTGAATCACGTAAATTCACACAAGTTTGATCTTTACCACATTTGTTGCGTCCTTCTTCTTTACATCTATCAATGACTGCAAATTTTTTTGATAGTATCAGTTAGTAACTTAACTGATTATCAGCCCACAAATATGAACACCAAACTCACGTACCTATACAACCATCTTGATGGTATGGGTTCCCTGGGTACATATGGTCACAAAAGCAGTCTGCGTAGCTGAACCCGGTGAAGTAACCGTATGAGCAGTAACAACTCGTATTAAACGCGTATAAACCCATGGCGGTCACATTTTGGCAACGTGAAAGACTCTTAACAGGAGGTGCTGAAGAAGTATCGTAATGCCATCCTAGCTCTACAGCAGCGTATCCGTCAGCATCAAACTGTTCTGGGTCGGAGACATTCGAAGGTGTATATTTCTCGCTCGTCAAAAACGCAGCTCTGCATCCTCCTCCTCCTATACCTCCTGTTGTGTTGTCACCTTCAGGATTCTCTAAACTCACACCGGCTACTTGGGGCTGCCATTCCGGTATCCTCGTCTGGCAGAATCTGCTGTTTGTCTCGTTACAGCTCGTCGTCTCGCAACCGATTATCTGCGGCTGAATATCCGTCATTACAGCCCTGGTATTGCAACCAACAGCAACGAGGTGGTTTTTGTCTGTCAAGAAATAGGGGCTGCCTTGGCCAGAGATGTTCAAAGGCTGTGGTCCTTGACTGCTACGAGAACAGCCAGAGGAACTCACAGAGCCTTTAATGAGAGCAACTCCATATTGGGGAAAGAAAGCTGGAAGAGAAATGTTCACCACTTCCCTGTTGATTCGTGAGAGGAATGGAACAGAGTTGTTACAGACAACCTCGTACCACGGGTTGAGATAGCAGTCGTTCCCGCCAATACCGAACGGGAACGGAATCGTTATCCCTCCGCAGGTTCTGTTACATATATCTGGATGTGTTCTTGCTGATGAGCCGACAAGGAAGAACAGAGGTGTGACTATACATAAGAGGTGACGAGCGTTTGTGATCATCGTCATACTCTCTTGTTTCGTTCTTCTTCTCATATCGTTTAGTCTCTTTTTCTTGTTGTCTTCTTATGCTTTTAATAATGAAAAATCTCAAGATGGAGACGTGAGTTGACCGTTAACTAAGTAAGGTTTGAATTCAATCCATGATTTAATCAAATGGCTTAACAGATAAACGAGTTGAATTTTCTTGACAAAGATTATTTTATTTGGACAAAGAAGATCTCAAACGAGTTGAATTGAAGAATCTACCGTTAGACGTCCAAGATTAACTACAGAAATTTAGAAAATTATATCTCCTATCTATCTTATTAAAACACTAGATATGAGCCCGTTGCGTTGCAACGGGTTTTGTTTGATGTTTTAATCTAATTAAAAATATAAAATAATAAAATATTTTATTATAGTTTTATTATTGTTTTTTGCATAAGTTGTGTGAAATTTATTTTATAGTTAAAAGACAGTTGTTACACATAAATTTGAGTTAATACATGTATTTTATAATCATGATCCATAGATGAATTGCTATCAAATTTGTTCTTAGATTAGAGAAAAAACTATACACTTTCTTATAAAAAAGAAAAAAAATTGAATGTCAAATAGCACCAATCTAATCGATGACATCATCATACAACATTTTTACGTAATAATTTCATATTTTATGTTTTCTTTTGTTTATGATTTAAAAAATGATTTAGGATTTAAAAAGAGAATTTTACCTTTTTAAGATCTTAAAAAGAACCTTAAGAATATATTTCAGAATTTTACTTTTCTAAATCTCTTTTCAATCCTAAACGAAAGCGAATTGTATTATATTTTTGATACATGTCACAGTCTTAAATATATAATTGACATATGTCGCAATCATGTTAATTAATAACTTTAAAAACACAAACTGTGTATAATAAGAAACATTGTGTAACAATATAACACTTATCTGAAATTGTAAAAATATGAAATATATCATAAAGTGCTATCTTAATAACAATGACGTCACTTATCTGAAATTTATGATCTGGGATTTTGTATGTTTTATTGCAATCTTCCATATTAAAATTGCAGATTTCATTAACGGTTCATTCGCGTAATCCATCTCCAAAATTTTCAAAAGAAGAAGGTTGCACACAACATTGAATAGTATTTTCTTATATAATAAACATATTATATATTTAATAATAAAACTATATAAGATTTTTTAATTTTTTTAAAAAAAATATTTACCTTCTCATTGAGTAAGAGAAAGTTCGTACCTATAAGCTCATTGTTTTTATTTTAATTTCTTGCTTCTCACTTTCTAGTAAGACGAACTACGACAGTAATAACGTCTTTTGTTTAACGATCTAGTTTAAAATAACTTACTAAAGTCAACGTTTTTTGATAATTCCTGGTAACAAAATAAATTACAATTTTAGTTAGAAAATTATAATTAGGACAAACACACATAATAAATCATAATAGCAATATTATGAAACGAAAAGTAATGATCATTATCATCATTATGTATTAGCGACGGTAAAAAAGGAGTACAAATAATAACGTGTCAATAACGATTTGTCTATATAATTAATGTAGGCAGCATGATAATATGGACAAACAAACCAAAATCACTTTATGAAGAAAAAAAGCTGCGGTAAAGAAGATATAGAGAAAGTTTACTTCAATACCAAAATCACCTTATATTTCTTCTTGAATCAATAATTATGTTTGGTGATCAAATATGAGAGAGTTTACTTTTATATATATATATATATAGGTGTGAATAATCATAGTTCCTCTTGGGTTATGTTTTTTTATTGAGACTTAAAAAGGAAAATTAACATTAAACAATATTTGAAATTTTTTTGGTTTAAGTTACTTTTTTATTTCTTTAAATTTATATTTTTCATGATTTTATGAAAGGGAAATTAGTATTATATAAATATAGATTTACAAATTGGTTTTGGTATAGGTTTTGTTAAAACTAAAACTACTATTAACTTTTTAATAAATTGTTTTATCATGTGATTTTTTTTTTAGGTTTATAAAGAAAAATCAACATTAAACAGTCTTTGACATTTTTCTGGTATATATTTTAAAAGGATAATTAAGAATTGTTTTTAATAAATTTATATTTTCTTTATTATGAAAGTAGAAAAAGAGGAAAATTAGGATTAAATATTGTATAAATTTAATTTAGTATATATGATTTGTATAAAACGAAAGTTACTATTTTTAAAAAATCTTTACAAAACGAAAGTACTATTTTTAAAAACTCTTTACAATATTTTCACATAAGAAGATTATATTTTCTTTATTATGAAAGTAGGAAATGTTTCTAATTTTAAAAGGATAATTACAAAAAAAATTAATAATATTTTCTTTATTATGAGAGTGGGAAAATAGAGTAGGAAAAAAAAGAGTAGGAAAATAGGAAAATTAATATTAAATATTGTATAAATAAATTTGGTATATAGGTTTGTAAAAGTTATAATTACTATTTTATTATATAACATATTTCGCAATCTAAAATATATAACTGTCATATGTCGTGATCGTGTTAATTAGTAACTTTGAAAACTAAGCTTTATATAATAAGAAAAATTACTATTTTTAAAAAATCTTTACAAAACGAAAGTACTATTTTTAAAAAATCCTTACACTATTTTCACATAAGAAGATTATATTTTCTTTATTATGAAAGTAGGAAAGGTTTCTAACTTTAAAAGGATAATTACAAAAAAAAATAATAATAATTTCTTTATTATGAGAGTCAGAAAATAGGAAAATTAATGTTAAATCTTATTATATAAATAAATTAGGTATATAGGTTTTATAAAAAAGGATAATTACTATCTTATTTTATAACACATGTCGCAAACTAAAATATATAACTGTCATGTGTTGCGATCGTGTTAATTATTAACTTTGAAAACTAAGCTTTATATAATAAGATTTTAGGAAAAAAAATATTTTCAAATTTAAAAATTTAACTTTTAAAAAGAAAAAAGATATGATGTGTAAAAAGAATAATTAGGTTTATATATTAAAAAGGGAAATTCCAGTCGAATAGTTTTTGTTAAGATTAAAATTACTATTACTTTTTAAGAAATCATTTTATTATACAATTACGATTTAATCTTTATATTTCTTTATAGTTATATTTTCTTCAGGATTTTATGAAAAGAAAATTAGTATTAAATAAATTATTTGTACAACTCGATTTTTGGAATAGGTTTTGTTAAAATTAAAATAACTATTTCCCTTTTAAAATTTTTTATTATGTCAATTTGTTTTTGGTTTATGACCTTTTTATTTATGATTTGAATAATGGAAAATTAGTAAAAAACAGTTTTACGTTTCTCATATTTGAAATTTGATTTTCCTCAAACTTGAACAAATTAAAAAAATATATATACAAAATAGTATTTTCAATTTTTATAGGTTTATATTTATAAAAGGATAATTTCAATTCGTTTTTGGAATAGTTTTTTGTTAAAATTAAAATTACTATGACATTTTTGAAAAATTGTTTTATTTTAATAAAAATATTAAAAATCGTTTTATTATAATAAGATTTTTTTTTTGTTTTGACATTTTTATTTTTAAAAAATTTCTTAATTTTAACATTAATTTAAAAAATATTTTATAAAGGAAAATTAGCATAAAATAACATTTTCCATTTTTTTAGGTTTATATTTTAAAAGGAATAATTACAATTTGGTTTTGGAACAGGTTTTGTTAAAATTAAAATTACTATGAATTTTTATTAAAATGTTTGTATTTTAATAAAAATTATTAAAAATCGTTTTATCATAATAATCTTTTTTTCGTTTTGACATTTTTATTTTAAAAAATCGTTTTATTTTAATAATAACTTAAAAATATCTTATTATATAAAGTTTAATTGTCAAAGTTATTAATTAACACGATCGCGACACATGGCAAGTTATCATTTAAGATTGTGACATGTGTCAAAAAAAATTGTCCCAAAAAACATACTTAAAACATATTTTTCTCTTTAAAATATGTCTGCTCTCATAATGCTAATTTTCTTTTATTAAAATCCTAATTAAAAAGGTTAAAACATAATAATTCAAAACATATTTTTTGACACATGTCACAATCTTAAATGATAACTTGCCATGTGTCGCGATCGTGTTAATTAGTAACTTTGAAAACTAAGTTTTATATAATAAGATAAGTACCTTTAAGATTTGTTTGGAAACATGGATAGTAGTAAAAAATAAACATAATATTATTTGAAAACATAAATAGTAGTATATTAGAAAAAAAGTAATGGGTTTATGCTATTAAAAAAGTTAGAGTTCTATTACATTATATTAAAAAATAATGAGCTTACGTTATTTAATATACACATTTCAAATTAAAATAATAATTTAAAATTGATTTATATCAAAAATTCATTCAATAATTTACATATATTCAAAAAATGATTTTTACAAAAACATTTTTCAATAACCATTATAGTTTTCAATATAAAGAAGAAAAATACAATACAAGACCTAATTTCAAACACTAACTTAAAGTATGGTTTTTATATTTCACATCACAATTTAAAAATATAATATGTGCTTATTTATATGATTGTACATATAAAATATTAGTTATAAGATTACTTATTTGATGGTATGTATGAAATATGATTAATTATATGATCCATATGTTTTTTTAATATATGATGACACATATTGGATATATAATAGTGACTAGAAGTGGGCGTTTAAGATTGTTTTCGGGTCTCTTTGGGCTTTCGTGTTCAGTTTTGATCTTTGAGAATTCAGTTCGGATTTCGATAACCAATTAAATTATTGTAAAATTTTCAAAATTTCTTATATGCTTTAAATTTTTAAAAATTTAAAAATAATATATTACATATTAATTAGAATAATATATGTCAGAGTTCCTAACTTAACAAATAACCATTTATTACTTTATTATTTTATAATTAACTTCCTAAATCTAAATATACTACACAAAGGAGGTTATATAAAAAAAATATACACGAATGGGCATGTATTCTTATAATATCTTTAAACATGTTTTGTGTTGGTCTAGTGCTAATCAAACAAAAAATATGACATACATACAAAATATAAATGCAAGATTAGAGATCAAACCAACTCATACACAGCCAAAACCACACTTGTTCATAAGAGTACTATTTCGTGCAAACCCAAAACATATAAATTCACAAGAGTTATGTATAAATCAAATATACAAGACTAGAAATAGAATTACCCAATATACAAACGTTAATTTTTATGGATTATCAAATCGATCGTTGTTATTGATTATTCAACTGATCAAACTTTTTGAAATGAAATAGATTTTACCGCTCAACGTAAAATTCTTACTATAATGTTTATATAATTTTTATGACTCACAATATTTTCCGGACGTCTCCATTGCATAACACAATGATGAAATACATATTTAAACAATAAATAAAAGTAGTTAAGATAGAACCGTTAAATTTTTCGTTTTCTAAAATTTGTATATACTATAAAACATACACATGTGGAGTCACACGTATCAAGATCTAGTATATTATTATTAGAGGAACACTTGAAAAAATTTAACCTCAAGTTTATAAAAAGTAAAAAAAATGTCTATCGTAAATATTGGTTAATATACATTGTACAAATAAACATGACATGGCAGCTTAATATTTAATTGAAAAAAAAAATAGTTGGTCCAAAAACTATGTTATGATTTCGTTAGGATAGATTTCGCTAAGATAAGATTAAAACTGGGAAGCACACTATGCTGGTTTTGGGTTTGAGAAATTGGTGTGGATTATCCATATAATTTGCCATATAACCTTTCTTTTTAAAAAATATTTTTATGACTATAATATTCTTATCTCTATATCTTTCTTCTCTCTTTTCTATGTTCTAATCTATTTATCTCTATACATGTTATTCAAATCATTTTCTAAAACATAATTTTTTATTTTTTTACTTTGATTCTTTTGACACCCAGAATGCTAATCTTATTATCTCATCTTAATTCTAATGTTTTCAACTTCGAATCACAATCAATTTTTATAAGCTTTCAGTCTCAAAACGTAAGTGTTGTGGTCTTGAAAATTGTGAAAATTCGATGATTTTCTGTGTGATTATCTAATAATATGTTATCTCCGTTGCGGATTCACGGAGAAATGATCGAAAGATCACAGAAAGAAGAAGACTTGAAATTTACATTATTTTCTTTAGATAATATATATGTTAGCAAGTATTTCATTACTTACATGCTATTATTTAGATTTTAATGAATTATTAATTGATACATTGAGTGTTAGCTGTTACAAATATATTTGAGACTATTTGATAGATAACTAATTAATTGTTAATAGTTTCATTAACTGATATATGTTTTGTTAGTCGATACATTTGCATGATACATAGATTGTTAGATGATACTGAAATTATTAACTGATATGTTCATTGGTATGTAGATTGTTATCTGCTATATAAACAATTAGCTAATAAATCTAGAATTACATGTTTTCGATAAAGCATGAGGGTATTTTCGTCTGCACAATGTCAAAAGGTTACTACTTTTTGGATTATCTACAATCATGGTCATTTAGCTACTTTGGATCTTTGTTGAGTATATTACACTAATTGTCCCTTATGGTTTTGATACGGTGAGAGAAACAACATGAATTGTTAAGTTAATGTTAAGTTATTCAATGAAGAATAAATATAAAATATTAGGGGTTTGCAGGCGCTACACGCCGGTTTTGTTAATATTTTATGATTTGATTATGATTTTATAATCTAGAATATTTTTCAACAGTATTTTATAAAACAAAATATGTATTTGATCATACAGAAATTATTAATTTGATTGTAATATTTGCATAGTTACTATGAACAAAATTGTATTTTATTTTTTATTTAAATTATTTAAACATTATTCTTAAAGATGTTTTGTGTTCTCTCTCCATATTTTGACATTGAGCTGTCACCACCTATGCATTTTGTTTACCTTTTCGGTGTGCTTTGCTTTTCACATTCAACAAATTAAAAAAAAATACTCACTTCTATGTATTTGTTTTTCCTCGGATTATTTAGTATTTGTTATAGATTAGGTTTATAAGTTAAAGATAGACAGAATTACCAAACGTAAACTTCTCATAACCATAATTAACTTTTAAATTGTTAAATCATGATATAAAACCAAGATGACATGGTTTTATTGTAACCAAATAGTAGGCTTTAGATTCTTCGACCTAAACTTTAGGTTCTATGCGATAAGTGATTTTTTATCTTAAATATTTTAAAACTATGACCAGCTCATCAGTCAATAAATTATGTAATTAACAAAAATTTTTAAAAAAATTGTTTAAGAGCCAAAAAGATTAATTCGATCAAATATATAATTTTCTTTTTCATACGATATTTTTTAAATATTTTTTATATAAATTCATGTCTTATCCTAGTTCACTTATAAAGTAGGAAACACCCTATTTAAGAAAAATTACAAAGAAAAACTTTGTATTAGGTTCTCAAAAGGCCTTAGAGACAATAGAAGATCATTCTTTTTTTTGTTCAAAAACTAGTAGTATCTTTATACAATCACCATAACTCTAAACATATCAAATCCCTTTTAACACAACACCATATCACCATAACACATGGGATTGGCCTTGATTTAAGTTTTATTACTAATCATATGTTATCAGCCAAAGCTGAAAGCCAACTATTGTTAATGAACTAAATCATTCATTTTTATTTGATTTTATAAAGGAATTTGTGTGAACCATTTTTCATGGTCAAGTACCAGAGATTCATATATGTAGTGATGCCAATCCATCATCACCATGTTCGTACTGGTACCAGTGGGTCAACGTCGGACGTAGGGGATGCATTATTAAAAAATGAGGCTGGAGCAGTCATAGCACCATCCCAAGTCGCATCAATGCTAAATTCCATGGCTTCATTATCTTCATCCTCAATATGAATTTCTGTAGCAGTAGGTGATGAACGAATCCTCTCCAGCTCAAATGAAACATCTCTCATGTTTGGTCGCTTGCTCCCCTTCCGGCTTAGACAACTTCGAGCGAGTTTTGCAACCGCCACCACTTGGTCCAACTTACTTTCGTCTTTGATTCGATCATCAATGATGTCAACCACTCTGTTTCCTTTCATGACACTTATGAAATGAGCAGCCAAGCCAATACCTTCTTCAGACCCGACACGGTGCAATGGTTTCTCTCCTGTAATGAGCTCTACTAATACAACCCCGAAACTGTATACATCACTCTTGTCGGTGTACTGGCTCGATAGGAAGTACTCTGGATCCATGTACCCAAAAGTGCCTGCAACTAATGTTGTCAAGTGAGTTTGATCAACGGTTACCGATCTTGAAGTTCCAAAATCAGACACCTTGGCTCGATATTTCTCATCCAATAGTATGTTGGTAGTCTTGACATCTCTGTGGTATATAGGAAACGATGCAGATGAGTGCATGTATGAAAGTGCACCCGCGATCTCTATAGCTATGCGAAGACGCACTTCCCAAGTCATTATGTAATCATCAGACTCGTCATGTAAGCGTTTGAACAGATCTCCGTTGGGAATATATTCATAAACCAAGACTGGAACTTCTGTCTCAAGACAGCATCCCAAGAGTTTCACAATGTTCCTATGGTTAATCTGCGAGAGAAGGACGACCTCGTTGATGAACTCCTCAAGCCTATCTTCATCCACAACTTTGGATCTTTTAACAGCAACAATACTCCCATCAACCAGCATTCCCTTGTACACAGTTCCTTGGCCGCCTTGTCCAAGCACCCTGTTCTCGCTGAAGTTATCAGTGGCTTTTCTCAACTCCTTGGAGCTGAATATTTTAGACATCTCAACGTTTCCGTCCTTGGTTGTTAACTGTTGTCTCAAGAGTAAACCTCCATTACGTTTGAAGAACTTCTTGTTACGGATGACCCTCCTTCTCTTCCTTACGTATTTGTACAGCCCAAATGTCCCGACAATAAACAATAACCCCAACAGACCTATAAGAATGCCTGCACCGACCACATAAACATGTTCGGTTATGGGCACAACCAAATGAAACATCCAATTTTGTCTCCTAATGTTAAAAATTTATTGTCTCCCGTTATCATTAAAATTGCTAAAATAGATTAAAATAACAACTACATTGTCCATTTACCATAAATCTTTTTTGGTCAAATTTAGATTAAAATACCCCTGATCAACTTAAAAAATCATATCAATTATTATATGAGTCAGAAAAATATGAAAATTTATACAAAATGTACATAAACATTAAACAATCATATGAAAAATAATTTGGTTGTCTAAATATTAGCAAATCACAATTTCATATTTTGATCTACGGACAGCAGAAAATAAAATCTACTGTCTACGGGCTGGTAGATTGGTGTTTTAGTTAACTACATATATTTCTGGCATTAGTAGATTTTAAAATTTACAAGTCCTTAATTTTCCTACCATCGTAGAAAGTAAAATTTACGGTTTTGCTTACAATCTGAAATACCGTAGATTTTTGGAACTACTGTTTCCTACAAATCTACGGAAGAGGAATCATATAATCTACCTATTACTAATAATCTACAGAGGTGGAATCATAGAATCTACCTAGTACTAATAATCTACCATCGGTATATTTTATTATCTACTACAATACTATATCCTACGACAACTAGATTCTATATTCTATTGTCTCGTATCTACCATCATATGTACAATCTACGAACAGCAGAATGTATGTTCTGTCAGATTCGTAATATTTACATATTCCTTAATTTTCTCAAAAATTAGTTAAGAAAATATTTGAGAATATATTTTGTTTCTAAATTTTCGTGTTACCTAAAAAATTTCAGAAAAAAACGTGATATCTCTTCTTCTTCACACGCTCTTCATTCTACTTAGAAACCACCTCCAAAAATTTTGAATCTATTGTTGAAAAATATGCATATTTATGCATCTTGTGAGATGTGGAAGTTTGATCGCAATAAAGAATGGGGATCTGCTGTTGATAACAAAAAACGAGGTCGAGTACTGGATGCTGAATTGACAAGTTCCTTTGAAGATCTAAGGAGAAAGACTTTTGAGGATTTTGGATTTTACTAGAATATCTTTTTTTATTATTTTTTTTACTATAATATCTTTTTGTTTTTTTACTTTTTTACCTTTTTTACTTTAAAAATTTACAAAAATCATTTTTAACATTGATTAGGGGCTTAATTGGGTTTTAAAAAATATTCATGTTAAGTGGACAACTTCTTATTCATAATATGGTATAATGACAAACTACTAATTGTTTCAATGTACTTTCCCATATTTCCTTTTTTTTTTATTCATACTAATTTAAAAGATTTACTAGATTCTGACCCGCCCTCGAAAGGGCGGGTTTTTTTTGTTGTTTTTCAATATAAAAGTTGATAATTCTTTGTTTTAATTATGTTAAGTGTGACATGATCAAGTTGCAATTATGCGGTTTGTTATAGTGTGTACAGTATGACGAAAATTAAAATGCATCACACGACCGTTTTACGTTTGTAAATAAGTTAAACAATGGTTGTATTTAGAGATAGGTTCGCGGGTCAACCCGTCCCACCCGCCCCGCCAACCCGCAGGTTGACTAATTTCTTTTTTGACTCAAAATTACGACCTGCATGACCCGCGAAAATAGATTCAAAAACCCGCACCCCCCCCCATATTTGCGGGTAACCCGCAGGTAATATAAATTTTAATAAAATATTTTTTAATGATATTTTAATTATATTTTAATATTTTTTTGTAATAAAATAATTAAAATTATAAATTTATAATTAAAATTTTATAATTTTATTATAATTTTTATATATATATATATATATATATTACGAAAATATGTTTCTTTTGAAAAATAAAAGTGAATTATTTTTTTTGCGAGTTAGCGGGTATCCGCGATTCAAATTCGGCCGACCCGCATCTGCTCCGCTTAAAATTCACTTGACCTGCACCCGTATATTGAATTTTTCAAATTTGCCGACCCGCATCCGCCCTCAGCAGGTCAAACGGTGCTGGACCTGCGGGTAAAAGCTCAAATTCCCAACTCTAGTTGTATCCAAAATTCATATTTGGGCTATTATAATATTTTAAATAATTATAAATGGTATAAAATCTTGTTAAACATATAAAATGGTCAATAGTATTTTTGTTTAAATTTTATTCCCGCGAATTTATTAAATTTCAATTTCTAATATCAACTTTTTAAAATTATTGCAGACTTTAATTTATGTTATTAAAAAGTTTATGAGATATGAAATCGATTATATAAAAACATAATTCATATAGTTACGCCCGATTGAAATAAGCCCACAAAACCAAAAGACAACAATACCATTATTGAATTTTGTTAGTTAGTCATATCATTAAGAATATTTTTGGAATATTTCAACATTTTATTAAGGGTATAATTCAGGAATGATCCTGATCTAATAGTATTGATAATCTTTTAATTTCTGAGATACATAAATATAAAATTCTAATATTCAGGATTGTAGCGTGGTAGTTAGAAAGCTGACACTCACCTTGAAGCACAGGGGTTTTGTCTGGCTTGATTATCTTGGGATCGAGCTTGCACATGTACCTGAATCGAGGCCCTCTTTCACAAGAATATCCTTCTTTGCAGACGTGAGGACGTCCATAGCATGATTCCTCGACTAGACAATTTTGAACGATAATTATTGATGATCTCATCTAATGGAATGTTTGCGGAAACAAAAGAAGAAGTAAAACAATCATGTTTACCTGTGCATCCAGATTGAGTATATGGGTTCCCTATGTATCCAATAGCGCAATAGCAGTTGCTATAACTCATACCAGAGAAGTGACCTTTATGGCAAATGCAGTTAGTATTGTAAGATCCACCATTGGTAGAGTTTCGACAACCCAAGAAGTTACTAGAGCGAGAATCTGAAGAATTAAATGAAAAGAACCATCCTAGCTGTACAACCGCATATCCATCAGAATGAAACTGTTCTGGCTCCTTAACATTCACTGGAGAATACCTATCGTTAGTCAAAAATGCAACACGGCAGCCTTCTCCTCTTGTACCATTAGAGTTCTCTAGGTTGACACCAAGAACCTTAGGATGCTCCGACGGTATTCTCGCCTGGCAACATTTGTAACCGTTACAGATATTCGAGTTTGTTACTTGTTGACCACGTTTAGTGTCTTCATAGCTCGATTCACAACCTAAGATCTCTGACTCGATATCTGTTAGAGACGCCTTGGTACCGCGACCAACCGCCACGAGCCGGTTCTTGTCTGTGAGGAAATATGGACTGCCTCTGCCCGTGACGTTCAAAACCTGCGATGAGTTTTCGGATACTTGACTAGTACAACCCAAGGAAGCCACTGGACCTTTGATGTGAACCACTCCGTATGGACCATATTCGGAATCCTGCTCATAAACATCTGGAAGAGAGATGTTCACCACCTCCCTGTTGAGACTAGACAGCACTGGAAAGGTTGTGTGAGAGGACCCGGAAGTTTTGATGGTTTTGCAGACAACTTCGAACCAGCTGTTGAGATAACATTCCTGCCGGCCAATCCCGAATGGGAACAGAATGGGGACTCCTCCACAGGCTGTATCACAAGAAGTTAAAGAATTGCCTTCTGGAGGTGGAGGTGTTTCTGCTGCTGCATAGGAGCTATTGATGAGCTGAAGAGCTAAAACAGAAATCACAATACATAGGAAGCTGTAACTGTAAGGCTCTGTCTTCATACTTCTGCTTCTGCGACCATGTTATGTTTTTTTAATCTCCAATCGATCTATTTTAATGTGAATATTTCTTTGTCTAAGTAACGCGTTTAAAGAAGTTTGAAAACTAGACGCCGTGAAGTAGCTTTCACCAAGATTACTTAACGCAGAAAATTCAACTATGTTTGCTTCTTCTAAGTTTTGGTAGCTATTTGATTATATAGAAACACAATTGTTTATCATCAGAGCCCGTCTAGCTCAGTTGGTAGAGCGCAAGGCTCTTAACCTTGTGGTCGTGGGTTCGAGCCCCACGGTGGGCGATTGATTTTTATTAAAGGAGATCACTTATATATATGAACGGATTTTAATGAATACTAGATTTTGATCCGGTCCTTATAAAGGGCATGTATATTTTTTGTTAAAAATTTTTTTTTACATAATAAAATTATGATTTTTGATAAATTGTATATTTCAACTTTTTTATAAATTTATTTTAAATTTACTTATATGGCTTTTTTTATTTTAAATATGACTAAAATTTTGAAGATTATAAATAATTTTAATCGGTAATATGATTTTATTTATTTAATCCGAAGTTAAACTTATTTTACACTTATTTTTTTAATTTAAATAAAATATTTTATATGGTCAACATTTTCTTTGAAAAAAAATCATTTATGCGTTTCGAAAAAAATCTATAATTTTAATAAATTTAGTTTATGTGATTTAGTTTTTATTTTAAATGGAACTATTTTTAAAGAGTTGAGATAATTCATACACGTATTATGATTTTGTTGATTTAATTATTTCTTATTTCAACTTGATTTTATTTTGAGTTTTTATTTAATAAATGTTTTCAAATAATTAATAATGTGAAAGATTCTTTGGAATAAATAGTGCAAATATTTAGGAAAATAAATTTTATATTTTAACTTTTTAGTAAATTTATCTTAAATTTACTTATTTGGTTTATTTTTGCTATTTTAAATATGACTAAATTTTGAAGACTCTAAATAATTCTAATATGTAGTATGATTTTAGTTATTTAACCCGAAGTTAAACTTATTTTGCACTGATTTTTTAATAATGGTATTGGAAAATATTTCAGTAAAAATAAATGTTTGAATATATGCATATTTTAAATCAAATTTTGATATAAATCAACTTTAAAGATAATCGCCCACCATACTAGCTTAAATCAAAATAATAATTTAAAGTTGATTTAAGCTAGTATGTTTAAATTTTGAGTTAAGCTAGTATGTTGATTTAAACTAGTATGTTTAAATTTTTTTTTTTTGAATTATACAGAGGTATCCTGGCCCCACATAAGTGGTCCAGACTAGTCACGTGTTGCCACGTGTCGGTCCTCTGTCCCTGACGATGCCGAAATGTTAATTCCCCAGTGACCGGGATTCGAACCCAGGTGGCGGTACTCACAGCTGTAAGCCCTTTACCAACTGAGCTAGAATCCCGGTTTAGTATGTTTAAATTTTGATTTAAAAGATAAATCTTTTGGTTTGAATTTTGCATCAAATGAGCTAGCTCATTTTAACATCCTATGATGCAAAATTCAAACCAAAAGATTTATCTTTTTGGTGTTGATGGTTCCAAAAAGTCTCAACAAGGTTTCTGTCATAGTTTGGTCAAGAAATACTGTTTTTTTTCTTTCAAACGTAAGGAACACAAATTTCTTTTCGAATGATTGTTGCCAAAGGTGGAGACTAACGAATCAGTCAAAAAATGAAACCTCCTACATCTTTCCAGTTTTTGTCAAAGAACAGATAGTTATGAAAACACTAATCAAATTTTGAAAATGATGGAAAGAAGCAGTCCTTTTCATTCGTTGAATATGCAGAATTTGCACCGTGGGAAGAGAACCCACCTCTATTGAAGAAGTCTTCTTTATTCAAATCTATATGGACATCAAATTATGAATAACCAACCGCCAAATTTTATAACTGATGGGACAAGAACCAGATGTTTAATCGTTGAAGATACAGACTTTTCACGGATAACAGTTTTGTTACAAAATGTCAAACGTTTTGCCGTGTATTTGGCTTCTCATACGTGTACAAAACTCAAACTAGTTTGAGATCAATCATCTACTAAATATATCGCATACTCTCAAGGCTCTATATAACTTTTAGCTCTTTCAGCCATTCAGTATGGAGTGGACAAGGATCAGGTTTCCCTTCTGCAATCGCCTTCTCTGAGAGCGAATAAAACCAACCATTCCTCCATTTAAACTGCATTAATAGTTAAAAAAACTAGCTGAGACACAAGATACTGGACCACACACGCACTTAAGAAGTGAGATCAATATATATATATATATATATATATATATATATATGTATACTTCTTTAACAGCGGTAGGGAAATGAGCAACAGCGCGGGAATAAGCACACAGTCTCTCCACCATGTTGTCTTCAAAGATCAGTCCTTTTTCTGCAGCGGCAGCTGCTGCGAGTTCTTGGATGAGTCTCGACACCTGAAAGTGTAAATTAATTAGAAGTTAGAAGTAAACAAAGATTTCCTGAGTGCTAAATGGAAGTTTTAGTACTTCATCTCTGTATTCTTTCTCCACCATGCCAACACTAGCACCTGGATGACGAGCTCCAACAAGCATAAATGCACAAATCCAAATGAGCTTCTCCAGCATTTGCTTCTGAAAAGCTTCTTTGTCAAGTACCTAACCACATAAAGACACGCATTAGTTTCTTTGTTTTCTTTTATTATAGAATTAAAAAAAAAAAAAGAAGATTTGTTTCATGTAAACCTTGCAAGAGAGGCCACCAGATTGAAGTCTGGCAGCTACATCCGAAGCCCATTTACCATAAGCAGCGGTTAGACCTTCTGGGTTAGTATCAGTTATCCCATCCACAGGAGGCTCACCGAGCTTCGACACAGCAAAATAAGCCAACACTTGGTCTGCATCACCCAAACCTTTGCTCTCAAACCACGGCTCCATCATTCCATTTTGGAAAAACACCAAATCTGATTAATTAACCCACACATAACAGTTTACTATAACAAGTCACGAACTGAAGAAACATAATCATACTTCCACTTATTCAATTAAAGTATCAAACTCTAATCATTTCTAATCCGGATGAAATGTGAAACTAGACTAACGCCAAGATCAAACATCCAAACAATCAAAGATTCTGATTCATTCAAGAATCTTTAAGAGTAGACAGTAGATAGGAAGTTTATACCTTTCCATCTAGAATGAGGAGTAGCATCAAGAACAGCATCGAGATCATCATTTCTAGTACAAACCAAAATGGGACCTTCGAAATCAACTGGGACGGGCTCTCCTCTCTTCACCAACAGATCATCGCCGCTGCCCATTTCCTGCAACGCCCTCCCGACTCTCCCGCCACCCACGATCACTGCAGGAGCCACCTTTTTAGCTGAGGTGGCCATAGCCATTGTCACGGGGAGTCTCGTCGCGCTTGGAGCTGAGGGTTTAAGAGAATCAGAACGACGGAGGAGAGAGAAACGAGTTGAAACAGAGGAGGAGACAGCAAACAGAGTGCTGCTGCTGGCTTTAGCCATTGACGAAGATATGGGCTTGGATGCAGTTTGTGGCCTCTCATGGTTTTTGGACTAGTTCGTAAACAGTGATGGTTTATTAGCCACTAAATGTTTTGAGGCTCTGGCCACCACTAGCTTATCCGGCTTTGGATGACTCACGGAGACGAAAACGACATGACATGCGAATTGATAAAGGTAAAAACAGCAAGTAGTTCAATAGTTTTGAGCAGTATACTATCGGAGATGCTCAAATCCGGTTTTAATAATTCAGTTTGTTTATACATCGCTGCAACCTGCAAGGCTGCAACTGCAACTTTACCATCTACGGCCAGTCAAAAACTGTTTTGATGATGTTGTAAAATTGATCGCAACGACTGATCACAGTTATTATTTTATATTGTTGAAATTTTAGTGATTTAGATTTTATACAGTCTAATTTCTGCAAATAATCATAAAATTGTTGCTTGCTAGACACAAACGAACAAATTTGGTTGCATGTCCTAACCTCTAGTATGCAGCGGCAAGTAATAAGATATGAATATGAATCATTTCGGTTTACTAACTTTTCAATCGACAAAACCAAAAGTTGTACCAAAGCAAACGGTATGGTGGTAATTCTGTTTTTTTTTTAATTCAGTTTTTCAAACACGGTTCCCGCTTAAAAAAATCAATACTCCCTCAATCCAATCATAAAAATTCAGTTTCCCGACAAAGGAAAACGACAAGGAAGAATCCCACCACTATTATTTAGTTAACAGTTTGGGTCCATAGAAAACAGAGAAAAAGGCAAAAAAAAACACATAAACCTCTTCTCGTTGACAAGAAAAGAAAGACACTATGTGTCTTTGGTTTCGTGCGCTCGCACGATCCCCGATGGCTATTTTCAAATTCAAATGGAAACACTGTGGAACTTTTTTAAAACGGAAACGTTTCTCTATCGCCAAATTCTCTTTCAAGTCAAACCTAACTCACTCACCTTTTGTCAACACCTATCAACATCTTCGAAAATTCGATAAAGATATAAATAAACTCTCAGTCCTTCGTAAAGTTTTAAACTTGAAAGCAACCCAAAAGCCCAAACCATGGCTGGTTCGAGAAAGGAGAATGATTTATTGGAGGATGATAAAGAAAACGTGGGCGACACAGTCTCACGCTCTGTCTCCGTTAAGAAAGGAGGGGATAAGGAGAATGTCTCGCCGGAAAACAGCTCTGCCTCTGCGGACACTAAGAAGCAAGGTCGAGGTTTGAAGTCTCGATCGATGAAGGGAGACTCTAGGTTTCCAACTGAAGTCACAAACTTCAAATCTTTCTCGACGGGTGGTCGAACGGCTCTGAAGCAGACATCGCTGCAAGTGTGTATGCAGCTGAACAGTGAGGTGGATCAGGGTATGAAAACTTGGACCAGTGTTGACTCTGAGCATTCTAGCTCGTTGAAAGTCTGGGAATTTTCGGATTCCGAAGCTGCCCCTGCTTCCTCTTGGTCTACGTTGCCCAATAGGTAAAAAAAAAAAACAGAACTCAGTTACCAGACTTTTTGAGCTTTTTCTTGTCTGAATCTCTATACATAACTTGTTAAACAGGGCTTTGCTGTGCAAGACGCTACCTTTGGATGTGGGTAGATGCACTTGTCTGATTGTCAAAGAACAATCACCAGAAGGCTTACGCGATGGTTCTGTATATTCACTTTATACGCATGTAAGTATATAGATATATAATTTACAATGATGCTGTTTGAGAATTCTGATGAATGTTTCTGATAGCTTACAAGTGTTTGATGGTATATTTCAGGAAGGTCGTGGAAGAAAAGACCGGAAGCTAGCTGTGGCTTACCACAGGCGGCGTAACGGGAAGTCTATATTTCGGGTTGCACAGAATATTAAGGGACTGTTGTGCAGTTCAGATGAAAGTTACGTTGGTTCTATGACGGCTAATCTCATGGGTTCCAAGTACTTCATTTGGGATAAGGTCAGAAACTTGAGCTGAATGTGTTGGTGTTGGCTCTGCTTAGAGGTAAAATACTCTAGCTGAATGTATCTGATCTTTTGATTCCATTGCAGGGAGTTCGAGTTGGGTCTGTAGGTAAACTGGTGAAGCCGCTTCTTTCAGTTGTAATGTAAGTTTTGAGGGTTTGAGAATGCTTTGTGACTCTTCCCTTATTTTTGGATTTTGCTTATTTGTCTGTGTTGGCTTTTGCAGCTTCACACCTACTATAACAACTTGGACGGGGAGCTACAGAAAAATGAGAGCTTTACTACCAAAGCAGCAGCCAGTGCAGAAGAACAACAATAAGCAGGTAAAAGGCCTAATCTTGAAGCTTCTCCCCATCAATCCTAAAATATAAAAACATTAATCGGTATCTTTTCCATAGGTCCAACAAGTTACTAAACTACCACTAGATTGGCTTGAGAATAAGGATCAAGTTCAGAAGCTATGCTCAAGGATACCACATTACAACAAAGTAAGTCTCATGGGGATTCATCAGTGTATCTTCTGAAGCTTGCATTGATTCACTCTCACTCCTTTTCACTAGATCTCCAAGCAGCATGAGTTGGACTTCAGAGACAGAGGAAGAACAAGTCTAAAAATACAAAGCTCTGTGAAGAACTTTCAGCTCACACTCACTGTAAATTTCAACAAAACTCTTCTGATCTTTAATCAAAAACACACAATCTCCAAACTCATGAACATTCTGTGATATTTAACAGGAGAATCCCAGGCAGACCATTCTTCAGATGGGAAGAGTAGACAAAGCAAAGTATGTAATCGATTTCAGGTAATTAATTGCTCCATCCAACACCAAACGAGATTCAAACATAAAATACTTTTAAGCTTAGATTCATCGTCTAAATATAACTTGTTTGCTTTCTCTATTTACAGGTATCCATTCTCAGGCTACCAAGCATTCTGCATTTGCTTAGCTTCCATCGATTCCAAGCTTTGTTGTACTGTTTAATCATTAGAACTTGGAGAAGAGTTCAATCTCTGAACATCCCTCCAACGATCATATATCATAATGTATCCCTTACTATTCTGCATTATCAATTCCTCTATCTCAGTGCCTCCCATAACAGATTTCACCCAACTTGAAAGTGTTAAAAAAGATTCAAACTTTATTATATAAAATTGTCACGAACAAAGAAAGAATACTAAATAAACAAAAACTTATCAATTCCATTTTTTTTTAAATTAGCAATCATTAAACGCGCTGTAGAAATCAGGCGTGAGGAAAGAATCTAAACCACCGAAGATGACGTCATCCTCCCCCACCTTGCCGGAGTCTTGACACCCGAAATACGTCTGTATATCGTCCGGGAAGCTCCGGCGAGACGGAGCGATCTCCGGCGGCGTCGACGGTCCGATCACCTCCTCCGCGTTCGAGCAAGGCGAGGACTTCAAGAACTTTGTTTTCCGGTGATCATCGTCGTTGTCGTCGGACGATGATTGGCTCTGCGACAGTGCCGACTCGTGGTGGTGAGGGTTTATAAAGGGGCTGGGATCGGAATGCGGGAGGTTCGCGGCGTCGGTAGGGTTCTCCGGAGCCGGCAATTTGAGATAACGGCTTATGTCGAAGTTAGTGACGGCGTTAAGTCCGCGGTACTCGATTGCTGCCACGTCATAGGCGATAGCCGCTTCTTCTTGTGTAGCTGCAAGAGGGGGTGTAAAATGTTATAATCAAAACATTGAGAACTTTTACATAATTTAACGAACTTAGATTTACTTTTGGTTATTAATTGTTACGTTTTACCAATACGTACACGCCTACAACCACAAGTCAATAGAGTGTGTACTTTTCTGTTGATTTTTCTTCTTTTCTTTAAAAAAATTTTCACCTTGATATAGGACAATATGGGAAACATAATCATAAATAGTGGAATTAAATTGGCCAGTTAAATTGGATGAGCAACTTTAAGAGTTTAAACCATATAATAAATATATATAATGTCAACGTAAGAAAAAAAAACTTTATAATAAATTAAAGGCTTGACTAAGTGGTTGGGTTTGGTGATCTATTTCCCAACCAACTCAAGATCTGATTACGTGCATGCAAATTGATATAGCAACTCCCTCTTTAAAGATTTCTAAGTAGAAAAAGTAAAGTTACTACGAAGAATTAAACACACACATAGAATGTGTGTAGTTCTTTTGTCACTGCGCTCAAGATGCATATATCATACCAATTAGTCTTATTGTATTTGTATAAGCTCAACACCATTGAAAATGAATGAGGTCATAATGTTTAACTATGTATAAAAAACGTGCGCATCTAGTATTCATAAATCGTGTCAAATGACAATCACATGTTTTCTTATTAACCTCTATTGCATGAAGCATGAGCTGATGTTTTATCTAGCCGCTAAGCTAATAATATAAAGGAGGGTTTACAAAGGTTACCATAAGTTCCGAGGTATAAATACTTATTGCCGAACACTCTTCCAATTCGAGCTTCCCATCTCCCATTATGGTGATGCCTGCAAGTCCATGATACTAACTTATAAACATAGTATCTTGAGATTGTTATTTTGACTTGTAATAATAAGCGAATATATTATATATTATAAATTGAAGAATTTCGATTTACTTTGCAACGCCTCTGTATTTTGACACACCACGTGAAAACCCACTACTCTTCCTGTTAAAATGTAATCATAACATATTATTGACCCCTCCTAGTTAGTTACCGGACACAAAGATAATTAGCTAATCATCAGTCATAAAAACAATAAAGTCATTTGATTATAACCTTCTTAAAGATCCAATATACTCTTCTTTGGACTGACTTTCCATGTCTTTGATGTCTTCTTCGTAATTACACAGCTATATATAAATCAGACAAGAGAAATCAATGATTATAAAACACTCAAAAGGAAATTATAATTGTAAACATGCTCTTCTTCTTTCTTTTATTTTGTTTATATGGACTAGTATGCAAGAAAGATTGTGAGATAAACAAAGATCATGTGAACAATAACTCTGTTCTAATTAATTTAGGTTCCGAGAAAATTTACAGGGAAGTTCAAGACTGTGTCTCGTCCCCAATATTTCAATGCTGCTAAGTCGTAGGCACGTGCTGCTGCATCTTCCTCGTCATACGCACCTGTGCGACACCATATATTGATAAAACATAAATTGTGTTTAAATTTTCTGTTTTAAATACTTAACTTGCGAATTGTAAATGGGAAAATAGAATATAGTCTTAAGATAGTTATATAGAAGATGGTTGCTGATGGAAGAAAATTATGATCGTTATTCATTCCTTGTGTCACTCTCTGTAGACATATGCAATGTAAACTTTTTCTTTTTGATTTGCCAACTTATCCGCTTTCTAAAATAACTTAAATTACATATTTTAAATATATCGTTTTATAAAGTGTTGGCTACCAATACGGGAGTGCAAAAAGAAAACGCCATATGAAAAATGACCAAAACAAACTCACCTAAATATACTGCACGTGATGAGTCAGCCAATATTCCGGTCAGCATCGTCAGGAAAAAAAAACATATTAACAACTAAAATAATAAAATCAAATTAATCTTATAAATAGAAATTAATTTAATTCAAATCAAGAACAGTAACGACGAGCTAAATCCTCCGGATAAATCGGCGTGAACATATCTAAACGACGTATCTTTATTCATCAAATACATACAAGTATATGTGTACGTATAGACTACTGACCTTGTCTTCCTTTCTTGCTCTGTGTCTCGTTCCAACTATTCTTATCCCACAAATGCGCTTCGTACCTCCCAGTCCATCTATGCCTAATACAAAATGTTTACATGAATTATCAAGGAAGAAAAACGTTTTAAAACAGTGAGTTTAAGAGTGTGTTTCCTTCCCCCACAAACCTGGTGACTCCTCTATACATAGAGCTGCGTTGTGGAGGAGCGTCTCGCGGTTGGGATCGGCGTTTTCGTTTAGTTTTAGGGACCACTGATGAAGCAGATGGCTCGTCTCCTGTTTTCTCCTCAACAGAGGCCTTCTTGCTCCGCCGTGAGATCTCTTTCATTACCGGAGAGTCTTGGATATGCATAAACAAGAAGAAGCAGAAGTAGAGGGAAAACAATAAAGAGAAGAAAATGATGAAATGGTTTTCTTTCTAAGGAGACTATAAAGGGAAATGGTTGAGTATTTAAATTAGTAATTTCCGTTTATATAAAAAATACATTTTTAATTGTTTATTGCTTTAAAATGTTTTCTTTGCTACGGCCCTCTTTGTACTTGTGAAATTAGATTTGGCTCATTAATTAAAATTCCTAAACTTGCTCCATAACAACTATTTGCATTTGATTTGATTTGCATCAATTTTCAATACGAAAATAAATCGTCCGTTTGATTAAATCTTTAATTCAGGAGAAATTAGGAACAGACACGTGGAGGTTTAGATATTCTTCGCCAAGAATCGTGGAAAAAGTAGGCAAGCAAATCCGGAGCTTCATAATTTCTCAGCTTCTTGGTTGATCTACTTCTTTGTTTGGTCGGGCCGCCATGAAAGATACACACATCTATAATGTTAATGATCAAACCTCGTTAGTATTATGTCATTTATATTGGATTATACATATGTCCTCCCAGTAATTTTAGCAACGAGTCTCTTATTCAGATAAAACACACATTATGCAAATAACATTAATAATAATCATAATAACCATGGGAAGCCTCCAAGTCTCCAGCACCAAATTTCCAATGACAAAACATACATTATATTAACAAAACATGCAAAGATACTGCATCCTATGCATATGTACTCGTCTCTCGTCTTATAGTTCCGTCTTTTGCAAAATCATCATCGATTTTTAACATCGGGCATGTATGTGATAGATCGTAGTTATATTGTCGTATGAATCAACGATCACCATGTAGTTTATATTGTTAGTAAAGCTACAATTTAACGGGTGTACCTGCCCCCGGCTGGCCCTTGATGAGAGGGGAAGCAAATGTCAACAATTATGGTAAAAATTGTCTTTAAGAGGACTATCTGAAATGAGCCATGTGATACATTGCGTGTTAACTAATGCAATTAGTTAGCGACTCAAGAGATACACTACACTTAACAAATACAGTTACTGCTATAAAAGTCTGACGAGGTTGTGGATTACACCATGCTAGTTTGTTTTGTTTACACCATGGTAGTTAAATCATAAATACATGTTTAAAATAAGATAAGACTAGTCTCAAGTATTTAGACTGTGATCGTTACTATTAGTATAATTTTATATTGAGCTGGCTGCGTATTCTTATTAAGAAGTGGAACCTCCATATTACACTGCTCGACATATTTAGATTGTGATTGTTACTATTAGGTTGTGATTGGTTATTAATAGAGTAAATAGGTGAAAAAAAAGAAAGTTGAAATTGGTGGAAAGAGAAAAGTGGAAACATGAGTTTTCTTTTTTACTGTTGGCAGAAGTGGAGTAACAATTTACTCTACGGGTCCGATTGGAAACACCCATAGCGTAACTTGGCGTAACCAGAAAAAATAATAAAGAGGGAAGAATAAATTGTTTATTCTGTTACTCCATTTTACTCCACAATTTTTTAGAGTAAAAAAGTGGTGGAAAACACAGAAAAAGACAAACCAAATAGTTGTTTTCCAGCGTAACTAGGAGAAAAAACTTTTCCACCTTTTTCTATCTGATTGGATGCATTTAAAAGGTATTCAGAGTAAAACAATTTTACACTACTTTTAATTACGCTAACAATGCTATCCAATCACACTCTACTTGTAGTATAGTATGTGTTTAGAGTAAATGGATGAAACTGTGTTTTTCACCTGATTGGACAAAAACTAGAGTAACTAGGTAGAATTTTTCTTTTACTCCAAAATATTATCGCCAATGATACTATGCAATCACAACCTTAGTATAATTTTACATTGAGCTGACTGCGTATTCATTCAATGGACCCTACAAAATTATATATGTTTTTGGTTTGGCTAAGAATATATCATATGATGTAAGTTCTTATTATCTTATATACCAGTCAATACATGCCATCATTTAGCAGTCGGCAGTTTACTGATGTGATATTTTTTGTCTACAAACTTCAAAGTTCAAACCAATCGAAACGTAACAGTACTGCCTTGTCTATTAACAAGAAAGAGAGAAGGGCGAGAGCGAGATATAAATGAGAAATACACGCAAATGGTCACCACACCACACTTTTCGGGTATGCCATCTTTTTACGGCGTTTTACCATATGTTTTTCAGACACGGAGCTCACGCACTTTCGCAGCATTGAACACATTCATGTGAGAGTGAGACCCAACTGAGACCTTTCCAGCCAATAGCCGCTCGCCACGTCACCCGACAGAGTTTGTCCATGATCTCTGCAGCGTACAGTCAACACTGTGCGTTGGTATCAATACTTTATTTACTCTGTAACAAATCTAGATAAAAAGAAATAACGGAATCTCTAGATTCCATGTACACCCATCGGCTCTGTGATTTTCTTTTGTAGTGACAGAGAACCGATCTATGTCTTGGATCTACTGACTACACTAAATTTTATTATCTTATAACTCTTATCAGTGAAATTAATCTATGAATAATGTAACTTTTGACTTCTCGTCGGTTTTTAAAATAAATTAAAGGCATCAGCTAAACTGAGCCTAGCCCAATATCCATTAACAGTAATTTGAATGATTTTGGAGAAGATTCGTTTTGATAAGTAATGATGACCTGGTGATCCTGACTTCCTTAAGAGTGAAAAAGAGTTGCAAGAAAGCGAAGACGATGCATTTTACAATTTTGCTATTCTGAAACACTTGCTTGATTTTATGCGGAAGAATAATATATAACCTCCGTTCAAGCTAAACAAAAACCTTGCCCTATTGTTGCCTCTCAATCTAGCTAGCAATCAAAACAAAACAAAACAAAACAAAAGGAAAAACATTATATACACCATCAATCCATTCTAGGCTACCTTCAAGTTCTTGTCTTTCCTGAGAAACAAGATCAAACACAAGGAGAGGATTTGTCCCAAAATGTAGCCTCCTATAGCTCCATAACACACACATATTGGCCATTCCTGTTTTAGAATATTAAGTAACGATCAGATATACATAAACACACACACTCAACCACCATGCCAAGAACAAGAGCTAATTCTTTTGAATGTATAATTTGGGATAGTGAAATAATACCTGCCATGGCCTTTCCCAGTCAAGCGGCATAGGCCAAGCTCCAAACCATCCTCCAACAACTGCTCCATATGCTGGAACAAGGATCATGTATTCAATATTTCCACTAGGTCTACAGGAAACAACAAAAGACGGATTAAATACATAAAAACTGTGTGATCTGCCCATATAAGGTGAAAAAGATAAATAACTTACTTCATTGAAGCAAATACACGATGCCAATCTGTCAATGATGCACCCAAAACTGCAGTTGCTGGTACAAACTATGAAGTTCAAAAAATATTCGAGTCAATCAAAGGGTTGTCCCAAACTGCAAACACATGTGCAGTATCAACATCATTACATCTTCTGAAGTCATATATACTGCAGCAGGAGGCAGCTTACCGTGAAAACAGACATTAGAAAGGACCAGTGAATTGTCTTTGGTATATATCTGCATGAGATGAGAGGAAGATGCTCGTGTCAGCATTAGAAAATCATGCAATCTCCATGCAGAAGGGTGATCACATAAAATACTTTGATAAAAAAGGAAAAAAAAGAATGAGAAGAGTTTGATGAAACATACTGAGCTCCAATAGGTGCACCCAAAGCAATTGCTCCCAAAGCATTCATAAAAGCCCCTATGTAATCAAACCAAACAAAAAAAAAGACATAAGAGAACTGACAATCAAGGGATAGTTTAAAGTGAGTAGATTCGAGTCCTGCCTACTTAAGTTTGATTAACAGGATAATGCTTTAACATAGTTGCTAAATCCAAGAACTGGGGAGGTTTACTCACATTCTAATCAATTTACAAGTAAAGCCATTGATTGTTTAGTATTGCAATAAGTACCAACGATGATAAGTCGAAAAGGAACAAACACATACCTGAAATAAGTCCTAAAATGCTTCGCCCAACAGCCTTAGAACACTGTAAAACATTAATAGAGTGTTAAAAAGCACAGCAAAACCAAAAGCATTGTGCCTTGTCTATGCAAAGAAAAACATCTCTTCAGCTTCTCTAATTTTAAAATGCAACAACATCTTAACAAAAGAAAACATTTTTACTAAAACTACATGGTTTAACCGATTCAAGCATAGAGAAAAAAAGAGTAAGCAAACAAGAAACAACCTTTGAGCTTCACTGAAACATCAAAAGAAATCAGAAAAAAAAAAGAACTACACTCACCGAACATTTCTGAGGGTCTTTCCGTAGAAAGCTGTAGATGATCACCACCACCGGAAACTCAATGCTCTGAAAGTTTTAACATCAAAACAAAGCCTATAATCAACTAAAAAATCAACAATTGAGGAGTAATATATGAAAAGAAGCGGATTCCAGTAAGTACCCAGAGGAGAAACAGAGTCCAAGATGGATCCGAGACGAGATCGACGGAAAATTTGTTCCGGGCCACCCAGAATCCGACGGCCAGAAACAATCCAGTCATCGAATAAACAAAAGAAGCACCCAGAGCTGATATCGAACCACCAATGGAGGTTTCTAGTTTCTTCTTCTTAGCTTCTTTCATGGCTCTCTCCTCCTCTCTCGTCGTCCGGATCCGATCGAAGAGAAGTAGGCAGAGAAAAAATATAATCAAAATTCTCATATTGGGCCTTTTATTTACATATGGGCTTCATGTCAAAAACCTTAATAGGCCCTTATGGCCCATTTTTAAGAGGAGGTCGGAATAAAAATATCTGAAACATTATTACCCCCGGCGAATCCAGAACTCTCTGGTACTCGTCTGAGACTTCACCATCTTTCTACATCATCTCCGTGGCTTCCTCCACGAGCTCTCTCTCGAAATGTCGTCTTTCACCCCTCCAATACCTATATATATCCCCTTCCACCAATTCAGATCACTCATCAAGCACACAAGCAAACAACAATTCAAACAAATCGAAAAATAAACCCTACCTTTGCTACAATCACAGCAAAAAAACCCACAACAATGGCTACGAAATCAGACAAAGCAATCGGCATCGACCTCGGCACCACATACAGCTGCGTCGGAGTCTGGATGAACGACCGAGTCGAGATCATCCCCAACGACCAAGGAAACCGAACCACACCTTCCTACGTCGCCTTCACCGACACGGAACGCCTAATCGGCGACGCGGCGAAGAACCAAGTGGCGTTGAACCCACACAACACCGTCTTCGACGCGAAGCGTCTCATCGGGAGGAGATTCACCGATCCTTCCGTCCAGAGCGACATGAGACACTGGCCGTTTAAAGTCGTCTCCGGTCCAGGAGACAAACCTATGATCGTGGTCTCGTACAAGAACGAGGAGAAGCAGTTTTCACCAGAGGAGATATCTTCGATGGTGTTGGTTAAGATGAAGGAAGTAGCAGAGTCTTTTCTTGGTCAGACTGTTCAAAACGCCGTCGTTACGGTCCCTGCTTACTTCAATGATTCTCAGAGACAGGCCACGAAGGACGCGGGTTCTATCTCTGGTCTTAATGTGTTGCGGATTATAAACGAGCCGACTGCTGCAGCGATTGCTTACGGGTTGGACAAGAAAGGGACTAAGAGTGGTGAGAGGAATGTATTGATATTCGATCTTGGAGGTGGGACGTTTGATGTTTCGTTGCTGACGATTGAAGAAGGTGTGTTTGAAGTTAAAGCTACGGCTGGTGATACTCACTTGGGAGGTGAGGACTTTGATAATAGACTTGTGAACCATTTCGTTGCGGAGTTCAAGAGGAAGCACAAGAAGGATATCGGCGGGAACGCGAGGGCGTTGAGGAGGTTGAGAACTGCTTGCGAGAGAGCTAAGAGGACGCTTTCTTCCACGGCGCAGACGACTATTGAGATCGACTCTTTGCACGAGGGTGTTGACTTCTACGCGACGATATCGCGTGCGAGGTTTGAGGAGATGAACATGGATTTGTTCAGGAAGTGTATGGATCCTGTGGAGAAGGTTTTGAGAGATGCAAAGATTGATAAGAGCCGTGTTCACGAGGTGGTTCTTGTGGGAGGATCCACTAGGATTCCGAAGATTCAGCAGCTTTTGCAAGATTTCTTCAACGGGAAGGAGCTTTGCAAAAGCATTAACCCTGATGAAGCTGTTGCCTATGGAGCTGCGGTTCAGGCCGCGATTCTGACTGGTGAAGGAAGTGACAAGGTGCAAGATATTCTGCTTCTTGATGTTGCGCCGCTGAGTCTTGGAATCGAGACGGCTGGTGGAGTTATGTCTGTGTTGATCCCGAGGAACACGACGGTTCCTTGTAAGAAGGAGCAAGTGTTCTCTACCTATGCAGACAATCAGCCGGGTGTTTTGATCCAGGTGTATGAAGGAGAGCGTGCGAGGACCAAAGATAACAACCTTCTTGGCACGTTTGAGCTTAAAGGCATTCCTCCTGCGCCGCGTGGAGTCCCTCAGATCAATGTTTGCTTCGACATGGACGCCAATGGGATCTTGAATGTGTCTGCGGAGGATAAAACCGCGGGTGTGAAGAACCAGATCACGATCACGAACGACAAAGGGAGGTTGAGCAAAGAGGAGATAGAGAAGATGGTCCAAGATGCTGAGAAGTACAAGGCGGAGGATGAGCAGGTGAAGAAGAGAGTGGAGGCCAAGAACTCGCTGGAGAACTATGCTTACAACATGAGGAACACTGTCAAGGATGAGAAACTCGCGGGGAAGCTGGATCAAGGGGATAAGCAGAAGATTGAGAAGGCGATTGATGAGGCAATCGAGTGGATTGAAGGGAACCAGCTTGCGGAAGTTGATGAGTTTGAGTATAAGTTGAAAGAGCTGGAGGGTATCTGTAACCCAATCATCTCCAAGATGTATCAGGCTGGTGCTGGTACCGGATATTCCGATGGTGGTATGCCCGCAAGCGGTGGCTCAGGTGGCTCCGGTGGTGCTGGAGGTCCGAAGATAGAAGAGGTTGATTAGAGCGGTGGAAAACAAAGAGTCGTTATGGACCGTTGGAAAGTCTTTCTTTGTATTGTTTATGTCACAATCTTGAGAGTGTATGTGTATTGCTAGTGAATCAAATGAGAGTAATGTAATTGTATGCTTTACTCAGTTTCAGTTATTTTGTTTCGAGTAATAAATGAAGTGAATGCTTTTTCTAAATAAATTCTGAGTTACAGTGACAGGCTTCCATCAAGTTTGTCTCGAATCTTCGTTGCCACACGATTCTCTAAGACATGATGATCATCAAGTTACACAAAACACTTAAAAATATATATCTTGGTATAAGACGTGATCATCAAGCTACACATACACTTAAAAAATATATGTTGATATCTGTGAATCGTCTTTGCGTGCTGTCACTGTTTTTGTGCTGTTAAAGCAATCTGATCTCTGGAGTGTCGTCATAAAGAAACGTATCTTACGTGCATATATACACACTTTTAGAAGGTAACAGTCACATTGAATCCACCAAAGCTTATGATAGTAATGGAGAGAAAGTCTCTTGCATTGTTCATTCTTATCCTCTTCTTCCTATGCTTCACCATCTCATCAGATTCCATAGAGCTCAGTTCATCAGCAAGCTTACTCGACCAAAAACAAGTCCATGGTGCTCTCTTTAAGCATCATCTATATTCTCTCTTGTGTCTGTAGCCAAAATGTTTAAGTATCAGCCATCTTATGTTTGTTCCTTCCTATGGCAGGGGTTACAATTAAAGACATAAAAGAAGAAGAAAAAGAAGAGAAGAGCATATACATCTTCAGGGCAGGGAAAGGAGCTCATGGTCATGGGTTTAAAGGTGGAAAAGGTGGAGGCCGGAAAGCATCACCCAAACGTAACGCTGCCACAGAACACCGGCCACCGATGTTCTTCTCCGCCGTCTCCATTCTCGTTACGGGCTTTATAATGCTTTCATTAACTTCATTCGACATGTTGATAAGATGACTATGTTGTCTTAAGTGTCTTAACTTGCGAGTTAGCATGTCTTACTGGGAATTGTAAAACTCGAATTTTATTATACCTTTTTACGGAACACGAATAACACTTTAAAACTTTTCTTTTTTTTTTTGGCTAAAAATAACACTACAGAACTTGAACATGTATTATGAAGATTGGCCTTGCATAATCTTTCTCGAGCTAGCTTTTAACCGACAGCCACGATGACTGGTGGAGAAGAGATAACCGGGTCGGGTATCAAGAATCGGGTCGCCGAATATTTGTCAAGATTCTCTACTGCTTACGTCATCTCTGCATCTTCTGGTCTATTTCAGATGGCACGTTGTGTGAAATCTCAAATAATTTTGATCATATATTCATGCCTCTTCTGTCTTTTTCAGATTGCACGTTGTGTGAAATCTCAAATAATTTTGATCATTAGTTTGGTGGTCTCTCTCTCTCTTACTTTTAATAATAATTGAACCTTATTAATGAAAAATCATTAAAGCATAGTCATTAATTACAGTGGATTATATTATAAGTTTAAGATAGAGATAAACCGGTAAAATAGAGTCCAAACCAAAGTAAACCAGTTAAAGTCGGTCGGTTAAGAGTCCGGTTCAACCACAAGAGGTCACTACTTGGCGACTATAGAAAAAAAGCTATTTGCGTGTTACTCGTATCCATCGCTCGTTTTGTTTCTTCCTCTTTCTTCTTCTTCTTCCACCGGGGACCATAATAATTTAATTTACAGAGCAAAACAATATCCTCTTCCGTATTTACTTGGGAACTCCCGAGAAACCTCCACCGAGATCTCTTCGGGTGTCTTGTTTTAGTTTTAGGGTTTTCCCTTTCGATGTTTAGCTCCGAGTTATGAAACCAATCTCCGTAGCAGAGGTAAATGATCTTCTGATCTGTCTGGGTGCGGTTCTATATTTTACCCTCGCTTAGTATTTAATTGTTTTGTTTTCCAATCTCTCTGCAGCTGTTCGATCCTGTGGCTGGTGTTTTGTCTCCCTGAGACGGCGACGAGTTCCCAAGTTTCCAGCTTTTCTTGTCTGAATCTGAGATTAGTTCATCACTTGTTTGGTAACAGATTACTTGGATTAGAGTTAACAACGACGAGATAATATTTTTTTCACTGGTATGTTTTTCGAGTAAATTTTTATTCTTTTGATGCTTTGCACTGTTTTTGGCCACTATTAATTAATGACCTGTGTTAATATTTTTTTGCATTTTCAGTGTCTGATTCATTGCTACAATGTCTGAACTAAAAGAGCGCCTGCTTCCACCAAGACCTGCTTCAGCTTTGAACCTCAGAGATGCTGCTGCGTCTCGCTCTTCCGCTTCTGGAAGAACTTCCCTTCTCGGAGTCGACGTCTTGGGTCTCAAGAAGCGTGGACAAGGCCTGCGTTCTTGGATCCGTGTTGATACTTCTGGAAACACTCAGGTCATGGAGGTCGACAAGTTCACTATGATGCGTAGATGCGACTTACCCGCTCGTGATCTACGCCTTCTTGATCCTTTATTCGTCTACCCCTCAACTATCCTCGGTCGAGAAAAGGCTATTGTTGTCAACTTGGAGCAGATCCGTTGTATCATCACTGCTGATGAAGTTCTGCTCCTGAACTCTCTTGACAACTACGTCTTGAGGTATGTTGTTGAGTTGCAGCAGAGGCTCAAGACGAGTGGTGTAGGTGAGATTTGGCAGCAGGATAATGGCGGACAGTTGAGTAGGAGGAGGAGGAGTTTCGACAATAGCTTTGAGAACTCCTCTCCTGATTATTTGCCTTTTGAGTTTAGAGCTCTTGAAATTGCCCTCGAAGCTGCTTGTACCTTTCTTGATTCCCAGGTTAGTTGTTTAATCCTGGCTGAGCTTTAGATTTAACTTGTAGTTGATTGTATTTGGTTATTCTCTATAGGCTTCTGAGTTGGAGATTGAGGCATACCCTTTACTAGACGAGCTTACCTCAAAGATCAGTACACTAAACCTGGAACGTGTACGTAGACTAAAGAGCAGACTTGTAGCACTTACAAGGAGAGTCCAGAAGGTTAGGGATGAGATTGAGCAGCTGATGGATGATGATGGAGACATGGCTGAAATGTATCTCACGGAGAAGAAGAAGAGGATGGAAGGATCTTTGTACGGTGACCACCAGTCCTTACTTGGTTACAGATCAAATGATGGTCTATCTGTTTCTGCGCCGGTCTCTCCTGTGTCTTCTCCACCTGATTCGCGTAGTAGACTCGATAGAAGCGTAAGTATTGCTAGGAGCAGACATGACAGTGCGAGGAGCTCAGAAGGCGTGACAGAGAACATAGAAGAGCTGGAGATGTTGCTGGAAGCTTACTTTGTCGTCATTGATAGTACTCTAAACAAACTGACATCGGTAACTTACTGCCTTTCTCTCTCTTTTACTTCAAAAAATAAAATCTTTCATTAACCATCTGTGTCCCCTCTCTTTACAGTTGAAGGAGTACATTGATGATACTGAAGATTTCATTAACATTCAACTGGTAACATCTCAAATCACCATCTTTAATATATACCTCAAGATTCTTCTTAAAAAAAGGTCTTTTGATGGTTTGGCAGGATAATGTAAGGAATCAGCTGATCCAGTTCGAGTTGCTTCTGACGACAGCAACGTTCGTGGTAGCCATATTTGGGGTGGTTGCAGGGATATTTGGAATGAACTTTGAGATAGACTTTTTCACTCAGCCAGGTGCATTCAGATGGGTACTTATAATTACTGGAATCTGTGGCTTTGTCATATTTTCAGCATTCGTCTGGTTCTTCAAGTATAGAAGACTCATGCCTCTATGAGAGAGAGAGAGGACATGATGAACCAGAAAAGTAGACCGCCAGCTCTTTTCATTATTGTTATGTTGCTTACATGACTACATACATTGTCATTGCAAATGTGATAAATCTTTTGTTATTTTAATAGAAACGGGTAACCCAAACATAGTCAACTTATATAAACTTTTCTTGATTTATTTACCCAACCAAAAGACGCGGTAAATGCGCTATAAACTCTTCGTAGTCCCACATTCCAGGAAATGGAGTTTCGTAGGCCTAAAACAGAACCAAACACCACATCCCTTCCCCAACAATAAAGTAGAGGAGGAACACGTGTTTTCACGGCTAATCAGTTAGGCTATCAACCTTTATCGAGCATTTACCGCCATATATGATGCCAAGTAGGAGCCCTCGATTTCTTCTTTCTCAAGTTTCCTTCTAGCCCTAGCTAGATTATGCATAATCATTCACTTTTCAACGTTATCGAATATCACTGTAAGTAATTGAGAAATTCAGATTTTTTTTCCGAATGCTCTCTTTAATTGAATTGGAGGCTTTTTTTTTGTATTTCATATAATCGAGATCTGGGGTGATATTAGGTTATGTTTTGGGGTGATCTTGCTAGATACACGCATGAAACGTACACAGCACACATGTGATTGTTTCTCAAGAACATGTATAAATCCCAATACATAAGCGGCCAGCGAGAAAAATTTGTTAGGTAACAGCATTTTTTATTTATTTTTGTTCCCTAACAGTTTCTCTGAGAAATGAGCGTTCTTATAACAGGTTAGATGATCTAGATTCAAGTGCTTCTCATGCTACTGGAATGATGACGAAGAGAAACTGTTTCGGATTCCCCGTCAAGAATCGAGGTGGTGATAAGAAAAAAGCCTCTAAATCGTTCAGGGAAGGTGTCAAATTCGGATCAGAAGGTCTATTAACCATCGGCAAATCCGTAACGAGAGCGGTTTTCCCTGAAGATCTAAGGATATCAGAGAAGAAAATCTTCGATCCTCAAGACAAGACACTTCTCATATGGAACAGAATGTTGGTCATTTCTTGTATTTTAGCTGTCTCCGTTGATCCGCTCTTCTTCTACCTTCCCATCGTGGACAACTCGGGGAGCAGCTGTATAGGGATCGACACGAAGCTAGCCGTTACAACAACCACTCTTAGAACCATACTTGACGTTTTTTATTTAACTAGAATGGCTCTTCAGTTTCGTACAGCTTACATAGCTCCTTCTTCTCGTGTGTTTGGTCGTGGTGAGCTTGTGATTGATCCTGCTAAGATCGCTCAACGGTATTTAACCCGTTATTTCATTGTTGATTTCCTCGCAGTGCTTCCCTTGCCTCAGGTAAAAATAATAGAGCCTTGATCAATACTCTTGGTTTCATTAGAGGGACTTGATTAGGGTTTTTCTTTTGTGGGGGGTTTCGTAGATTGCGGTATGGAAGTTTCTTCACGGATCAAAAGGAATGGATGTGTTACCTACAAAAACGGCTCTGTTGAACATTGTAATCACGCAGTATATTCCGAGATTCGTTAGGTTTATACCGTTAACATCGGAATTAAAGAAGACTGCAGGAGCTTTTGCTGAAGGAGCTTGGGCTGGTGCTGCTTATTATCTCCTCTGGTATATGCTTGCAAGCCACGTAAGTGTCTCTATACATGACTCTTGTAAGTGTTGCTGTTATGATGATTGTGTGATTCACGTTTTTTTTGGCAGATAACTGGAGCTTTCTGGTACATGTTGTCAGTGGAACGTAATGATACTTGTTGGAGATTTGCGTGTAAAGTCCAACCAGATCCGAAACTATGTGTTCAGATTCTGTATTGTGGGACTAAGTTTGTGAGCAGCCGTGAAACGGAATGGATCAAGACAGTCCCCGAGCTTCTCAAGAGCAATTGTTCTGCTAAAGCAGAAGATGCAAAGTTCAACTATGGGATCTATGGACAGGCTATATCTTCAGGGATTGTATCATCAACAACGTTTTTCTCCAAGTTCTGTTATTGTCTTTGGTGGGGTCTTCAAAATCTCAGGTAAACTGATATCAAATTCTATGAATGTACCAGTAGCTTGTGCAGTATTTTAGACAGTGTTCTAAAAATCGGTTTAGGTGTATGCAAGAGGCAAATCGAGTATAAACAAAACACTTTAAAATCGTTTAGGCATTCAGAATATATCGATTAGACGCTTGTCTAAACAATATTCTTCTATAAAGTTTTTAATAGCCGCCTAGATATTTTTTGAAATCCGGTTTTAGATACAAAAATATATATGGTGTTTCTTTTACAGCACGTTAGGTCAAGGGCTGGAAACAAGTACATTTCCAGGAGAGGTGCTGTTCTCTATTGCGATTGCTATAGCTGGGCTTCTTCTTTTCGCGCTTCTGATCGGGAACATGCAGACTTATCTTCAGTCACTTACAGTCCGTCTTGAGGAGATGAGGATCAAGAGACGCGACTCGGAACAGTGGATGCACCACAGGTCACTTCCACAGAACCTTAGAGAAAGAGTCAGACGCTATGATCAGTATAAATGGTTAGAAACAAGAGGTGTCGACGAGGAGAACATAGTCCAGAGTTTACCAAAAGATCTAAGGAGAGACATAAAACGCCATCTCTGTCTTAATTTAGTTAGAAGGGTACGTCTTCAGAATCAGAATTGCTAAAATTTGCTTGAGGTTTCTAACTAAGAAATATGTTCTGTTTCTGCAGGTTCCTCTGTTTGCTAATATGGATGAGAGATTACTTGACGCCATCTGTGAGAGGTTAAAACCGAGTCTTTACACGGAGAGTACTTACATCGTGCGTGAAGGAGATCCGGTTAACGAAATGCTGTTCATAATCCGAGGCCGGTTAGAGAGTGTAACCACAGATGGAGGAAGAAGCGGTTTCTTCAACAGAGGGCTATTGAAAGAAGGAGACTTTTGTGGTGAGGAGCTTCTGACTTGGGCGCTTGATCCCAAAGCAGGCTCGAACCTACCTTCTTCCACAAGAACAGTGAAGGCTCTGACTGAAGTAGAGGCTTTCGCCCTCGAAGCTGAAGAGCTAAAGTTTGTAGCAAGTCAGTTTAGGAGACTACATAGCCGACAGGTTCAACAGACTTTTAGGTTTTACTCTCAACAATGGAGAACTTGGGCTTCTTCCTTCATCCAAGCTGCTTGGCGTCGTCACTCGAGAAGGAAAAACGCTGAGCTGAGACGGATTGAAGAAGAGGAAGACGAGATGGGTTATGAAGATGAGTATGATGATGATGCTGAGGAGGAAGACGAGAGGACGCCAGTGTTTACAAGAACCGAGTCTTCTTCTAGACTGCGTTCGACTATATTGGCATCAAGATTTGCTGCTAATGCATTGAAAGGTCACAGACTAAGGAGCACAGAGAGTTCAAAGAGGTTGTTGAATCTGCAAAAGCCTCCGGAACCTGATTTTGATGCTGAATAAATGATTTATTATACACATAAATGCTCTATATATGTATGTAACTTGTTACACAAACTTTTTAAGATTATCTACACGAGAGCCAATGATCCTTCAAAGACCTGCATTGCATTTTTAACAGCTCCTACGTCGATGTCTGCTAGACTTCCAGTCTTTGAAGCAACAATGACGCAGTTACTCCTCTCTTCTGCGTCTGGTACAAAGAGCTTCGCTTTCTCTTCTGAAGAGAACAACCCAATACTGAAAGAAGTAGAAGAAAAACACACATATCAGTTCTTGAAAAGTAACTGATCATTGTCTGTCCTAATCAGATAAGTTTCACCTTGGTTTGTCTCGAGCATTAGCTAGTTGAATAGCAGCTGTGTTTGTAGCAATAACTCCAGCAGAATCGTTTATCAGTGCAGCCAACTAAGTAAAAAGCAAAAGAAAATAAATCAAGTAAGATTTAAGTCTCAACCTTTTTCAGTTAAACATAGACAGATGCCTAAGGCTTACACATACCTGTCCTGGTGTTGTGATGAACACTATGGATGTATCATCACCCACAAATTCTTCAACGTTTTCTCTCTCTTTCTCATGTGGAATCACATAGACCGGCTTGAATCCCCTGTAAGTTATGTCAGTGAAAAGCCAACATCTCAGCAAAAATGCATTTAACAACTCTGAGGTTGTTGTCTAGTTACCTTATACCCCTTGATATCTGACCCCATTTAGTAAGAGGAAGCAAACTATCACTATCTCCTTTAGATTGCATTGATGCCTTTGAATCTGATTCGATCCCATGGATCACTATAAACTTCCCTGTCTCCACTCCAGCTTTCCTATACTTGTCTGCCACAACCTCTTTCAATCTCCGTGAAACCGACACCCTAAGTGGCAGCACAGGAGTCCTCGGAACACTCCTGAACGGTCTCCCTAACCAATCCTCCATCTGGTCATACCTGAAAACCATATATAATAAAACAGTCAAGAAATTTTTTTTTCATCCTGGTTGGCTTGCGAAAGAAGCTAAGCTCACATTTTGTAACCTAATTCTGAAAGGTTGGTGTTTTCCGCTGTAAAGGTTTCAGATAGCATCAGACCAGCTCCAGCAGAGTTGACATTCGGGTAAATGTAACTAACTCTGTCTCTAGCCGTTGTCATGAACAAGAACGCTGCGTGGCCTAGCCCTGCTAGCTTCGTCGACAGAATCATGTCATAGTACCTTCCCTGTAACACAAGGAAAGATAGTTTTAAACAGTTCTGATAAAATAAATAGAGCAAAAGGTTAAAGAAAAGGTACAAACTTTGAGAAGTCCCATCATGTCTGTATATTCAGCAGGTTCAGGCCAATCATCGTCTGGATCATACACGTTAGCCCATCTCACGTTTTTGTTTAACTCGTACGTTTGTTTTCCTCTCTCAGTTGTTAATACATCGACCTGAACACCAGGATACCTTGCAAACAACATGAAAACGTTCAGACAATGTTCTGTCTTTTTTTCAATATAAAAGACTTTCTTGTACTTTTTTTACCTGTCTTTGAGTAGCTGAATTGTCGGGAAAAATAGTAAGTTCTCGTAAACGCCACCGGAGACGACGCAGCAACAACGTCGAACATCTCCTCTGATTTTCAACGGCAGAGAAGCGAGCTCGACGGTGTAACCCATTGGGAACTTCAAGAACCCGTAAGGGTTATCAGGATTATCCGGTGGTCTCGGGTCCTCTTCTTGCTTTCCGTCGGCGAAGAGCGACCCGTATTCGTTGTTCGGGTCTTCACCGTCGTCAAACGGGTCGAGCCACTCGCTCTTCTTCTTCTTGAGATTGACTGATACATCTAAGGCTCTTGAGGTTAGCCGGGTTTGGAAGTTGAGGAAGACGAGTGGTTTGGTTGGAAACGGCGGCGTTTTGAAGAATGGAGAAATGTGTTTGGGTGATTGAGGAAGTGAAGAAGCCATTGGAGTGGTGAAGGTGTTTTTGAGCCAAAGAATGAGAAAAGTTTTGGATGTTTTAAGGAAAGAGAGGAGATCACGTTGCGTAACTAGGATAAGTGGGTCCCTTTTGTAGTTTTTTTTCCACCTTATAATAAAGTTCATTTAAATATTTCTCGGAAATTAAAAGCATATAATAAATCTTCAGATTACACGAGCAAAAACATTCCCTAATCTGAAGCATTAGTTACTGCCCCCAATATTACAAGTCCCTGTAAAGACATCAAAGACTGAGTTTATAAGCAAAGATCTTGTACGCAAGAGGCATAGGTTAACCATGCTTAGTGGTCCGGTGGTAAAGGAATCTCAGCAGATGTTTGTCATCACGAGTTCGAGTTCTGATTACAGCGGATTCAACATGGTTTTTGTTTGGTCTTCAGAACCTTCTTCGCCAGTTCCAATTGGATGCGGTAGAATAATCGGATTAAGTGACTAAATGAGAGATCCGGATACCTAGATTATAAAAAAAAAAGGCATAGGTTGCTTCAGATACCAAGACTGTTGCATACATGCACAAATGACAACCAAGGCCAAGTTGTTTTCTTGCGTTGTATAGATGTTTTTGTTATATGCTTAGTAGTAGAGTGTTGAGAGGAACTCGTAGTTGTGTGAATCGGTTATGTGTTACGTTTTAGATATATAGTAGCAGTAGTGTTTTACTTGTATATTTCTTTGAATGAGAATGGTAGCGCTATTACAATATTCAGATTCATATGGTAAAGTATAATGGTTAGGGACAAAGTTGAACTAAAGGTCTATAATGTTGCAACTTCAGAATGGAAAAAAACTGTATACATCGAGTTACATTTTAAGTAGTCTTATTTAGAGAATTAAGAAATATTTTATCTGTTGACAAAAAAATAAGAAATATTTAAATTTTCTTGGATTCGTTTTTTTTTATAAACTTCTTAATAAAATAACAGCCGTGCATTGTGGAGGTCGAATTCAACTTTGGCATATTCCTTGAGCTACATTGAATACTACTAATGGTTCGTGTCTTATATAGCCAAAGGTAAATCTTAGTCGATTACATGCAAGAAAAAAAATTCAATGCTCATATGGACCAATTGTATACAAAAAGACAATGTAATTGAAGGGCTATATTAATTAGAGTACTAATTACGTGTCGTCTGTGATATGTCAAGAGCATTACGTGTCGATTATAACCGAAACACAAGTATTGAGTGTTGACTATCGAATTAGTATAGATCCTAATTCCTAACCACGCGCACTTCCTCGTGGGTCCCGTCTTTGTCTTTACCGGTTGTCTTACTGATGTTAATGGTTAAGCCTTTGGAGTTGGTTTACTTGGCATCATTTTTAAATCACTTCTTCTTTTGCTAATATCTTTTTCTTTTTGGGAAATATATTTCAATTTTTGGATATTGCTTATTTACCAATTGAAAATTCGAGAAAGATGACTTGAAGATTTTATCATCTAATTCTTACCTTTTCCAGAAGCATTGATTTCAGCCTTTCCTAAAAATTTATTAACTATAAATCTTTTAAATAGACAGAATGGCATAGTATATATTGTTGATAAATTTGGAGAGATTACTTTCCTAAAGCACCACTGTTCCTTTCTTTCTCTTTTCATTAATGCAAAAGCCAAAACTATTCTTAAATGAGTTCGATTTTCTCTTACATTTGACTAATACACGCGCCGTCCGTGTATGTATATATCTCCACTTTACAGAACTTTGGATGTTGGCATAATCGACAGAGAGAAGAGACGTAACAGAGGCAATGGCAGATGCAACGGCAAGTGGAGGCAACACAAGTTTCTCCAACTCCAACTCCAATAAGATCCTTGTCTCTGAGGTTTCTGTATTCTTTCCTTTCTTTCTCGAATTTGGGACCTCGCCACCTTTTACTTACGCTTGATCAGTTGTCGTTAGTGTCCAGGAATCGTTTTACAATGAATGACTTGATCGACACAAGTCTTGATCGACATATTATTATTGTTGCATGCAGAAAAAGAGCTGGAAAAACTTCTTCTCATACTTAGGCCCTGGATTTCTTGTTTCCATTGCTTACATTGATCCTGGAAACTGTAAGATTCGCCTTTTATTATTCAAATGAACATATATGACTTTATCATACACAGAAAGCCCATGCAAAATTTATTTTGTTACAGTTGAGACTGATCTGCAATCAGGAGCTCAATACAAGTATGAGGTACGTTAATCAACCCTTTACTATATTAGGTCTCGATTCTTTGTTAAGGCTTATGTTTTGCACTGAGTGTGTATTTGTTTTTTTTTTAATTTTCTTTACAAAAGAATCCACAGCGATGATCTCTTTAAAAAACTTGCTTTGTCAAATGTCAACACAACTTGATTTGGAACAATCTATCTAGAATTAGTCTTTTACTGATTTTTGGTAAAAACGTTTCTGGTCACGTTGAACAGTTACTCTGGATCATATTGGTGGCATCATGTGCAGCGTTGGTGATTCAGTCTCTGGCTGCAAATCTTGGTGTTGTCACAGGTTCAACTCTAAATCTGAACAAAACTCTTTCTTATTTTTATACTCTATATAGAATTTTAATCAAATGCTAGTTTGCTTATCGTATCTCATTGCAGGGAAGCATTTAGCAGAGCATTGTAGAGCTGAATACTCCAAAGTTCCAAACTTTATGTTATGGGTTGTAGCCGAAATCGCTGTAGTCGCTTGTGACATTCCAGAAGGCATTGATATTTTCTTTTATTATGTCGCAGTTTTTCTTTTCATTTCCCTCTCTTTAATTTCTCAAAAAATGATCAGTTATTGACTTATTGGTTTTCTCTGTGTACAGTTATTGGAACAGCATTTGCTTTAAACATGCTTTTCAATATCCCGGTCTGGATCGGCGTTCTTCTCACAGGGTTTAGTACATTGATTCTTCTTGCACTTCAAAAATATGGGGTATATATAAGTTTGTTCTGCTCTTACATTTCTTGGTTTTTGATTCTTATCTGTTTCTTGAGGTCTTTTACGTTGCTAATTTTATTCTTCTTTTTTTGTGGTATCTTTACAGATTAGGAAGCTCGAGTTCTTGATTGCGTTTCTTGTGTTAACTATTGCTCTATGCTTCCTTGTTGAGCTTCACTACTCAAAGCCAGACCCAAAAGAAGTTCTCTATGGTCTCTTTGTTCCTCAGTTAAAGGGAAACGGTGCAACTGGATTAGCAATCTCTCTCCTCGGTGCCATGGTTATGCCGTAAGAAAGTTCTATCTTTCTCTCCCAGTTACAAAGAAGTTAATTCTCATATGTTTCTTCTTTACATGCAGGCACAACCTCTTTCTCCACTCAGCTTTAGTTCTCTCTAGAAAGATTCCTCGTTCAGTAACAGGCATCCAGGTAAATTAATCACCTACCATACATGTGTTTTAGTTGACGTTAAGAGTCTAAGTTCCTTGTTGTCAATTACAGGAAGCTTGTCGGTATTACTTGATAGAAAGCGGATTAGCACTTACGGTGGCATTTATCATAAATGTCTCTGTGATATCAGTGAGTGGTGCTGTTTGTAATGCCTCATATTTGAGTCCAGAAGATCAAGCTAGCTGCCAAGATTTGGACTTAAACAAAGCTTCGTTTCTTCTACGGGTAAATCCATCCGTAAACCCTACAAGCTTTGGTTTCAACCTCTTGCATAAGTTTTAAAAGGACTAATACTACTTGTGTTCTTACGCTTACCACAGAACGTTGTCGGTAAATGGAGCTCAAAGCTTTTTGCTATTGCGTTGCTTGCTTCGGGTCAGAGTTCTACAATAACTGGAACATATGCTGGACAATACGTAATGCAGGTGATCTAACCTCGGCCAGATGCTCCTAAGTCTTAGTTTGTTGTCTGAATCTTGTTATGTTCTTTTTTTTTTTTTTGTTACAGGGGTTTCTTGATTTAACAATAAGGCCATGGCTCAGAAACTTCTTAACAAGATGTTTAGCTATAATCCCAAGTTTGATTGTAGCTCTCATAGGTGGATCAGCTGGAGCTGGAAAGTTAATCATCATTGCTTCGGTAACTCATTATCTCAAATCCAATCTCTAAATCATAGTATTATATATACTTAACATTAATCATCTTATCTGTTTTGCAGATGATCTTATCTTTTGAGCTCCCATTTGCTTTAGTCCCACTTCTTAAATTCACATGCAGCAAAACCAAAATGGGCTCACACGCCAATTCATTCCTGGTAATAATATTTTTACTTCATGTATTATATATGATCATATATAATATCACTGATCGTGTCCTTTTTCTGTAGATTTCATCTGTGACTTGGGTCATTGGTGGACTTATTATGGGTATCAACATATATTATCTAGTAAGCAGTTTCGTTAAGCTGATTCTCCATGGTCACATGAAGCTTTTAGCCGTCATCTTCTTAGGAATTCTTGGATTCTCAGGCATTGCTATTTACTTAGCTGCCATTGGTTACCTTGTCTTCCGTAAAAACAGAGAGTCCTCCACACTAGCCTCTAGTAACTCTCAGACCGCGGATACACTTCCTAGAGAAGACATTGTGAATATGCATACCTAATGGAGTAGCGGTCACAGGCAACTTAAACTGATGAGTTTAAGATAGAACAAACATTGTTTACTTATCAGTTATTGTAATGTAGTACATAGAGCAAACATGAAGTTGTTTACTTAGTCTAATATATTAAATAGAGTAAACATGAAGCAACCATTGAAGCCTTTAAGACAGAATCAAAATCTAGACAAGAAATTTTGAAACAAAGATTTCACATAAACAGAGACAGTAACAAAACATCTGTTTGTTTATTTTTTTTTGAAATAAAAAGCATATATCAATGGCTAAGGATGATACTTCAGGGAATGAGCTATTCAAGACTCGATCTTGATGCCATTTTGGCTGGATTCTTGTGATGTAGAAGGAGGAGGAGGTGGAGGAAGATGACCTTTCTCTTGCAAGCTCTTAACTGTGTCGTAGAGGCTTTGCTTGGTGGATGTGAACTCTAAGCCTAAGTCTTTAATCTTTTGGTTAGTGAACTTGTATGGCTTGGCTCTTGGGTTCTTCTCGTCCTTACACCTGCACAATTAACCAAATTAACACAATCATTATTCCGGTTAGTTGATCAAAGCAATCTTTCTTGAACTTTATTAACTACAAAGCGATTTATTTGTCTAATTAAAATTAGGCAAAGAGCAAAACCTAAATCCATTACGACTACTATTTATTCAATAAAAATACCTATCAATATATATAATGCCATGGTTTACAAACTGTCCACGTTAGTAGTAGGTGACAAGTGGACTTGGACTCATGGTGTGGTTGTTGGTACACCAACTTTCACCACAAACTATCAAAAAAAAGAACATGGGACAACTCACACGTATCATCGAGTTTTAATCTAAATAATTTGTCAAAAGAAAAGAGAACTCTATATACTGATTAAGAAGTTACGCAAGTTCGGGTACACTACTGTCATCAAAGTTAGCCATACGCATTCATGTTTCCTGGCTAGTGTTGGTGATAGCTTATTGTTTTGCTATACACCTCATGAGAACGTGTCATACTGTCATGCGTGCATGTAATCTTATAGCATATGAAGTCTAACTCGAAAATAATCGTAAATTTGTAATAATGTTTTTTTTGGTATAAGTAAAATGTTGTTAACAAAGAAGAGTACTTGATCGTAATAATGTTTTCTTTGGTGTAGGTAAAATGCATCTAAGAGCATGTGCATTGCAAGCAACTGTTATTTGTTGCTAATTAATTTTTAATTATTAAAAATTAGGAAAGTAATTTTGCTAAGCAATTTTAGTTTTACATAGGTTTATTGCAAGCAACGCAATTTCTATCTCTCTCACAACCCAACTCGTCGGAGGCACCGAGTACAGCTGGTGGAGAGCCATCCCACCCTCCGCTCCGCCTTCCGATTCGACGTGTCTGCCGGTTCCTTCTCCCTCGTAACCTCCGCCGACGACTCCTTCCGCTTCGAAATCCACCTTCCGCTTCGACGCGTCTGCGGACTCCTTCTCTCTCGCAACCTCCGCACACCTTCGAATCGTCATCGACGGTTCGGATCATTAGAGTTACCACCAAAGAAGAATTCATGAAGAGTGACGAAGCCACCTCTCCTCTCTTTCCACTCATTTGCCCACACGTGTCTGTAAGCAATCGTTTCTCTTGGACCTTAATTGAGCAACGACGCTTCTATTATGAACTCTTTTTGATTTTCTTTTTAATGAAAATTAGGCTAAGCAACGCCTTAAGCGTCCGCGATGCACATGCTCTAATGTTAATAGCTGCACTAGATCTACTATCATTTGATTTCCCTTTTATATATTACAGTATATCTAAAGAAGTGGAAAACTATGTGGCGACGAGGCGTTAACGGTGCATGGCTGCCAAGTTAGTTAACTTTAACTTTATTGGAAACTGTTCAACCAATTAAATTTTATAGTCTTTTTTTTCATTGGTTAATTAATTTTAAAATAATATCTTTAAAATATATTTTTTGGAAAAATCTACTTTCTTAATCTTTATGCACTAAGACAAAACATCAAGTATTATGAAACAGAACGAGTAGTATTCATCATTCAATTTGCAACTAATATTAGAAATGGCGAGGAACGTGGACCAGATACTTTTGATTACATATGTATCACAGACAAATATTATATTAGTATATTAGATCAACTAAATTAAGGTCTTAAATGTGTTTGTTAATTCTTTTTAAACATAAGTTAAAATATCTTAAATTTATTTCTTGTTTTAGTTTTTTTTTGAAAATTTATATACTAACTCTAGTCATGTAGTAAAAATATTAGGCGGCACTAGTTTCACTTACTTGGTTGGAAGTGGATACTCCGGGAATAACTTAGCAAGAATCTCAACAACTTCACCGCGATGAAGCGCGCTCTCGGCGAGGAGATAACGCCCAGAGGCCGAGGGTGCCTCGTAGACCAGTACATGAGCAAGCGCGACATCGCGAACATCCACATAAGCCTGAGTCAGATTAGCATAAGTCTTAGCAGAGCCGGTTAGATACTTGAGGACATGGAAAAGACTGGCGTTGATCGTAGGTTGTAACGGCGGTCCAAGGACGAGCACCGGATTCAAAACCACCAGGTCAACACCTTTCTCCTTCGCCGTCTCCCACGCGGCTTGCTCCGCCACCATCTTACCGTAACAATACCAATTCTACATAACACATAAAAAGGTTCCAATACATCAAACATCAAAGATTATGGAACTAAAATATTAATCAGTAAATACAATGATCAAAATTCAAGAAGACCTTAGTGTTTTTGCAAAACTCAAGATCACTCCAACAACTTTCGTCAACGACGACTTCAGGGTCACGGTTCGGGTCCATGTAGACGGCACCAATTGAGGAGGTGATGACCACGCGCTTGACCTTGGCTTCGGCAGCCGCATTAATTACGAATTTGGCTCCGTTCACCGCCGGCTCTACCATTTGCTCCTGGAAATTTATAATACGTTTTACAATAATCAATTAAAAACCTCACTTGACATAATAATATTATTCATTGATTTTCCCTTCCAGCAATATAATATCTAACCATATTTCTTTGGGGTCAAATGTAATAAATCCATTACAAAACAATGGGATAGTGATTTTCTCAGGTATTTCAACGTGTTGAAATTAAATAATACTTACTATAACATATTCAATGAATACTATATTTCAAAAGATTTTTAACTTATTTCATGCGATATATTGCTAAAAGATACAAAATAATTATCTTAACCGAAAGCGATTTGACACCAATAAACACACTCTATTATCTCATGTAGGACCCTAACTTTATACGTTTTTCACGCAAAGCCACAGAAACTGCTAGAAAAAAAACAAAACCATTCAGAGAAAACTCACGGGATCGTCAGTGACCGGAGAAGCCGTGTGAAAGACGCCGTCGCATCCATCAATCGCCGCTTTAAGAGACTCGTAGTCCTGAAGATCAGCTTTGCATAGAATCAGTCTCTCCTTGGCTCCTTCCAGTTCTCTCAAATGCGTATTCTTTGGATCATCTGCATAAACCATTATAAATAAACAATATACATATTGTAATTATCAATCCCACCAATAAATTAACAAAACCAAGTAACAAAATAGAAGACTAGTATAATAACAGTGTGTGATAATAATAATATTGGACCTGGATTCCGTACGGTTCCTTTGACGGTGTAGCCTCTCTCGAGGAGTGACTTCACAATCCAAGAAGCTATGTATCCACCAGCTCCGGTGACGCAAACATTTTTCCCGGCCGGCAAGGATTCGTCGACTGGCATTTTTTTTTCCGGCGGTTGAAAGTTAAAGCTTCGGTTTGTGAAGCAGAATGATTGATGCGTCGTTACAAAGTGAGTTACATGTTTGTATATATAAAGAATGAAAATGAAGTTTTATCCTTATGATTCCACACTTGTCAAAGTTTCACCTAACCATGGTAATGAGTGTGTTTGGTCTACATAATAAGTATATTATTTAAATATATCTACCATAAGACAAACAAAAGTATTATATAAATTTACCCGGAAAGTTTTTATTATTATAAAATAATAATTTTATAGAAAGAGGGGTTGGTTGGTGGAAGAAGAATTATTTTTGAACAATACACCTTTAGAATAAAAGATTCATAAACATGGACGAAACTTTGAAATGTACACCTACAATCATTTCACTGTGGGTAATATATCTACCAATAATCCTTGATAAAGACATAGATCTTCCATAATTTGGATGATGGTGTGTATATAAGGAAATAAAATAGATTTACAGCTTTCTAATGATTTCTTGTATTACTATACAGGATATGTTACAAATACAATTAGTTCTAGAAGAAAGTTGATAAAAAAAAAGTTCTAGAAGAATATGGTTAAGGTTTCAGTTTCCTTGTCAACTCCTTCAATAATAGATGTTTGGTTTTAGATCCAAACAGTTCTCTGCAACTGTCCAATACAGAAAATGCTGAGACGACTACACGCACTATCACTGTTTGTTATGATGGACAGCAAATATTAATGCACATACATATCTTTTAAATATATATTTTAGTATTTGGATAGCTAGGTAACGTAGATCAAACTAGATCAGAAGACTCCACTAAACAATATCAACCATAAGTCTTTTAAACAAGCAGCTTCACTAAACATATCAGTTACCTTAAACCATAATAACCCATCTACTTTTCCTGAATTTACATCATCTAACCATATCTGATTCATGGATCAAACTGTAACACGAATACTACCGACTTCTGCTTTATCAGTCTCTTCCTCCAGTTCCGCAACTACTCTCTGATCATCTTCGTTTTCTTCTTTGCTTTCTGCATCCCCCTTCTGCATTTGAAAAGCAAAAAAGAAAAAAAAAGAAAACTCAATACTGAAGAGGTGGAAATTTAAAAATTGTGGGTGATATATTCAGAACCATAAAACGTTTCACTTACATGTCAGATAAAAGAGTAGAATCAAGCAGATCAATCTCCTTTTCCTGCTTTAACATTTTGTAAGGATATCATCAATACACATATCAATTAGATTATTTTTGTAAAAGATAAAGAAAAATGGTGAGGGGCATAATGTAAGAAAAAATGCTCACATCACTGGATGAAGAATCATCCTGGATTATCCCCCAAAGTTCTTTCTTAAGATCAAGGATTTCAACATCCCCATCAGTATAATATACCTGCAACGAGCAGCATCAGTAGGGATAGATTCTTAATGATTCAATTATGCAACAAAGTGATAATTTCGAAATAGCAGCTAAGTGAAAGTTTAACTCACTTCATGCCTCTTCGTGCGACTACAATAGGACTTTACGACGCCTTCATAAAACCTGTGCATAATAAGATTTGCTCCATTCACCACACAGTGTTCAAAACGGAAGTAAGCATGTTTCGCAATACACACTTACTTCTTGTCGAGTGGCCACCATACTCTCATTTTCTTACCAACCAGTTCCTCACCAAGCTCACTCTTATGGGACACCTGCAAAGAGAGAATATAGAACATATGAAAACACGAGACACATCAAAGCCTCGGACCATATACAGAGAAGAGAAAGATTTCACACCTCTTCCTCTCCAGCTGTCCGTTTCCTCTTGTGATGGCATTTGGCAGTTTGTTCAGATCCTTTGGTCGAAGGCGTCATTGCACTAGAAATATTCTTCTACACAGTTTATCCAATTATAAGTTCAAGAAAGAAGGAATTCAAGAGCATTATAAATGACAAGAAAAATAATCTTCATCAAATTTGTCACCTTGCTCGTTGAGCGGACTGGTCTTTTCCCACTGGCATCAACCCTCTTAGGTTCTGCACGTGGCTTCTCTGCAGATGCTTTAGCTGAACCACTCTGTGCTCTCTCATCTTTAGACTTTGCAAGTGGCTTATTTGCAGATGCTTTCGCTGAACCAGCCTGTGTTCTCTCCTTTTTACTTGACTTGGCAGTCTTTGCGCAACCTTTAGGCTTCTCAAGGTCAGATTCCTTAAAACTATCTTCTTCAAGATCAACCTTCTTCACAATCTGTTTCTTTGATGCTGGTGTAGCTAAAGAACCTGCATCAAGATTTGTCTCTTCTATCTCATTCCGGCTTCGTTTACGTGACCCCTTCCTAGCCTTACTAGAGGGTGAGAGAGAAGAAACAGCAGACTGATTCGTTTGAGCAACTTTACTAGGGAAAGATGCTTTCTTGGCAGTCAGCTTTCCAAGTTCTTTTTCCAGCACCTTCTTGCTTGACGATGCCTTAAACGAGCAGCCTTCCTCAGGATTCATCAGAGAATTGAGTTCCCGCCCTCTCCTCCTTGTTGACCCTGATTCTGTTCCAGCGTCTGTGCGTTCAGACCTTACTTGCTGCAAAAGTTGTTTCAAATCGTTGTCATCTTTCACTGTATCATCTCCAAGAGCTCGAGTTCCACATCTTGCAATTCTCTTGGACATAGTCCCCTTGCGATAAAGGCTAAAATCCAGTTGTCCCTATATCCAAAGATTTTTGAAGATACTGGTTAAAGCTCAACAAACAATGTGACAAGGGGGCATAACAAAGAGCTCAAGGCATTTAAGGATATACCTCATCTTGTTTGGGCTTAACAACGATGTGTGCTTCAGCTTCACCTTGGCATATCGCCAAAACCACTGGAGAATACATATCCAAGCTAGTCCCTGTTACTGTTGACTTCAAAGCTTCCATGATGCCCGGTTGAAGCTTACAAGCGCAACTAATTAGAACCTTCTCCACAAGCCACGAAGCCATTGGTGAGAAATCCTAAGCCATGACCACCAGAAGAAAAAAAATCAAATCTCATGTCTATTGAAAAGCTTTAGAGACATAGATATGAACTGAGCAAAAAAAAAAACTCACCTGGCTTTCTCTGTTGACAGCAGACAAGAGAATCTGGAGCAAATCCATGGGTACTTCTTCACTCTCATGGATAACTGTCACCATTATCGCTTCCATTGAAAGGAGTACCGATTCAGGATGATTTGGTCTTAAACAGATGCACAAAAGAATAACCATCATCAACGTTGCTATTGCATATAAGAGTTAATGGAGCATTTGTTAATTTTATTATACCTTACGACTTTCAAGAACTGTCGAAACATGTTTAGAATAAGGTCATCACACTCCAAGTCCAACATCACCAATGGTAATCTGACCCTAGAAACAGTATCAAGCACCGTGACGGCTTTCTCATAACTATGACATGAAGTATCAGCTAGTTTTCCAAAGGCTCTTACTGTCACCTGGAAGATCTCCTGTTAAAGAGCCAGAGAAGCAAAGCAAAGCAGAATGCCATATGAGAAAAAAACAGGAGAATAGTGTTGTTACTCTGTAGATTAAAGGTAGGATCAACCTTCATTTGGTCATCGTTATATGGGGCCTCTGGGGCAGTTATCCTCAAGATTTCGGTCAAGCAGGAGACAAGACAAACCCTAACATCAGAATCACGGTTTCTTAAGAGATGAGCAGATACCAAAGCCTTCATCAACGGTCTCAGGGCATTTTGCACTGCAACGGTAGGATCTTGTACGAGCTTGGAGAGCTGATCTTCGGCTTCCTGCACACAGAAAGATGATTGAAAACATCATAAAGACATAGAGAAACTTGCTCCAGGGATTTGAGGAGCAACAGAACCCCCAAAGGTTGAAACTTTACTCTATAAAAATACGTTGGATCAAACAAGGAACATGTTTAAAACCAAAAAATCTGAACTTTTTCCTACTGTAGGACACTAAGAGAAACCCTAATCGCTTCCTGACAACAGAGGAGTTTCAACAACCCCATGAAGGAAAGCAACAAGAACCTATTTGTAAGGAGAAAATAAGCAGAGAAATGATTCGTACATTGAGAAGATGGAGAAGCTTTTGAGTAGATGAATGAGGGTCGAGGAGATTTTTTCCAGCATTGATGAGTGCTTCAGAAAGTTCAGTCTCTCCGACAAGAGGACCCATCTTTTCTTCTTCTTCTGAAAGCATCTAAATGATAATTCTAAACCCTACAAAAACAGCCCGACCAGGGTAAAGAAAAGAACAGCTGTTCTTGCCGCCTCAAATCCAAATGGTCAAAGAGAGAGAGAGAGAGAAAATGACAACTTTACCAGTCTGATGCGCCTTTTATAGTACCTGTGTTGAAACATGCAAGAACTGTGCTCTATTAACAGATAAAGTAACAAACGTTTAAGCCTCTAATGAACTGTTAAACGGTGATAAGCTCGGACACGTCACTTCCCGCCCTTTTTAGCAACTTTTCATTTAAGAAATTGAAAATTTGAATGTCCTTTTGTTTTCGTAAAATAACCATAGGTGAAGGGAAGTAAACAGATGAATGTTAACTTGGATGACTGAAGATCAGCCTACCATTTTGTTGGACAAACTAAAGGATCTATCCGACATAATTTTCTAAGACACAACAAGGTATAGTTTCAAATTTCACTCTCTTTTAATTATCAATTTAAAACTTGACTAAGATTGGCCAGTAAATATATTCAACATTTATTTTGTGAAACAAATAGTAGGCAAAGAAAACTTCCAATAAAATGGGGACTTGTAAGAGTCGAGCTTACATAAACAGCAAAACTTGATCATGTTCCAAACAAACCTCGAGAGCTGTCTGCTAAAATATTAAAACCCAAAGATAAAAAAAAAAACAGCATTGAGAAATTCGAGATTCGAAATGCTCCTTAAAACTTAGTTAAGATTCAATGTGCTTCTTGACGATATTGAGCGCAGTTGTATCCTCCCCGTAGTCCTAAAACAGCAATCACGAAACACAAGGAAACGCATTAAGTAAATGACAACAACATACAAGATAAAAATAAACGCAGATATAATTATTATATATCTCATTCACATGTACTGATAAGTAAAGACAATACCTTGACCACAAGGCAGGAGCATCCAACAACCTTCCTGGCATTTCCCTCAGAGTCAATCTTACAGAGCTGGAAACAACATCAAATTTTCAATTTTTTTTTATAATCGAACATTCAAATATGGAGCTTCTAATCCAGTATGTAAATGGTGTAAGAGAACTCAAGGACTTACACCAGCCCATTCACCAAGGGTCTTGGCACTTGGAACGGTAAGCAAGTTGATGCTGTGATCAGCGCAGAGAGCCTTAACAAGCTTCACGTAATCAGGCTGGTTGCAGTCTTCAGCCAACACACAGAGCTGAGCCACACGCTTCTCAATAAGCTTAGCGCTCTCATGGAGACCACGAGCAACACCACCATGAGCACGAGCTTTCCTGAGAGTCAGCTCCAACGCGGTCAACAAGTCCATATCCTCTGGGATGATGGCCGCTGGCTCAGCAACGGCAGGAACAACAACTGGAGCAGCCTCTTCACTGAATCAGAAGGATCCAGACAAATCAATAATCATTCAAAATCGTAACAATCAATAATCATCGATCAAAATGTAAGGCCATTTATATATAATCAAGTTCAAACTAAACAGACTAGATATTTAATTTAATTCAATCAGCTAAAATAAGCGACAGAATTAAAAAAAAAATGCAGCATAACAACAATGCAGGAGAAGCTTACCCCGACATGTTGTCTTTTGAAATGATTTTTAAAGACCGCAAAAATAAGCAGAAGTCCTTGTTATCTGCCAGTTTAAACCAAAGCAAACTCAGTCTCAGACAATCATACGAAACAAAATACTGTGAATGAAACTCTTAATACAGCAAAAGCTGTCTAAGAAGAACATATCTAGAGCAGATTACAATCCTGAGAGATGGGTCGGATCGTACAGCTTTTGATGAAAGAGACTAACCTTAGGAAACGAATACGGCTGCAGCAGAAAGGATAGAGAAACAAAAATTGTGAACTTTATATATGGAGTACTTAAACCCTAATGGATCCATGCGGGCCCAAGCCCACATATTTGCTTTTATCGAGCCACTTATGGGCTTTTTGTTAATAATGTTTTTGTTAATGATTCTTGTCTGAAACTTATTAACCAAGAAAAAATAAACAAGACCACGACCATATAAACTTTTTTTTGTTCATTTTCTTAATTATAATTAGAAAGGAGGAGTATTAACATTTCCTAATCCATACAGAACACCACAATATTTATCCAAGGAACGACGACCAACGAAGTGGCTCTCCTTCATCTTCCTGAACACACGCGCCGTCAGCAAACTGTCCGACCCCGCCTGATGCGAGACCCCGACTCTCTCCACCCCAAGACTCAACGCAACCGAGCTCAGCCCTCCGAACAGATCGTTGCAGAAACCAATCATGTGTTTGATATCGTACACCCTCGGGAAAAACATCTTCACGAGACTTAAAAACTCCGACTGCTCCTCCGGCAGATTCTTCCCGGTGAGGAGCTTCAGCAGGTACCCGAAATCGTACCCGCAGTGGAACGTCACCCACTGGATCTCCTCGTTGAGCACCACACCCGATCCCATGAACAGATCCGCGAAACGTCTCGACTCGACTCCGAACCGGTTGTTTGTATCGAAGTCGATCCCTGAGCGGCAGAGAAGGTCGATGGAGTCAGGGGCGTACATGTCGGTTCTAAGGTTGAACTCTTTGAAATTGAACTGCCAGACGCATTGTTTGTTGTTGGTTCCGTAGTTGGGGAGGTTGCCTTGGTCGTCGGATAAGGTGAGGCCGAGCTGGATCATGTTGAGCATGTTGACGTTGGTTTTTAAGGATACGTAGCAGGTGGAGTACTCGTCGCGTCTTGGAGGAGGGTTGGGGTCTAAGGTTACTTTCTTGCACACGGTTCCTGGGAACTCTGTGTCCATTGCGACGTAAGGGAAATAGTTAATGGCTTGTGAGATGAGAGACATCTCGTGTTCAAGATTCTCGTTCCAGACGTTGCGGATTTCGATCGGATCGTCTTCTTTCGTAACCATCGACATCTTGATTTTGATGGTGGTGGTGGTGAATCCGGCGTCGAGAATTTGAAAACCTAGAACGGATCTAGAGGAAGATCCGATCTGGTTTGATGATCAGTTATCTGCGATCAATAATTCAAACGCTTAAAGAACAATCAATCACCCAAAGACGATGATATCACCACGCGCAAAAGATTCAACGATACCGAAATGAAAATACGGGAATTAATGATATAGAAATGCGGAGGCGGGTAATCGAACCTGGATTCAAGGGGGGAGAGGATAATAGATTAGATCTTCTTTTTTTTCTGGAGAAGGCGGCTAATCTCCAGGTTAGGGTTTGAGAGGTGGTGGTTTATCGAAGAAGCGGGAAATTGGGAGAAGGAAGAGGGTATTTAATCAAATCGAAATTTTCTCCGCTCTTTGGCAAATTATTAAATCGATTTTGACTTTTGACTTTTGAGGCTTTTGTTTTGTTTCCTCTTCGCCACTAATTTTTCTTTGTTTTCAAAGCCAAAATTAAATCCTAATTTGATCTTCGGAATAATCAGTTCTTAGGGCTATCATTTCTTTACCAAGAAGAAACCTATCAAAAAAAAAAACTATAGGCCAAAATCAATTAAGGCCTCACCAACCCCACATACAAAATTACCAAACTTAATCATTTAAATACTGTCATGCAAGGTTTTTTTTGTGTTTCAAAAAGTTAATTACTGCACCGTACATAACAAACTATATATTTTTAATAATACTAGAATATGGTGTGGCTTAAATGAAGAACTTGAGACAAAAGCATATAACAGAACGTTACTAACTTACTAACATGAAAAACACACTAGCTTATTTGACTGTTCGAAATCTTTCAAAGAAAAGTATTCAAAGATACAAGCTGAAGAGCCAAGTCTGGGGGAATGCCGAAAGTAGACAAGTAATACTCCATTATTTTACATCATAACAGCTCCTCAATCTCAGTTATTAAATAGACATAAAGCTTAACCACTCCTTCTACTTCCTCCATCATCCTGCAACCAAAGTACATTAAATTCTCCATACCAAATCAGAATTAAAGGATTCAACTAATGAGAACATGTTCCTGCTGTCTGAGGTTATGGAGTGTACAGCAAGTTTTAACCATCATATAAACTGAAGAAGATAGAGCATACCTTCAGGTTCTTTTGCGTTTCACAGTTTTGATGTCGTTGGAAATGAAATTTATCACTTCCTTCAGTGTTGCTTTCCTTCCTTCTTTGAAGTTCCAAAGTTCTGGGGTGGTGTATCGACCACTGGCATTATACTCGTTCATCTCCTCCAGAGCTGTTTTAACAGCGTTATGCACCTCCTCTCCCCACTCTCCTTTAAGCTTCTTCAGCTGCTCGTCATCTTCGTCTACCACTTCCTGTAAACATAAACAATCTAACACCATTTACTGCTGACTCACAAAACAGTTATACCAAAATATAGATAGAAGTATCAACATTCACAGAATCACTGGGTTTTCTCTCAAAAAATGGGAGAAGACAGTGGGAAAGAACATGCCTTTGCTTTGTCCCCGGTTCCTTCACGTTTGAACGGTTGCCATGCCGAATCCTTGAGGTTCTCTTGCCATGTAGAGCAAAGGGTGGCAGCTTCAACCGTAGCTTCATCTTCCGAAAATCTCTTCTTGCAAACATTCAGGAAGGGCTTCTCATCAAGTTCTCCCATCCTCTTGACCCCGATATCAGTTTCGGCTCCCAACAATCCTGTCAAACCCTGAAAAGGAAGAGCTCTCAGACCTTAAACAACACAGGCAACAATCACAGGTAGGTCCAACTTTTGCGTGTTACTAAAACAGGCCATGGCGTATAAGTTAGTATATGTGACGTAGAGTCCTACATCAGTCAACGTAACAGAATCAGATTAGAAGTCACCCCCTTGAGCCTTCATCAAACAGGTTAATAAACCAACCAGGTAATACAACTTGCAGGCTCAATTATGGCCTTTCAGATTCGGGAAAATACAAATACTGCAGGAACGCTTTGTTATAAATTTCAACGTTATTGTAAATGCAAGTGTATTAGTACCCAAACAGAAAAAAAAGCTAAAGCATAAGAAAAATGTACCGCAATAAGTTTTTTCCGTGCTGCTTGTATCTCATCATTGCTTTGACGTTCTTTTGTCATCAAGGCTGAGTTCATCTGCTCTAGCCCTTCTAACTCAGACTTCTTATCCTCCAGCTCATCATTCATCTCCTTCATTTTCTGCTTGACAGCCTCGTCATCATCATCCCCCAAATGCTTCATCACTTGTAATTTACCTTTCAGCTCTTGAATCTCCATTTCAAGTGTCTGTTTGGTGTCTAGCTGCGTCTCAAGCTGAAGGATTTTGCTTAAAGCCTCTTCTTTTTGCCTCTGCAGTTTAATAAGGAGAGAATTTGAAACTCAAGACATAAATGAGGGAAGGTTTTTCCTCCTTTTTGAGTTTGTTTACGACAAAATACCACCTTATGCTCTTCGACAAGTCTCAAAACGCTCTCGTCAGCCTTTTTCTGCTCATGGGAGGCTAACTGGAGGGAGACGTTCATAGCATCATTCTGCCAAACCAACAAAATACAAAATGATTATTAGTAACTACGAAAACATATATCTATACAAAATTGTGCATAGACTGATTGCTTCTCAAGCATGATACTGAATACAGGACGGATATTACCTTTTTCTTCTCTTCATCAAGCTTTTGCCTCTCCAGTTCAGTTAATGCTTCCTTTTTGTCCAACGCTTTGGACCACTCCGAAAGTTTCTGCATCTTCTTCTCCAGTTCATTGCTTAGCCTCTCCTTATCGTTAAGGATCTTCTGGATACTGAGAATCGACATCTGCTGCATCTTCTTCGTTTCTGAGGAGATCAAACAGAAACATTCGTCAGATACCTTAAAACAAGATAAGTGAATCATAAACATATTAGTTTTTCTCAGTAACAACAAACCGTTTGCATAAGCCTCATGCAAGGTTTTCTTCTCGTCTAAGACCCTCTGCAGTGACATGGCCGTCTTGTTGTAACTGTACTGAACCTTGTTCAGATCTTCATTCGTCATAGCAATGATATCCGAAAGCTTTTCAAGAACACTGTTCCTATCCTGCGCCTTTTCTTGAGAAATATCCGAAACCGTTCTCAGCTTCCCCTCCTTGGAGAGGTACTCACCAATCGGCCCTCCAGAGTGATAGTCTTCCGCACGTGCACACCAACCATACGCTTTGGACATCGAATCCCCTCCTCCTCTCTTCTCCATCCACTCCTTCTTGCTGCAACCTATGCTCTCAAACTCCTTCTCAAGCTCCGTCGCGCTCGCAAACCCGCTCCAGTCGCTGTTAAACTTAGCAACAACCCCAACAGTCAAACCCTGTTCCACCCAAAAGGCATGCACCTCAACAGGCTTGAACCTAGAAAGCTCCTTCAACCAACACCCCGAATCAAGCATAGCCTCCTTGTCTTCTTCACCCTCTCTCAAAGGACTGATGACAATCCCCATCCAGGGAAAGACATAAACGTCACCAGCATTAGCTTCCGTCTCGTTCAACAGAGGAACAGGAGGAGGTCGTAGAAGTGGCTCCGCATCAGCGGCAAGCTCGTTCTGCAAGTACTTAGCCAAGGCGAGATGGTTAGCCTTCTGTTTAGCGCTTCTGCTTGCGGATCCTTTGGAGACTCCGGAGGCGTGTGCCATGAGCTCCTTGTATTTGTAGTCTTGCTTCTTCTTGCCTGAGCAGAAGGGGCATCTCAGGGTACCGTTCACCTTAACCTTGTATTTCCCGCTTTGGAGCAGCAGGTAAGGCGTTTCGGAGTAGTCGTCGATCTCTGACTCGCTGATCTCAGACTCCTCATCAGATGAAACTCCCATCCTACTACCTGGGAACACGATTGAAACGGTATCTTAAAGATGGCAACTTTTTAAAAGTGAGAGACAGTTGAAAAATAACCAGAGGATGACTTCATTCATCAAACAAGGTAAGAAAAAATCTCTACGAAATCGAATAACTTTGGAGTTAAGAAAATGCATGTTTAGAAAACATTCACCTAAAGTTTTGCTGATCATATGAACACAAGCCCAAAATAGACGAAACCCTAGGCCTTAAACCCCACTCACAAAAAATTAAGTAATCAACAATTGGATATAGCGAAAGAGGAGAAATTGATACAGCTAATACGATAAATGTTATGAGATCTACTCGTGCATGATAATGGAAACGAAAGAAAAGTGCAAAAATATTCTACAGATGAAGTTGCTGTTAAAAGCAGGAGAGCCCAGAAGAAAGACGATAGGGAGAGATCATGGTAGAAACCTGGGGTTTAGGTGCGAGGAAAACGCGGCGACGAAGCTAGGAGAAGAGAAGAGAGTGAGGAGAGAGGAATCCGACGAGAGATTTATGAGAGCAAATGCGCCAATAGGAAAAAAGTTAGGGATCAGCTCCCCAACAGTAAAGTAAAGGCGATGATGCTGTGAGGGAAAAAAGAAAAGAAAAAAATCAGAAAACATAATAATTGATGTCAAGAGTGGGGTTTGAACCCACGCCCTTTCGGACCAGTACCTGAAACTGGCGCCTTAGACCAACTCGGCCATCTTGACTAATGTTTGACCGTATTTACATTGTAGGAATATTGAACCACTTATACCTGTTAGCATAAGATTTCGGACCGTATTTTTGGGAATTGAATGGTTACATCAAAACCGACAACCGTTTCTGTGTTTGTGTCCCTCTCGAGGATGAACAATGGTGTACTTTATCTTGAACTCGGTGAAAGTAAAACACTGTAATTCCAAAAATTCAGATCTCATTTAACAGTCTTTATGAATCAATACACAGTAACAAATGCTAATTAATACATTCAAATGGGCAGGATGGGTCGGGTTTGACCCGGATCCGGACGTGATCTTCGAGATTTCCAAAGGGAGAGAAGCAGAGCAGCGATCACAACTCCAACGGCGTCCGCGACGGCGTCTCTAGCGGAGGCACCTGCGGAAGGGAAGATTCCAAACTGATCGGCAGCTTCTTTAGCCGCACCGGCGGCGAGTGAGAAGGCAGATCCGATCCAGACGGAGTGACGTCGAAGGAAAGAGTAGCGAGAGAGAGAAGCGAGAGTTGAGAAGAGGAGAGAGATGGTGAAGCAGAATATCACATGGTATAATTTGTCTGGAGCAAGCCACGGGTCTTCTCCACCGTCGTTTAACAACGTCGTCCCCATCTTTAACAAATGTGGCTAAAGGTGAAAGCTTTAAATAAAAGAAACATCGAAGAGAAAAAAAAAAGTTTCTAAAAGTTGAATTCTTTCTTTTAATTTTTGATGAATGCAACTTAACGACAAGATCAATGAAACACAAGCAGTAACGTCGAGCTTATAAGAAGTCACAAATACGTTAAGGCAAAAGGCTGTCCTCTTTCTAACCGACTTTCCACTCTCTCCACATGTCTGAAAGACTCGGTGTTAGCTTCGGGCAGCTTCGGACAGCCTTGGGAGTAAAACTGTCTCAGACTCGGAACATCCAGAGGACTCCAGTAGATTGACTTAAGTTCATCCAAATCACTCGCTCTAAGCAGTTCAAGCTTTTCGAAAGGAACCACCACGATATTCGGATGCGCCTTAACAATACTCATTCCTTTCTCTCTGTTTATTATCTCTTCTATACTTGACGGACCTGACACAGATAGAACCTTGAGACTTTGAGCATACATTACCCATGTCAAATCCTTTGGACCTTCTAAACGGACTATGTGTACAGCAGAAAGCTGCTTGAAGCCTGGAGAGCGTGGAAGCCGAAGAGTCTCGTTGCTTTCGCATTCTATCTTTATCTCAGAGATTTTAGAGTTCCAAATTGTAAACCGTTCAAGACGTTCCAGAGCTGTAGTGTTTAATACTATAACCGGTGCTGACATATTGCTGAGACATAAGCTTCTCATACTTCTCCCCAGTCTGTCCACTTCTTGTATGCTTCTCAGAATCATGACATCTTCTACTGTTGCTGTTAAAATCCTCAAGTGCTTTAAGAGCTGTAGCTCTTTCATTAATATATCATCAACACAAACTCTGGAATAGAACAGTTTCAAAACTTGGAGATTTGAAACATTTGTTGCTATCCCAGCGACACTCTCAAGTTCACGAGTGAACTCCAGATTCAACTCGATTAGTCCCCTCAGCTCCTTCAAACCATCTGGTAACGATTTGAGTCCTGTGTATGATAAGTTTAGATATTGCAAGGAACCTAAGTTGGAAATTTCTTCTGGTAGTCCAGAAAGACAAAAGTTCCTCGAAAGATCTAAGATCACAAGTGCAGGCATAAACCGAAAGAATTCACCTGAAACGTCCACCAACTTATTACTCTGGAGTAACAAGGTTGAAAGCTTGGGGCACATGGCACTGCAAGGTATCTCAGCAATCTGGTTGCTCATTAATGACATCTTCCTCACGATCTCCCACTCGATATCTTTTGGTATATGGCGTAAATGTGCACCAGCTCTAACACAAAACGTTTCTTTAAACTTAGATGATATCCACAGAGCCATCTCACGTATTACATCATGCATTTTCACGGTCAATGTGAGGGAACCATGCATCAGTAGATGGGAATGAACTAGCGAACCTATTATATCATAACCTTGGTTCTTAGCTCCATCTTCACTGATGTTTTCGCCGATAAATCTTTCGTAAATCCAGTAGCCTATCAGCTTCTCCTTCCCTATTTCATAATCTTCCGGGAACAAAGAGCAATATAGGAAGCACATTTTGACTTTCTCATCCTTTAAACTATCGTAACTGAACTTCAGAATGGCAAGAATCTTTTCTTCCATCCCCGGAAACTCGTGGCTAGACGAGTTGAGAACGTTGACAGCATGATGCCATTCTTGTACAGTCTCTTTACACGCCATGGCTTTGCCGATGACGCATAGTGCAAGCGGCAAGCCACAACATTTCTCAGCGATTTTTCTTGCGAGTGGAAGAACGTCATGATGTCCTTTTATGGGATTGTCTCCAACTTTCTGTTGAAACAGCTCCCAGGCTTCGTCAGGGGACAAACAAACAACTTCCATCATATCATCAACCTCCATGTCTTTGCAAACTTCTTTTGAACGAGTGGTGAAGACTAACTTGGATCCATTTTCTCTGGTTGGTGGTGGAACTCCTACCTTGCTCAAGTCTATCTCACTCCATAAATCATCCAAAAGCAGAACAAACTTCTTTCGGTTTAGGATAGTCTTTATACGAGAGGCTCTCTCATCCTCTGTTTCTTGTTTCCATGCCTTATCAAGACATAACCTTCTTAAAATCTGCTCCTGGACTCCCTCGTTTTGCATATCTTTAGAAACCACAACCCACATCACAAGATCAAATCCATTAACCACTTGAAAGAATCTGTTGTTGATACAAGCTAAGAGTGTAGTTTTGCCCACTCCCCCCATACCGTAAAGACCCAAACTTCTTTTGTCATCTTTCATGAGTCTGTTCCATGCCTTTTCCACCATTGAGTCCAAACCAACTGTGGTTTGGATATGCTTCTTCTCCACCTTCGGTACGGGAACTTTCTCAGCCACCACTTCAAAAACTCCTTTAGCTAGAAGACCTTCGACTTCCTTTAACATTGTCAAAACTCTTTTACCATAGTTGCAGCTTGATATGCAATTCTTAGAACAATATCCAAGCAGACACAATCTTTTGGTTTGAGTTGACTTTGCTCCAAGCAGATCGTTGACTTGGGTTTCAACACATTGTACCCTTGAAAACCATCCTTGGACTTGAGAAAGCCGTTGCAGACCTTTGTCTTCTTCAACGACAACTCTTCGTAGCAAATCATCTCGTCTCTCTTCAAGCTCTTGCATAGTTCTCTCCAAGGCCTTGAGGTTTGCTTCCATCATGTGAATGTAGTTTCCATCACCAAATAAGCAGACACAAGCGTGGTTCAACGTTTGATCAAACGATATGTCTAGCGATACACAGTTCCCCATCTTTCTCAAAGAGATAGAGAAAGAAGAACACAATCGTATAATAATGATACAGCACTCTAGTACCACTCTACACCCAATAATGGAGAAACTGTTGAAGTGGTCTCATATCCACTAAAAGTGATATGGAAAACAACAAATATGAAAACCAGCGCAGCAGCTTCACTGTGTCCACTCGGTTCTTGAACCGGTTAAAATCAAACTGAGCAAAATGAACCGAAAACATACGGAACAAAATGATATTATCAACTTAACCGGAAAAATAGTAAATCAGGCTTTCCTATAAACGCATCCCTGACCAAACCGAACATATTTAATACTAAACGGTGTCGTTCTCGCGTTCAAGGTTCTATGTAATCGCGTGTCACTTGTAAACTTTGACTGGCACGTGTGAGTGAGTCACCTCTCTAGCGTCTACATAACCTTAAGGTGGGTAAGAAGCACTGGATCAAATCTCGCTCATAATCATCGTCATTCTTAGAACTAATTAAATTAGTTTGATTACGCAAAAAGGAACCAATTAGCCATTGAAGGGGGGGCACGCAGAAACTCTGTCTGTCTGCGTCTCCGAACCCAACTCTCTTCTTCTTCTCTCGATCTGATCCGTAATTACTTACTTATCTCTCGTTTTCGAACCAATTGGATCGCATCTTTGGGGGAGGCGAAGGTTTAGTTACTTTGATCTGGGGGGAAAAGAGACGATACGTATTCAAAAAAAAAAGTGAGAGACTTTGACTGATTCATTAGACACCATGGACGTTCCTAGCTCTTGGGATGCTTTACGCAAACAGGTAATTTTTTCTGTTAAACTCTTGTGTCTTTTGAAACATTCTTTAGGACAGAACTTACGAAGCTTGTAGCGTCTGAGATCTTCGGAATTTTGGGGGTTTTGTGAGCTGATATCGTTCTATTGGGGAATTTATTTGTGATTTCTCTATACAATTGAATCCAACTTTGTAAATTGTAATGTTAAGATACTTAAATGAAGATGCTTTATGTTGTATGCATTTGGATTTGAAATTTTGACCAGGCTAGAAAGATTGAAGCTCAGCTTGACGAGCAGATGCATTCTTATCGCAGACTTGTTTCCACTAACAAGGCTTTGACGAAGTCAGATGGTGGAGAGAGTGATCTTGAAGCTGGGATTGACTTACTTCTCAGGCAACTTCAACAGGTTAATGCTCAGATGCAAGCGTGGGTTTCTTCAGGTGGTTCAGAGATGGTCTCACATACTTTAACTCGTCATCAGGAGATCCTTCAAGATCTCACACAGGTATTGATATCCATTTTCTGACTCACACCATTTAACAAATAATAGTATAATTCTTTGGTTGGCAATGGAATGAATATTTTTTTTTCAACTAGCTTATGACCACTTGTTCAAAATTGCAGGAGTTTTATCGACATCGCTCAAGTCTTAAAGCAAAGCAAGAGCATGCTTCACTTCTTGAGGACTTTAGAGAATTTGATCGGACTAGATTAGACTTAGAAGATGGGGGTGGCTCTTCCGAACAAGCCCTACTCAAAGAACATGTGGGAATCAACCGCAATACAGCGCAGGTAAATAATACCCTACCCCAGTTATTACTGTTAGAATCTACAGGTAAATGACAACTGAAAATTATGAACAAACGGTGCAGATGGATGGTGTCATTTCACAAGCTCAGGCAACGCTTGGTACGCTCGTGTTTCAGCGTTCAACTTTTGGAGGCATCAACTCTAAGCTTAGCAATGTCACCAGCCGTCTACCCACGGTACAAAGAGCTTTTTCCCTTTCTCTTCCTTGCAAACATTTCATTCCTCTTTACTTTCTTTTTGTTTGGCTATACCCCGAGCATCATCTGTATACATCACTCTGCAATACTAAGGTTAACCCCACTGCAGGTGAACACTATTCTATCAGCGATAAAGAGGAAAAAGTCGATGGATACAATCATTCTTGCACTCGTTGCGGCTGTATGCACGTTTCTCATACTCATCTACTGGCTTACGAAATAGAAATTGCCCATTTCTTTGGATTCATCTCTCTGTTGGACCACGTCTGGTTTTCCCATGACGTTGATTTGTTATGTGATCGTCAGTGTTCTAGTAAAGATTCTAAAGATCAAAAGATATAAATGTTTTGTGCAAGTGTACAGCCAACTTCATGAAGTTTCTCTCAAAGATCAAAGATCGTCTGTTTCTCTCATCTTATACTGGTTTTCACAGTTCTTTTTTTCTTAGCTCTGTAGTATGTTGCGACATGAAGTATAAGAGGAGTATATTAATCCTGACATTAATGATAGAAAATTTAATCAAAAATAATGAAGTACGTATCGATACATATTACGTTCATCTGATGCTTGAGAATGTTGCAAGGAGTAAGAAATTTATTTTTGCTCAACATAAGATTTAACAGTCTCCATCCATCGAATATACTCGGCTTTATCTTTGTTCTTCATGTACTGATGCAAGAACACAGCAAGATCATCGCTTATACCTCTTTCCTCCAAAAACTGATAAACCGAGTTTTGAAGTTCATCTTCCATTTCCCTGTATCACAAAGGCAAAGTTTAGTTTCTTTGTACTAGAAACAGAGAAAAAAATTATGTATAAAAAAAAAGAAGATGAGATCAGTGTACTCGAATTCTGGTCCAACATAAGCATTAGGTGAGTTCTTGCTACTTTTGCGAACAAAGAACTTGGAGATCTGTATAGTATCAGGCCAAGCGGAACACATGATCTCCAAAGTCTGACCATCACCGTCCTTAGAGATGTTGACAACGAAGGTGATGTGAAGCTGAACATCTTCAGGGTCACTGTTTGCAGACTTTGATGATGGAACTGATCCATCAAACATGGTAGCTTCGATCTTGATATCTTCCTTGTCCCCATATTTTCTTCTCAAGCTAACCCACTGCTCTCCAGGCCGCTCGTCGACCGTGAATGGACCAAACCTATCCTCAGGCTACAAGTACATATGCAAAACAAGTAGACAGATCATTCAGACAGAGACAGGGACCAGTTTCGCTGTAGTGTAATGCAAGAATATTTGATTCAATCAACAAAGCAGACTTCCCACATCATCTTAAATTGGGGCTCATAAGGACATTTTAACCTCCTACGATTCTCAAAACATAATCCAACTACAATTGGCAGAAAACATTTTCCATTTCCAAAAAGTTCCAACCTTTCCTATAAACAAACAACAGAGGTGGACTCGAGTTGCAAGGATACCTGAAGGGGAGGAGAGTGATCGAGCTCGGACTGAATCTCAGAACGAATTAATCGGAGAATGTTACCCTCGAACGCCGACTTCCTCATTTCCGACACGTAGCTTCCCGAGCTTAGAAACTTAGCCGTTCTCAAGAAACAAGGGTTTTGAATTGGCCGAACACATATCCCATGGTTGTTTCGGTAACAAAACGAAGGTGATGAGTTAGTAGATATCACTCTTCTGCTTCTAAGACATCTGACAAGGCGAGACATTGACAGAGATGGAAGAAGAAGAAGACAGTAGCAGAAGCAAAAGATCCAGCCTTCTTCCCCTAGGGTTTAAGAGAAAATCTTCTTTGCCTGTGTTTTTATCTCTTAGTATTGACTATTGGTCTAACCTTTTGATCAAAAAAAAGGTATTGGTCTAACCTAATCTACACCGTCCGTTGTAAAACGAATCCGATGGTCATAAATGGTCTAAGAATGTGTAGAGATTCAAGCACTTTATACTCGCACGGTTGGACCAATTTAGCATTGGTTACTAATAAAACTGGATGTAGTAGTATAGTATTTTCAAACATAGTGTGTTCCCCTCTATTGAAGTTAATCACATGTAACAAAAATCATATAATGTGTACTTTTAAAAAAAACAATGTTTTGAAGGATTGAAGAAAACTGAAATAAAATTCTGCTGAATCTGTTTTGTTGAGGAGCCCAACGATCCTGCAAAACACCAAACCCGTAAACAGGGTAGAAGCTTTTCAGGCTTGTTTTTCACGGATCCACTCAACAAAATTGTCGAGAACCAATGGCCATGCAAGCTCTGGATTGTATTCCGTCATCTCCGGAAAACTTATCTGCAAACAAATTATATTGTTAGTTGATGAAACTGCCAAGCCAGTAAAAAAACTAGAAGAACTAAGGAAGCATTACCTCATTGCAGAACCGGTAAAAGCCCATCCATTGATCCATGTTTATGACTTTGTAGTCGTTTTGGATCTGATGCCAAACACACACAAAATCAGTCATGTGATGATAATAATTGAGCGCAAAGTATTCTGGACATGAAAATGATGAAGAGTTTTGAGTGAGGCAGACCTTTAGATACTCAACAAAGTAGTCAACTTGGGCACGGAATGTAGATCCCATGACAATCTCTAGGAGTTGACATATAGTCTCTATGTCTATGCTCTTCTGCTTTTCCTCTGCATTTCAACAGTAAATAAACATGATGAAAACATAAAAAGAATGATACAGAAGCCGTGAGATACAAATATATCATGCAGAAGCTGGGAAGTTAATATTACCTGTTAAGCAATAGCGGAAGGCATAAGCATAGAAATCTGCAAAATTTGATTGCCTCCTGACCTTAAAATGATTTGAAAAACAAGGAATAAAAGCTTAAGCATGATCCAATGCTCAGAAGAAGTCGATAAAAATCTATAAAAATAAAATCTAGGAACCTCTTTCTCGAGCTCGGGGAGGGCTTTCTTCAGTTTGTTGAGTGTATCAGCTCTTAAAGCCTTAAGTCCTCTTCTCCACTCCTCCTACAGAGATGTACACAGTGAGAATATATATATCAGTAAAGGTACCAAACAGCATAAGAGAATCAAAGGTAAGAAGGATCTCTAGCTGCTCTTCTTGCCTGTGTAAAGTAACCTTGTTTCTCAGCTTTCATTTTCCTGCGGTGCGAGAGTTTTAAAAGATTTGTAACTGTGGTAAAAAAAACAATATTACATATTTACAAAAGTGTTTACCAAGCAAGCATCAAGATTCTGATATCAGTATGAGGCACTTCCAAATTGGAACAGAGCTCCTCAATTCCCTCGGGACTGTTCAGAGGTAAATACCAAAAAAGATATTAGAGAAGATTGCTAGGGGGAACTTGCAATGATTCCAGATCTTTTAACTTTTTACACTCAATCTCAACCGAAGACTTACTCAATGAGATTGGAAGATGTGTTGGCATACTGATGAAACAAATGATCTATTCGATCCATCTCTTTCGTCGTCGCCTTACTCGATGCTGAATCCCATCATTAATCCACAAAAAAAGAAGTCAATAACAAAGCATATAATATGCACAAGAAGTCAATTCGAAAAGTGATTTCTTGTTTCGATTCCTCAGTTGTCAACTACTGATTTTGCAAGTGTTCAATCATCCAAAAATCTCCATATACTTTAATTCATCAACCTCACATGATATATGACAAGATTCTCTAATCCAATTTCACAAAATCCGAAGAGCACAATTAAACATAAACCCTAGGGAAGATTTGATTAAACGATCAGGAACAAAAGAAGGATTAAAGAGAGAGAAAGAAACCTGAGCGAAAGAGATCCGTGGCTGAAGATGTGATTGAATCCGATTTCTTCTTCGATGCAGCAGACCGACGCATCTGTTGATTGATTGAGGCAGAGAAGAAGTATTAAATACGCAACAACAAAAAAGGGAGAAAAATATATAAAAATTAAAATCAACAAAAGAAAGAAAAACCAGAAGAGGAAAGAGTAGAGAGAAGATGCACCACGAACGCCAAAGCTGAGAGACGAAGTCACCTGATTGGATGAGAGACCGAGAGAGAGCCGATTGATTTCCTCTTTATTATTATAGATAGATATATAGATGGTACAACATTTTATTATGTACTGTATTTATATTTTATCGTATGTATAACAACATATACGCAAATCATTTAAGTATTTTTATCATGCACATACATTATTTTATTTTATTTTATTTTGTTCTCCACTTGGTTCAGTTTCTTTTCTGTTGTCAAGTAACAATCAAAGATGATATGAATTCATATTCCTCAAGGTTTCGTCTTCTGTTTCATCACGATAGAACAGCAGTCTTTGCAAGAGGTTTCGTTCGTCAGCTGTTTAACCCTTCTCACTGTTGGTTTAGAGTATAAACTCATGAGAGGTTGCCATGGATCTTCTTACGGTATAAGTTTATATATTGCAAGGAACCTAAGTTGGAAATCTCTTATCACTTTGTTTCATCTTTGAGGCTTTATCCATTTCAAATGCTCTTTCATTAATCACTGTTTAAACACACACAAGACTACCTTTTCTATTCAACACACAAGTTCTGCTATACAGTCAAAGATCACTAGGTCCATTGTTTCCTAAAGGTTGGTTCAGTTGAGGGAAGGGTTTGCGACGTTCATCATCTCTAGAGTCTGGATGATGATGATGATTCACAAGAGATCAAAAAATGCCACGGAGTAGGTAAAAATACTATTTGCTCTCTCTCTCTCTCTCTCTCTCTCTCTCTCTCTCTTAAATCTCCACCCTTGCCTTAGGATTGAACAGTCAGAGACTAGAAACTTTGATGAGAATGAACTTCAACTATCCGTGTTGTGCATTTCAGTTGAATGAGAATTTTTCCAGTACTCGCTTAGCCTCTGGAAGCAATTATGCTTAATTAATGCATTCTAAGAAGCATCTGTGCTCACTTCAACTTGGTCTATGTGCTTCATATCAAGCGGTCACATATTATTTCCCCTAAAGCCTTGTCAAAATAAGCCAAGTATGTTTAACCACCGATGGATCAATATTTTGCATATGGAAGGTATGTTTACAGTGCAATCACCAAAAGGCCACTACACTGACGCTGACATTTTGTAAATAGGTTGGTTCCCGCAGGGGACCTCTAGGCTTATATGTAACACTATGTATAGAGCCAAAGTTGTTTTACTTTCCTTGTAGATTTCACTCTCCGACTTGAGCTTCTGTAAGATAGTCATCTATAGTTATATGCTAGTCATGCAATAGATGGTAAAGGAGCAGTTTTGATAACCATACTTTATAGTTCACTTACAACTAATGTTACAGAAAAGATGATCCTTTTACACAAACTTTGATAAAAATCAACATAGTCTCTCATACGAGGTGAGCATGTTGAGGGAGAGGTTTGCCCTTTTGAGCTCCCTAGGTAGATCTTCTATCAAATGCTAACCAGCTAAAGCCAATTAACATGAACAAAAACTAGACTACTTAGTCATGTTAACAGATTCTAAATGACAAAGATCATTACACGGTTCTCCTGTTGCCTTGTCCTCCCTCATGACCAGAAGCTTTGTCAGTTTAAAGGGTATAACCCACATTCTTGAGAAACCAAAGCGCTACTTGTGCTGCCTGCTCAGCTGCTATTTTCTTCTTGTTGTGTGGCTCTCCACAACACTCCAGAACCGTTATCCCTGAAACTTCCTTTATTTCAACATTGACTTCGACTTTAAATCTGATCCAAAACAAAACCCATGTTAATGATAGAAGATTTTAATCTGAAAAAGATAAACAACGTAAGGGAGAGAGAGAGAGAGTGCAGAAACCATATCCCCCCCTTACAATTTCGTATTGTCAGGGCCGTCTCCGTTGAAGAACTTATACAATGGTGGTTTCCAATGCCTCACACCACATAGCTTATACAACTGTTCTCTGGCACACACTTTCTGAGTACCTTCTTCATCATGCGTTGTGAATAACAAAACAAAATGTTAATCATAACTAAAAACGTGAAACCTGAGAGAAACATTTAGCTTTTGATTTAATGATTTTTTTAAGGAATGCAGCAGCTATGCGGTCTCCGAGAAAGGAATCATATCAGTGGATAGTCTCATTCAATAGCGACAACTATGAATGCTTAAAACCCTAAACCCAATACCTTGGAAAAATCCTTAGAGCTTTAATTAAAAATGAGTAGAAAACCAATACCTTCAGTGGTTTCGGGCTTGGTTGCATGAGGCACCACCAAATCTGCTGCTTCTGGTTCAGACAACACTACAGGAAGCTTATTCACCGCCTCTGCATGTGTGATGTTTGACTCCATCTGCAAGGAGTCGTTGTTTTCTTCAGCATCATCATTCAGCTTCCTCATCTTATATCCATTTTCGCATTTCTGTATCAACATCCTCGGCTTTGGTGCCTGCTAATTGACCAAAACAAATAAAAAAAATTACTTACTCATTAACTGATCCAAAACAGAAGAAAACAGATATCAACTCAATTTAAACTCTTTCGAACAACATTTACAAACGAAAACCCCCAAAAGCTGATTCTTTTTCCTTCTCCAATTTTAAAGATTTCAACCGGGAAATTTATAATAATACCAAATCGGATTTTTCTTACCATAGACGTAGCGTTGGGAGCTGGTGAAGAGGGGTCTTCTTCAGAACGGAGATACATCTGAAGAAGATTAGAAGTTGATATCTTTATAGATTAGCTCGATCTATCTACTCTTCTGGTGACCTTTAAGCTTTCCCAGTAATAAGTAGTTCGTGTCTTGTCTTGTCTTGTCTATGTTTTATCCGTGTACTTGGGAGATATCATAATTAATTAAATGGGCTTTAATTTTAAAGAGGCTTTTTCATTTAGTATATTAACGGCCCATTGGAGGAAAGGCCTTTTTAAGTTTTGGTTCTTTAATGTGTGGTGGTGTAGTGGGGTCGAAGTGCAGCTGAAGCCCCGGCGTGAGAAAAGATAAACAATTCTCGAAAAGGAGAATTCTTTTCTAAATTGAATGCACTTTTCTTCGAGCAGAGATGAATCGAAGAATTAGCGCCACGTTATATATTTATTTGCATGCAATTTTGTCTTACATTTTATACTCTCTCACAGTCTCACTTGCCGTTTGTTTGTTTGTTCATATTATGTACTCATTGTATTTCATCTCCACGTTCCATTCTTTCAGATGGCGTGACTTATTTTATTTGACCAGTTTTGATCAAACCGGTTCTATAGACCCATGATATTAAACAGACCGGTTTAAAAATCCAACCATCATGATCTTGTTGGTCTATTGATGACGAAATGACTCTTCTTGTAACCAAATATGTAATGCTGCTCAATGTCAGACGTACTAGCATGGTGTATGCGTTTCACACTGACTCCAAAACGGAATGGATCTTATGCTTTCAAAGATTACTAAAAGTCTACAACATAAACAAAATAGTTCTGTCGATATTCACTTCAATATTCTTTGAGCAGTAAGGCTGTGTGCTGGCTAACACTCACTTCAGAGCTCTAAATTACGAGTAGTCAGTTTTACTTATTGCCTCTTTGCATTGGATTGTGTAACCAAATAAATATTCTCCTTTATTACCAAAAATCATTCATTGAATCCTTACAAAATTGAAGTCTTCCCTTCGTAGTGACAAACGTAAGAAGTCCCAAAAATCAAAAGCATTGTCGACCATCAATGATTCTACTATAAAATGTATACACATGCGTAGTTCATTTCTTGCATGGCTTAGGAAGTTAGAAGAAGAAAAACAGAGATGAAACGAGTTGTAATAATATGTGTAGTTACACTGCTTTTGTTTAGTGTCTCAATAACAGAATCAATAGCTAATTCACAGACACAAAGAGACCAAGACAAAAAAGGTTTGGTTAGAAAAAGACACAGGAGAGTCAAAAGCAGAAGACAAAACCGAAGTAGAAATGGAGAAGCCTTTGCTACTAAATGCGATGTGTTCTTCAGATGCGTGTTCGGCACTTGCGGTCAATGGAACTTCCCAATTGTGCCTTGTCCTCAAAACCCTTTTCTGCCTCCTCCGCAAGCTTTACCACCACCTATTTCACCACCACCACTTCCACCACCGGTTGTCACACCAGTCCCACCACCACCGTCACCACCATGTGTTACTTGTGTAGAAGCATCACCACCACCACAGCCAACTCCGGTTCCTTGCCCACCTCCACCATTGCCACCACCATCGCCTCCTCCTCCTGTCCCTTGCACTACTTGCGTCACAGCCCCGGTATTGTCTCCTCCTCCGGCGCCTTGCACTACTTGTGTCTCAGCTCCGGCACCTCCTCCTCCTCAGCCTTGTATTGTCTGCACCGCAGCACCGGCTCCACCTGCACCAGTACCTTCCCCACCGGTTATCCCATTTGTCCCTATACCGATTCTTCTCCCTCCATTTCCAACTATGCCACCACCAACACCATCAGCAACTCCTTCTCCGGTTCCAATTCTACCTCCACCTACTCCTGTGCTTCCCCTTCCTCCTCCTTCTGCTCCTTCTTCGGTTCCAATCATACCTCCACCTACTCCCGTGCTTCCCCTTCCTCCACCTTCTGCTCTCCTTCCCCCACCATTGTCTTCCACTCTTCCATCACCATCCCTTCCATTAGTGTTATCTCCACCACCACTACTACCTGGCGGCTCGGTTTCACAGCCACCCTTTACGATAACACCACCTCCTCTTTTAGGTGGTGGAGCTCCAGGGGTAATCGGTTCACCTCCTCCTCTATTAGGCGGTGGCGCTCCGGGAATCATTAGCCCATCACCTCCTCTTTTAGGTGGTGGAACTCCGGGAATCACAAGTTCACCTCCTCCTCTCTTAGGCGGTGGAGCTCCAGGAACCATTAGCTCACCACCTCCTCTCTTAGGCGGTGGAGCTCCAGGAACCATTAGTTCACCTCCTCCTCCTCTTTTAGGCGGCGGTACTCCAAGAATCACTGGTTCACCTCCTCCTCTTTTAGGCGGCGGAGCTCCAGGAATCACCGGTTCACCTCCTCAAAGCGGAAATCCAGGAACAACCGAATCACCTTCTCCGCCACCTATTTTAGGAGCCGGAGTCCCGGAGCCTGATGGTACACCTCCTCCGCCGTTGGTTGCTGAACTCCCTCCAATGCCACCAATGACATGGTTTTCACCACCTGATACAACCAACGGATCACCACCCCCATCACCTGTTATCCCCCTTCCTCCACCATTAGAACGTTCTACATTAACACCACCAACTTCACAATTTCCACCGCCGGATATAACCACTGAAACTCCACCACTGGCTCCAGATACCCCTTCCCTCCTCCCACCACCAGTAGATGATTTTCCACTGATCCCATCGCCGCCTGATCAAACTTCACCAGAGTTTTCACCACCTGATGTAACAATAGAGCCACCAATTGACCAGTCAACACCACCACCACCCATCCTTCCTGAGATTTTGCCTCCACCAGTTGAAGATTTCCCACCAATTCTTCCTCCACCGGTTCAAGACCAACCTCCGATACTACCACCTGACCAAACTACTCCAGAGTTTCCACCACCAGATGAAACAACTGAGCCACCAATTGACCAATCAACACCATCGCCAGTAGTCCTTCCCGTGATTATGCCTCCACCAGCTGAAGATTTCCCGCCAGTTATTATCCCTCCACCGGTTCAAGACTTCCCTTCGATTTTGCCTCCACCGGTCCAAGAATTTCCGCCGATTCTGCCCCCACCGGTTCAAGAATTTCCGCCGATTCTACCTCCTCCGGTTCAAGAATTTCCGCCGATTCTACCTCCTCCGGTTCAAGAACTCCCACCGGTTTTCACAACACCTCCGATCGTACAAGATCCACCGATAGTTCCAATATTCTCCACACCACCGGTTCTAGATTTTCCACCGCAAACTCCCGTCTTTACCACGCCACCAGAGGTAACGAATCCATGGCTACCGCCGGAGCAACCACCGGCTACGTCCATCCCAACAATACCGGAAAATCCATATCCAAACCCGGACACGGGTTCAAACCAGCCGGTTTTTCAGCTTCCTGCACCCTCTTGGGACTCACCACCATTTAATCGTTGATTTTCATATGTTTTCAAATTTCTCCTTTTTCTTCTGTTAAAATCAATAAAATATGTAACGTAACCTACACGTAATAAGCAGCAATGCCACATTGTACAAAATCCATAGCTGCGATTTGCAACTTCTATAAATTTATAACCAGAGCTGCCTCGTGTTATCCACGTGTCACTCCTTATCTATTTTGAAAATTAAATCATATGAAAATTATAATAAAAATGTAAATGTTGAGTTGGCAAGTACTAGAAGACAAGATTGGGTGATGTGGATATGGTGAAGTTGCTTCTGAGTTCTGATTGGTTAGAGATCTATCCACGACAGCCTCTGAGATTTCGTCTATAGATTCTCATCATCCCCTCACTGTCCCTCTAAATCTCCTCTCTTTGATTCATTCTCACTCCAGAAAACAGAGAGACCAAAACACTCGTTTCCACTCTCGAGAGGAAAAAAAACAGAAGAGACTTATCAGAGATCTCATGGCGATGGCTGTCTCCGGAGCTGTGCTCAGCGGGCTTGGTTCTTCGTTCCTCGCCGGAGGCAAGAGGAGTGCCGCCGCGTTGGGAAGCGGCGTAGGCGCTGGAGCTGCGAGAGTTGGACGTAAAACTCTGATCGTCGCTGCTGCGGCTGCTCAGCCCAAGAAATCGTGGATCCCCGCCGTTAAAGGTGGCGGCAACTTCCTTGACCCTGAATGGCTCGATGGCTCGTAAGTCTATTCACTCAAAATCTCTCTGTTACTAAGCATGAAACAATGGAACAAGTGAACAACGATGATTCGGTCTTAGGCTAACGTATCATTTTTTACATAAAGTTGAGAAATTTATAATGTGAATGTATCAAAAAGTTTTTTCATTACACAGATTAGATCTTTATAAAAACAAAAACAGTAGCACTCATGTTGTAAAATTTTTTTTTTTTGATTTGAATAAATTTAAAAGTCTTTTAAAAAAATATATGTTTTTCATTTAAATGTCTCATATAATAGCATGAAGGTTGTGAAAGCCATTGACTTTCTGAGTGTTAACGTGATTGGTTTCGACAGGCTACCAGGAGATTTCGGGTTCGACCCATTGGGTTTAGGAAAAGACCCGGCTTTTCTGAAATGGTACAGAGAGGCAGAGCTGATCCACGGACGATGGGCAATGGCAGCTGTTCTTGGGATCTTCGTTGGGCAGGCATGGAGCGGCGTGCCATGGTTCGAAGCCGGAGCTGATCCACGCGCCATAGCACCGTTCTCATTCGGATCACTTCTCGGGACACAACTGCTTCTCATGGGTTGGGTGGAGAGCAAACGGTGGGTCGACTTCTTCAACCCGGACTCTCAGTCTCTTGAGTGGGCGACCCCTTGGTCTAGAACCGCTGAGAATTTCGCTAACTACACCGGTGATCAAGGGTATCCTGGTGGAAGATTCTTTGATCCGTTGGGTCTGGCTGGGAAGACACGTGATGGTGTTTACGAGCCAGACAGGGAGAAGCTGGATCGGTTGAAGCTTGCGGAGATTAAGCACTCGAGGCTCGCTATGCTTGCAATGTTGATCTTTTACTTTGAGGCTGGTCAGGGGAAAACACCTCTTGGTGCCCTTGGTTTGTAAGAATGATGTTTTCTTTTTTTTGAGTCTGTAGATATAACATCTCCTGCCCCAAAACTTGATGCTCTTTCTCTCTTCTTCAAGATGATATCATTGCTTTAAAATATCACCAAGTCATAAACTTTGCTTATGAAAAAATTGTGAAAATAAATCATGAAAAGGTATGTTCGTATGTAAACTTTATTATCACAATCCAAAAGGGAGTAACACCCTATTATTAAACATCAAGGAAAGAAATACATAGCTTCATTTTGTTGATGACTGAAGAGCCCAAAGTGAAACAATAGAGTTGAGCGAGATTCTTCCCTAGAGAGTAAAATGGCTAGCAGGGTTTGAAGAGCTAAGTCTCACTCTAAACAGAGTGTTGTCTAAACCAAAATATTGGGGCTACTAGTGCATAATAGCTTAGAACTTGTAATCCGGGTTGTCACGAAGGCTGAGTTTTGACAGGACAAGGCAGTAAGAATCCCAGTCAGTTCGTCTTAGGTATTTCAACAGCTTCTTCCGTTTCTGCACCATTGCAAAAAGTCCCTTCCGAGAATGCTTGTCCTGCGGTTATACAGCCACAGGGTAAGGCATTAGGGGTACATCAGAATATCAAAATAAACTTGGAGTTTTACCTTTTTGTGCAGAGCAGAGGACAGATGCTTGATTTTAGTAGTGAGCTGCGCAACTACAGAGAAGAAACCAAAGACATCAAAGACAATCTAACCAAAAGACGTCTTAGGAAATTTGATCCTTCTGATAGCTGATAGCTAAAGCAAACATTGATCAGAACCATTTGCCCTAGTATACATAGAATTTTACCTTGCACGCGTGCAGAACCACAATCTGATTCCGACATCTTGAAATCTTCCCTGACTTTGGTGAGCTCGATTTTCATCTTCTCCGCAGATGACAGATTATCTGTGTGGAAGTACTTCGTTGATGAAGTCACATAAAAACATATCAATACCCATAATCAATCTAACAGCCACAACAGATGAACAGAGCATTGTATAAAAACCATCTTAAACCAAAGAAGTATTTTGTTTCCAACTAATTAGATTGACACGCTACTAGCTTAAAGGTCCAAGAGCAATACTTACAGTATCAACAAGATCATCTTTTGGAGGATAATGCTTGTATTCAGGGGTACCATCCAAATATCCCATAATGTCCTGATTCTGCTCTGCAACCACATAAAACCTCCTTAGACGACATACAATGTCATTCCAATTTTCAAAAGCAAAACATCGCTAAAGACTAACAAAATCAAAACCAACAACGAAGCTCACAGAGAGTCATTCAGAGGGCTTAGAAGAACGTACGGGAAATAGCTTCATTGATGGCTGCCTCATTCCGAAATGTCCCAATAACATTTCTGAAAACCGAAACATTCCCACGCTGATTATAAACCTCCTTCTCTTCCACTTGCCTCAGCTTAACCAACCTCTCATTCAACTCCTCCAACGAGAACCACCCTTCTTCTTTCTTCCCCTCAGGCCTAAGCCTCCTCAGCTTATCGCCCAATTCATCTTCCCTATAAATCTTCAAAAACTCCGTCATCATCTCCTCTGTTCCACCTTCCCCACCTTTCCTCACATCCATTTCTTCCCCGAACACAGACGCCGGCAATGGTTCTCCTCTTCCAACGTTCCCCTTCAAAGTGTTCTTGAAACTTCGAAAAGACATTCCTTTCATCTCCGCGTTGTTGCTCAAAGCGTTGGACTTTGGCTTCAAAGTCTTCAAACTTTCCCATAAGCTACTCGAATCGGTATCCTCCTCCTTGCGATTCCGAGGATCCGCTACGACGTTCTGCTTATAGAGGGCCTCGAAGGAAACGTGAGGCCGAGACTGTGATGAAGAATCCCTCGGAGGTGGAGGTGTGGATCTGCGCTGGAACTTGGCGAGGTTGATTCCCAGATCCTGTAGAGACCCTCGTGACTTGTGATCGGAGAATGTACTCGGTCCTTGGGTATCGGAGGATCTGGAGAATGGGTTTCTCTCTTGATCCTGCTGTATTTTCTGCTTCAGAGTGGACTTGATGTCGGCGAAGGGGGAAGAGTACGAGGACGGAGGTTGAGAAGACGGTGGTGTCTGGGAGGGTTTTTCAGCGGATTGGGGAGGTGGGTCTGGTGATGAGGAGTTGGAGAAGAATCGAGTGAGAGATGGGTTTGATTGGAACCTTCGTTGACGTCTGGCGAGAAGAGACGCCATGGTTGCTCCGATGGATTTAGGGCTTTGGATGATGATGACGACGACGACGATAATAAGATTTACAGTAAATCCGGTTTAATTGAAATGAAATGTTAGAAGACTTTTACCGGTTTAGTTTAAACCGTATATTATTCTGAACCACTTGTCTCGTGCGGAATGTGTCCGATGAAGGCCGAATTACATGTGAGAAAAGCCCATTGGTCTTTTTACTCTTTTCTATTTCAACTTATGAGGTTGCAACGAAGCTCTATCCTTAACTTCTTCGATAGAGTATTTTTTCAAGATTTGAAGTCCCATATGGAGTATTTTTAGTTAACCGACCATTTCATGGTAACTAGTTTGCAGGGCCGGCTTTAAGGGGGGCCAATGGGTGCGACCGCCTCGGTCCAATCCCGTGTCTCTCCCGTCCTATAATAATTTGGGGTCTTGATTTTATATATATATATATTTTTTTTATTTAAAATAAAATATTTTTTAAAAAAAAACATAAATTATAGGGGTCTAAATAATTTTATATGTATTTTTAATATAATTTTATTGATAAATTTTATAAAATTTAAGTTTTAAGGATCTAAAATTTTTTTTGGTCCAAGAATCCATAAATATATTGAGCCGTCCTGCTAATTTGCTTAAAATAATTTTATCAAATCTAAGATTGAATATATACAAGTAAATATGAATAAATATATAAATATACATAAGCTATGTATACCTTTTACTACAATGGCATATAAGACTGAAATTTCCATACTTAGTATGAAAGTGAATTACACTAAGAAGTAAGAAAGACCTCACACGTCCACAAAATTATCCAGAAACTGCATAAATAGTGGATGTAGCCGAACAGTCAAGCAAGGAATAAAAAGCAATCTCACTCATCGCGCGCGTATAGTTCAGACGCTACGTTAATATTATATTACGTTTGGACAAAGCACAAAGACTCCATGATGCCACGTAAGCATTCCCGTGGATCCCACATCCACCAAGAAGGAAAATAAAAAGACAAAATAAAAATATCAAGCTATCTAACTGTGGGTGTGAAAACGTTCCTAATGTATATATATAAAAATCCACCCATTTAATGTGCCACGGAGATTTTTTCTTCTTCTCCACTTTTCGCCACCATTTCTCATTTCTCTCTCTCTCCTTCCTTCTTTCTCTCTCTCAATTTGGTGGACAGACCAAACCTAAGCTATGACCGGCGCAGACTGGACTCAGGAGGCTATGAGCGATGATTCATTGGTGGCAGAGGCTCTGATCTGTCTTCATCATGCTGAGCCGCCGCCTCCTCCTCCTGTGAAGAGCGGCGGGTCCGATCTCAAGCTGAAATGGAACGTGCGACAGCGGAGGAGCAAGGCGGCAACGGCACCGTTAAGAAAGAAGGGAGACCATACGCGTTCCAGTCCCACTACGCCTCTTTCCTGGAGCGGCGCCACCTCTCTCAGCGGTGGTGGAGGCGGTGCTCCTGCTGCCGTTGATGGAGTCGAGGAGTCAAGCGGCGTGAAAGTGTCAGAGGCCGTTAGATCTAAGGTTCGTTTTGGAAATTTTTTGAAACTTTTGCGTTACGATGTTTGGCTGCGACACTAGCCACCGTATAATACCTGAAGCATAGTCATATCTTTTTTTTTTTGGCGATATCCACTTCACGTTATCTCGGTCTTCCATTTTTTCCGCAACAACTTTCATTTTATTTCCCACTTTGTTTCTTCTAGGGTCATTTTCGTAATTTTGAGACCGGTCTCTTCGCTGTTTTTTTTTTCGTTTTCTCCGTTTCCAGTGTCAGTTTCAATAGGATCCTCGCATCTAGAACTAGAAGTCGCCTGCCTGCCTGTTGGGTTATCAAGTTCACGTCACGATGCTTCATCGTTCTTGAACGCTGGTCATTTAATTCAATGACGATATTACCCTTTTCATAGAGGCATATTCAGGGATAATTCGGTCAATTAGAGTAGTTATGACTAGCGTTATTTATAATTGCTTATAATGAGGGGGTTGCCTCTTTTATGGGTCGAGAGGCGTTTTCGTGGCGGATTAGGTCTGGGTTGTGGGTTTGGTGCGTGTGTGGTGTAATCAGATGCGGCGTAGCGCATAGCAACTCCCATAGGTTAATGCTGACGTGGAATTATATTTAGTCAAAACTTCCCCACACGACACTTTGACTGCAATCCAAAACACCGTTGGTCAAAAATCACTTCCACCCTTTGTGAGATTATATTATTGGTGACAGCATTGTATGTTAGTTAGCAGTTTTATTTCTATATGGTTTATAAGCTGGAATCACATTAACAAAGTAGAAGAAGCCACAAAGTCACCAATGTTTGGGTTAGAAGTAATTAATTAAAAGTAAAGGAAAGGAATGTGATAGGGACATGTGGTTATGTGGATAATTCGTGACAATGGAGAGGCAAGGGAGAGGTGTGGGGTTTGTGCCTTTGTGGCCAAGGGAAAACACGCGTAAAGTCACGCTCCAGTCACGTGATTCTATTCTTTCTTTCAAAATGGGTGTGTCTCGATGTAAGAAGAAAAAGATGCACTTAAGTTCATATTTACTTTTCTTTGTTGGTCTAAGTAGTTGACCAAGAAAGAAGATTCCATTTTAAATGTTAATTATCTATTTAACTGTCGGTGATTAGGTCTCTATGAAGTGCAATATTTGTTATTGATCTACCACTTAATGCTTTGGATCATTTTTTAGATGTAGCAGAGATTCTTCTTTAATCGTATCATTTGTGTATCTACTTCATGTACTCTAGTTGATAACTTCAAATTATGGATCCGAACTTAGGGATTATGGTCTATTCCAAAATTGGTAGATGCTGATTATGGGCATGTGAATAGCTAGCGTCTCTTTTTTCCACTATCTGATATTCTTGGTGGGTTTTCATGCAGATATCTCGAACAAGTGTAACAACAACGACCCCTCTCAAGAGATCAAGAAAGAAAAAGGTAAAAAGCTAGAAAAAAAAACAAAAACAAAAAACATTTTTTACGGACTCTGGTAGAACCACAGTGTTATGTAAGATATCTAATTACTGTACGTGGCTTTCTGCAGACGCTTGCTGAGCTGAGAGAGGAGGAGAGCTTGCTCTTAAAGGAAAAGAAAAGCCTGAAAAATGTAAAAAAAAAATCCTCTTTTCCCATCTTCTTTCAACACCATGGTGCAAACTCCAAAGTCTCTAACACATTTTACTTGTTGCGTGAATCAGGAACTCGCAAGTATGCGAGATATGCTGAAGCAACAAAGAGCAAGAAACGAGTCGTTAAAGAAAATGCAGCAGGTTAAAACAAAACCAGACTAATAAACATGATCACTCTTTTGAGGAAATATATAACATAAATCTTATCTATGTGCAGGATGCTGAGTCACTAAAGAAGGATGATTCCTCCTCATTCTTGCTCCCTGACCTTAACATACCTCTTGATAACAACAACCCTATGGAACCAGCCTGATATATAACTACAAGACAGCCATCAAACATGGATATTCTTTTGTCAGCCACACGTTCTGTAACTATATAAATGATATGGACAAATCTATAAGTAGATAATCGCCCTCCTCTGCCATTGGCTTTGCAGAAGGGAAGATGACTCTAGTAACATTGGAGACGAGTTAAGTGTTTTTGGTGTTTTTTCGTTCTTTCTCCTAGATATTAGTTCTTAGGTTGTTTCAAGTTTTTGGTCTTGCCCTCATTGAATCCACTCTGTCTCTCGCTGTTTGAGTTCTTTTCACACTTTTATGCTAATCTTAAGATGAGGTGTAATTTTATTGATTATTATTATCACATAGGTACGTTTCTTCTTTTATTGTTTGTTTTAATGTACATTGACTTTCCATTATTGTTTAATTATTAGTCTCTCTAATCATCTAGGGTCCGTTGGAATACTATGCATAAAATGAAAGTATCATGGCTTATTGGTTCAACAAAAAAAATTGTTAAGTTCATAATTACTAATATGGTACGAGAGCGATCCAACGGATCAGATTACAAGTGGCTGGTTTCGCGCCACGTGAGTACCAATTTGTTTGTTTGAGTTAGGCCGATAATTTATAAACTTGGTTTGTGTGGGCTGATTAATAACTAAACCTAGTTTTCACTTGAATTTTCCCCATTTTCGTTTTTGTCTCCCTGCTCGTCGCAAACCTTGCCCCCTACACAAATCTCGTCCATAGGCTATGATTTGAGATGCGTTATTGATTTTTGTTATTCTCTTGTGGTTGGGATGCCAGAAGAACTGTCTCTCCTTTCATGTTTCTGTCCATGATCTACTCTTGTTTTCAAAATAACAATTAGGAGAATACTTGGATGTGTTCTATGAGAATAGATCAGTGAAAGAGACTTAATATCCCTAATACCATGTTAGATTTGGATTATTTATGGGCTTTCAACTTAAAACCAATTGACAATTAGTGGATTGACCCTAATCCTTTATATATTAGTTAATGTCCCTTCAAATTCCCGATGTGGGATGTAATATCCCTAAAAAGACTAGTGTTCATTACGCGAGAGATTTATTATTAAAATGGTTTCATTAGCAAAAAGGAAAGATGACAAGTTGTAATACCTTGGTGGATTCATTTTTTTAGTAAGTTGTTTTTTTCATACACTAGATTTTATACTCGCGCTACGCGCAAGTCTGTTTTTATAATTAGTTAATGTTATTTAAAAAGAATTTTGTGTAAATATTTTTGTGAAAAATGTATCAAAATTTGATTTTCTGTTCTTCAATTTATGTTTTTTTTTAAATTATTTCTTTTAAAATATTTAGTTCCTAGCTATTTACTATTTGAATTGAAAATGTATAAATGATATTTATAATTTTTATCTTTTTAATATTATGTAAATTTCTCGATGCATAGCAACTGGCAATACACTATTGTAAATATATTTATCTTAATTTTACCTATTATGTTGCTCACTTAATATAACTGCAAATATTGTGTTTTTTCATACATTTTATTATTTTATAGACAATCCTTGTTTTATAAGCAAAATTTTTGTATATAATATATTATTTAGTGATATGATGACATTTTGACAATTATTTTATAAGCACACTAATACTTTATGTAATTTAAATGAATTATGAAATTTATTATTTTATGCATTGAAAGCGTGTTCAAATATTTTTATACTTTAACCATTTTAAAATTAAGTCACCATTTTATTTTGGCATAAATGTACTTTAGATATATTATACAAAATTGCTAACCTAACACTTTTATTAATATTACTGTCTTGCTTTCATTCTTTTTTATTTATTATAAAATTTAGTATTTTTAACTAACTTGTAAAATTATAATATTTTTATTAGTTTAGTTATATATGATATGATAATTTCGTTTTTTATTCTTTTGAAAATATTAACATTTTATAAAAATATAATAATGAATGATCGTGTTTTGATCGATTGTTTTAAATTTTATGTGAACATCCTAAATGATTTATAGCCCCAACTTTCATATATAGTGTCAAACTGAATTATAATAACAAATTTTCATATTTTGATTGATTGTTTTAAATTTGCTATTTATCTTGAAATTGTACTATTAGTTTTCCTTATTGTATATTGATTTATATTTTATTAGGAAATAAACAGTTTTTTGAAATATTGAATTTTTTGAAAATATTTATGTAGAATGCTAATAATCACACTAATAATATATGTAATTTAATTGATATTATATTTTTATACATTGTAAGTGGTTTTAGATTTTTTTATTACTTTAACTATTTTTACAATGGTTTACTATTTTATTCTGGCCTAAAATGTAATTTGGATTTATTATACAAAATACCAAACAATATATTTTTTTAAAAATATTACTATTTGGCTTTTGGTTTTCTATTTTACTATCAAATTTAAATTTTTAAATAACTTGTCAAATACTAATACTTATTTTATTATAATTATAAATAATAATAAAAATTTCGTTTTACTTTTAACTTATTGGAAATATTAACATTTTGAAAATAATAATGATTTTTTTTTTGTCGACAAGATTACAGACTCATGTGGACTATGTAAACCAAACTGGTTGCTCTGTATCCATATGGACAGTAAACGACGTCTGTTGCCTCACACTACGTGCTAAGCTATCCGCCTTTGTGTTTTGCGTCCTTGATATATGAATAATCTCCGAGCTGTGAAAACTTCTCTTGAGACTTCTGATGTCTTCTAAGTAGCTTGCAAAAGCCGGCCATTCTTCTGGTTCCGAACCATCTTCACCAATTGAGAACAATCCGTTGCAAAAGTAACATTATACTGCCTTAAGTTCCTCATGCATTCCATTGCCCATATGAGAGCTTCTACCTCCGTGTGTAAAGGTGATTGACTTGCCCTTGTATTCCTAGCTCCCATTAAACCTTCAAATCCTTCTAAAGTGCTATACCATCCCTGACCCGAAAATCCGATTTCCAAGAACCATCTGTAAAACACTATCGTCCCGTTTTCTGAGGTAAAACAGCCTCAGATGCTGCTAAAACCTGACTCTTACTTGTTATACCTTGTTGTGCATCCGTCCAGAGTAAAGATTGGGTCATCGCCAGATTAAGGGTGTCTCTTGGGTCTATGTCCAAGTTACTAAATACCTTATTATTTCTTCCTTTCCATATGTACCATAGTATCCACGCAAAGTGATGATCATCCATCGCTGGCTTAACCCTCCAAAATAAATAATCCATGTTCGTAAACATGGATTATACTCTTAATGATGAATTGTCATTTTATTTATTATATTCTTAATGATTTATGTTAATTTACGAAATTATTATATATATATATATATTGGTAATTTTTTACTTTTGTTAGTTTTCCTTATTCGAATTGTTTTGCATTTTATTATGAAATCTTTTTTTTTAAATGTTGATTTTTATTAATAATTATGTTAAATAGTGATTTGTCAAAATAAACAATTTTCTGTAATAATTATGTAAAATAATGATTTATCATAATACGGTTGGTCATATTAAATCCTATGTAGACGCTTTTAATGACTTACAGTCTCAACTTTTATACAATATAGACTATATTTTATATTCGCGATACGCGCGAGTCTGTATTAATAATTAGTTTATGTTCTATAATAATTGTAAGTTATTTAAATAGAAGTTTATATACATATTTTTTGTGAATAGATGTATTTAAAATTTGATCTTCTGTTCTTTAATTTATGTTTGTATATCAAATTATTCATTTAAAAATATTCGGTTCTTAGCTATTTATTGTTTGTGAGAAATGTATAAATTATATTTATTAATGTATTCATAATGTTTAAAGTTTATACTTTTTATCAATGCATAGAAACTCGTAATACATTTGTAAATATATTTATCATATTTTTACCTATTATGTTGCTCATTTAATGTAACTGAAAATGTAGTGTTTTATCATACATTTTATTATTTTATAGACAATCTATGTTTTATAACCATAATTTTTGCATATAATAAATTAGTTAATGATATGATGAAATTTGACACTTATTTAGAAGCACAGTAATACTGTATGTAATTTAAATAATATTATGGAATTTCATATTTTCTACACTGAAAATTTGTTTAAATATTTTTATTACTTTAACCATTTCAAAATTAAATTACTATTTTATTTTGGCATAAAATGCACTTTAGAATTTTTATAAAAAATTCCTAACGTAATTCTTTTGTTAATATTATTTTTTGCATTTAATTTTATCTATTTTAAAATCTGGTATTTTTAACTAACTTGTAAAGATTTAATACGTTTTATTAGTCTAATAATATATAATATCAAAAAAAAAAATTCTTTTGAAAGTACTAACATTTTTAAAAAAAATATAATAATGAATTTTTTTATTTTGATTGAATGTTTTAAATCTTATGTGAACACCCTAAATAACTTATAGCCTCAACTTCTATATATAAAGTCAAATTGATTATAATAATGAATTTTCATATTTTGATTGATTGTTTTAAATTTTCGATTTCTAATGAAATAGTATTGTTAGTTTTCTTTATTCGATATTAATTTGTATTTTATTATGAAATAAACAGTTTTTTTTGAAATATTAATATTATTGAAAATAATTTATTTTTATACAGTGGAAATTAATTATTAATTTGACATGTTTCGATTGATAGTTTTAAAATACTTTGTAAGTGTTTTTAGATGTTTTTGATACTTTAACTACTTTGTAAGTGTTTTTAGATGTTTATGATACTTTAACTACTCTTACAATGGTTTACTATTTTATCTTGGCCTAAAATCTAATTTGAATTTATTATACAAAATAGCAAATGTAATATTTTTGTCAATATTACTATTTGGCTTTTGACTTTCTATTTTACCATAATATTGAAAATTTTTAAGTAACTTGTCAAAAGTTAATACTTATTTTAGTTTAATTATATATAATACTAATTTCGGTTTACTTTTTGGTTTTTCTTGGAAATATTAACATTTTGGAAATAATAATGATGAATTGTCATATAAATTATTATATTATTAATTATTTATATTAAATTTCAAAATCATTATATATATTTGGATAATATTTGTATAACATTTTTACTTTTGTTATTTTTTCTTATTCGAATTGATTTGTATTTTATTATGAAATAAACAGTTTTTTCTTTCAAATATTTATTTTTTAATATAGTCATGTATAATAACGATTTGTCTTAATATGACTGGTGGTTCAAATCATGTGTGGATGTCTTAGTTTTTGTTATCTCCTTTAACATAATTTTCCATTGTTTTTTCATTAGTCTATTTTATGTTAATATACATAAATTTGGAAATCATGAAATTTTAAAACCAAATTATTTTTTATTAGCCTAATTTATTAGATAACTAGGGGTGTTCCGGCGCTACGCGCCGGTTTTCAACATTATATTTTCTGAATGTAACAATTTAAATATATAATTTGACTGCTAATATGTATTTAATGTGATTCTAAAAATGTAAAACTATTTTGGCGTCTTAAAGAAAAAAAAACTTTTTCTAAAAATATATTAATTTTGCTTTATCCCATATCAATTGATATAAGAATTATTGGATGAATGAGTTATATTTAAATAAATTAGTGAATAGTATATTGCATTTTAAATAAAAGCATGTTGTATCATTTTGTACCTTTCAATGCTTCTAAAATGTTTAATAATAATTGGGCATAATGTTTATACAATATGTTGTAGCATTCTTGTAACTTATTTGATATTATTAGGTTGATCATAGTGTGCGTATGATTACTGTTTCATTTACTTGATATTGTATCTGAAGGGAGTTGTACCCATTAGTAAATCAGCAGGTCGTGGACAGTTAACTCCACGTACACGGAGATGTGAATGTATATTTTGGAGACCACATACACATTGATGTCAGCTTCTCCGTAGTCGATCGTATGTCACGAACTGGACTGATTTGGCTTGTTATTGAAGAATAGGTATGGATTAAAGGAGTCTTCAATTATAATCAATAGATGATAAAAGTTGAAGTAACTTCAAATATGCATACGTAAAAAAAAATAAAATCAGATAAGAGTTTGATGTATATTTCCATTTACGTTGGACGAAGGAAAAAAATTAAGAATATTGATAAAGGCGTTTTTATCAGAAATATTTGATCATGGCAAATGCAGTGGTCATACAAATTAACTCTTAAAATCCAAAAATATGCTTACAAAGACATATTTACAAAAACTAACAGCTTGTACTATGCCCCTTGGCTTTGATGTGTGTTTCAGCGCGGCCTTTTCCTGATGAAGATACGTAGTTTTGATCATATCCAATACCAACCTCTGCTGTCGCTTCACTGTGCTTTGGTCATCAATGAAGTCAAAAGGAGTTCACTTTCCCGGTAAAATTTCACATGTATGACTGTGTTGATCCACATGGGCATGCACACCCAAAATCTGGATTTTGTGATGACAGAATGCTTCTTGAGTCGCGACCCACCATGTTCCAGTTTGTTTGCTTAGCTAAGTTAATCATAGTGTTTTTGTTCTCTGTAGCTGTCTCCTTGTCAAGTATTATGGTCATTGCTGACGGGTGAGTGAATGTCATACATGACAGAAACTGGACCGAGACAACCTGTCAAAGGAAACCATAGATACTTTACTATTTTTTTACCTAATCGACTCCAATAGATATAAGGTAAGACAAAAGAAAAAGATTTATTTTTTTTGAAACACAAAGAAAAAGATTTATGATTTACCTAATCGTATAGACAAAAGAAAAAGATTTATGATTTACAAAATCGTATAGAAAAAGAGAGAAGGTTTACATACCGTCCTTAGAGGATGTATGGAGTCTTGTATCATTTCTGCATAGAATAAAACTATATTCAGCAATATTGGATGATCAGTGAGAACCCAAGCATACACTTTTCTTCTGTGAACCACATTTTGAAAAAAAGACATACATAAAAAAAACAGGTGGTTATGAATGATGACAATGTCTTATTCACCTTATTTAAATTGTCTGGCCTAGCAGTGTAACCTGCATATACAAAGAAGCCTCTCTTAATAAACCCTGAAGTTTAAGAACTGTATTTAGTGTAAAACCATATTGATTTTCAGAGCGAGAATAAAATTTCATCATAAAGAGTTTACATTTCCAAATATCCCACCAAGATCAGATGGGCTTATACTGATTGGTTGGCACCTGAGTCCAAAAGACAAACTGCTCAAACTAAGATTTAGCTTCACTTAAAAACAAATGATGAATCAAATAAATAGGGGCAATTACCATATTTAGAACTTCAATTGGTTTAGTATGCTGCACAATACCATTGGATCGAACAACTGGAAATCTACAGAATAATTTGGGTAATGTTTTGAGAAGACAGGTATTCTTACGCAAGAGCGGCGATTGTGTGCCTTCCAGAACAAAAGACACGATTTGGATTCATCTGAGGCATCAATGGAGGAAACAATATCATTGATTCCATCTAACGCATCTTCGGTCAGATTTCCACGACGCAGAAATCTGATTCCATTCTCCCCTTCACCGTATCCTTCAATGGCTTTAAATCCAAAATTCAAAATCGCATCGAGCTAGTTAATTTAAAAGAAATCCAAGGAGTAAGTTAGTTATGAACCTAACCGAACATAACACAGAGAGAAAGAAATAAGCAAATACCTGTAGTTTCAAGACTATGGCTTTACAAATGAAATCGTCAAGACAAAGCCCTTTCAACCATGGACGATGAAGATGTTTCCAAATAGGATCGTGGAAAGGAAACTTTTTATGAGATTTTCGAAGACTGAAGAGAAACCATCAATAAAAAAGAAGATTAATGATAAAAGCTTTAAACGTTGACGGGGTGATCTGAAAAGCCATGGCGCTTCTGCTTTCCACTTCCGACATCCGAAGGAAGCGATCCTATTAACATCTGGACATGTTTGCAAGATAAAAAAAGTAAAGCCCAAATCAAAAACATCCTTCAGCAAATGATAGAATGACAAGTGCCCTAAAACCCCCCAAAGAGAGAAAAAACTCTACTTTATTAGTAAAGATATAGATTTTTATTAACAGGTTAAATAGTATTTTAGGATATGTTTTGACTTTTTAATTTTTTTGTTTTTTGTTTTAACATTTAATCTGATTTGTCATATTTTTATTGGTGGTTTTGAATTATATATAGCTTTTATTTTTTATTTTCCATTTTACTGTAACAATTAATGTTTTAAAGCAACTTGTAAAAAATTTATATTTATTTATTTTACTTTAAGTTATATATAGAATACTAATTTAGTTTTTAATATAATTTTGGAAATACAAATATGTTAGAAAACTTATATTTTCTGTTAACATTTAATCTGATTTGCCATATTGTTATTAGTGGTTTTAAATTTTATATAGCCTTTTTATTTTTGATTTTCCATTTACTCTAACAATTAACGTTTTAAAGACGGTTGTAAAATGTTAATCTTTATTTTTTTTATTTTAAGTTATATATAGAATATTAATTTCGTTTTAATATAATTTTGGAAATACTAATATTTTCTAAAAATAATAATCTAATATAATAATGTGTCAAAATACGATTGGTCGTTTTAAATCATATGTTGACGCTCTCAATGAATTATAGCCTCGACTTTTATATAGTACATAAGTCTTGAATTGGATATTTTAGAAACATAAACTTTTTAAACAATTCAGACATGTTTTGATTGATGGTTTTAAATTTTTGTAGACAATCTAAATAACTTACACTATCATAATTACTTATAAGCACACTAATCATTTATGTAATTTAAATGATATTATATTTTTTATACATTGTAAGTGGTTTTATATGTAATTTTGTTACTTTAATTATTTTTATAATGGTTTACTATTTTATTTTGACCCAAAATGTAACTTGGATTTATTATACAAAATAGCAAACATAATTTTTTTTGTTAATATTACTATTTGGCTACTGGTTTTCTATTTTATATCATCTTTCTATTTTGTTAATATTACAATTTGAATTAAGAACTTGTGAGAAGTTACCTCGTAACTTGTTTTGTTGTCAATAGCTAAGAAGTTCTTAATCTTATAGATTACACCAGATTTTAAATCTTCTTTATAGCACACTATTCGATTAGCTGGTATGAAAGCGTGAATTGTTGTTCCATCTATAAATTTGTGTGAAACAAACAATATTGTGCTTATTAAATTTTAAATTGAGAAGTCTCGATAACAAAAGATTTTATACCTTCTTGCCGACCAAAAAAAAAAGATTTTATACCTTTTGATCAATAAGAAGTAACTCGAGACCTAAAAGCAAACTACTCTTGTTGATGTTACGTGCTTTTCAAAAAATAAACTACTCTTGCAAGAACTTCATTCTTTTTTTTTTTTTGTAGACAACAAGAACTTCATTCTTATTAAAACATTTCTTAAGATCATCGAAAATCATTGAAGTAGCAGAAAAAATCATTGTGTAAATATCTTTTTTCAATATCTCTCTCTTTCTCAAAGTAAATCTTGAAAATTTTAAAACTTTAGACAATTATTTATAGTCTTCCAAGTCTTCATATATTGGAAATTTTCTTATTTATATATTTAGTGAATTTTCTTTTTAGATGTTTTAGTTTTAGTTATCTCTTTTAACATAAGTTTCCATTTTTTTCATTAATCTATTTTATGTTAATATACATAAAATCTGGAAATCATGACATTTTAAAAAATAATTATATTTTATTAGTCTACTTTATTAGATAATATATATTTTTATTAACAGGTTAAATAGTATTTCAAGATATGTTTTGACTTTGTAATTTTTCGTTTTTTCTTTTAACATTTAATCTGATTTGTCATATTTTTACTGGTGGTTTTAAATTATATATAGCTTTTTATTTTTTATTTTCCATTTTACTATAACAATTAATGGTTTAAAGCAAGTTGTAAAATGTTAATATTTATTTATTTTACTTTAAGTTATATATAGAATATCAATTTCGTTTTTTATATAATTTTGTAAATATAAATATTTTAGGAAATCTCTATTTTCTGTTAACATTTAATCTGATTTGTCATATTTTTATTAGTGGCTTTAAATTTTATATAGCCTTTTTATTATTGATTTTCCATTTTACTATAACAATCAAAGTTTTAAAGCAAGTATTAAAATGTTAATATTTATTTATTTTACTTTAAGTTATGTATAGAATATTAAATTCGTTTTTAATATAATTTTGGAAATATTAATAGTTCTAAAAATAATAAACTAATATAATGATGTTTCAAAATACAATTGGTTGTTTTAAATCATATGTAGACGCTTTTAATGGCTTATAACCTTAACTTTTATATAGTATAAATATCCTGTGAAAAAGTTCATTAATTAATATATATATATAATCCATGTGTAGTCGTTTGTTTACTGTAAATTTATTAGTCATGTTTTTTGTTTCTTCTCTGCTTTTAGTGAAATTATGATAAGTCTACATACTCTTCTTTTCAGGGATTTTAAACGTAGGCCACATGATGGATAATAACAATGTGACACCTTTCTCTTCCAGAAGGTGACCCTGCCATGGACACATGTGGCAGGAGAATTCATTTGCGACCTGATTTACGCGAGAGGATCATCAACAAGCTGTAACTTTTGTTGATACACCTTTGTGTTATCTTTTTTTTTTAACCCAAATTGAAATTTATTCATTGCAAGATACCAGAATTCATACAAAGACCGGCGACCATACGAACTAGTCCCCAAACAAAAGCCTATAAGAAAGACAGCTATAGCCCACGCAGGGACGATTTAAAAACAAGATAGTCCATTCGAAGCGGCAGCTTAAACCCACGCAGGGGCGACTAAACTCAACAACGGATGACTCTAAACAAACCAAAATACACAGATCATGAAGATCGACAACATTGATAGGATGCAAAGATTAAAAACAAAGCTGGCAGGTCACACTACCTCCAGAGACAAAAGTTTCCAAACTAGAACCTACGAGACATAAACAGAGAAGAAAGCATAAAGAAATAAGAGACCACAGCCAATACCAAAACTCTCCAACGCCACTAAACCCCAACAGAGGGGGCAACAAAGCTGAACCAGGGATAGCAGAGGCAAAGCGGAACATACCAGCACACAGCCTCAAGCCAAAGGACCAGCCGAAACAAAGCAAGAAAAACGCAGGAGAGCCAAGCGCAACAGCCAACACCACCACAACCACTCTAGGAACCGAAGATACCGAGACAGCTGAAAATCATAAGGACAATGAAGAACAGTCGGAAACCTGGCAAAGAGGACCTCCCGTCTTACATGCGGACACATCGATCCAGCCAAAGCCACCTACAGACTCAGGACAAGACACCTCCTCGCAAGAGAAAACAAGAAAGCCAAAACCACTGCGACGTCTTGACGTCTCACAATGCCACAAGGACAGAAGAGCCAAGAAAGTAGATGCCGTCACAGCAATCTTCGATCCGAGAGCCAAACTTCCAAACCACCAAACTGAAACAAGAACCCGGAACTAGAGTAACCGTGAGACAGAGAAGCCAGTCCAAACACCAATACAAGGTCTCACCAGAGCCAAAGCCTAGGCAGCTGCTCAAAAGCCGGCGACCAAGGATCTCGTTGCTACAAGACCACCACAGACTCTAACTAACACACAAGAAGCAAATCGAACAGAGAAAACCGATCTACTCCTAACCCTAAAACTAAAAGCCGACCACCCACGAGCCACCGCTGCTACAACCGCGCCGTACCTCCAGAGAACGAGAAGACCAACCGGAAAGACGAGTCTTGCGCGCAGGCTGTTCGACGGAGAGAACTCTCAGAAATCCAGAGAAAACGAGCAAGGCGGAAGAGACCGACATGGACTCGACGAGCAGCTGAAGAGAAAACGAAAGAGAGGAAGAGGAGGCCCCGCCGATACCGGATGCGCACTCACGCGGTGCCAGATCGGAGGAGAAGCTTCAGATCTACTTTAGCTTGAGATAGAAGTTATCCTAATACTAATGGAATTAAGGTCTTTAGAGATAAGGATCAAGGTGTATTTAGGATTTATCTGAATATGAGAGTTTACCATTAAGATTTGGATAAGTATGGTATTATATAAACCAATGTCGTGATTAGGGCATTGTGTGAGAGATTATGAGTTTGTGATTGAGAGTTTGGGAGTTTGAGGTTTTGAGTTAGTTTCCTCAAGAGATTAATAAGAGTTATTGAGTTTTATACAATTCAAGATTCTATATGTGGTATCAAAGCGACAGGTTCGAGACTGAATCTCTAATAAGGTTTTCTTGTTCAAAACCTAAATTCGAATTTGAGAAAAAACTGCAGCGAATTGTGATGGTTATGACGACGACGAGTAAGGTTGCGGTTCAAGGAATCCTCGCCCATTGCAAGTCTGTAAAGAGGAAGAAGAAAGCAAGTGTTGAAAAGCATGATTCTGAATTTGGTGATGATGATAGAAATAAATCGAAGAAGAAGCACAACAGGGTATCTGGTGGAGATGAGATAGTAAATACTGAAAACTCAAAAGTTAATGAAGGAAGTCGAAGACATGAGACAGTACTCGTCTTGAGAAATCTTGTTGATGATTGTGATCTAGAAAATAAGGAGAAGATACAAAAGGAGGATCACGAGGCTGACTTGAAGAAGGCTACAGACTTGAGAAATAACTCTAATTATAAGTTAGAGAAGCATACGTTAAATCTATGGAGCAGAATTGAATTTTAGTTTCTTGTAACATCTGATCCAATGGCCATGGACCCTAACAAGAAGGGTGCGATTATGAGAGATCTTGTAGCGTTTAAAGACGGTGAAGAGTATTATCAGAGGATAAGGAAAGCTTGGAAAAGGGGTTACCGGTTGTATGAACCTCCAGGGACAGGCAAGATGGCAGATATGGCGAATCTAATGAGTTATAGTAGCTTGGATGTTGAGCTAACTTCGATAAGAAAAAACAGCAGACTCAAGAAGATGTCTCTAGTGATGACTAGTAAATCCATCATTAATCTAGATGATATAGGCTGTCCCTTGGACCCCACGAGAGAGAGGGGAGATAAAGGAGATCAGACCAATGCAGAGATCATGAGAGAGAAGAAGCAGAAAGCAGTTACCCTCTCACGCTTATTGAACCTTATGGATGGGACTTGGTCGGCTAGACAAGAGAAGAAAACAACCATGAGCAATAGTAGTAGTCTTGGTGAAAGTTTATACAGAGTCGAGACGAAAGGATGCTTTAGGTCTAATAGGAGATGTGCTGAGAAAGATCGAACAGTTTCTACTGAAAAAATGAGAGAAGATGAATCAGAATCCAAACCAAAACAAGAAGACGAAAAAGTTGGCCACATAATTTGTTTCGGACAAAATAGTTACTTTGTAGTTAACATCTTCAAGAAGGAGATCATGGAGTTAGGAGACAGAGTGGATTTAAACTCCACGAGTTTTAATAAATACGAAGCTCTTGATGGAAGTGCTCCGTGGAATCATCACTTCATCAACTACATGTGTTGCTACCCTTTTTGCTATTGTGTATGTTTAATCAGTAACGATGAGCGAGACTGGGGAAAGCTGCATAGAGAATTAGAGAAGAAATATGGTTCTTTTAATGGAGTCAACTTATTTGTTAGAACTTACAATGAAATGAAAGAGCGGATGAGAGCTCATCATGCAGTAGAAGTGAAACACATGGTTGAGAAACTGAGACTTGAGAATCTTGCCAGGAAGCTGGAAAGAAAACTTGTTTTTGCTGAGAGAAAGCTATTGAAAGCTGAATGTGTTTTGGCTAAGGTGGAAGAGTGTCTACAGCCAGAAGAACAACTGAGAGCTCAAACTGAATTAATGGAGAAAATAGCAGACTGGAGAGTGAAGAAGCTTCTGTCTGCTGTGAGATTCGAGTTTGTTTCTTCACGGGAAACATTGCTATCTTCAAGAGAGCATATGAAGAGAGAGGAACTATTATTCAGGTACTTATGCCAAGCGTGTCTTCTCATTTTTGAGTATGGTCCTCTAGTTCAGGTCAGAGACATGGTACTCAACACTACTACTCACGAGCGAGATGCGCGAGACGAGATTCACAAGAAAGACAGCGTGATAGAGAGACCAGAGGTGGCAGTAGCTCAGAAGGTGTGAGAAACATCTGTGGACGCGTACAACTCCTGCAACATGAGGGTTGATAGACATTGGAGTGATAAGAGATTAGAGGAGATGAGCGAAAGGAATTGGAATACCTTCAGAAAAGATTTCAACATATTTTATAAAGGGTCTAGGACACCTCGTCCAATGAGGAGCTGGGAAGAGAGCAAGCTAACTTCTGAGTTTTTGAAAGCCGTGAAGAGATCTGGATACAAGACGCTTTCTCCTATTCAGATGGCAGCTATACCACTTGAACTCCAACAGCATAATGTTATCACCTTTGCAGAGATTGGTTCTTATGCTGTTGTTATGGCACCTACTAAGGAGTGTGCTCAGAATTTTGATCATTATTTAAGCCTTAGAGTGGTTTCTATAGCTGGTGGATAGTCTATCCAGGACCAGGTGTTGAAGATAACACTAGGGTGTGAGATTGTGACTGCTATTCTCAGTCTTGATTGCCTTGAGAGGCGGTATGGTGTGTTGAACCAGTGTAACTACATAGTTCTTGATAAGGCAGATCAGATGAGAGAACTCCAGGTTGCAGATGTGTTAGATGCGATGCACTTGAGTAACTTGAAAGCCGAGAACGAGGAAGAAGAACTTAATGAAAAGAAGATTTACAAAACCACGTACATGTCTGGTGCTACAATGTCTCCTGGTGAAGAGCGGTTAGCTAGGGTGTACTTGAGTAACTCTGTTTTTATCACCATTGATACTGCAGGAAAGGCCACAGATTTTACTGCTCTGGTCGTGCTTATGATGAAAGCATCCGACAAGTTCCTTAGATTGCAGAAACTACTCGATGAGCTCGACGACAAAACCGTTATTGTGTTTGTTTATACAATAAAGATATGTGTGACTTCTAAGATACCAATTTTTGGAGATGGTAACCTGGATGAGGACAGGACGCAGTGAAGATAAGAAGACGAGATATGCAAAGATTCGAAGTGTTTCGTAGAACGGTAATAAAGATAGATGCAGCTACTGAGATACAAATTGTTGGAGATATTGGTAGAGGTCACAAAATTAACCCGGGTGATGGCAAGAACGTGGCAGGGTATATATTTTATGATGGTGAAAGATAAATTACATGGGATTCATGGAAACAAGAGAATGTTGTGTTAGTGTCATGTGAAGCTGCATTGATAACAGGGACTGAAGCCGCGAATCTGGATGTATTGCGTGGAGAGTTACATCGGCATATACTCGGAAGAGACCAGAGAGCTGAAATCTTATCCAAAGAACTTGGAAGAATAAAGCTCGAAGATATGGGAGCTGTTGAAAACTTTTCAAAAATAGGGTTTAAGCTTAAGGGGGAGAATGTTAGAGTAAGCTTGAAGTTAGCTTGAGATAGAAGTTATCCTAATACTAATGGGATTAACGTCTTTATAGATAAAGATCAAGATGTATTTAGTAGTTATCTAAATATGAGAGTTTACCATTAGGATTAGGATAAGTATGGTATTATATAAACCAGTGTCGTGATTAGGGCATTGTGTGAGAGATTATGAGTTTGTGATTGAGATTTTGAGAGCTTGAGGTTTTAAGTTAGTTTTCTCAAGAGATTAATAAGAGTTATTGAGTTTTTATCCAATTCGAGATTCTATAATTTTGTGCTCAGTTTAATCTGCTTAATGAGAAATAAAAGTCATTTAACACCCAATTTTAAATTAGTTCAAAAAAAACACTCAATTTTAAAATATAAACGGATTGGTGATTAAATGGATTGATCAAGATAAATAAGCCTCACTATTAGTAACACTTTGTTAAAAATATAATCAAAATGCTATAAAATAAAGTATAGATAATTGTACTGACTAATAAAATTTCAGTGGGTCCTCCTAGTAACATTATAGTCGGCCTATATATCTGGTCTCACTAGACCGTGTCACCTCTTCATTGCTTACTCGGGCCAGTTCTACAAATACTAGAAGTTGATTGTTTGTGGTTTTTGGGATAGATTTTGGTTTTCGTTTTTGTAAAAACATTTTTTTACCAATCAAGATTTTAAGAAAAGGGACTCCCTGAAATATAGGGAAACTAGATTTTGTAGTTAACCATCTATTTTCAAGAAAAAGCCAAAAACCATACTTTCTTGGTTTTGAATGATGTACGTGAGTTTTTCTTTTTACTTCTTATTAAAATATTTATATATTGTTAGGTATTCTAGATCAGTAGATTTAATTACTACATTTACTGGTTTTTTCTCAAGACAAACATTCCTTCTTTAACTCCTTTTTATTTGAAAAATAATATTAAGTTTAGAAAGCATCTACTATATAAAAGCTACATTTATTCTAGAAAACACATGAATGAAAATTACAAAATTAAAAATCTTCTTAAGTTATTGGAGTTTGTTTATATAAATTAATTTTATAATTATTTAATTAATATATTATAAAATACATTTATATAAAGTTTTTAAATAAATTTATATAAAGTTAATTTTTATTTTTTGTTATAATTATTATACATTTATTACATTTTATTTTTTTTATTTCAAACCTATGTTATTAGTTTTTATGTTAATATATTTGAATTACATAAATTATTTTTACAATCTTTTAAAAATATAATTACTTTAAGTTTATTTTTTTATAATATATAATTAATAATTATGTAGAAGTAAATTTACTTTGAACGGCATTTATGGAAATTTATTTTGAATAACAGCCTAATATTAATTTTGTATTTTCCTGGAGATATAATTCAATTTATTTTAAAATAAATCTATTAATTTTTTATTTTATAATATATTTTAAATAAAATGTAAATTTAATTTCATTTATTGTTAGTGATAATAATAATAATATTTGGTATTTTATTTTATTTAAAAGAAGTATTTTATTTTTAATAACTTATTTTAGTTTGAAAAACAAAAACTAAAATCTAATTTCACCATTCAAGATTTTCGAAAAGCCAAAATCCACAGCAAAAACAAAAACTAAAAGGTTGATTGTTTACAGATTCTGAACTAGCTTTTGGTTTTTGTTTTTAGAAAAACCAATATTCAGACAATCAAGTTTTTAAAGAAATAGATTCCCTACATTTTAGGGAAACTGGTTTTTGAAATAACTGTAATTTTCTAAACAAAAACCAAAATCCAAGTTTTCTTGGTTTTTATAGCATACGATGGGTTTTCATATTTTCTTCTTTTTTTGTTAATTAAAAGTTTTGTTACATTATGCAATAAAATAGGAAACAAAAAAAAGGCCAACAACTATTAACAAATAAGTTTTAGCCAAAAGAATTTGTTTAACATATATATCACAAAATAATTTATATTAAAAACATTCTGTTAAATATGTCATTACAGTTAACATATTTATTTAAATTAACTTTTCTACCAAAAGTTTGCATATTTTGTTAATAATCTATTGGGGTTCTTTTATTAAAATTTTTGATATAATCTTTAAGTAATTTAAAGTTTGTTAAAAAGGAAATTAAATTAGAAGTTATATTTTTTACAAAGCTAAAATAAATGAGGTCAAATTAAAAAAAAATAAAAAAAATAAAGAAATCTACATTTTTATTTTAATAAAAAATTGGATTTGTTATTAAGTTTTATTTCAACTATAAAAAACAATAAAATAATTAAAAATAAAAATTTAAAAAAATCATTCAAAAAAACTTTATAAATACAAAATTTTCTTCTCGAAACCATTAAAAAAATTTTTAACTATCACTAAATAAATAAATTATATTAATTTTTTGACATATATTATAAAATAAAAAAATAATAGCTATAGTTTTGTAAAAAAAAAATTTAAATCTTCATAAGGAGACACAGTTAATAGCTAATATTTTAAAACAAAATGAAAAATTAGTAATAGTTTTAAAATATGGTAAACTGAATTTATGCTATTCAAATATTACCTTTTTTTCAAAAATGGTAAGCATACATAGAATTATGTAATTCAAATATTTATATATATAAAGTAATAGCTAAAATTTAAATAAAAATAAAAATGACTATTTAATAAACACATTGTAGATATAACTAACAGTTTGAAGAAAAACATTATAGATTTTATAGTGTAAAATATTGATTAAATAATAATAAAACTAAGTTAGCTAAACAAAACTCCAATAAATTAATTAGTGAAAAAGATTGTTATTGCCGAACAACACATGAAATATAATCAATCATCCACCATTTGTCATTCTGAATAATTTAGAATTTGTTTTCTATTTCTTTTATTTTTAATACTTTACTGCATAGTTTAATTGATAAAATAGTGAAACAAACGTGTAGAAGTTGAGATAGGAGAAAAACAAGGAATAATAATAAAAGAAACAATTAAAAATATAAGATATAAAAAAGAAGTTAATAAATAAAGCAATCATCGTTGGCAAAATCTAAGAAAACATAGCTTTTGGTTTTTGTGTAGAATTAGGTAGTTATTTGAAAAACTAGTTTTCCTACATTTTAGGGAATCATTTTTTTCCAAAATCTTGATTGGTAAAAGAAGTGGTTTTTCAAAAACAAAAGCTATAAACCAAAAACCACTTAAACAATCAAAGTAGTTTCGATTTCATTTGATCTGTTTACAAATCTAGATTTAAACAATCAGAGTATCCGTAACTGCTCGCCGTCCTCCCTGCAACCTGAGGTGATTTGTTTTCCGAAATTTCGTTATTTTTCGTCTTTGATTTCAAGGTTTCGTTATCTTCTTGCGGCTGGGATGCGAGAAAAGTATTGTGGCTCGTTTGTTTCCCATTTTACACGTAACGAGAGAATATGAATTTTTATTTTATTTAAACCGATCACTGAACAAAGTAAGTCCTGAACTAGTGATGAGAGGTTCAACTCCATAATTTGTTTTTCTTGCCCCTTAAGGTTGTACATTCTGCCTTTCACAGTGTATCGTGACCTAGAAAATATTACTAAGACATTTGAGGGTCAATCACACTTTTTTAACTTGTTTTCTTATTTAGTTACAATAGAAGTCTACTATATATATACTTGATGGGGACTTCTGTTGATAAAGGAGAACCTGCCATGGACACACATGACTGGAGAGATCAATTGCCATTTGGTTCATGCCTGAAGATCGTCAACAAGATGTAACTTCATCTTCATCATTATCATATATATCTCTTGTTTTTTTAGATCAATAAGTTCTCTTTTTGTTTCTTCTTACTTGGTTTTACTGCGCAGAATGGAAATACTGCATAAGCACCTTCCATTTTCTGGACCGGAGGGGATGAACGAGGTCAGGAGGATTGCTTCCAGATTGGAGGAGAAAATTTTCAGCGGTGCTGTTAGCCAGGTAATTAACACTTCCTTCCTCCTATGGCTATGTACTATTTTGTTCCCTTTAGTGTGGTTTCCTATGGAGATTTGCGTGTGGCAATGGACATGGAAAAGGAAAATATGATCATTAACAGCCATGTATATATAGCTAATCCTTGTTTTCTTTTTCTAAAAAAATTTAGACTGATTACCTTCGGAGAATATCCTTGAAGATGCCGACGATGGACACTAAAGCACCAAATGCAGCTGGTCCTTCTTCTGGTCATTTTACAAGTAAGAGAATATATGAATTTTACCCATTTTACAAGTAGGAGAATATATGATTTTTTATTTATTCCAACCAATCACTGAACGAAGTTGGTACAGTGATGAGAGGTTCAACTCAATAGTTGATTTTCTTGTGCCCTAAGTTATGTACACTGCGGTTTTCACAGTGTATTGTGCCCTAGAAAATATTACAAGACATTTGAGGGTTAATCACACTTATAACTTGTTTTCTAATTGAGTTATAATAGAAATCTACTATATGGTTTGATATAGGAGAAACTGCCATTGACACACATGACTGGAGAGTTCAATTGCCATCTGGTTCGCGCCAGAACATCGTCAACATGATGTAACTTCTTCATCATCATCATATCTCTCTTGTTTTCTAGATCAATAAGTTCTCTTTTTGTTTGTTCTTACTTGATCTTACTGCGCAGAATGGAAACAATACATAGGCACCTTCCAGTTTCTGGACCAGCTGAGGGAATGGAAGAGCTCAGGAGGATTGCTTCCAGATTCGAGGAGAAAATTTTCAGCAGTGCTGTTAGCCAGGTAACACTTCCTTCCTCGTATATATTTTGTTCCTTTAGTGTGGTTTCCTAATTCCTATGGAGATTTGCGAGTGGCAGTGGATATGATCATTAATCTTGTTTTCTTTAAAAAAAAAAAATCAGAATGATTACCTTCGGAAAATATCCATGAAGATGCTGACGATGGACACAAGAGAACCAAATGCAGCTGGTCCTTCTTCTTCTTTACCGATCTGTGGTGCTTATAACCGTCTGCCACTGAATCCCGGTATAAGCCCTTCATGCATGTAATAGCAGAAGCATATTCGTGTGTATATTTAACGCATTGATCTCTTCATGTAAGCTAGATGTCTGTATATGCAATAAACTAGAACACAGAATTTTTGGGTGTGTTTGAAATATCATCGCAGTTCATTTGTTAAGTCGTCTTGTGAACATAGATATAGGTTGTCATCAGTATACAGTCGACGGCCCTGTCAAAGCAGAGCCTGTTGTGAACACAGGTGACTGGAGAACTTGTCTACCACCGGATTCACGTAAGAAGAACGCCAACAAAATGTAAGTTCATTATACACACTGCGTATTAGTTGTCTCTTCAAAATTGTCATTTTTGCTCACTTCAGAGCCAGCTTAGTGCTAAAGCCCTGTAGAAAAACAATGTTACAAACGTTTTGTGATATTGCTGTACGTGACCTATAGTTATGTTTGTGTAATACGGCTGAATTGTTTGTCATTTGAGCAGAGAGGGAACACTAAAGAAACATGTTCCAAACTGTGGGGAAGAAGGAAATAAAGAGCTCAAAAGGATTGCTGCTAGCTTTGAGGAGTTGATTTTCAACGCTGCTAGTGATCAGGTTTCATTTTTTTTATCTTGTAAATATTGGTAGAAGAGTAGTGGAATGAGTTTCATGCAAAACAAATTAGCCTAGTAATGCAATTTCACCGTCTATGGGTTGCAAACCAAAACTTCTGATTCGTTTGTGTGAACCTTTTGATATCAACTCCTGGTATGATATTTCTGTTTATTTTAGGTGGATTATTTTCGCAAAATATCCTTCAAGATGCAGACTACGAACGCGGGTGACTAACATCAAATTGCGTTTGAAGTTTTCAGAAAATTCCACAACTTAATGTAGAGCACATCTTGAAGGTCTTGAAACCTCCAACGTCCTAAGGCATGAATAACACATGTAGGGATTTATCTAGCGCATCCTTGCCCTTTCTTTAACAGAAATCATCAACATGGAAAAACAAAGTTTATTCGTTATAGAATCAAACTATTTTTTCCCCTTTGTAGCCGTTGATTTAAAATTTTAATCATAACATTTTTTTACAGACTAAAGAAAAATGTTTGACTACTATATGTATCAATCACCCCTTCTTCCCTTTTACTACACATTGGCTTTTCTTGGTAATGCATTCGGTTTGATACTTCAACAGGTCTATGCTAGGGCTCGGTTAGAACTTAGAATGGCCTATTGGGGTTTCACTAAAAAGGAAAAGAAAATAAAATCTAGTTTTCACTTAATTAAGAATACTCCAACGGACGTAAAAAAAATTACGTTACAAGTGACTGATTTGGTCCTACATGAGTACCAATTACTCTTTTTGAATTGGTCTGATTAACAAAATCTAGTTTTCACTTGAATTTTCTCTATTTTCAGTTTGTCTCAGCTCATCGCAAACCTTGACACGGTTTATTATTAGTTAAGAGGTGGAAGAGTTCAATGAGAATAGATCAAAAATTGGCGCTGATCATATCAGAGCTTAATTATTAAACATTAAAAAAAGAGGAGACAACAACTTGTACAGACCTTGGTAGATTCATTCCTCTAATGAGTTTTTTTTTCATACTCATCATCGATATCCTGTGAAAGAAAAATCATTCATAAAAATCCATTGAGAACTTCTGAATGTAAATATAATCCATATGTTGTGTGGTCGTTTGTTTCATTGAGTTATGATAAGTCTAATTACTCTTTGATAATTTGCTTTTCATGGTATGTAGATGGGTGATAACAATTGGAGATTTGCTCTTCCAAAAACAGAGCCTGACATGGAAACAAATGACTGGAGAACTCATTTGCCACCTGATTCACGGCAGAAGATCGTCAACGATATGTAAGTTTAATTAATATAACCAGATTATTTGTCTCTGCTTTTCCCTGGGCAAAACTATAACTGTTTTCTTTATTGCTTCATTCATTCACTTGCACAGAACGGAAAAACTGATGAAACACCTTCCACTTTCTGGAGCAGAGGGAATGAACGAGCTCAGGAAGATTGCTTCCAGATTCGAGGAGAAAATTTTCAGCGGTGCTGTTAGCCAGGTCCTCCTATGTACTTTGTTCCCTTAATGTGGTTTTCTGTGGAGATTTGCGAGTAGCGATGGACATGGAAACGAAGGTATGATCTTTAATAGCCATGTATATATAACTGATCCTCGTTTTCGTTTCGAAATTACAGACTGATTACCATCGGAAAATATCCATGAAGCTGCTGTATATGGAGACTAAAGCACCAAATGCAGCTGGTCCTTCTTCTTCTTTACCGATCCGTGGTGCTTATAGCCGTCTGCCCTTGAATCCAGGTATAATCATAGCATGTAATAGCAGAAGCATACTGGTGTGTAAATTTGACGCATTGATCTCTTTATGTAAGCTAGATGTATGTATATGCTACAAACTAGAACACATAATAATAACATGAAATTTTTGGTTGTGTTTGAGATATCTTCACAATTCATTTGTTAAGTCGTCTTGTGAGCATATATAGGTTGTCCTCAAATGACAGTCGAAGGCCCTGTCAAAGCAGAGCCTGTTGTGAACACAGGTGACTGGAGAACTTGTCTACCACCGGTTTCACGCAAGAAGAATGCCAACAAAATGTAAGTTCCTTTTAGAGTGTGTGTGTGTGTTAGTTGTCTCTTCAAAATGGTCATCGTTGGCTCTCGCTCACGTCATAGCCAGCTTAATGCTAAAGGTCATGTAGAAAGACATATGTTACAACGTTCTGACATATTGCCGTACGTGTGACCTATGTTGATGTATAGTTAAACTGTTTTTTGAAAAAGAAAAAAGGAACAGTAGTTAAACTGTTAAGGCTAAACTGTTTGTTTTGTCATTTGAGCAGAAAGGGAACACTACAGAAACATGTTCCAAACTGTGGGAAAGAAGGAAATAAAGAGCTCAAGAAAATTGCTGCTAGCTTTGAGGAGTTAATTTTTAACACTGCTATTGATCAGGTTTCATCACTTTTACCTTGTGATATTGGTAGAACGGTTGAATGAAATTCATGCAGCAAAACTCTTCTTTATAGTGGTCCAAGTAAAAACGCTTAGTTATTATGATTCTCTTAATCTAAATGCTGGAGTGGCGTTTTTAGCTCTAGAAAATTCAAATTCACCGTCTATGAATTGCAAACCAATGAACCGTTGTTATGGTAATGATTTCCAGTGAACCATGATATCAAAACTCCTTTGGTTGATATTCTGTTTATCTCGAGTTTCAGGTGGATTATCTTCACAAAACATCCTTCAAGATCACACCTTGAAGGTCTTGAAACCTCCAAAGTTCAAGGCATGACATGAATAAACACGAAGGGGTTTATCTAACGCATCTGAAAATCCTCGACAAGGAAAAACAACGCTTATTTAATTGGTGTAGAATCAAAACTATTTTAAAAGAAATGAGATGAATGAAGAGTTACACTGTATAATGTTTGATATAGATTTAATAACTAAATTTACTTGGAGGTGGATCCAAAAGTTAATTTTAATGGAGGTAAAAAGGTTGATTAATAATTTGTTTAAAAATTTACTAAATATAACATTATCTAGAGAAGTGACATTTTGTCATTGTTCCATGTTGTCATCTAATTATGAAGATTTTTGTAACTTTTTTTACCCATAATTTGAATAATTTTTTTTTTATAATTTGTATTTTAACCTTAACTTTTTTGATGTAAAATCATTAATATATTTTTTAATTGAATCACTTGGGGTTTTTTAAATAGATTGGCGGAGATAAATGAGTCATAAATATTACTCTTTCTGTTTCAAAATAAATGATATTTTAGGGAATTTTTTATGTTTTAAAATAAATGATGTTTTCATATTTTAATGCACCTTTTGGTTTTATTAAAAACTGTGTAACCAATGATATTTTGTAACCCATTTTGTACATGATTGAATAATTTTTAATTTCTATTTTAATAATAATTTTAAAGTTAAAAACATATTTTTTAATAGTTGTGTCATATCCTAAAATTTCATGTATCCAGAGAATAGTAAACTCAGTTAAGAGAATCAAAATGAAAAAAAGGCAATGGGACAGATTATTTTTTTAAAGTGTGCAATAAAATAAAGTTTAGTTTTTTTGTATTATGAGTTATGACTAATCAAATTTCAGTGGGCCCTTTGTAACATTTTTTTTCTCTGAAAAATTCATTACATATTAGGCCTCCCGCAATGGGAGATTTAACCAAATCCTAACACCTATTCTTAGGCAAATCAGATTTAAATAATAGTATTTAATTTGCATAAGTTAAGAAAAAGTCTTTAACTAAAGAATTTAAAAAGTTGAAAAGAACTCCAAAAAGGAGTTCACCATAAAATTATACATGTATTTTATATTATTTATATATATATATATATTATAGTTATATAAGATATTTTAGTTTTTGAATCTAATATGAAATTGTTTTGATGAACTATAAAAAATAAATATACAAAACAAAAGGAGATAGTTTGTAGATTTGTATTAATTTTATGGTTCAACAGGTTTAGTGTTGGGCTGGGTTCGTCCGTTTGTACTTGAAAAATAGTTTACAAGACCTTTTAAAATCAGAAGGTTGACAAAGAAAACATGTTTAGTGAGAAATGAAAACCATTTAACACTCAGTTTTAAAGTAGTTCAAAAAACACATAGTTTTAAAATATAAATGGATATAATTGGATTGATCAAGATAAATAAGTGTAACTATTAGTAAAACTTAGTTAAAAATATGATCAAAATGCTATAAAATAAAGTTTAGATAATTGTACTGACTAATAAAATTTCAGTGGGTCCTCCTTGTAACATTATACTGGGCCTAATATATGGGCTCACTAGACAATGTCGCCTCCTTATAGCTTACTTGGGCCGGTTTACAAATACTAGTTTTGGCTTTCATTTTATCTATTTTCAAATTTAGATCTATTTCAAGCAAGCAAGCAAAGTACTGGACTGGTCACTGCTCGCCCTCGCCGGCCTCCCTGCAATCTGCGGTGGTTTCTTTTTCGGCTTTGATTTTAGGGTTTCGTTATCTTCTTGTCATCTTGTGGCTGAGATTCAAGAAAAGGCATTGTGGCTCGTTTTTTTTCCCTTCCATTTTATACAAGGAGGAGAATATATGAAATTTGTATTTATTTCAACCAATCACTGAACAAAGTTGGTACTGAACGAAATTGGTATATGAAATTTTTATTTATTTCAACTCAATAGTTTGTTTATCTTGCGCCCTAAGTTGTGTACACAGTGCCTTTCACAGTGTATCGTGACCTAGAAAATATTACAAGACCTTTGAGGGATAATCACACTTTTTAACTTGTTTTCTAATTGAGTTATAATAGAAGTCTACTACATACTTGATGGGGACTTCTGCTGATAAAGTAGAAACTGCCATGGAGACACATGACTGGAGAGCTCAATTGCCATCTGGTTCACGCCAGAAGATCGTCAACAAGATGTAACTTCTTCATCATCATCATCATCATTTGTCTTCTAGATCAATAAGTTTTCTTTTTCATTCTTCTTACTTGATTTACTTGCGCAGAATGGAAACACTGCATAAACACCTTCGAGTTTCTGGACCAGAGGGAATGGAAGAGCTCAGGAGGATTGCTTCCAGATTCGAGGAGAAAATATTCAGCGGTGCTGTTAGCCAGGTAACATGTGTTCCCTTAGTGTCGAGAGGAGATATGCGAGTGGCAATGGACATGGAAAAGAATTGATATGATCCACATCTTATAAAATAAAGTAGGCTTGGGAAGGCTCCACAATCGTCCACGACTTGTTGGGAGAGGGGTGCTTTTTTTGACACGTGTCGCTACGGTGGAATATGCGTATGTTTCACGCGTGAATGTTCTCTTCTGGCGCGTCCGTTATTTGCTTCTCGTGTGTTCTTCTTTCATCAACTCGGCGCGTCTCGGTTTGGGGGAGAGCCTTCCACCCGTCCAGTTCTCCTTCTCATCCAAAAACGTATGCAGTTATGAAAATCAATCAACGGCTTCCACTCCATGAGCTTCAATCATCTTTATCACTCTGATTGAGTATATATTGAAGTTGCTCATGACCCTTCTTCCTCTCTCCCTTGATTGTTTTAATTTACTCCCAATGGAGACGTGGACTCTATAATCTTCCGAAGCTCTTTTATATTCACTCGAATCTCGACCATGAAGATATTTTTCCTCCAAAACTGTAAGCAATTAAGCTTCCATGCATTCATGATAAGCAATCAACTCTTTTATCCTCATCTCTCATCTGCAAATCTTTTTAATTGGTTTTGTATACAGTGAGCATTTGATTTGCTTCAGATCTAAGAATTCTCAGCATAATGTTTTTATTTGCCCCTGTTTCAACCCCTAATACCGCTTGACTATTACAGTATATTCGATTGTGATTCACACAATGATTTCCCTGCAGTTTGTCTCAGACCTTAGTAATTCTGATAGTTTTTAATCTGACACAACATGCTTATTCGATGTTTGGTGGTTTTACAGGCTGTTTTCTCTGAGATAGAAAATCATGAATGTGGAAGAAATAGGATTGTGTTTTGTGTCTTAAGGATGAATTTAGATGGACGTTTATGTTGATTCTTAAGATCTTTTTATGTAGTGCACCCAAGCTGCTAGACTAAATGCCAAAGAGAGATACAGATTGTGTTGTCTGTGACTATAAACATGTTTATGGTTCTCCAACAGGTAAATTTCTTGCTTGCTGCTGCTATTGTTCATTTATGGAGTGTTTCAGAACAAAAGTTTTTCTGCTTTCTCTGTTTTCAAATATAACTTTTGTTGGTAACTGGATCAAAGGTATTCAGCAATTGCATTTCTTGCAACAGGTCAGAGCTGGACCATAACCTCTGAACCTAAGCAAGACAATACATAATGCATGGGTTACTTGATCTAAGACCCTATCCATGGCTCAGAAACATCTAACATAATGCTGATCTATACTCATGAGCCTGATCGTTGCTCTCATTGATCATTGATATGGAGCCGGAAAGTTAATCATTTCCGGTAACACTATCATCCCATCTCTAATGTCGCCACTATTATTTTTTTGATTACAAGACTCTGAATATATCTGAGTCTTATTGTGTATGTTGAATGCATATGCTAACTGTGTATTACTGTGTATGCATTCTATGCATAATTTTGTATGTGTATATATCTAAACACAGAGAACTCAGAGTACTAAAGGTCTATGTTTTGTTAAACATCGTCTCACTGGGGGGTTGTAGACTTGTAGGCTGCATCTTCGGTGAAAATAACGAAGGCGCAGGAAAGATGGTCCAACAAGCTTTAGACTCAAATCTGGAACATCATCAGCCACGGATAACATTTTTATTACTCGCAAATTTCACACGCCAAAACATAAATGTAAAGCTAAAATGACAAAATTTAAGGGTGTAACTCATTGACTTTTACATAATAATTTTTTTTTTTTGTCAACTGAACTAATAAAAATTTATTTTATTTTTAGAAAAACTCCAATTTCGCTTTTTCATGTGGTGGAAAGACTTGGCTTCTAAAAGTAAAAGAATCGTATAGATCATAACTATTCCGAAAATATGCGAGTAAGAAAAAAGACTTCTGAATAGTTAATCGACTCTAAGAAGGAAAAAGTAAGATACGAAAGTCCAAAACTATTAATACAGAAGAAACTTAACTAACATTTGCATGGAACTAAATACTAGATCGTATTCCAGTCGGGAATGAATGATCTCATAACACCACATTATACAGCATTGATTCAGTGATCCCCAGACTAACATCGCACCTTAAAGTAGAGCTACTCGCCGAGCCACAATAGCAAACCAAAGACAATACTGCAAATACAACCATTGATCATTCACGAGTGGCATTGGTTTCGAGAAAGGCCTCCCACATCTCCATAGCAATTGATGGTTTGTATGATAATAGCAATTAAATTTATTGTATAATTATGTTATGCAGAGGAAAACCAGATATTCGTGGATTTAGATACTCGACACAGTCTACACTTGATTGTTACTTGCACTGGGTTTGAGGCAAGTTTTAAGGCAAGAAGTGCAGGTTCCCTTTAAGCGCAAGAACTAAGGCTCAAGGCGATCTAGGAGCGGACTTTATAATTGTTCCTTTTGCTTAATTGAGTGGATTTTATTTCCTCATAACTATGATCTCACTCTCTCTTGAGATTTGAACCTGACAACAACCAAAGAACAAGAAGGAGCAAAAAAAAAAAAAATCAGCAGACAAGACACGAGGAGATCCCCACTCAAAAGCTGTTCAAACTGCAAAATTCCACCTACGGGATATTGTGGCTAAAGAATCAAAGAGAGAACACTCTGAATAGCTAAAACCTTAGATCCCTTTATTAGAACACTTGAACCAAGTGAAAGAAAATAAAATGTTTTGAATAAAGATTTAACAAAACCAAATTTCATGAGAAAGATACGAAATTATCCCTGCCATTCAATTATAAACCAAGGAGACTGACTAATAGATAGAACACTATGGTAAAAAGGATTACTACAATTTTTTTGTATATTCTTTTTTTTTGTATATTCTATATTGAAGATGTATTACTTTTGGAAATAAATTGTATTTATAATAGATCTATAGTTTTGACTTTCAAAAAATCTAGACCAACTAACTCACATCAATGACATACAACTTATATATATATATATTACCATGGAGTATATATATTCTATTAAAACGAAGAAATATTGGTTATAAGAAGCTAAGATTTTCAAAAAATATAGAATATAAACATAATGATCGCTGTTCATACATATTCTTATACAGTTCCTTATATTTAATTGAAAATATTTTTTTGAAAAAAAGTATACTGTGGTACTAAAAACAAATGCGCACGTTAACTATTTTATTTTCCTGAAGCCTAATAAATAAAAATTAGGCCTTTATAATTGGGTTCAAAAATTACAACGATGGAACCTATTTATGCTCTGTTACCTGCGGCCTTTCCATTTCCGCTGCATTGATCAATGGCTTCGTACAAACATAAGTTGTCCCATATGTAGGAAAAGTCATCTATAATTCAGTTTAATTACATTTTAAAATGGGGATTCTTATGCTACAATTCTCAATTTCATTTACATACTATTTTTGATTTTTGTATTAATTATAAAAACAAAATATATAAATGTTTTCTATCATTTCCTAACATCTTTGACATAGACAACATATGCAAGGATTGTTATTACTTAAAAAAGGATGAAACAATTAACTATCTTCCTTCAAACAAAATAATCACAAAAACAAACACAACTATTTAAATTATTCCTTCTCAAACATGAACTTTACTATGTACTTATGCTATTTCATATCAACTTAATTAACTTTATTACGTATATTGGCATAATTAAAAAAAAAAACATCATTCTCTTTCAACATACTTTCAATATCAATTTTTGACTATAATTTCTTTACTTAGGTCATAAAATAAATTAAAAATTCATTTCAAAATAACACATACAAACCCGGCGCGTAGCGCCGGCAGACCACTAGTTATATATATACGGTAGCTAGCTATGTATATATATAACTGATCCTTGTTTTCTTTTCGAAATTTCAGATTGACTACCTTCGGAAAATATCCATGAAGATGCTGTCTATGGAAACTAAATCGTATAGTGCAGCAGCTGGTTCTTCTTCTTCGTTACCTAACCCTGGTGGGTATAACCGTCTGCCCTTGAATCCGGGTATAAGCCCTTCATGCATGCATGTAGTAGCAGAAGCTTTTATTGGTCTGTACATTTTAACGCATTGATCTCTTCATGTAAGCTACATGTATGTATATGCTATAAACTTAGAACACATAATATAATAACATGATATTTTTGGGTGTGTTTGAAATATCATCACAAATTCATTTGTGAAGTCGTCTTGTGAACATATATAGGCTGTCCTCAAATGACAATCGGAGGCCATGTCAAAGCAGAGCCTGTTGTGATCACAGGTGATTGGAGAACTTGTCTACCACCGGATATACGCAAGAAGAATGCCAACAAAATGTACGTTCCTTTTAGAGTGTGTGTGTGTGTGTGTTAGTTGTCTCTCTAAAGTTGTCATCTTTGTTCACTTCAGAGCCAGCTTAATGCTAAACTCTGTAGAAAAACAATGTTACAAGTTACAACGTTCTGACGTATTGCCGCACGTGTAGCGCCTATGTTGATGCACAGTTAAACTGTTTTTGCCATTTTGAGCAGAGAGGGAACACTACAGAAACATGTCCCAAACTGTGGGAAAGAAGGAAATAAAGAGCTCAAGAAAATTGCTGCTAGCTTTGAGAAGTTGATTTTCAACACTGCCATTGATCAGGTTTTTTCATCTTTTTATCTTGTAATATTGGTTGAATGAAACTCAATACTCTTGTTTATAGTGGTCCAAGTCAAAACGATTAGTTATTATTATTATTATTCTCTTAATCTAAATGCTGGAGTGGCGTTTTTAGCTCTAGAAAAAGGCAAAGTCACCGCCTTTGGATAGCAAACCAATGAACCCTTGTGATCGTATGATCTCGAGTGAACCTTGATATCAAAACTTCTTTTGGTTTGATGTTCTGTTTATCTCGAGTTTCAGGTGGATTATCTGCACAAAACATCCTTCAAGATCACACCTTGAAGACCTCCAAAGTTCAAGGCATGACATGAATAAAACGAAGGGATTTTTATCTAACGCATCGGAAAATCCTCGACAAGGAAAAACAACGCTTATTTAATTGGTGTAGAATCAAAACTATTTTTTTCTTTGTAGCAGTTGATTAATTAGGGGACATTTTTTTTTCTTAAGAAATGAAACGAACGAAGGGTTGCATTGTCTAATGTTTGATCCAGAAGTAAATTTTAATGGAGGTAAAAATGTTGATTAATAATTCGTTAAACAAAATGTGTGCAGTAAAATAAAGTAGTTATTTTCAATGTTGACCAATCAAATTTAAGTGGGCCCCTTGTAACATTTTCCTCTATAAAATTCATATTAGGCCACTTGGGTTCATTAGGCCATGTCACCACCCCTTTTCATTTTTCTATTTACATTTATGTTCGAGCAAGCTCTTGGTCTCGGTCTCTGCCTCTCTGCCGTCGCAGCTCTCAACCCCCGACAGCTCTTGCGTCAAATCTGAGGTGATCTGCTTACATTTTAGGGTTTTATTTTCTTCTTTGTGGCTGGGATTTGAGAAAAGTATTGTGGCTCCTTTGATTTTTTTTCATTGTACAAGTATAGAAGAATATATGAATTTTATTATTTTCAACCGATCAGTGAACGAAGTTGGTACTTGATCAGAGGTTTGACTCAATAGTTTGTTTTCTTGTGCTCTAAGTCTCCATAATTACAAGACATTTTCAGTTAATCACACTTTAATCTGTTTTTTTTTTCTTTCTAATTGAAGTTATAAAAAGTCTTGATCTTGATGTGGCCCTTCTGTTAATAACGCAGAACCTGACATGGACATAAATGACTGGAGAACTCATTTGCCATATGATTCACGACAGAAGATCGTCAACAAAATGTAACTTCACCATCACATCTCCTGTTTTGTATGTATTATATATCTTCTAGAACTATAAGGTTTCTATGCTGTTTTTATATATTCTTAATCAATAAAATCTTCTTTTTTTTGGTTATTATATATTCTTACATGATTGACTTGTCACTTGCGCAACAGACTGGAGACACTAAAGAGACACCTTCCGTATTCTGGACCAGAAGGGATTCACGAGCTCAAGAGAATTGCTACCAGATTCGAGGATAAAATTTTCAGCATTGCTGTTCACCAGGTAGTATAATAATAATACACACGTCCTTCTCTATATGGAGAGATTTGTGTGTGAGGGCAATGCCCATGGGAAAAAAAGAAGAAGATTGATCTTTTCTGTACCCCCATTGTATACGGTAATGTATGAATTGAAAGCTATGATCTTGATTTTCTTTTTTATTTCGAATTTTCAGAATGATTACCTTCGGAAAATATCCATGAAGATGCTGACTATGGAGACTAAAGCTCAGAACGCAGCTGGTTCCTCTTCTTCTATCCTTGCTGGTAGTAACCACCTAGCCTTGGATGAACTCGGTAAGCAAGCAACACGTCCTTTATTTACTTTGCAGAAGCTTCTTAGATATAAGTTACACGTCCTTCTTTGTTTTCTTATGGAGCTTTAAGATATCTACCGTTTGATGCTTTTGTGAATATTCAACAGACAATGTCATGATGAATAATGGCAATGTAGAGCCTTCTCTCCTGAACAGAGAACCTGCCATGATAAACTCAGGTGACTGGAGAACTCAACTGCCACCGGGTTCACGACAGAACATCGTCAACAAGATGTAACTTCATCATCACATCTCCTGTTTTGTATCTACATATTCTCTATAGTTATAAGGTTTCTGTGCTGCTATTATATTATATATGATTGATCAATGTTTTTTTTAGGTAATTATTGATTATTCTTACATGATTGTTGGCTTGCACACTTGCGCAGAGTGGATACACTTAAGAAGCACTTTCCATATTCTGGACCAGAAGGGATTAACGAGCTCAAGAGAATTGCTGCCAGGTTCGAAGAGAACATTTTCAGTGGTGCTACTAACCAGGTAGTAATACACACGTCCTCCTTTATAGATGTGTGAGGGCAAATCTTTTGTATCCCCCCATTTATACGGTGGTGTATGAAGGCCTATCTATGTATACCTGATTTTCTTTTTCTTTTTGAATTTTCAGACTGATTACCTCCGGAAAATATCCATGAAGATGCTGACTATGCCTCCTGTTCCCGCTTCTTCTATCCCTGCTCATAGTAACAACCTAGCCTTGGATGAACTGGGTAAGCAAACGTCCTTCATGTACTTGGCAGAAGCTGGTTTTGGTGTGCTAAATAATTCCGTTTTGTTTTCTTATTGGAGTTGTAAAAAAATCTACCATCGATGGTTTGTGAATAATACTCCACAGGCAGTCTTATGTTCAATGACAATTCAGGGCCTACTCTCCCGAAAGAAGAACCTGCCGTGAACTCGGGTGACTGGAGAATTCAACTGCCACCGGATTCACGCCAGAAGCATGTTCACAAGTTGTAAGTTCGTTACATTGTTTTTTGTTATAGTTGTGCCTTGACCTATAAATAATACTTTTTTTTTGTCATTTGAGCAGATTGGAAACTCTGAAGAAACATGTTCCGTATTCAGGGCAAGAAGGAATTGAGGAGCTGAGGAGAATTGCTATCAGCTTCGAGGAGCTAATATTCAACACTGCTATTAACCAGGTTTCACTTTCCTCTTTCTTCATTCTATTTTTGGCCTACACTGTTGAAAGCAGTGGGATGATGGATGGTTGAACGGTGCTGTGAAAAAATGATTAAGCTTCATGTGTGCGTTCTTGATATCATCTCTTGATTAAGCAAGCATGGTTTGTTTCGAGTTTCAGGTGGATTACTTTCGCAAAATATTCGTAAAGATGCAGAGTATGGAAGAAGACGACGACTAAGTAAAATTGCGTTGAATGGTGGGAAGGGGGGGGGGGGAGTTTGGAACTTTCAAATAATTCCATATTATGTATTGATGATATTAAGAACAGAGCTTGAAAGCTTCCAAACTTAGGACAAAGGCATGAATAAAAAAGATATGTTAATTCCGTTTGTATAATCGGTAACGATGATATGTTTCTTGCGGAGGAAGCCTCCACACTTGGAGTCTTCTTCGGCTTTGTAGAAAGCAAATGTTCAAAAAAATCTAGGCGTCTCCCAATCGGGCAAAAACCTAAAACAAAATTAATCTAATCAACAATTTCATATAAAATGCATTACTGTTGTCCAGCGATTTTTTGAAAAGTGTGTAAAAGCATTTTAATTGCCTTTCAGTGTTCACATACAAGATTTTCTTCATAAGATAAAAATGATTAATATTGTTTTTCCTAATAATGAAAAGAAGATTCAAAAGCATTGCGTTACTTTTGATTTTCCTGTTGTGTCAAAACAAAGTTAACCATATGTTAAAAGGAGGATCTGTGGTTAAATTTGATTGGGCCGGTTTAAGCTCAATGGGCCATAGTATAAAAAGACCTAATTCTGACTTCAATTTCTCCCTTTCCCGTTGTTCTTCCGCTCTTTGGTTTTCCTTCGCTGTAACGCTGCTGAGTCGCCCCACATTGACCTCGAAACTTCGAAAATCTCAATCGTCGATTCAAGGTTAAGTTTCCGAATTTTGTTTATGTTTTTTTCCGAATCTGGGGCTTTGCTCTAAGAGTTTCCCCTTGCGTCTCGGATTCAAGAAGAAGGCCGTTTCGTATTCTTGCAATTAGGAGAGTAGATGAAGTCGTTTCTTCTTTGTAATGGATGATCAGTTAACGAAACTGGTGTCTGTTATAGTTATGATTCTTTCTTTAATCTCATTTGTGCGGTACCGATGATGCTTTGTTTCTTCGTGGATTGAATAAAGACAGGACGCACTTGATGGGGCCTTCTTGTCCCAGTGGGGAACCTGCGATTGACACGTTGGACTGGAGAACTCAATTGCAATCTGATGCACGTGAGAGCATTGTCAACATGATGTAAGTTTATTAGTATATCTATAAGATTGTGTTTCCCAGCCTAATGTTATGTCACATGGACGGTTCAACATTTCCTTGATTTTGATGTTAGCGCAGAACGGAAGCACTAAAGAAACAGCACCTTCCATTTTCTGGACCAGAGGGAGTCTACGAGCACAGGAAAATTGCCTCCAGATTTGAGGATAAGGTTTTCAACACTGCTGCTAACTTGGTAATATGCTGAGCATCTCTTTTTTTCTCTCTAGTGTGTTCTAAACATAGGGATAGCTAAGAAAATGCACTAAAGAACATATATTTGGTAGCCGTATATATATCAATATTGACCTCATTTCATCTTGTTGATCTAATTTTCTTTTTCTTTTTTTTTTAATATTTTGAGTCTCAGAATGATTACCTTCGGAAAATATCCTTAGAGGTGCTGACGATAGAAAACACGGTTAAACGTGCAGCTGATCCTTTGATATCTATCCCTGATGCTAATAACACCACACCCTTCAGTTCGGGTACTAACAATCAAAGCCCTTCATGCTCTTTTTGCCTAAAGCCTAGATAATATTTTCTAAACATTTACTAATTTCTTCACTTTGCATTACAAGATTTGTTTTGTCACTCTGACTTGTAATTAAACCAAAATTTTTATTTGTGGCTGTTTGCTTGGACCATTTAAGTTTGAGTAACTTTATTGTCATTGCTATAGCCGGTAAGGGTAATGTCGATGTAGGAAGCCTAATGGACAATAACAGTCTGAGGCCTTCCTCTCTTCCGAGCAGAGAATCTGCCTTGGACACAGGAGACTGGAGAACTCAGCTACCACCTGCTGCTCGCCGGATGATTATCATCAATATGTAAGTTTGTTTGGAAAGCTGTCATCTTTCTCACCTATTATCATTTTCCCCCAAGCCAGTTTGATGTTGTGTCCTTCAGAAAGAGAGTGTTATTGTTATGGTGGCATCGCCAATAATTATATCATTTCTGTAGAACGGATACACTAGAGAAGCAGCATCCTGGGACCGAGAGAACCAACGAGCTCAGGAGATTTGCTGCCAGATTGGAGGATATTATTTTCAACAGTGCTGCTCACCAGGTGATTCAATGTCTATTTCGTTAGTGTGATAAATATGGAGATATCTAGCTTCACAACATCAACATGCTTTGCTGTTTTAATCCCCAGTTTATGAGGATTGAAATCCATGGATGTATAGATAGTATACCTTCTTTATTTATGTCATATCTTACTTTTTTGGTCTGATACTTTATGTTAACATCCAGATCGATTACCTTCGCCAAATATCCGCAAAGATATCTCTCCTTGCTGCCAACAACTGCCTACCATTGGATCTAGGTAAATGACTTTCTTTGTCCAAAATTGGAGTCCTTCATGTAGTAGCAAAGCTTGTTTTGAATGTGCTCCATTTGAATCCATTTTCCCATTTGATTTGTTTCTCTTGAAGGTTTTAATGGAGTTAAATACTTTGTTCACATAGGTCATCTTGACATAAACAGAGGTGATTGGAGAACTCTACATCCACCAGGTTCACGCCAGAAGAATGTCAACAAGTTGTGAGTTTGTTCCTCCTCTAAAGTTGCATAATTTCTTACTCTTGCTACTCATTTCCTCCTTTTTTTTTTTGATCAGAGCTACTCATTTCCTCCTCCAAGGCCAATTTAATGATCAAAATATCGATTCTGTACAAATAGAATGTTTCACAAAGTTTTGTCATAATGATTTGACTCTAGGAATATACTTATAGATAGACAAGTAACTTTGGTCATTTAAGCAGATTGGAAACACTGAAGAAACAAGTTCCATATTCTGGGGAAGAAGGAATTGAAGAGCTCACAAGAATTGCTGTCAGCTTCGAGGAGTTAATTTTCAACACCGCCAAAAATCAGGTTTCACTATTTTTTTTTAATTAAGCTCAATGTGTTACATCCTTGACATCATTCATCCCTTCCTTTGTTTCTTTCTTGATGTTGCGTGTTGATTTCGAGTTTCAGGTGGATTACTTCAGTAAAATATCCTTGAAGATGCAGAGTATGGAAGATGGAAGCTAAGTCAATTAATGGGAGTTTTCAAAGCGGTTTAAAACTTTCTAGGAAAAGATAGTCGATATACATATTTGTACATAAAGAAAGAAACCTTGAAGAGTTATAAAAGGAAAAGCATGAAACACATGTCAAGTGTAAACCATTAGGATCATTTCTGGTTTCTTCAACATCAATTGAAAATGTCTTCTTTTTCGGGGTGAAAAACAAAAGCAGAGTTTTAAAGACATTGGGCTAAACCACATGATGATATAAAAAATTCGTCGTACGAAATAGCCGAGTGACGACACTGAAGACTTGGTAAGCGAAACGTTGTCAGCTTATATGATTCTAAGCTAAACCTAATCCAGCTCTAGTTTCCCCTTGTTCCACACCCTAACCGTTTGTAGCAACCGTGAATTAGCTCGATACGTGAGACGGTAAGCCGATAGATAGATAAATCCCAAGCTAGGAATCCTACTGTGGATTCGAAGAACGGGTAAACAAAGGTGTAGGAGATGATCACGGATGAAGAAGGATCAACTCGAAAACCAGAGTTCGTATGCGAAGCTCTTTTGTTTGAACTTAGCAAGATAACTTGAGAGATAAGTAATAGGTTTTAAGAAAGCTTTATTGATTGATGTATGCATAATAATGTGCCCTTAGGCTACATATATATAGTAAACCAAGAGGAGGTTTATCTATGAAAAAGGAAAAACATAAACTTATAATCAAAAGGAAAACTAACATAAGAATTTAGAAAAGGAAATCTAAGAAATATGGAGAACTAGTGAAGAATCGACATTGTGACTTTCCTGTCACAATACTCCCCTCTTCAGAACATTCTTGGCCTCAAGGATGGAAGTCTGGGTACTTAGCAATGAAATCTTGATAGAACTCCCAAGTTGCTTGTTGTGGTGTATATCCCTTCCATTGAACTAAGACCTTTGTAACTGCTTTGTTGTGACGATTTACCATCTTCTTTTCTAAAATTTGCTCAGGTTCTTTTCCTGTACCAACGTCATTGAGATACTGAGGGAGCGTAGGTGGTGAATCTGATGGGTTGGGGCAAAGCTTGAGTTGACTGACATGAAAAACATTGTGTATTGCAGTGTTTGGAGGAAGCTGCAACTTGTATGCGCGAGAGCCTACGCGATCGGTGATGAGAAATGGTCCGTAGAACCTTGGTGACAGCTTATGAGGAATATTGCGGCCTTTGAGAGAGTGTTGACGATAGGGCTGTAACTTCAAGTAAACATAGTCGCCAATTTTGAACTCACGATCTGAGCGATGAGCGTCTGCGTATTGCTTCATCCTATTCTGAGCGCGGAGGAGATGAAATTTCATGAGGTCGATGACTGCTTCACGTTTCTGTAGAGTTCGGTCGACTGAAGAAGATGAACTTTCCCTGGGAGATACGGCATGTGTACTGGAGGAGGCTGGCCGTAAATGATCTCATAAGGGGTGCTGTGTATTGCAGAATGATAAGTTGTGTTATACCACCACTCAGCTAATGGAAGCCAGGAGCTCCATGAACGTGGTGAATCTGAAGTCATGCACCGAAGATATGTTTCAAGAGTTTTATTTGTAACTTCTGTTTGACCGTCAGTTTGTGGATGGTAGGCTGTAGAGAAGTTAAGATCGACGCCATGAACGCGAAACAGTTCCCGCCAGACCTCGCTTAAGAACGTGGGATCACGATCACTTGTGATGTCCTTGGGCATGCCGTGTAGCCGGAAAACTTGATCCATGTAGAGTTTAGCTACGTCCATTGCAGTATACGGATGTGATAATGCCAAGAAGTGAGCGTTCTTGCTGAGTCTATCAACAACCACCAAAATACAATGCTTACCAGAGGATGGCGGTAACCCTTCAACAAAGTCGAGACTGACGGACTCCCAGACACCTGCAGGTATCGGAAGGGGCTGTAACAGACCCGGTTTTGCAGCCAGATCGTATTTGTTTCGTTGACATGTTGTGCAGTTGCGAACGTAGTTTTGAGTTTCCAAACTCATCTTAGGCCAGAAGAAGAGAGATTTGATTCGTTGTAATGTTGAATCTCTGCCGGAGTGACCACCAACTGCCGAGTCATGTAGCCATTTAAAGATATGTATTTTGACGTTTGCATCATCGCCAACCACAAGCTTTCCTTTCCTGCGCAATTCGCCATTGACAAAGGAATATGCAGAGTGTTTCGATGGCTGAGATTGGAGTTCCTGTATGATTTTCTGAAGATTCTGATCTGTATCCCAGAGCTGCTTGAGCTTCTCGTAAAAATCATGGTGGATTTGAGATAAGGCAACATGAAGGAGCTGAGAACCAGAGACCCGTGAGAGAGCATCCGCGGCGATGTTTTCTTTTCCTTGCTTGTAATGGATCTCGAACGTGTAACCCATTAGTTTTGATAACCACATGTGCTGAAAAGGTGTTGTTATCTTCTGCTCTAGTAAGAATTTTAAGCTCTTCTGGTCAGTACGAATTATGAATTTGCTATGAGCAAGGTAAGGGTTCCATGTTTGCACTGCGTGAACCACAGCAAGAAGTTCTTTCTCATAGACAGAAAGATTTTGGTGACGAGGGCCGAGAGCTCGGCTGATGAAGCATATAGGATGATTATCTTGCATAAGGACTGCTCCGATTCCTGTTTTAGATGCATCTGTCTCCACTATAAATTGCTTGGAAAAATCAGGTAAGGCAAGGACAGGAGCCGAGATGAGGGCATCTTTTAATGTCTGGAATGCAGAAGATGCCTCAAAAGACCAAGAGAAACTATCCTTACGTAGTAGCAACGTCAGGGGTCGCGCAATTATACTATGGGCCTGAATGAAGCGACGATAGTAGTTAGCAAGACCGAGGAAACTACGTAATTGTTTCTGATTGGTGGGCGTAGGCCAGTTTTGGACGGCTTTGATCTTTGATGGGTCGGTGCTGACGCCGTCGGAAGAGATGAAGTGGCCGAGATACTCTATCTTTGTTGCTCCGAAAGTGCATTTAGATTTCTTGAGATAGAGTTGCTGGTGTCGTAGGATTGCAAAGGCCATGTCCAAGTGAACCAAGTGATCTTCCCATGTATTACTATATATTAAGATGTCGTCAAAAAATACCAGCAAGAATTTCCGAAGGACAGGTTCGAAAACGTGATTCATGAGCCCTTGAAACGTGCAAGGAGCGTTTGTGAGACCAAACGGCATCACGAGATATTCGTAGTGTCCTGAGTGAGTACGAAACGCCGTCTTATGTATGTCTTCTGGTGACATTCTTAATTGATGGAAACCTGCTCGGAGGTCTAGTTTGGAGAAGTATTTGGCGCCACCAAGTTCGTCGAGGAGGTCTTCCAGTAGTGGAATTGGATATTTATCTTTAATGGTCTGTTTGTTGAGGCCTCGGTAATCAACGCATAACCGCCAAGAGCCATCCTTTTTCTTTACGAGAACTACTGGAGAAGCATACGGGCTGGAGCTGTACTGTATAATCCCTTGCGTAAGCATCTCTTGGACCATCTTATCGATTGCATCCTTTTGTATTGACGAGTAGCGATAAGGCCTGAGATTGACTGGATTAGCACCGGATTCCAGGGGTATTTTATGATTGAATCCTTGACGAAAGGGAGGTAGTTCAGTTGGGTCGTCAAAAATATCAGAGTAAGAATCTATGAGACGTTGTAATGAGCCTGATGTATCTGGTTCGGTATTACTAGCTTCAATGTGGTACAAAATCGCCTCAGGGTTGAGTCCTTGTGGTGATTCTGGTTCGTTGATCTCCTGAAGGTGGAGAAGTGCTAGCTGTGGGTCTTGTAACATTAATTTGTTCAAGCTGTTGCTGGAGATAATCTTTGAATCGTTTGGTGTGATACCTCGGAGGACATGCTTGAGTCCGTTGAATTTAAATTCCATACGGAGGTTGAGGAAGTCCCACAGGATGGGTCCTAAAGTGGAGAGCCATTGAACCCCAAGAACAAGGTCGCTAAAGCCGAGTCGTAAGGTCCGGACTTCAGACTTGAACTCATACCCCTGTGTCTTCCATACAAAATCACTGCACTTATAGGTGGTGATCAAGTCGCCACTTGCTGCTGCTACGGGCATGGGTGTGATCGATGTGAGGTTGCAACCCAGAGTTTTAGCAACTTGGAGGTCAAGGAAGTTGTGAGTGCTTCCTGGATCGATGAGAATATGGAGCTTTCTTTTTCCGTATTGGCCAATAATTCTCATGCAATTGTAAGTTGGTGAGCCGTTAAGAGCATGAACAGAGATTGTGGGAGTTTTGTTATCAGCATCTTCAGCTGGTGTCTGTATGTCTTCTTCCTCTTCAGAGTCTTCATTCTCAGTTTCAAGATACAAGATTTGAGCTCGCTTGTGTTTAAGCTGGTGGCCTGGAGTAAAGGGTTCTTCGCAGAACATACATAAACCTTTACGCTTACGTTCCTGCATCTCTTCGAAGGTAAGGCGTTTCTGATTTGTATTTTGTAGCAGAGGTTTTGTGTTTGTTGATGCCGGTGTGGTCGCAGTTTGAGATTTGTATGAAGATGATGAATTTGTCTTTTGGTACGAGTTGTAAAGATGACGAGATGACTTCACAGGGGCGTGCTGGAGAGAAAGCTCATGGAATTTGGCTATGCGGGCAGCTTCTGGAACGGTAGTTACGTTGAACTGTCGAACATGGAAAGCAAGATGCTGGTTCATGTTGGTCAAGAAGATGCTCAGTGCGTGTTCCGGTGGGAGCGTGAGACGAGTCATCGAAGAATCAAACTTCTCTAGATATTCATCAATAGTGTCACTGCTCTGTTTTAGACTAACGAGTTCGGCGAGAGGATCATAGTATAGCTCTCCAAATCGTGATGATATAGCGCTAACGTAGTCTGGCCAAAGAGGATATATGTTATAACGATTTGTGATGTATCCGTGGTGCCACTGTAGAGCTTTTCCGGTGAGATGAAGAGCAGCGAGACGAACTTTTAGTTCTGGTGATGTGTTGTCGATGGAAAAAAATTGTTCACATCGATATATCCATTCTTTGAGCTCCGTTCCGTCGAACATAGGGAAACCTACTTTTGTTAAGCGGGAGGAGAGTGCATTAGGCAGAGGAGGTTGATGTTCTATGTCGGGTGCAGCAGGCTTGAGGTTGCTCTGGTCCGAAGAAGATGTATCAATCGGATTAGGTTTAGTTGCTGATTGAGTTTCAGACGGTGAAGCTTTAAGAATTTGTGCGATCATTGCCTTAATCTCTGCAATTTCTCCACCCAAATCTTTTCTTATATCCTCTGATTGTTGAGACTGGGAAGAACGAAGTTCTTCAAGTTGTTTGTTCATCTCCGACATGGCAGCTGTTGCTCGGGTGTCCATGGTTAGGTCTTGAGGAAGTTGTCACTGCTCTGATACCACTGAGACGGTAAGCCGATAGATAGATAAATCCCAAGCTAGGAATCCTACTGTGGATTCGAAGAACGGGTAAACAAAGGTGTAGGAGATGATCACGGATGAAGAAGGATCAACTCGAAAACCAGAGTTCGTATGCGAAGCTCTTTTGTTTGAACTTAGCAAGATAACTTGAGAGATAAGTAATAGGTTTTAAAAAAGCTTTATTGATTGATGTATGCATAATAATGTGCCCTTAGGCTACATATATATAGTAAACCAAGAGGAGGTTTATCTATGAAAAAGGAAAAACATAAACTTATAATCAAAAGGAAAACTAACATAAGAATTTAGAAAAGGAAATCTAAGAAATATGGAGAACTAGTGAAGAATCGACATTGTGACTTTCCTGTCACAATACGCTTTGGATATTTGAGGTGAAATTTTCGAATCTCGCTTTCTGTTGTGATCGGGAGTCTCGACAAGTCATACTATATATCGGCAATCGCGCTTTCTTGATTGTGGTTCTCGCCTTCTCGGTTCTTATAGTAATTAATTATTAGGAGAATAGATGAACTTTGATGGTGTGATTGAGAGAGTATTCTTACTTCGGATATGCTACTTTGAGGTTGAGTTTGTCGCTTTCTGCTACCATGAGCAAACAAAAATGAAAAAAAAATTGACTGATCGGTGACGTCTACTGATTTTGACTTTTTATGCCTCAAACTTGCTATTATTATTATTATTATTATTAGCCTAGCTGCTCTGATTCTTGGCATAAATCGAATGTCTGAGGGAGTGAGGGTCAATCTAATCCATCTTAGCGTGTGTGGTCGTTCGTTTGTTTTCCTGTAGTTTTTTTTTCTGAGGATATCCGCATCATGTTTTTGTTTATCTTCTCTTCATGGTTTGTATACGTAGGAACAGTTTGATGGATAACAACAATTGGAGGCCTTCGGTTCCGAAAACAGAACCTGGTGACTTGAGATATCAGTTGCCACAGCATTTGATGTCTCAACAAAACAGCCTTCATCAGCAACCACTGGGCACTCAAAGAAGTGTTGCAGGACTGCAGCAACCACAACTACAGTTGCTCAGTTTCATGCTACCCATGGCTTGTTTACTTTTCAGGGTCAACTGTCACAAAATCAGCCATCCCAGCAGCGGCATATGATGCTCCTTCAGTCGCATCATCAGCAGTTAGGTTTGCAAGGACAACCTAATCTGCTAGAACAAGATGTGAAGCAAAGGCTACAATCTTCAGGCCAAGTTACATGTATATGCTTTTACATCCTTTTGGGATCTGATACTTTACATAGTCCCTCAGCAGGATCTGATGCTGAGCAAACCCACTTTTTATAAATCTTAGCAGACTCCACGGCACAGATGGAAAGTGCAAATGGTGTTGATTGGCAAGAGGAGGTTTACCAAAAGGTAGTTGTTTCTTTCTAGTTAATTAATGCTTCTATCTTCTTAGTCTTGCTGTTAAAACACTCAGAAGTGTTTCGGGGGAGATAACATAAGTTTGCTATATATAAATGTGATGGAGAAGCGGAAGCTAGATGTGTTAGGATTCGAGTTATGAACCCTAAATAGATTACTTGCGGCTTAAGGTACGGTGAAGAAGATGATAATGGAGGCGAATACTCTTCGCAGTGTTCTTTCGAACTCTTGAGGGGCACGGATACTCTCCGTAGTGCTTGTAAAAGCTCTTAAGAAAACTCAATGTTTATTATTCAAAAGCGTGCATTACAATGGGGGCTTAAAGCTCTTTATATACTAAATAAGAATTCACATTCCTAAAGGATTAGTGAATTCTTTTTCCTAATTTGAAAAACAATGACTTAAGCAAAAAGGAAACACAAAACTGTTTTAAAAACTAAAAGGAAAGTTTCTACTCTACGCGGATCCTGAGACGTCGGTGATCTCGTGCTGCAGGTCGGTAGTTGCAGGTTGAGCTGCATCAGGTCCCGCCGGGTTATAAGGATTCGACCACGAATCAAGCACGTCATTGTCTCCATGATACGGGAAGATGTGTTTGACGTTGAAGACGTCCGAAGTGCGCATATGTGGAGGCAGCCGAACCTTGTACGCATTTGGATTAATACGTTCCAGGATTTCAACGGGTCCAACCTTTCGTGACTTCAGTTTATTGTATTCTCGAATTGGAAAACGATCTTTGGTGAGAACAACCCAAACAAGATCACTGGGGTTAAAGATCAGTTCGCGGCGTTTCTTATCAGCATCATGTTTATAACGAGCTGTAGAAACCTGCAAGTTATCAAGAGCAAGGCGATGTGTAACCTGTAAATCGGTAACAAAGTCTAAAGCTTCTCCATGAACTCGAGCTCGATCCGGCAGAGTAGTTAAGTCGAGCGGGACTCGGGGAACAATGCCGAATACCACTTGAAAGGGTGAAAAGCCCAAGCTACGGTTAAAAGCGTGATTGTGAGCAAACTCTGCCTGCGCAAGCTTGCTATCCCAACTTTTAATATTGTCACCAACTAAACATCGTAGGAGATTCCCGAGAGAACGATTGGTAACTTCGGTTTGGCCGTCCGTCTGAGGATGATAAGCAGAACTCATATCAAGGCTCGTACCAAGCATCTTCCAAAGGGATCGCCAAAAATGTCCCAAGAATCGGGTATCACGGTCGGAAACAATAGAAAGAGGTAACCCGTGTAACTTGTATATCTCACGGAAGAAGAGAACTGCAATGTTGACAGCGTCAGAGGTCTTCTTACAAGGAACAAAGCGGGCCATCTTGGAGAATCTGTCGACAATGACAAAAATAGAATCGTTGCCCCGTTGAGTACGCGGAAGACCTAGGACAAAATCCATACTAATATCTGTCCACGGTTGAGTTGGGAGAGGTAAAGGAAGATAAAGGCCTGCATTCGAAGCTTTTCCTTTGGCGAGTTGGCATGTGTGACAACGCTCGACAAAACGCTCAATGTCTCTGCGCATGGAAGGCCAGAAATAAGACGTAGTAGCCAGTTGAATAGTGCGGTCACGACCAACGTGACCCTCGTCATGCAATTCTCGTATAATTTTCAAGCGTAGACTGCACTCAGGAATGCACAAACGGGATCCCCGAAACAAGAAACCATCATGAAGGGTGTAATCTTTAGACACACCATTTGTTGCCTCGACAAACACACGACCAAAAAAAGGATCATCCGGGTATAAATCAGCTAGCATAGCAAATCCAAGAACTGACGTGTGCATGACGGTAAGAATGTTATGTCTTCGACTTAAAGCATCTGCCACTTTGTTAGATTTTCCCGATTGGTGACGTATCGAGAAGGTGAATTGTTGTAAATACGCGATCCAGGAAGCATGACGTGAAGAAACCTTTGCTTGGCTATCAAGATGTCGTAGAGCGTCATGATCCGTAAAGAGAATAAATTCCCGATGGACCAAGTAATGACGCCAATGCTTTATAGCTTGAACAATTGCATAAAATTCCACGTCATAAGTGCTGTAACGAGATCTAGCACCGGCCAACTTCTCACTATAATAAGCAATTGGACGCCCCCGTTGACTGAGGACAGCACCAATGCCCAGTTTAGACGCATCACAGTGTAACTCGAAGGTCTCGGAGAAGTCAGGCAGGACGAGAACGGGTGCCGTTGTGAGCTTTTGTTTGATAAGCTCGAAAGCTGCTGTAGCCTCCGGAGACCAATGAAACCGACCCTCCTTCATACAACTGGTGATAGGAGCCATAATAGAACTAAAATGGCTTACAAATCTTCGATAAAAGGAGGCCAAACCATGGAAACTACGAACCTCCGTGACGGTTGTGGGAACTGGCCAGGAGCGAACTGCCTCAATTTTAGATTGATCCATTGCTAGCCCACGTCCAGAAACGACATAACCAAGGAATAAAACCTCCGGTACGCCAAACTCGCACTTATGCCTGGCTGCAAACAACTGATCCCGTCGTAAGACGTTGAGAACATCACGAATATGCGCCAGATGATCTTGAATGGAGTTACTGAAGATGAGGATATCGTCAAAATAAACGACAACAAATTTGCCAATAAACGGCCGAAGAGCTTGATTCATGATACGCATGAAGGTACTTGGTGCATTGGATAACCCGAAAGGCATTACTAGCCATTCAAATAAACCCTCACGAGTTTTAAATGCCGTCTTCCATTCATCACCAGGCCTGATGCGTATCTGATGGTAGCCACTCTTGAGATCGATTTTAGAAAATATTGTAGCTGACCCAATCTGGTCCAAGAGATCATCAAGGCGTGGAATTGGAAACCTATAGCGCACCGTAATCTTGTTAATGGCTCTACTGTCCACGCACATACGCCACGTCCCATCTTTTTTTGGAATGAGAAGAGCCGGAACTGCACAGGGAGACAAGCTCTCTCGAATATGACCTTTGTGAAGTAAATCTTCCACTTGTCGACGAAGTTCTTCATGCTCATCCGGACTCATCCGGTAATGTGGTCGATTGGGAAGAGTTGCACCCGGCACGAGATCGATATGGTGCTGAATGTCCCGTAAAGGTGGCAAAGCAGTTGGCAACTCTGTGGGAAAGACATCACAAAACTCGTCGAGGACTGCTTCAATGTCGCGCGAGATTGGTGACGCAAGAGCTGGCGGGGTTGGAGCCGTGACTAAAGCAAACGCCACCCCTTCTGTCTGAAACTCAGATTTAAATGTCTCATAAGAACAGATTAAAGAAGCTTGCTTGTTTGGTAAAGCTGGTGATGGTGGTGGAGTGGTGGGAGTAGGCGCCGCTGAGACGTCTTTAGATGGTAGAAGGAGAATCTTGTGTGTGTCCCAAGTGAACTGGTATGTATTATCAGCTCCGTAATGTATAATCTTATGGTCGTATTCCCATGGTCGTCCCAGTAGAAGGTGACTAATATCCATTGGAGCAATGTCGCAGTAGATACAGTCTTTATAATAAGGACCGATGGAAAACGGAATAAGAGCTCGTTGAGAGACACGTAAGGTGACACTTTCGTGAAGCCAACCTAATGTGTAAGGTGAAGGATGTACTTCACGAGTAATCCCTAGTTTGTCAACTGCTTCCTCGGAGATAACATTTTTGCTACTTCCTGAATCAATAACAAAGGTGCAAACACGTCCTTTGATTGTACAGGTTGAGCGAAAAATATTTGTGCGAAGCCACTTGTCGTCGTGAAGGCGGGGTGTGAGACATGTACGGCGCACAACCAGGAGATGCCCACTATCTCCCGTGGTCGGGTGGATATCATCAGCCTCCTGGTTGTCCTCTTCTTGAGAATCATAGACATCAAAGTCGTGTGCAGCCTCATCCATAAGTAAGCCACGGCGTGGATTATGAGGGCAAGCTGACATGCGATGACCCTGTTCTCCACAAGAGTAACACCTTATAGTGGAAGGACGCGTCGATCGTCGTAAAGTTTGTTCTTCTTGAATTGCTGGCTTAGTGGTCGAAGTCACGGCGTCTGTGGTGTCTTTTGAAGCCGGTGGTGAATTGCTACCTGCTTGATCTTGGCTACGCGAGCGATTGGAGGAAGAAGACCAATTTGAAGTTCGAGACTGCTGCTCAAAAGAGGCAGCACGCCTATGAGCTTCACCAATGGTCGATGGATCGAATTGTGCCATAGCCGTCTGAAGTTGGGGGCGTAGGCCGCCTATGAATCGAGACACGAGCTGGACTTGACTATCATTGATCTCGTTACGCGTGAGGAGCAGGGAAAATTCTTCAGCGTAATCGTCGACGCTTCGGTTGCCTTGGCGCAAATTCTGGAGCTTTGTGTACATGGTGCGTTCGTAGTTGTGCGGAAGGAAAGTTTGACGCAGATGCTTTGTCAATTTTCCCACGAATTAATAGGTTCTTTGCCCGTACGAGAACGTGTGGTTTTCAGTTGCTTCCACCATGTAGCTGCGTGACCACGGAAACGCATAACCACGAGAGAAACACGACGATTAGGTGGAACTTGCTTGAACTCTAAAATTTCCTCCACAGATAATAACCAGTCGATGAGATCATCGCCTTTCAATCCTCCATGGAACTCTGGTATATCAACCCGAAAACCTTTTTCCCATTGATTATTTCGAAAATCTTGTTGGCGCACATCCTCGAGAAAAAGACGATGATGCTCATCATCTTCATCTTGTTCGTTTGGATACTGATGCTGATTTCGTTGTTGTCGTCGGTCTTGGGGTTGTGGATGAAACTGTTGCTGTAGTCGTTGATTTTGTTGATGGGGCTGTCGAGGTTGCTGATGATTGAGAGGTGGAATGATCGGAAGCTGTTGTTGCTGGTTTTGTGGTGGAAGATCATGAACATCAGCCACCCGTTGGTGCTGCGGATCTAAACGAGCCAATACTGTAGTCATGGTGTCTAAACGAGATGTCAATGATTCGCCTAACTGTTGAATTGAGGTCTGCATCGACGTCTGAAAGCTTGCTTGCATCTCGACAAGGAGGCCTCTTAAATCGTCCATATCAATGGAAGTTCCTTCTGCTGGTTTTTTTGCCATAAGAACCAGAGAAGAGATCCAGAAACGTACTGATTCTGATACCAACTGATGGAGAAGCGGAAGCTAGATGTGTTAGGATTCGAGTTATGAACCCTAAATAGATTACTTGCGGCTTAAGGTACGGTGAAGAAGATGATAATGGAGGCGAATACTCTTCGCAGTGTTCTTTCGAACTCTTGAGGGGCACGGATACTCTCCGTAGTGCTTGTAAAAGCTCTTAAGAAAACTCAATGTTTATTATTCAAAAGCGTGCATTACAATGGGGGCTTAAAGCTCTTTATATACTAAATAAGAATTCACATTCCTAAAGGATTAGTGAATTCTTTTTCCTAATTTGAAAAACAATGACTTAAGCAAAAAGGAAACACAAAACTGTTTTAAAAACTAAAAGGAAAGTTTCTACTCTACGCGGATCCTGAGACGTCGGTGATCTCGTGCTGCAGGTCGGTAGTTGCAGGTTGAGCTGCATCAAAATGCTTGTTAAATCGGCAGGAGATAGATGCAATACGACTGGCGACCTTACAAAGAGATCAATGTAATGAATAATCGTTTGACCATGGTGCTTTGTCTTTGCAGATCAGAACTATAAACGAGAAGTACTTATCAGATCTTCACGATATCTACCAGAGATCTTCTGCCAAGTTGGAGAAAGTAAGTTGCGAATATTTTTTTCCAAGAGAGTACTTTGTTTGTCCTTCAAAACACTAGTAGCTGCTAGAATTTCTGTGAATTCAATGCAGTACTGATTCTATACTGCAAAAGAGAGTCATACAACTTTGGTATCTTGTTAACCATTTCACCAAAAGTTGCTCTCGATGCTCGTATTTTTACTGTATAGTAGAAAGTAAACATCGGATATATATGTTCCTTCCCAGACCCACAAAAGTTGTAGCTTGCATCTATCTGATTTTCTCTTTTCCTATTGAACAGATTCTTTTTTTTTTGTTTTCCAGGAGTATTCTCTACCGCAGCGACAAAGGTCAAAGGACTTTGAGAAATTGAAACAATTCAAGATAATGCTGGAGCGGATGATAAGATTCCTGTTGATTTCAAAGAGCAATATCATGCCTGGAATAAATGATAAGGTGTCTTTTTATGAGACGCAGATTATAACTTTCTTAAATAGGCACAGGCCGAGGAAGCCAGTACAGCAAGGGCAGCTTCCGCAACTTCAGATGCAGTCTATGCAGCAACATTCATCTCAGAACGGTAATCATTCTAATGATAGTCAAGCGAATCCGCAGATGCAATCTATTTTTTTGGTGTAATAAATGGATGTTCGAGCTCAGTTGCATCAATTTTCCCACTTGATTCGTTTCTCGTGAAAGATGTTAAATGGAGTTAGAAGTCTGATGTTAATGCTTTGTCCACAAAGGTAATTTTGCTATAAACAGAGGTGACTGGAGAACTCAACATACAATAGGTTCACGGCAGAAGAGTGTCAACACGCTTTGAGTTTTGTTCCTCTTCCAAATTTGTCATATTCTCTCACTCTTGCTTCTCTTTTTTTTTCCCCCAAAGCTAATTTAATGATCAAAATCCTGTAGAAGTAGAATGTTTTACAACGTTGTGTTGTATTGCTTTGACCCTATGATTCTATGAATCTGCTTATAGTTACTTTTGTCATTTGAGCAGATTGGAAACACTGAAGAAACAAGATATATATTCTGGGAAAGAAGGAAACGAAGACCTCAGGAGAATTGCTGTCAGCTTCGAGGAGTTAATTTTCAACACCGCGAGAAGTCAGGTTTCACTATTTTTGATTAACGTCAGTTTGTTACATCCTCGATATCATCCCCTTGTAGCGTTCTTGATGTCTGTGTGTCCATTTCGAGTTTCAGGTGGATTACTTTCGCAAGATATCCTTAAAGATGCAGAGTATGGAAGAGGGAAGCTATGTCAAAGAATGGGAGTTTTCAAAGCGGTTCAAAACTTCCTAGGAAAAGCAAGTCTATATACATATTTGTAAATAAAGGAACACTCCTTGAAGGTAAATGGGATGAATAAACATGGTCAAGTGTATATCATTGTGATGATTTCTGATTTCTTCAACAACAACATCAATTTTTAATAAAAGAGTTGGTTACATATTGGGCTACTTTTTTACTTTTGTTTACGTCTAGGGCCACTTTCAACTTACAACATACTTTCTCTTAGGACTGGAACGGATCGGGTATTCGGGGTATTTTAAAGTATCCGGATCCGGATTTGTATCCGGCGGATCCATGTTTTTGTTATCCTTATCCGGATCCGGGGTTCTCGGATATCCGGGCTTCGGATATCCTTCTAAAAATTGTAATATCCGGCAGATATCCGGATCCGGATTTGGATCCTTAAAATAAATAAAAATAACATTAGAACATATAAAATATCAACAATAATTGAAAAAATAAAAATATTTACGGTATTTTTAATTATGTCTATGTATACTATAACAAAGTTAGTATACATTTGTATATATATTAGTATAAAAATAAAAATATAGTAAATAAATTTTTTTATATACATATATATTCTTATTTTTGAAATAATTATCAATAAGAATTACGGATCCGGATATCAGGAGTTAAAAATCAAGATATCCGGATCCGGATTCAATTTGCACGGATCCAACATTTTACTATCCGGATTCGGATCCGGCCCCTCCGGATATCCGGATTTTCGGAGCGGATCCGGATCGAATCTCTGATCGAATCCGAATCCCGGATAATAATTCCAGGCCTACTTTCTCTTCTCCTTGGATAACTGATTTATCCTAAATGCCCTTTATGAACAGAACCTTGGTTCGATGCAATTTAGTAAATAAAATGCTTTTTCTCGTATGTAAATAAGCTGAAATCTTTTTTAACCCAGATACAACTATTAAGATTGGGAGGTTTGTTCATAAGAGATTACAAAGTTAAAATGTGGATGTGGATAGTGACACGTACACAATGAAAAATACAAGTTAAGAATGATAAGCACAAAGTTAAGCGTTCCAATATCTTACAACTACAAATGTTATGTTGAAAGAAATGCAAAAAGAAACCAAAGTTGAAGTACACATACTTAAAGCATACAGATTAAAAGTTGTCATATTACAGATGATTGTGGACGAGAGAGAGTCGTGGTCGGGGGTTGTGGACGGGTGAGGACAGGTGGGTTGTGGACAGGTGAGGACAAGATAGCATCCACATCTGTTGAAGTCATCCATGGACAAGACGACGACGGAGCAAACAACCTTGGAGCTCGTCCACTCTCTGAAACTCCAGCCACGTCAGATTTCGAACTCATCCACGGCGGATCCCGAACTCACCCACAACCGATCCCAAACTCCCCCACGGCAGATTCTAAACTCAACCACAATTGATCTCGAGCTCACCCAATTTCAAGCTCATCCACTTTCTGGAACTCCATTGCAACTATCCCGAGCTCACCCACTGCACATCCCATCTCACCAATACCGCATCTCAAGCTCATCCATTCTCTGAACCACCACCCAGCTACCTCCGAGTTCATCCACGGTGGATCCCCGAGCTCAGCAATGTCGGATTCCAAGCTCATCCACTCTCTAAAAAACAAAGCGAATCTGTGATTAAAAAAGAAAAGAGAAGCAAAGCGCTGATTAGGTTTTATCAATTTGGGATGTAGACAAAAAAAGGTAAATTATCTCATTTCTTTAGATCTAAAAAAATATAATTTTTCTTAGATCTAGTAACAAAAAGAAACAAAAACGAGATTTTGCTTCGAATCTACAACATTGTGAAAGCCGAGAGCTTGTTGTCTGAGATATAAGGAGGAACTGTACCTTTCATGTCTTAAAGGGATGGTATTCTCTGTTCAAAGAAGAATTGCGAGAAGGAGGACGAGGCACATCCTTTGGGTCTTGTTCAAAGAGAAAGATAAAGACAACTTTCTTAGAGAAGGTTTGGGGTCTGAGAATTCTTGAAGGCCAAACCGGAGATGTAGTCGTGGATACGAAATAGTGGAGACGAAAAATTTCTAGCTTAAAGAAGATGACAGTTAGAGACAAAAAAAAGAGATTCTAATGTTTTGTCGTGCTATAATGAGAAATAGAGAAGATGAAAAACATCACCTTCCATGACTGAACAGAAGAAGACACAGAGAGGTCTAGATCGAGGATAACAGATTAAGATGATGGAGAGAAAAAATGTTCCGGAAAGGATGTGAAAAGGGGGCTAGGGTTAGAGTGTGGATTCAAAATGTTGTAGATAAGTTAAAATAACCAGATCCAGAAATATGGACCAACTCAATTCTGAAATTGGACACTTAGTAGTGAACCGGTTAGATATACTGAACCAACTCAAAAAATCGATTGTTTTCTAAAGAGAGGACATTATAGTCATTTAGACTAAAAGAAGTATGTCACAAGTAGGCATGGGCGTTCGGTAGTCCAATAGGTTTCGGTTCGGTTGATTCGGATTTTCGGATTTTCGGTACCATGTTCACAAGTACCATTCGTTTTTTTCTAATTATTGGATCGGGTTCGGTTCGGTTCCTTCTGGATTCGGTTCGGATCGGATTATAACCAATGTTTGAAATCTTTCAATAATATTTTTTTAAACCTAAAATTTTGACAAAATAATATTTAAAATATGTAAATTATCCACAAATATAATTAAAAATTAGTTAAAATATCTAAATTAACTAAAATATATTCAAAATAACGTATAACATAGACTATGAAAATATTTAGAATACTATAAACTATCTAAATTACCTTAATATATATAAAAATATTAACACATTTAACTGATTTCGGATACCTTCGGATCCTATTTCGGATTTTGGTTCGGTTCGGATTATACCCAAAGTCCAAAGTACTAGGCTCATAAGTCCCGTTCGGTTATTTTTGTATAACGGTTTGGATCCGGGTTCGGTTTTTCCGGTTCGGGTGTAGGTCGGTACTTCGGGTTGGGGTAAAAACGCCCATGCTTAGTCGCAAGTATAAAGTGGTTAAATGTGATAGAGGAAAGTGAGAAAGTGACCCAATAAGTAATAAATTCTTAATAAAATTAAATAACATGATGTGTTTGAAACGGCGACGTACGAGGTTCTCTCAATATGTTTAATAAAAAAAATACAAGTGTTTAGTGAACCTGACACTTGCCAAGTTTATACTGCAAATTTCGCATTAATCGGAGGGGTTTCTAGTAATTTAAAGCCGCGGAGCGACATTGAAAACTTGGTCAAAACTCATAACTCTTTTTTTTTGTTTTTTCTTTTGACCTTTTAAGTTCAAACGTCATAACTCATACGTCACTTGTTAGCTTCCTTCCTCTGCGTTTCGCAATTGCATCCTTTAATTCTTCAACCCGATCAACCCTAAACCCTAATCGTTTGTACCAACCGTGAAATCGACTCGATAGGCTTTGAATTTTCGAGGTAAATTTATCGAATTCTCGTTTTTCTCTTGTGATCGAGAGTCTCGAGAAGACATACTATATCGTCAAATCGCGCTTTGTCGATTGTGGTTCTCGGTTCTTGTACTATTTAAGAGAATAGATGAACTTTTCTTGATGTGATTGATAGGTTATGCTTATTCCTTTTCGTATATGCTATTTTGTGGTTGAGTCTGTCGCTTTCTGATACCAAGAATGAAAAAAAAAATTGACTGATGATCATTGACCTCAACTGATTTTGATTTTATAGAGAGTTGATTGCTGATTCCATGGCTCAGTTTTGCTATTTTCTTGGCATAAATTGAAAAAAAAAAAAGAAATGAAAGGGGCTTATATTAAGAATAATCCATCTTGTGTGTGTATTGGTCCTTTGTTTATGTGTGAGATATATCATATATCATATATGCATCATGTTTTGGTGATCTTCTCTTGGTGGTTTGTAACCGTAGGAACACTTAGATGGATAACAACAATTGGAGGCTATCCGGAGACCAACAGAGACAACTGTATCAATCCCAAATAACCCTCCCGGAGATGGCATCATGTATATATGCTTTTTACATCCTTGTGAATACTTTAGTTTTCTCATAGCTTCACATAATCCCTCAGCAGGATTCTGTTGCTGAACAAACACCCGTTTCTTTTTTATAAATTCTAGACTCCACGGTACAGACTGAAAGTAGAAATGCGGTTGATTGGCAAGAAGAGGTTTTCCAAAAGGTACTTCTCTCTTTCTAATTTGGGTAATCCTTCCTGCTTCTTAGTCTTGCTGTCAATTCTGCTTAACTCTTATTAAATCTTGAAGAGAGAGAGAGAGAGATGCAACACAACAGGCGATGTTACATAAATATCATTGTAATGAGTAATCGTGTGTGCCCATGGTGCTTTGTCTTTGTAGATCACAACTATAAAAGAAGCCTACTTACCAGATGTTGCCGAAATCTATCGGAGAACTGCAGCCAAGGTGCAGCAAGTAAGTGTTTCCAAGAGAGTAGTGTGTGTATGTCCTCCAAAACAGTAGTACCTCCGAGAAAGTCATACAACTTTGGTTTCTTGTTCACCATTTCACCAAAACATGCTGTTGAGGCTCGTATGTTTACAGTCCAGTAGATTGTAAACTGTCAAACCCAACATAGGTTGTAGCTTGCATCTATGTGCTAGTCTCTTTTCCTGTTGAGCTGAGCGCATTCTTTTTTCTCCCCAGATGGATTCTGATCCGCAGCAACGAAGTTCAGAGCAGTTTGAGAAATTTAAACAATTCAAGGCAGCAGTGGAGCGAATGATGCAATTCCTATTGGTGTCAAAGAGCAATATCATACCTTCATTAAAGGATAAGGTGGCTACTTATGAGATGCAGATTGTAGATTTGGTAAATATGCTAAGGCCGAGGAATCCAGTACAGCAAGGGCAACTTCAGCAATCTCAGATGCAGCGTATCCAGCAGCAATTGATGTCTCAACAAAATAGCCTTCATCAGCAACCACTGGGCACTCAAAGCAACGTTGCAGGACTGCAGCAACCACAACAACAGTTTCTCAGTTCCCAGACTAACCAGCAGTCGGTGCACATGTTATCACAGCCAACCACTGCGCTGCAACAAACACATCAGGCTGGCCATGGATTGTTTTCTTCTCAGGGACAACAGTCACAAAATCAGCCATCCCAGCAGCAGATGATGCCCCTTCAGTCACATCGTCTGCAGTTAGGCTTGCAACAACAATCTAATCTGCTACAACAGGACGTGCAACAAAGGCTACAGTCTTCGGGCCAAGTCACAGGTTCCCTGCTTCCACCTCAAAATGTAGGGGACCAACGGAGACGACTATATCAATCACAAAGAACCCTTCCGGAGATTCCATCAGGTATGCTTTTACATCCTTGTGAATATACTTTATATAATCATTCAGCAGGATCTGATGCTTAGCAAACCCCGTTTTCGTAAATTGCAGCATTTTTAGACTCCATGGCACAGACAGAGAGTGGTTATGGGGTTGATTGGCAAGAAGAGGTTTTCCAAAAGGTAGCTTTTTTTTCTTTCTAATTTGGGTAGGCCTCTTTAGTCTTGCTGTCAGCTCTTAGAAGGGTTTGGGGGAGATCAAATAAGTTTGCTATATGTATACCAATTCTGTCTACGTTTATTAATCTTCAAGAGATAGATGCAACACGGTAGGGGATCTTACATAGATATAATCTTAACGAGTAACCGTGTGATTGTTTTTGCAGATCAAAACTTTGAAAGATGCGTACTTATCTGATCTTACAGAAATCCACCATAGAGTTGCAGCCAGGTTGCAGCAAGTAAGTTGCGTTATATTTTTTCTAGGAGAGTTAGAGTGTATGTCCTCCCAAACAGTAGAGTATCTGAGCGAGAATTCCTAAAAATTCAATGCAAGACCAGTTCGATATGGCTAAAGAAAGTCATACAACTTTGGCATCTTGAAAACCATTACACCAAAAGATATGCTCTTGAGGCTCGTATTCTGTCTGTCCAGTAGAAAGTAAACTGTCGGATATTTATGTTGGTGAGCTTGCATCTATGTACTCGTCTCTTTACTTATTGAACACATTCATTTTTCTACGACCAGATTTCTCTTCCGCAGCAACAAAGATCAGAGCAGTTTGAGAAATTGAAACGAGCCAAGACAACGTTGGAGCGAATGATACAAATCCTATCGGTTTCAAAGAGCAATATCATGCCTTCATTGAAGGATAAGTTGGCTTTTTATGAGAAGCAGATTATACTTTTCGTAAATGTGTACAAGCGGAATAAGCCAGTTCAGCAAGGGCAGCTTCCGCAATCTCAGATGCAGCCTGTGGAGCAACAATCATCTCAAAACGGTAATCATTCTCATGATAGTCAAAGCAAATCGGTAGATTCAGTCCATTTTCGTGGTGTGATATAGTATGGATGTTGGAGCTCAGCTGCATCCATTTCCCCACTTGGTTTGTTTCTGTTGAATGTTTTGAATGGAGTTAGAAATCTGAATTTAATGCTTTGCTTTGTCCACATAGGTAATCTTGCCATAAACATAGGTGACTGGAGAGCTCTGCATCCACCAGCTTCACGTCAGAAGAATGTCAACACGCTGTGAGTTTGTTCCTCCTCCAAACGTTGTCACTCTAGCTGCTTATTTCCTCTTCGCAAAGCCAATATAATGATAAAACTCTGTCGAAGTAGAATGTTTTACAACGTTTTGCCATGAATATGTTTATAGATAGACAAAAGATACTTTTGTAATTTGAGCAGATTGGAAACACTGAAGAAACAAGTTACATATTCTGGGGAAGAAGGGATTGAGGATCTCATGAGAATTGCTGTCAGCTTCGAGGAGTTAATTTTCAACACCGCCGAAAATCAGGTTTCACTATTTTTATTTTTTTGATCAACACCAATGTGACTTCCTTGATATCATCCCCTCCTTTGTCTCTTGATGTTGTGTGTTGATCACGAGTTTCAGATGGACTACTTTTGCAAAATATCCTTGAAGATGCAGAGTATGGAAGAGGGAAGCTAAGCCAAATAAGGGGGAAGGCAAGGGGGTGTACATATTTGTGCATAAAGAAGAAACCTGCAAGAGTTAAAAGTAAAGGAATGAATGAACATGTCAAAGTGTGATTTCTAGTTTCTTAGAGTACAGTAGCAATGGAAAAAAAAAACTTTTTTTTGGTGGAAATGAAAACTAATAGAGTTTTATCATTTATAAATATTTTATGTTAACTCTAATATTCAATTATTTCGTGTTTAGTAATTGGTTGATATGCGCTAACTACAGCTACTCTGGAGAGGTCAAATCGACATGAATCGATATTAAAACGTTGACGTAAGCAACTTTCTCAAAGTATTTAATTATTTATACAGAGTGAACTTTGTAATTGCGGTTTTAGCTGGAGGGGTTACTGGTAATTTCAAAAGCAGCGCGACGACATGGAAAACTTTTGGTCATAACTTATAAGCAAAGTTGAAAGGACACACACATTTGGCAGCAGGACGCATGAAGTTTCCTTCCCTCTGCGTCTGCCTGCCCAGAAACATTCTTTCTTTTATATATTCTTCTTGTTCCATTTCTTCATCAATCTAGCCCCTAATTTAACTTCTTTTTTTTCTTTCCTTTTCCTAAAGTCAGACCCTAATCTTTTGTAACAACCGCGCGCTTTGAAAATTTGAGGTGAAATTTTCGAATCTCGGTTTTTTTTTTTTAATTCAGTTGCTTTTCTATTTTTTTTTTCTCTTTGTGATCGGAGTCTCGGAAACCTGTACTATATATAGCCATCGCTCTCTACAGATGGTTATTTTCGGTTCTTACTAATTAGGACAATAGATGAACTTTGTTGGTGTCATGTCATAAAGTATATGCTTATTTGTTTCGTCTTTGACTCTCTGCTACGGACAGGAGACAAAACTGTTAATAAAAAAAAGAAAATTTTGGCTGATCGAGAGTCTTGAGTTTTTTTTACAGATTGGGAGAATTAAATGAACTTTATTGGTGTGATTGATAGACTATGCTTTACTCGTTTTCTCGGATATGCCTACTTTTGAGTTTTAGTCTATCGCTTTCTGCTACCAACAGTTGATTAAAAAGATGAAAATTTTTGGCTGATCATTGACCTCAACTGGTTCTGATTTTCTCTTGGGGTTGGTTGGTGATTCCGTGGCTCAAACTTGCTAGTATTAGCTTAGCTGCTCTTGAGTCTTGGCATAGAAAATTGAGAAAAAAAATGGAAGGGTTTTAGCTATATTAAGAAAATTCTGAATGTCAAAATAAACCATCTTGTGTGTATGGTCGTTTGTTTACTGTAGATTTTTGTGGGGATAATATACATGCATCATGTTTTGGCTATCTTCTTTTTTGGTTTGTAACCGTTAGGAACACTTGATGGATAACAACAATTGGAGGCCTTCTGGAAACCAACTGTATCAATCCCAAAGAACCCTTCCGGAGATCCCATCATGTATATATGATTTTCCATCCTTGTGAATACTTTGGTTTCTCATAGCTAACATAATTCCTCAGGAAGATCAGTTGCTGAACAAACCCACTTTTTTTAAAATAAATTTTTAGCTTCGCTAGGGGTTGATTGGCAAGAGGAAGCTTTCCAAAAGGTAGTTTTTCTTTCTAATTTGGGCAATGCTTCCGGCCTCTTTATTCTTGCTGTCAACTTTCAGAAGTCTTTGGCGGCGTATAATCCCAATTATGTCTGCGCTTATTAAATCTTCAAAAGATAGGTGCCAGCACGGCAGGCGATCTTACATAGATATCACCGTACATAATGAGTAACCGTTTGATCATGGTGGTGCTTTGTCTTTGCAGATCAAAACTATGAAAGAAGCCTACTTACCAGATCTTGCAGAAATCTACCAGAGAGCTGCAGCCAAGTTGCAGCAAGTAAGTTGGTGATGTGTTTTTCTCTAGGAGAGTTAGAGTGTATGTTCCCCGAAACAAGCTTTGGTGTCTTGAAAACCACCATTTCACCAAAAGATGCTCTTGAGACTCGTATTTTTTACCGTCCAAGTAGAAAGTTAACATCGGATATTTATGTTCCTCTAGCTTTGCATCTATGTGCTCGGTCTCTTTTCTTTGTTAAACACAATTCATTTTTTTCTCTCTCCAGGAGAATTCTCTTCCGCGGCAACAAAGACCAGAGCAGTTTGAGAAATTGAAACAATTCAAGACAATGTTGGAGCGAATGATACAGTTCATATCGGTTTCAAAGAGCGATATCGTACCTGCATTGAAGGATAAGGTGGCTTTTTATGAGAAGCAGATTATAACTTTCTTAAATATGCAGAGGCCGAGGAAGCCAGTTCAGCAAGGGCTGCAGCTTCCGCAATCTCAGATGCAGCCTATCCAGCAACAATCATCTCAGAACGGTAATCATTCTCATGATAGTCAAAGCTAATCCGCAGATAAAAATCCATTTTCTTGGGTGTAATAAATGGACGTTCGAGCTCAGTTGCATCAATTTTCCCAAATGATTCGTTTCTCTTGAAGTTAGAAATCTGATGTTAATGCTTTGTCCACATAGGTAATCTTTCCATAAACAGAGGTGACTGGAGAATTCAACATCCACCAGCTTCACGCCAGAAGAATGTCAATATGCTGTGAGTTTTGTTCCTCCTCCAAATTTGTCATATTTTCTCACACTAGCTGCTTATTTCCTCTCCCCAAAGCCAATTTAATGATAAAACTCTGTTCAAGTAGAATGTTTTACAACGTTTTGCCATGATTATGTTTATAAATAGAAAAGTTACTTTTGTAATTTGAGCAGATTGGAAACACTGAAGAAACAAGTTCCATATTCTGGGGAAGAAGGAATTGAGGATCTCATGAGAATTGCTGTCAGCTTCGAGGAGTTAATTTTCAACACCGCCAAAAATCAGGTTTTTACTGTTTTTTTTTTATTAACACCAATGTGACTTCCTTGATATCATCCCCTCCTTTGTTTCTTGATGTTGTGTGTTCATTTCGACTTTCAGATGGACTACTTTTGCAAAATATCCTTGAAGATGCAGAGTATGGAAGAGGGAAGCTAAGCCAAATAAGGAGGAAGGCAAGGGCGTGTTCATATTTGTATGTAAAGAAGAAACCTCCAAGAGTTAAACGTTTAAAGGCTTGAATGAACAAGTGTTGTTACCATTGAACAAGTGATTTTTCGTTTCTTAGTATCAGTAGCAATGGAAAAAAAAATCTTTCTTTTTGGTGGAAACAAAAACTAATAGAGTTCACTCTTTTTAACACTAAGGATGATTTTTACCGGCTATTATAAAAGGCCGAAGACAAAGCTGACGGAGTAAACATACATCCCCGGAGACATTAGCCCACAAAAGGTAGACAAGATAAAAACATGAAGAATCAACTGAGAGACAAACATGGGACAAACAAACGGATCATTCCTATTTTATGCCTTTTTTTTTTTTTTTTTTTGTCAGCAAGCACAGACTCATATAGACTATATAAACCAATGCGGTAGATCCATATCCATATGGACTATGAACGACAGTTGCTTCCTTGCACTGCGTGCGAGACAGTCCGTTCTTGTGTTCTGTGTCCGAGGTACGTGGATGATCTCCGCGTGAGTGAAACTCTCCTTCAAATTCTTCATATCTTCCAGGTAATTCGCAAAAGCCGGCCATTCATCAGGTTCCGAAACCATCTTCACCAACTGAGAGCAGTCTGTTGCAAAAGTAACATTATATTGCCGTAGATTCCGCATACATTCCATTGCCCATATTAGGGCTTCAAATTCCGAGTGCAGAGGCGATTGGCTTGCCCTCGTATTTCTCGCACCCATTAAACCATCAAAACCTTCCAAAGTGCTATACCATCCCTGTCCCGAGAAAATTTCATTTGCCTTCCAGGAGCCATCCGTGAAACACCATCTGCCTGGGATAACCGGTAGAGTATCCACTATGTCCGGTTGTCGAGACATGGGTGCCTCCGTTTGAAATAAAGCTTGTGCCTCATTCCATAGTAATGTCTCTGTTTCTGCCAGCTTAAGAGTTTCCATAGGATCAATATCGAGGTTACTAAAAACCTTTAAATTTCTGGCCTTCCATATATACCATAGTATCCATGCAAAATGATGATCTTCTAGTATCGGCCGAACTCTCCAAAATAAATGGTCCATGTTTGTGAATAGAGATCCTGAGGAGAAAGTATTTGGATTTGATGGGATCCTGGAGAGTGCCCAAACCTGTATCGCCGGTGGACATTCAAAAAAAACATGATTAATAGATTCTTCAGGATGTCCACAGCGGGCACAATTTATATCTCCTTGCATTCCTCTGCCTCTTAAATTTTTCTTTACCGCTATACAGCCTGATACCACCTGCCATAGAAAATGTTTCATCTTTGGTGGGCAACGTATCTTCCAGCAGAAAGCCTTCAGCGGAGTGATCGAAGGACCATACTCCGGTAAAATTCTCGCGCTGTCCGGGTACACTCGTTCGACCTGATAGGCAGATTTAACCGTATATTTCCCATTCTTAGTAAAGTGCCATCCATCGCGATCAGCCATAGAAAACCTACTTAAAGGGATGCTCTCAATAATTTTGACATCTTCTGGGTCTACCAGACTCTGAAGTGCTTGTACATTCCAAGTTCTCGAGTTTGCATTAATGAGGGAGTCCACTGTGATATCCGGAGAAAGATTATGTTGTTTTTTATTTGCTGGTCTCGGGCGGGGGGTGGGGAGCCAGGGATCATTCCATACTGAGATAGAAGATCCTGTTTCCACCCTTTTGATTAGTCCTTTGCTAACCAGAGATCTAGCAGAGACAATACTTCGCCAACCATAGGACGATGAGTATGATCGAATCGGCTCTAGGGGTGATGCATTCCTAAAATACCGACCTTTAAATACACGTGAGAATAGTGTATTTGGTTGCTCAATAAACCTAAAGAATTGTTTTCCGAGCATTGCAGTGTTAAAGTCTGTGAAATCTTTGAAACCCAGACCGCCATCCTCCTTTGGACTACACACTTTGTCCCATGATTGCCAATGTATACCACTTGAATTTCTTCCTGGGCTCCACAAAAACCTTGCCACTGCACTCGTGAGCTTTTTTATTATCGTTTTTGGTATGCGAAAGCATGACATTACATGATTTGGCAAAGCCGTTACCACTGATTTGATGATCACTTCTTTTCCTCCCTTGCTAAAAAATTTGAAAGTCCATCCATTGACTCTATTATTTAAACGGTCCTGGACAAATCCAAAGACTTGGATCTTTGATCCACCCAAATTCTCAGGAATTCCTAAATATGATCCCATCACTCCTAAATTTTGTATCCCTAGTATGTCTCGTAATTCCTGCCTCGTAGCCTCATTAACCTTATGTCCAAATTGAATTGATGATTTATCAAAGTTTATTTGCTGTCCCGATACCACTTCATAATCTTGAAGAATCCTAAGGATAGTCTGACACTCCTCCGATTTTGCTCGACAGAAAAAAAGACTGTCATCTGCAAACAGCATATGCGAGATCGAAGGACATGCCCGTGCTACCTTTATGCCAGTTAGATGTTTCTCTCTTTCAGTTTTTTTAATATTTGCTATCAGCGCTTCCGTACACATAATGAATAAATATGGAGATAAAGGGTCCCCCTGACGCAACCCTCTCTGAGGGATAATATTTCCTTTCGGTTGACCATTCAATAATACGCTGTACTGCACCGAAGAGATGCATTCCATCATCAGCTGGATCCAATGATAATCAAAACCCATCTTTGCAAGTAATGCCTGAATAAAATCCCATTCCACTCTATCATAAGTCTTGCTCATGTCCGTCTTTATTGCCATAAATTTATTCTGACATGACTTATTGGTCCGTAATCCATGAAACATCTCTTGCGCTATTAAGATATTATCAGAAATCAATCTTCCTGCTACAAATGCCGATTGGGTCTCTGAGATAAGTGATGGGAGACAAGCTTTCAATCTTTGACATAATACCTTTGAGATAATTTTATATCCTACATTACATAAGCTGATGGGTCGTAACTCTTTCATCCGCGTAGGTCTCTCCGTCTTGGGAATCAAGCAAATGTTAGTAGTATTTAGCCGTGTGTCCATTTTTCCAGAGACTAAGAAATTATTTACCAATTCTAGGAGTTCTTTTTTAATGATGTGCCAGAAATGCTGAAAAAATAGTGCCGTCATTCCATCCGGTCCAGGAGCTTTTTCTGGATGCATCATAAACAACGCTTGACGAACTTCTTCCTCAGTGGCTAGCCTAATCAGTCTCTGATTCATCTGCGGTGTGATCATAGGAACTATCTCCTCCAGAAAACCCTCAAAGTTCGACGGAGATGTTGTTTGAAACAACTCTTCAAAATACTCCACTGCCACCTTTTCGATCATTTGTTCCTCAATTATCCAATTCCCATTCTCATCATAAAGTCCCACAATCCTGTTACGGGTGCGTCTTTGCTTTGTTAGAGCATGATAAAAATTTGTATTTAGATCTCCTGCCGTATTCCACGTATTCCGACTTTTCTGATGCCAATACTCTTCTTCATCTTTATATGCCTCTTGTAATTTTCTAGAGACGTTCAAAATGTCTTCCTGAAATCTGTTATCATCCATCTGTACCTCTTCCAAAGCTTTTTGAAGCTCACCAATCTTCTCCTTACCATAAGGTGGGTTATTCTTGCGCCATGTAGATATCTCGTGTCTGCAATTAATGATTTTGGATACGAAATCATCATAGTTAGCCGATGATGAAACCCATCCCCTTTCTATTGATTCCATTAGTCCGGTTTGTCCAATCCACCGCTTATCAAAACGAAATTGTCCTCTTCTTTCCGGTACCTTGTGTTCTAAATAGGCTACTATTGGACGATGATCAGATCCCACCATTTTCAGATATTCCGTATACGAGCATGGAAATAACGTGTGCCAATCTTCGTTAGCCAAAGCTCGGTCCAGTCGACATCGAACCATTCCATTTTTTCTTCTCCCTTGCCAAGATAATTTATTACCCCTAGCCGGGAACTCCAATAAACCAGTGTTCCTAATCATATTATTAAATGGAACAAACGAATCGGCACTCCGTAGTGCGCCACCTTTCTTTTCATGGTTACCAGTGATCTCATTTAAATCTCCAATAATAAACCAGGGATCTGATCTGGCCAATACATATCTCGTTAACCGTTCCCATACTTGTTCCCTTAGTCTTTGAACCGGTTCTCCATAGACAAATGTCATAAACACTCTTTTCCCTAATACCTCTGCTTCTACATCAATCATTCGATTACTGGAATATAGGACTTTAACCTGATACTCATTGTTAAAATATAGAGCTAGACCTCCGCTAGTTCCAATTGGATCCACCGTCACCAAATTGTCAAAGCCAAAATGTGTTTGAAAACCTTGAACAAAAGCAAAGTCTTGTTTCGTTTCTGATAAGAATAAGAAATCCGGTTTATACTTTTGCCATATTTCCCGAAGATAACTAATTGTCCAATAACTTCCCATACCACGGCAATTCCAGCTTAAGACTTTCATTAAATAAAATAAAACTTTGCTCCGTTGAGCTGAAAAGACGAGTATAAAGAAACTCTGTTCCCATCACGGTCACATACAAGACCGTTATTCACTTTATGTCCATTCAACCACCACTTATAGTTCCATAGTTGCAGTGTCGTACTAGAAAAATCAAAACCATTTAAAAGAACCTTTTGGGATTGTGAATGTATGGCATCCTCCCCATAACCTTTCCATTTATCCGGACAATAATAATGACTTTTAAAACCACCATCATCTTCTTGTGTTTGATGTCATTAATGGAAATTACAACTTTTTCAAAAATATATTTATTTTTGCAAATGATTAATAAAATTTATTAATAGTATTTGAGTCTTTTGATTTTGGGTCTACAGATTATATATTTAAAGAGAAATTGCCAAAAATACCACAAGTTAAGTACCACTTTTCAAAAATACCATCAATCAAAAATATATAAGCATTTGGGTTTAAGCTTTAGTGATTAGTGTTTAGGATTTAGTATTAAGGGGTTTGGTTTGGGTTTATATATGTTTTATAAATATTTTGAAAAATTAGTTTAGTGTTATTTTATTATTTTTGAAAATGTCTATTTATTGATGGTAAACATGAAAAGTGGTATCACCAAAATGGTATAAGTGAAATTTCCCCATATTTAAATTGATCAATAAACAATGGACTTGATATAATATATTTATTTAATATAAATATTTTAAATTTAAATATTACACATATATATTATAAAACTAAGTTAATCAACAAACATTATAACATCACAATATTATTTTCTTAAATCTATGTATCATAAATTAAATTTTAAATCTGAAAAAATACAAAACTTATAATAGGTTATTAAAAAAAAATAAACTAATATTGTCATATCAATAAACTTTTTATATTATCATTTTTATTTGGATGACATAATAAAAATATCATCAAAGTTTAAAAATCACAAGTTTATGTAATATTAAAAAACATATGATTAAATTATTAAAATATTAAAATATTATAAGATATTTTTTAACAGATCAATCACGTTAATAATTTGTTTTGGGTCAATAAATGAAAAAAAAAACGCTGCGGTTTTTAGCATTATTGTCTTTCGGTTTTCTTAAATGTTCTTAATGATATGACTAACTAAAACATCTCATTAAATGCATTATTGTCTTTCGGTTTTGTGAGTCTATTTCAACATTTATGTGGACTTGCTTTCGTACACCAATTTACTAAAATGGTGATGTCGACTTTATGGTTTTGATAATGGGTCTTTCGGGTTTTTTTGGACCGAATAGTTTTGATATCGTGTTAAATGAGTTATGTTTTTATATAATCAATTTCATATCCCATAAATTTTTGAATATCAATAATATAAATTTAAATCTGCAATAATTTTAAAAGTTTGATATTAGAGATTTGAAATTTTGTAACTACACGAGAATAAAACTTAATCAAAAATATTATTAGCTATTTTCCATGATTAACAATATTTTATATAATTTATAATTTTTTAAAATTAAATAATATTCTAAGTATGAATTTTAGATACAACCATTGTTTAACTTATTTACAAACATAAAATGATTGTGCGACGCATTTTAAATTTCGTCGTACTGTACACATTATAACAAACATGCATATAATTGAAACTTGATCATATCACATCACATCACGGTTATATAATTAAAACAAAAAATTATCAATATTTAAGTTAGTCAGAATCTAGTTATCACTTATAAACTCTAGTATTCAATTACTTCGTTCTTAGTAATTGGTTGATACGCGGCTACGCGCTAACAGCTACTATCGTTATTGAAACGTCGTCGTAAGGGGAACTTTCTCAACATATTTATACAGTGAACTTTTTAATTTCGGTTTAGTTGGAGGGGGTTTCTGGTAATTTAGAAAGCAGAGCGACGACATTGAAAACTTTGGTCATAACTTATAAGCGAAGTTGAGAACGTTCGGCAGCTGATGACATTCTTTTATATATTCTCCCTCCCCTCTGCCTCTGCCTCTGCCTCTGCCCAGAAACATTCTTTCTTTTATATATTCTTCTAATTCCGTTTCTCCATCAACCTAAACCCTAATTTAACTCCTTTTCCCCCTAAAGTCAGACCCTAATCGTTTGTAGCTACCGCGAAATCTCCTCGACACGCTTTCGAAATTTGAGGTGAAATTTTTGAATCTCGTTTTTTTTTTTTTCAAATTATACTGCTTCTCGAATGTTCTCTTGTGATCGGAGTCTCGTGAAGCTAATACTACTATATAGCCATCGTCCTCTTACAGATGGTGATTCTCGGTTCTTACTAATTATAGGACAATAGATGAACTTTGTTGGTGTCATGTCATAAAGTAGTGCTTATTTGCTACGGACAGGAGACAAAACTGGTTTCTGATGTCTGATCAGTGATACACATCTTGTTTTGATTTTCTTACAGGGTTGGTGATACCATATTTAATTTCTGATGTTTTAAACTTGCTATTATTATCCTGCTTAGTCTGATTATTCTTGCATAAATGGAAAAAAAAAGGAGAAGGGACATATATTGAGAAATTATGAGTGTTAATAATAATAATAATAATAATTCATCTTCTATATGGTAGTTTTTTTTTTCTGCATCATGTTTTGGTTATCTTCTTATCATGGCTTTGTGAATTTAGGAACACTTAGATGGATAACAACAACAACAACTGGAGACCTTCCATTCCAAATGGAGAACCTGCCATGGACACTGGTGACTGGAGAAATCAATTGTCACCTGACTCACGCCAGAAGATCGTTAACAAGATGTAAGTTTATTTAAATATACTAATATTAACTGGTGGTGTTGCTGTTATGTCTCTCTGCAAAATGTTTCATCAGAAATACATGGTGTTACACTTGTTTGACCTTTACTTCTGTTTTTTCTTACTTAATTTACTTTGCCTGCAGAATGGAAACACTGAGTAGGCACATTCCGCAATCTGGACCAGACAGAATTAACGAGCTCAGGAGAATTGCTGCTAGATACGAGGAGAAAACTTTCAGCGGTGCTGTTAACCAGGTACTTAATCGTCTGCTTTTTTTTTCTTAACAACTTTTGGTATATGGGGGGTATCAAATCCATGTTTACCTCCCTGAATTTTTTTCTTTTATTTCGAATTTTCAGAATGATTACCTTCGGAAGATATCCATGAAGATACTGACTATGGAGACTCAATCGCAAAATGCTGCTGGCTCTTCCTCAGCCACCCCTGCTGCTAATAATTATACCACATCAATGGATTCAAGTAATCTTGATTCTCAAATATGTATTGCTTATTTGGTTCTTTTGGATGACTGTTCCTCTAACTTGGTGCTGTTTTAACTTTTCCTTGAATAGTACCCAACAATCAAGGGCAACTTCTTCCGGGAACGTTACCAATCAATCAATCACAAGCATCTCAGTCGATGGCCCAAACCATGCAGATTAATGCAGCCTCTGGAATAATGGGTGGTTCTACTGGTTTACCATCGTCCATGCCGCCTGTTTCTTCAATAGCCAATAATTACGTCACAAGCGTTGTTAACCAGAATTCCAATATGCAAAATGTAGCCGGAATGTTGCAAGATTCATCTGAACAGCATGGCGGCCTTTCATCTAACATGATATCAGGATCCCAAAGGCAGATGTTGGGCAGGCCGCATACTATGTCTTCTCAGCAGCAGCAGCCACATGGTGCACAATATCTTAATCAGCAGCAGCAACTTCTCAGGCAGAATTTTCAGTCAGGGAATGTTCCCAATGCCAGTTCGCTTTTGCCATCGCACGTACAACAACAACAACAACAAAATGTGCTGCAGCCCAATCAAATGCATTCGTCTCAACAGCCTGGTAGTACTACATCTGCGACAACGCAGCCCTCGGCTGTGAGCTCAGTAGTGGTCCACACAAATCAACAATCAAGTCCTCAATTGTCTTCTCAGCAGACTACGTCACAGGCCATTCTTCGTCAGAATCAATCATCGCTGCTAAGGCAACATCGGCAAGCACAGCAAGCCTCTGGGATCCATCAGCAACAAACTTCATTGCCACAGCAGTCTATTTCTCCCCAGCAGCAAGCACAAATGATGCGGCAACAAGCTTCAAGTGGCTCCGGCATCCAACAGAAGCAGATGATGGGGCAGCATGTTGTTGGGGATATGCAGCAGCAACCTCAGCAAAGGTTACTGAACCAACAAAATAATATTATGAACATGCAGCAGAAGCAACACCCACCGGCCCAGCAGCAATTGATGTCTCAACAAAACAGCCTTCATCAGCAACCACTGGGCACTCAAAGCAATGTTGCAGGACTGCAGCAACCACAACAACAGTTTCTCAGTTCCCAGACTAACCAGCAGTCGGTGCACATGTTATCACAGCCAACCACTGCGCTGCAACAAACACATCAGGCTGGCCATGGATTGTTTTCTTCTCAGGGACAACAGTCACAAAATCAGCCATCCCAGCAGCAGATGATGCCCCTTCAGTCGCATCATCAGCAGTTACAACAACCTAATCGGCTACAACAGGATGTGCAAGAAAGGCTACAATCTTCAGGCCAAGTCACAGGTTCCCTGCTTCCACCTCAAAATCTAGTGGACCAACAGAGACAACTATATCAATCCCCAAGAACCCTTCCGGAGATGCCATCATGTATGCTTTTACATCCTTGTGAATACTTTAGTTTCTGATACTTTACATAATCCCTCAGCAGGATCTGATGTTGAGCAAACCCCATTTTTATAAATTTTAGCATCGCTAGATTCCAAAGCGCAGACAGAAAGTGGAAATGCGGTTGATTGGCAAGAAGAAGTGTTCCAAAAGGTAGTTTTTTCTTTATATTTTGAGTAATGCTCCTGGCCTCCCGTAATGAGTATTCGTGTGACCATGTTGCGTGTTTTTGCAGATCAAAACTATGAAAGAAGCGTACTTTCCAGATCTTACCGAAATCTACCAGAGAGTTACAGCCAAGTTTCAGCAAGTAAGTTGCGATATTTGTTCCTATGAGACTGAAACAGTAGTATCTGAGTGAGAATTTGTATGAGTTCAATGCAAAACAGGTTTGACGCTTGCAAAAGAAAGTCATGCAACTTTAATGTCTTGAAAACTATTTCACTAAAAGATGCTCTTGTGGCTCGTATTTTTACCGTCTAGTTGAAAGTAAACATCGGATATTTATGTTCCTTCCCAAACCCACAAGAGTTGTAGCTTGCATCTATGTGCTTGTCTGTTTTCTTATTGAACACAATTAGTTTTCTCTCGAGCAGGATCCTCTTCTGCAGCAACAGAGACCAGAGCAGTTTGAGAAATTGAAACAATTCAAGACAATGTTGGAGCGAATGATGCAATTCCTATCGGTTGCAAAGAGCAGTATCATGCCTGCATTAAAGAATAAGGTGGCTATTTATGAGAAGCAGATAATAGATTTCGTAACTATGCACAGGCCGAGGAAGCCAGTACAGCAAGGGCAGCTTCCGCAGTCTCAGATGCAGCCTATGCAGCAACAATCATCTCAGAACGGTAACCATTCTCATGATAGTCGAGCGAATCCGCAGATGCAATCAATGAGCTTGCCTAGGGCACAACAGAGTAGTCTGGAAAATATGCAGAACAGTGTTCTATCATCTCGTCCTGGAGCTTCAGCACCATACCAGAATATTCCCAGTTCCGTTCCGGCTTCTTGCATAGAATCCGGCCAAGGAAATGCACTGAATAATGGCCAGCATGTTGCCATGAGATCCATGCAACAAAACACTTATCAACAAGTAAATAACAGTTCTGCCTCTGCTCAAAGTGGGTTAATTACACTGCAGTCTAATGTTAATCAACCCCAGTTAAGTTCCAGTATGCTTCAGCAACAGGTAGACCAACAAATGAGGCAGCAGCAGCTCAAACAGCAATTTCAACAGCGCCAGATGCAGCAGAAGCAGGAATTTATTCAGCAGCACCAGCAACAGTTGCAAGCAAGCCAGCAAGGGGCACAAAATGATATGAATGATTTGACAGGAAGGCAGGGAATGAATCTCAGTCGTGGGATGTCTCAGCAACATTCTCTGCCGGGGCAGCGTGCTTCTTATCCCCTTCAACAGTTACAACCAGGATCTCAGCTTCCTGTTACGTCGCCTCAACTTTTGCCAGGTTCATCTCCTCAGATGACGCGACAACATTTGTCTCCCCAGATCGACCAGCAAAATGTGATCTCATCTGTCAACAAGATGGGAACTCCAGTGCAACCTGCAAACTCCTCATTCATTGTCCCATCCCCTTCAACCCCCTTGGCACCGTCCCCTATGCAAGTTGACTCCGAGAAACCATCCGGAGCTGCTTCGGTATCAATGGGAAATAATGCACGCCAACAAGCAACTGGAGTGCAAGGTGTAGTTCAGTCCATTGCATTTGGCACTCCGGGGATCTCTGCCTCTCCTTTCCTTCAGGAGTTTATTAGTCCTGACGGAAATAATTTAAATACTTTGACAAGTACATCTGGAATATCAAGTGCTTCTGAGCTGCCTATTGAACGCCTTATCAGAGCCGTAAGTAACATTACTATTTTTAAGGGAATCAACGTCGTTTCTGGCATCCATCTTTTGTAGTTAAAACATTGTTCTGAATTTTCTGATCATGATGAATGTTTTTTGTTACTTTCAGGTGAAGTCCATCTCACCACAATCACTTTCCTCTGCAGTAAGTGACATCGGATCTGTTGTAAGCATGGTTGATAGGATAGCTGGTTCAGCTCCAGGAACCGGTTCAAGAGCTTCAGCTGGCGAGGACTTGGTTGCGATGACCAAGTGTCGTCTCCACGCAAGAAACTTCATTACGCAAGAGGGGATGATGCCGACCAAGAAAATGAAGCTTCACACAACTGCAATGCCAATAAGCGTCTATTCATTAGAAGGAAGCGTTGGTGATAACTGCAAGCAGTTTGCATATTCGGAAACATCAGATCTGGAATCTACTGCGACTTCTGTTGGCAAGAAGGCAAGAACTGAGGTATGTTGTTCAGTTAGACTCCCTTTAGAAATCTGAAAATTGATTCACACAACAAGTAAGGTTTCAGTTTTTGTAATATTGAGGACTCAATCTTGGACTGCAGGCCGAGCATGCCCTTTTGGAGGAAATCAAGGAAATAAACCAGCGGCTGATAGATACAGTTGTTGAGATTAGTGATGATGAAGATGCTGCTGATTCTAGTGAGGGAGAAACAGCAAGCAAAGGCTGTGAAGGAAGAACAGTGAGATTCTCGTTTATAGCTGTTTCTCTCAGCCCAGCCTTGAAGGCTCATCTCTCATCAACCCAAATGGTAAGCATGCATGGTCATATCGTTAAGATTTTGTGGAAAAACGTTTCTTTATTTTTATTTTTTAAGATATGGTGCTTATGTTACAGTCTCCTATTCAACCATTGCGTCTACTAGTACCTTGTAGCTACCCCAACGGCTCTCCATCTCTCCTGGATAAACTGCCGGTCGAAACCAGGTACAAGCAAAGCTTCTATCATATAGTTACAATAATCTTCTCTGTAATCATCTGGCTTTTGTCTTCTAGACACCCTCTATAAGAAACTGGATCATCGTCTTACCTTAACACGGTCTGGTGTCTTGAACAGCAAAGAGAAGGAGGATCTCTCGTCCAAAGCTGTGGCAAGGTTCAACATATTGCTAAGAAGTTTGTCACAGCCTATGTCGCTCAAAGACATTGCCACGACTTGGGACGCTTGTGCTCGCACTGTGATCTGTGAATATGCACAGCAATTTGGTGGTGGAACTTTCAGCTCAAAATACAGTACTTGGGAGAAATTTGTAGCTGCTTCCTGAATCTGATATGTATCTCTCTCATCACGTCGTGATTGTAACTCTGTGATTCACTGTTTGTCATGAGACATGGTTCAAGATTTGTTCTCGCCAGCCATGAGAACCAATCCATTACTTGTTGTTCTGCTGGGAGTTGCTGTGTGGTTGGCGTGGAGGTGTAGTATAGATAAAGGAAAGTGAGTGAGTGAGGGCTTCGTCGTTAAGTTAGTTTAGGGTCAAAAGTGCAACTCAAGTTAAAGAATGAATAAATTGCTGCCAACAAAGACAGCTTTTTAAGAAGGTGAAATAAAAGAAGATGCGAGTGGGTTTTGTGGAATACGACCTGCTGACGTTAGAGAAACTCCACAAAGTAAAGCGGGGAAACTGGAGGATATACCGGAGAAAGAGAGAGTTGTAATGCAAGGGATGTTAGAAGCTTCTTTAGATGTGTGGTGGGACGGGCTCCACGCCTTATTCCCGGCAACCAAGGGAGAATTGTCAACAGAAAAACCAAAACAAGGAGGCTCAGAGATGGACGACCAAGTATATGCGAGGTTTTCAGATTTCATGAAAGAAGGTGGTTGCAAAGAGTCTTTTAGTGCTCTGATAGACTGTTGTCAGGATACTCGAAGTGTGGCTAAGTGTAAGGAACACTTGCCGATTCTGAAGAAGTGTATGGATGCTCGCATTAGTTACTATGAGCCAATTCTGGCTCTTGCCAAAGCTACAGAGGATAAGGCCCTGGCCTTCGTCGACGAAGAGGTAATAGAAAAGGGGGAGTGACTGCCATGAAGCAAGCTCAAGCTGGGAATGACTGAAAGTAAAAAGAGGTTTTCAATATTGCCTTCTAGTCCCAACCTTTTTTTCTTCTTTGTCTGGGGTAAATTTGAAAAGTTTACTTCGTTGTTGTTTTACTAGTTTGTTTTCCTCCTGTAGTCCGCTAAGCGTTTGTTTTCCTACTTCTATCTGATAAGCCTTTGTTTTCCTATGATCGGATTCTTCTGATTTAATTGTTGCTAAACCGGTTTATAGGTGAGATTAGTTTCAAAGATTGTGTCACAGAGGTATTAAGTATACTAGAAGAGATGTTTAACAAAAAAAATAGAGCTGAAGAAATTGCCTTTTCATACAGAAGTTTCATAGCACTCATCCAGATCTAGGCTTAAAGCCTTGTTTATTTTTTATTTTTATCTACAAACCTGACCAGACAAGAAATAAGTTACAATAAGCCTTGTTTAGGGAAGCCATGACGGAATGCAGACGTCGTGGACTGAAGAAAGTGCGCTTTGAATCTGATTCAGCGCAGCTAATCAAGGCCATTTCCAATGACCAGAGGCTTTTGGAGATTTATGGGATCTTGGAAGATATTCTCTTTTTGTCTTTAGACTTTGAGGTTGTGGAATTTGTTTGGATTCCTCGTTTGAGGAACGTGGAAGCAGATATGTATGCGAAGCAGGCTCTGGCCTTGTTTGAACACGAGGTGGGTGAGGCTGTTTTAATGCCACCACCGAACTAAATGAATGAATTAATTAGCTTTGTGACCAAAAAAAAGAATCATTGGAGACGACCAAGTCTTGAAGAAGTCTACAATCCTTACAAGTAAATATTATAAAACATAATAATCTATCACAGGAAGAATAGATATTTGCCTTTATAAGTATGTCTGTTCTCTTGCGAGAGACAGAATAAAACCAGACAAAGATATATAAGAGAGTGTCCAAATGAAGCAATCACAGCCGCGAATCTACTCTCCATGCATGCATGAACTTTTTCAACAAAAAACACCAAATTTGTAGCGTTGGAGAAGTGAGCGGCCAGTCTCTCATTCTATGCAAGCTTCCTGCTTTAAAAAAAAAAATTGGGGATGGGTAAAGGATAAAACAAACACCTTTAAATAGACAAAGCACAAGTTAATTACTTATAAATAAGTTTATGTTAACTCTAAAATTTTCAAAGAGTGTACCTGCTGAAACAAGAAAATGTCAGGTGGTGGTACTTTGACGAAAAGAAACCAGAGAAGCATAGTAAACTGAATAAATGGCTTGAGCAAGAGAGTTACAGGATAGAATATCTTGGGCAAGAGGTTAATGAATAGAGGCTGCGCCTGTTTTACCCCTCAAAACGGAAACAAGGAAACAGAGGATGCATCTTATATGTTTTCAAGAATTTTATGTCAAGGATTTGATGGAAGAATACCATGGTATGGATGTGGACCGAAGGGTGCTTTAAACCAGCTTCATGAGGTATAGAACCTATTCATGAAATCCAAAAAGCATTCAAATATTGCAATTATGGAGTAAAAAAAACATGGAAAACAACACTAAACAGGGAATCCTTTTACCTCCTCCATAAGCAACTATGTCCACTTGAAGCGATGCCGATACCTGCATTTTAATGTATGTATTGATTATTGATAAGCTAAGGATGAGATGATCAGAACCAGAGAAAAGATGAGAGGTGAACCCTGACGAGCAAGAGAGAGAGAGCGCGATATTGCATACGAGGACTTCGACCAAGATCTCCAAGTACTACTACACATGCTCTTCCTCTCTTCCCCATCGTATCCTACAATCTCATCACCAAGTAGTTAACTATTAGCTCACCGCGAACTTGATGAAGCTCATATTACATTGATCTCATCACATAATCTACGACTGATCCACTAGATACTATTAAGTTCAAATCTTGCCATGATCCTGGCCGTTTCTCATTTGTATTGTCATTATTATAATTTATAGTTAAATTTTTTGCATTATTGATTAATTAATCAATTGATGATCCTTTAGATTTTGGAAACAGAGACGCTCACAGCCTCGTTAATCTCGTCAAAACCGCTTTCTCTGATTTTTGTTAGTGTTTTAACATTTGATTATTTTTTTAAAACATTGACGCTCAACGACTTGTTTACTACGATCTTCTGTTTATCATTTTCAGTATCACAGAATTCAAATTTCCAGTCCTACCTGATCACGCGTAACGTTCATTTGTTCGTCTTGGACAGATTACACTTCCATTTTCACGTGCGAAATTAACCATGAGATTTTGAAAATCATAAACAATTTCAATAGAATTTTAATATTTTGTTTTTATATAATTTAAAAGCAGTTCGCAATTGCGGCGCTTGAAAGTGGCCGCAAGCCTCTCATTATGGTCGGTCTACAACAAAAAGATCACAGGAAATGGGCTGAGGTCGAGGCAATCAGGAATTTATAATGTGGATGACAATCCTTATTTTTAACCTCGAGATTGTGCGCTTGAGGAGGATTCAGGCTCTATATTCTGGTGAACTCTCATCTCAGGTTTTATGTTTAGCTCTCTCCCCTGCACTGCTGTGTTTTGCTGTATAACACCAGGGTGAGGGTATCGCTGCCTTGGAAAGGTATGGAAATAGAGTGATTGGAAGAACTGTGTTCATGATGCACCATCGGAAACTGCTGCCTTCCGTCATAATATTGTGGGTACATTGCATATGAGCTAGGTGAAACCGATGGTGGATACTGAAGAGTGGAACCTGGGAGAATAGACTGAGTGAGGATACTGAAGAGAGGGCAGCGCCGATCTTGAGATATTCATAGACCAATACAAAATACAAAATTGCGGTCTCTAGATAACGTATATAAAAAATGTCGAAAAAAAAATCAAATTTATAATAAAAAAAATTACAATGTCCTCAAAACTAAAAAAAATACTTATCATTTCTTAAATATAGATCTTCTTGATGTTGATGACAAGAAATCAAGAATAAAGTTAAAACTAAAATCAAAATTTGAGATTTTGGTACCTGATGAGGCACGAGGCAGTGGAAGAAGTCTGAAAGAATGTTTGTGAAGAAAAAAAAAGTTTTAACCTAGAAGATAAATATTCAATATCAGTTATTTTCTTTTTTTGTTGTCATCATAATTTTTTTCTTTTTTTCTTTTTAATCTATTCATATTTAATAACACAGAATACAAAAAAAGATTAATTATCTTTACTCTATCTATAAATAATACCAATTATGAAAATAGGCCTTAAATTTTTTTTACAAAAAAGTAACACCAATACGTATGTATCACACGTTTTGGTTTAAGCCCAGGCCCGAGAAAGGGGGTCGGAGGAATGGACTGAGCTTACTGAGAGTAGAACTCGAAGGAACAGCTTGCTGAAACTGAAATGCAGCATGGGGTGGGACAGATTGAGAATCTTGTAGCAATGAGCTTTGTGGCGCAGAGTCAGAATACTGTAAAGAGTATTGTAACTGCAAAGGGTCAATGCTTTAGTTGCAAATGCAATCAGATTTCAAGAACCTATCTCATTCTCTTTTAATGTTTTGGTATGAACTATAATGCATCCTCTGATTTGACAGACACCAACTTCACATACATGGACACTAGAGATATAGAAGTATGTCCAAATAAGAAAAGTCAAAGTTTCTTTTCTGACAAGATGGTGAAGATTTAGAAGCTACCTCGGGGGATCTTCTTCTTTCTGTATGGAAGATACCCAAAAACAAACCTCTCCAAGTTTGTGATAAAGTGAGGAGGAATCACTGGTGGAGTGGCAGGGTAAAGGGAATTTGCAGGTTCAGAGGCTTTAGGTGTCCCTTCCTCCTTATCAGAGTCACCACCGAACTCATGTCCTCCACAGTCTCCACTTGGGGCTTCTTCTTCATATACTTTTCCCAAAGATACTCGCCATAGTCCTTAGCGATGTTGGCAAAATCCACTAGGAGAGAAAAGTCTTTAGGTTTCCTAGGCTTGACTTCACTTTCAATCTGCAGTCAAACAATTGGAAATCTCATTTAAACAATTGGAAATCTCATTTAAGATACTTTGATTTTAAATTAGTCTTGTATACACCAAATGAGATTATGAAAAGTCAATTAGCTTCAAACAACAGAAAACAACATTTGGTTTTAAACAGCATGCCCTGCACTCTAATAACGACATCTTGTGTGGTTTTTGGGCAAACACTAAAAAAAACGTACAATGTATTTCTCATTAGTAGAGATGCAGAGATGTCACATCGTTTGATAGTTAAACCACATTTAGAGGTGAAAAAAAAACAAACTCAAAACGACCTACACCAAACCAATGTATAGATCCTAACCATTTGATTGTAGTTTTTTCAATACAAACGGTTTGTTTTGCTCTGGTTTTAAACCGGACCAAACTTAAAAACTAAAATGCTTTTAATTAGATTAACTTAATCTATTAATAATATTAAAATTTAACATAATCAACCACTTAATCTTTTCTGAACACATTTATCTGGAACCAAAAACAAAATAGTACTAACGAAAACGTGCTCAACGTATTTCCAACACAAGCGCACAATGTCAATTCACAATGTGGAATCCTTAGGCTTCTTCGGCCTCACCTCGTTTTCAGTATGAAACATGTCGATATCCCATTAGAATTCAATCCATATTTCTAAATCCCTAATGCCATTAGCCAAAACCTTCAAACAAAATAGAAGGCTAAAACTCAAATTCACTCATATACAGAGAATGCAAGTTAATCGCAATTCTCAAACCCACATTCTAAACAAAACTAAGAAGATTTACCATGCCGATCGCCATTGTCGTTGCAGAGAGGAGGCTGGTTCGATCGAGCTGTTCGCAAGGGTCAAAAGTTGGGGAGAGTTACTTAAAATGCCTTCAAGCGTGAAACAACTAAATATTTTTTATGAATTTATATATATATATATATATATATATATATATATATATATATATATATATATATAACTAATATGTTGGTCAAAACACATTTATCCATAACCGAGAAATCAAACCATACCAAACCAGAAAAATAGAAACTAAAATGGAACAGAAAAACGAAAACCAAGCCTCAAACCAAATCGCTACCCGAGTATTTAAAATTCGAATTAAATACTTAAAATATTAACTATATTTAATTTTTAAATAAACAAATATTTTACAAATACTATTTCTAAACCAAATTATCTAAAATATCAAATTATTCAAATATATTTTTTATTTTAAAAAATATAAATTATCCAATATTTTTATCCGAACAACCCCAAATTACCAAATATATCGAAAAAACAAAATATCTGATGATTATATTATATAATTTTTGTATATACACTTAAAATATATACTGTTAAAAATGTATCAGATTAAAATCTACTAAAAAATGTTAGACATATATATAATTTTTATTGTTATTTTTGGATCTTAACATGAATTACTGTAGTAAACAATATTTTAAATAAATGTTATTATGATTCCTCATTTCATATGATACACTTATGCAATAACTTTGTACACCGCTTCTTAGACTATTTACATTGGTTTTTCTTATTCAACACCTCTTTTTTTTTACCTTCCACTTCATCTCTTCTCTCTTCCACATCATTATTAAAAAATTATTTTCTTTTTAATCAATATATTTAATAAAAAAAGTAATATTTTATTTTATGTCCAAATAAAATGAGACTAATATCTATGTGTACATCATAAAAATGTTACATTTTGATATAGTTTTTATTTTAAGAAGAAAAAATTTACTTTAAAATAATTATATTTGAATAATAGGGAGGAATTTAAAAAGTACAAAAAATATCAGTAACCAATAAGAAAAAAAAAGGCAATGTAGGGCCCATTCAATAGTGTTTCAACCCGTTGAAAACTTTCAACAGGCAAATAATCCACTTGGATTCTCACATTTTTCAACAGGTCCATTGCATCAATTAATGAAAATTCAACAGGCTCATTGCTCATGGTCTTATGTTTAATGATTGACCTACCATATATATAGACATCAGTTATTAAAATAAATTTGCATATAACGGAAACGCATACAATTTCCCCTTGTACTCTCATGCTCTGAAATCGGTGTTGGGTTACAACGAGCAACAGCTCACGATGCTTGGCGTTGCCAATGATGCCGGAGAGAGCGTTGCTTTGCTTCTAGGTTACGCATGCAGCTTCAAGCTCCATCCATGGATGGTTCTCTTTATAGGTGCTTGTGCCTGCTTCGTGGGCTAAGGACTCATTTGCCTTTCAGGTACTCAGACTCTTCCTGGCTTTCTTCTCTAAGAAATCTTGTCATATCCCTAATTGATGTTTTCTACTACTACAGAAGAAACACAACTTGACACGCAAGAGAAGGTCGAGGAGAGGAGTGACAAATTTATGAAAGTAAAGAACACAAAAGTGTTTATGCAAGAATTATATTAGACTCTCATGAAAATAATGTTACAAGATGCATAGTTTATATATAGAGAATAAATCAAACTAATTTCCTAAACTAATATGGAATAGTATATAATAGATAATGATAAGTTTTCTATTCTAATATATTGATGTATATTCTAATATTGACCATTGGATTAGATCAATCTTCCAGATCTCCTAATACCTCCCTCAAACTCATATGTGGTAACACGCATGAGATTGGACAATCTTAAAAATATAGTAGTAGAAATAATTCAGAGGCTTGTGAAACAACGATTGTTGATGATGTTGCAGAAGCTTGATGAATGTCTCATAACTCTTATGCGATTCTGTGAGTTGAGATAGATGTTTGTTTTATCCATCCTATAATGAGAAGATTGTTTGCTATCCAATCTTTACGGTAGGTTGAATCGGCTGTTGGTAGACTGTCGTCAAGAAATATGAACTTTTCCTGTGAGCTGATTGTCATATGGAAATTGATGATGAAATATTAGTTGATGTTTTGAATAGATGTTTTGTGTATCAAATATGTCGAGACACACATATTTTTTTTTTAAAGAGATGTATTGTTTTGCGATTTTTGCAAGAACAACGAGATGATGATGTGTTGTACTGCAATTTTGCAATTTTGTTCAGGCTCTGATACCATGATGCTTCTACTTAAAATCAATTGGCAATTAGTGGATTGGTCCAAGTCTCTTCTATCCTTTTCATATATTCAATGTAGAATATTTATCTCAACACCCTCCCTCGAGATAATGGTGCGTATAACCATTAATCTCGCGAATCTATCATACTCCTTCCGAAATCATACTTTTATTTACCAAGTCAATTAGCAAAGCTAAAAATGAAAGTTAGAAAGTTAGCTGATGGCTCAGAGAAGGCTCAGTTCTGCCGAGATCGCTAGAAAATAAAAGCATGATCTCAGAGAGGGTATGATGGATTCGCGAGATTAATGGTTATACGCACATTATCTCGAGGGAGGGTGTTGGGATAAAGATCTCAGATTGAATATATGAATAGGACATGAATAATATATAAAAGATTTGAACCAATCCACTAATTGCCAATTAGTTTTAAGTGGAAGCCAAAAAAAAACTTATCACGGAGAGGGTTTTAAACTAAGAGAAGCTTTCACAAAGCCGATTTCTGGCTTCTGTGGTTTCTTTACTTCCTCGGTGTTGGCTGTGGAGTGACAGTTTTAAACAATTTAGCTCAGGTTGGGATTGCAGTTGGCATTGAGAACACAACAAAGTCCTCTTATGCCTCTTTAGTTTCTTTAACTTTGTTGGCAGGGTTAGCTCAGGAGCTATCTTAGCGCTTCATCCGCCGCTCTCTATCCCGCAACCGTTCTTCTAGGCACGTGCAGTACTCCCTCATGGTTCCTACAGCATCCGAGCTCTTCATTTCGGACATCATGTCATCATCATCTACAGTTTCATGATCATGGGAAACCCAATTGGTGCATTTTTCTTCTCCGGTTTAGTAACTGATCGTTTGTATGATGCTGAGGCTACTAGACAGGAAATCTCGACTTGTTATGAACCTGAGTGTTTCAGGATGCCTTTCGTCACTCTAGCTACCGGTCTGTGGGGTTACAGTGATCCTCGTGGTGATATTGGCTGTTAGGATAAGACCAGTTTATCTGTCACTGTACAGCTCAAGATCTTTCAGACTACCTCAAGAGTATTGATCACATGAGGCTCAATGTCATGGTTATGTGTGTAAAACAGCTTTTTATTGTTTTTTAGAAAAGACTGTAAAAGTGGTAAAAAGTAAAAGCTGTAAAAGAAAGTATTTGACTGGAACAAAGACTTAGGCAAACAGCAAAGAATGAAGAGACAAGACTCATTACACAACATGATTACCCACACTCACCTGACCTGACACTCTCACAGCACTCAATCCTATTTTTTTTTTATTTTTTTAAATAACAAAATTAATTAGCCTAACAGAAAACAACTAATCACACACACACACTGAAAAGCACAAGAACAGATTCAAAATTTCTGGTGGAAGAACGAACAATAAAACCTCATCATCTCACACCATCAAGAAAAAGAAAAAAAAAACAGAACTTCAAGTAGGTTTCAGATTCTGAAACATGGAGTCCCATTTAATCTCTTCAAGATAAGTATCTTGGCTGTTCTCCTTGTAAACCATCTCCTCCCTGAAACTGTAATCAAAAACCATGGGACTCGAGAAACTGTCGATTCTACAAGGAGTCCCGTTGGTCAACAGCAACACCTCTTGCTGCTTATGAACTCCTCCTCCATTTGCGTTACTCGGCATCACAGATCTCTTGTTCCTCGACTTCATAAACCCGCCTCTCCACTTACCAACCCCACTGCCACTGCTGCTGCTACTTCTCTTCGGTACAAGCACCAGAGCTCGAGAAGACTCTTCCTCGCAGCGGATCCATGCGCGTACGTGATCGGAGAGACATCTGCTTGTTTTCTTGATGGCAACCATGACTCTGGAGATGGAACGAGAGGTGAGAAGAGGAGATGATCTCTTGCGATCTCGACGTGCGAGTTTGAGGATCTCGAGACGGTGCTTGGCGATGGAGACGCCGATGCTCTGGAGAAACTCGTGGTTGAAGTAAGCAATGTCTTCGTGTTCGAGCTCGTTCTTGGAGAAGGAGAGACTGTATTCGTGGATGAGACATGGTTCAAGATTTGTTCTCGACAGCCAAGAGAACCAGTCCATGTCTTGTTCTGTTGGGAGTTGTTGTGTCGTGTGGTGTTGTGTCGGAGGGCGTGGGAGGTGTAGTATATATAAAGGAAAGTGAGTGAGTGAGAGAGAGGGCTTCGTCGTTAAGTTAGTTTGAGACGTAAAGAGGAGGAGTGAATTTGATAAAAGTGGAAAATAGTAGGGTCAAAAGTGAAACTCAAGTTAAAAAGAATGAATAAATTGCTGCCAACCAAAAACAGCTTTTTAGAAAGTGAAATTAGTAAAAAAAGATGCGAGTGGTTTTGTGGAATATCGAGAACTTGTGGTGATGAGACTGAGAGAGTGTGGACAATGGAGTGTGACCATCAATCACGGTGTGGGTAAAGGAGCAAACCCAATGGGATCATCTTTCTTTTTTTATTTATTCTTATGGCTTATGAGTCACTCACTCTCTCCTGTATTTGTAACCTTTGTGTCATTTACTATTTGTCGTTTTTAATTCAACATGCATGTAAGTAAATGTATGAGTATGACTAGTGGAATCTACTTTGCTTTGCTTTTACAGAATAAAATATATAAAAATCGCTTGAGAAAATAGGAATCAAATCAAGGGTCGACTACAACCACTTTTTTATACATATACCAGATATGCAAAGGGAAGTGCTGCCAGAAATCTTGGAATTTCTTTGGTGATTCTAATCATGCCATTTACAGAATATTTTAAAATAATCTAAACCCAAAAGAGGTCGCCTAGTGATAGTTGGATCAGAATGAAAAAAATATTGCATTCCTATTATCTTCCTGCGCACTGAGAATTAGATTATTTAGTATGAATCACTTGGACTCGGAAGTTTAACTCGAAACATGTATTTTAGATTTGATAGAAGCTTAACCAAGGAATGAGGAATCTGTTAACTAACGAAGCATTGATTCCTAGTTGTTGATCATGTAATGGTTCAAAAGGAAAAAAAATGAAAAATTACATGCACTTAATAGATATAGCCCAATTATGTCTTCCCTTATCAGTTTCGAATAATGATAATGATGTCTTCCTTATTGATAGCATTGCGCAAAATGTATCTTTTAGGGTTAGAGTTGAAAATTGTCATGTTATGACATACAACTATACATATTTAGTAGTGGATCCTATGGGACAACATGCATTGTCATTATGTGGAGGAACTTGGATTGCAAAAGAATGATCACTTGGGCTCAACCTCTTTTCACACGACTTACCTAAACTTCTTAACATTCTAAATACAATAAACTACTCTAAAGGACCAAAAACTGGCCTTGCCCTTAGGTAATAAACTTCTTAAAGGGACGAGATGTTGATGCTATATAAATATTCTGATATCAGGTTTGATGGTCTGTTGTTTTGCTCAAAAAAGCTCTGTTGCTAGTTGAACCTCAGTCTTTGTGACATTTTGAAGCTTTAATTAATGTAAAATGCACCACCTGTTCTGTGCTATAATAATAATCATAAAACGTCCAATATCGAGTTGTATTTTTCGAACAAACTCAAAGTTTTGTTTATCCAAAAATCTATACTATTAAAAGTAGCATTTTGAGGCTCCAGAAGCCGTTCACATCAGCGAAAAAAACTCTCTCAGAAAAATACCAAGTGGCATTTTAATATCACTGAAAATAAATTTTGAAAATAATAATATGTAAATTTCAAAAATAATAATATGTAAACATATAACATAAAATGGAAATATAAAATTAAACATATGTAAGATAACTATTTTACTACTTTTAAAAAATTACTATTTTACTTAAAAATCGTATTAGTGAAGTTTTACAGTTTTGAAAAATTTATATGATATTTAGCTTTACAATTTTATATAAATATAATTTCGAAATACTAAATAATATGTCAACATATAAATAAAAATAAAAATACTAATTTTAATAGTAGTTAATTTTTAATACTATTTTTAATAGTAGTAAATGATAGATGATCCCACATACGAATGAAATTGTATTTTTGTAACCTAAAATACAAATGAAAATACTAAATTAAACATATGTAAGATTACCATTTTAGATAAAAAAAACTATCGAATTGTTACAAACGAACTATTATTACTATAGCTCACATTATTACTCTAACATATCCGAAATATTACAAATAACCGACTAACTCATGCTCATTACTCAAACTCAACGATAATAACTCATCCATCTCTTTCTTGCCACTCAAGATACTATACTAAAAAAATGTATAGTTTACATTTTAAATACATTAAATATTGCTTTACATTTTAAAGTTAATATAAAATTTTAAGAATGGAAATACTACAATAAAAATTTATCTTAAATCGAAAAATATTTTTTTAGAAAAATACCACATGACATTGTTACTAAAATAAAAAGAATAATATACAGTATAAGAAAAAAAATAAATAATAAGTAAATATACAATATAAGAAATAGAAATATCACATTAAATTATATATGAAATAATGTATGCTTTACATTTTAAATATTTCAAAATATTTTTAAGAAATTGTAACATTACAATATTAGTAAATATTATATTAAACATATATTTGAAATAAGATATATTTTTATATTTTAATTATTTCCAAATATAACATCTATCTAAAAAACAAAGAAAATTAGAATAAGTAAATATAATTTAAAATAATAACAATAAGTAAATATATAATATAAGACATATAAATATTAAATTGGACATCTATTTGAAAAATGTATAATTTTACATTTTTATTATTTCATTATCTCACCAACATCAACCTTACATCCATCAAAGAAGACTCCGACAAAGACTCCAGAAAAAGGGACAATATCTCCACCATCGACCCTTGCCGTCCCAAAAGTGTTTGACGACATATGTTGATGTCTGATGTTATGCATATAAAATTAAATATGATCAGCAAGATAATATTTCAAGCACACCAACAGATCTCAGGAGAAAATTCCTAAATTCATATATGATGGGAAAAAACTTTAGAGGTATATAAATTACATTAAACATCTATCTTAATATAATCATTTGCTATAAAAGAAAGAAAATTAGAATAACTACATATATAATATAATACAAATGAAAAATAAGTAAATATAAAATTAAGAAATGAAAAAAAAAATTAAACATCTATTTGAAAAAGTACAGTAGAATAAATAATAAATGAATATACAATATAAGTAGAAATATTAAATTAAACATTTATCATAATACAAAAACTGTATACTTATAAAAATATCTTTTGAGGTTCCGTAGATCTTCCACATCAACGACAAATTCTTCTCTCGAAAAATGCCGCGTGACATTATTATTAAAAACTTGAAAACAAATTATAAGTAAATACACAATATAAGTTAAAATAAAAAATAAATAAATATACAATATAAGAAACATAAATATCACATTAAACATATATCTTAATATAATAATCTGAAATATAAAAGCAAGAAAATTAGAATAAGTAAAAATATAATATAGTAAAAAATAAAAATAAGTAAATATAAAATTAAGAAATGAAAAATAAACATCTATCTAAAAAATGTTCAGTAGAATAAATAATAACTAATTATACAATATAAGTATTAGAAATATTAAATTAATATAATATTAAAACGAGTAAATATACAATATAAGAAAAATAAATAATAAGTAAATATAAAATATAAGAAATAAAAATATTACATTAAATATCTAACGCAGAAAAATAGAAAATAAATAATAAGAAAATTAAAAACGTAAATATAAAATATAGGAAAAACATATATGATATAATAATTAAAAAAGTAAATGTACAATTAAGAAATAAATAAATAAATTAAATATCTATCTGAAAATGTATAATAAAATAAATAATAAGTAAATATACTATATTAGTAATAGAAATATTATATAAAATTTAACATAATATTATAGTAAATAAATATATAATATAGGAAAAAACAAAAAATAAGTAAATATACACTATAAGAAAATAGAAATATTACATTAAACATCTAACGTAGTATTATCAGTTGATATAAAAGCAAAAAATTAGAATAAGTAAATATACAATATAGGAAAAAAAACGTAGATATACAATATAAGAAATATAAAAACAAATTAAATATCTATCTGAAAATGTATTGCAAAACAATAATAAATATGAGATATAAGAAATAACAATATTACATTAAACATCTGTTAAAATATTAGAATAGTAAATATAAAATATAGAAAAATAAATAATAAGATAACTTATAGCATAAGAAATAGAAAAACTACATTAAACATTTATCTGAAAAATGTATCATAAGTAAATAAACAATGTAAGAAATAAAAATACTACATTAAACATCTATCCTAATATTACAATTTGTTATAAAAGCAAAACAATCAGAGCAAGTAATCATACAATTTAAGAAAAACTAAATCACCAGTAAATATACAATATAAAAAATGGAAAACTACATTAAACATCTATCTGAAAAATGTATAGGTTTACATTTTTATTATTTCTAAATATTTTTATATCTAAATATGATTAAGAAAACAAGCATACAATATACGAAAATTTTAGTCACGCATTTTGGTTTAAAAATAAATTATTCAGTTGCTTATCACTATTTAAAATAAAAATAAAATCTTCTTGAAATATATAGTTGGTTAGGATATATATTTAAATAAAAGTAAATTCTCTACAATTTACCCTAATACTGATTTCTTAAATAAAACTCTTCACACACAAAAAAATAGAATATTTATAAATATACATGTTGAGTGATAAATTAGAAATTTAAGATAGTGATACTTAAGCTGACAAAAGAAAGAGGGTGATACGCAAAAATATATAAAAAAACAAAACTCCTAAGAAAGTATTCAAAATATTAACTCTGGTAAAAGATCAACATCATAAGTGTGAAAATAAATTATAGAATCAGTTTCGTCATTATTATTTTTTAAACAATAGTACTTTAAGTTTATAAACATTTTAAATTTAGCATTAAACAAATGTTGATTTTAATTTTTGAAGGTTGTTTTATAACGGACAGCAATCATGAAGACATCGTAGTAACTAACATCAACTCATATAATTTTTCAAAACCATAAATATTTTTTGTACTATAATATTGAACTAAATGGTAAGTTAAAATGCAAGTTTAGTGATTGAAGTAAAAAAAAAATATAATTCAGTTGAGACTAATAATATATTTTCATAATTTACATATGTAAAATATATAAATATTTTGGATAGTAACTAAGGTTCAACAAATTATTTACTAATTTCATGTTTGTCACCATCTCATACATATTTTAGACTTTAAAAAGAATAAACTCACAATAAAATCTCATTTATATTTAATTCAATTTACTATTTATATTTTTATACCGTATATATATATATATATATATATATATATATATATATATATTAAAATATAAATTTATTGAATAACATTTGTATAAGACTACGCCTTTTGAGGCTCCAGAAGCCGTCCACATCAGCGAAAAAAAATCTTTCAGAAAGGTGACACGTGGCATTTAAATATTACTGATAAATATATTTCAAAAATAATAATATGTAAATTTCGAAAATAATAATATGTAATAAAATTTGAATAATGGAAATACTGCAATAAAAATTTATCTTAAATCAATTTCGAAAATAATAAAATGTAAACATATAACATAAAAATGGAAATATTAAATTAAACATATGTAAGATTATCATTTTACTACTTTTTAAAAATTAATATTTTACTTAAAAATCGTATTACTGAAGTTTTATATTTTCAAAAAACTGTTATAATATTTAGCTTTACAATTTTTTTTTAAAAAAATATTGTTTTACTTAAAAATCGTATTATTGAAGTTTTACATTTTTGAAAAATTGATATAATATTTAGTTTTACAATTATATATATATATATATATATATATACATATATAACTAGGTGATTTTTCCGTGCTCATGCACGGGCATAAATATTTATAAATAAAATATATTATAAAAATGAATGATATTTACTTTTAGTTTAAAATTAATTTATAATTTGTTTATTAATTTAATTATACATATGATTTTAGATATTTTATATCTAATCGATTTTGTTGTTTTATAGATTATTTAGTTATCATTTGGACATATTTAATTCCTCATATTTTTTATTTCAACCATAACATTTTTGTTCTAAATATATTAATTTTTTGATTAATTTTCTTATTTGCATTTAGGTTGATTGTTGTCTTAGATATGTAAGTATATTTTAATAAGATTATGTGTAACTTAAAGATATATTTTTGTTAGAATGACAATAAAAATAATCAAAAGTATCTTTTCCAAAAGACATAAATTAATGTAATAATAATATTCTAAGTCTCATGCATATATATAAATTTTACAGTGAGTTAATATTTTATTTTTCATTTGTTCATATGTTTTAAGTCATACTGTAATTTAAATTTATAAAACAAGCAAATTTTTCTTATATAATTATATATTCCTATAAAATAAATAAATTATATTTTTTATTTTAAAATACATAAATTATATTTTTTATTTTAAAATACATAAATTATATTTTTAATTATCTATGATGACAAAATAAAAGATCTATGATTTTAGATATAAGTGGATTAGTCAAGTCAGTCATCTTGTAGTTATTTAATCAAAAGATGTTTGTTGTAAAATTTATTTTTAGTTTTTTTAGTATCTCTTAAAATGTATTTGTTTTTGAGAAATTATATAATATAAGTAAAATATAATATTTTTCTGTAATTGTAAGATCTTATAGTCAACTAAATATATCAAATATTTTTGAAAATATATATATATATATATATATATATATATATATATATTTCAAATACTAATGACAAATTATTATTTTTGTAAATTAAACATATATCAGTTTATGTTACTTAATTATTTTATAATAAAATAGATACATATATAAAACCAATTCTATTACTTTGAAAATATATATTCACACTGTAAAAATATTTTTTAAAAGAAAAAATATTTCTTTTTTTTACTAATATCAAGAGCATATGTGTGAATCTTTTTTTCATATTACTATTTTGTGAACTTTCTTTTAAAATTGTTTTTTATACTTTATAAATATTTTCTTTTTATTTTATATTGTTATTTGGAAAACTTTAAAAAGAAAATAATAGTTTTTAATTCATTAAGGGTATCATAGTAATCAACCACTGTGAGAGTTAACGTGAACGCGACACATACAAAAGTTACTTCTCAAATAATATTATAGATTTTTAATTATATATGATGACAAAATAAAAGATCTATGATTTTAGATATAAGTGGATTAGTCAAGTCAGTCATGTTGTAGTTATTTAATCAAAAGATGTTTGTTGTTAAAATTTATTTTTACTTTTTTTTAATATCTCTTAAAATATGTTTGTTTTTGAGAAATTATATTATATAAGTAAATTATAATTTATATTTTTTGTAATTGTAAGATATTATAGTCAACTAAATATATGAAATATTTTTTTAAAAAAAAATATATATATATATATATTTCAAATACTAATTACAATTTTTTTTTGTCAATTAAACATATATCAGTTTATGTTAATAATTATTTTATAATAAAATAGATACATATATAAAATCAATTCTATTACTTTGAAAATATATATTCACACTGTAATATCAAGAGCATATGTGTGAATCTTTTTTTCATATTACTATTTTGTGAACTTTCTTTTTTTATGAAATCATATTATATGTAAATATATTTTCGTTTCAAAATGTTTTTATACTTTATAAATATTTCCTTTTTATTTTATATTGTTATTTGGAAAAGTTTAAAAAGAAAATAATAGTTTTTAATTCATTAAGGGTATCATAGTAATCAACCACTGTGAGAGCTAACGTGAGCGCGACACATAGGAAAGTGACTTCTCAAATAATATTATAGAGATTTCGAAATAATAAATAATAACCCATCCATCTTTTCTTGCAATTCATGATACCATACTAAAAAATGTATAGTTTACATTTTAAATACATTAAATATTGTTTTACATTTTAAAGTAAATACAAAATTTTAAAAATGGAAATACTACAATAAACATTTATCTTAAATCAAAAAATACCACATGACATTGTTACCAAAAATAAAAAGAATAATATACAGAATAAGAAAAAAATAAATATTAAGTAAATATACAATATAAGAAATAGAAATATCACATTAAATTATATATGAAATAATGTATGCTTTACATTTTAAATATTTCCAAATCTTTTTAAGAAAAGGTAACATTACAATATTAGTAAATATTATATTAAGCATATATTTGAAATAAGATATATTTTTATAATTTAATTATTTCCAAATATAACATCTATCTGAAAAACAAAGAAAATTAGAATAAGTAAATATAATTTAAAATAATAACAAGAAGTAAATATATAATATAATACATATAAATATTACATTTACATCTATTTGAAAAATGTATAATTTTACACTTTTATTATTTCAGTATCGCACAAATATCAACTTCACATTCAGCGAAGAAAACTCCGACAAAGACTCCAGAAAAAAGGACAATGGTTCAACCATCGACCCTTGTTGTCCCAAATGTGTTTGACGACATATGTTGATGTATGATATTATGTATATAAATTAAATATGATCAGCAAGATAATATTTCGAGCAGATCAACGGATCTCATGAGAAAATTCCTAAATTCATATATGATGAGGAAAAAACTTTAGAGGTATATAAATTACATTAAACATCAATCTTAATATAATCATTTGCTATAAAAGCAAGAAAATTAGAATATCTACATATATAATATAATAAAAATGAAAAATAAGTAAATATAAAATTAAGAAATGAAAAAAAAAATTAAACATCTATCTGAAAAAGTACAGTAGAATAAATAATAACTGAATATACAATATAAGTAATAGAAATATTAAATTAAACATTTATCATAATATTAAAACTGTATACTTATAAAAATACCTTTTGAGGTTCTGTAGATCGTCCACATCAACGACAAATTCTTCTCTCGAATAATGTCACGTGACATTATTATTAAAAACTAGAAAACAAATTATAAGTAAATATACAATATAAGTTAAAATAAAAAATAAATAAATACACAATATAAGAAACATAAATATTATATTAAACATATATCTTAACATGATCATCTGAAATATAAAAGCAATAAAATTAGAATAAGTAAAAATACAATATAGTAAAAAAAATAAAAAAATAGGTAAATATAAAATTAAGAAATGAAAAATAAACATCTATCTCTAAAAATTCAGTAGAATAAATAATAACCAAATATCCAATATAAGTATTACAAATATTAAATTAATCATTTATCATAATATTAAAACAAGTAAATATAAAATATAAGAAAAATAAATAATAAGTAAATATAAAATATAAGAAATTAAAATATTACATTAAACATCTAACGCAGAAAAATAGAAAATAAATAATAAAAAAATTTAAAAAGTAAATATAAAGTATAGGAAAAACATATACGATATAATAATTAAAAAAAGTAAATGTACAATTAAGATATAAATAAATAAATTAAATATCTCTCTGAAAAATGTATAATAAAATAAATAATAAGTAAATATACTATATTAGTAATATAAATATTCTATGAAATTTAACATAATATTATAGTAAATAAATATACAATATAGGAAAAAACAAAAAATAAGTAAATATACACTATAAGAAAATAGAAATATTACATTGAACATCTAACGTAGTATTATCATTTGATATAAAAGCAAAAAATTAGAATAAGTAAATATACGATACATGAAAATAAAATGAAAAAAACGTAGATATACAATATAAGAAATAGAAAAACAAATTAAATATCTATCTGAAAATGTATTGCAAAATAATAATAAATATGAAATATAAGAAATGACAATATTACATTAAACATCTGTTAAAATATTAGAATTGTAAATATAAAATATAAGAAAAATATATAATAAGTTAACTTATAGCATAAGAAATAGAAAAACTACATTAAACATCTATCTAAAAATGTATCATAAGTAAATAAACAATATAAGAAATAAAAGTACTACATTAAACATCTATCATAATATTAAAATTTGGTATAAAAGCAAAACAATCAGAGCAAGTAATCATACAATTTAAGAAAAACTAAATCACCAGTAAATATACAATATAAAAAATGAAAAACAACATTAAACATCTATCTGAAAATGTATAGGTTTACATTTTTATTATTACCAAATATTGTTATATGTAAATATGAATAAGAAAACACGCATACAATATAAGGAAATTTTAGTCATGTATTTTGGTTTAAAAATAAATTATTCAGTTGCTTATCACTGATTAAAATAAAAATAAAATCTTCTTGAAATATATAATTTGTTAGGATATATATTTAAATAAATGTAAATTCTCTACAATTTAGTCTGATACTGATATTTTGAATAAATCTCTTTACACACACAATTAGAATATTTATAAAATATACATGTTGGGTGATAAATTAGAAATTTAAAATGGTGATACTTAAGCTGACAAAAAAAGAAGGTGATCCGCAAAAATATAAAAAAACAAAACTCCTAAGAAAGTAATCAAAATATTAACTCTAGTAAAGGTTCAATATCATAAGTGTGAAAATAAATTATAGAATCAGTTTCGTAATTATTATTTTTAAACAATAGTACTTTAAGTTTATAAACATTTTAAATTTAGCATTAAACAAATGTTGATTTTAATTTTTGAAGGTTGTTTTATAACAGACATCAATCATGAAGACATCGTAGTAACTAACATCAACTCATATAATTTCTCAAAACCATAAATATTATTTGTACTATAATATTGAACTAAATGGTAAGTTAAATTGCAAGTTTAGTGATTGAAATAAAAAATATAATTCATTTGAGACTAATAATATATTTTCATAATTTACATATGTAAAATGTATATATATATATATATATATATATATATATTTTGGATAATAACTAAAGTTTAAAAAATTATTTAATAATTTTACGTTTGTCACCATCTAATACATATTTTAGATTTTAAAAAGAATAAACTCACAACAAAATCTCATTCATATTTAATTCAATTTACTATTTATATTTTTATATCGTAGATTAAATATATCTTTAAGATATAGATATATATATGTATATATATATTAAAATATAAATATATTAAATAACATTTGTATAAGTCCGGACGTATCGCGGACAAAATCTCTAGTTAAACGAAAAATCAACAGAATCGAGGGAGAGAGAATACTGTTGGTTCAACACACAAGTGGGAACTAGAGTAACGTCTTGCGACACTTGGCACAAGTGGTCTCCAATTAATGACGTGGCTATGTCCTACGTGTCAAAGCAAACGGTAACGCTAAATATCTCTCACTCCAAACTCTCTTTTTTTTATCTCCATCTCTGAAGAATAACATTTCCCTCTCTCTCAATCTTCGCAATTTACCGTACCTGAATCTTGGATCAGTCTTCTTGATATCGGATTTCAAGGATCAGCTTTGGCAGCATTTCAGTCGTCTTCCTGCTCGGTAACCTTTCTTCTACATTGTTCAATTAGGGTTTTATCATCGCTCAATTTGGAAGGGTTTTAGTCGTCATCTTCTAGAATCTTGCAAACTCTAGTATTCAATTTCGTTCTAGGGTTTGTATATGTCCATAGAATCTGAAAAATTCCGTTTCTTCAACACGTGTCTCTTGATCCAAGAACGATCATAACGGAATGTGATCTTTTGGTTTGTCTTATAGTATCATGTAATTTGCATTGTTATATGTCATTTATCTTTGCTATCTCGCAGATATGCTCTCCATCTTAAAGTTGAGAGGGCAGAAGATGTTCTCACGCATCTGAGGTTGCTGAAACTTGCGGAAGATCCCGCAACTAGACCTGTGTTTAAAGTTCGTAATGTACAGGTATTATTAGCTATAACAAGTGTGTGTTCTTTGTCTTGATTCCTTTCTCTTTTGTTGCAGGTTTCTCCCAGAAATTCTGCTGATTCTGATCCTGCATTGGAGGACGATGCTCAAAGCTCTAGCAAACCACACGGGAAGGGGTAAGTAATGGTTTCGGTCTTAGTAGTTATATACCACTTCTAACATTCTACTTTCTTTGTTAAAGTTTTTGTTTCTCTAAATCGTTTTTTTTGTTACAAAAATTCCTAACTTGCTTTTGCTGCTTATTTTGCAGACCGATGCATGAGATTACCTTTTCAACCATCCATAAGCCTAAACTCCATAGTCAGGTTGGTGGTAACATCACTGTTTGCTGCTTGCCATGACCGTGATAGTTGTTGTATCTTCCAATTTTTGTGATAATTTGAGTCGGAGATGGCTTTCTGTTTCAGCTTACTTCCCTGCTTAGTGAGCTTGGATTGAACATTCAAGAGGCTCGTGCTTTCTCCACTGCCGATGGGTTTTCTTTGAATGTCTTCGTTGTTGATGGTTGGTCTCAGGAGGTATGTTTTTTTAAAAAAAACTTTTTAACTCTTACGTATTTGTTGCGACTAAACTGGTTGATAAACTATAGCAACTTTGGAATTATAGGAAACAGATGGTCTAAAGGATGCATTAGGCAATGAGATACTGAAGCTTAAGGTATTTTCTCTATCCTGATTCTCAAGTTGATTTTGGAGGCTGCAGCCATTTTAAGCTTCTAACTATTTTCGATGTTGATACTCTTAACTGCTCAGAAGCTGATTACTAAGACGCAGCAAACTTTCGAGCGGGCTCTCTCTACTCTTCCCGTCACTCAACACGGCATGATCTGGGAATCATATCTAGTTTTTGTGAGCCACGAAGGTGTTCCTGTGGAGACTTCACAGAGTGTTTACCGAAGGTATGAAGATTATATCGAGCTTCTGTTGAAGTCTGGTCGAGGGCTAGAAGCTGCAGAGAATCTGCTTAATGCCATGAGTCGTGTTGGTGAAGTTGGGGTTCTCTGGACTTCAACCGTGGAACATTTGATCTGTGTGCTGCGTGAGTGGACTCAGATGGAGCTGAGGCACATAAGATCTGATACAGCTGGACCTTCCGCTGAATACAGACAGAGAGCATCCGACACGGACATGGAAGATTCTGTTCCGGTACGTATCGGTATGGGAGGCAAAGAAAGAAATGGACGTAGAAAAATGAAATCTGTCTCGAACAAACCTGCCACTACGAGTACCAAGGTAATGTCGTATGCATATGTGTTGGTTCAGGGAGATGTCACTATTTGATTTTGGAAGCTGATATTTTTCATTTGATCTTGATGTGCAGAAGTATACTCCTGATGATCAGGAATGGCCGCAGGATCTCCCTGAGCATTTTGTATAAATTGGCAAAGACTGGAGAAACACACCTTTCATCATCCGGCCTGCTGCGTATCAAGGACTCTTAGGTCACTAAGGCTACACAAATTTATGTTAAACGTACAAGCTGCTGCAATCCTTACTTTCTTATTTATTGTTTGTTTTCTTTTCTATTTTGCAGATTTGTGCTGGGCTGTTTGCATCAGTCGGTCGGTTGAGTCAGCTTTCAACCTTCTAGGTGATGGGAGAGAACCACTCAGGCTGTCTGCACAGCACCTGGTCAACGGTGTGCATAAACATAAGACGGGCTACATCACTCATTTCGATGGTGTGAGAGAGTTCATGCAGCGGCATGGTATGGTCTCCGAGGCTTGTTGCCCCTGGACAGGAAAGGCTGATAAACAGTTGGGTTGCAGTCACGAGCATGTAGAAGATGTCTATAAGGTTAATGATCTAGTATACCTCGACAGAATTGTTGAAAAGGATCTAATACTGCTTCTCCAGAAGCAGCCTATTCTTGCCGTGATGGAATATTGCCCCGAGTTAGAAGATCACCGAGAGGTAAAAAGAGTATACTTTTTATTTGATTCTGTGTGTTCATGTGATTAATGTTTTCTTTTATTCCTTTCTACAGGGTATATACAATGGCCCTGGACGTATTACATCAAACAAGAATAACAAGTCAGCCAAAAAGATGAAGAGGTCCGGGCTCCATGTGGTGGAAGTATTGGGTTACAATACCGATACTGCTGGAGAGACAGAAGGAAAGCACTATTGGCTCGTACAAATGGCATCTGGAAACGAATGGGGGGGTTAACGGAGTAGGGAAAGTAATGAGACAAATTAGCAGGGAAGAAGGCAAGTCACTTTTCGTTGGTGCTTTGTACCCGGAGTTGATCGGTGAGTAGGATAGATTGAAACATTTAAAGATCCCAGACAAATTTTATTTTCTTTGTTTTTGTAAAAAAATTTCAGCAAGGCATTAACTCTTTTTGTAAGTGATAGAAAGGTGAACTTTGATAAAGTCAATGTGAATGCGCACTTAATTGTAAACTTTGATAAAGGAAATCATTGAAGACAATCATTACAGAGTATGAATAAAGTAAAAAAAGAGGTAAAGAAAAATAATAATCATGGAATTCATAAAACAACAGCAGCAGCCACCAGTGTAGAGATGACTCCGGGTTGCATATAGGGTGCGCCTACATAGCCTGAAACCAAGAAGGAAAAAGTGAGACAAAAACAATAAATTCATGTTTGGCAAAAAAAAAGACTAGACATTGTCTTTATCAGTGGTTGCAAAAAAAAAAAAAAAAGAAACTGAGTTTGGATTACCTTGGGTTTAGGCCTGCAGAAGACAACTTGAGTTGTTTTGATGGAATGATACTGGATCATTGCCTGGTACAGCTGCAGCTGATTATCTTCACGGCCTCCGAATGTGATGTAAAACTTGCGCCCGGCTTGAAAGTGACAAACAGCCTTATGAGCCTCCACAAACTCAACCTTCTTACCCTACAAAGGACAAAGACAAAATTTAAGTTATGTTATAAACGGACAAAGGGGCATTATTAAGTAACAATTCCTTACATAAAATTTGTTAAACTCATCGACAGCCATGTTGCAGAACATGTTGATGAGGTAACCATCTTTTTGTGGTGGTTTAGTGAACTTGTTACCGTGAAGAAGATCCACGGGTGAAAAGTTGAACTCGCAGCGGATATTCGAGAAATCAATGTCGAACCCCTGTGATCAAAATCAATCAGAAACTTTGATTCAGGAAACTCAAATCCCCCAAATCAATAAATCAAAATACATACCTCGCTCTTCAACACTTGGTCCCGGATTACCTCAATCTCCTCTTCCGGTGTATAGAGGGCCCTCTTCTGACGTTTCAAATTTGGAGAATCTAACTCAGATTCTGATTCATAATCGGAATCATAATACATCAGTGCCACCACTTCGGCCAGAACCTTTCCAAAATCTTCCCATGGCATCTCCATCATCCTTACACTACAGCAGCTTTTTATATATATAAGCTTCGGAGCTTAACCAAAGTCTCCTCTTTTTTCTTTATTTTACTTTGTTGACCTTTTATCCTATTTGTTTTCTTTTAATCGTGGCCCTTGGATTGTAATGAGTTCAGATCAAATTCTCCAATATCCTTGGGCTGTTAGTAATATGTTTTTATCATATGATGATATTGTTTTTGCCAGTTTAAAATTTAAGGAGTTTCTGTTCTAATTTTATTTTTGATATAAAGCTAATTGTAAAACTTCTCCTCGAGAAGCTATCGATCCTACAAGGAGTCCCGTTGGTCAACAGCAACACCTCTTGCTGCTTATGAACTCCTCCTCCATTTGCGTTGCTCGGCATCTTGTTCCTGGATTTCATAAACCCTCCTCTCCACTTACCAACCCCACTGCCACTGCTGCTGCTGCTTCTCTTCGGTACAAGCACCAGAGCTCGAGAAGACTCTTCTTCGCAGCGGATCCATGCGCGTACGTGATCGGAGAGACACCTCCCTGTTTTCTTGATGGCAACCACGACTCTGGAGATGGAACGAGAGGTGAGAAGAGGAGATGATCTCTTGCGATCTCTACGAGCGAGTTTGAATATCTCGAGACGGTGCTTAGCGATGGAGACGCCAATGCTCTGGATAAACTCGTGGTTGAAGTAAGCAATGTCTTCGTGTTCGAGCTCGTTCTTGGAGAAGGAAAGACTGTATTCGTGGATGAGACATGGTTCGAGATTTGTTCTCGACAGCCATGAGAACCAGTCCATGTCTTGTTCTGTTGGGAGTTGGTTGTGTTGTGTGGTGTTGTGTCGGAGGGCGTGGGAGGTGTAGTATATATAAAGAAAAGTGAGTGAGTGAGTGGGTGAGTGAGTGAGAGAGAGGGCTTCGTCGTTAAGTTAGTTTGAGACGTAAAGAGGAGGAGTGAATTTGATAAAAGTGGAAAATAGTAGGGTCAAAAGTGAAACTCAAGTTAAAAAGAATGAATAAATTGCTGCCAACCAAAAACAGCTTTTTAGAAAGTGAAATTAGAAAAAAAAAAGATGCGAGTGGTTTTGTGGAATATCGAGAACTTGTGGTGATGAGACTGAGAGAGTGTGGACAATGGAGTGTGACCATCAATCACGGTGTGGGTAAAGGAGCAGACCCAATGGGATCATCTTTCTTTTTTATTTATTCTATGGCTTATGGGTCACTCACTCTCTCCTGTATTTGTAACCTTTGTGTCATTTACTATTTGTCGTTTTTAAGTTAACATGCATGTAAATGTATGAGTATGACTAGTGGAATCTACTTTGCTTTGCTTTTACAGAATAAAATATATAAAAATCGCTTGAGAAAATAGGAATCAAATCAAGGGTCGACTACAACCACTTTTTTATACATATACCAGATGTGCAAAGGGAAGTGCTGCCAGAAATCTTGGAATTTCTTAGGTGATTCTAATCATGTCATTTACAGAATATTTTAAAATAATCTAAACCCAAAAGAGGTCGCCTAGTGATAGTTGGATCAGAATGAAAAATATATTGCATTCCTATTATCTTCCTGCGCACTGAGAATTAGATTATTTAGTATGAATCACTTGGACTCGGAAGTTTAACTCGAAACATGTATTTTAGATTTGATAGAAGCTTAATCAAGGAATGAGGAATCTGTTAACTAACGAAGCATTGATTCCTAGTTGTTGATCATGTAATGGTTCAAAAGGAAAAAAATGAAAAATTACATGCACTTAATAGATATAGCCCAATTATGTCTTCCCTTATCAGTTTCGAATAATAATAATGATGTCTTCCTTATTGATGATAGCATTGCGCAAAATGTATCTTTTAGGGTTAGAGTTGAAAATTGTCATGTTATGACATACAACCCCTGTTCAACAACGCGGCCAAGGCGGCCGCTTACTCGCCGGAACGGCGCTGGTCGGAGCCCCACCGCCGGGATTTTGATCAAATCGCTACAACTAATCGGAAACCCAATTCTTCAAAGGAAAAACCAGATTAATCACTTTTAGAAGCGATTTGAACCCAAAAATATTAAACTATTTAGACAAATACCGGCCCAATGAACCAGCCCATTTATCTTGAAATCTAATGAAACCTTGCATGTCTATTTATAAGGGAACTCAAGACGCCTCTTTTTCAGTATTAGTCGATGTGGGACAAATACAAGGAAGTTTTTAACTTTTTTTTTTAAAAAACTCGCGGTAATAAAAGCAAAATATAGATGCATCAGGTAAGAATCGAACCTGGCACCTCTTTAAACGTTAATCCACCCTCACTCCACTTGACTACGAGGCTTTTATGTCTAGAATTCACATGTGTTAATATATATAAGTATATTTTTTATAAAAATTAATCCCCGCGTATATCCCGCTTAATCCCCGATTTTTTATTAACTCGCTAGGCCCGGAGATGCCGCCCGACTAGCGCCTAGCGTAGTCTTGAACATTGCATACAACTAAGCTAATATGGGACAACACGCATTGTCATTATGTGGAGGAACTTGGATTGCAAAAGAATGATCACTTGGGCTCAACCTCTTTTCACACGACTGATGCTCTCATCGGCCCATTCGAAAAAATCGTTTATGGCTGTACTGAGAAAATTACTTTGGCAGTCCAAAGTTTGAAAGATGTACACATTACACACTATGGTAGTATAAGTTGCCTCTCTTGATTGCAAAGCTCTTTTTGGATATTGATGCCATGCAAAATTCTTTTGGAATCCCACATTTTAAGACAAATTCACCATTTAATCAGTTTTCTTCGACCTATGTCCATCTTGAGCTTGTATCGAGCAAAACAAACTTCATTTCAAGAGGCTATTTCCAAAAGTGTGAGTAGATATGAATATTTTTCTTTAGACCTTGCCCTAGATCCACCAGCTTAGCTACATAATAGAGAACCTTTTAAGAGAACAAGATGTTGATGCATATGTGTATTCTGATGTCCGAAATTTAAAAATAGTCCTCTTCAGCGTAATTCGAGAGAGTTATTCTAAAAACACAACGAACCAAGCTAGAGTATGCAAATTGTTTATTACATTTGTTCAATTAAAACATATAGAAGGCATTTCATTGTAAAATATTAATTGGATTCACAGTCACAATTATTTAACAGTTGTTGCGAATTAGCACTATATTTTATTTATCCAGATTTGTCTTGAGGACCGTTTCTCATCTGTGTTATCAAAGTCAGAGGAGGTTGCGATTTTGTAAATCGTTGGCTAATAAGTCCCCGGCCGTTTATATAACGGCGAATTTGTTATGGCTTTATTTTTTGATCTGAAATCTCTCCTTTAGTGGGAAATGTTGTCACTGAAATAAGTTTAATTAATTTATTGTTTAGTAGTAAGAAGTAAGAAGTGCTGCATTATTGTTTAATTAATTTATTGATCCTTAAGATTTTGGAAACAGAGACGCACACACGCTCGTTATTCTCGTCAAAAGTCCTTTCTCTGATTTTAGTAGTTTTTACATTGACATGACGCTCAAACGACTATTTTTAATCATTTTAGTATCACATAATTCAAATTTCCAGTCATACCCGATTAGCCGTAACCAATGTTCGAAAACTCGCTAGGCGTAACGCGTGCGGTCGGGCAGGGTCTAGCACCGAATTCATTAATCGGAGATTATACGTAGATTAATCGGGGCGTAATTTTATAGTTTTTATATCTGTTTTGGGGATATATATCCGAAATGTGCCCAATAAACATTGTTATCATGTGGCCTGGTGGTTATTGCCATGTACTTATTAGAGCTGGACCCGGGTTCGAATAGACTAAATGTCCATTTTGTTGTTTTTAAAAGAGAATTAGGTTAAATGAATGAGAAAATACCAATTTCCCCTTGTCTTCAACCTTCCTCTGCGATTTTTTCTGTATATTGCAGCCGTTTTTCATTTTTTTTTGACGGTTTCGATTATTTTTCTTCTTGTTCTTGTAAGTTTTAATCAAACTATATTATATCTAAGACAAACATGTGAATTCAAACTTAAAATCTTCTAAAACAACAAGTTTTTTTTATTTCCCGATTTATTGTCCGATTACCACCAATCCGCCACGGTCGTACCCCGCATCACGTTTTTCCGGCGGGAAATCGTCTGCCTAACCCGCGTTTTCGAACAGGGGCCGTAACGTTCATTTGTTTGTTTTAGACAATTTTTTTTTCATCAAGATACAAAGATACAGACTCATATTGATTATGTGGACCAAACTGGAAACTCTGCATTCATATGAACGACGAAAGACGATTGTTGTCTGGCACTACGTGCTAAACGATCCGCCATTTGATTCTCTGTTCTTGGTACATAGATGAACTGTGAGCTTCTGAAACTCTCCTTTAACTTTTTGATATCCTCCAGATAGCTTGCAAACGCTGGCCACTCCTCTGGTTCCGAAACCATCTTCACCAACTGAGCACAATCCGTTGCAAACGTAACCTGAAACTGTCTTAGATTCTTCATACACTCCATCGCCCAAATTAAAGCCTCAATCTCCAAATGAAGAGGGGATATAGTTGCTCGAACATTTTGTGCCCCCATAAGACCCTCAAAACCTTCTAAAGTACTATACCAACTTTGTCCGGAAAAAATTTCCTTATCTTTTGACGAGCCATCTGTGTAACACCATCTTCCTGGGATAACCATAGTTTGTCGTGCCGGTGGTTGTACCGTCCTTTTAACCTCTAACTCTTGAGCTGCTGCTCACATTGTGGATTCCGTTACCGTCAACTGTAAAAAGTCCCTTGGATCGACATCTATATTACTAAAAACCTTATTATTCCTAGTTTTCCAAATATACCATAATATCCAGGCAAACACATCATCTTTCATTTTTGGAGCAATTTTCCAGAATAAAAAATCCATATTAGTGAACAATGCACCAGACGGAAAAAAATCTGGAGTCGTTGGAATCAACGATAACGCCCACTTGTCTCGCTGGGGGACACTCGAAGAAGATATGGTTTATTGATTCTTCAATACTCCCACATCTATCACACCAGATATCCCCTTGCATTCCCCGTGCTTTTAGATTTTTCTTAACCGCAATGCATCCAGTCATAATTTACCAAAGAAAATGTTTCATCTTTGGTGGACATTTCACCTCCCAACAAAAAGCCTTTAGAGCAGTTACTGTCGGTCCAATAAACTCTGGTTGTTTATCTCTATCTGGATATATTCTTTCGACCTCATAGCCTGATTTTACTGTATATTTCCCATTATGAGTAAAGTGTCATCCAGCCCTATCCTCCATCATACTTCTACTAAGTGGTATGTTTTCAATAATTGTCGCATCCTCTGGTGCCACTAATGCCCGAATAGCCTGTGAATTCCAAGTTCGAGAACCCGAATTAATAAGAGAATCCACTGTAAGTTCCGGAAATAAATTATGTTGATTTTTGTTTGCTGGTTGTTTTGGACAATTAAATTGTGAAAATTTTACTTATACCATTTTGGGGATACAACTTTTTATTTTTACCATCAGCAAAGAAACATTTTTTAAAATACTCTAAATTTTGATAAAATAACACTAAACTAAATTTTCAAAATATTTATAAAACATACATAAACCCAAACCAAACTCCTAAATACTAAACCTTAAACACTAATCACTAAAGCCTAAACCCAAATGTTTATATATTTTTGATTGAGAATATTTTTGAAAAGTGGTACTTAATTTGTTGTATTTTTGACAATTTCTTAATTAAATTTGCATATGTATCTTCCTTCCTATCACAATGAATAACTAAGTGTTTTATCCTTGTATAATGATGGGCAAAAATTCCGGATACGTAGAACCAAACCAAACAAACCAATCCAAAAAAGTAGCATCGAATTCGAACTGAAATTGATTAAATATCTGTACGGATTCAAATTGATGGTCTTTAGAAAATTGAAACCGAGTTCTACTCGAACCGAAGTATTTTGGATACCCAGATATATTCGAAATATATTTATATACCTATACATATTAATTAATTTTAGATTTAATGTATATTAAGAATATTCAAAATAGATAAAATATTTTTAAGTTTTCTAAAATACTTCAAAATATAAACAAATAATCAAAAAATACATGTCTAAAATAGCTAAAATATACTTAAAACACCAAAAATATTTAAAACATCTATTTATTCTCAGACCAAAAACCAAACAAATATATATATATATATATATATATATATATATATATATATATATATATATATATATATATATATATATATATATATGTTAATTTAGATATTTTGACATATACTATTCAAATTTATATTGAATATATTATTTTGTTTAAATTTTTAAGAAATTTAAAGTATATAGAAATTTTTTAAAATAATTAAAAAGTGTTATACGAACTCGAACCGACACTACAAGAAAACAATTATTTAACGAGGGCTAATTTCCTCGTGAGTTCATCTTAAAGGGCTGTTACGAGGAATCAACGAGGAAACCGGTTTCGTCGTAATTAATTTGTCGTTAAATATATTTCCTCGCCAGTTCCTCGTTAAATAGCAAGGCATATATTTCCTCGTAAAGACGAAGTAAAGATTTCCTCGTAAACACCACGTGACATATCCACGTAAAGACATCGCTGACTTTCCTCGTAAAGGCCACGTAGACCATTTATCGTAAATACCACGAAAATACCAAGGAAAGTATTCCTCGTTAAATCCACGTAATTACCAAGAACACTTTTCGTCGTTAAAACCACGAAAATCTTTCCTCGTAGATTCCACGAGATGGTTTCCTCGTTAAGCCCACGTTAACTTTCCACGTAAAAGGCTCGAAAGTTAGCTTCGAATTTACATGGTTTTTTATTTTTCTTATTTATAAAATATATTCAAATAATAATTACCAAAAATAAATTTATTTTAAAATTATAAATTAAAAAATTTAAAAATCTAAAATTATTTATTTTATTAATATTTATAAATAAAGAAGTTATAAGTTTTGCATTCATAATAAAAAAAAGAACAATAGAAAAAAAAACTAAGAAGGCTCGTGCATCGCCTGATAGAATTCATCGCTCCTCCTCGAGACATCTGCCTCGTTATGAGGGACGGGGTTGGGTGGCTCGCCTGGAACAGGGTTTCGTTCTCGCATGGTCCTCAACATTGCTTCCCATTCCGGATTTGTGGCGGCTATCACGTCCAAAAAGCCCTCCACTCCACCCATACGAGCTGTGAACGAAGTTTTCGTCGAGGTCAACTCCGTTCTTGTCGAGGCCAGCTCATTTCTTGTCGAGGCCAGCTCCGTCTTTGTCGAGTCCAACTCGGTACGTAGCTGAGAGACTTCGTCCTCCCGTCTCTGACCATAAGACGATGTCGCTCTCGGAACATCGTTGACAGAACCAATCCCCATCGTACGCCCTTTTTTCTTCGGGGCAACCTTAAAAAAACAAAAAAAAATTATATATATATATATATATATATAAATTTTAAATTTAAAGTAATAATTTAAATTTTAATTTTAAAAAGATTACCTCCTCGTAAATCTGATCGACTTCAGAAACGGATAAACTGACAGGCAATCCGTCGGGCGACTCCTGGGTGAGCTGGGTCTCACGCTCCGCAACCCGAGCTGCCACCTCGTTGTAGATTTGCTCAGACTTTTCATCTAGGAACTGGCCCGCCTTATTCCTGTGGGTGCGGTCGTAAAGTTCGAGAAGAGTGGGCATGCGTCCCAACTCTTTGGCCTATAAAAATTGAATAAAATTATTTAATTTTTAATTATAAAAATAATAAATTAAAAAATTTAATAACATACCATTTCCAAACGGATAGCAGCGTGAGGTTTTTGGCCCGTAGAATGTAGCATTGCCCTACGGCCGTTCTCATCAACTGAGTTACGGGAGTTAGAGCAAGACTGGGCGACTCTGATGGAGTTCGGATCCTTCCAATAGGCGATGAGGCCATCCCAGACATCCGTGGTGAGCTCAGCGGGTTTGCCGTGCTCATAACCCTTCACGATCCAGTCACCCTTCCAGTTGGAGACCGTGTCCAGCAACCGTGGTTTCAGCTTCTCGTAAAACGCTTGCCGCACCTTCTCCGTGACCCCCAAAGACCAATTATATTTTTGCTGCCAAACAAAATTAAATTAGTAAATAATTTATAATTTATGAGAATTTAAAATTTTAAAAATTTAAAAATCAGAAAATAACTTACAGCGTACATTTTGAACCACGTCCTTCTGACGTGGATCGGAGTTAGTTTCCAGTTAGGATGTGGCAACACGAAGTAACCTTTCATCGTGTCGGTTACGTCCGTTGCAAGTCGTCTGTCAACCCCAAACCTGAAAAGAACATTAAAAATTATTAAAGATTTTAACTTAAAATTATTTATACAAGTCTTGTAGAAATATAAAATAATATAACTTACCACATAGTTCCCTCTGGTCGGTCGGGGTCTATGATCGGTAAGCCTTCTCTGCCTGGCATTGCGAGAATGTCCTCGACAGTGTACTGAGAGTAAGGGGCACTCGGCGGCACCTGCAAATCCGCATGAACTGGATTTGCGGGCATCTGAGGAGGGGGCGCATGAGGAGCTGCCATCTGCGGAGGAGGAGCCATGTGAGGAGGAGGCATGTGAGGAGGAGCCATGGGAGGAGGCGAGACTCTGTGTGAATACTGAGTCTCGGGGACAGTCTCTGACTGACTGCTAGAAGAACCGGGACCTGAAACAGATGGCGGGTCTAACCGGCTACCCGGCAGACCGAACATCTGTGCGTAATGAAGAGTGCGCTTATTACCGCGAATACTCTGAAAAAAAAACAAAATTAAAATCAACATTAAAATCTATTACTAATTTTATAAATAAATAATCTATTAACCTATCTAAAAACTCTAAACTAACCACATAATCTAAATTCCCTAAACTAACCACCTAATCTAAATTCCCTAAACTAACCACCTAATCTAAACTACACTAGGAGAGGAAAGAGAGAGGCTTACCATTTGGAGAGGTAGAGGAGAGGAAATGGAGAGAAATGAGGAGACCTCGCGGTCTCGCGTATATATAAGTTTGGCTTTCCTCGCTATTTCCTCGTTAATTAACGAGGAAACCCCAAGGCCCGTGTTTCTGTTCCTCGCCATTTCCTCCTTAAATAACGAGGAAAGCCCAAGGCCCGTGTTTTCGAGAGGAGGAAATAGCGAGGCCCGTGTTTTTTTTAACGAGGAAATACCGAGGCCAAATCCTAAACTTCTGAAATCACAAACCCCAAACCTATAATCTCATCTTTCATATCTTCTACTTCATATATTCTCAAACCATCAACTTTTCTCAATCTTCTCTATTTCTAAATTTATTTTTTTGTTTTCAATATTTAGTTTTCCAAATAGAAAATACTTTAGAAACAACTTTTAAAATGTTTATATAAAATTTTGAAAATTTAATTTTTATTTTTTTATTGAATTAAAATATAAACCTTATTTTCAAATCTATAAAACTTAACTCTAAACATATTTTTGTAAGATTATCTAAAATTATAAATATGATAAGTTTCTATTGTAAATAAGAGATATTAATATTGTATATTTTGGATAAGATAAAATTTGGAAGGAATAAATGATGTATTTAGGTTAAAGGAAGATGTATTTTTATTTTTGGGTTAAAGGAAGATGTATTTAGAATATATTATGTATTTAGGGTTTAAGGCTAGGGTTTCAGATTTTAGGGATTTGCACATTTCCTCGCCACTTCCTTGCTATATGACGTGGTATTAACGAGGAAAAAGGAGAAATGGTTTAGGGTTTAGCGTTTGTATTTAGGGATTAGAAGATTTCCTCGTTAATTCCACGTCACTTGGCGAGGAAGTAGCGAGGAAATGTGTTGATTTAGGGATTTGAATATATCCTTGTTAAGTCCACGTAATATAGCGAGGAAGTGGCGAGGAAATGTGGTGACGTGGAAATAACGAGTATACGCTTTAAATACATATATGGTTGTTTTCCTTTATCGAATCCCACAAAAAATAAATAAACACATTTCCTCGCCACTTCCTCGCCAAGTGACGTGGCTATAACGAGGAATATTTAAAAAAAACAAATATTTCCTCGTTATTTCCACGTCAATTTGAGAGGAAATGGCGAGGAAATCTGTTTACGTGGAAACAGCGACTACACCTTTTTCTATATATATGGGTGTTTCCCTTCCTCATATCCCACACAATCACCCAAATCACACAATCACACAATCACCTTAGAATTTTGGGTTTGAAATTAGAAAGATTTGAAAAAAAAAAGTGAAGAAGATATTGGGGTTACATATAGTAAAGCTTTGCGGTTTCGATTTGCGTAGGTTTTACCATATGTGACTCCAGTATCTTTCTTCTCTTCTTTTTTCTAAGTAAAAAGTATAAGTTAAAAGTTTTAGGGTTAATAATTTGAAATAATAAAAATTATCTAAACAGTTTTATTGCTTAATTCGAAAAACAAATACATCAATCAGATACATTGTCATTCTCATCATCACTAGAAACATCATCATTTTCATTAAACTCGTCCTCAACAACTTCGTCTGTGGCATCATCCATAACATCTTCATACTCTTCATTATGCGGATCTATGAGAAGGATATCATCAATTTGTTGTTCAGCTTGCTCGACGATATTTATCTGTTCTTCTTGCAATGGTGGTTCTTCCCCACCAATAATTCGTCCTCGAGGTGTAACTTTTATCACGGCTAACCAATTTATTCCTGATTCTCTCATTCGGGGGTATGGAAGAAAGCTAACTTGGTCTGCTTGTGAAGCTAAGATGAAAGGCTCAAATTTGTCGTACCTGCAAAATTTGAAAAACGTAAATATTAATATATACATGTCATTTACGGCAACAAAATATTTATTTATGTACCTTCGTCCACCATTGACATCAACTACACCAAATTTGTTAAACCGGACACCTCTGTCCACGACAGGATCAAACCATTCACATTTGAAAAGAACGCATTTCAGCTTCAATATTCCTGGGAATTCCACTTCAATAATATCCGTCAAGATACCGTAAAAATCTGTTTCGCCTTTCACACATATTCCATAGTTACTGGTCGCCCGCTGCCTACCATAATCATATGTGTGAAAAGTATAGCCTCGTGTGAAATACATCTGTGACGTGGTGACCTTTACTCGTGGAGCTTGAATTACTTCATGTAACCACTTAGGATAATCGGGATCGTCTTCATAATCAACCTGCAAAATTAAGAGTGTGTTATAGTAAAATGAATGGAAAAATCTGCATATTTAAAAGTTTGAGTAATACCTGAGTCCTCAACCACTTAATAAAGTGTTGATCTTTTCTTTTGTCTACATCACTTGTAGATATACCTGGGAATGTTTCTTCGACTTGAGAAACAAACATGCTATAAAATCAAAAATTTTATGGACATTAATATACTTATATGTATTTAAAATTAAACTTATATATGTATTTAGAATTGACAATATATGTTACCTTTCAAAATAACGCATCAAAGGATCATCGCAATTGAGTAGAATATAGATGTGTGCACTATGAGCGTCTTCTTCACTCGACCACCAAACCACTTTTAATTTTCCACCGAGTCGACCTATCTGGCTAAAGATGTCAGGAACACCGGCAACTGCATATGTTGGTGCGACACCACCATCATCGTATCTTCTTGGAGCTCTTTTTCTAGTACGTACTTTTGACGCAAAGTAATACGATGTGAAGTGAGAAGTTTCTTCTGTCAAACTTCCCGCAATTATAGAACCTTCAACTTTCGCAAGATTTTTTGCTTTTCCCTTCAAATATTTCATTGCTCGTTCATACTGATACATCCATCCGTAATGTACAGGTCCACTAAGTAATGCCTCATATGGGAGGTGGACAGCTAGGTGTTCCATGACGTCAAAAACTCCAGGTGGAAATATCTTCTCCAAGTTGCACAATAAGATGGGAATGTTCTCCTGTAGCTGTTCGACGACTTTTTCTTTAAGAGTGTGTGTGCTCAGATCCCTGAAAAATGCTCCAATGCCTTGTATATATTCCAAATACAATGAAACACATGTACATTATTAGTCATATATAATAGCAAACTACACCATTTTAAAATAACTCTATTTAAAATATATATATATATACCTGCAAGTGCTTCATGTACGTTAGTTGGCAGTAGCTCCGCAAATGCAAATGGAAGTAGTCGTTGCATAAAGACATGACAATCATGACTCTTCATCCCGGAGAACTTTTGACCTTTTTCAACACATCTTGAGAGATTTGAAACATACCCATCGGGAAACTTCACTTCTGATGCAACCCAGTCGAACAACACCGACTTTTTTTCTGAAGATAATCGAAATATGGGAACCGGAACTTGTCCATTGCTTTTTATATGTAACTCACTTCTTGCGCAAATGTCTGGCAAGTCCAACCTCGATTTTATGTTGTCTTTTGTCTTCCCTGGGACATTCAATATTGTATTCATGATGTTCTCAAAGAAATTCTTCTCTATATGCATCACATCAAGGTTGTGGCACAGAAGAAGATCCTTCCAATAAGGCAACTCCCAAAATATACTCTTCTTGTGCCAGTTGTGATGAACACCATAAGAATCAGGCATATTACCGGGGACATGCCAATTGCCACCACGCGGAGCTGATTTCAATGCTCCATAGTAATCGAGTTGCGCTTCAATTTGTTCTCCAGTTAGATATTGAGGAGGTGTGTCTCTGACAACCCTTTTGTGCTTAAACAATTTCTTGTTTCTTCGGTACGGGTGGTCAGCGGGAAGAAATCGACGGTGACAATCAAACCAACTTGTCTTCCTACCATTTTTTAGTTGAAACGCATCTGTCGAACCATTACAATATGGACAAGCTAATCTACCATGTGTTGTCCATCCAGACAACATCCCATAGGCAGGAAAGTCACTTATGGTCCACAAAAGCATCGCTCGCATCGTAAAATTTGTCTTCGTTGAGCAGTCATACGTCCTCACTCCCGTAAACCACAAATCTTTCAACTCTTTTATAAGTGGTTGCAAGAAAACATCCAGAGACCTTTTTGGATGGTTTGGACCAGGTATTAATATGGTCAAGAATATCAACTCCCGTAAATTGCACATTTCTGGTGGCAGGTTGTATGGCGTAAGAAAGACTGGCCACAATGAATATTGTCTCCCTGACATTCCAAATGGACTAAAACCATCTGTGCATAAACCGAGATACACATTCCGGCTATTGCTAGCGAATTCCGGATATACTTTGTTAAAATGTTTCCAGGCTCTTGCATCTGATGGATGACTCATCTCACCATCCGTCTGAGTATGCTCGGCATGCCATCTCATTTTTCCAGCAGTCTCCTCTGATTGATACAATCTTTTCAATCTATATGTGATTGGTAGGTACCACATCCTTTTGTACGGTATCCTATTACGTCCCCGTCCTTGCGGCTTGAATCTTGGCTTCTTGCAGAATCGACATTCCTCTAACTTCTCATCAACTCCCCAATAGATCATGCAGTTGTCGATGCAAATGTCTATCATCTCCGAAGGCAACCCAAGACTATAGACCAGCTTCTGAATCTCATAGTAAGAATCAGCAGACTCATTGCCTTCCGGCAAATACTCTTTAAACAACTCTACCCATTCATTCATGCAACTTTCAGGTAGATTGTGATCCGTTTTTATATTCATCATTCTAGCAGCCAACGATAATTTAGATAGACCTTCTTTACAACCACTGTAAAGTGGTTGATTTGCCGCATTCAACATATCATAAAACTTTTTGGCATCTATGTTAGGTTCCTCATCTTCATCATGAGCTACGAATGCATCAGCTACCATATCATGAACCCTATCACAATCTACCATCTGCTCTTCCTGATGGTTATGTTCGTTAACCAAATGATGATCTACCGGTTCTACCTGAAAGTTGCTATTACTACTACTAGCAGCTTCATTCTGATCATAATTATAACCTTCTCCATGATGAAACCAGATATAGTAATTTGGCGTGAAACCTCTATTTATTAAATGCTTCCAAACATTTTCACGATTTCCTAATTTTGAATTGTTGCATTTTTTACAAGGGCAGAATATCTTACCGCTTTCTTGGGCGAGCGATGTAGAATCTGCTTGATGCATAAAAGTCTCCATCCCCGTAAGGAATTCTTTCGTCACTCTCCCGTTACCATCTCTATGCATATACATCCACCTTCGGAACTCATAAATATTTCCGCACCTGGACATAATTTTTTTTAACTCTTTTTTTCTTGTTGGTGTGTATAAAATGAGGTTCAAACGTTCATATTTATAGATTTTTCGAATGTGGTAGGTGAGATTTAGCGAGGAATTAACCACGCAAAGATAATTAGGTGAAACAAAAAAAAACGTGTTTCAAAAGGTTCGTGGTTAATTCCTCGTCCAAGAAAATCCACGTAAAAACGAAGCTATATTTACGTCGACTTAACGAGGAAACAACTTTTCCTCGTAACTAAGACGTAATCGTCGTAAAAGCGACGTCAATTTACGTTATTCTTACGTGGAAACACTTTCCACGTCACTTCACGAGGAAATAACGTGGATTCAATTTTTCCTCGTTACTTCAACGTAAAGACGAAGGTAATTAACGAGGAAATATTTTCCTCGTTAATTTTCCTCGTTAAAGCCCAGTTTTCTTGTAGTGCGAACCTGCAAAAGTCTGAACATAACCCTACCCAAAATTTAGAAATACCCAAACGGAATTGAAATCTTTGAATCTGGAAACCCCAAATCTGAATGACCCGAGCCGAACCCTGAATGGGTACTCGAACGCCCACCCATATCCGTGTGTGTGGACAAAATCATGACATGAATATTTATTTGTTTGTATAATATTAATTCAAAAACAGATAATTATTATTTATGTTCTTAAAAAAGTTTAAATCAGTTATCAAATTATTTATATATGACAAAAACATCAATATATATATATATATATCTGTTTATTACTGTGTTGAAATTTTTAAAACACTCACAAATATAGAAATATTTTATAAAAATATATTATACATTTTTTTGCTTGATTATAATTCTTTATATCTTAGTTTTAAAATTTTGTAATAGAAAAAATAACATTTCCAGATAGCAACATAATATATATATATATAATAACTATCTTATTTAAAAAATATGTTATAGACAATTTTATATATTAATTTATAATTAATTATCTAATATAATATCCTCTATATATTATTTGCGGAGTGATTTGTCACATGTCTTCTCTACAATAAATTTTACAAAAAATGATGACATAATCACTAAAATTGATGACAAGGACAATTACATTTATTGCTGATATATATTTTTGGTAAACTTTATAGAATATGTCAATAACAAATACATTACATTTAATATTGATTTATAATTTTGGCAAAGTTCTTAAAATATGGTAATGACTCATAAATTATCACAAAAATAAATATATTAAAATAGGTATTATAAAGTTCAAAATGTTATTTAATTTTATTTTTTATAATTATACAATTTTTATGACTAGTATTTTTTTAAAAAATTACATCTTTTAAAAAAAAAAATTAATCGTAATATCATTAGTTTATTTTAGATATCCACAAATTCTAAAAATATTGGTTAATTCTAATTTTTCATAACTATATGATTTTATATGAATTTTAAGTAGTTTAATACAAGTTGATTTAATACATTTAACCAAAATAAATAGATAAAAAATTATCTAAGATTTTAATTTTAAATATTATATATATATATATATATAAATTTATTATTAAATATAATTTAAAATAAACAGAACTATATTTTTTTATTTTTATGCTTAATTAAATTAAATTTCTATTAAATAGTAGTCAAAAATAGTAAATATATAATATTAATAATTTTTGTTTTAAATATAATTCAACTTTTAAAAAATTTATCAGTGCACATGGTGCAGAAAAAAACCTGGTTTAAAATATAAAAATCATTTTAATTATATAAAAAATCAATAAGGATATTGATATGAGCCGCTATAAATTTTAACGTGAGAAATCACTTTGGAAATAGCAGTATAAATAGATAATATTCTATATAATATTTATGCACTTTAAAAAACTTGTGAGAAATATTTCAAATTTGTTTTGTAACATTATATATCTGATTTTCTTTCATAAGTAAAAACATTATATATCTGACATTGTTTATTTTATGAGATATAGATGGCGATTGAAATGGGTCGTAGCTTTTTTTTTTTTTTTTGATCAAACAAGCATTCATTCATTTAAATTAAGAGAGTTTACCTCCAAGGAGAGGAGAGTTAAAACACAAACGAAGAGCCGATCTGGCTAAACCGTTGGCACTAACATTTGCCAATCTCGGCGTAAACACAAAGGAAACAGATAGGAGGAAACTACTCAACACGCGAATGTCGTGGAGGATCCCTTTGAGCTCGGTAACAGAGGATTCTGTTGTGAACAGAGATATGAGACTACTAGAGTCCGACAGGCACCTCAGATCGAGGAAGCCCCTGTTTGTTGCGGCTAGGAGAGCTGATCTCAGAGCTAAAGCCTCCGCTATTAAAGCAGAGCTAACATACCTCTTCATATCAGTTCCTTCCGCCACGATGGTACCATCTTTATCCTTGAATAGCCATCCCATTCCTCCCTTCTTTGATCCTGCATCCCAAGCTCCATCAGTAAAACAAAACAGAGTAGAAGGGTTTGTGCTTTCCAAGCGAGGGGAGGAAGGTGATGCCCGTAGGTTTGGAGGGTTAAGAGGCTGAGCTCCACTCCATTCTTTCGCGTTACGAATAGCCTTGTTGACAACCTCCTGGTCTGTGTACTTCTTGTTCTCAAAAATAAGTTGGTTCCTGCTAGTCGATATGTTCCATAAAATCCAGGGGTACAGTGGGTTTGCTAACCCAGTAGGTGGGAGGTTCAGCGATCTTTTGCTGCAGTCTAAGAGGTGGTGAATTGAAGTTGCAGTCGCTGGTGTCGGTTTGTAGATCACAGGCATTAGGTTCCAGACTGAAGCAGCGAAAGGGCAGAGAAAGAAGGTATGGAGTTCCGTCTCCCTTTCACCACAGCGCTTACATTCCGTGTTCGTCAAGATGCCTCTTCTAGCCATCGCTTCCCCCACCGGGAGTGCCTTATTGGATAGTTTCCATAGGAAGAGCTTCAGTTTCGGGGACGTGTGAATATTCCAGACACAAGCTCTCCAGTTAAAGGGGTGTTGAGTGAGCTTTGTTCTCGGACAAGTGCTCTGTAGTTTAGCGAGAGCATAACCAGATTTTGTGGTATACGAACCCGACTTTTAGGCAACCTAACCAAAGCATCTTCCATTTCAAAGGAGCTAGGTTGCAACAGTCGGATTGTTTCCTCATACTGAGGTAGATGGGACCTTATAGCAGGGATATTCCACTCTCTTCTAGTCGGGCCTAACAGATCCTGCACCGAGAGGTTTTGTTGGTGACAATTTGAAGGACCTATAGGGCGGGAGATCGTTCCGGTAGAGAGCCAGTTGTCCGTCCAGACATTAATCTTTGCTCCCGTTCCCACAGCCCAATTGTCCGGTAGAGGCTTTATATTTTTAACTGTAGAATTTAATTTGTAAATCTATTGTATATTTGTAAATTTATTTGCTGTAATTTTTTTTGCTGTAGTTTTGTAAATCTCTAATTTGTTTGCTCTGAAAATAAAGTTCTCTATAACTATTTCTTAATTTTCTAAATATTTTTTGACTGTAGATTTATTAATGAAATGGAAACTTCATCGGTTGACATATATAGGCTCTGAACTAAATTTTGACTTTTTAGAGTATTTATTGCCATAAGTTCATAACCAATCACTCCATATATATAAACCTTTTTTTTTTGAACTACCTCCTATATAGACAAACAAACGATGGGATATGATAGAATAGAGAATATGGAAAATAGCAGAGCAAATTGAGAAAAAAACAAAGCAATTAAACTTTTCATACGAAGGCGAACGTGTAAGAGAAGGGGACACATACATAAGTGGAAAGTGACCAATCTCCCTCCCCCCAACACCTCAGCTTTAGAATTATTTGTTTTTGTTATTGTTATTTATTCAATTAATCGGTATTAATACCTTTTGAACATAATAACACTTTCTTTACGGTATTATTAACATACATATATGCTTTTGACAGTATTTTGTGGACAATTTAATTAGCTACAAACCAGTATAGTTGCCGCATAAAGTAAATGATAAAAAATCATGATAGATGCAAACCAAAATTTAAAGCTGAGTTTGATGTGTATATGGGGAACGTATTCGCGTGGGTATGACGCGTTTGGCATCGTGAATGGGTTGTTACAAAATGAGAACGATAATTGGTAAATAGAAAAGATATTGGGAAGTTAGGGCTGAGCTTCATCAAAACGTCACTTCTCTCGTGAGAGTGAGATTTATGGACGGACACGCCCCCTATAGGACCCGCTTGCGTTGCTTTTGGCCGGGGCCTTTTTCATATTAGTAGTAGTTTATATTAAAGCAAAGATGCATCCACCATCCCTCATATCTCCCTATTTTATTAATATCTTTACTATTCATCTATTTCTTTTAGTTTGAATTTGTTTATATTTGGTTTTGCAGTATATTGTGTTATTAGCATTTGTATCATTTCTTCCTTTTTGTCGGCTTTTTCTCCTTTTGGTTGTTAATTATGCTTTTGAACATATTTTATTGCTTTCTATATGGCTGAATAATATGAAATATTTAAATATTTTAAAGTGATTTGGAGATATGTTGAAGTATATTTGTTTAAATAAGAAATTAGTATTGACATATAAATGGAGTATATTTTTCCCCTGCTATCTGACAATTTGATTTTCTGTTAACTATAGATATGGTATGTGTATTTATGATGCTTCGCTTTCTTCAAGTAAATTAATCTGACTGTACTGCTTATTGTATTTACGACGCTCTCGTGAAACGTGAATTGTTTAGTCGCGGAAGTAGGCAGAGACAACTCTGGTAAAAGAACTATAAATAAATACCCGTAATACAAGTATACAACACAGACTGAACTGCTGTAAAATAAGGGAAACAAAAAAACAGGCCGCAAGGATAGCAAATTACCATCTTTTTTTTTTTTTTTTGTTTAACCAGGTGTTGGCCACCCTTCGGGCAACCCACCACCTAGGCCCGGCGCCAGCCTTTGCCTGTACCTTTTTAAGGGCCCTGGGCACGCCTCCCCCTCCCCGCGAGTCGAACAGCCGACCTCCCCTCCCAAAGAGGTACCACTGGACTACGAGGTCCTGGGTAACATCATAGCAAATTACCATCTTTACGTCACGATATAGTAACATCATGTATATCAATTTTTTTGGTCTTAATGTTAAGACATGTACATCAATTTTTTAATGAGTAAACGTGTATTTTGATCCCTGAGTAGTTGCAAAATTAATACGTCACAGATGACGATAAAAAATTACCTTTCTATATATGTTTCGATCAAATATTTTGACTCGACGGGAGAAAAATGGTTTAGTGATAGGCGGATTTTGGGTTGCTAAACAATTTGAATTTATAAATGTTACATTACACTTTACCACGTGACAACATAAATATAAATTTATTTATGATATATTTAGATATTCAAAAAGTATATCCGTGAATTTGACATCTGTTTCAGAATTAGTTTTGTCATTCTAAAAACTTCAAATACCCTCAAGTTAACAAAAGAATATTTTGATTCTCACTAATTTGTCTTCCATACAAAAACTAATAAAGTGATGGAACTATTGATGAGTCTTTGTTAGCAGAATGTTTATTTTCTTCCATACAAATATTTATATATATATTTTTTAAAGACCAAATAGATTTACATCAATCAAAATAATTTTACTTCAAATAATAAATATAGTTTGGTTATGTAGATGGTTCAAAATTATTATTATATTTGATCCCAGTTTGAATAAAATCGTTTTAAACAAATTGAAATTTTCTTTTAATAAAATACAACTGACCATATTATTACAAATATACAATTACTTAATTTTTCAATAACTGAAAAATAATATAGACTACCAGAAATAATATATTTTGTATAATATTTCTGAACTATTATATGTATTACGTTGGTAACACCCTATATAAAAATATATGTTTTTTTGTTGTAAATATATGGTTTTATACTCCAAGAACATGAAATTCGGCTCGAAGCATCCTAACCTATGATCAATATTCTCGTTCGTGAAAGTCTTTAAGCGTAACTAAGACATTAGTTTCGTATTAGCTTGCGTTTATGTTGAATTAAATTTGAAAAAATATCTAAAAGTGCTAAGAAATAAGAAAGTTACTTTTAATGTTTTAGAGAATGACTTTTTATCGAGTTTAGTAATATACTTATCGAGTTTAGTAATAGTTGAAAATTCTGGATTCGTCACTACATGTATACTTGTACATGAATATTATATATGTAGTTATACTTTACGTGTGGTGATGGTGAGGCGACAGTGTTTGTGTTTGGACGGGATAGATGTCAAATACTCAAACGTGCGACTCTAAATACACCAGTCAGATACATGAATGCCAATAATAATAATAATAGACTACACCAGTCACATTAACTGCCCATCCTGCATCGAAATCTTGCCCCTAATTTAAAATTTTCTAAAGTACATTCAGTTTTTTTTTTAGAAAAAGCTGAGATTAATCTTGAATGTTTTAAATTTTTATTAATTTTCTAAAGGTCCCTCTCGTACTTCCTCTGCCATTATGTAAAGTTAACATAAAAACCGTGGCGGTCCACCTCATTCCCATCTACCGGTTACCAGAAGCAACATTTTCACGAAATTCTATATTAAAAAGTAGTTTAAAGTTTGTATCTATATACGGTGGTCAAGAGGTAAAGCGTTTAAATTTGTGTAATTCTTTCTCGAACAATAATACTTAGTCAACAAAATTTTCTCAAACAATAATAGTCAATGCAAGTAGTTTGTCTTTGTATAGAAAAAATAAGAACTACAGTCCATATCTTCTAGTTGGGTTTATAGAAATGTACACAACCAATCATACACTAAGTTTACCCGTATTGAAAACGTTAAAAAGAATAATTTCACAGAAAGAAATCATAAAAATGTTCATATTAATCAAATATTCTGCTCAACAAAAAATGATTACCAATACTAAAATACTCAAAGAACAAAAAAATCAGTCTCGTCTTTATACGAATCTCATTGAATATCGTGGGTAAATCGTGGTGAACCGAGATGTATATCATTTTTATGCAGTTAAAAAAAAAGAGAAATGTATATCATTTTAGGGTTTTTAAAATATATTCGTATTATAGCATCTTCCTTACGAGTTGAACATTTCTCCATCACGTGATGTTCGATGTAGCACCGCATCTCAAGAGCAATTTGGTTCAATGTCATATCCGTAAATATCAGTCAAACTCGAGGATTAGGACGTCAATAGACAAATAAAGCTGTGTCGTGCCACGAGGGATCTGAGACAAGCCTGACACATTGAATAAAACTTTAGCCGTTAGATCTCTGTCCTCCGCGCTTTCTAATGAGATCGACGGTTGTTTAAATAAACGTAAGCACATCGCGACGCACGGGATCACCACTCTCTAATGTTACAGCTGGCAACTAATATTCCGAGCTGATAGCGTCGAGAAATGTAGCCGATTAACTCCTAGGGATAAGCTGTCTTACTTATCACTCCTGCTTATCGCAGTTATCTTTTCTTCGAGTGATATCTTGATTGACTTATCAGCATCCAATTATCTGTCACCTTCTCTTATTAAAATCTCCACTTCTGAAAGTTTTAATGTCCGTATATAAATATTGAAGAGAGAGAAAATCCCATCTCTAGATAGATAGAAAGAGAGAGAGAAAGAAAAAAGAAGCTTTGTTCGGTGAGAGAGAGAAAGAAAAAAAAGAGTCCAAAAAAACCAATCCATCACCTGTTTCGTCTGTGGAGAGAGAGGGAGAGAGAGAAACGTTGGTCTTCTTCTTCATCAACATCGATCTCCTTTCTTCTTTTATGGTAAGTATTAGTAAGCTTCACGCTTCTCTTACCTTTGCCTCTGTTAATGGAATCTAGCTGTTTCTAAGCTTTATTCATTTTTTAATTAAATCCTTTTACCTTAGCTTTTTCTGGGTTTTACTTTTTTTTTTTCTCTTTCCTTTTTGATAATTATTTTGCTTTTTTCATGCAGTAAAAAAAATTCCTTTTTTTAAGCTGTTGAAGACCTGATTTTTCATTATTTATGGATAATTATTCGGTTCGATTTCTTGTTAAAAGTATTGTTTTTTTTAATAAATATAAACTCGAAAACCCAGGTTTAAGCTCATTTCCGCCGTTTATGGTTATAGTCAACATTATATAACTTGCAGATCTGATGATAGTTTAGGTGGTTCTTGTGCATCTGAGTTGAAAAAGTCCCCAGAGAAAGAAAAAAAGAACATGTCTTCTCTTAGTAGAGAGCTCGTGTTCCTGATCTTACAGTTTCTAGATGAAGAGAAGTTTAAAGAGACTGTTCACAAGTAAGTCCTTGTCTTTGCGGATTTTCATTTCACGCGCCTCCTTCGATCTATGTTTGGTTATTATGCTCATTGGCTTTTTTGTAATTTCTTTTCCTCCTCATGTTAATAAAAGGCTTGAACAAGAATCTGGATTTTTCTTCAACATGAAGTATTTTGAGGACGAGGTGCATAATGGGAACTGGGATGAGGTTGAGAAGTATCTCTCTGGTTTCACCAAAGTGGATGATAATAGATACTCAATGAAGATATTCTTCGAGATTAGAAAGCAGAAGTATCTCGAGGCTTTGGATAAGTAAGTTGTGATGATGGGTAGCTTTTGTTTTCTTCCAAGTGAAAAAAAAAACAAAAGAGAAAAGAGTTTTAATTTGTGGTTTTGTTTTTTTTCCCAAGGCATGATCGTCCCAAGGCGGTGGAGATACTGGTGAAAGATTTGAAAGTGTTTTCAACTTTTAACGAGGAGCTTTTCAAAGAAATAACTCAGCTCTTGACGTTAGAGAACTTCAGGTAATTAAAGTGATATTTGATTAATGCAGTCCAAAGGTAGTGTGATAATGCAAAAGACAGAGGATTAAAGTGTTTGAACATTTTAGGGAGAACGAACAGTTATCCAAGTATGGGGACACCAAGTCTGCAAGATCCATCATGTTGGTGGAACTCAAGAAGTTGATTGAGGCTAATCCCCTGTTCCGTGATAAACTGCAGTTTCCTACTCTAAGAAACTCAAGGCTGAGGACTTTGATCAACCAGAGGTTAGAGTTGCTGCTTGTCCTTTAATCATTTCATAGTTGTTGGCATTATTAACTCATTACTTCTTTTTGTTAACGTTGCAGCTTGAATTGGCAACATCAGCTCTGTAAAAACCCAAGGCCAAATCCGGATATAAAGACTCTTTTTGTGGATCATTCGTGTGGGCCTCCGAATGGCGCACGAGCTCCATCTCCTGTGAACAATCCGCTGCTTGGAGGGTTACCAAAAGCTGGAGGTTTTCCTCCTTTAGGTGCACATGGGGTGAGTTTACTCTCTATATTATTTTTCTTTTATGTTTTACATGAGGACAAGTGTTTGAATCTATCTATGTCTCCAGCCATTTCAACCAACGGCCTCACCTGTTCCAACTCAACTAGCTGGTTGGATGTCTAGTCCATCTTCTGTCCCACATCCAGCTGTCTCTGCTGGAGCCATTGCTCTTGGTGGTCCGTCTATCTCAGGTACCACTTGCTTTCTTTCATTAAAACTATGTGTGTAGGTGATCTATGCAATGTGCTTACGGTGTAGCTCCTTTCTTATTTTGGTTCAGCTGCATTGAAGCATCCGAGAACTCCTCCAACTGCTTTAGACTACCCATCAGCAGAGTCTGAACACGTCTCAAAAAGAACAAGGCCCATGGGAATCTCTGACGAGGTGAGTCTAGGTGTGAACATGCTGCCAATGTCGTTCCCAGGGCAGGCTCATGGTCACAGTCCAGCTTTCAAAGCACCTGATGACTTGCCCAAGACAGTTGCACGAACTTTGACTCAGGGCTCATCTCCCATGAGCATGGACTTCCACCCAATTAAACAGACTCTGCTTCTAGGTCTGTTTTTTGCTCCGTGTATAAGCTTCCATGTAATTGTAATAATAATCATCAGCTACATTCTAACTTTCAATGCATCCTTGTACCAGTTGGTACTAATGTAGGGGATATAGGGCTGTGGGAAGTTGGTTCTCGTGAAAGATTAGTACAGAAGACATTCAAAGTCTGGGATATAAGCAAATGCTCAATGCCCTTACAGGTGCATATCCATAGTGGTATAAATGTTATTGAATCTACTACAGCTACTGAACTATTTGTATCTTTCAGGCTGCTCTGGTGAAAGAACCTGTCGTTTCTGTCAACCGTGTGATATGGAGCCCTGACGGTTCCTTGTTTGGTAAAGAATCCTTTTCAAACTCATATGTACGCAAAAATGCAGCTATATAACTCTGCCATTCATTCTATAATGCAGGAGTTGCTTACTCTAGACATATTGTACAACTATACTCTTATCATGGAGGTGAAGACATGAGGCAACACCTTGAGGTCTCATAAACATTTAACAAGCCTCTCCTTTTGACATTCTTTCCTACGGAGATTGTATTCTAATATTGTGATTGTTTCAGATTGATGCTCACGTTGGTGGTGTGAATGATATTTCCTTCTCAACTCCAAACAAGCAACTGTGTGTGATAACCTGTGGTGATGACAAAACCATCAAGGTCTGGGACGCGGCAACAGGAGTCAAAAGACATACTTTTGAAGGCCATGAAGCTCCCGTTTACTCTGTCTGTCCTCACTACAAAGAAAACATTCAGGTAAGCATAGCTAGCCCATTGATTTCCCTCCCTTCCCTTTATGTTTTAGTTTTTTGATGTTTTGTTTTCTTCTTGTCTTCAAGTTCATATTCTCAACAGCTCTAGATGGGAAAATCAAGGCATGGCTGTATGATAACATGGGTTCTAGAGTTGATTATGACGCACCTGGTCGCTGGTGTACTACAATGGCTTATAGTGCAGATGGAACTAGGCTATTCTCTTGTGGAACGAGTAAAGATGGAGAGTCTTACATAGTTGAGTGGAATGAAAGCGAAGGAGCTGTTAAAAGAACTTACCAAGGATTCCACAAGCGTTCTCTCGGTGTTGTGCAGTTTGATACAACTAAAAACCGTTACCTAGCTGCGGGTGATGACTTCTCCATCAAGTTCTGGGATATGGACAATGTGCAACTTTTAACTGCCATTGATGGCGATGGAGGTCTCCAGGCGAGCCCGCGTATCCGGTTTAACAAGGAAGGCTCTCTCTTGGCCGTGTCTGGTAACGAGAATGTGATCAAGGTTATGGCAAACTCAGATGGTTTAAGACTGTTGCACACTTTTGAGAACGTTTCATCTGAATCCTCCAAGGTACTTAATCTTTAAGCTAAGCTTTATATTACTTGAAAGTTACTTCAACACTTCCATTTCTACATTTGCAGCCTGCGATAAGCAGTCTTGCAGCGGCAGCAGCAGCTGCTGCTACGAGTGCTGGACACACAGATCGATCAACCAATGTAGTTTCCATACAAGGAATGGTATGTTCTTTCACTTATTTCTACTTTTATCTTTCAATCACTCATCATCACTTGCATTTTGTAGAATGGAGATTCGAGGAACATGGTGGATGTGAAGCCTGTAATTACAGAAGAACCAAATGATAAGTCTAAGATATGGAAGCTTACTGAAGTCAGCGAGCCTTCTCAGTGCAGGTCACTGAGACTCCCTGAGAATCTGAGAGTTGCTAAGGTATACATAAATATATACGCATTTTCTGATCATGTACAAGCTATGCATATATACCTTTTGCATTTTATGATGATAAACTGATAACCTTTTGCAGATATCAAGATTGATTTTCACGAATTCAGGAAATGCTATCTTGGCCTTAGCATCAAACGCTATTCATCTTCTATGGAAATGGCAGAGGAATGACCGCAACGCAACTGGAAAGGTGAAACTGAGTCTCCTCACTTGCTTGGTCAAGTAATGATTTAACTTAATGTCTACTACATCTGGGTTTCTTGTAGGCGACAGCTTCTTTACCGCCTCAGCAATGGCAACCAGCAAGTGGGATCCTCATGACTAACGACGCTGCTGAAAACAATCCTGAAGAAGCTGTACCTTGTTTTGCTTTATCAAAGAACGATTCATATGTAATGTCAGCCTCTGGAGGAAAGATCTCCTTGTTTAACATGATGACGTTTAAGGTAATGAGGACACACAGATGATGGTTAAGGTTTGATGTTTTGTGTTGCATTTTTGACTGACTTAACTGTTCTTGGTTTATAATTTGCAGACCATGGCTACTTTCATGCCACCACCACCTGCTGCAACTTTTCTTGCTTTCCACCCTCAAGACAACAACATCATTGCTATTGGAATGGATGATAGTACTATTCAGATTTATAATGTCCGTGTTGATGAGGTAATGATTCCAAATCTCTGGATAAGACTTCAGAGAAGAGTGTTTTGTTTGTTGATATGATGGTCAACATTGTTACTTGATTGCTTGTGCAGGTGAAGAGTAAGCTTAAAGGTCATTCAAAGAGAATAACTGGTCTTGCCTTCTCCAATGTGTTAAATGTGCTGGTTTCGTCTGGAGCAGATGCTCAGGTTCCGGCCTTAAAACCATTTTCTTTAGTTGAAAACCAATGAGATTTGAGAATAGGTCTGTTAAAACGATTTGGTGTTTCTTTTTTGGTTGCAGCTTTGTGTATGGAACACAGATGGATGGGAGAAGCAAAGAAGCAAGGTTCTGCCACTTCCACAGGGGAGACCGAACACTGCACCTTCAGACACGCGTGTTCAGTTCCACCAAGATCAAGCTCACTTCCTCGTGGTGCACGAGACACAGCTTGCTATTTACGAAACAACCAAGCTCGACTGCATGAAACAGGTACTTTAGTTACCGTCCTGTTCTCTCTATCTCCCCAAGATGTACAATGTGTGCATTTGATTAATGATTGTATTTGACTTGTTCCAGTGGCCAGTGAGAGAATCATCAGCTCCGATCACTCATGCCACGTTCTCATGTGATAGCCAACTGGTCTATGCTAGTTTTATGGATGCAACGATCTGTGTGTTTAGCTCTGCAAATCTGCGATTGCGTTGCCGAGTCAACCCTTCTGCATATCTACCAGCTAGTCTTAGGTAAGGAATCTCGAATTTTCTTTTTAAAAAATGAATCTTACAAGAAAACAGAGGAATCTTGATGAAGCTTTTACTTGGTTCATTTGTGCAGCAACTCGAACGTACATCCACTGGTGATTGCGGCACATCCTCAAGAACCAAACATGTTTGCTGTTGGACTCTCCGACGGAGGAGTTCATATATTCGAACCTGTTGAGTCTGAAGGTAAATGGGGAGTGGCTCCACCGGCTGAGAATGGGTCAGCAAGTGGCGCATCGGCTGCACCATCTGTTGGAGCCTCTGCCTCTGATCAGCCACAGCGATGATCTGATCCGAGTCACCTACCTCTCAGATTCTCTTTATTTCTTTTTTTTAAGTCTTTCTTTTCTGTTTTTTGTAGAAAGACTTGTGACGCAAGTATTCCGACTTGTTTTAGATGTAACATAATCCCATTTTAGTGGTGAAGTTGTTTGTCTCTTTCCCTTATCTGAGCTTAAACTTTTCAAAGATTTTCTTGTGACAGGAAAAAATAATTCTTAACTATATAAGAATACAAACGATGTTTCAGGAATTTACAGACATTTACAAGAGCAATAAGAGTTCACTTCAGTAAATAAACAAAACCAAAGAGATCCCAAAAGTTGACAGCGTACATAGAAGAGCAACGAAGACTCTTTTTGTCCAAACCATAGCTTGTAAAAGCTTTATTTACAGTTTCTTCAGCAAATTAATTCGAAGAATACCATTTGTTTTGGACGCCATATATATACAAGGAAGACCACGGTGACTTTGTCTGAAACCAACATAAGAGATCGATCTATTTACAGAGATTGTGACATTATGCCATTTGATAAATTATTTCATTCAGGACGGAAGTTGACTAGGTTTGGCAGATCGGTCGCCTGGAGCTTCCTGATGTCGTTAGCAGAGACCTTGCAGGACTCCAAGGTCAGAGATCTCAGATTCTTCAGTGGCTTCAGGTGACGCAGTCCTGAGTTTGATACTCGAGAGTTCGAGACGTTTAGAGAGACCAATCCAGTCAACCCTGCGGTTTCAAACGAGATCATCGGTTCAAGCACATATGAATTCAAGAAACGACCAGTTTTGAATGTTTACCGGAAATCAACTCGAGTGTTTTGTCTGTGAGGTTCGAGTTTTGTGATAGATTGAGGAGTGTGAGGGATGAAAGATCTTTTATGTTCTTGACACCAGCATCAGTTAAACCACCACCGCATATCTCAAGTGACTGCAGCTTCTTGAGGTCTGTATCAAAGAAAAAAAAACAGTTTAGGAATCAGGAGAAGATGTGTGTCTAGTTAAGCAATGAAGACCTACTTCGTAGATGATTTGTTCCAGAATCTGTGATACGAGCACCGAAGAGATCAAGGTGAGTCAGTCCAGTCAAACCTATAACAAAAGACGGGCAACAGTTTAGCATCATACGAAGGTAAATAACTTGTTGATGGTCCAGTTTATGGACAGAAGCAAGAAGCATTGGAATGGCTTACTCGTGAGCGCGGAAAGTCCAGCATCAGTGACATGACGAGCATCTAGGTTCAGCGTACGAAGAGAAGTCAAACCAGACAACTTCCTTAAGCCGCTATCGGTGACAACAGTGAATGACAGGTTTATGCTCTCCAGGTTCAAGAGACCTATAGCGTAACGTAAGTGTGCAAAATCAACACTGATGCAGAGAGCATAGACCAAGAACATAAAAGATAAAAGTGAATATTTTTTACCAGAGAGATGGCGAAGCCCATGGCTTCCTACTTCGGTATCGGACAACTCCAGAGATTTCAATCCAAGCATACCTACAACCACATGAGTCTATTTTGAATATGGGAGTATCTTTGATAAGAGCCAGAAACGCAAGTAAGCGCAATCACCTGACAAATGTACCAGTCCTTCGTCACCAATTCTACAAGAATCCAAGTTCAAGCTCTCCAACTTTGTCAACCCTGAGAGAAGGTATTATATGTCATTTCTCAGACACCATGACATGGTAAACAGAGATGAAACAAACAAAGTGAAAATAAGAAAGTGAGACAACCTCTGAGGTGAGCCAGGCATGAGTTTGTAATGTTGTTCATTCCCAAGTTCAATATCTTTAAATTTATTAAATCTGCAAAGGTGCGTGAAACAAAGTCATCTACCGGCAGAGGATAGTAGAGTTTTGCTCAAAGCAAAACGAGCACGAGGAAGACTCACCAGAGAACTTTTCACATCCACTGTCTGAAAAATTGCATCTATTGAGGTTCAAGAACATCAACCCCGTAAGAGCTATAGAAAACAGAAGAGGACTAGTAAGTTCATACATCCAATTCAGTGGACAATCACAGAGACAAGGATGGTTATACAAACCAGTGAGTGTGTCCAGGCATGCAGCAGTAACATTACGGCACCCTTCCAAGTTCAATAAATTAAGCTTGTTTAGCCCTGAAGTAACAGTGTGAATAAATGGTCGCTTAGACGATCCAAGAAGATGTGAGACAAGTGGTGAAAACAGGAGTAAAGATAATCAAAAACCGCCCAATTCAAGTACCTTTAAGGTAGCTGATACCAAAATCGGTAATCCTACTGCAGCAAATCTGTAAGCTCCTCAGATTTGCAAGTGCTGAAGTGAAAAGTAGTAAGAAAAAACTATTGAGAAAGGTACAAAAAATCTGTGAAGGGAGACAAAGTATCTTGCTACCTGAGATAGGCTCCATGTCTGCATCCGTTATGCAGTTACACCACTTTATGTTCAAGGACTCTAATTTAGTTAAACCTGGAAAAGGCAGAAAATTGCAAAGAAACTTAAGATGTGCAGTGCACATAACAAGCAGAACTCTCAATAACACGAGATGCCAAAAAAAAAAGAAGAAAAACAGGAAACGATCACAAGAAATGAAAATTGCAACATTTAACTATTTACCTCGCAGGTGAACGAGGCCACCGTGAATGCCAGGACACTTCTCAAGATCTAATTTCTTCATGTTAACCAAATTGGAAAAGGCACGCATGCCTTGCGCTGTGATTGCAGCATTTCTTCTGAAGCTCAGGCTTGTCAAGTTTGAGAGTCCTGAAAGTATGTGTCAACACTTATCATTCAAGTTTAAGGAAACATCCAAATACAGAGTACAAGTAAAACTTTGATAAGCGAAAACAACAGTTGAAAATAGTATAGCACATTGCTTCATCGAGACCAACTGAAAAAAAAATGAGAAAACCTTACCGCTAAGATGCTCCAGACCGCGGTTTGATATCTGGTCACAGAAATTAAAGTTTAAGGAATCCAGGTTCTTGCAACCTTTTAAAGAAACCAGGCCAGAGTCCGTGACATCAGACCCCGAGAAATCAACAGAAAGCAGTGATGTACTTTGCGAGGAGATGACATCCATCCACTCATCATTAACTCCAGGGTATTCTCCCAAGTTAAGATCCTGTTTTCCCAAAAAAAAAAAAGAAGCTGTGAGCCAGCCAAAGAGTAGAAGTAAAGCATGAAGGGGAATGGTAACAAGAGAAAGGCTAAGGACTTAACCTGTATTGCACAGTCTCGAAATGCCTCAAGAGACTTCAAAGTTAACCGTTGGGAACACACCAACTCATCAAAGATCTGCTGACTTATATCTCTAGGTAGGTCAGAGAATGTGGTGTATTTATCTACGTCCTGGTGATTGGCAAACAAAGTTCAAAACATTTCGTTAGCGAATAATAAAAGTCAACTTAGTATATTTAAAACAAAATATAAACCTCCTGTATCTTGCGGACACAGAGCTCCAGAAGCGAAGGGCACTCTCCATTATTAGTACGTTTAACACCAGAGCCTGACCTAGAGAGCGAAGTAGCCAACCATTTCGAACTCGAACTCTTGCTGTATTTTCCAGAGGCACCTCTGTTTAGAATATCCTCAACGTGTTGATCTCTCTTCCTTGAGCAAGCTCCTCCCATGATGAAGTAACCCAATATCATCAACCTCCTTCAGAAACTGAAACAGAGCACGAATGTTAATATCCCTCGCATCACGTCAATAAAATTAGCTTATAAAAGATGGTGACATAAACAAAGCACAAGCAAATGACCTAACAGATAAGTTAAGTGTGAATCGACACTACAGAAAGGTTTAATCCTCACAAGTGAAATCTATACATATTTCAGACACGATCACATCAACAGACTTTAGTGTCTTAATAGCCAAAGACAGTAAAGGGGAAGCAGTTTAAAGGAACTGTTCACCATGAAACTGGTTGATCGTTTTCCCAGTAAAGCAGATACGTTACCTAATCATGGCGGCGATCGATCGCAGATTATTTGTGTGTGTTTTGATGAAGTTTTGTGAGGGTTTAACAGTGTTTTTCTCTTTTGATCAAAACGTTTTGTTGTTGTGGTGTGATATTGACGAGACGGTGGGAGGAGGAGGAAGAAAGAGAGAGGAGTGTAGAAATGTGCAAAGTGGCCGTGACCCGAACCTGGTTTAGAACCTTCCATCGCTTGACACGTGTTAGGTGAATCACCTTTAAGGTGGTACGGCGTTAGGTTTGGAACAATCAATTGCGTTTTGAGATAAGATGGAAGAATAAAGAAGGCTTGAGGGTCCCCCACTAAACTTGATATTTCCGCTATTTATTTATTTTTGATGAGGAGAGAGGTTGCTTGTTTTCAGCAAACAAAACCTATTTAAATAAATCAATTAGCAATCAGTATCAGTACCAACAAAATAATCGATTTAACTCAAACTAATAGTAATAAAGCAAGATGAGATCTAGAAGATAATATGATAAAGTTTGAAGCTTTTCGTTTCTATAACTTTTGCTTAAAGATTGTTTACAACCAATACGATGTGTTTATACTAAGACTGCAAAAACCCTAGTTTTTCTCCACTTCATTGGATTCCAGCTGTGCAAAGCGATTCTTCACTGCTATTGGTTGTTGCTTTCCGTACAAGGCAGGACCACACTATTTATCTTTTTCCCTGCTCTTGATTTCCAGGTTTATAGCCGTTGCTGCTTCTTCACTCGAAATGAGCCTTTTCTTCTTGTCTTGTAAGCCCATCTCGTTGTTAACATAACTGGTCTCTGCCAACAACACCTTTCCTTCTTCAAGGCCCATTTCTCTTTGTTCTCTCTGTTTTGTTTCAGAAACAGACTTCTTCGTTTCTGAACCTTCTCTTACCTTTGGTTTCCAGACTTTTGTTTCCTTATCTCCTCTGTCTACATGCCCCCTCAAACTTGGTGTGGGAGAACCGACAACGCCAAGTTTGAACCTAAGTTCCTGAAAGCTCTGTGTCGCTAGAGATTTTGTAAAAATATCTGCAATCTGTTGTACTCCTTTAATGTGATGAACTATCAGAGAACCTGAGGCGACTCTCTCACGTACAAAGTGAAAATCCACTTCAAAGTGCTTGGAGCGTTTATGCATTGCAGGAGTAGCAGACAAATAAACAGCTGATAGATTATCACAAAACAATTCTGGTGGAGCTGTAAGAGGAATACCAATCTCACCCATCATATTGATTAACCAAACCAATTCCGCAGCCGTATCGGACAGAGTCCTGTACTCAGCTTCTGTTGAGCTGCGGGACACAGATTGTTGCTTCTGAGCTGACCAGGAGATCAAGTTCGATCCCAAGAAGGTGCAGAATCCTCCAGTGGATCGTCTCGTGTCCAGACAGCCTTCCCAATCACTGTCACTATATGCTCTGACAGTCGAATCAGTATTACGTTTGAACAAAATGCCATAGTTAGTTGTTCCTCTGAGATACCGGAGAACACGTTTTAACAAAAGGAAATCAGTCTCAGTAGGAGCATGCATTCTTTGACATATGTAATTAACAGCAAATTAGAGGTCAGGTCTTGTTAAGGTAAGATATTGGAGCTTTCCTGCCAAGCTCCTGAAATAAGTGGGTTGAGAAAAGAGGGGAGATTCATCTGGAACTCGATTCAGTTGCAGAGGAAGTGGAGTCGCTACCGGAGTGCACTCAGACATACCAGAGATGTGCAATAGATCCTCTGCATATTTTTCTTGGTTCAAGAACAGACCTTCTGACTTGAAGTGAGCCTGCAGCCCAAGGAAGTAATGAAAACGACCCAGATCCTTCATCTTGAATTCACTGTTTAATGTCTCCAACAGTCTGTCTATAAGACTTTTGCTGTTCCCTGTTAGAGCTATATCGTCCACGTAGAGAAGCAACAGAATCACTTCACCATTTTTCCGATAAATAAACAATGAAGGATCTCGATGGCTGCAGATGAAACCAAAACTTAAAAGAAAGTCACTGAATCTGTTGAACCAAGCCCTGGAAGCTTGTTTAAGCCCATAAATTGCTTTATTAAGCTTGCATACATGAGCTGGTTTTTCCAGATTAATAAACCCTGGAGGCTGATGCATATAAACAGTTTCAGTCAGATCTCCATACAGAAACGCATGCTTTACATCCAACTGACGAATATCGCAGTCGTTGATCGTTGCAAAATGAAGAATAGCTCTGATGGTTGGTGATTTCACCACTGGACTATACGTGTCAAGATAATCAATACCCTCTTCTTGATCATAACCTTTCACTACCAGACGAGACCTGAGACATTTCACAGTTCCATCAGCATTTAGCTTTACTCGATTAATCTATCTGCAACCAAGTATGTGCATATCAGGTCGATATGGCACTAGAGTGAAAGTATCAGTTTCATCAAAGGACACCATCTCTTCTGTCATCGCTGCAGTCCAACCAGGATGTTTTAAAGCTTCAGTCACCGTTCTTGGTTCAGTTGGAGTAGAAGTAACTGTAAAAAGCACATATCTTGGATTTGGCTTTACAGTACCAACCTTTGATCTTGTAATCATCGGATGTGTTGACTGTGTTGACGAAGACGAGGGAGGAGCAATAGTTTCTGTTGTATGAGATATCTCTTGTGATGGCTCTGATCTAGCTGCTGACTCCCGTAGAATGCTTTGTGACCCTGTTTCATTTCTTTCTGCTGACTGAGAGGTTACTGATGGAGAGCTAGTCATAGTCGGAGTATTAGCTCTTGTTGAGCTTCGCAAAACATTAGAGTTCACTGTGCCAAACTGAACATGAGGGAGTTGTCTGATCATCACACCACTTTGTGAGTTTTCAGATGAAGAGACACTCTGAGGAACCGATGTTGAAACCGACGGACTACTGAGAGGCACAGTCTGAGAAGGAAACACTCTGATATACGCAGGCAAGACACTTGTTGGAGAAACAGGATCACTATGGTTTGTTGCCTTAACTTGAGAATGCAGAAAGCTCTGCTGCCAAGCAGAAAGAAGAGTTGTGGATTGTTGTTGATGAAGATAAGCATACGTAGTAGCAAAAGGAAAAATTTGCTCATCAAACAGAACATGTCTGTTGATGTAAACCCTTCCTGTAGGTGGATGAAGACAGCGAAAACCTTTATACTTTTCATTATACCCAATGAAAACACACTGTAACGATTTGGGATCTAGTTTGTTTGCTGCATAAGGGCGGAAGGAAGGGTAACAAGCACTTCCAAAGATTCTCAACGCAGAGTATTCAGGCTTCTTGTCGAATAAAACTTCATAAGGACTCTTATTATCAGAAAGAGAAGACGAGGGAAGAAGATTACCGAGGAAGCTCGATGTGAAGAAGGCCTCAACCCAATACTGTTGTGGTATCTTTCCTTCAAACATCATAGACAAGCCTAGTTCAGTGATGTGTCTATGTTTCCTCTCAGCTATCCCATTTTGCTGAGGGGTGTGTGGACATGATATCAACTGTTTTATCCCATGATTGGCGAGATGATTAACAAACTTGTTGCCTGTGAATTCTCCTCCACCATCACATTGAAACATAAGCACCTTCTGATTCAGTTGTTTTTCAACCATTGTCTGCCACATAATAAATATTTGAAGAAAATCTGACTTCTGACGCAAGGGATAAAACCAGCAATATCTAGAAAAATTGTCCACAAATATAACATAGAATCTGAACCCTTGAACAGAGCTAACAGGAGATGGACCCCAAAGATCACAATGAACCCTCTCAAGAGGTTTAGATGACACATAAACTGAACTAGAGAAAGGAAGTTTAGTACTTTTGCCAAGTTGACATGAGTCACAAATCTTGGACATGCTCTTATTTATTTTAATAAATTGACTTCTAGAAAGACTCTGTAGAATCTCTGCACTAGGATGCCCCAATCTTCTATGCCAAATTTCTGCACTTGCTGCTACTTGTCTTGCTGTGTAAAAGGCAGAGAAAGTTGAGTTCTCCAGGATGTAGAGGTCTTTATGTCTGCTTCCTTGAGTCAGGATTTGCTTGGTGAGCTTGTCCTCAACATACACACCATCACAGTCAAATGTGAACTCACAAGGATAGTCTACTGTCAGCTTAGATACAGACAATAAAGATTTAGCAATGTTTGGGCAAACTAGAACATCCTTTAGAGACATAATACCTGAAGGACCATGAGCAGACTGCAACGGAACAGAGCCTATGTGTGTGATAGTAAGAAAATTACCATCTGGCACCATGACTGAATCATTACCTTGATATTGTTGAGCTGTTTGGAGATTATGTTGAGAATTAGTAACATGTGCAGAGGCCGCTGTATCAGGATACCACTCTGTTCCATTGTAGTTTTGTTGAACTGAAGGAGGATCATTGGAGACCTAGAGAGTTGCCATCGCAGTTGGCAGATCATCACTTTGATACGAGATATCAAAGCGCTTGTAACACTTCAAGGCATTATGACCAAAGCGACCACAAATCTGGCAAGTCGGTCGAGTTGAAGAATCTCCTTGATTGTTATTCTGAGACGAGCTTTGTTGATAAAATCCTCGACCTCGAGTTGAGTAACCCCTGCCTCTGTTATTTCCAAAGCGTCCATTGTTGCCCCCTCGACCTCTATACTGATTAAAGTGAGGTGTTTGCTGCGTGTAGTTTGCTGTGGGTGAGAAGTTAGGGTCAGAGTTGGTGACATGAAACGCCAGGTGAGGTGAGACAGAGGTCTGAGACACTTCATATGACTTGAGACGATCTTCAAAGCCAGTAAGACGAGGAACTATATCTTCAAAAGACGGAGCTAAAGGTGAGTCCATGGTTCCTTCTACACTGGTCTTGATGGGTTCATACTCACGTCCCAAGCCTTGTAAAGCAGCAAATATCTTCATCTTCTCTGTTACCGGACTTCCAATAGAGTTCAACTGATCACACAAATCTTTGAGCTCTTTGAGATAGTCACTCATCGTTTTGTCCTTTTTGGAAATAGTTTGAAGGCGACGTTGTAGTTCAAAGAGACGAGAAGAAGAGACACAGTTGAAGTGATTACCCAGAGAAGTCCATACTTCTTGAGCCGTTTGAGCTCCGAGAACGACACTGAGAATATCTTCAGAGAGAGAACCGACTAGCCATGCTTGAACAATTTGATCAGATCTGACCCAGAGTTGGTAGTCAGGATTAGGTATGTCACGGAAACCGCCGTTGATGTTGGGAACATGGATTGTCTGAAGAGGAGACGGAGAAGCACCAGTAACAAAGCCAAGGAGTCCAACACCAGAGAGAAAAGACTCAAACTGACGCTTCCAGTGAATGTAATTGCGTTCAGTGAGTTTAACAGTCACACAGTTGGTGATGTCTAGCTTTGGTTGAGAGTAGAGATCTAAAGCGTTGTCCATGGTTCAGGATGTGCTCACTGAGCTCTGATACCATGAAAGCAAGATGAGATGTAGAAGATAATATGATAAAGTTTGAAGCTTTTCATTTCTATAACTTTTGCTTAAAGATTGTTTACAACCAATACGATGTATTTATACTAAGACTGCAAAAACCCTAGTCTTTCTCCACTTCATTGGATTCCAGCTGTGCAAAGCGATTCTTCACTGCTATTGGTTGTTGCTTTCCGTACAAGGCAGGATCACACTGTTTGTCTTTTTCCCTGCTCTTGATTTCCAGGTTTATAGCCGTTGCTGCTTCTTCACTTGAAATGGGCCTTTTCTTCTTGTCTTGTAAGCCCATCTCGTTGTTAACATAACTGGTCTCTGCCAACAACACATTTCCTTCTTCAAGGCCCATTTTTCTTTGTTCTCTCTGTTCTGTTTCAGAAACAGACTTCTTCGTTTCTGAACCTTCTCTTACCTTTGATTTCCAGACTTTTGTTTCCTTATCTCCTCTGTCTACACTTATAGCTTTGAACAAAAAAAAAGTAGTACTTCTAGCTTTTGAATTTTAAATTAGATTTGGATCAGCTTAAATAATCCAGTCAGCTTCTCTTCTTCCACAGTTCTACTGATGTCAATACAAATATATGCTAACAAAGACTGGTTCTCAAAGCTGAAATCAGAAATTATCGTCATAGAGTTGTTTTTATTTGTTATACAATTAGATTCAGGACTATGCTTCTTCTTATTCACGCCTTGTATCAGGTTTTGATGCACGCAAGGAACTATTCTGATTAATGTATTTTGTTAGCACAATTGAGATTTAATTATCATCCTTTTTATATATTTTATCGGCTAATCCGATCAATAACATGTTACAAAATGTACTAGGGGAAATCACAAATTTATTAGGTTATCTTGCTCAAATTTGAAATACCTTCTGACTTTCTTTTTTGTCATTGAAATACCTTCTGATTAATACCAAAAATATCAATCAATGATCACATATGTTTTATGGTACAACACTTGCATTGGAGAGTAGCATTTTCCTTAGTGTATTTAAGTATGGGGACTATACACTTGGGTGGATTTTTATTGGTAATGATACTGCATACTTAATACTTTGAAGCTAACTTAAAATTAACAACATCATCTTAGAGTTTCTCTACTCTTAGATATTGTAAAGCTTATTATTAAACTACAATTTCCTGTGAATTATTAGGAAAAACCTTTTATATTTGATTACTGTACTACTGTAATCTCAAGAATAGTGTTTTCATGAAGGTGGGAAAACGCGTGTCAATCTGGACCGCTGGATCCAACCGGGAAAACGTTTCACAGTGTCCGAAGAAGAAAAATAAAATGCCTAATCCATAACCTTCAGGCGAGATAACCTTAAACCCTAAAACTCAACAATGGCGACGCTACTCATACCCACGACTTTTCTCGGCGCATTCACCTCTCCCCGTGCCGGTAACCACCGATTCGCTTCTGCTAGAGCCACAGTCTCCGTCAGAACGAAACCCTCGCCGTTCTATTCCTCTGACACCCGTCGAAAATCCTTCTCCGCCTTCTCCTCTGCTTCTGAGTCCTCGCTGGCTATCGTGGAGACCGAAGATCCTTTCGATGAAGATCCTTTTGATGAAGATCCCTTCGATGTTCCCACCGAGATAAATACACCTGACAATCGAATTCCCGCCACTATAATCACTGGATTCCTAGGTTCTGGTAAGGTGAGAGAGGCTTCTTCTAAACCTAGGTCTCCTCTATGTCTGCTCTTTTAAATGGAGCAAATGGCTGATTTTCATTGTGAGTTTTTTTTTTTTTTTTTTGAGGCAGACGACATTGCTTAATCATATATTGACGGGAGATCATGGGAAGCGTATAGCTGTAATCGAGAACGAGGTATTGTGTTTGTGTCTGAGAAGTTTAATAGATATGTTTTTTTTTTTTCTTGAACTGGTGGTTTCTTTATTCGCGCTTCTACTAACATTGTGGTGATGAATTCACAGTTTGGTGAGGTGGACATTGATGGATCGCTCGTGGCAGCTAAAACTGCTGGAGCTGAGGATATTATACTGCTCAACAATGGATGTCTGTGTTGTACAGTTAGGGGTGATCTTGTTAGGATGATTTCTGAATTGGTTGACAAGAAGAAAGGAAGGTTCGACCATATTGTTATTGAGACTACAGGTCTGGTTCTCGTTTGTGTCATTCTCTTGTCTTTTAATTGAAACCTTTAGGAAAATCCAGTAAATGTTCTGCAAGTGAGTAATGGTTATATTGCTAATGTATTCTTTTTTTTTTTCATATTTTCAGGATTGGCTAATCCAGCCCCGATTATTCAAACATTTTATGCTGAGGATGAGATCTTCAACGATGTCAAACTTGATGGGGTTGTTACTCTGGTTGATGCTAAACATGCTCGTTTGCATCTTGATGAGGTCAAACCTGAAGGCTTTGTCAATGAGGCCGTTGAACAAATAGCTTACGCTGATCGTATCATAGTTAACAAGGTATCTCGAGGTTCTTTTCTTGTTTCGGCCTGATTTTCACCATAGAAAGAGTGTATTTTGAAACGTGTGGTGGATGCTTCTAGTAGAAACTTCTTCACGGTCTCCTACAAGCTGAAAACTGTTTGTGTTTTGTTTCAGACTGATCTTGTTGGTGAGCAAGAACTAGATTCAGTTATGCAGCGAATAAAGGTAGCTTCTACTTCTTCTGGACTTTTTTTTCTCTCTGAACATCTATTTATTCTTTTTGATCTGCGTTAATATTATTTATGCTGTGCGTAATTTTCAGACCATAAACAGCATGGCTCACATGAAGCGAACAAAGTATGGGAAGGTTGATTTGGATTATGTTCTTGGAATCGGAGGTTTTGATCTAGAAAGGTGCGGGTCTGGTCTTTTACTCTTTGTAGTTTGTACTATGTATGTCATCTTATTACAAGCTCATTTTTACTCTGGTTTATTGCTGGTGGCTAATTGTTTTGTCTTCCCAGAATTGAGAACTCTGTGAATGAAGATGAGAAGGAACATCACGATGATCATCACCATGACCATGACCATGGTCATGACTGCCATGATCATGAACACGGTATGCTTATATTGTTACCAAAGAAAAGCCATATACATAATACTAATAGCCTACACGCACTAATTAGCTTGCTTCTGAAATCCGCAGGGCATCACGATTCTCATGATCATACGCATGATCCTGGTGTTTCTTCAGTCAGTTTAGTTTGCGAAGGAGACTTAGACCTCGAAAAGGTATATAAGAAACCCAATAACGCGCAACATTGTATGCGCCATTTTATTACCTGCATCATCTAACCTCAGTCTTTTTGAGAATGGATCAGGCTAACATGTGGCTTGGGGCGCTGTTGTACCAACGCAGTGAGGATATCTACAGAATGAAAGGTATCCTCGCTGTCCAAGACATGGAGGAGAGATTCGTGTTTCAGGTAACGCCTCTTTTTATCATTATTTTGAACTTCAATTTTATTCCGACTGTTGGATGCATTTGATGTAGAATTTTTGTCTGACGTGTGTGGGGTTTTTTGATGGTTGGGACAGGGAGTTCATGAAATATTTGAAGGATCACCAGACCGGTTATGGCAAAAAGACGAGACGAGAACCAACAAGATCGTTTTCATCGGCAAGAATTTGAACAGAGAGGAGTTAGAGATGGGTTTCAGAGCTTGCTTGGTTTGATTCTGTAAGAAGACGAAATGTTACCATGACCGATTAACACACTTTATTATTATTTTCACACTTAGTATTTCCAAAAGGAAACAACATTTATTTTGACTAACGTCAATCCACCAAACCCTGCAATTTTTATTTTTTAAGATGGTGATGATGATGATGATGAGCCGTTGATGGGAAGAAGAACACCACTACTGAGCAGCTTCTGCTCTGTTTTTTCCTTCTTCACCGAGTGAAACTCCCCACCACCAAACATCTGCTTCCTATAAACCTGATGCAATCTCCCAAACAAATCCTTCTTAATAGACTCAAAAGCCATATCCAATCTCTCCAACTGTTCAAGAGCATTCTGATTATACATAAACAAACCATAATAAAGCTCAAAGCTATCACTCGACGTGTTCTCCACCAAATCAAGCAACGTCTCATAACCTTTAGTATCAATCGGCGAAGACTCAACACCAAACTTCTCCAAAACCCTTCCCATCGTATGCGTCACAAACTGCGACCCAGCAGCATGCTTATCATGCTCCTCACAGCTCATCTCCACCATCCTACAACCCTCCTTCTCGAAAACCCTCAGAAACTTCTCACACCTCTCGCTCCTCCGACAATCCCCCTCCCCGATCCTCACCTTGTCGTAGACGAAAGGCAGACCGGACCATGAGTGCTTCCCGCTCTCCGGTCCGAACATCGGGTGAGTGCAGAGGATGTCGAACTCCTTGGGGAGGTATTTGAGGAAGAGGGTTTTGGGGAACTCTTTGACGGAGAGGACGTCGACGAAGAGCGTGCTGCGGCGGAGACGCTGGAACGGGAACGATCTGAGGACGGGCTCGGCGGAGAGGATGGAGGTGGAGAGGAGGACGACGTCGGGATGCTGCTCGCAGAAGTCGTGGGGGTTGTGGAAGAAACGGGCGCCGATGGAGGAAGCGGCGGAGGAGTGGGTGATCAAGTCGTGGCCGTGTCGGATCAGGGTTTTGGAGAGGAACTGGCCGAAGTTGCCGAAACCAAGGACGGCGATTTTGAGGGAGGAGGAGCTGCGGTGCTCGGACTGGAGCCGGGTCTCGTAGTCGAAGAGCTGGGCGGCGTCGATGGCTCGGATGCGGAGGGGTCTCGGGAAAGCTGGTGGGTTCTGGCGGAGGCTGGGTGGTGAAAAGAGAGGTTTCGTGGGAGACAAGTGAAGGAGCTGCAGCATTGTGTAGGTGTGTTGGAGAAAGATTAGTGCTGGTTTTGAGAAGTGTGTGTATATACAAAGCGTTTGAACTTTGGAAGATTTGAGGAAGAGGATTGAGGTGAAAAGAAAAAGGAAGAAGAAGAAGAAGAAGAGAATATACGAGAGCATCCATGGAAATGCTCCAAATAAAATAAACGGAGCAGGAGTTAGTAGTTCAATTTCATTACATCAGAAAAAAATTGTGATGCAACACAAGAACCATAAAGTAATGGAACATGACTATTTTTTTTGTTCCACGGAAACACTACTTTTCAAGTTGAAGCACCGTTTAAAATATTGAGTCAATTGGGTAGATACCCGAAAAAGAATACGATATTAACAATATACCATATACAGTATAAATTAGTGTGTCGTGGTAGATATTTTATATATATAATTACTTAAAAGTCCTTCCCTCTCCAACACCATCTCTCTCCTTCTTCCGCCTTCTTCTCTTCCACCTTCTTCTCCTCTCACCTCCATCCTCATCAATTCTCACTCGCGTCGGATTAACAGAATCCACAGGAAGTGGAATCTTCGAGTATTCCATGCGATTAGACATCGTCTCGTCATCCTCAACATCACGTGGGGGCGGAGGAAGAAGAAACAGCTTTTTGCGTCTAGGCTCGTCGCCAACTTCTTTAGATTCCGGAGAGGGGCGTTTCACGGGGCTGTTGGCGGCGGCGGTGGAAGAGCCATGTTTCTGCGGAGGAGAGGAGTTCGCACATCGGCGATCGGAGGAGTTACCGAAGCAGATCAAAACTTGTCATCAGCAACATCAATAATCATAACAAGACATATATTTTAACATGTCTGAAGGAGAAACAGGATCTTAAGATGTTGAATCAGAATAAAGGTTTGTTCTTTCATCGACATGTGTGAGCATAAAGCAACGGAAAGTCTATGAAGATCCTAAAAGTTTGTTACTTAATGAAAAAGCTTCCAACTTTTTTTCTAGATCCGGCATGAATGGCATGAATCAACGACAATGGAGTGAGAGAAAGCAGAGACGGAGAAGATGGGACGATGAAGATGATGAGGCGGCGATCGGAAGAGTTACCAAAGTTGTTTGCGAAGGAGAGAGAGAAAAAGGACAAAATTGTCAAATGAATTTGGTGAATAGTTGCAAACAGTATTAAATGGTAGATACTTAAATATGTGATCTTTTGAGTATATGCACTGCAATTTCCCTAAAATATTTATCTGTCTTTTAACCAAAAAAAAAGATATTTATCTGTTTTAGTTAATCTCCAATTGCACGATTCTTTATGTTTATCATGATTTCCGCGAAAAATTGATATATATTGGTCTGTATATATATATTGATATATATGTTTATGTAATTGTTTGTAACTCTAAATTTTCATTTTGACTGGCTTACAATTGGGAGAGACATCATAGATGTTTAAACCACTCTTACTTTTTGCGCTTAATTTAATTTTATTTTTAAAAAAAGAACTGTTCTAGAAGACACTATTATAGCTCAGTTTGAACCAAGTTGTGTCGTTGCTTGCGTAATAAAGCTGACAATTCTCGTCTCGAAAGAAGACCAAAACAACATAAGAAAACAAAGCAGGGTGAAAGTAACGGCTAAAAACAAGTCTCAAATACTTGGTGGTTTTCTAAAATTCTAGACATCACAAAAAGATATAAAGAGAGAGAAAGATAGAGAGAGTCATCATTTGGTTTGGTTCTTTAAATGAGCTCCCCATTAACAAAAACATGTTTTTTTAACTTTTAACCACCTACGCAAAACGAAAACAAAAATGGTAAGAAAAAAAAGCGAGTTTCGAATCGAAAGCCAATATCTTCTTCATCATCATCTTTCTTCTTCACTCAGGGTTTTGAGTTTAGAGGTACTTGAAAAGGATACCACCGTGAGTGGCAAAGAAGGGGGCAAAGACAAGAGACTCAACAGCCATGAGCTTGATCAAGATGTTCAGCGAAGGTCCTGAAGTATCCTTCAAAGGGTCTCCGATGGTGTCTCCAATCACAGCTGCCTTGTGTGGCTCTGAACCCTTTGGTCCTAGACTCTTTGCATGCTCTGATACACCCGCCTGAAATATAACAACTCACAACGCTTAAGCACTTGCTTTCATCTCTTAAAATGGTATAAAAAGAGTTATGTACCTCGATGTACTTCTTGGCGTTGTCCCAGGCACCACCAGTGTTGGAAGCAGAAATAGCAATCTGTTTTATATGAAACAAGAACGTTAACCAACATATATATATATATATATATATATATATATATATATATATTTATGTGTGTGTGTTTAGTTATTCACATGAGAACTGAGAGAAGATTATATACCTGAACACCAGAAACAAGGGAGCCAGCGAGAACACCAGAGAGGGTCTCAACACCAAAGAAGAAACCAACAATGAGAGGAGTGAGCATGACAAGGCAACCAGGAGGAATCATCTCCTTAATGGAAGCATCGGTGGAGATTTTGACGCACGTAGCGTAGTCTGGTTTTGCAGTACCTTCCATGAGTCCAGGGATGGTGTTGAACTGCCTCCTCACTTCTTCCACCATCTTAAGAGCCGCACTTCCCACACTCTTCATCGTCATAGCCGAGAACCAGTAAGGAAGCATGGCACCAACAAGAAGCCCAATGATAACCTTAGGAGTCAGCACATCCACGGTGTGGACACCAGCACGGCTCACAAAGGCGCCGAACAGAGCCAAGGAGACTAGAGCAGCAGAGCCAATAGCAAATCCCTTTCCAATAGCGGCAGTGGTGTTTCCAGCTGCATCAAGAGCATCAGTTCTTTCACGGATACGGTGGCTCATTCCAGCCATCTCAGCAATACCACCAGCATTGTCACTGATGGGACCGTAAGCATCAATCGCCAAACCGGTGGCGATGGTGCTGAGCATGCCTAGAGCAGCAACGGCGACACCATACATAGCAGCAAAGCTGAAACTGACGAAGATACTGATAGCAATTGCAAAGATTGGAATGATGACTGATTTGTAACCAAGGGCCAATCCGAATATGACATTGGTTGCTGCACCGGTTCTGCATGAGTCTGCCACATCTTGCACAGGGCTGCAAGAAGAACAACACAATGACATTCATTAGATTGTGTCATCTCTATCTGCAAAAATAATATAAAAATCTAGTAAAAAGTAGGTTCATACCTGTAGGCGTTGCTAGTGTAGTACTCAGTGACAAAACCAATGATGAGTCCAGCCCAGAGACCAACACAAACACATAGGAATAGCTGCCTGTAATTCCAAAAATGTGCACCAGAATTAGAATAATGCAAAATTTCATATTGACATTTAAACAAAGAAAACGTTCTTACCAGTTCTTGACGACCTTTTGTGCACCAAAGTTGAAGATGGTAAAGGAAGAAGGCAAACCAACATATGAAACAATGGCGATTCCCACGGTCATGATGACAGTTGAGATGATGAGCTGATTCTTCAACGCTGGCTCAATCTCCTTAACAGCCTTGATCTCAAAGAAGTCGGTGGCGAAGAGAGTTGTGATCAAACAAACCAAGATACCCATTGAACTGATGAGCAGAGGGTAGCACATGGCAGTGAAGTCATGGTTGATTCCAAAGGAAGAGATGGAAGCAACAACAAGCGCAGCACATGAGGCTTCAGCATACGACCCAAACAGATCAGATCCCATACCGGCAATGTCACCAACATTGTCACCCACATTATCAGCAATGACCTATAAAACACAACCGACAAAATCAAGTCAACAAAGCTTAAAAAGGTAAAAGCATAGTCTTGTCATAAGATGTAACTACTTACAGCTGGGTTCCTAGGATCATCTTCTGGAATATTCCTCTCGATTTTACCGACAAGATCAGCACCGACATCAGCAGCTTTAGTGTAGATCCCACCACCAACACGTCCAAAGAGAGCCATGGAAGAACCACCAAGACCGTAACCAGTAATAGCCTCAAAGAGACCTTCCCAGTCCTCACCGTAATAGATCTTGAACACGTTGATAGTAATGTAAAGCACCAAGAGACCACTAGCAGCGAGAAGGAACCCCATCACAGCACCCGACCTGAAGGCGACGATGAAGGCCTTCCCAACGCCCTTTCTAGCTTCCAAGGTGGTTCTAGCGTTGGCGTAAGTGGCGATCTTCATCCCGAGGAAGCCAGAGAGAACAGAGGTGACCGCACCGAGGATGAAAGCGATTGTGCTGAAAGCTGCGGTGGCTAAGGCGGGTTTGCAGGTCTTGGTGGTGTCGTATGTGCAGGGTTTGTTCTCCGTGCTGAACCCTTCGACGGAGCCGAGGAATACGAAGATGATACCAGCGAAGATGACCATGAAGACGCCAACGTATCTGTACTCGGTGAACAGGAACGAAGTTGCACCTGTTACCAAACACACACACCAATATCAGATCTCACTTTTCGGACAAGACTACATACTAAACCGAGTCTAGGACAGAACAGAGTGAAACAGAGCTTAGATCTAAAGACATCAAAGTGAGATCCGAATCGTGTTCGATGAGATCTCTTACCTTCGGAGATAGCGGTCTGAATCTCAGCGCACTTGGCGACGACGCTCTGGTCGTTGACGCCTTCCTCTTCCTCGATCAGGTAATCACCGTATCCGTTCTTGCCGTTGTTGGCGCCACCGGAAGAAGACGAGGATGCGCCTTGGTCAGCGGAGACTCTGACTCGAGAGACGATGAACCATTGGAAGAGAGAGAAAACGATGCCGACAACCGCGCAGACGGGGATGAGGATCTCCGTCCAGAGCTCCGGGAGAAAAGCTGACGCCACCATCTCGGAGCGAGACAACACACAACACAGAGAGAAAAGAGAGAGAGAGGGAGAGAGAGATGGGGGAAGTGTTTTCGATGAGATGAAATGAGTTCGTAACTCGTGTCGTTCTTATAACACTGACTCTCTCGGATGCTCCTTCCATCTACAACGAAAGTTGGAATCCTGTACGGTTAGTTGCACCGTTCTTTACGCTACACCTCTTGAGACTCTTTTTTTCTGATAAGAAGGCGCGTGGTTTTTACGCTCTGAATTGTCGGAATCTAGATCTTGTGTTTCAGACTTTCAGGTCATTATCACTTATCAGACACGAAAGCAAAGTACAGTCTTTAGTCAATCTTCGCCGTTGATTTAAGGGTTTAAGACAAGAAGTACGTGTGCATCTATGCGCTAACATCCGTCCGATCGTTAATTAGAGGATATTGGTTATCTTTTTTTAGGCTGATTGAAATTAACTGTATAGGTGATATAGATTATTCTTATGGTAAGAAACTAATTAACTTTTACATAACAAACTAATTAATCTCTAGTCAAACTTTATCCATGATAATTCGAGTATTTATAGAAACTAATGATCTTCTTACCTTATCGGGTGTCTTATCGGGTGTATTTGGACTTAACTATATAATTAGATTATAACTAAATTATTATTTTTAAAATTGATTACGGCTAAATCATTTTGATAATTATTTTGTAATTAGGGTAAAAACTAAAATTTAAATACGTAGATAATTTATGTTTTTTTATTATCGTAAACAATATAAGTATACTTTTGGGGATATATTTTTTTTATGTGAAAGATAGATTAGTGCCGATTAAAAAAAGATTATATTCTGATCCGTTTTTGAAAAGACGGGTATATTTTTGTTGTTTTTTAATATAAATATTGATAATTATTCGTTTTAATTATATATTTTGTGACATGATGAAATTTCAATTATGCGAGTTTGTTATAGTGTGTACAGTATGACAAAATTTAAAATGCGTCACACAACAGTTTTATGTTTGTAAATAAGTTAAACAATATTTGTATCCAAAATTCATACTTGGACAATTATATAACTTTTGGGAATATGTTTTTTATGTGAAAGATAGACTACTGCCGATTAAAAAAAAGACTATATTCTGATCCGTTTTTGAAAAGACGGGTATATTTTTGTTGTTTTTTTAATATAAATATTGATAATTATTCGTTTTAATTATATATACTGTGACATGATGAAGTTTCAATTATGCGATTTTGTTATAGTGTGTACAGTATGACAAAATTTAAAATGCGTCACAAACCAGTTTTATGTTTGCAAATAAGTTAAACAATAGTTGTATCTAAAATTCATACTTGGACAATTATATAACTTTTAAAAAATTATAAATTTTATAAAATATTGCTAAACATATAAACTGGCCAATAATATTTTTGTTTAAGTTTTATCTTCGTGTAGTTATAAAATTCCAATTTTAATATCAACCTTTTAAAATTATTGCAGACTTTAATTTATGTTATTAATATTAAAAAATTATGGAGTATAAAATTGATTATATAACAACATAAATTATTTAATTAGTTAACAGATTTGGATCATATCTAATTTATTTACAAACATGAGCTAGAATAAGAAATATGTCTATAAAATCAAAAGACAACAATATCATTAATGAATTTTTTTAGTTAGTCATATCATTAAAGGTATTTTTGAAAAAATTAAACATTTCATTAAAGATAGAATTTGGGAATGATGTTTTAATAATATTGATAGACGGGAGAATTGCCGAGTGTGACTCAAAACTTGGAATCAAACCCAAAACAATACCCCAACATGGGTCAAAGGCAAAAGTAACCTAAAAGGCTATTGAAATTACAACTATCCCCTTGTGACCAAACAAAAAAAACATGATTTTTTTTACGTTTTTACCCCTCGCAAGTCGTCTGTTTAGACGACTTGAAAATAACTCGTCCAGACGACTTAACTGAAAGTCGTCTGGACAGTTATTCTTAAACATAATTTAAAAATTTTGTAAAAAATATTTTGATAAGTGAAAAATGGGAACTATTTAATTAACATATGTCTTAAGAGATAAAAATTAAGATATGACAAATTTCAATTGTTTTCAGCATAGATGAATGAAAGTAGTGAGTCATGATATTCTTTAGTTTAACTTTCATCAACATATGTTGTAGTTTTGTATATGTTCTTAGGGTTAGATTTCGGAAAGCATTAAAACCGTTTTTGAAAAATTTTAAAATTACCTAAGCGTGTTCATTTCTGTGTATAGTAAACACTATTGAAGTATAATTTGATTTCATAACGTAGTTACTTAGTTAATTTAGTCATTTTAGTTTAGGAGTTCATTTTAGGGTCTCGGACGACTTAACATTTAATCGTCTGTTAAAAGACGACTAAACATTAAGTCGTCTGATGTACATTATCAGCCAGAATAAGTCGTCTAAACCGGACCAAACCTTAAATTTTACCAATGTACTTTTAAAGCAAACCGGATTATTTACCCAATATATAAGGTGATTTTTTTTGTTCATTTTTCGCGAAATTCAGAAACCCTAACAGTTCTCTCTCACCGACGATATCAAAGGCGATTTCGAATTCCCACTATTTCCGAACAAACCATCGTTCTAAACCCTAACTTCATTCTCACTGTTCTCGCCGCAGCTTCTTCTAACCCTAGCGCCGCCGCTTCCTCTAAACTCTAGCGCCACCGCTTCACTATTTCCGAACAAACCGTCGCCTTCGCCACCGTGCTCACCAACGTTCTCACCACCAATTCCTCCAAACACTAGCGCCGCCGCTTCTTCTAAACCCTAGCGCCGCCGCTTCTTCTCTGTAAACCTTAGCGTCGATTCTCTGTAATTCCTAACGCCGGTAAGTCATCAATCTCGAGGAAAAGGTGAAAATAAAACGTTGTCTCTATCAGTTTACCATTCTCACCGTTTCACTTATATTTTTTCAGATCTATAACCGCAATGACGAGTACTCCAACTCCTTCTGCGACTAATAAGGTCCGCTTTAAATTTTTCTACTGGAAGACTTGTAAGATAAGTCGTCTGGAAAGTCTTCCAACTGGACGACTTAGAAGACGACTTAAATATAAATCGTCCAGCAGGAAGACTTTCCAGACGACTTATTACAAGTCGACTACTAAGTCATCCATTTGGAAGACTTTCCAGACGACTTAAAATTAAGTCGTCTACTAAGTCGTCCAATTGGACGACTTTCCAGACGACTTAATTTTAAGTCGTCTACTAAGTCGTCTGGGGTAACAATTAAGGCGTGATTGATTTAGCTTAGGTTCTGACTTCTATTGTTGTCTTTTATTATTTTGCAGACAAAAATGATGGATATTCCATAACTCCCCCGTAGGTTATACACACCAGGCTCTGAGCCACCAGCCCACAATAGCATTTCGTATCACACAGATAACAACAAGTTGCATACTGCTCTTAGAGAAGCTCTTACTGATGACGAATTTGAAGAGCTCAAGGAGTCGAGATTGGGAGTTTTCATCAAGTTCAAGGAGCAGGGATTTGGTTGGGCTTCAAGGCTGGTTCACCACATGCTCAGTTTCAAGCTGGACATTCAGAAGAAGTATGAGATGTGGTCTCTGGTTGGTCCAGAACCTTTGAGGTTTTCACTGTTAGAGTTTAAAAACCTCACTGGTCTAAACTGCGAGTACATCGAGGACCTTGAGACACCAAAATGTGAAGTTACCAAAGAGATGGTTTCTTTCTGGGGGATGCTGGGAGTTCATCTGGAAGCTGGGCCAACTACAGATCAGATAATAGCAGCACTGAAGAGATGCGGGGATTGGTCCACGGAAGATCGGAAGCGGCTCGCGTACCTTTCCATATTCACAGGATTCATTGAAGGGAGAAAGTTTTCAACCGCTACACGATCTTCTCTGTCAAGGCTAGTGATGGATTTAGATCGGTTTGAGAATTATCCATAGGGGAGAGTCGCGTTTAAGGTGCTGATGGACGCTTTGTGGAACAAAGATATTACTGGCTGCTACACCGTGGATGGGTTTATACAAGTTCTTCAGGTCTGGGTGTACACAGCTATGCCGGAATTGGGTGCTAGTATTGGTGGTCCCAGAGCAAACAGTCCATCTCCACCGATACTGGCTTACGGAGGCATCATAGGCCGCAGATCAATGAAAGCTGCTATCTTGAGTCAGGTATTTACTTCAATCCAAAACACTGCGCAGACAACTTATATTAAAGTCGTCTACTAAGTCGTCCATCTGGACGACCTTTTAGACGACTTAATTAAGTCGTCTACTAAGTCGTCTATCTGGACGACCTTTCAGACGACTTGTAATAAGTCGTCTGGAAAGTCTTCTGGAAAGTCTTCCAGCTGGACGACTTAGTAGACGACTTGTAATAAGTCGCCTGGAAAGTCTTCCAGCTGGACGACTTAGTAGACGACTTGCAATAAGTCGTCTGGAAAGTCTTCCAGTTGGACGACTTAGTAGACGACTTGTAATAAGTCGTCTGGAAGGTCGTCCAGCTGGACGACCTTCTAGACGACTTATAATTAAGTCGTCTATTTAGTCTTTTTGTTCAAATATCTAACTCGATCCTTCTATTTACTGCAGACCCGCGTGATCAACTTTGTCCAGAAGGACATTAGTGAAATGTGGCCAAAATGGGACTCTGAGGTTGAGGACCTGCCCGCGGAGAACATCATTAAACTCATGTATGATCGGAGACCGTGGAAGTGGACCATGGATTGCTGGGAATTCACTGGTACTAAGGTCTATACAAAACCTAAAGAGGCTCCATCGAAGAAAGGCAAAGAGATAGAGATGGTTGTGGTGGAGGAGGAGGAGGAGGAGGAAGAAGAGGAGGAAGACAATCCAAGACCTTTGAAGAAAGCTCGTAAAGAGGCTCCTTAAGAGGCTCGTAAAGAGGCTTCTAAAGAGGCTAGAGAAGAGGAAAGTTGGTTGACCAAACAGGAGTTGGAAAAAATGTTCACGGACGTAACTGAGTGCATGAAAGAAGGGTTTAGGTAGTGCATCAGGGAGATTAGGAAGGTGTCCGATAGGTTGGAAGCTGTGGAAAAGAAGGTTGGTATCATCAATCAGGCTACCCCTCAAGACAAACAGCCTACTCCTCAACCCAATCAGACAACCCCTCAAGACAAACAGCCTACTCCTCAACCCAATCAGACAACCCCTCAAGATAAACAGCCTCCTCCTCCTACCAAAGAGGCTACTCCTCAACCCAATCAGACAACCCCTCAAGATAAACAGCCTCCTCTTCCTACCAAACAGCGTACTCCTCTTAAGAAACAGCCTTCTCCTCCTACCAAACAGCCTCCTCCTCAAAGGAAACAACCTCCTCAAACGAAACAGACTACCCCTCAAGCCAAAGAGGTTAGTATCAACAAGAATTAAGTCGTCTAGGGTTAACTAGTTGTCCAGACGACTTAAATAAAAGTTTTCTGGACGACTAGTTGACCCTAGACGACTTAAATGTAAGTTGTCTGGACCACTAGTTGACCATGGACGACTTAAATGTAAGTCGTCCAGGGTCAACTAGTCGTCCAGACAACTATTTTTTAAGTCGTCCATGGTCAACTAGTCGTCCAGAAAACTTTTATTTAAGTCGTCCAAGTTCAACTAGTCGTCCAGACAACTTTTATTTAAGTCGTCCATGGTTAACTAGTGTGCAACTTTTATTGCAGAGATATTTGCCGGAGGATACATTCGATGAGGGTTTCTCGGTAAATAAGATCTTGCCGGAGGATAAAGCAGATGGTGTCTCCTCCAAACAAATTGTTGCTGTCACTTCCACTGACCAACCGAGCCTCGCTTCCACTGATCAACAACCGAGCCTCGCTTCCACTGATCAACAACTGAACCTCGCTTCCACCTCCCAACCGAGCGTCGCTTCCACTGATCCAAGCGTTCCAGCACCACAATCAAGCCTTCCAGCCACAGAACCGAGCTTGGTTGTATTGGACAAAACAGCTCCCACTGCTACTGTGCGTGGAAGGAGTGAACGAGCGAAAAAACCTGCTCCCACGCAGATATCTCCTTATACGGCAGAGAAAAATAAAGATAAAGTGGCAGCCTATAAGCCATTTCCGCCAGTAAACAAAGAAAAGCTGAAGGAGCTCGCTGATTGGTTGAAAACTGATCCGTAAGTGATTGCTTTACCCAAAACTGATTGTTTCTTTGCTTGATTTAGTCTACCAAAACTGATTGCTTTTTTGTTTGCAGTGATTATTACACTAAGCAAGAGGACAAACCACGTACATCACCAACTTGGTGGTATCGCATCCTCCGGACACCCAAAGAATGGCTGGAAGACTGCGTAAGTCTTCTTAAATATAGGTCGTCTGGTAAATATTAAGTCGTCTGGTAAATATAAGTCGTCTGGAAAGTCGTCTACGTAAGTCGTCCAAGTAAACGACTTTCCAGACGACTTATATTTACCAGACGACCTAAATATAAGTCGTCTGGTAAGTCGTCTACGTGGACGACTTACCAGACGACTTAAATTTAAGTCGTCTGGTATCTTCTAACTTGTATTATTTTATATGCAGCATATAGATGCTTGGATTAATGTGCTGAGGCAGAGGTATCAGCAGAACCCACAAGCTTTCAGGAGCGAGCGAATGTGCTTCTTGGATCACAACTTTTCCCAGTCTTGGAGAGAACAGTATCACGTCTTCAAAGCCACGGAACCTGATCACAAAGGTTTACGGAGAGCTCTACCTGGTGGGGCGTAGAATTTTTATGACGGATCAATACCTACATTTTGCCAATCAATGAAGAAGTGGGGGGAGGACGTTGATGATATCTATGCGCCAGTGAACTTGAACAACAAGCATTGGGTTACTATTTGGATATCGATCCCTAAGAGGCACATAGTCGTCTGGGACAGCATACCTTCAACGTCGGTACCAGAAGCATGGGATGAGATAATGCAGCCTTTTCTGGAGATGGTCCCTTATCTGCTTGTTGAGTGCGCTCCCAACGAAGAAATACGGGTCACACGCGGGTTGGAGCCATACACCTATGAGAGACCGGTGAAAGGAATACCCTTGGCCAACAATGGTGATTGTAGCGTGTACGCTCTAAAGTACATTGAATGTCATGCTCTTGGGGTCACCTTTAACCCTAAAGACTTTGCTAGGACCAACGTGAAGGCTATGAGGGATTGTATGGCGGTGGATATATGGAAGGAGCTTCTTGATCAGCATTTGAAAGAAAATGTGGATGGTGATAGATTTGTGGGCATGTATGATTAGCTGTATAGATTTGAACTCTTGTATAGATTTGAACTCCTCTTGTATAGCTTTGAACTTCTCTTGTATAGATTTGAACTCTTCTTGTATAGATTTGAACTCTTGTATAGCTTTGAACTTCTCTGTTGTATATATTTGAATTTGTATTTGAACTTGTCTTCCCTTGTATATATTTGAACTTGTCTTCCCTCGTATATATTTGTAAATTTATAAGTCGTCTGCAAGGTCTTCCAGCTGGACGACTTACAAATAAGTCGTCTTTTGGGTTTGGACGACTTATTTGTAAGTCGTGTGGAAGGTTTTCCAGATGGACGACTTATTTGTAAGTCGTCTGGAAGGTTTTCCAGCTGGACGACTTACAAATAAGTCGTCTGGAAGGTCTTCCAGCTGGACGACTTACAGTTAAGTTGTTCAATGATTAGTCAATGCACTGAACAAATGAATTAAGTTCGAAATTTTTTAACTTAGCATAAAAGTTCACATAGAAATACACTTGAAGGGATAGTAGAAGGTAGTCTAAAAATAAAATACACTGGACGATTGAGTATAAGGTCGTCTAAAAATAAAATACACTGGACGGGTAATCAAGACTGGACGACTAAAATTAAGGTCGTCTGGACAACTAGTCAACTGGTTGTGTACATTGTGGTTTCGTATGGCCAGTTTCCTTGCAGTTTGAGCATCTCCGTGCCCTGTGTTTCTTCCTGGGTTTGTGTCCTCTCATCCTAGATAGCTCCAACCAAGATTGCCATCTTGATTTCTTCTGTCTCCCCGGACCACACTTTACTTCTGGAGGAAAGCATTCTCGTTCCTCAATATGTTGTGACACAACAGGATATATATTCTCTGAGTATCCTGAATAAAGATAATCCTTTGAGTACAGAGGACATACAAGTGTGGAGATATGCAAACCAACACTTGTACCAGCAGCTAAAGCATGAGAGCAAGGTATTTTCTCCACTCTATAGACACCACAATCACACTTTGCATGTTCCAAATCAACCACACAGTCCATTTTGCCACCTTTGACAAAGAATTTCCATCCATCAATTGGTTGGACCGTCATCGTATCCGCTATCTTTGTTCGAACAGCAAGCAAGTATTCAACACCCCGACTATGTGGAGTTGTGAGACTCAAAGCATCTTGTCTCCTTTTCACATACTATTTTCCTAACTTCTGCCTTATGAACTCCAGCAGGAACGTAATCGGAAATCCTCTTGCTCGCTTCAGTGCGGAATTAATAGATTCAGCGATGTTGCTTGTTTTTATGTTGAACATGTTCCCCTTACAATAAACCCTTGACCATAGGCTGGCGTCGGCATTCACCAAATACGTTGCAAGTTCCGGGTTTGCACTCCGTATCACAGCCATGTACCGGTCAAAATCGTAAACCGTGTGAGCATAAGCAGCTCCTTTCACCAAGTAGATGAGATGTTTCCCTTTAAACTTTTTGACAATGTTATCTTGAAGGTGATAATAACATATTCCTCTTCTTGCCCAAGGAAACACCTTATCACACGCACTTTTAATGGCTGAGTGCCGGTCGGAGACTATCATCAGAGGCTTGTCATCAGATATACAACTAGCCAATTTTGTGAAAAACCATTCCCAAGAAGGTTCATCTTCAGCATCCACGATCCCAAAAGCCAATGGAAATATCTGAAAATTGCCATCTTGTGCGGCTGCAACTAACATAACACCTCCATACTTTCCACTTAGTTGAGTTCCATCCACCACAATGACCCTTCTCTGATACTTAAAACCTTTAATAGAAGCTCCAAAAGAGAGAAATAAATACTTAAATCTTTTAACAGAATCAAGTTCTATAGCCGTGATAGAATCATGATTTGCAATGGAGATTTGCTCGAGATATGATGCCAGACGCGAATACCCTTCTTCTGCTGATCCTCTCACCAATGTTTGTGCATATAACAGTGCTCTGTATGAAGTGGTGTAATCAAGCTCCATGCTAAACATGTTCTTCATTGCATCAGTGATATGCTGCGGAGTAATCCCATCAATGATCCCAACACGATCAATGAAAAGACTACCAACATACTTCGGAGTACAGTGTCTCCGCTGAGCGATTCGGTCTCCCACTGAGCATAAATATTTTTCCACATACTTTGTTACCCAAAACGTCTTTGTCCCATGTTTCACACTCGCTCTGATCTTCCATCCACAACCGCTAACCCGACATTTTGCCACAAGTAGAGTTTTCGTTGATTTGTATGTTCTAAAAGAAAACCTACCCCTCACTGCTGCCAACCGCAGCTCTGAAAGCAGTGCATCCTTGCTAACAAAACTCTGGTTGATATAGATACTGGTACCATCCGATTTTCCTCCTTCAATATCTTTTGTCTTAGCATATGTCTTTTCGATTTCTTCAAAACAAATATTATCATCATCTTCCTCGTCTTCATCTTGAACCTTTTCATAAAGACTGTAATCCCCACCATTTGATCTGTTTCACCAACAATAGAGTTATCAGCATCCTCCTCCCCATTTTCCTCCTCCCCATCCTCCTCCCAATTTTCCTCATTATCACCAACATCTTCTTCCCATTCATCAGCTTCATCATTATCACCAACATCTTCTTCCCATTCACCAGCTTCATCATCACCAACATCTTTTTCTCATTCACCAGCTTCATCATTATCCCTTTTCTCTGAAACCGTTTCCACCTTGCTGCGGCTTGATACACAAAGACATACTCTATGCGTTTTGAGTATCTCGAGCAAGTTTCGAACTTGTCTATCACTTGTAACATGAATGGGAGGACTGTCTGGAGCCATCATCATTTCTGCTGGTAATGAGTAGCTAATCTCCACAGTCACTGTTTTCATGTCCAGGTTATAATCTTCTTGAGCCATTGCAACAAGTTCAACATGTGTTGAATCTTCATTCTATAAAAACAATCTTGCTCCTTTGAGATCATCAACCACAAAATCCCAACGGCAATCTCTCAACAACCATTCTCAATACACTGCATGTAACTGAAAAATCATCTGCAAATATTCAAAATAAAACACCACATTAGTAAACATAGAGAAAATGAAGAAGTTCAATAAACATTGCTGCAGACGACTTAGAATTAAGTCGTCCAGAAGACTTTAAGGTAAGTCGTCTAAAGAGGTCATTTTTGCAATTGAAAATGAAAAGGGACGACTTAATTCTAAGTCGTCCAGCTTTGTTTGTTAAAAAAAAAACTTCAGACGACTTATATTAAAGTCGTCTACGAGAAACGGGTTAGTTTTGCATTTGACCGAATCGTGTCAGATCTTTGACTATTTCTGGACGACTTATAATTCAGTCGTCTCTGGAAAAGTTAAAATTTCAATATTTTATTCAAACAAGACGACTTAAACGTAAGTCGTCCTAGATTAGTTTTGTAATTGAAAAATAAAACTTGAAATTTAACTTTCTCCAGACGACTTAAATGAAAGTCGTCCAGATAGACGACTTAAGTTAAGGTCGTCCGGTTTAAGCAAGGTTTGACCAGAAATTTGGGAAATATTCTCGACGACTTTGCTTTCCCCGGACGACTTTAAATTAAGTCGTCTATCTGGACGACTTTCATTTAAGTCGTCTGGAGAAAGTTAAATTTCAAGTTTTATTTTTCAATTACAAAACTAACCTAAGACGACTTACACGTAAGTCATCTAGTTTAATAAAATATTGAAATTTTAACTTTCCCAGAGATGACTGAATTATAAGTCGTCCAGAAATAGTCAAAGATTTGACACGATTCGGTCAAATGCAAAACTAGCCCGTTTCTCGTAGACGACTTATATATAAGTCGTCTGGAGTTTTTTTTAACAAACAAAGCTGGACGACTTAGTTTAAGTCGTCCGTTTGACCAGAAGACTTATCAGTAAGTCTTCTACATACAGATGACTTACTAGTAAGTCTTCTACGCGAACAGATCTTGAAAAAAAATTGAAATTCGTACCTTAAACTAGGTTGAGATGACTTCGTTTGCACACAAGGTCTTCTCTAACCACCCAGAACCTCAAACGAAAGCAACCGTAAGTCAAAACGAAAGAAATATGACTCTGTCAACCATAAAATATTTTGAATCAAAAGCTTGAGTTTTTTGGATGAATATGGAGAGAAAGTGAAAGAAATGTTGTTTTTAGGTCATAACAATTGAAACAGAGAGAGTGTAAAGAGATTTACGTGCATTAAAATGCATTAAAAGCTTCAAACAGTTAGTACAAGGTTGTTGGAACTATTCATGGTAGTGTCACTATTGTAAATACTTGAAGAAGATGAGGTTGAGACAGTAAAGAAGTCATTTTCGATAAAAAAAAAGGTAATGGCATTTTCGTAGATAAAATGCAAGTGTGGTGAAAATCTCAAATAAAAATGAATCAAAAGAAAAGATTAGTTTTCTGTTTGACTCCAAGTTTTGAGTCACTTTTGCAAAAAACCCTTGATAGACTAGGTATGTGCCGATTAATATCTAGCTGTCAAATAAAGATCAGAATATATATTCGGAGGCAACTTTCATTCAGTTTTAAATTCGAATGAAAACTCGTATTTGGGAATCGATTCTACAGTTCTTTTTTGCACGCACACACAACACAGAACCAGTACTCTGACGACTTGATTAAGTTCGTTTTGTACAAAACTATTTTGGCATTTGTTTGTTCGATTAGGTTGGATTCCAAAACCTTTGCAAGAGTTTATTTATTCGAGGAGGCGTATAGCAAGATACAGTGCATCCCACCGTATGTAGATAGTTCCGCTGAGGAAGAACAAGAAGAGCTGTGAGAGGATATAGCCAAAGCCCCTATGATGTATTTATGTTTATTGAATGGTGTGCGCTCCTCCAACCGGATAAATAATCTTTTTAAAAATATCTTAATTCAATAAATTTATTTGTAGATTTTTGTTAGTATTAATTATTTTATGGTACCTGAGGAGTGAGTATTAGGCCAGTAGCATTAGTGAACCGGTGGTTCCCGAATACCTATGTTCTTTTTTCTATTATTTTATTTAATTTTTCATTTAATTTTTCTAAAATATATATATATTTATATAGTAGTCGTTCAATCGCGGACCATCACGTGTTGTGGGATCCGCGTAATAGTAAAGAGACGGGTTCACTCCGACGATTCTCTACGAAATAGGTTTATTGTTTTTCATTATTATATTAGTTTTTTTCTGGGATCGATGAACTCTCGATGTGTATGCTCTTAGTAGCTACTCATGTTTCATCTTCCTCCATGCTTTGCTCCCTTCTGCATTCTGCACACGTTAATCCTCTAAGCATTATTTGTTAAGTGGATGTTTGACACATGTATTCTCTATAATCATTTTCATCGAATAAATATCACATAACATATTATAGTAATGACATGACTTATGATTAAATATGACATGAATAATTACATTTTATATTTTTTATGTTTTTGATAAACTCTTGTGAATATGGTAATAAATTATACACTATCATTAAATCTATTAAAATATGATCTTAGATGATAGTTATATTTTATAAATTTCAAAATAATATTTATTTCTGTATTTTAAATAATTATACAATTTATTACCAAAATGATTTTTTAAAAATTTTACAATGTGTTTTAATTTTTTTTATTTTAAATCGTAATATTATTAGTTTCTTTTATATATATACACATTTTAGAAATACTGTTTATTTTTAGTTTTTGATAATTATGAAACCTTTAAATCATTTTTACTAATTTTATATAAGTTAATTTAATTTATTTTATCCAAAAGCAATAGATAAAAAACCTATCTAAAATTATAATTTTAAATATACACATATCTGGTTGAACAAAAAAAATATACACATATCTATTCTTAAAATTAATTTAAACAAAATTATTAATTTTATCTTATTTTTATGTTAGTTAAAATATTAATAATATATAATAAATACATAAAATATTTTAAATATAATATAATTTAAATATTTTTATTGCACATGGTGCAGAAAACCATCTAGTAAATCAGTAAAAATTTACCACATACTGATAACCTTTCCTGGTTTGAAAAAAAAATCCTGGTTATGTGGCTGACATTAAGACTTAATCTGTCAGTCACGATTTAGTTTCCTTTATTTACAAATCATTACATGGGATATCTTATCTTATCCATAGTGGTGAGATGTAAACGTAAAATTCAAACCAATTCCAACTAATCTATTATATTAAAACAGAAGTCATGACTTCTCATTCATGTGTGATTTTTTATAAAATGGACTATCTACTAGAGTTTGTCACATTATATTTTAATCATCATTAATCTTCATATTAATATAATACATTACATTATTCAATCATTAATAATCAATATTATATAAAACACAATAACCTCCCAATATCTTAGGGATTTCATAACAATATATTAAATCCAACTTATATTTAAATCATATATATATATATATTAAAATTTCAAAAAAATATGTTTAAAAATATTTTAACAGAACTTAATTTTCAAAAAATATATGAAAATATTTTTACTAATTTCGTGATTAGTTTTGAAATATTACTATAAACTAATATATCCAGTTAATATTTACAAAATGAAAAATAAATATTCTAATTTTTTTATCAATCATATAATTAAAATAAATCATATTAAAAGAAAATTATTATGTTGATTTAATATTTTAACAATATATTAATTTTCAAAAAATGCATGTAAATATTTAACGTTCTAATAATATATTAATTTAGAAAAATATCTACGTTTAATCTATTAATATTCAAATTAAATAAATATAAACTCCTATTTTCATATATAACTAATCAAAGACAAATATACTTTTAAAAAATAGATAGATTTTTGTGAGATTAAAAAATATAGAATATTCTGAATTTTAGAATAATATCTACATGTATTCTATTAATATTCAAATTAAATAAATATCAACTCCTATATTTATTTATAACTAATCAAACACAAATTTACTTTTAAAAAATAGATAGATTTTCGTGAGATTGAAAAATATAGAATATCCTAACCATTTATTTAAAAACTTGGAGAGCAAGTCGCGTATCTAATCAACTCATATTTTGTTATAACTAATAAAAGCAATATGATCTTTGATAGAATACATATCATTTTCGTAATTGAACAAAATTATAGAATATTCCAAGCATTTATTTTAAAACTTGGAGATCAAAGCCACATATTTATTGTTACCATGATTTTCTGTAATAGTATCCTTAATTTTTTTTTCAAAATAATTTTAAAAAAATCACCTTAAACACTATTATTTTCCATAACAGCATAATTTTGATAGATTTAAAAAATCGATAATTCATTTAATTTATAGATAGTAAAAACTAAATAAATATAATATAAATTGTATACTTTTCTATGTTAACTATTTCAATATTTTTTTTTAAATCAACCAGAATCATTAATCTATATTACCTTAAACCAATGATTTTTTAACTATATAGTTTATTATAAAAGTTTAACAAAAACACAATGTTTAATTATTTATTCGGTCATATAAATCTATGAAGCTAAAAATTTATTTTTTTAAAACTATTAAATTTGTCTCATATTACAATATCTTTGAAAATGGCAATAAAACAATTATATTAAATAGTTAAAACAAAAATTAAATGAAAATAAAATATTTATATCAAAATAAATGAAAACAAAAACCCGCCCGGTCGGGCGGGTGAAAATCTAGTTAAAGTAATTAATAATTGAATCAAAAAGAAGTGGATGATTATTTTTAAAGAAGTGGATGATTTTACACGGTAACATGACTTTCCATGATAAGATACGAGATTATCGTCGCCTGTCGTCATTATAAGGTTTTCAAATTAAGACTAACCAAGCTCACCAAAATTAGGTGACATCTCTATGTTTACGTTGACAATGCCGTAGGATGGTGATACGTATAATCAGTCTATCTTATTATAAAACGTGGAAAAACTCCACCAAAACATGAAGAATAGTTATAACAAAAAAAAGGAGAATAGTGAATTACAATATGAAGTGATTATTCCATAGAAATATTATTATGTCATAAAATGGGTGACAGATTTACATTCACAAAAAAAGAGCGACGGATGGATTATTTGTTTAGGGGGTAATTTGCCAAAGTGCTGAGTTGGTTTGATTTATTGCCGTGAATTATATTTTAAGAACCTGTGGTCTTTAATTTATTCTTTTATCCATTGGATCGTGTCAGATACTAATAAAACGTATAATATCTAGATTTTAAATTTTTTTGTTTATTCGTAATGGGAGATAGCAAATCTTGGGGAAATCATGTATTAAAATAATAATTTTATGTTATCGCTTTATCTTGAAGAAAGAAGGGAGGGATTATACACAAAAGTAACCAAACCTAGTGAGCTTGCAAGAGTTAAGGAGCGGTCCCCATAATATTCCTGCGGGTAAGTTGGGGTCCATGACCACCTCAATTAGATCGCGACGCTTGGATTGGTTGGGATTGAATGGGTCCCTCTGATCCAACGTTCCATAACTCTCTCCAAACACTTCCTCCGATTCGGTCTCACCGACACGAGTCTCGGTAACTTGTTTTCTCACTTGTCTTGACAGTAATCACAATTACTGACTAATTCATTTGTTTTAAAATAATTTTGATTATGCGTTCTCTGAACATATTTAAAAGTAACGCTTAACACAGATGTCTATTTTGAATAGTAACAGCTTGTTTTCTGACGCGACCTCCATCCAATGTGTGTCCCTCTTTTCTTTTGTTTCGTAGTTTATCAAAGAAAGGGAAATGACAGATAATATTTGGAATATTCCAGGTTCGTCAGCATTTTGCAGAGAAATGCCCGCCAAACCATTTTAATTGTTTATTTAACACTTTCACTTCGTTACCGTTTTCTTTTGTGGGCCTCTATCGCTATCCGACCACTTTTAGGCTTCAACCCAAATGGTTGGGCTTTGGTGGCATTCTCTTAGTTATTATAAATTCTACTGGTGCATGCAAATACAAGTATATCATCAACACAAACAATTAAGTTTGGAGATCGGTCGTCACAGACTCTTACTAAAAGCATGCAAGCATGGATTTACGGGTTTCGCTGTCATTATTATTTAGCAATTTGATAAGTCTAGAAATTGTAAAAATGAGTGGCGTTTGGTGTACGACCACATTACATATATAGTCCCATGTTTAGGAGACATAGGGCTCTTTACACGACCTTCTAATCATAAAAAGCTTAGATAAAGATAAAGACGAGGAGTTCAATCTCTTTTAGATATTTTTTTATAAATCATTATTAGGTCCACTTGTAGTATGGTGGTCCCATGATTTTATAGTATTTATATTTCTATAGCAAAAGATTAAATATGGTGGTCTATCGTGTAAGATATCCAGAAGAGTACATGGGTAACTGCTATCTGCTCTTAAAATATGGCCCAAGTTTTTTTTTGTCACAAAAATATGGCCTAAGTACAAGTGTAATATTCATCAAAGGAAACATGCATGGCATAAACTCTCTACACGAGATTTCATATGTGGGTGCTCTTGAGTATATTTTCTATTAATCTTCTACAGTGGAGCTACCAGTCTTTCCTTTTCTCTCGTGTTTGTCTTTGCTCTTGTGCTTGTGGATACATGCTTCAGTTAATCCAGCAGACTTATTAACAAAATGATTATCTTGATAAAAAAAGTCTGAACACGGGTGAGTGAGCTCCAAAGTTATTGTCTCAAAGGTCACATGATACTGAGTAAGTTATGTGATAAGTGCTGGAGGACTAATTATCGGAAGAAGAGAAGAAGAGAGGTGATAGGAAGAGTGACTGATCAGGAAGGAGAAGCAAGTTGAGTGATCAGAAAGTTTGCTTATCATAACGGCTTTGGCGGAAGTTTGTTACGAAGTCGTTATAGTCGTTACAGTTGGTTGTTAGTATAAATAAAGGGGAGGGAACTCAATTGTAAGGTGGCTAGAAACTGGATTGTATTCTTGGGCTCTTGAACAATTGTTCTAGAGATTATGCTTATTTTGTATCTTACAAACTAAGAGTGTAATTCATTTGAGAGTAATACGAAGGAAAGTTACATTGTGCTCTATCATTTGGTGTGGTGAGCGACTCGTGATACGCGATCTTGATGATGACGAGATCGACGATGGCGGTGGAGCAGCAGATCGGAGAATCAGCGCAGCGAATCGAGGTTCTCGATACGGCGGTGGCGGCGATCAATCTCAAGTTCAATCGATTAGAGGAACGCTTTAACACCTTCACTGAGACATTGCAAACGAATACGCAGACGATCCAAGATGCATTGAAAGCTGCCGATGCTCGGAGCGATCGTTTGGAGACGGCGTTACAAACGATCATCGCATCTCTTCAACAAAATCAACCTAACGCGACTCAGGCCGAGTCAAGTGGACCGAGTCAGCTCAATTCACGATTTCCACAACCGATTCAGGTACAAAATCATAATCTGGAACGTAACCGGGGAGAACATGAGCTAGGTTATCGGGTGGATCGTAGTGAGGAAAATAGGAAAGGCTTGTACAAGAAAGTAGAATTGCCTACATTTTCAGGTCAAAATCCTTTTAATTGGATCGCAAGAGCAGAGCGATATTTTCGAGTAACTCAGAACAGTGAGGAGTATAAGATGGAACTGGTTCTATGAGTTTATCGGAAGATGCACTATGTTGGTTCAATTACGAGCTTGAGTTCAGGCCATTCCGAGATTGGGCAGAGTTTAAGAGGAGACTCCTTTCTCGTTTTGCGGAATCCTTTGAGAGAAATCCAGGCAAACGGTTGTTTGGTATTCAGCAGCATGGTTCTGCAGCGGAGTATATAAAAAAATTTCAGGAATTGGCTTCACAAGTTCATTTGGCGGAAGAGAATCTGATTGATATCTTTTTCAATGGATTGAAACAAGAGTTGAAAGAGGTGATCAAGATGAAAGAACCACATACTTTACCTGATCACATTGAGGTGATATTGAAGATGGAAGATAGTGAATTTTGTAAGCTGTTGGCGTCGTCGAAAAATCAGAAACAGAAAGGAGGGAAACAGACGAGTAACAGTGTGGACAAAGCTGTATCAACGTATGTGACTCCTTCGTAGAAGATGAAGCAACAGAACGCAGACACATGACATAAACAAGGGGAGAAGTTGCCTTTGACAAAGGTGACTGAAAAGAGTAATCAGCCTATAAAACTTTCAGATGCTGAGTATGATTACAAAAGGAAGAATGACTTATGTTTTAAATGTCCAACGAGATGGTCAAAATCGCATGTTTGTAAAAACAAGCAGCTACAAGTGATGGTGGTTGTGCAAGATTGTGATGTGAAGTTAGTCGAAGAAGAGTTCCATGAGGCGTGTGATGGATTGGAGAATAAGGAAGTGATGGTGTTATCCTTACATTCCTTTTTAGGATGGTCTTCTCCTACAACAACGAAGATCAGAGGAAGAATATGGAAGACATCAGTGATAGTACTGATTGACAGTGGTGCTACGCACAATTTCATCTCACCACATGTGGTTGAAACAGCTAACCTAAAGTCGTCAGCTCACAACAACTTTACAGTTCTAGTGGGAACATGGATTTCAGTGAAAGGGTCTATGATTTGCAAAGGAGTTCAACTTCAGCTACAATCGGTGCATATCAACTCCGATTTCATCGTTCTGGAACCAGGCAGTGCTGATATAATACTAGGAGTCCAATGGTTGAGAACGTTGGGTCCATGCGAAGCGGATTGGGAAAAACATATTTTGTCATTCATGACAAAGGAAGGGAGAGTAACTTTACAAGGTGATGTAGAGACGTCTCAAGTGATGGATAATAATATGGAGTTTCAACCAGGAGTGGAGTGGGATGGAGAGGAGATCAAATTATTTTCGTCCTCAGTGATTGTTGTACCTGCACCTCCAGAAGATATTAAAAAGGTTTTGACTTCTTTTGTTGAGGTTTTTGCTGAACCCACATGATTACCACCGAAGCGAGGTTATGAGCATGCGATCAGATTTTGGGAAGGCACGAAACCGATGTCTATCAGACCTTATAGATATCCTCATACTCAGATGGAAGCGATTGAAACGATGGTTAAACAAATGCTTGAGACAAGGGTAATCAGAAACAGTCGAAGTCCTTACTCTAGCCCGGTACTATTAGTAAAGAAAAAGGATGGAGAATGGCGTTTTTGTGTGGATTACAGAGCAGTGAATAAGGCTACAATCCCTGATAAGTTTCCAATACCTGTCATTGATCAACTGCTCGATGAATTGAATGGAGCTACGTTCTTTTCCAAGCTTGATTTGAGATCAGGGTATCACCAAATGCGTATGGAATAAGCTGATATTGAGAAAACGGCGTTTAGAACGCATGAGGGTCAGTATGAATTCGTGGTGATGCCGTTTGGGTTAAGCAACACTCCAGCAACATTTCAGGCTCTTATGAATGACATTTTCAAACCATTCCTTCAGAAGTTTGTGCTTGTATTTTTTGATGACATCTTGGTTTACAGCAACTCAGTGGAAGAACATGTCATTCATCTCACCGAAGTGTTGCAGAAGCTAAAACAATACAATCTTTTTGCGAATCAAAAGAAATGCTTGTTCGGTCAACAACAGGTTGAATATCTTGGGCATATCATCTCAGCTTCAGGAGTTTCTACTGATCCAAATAAGGTTGCTGCAATGAAGAATTGGTCTATACCAAGAACAGTAAAAGAGTTGAGGAGATTCTTGGGATTAACGGGTTACTACAGGAGATTTGTGCAGAGTTATGGGGTTATAGCTAGACCAATGACAGATCTGTTGAAAGCTGAGGGGTTTGAATGGACATGGTTGGTTCAGAAAGTGTTTGAGAGGTTGAAACAGTCGATGATAACAACACCAGTTCTTGCTCTACCAGACTTCACAATACCTTTTGTGGTGGAATCAGACGCGTCTGGGTATGGTTTGGGAGTTGTTTTTATGCAAAATGAGAAGCCAATTGCTTACTTCAGTAAAGGACTCACTGATCGCGAACAGCTGAAGCCTATATATGAGAGGGAATTAATGGCTATAGTCTTGGCAGTGCAGAAGTGGAAGCACTATTTGATGGGGAAGAAGTTTACTGTAAGAACAAATCAAAAGAGTCTCAAATATATATTAGAGCAGCGTGACGTTTCTCTGGATTACCAAAAATGGCTAACAAAGCTCCTTCGATATGACTTTGAGATCGTTTACAAGAGTGGAGTGGAGAACAAAGTAGCAGATGGGTTGTCTAGAGTGATGATTGATCGCAAGATGGATGCTAATGGGCTGCTTTGTGCTTTAACAGTTTCATCTTCACTCCAGATGCAGAGTATCTTCGATGAAATTGATGAAAATGAATCATGAAGTGAGTGCTTTACCGGAGATGTTGGAGGAGAATGAAGAATTTGTCTTGTGGCCAGAACATATACAAAGTACTCGCTATGATGCTGAAGGACATCTTGAGGCTTTGGTTCAATGGAAGGGCCTACCGAACCATGAGAAGACATGGATTCGTGTGAGGGACATTGCGAGAGATTACCCTTCATTCGAGCTTGAGGACAAGCTCGGTTTTACCGAGGGAGGGGGGTATTGATAAGTGCTGGAGGACTTATTATCAGAAGAAGAGAAGAGGAGAGGTGATTGGAAGAGTGAATGATCAGGAAAGAGAAGCAAGTTGAGTGATCAGGAAGTTTGCTTATCATAACGGCCTTGGCGGGAGTTTACGAAGCCGTTATAGTCGTTACAGTTGGTTGTTAGTATAAATAAAGGGGAAGGAACTCAATTGTAAGGTGGCTAGAAATTGGATTGTATTCTTGGGCTCTTGAGCAATCGCTCAAAAGATTAGGCTTAGTTTGTATCTTATAAACTAAGAGTGTAATTCATCTGAGAGTAATACGAAGGAAAGTTACATTGTGCTCTATCATTATGTCGATCTTAGGCTTGTGTAGTCTCTGTGCCTTCGACAGTGTAGCTATCAGTCTTTTATCACTCTGCGTTGAAAGAGGTCGCGGTAAAATATAATTCATCCACCGCTAATTTCGGTAACATCACACAACGATGATTAGCGGTAGATTTATTTATAAACTTGCATGATAACTTAATGTAGCCCAAACAAGCCCAAATGGCCAACTTTACGTGTCGATCCACAAAAGATGAAGCTTGAAAGGACAAAACTATCACTATCAATGTCGGCGTGTTGCTTGTGTATGTCTCACTTTTTGCTGGATTGAAAATTGAACACTCGTATGTCTTATTAACAACACGAAGCACAAAAATATAATATGAATCAACAACAGATTAACAGTCAAGCTTATAAACCCTTTTTGATATCTACCGAATATTTGTACAGTCACACCATGAACTGAAAAAAACCAACCGACCAAACTTGCATCCTGTTCCTCTCCGTTATAACTCCAAGAAACAACCAGCTTGAACGTGACCTTCATATCTTTCACACGTTTCCAGTTTCTCCCATCGAGAATCACTCGTATCCCAATTATACCCAACACTTGGTTCGCCGTACCTAGCCGAACCGATCACGACCAGCTTACCAGACCTCCTTACCGCCACGTATGATACATTACCCACGTCAGCAGGCAGATCCCCAATTTTCCGCCACGTGTCACCACCCATCACCATCAAATCACGACGGCAGCAAGCGTAAAGCACTCCGTTTCCTCCGGCAGCACAAACCGGAGGCCAAGTAATCATCCCGGGAGCGAGGAAATCTTTAGTTACTGGACCCCACCGCCTTGTCGTGACGTCGAAAGATTCAGCGGTTTTACTAAACTGCCCTTGCTCCCCCGTGGCGTAACCGCCTATAACGCGAAATTTGCCAGCGTGGAAAACCGCCGCGCATTCGTCTCGCTCACGGCCCATATCTGCCAATAAAGCCCATCTGTCTTCCGCCACGTCGTACACGAGAGCTGACGTCAGCGCGTTCTTGTCCTCGTCGTGTCCACCGGCGACGAACACGCTCCGCTCGGAATCCGAAGCGCAGGCGAAGAAGGAGCGTGCTCCACCCGGCATGCTCGTCCCGTTACGCCACGTGGAAGTCAAGAAGCTGAAGACGAAGACGGAATCGGAGGTCCGCCACGTGGCCGGTTCGAGCCCACCGATCACGACGAGATCAGTCCCGACGGAAGCTAATCGACAAAACAGAGGTAGTCCGTTGGATTTGCCGGGGACAGGTGGCAGCTCGGTCCATAAACCGGACTCTGGTTCGAGAACAGAGATCCGGTACACGGGAGTGGGGATGGTTTTTACCGAACCGAGTTCTGAAGCCGGTTTGATTCTAGCCTGGGACAAAACAACTAGCTCCTGGCTGTGTCCTGAAGCTTTACGGTGTCGGAGAAAATCAGGGAGACTGATCTCTCGCCGCCAGAGTTTGGAAACAGAGGCGATAAGAGGAAATTGGTGGTAGGAGGAGCGTAGGAGACACTCGCGGGCTACGGGCTCGGGAAGATCAGGGATCAGCTCCATTGTCGTCGAAACTTCAAGGTTTGGAGAGGGAAAAAATGATTGTGATGACAAATTATTCGGGTTTGGAAGTAAATGATGATGTGAAAGAGCAGAGTGTTGCCACTTTATATAGATAAGTCTTCTAGAAGATGGTAACCGAAAAGTGAAAACTGATAATTCGTTGATAAAGTTTTTTTATTTTATTATTTTTAACTGAATATATTCGCTAGACTGCCAAAATATTTGTTAAAACGTGTGTAAATATATGATATTTCATGATTCCGAATAAGAAATTGATGTGGATATTTTATTTGATCAAACAAATTTTATTATAGAAGCGTAGGTGTTACGTTCTTTGTTAAAAGAGGAAAAGTTATATGTTGTGTTGAATTCTTTTGCTCTTAGGTACTCCCTCTGTTTCAAAATAAATGATGTTTTAGAGAGTTTTTGATGTTTCAAAATAGTTGATGTTTTCATATTTCAATACACTTTTTTACTTTATCAAAAACTGTGTAACCAATAATGTTTTATGGTCTATTTTGTGATTGGTCAAATGATTTTCAATTTATATTTTAATGATATTCTTTTAAGTTAAAAACAAATTTCTTAATAGTTGTGTCATATCCCAAAACATCATGTATTTAGGAACAGAGGGAGTAAACGTCGTTTATTTGAATTACGTTGAACAAGAAGAAAGAAGAAGCGCATCAGAAATTTTCACCGACAGGAGAAGGTAACGAAATTCGGGAAAGAGGACCGATGGGTTAATAGAAACGATGTGAGGTTTTGTTTTTTTCATGATGGAGATATTTTACCAATTAGAACATCTTGGATTTGAATGATGTGATGGCCGTTGGATTTTTTTTTCTTTAATTTTTTAAAAAAATTTGGACAATTTTTCAATTTGTGCGTGTCATTCTATGCCCGTTGGATTTGCTGCCCATCAATCTAATTAGCTAGGTATATGTGTCGTTAATTAGTCTACTGCTAGTTGTCGACTATCTGTTTTAACCCACATGTCTTGTCATTCGGTATAATTACTGGTGTTTTGAATCGGAAACTACATCTAAAGGAGATAATATGTTAATTAACTGATTAATCCAAGTCTAGCGAAAAAAAAAAAAAAAAAAATCCAAGTCTAGCGTCTTGAAACTATTAATTGGATTCGCGAAGAACGGGATAGGTAGTTATATATCTGACAATATTAAGATGCTAGACGTGGAACTAACGTTACCGTGCGCCATAAATAATAAAATGTGTCCAGAGGTGATAAAGAAGCTTCAAGGAACGTGTTAATGAGAATCTTCTATGTACCATTCGCTTGAAAGGTGACTGATACAAATTAAACTATAGATAAAATATAAAAATTAGCGGAATAGTGGGTATAAATATATGTCTGAATCCAGTGACATAACCAAATGAAAAAGTCAGATTACTGTAGTTTTAAAATATTCGAAATAATTTTCCAAAGGTCCATGTAACTTAATTATTATTGTTATCGCTATTATTTTATTTTATTTTGACATCGACCATGTAACTTAATTATTTACGAAAACATGCGCTAACCAAATAACCAATAGCCAAATCCAAATTGTTAGTATCAACTTAGTATGTGTTAATAGCCAAATCCAAATTGTTAGTATCAACTTAGTATGTGTTAATAGCCGTACATAATACTAAACTATATGATATCATATCAATAAACATTGATGGTTATTGAAATTGAACTGGAGCATTCAACGTTGTCACTGATATACAATTAGCAGGTTACTAATTGTTTGCACTACTACGATTATACAAAAATACTCATTTTTTTTTTAACTGAAAAAATACTCATTTTGATCGGGTCTAATCGACAACGAGTCGCATAGCTTAAAAGGCGATAACAGAAACTCTAGAATGTAACGAAGGCGACTTCAGAGAGGAGACTTATTGTCGCTGTCACTGATATACATTTTTAAACAGTTTAGTATATGCCATTCGAATTAGATGAAATGCGTATCTTAGTTAAAAGATTACCATTTGTTCTTAAAGTAAGCATAACTAGAACGTGTTTTGTATATATAATATTACGGGTTCATTATTTTTTCAAAACATTTCTAGGATCATCTCAATTGTATTATTCTATTTTCATTTTTTAAAAAGAGTTGAGTTTTATTCTAACTATACTCTAATTTACAATAAAAATAAAATAAAAATGAAATATTATTTTTATTTTATTATAAAATAAAAATAGAATGATGTTTGAAAATAAAATTTTAAGCTCACATTTAGAAAATCATCAGGTAGCTATTTGTTTTATAAAGGACAAACGACTAGATAAATTATTTGAAGTTTAGTTGGAATCTGACGATAAGAACTATTGATCGGCTATATATATATATATACTACATTTATATAAGATATTTTATTTTATTTTTGGTCTTAACTATAAATTTAATTTTATCAATTATCAAAATTAAATATATAAAAATTAAAAAAAATTGTGAATTAGATAACATCAATGTTTAATTTAACAAATTTAAATTATTTTATTGATTTAAACTAATTTAAATTAATTGAAATGGTTTTAACTGATCTAAACTGTATAAAACAGATTTTTAAAAAACCATTTTGGTTAAACCCAATTTATTGCTTAGGTGAGGATTTTTTAGAACCATGCTCTGAATTATGTTTTTGAATAAAGTGAAAAGAATTAGAACTGTTCTAGGCAGTTTCTTACACAAATAATCCAAAGAATCAAAGATCTTTCTAACTAAATGCTTCCTCTGTTTCTTTTCATATGATGTATTACAAGGGTATTTTTGTTTCCATTTATCTTATGTTTTGAAACTTTTTAGGTAAAATTATTTAACTACTGTTTAAAATATTAAACGGCAATGTGTTTTTTTGTCTTATTTATTTAGAATAATAATGAATGATTATTTTTAATTACATTTTTGTTGTTATCAAGTAATTTTAACATAATTAATTTTTAAAAATTTGTGTGCTTATCCTAAAACATCACACGCGAAAAAAACAGGGGAGTATTACTTAATATTTTATATAACAGTGCCCATTAGAAATCTTTTTTATAAGCATACTTGAAAAAAACTTGTAACAGTGGTATTTAGAAAGTAAACGACAATGAAAACAACATATTTGGAGTTTCGTAATTATCATCTTTGGAGCCTTCAAAGAACATTAATCAAGTTTATTTACATAAATAACAATAGACTTGGAGAAATGGCATGTCCCATGCAACTTTGGACACGTTCTAGGGTCCTCCACATATTCAAGTCCATGAACAGATACTTTTTTTTTTGAACTTACCATGAACAGATACTTAGACCAAACAAAAAAGAAATTTTAGATTTAATTCATAACGATTCAATATCTCAAAGTAAAGTCGTATAGAACTTGTGATTCTTAAACCTGTGATTGAATGTTAACACATTTCGGACTCAATCCATAACGATTCAATTTATTCGATATATGAAATTAAATCACATAGTCTAGAATCTAATAGACTTAGATTTTCACTATTTAATAGCAAAGAAAATTTATCCAGAATTATATTTTTCTATGAACTAAATAGGTCAGATACCCTTAAATTAATTAAGAAAAATCCAAAGGGAGCTATCGTCAGCTGGTTCGTCAGGTCAAGGCATTTAACAAAACAAAGACAACGAAGTCAATAAAATAGATGAGAAAACAAACAAACTTTATTGTAAAACAACAATGAATATAAACAATATTGTATTGATAAAAAGCATTATAAAGAGTAGCTTTGTTTGACTGATAATTACAAAATCTGAAATACAGCATGGTCAATACATCGTTTTTTTTTTTACTTTTCCAAGTCGCGTAACTCAGATATATCTCTGGTCAGCTAAAACACATGGTACTTCAATTATTTACATATTTATACCACTCGACCACAGGAGCACACATTGCTTGTACGGTCGGCAATCAAATAAAAAGTTCGAAAGCTTGAAGATATCCCGTGAATATCATCAACATGGATTTTTTTTATACTACATTTTTTTTTCAATTATTCGCATCGTAGTTATCTAATGTGCTGATGTGTTTATAATTTAATTTCTGTTACCAGTGAAAATATAGTAGTAAAATACTTTCGTTTTAAAATCTTGGACCGTCTTTTACATGTCATCATTATTGTCCCGAAGTGAAGCGTAAAAGGCGGACGGCGAAATTCGAGAAAGTTTGCTCACGAGACGAGACGTATTTACTCAGTCGCAACTGAAAATACTTTTTTATTTGTCATAGAATATTCAAGCTCATTAAAGAAGTAATATCGTCAAATTCTAATCATGTTCTTCCAAATTTGTGACTTCTTCTCAATATTGGCATGTGACCTAAAAGTAACTTGTTGGGACAAAAATCACGATGCTTCTATCAAAAGATTAAAACCATACGCAAGAAGAAGATTCCAACTGGACTTTCCCTGAATTTTGAGTTCAAATTTCAGAACAAAGAAAATTAAAAGAGTTGAATCAAAGACGACATTTTTGTTTTGGTTCTATTGTGGAAAAGAAAATGAAGATGTGAATTTTCAACTTTGAATATTGAAAAAAAGATTTCAAAATTTGTGAAGCAACTCCAATCATCAAGGACATCTAGGGATGTTATAAAGGGTTACCCAGCCCAACCCAACCCTATAAAATATAAACCTAACCCTATTTTATCCCTAACCCTATTTAACCCTAATAGTTTATCTATGAAGGGTTGAGTTAGGTTTGAACATGGGTTAACCTATTTTATAAGATCTATTAAAACAAAACCAAACAATATTAACTTGAGATTTACATAATTAATATACTAATTTCATTAAAGGATATATAATATAATTAAACAATGTACTGTTATTTTGAGATTTTTGACGGAAGTCGAAATTTCGTGAAAAAAATCGATTTCCGGTTTTGGCGGAAAAACTCGATTTTTCGGTTTTGGCGGGAAAACAAGATTTTCCGATTTTGGCGGAAAACTCGATTTTCCGGTTTTGGCGGGAAAACTCGATTTCCCAGTTTTAGCGGGAAAACTCGATTTTTGGTATTGGCGGGAAAACTTGATTTTCCAATTTTGGCGGGAAAACTCGATTCCCGAAAAATTTGATTTTCCGGTTTTGGCGGGAAAACTTGATTCCCGAAAAACTCGATTTTCCGGTTTTGGCGGGAAAACTTGATTTCCCCGTTTTAACGGGAAAACTCGATTTTCCGATTTTGACGGGAAAACTCGATTTCCGGAAAACTCAATTTTCTGGTTTTGGCGGGAAAACTCGATTTCCAGTTTTGGCGGAAATACCTGATTTTCAGTTTTGGCGGGAAAACACAATTTCTCGGTTTTGGCGGGAAAACTCGATTTCCCGGTTTTGGCGGGAAAACTCGATTTCCCGGTTTTGGCGGAAATACTCGATTTTCAGTTTTGGCAGGAAAACACAATTTCTCGGTTTTGGCGGGAAAACTTGATTTTTCCGGTTTTGGCGGAAAACTCGATATTCGGTTTTGGCGGGAAAACTCGATTTTTCGGTTTGGCGAAAATCTCGATTTTTCCGGTTTTGGCAGAAAATCTCGATTTTCTGATTTTGGCGGAAAATTTGATTTCTTGATTTTCTGATTTTGGTGAGAGAATTTAATTTCTCGATTTACCAGGAAACTCGTTTTGATGAAAAACTTTTTATACAATTTTAAAGCAAACAAATTTGGAGTTTTAACCTTATACCAAAACATTATTGTTAACAAAAATGTAAAAAATATCTAATAGGGTTACCCTGTCAAAACCCTTTACTTCTCTAGCCCAACCCAAAAATGACCCTAAAAACTTTAAGAACAATGCATTTGGGTTAGGGTACTTCAATTATTAGATGGGTTGGGTTAACCCTAAATCTCACAACCCTATACAACATCTCTAAGGACATCCATGTGATAGCACAGTCAAATGATTTTAGTTTCCACTGGGTTTCAAGAAATTTTGTTCATTACGCTGATCATCTAGCAAATAAAGCCAGGATTAATAATAAAAAATATGTAATAACCTGGTTCTAAACATAGGTCATTGTACTCTTTCATTTTAATGAAATGAAAAGTTGACAAAAAAAAAAGTTGATTAAGAGATTATAATAATAGTCAAGGCGGTTTTAAAGCAAAGACAGATGGGGACAAAAAGTACCCATGAAAAGAATACCAAAGACTTTGAGACTAATCAACTTGGGGAAAATAACTAACTAAAAGTTAAAATCCTCGGTTCCGTTTTTGATAATCCAGAACAGTTGCGGTTTGAGTAAAGAAGAAAGTGACAGGTTATGGGACCCGAAGTGATAATAGTAGACACGAAACACCATATCAATAGAGTTATGATTAAAAGATTATATGCTTTGAACACTCTCCTCCTAGGATTTTTATGATTCTTCAATGCAAGGCTGCTGATTCAACAATCTCTTTGTAAGCATCAGATACAAATGATTTCACCTTCAATGCGCGTGTTTCGCCTTTGCCCTTGTTCCCCGGAGATTCATACTTTATTCCAATCACAGTCGTCAAACCTTCCAAAACATAGATAAAAAAAAAATTATGAACTTGAAAAACAGCTTAGAGTGAATTCGACATGGTTATAAGAATAAACAAGAATATGCGACTTACTCCCGTGAACACGTCCGTACAAGAATCTTTCACCTCTCCAGTATTCAAGTGGTCTCGACTTAATCCTTGTACTTCGTCTAACACCAGTTTCATAATTAGTACCAGCAGCTTCAAGAGAGGCAAACCAAAAAACAAAAACAAGAAAGTCAGTTTGGTATATTTCCAATCGATATAGCTTTGAAGCATATGAGTAATAGAGTTCAGTTTCTTTTTGGCAAGTCTACGTTACCTGCAAGGCTTTTCCTACGGGAGAACATTCGACTCTCACGTGTTAAAGTTTTCTTTTGCGTCTTCTCCTTTCTCTCGTTCGCCTTTCCTTTGGTTTGCTTCTTTGCTCCACTTTCATGTGATAGTGTTTTCGTTTGCTTGTCCTTTACAATCTCACCGTGCACGGTTTTGGTTCGCTTTTTCATTTTGCTATCATCAGAAGATCCTCTCCTGCTTCGTTTATTTGTCTGTTTGGCTGAAGAGTTGTGAACCTCCTGCTGAAAAATGTCAATATAGAACTCTGATATTCGTGTTTAAGTAAGCTTGAACTATGCCTAAAACGAGATATACACCCTATTACCAAAACACAACACCTGAAAAGAAACAAAATCCATTGAGTCTGTTCATTTTGTTATTTTTATCATGCATTATCTAATAATAATCCAGTAGAAAACTACAGTTTAAAAAAACCTTTAGTGGTCTGCGAAGGATAAACAGAGAAAGAAAAAATAATGTCCAGTATAACAATTCAGACAACGTGAAGATGAATTTGCCTCAACTTAGTATCAAGGTCACATAGATGTGAATAGATAATGATGGGGAACTAACCTGAACATCTTCTACTTGAACTCCACAAGCGGTGTCTGTGTTGTCATTTTCCTCTCCATGTGGTCCTTGAATGTGCTCCTCATGTTCAATGGATCCATCCATTGCGTTGTATTGTTCTGTAGATAAAATAACGTCATAATGAAAAACTTTGGGCCACAACTTTGAAGTGAGATGAGATTGTTAAGGGGGACGTATGTACAAGTTACGTTAGGATATATGTTAATTTGCTTGTTTAACTTTTGAGATTTCACTATAGTTTAAAGGTAAAAAGGGTTAATACCTTGCTGATATGGGATGCTTTCATCTTCTACAGTAAAACGATCCATACTTGCATCCTCTCTAGGTGCATCTTCCTCCTATTTCACAAACAAATCCACAAGAGATGTCAACCAACAAGAGGTACAAATATGGTCATAAAAAGTCATGTCAAATCGGGGAGAAACTAACCAGGTTGTCTAACTGCTTAGTTTTTTCATTGCTATCAACATCATTTTCTCTTCTGCCAGTGTTTCTGTTTGCTTCACTTTCACCCATGAGTACATCTCCCTCATTTCCTTTTGTTTGTACATCTACATTCATCTTCAGTGTAGCTGGACTTATGTCTGTGATGCTATCGTCCACACAGTTATCTGCGTTCCTGTCTGGACTTAAATTAGATCTATGGACGCCAGAAAGAGTGTCAGAACCACCTTCAAAGGAACTCTTCTGCAGTAAACTGTTGAATTCGCTAGCAAAGTTTACAGTGCCCACATTAGACGGAGATGCACTAGGTATAACTTTACCAGCATCGTTGGTCAGTGAAGATCCCAAAGAGGCATTCAAATCCTTTGCTATATCGACATCTCCAGGCTCTTGATCTCCTGGAAGCAAATTAAGCCTGTCAGGAAATGAAAACTGATCCTCTGGTGAACATGAGGGTGATGCCTGGCTTTTCTTTCGACTCGCATCACTGTTGATCCCTTTTAGCAAATTCTGTATGTTTGACAGCGCAGTTCTTGGCTTTGATGGGTTCCTTGCAGATGCCTTGAAGTCCATCCTTCTGACATCTGCAAATTCAGGAAGTTCAGGGAAAGAAAGCCTTTGCTTATCAATGGGCTTGATATTCAAGCGTTCCTCCAAAAGCTTGACACCAGCATCCCCGTCAAGCTCATCCGGAGAGCAAGCAAGCAACTCGGTCAAAATATTTTCTAAGTTCTTGTCTGTGTTTGCGGTTGAATCTGCAAAACCAAGTTGTTTTACGCTATCAGACTTAACAAAATGGTAGCGTTGATTGATCAAAATGGTAGCTCATGACATTCGTTTCTAATACAAGTTCTCACTTACCATCAACTTCTCTGTCCGCAGTCTTAACATGTGCAGATGTGTTTTTCTCTAAGCTTTGTTCCACAGTCTCAACATGTGCAGCTGTGTTTTCCTCTAAGGTTGGTTCAGAAGGAATGTGGCTTTCCTTTTGAGAAGCTTTCAAGTCAATGAGGAAACTGTCTGTATAAGTATGCTTGTATGTACCCCGTTTTCTCCTGTAATTGACAATGCAAGTATCAAGGGAAACAGATAAAGAAATCTGCAAAAGGAACAGCCATGCAACATGCAGTAACGTAATTGCTCATACTACATACCCTGGAAGTTCTGGTCTGCGAGGGCGTCTTGATCGCTGATTCTCGTGTGTCTCTTTTACAAAGGTGCCAGTCTGCTTCTGCCATTCTCGTTGAGCAACTATTACAAAACCAGCAAAATCATATTTGAGAGGTAGTCATATAATAAACAAGACAGAGCTATGAACATCAGAAGAAGATATAACTCACTTCGAAACCTCTCATGCGCGGCAAGGTAGTCTTTAGGTCTTGGATATTTACTAGGATCAAAGGTTGGTTCTTTTTGAGGTGATTCACTGCAACAACAATATCTATAGGCTTTAGCCAACTCGGTAAAAGGAATCAGATGAAGTCATAAAGAAAGAAAAAGAGTCTTCTCTCTCTACTAAATCAAATATTATCGTTTGCTATGACAGATATTTTTACCTTATCGTAGGCTTGAAAGTAAAGTGTCCTCGCTTACGTTCATACGCCGGTCTTCTTTCTCGCTTATTAGGGACAGGGTTCACCTCGTCACCAGCATTGGTATCTTCTTCTGATGCTATACTGCTCTCAATCCCTTGCTTTACCGCTTCTGAGCTTTCATCTAAGATAGCCTTTGCCTGCTCCTGATGCTCTTTTGAAACTTCAAAAGGCTGTCAATAGAAAACAATGACTGCAGTTCTTAACAACTTAAACCAAGAAAGAAGCCCAGTCATGTACAGCATGTATCGTATAGTTTTAGCAGCCACATAGCTTATCTACTAGAGCTTATTATTTACTTAAGCAACCAAAGAGCTCTAACGCCTCATCAAATCACACACCCGTCAAAATTTCAAGATTCTCCGTGACAAGTCATCTTAAAATATATGGGCAATTAATTAAGATATACAGACTTTGAAGAGAATTTGAAAATCAAAGCTAACGCTCATACATCCAGCTCTCTAATAAATCAAATAGGGTTCAAACAATAACCTAATAATAATAATAATCACCGAATACAAGTTTACAAGAGAAATTAATTCCGCAGCCCTAAAATTTACCAAATCGACTCACTTTCTCCGCATTTGAGCAAAATTAATAAACCCTAGGCTAATTAATTTTGGAGCAGATAAAAGAGGGGAGAGTTTTAACCATAGATTCGAGGAGAGAATGCGTCTGCTGAAGACCGTCGGATTGGTGGAGAGGAGGAGGAGGAGGAAGAGGGATGGACATTGATTTCAGCGTGCGAGGAAACAACGAGAGGCCTGAGTAAGCTTGTAGAGGATCTGACTCTGAATTTGAACTCCGGCCCAGATCATCCATCTGATCCACCGGATTATTCTCCGCCGATTGGGCTAGAGATGAGAGAGAGAGGTTACGCGATTTTGAAAATTGAAAGTGTTTGGGGAAAGCGGTTTGAGTGACGATGAAAAGCTAGGGTTAAACGTATAGGCGGGATGATAAGCTGAAAAGCGACAACATTAAAAAAAAATTAAAAAGAAAAGGAGAATGATGAGAATTAAAAACCGTGAACGGCAGGATTCGAACCTGCGCGGGCAGAGCCCACATGATTTCTAGTCATGCCCGATAACCACTCCGGCACGTCCACTTTTGGTATGACCGTTCTCTCACGTTAATAAGAAGTACAGATCTAAAAGCTGAACCCTTGATACGGTTTGAATAGACCTACTTTAAACAATCCAGAAATCAAAAACCAAACCCAAGACAAACCATAGTTTCTCTGTTAGTTAGTGATGTATTTTCATCTTTACACGATTGATTCCAGTCTGTACCGGGATATGGACCATTGCCAAACCGGAGATGTGACTCAATTTGGTATGAACTTCATTTTGATTATTAGTTTTTTTTTTTATTCTTGTGCGCAATAAGAGATGCTCAAGTCAAGGCGGCTCTTTCAGTTTTTCTTTGCTCAACGATCACAAGAAGAGAGAAATAATGCTTTGGCATATATTTAACAAAGGAAGCATAGAAACTCTTACATATTGAAATGATTGAGAGGAAGTAAGTAGTAAACAGAATGATCCACACATTCTTTTAAGTATCAACGGATCAATAAGTGTGCTAATGAGTTTAACAACTTCCCAACAACGCCTAATACATAACGTTAAACGCAAGCAGAAACACAACGCTGCACAAGTCGAATGCAACTAAAAGCAAGAAAAGCCCAACATAACCTGCAAAAATAAAGACAAGATGGTGAATAATAAAGTATCGTACGTTCTGGGACTTAATAGTAGTAAATTTCGTTCATTGCGTACCAGAAAAGTGGAATACTATGATCCAGGGATGATTCGGAAAGAAAAACCCATGTGAACATCGTAAACCAACAAGAGGAGAAATATTCAAGCAGTAAATGAGAAAAGCCCACCGCAGAGTTTGTCCAGCAAACCAAATATTAACATGATCGATTTTTTGCGTTTCTAATGTAGTACAAAACGACAAATACAAAAACTGGGAGAAAGAAATGGAGTTTATACCCTATATCTGAGTTGACCTCTTCGTTACGAAAAATACGCCAATACAAAACAGGGAGGGAGAGAATACAACCACATGTATAACATATGATCCATGTTGCTTCTCGATGTTCACCTTTTGTTCGGGTCAGAACTACTGTGGCTGCAACAATCAGGACTAAATCCATAACAAACTCGATCAGGTCCCAAACACCTTCGTATGTGCTGCATGGATCGTACGGTTGAAAATGCACAAATCTTCTTCGTTCATTTGGTGAAATATTGTCATTGACTGCAATGTTGATGGTGCGTTCAGCATTTGACAAGGAACTGCCAACGATTGTGGTGTCAGCGATTTGCTCACTCTTGGTCAACAAAGGGCCCTCCATTGATCACTGTTTTGATTTATTTCAGTTTCTAGTCCAATCCAATGAAAAATTCATCTAAATTCTCTTTGACTAGCAAAACATAAATAGACATTACTAATTCTTTGGGGCCAGATTATTGAATGGTATTTTAAGACCAACTCTATATACCAGTCTTATAAAAGTAACAGTTCTTAAATTATTTAATGCTATATTATTGTCTTTTCAGAATACAGCCTACATAGACTTGACTATTCCCTGTTGTGTCGACTTTATCTAAATCAACCAACAGAATTGGACTCGATAGATAGTAAAGATACACCACTTTACAAATTGTAGTATTTTACAATGAAACACAAAGCATTGACCTTACAATGCTATGGTGCTGAAAGATTATTTTAAGACCAACTTCACACCAAGACCAATTATAAGTGAATCATAGTCTTTTACAATTCAATAATTAATATTGTTGGTGCTAATAGTTATAGTCTTTTTGAAGGAATACAAAGCATTGACCTAGCTAGATGATTTTTAAGACCAAAAGTTCACTGATCAAAAAAAGAAACAGTAGTCGCCTTTAGCTTGATTTGTGACAGCAACACATAATAAGGCACAAAAGAAGATGGTTACTGAAAATACAAATGAAAGGAATGCACCATTTTTACTGATGATTATTGAACAAAAGAAGAAGAAAACAACATGATTCACCATTTTTTTTAACAGCAGATGCACGCAAGGAATGCACCTATGAGCCTCATTATGATTTCCAGGACTTCCCTAGCGGCGAGAACACATAAGGTCCCTGGCAACAAGTAACAGGCCACTGCAAATGCTAGATTCACAAGTACATATCTGATGAAACTGTAAGTAAGAAGAGCCGTAATTAACCTGCAGATGGGGACAATTAAGAAGACAAAATGTGAGTATTATTACTAGTGAGACACAATAGTAAATTTCATTTGATGCGTACCAGAAGAATTGAGTAGTAGTATCATCCAGAGATGATGAGTTGACCATAAAATTCCATACAAACACCACAAACCAACTCACGAAGAAATATTCAAGCACCATTTTCAACGTGTCCATCACCTCGTTGATTCTGCAAACCAATAAATCCATTATATATCGACTCAAGTTCTAATGCCTTCAAAATAATTTGAAAAAAGAAACAGAAAAGAAATCAGTTTGTACCTTGTTCCTCCTGAGTATTCTTCTGCATATTCGGAGCTAACACTTCGGTTATAATACCAAAAACGCCAACATATGATAAGGAGAGTGGCAATACAACCGCAAGTATAACCGATGATCCATATCAACAATATTGTCTGTGGATGTTCTTGGTCTCTTGGCTGAATCAGAAGTATTGACACTGCAGCAATCTGGAAAATAGTTACAACAAACTCGATTGGGTTCCAAAAACGTTCAGCTTCATATGGATCACTCAGTTCAACAACCTCATGTGATGTTTGATCATCGACTGATGAAGAGTTTCCGATGATTATTGTAGTGTCAACGATGTGCTCACTCTTGATCAACAGAGGGCTTTCCATTGATCTCTTTTGGTTTTATTTCTTGTCATACACTTGAGATCAAGAACATATATTGAACCTTTCTACTTCTTCTGTATCAATTTAATTTAAGACCAAGACTCCACCAAGACCAACTCTAAGTCAATTATTTAAATGCTTTGATTTATACTCTATCCGTATCAATTTAAGTGGTGTTTAAAGAAAAAAAAGTTTGTTTCAAAATAATTGATTTTCTTATTATTCTAGGTAGAATTTAATACTCATCTGTTTCAAAACAATAGATGTTCTAGAGAAAATTTTTGTTTCAAAAAACTAATTTTTTTATGTTTCCAATTTAATTATTGTCAACTAATAAAGAAAAATTGTGAAATTTAAAAACATTGATTGCATTTATAAGACCTTATTGATTTGAAAATATAGAAAATATAAAATCACAGAAAATTATGCATTTATAACTAAGTTTTAATGTGTTTTATTAAAAAATGTGAAAATCCTAAAACATCTAACATTTAGGAACGGAGGGAATATCATTTGAACTTTGTGACGAAATACAAAATACTTACTTTTTTATACATTGGTTGAATTAGTTTCATTCATTTAATGATATTTATATGTAATCAAGATAAATTGTGTAGAAGTTTGTATTTTTTTAATCCATATGCAAAAACCTTAAAAACCAGATACATGAAAAATATATAATCTTTTGAAATAAAACACAAAATACCAGTACTAATTACCAGGCGGCTACATTTCTCAGTGTTGCCATCTCTGAATTATTCCTGACAGCGAGTTAGAAACTGGTGAGAAAACGAAAAAGAAAACTCAGCCTCGTACATTTTCATTCGTAGAGATACAAGAGCGTTGGAAACACGTCGAACTGTGATTGACAGAGAGGACAAGTTGGTTTAATTCTCAGCCACCTCCTTATACACTTAAAATGAAATACGTGCGAACATGGTAGTTTCCCCTCTTTTTCATCTCTGCAATTTCCCAAGCAAATGCAACAAATCTGCAGATAAACGTGGAAGCCAAAGTCAACAAAAACCGTAATTGGTGACATGATTAATGATTTCAAATTGCAACGTAATTACTACTCACAATATCTTCATCTTCCCTTTCAGAGTCTACATCGTTTGATCTCGAAAAGCATGCATACGATGCTTTGATAAATATGATAATAAGTCTAATGACTCCTACAACCGAGTAACAGCATATATAAAGAGGCAATACTGCACAGGCGTAAAACGATGGTAAAATAATACATGCATGTCTAATGAAACTGAAAGTAAGGAAACCCAAACTTAACCTGCAAGACACAAAAGAACAAAAATATATAAATGGGTACTTGTATATATATATATATATATATATATATATATATATATATATATATATATGAATTAGAGAATTCAGCACTGTTTTTTTTTGTTGAGAAATGATGGGAAATTTTGGTGGATGCTCACCAGTACAGTAAAGAACCATCATCAGGAGATGGTTTGTCATAAAAGAACCAATGATACCCCAAAAACCACCCAATAGAGAAAAATTCAAGCACCACCTTGAAAAATCCCACCACCTTATGAATTCTACAATCACTACAAAACAACCATTACATCTTTGTCAGTACAACCATTATTACATCTAAACTATAGATACTGTTTGTTTTTAGCTAGTTAAATCAAAAAGAAAAGAGGGGTTTATACCTTGTCATTGAGTTGAGTATTCATGCCCAACAGCTTGAATGATAACTTCTTCATCTGTAGTAGCGAGTGCTGTAGAATCTGAGGGATATTGGTCAAAAGTGTGAAAACGCCAATAGAGGACAGGGAGATTTGCAGTACAGCCACAAGTATAACCGATGAACCATATTAACAAGGGCGTTTGTGGATGTTCATCTCTTGCCACATTCAGACTCAGAACAACTAAGGCGGAAATAATCTGGACCAAAGTGGCATCTAACTCAACTTTGGTCCAATATCTGTTAGGGTGCCTAGACTCATCATCTCTAACACGACGGAACAAATGGATGAACCAGTACATCAAAATTTTTGCAGAAATACAAAAATAAATCTTTCTGATTAGTTTGGTGCTAAGTTATAGTGTTTTGGGAGACTAAATTTACATGAAGACCCATTCTAAAATACAAGACTCCCAAAAACAAAACAAAAAAATCATATTCCGAGTCAAATCCACCAACATATCTTTAAATAGTCTACGCTGTATTGTTGGCAACATGATCATGAGGTGACTAATAGTAAAATACCAAGATTACTGTAATACAATATTACAAAGATGTAAAAACAAGAGTTGGCAACAAAACATTACGGGAGGGTTTTTCTTTTACCACTTCTACAGCAATTATCAACGGTGCTGAGTTTTTGATGATATACTATTTATTCTCCCATTTCATTAGTGAACATTAATTGTATACGCCTATTTACATCTCTAGTCTCTAGAATTTTTTTTTTTTTAAACAAAGCTTATAGAAGTACTTTTTTCCAAAGCTGAACCGATTTTCAAGTTCAGAGGATTCAGTGGTAACTGTCTTTAATATTTACAACGTGCTCAATCTTATAAAAAGGAGGAAATTCGCGTGTGCCAGAATGTTTCTCAAGTCTCACTCAGCCCTAAAATGTAATACCATTGCCATTGTCCCCTCATCATGCCCTTGCCCTGGCCCGGGATTGACAAAGATGACATGTGTATCTGACTAATGACTATCAGCCATTCGTGTGTGTTTGACGATTTGACAGCCATAGAGACATCTAAATATACATAAATCTCATTTGATTCAACATATGTTTCATCACATAAATAAGGGTCCCCACAAATATTTAAAAACAAAATCTGAATCGACGACCCGTAGAAAATCGTTTCATCCACTGCTCATATGAAAGCAAGAAATAGTAATAAAATGATGTAAATATTTAAATTACCTCATCGGAAAATACATAGACAGAATGAAATTTCCGAAACTGTTTACATTGCGCCTCAAGATGGGGAGGAAAATGTACATTCTCGATACAACTAAAATAACCTCTTGTTACCGAGGCCCTGTTCGTTTCGTAAACTGGACGCAGCATCCAGATGCAGACGCGGACTGATGTTCGTTTGGTGCGAAATAGGAGGTTATGCTAGACGCAGCATCCAGATTATTTTTCAAAACTCATCTGGATTTTTAAGGATTTCTGGATGCTCGGTTTGAACGCTTCCAGCTGCAGTAACCTCATCCAAAAGTGATAAAAGTCGATAATACCCTTATTTTATTTTAAATATTACAAAATTTTGCCATTGATTTCTGACCTAATTTTTGTGGCTGTTCTCTCTCTCTCACGCAGTCCCCTCTCTCTCTCTCCCTCTCTCTCTCTCTCTCTCTCTCTCTCTCACGCAGTCCTGTCTCTCTCTCTCGCAGCCCTCTCCCTCGAACCCATCTCTCTGCAACGCATCTCGGACCGATCTCATCTCCATAGCATCTCGGATCCATTTCATCTCCATGGCATCTCGAACCCATCTCTTCCTTTGAGGTAAATGTCTCTGCTCGTCACTTCTTAGTCTGTAATTTAGATTGTTAGAAAAATGGAGATTTCAAAATAAGAGACAGTGAGTCGTTGGTAGAGAGAGTGACCTCATAGAGGCGCTTTTGAAATCTCATTTGATGAAATCTCATTTGATTTGGTCTTACGTACTTTGGAGTTTCTAAAGGTTCGTCCTTTTTTTTTATCTTCCTAAGTTAAATACAGAATAAAAGATCATTACTTTTGGTTAATACAATGCTTAGACATAGCTAACCTCGATTTCATCTTTCCTCTGTTTGTATGATATGGGTTTGTTTTGTGTTCACTGATAAAGTGAATTTATACAACGGTTGCACCTGTAAATGTTTGTTTCTGCATTGGTGCTGTGTCTAAGCTGTGACTTGATGTTTTCTTAATTTTACATTTAGTATCCAAAGTTGCTACCTGTAAATCTCATTTGTTTTGTTTTTCTTAGCAGAAAAATGGAGCATTGAGTGGTCTCTCTCACGCAGTTCTAAAGCATCTCGGCTCTTCTCGTAAGCTTCATCTTCATCCTCTTGAGAGTCTCGTGTTAGTCTTGAGAGTCTGTTCTAAAGTTGTGTTGTGTTGAGTTTGTGATGAAATTTGTTCTAGCTTGAAATATTATGTGAGATTTTTAATGTTATGGATGTTGGTTTGTGATGAAATTTGTTTTTAATATTACGCTGAACAGATTTCAAATGCTTCTTGTGTGTTGGTTTGTTGAGAAATGTATTCACTACTCTGTTCTCTTTCTGATCATGCAGTTGTTTATTTATACTTGTAGGAAGCATGTGTGGTGTTATATGTATCGTCTCAAGCCGTCACTTCCTCCAGGTTCTCATCTCTGTCTCTCTCTCGCATCTAGTATGTGAAGTATGTGTGTCTTTCAGTTTCTTATTTGCTTGTTTATGTATCGGTTCTTAAGTTGTTTTGAAGCTTAGCATCTCGTTTTTCTTAAGTTGTCTTGAAGCTTTGTGGACTTTTTAAAATTGTTTTGAAGCTTAGCATCTTGTTTTTCTTAAGTTGTCTTGAAGCTTTGTGGATTATGATGTGTTGGATGCTGTTTGTTATGGCGTAACAAGAGTTCTTATCTGTGCTCTGTTTCTTTCAACAGGCAAGAGAGACGTTTATTGGATTCATTTGAGAAGCAGTTTGTGAACATGGAAGCTGAGTAGAGAACATGGAAGAAGTCTATTGCATTTGAATAGAGAAAATTAAATATTTTGTGTAAAAGTCATTTTTTTATAGTTTGATGTTATCATTGTTGTAAAACATGAAAAATAGAGTTTAATGTTTATTATTGTTACTTTATAAGACATGAAAAATTGAATTTGATATTTATTTTTATTTATGTCTATTTTATATGCAGTTAAACATAATTTTTTATAAGTTACTAAAACATGAAAATAAAGTTTAATATTTATTATTGTTACTTTATAATGTTATAAAAATGAAAAATTGAATTTGATGTTTATTATTATTTATGTCTATTTTATTTGTAATAAAAATATATTTAAAAAAAATAGTTTCACTTTTGGATATATTTATATACATATTTAGACCAAAAACAAGATAAGGAGTTTTTGGTCATTTTGATATAAAACTCATCCGGATACAAAATACAGAATTCAAAACGAACATAACTGCATCCAGATACAATTTTCAGACGCATGATCTAAAATTCCCAGCATCGCGAACGAACGACATCTGATTGCTGCATCCAACTGCTGCGCGCGGATGCCGCGTCTGGAATTCTCATCCAGTTCACGAAACGAACAGGGCCCGATTAGATTAAACCAGGTCTGGTGTTTGGAAGAACCAAACTCCAGATCAAACTAAACCAAGCTAAACCGAATTCTAATCAGGTATTAGATGAGTGGGAGGGACTGTGGAAACTGTTTTATGAACAAAAGAGTAACATATGAATGAAGACGAACTGGACCACATCAATGTCACAGAGATCTATTATCGGTTAGGAGCTGAACCGTTCGGTTATTAGCCCTTCAGAATAGCGTGTCAAGTAGTTTTGGAGACATGAGAACCGCCACAGATTTGAACTGCAAATCCAAAAATGGTCTTATGAGGATCTGAGAAAACCATTTATTCAAACCATACCAAACCGGGTTTAGTAATGTGGTTTAAGTGGAGTTGTGAACTTACCTTCTCTTGCCTATACTTCATGCGTACAGCGCTCAAAGGGCAACCTTTGGTGTTAAGCTGCAGATCTTGCAAGGCATGGACAGATGCTTTGAGATCTGACGCTTTGTACGTTGTGTAGTGCTCAAGTGTTGCATTCTGCAGGGGAGGGAGGGACAAAAAGAAGTTAGAGATACAAGATTTGTGGAACTAAACTAGTGTCTGGATATAGAGAGAAAGAGAGAAGCAACATTACAGACCCATGGGTGGTTTGATTGGTCCAATGTCCACTTGGCAAGAAAAACCGCTGAAGCAGCGATGACTGAAGGAAGAAACTTCAAGAAGTGATAGTCTATCAACGTCAACTCCGTTAGGTAGCTTGCTAAACACTCGAGTTCAAGGCGCGGTCTCTGCAGAGAGGGATAGATTCTCAGTCTTTCTGATAAAGATTGTAAAGTGAGAACAGATAGATGAGTGAATTGCAAAAAATGCATTACCAGGTAAGAGGCTTGCGCTGCTCTGATAAATCTCCTTAGGAACGTTTTTGGAGTGGGAGTGTATATCTGAAAGCTAAAATGCGCAAGTACTTGGTTCTCCATTTCCAGGACCTGATCTCTTGTGTAGGTGTTATCTGTGATGAAGCAGAACTCTTCAATGCGTGGCGCATTGATTTCCTCATACTTCCTGTAAAGTTTGAAGGGAAAAAGAAAGGTTAAAGAGTTATAATTTTGCATCTGAGACAAGATTTAAAAATAGAAATTGGAGAGGAGGAACCTACGAGGCAATAAGCATGCAAGTGATGCCGAGGAGTTGAAGTCTCTGTCTTTCCAAGTAGTTTCCATGGAGGAACCAGTCTATGAGATACACTGTGAGGTAAAGAGTGTCAGGTACAAGCGTGTATTCCTCAGAGACCTGTAAGGTGAGATGAGACTTTTGTCAGAATCCCCCTAGGTAGGCAAAATTGAGCATCAGAACTAAACACTAACCTCAACAAGCCAATCAACAAGAATCCCACGCATGGACTGAGTAACGTCCTTCTGTATCCTCTCCATAAAGTCAGGAACAGGTCTGCGTTTAAGCTGCTAGGAGAGAAAGTGACAGAGAAGCCACAAAGAATCAGATTTTGAGCGCTTAGGCTTACCAAGTTTCTGTAGAGAGTCTATCATCAAGCTTCGGAATTACCTCTGAAACACGCAAATTGTAGTAGATCTCAGGAGCGTAGAGGCAGCACAATAAAGGATCCTTATCATCAGAATCAATGTCTGTGAATTTTGGGAGATCCAGTGCAGTTGAACTACCAATAGCAGCACTTTTCTCAACTGTAACCATTTGCCAAAAAATAACAAAAAAAAAGGTTTATAAATCACCAAAGACCACACCTTTCAAGCTAAAATCACATGAAGATTTGTGTATCTTGGATCACTTACCTATAGAAGCTGATCTCCCAAGAGGTCTTGGAGGCAATCTGTGTTTCTCAATACAGTTATTATCAGCTGTGTTTCCTGCTGTCACTGATACAACTTCAGCTTTTGCATCAGTCCCAGACAGAAGATCTGTGACTTCTGAAGTAACACATGTTGCCAACCCCTGACTCTTCTTTACCTGCTTGATGTCTTTAGCCTGAAATGGCAAGACACACATGTTCAGGAGAAGCATGTTTTACTTCGAAAGATCTTCACAAACATTATTAACAAAAAAAAAAGAGAACATGATGCATTTTCTTATTAACAACCTCAAGTTTAGCTTCACTGAAGCTAACATTTGAGATATCACCAAGAGCAACTCGCTTCTTCTTCTTATTGGGTGCAGTGACGTTGCTCACATCCTCCGAGGCTGGTCTTTTTGTGTTTACTCTCTGTTGATTCTGTGTTGAAGAAGCCGCTTCTGAAGCGCGCAAAGCAGACACAAAGGCACGAGTGAAGGGACGAGAGACAGCATTTTCCTTCCCCATGTTTGACATCCCACTAGAAGAAGACACAGACTTGAAGATTTCAGGACTGCATCATCTACCTCCGATCTGTGAAATTGAAGTCAATAAAACACGGTCAAGGCAATAGAATAAGATCACTCACTAGACAGGGGGAGATAGCTCAACTGCAACAATGCAAATATATATATAATCACCATATGATTCTTATGGAGGCTATTTTCTTTGGAAACTTTCCAATGGAATTGGCCCGTTGAAACAAGAATATCACAGAGAGATACATATTTTTCAAGTTGAAAGCTTAAAACTTTATTAAAGTCCAGCAAGATTCAATGGTAGTAGAATCAAAAAGTTATTTCATTTCCTAAACCCAACAATGCAAACAGTAATGTAGAAAGATAGTACCCAAAATTTATATCAAATATCTCCTAGAATTTGGGGGAAAATATATATATTAGGAAAAAACAATATACGTGAATCTAAATGATGTTTCTTTCTTAGTTGGGTTTCATAATAAACATCATCCATAAGAAGACAAAGCAGACACATTCTAAACGGGGAAAAAACGAACAGATCGTGAGAAACCTTTTGCAAACCAGAGGTCGAACATCTACAAAAAAACCTATCAACAGAACTCAAATTCTCTTCTTTTTTGTGTCTTTGCGTTCTAATTAAGAAACCCACAAGACAAAACTCGTCGGAAAAGCAGCGGCTCAAACACAATGCAGGTACGCGGATGAACAAGAATGAGCATAAAGTTCAAATCTTTCTATAAGAAAATTAAAGTGAAAAGGATTGAGATTTGGGACCTGCGAAGCTCCCAGAAAGAAAACCCTTCGCGAAAAGAAGGAGCTTGGAGGGGGAAGGGGGGCAAGATCGAGATGCTGAATCCGCTCCGCCCTTGGGGAAAGAGAGTGTCTTTGGTAGTGAATGAGACGGAGCACTACTTCTAGCGTGTGTGTTTAAACGATAAAGAAGTCACATTTTTAGAATATAATTAATGAAAATATATAAACTTTAGTAACGACATTAAAACAGTGTTTGAAAAACAATAAGACATTGTTTTATGTATTTGACCTGTTGACCCTAACATATGGGTATGGGGGGTATTTGACCTGTTGACCCTAACATATGGGTATGGGGGAGGGGAATAGAAAAAAGGAAGATACTTTAATTAGTGGTTAATTAATTGTAATTTAGTTGGGGATTTAAACATAGATTTGGTTTGATCTCCCCGTGAGTTGTGGGTAATTAAAAGTTTCTATTAGTACTTGTGTCTACTAACTATGATTATAATGCCTCGTTAATCATTCTTCACACGTACAGTGGGCATATGTGCCATTAATTCACCGTTTGCTAATTAATGACAAGCAACCGAGCTAGAAGAATCCCTCATCTAGCCCATTAATGAATACAACTTTTGTTTTTTTTTTTAACTTTTTCTTTTTCTTTTTGGTTCAAGTGTTTTTCTTTACACTTTTGAAGTAAATCTCTTAATTAGGTAAAAATTCAATGAGTCCAAATGAGAAGGCCCCAAAACTTGATTTCGATTGGTGGATGGTTAACTGATGCAGATATGTTGTTTCACCAGGCCATCCTCGAGCGTCTTCTTCCTCTTGATAATTTTGTTTATGTTCCCTTGCCAATACTTCGTTGCTGGTAGTGTGTAATATATCTTAAAGACATAAAAATAAATTTATAGGAAGAACATGGTAACAATAAATTTGTTAGAACATTAATGAACCATTCTTTAACCTAAAGTTTGCTTTTCAATTTTTTTTTTGAACACCTAGTTTGCTTTTCATATAATTTAGATTTTTGGTGGTAATTTTGAAAAATGTAATTACATAATAGGAAATGTTTGCTGTCATCCATTTTCGATTCAAGCTCTAGACATATTGACCTATGTATAGCTCTCAACTTATTAAAATAAAAAGATGTATTTTGAATTTGAAAGTTCAAAGCAAAAGGTATTGGACAAAACAAACATGTAATTGGAGTCAACGATATTTTTTCCGATACCTCTTTTTATCGAATGATGAGACAATGATAATATGTGTTAAAAAAAAAAAAGAGACAATGATAATTTATTTTGAAATTAGTTACAACATGTGACTATAGATAAGCAGAGAGCCTTCCGAGTTTTGAATTCAAAACTTGGTTAGTTACTTCACTTGTCGATCCATAAAAAGTCTTACAGTATTATTTTATTTGACTTACGCTTAAAGTTTCATAATGGCTTTAAGAAAAATCTCGTGAGAGAGAGATATGGACGTAACTAGAAGTCATGACCCTACAAATAATGTATACCCCCACAAACCAAAAAGTTAAGTTCTAAATGTTCAAAACACTCAACCACACTCAAGACAAGAAAACAAAAAGTAAAAGACAGATACTTCAATTTATTTATCATACAAATTTCACTGGATGTGGTGGTGGTGGTCCATCTTTGTTTTTTGAACTCTAACTTTCCCTCCTTTCACTTCACCTACCGCATTTACAACAAAACTAAGATGCGTAATTCTTAGACAATGAAATGTTAGATCCAAATGTATTTTTGCATAATGGATTCATATGTTTGGTGGTCCAAATTTACTAAGATTTTTAAAATATACTGGTATCACGTGAGTATAATAGTATTCGAACGTATGTGACTGGGACAAATATAAACAGAAAAAAACAAAGATATTTAAAACTGAATATTTGGTTTATGTTATCTTCTTAAGATAGATGGTCCCTTTCTTTACTTATGGTGGACGTTTAGAAAAAAAATATTGAAATTAGGTTTTATTGCAAAGAAAATAAAGGTAATAAAATGATTTTCCGAAAAGCATTTGTTTTACCTTCACTTTCTTATACACTTGGCCCATATATAGGCCCAATAAACCGAGCACTCACAAGTACGTGGATTTTATGTGGCTTTTCCTAATTAGATTTTGATGTACCATGGCAAATCCTGCTCTGCCCTTGCAAGTTGCAATGCATTACGTATATGTCTTTTTTTATAACACTTGAAAACAAAGTACAACGAGAGTAACATGCAAGATATAAAAAAAGGGGGGAGGATGTCATTAAACACCATACAAAAAAAAAAAAAAAAATCAAAATCTCACCTCCATAATCAAAAGGGGGAGTAGCATTACGTATATGTCAGATTAGCTATTTCGTTCTGTTTCCTTTTTTTCTTTTTTTTGGTAAAATGTAAATATTTATACCATTTTTTGAATTTTTCCACATTGTTGCAAGCAACTTATTATACAGAAAAAAAAAGGAACAACAACAACAACACAACTCATAACTTTTTCGTTCTGTTTCCTTGATTGTGTTTTAGTAAGTTTCTTCAAACTAATCTTTGGCAAATCTTATTTTTTTTCCCTTTGTTCCGTTTGAAAACAAGAGTTTGTCGTTTTTCCATGGTGATCAATATCAACAATCAAAGCACAAAAATGTAAGAATGAAAAATATGAGTTTTAGTCCATGTATCTGTTCGGTTTAAGGTGTTGAGGAAAGGAGTTTGGTGTTCGTATCCTTCATGGGCCAGGTAAAAAGTCTGTGGGCCTAAGCTGGTGCCAATGAGTGCGGTACTACATTCTTCAATGTCCTTCATGTTGTCTACAAAAATGAAAATGGCATGGAGGAGAGTGAGTGCATGGTCAGATGCCTATTCAATATGGTTAGGACATATGCATGATTAGACTGATTCTATTGCAACTCTCTAGCCTTAATTAATTTGGATGTGCATATGCTATCCTCTTCTTCTTTTTCTTCTATTGACGACATTGTGTTATGTATGACTAAAAGGAAGTAAATTTGAAAGAAAAGAAAAAGATACCAGTGGAGACGCTCTGACAAATGTGTGCAGACAAGCGTCAGGGAGCTGAGTCTGAGGGATGGGATCAAGAACATGTATGATTTTGAATGATCTCGAAAGATCCAGTGGACATGTTTAATTCCATTAATTAAATATGCTTTGTTCTATCAATCTTAGTTTCTTTCTTTTTATTTCTACCATTCATTTTTATTATAAACTATTTCTACCGTTTTTTTATAAACTATTTCTACCGTTCTTCTCGGGATGCTTCTCTGGCTCTTTCAATTGTGTTGGTTATTTGGGTTGTAACCCGAATAGTTGTGAATTATATACTTGGATAATGATTGAATCGCGCACGAGGTCATTTTTCTTAAAGAGTATTTCGATCCTATTCCAAACCTTGGGTTACACGAAATCTCTTTGTAGGATAAAACAATCAAAGTCTCACTCTTGTTCTAGGTTAAGATACAAGAGAAACAAATAAAGCTTTAGTGCTTATATGTGTTTCTTCAAAGATCTTTAGTAATCTTTGAACAATGAATCTTTCTATCTCTCTCTCTTACTAACTACTTTCTACTATTAGTTTATACTCTTGGTTTTTTGATTTTTCTATCTTCATTTGCCAATGCCTACACCCCCTTATATAGAGAGTGAAAAGTTGCAACCAAGAGTTGCAATGGTTAAACCAAAGGTTGCAATGGTTAAACCAAAAGTTGCAATGGTTAAATCAAAAGTTGCAAAAGTTCATGAAGAGTTACAATGGTTAGTAAAGAGTTGCAATGGTTAATCACCAAAGGTTGCAATCACCAATAGTTGCAATGTTTCATTTCTATAGTTGCAACTGTTCATACAAACAATTGCAATTGTTCACATGAAACATTACATCTATTCACTTAAATATATAACATTCCTCCCACATTTAAGTGTAATCATAGATTCATTAAATAAATAATACATATATCAAACTCATGCATAAATGAAAATGTTACTAAGAATTGAATTTTCATTTTAGTGTATTACACATTCCAAATGTCTGAAAATCAGGATGTCCTACGGATTGAATCCTTCAACCCATTTTGGGCACATGTAGATAATACACACATGTGTTTCCACACTACTCTAAGTGTTTATACTTGACACTATTATAAGCCATGTGTCCCTATCCATTCTTGAACGCGTACAAAGCCAAGTCCCAGCTTATTGAAGCGGCATCACTTCACACTCATATAGGTAAATACTTTCACTCATGCACCTGCAAATGCACTTTTTCAAAGTATTTATTAAGAATAATATTTCAACATATTCCATTCTTGCAGGTCCAAGCACGTACCTTGGGATGCTATTAAAATAATGTGCTTCAATCTTTAAGTGTAGGCTTTCCACATTGAATTCAGCCTCTAACGTCGTATTAGAGGGGAATTGGGTATCCCACCATTAAAGATTTAAAATGGACTTTAAACCCATCCCTTTAACCGACTTAATCACTAAGTCTCTAGCTAATCCTTTCATCAAATGATCAGCTAAATTTTGTTGAGACCGAACAATCTCTATTGTAATCACCCCATGAGTGATCAGCTCACGTACTGCGCTATGTCTAACGCCCAGGTGTCTAGACTTACCATTATACACTTGGCTATAGGCCTTAGCCAAGGTAGCTTGACTATCACAATGGATAGAAATTGGTGATACTGGTTTCGGCCACAATGGAATTTCGTACACTAAATTTCTTAGCCATTCTGCCTCTTTACCAGCAGCTGCTAACGCTACGAATTCCGACTCCATAGTTGAACTTGTAATGCAAGTTTGCTTTTTGGAAGCCCATGAAATGGCACCTCCCCCAAGCAAAAACACCCAACCACTTGTAGAAGAATGATCTTCTATGTTGGTAATCCAACTTGCATCTGAATATCCTTCTAGCACTGAAGGAAATCCGACATATGTCAAACCATAATTAATGGTTCCTTTTAAATACTTGAGCACCCTTTTTAAGGCTTGCCAATGTTGAGTACTAGGATTACTAGTGTATCTACTCAACCTTCCTACAGCGTAAGCTATATCTGGCCTAGTGCTCGTCATGGCATACATTAAGCAGCCAATCACTTGTGAATACTCGAGTTGTGATATTGTTTGTCCTGTATTAGGCATAAGCTTCACACTCGGATCCACATGAGTGCTCATTGGAGAACAATTCTCACAATTGAACTTCTTAAGAACTTTCTCAATGTAATGAGATTGTGACAAAGATAGTCCTTCGTTTTCACGCTTGATTCTAATTCCAAGAATCACATCCGCCTCTCCCATGTCTTTCATTGCAAAATTTGATGACAAAAATGCTTTTGTAATCTCTACTTGTCTAAGGTCAGTACCAAAGATCAACATGTCATCAACATACAAGCAAATGATTACTCCGTTCCCAGATTCATCAAATTTGCTGTATAAACATTTATCTGCTTGGTTTAACTTGAAACCATTTGATAAAACAACCTCATCAAATCTTTGATGCCACTGCTTAGGTGCTTGCTTTAGCCCATACAATGATTTGATCAACTTACACACCTTATGCTCATTACCAGGCATAATAAAACCTTCAGGTTGCTTCATATACACCTCTTCCTCCAAAATACCATTTAAGAACGCTGTCTTAACATCCATTTGGTGAATCACAAGGTTATTTATTGCTGCCAAAGCAATTAATAATCTTATAGAAGAGATCCTAGCAACTGGAGCATATGTATCGAAATAATCAATACCTTCCCTTTGTTTAAAGCCTTGGATAACCAATCGAGCTTTAAACTTGTCGATTGTTCCATCAACTTTCATCTTCCTTTTGAAGATCCATTTGCAGCCTAAAGGCTTGCAACCAGGTGGGAGATCCGACAAGATCCAAGTATTATTTCCCATGATAGAGTCCATCTCATCATTTATTGCTTCTTTTCAAAAGGCAACATCCTGAGAATTCATAGCTTCACTATAAGTTCTTGGATCATTATCAATATGATAACAATATGAGTGTTGGAAACCAACCTTATCTCTTGATCCTTCAACTAAATATATTTGAAAATCAGGACCAAATGATTATTCAATCCTTCCTCGCTTGCTCCAACGGAGCATAGGTGACACATCAGGAGGCACAAAAGTATTGTCTCCTTTATTAGTTCCACTTGAACTTGGAACTAAATCCTTCGGCATAGGTATGGATGAAAAACGATTTTCATCAAATATTGCATCTCTTGATTCAATTACAGTGTGAACTGCGACTGAATCATTAGGTTCTATTACATAAAACCTATAAGTTTTGGAATGCTCTGCATATCCAATAAAAATGCAATCAATACCTCTTTCTCCCAAAGTTTTAATTTTGGGTTGGGGTAGTCTTACAACAGCCCTACATCCCCAAACTCGAAGATAATTTAAGCTTGGTTTTCTCTTATACCAAAGTTCATAAGGGGTAATTTTGTTCCTTTTGTTAGGAACTCTATTTAATAAATAGCAAGCCGTTAACATGGCTTCACCCCAAAATCCATCACTTAATCCCGAGTAGGATAACATGGAATTAACCATTTCTTTTAGGATTCTATTTTTCCTTTCAGATACACCATTTTGTTGTGGTGTATACGGAGCTGTAGTTTCATGTATAATTCCTACAGACTGGAAATATACAGGATCATAATACTTTCACCTCTATCAGTGCGTAATTTCTTAAAAAAACTATTTTGTTCCAATTCAACCTCGGTTTTATAAATCTTAAATTTATCTAGGGCCTCATCTTTAGCATGTAATAAATATACATAACAAAAACGAGAATTGTCATCTATGAAAGTGACAAAATATTTTTTGTTTCCTAAAGATGGTGTAGCATGCAAATCACATAGATCACTATGTATCAGTCCTAGCACTACCGAATTTCTTTCAATACTTTTAAATGGTTGCCTAATTATTTTTGTTAACATGCAAGTACTACATTTTTCTAAATTTATGTCAAAAGTTGGAATTAACCCTTCTTTAGACATATTAATCATACGATTATAATGTACATGGCCTAATCTAGCATGCCACAAAGAACTATCATTTTTTCTAGAACTTGCCATATAAACAGAATTAACAACTTTATTAATATTAAGCATAAACATTCCATTACAAAAATATCCAAATCCAACAAATACACCACACTTTGATAAGATATACTTATCGGATTCATACACTTGTTTAAAACCATATTTATTTAAAACACTACCAGAGACTAAGTTTTTTCTAATTCCGGGTACATGAAGTACATCCTTGAGATCAAGGGTTTTTCCAGAACTAAACTCTAACACCACTTTTCCACGACCTAGGATAGGGGCAGTTGACTCGTTTCCCATATGAAGTACGGATCCATCTTGAATTTGCTCATATGTATTGAACCATTCACGATCCCTGCAAACATGTGTTGTTGCACCTGAGTCAATCCACCACGCCACTTCATCATCCTCCACATAAAATGCCTCATATATCTTTGATACATAACTCTCATTAGAATATGGTTTAAAGTCAGAGATTTGACCTTGATGAGTGGATGGACCTTGGTCCTTAGACCCTTGTCCCAAACGGTTTTGTCCCGTTTTATTCTTATCCTTCTTTGCTCGGCAATCACGACTTAAGTGACCCGGCTTGTTACAATTCCAACAAATGCTTTTAAACCTTTTGTTAGATCCATTGTTAGTGTTGTTATTAGAGGATCATTTCCTCTTATTCTTAGAACTCACATCTTCCTCCATCATATTGATGGTAGAAGTACCAGCCTCATTATTTTTGGGTTTTTCTCCCTCTTGCGCCCTTAGAGATTCCTCTATGCGCAAATGGCTGCCAAGTTGTACAAGAGACAACTCTTCCTTTTTATGTTTTAACATGTGTTTAAAATCTTTCCATGAAGGTGGTAATTTATCGATGATACTCGATACTGAGATGGATTCATCCATCTTCATGTTGTGTTGCGTAAATTGACCTAATATACGAAGCAATTCATTGTATTGCTCCATAACTGGCATATAATCAGACATCTTGTAATTATTAAAATTACTAACAAGGAACTTCTTACTAGAAGCATCCTCAGCCATGTACTTTGATTCTAACGCATCCCACAACTCTTCTGCGGATTCGGCATTCTGATAAACATCAAATAGAGGATCTGACATACCGTTGAGAATATGACCACGGCATATGTAATCGTCGTTTTCCCATTTAAGTTGCTTCCTTGTCTCATCCTGAGACTCATTCTCAGCATCCACTTGTACAGTAGGCATAGGCATGCTTAGAACATATACTACATTTAGATTTGTGAGGAGAAAGTGCATCTTCTTTTGCCATCTCCGGAAATCTACTCCCTCAAACTTATCTAACTTTCCAAACTTAGATGTCATCTCTCGCACCGATACACCAGCCATAATTCACAAGAAAAATACTCTTTAAGATTGTTGGTTATTTGGGTTGTAACTCGAATAGTTGTGAATTATATACTTGGATAATGATTGAATCGCGCACGAGGTCACTTTTCTTAAAGAGTATTTCGACCCTATTCCAAACCTTGGGTTACACGAAATCTCTTTGTAGGATAAGACAATCAAAGTCTCACTCTTGTTCTAGGTTAAGATACAAGAGAAACAAATAAAGCTTTAGTGCTTATATGTGTTTCTTCAAAGATCTTTAGTAATCTTTGAACAATGATCTTTCTATCTCTCTCTCTTACTAACTACTTTCTACTATTAGTTTATACTCTTGGTTTTTTGATTTTTCTATCTTCATTTACTAATGCCTACACCTCCTTATATAGAGAGTGAAGAGTTGCAACCAAGAGTTGCAATGGTTAAACCAAAGGTTGCAATGGTTAAACCAAAAGTTGCAATGGTTAAATCAAAAGTTGCAAAGGTTCATGAAGAGTTACAATGGTTAGTAAAAAGTTGCAATGGTTAATCACCAAAGGTTGCAATCACCAATAGTTGCAATATTTCATTTCTATAGTTGCAACTGTTCATACAAACAATTGCAATTGTTCACATGAAACATTACATCTATTCACTTAAATATATAACATATTGCTGCACTGATCTAAGTACAGCTTTCCCGACTTAAAAAACTGTATAATAGATAGAGAGGAGTGATTGTTACTTCTATACGATATACATAGAAGTATTTCTTTTGTTCACATACATAGAAGCAGGGCCAGATCTAGAAATGTATTTAATCGGGGGCACAACATTAAAAACAGCAAAAGATAATTTTGATCGGGGCATATTTTCAGTTTTCTTCAATAAATTAATAATATTAGTCAAATTAACTTATGCTACTTAAGAAAAAATAAAAATATATAATACACTATTTCCATTGGTTATTTTTAGAAACAAAATGATGATGTCCTATATATTGAAATATAAAGCAATAAAAAAAAAAATATATATAAAGCAATATATTGGAATCAATATCATTATAATGATTTGGGCTGGCTCTCGGGGAATATAGTATAAGAGACAAGAAAACACCGTTGCTCATCCGATAAAAAAAGTTCAGACGAGCCAACTTATAGGAGTCCAATAATTGTTTTTCTTTTGTTCAATCAGCTTTAGTCGAAGAGACATATTGTGGGAGACAATCTGTTGGTTGGTTTTCTCAAGACAAAGAACCAGCTAATTTACAACACGTTGATGCTTTCCTCCAAGAAAATATTGAAATTTTCAGAAAGAAAGTTTACATGAATCGGTCGGTTGGCCATTTAATATATTCTTACGGATGCGTATTCGGAGTGATTAGCCATTGTTTGGGTCATCCAACATAACTGGGCGATATGATTAGGTCGGTTTGCTTCAGCTAGAGACGATTGACCATGATATAATTTCGGTGAATCAAATGTAATTGCTGTGGTGAGTCTGAATAGCCCATCTGTGAAACGTCACACATGTCACTGGAAAATTGGAAATTATATATTTTGTTTATATCTGCATGTGTGTCTTTGTGAATAGAATATCTGCATTTTATTTGTGATCTCATATACAGTTTCTTTTATAAAAGATTTCAAAGATTTTTTTTTTTAACATTTGCACCGAAAAAACTAGTTTCTTTTTTTTATGCACGAGATCATAAACTAACTAGTTAAGGTATCCTTTAAACCGGTGTTTTGTGTAATTTTTATTCATATGTTATTACCACATTCCATTTCAAAAACAATTATGACATGACCTCGAGTAAAATACCATTTTATTAAAATAGATTTGGTAAGTTTTTTTTGGTAAACTTTACGTACAAATAGATGGTGGAATTATTGAGATCACATTACTCCTGATTGAGTATTTAACAATGTTAAAAAAAACTCATGATATCGCAATACACTCATTTTGACAACGACAAGATTATATTGCTCCTTAACTTTTGACAACAATGAAAATTAAGTGCTCCTCTCTCAAATTCTTATCGAGTAATTGTTTAAATATCATTTAAAATCGATACGTAATCAAGCTGGCTTTACGCAGTTACGTAAAACACTGATATTCCATAGTCTTAAAACCAAAAAAAAATGGTCAGCAACAAAGATATTTCTCTTCTTCATGTTTCCTCATCTCTTCTAACATTGGGAATTGTCATTTTGACCTTTTCTTATCAATAATATAAAAATAAACAAAACTGAAGGAGTACGATTTTCTTGGCAAAAAGAAATAACTTATGATAGATTGATAATATCCAATTGAATAAAAATGAAAAGTTCTAGATGTCTTTTTATCTACATGTGTTTTTGGACTTATGGACTGACACAGAACTTATCATACTAGCGGCCTTCAACTTTCGTCACTACTTACTGGTATAAGATACTTATTATGAAAAAGGTGAAGACCACTGCAATACAAATAACTAATAATATAGGTAAAAAATGTAATAAATGAGAGAAAAGTGACAATAATTGGAAATATATAAATTTGCAACTTTCGGTATAATTCTTAGATATGTATGTTCAGTTTCACCCATGTAATGGTTTTAAAAACGCTTCATCCTTCATGCATTTTAACTGAATACTAATACCCGCGGTGCAAGATATTTAATAAATATTTTAATAAAAATATATTTTTAAAATAAGAACAAAACATATGTAAAATATATATCAGTGATTTGATCACATTGAAATTGTATAAATATACTTTTATCAATTCAAGTATAATACACATTTCTTAATTCTAAAATCAAATTATTTATATATTTTAATATGGTATATAGTTCAATAAACAATATCAAATATATATATATATATATATATATATATATATTAAATGAAATTTTATAATCCTATCATTTTATGATTATCTGTATCTTTTATGAAAAAAAACTAAGTCATTAACCACACAAAAAAATAAATGTCAATTTCTTTTAAAAAATACTTTAAATAATTAAACTGAAATATGAAATTTAATTATTTTATATTTTAATTTATTTACATAATATGAATTAAACAAAAATAAATACACAACTTTTCATTTTAGTTATATTAGTTAATTTTCATAACTTTTATTTATAGAAATAAATAATAATAGAAGAATATTTTATAGATTTTTAAATAATTTATATATAATTTAATAAAAATATAAAATATACTTAGATGGACTAATCCATTAATTTCTCTAAAGGTTCTAAAAATTATTTTGTTGATGACACATGACAACACTCAAATACTGTTATATTTCTCTATTTAATATATAAGGAATTTATGTGTCTTCTTTGACAAAAAATAATAACTCCTTTGTGTGCATTGCCGATTTAACATTTTCATTGTTTTGTAGCTCAATGCTCACTTAAAATCTTTGTGCATTTGTTATTCATGAAATAATTTTGTGCGCTATATGATTGTTTTGTACAATTAAAATTTCGACTTAAAATTGTGATAGTCTAAGCTATCAATTCTTTCACATATGTTCCAGACCAGCGACGTGTGTGTATGCATGTGTGCTTGTGAATCATTTTTAACCTAAAGATAAAACCATACTGACAATTTTTTTAACTGAATTTTATTCACACCAACAAGTTTTGTGGAAACTTAAAAGTTACATATCATAAGTGGATGGTTTAGTGATAAGTGAATTTCGGTGAGATAAACAACTAAGGTTTAAAGCAACTTTATGACACTAAACATGTGTGGCTAGATGACATTTTATGAAATCAATTTATATGAATATAATTTATCACAATTTTAACATTTTAGAAATATTTCTTTTTATATATGCTATTTGGAAACCGATATAAAGAAAAATGAAAAAATAATCAAAGCGCTAAAATTATCAAAAAGAACATACAATTATAATAAAGAAACTATATATATTTCAAATTCATTAATGATATTTTTCTAATTCTCCATCGCCAAAATTAACGTGAATGTGACATTTAAGATATTGACTTATCAATCTCTATAATATTATTTAATAAGTCAGTTTTCTATGTGTCGCACTCACGTTAACTCTCAGGATGTTAGATTACATTGATATCCTTAATGAGAAAATATTAATTTAAATAATATTATTGATTTTTACTTAAATTCTTTTTTAATATTTTCCAAGAAGCATATCTAATAAAAAAAGAAATATTTTAAAATAACATAATAAATACATTTTTATAGTAACAGTATATATTTTCAAAGTACAGAAATATTTTTATATATCTATCTATTTTTAGATGATTATATAATATAATTAAGTAATATAGACTGATATATGTTTTATTGACTAAAATAGTTTAAAATTAGTCTTATTGATATTTTATTTATATTTCTTATATTTAGTTGACTATAATATTTTTCAAACACAGCAAAAATATCTATAAATTATAATTTACTTATATAGTATGCTTTCTCAAATACAAACACAATTTTTACTGCTTATTTTTAAGAGATATTAAGAAAATGAAAAATATTATATTTTACATTATTAAAATTATATATTTTATCAATATGAAATTTGCTTTTAAATTTTATTTTTTAATTTTTGTGGAACTTAATATAACCATAATCAAAAGACATAAAATTATATAGAATTTATAAAAATATTTTAGTTATTGTAATATTGATATATGTATGTAACTTCTTATAGATCATCATTTTGTTTTCTAATATCATTAAAATAGCCAAAAATAATAATTTTATACACATTATTAAAATACATACACATTTAAACGATAAATAAGATTAATTTGACTTGGTTTAGTTATAATAAAACTAATTATACTTCATCGAATTTGAAAGAAGATATGTAACTTATATACTCACAACATGAGTGATTCGACTAATTAATCCAACTTATATCTAAAAACAAAAATTTAACTATAATAAGAAAATATAATTTTATAATAAAAATAATTGATTTTATAACTATAAATTATAAAATTACTCAAAACACATTAACAAATGAAAAATAAAATATTAACCAACTGTGATAACTTACATTTTTAAGACAGCAACTAACCTAAATGCAAATAATAAAATTAATAAAAAATTTAATATAATTAAAATTAAAAGTATTATAGTTAAATTCAAAAAAATAAATGCAATTCAACATATTCAAATGATAATTAAATCGACTGTAAAACAACAAACTCGAGTAGATATAACATATCTAAAATCATTAGTCTAATTAAATTAATATAATATTATTACTATAAATTATGCATAAAATTATAAATTAATTTAAAATTATAAGTAAATAGCAATAAATGATTATAATATATATTTACTTTATCAATATTTATATCCGTCTATGAACACAGAAAAATCACCTAGTTAGATGTATATATTAATACTCATACTGCGGTATTATTATTCTTTTGTGAAAAAGTATGCTTACGGACTCTGCACTCACTATACCTTAATGCTCTATTTTATATCACAGTTACGTTTCATTCAATACTAAAACAATTAATATATATATATATATATATATATATACACCTCACAATCCTGAAGAAAGCCTTAAAATTAATGATTATTTACAAAATACACATAGAGTTTATATTATTCGCAGTACAGTCTCTTACCGCAAACTAAAAAAAAACATTCGACTGATTTACAGTATTAAAGTTTTGAACTCATGATCTCATGAAAATATTTGTTTTTCTATAATTCTGCAGTCAGTAGGCTAGATATGTTTTGAAATTTGAGAATTAAATTTTGTTTACGAAAACGAGGATACAACTCACAAGCATGGAATTACTTAGGTTGGATTCAGGGCCAGGTCTAATCGTAAGAGGATTAATTGCATTACCAAGCTTTGATTAACGTAGAGTTACTATAGTAATTATATGATGGACGGTGATATGAAGTGACTTTAGTATTATGTTATTGACGAAGAAGACGCAAAAAGTTTTCGTGGTGATCATCTACAAAGTTAGTTGATAATTTGAATTTTCCTTTGAAATAGCGCATAAACTATCGATCAGGATGGTGAAATCTAGGAACAAAGAATGAGCATGGAAACCACACAATGATGGCCGGAGCATAATATCTTGGTATTAAAGTCAAATTCAGATGTAATTTGTGGAAAGTAAAATTCACATCGTTGGGATATATAATAGCTTTGGGTAGCAATAAAGATGATGTATTCTCTAGTGGGGGCATTTGTAGAACCTTGTTTTCTTACATACAATTAGGGGCGGTTCTTTTATTCGTTAAATTTGATTCGATTCGTTATCCATTACTATTCAATCCGAAAATTTCGGATATCCGTAAGCTTTCAAGCAAAACAAATACTAAAATTCAATATCCGTTAAAATCGAAGCAAATCAGAAATATTAAAATTTTAGGAAGCGAATATCCGATCTGATCCGTCAATATATAAATACATGTATATTTTGATTATATTTAAAGTTTTAAATGTATAAAATTATATAATTATTATTCTAACACATGATTTGACAGATTCTGTTCACATTATTATTTATATAAAAGTATTACATAAAATGAAAAGAAAACATTAAAGACAATTATAATATTTTTCTTAAGTTTTGTGTTATTATAATTGTTAACTAAGTTTAAAAATTTACAAAATATGTAGATTCCTTATTTCTTTTAATTTTTTATCTTTTATATCATGCAAAAAAATATTTTACAAAACAAATTTGTATCAAATTTGTAAGATTATGTGTATTAATAAAATAATGAAATATCTGTAAGTATCCGCGAATATCCGCAAATGTCTATTTAATTTCCAGATATCCGTATTTTACCGAAGCAAATCAAATCAGAAAATTAGATATCTGTAACATTCGAAGTAAATCACAAATACTTTCAAAAATCTGGATATCTGATCCGTACCCAGGCCTACATACAATAACCTATGTGTAACGTGTGAACATGTTTTAAAAAATGGTTTTATCATCAATTTCATCTAGCGCATTTTAATTTTCACCATATGGAGGTGTATCTACTGATTTTATTATTTTAACTCCAGATGACATGATAAAAGGTGTTTTAGGCATTGTGTGAATGATGCTAAAATACGAAAAAAATATATGGTAATATACAGAACTAGCCGACAAATATTTTGATTTTAATGAACAAAATCCTCGTTGGATTAACGGAAAAATGTTTTGTTGTTTTAAACGAAATCTTACACAAACACGTTCGAGTGTTAATTGATCAAAGGTGATAGATACAGAAACAAGTGTGTTGTCAAATACCTACTTGGCGAAAAATGCGTTGTCAATCGATTACCCCCAAAAAAAATGTGTCAATCCTTAATCCTATATTATTTTTCTAGAATTTATAGAGAACCTGTTTGTCACTTGGACAAGAAGAATCATATATCATGTCACATTCGTTTCAAAAGTCTACATAGTTGACATAAAAACTTCAATATACATATGCTTAAAAGTTGATGTAAACAACCCTTTGATTACGACATAATTAAACGAAATAGTACTACTTCTTAGGTTGCCCCAATTTCAAGCAAAAGAACAATTACCATGAAGAAAAATTAATAACATAACGAATCATTTATATACACGGTGAAAATTATACTATATTTGGCTAGGACTTAGAGCAGTATACGTACACTAATATGGTACATATAGACCTTTTGTGCGTAGTCCTACTCCTGCATCATTTCCGGACCTTATTGCAATGTCGAGAGATCTGGTTATCCTTAGAAACAATTTTCAACTGTTTTCAAAATCTACTGGTTTGGATTGTAATCTCTTTTTTTTCCTCTTAAAACGCAATCTCTTAAATTACAAGTGAAGATTTTCTATGGGTTTCTTCTTTCTTTAACCATTTTTATCTTCTAATATATTTTAGTTATGTTAATTTATCAGCTTATCATTTCCGGTTGCAATCGGTTTAGTCGATCAAATGTTTAATTTTAATATAAGCATTTGTTTGTTAAAAAAATAGAGCCTTTTGTTTGACGTTAGCTTATTATGCTACGTAAAACGACATATTTGAATATTGTCGTTTTCTTGACTTTGTCTATACTTGTCTGAATTTTTTTCTCCTACTACACTCGTTTGAATAAATATAAAATATTTGCAGATAAGAAAATGTAATTAAGTTTTTTCTGTTGTATTAATTTGTGTCGGGATTCATGTAAGGTTAACGATAAAGATACGGGGGCAGAGAGTCATGTTAAAGAAAGCGATGGTATCCAATGAGATTGGAAGCAAAAGCATCTAATTTTTTTATCTATTCAAATTTGTTTAAACTAAACGTCTCAATAAGTCCGAATCCTTTATCATGTTGGTAAACTAAAATATGTGAGACACTATTAATATTAGGTCCGGCATATAATTACAAAACTAAAGGTGTCGTTTGCACATTTTGTTATAAGAAACGAAAAGCCTTAATAAGTCCAGATAGGGTTTATTTATTACACCTGGATGATTATCGACCATGTCAAAGACGTATCCATATCTTAAGCCAAGAGATAAGTATCCCATTCTGGTTGTCACAAATAATACGATTCCGCTTGTAATAGTTAAGTTCGAATTCATAATTGAGCAACCTCTTTGTTTCGGTTTTTAAGACCATCTCCGATAATAGATGAGATAATAAATATGATCTTAGAGTTCTAAGTCAATTTTTAATTGAAAATAATCAAATTAAAAAATTTAGATTCTTGTTTAATTAGTTTTAACCCTTCCAATGATAGAATCAATAAAAGAAGCAGACATAGAGTTGGTTCAAAAAGTTATAATTTTAGAATCATATGTATCTATTTTCCTCTTTTTAAAACATATAATTAGATAGAACCATGCGATAGAACTTTCCTAGATATCCCATTGGAAATGTTCTAATACTCCATCTGTTTATTATATTACAGACTAATGCACATATATTTAAAAAAAATTCTCAAAAGTAAACATTATAATATAGTTTATTTAGCATAAAAATAATAAAAACTGTAACTGGCTACAGCAGGACAAACTTAAAAACATCATGTAACATAAAACAACCGAATCATTTAAAACATCATATATATTGAAACAGAGAATATATTTGTAATAGTAGAAAACATAAAAAATAATTAGTTCACTCAAAGCTATTTTATATCATAAGATGTTTTTAACTAAAATACAAAAAATTAGAAATTTACTTTTTATCTAAAAGCATGAAAGTATAAATTAAAAAATTGATTCAATCAGTCATAAAAAGAATGTAAAATATATCTGGTTGAATAATTTTCAGTACAATTAAGTTAACACTGAAAACTCAAAACATCTTATATTTCAAATATCAAAAACTTCTAAGACAGTAAATATATATAATGAAATGTAAATCGTAAGGAGCATATATTAGCGCTCTCTCATGCAGCAATATATACATACATGATACATATTAACTGCATATATACTCATGCATTTATGTGGGGTTATAACTGGGAGACAAGGTGCAGGAAGACAATCTCGAGCTCTATGATGAAAACCATAATTATTCTGTTTTGTGACATTTTGGAAAGCGATGTAGAGAGAGCATTATGTGAGGAGCACGTGCATGGGTGATGATGAAAATGATGATGCATGTGCATGTCCATGTGTTATGTGTATTACGTATTACTTTCCATAAATAATTTTTGCCTTTGTTCGTTTGAATTGATGTATGTAGTAACGTATTACGTATAACACAGAGGTTTCAACTAATCATCTTGATCAAACACCAATAACACCGATCTCATTAGAGGTTTGTTCCGACAATATTAATGTCATATAAGAGCAAGGTTTATAACCAGAAACCTTTAGATATGATTCATCATCTTTGTATCATTTTAGTTAGTTATACTGAATACCTGCTTGTTATTTCTCGTCTGGTACTGATACACGCACATAGTGATACGATTCCTAACTTGTAAGTACCTTTTCTCACATGAAATTTGAATTTATGTCATAACTATATAATTAACTAATTAAGATTAAGAAGCAGTTGGCATTATTAGGAGTGAGCACAGATCGAATATCTGGGATTTTAGAGGTATTCGTAATTTGATATCTATTTTGTTCGAATAATAAATTATCTGACCCTATTCGATCATTAGCCATCCAGATATTTGGTGTCTCGGATACCCATAAAATTTTAGATTTTTAACCGAATATCCGATTTGATTCGTACAAATAAAAGACATTTTTTTAATAAATAAAAATATCAAGTTAAAGAAAATAATAATAGTTTGTTATATAATTTTTTTAAAAATATATGTGTACAACAGACCGGATCAGATATTCGTTCATAAACATGTTAGTATTTGTAATTTGCTTAGTTTTTTACGAATACTACATATTATTCTTTTCTTTGCTTTGTCAAATTATGGATATTGGGTTCTTTGGTTCGAATTAAAATGATTAACAAATTAAATTAAAATTTACAGATATTTTGCCAATCTGTAAACATTATTGCGTTTGTGTTTGTTTCTTACGGATATTTTTTTTGTAATTGAAGTTTTTCGTAAATATTACATATTATTATTTGTTTTGCTTTGTCAAATTATGGATATTCGAGTTTTTCGGCTCAAATCGAAACGAATAACGAAGTTTATTACTTCCTCTGTTTCTGAATAAGTGTCACTTTAGCTCATTTTTCTTGTTTCACAAAAAGTGTCGTTCTACAATCCAATACAATTTTTATTAACTATCAGTTCAAAATTAATTGGAAAATACATTATTCTTATAAGTAAATATATTTATCTAGAACACTGTTGGTCATTGAGATGTAATTAATGACAACTTACATATATTTCAACGTTTTTTTAATATGTGTGAAAAGTGTCGGAGTGACACTTATTTAGAAACGGAGAGAGTAATATTTTGCCAATCTGTAGACAATATTGCGTTCATCTTCTTCCTTTTTACATATTGCGTTAATCTCAAGGACTAGTATTTGAGATAAAATTAAGGACCCACGAGATGTTAATTTTTGTCGTTTTATAGATATTTTGTTTTCGGGAATATGGCTTAGTGAGAGCCAAGTAGGACAGAAGAAGACAAAATATGAAAAGTACAAAAACAATTAAAAGAATAGTAAAAACAAATGCAAATAAGACGGAAACGACCAAATTTATATAAATTAAAAAGAAATTGAATGGGGTAGTCTTTCCTTTGTTAAGATGCCAGTGGAAAAGAGAATCATCCAGTCTCTCCTCGCTTTTCATTGGTTCCCGATATTGATTCGGTGTTTGATCCATTTAAAGTAATTTCTTTTATATAAGAAAATAACAAGACTGTAACTATTTCCTTTATAAGTTTCGTACACTTAATCAATGGTTTCATCGAAACTTTTTATATATTGGCTCCTTGAGCTTGATTTATGACGTACGTGAAATTTGTCTAAAGTATTCGAGAGTGATTATCACAACTACTAAACATTTCTGTATGTTCTAGAGAGTCTTGTGATCTATGATGGTGTATCTTTATATACATAATAATAGTATTGAATGTCAAATTTTGTCTGTAGATAATTAGATTGATCAATGGTATCGAGATAAGAAATAAGTTTGTCATCTAGTGAGAGTCAAAAACAGTAGAGGCTTAAATGAGTCGCGAAAAGGCAATGTGGGAAGTTAGCAGAGTTTGGTCACTATACTTCTAATTGTACTAGTGTCTTCAGAAAATGACATTTGATTCAATTAAAAACTGTATTCTGATACAAATAACATATTTATACTTTCAAAGTTAAAATAAAATATTTAATATTAGTTCATTAAATGACATTCTGTTATTTGATTTGTACATTTTACTTATGTTATTTTCAGTAAAAGACATTTTTTATAATCGTGGGGATCCGATGACCGAAATCAACTAACCGATTCCACGAAATCCATAGCAATCATATATTCTTACTATTTAAGACGATCCGGTTGATTACGGTGGTGATCGAACCATATTATCACCATATCAAATTTTTATTTTCTTTCAAGTGCCACTAAACTATTGTCACTAGTTAATTAATTAAAAACACTTAGTATAACTGCTCTTTTCATTTATAATGGCAAATTATGTAGTCTTGAGGATTGTTAGTATACTTTCGACATGGCTTTCTGCCTTTAGTCTCAATTTGGCATGCTACGACGTCACTAGTAATGTTTTCTCAGATAATTTGTTTTGTCAAACAGTAATTATGCCTTTAATCATGAAAAAGTAATGTTATTTATCCAGTTTTATTTGTTGTCTTCTCAAAATATTTTCTATATCCAAAAATCTTGAAAACTATTTTTTCTCCAAATATATTACATCCAGAAATGTTTCGATTTTTTTCTCTTGGTGGAGAATTTGAAGAAGATAAGCTATTTTGTTCTTTGCTGCAGTTAGCTAGATATTGTTTGAAGAGGACAACATTGGCCCTTTCTATTTTTGTTCCTTCTTTTGTCCGAGCCAAAAACACTCTTCTTTGTGTCTCCTCCTCTTACAATTATAGTTTCAATCAATCAACACTAATTTGACCAAGTCACAGAAAAAAAAAGTAATTTGTGGTCGGAAAAATAAATACATACATAGTTGCGTACATAACTTTTGTTTTTTTTTTACTGAAGTTGCGTACATAACTTACTTAATACTTTATCTGATTTTGAAAGAAATTTGGGATTATTTTTTTGTCAATAGTTGAAAAATGAGGAAACGTATCCTCAATATATTAATTGTTGGATAAAACTTACTCAAATAATCAATAAACAAACAAATTAAAGTGTGACTGGAAAGCCTTAAAAACAAATTAGAGTGTAACTGGAAAGCATTTTTAAAAGTAAATTATTCCAATTGTAAATTTACTCTAAATCCCACTAAAATATTACCAATCAATTGGAATAATTTTTTTTTTTAACTTTTAGTCTATCTACTATCTAAATAAAAAAATATATTACTAAAACTGTTTTTTTCTTTCACTTTCTCATTATTTTCATTTTCACTATTTTCCACTATTTTCTTTTACTCTAACTTACGCTAATAATACCAATCAAACCCTTAATTAGACAAAAAAACATCTGTCCCATTCTTTTGCAATGTTTGTCTAGCCGTTTAAGGTCATAATCACATCTTATCACCTCGACACATTAATCGCTCTCTTAAATTCGTTTTAAATTAATATGTTGAGCTTCACGAGATGAAAGACAAAATGTACTATAATACCTCATCTTCAATGTAATTATATACTTTCTCTGTTTTTTTTTAAAATAGACTTTTTAGTGTTTTCACATATATTAAAAAAACATATTAAATAATTATAAAAAACTTATTGTTTTATGTAGTTTTCAATTTTCAACAACTTTTGATCAATAGTAATCCAATAAAACCAATTAATATATTTAAAGTTAGTAATTCTTTTGTAGAAAACATAAAACAATTATTTTTTTGAAACAATTTTCTTTTTCAGAACAACCATCTCTCATGAACGGATGGAGCACAATTTAACAACCCATAATTTGTAAATTGCTGGAAAAATGGGAAGGGTATCACCAAGAAACTAATTGTTTGATAAACTTACTCCAATAATCAACAAAAAAAACATTTGTCCCTTTCTTTCTCTTGCAGTGTTTGTCTAACCGTTTAAAGTCGTAATCACATCGTATCACCTTTACAGATTAATCGCTCTCTTAAATTCGTTTTTAATTAAAATGGCGAGCTTCAAGATAAGAAAGACAAAATGTACTGTAATACCTCCACTTCAATTTAATTATATACAGTTTGACAACCCATCATGTGTATATATACCTTATCTTGCATAAAAATAACAAATATTATATTTTTTCTTACAAAAGAAGGAAATGGCGGGACCTCCATAATTTTCTAGAGGTTTGGTTTGTTCGTATTGTATTAGTCGAATAAAGTAGTCGAGTAACCAATACAAATGCACCAAAAAAGGACCTTCAAAGATTTATTTTTTTGCCTCCTCTTGATCTCGGCTCTACCACTATAAATAGACTCTCCAACTCTTCCATAATCTTCCACCACAAAAACATTAACACATCTCATAAGAAAAATACACAAAACATTTATTAAATTATATTTTACAAATTACAATCTTCTTTCAAGAGCAAGATGCCTACAATGTTAACAGACGTCTTTAGAGGCCATCCCATTCACCTCCCACAATTCCACCAACCTGACTTCACATCCCTCAGTGAGCTCCCTGATTCTTACACATGGACCCCCAAAGACGATCCCCTCTTCGACGCCGCTCCTTCACCTCCGGCCGCCAGTGAAAACATCCCTCTCATTGACCTGAACCACCCCGACGCAGCCAACCAAATCGGCAGTGCATGTAGAACATGGGGTGCTTTCCAGATCGCGAACCACGGTGTTCCTTTGGAACTTCTTCAAGGCATTGAGTTTCTTACCGGTAGTCTTTTTCAGCTACCTGTACAACGCAAGCTTAAGACGGCTAGGTCGGAGACAGGCTTCTCTGGCTACGGCGTGGCTCGTATCTCATCTTTCTTCAATAAGCAAATGTGGTCCGAAGGTTTCACCATCACCGGCTCCCCGCTCAACGACTTCCGTAAACTTTGGCCCCAACATCACCTTAACAACTACTGGTATATATCTATATATGCACTCAAATCTTATATATATATATATATATATATATATTAATTTCATGTACTATATATACTTTCTATTCATATTAGTTTGGCACTAATAACATGGAACGTGAAATAACAGACGCAACAGAAATTTCGCCATGTCACAAAGTTTAGTGGAATTAAGAGTAACGAGCATAATGAAAAATCTTGCATATTGGACCCACTCAAGATTTGAAGATATATTTCTTTTACTCTTATCGGAAAAAACAAAAAGCCCAACTTGCTTTGTTTTATTTCCCTAGTTATTTAAAAGGACGTACAAAAATTTAACGTATTTATATACAAATTGTGTTTAAATCTCATCTGTACTACTACTACTACTACTAATTAATGGATAAAATTCGTATTTTTCTTAATTAACAGCGACATCGTCGAAGAGTACGAGGAACAAATGCAAAAGTTGGCATCCAAGTTGATGTGGTTATCGCTAGCTTCACTTGGCGTCAGCGAAGAAGACATTAAATGGGCCAGTGCTAATCCAGATTTAAACTGGGCCCAATCCGCCCTCCAGCTAAATCACTATCCGGTTTGTCCTGAACCAGACCGGGCAATGGGTCTAGCTGCCCATACCGACTCCACTCTCTTAACCATTCTCCACCAGAACAACACTGCTGGTCTCCAAGTATTTCGTGATGATCTAGGTTGGGTCACCGTGCCACCGGTTCCTGGCTCGCTCGTTGTCAACGTTGGTGATCTCTTCCACATCCTATCCAACGGATTATTTAGAACCGTTCTTCACCGCGCTCGGGTTAACCAAACCAGATCCCGGTTATCAGTAGCTTTCCTTTGGGGTCCACAATCTGATATCAAAATATCACCTGTACCAAAACTGGTTAGTCCTATTGGATCGCCTCTATATCGATCGGTCACATGGACAGAGTATCTTCGAACAAAAGCAACTCACTTCAATGAAGCTCTTTCGATGATTAGAAATCACATAGATGAATAACAAGCAATTCATGAGACTATAATAAAATTTGTAATCGACTAGTTAGTTTTAAAATGTTGTAAATTAGTTTTTTATTTATTAATATATCATTGTTTGTCTTTAATTTGTGTTTGAATTGCATTCAACAAAAAGACAAGCACTTCTTGAATTGTCCCATGACATGTTGCCACACTGCCACTAATGAGAATCTTGTTTATTAATTTTGCAATTATGCGTTTGAGGGTCCCGATAAATTCTATGATTGAAAGGCTTAATAAATAGCAGTATTTTGGAGTACTAAACATTAAAGACAACAACACAGTGTAAATTTCAGAATCCTACACAATTCATCTTGTTTGGTTGCTATTTGTCAGATTGTCTGAAAATAAAATGACAGAGCACATCTAAGATGAGGCTATATGTCTAATCTAAAAAGAAATCGAAAATGACCAAAAGATATAACATTATATTATCTTATCTTAACCTTTTACAAGCAATATCTTCTGTCTCGATGTGTGCAGCAGAATATGGCCCATGTTTATGGAATTTTTCGTGTTGAAAGACCCATTGATTAGAAATTAAATCAAACTATTTCGTATAATTGAGACATGAGATAAAGTCTTTTTATTTATTTGTTTCCACAACCAAATGTGAAACGAAAGAAGTTAGAAAATATTTTAGTTGTATAATTGAGACATTGGTTTTATCTGTAACCACTATAAGTTAAGGCTCATTTTAATCTAGATAAGGCACATTTCCACTTTAGTTGTATACTTTATACACACACTGAGGTTTTAAATCAGAATCATCTTAATTTCATGGAACCAAGGAAATGAAGATGTAATAAAGTAGACATCGTACTGTATAACAAGACCACGAAAGGGATATACTTTGGTTGAAAATAACCAGTTTTGATATGATTGTGATTATACTTTTTGGTTGAAAATCACCAGGCTTTGACATGGTTGTGATTATGGTTCATACGCTTGTTGGATACCACAATAGACTTTGGTCATGGTACGGTGTGCCTTGAGATGAACGTCCACCGTTTCGTAGAAGGCGAGAAGTCCGTCATGGTGAAAGGGCTTGTATGCTAAAGGATGGTCTTTGTCCACCATCTCCTCTGGTGTCGATATCATCTCTTCTTGGAACGAGAAGAATCCAAATGAATACCTCCTTTCCACGCTCTCCATCTCCACCTTGTGGTAACACGATTTGATTCTGTCGTTGCTCCACGCCTGATGATATATATTGGCGCACTTGATTAATCAGACAGCCCTATAAAACTTGAGTTGGCTAATAATTTTTAGTTTGTACCATGATGGCGTCGCCTGCTATAACAGCGAACCTGGTTGGTGAAGGGATAAAAGGATACCAAACATCCTCTTTCTCGGATTTCAACATGAGTCCTTTGATGTGGTTCTGATGGAGGATGGAGATGAAGCTCTTGTCCGTATGAGAAACAAACTTCCTGTTGGGCTCTCCATTAGGGAGTCTTCTGTATGTCAGCAACCGAAGAAGGTAACGTGAACCTCTTATGTGTTTCTCTGTATACCTCTCTAGGTTATAGCTCTCAAAGAGCATCCTTATCACCAGTTGCTCCAGCTCAGCTTGCATTTTCGCATATGCGTTAACGGTTTCACTATAACAACATCGTTAACACTTAATAATTGTTGATTTTGGAAGTGAACTAAGTCTATGTGCACAAGTAAAATGTCACATTCATTAGGTAATAATTGTTCATATTTCATTCAAATAATTTGTATATATAAACCTTAAAATGAGTATTTATTTCGATCATGTATTTTCTTTCTTAAGTATTTATTTTATTTGTTCACATCTATAATAAATACAAAGACTTTTTACTAAATTACTTGATAAATAGTAATACCAGAAACGGTCATTGTCATGATGATCAGGCCACATGAGACGGGAGAATTGGCGGCACTGTTGGATATCGTTGGCTTGGTCAATACCAAGACCTTCATGAACAGGCTGATCATCGGAGCTCATGGTTATGTAACCGTGTCCAGCCTTCTGGTTCTCGTTCTTAACCTTAACTTCTGGAGGAAGATCAAGTAGTACCTTGGAAGCCTCTAAAACTGACTGGTGGAGTTCTGCTGGAAAGCTGTTGTACTCGGCCACGAACCAACCATGGTGTTCCATGGCTTCACGAACGCTGTTTCTCGTCGAGTTCCAGAGCTCTGTTCCTGGTTTCAGGTTCTTGTCGGAGAGGTTGATGATCGGAAGCTCTTGAGTTTCATTTCTACCCATTTGACTATCCTACACAATCAGAGTTACACAAAACATTAGAAGAAGTGAACTGTTAGAATAAAAGAATGTATTGTTGTTCATAACATATGATCCAGTCTTTTCTATTAACTAAGAAAACAAAATTTACGGAAATTTACGAGTCTGCTCACTAATGTGAATTGATATTTGCCTAAAACTTATAGCTGCCAAATGGCATCAAATATGTGTTTATACTCCCACTGAAAGATACTTCAGTTAGTTTGTATAAGATGCTTTCGTTGACTTTTGTCTGTATTTGGGTGGGAGGGAAGTCTTCTGCATTATTGGGCTAATAATAAGGCCTACTCAGGTTAATTCAATAAAAGCCCGGTATTTTATTCTAGAACCGAGTGGGGTGACTGGGGCCCTTGTCGACACTGGTTTGACATTTCCCAGTTTCTCAACTGTAAAGTGTACCTTTGACTTTCTAAGCCGCTGACGTTGACTACCTTCGGTTTGTTTTTAGTCTCATGAATTTTGGTTCCGTCCGGTTTTTGGCTTACCCTTGTAAATTAGATAGGAGCAGAACGCTGGACCAATAAATTTGATTCGCAACAACTACGAAAGAGCCTATTTTTAATTGCCATACCAATAATTGTTTCATTAGCCAACACTAATGCTCCACCAAAGCTATTTTCCGGTTGGGGACGTACCTTTTGGCTGAACAACAACCCCCCCCCCCCCCCCCCCCCATATTTAAGATTGGATATGGAAACTTCTAAGAATGTGGCTGGTGTGAGGAAGTTATAGAACAACATTAATTTAACTTCGTTGATTCTATTAGAATCTTCGAATGAGACTATTTACTTTCATTACACGTTTCTTACGGTCGATTACACTCTGGAATAAAATACATTTTTATTCAGTACTATCTTGTTGAGTTAATTAACAAATTGAAGTCCCAACTCAATGGTACTAAAATCAAACACTTAACTTCATCTTAATCTTTTTTAAACCACATAACATGAACTTTCCGGATGCGGGTTTAGCTTTACGAAATCAAAATAAAATATTTTCCAAAATATGTATATTTTTATATAGGCAAAGTCCAAGCGGATACAATTCAATTAAATAATGGCGGTTTGGGAACAAGGGCCTCCTTGCATAAGGCAGCTTAACTAGAATCGTCAAAGTCTAAACGTTAAACTCACTATTAGGTTATTTACAATCGTTTGATTTCTTCACATTACTATTTCATTGCACATATTCAATGCTAATACAGTAATACAATGTCTTAGCTAATTCTATGAATTTTTCGGTAAGTGGTTATTCTCTTCTTATTATTTCCTCCGTTTTTAAATAAGTGTCACTTCGACACTTTTCACACAGATTAAAAAAACGTTAAAATATATGTAAGTTGTCATTAATTATATCTCACTGACCAATAATCTTCTAAATAAATATATTTATTTATAAGAATAATGTATTTTCTAATTAATTTTAAGCTGAAAGTTAATAAAAATTGCATTGAGATTGTTGAACGACACTCTTTGTGAAACAAGTAAAAATAATTAAAATGATATTTATTCAGAAACAGAGGAAGTATTTGAAGAGCATTATTAACAAATAACCGTACCTGTGTGATTAGCTAAAAAGTCATTACTTATGTGTCATTACGAGAATCATTCTCACAACTTTTATTAAACCTAATTACATGTAATGCCATTTCATTATTTGGATCATTTTATGAAATATACAATATGTCATAACTGCATTACTAAAAACCGATTGATAGTTGTAAATACTATGAGAGTCGTGATTGTATTACTAAAAATATGGCGTACGCTGACGATTATTAACCATACCTTTGATAACCAACAAATGCTATCTTTTCCAAACGTGGTGGGGGATAATATTAGTGTATTCTTCTATGTGTATGTTGTATTATATTACAAATTCTTAGCACAATATTTTATAGAAGTTAGCATACATCAAGTATTTGTCTTAGCTATTATATCATGGCTATAACAAATCTCGAGGGCTAAGGAAAAAAAAACCATATTGTTGTAATGTGATATCAAATTGATTATTATGTTAAACAATAATATATTGCTAATAATCACATTCTTGAGTGATTGTAAAATACATTAAAAAGGAAATTCATAATAAATTCTTTCAATCCCTTAACTTTTGCAACTAATTTTTTTATTCCAAAATTAACGTAAATGCTGATAGGCATTAAATTTGAGAGTTTAAATAATTCTTTCCAACTAAGTTTAAAGTTAAATATCATATTCTTTATGATTCATAAATGATACATGATATGTTTTAGGGATATGAAAATATAAACGCTTCAATAGAACTTTGGTATGTGACATTAATTTTGATTAATATAATTTGAATTTTATGGGATACCTGACATTTATGATTGTGCCTGGACAATATAAACTCGATTATATTACAAAATCAAAATATAGTATATAAGAAAGGTAAACACAATCTTGATTGATTGTAAAATACATTCAGTAAAGAATAACATAACATATTAAATTTCTTTCAATCTCTTAATTTTTTCAACAAGATTTTTTGATTACGAAATTAAAAGAAATGGTGATAAACATTAAATTTGGAAATCTAAATAATTATTTCCGGTTAAATTTTGATGTGTTGCTGCATTATTTTACAATTTTTTTAGCATGATATTAGTGGTTTCTTCAATGTGTATGTTGCATTATTTTACAAATTCTTAACATAACATTGCGTAGAAGTTAGCATACATTGAGTGTATTTGTCTTTTAATTATATGCATGGATATAACAAATCTCGATGGCTAAGATGAAAAATCCATATTTTATTGATGTTATATGATTTTAGTTATTATGTTAAACAATACTATATTGCTAATAATCATGTTCTTGAGTGATTGTAAAATACATTCAAAAATCAATTCCATAATAAATTTATTTCAATCCCTTAATTTTTGCAACAATATTTTAAATATTACGAAATTAACATATGCTGACAAATACTCCCTCTGTTTCAAATTGCTTGTTGTTTTAGGTTTATGCATACAGATTAAGAAAACATTTAATTTTACACATTTCCAAAATAAAAACACTATTACCAATGCACCTAAACATATTTTACCAAATAGAAAAATAGATTAGAGAATATTGTCAATAAATTTGCATGGAAAACAGAAAACGACAATTATTTTGAAACGAAAAATTTTCTCTAGAACGACAAATAATTTGAAACGGAGGGAGTATTAAATTGGGAAATATATAACTATTTCCAGTTAAGTGTAAAGTAAAATATCATGTTCTTTGATATTCATAAATTATACATGATATTTTTTTAGGGACTGGAAAATATAAACACTTCTTAATTATGTTCTTCTATAAAACTTTAGCACTGCGACATTACTTTTGCTTAATATAATTTGTATTTCATGGGATACATGACATTTATTATTGTGCTTGGACAATATAAACTCGATTATTTTATAAAATAAAAATATCATATATAAAAAAGTTAAACGAAAACTTGAATGATTGTAAAATACATTTAAAAAGAATGACATATTAAATATCTTTCAGTCCCTTAACTTTAGTAAGAATATTTTTTATTATGAAATTAACATAAGTGGTGATATACATTAATTTTTGAAATTTATATAATTATCTACTATATTAAAAGAGAAGTCATGACTTCTCATTCATGTGTGATTTTTTATAAAATAGATTATCTACTAGAGTTGGTCACATTACACATTCTATTAAATTACAAATTAAATAAAGATTAAGTCCTATTCAGTTATAACTAATCAAACAAATATATACTTTAATTTTATTTTAACTATAAAAATTCTGTTCGAAAAATATATAACAAAATCTTGCAAAACATTTAAATATTTTTAAATAGCAATACATTAATTAATTTCGTAATTAGTAGTATAATTTTATCCAAATCAATGTAAATTAAAATTTTATTATAATAAAATAAACTAAAACTTTATGTTATTTTCATAAATTTTATAATTATAGTATATATTACACTAAAATAAAAGTACTATATGAATTAAATACTAAAAATATTAAACTAATAAATGAAATTATTTGATTTTTTGAAAAATCTTTCAGTTTAAATTTGATACACAATTTAAAGAGGTTTAACGTAAACCATGTAGAAAATTCACTAAAATGACAAGTTGAATATAAAAGTATATTTAATTTACAAAATATTCCTATATATTAAAGTTATAGATGCTAACTTATATTTTATAAACAAAACAAGGAAATTTAAATGATCTTAAACAAATATCTATTCTATTGTACAACGAAATAAATTTTAAAAATATTTGTAAATATATTTTAAAGTTTTTATGCTGATGAAAAATAATAAATAAATAAATAAATTGGTTTAAAAATGAAAACTGTAGAAATTAAAATTATATCTTTTGAAGATTTTTATCTATTATAAACAAATATATATTCTATTATATAACTAAGTAAATTTTAAAAAAATTTAAATATATTTTAAAAAATTATGCTGATGAAAAACAATAAATAAATAAATAAATTGGTTTAAAATAAATAATTTTCATGAGTGTAATAAAATATATGATATTATAAGAATTTATTTTCAAGCTTGAAGACCAAGCTCACATATTTATTGTTGCCCTGATCTTCTCAAATGGTTTCAGATATTTTTCAAAACAGAATCACTTTAAATACTATTATTTTCCATAACAACATAAATGTGAATGAATTATTTAATATATTTGATACTAGATTTACAATGAATATATCAACATCTACAATATATGTAAATATAACAACCTATGTTAACTTTTAAAATTGTAAAGATTTTTTTACTACTTTGAACCAATGATTTTTTAAAAACTATTTAGTTTATTTTATAAATTAAACAAAAATTATTTTTTTAATTATTTACTTGATAATATAAAACTATGAAGCTAAAAGTTTAATTTTTTAATAACTTTCTAAATTTATCTCATGTTACATTATCTTTGAAAATAATAATAAAACAATATATTACAAATTTTTATATATAGTTACGATTTCAATAATGAAATAATAATAAAAAAATATATATAATATATGGAAGAAAAAACAAATACGGGTGAAATTTTGAAATAATTTATTCAAATACCGTAAAATTATTATGTTTGATAAATTGATAGACACATCTCATATATATTATAATATATATCAGTTTAAAACTGAAAACAAATATTTACATAAAAATAAATGAAAATCAAATTTAAATTAAATTTGAAGTCAAATGTCATTATTTAATTTGAACTTCCATTAAATATGGAGATTTCTTGATAGGGCCTTTGTCGATTTACACTCCATCGGTTCAAGTCCTCTGAGACTTGAGTCACTTGATTCAGCTTCTAAGCTTCTTAGATATTAGGATTAAGCTTAGTTAACGAAATCTAGATATCTCAGGTTAGGAGAAGAGAGATCGAATCCAACAACTGAACCGTAGCCCCTTATTTCGTGTCTCCTCAAATATTTTTAGTAAGAACACACTTTTTGAAACAAAATCTATCTTATCAAAGTAGAAGTATCATTTGAAAATGTTTGAAAACAAAGATAGTAGTAAAAAATTATAATTTTTTTTTGTGGGGCATAAAAATATAATGTTGTTTGGAAACATAAATAACACTATTTCACTATATTAAAGAAAAATAATAATGAGCTTAACTTGAATCATGGATCATTATGGCCTAAAATACAATTAATATTTATTCTTGGATTTTGAATGATTGTTATTAATTTGTTAAGGAAAATTATTAGAATTATATTTTTTTCATTTTAATGGTTTTTTGAATAAATAAAGAACAAAATATAATCTAGATAATGTATATTTAATATTTTTATTTTTCAGCTTTTTGTATATTTTAAACACCTTCCCTCAAAATTTCTTGATATATAATTTAACAAACACAGTATAAATATATAAGTGATCTATTGCATGAGTTATTGTGTATTTAAAAATGATACATTATTATTAATTTAAAAATTATTAAATTACATAAATTATATATATTTGTAAAATTCTTACTACAATGTTTACGGTTCACAATATTTTACAGACGTCCCTATTACACGACGCAATGATAAAATACATAGTTTTAACAATAAAAAATAGTAAAACTGGAACCGTAATATTTTAAAATTTTAAAGCTTGTATATACTATATTAGGTATATACTGTAAAACATGCATCCACACAGTTGTACAGATCAAGATCTAATATAAATTAAAAGATGCTCATAAATATTTTGGCTGATACTGGATATTAAGGTTCAATAATGGACCTCTTTTACAATTTTGAATCCTAATCAGCCTACTAAATTAGAAAATTCATATTATTTACCTTTTTTCTTTCCAACCTCATATTATTTTCTTCGATTTTTTTTTATTCTTCTACAATTTTTATGTATACGTATATAAACCAGTAATAAAAATAACGATATAACTTTGATAATAAGATAATTACAGTTGTCGATCATGATAACATTATAGTTACCAGAATACTCCAGTAAATATTTTTAACTGGAAACTCCAATAAAGTTCTGATCCCAAATTAAATCATTTTCTTTGCATTAATCTATATATCAAAAGTTGCTTCTGCTAGTCTATACCATGTACATACAACATGTCACTATTATTTTTACATTTTTAATATCTATAGATTAAAATTTATAATCTCTTTTAGTCTATTCACCCTGTGCAAGCCGCATAACATCACATAGTTTTCAATTATTCTTCAGTGTAGCCTGTAATTAATATTATAACGGTGGTAATAATATACTTGATGATGTTTTTTCTTCCTCAACATAGATATATCAAAGCGAGTTATATATCAGCGCAGATATATCATTCACATTAAAAAATAGATCAATTTATCATTATCAAATGTATTATTTTGTAGTTAACTATTTTTCCATGATTTGTATCCAATAAAATGTCAATAATCACAAATACACAATTATATTTTTAAAACTTTACATTTAACATTGAGTAATCTATAGAAAAACTTAAAATTGTATTTTTGAAACATTTTTTCCGAAAAGAAGATAATTTTGGAACAAAAGAAATAATATACTTGATGATGTTTTTTCTTCCTCAACGTAGATATATCAAAGTGAGTGATATATCAGCGCAGATATATCATTCACATTAAAAAATAGATCAATTTATCATTATCAAATGTATTATTTTGTAGTTAACTATTTTTCCATGATTTGTATCCAATAAAATGTCAATAATCACAAATACACAATTATATTTTTAAAACTTTACATTTAACATTGAGTAATCTATAGAAAAACTTAAAATTGTATTTTTGAAACATTTTTTCCGAAAAGAAGATAATTTTGGAACAAAAGAAATAATACTTATCAACTTTTTTTAGTATTGACAAAAAACAATGAGCTTATGGATTTGAGTTCCTCCTTTTTAATCTTCTATGTATTTTTTTATGTTTACTTACTAAAGATATCTCCAACTTCACTCAATTTCATATCTTAATTTATAATGGAGTAATCTATTTCTATTTGTTCATTACTCTATTTTAAAATTATTAGAAATGAAATAGGATTTGGCATATTTACTTCATATTTCTTTGTATTCCATTTTACTTTGGAGATATTCTAATAATGTTTGAGTTTTGGAATATGGATCATTTTTTGTAGCACAGATTTTAGTAGTCCAATTTAAGTTTTATGGTTGTATTTATAATGACAACGACAAAAAACTGTCCCAGATCATGGATGCATAAGAACGTATGAAAAAGACATGATATTTTTTTATCAAAAAAAGGCCAGAAAAACGACATGATTATGTTTCGAAAACCTTTAACTCAGTTCAAACTGTTCAATATAATTCTGGTAAAAGTTAAAGAGTTTAAAAGTGGGATCAATTAAGTGAAATGAAACGGTCATTATCTTCTCATGGAGATATGTTGGAAGTTCCTAAATACCTTTAAGATCCAGGTTGTACGCTGGTGTAAATAGGATTTCTTGCCTAATATACTGCTTCTAGATGTCCCAGAGTGTCACAGCTGACGTAAGCTTTCTCCTTTTACTATTTGTAAATTCAAAGTACACAACGGAAAAAGCGTAGAACGTCAGTCTCTTCGTCACGTTCCGTCTCTGATTTTTCCACCTTTTTCAATCAAAATACATGCATGTGCGTATTCGTGAAAAATGATATCCCCTCAGCCAAATATGTATATATACGAGAACACAAAGCCTACATTCATTTCATCATTCATCTCACATTTCTCTTTATTTTTTCTCCATATGTTTGCATAACTTATTTTTTAATTCTTGTTCTGACATAAACAAAAAAAAAAGGAGATAAGAAAGAAAAAAAATTCATTTCTGGGATTCACTTGTCCGAGGAAAATGGAAGGAACTAGTTTTCAGAAAGCGAGTAACAGTTTGAGAAGAGACTCCTCTGCGTGGAAGAGAGATTCAGGGATGGAGATTTTCTCCAGGTCCTCTAGAGAAGAAGACGACGAAGAAGCTTTGAAATGGGCTGCTCTTGAGAAGCTCCCTACCTTTGACCGTCTCAGGAAAGGAATCCTCACGGCCTCTCATGGCATCAACGAGATCGACATTGAGAAGCTTGGATTCCAAGATACCAAGAAACTGCTCGAGAGGCTTATCAAAGTCGGTGACGACGAGCATGAGAAGCTCTTGTGGAAACTTAAGAACCGTATCGATAGGTAAACAAGACTTGATCTAATCTTTAATACTTTTTAGTTTAGCTTTCAATAGAAACAGAGAAGCGTGTTTTTTTGGGCTGTGTACTAATTTTTTTTTTATAAAACTGACAGGGTTGGAATCGATCTTCCGACAATAGAAGTACGGTTTGATCATCTAAAAGTTGAAGCAGAGGTTCATGTCGGTGGCAGAGCTTTACCCACGTTTGTTAACTTCATGTCCAACTTTGCAGATGTAAGAACGCCTTTTACTTCTTTATATATTAGAAAAAAAAATATTAGATAAAAGAATCTAGCGACAGTTTTTTAATCTTTATTCGATTGTTATTTAACAGAAGCTCCTGAACTCTCTGCATCTTCTTCCCAACCGGAAGAAGAAGTTCACTATACTCAATGACGTCAATGGAATCGTCAAGCCCGGCAGGTGAAATTCCGTTAACTATTTCTATATATATTTTTCTGGTTATTTTAATGAGAAATTATTATAATATTTGAACTTGTTGACCACTTTAAGAAAAAAAACTTTTAATTGTACAGGATGGCTCTGCTCTTGGGTCCTCCAAGCTCTGGGAAAACGACCCTCTTGCTTGCCTTGGCGGGCAAGCTTGATCATGAATTAAAGGTATACCATTTTCATCTCTCTCTCTGTTTCAGCATCATGTATGGGTTTTTTTTTCTTTTCTTTTAACTGTATGGTTTGTCTTTTTTTTTTTTAACACAAACTCTATGGTTTGTCTAAAAATGGAATAAAAATGTAAAAATATCATTTTTTTTATCTGTAGGAAACTGGAAGAGTGACATACAATGGTCATGGAATGAATGAGTTTGTGCCACAAAGAGCAGCTGCATACATTGGTCAAAACGATGTTCACATCGGTGAAATGACTGTTCGTGAGACTTTTGCTTACGCAGCTCGCTTCCAAGGTGTCGGTTCACGTTATGGTGAGTTTTAATTTTTTTTTTAACATTTTTCTCAGCTTTCTCAAACACATGGTATATGTTGATTTTGCTGACCATCAATGTTTTTATGGTGTATTAGATATGTTAACCGAATTAGCAAGAAGGGAGAAGGAAGCAAACATCAAACCTGACCCTGATATTGATGTCTTCATGAAGGTTAGCTACTCTTTACTTCCCTAACGCTCTCAACTTTGTTAACTAATATCCTTATGGGTTATTTACAACTTCCATTATTTCATTACAGGCGACTTCAACAGCAGGTGAAGAAACAAACGTGATGACAGATTATATCCTCAAGGTATTAGTTTCATTCAAACATTTTTATATAACAAAATTATCAAACCTTATCATCTAACTTTTCTTTTAATGAATTTTACAGATCTTAGGCCTTGAAGTCTGCGCAGACACTATGGTTGGTGATGACATGTTGAGAGGTATCTCCGGAGGACAGAAGAAGCGTGTCACTACTGGTGAGATGCTGGTTGGACCGTCTAGAGCTTTGTTCATGGACGAGATATCGACCGGTTTAGACAGCTCAACCACGTACCAGATAGTGAACTCACTCAGAAACTATGTCCACATCTTCAACGGGACAGCTCTGATCTCTCTGCTTCAGCCTGCCCCCGAGACATTCAATCTCTTCGACGACATTTTCCTCATTGCCGAAGGTGAGATCATCTACGAAGGCCCTCGCGAGCATGTAGTAGAGTTCTTCGAGACCATGGGATTCAAATGTCCACCAAGAAAAGGCGTCGCTGATTTCCTTCAAGAAGTGACGTCAAAGAAAGACCAGATGCAGTACTGGTCACGGCCTGATGAGCCTTACAGGTTCATTAGAGTGAGAGAGTTCGCAGAGGCGTTTCAATCGTTCCATGTTGGGAGGAGAATGGGAGACGAGCTTGCTGTGCCGTTTGACAAGAAGAAGAGCCATCCGGCTGCTTTAACCACCAAGAAGTTTGGAGTTGGTATCAAAGAGCTTGTCAACACCAGCTTCTCCAGAGAGTATCTACTCATGAAAAGAAACTCATTTGTTTACTACTTCAAGTTCGGACAAGTAAGTGAATATAATACCACAAACTCTTCTCATGTGTTTATATATTCAAGGCAGATTCATGAACATATTGTTGCTTGTTTTTACAGCTGCTGGTAATGGCATTTGCAACAATGACTCTGTTCTTTAGGACAGAGATGCAAAAGAAGACTGTCATAGATGGGAGTCTCTACACAGGAGCCTTGTTCTTCATCCTCATGATGCTCATGTTCAATGGAATGTCTGAACTTTCAATGACCATTGCAAAACTTCCTGTGTTCTACAAACAAAGAGATCTTCTCTTCTACCCTGCGTGGGTTTACTCTCTGCCTCCTTGGCTTCTCAAGATCCCTATAAGCTTCATCGAAGCCGCTCTCACAGCGTTCATCACTTACTATGTCATCGGTTTTGACCCCAACATTGGAAGGTACATTTATAATAAATAATACATGATACACCAAGAAACATTTTGGCTGTACTCAAGAGGTTGCTAAAAATGAAATGCTTCTTTGGTTCCCTGCAGGTTGTTTAAGCAGTATATTCTGCTGGTGCTCATGAACCAGATGGCTTCAGCATTGTTTAAGATGATCGCAGCATTGGGAAGAAACATGATCGTTGCAAACACATTTGGTGCATTTTCTATGCTTGTGTTCTTTGCCTTGGGTGGTGTGGTGCTTTCAAAAGGTATGTCTTCATCATGCAATATACGTTTACATCATTTATTTAACATTTTAAAAATCTTTACTTACTATTAAACTTACCAAAAAAAACAGATGATATCAAGAAGTGGTGGATATGGGGTTACTGGATCTCACCAATCATGTACGGACAGAACGCTATTGTGGCTAACGAGTTCTTCGGACACAGCTGGAGTCAAGTAACTATCCAACTCCCTGTCATGGTTTTGGTGTTTTCTGTTAGGCGTGACTGATAACGTTTGATTGTGTTACAGGCTGTCCCAAACTCAACTGATACACTTGGAGTTACTGTCCTAAAGTCTCGTGGGTTCTTACCACATGCATACTGGTACTGGATTGGAACTGGAGCCTTACTCGGATTCGTCGTGCTATTTAACTTGGGTTTCACGCTAGCTCTGACATTTCTCAACTGTATGTAACCAATCAGTTTACTTGAATCACATCTCTGTTTTCTTTTTTTTCTGACCATGTGAACTTTCTTTTGTGTACACACAGCCTTGGGAAAGCCACAAGCTGTTTTAACGGAAGATTCCGCAAGTAACGAGACAGAAGAACTTCAAGTGGTTGAATCAAATGCTAATAAGAAAAAAGGAATGGTGCTTCCATTTGAGCCACATTCAATTACCTTCGACAATGTTATATACTCAGTTGACATGCCTCAGGTAAACAAAACATCCTAAAGCCCTTTTTGAGTTCTCTCATCGATCAAAGAAACTTCTCCTACTAATCTTTGTTATGGATCAACAGGAAATGATAGAGCAAGGCACACAAGAAGACAGACTTGTCTTGTTGAAAGGTGTGAATGGTGCATTCAGGCCTGGCGTGCTTACAGCTCTAATGGGTGTATCTGGCGCTGGCAAAACCACTCTGATGGATGTTCTTGCCGGAAGGAAAACCGGTGGCTACATTGATGGAAACATCACTATCTCCGGTTACCCTAAGAACCAACAAACATTTGCACGTATCTCTGGATACTGTGAACAAACCGATATCCACTCCCCACATGTCACTGTCTACGAGTCCTTAGTTTACTCAGCTTGGTTGCGTTTACCTAAAGAAGTGGATTCAAACACAAGAAAGGTTATTTTCAGATATTAACACTTCAAAATAGATAACGTATGAGAAATTTCGAAATAAATACTAACAGATGTTTGTTGTAATGGTGCAGATGTTTATAGATGAAGTGATGGAGCTGGTTGAGTTAACACCCTTGAGGCAAGCGCTAGTGGGACTACCCGGTGAGAGCGGTTTGTCAACGGAGCAGAGAAAGAGATTGACAATTGCAGTGGAGCTAGTTGCAAACCCTTCCATCATCTTCATGGATGAACCAACTTCAGGATTGGATGCACGAGCTGCCGCCATCGTTATGAGAACCGTGAGGAACACGGTCGACACAGGGAGAACAGTCGTTTGCACCATTCACCAGCCCAGCATTGACATTTTTGAAGCTTTTGATGAGGTATATAAAAAATCACTTTCAACAAAAAAAAAAAAAAAAAACAAACTGTAAACCATTTGTTCTGATATGTTTGTGTCTGTAGTTGTTCTTGCTGAAGCGTGGAGGTGAGGAGATCTACGTTGGACCTCTTGGCCATGAATCAAGCCATCTGATCAACTATTTTGAGGTAATATATTAAAACTAAAGTTAATCACATATTACATTCTAAATTTTGTTTGGATCAACATGGACTGAATATGTTTAACTATCACAACAGAGTGTTCAAGGAATCAGCAAGATCACAGAAGGTTACAATCCAGCAACGTGGATGCTTGAAGTTTCAACCACCTCTCAAGAAGCTGCTTTAGGAGTCGACTTCGCCCAACTCTACAAGAACTCAGAACTTTACAAGTAAGTATTAATATATTCATAGTCAAGAGACTTTGTAGAATGTGATCTAACTTTATATTTTGTAGGAGAAACAAGGAGCTTATCAAGGAGCTAAGCCAACCAGCTCCAGGATCAAAAGACTTATACTTCCCCACACAATACTCCCAATCCTTCTGGACACAGTGCATGGCTTCTCTATGGAAACAACACTGGTCCTACTGGAGAAACCCTCCTTACACCGCCGTGAGATTCCTCTTCACAATTGGTATCGCTCTCATGTTCGGCACAATGTTTTGGGACCTTGGAGGCAAAACGTAAGCGTGACCTCCAAGAAATATTTAAAACTTGACTCCCAAGTTTCCAAGATAAAACACTTCATTTTTTCTTGTTTTCGCCTGCAGGAGAACGCAACAAGATCTATCAAACGCTATGGGTTCAATGTACACAGCTGTTCTGTTCCTCGGACTACAAAACGCTGCATCAGTGCAACCAGTGGTCAACGTTGAGAGAACAGTCTTTTACAGAGAACAAGCCGCTGGAATGTACTCCGCCATGCCGTATGCTTTCGCTCAGGTGTTCATAGAGATGCCTTACGTTCTCGTGCAAGCGGTGGTGTACGGTCTCATAGTGTATGCGATGATAGGGTTCGAGTGGACCGCTGCTAAGTTCTTTTGGTACCTCTTCTTCATGTATGGATCGCTCTTGACTTTCACCTTCTATGGTATGATGGCTGTTGCTATGACTCCTAATCACCACATCGCCTCCGTTGTCTCCTCCGCCTTCTATGGTATATGGAATCTCTTCTCCGGCTTCCTCATCCCTCGCCCGGTAAGTACATCCAAAATTACCGTTATGTAAATGTTTCAAAAGTGTTTATATAAATGTTTCAAAATTACCGTTATATAAATGTTTCAAAAAAAAATGTTTCAAAAGTGGGGCTTGGACTTGTTTATTATTACGTTTCGACCCTAAACTTTTGTTCTGTATGAAAAAAACAGAGTATGCCGGTTTGGTGGGAATGGTACTACTGGCTCTGCCCTGTTTCATGGACACTGTATGGATTGATCACATCACAGTTCGGTGACATTACGGAACCGATGGCAGATGGTACTAGTGTGAAGCAATTTATTAAAGATTTCTATGGATTCAGAGAAGGTTTCTTGGGAGTGGTGGCTGCCATGAACGTCATCTTCCCATTGGCCTTTGCCATCATCTTTGCTATTGGAATCAAGACTTTCAATTTCCAAAAGAGATAGAACAGTTTTACATTCTTCATTATTTGAAAATTTATACACTTAGCATTCTACTTCATGTAACACAAATAAAAAGGCATTTTTTGTTCTGTTTATAAGCTCTTCTTTCTTATTGTAATGATATTCAATAAGATTTAGATTTGAATCTATAGCTAATGTTACATACAGAACACGAAACAGACAAATCAAATCCAATTATATAATCTAGCTTTCATGTAATAACATTAACAATACCTTGATGTAGTATGTATTCCATCTTCTGTTTTCATTCTAATCTCCACATGAACATTCTCCATCTCTAAAGTGGTGAAAATGCTCAGCGTCTCTAACAGAGATTTCTCTTCTTACTGTTTTGGAGATGAACTTCACTGTCTCATGGCAACTCTCGCACATACTGAGATTTTTTGTCACCCAAATCGGCATTCCTGGGACTGTGTTGATCAGACCAAAAGCAATTGCCTTCCTCTCGCTGTGTCCACAGAATATCTCATCTCTTGAAATCTCAGTCTCACCCATAGAACTTGTTTTATGAACCCCGCCTTCAGTCATTTTCTCATAGAACCTCTCTAAAACAGTGTTGATCTCTTTTGTCTGAGGATGGTAACTGTCATCGCTAAGAAAGGCGTGGACTTTACCCTTTACTTCCACCCAACTGCAACCTGCATCAACCGTTAGCCCGTTCTCTTTCATCATTCTTCTCACTCTCGCAACTTCTCTCCATTTGTTACAATCAGCATAGAGATTACATAACAGAATGTAATACCCAACACTCTCTTTATCCAGCTCAAATATACGCTCCGCTGAGAGCTCGCCGAGTTTAATGTTACGGTGAATCCTGCACGCGTTAAGCAATGCTCCCCATACCGCCGGGTCTGGTGTAACTGGCATTCTCTGTATAAAGCTGTGCGCTTCTTCTAATTCCCCTGCACGGCCAAGCAAATCAACAACGCAAGCATAGTGCTTTAAGTTTGGGGTGACACCATACTCCTCCATTCTGCTAAAGTACATCAAACCTTCTTTGACAATTTGTGATTTGCTACAAGCACATAGCAGTGAGATGAATGTAATCTCATCTGGTCTTACTCTGGAGCTAACCATTCTGTCAAATAACTCCACCACCACCGAGCCTTGACCCCGTTCTGAATATCCGGTTAGGAGAATGTTCCACGATGAGACATCGTTTTTCTGGGAGTTGAACAGATTCCAAGCGATGCTCATTCTCCCGCACCGTACATACATGTCCAAGAGTGCATTCGGAAGAAAATCATCAAGCCCCACTCCTGTTCTCAGTACATGAGCATGAATCTCTTTCCCACACATCAGAGCTCCTATTCTAGCACAAGCTGCTAACGCTGCTGTCAATGTTATTGCATTTGGCTGCAGCGTCATTTTCATTTGCCGGAAGAATATCAACGCCTCGAAACACCGGTTGTTGAGTCGAAGCCCTGCAATGATCGATGTCCAAGATATGACATTCTTGCGGGGGATGTTGTGAAAGACGTCCAACGCCTTGTCAATGCATTTGCACTTTGAGTACATGTTAATGAGATTGTTTGCGACGATCACGTAGGATACGAGCCTTGCCTTGATCGCAAGCTTATGGAGCTCAACACCTGTGTCAAGATCACCTAGAGTAGCGCAAGCAGATAGAACAGCAGCTACTGCTATCTCATCTGGCTTCACACAATCTTGATCCATCATTCTGTAGGCGTCTATGGCCTTTCCAGGAAGGAAGTTATACTCATAGCCTGAAATCATAGTGGTCCATGACACAATGTCTTTCCGCTCCATCCTACTAAAAACCTTTTCAGCTTCACGCCATGACCCAGCGTATAAGTACATCTGAGTTAACGAGTTGCAGACAGATATATCAACAGCAAAACCTGAGGTCACCACATAAGCATGAATATCCCTTCCTAACCTCCCACCTCCAAGCAGCTCACAAGCAGAGATAACACTCGTCATAGTCATCAGATCAGGATCAACAGAAAGCCCACGCATAGCAAAGAACAACTCAAGACCTTCACAACACAACCCATTCTCAAAATACCCAGAGATCATCGCATTCCACGAGATCAAATCTCTTCTAGGCATCCTATCGAAAACCAACCTAGCGCTCTTCACATCACCACACTTGACATACATAGTAATCAAAGCGTTCACCACATCAATCTCCAACTCATACCCAAACCTAACCACATGAACATGAACCTCCCTCCCTCTACCCAAATCAGGTATCCCCCCACAGGTTCTCAACACGCAAGGGAACGTATAGACATCAGGCTTCACACCACCAACCCACAACATCCTATGATACAAACACATCGCCTCGTCGAAATACCCTTGCTTCGCGTACCCACCAACCAACACGTTCCAAGAAAACAAATCTCTCTCAGACATTTTACCGAACACATACCAGGCATCAACCAAATTCCCAAACCTCACGAACATAGCCAAAAACGCGTTACCCAGCTCAACACCAAGGCTGCTCATTGAACTCATAGCGATATCATAAACCTTGGATCCTTCTTCGCTTGCTCTCTTCCACTCGCAAAGCCTCACCAACGCCACGAACGCGTCTTCGTCTACCGAAACACGCAGCTCCCGCATCGAAGTCACGAGCTTTATAGCTTCCTCGAGCTTCCCGTTGGCGCAGAGGCCGTGTAATCGAGAATTCGAGAAGTGGGTGCTGCTTAGGGAACTCGAGCTGAGAACTGACAGGCCTTGAGATCTTCTCAGGGTGAGTTTTCGGATTCCGAAATTCCAGTGGAAGTTGACGTTTCTGTGGTTACGAGATTTTCTGTGGAAAGGTTTCGACTTTGTTTGAATGAGATGGAAGTGGGGAGTTTGAGATGAAGAGGCCATCGTCTTGGAGGCGGAGAGCGAAGAAGAGTATGGTTCATAACTCGTAGAGGTTTTACCAGTGAGGGGGGTTTTATGGCGAGGAGATAGAGTGGACAAAACCTGTCTTAATTAGCGATGATCATTAGGTTTGAAACTACGTCGTTTTGAGCCACTGACGCCAGATATTTTCATTGTTGATGTGAACTTTATCCGCCTCTAATTTATTCAGTGTTTAATCATTTGATTTTTAATATAAGGCTTTAGATGATTTTAATAAAACTAATTCTGTAATCATTTGATTTTTAATATAAGGCTTTAGATGATTTTATATAAACTATTTTTTTTTAATTTAAGTTAGTTAAACCATTTAAAATTTCATACAGAATCAAACGATTTTGTTTTTAATTTTTTTTTAAAAACTATCTAATCACTTTCAAATTAACTAATTTTTTTAAACTCATAAAATAAAAATATTTTTTACAAAATACTTGTCGAATGGTATAATTACTGAATATTTTAAATAAAAGAAACAAAACTCATATTTGAATAGCAGTGATTTTACATCTATTAATAATAGCAATTCCAATTAATTTCAAAGATTGTGATATTAAGTTGAAAGGTTGTGTTTTCATTTTAAAGTTGCATTATTTGAAAATATGTGAAACACAAATTAAAAAGTATCGGCTTTAAAAGTTGTGTCCTTCCATCAAAAATGATACTCCATCCATTATCGAATAAGTGTCACTCCGACATTATTCACACAGATTAAGAAATTTGTTGAAATATATGCAAATTATTATTAATACACTTTTTGACTAATAGTATTTGAAATAAATAAAATTATTTATAAAATCAATGCAGTTTGCAATTAATTTTCAACTGAAAGTAAATATAATTTGCATTGCAATTGTAAATTGACATTTTAACAAGAAAAAATAGATAGAATGACAATTATTATAAAACGGAGTGAGTATATTAGTTTTCAAAAAATGATATATTTCAGTTTCTTTCTACAATTATTTATTTCAAGAGTTGTGTATTTTAAAAATAAATTTCTATAAATTGAAAATATGTGAAACATTCATATAGAGGTTTGAAAAGTTTTATAATAGTTAAGGTGTTTTCTATAATAAATTAACTAATGTGTTTATTCAGATTATATTGTAAAAGTGTTTTTTTGAATAACTACTTATAAATTGACAAGATGTGATTATTCATGATGTGATTATTCATGTTGGAAAAAGGGTTATTCCAATGTATACGACTATACGTTGCATTGCATTGTTAACTTCTGCTTTATCTTATGTGAAAATTAGATAAGGAGGGAGTAAAAAATGAGGTTTGACTGCTCTGTTTTAACCTCAGAGAATCATTGACGTCTTGGATGCATTAATGATCGTCCGTAAAAAGTTTGAAATAAAGCAAGGGAGACGAGGTTGCCCTCATTTCTCTATTTTGTCGCATTGAAAAAGACATTGAAGGAGAGGAGCCGTAGGCAGGGCAGTACAAAGTGATGGACAGCTCTATCGCACTCTCCGGTTCTTTTTTTCTTTTATAACACTTGGAAACATAGTACAACGAGTAAAAGTATGCAAGATAAAAAAGGGATCAATGGAATGTCATTAGACACCATACAGAGATCAAAATCTCACCTCCATAACCAAAGGTTTCCAGAAAGTAAACTAAAGAGTAGATAGCATCTTCGAATCATGGTGGCCGTATGAGATTCCGTTCAGGGTGAGCTTCGAGAGCAAGTAAGTGATGTAGCCATGCTGGAGCCGCACAAGCGATGTAAGACTGGTTACGGAGATCTCGTGTAACACTCAAGGTGATAGCAGCGGCAGCTTCATTGCGATCCGAAAGGACATGATCCAAACTCCAGGAGGTGAACTTTGTCAGGAGAAGAACAATACTGTGACGGATATGGCTAAGGTTAAGGTGGTATTCACGACACAGGAGGGCGTCACGCTGGGATTCTGAAGCAGTCTCAAAAATTATATTTGTGAAATGGAGATTATGCATGCATTCAACTGCCCAAAAGAGAGCCCACAGATCCGCCTCAGTTTTCGAACGCATGCACGAATAAGCGCGACGACTATGCATGATTATGCAACCATTTGAATCACGTAAAATCCATGACGCGCCTGAATTCTGGCTCGAGGATATCCAGGAGGATCCAACATTACACTTGAAGACACTATTAGGAGGTTTAATCCACCGCACCAAAGTGGTTTCATCCGTATGTCCTTCAGTCTGCGTCCCAATGAAGGTGTCAAACCACGTAAATTCTTCTTCATATGCTTTTTTAGCAATAAAGGAAGCATCCAAAACCTTGTTTTAAAAAACAAAGGCATTCCTAGCTTTCCAAATTTCCCAGATCAACCATGGAAAAACTTTCCTTGTGTGGATATCTATCGCATCGGATCTAGATGCTTTAATCAAATGCACAAAATTCGAAAACATGGATTTTCTAGAGAAATCTCCGGAAAGTATAGGGAAATTAGACGAATCCCAAATAGTCCGAGCTTTTGCACATGTAAATAGCGCATGACAGATATTTTCCACCCCTTGACCACATATGAAACATGTCGGATCAATTGGAATACCACGGATATTCAATCGTTGCTTAACAGCTAAGGCGTCTGATAAAGCACGCCACAAAAAATGCTTTATTTTTGGGGACGCCTTAATCTTCCAGAGATCTCTCCATTGTTGTTTTACAATTAGGGAAAGAGGGTTCCCTTGCGGATGTTCCAGATCCAACAGAGCCTCAGTCAACTTATACCCACTCTGAATTGAATATACAACCGGATGTTCCGGTTCTTACCACGGTAAAAAATTGGAAAGAAGGAAAGCAATTATTTTAACAGTGGTTAAAATGAACATCGAGGTAATTATTAAGCAAGCGATGACCAGTCAAAGAGGCTCCTACTTTGTCTTAGAGCTGCTTCGTTTATATTTGTACTCTATCAAACAACAAAATCACAATCCGTTTTTACGCAACCGAGAGAGAAAATACAGAGAAAGAAGAAGAGAAATGGCTGCACCAGTTGACATGTCGAGGATTCCTTACATCCCTGGTCTGCATGCCTCTCTTTCGGTCTTTCTCCTAATATTTTCCATTAATTAATATATAGTCTCCCTCTTAATTATTACATTTGTTCGTGTTCATGTCTCGAAGTTATAAACAAATGAAACGCCTCTTGACATGAAACTCGTTGCAAAAGATTTAAACTTTTCGATCCTCCATGAAAATAAGTTTCATTCTTTATCGATCTTAGTTTTGATACTCACTTATTTGGCTCTGTCTAACATGAAATTTGTTACAAAGATCCTCCATGAAGAAGAAAGTTACCTACTTTATTGAGCTTAAATCTCTTTATTGTTACAAAGATTTACCTTTTTACCTCTATGTAAGAATAAAGTTTCCTTCTTTGTTGGTTGATCTTAGTTTGACTCTGTTTGCAATAATGAAACAGGAAGGATACACGCGACCAACCATCCGTACCAGAGGTACGGTCCAAAGGGTTTCATGGAAATCAAGGTCCTTGGCAACGACGACGACCTCTACGTCCGCGTCGACTTGCCCGGTGTTCCAGACGACGCGATCCGCTACAGAGTCGACGCCGTGAGACAAAAGGTTGTCTTTTTCTCCGGCGTCTCTCAGCCGCGACGGCTACAACGCTGACAACGTCGTTCGTGAGTACTCTGGAACCGCCGGTCTGGGCTGTGACTGCTGCGAGATCACCGGCGTGGATGCCAATATGAAAGATGGAGTCTTGAGGATGATTCTCTCAAGGGTCAAGGTCATGGTCTCTGACAACAATAACAACAAGTGTACTCACTTTCTTCCTCCTAACACAGGTTTGAATCCCTTCAAAATCACACCTTTTTGCGCATTATTGTAAAACTTTAAAAACGCGTCGTTTTGTTGTCGTTTTAAATAGGAAAGTCTGGGAGATACGATGTGAATTCATCTAACTGGGTTGAAGTGGTGGAGGATCATCCGTACGTGGTGAAAGGTCGCAAGGACACGTTGGCTACCAAACGAACATCTGATGGATCGTTTCACCTCTCAGTGGATATGCCTGGTGTTTGCATGGGCGACATGTTGGTGATTCCTAACGAGAACGAGATCAAGTTCTATGGTGAGAACAAGGAGGTGTACGAGCATGACGAGAGTTGCCGTATTTTCCTTGGAGCCATCAAAAATCGTCACTGTTGTTCCCGTGGGATTCCGCTTTTGAGCCACAACATCGCTTGGTACGCTGAGTTTGGTGTTCTCAAAGTTCGTGTTTCACCTCCTATTACTCTCAGCAGCAACATTAACTAATGAGTAATCATCATTCTTGTCTTGTCTTAAGATATCTCTATCTACTTTCATTTCGCTGTTTTAGTTTGGGAGGACCTTAATTATGATTGAACTACTTAAGCGGTGTGTGTTTTGAGTTTGAGACAACTGTTACGTGTGTGTGTCTTGCTTTTGTGTGTTCATAGAGCAACAACATTGGTGGTCCTCCAAAAACGCCCTTAGATTTGTTAATCAATATAATTGAGTTATGGGATGAAACTAAGTACTTTCACAAAAAAATACATTATTAGTGGTCCTTTAGTTAATTTTTTTTTTTTTGCATATGTTCTAATTGGATACAGAAACCATGAAAAAACCATAATACCCTATAACATAAAACTATAATACCATAAAACCATAATACCATATAACATTTTTTGAGTATCAAGTTGCAACAACTAAAAATAGGAAAAGGAGAGTGATAAAAATACAAAAACAAAGCAAAAGGAAATAGAGTGATAGCTAAGCTTGGCCACTCTTTCTGCTCGGATGTTGACTCAGTAGTTCTGCTACCCGAGGGCTTTCCTGAAATGCAGCCATCAATGGCTATGTTTTCCCATCTCCAACGATATTAAAGACAAATAGAGACCCTATAGAGGCTCTGTTATCGTGACAGAACTTTGTCCACCCTCTTGAAATGTAGTACTTGCCGGCTGCATCGGAAAAATGCAAACGCACTTTCCATGAATCTCTGTCTTTGTTAATCAGTAGGGTCCATTGAAATTGTTTGTTGAATGCATGAGAACTCGTAGCTCCAAGAGGGAGATACTAAAAAAACCGTTTAAACACATATATTATTGAACCATATATTTGAGTAACTAAATAGACTCACAAGTTTGTCTTCTTCAAAATTTTTAGCTGTGACCAGAGCCAAGAAACAGTCGTCCTGAAATTCGACAGTGTAGTCGAATGCGAAAGAAGACATTGCCCTGGTTCCTCCTGAAACTGAACAACCAAAGAGTTACTATTTCTAACTCGCAAAATCATACAGAAAAATATATACTAAAAGTGTACCATTATTGTCGCTCGTCTGATCAACAGTATCGTCATTGTTGTTGTGAGCTGATGGTGAAGTGTATTGAATGTCACAGCAGCTTGGTCCGAACGGTGTGACGTAAAACACCATATTCCCTTCATGTCTGAAAATGACGATGTCACCAATCCGCAGACTATGCGTTTCTGCAAAGTATTTCCACCCATCTGTAAATTTCAAGCCGTCCATCTTCACTAACCAGGTTTTATCTGACGCATTTGTGCTCAGTATAGCAGTCTTGATGTGGTCGAAACGTCCTTGGACATATTTGTTGAAGAAAGTTACAGGAACGCTCTGCGGATTGAAAACATGCAACCAAACGATTAGCAAAGGAAAAAACAGAGCATACAACCGGAAGAAAAGACTTGAGAACAATACGAGGTGAGTCTCGAAGCCGGGAAGGAGAGGCTTGAAGAAATGTGGCTTGGTAGGAGAGTGAAGGGACTGTTGGGCCATTCCTGAAACAAGACAATCACAAGTCAATGACAAGGAGAGAACTAGTTGAGTAACGAGTTAAACAAGACAATCACAAGTCAATCACAAGGAGAGAACTAGTTGAGTAACGAGTTAAACAAGATAATCACAAGTCTATATCAAACCATTGATTATTCAAAGTCAATTCAATCAAAGACAATTCACTCTATTTGAGTTCAAGAGGTATCAAAACGTTTTCGATATCAAACCATTGAATTCAATCACAACAAATCTATACGATTTCAAACGCATCAATATCAAAGTCGATGACTTCACAAGTCTATATCAAAAACAATTCAATGAAAGACAACAAATCTATAGTTATCTAAAAATCTATACGATATCAAACCATCAATTCAGTCACAAGTCCCGACCATAGAATCTATATATCACAGACAAGAGAGATTGAGTTTCGGGTTAAAACCAAGTTAAAGACAAACCTTGCCAGCGGAGGGATCGATTGAGTTGCAGAAACAGAGAGAAGAAAGCTCGGCTGAGTTCGAGAGGAGAGAAGAAAGCTAGGTGAGTTCGACTTCGAATACATCGACCACTCCAAACCTGTCCGACTACGTATACATCGATGTAATCTCCTACTCCCGTGATGCCACGTTGCCGAAGGGACGAGACCGAACAGCCCTTAATTAAGTCCCGGTCCACACCTTTTAATTTGTTTTTGATTTATTTTCGACCCAATAAATGTTACGGGACGGATCTGGATCCCACCGATAATCCTGCCCTTATGGTATCTTGTGTGATCAGTCATGTTCATTGCTTTCACAATGACTATTTTCTTTTCCCCTTAAAGCTGTGACCCAAACCAATTAAACTTGAATTCTTTGACGATAGGAATTTGAAAACAATAAAAGTCTGATAAGGAAAAGTTATAGGAACCTCATGAGAAGTGTGACTCATGAAGCATTTCTCTCGAAACACATGTGCAGTTGAATCCTCGTTTTAATACAAAAATACAATCCTATAATACTCATGCGTGGTCAATTGAGTAGAGTCTTAGTCAAGTTTCTTCAAAAATGTTGTCTTAAAAGTATATAGATTATTCGTAAGATTAAATTCAGTCACTATTGGCATCAAGAAAATGATTTCGACTCATCTCATCAATTCTCACTATCAAAATCTTGTTCCGACCAAAAAAAAACCTTTAAAACCTCTCACGTATCATATCACAACATCTTTGTATCCGTCATCTCGTCTAAATGCTGGTCGGAGAAGATGTCTCCGGTAGTTGGCTAGCAGATTCTCCCGGTGCCGCATCCTCCTGAGACACAACAGGTATCTTGAGCGACGAAGCTCTCTCCATCTCCTTCTCAAGCTCTTCTTCAGACATCAGAGCATTGAACTGCCCCTCCAAAGACTTGGCCGCGGCAAGCCAAGCAGTGACTATACCGAGCAAGATGACTCCAAGGTAAGGAGTTGAACTTGCCAATGAACCGAACGTAAGGATCATAAACTGCTGGATCAGAGCACCTCCTGATTTCCCCAACGGGTTGCAGACGACATCAATCGCAGCTTTGCCTTTAACCTTGGTGTCTTCATCTAACGGAATATAAGCCATCTCTTTGCAAGGATCGAACAAGCTGTACTTGGCGCTCTTGCTGAAGATGTTCTGTAAGGCCCCAACGTACACAGCTGCGAGTAGAGGCGTCATACCAAGTTTGGCGACGAGCGGTGCGAACGGGCCACCAAAGAGTATCAAAGAGAAGAAGGCGACTCCGGTTAATAACAGAACGGTTGGAGTGATCTTTGCAGCTACTCCCCATCCATACTTGTCGAACACGTATTGACTTAGAAGCATCATTGTGAACGTTGCAATACCCGTGCAGGTTGAGAAGTCTCCCATAAACGCTGAGTACTCGTTCGGGCTAGGGAACTGCACTCTCAAAGAACTAAGATGTAAGAGATGATGAAAGCATAGTATTAGTATTAGAAACTTTGTTTAGCTCACCTGAGCTTTAAGTTTTGATTTCCATGTGACTTCAACAAGGTTGATACTGATCCCATAGGCCACAACCAAAGTAGCAAGATCTCTGATGTATGGTGATGACACCAAGAACTTCAAGCTCTCCATCGTCCCCATCTGTGGTTTCGCCTGTGACAACAAATAACAAGAAAGTGAGAAACTTCACAAACTATTCACTTACCAAAGTAATTTTATAAAGTTACAACCATATATGTTATTACCTTCTTCTTCTTGCTACGTGTTGGGAGTGGGACGTATCTATTGACCCACCAGTAGAGGAAACAGATGGCGAGACCCATCCCAACGACAATACTCATCATGGCTTTCAACGAAACAGCCCAACCATCAACTCCAGGACCAAGATTCTTCCTCATGTTAGAGAAATATTTCACAGTTCTTCCTGAGAATATAAGCGCAACATTTGCACCTAGACCAAACAAAGGATAGAACTTTTTGGCTTCATCAACAGTTGTGATCTGCAAACCAAAAAAAAAAAGATTCACACATATAAAAAGATTAGTTAATTGACACAAGGGTTATAATGACAACAAGCGTCGTGTAATCAATCCACCTGATTAGCAAAGCCCCAGAAGAGAACCGAGACCACAACACTTCCCCAAAGCTCAGCCATGACATAGAACAAACAGAAACTCCAGATCCTCATGATAGCGAGAGGGCCCATGAACCTAGGCCCGAGCGTGGAAAGTAGCTTATCAGCGAGAGCCTCGGGGTGGATCAAGTTGCTGAGAGGGTACATAACAAAACCAAAGGCTCCGAAGTAAGCAATGAAAGGGATAATCACAGTGTAAAACAGAGCCTTTTTGGAGAGAACGTTGGAAAGCTTGGTGTAGAGAAGCATGAAGCCGATAGCCATGGGGAGATTCACCCATGTCTTGAGAAAGGGTATGATCTCAGCGGAGCTTCCTTTAGCAGTCACCACCAAGACGTCCTTGGTGTCTCTGAGGATCGTGTAGTTGAAGAGAATGCAGAAGAACATTAGCCCTAAAGGGATGATCTTCTTTAAAGTCGTGACCTCCACGCCGAACACCTTAGGCGTCACCGTTAAATCTCCTTCTCCGGCGGCGGCGGCGGCCTCTGCCTTGCAGATGAAACCTCTGTTTCTGTCCTTGTGGGAAGTCGAAATCTTGAGTGGGTTTGGGTGAAAGGATTGAAATTTGGCGTGCCCATTAGAGGAAATCGACAAGGGAGGTAGGTTTCTGGTGGAAAGTCTTTGCTTTAATAAGCCATGGGAGGGTTGGAGAAGAAGACTCTTTGCTCCGGTGGGTTTGGCGGGTAGAGAGAGGATTCCTCTGGGTTGAATTAGACCTTCCATCTCTCTATCACACTCTTCCCAGCAAAACCCAGAGAGAGAAGGGGGAGGGGGATAGAGAGATGATAAAGGTGTCTGCTCTGTGTAGAAGAAGAAAGAAGAAGAAGAGTGTTGTTTATTAACAAGTAGTAAAATATCTGCGAACGAATGTTTTGTTTCTTACAAAATCCTAACGGCGAGCTTGCTGTCCAAATACTCGTCAAATGTGGCCTTAATGACTTTTCTTATTATACTACTAGAATGCGTCCATGTGCGTTACCTTCGTCGTGTATAAGAAAATTCTGAAACTCACTACTTTAATCTTATAGTCGTACTGTCTTTTGAGGAAAAGCCATGTATTTTGCCGCTAATTACGAACTCTAGATTTAATTTTTATGTGAATGATACTCCACTCGCATCCATCATTCTCTGCTGCTCTGTTTAATAGAAGTATAGAACTATTAAGATGTATTCCTCTTATTATAACTCTTGTGTTGTTTATTCAAGAACCACCGGTCTCTTTACCAATCAATTTGGTTTCATCAGTTAGGTTGGTTAAGGTAGATGTTCAAAAAAAAAAAAAAAATTAGTGAGCTTCTATTGAAAGCAAAGTAGAGAGAGGTGAGAGAGCTTTTTCTTTCTTTTCTTCTCTTTCCCTCCGCCTACTTTCTCCTCGACGTAATCCTCTTGTTTCCGCTCCGGTGACCGGCGTAAGGCCTCTTCCCGTCGGTCACCACCACTGTCTCCCTCGTGTCCAGCCTCTCTCTCTTCTATATCCCTTTATCATCTTCCTCTTTGCTTCATCTTCTCTGCTTTCGTCGGGTAGCGGCCGGATCTGACGAACTAAACTGAAGTCTGAAGGCGTCTTCAGCTTCCGCGGAGAGATGGCGAGGACGTGGTTAGTCGGACCTGATTAGGAGGCGCCATCAAGATTGTAGATCTAGGGTGTTTGACTTTAGGCAGATCTGGGTTATTTCTCGCCGGAGGGTTCGCCGGAACAGCTAGCGTCGCTGCCTTTGCCGTTCTGGCCAGTTCGCTGCTTCCACCGTCATCCCTTGTCTCCTCTTTCGGCTGCTTCTGTAAGAACTTCCCTCGCTTGTTTTGAAACGACGGTTCTGAGGCTTATCGTCGGGGTCTTCTTCTCGGTTAGTTCAAGTAGCAACAACCATGGTTTTCTTCAGTGGTGTGATGATCTCCCCTTCGTGCTATCGATGTTGTCTGCTAGGATTTGAGGACAATCCGATCTGAGACTCACTTGCTGTAGGTGGAGTGTTCAATTGCTTATAGGCCGCCTGTTTTAAAGGAGAGGCAAACCCCTTCTGTGCTTCATACCCTTGTTGTCAAAGCTCCAACTGTCTGACTTAGTGTTCTTCGGAATCTCAGCTGCATCCTTTGTGTCGCGTGAGCGGTGATGGAGCCTGTTGTACCGCTTACGTTCGACCCTAATTTGTGCTTCTTGTAAGCAGCGTCGTTTCGGGCTTGAACTTTTGTCTCCTAGTCGAGATAGCTTGGTTTGTTGGTTGAGGTCTTTCTCCAGCGGAGCTCCGGGGCGTAAGCCAGGCACTTCCGTCGATGCCTGCTCGGAGCCACTTAGGTGAGTTCTCGGCTGATTCTCTCCGACTATTCCTTTTGCTTCTTCTGCTCTGTTCAGATATTGCAAAAAGGCTTTGATTAGAGTGTTTGCATTGCTGTGTTACTTGATCTTTGCTTATTGTCTTCAAGCTCTATCTTGCTAGATGTTTGGATTCAATTTCTTTGTATCCTAGAGGTTTTTTAGTTTTTTTTTTTTTTTTGAAGTTTCTAGGATCAATTCAGCTGTTAGAAAAATATGGATCATTTTCATCAATGATATTAACAATTTAACAAAAAAAAATATATATATAGATGTTCAAATTTAACCAATTGATAGAGCGAGAGATCTTAACCAAAGTAAAATCGATAAGATTTGGGAAGAAAACTTTGATTTACGTGCACCGACTTGGGAAATGGCAAAGCTTAACTGGGGGTGTCTGGGAGGATGTGGAGAAAGATACTTCACAGGTTCTCACCCTTTCTCTCGAATTTGACAAAACTCCAAAAAGAAGGGGCCCGCTTTTATATATCGATTTGTCTTATAATCTTCCAGGTGGCTACAAATCAGTTGATGTCAGGCTCAAAATTCACGTGAAGCCCATTCCCCTTTGTAATCTAAAATATTCTAGCTCCTTTAACGGCGAAGTCTCGCGCTGTCGCGCATTCGTAGTTTCGAAATGTTGACGCTAGCTAACAAGAACGTGATCCGAGTCCGACCGGACGGTAGTTGCCATCTCAGCAAAGCTACGGTGTAACCCGCGTTTATCACTTTAGCTCTGTTTCGTTACAGAATCTAACAAAGGGCTAACAGAGGTTAGAGAGAGAGAGAGAGAGCATTTGATATTTCGAACTGTGGTCGTTTCTCTTCTGTGTTCTTTGAGCGTGTTTCTTTTATTCTTATTCACTTGAACATGAGTGTGGTGGCACACAATCGTGCAAGTCTCTCTGTAAATTATTCGGTTTGGAGTATAATGTAAAATGCTTTTGTTTGCATTTCACCCTTGTCACTGGCAAACCAAATAGAAAGAACCATACCATTGGACAAGAAGCAACCATACAGAGTTCATAATATATATTAGGAGGCTTCATTTAAACTAAGAATGCTACCTTAAGTTTCTAATCTACTTAACATAGATAGAAAGCGAATCAATCAAACCAAAGATTCACAAAAGGCAGTAGCAGCAGTGTTAACTCAATCCAGGAGATCAGAGAGAGGCGTCTTCTTGAAGGGATCAGCGTTATCGAGCAGAACAGCCAATCCCCTGTTAGGGAAGACGTTATCAGCTTTCATTCTGTCCTTCATTCCGTAAGCTGGAGCTTTGGCATTGACATAAGCCTGGACAAGAGACTGAAACTGCCTGAAGCGAGACTGATAGCCAGATTGCCTCATCCTCTGGAAGATTTTCTCAGTGTTGTGAACATCGCCTCTTTTTGCATACTCGTCCATCACGCACATGAACGAGCTCATCAACGGCTTTATCTGTTTCAACTGCGTTGCCTTGCTCAGCGACGAATCAGCCTTTTCTACGTCCCCGGCTTCCACATAGAGCCTGATCAGTGCATCCCATGTCAAGGCCCCGATGTTGCACCCGCTCTCCAGCATCCTCTTAACGAGATCCTTACCTTCTGATACCATCTTGTGATCCACGTAAACTCTCAAGAGGACAGAGTACATGCCTGAGGAAACTCTAGTGCTCATCTTCACCGACTTCTCAAAAACCGTCTCTGCTTCTTTGACTTTATTAATCTTTCCAAACGCCATGATTGCAGCAAGGCATTCTTTATAAAAAGGGTTGTTGTCTTCGCAGATCTTCCAGATTCTGATCACCTCATCCGCTCTTTGGAGAGAGCCATAGATAGAAAGCAAATCCTTGCACACGTACCTATTAGCCTCCAGGCTCTCACCTTCCATCTCCTTCAGCACTTTCTCAGCCTTCTCTTTCATCCCAGCTGATGCATAGTGTCTTGCAATAATGGATTTCGAACGAAGGTCAACTTCAACACCTTTGTTTTTCATCGTCTCCACAATCTCTTCCATCCCGCTTATGTCATTCGACCCTCCCTTGGCGTCAATCAAGATTTGGTACGTGAAGAGAGTCGGCTTCAGGTTCTCCTTCTCCATCATCAACAACATATCAGCTATCTTCTTCTTGTCAACCCTCTTGTAAAGCATAAGCATCTGGTCACAGGCATATGATGTCCTAGGGAATCCCAAGTCCTTCATTTTGTTGAACACAGCTTCTGCTTTCCTCACGTTGCTTGTTGATGCGCAGTTCGTGAGGAGGGTGCGGTAGACCAGTTCCCCTCGAAAAGATTCCGGGATTCTCTCGATGTAAAGCTCTCCCTTGTGCAGACCACGTACCTTGGCGATCAGATCAAGCCGAGAAGCATAGTCTCTCTCTTCCAATTCAAATGGCTTATGTTCTTCAAGCCATTCTGCCAACTACAGTAACAAGAAGACAATGCAGCAACGAAAGAATTAACACTTAAGAGAACTTGAAGCAGATAAATAAAGAGTGTAGAGAGCATTAATATATATATATATATACCTGCAGTGCTCTCCCATACATCCGACGCCTACGGAGCTGTAGCATGGCATTAGCAATCTCTGTGCGGTTGATCTCTTTTCCATCTTCAACCCATTTATCAATAGCGGACGCTACAGAGAGACCTGAGACAGAAACAATGGCCTTAAACAGCTCAGATGATCTCTTGCTTCCCGGTGCTTTACCAGCCTCGGAGTGTAGCTCCAGCTCTGCTCCGTGAATATCAGCTTCATCACCGGACAACTCGTCCTCGGACTGAAGCTCATCTTCACTATCACCACTAGTGTCGTTTGGAGTTCCAATGCTTTCGAGGTTATCATCTTCCTCTCCGGAACTTCTAGCGCCAGCGTCAGAGGAAAGTGAACGTCTTCCTCCGGTAGAAAAGTTCCATGGGAGCTCGTAGGAGCTAGAGAAAGCTTCGTGTTTATCATGTATCAAAGCGTTTGAGTGGATAGAACCGTTCTTTTCTCCCAATGGTATCTCTAGCTTAGAGTAGTACACAGCATTGCAAGCTCCTAGCCTGAGACTCTGGCTTCTGCAAAATTTAATACATAACAGAAGCTGTTCAATTACCTTGAACTATGTATAAACATTCAATGGCGTATATGAAGAACATTTTAAACCCTATTTTCCGGAGACAGAAGACAAAATCTAGCGTTTGGAAACAAACCTTCTTACAATCTTGGAAAGAGCAAACATGTCTCCTCCTCGTGAAAGATTACCAACACTGATCTGCTACTGAAAAGCAAAACACACAGAGATAAAAAACAGAATTAGAACAAACAAGTTAGGTCGGATTTGAAGGAAATGCGATGCATTTCACTCGCAGAGATCAGACCCAGTAAGAAAAAATTTAACTTTGAGGAGATTACAGAAAGTTCAGAACTAGGGTTTCTGGGGAGATTTACAAAGTGAAACTGGAGAGCAAATCCACAACCTGAAGAGCAGAGAGAACTAACTAAAAAGAGGGGTTTAGGGTTTTACAGCTTTGGGCCTGATCTTATATTACGCTGCCTATTGGATCCAACTTGTAATGAGGCCCAATTTTTTTTGTCAACGGACACTTTTTATTTTTTTGTCAAAGTCGACGGTCAGTTACAAAATTCTGTTTTTTTGTATCTACAAAGGTTTTTGTGTGTGACAAGATGGGAGGTTGTGCTTTAATATCAGTGTCTTATGATCAAACACAGACAAGCTTAAGAGTGCTGTTGGGGTATCGAGTCTATTGAGTCTGCAGGTACTAATGCTATTTGAGGCCAATATTCCTCTGAATAATGGCTTAGTGGAGGAGGAGCTGAACTCCTTGAAACATTTTAAACTTTTGACACTAATTCTAAAAGATGCATTTGTGATGGAACGGCTACTAAACATCCACAGTTTACTGAACTTTACCCGCCACTTATCTCTCGATAAATGCATTACCAAATGCTGTCAGAATATCATTAGTGGCAGCAGGGTCGAGTGCTGCTCCATCAGGCCAGGAGGTGACATATGGGTATGGATAGGCCAATGCAACACATGCAAAGTTCAAATCCAATGTACTTCCGAAGCCTCACACGTGTAGACATAGTGAATTGCGAAGGTCTAAGAGATTTGACATGGCTGATGTATGCTCCTAGCCTGGCTAATCTGCATGTGGAAATGTCATTTCAAACAGAAGAGATCATAAGCAGAGAGAATGTGATGAAGATTGATGGAGAGAGGTTCGCTATGCCCTTTCTGAAACTAGAATCACTCTCACTTGTGTTTTTGTTTGCAGTGAAGAGTATTTACTGGAGTCCTTTACCTCAGATGTCCTAATCTCAGGAAACTTCCACTCGATTCTGCAAGCACCAAGGGGTGTTATCTGTTGGAACTCGTTTTTGACGAAATGGTTTTAGAGCATTTTCAGGTTCGTTTCCGGACGAAGACGTTCGTCGGAATAACCAAATGTTTGACAAACACTTTGAAACAGTGTATTAATATGTCAAAAATAAAGTTCGTTTGAATAAGAAATGTTGGTCCAAAGTCATTGACTTGGAAAGCTTGTAAGCTTGACTATTTGACTATGTTTAAAAACTAGTAAATGTCCCACATAAAAATATGAGGTGAAAGTCATCTTTTTTATATATGGAGAAGTATGAATATACTATAGTATATTGCTGGAAAGATATACCGGTTAAAATGTGTGCGCACAAAACCGAGTTAACCAAATTAAATTTGGAACAGATTGGTTTGGAATTAAAATTAATTTGACAAATAGACCTCTAGTCTAATACCCTATTAATGATTTGGGTCAAATTCAAATTAATTTATGATTCAAAAATATCTTTGCCATTGATTATAAAAGACGTTACCATTGACTCTCATAATGATCGATAAGAATTTAATTATTTGAGTTAATGTGTAGGTTTAATTTTCAAGTTATTGCTTTTGGAACAAAGCATATAAGAAGCACTTCTCCAATATACATATTAAGATATCGAACACAACAAGGAAAATATCCTCCACTTGAATATTGGATTCTTTATTTTTGTGTCTTTTCTTCTTTTCTTTTTTGAGTCTGAGAGTACACACAAAAACTCAAAAACTAGTTTCGTTAGGCTTCTGATAGAGTGACGCAGATCAGAAGATTTATGCAGTTGTATCCTGGGAATCTGAACGCTACAAAACCGTCGCACTACGGGGCGTTTAAAGATTTAAGGAAAGAGATTAATCATCTCGACTCTGCAATTTTTCTCTTGAGTCATTTGTTTCGGTATTGTAATTTTGAATTTTGTTCTTATTATTTATAGAAATATCAGTTGTCCCTATTGTAGTAAAATAAGATTCCTACAGTCTTAAATCTTTAAATATTGTTTTTGCTTTGCACTAACAATACTGATATTTTTAAAAAAATTTTTTATAAGAACAGGTGAATTGGCAATCCGAAAAGAATCTGGATCCGTGCTTCATCCGGCCAATTTTTTGGTATTGAGTAAAGTTTGTGTTCGTGTGCTTACGTTTGTTTTGCAGGACTTATTGGTTATTGGCTTTATTTGCTTTAGTCAATATTAGTTATTGTTTTTTTCTGCAATATATTAATGGTCTTAACATTTTAGTCTTTAAGATTCCGTTTTGGTATCTTGATTTTTTGTTATTAAATTGGTCAAAAAATGTGTTATTGCTTTGACTTGGTTAATGGTTATTTTGACTTGATAAAGATAATTATTTTGCTTTAATTGTCAATAATGTGTAACATCTTTTGATTTACTGTTTCAGAAATTTTTTTTGTAGCATAAAAAGATTAAAGTTCCAAATATGGTGAAACCATAGTCATAAATAACATTTTGATTCTTAAAGGATCATGTTATATGAATGGAAATAGATTCGTGAGTCGACGCCCCAAATTAAGTTTGGGAAAGGTCTGCCACAAAAGAATCATTTGCCATTAGAAAATATAATGTTGTTGATAATGATCAAAACATTTATATTTCGGTAATGCTTAAGTGCAAATTGTAAAAAGATTGACCATGGATAATCGATGAGAATTTTCAGACCAATGTGACTGAAACTGACATGTGTATTGTTGTTTCTAAAAGTTAATATGGTTGAGAATAACCATATAGAATGGTGGTTTTGATGGTACAAAAATATCATGTAATGATATGTATATTTGCTAAAAGGGAAATATGTTTTGAGAAAAAAAATCAAAACATATACAAGTTGGATTTATAAATCAACTTGAAAGAACTATGAAAATAGCTGTTTGTAAAATATGATTTCTGAGAATGAAATACATGGAAAGAAAAATTTATTATTTTCTGAAATTGATTTTTATTCATTTAAATCTAAAAGAGTTGTAGATCAATTTTCTAAACTCTTAAGAGATGTTAAAATGTAAATAAATATGCATGTTTTTTGAGCTATCTCAAGAAATGTGGGGGAAGCTTTGCTTACCTTATAAAGTTATTGGCAAGAGGCCAAATGAATTTAGTGATAAGTTATCACAATATGATTTTCTTTTTAAGAAAAAAAAACTAGTGTCATACACTGAGTTTTGTGTATTATGATTAATTGTATCTAGAAAAAAGATGACAAAAATCATTAAACAATTGATCTCGACTAATCTGAAGAGATTATGCTCATTGTGATGACAACCTAGGATCCTTCTATTAAAGGTGTGTCATGAGATCATATTGTATATCATCAAAAAGAATGGGTTCGCCTGTTGAAATAAGATGAGGCTTTGCGGTAACTCTACCTAACTGACTGGAGATCCCAAGAAATAGGTTCAAGGAGACAACTAAGTGAAGTTAAATCTGTCCAAAGCACTGTAAGACTTCGGTCTATACCCATTTCCTAGGATGATTAAACAGTGCTACATGTAAGGATTATAGGATAAGCTTTTGCTTTTAATGATTTGTGTCCATTGTTTTGAGATATGAATGGAGTAGTACATGATACTCCTCTAAACAAACCTAATGGCAAATCACCTTGTGAGTGTGAAATGGAGCCGTTTCTAGGAGAATGAAGGAAAAGCTATATTCTCCAAGTTCACTCATGATTAACCAGGCATGTTCACGGCCAAAATGAACACAACAGAGAAACTAGTTTTGTGAGAGAATGAAGCTGTGTTATAGTTGTTGTCTCGGTTTACACCAAAGTCCGGGGGGTTCAAGACATCATGTTCACCTCCTGGCCAAGTAAATCCGATAGCTATTAACAATGACTGGTTCAAGGCTGAAAAATTGCTACCAACTCATCATGCAGTGAATTTCTCGCTCGTACTCTCAAAAGTCTTTTTTTTTCTTTGAGTCATGTGTCTAGAGTCATTTCTATTCATGTGGGGGATTGTTGGAACTCGTTTTTGACGAAATGGTTTTAGAGCATTTTCGGGTTCGTTTCTGGACGAAGACGTTCGTCGGAATAACCAAATGTTTGACAAACACTTTGAAACAGTGTATTAATATGTCAAAAATGAAGTTCGTTTGAATAAGAAATGTTGGTCCAAAGTCATTGACTTGGAAAGCTTGTAAGCTTGACTATTTGACTATGTTTAAAAACTAGTAAATGTCCCACATAAAAATATGAGGTGAAAGTCATCTTTTTTATATATGGAAAAGTATGAATATACTATAGTATATTGCTGTAAAGATATATCGGTTAAAATGTGTGCGCACAAAACCGAGTTAACCAAATTAAATTTGGAATAGATTGGTTTGGAATTAAAATTAATTTGACAAATAGACCTCTAGTCTAATACCCTATTAATGATTTGGGTCAAATTCAAATTAATTTATGATTCAAAAATATTTTTGCCATTGATTATAAAAGACGTTACCATTGACTCTCATAATGATCGATAAGAATTTAATTATTTGAGTTAATGTGTAGGTTTTATTTTCAAGTTATTGCTTTTGGAACAAAGCATATAAGAAGCACTTCTCCAATATACATATTAAGATATCGAACACAACAAGGAAAATATCCTCCACTTGAATATTGGATTCTTTATTTTTGTGTCTTTTCTTCTTTTCTTTTTTGAGTCTGAGAGTACACACAAAAACTAGTTTCGTTAGGCTTCTGATAGAGTGACGCAGATCAGAAGATTTGTGCAGTTGTATCCTGGGAATCTGAACGCTACAAAACCGTCGCACTACGGGGCGTTTAAAGATTTAAGGAAAGAGATTAATCATCTCGACTCTGCAATTTTTCTCTTGAGTCATTTGTTTCGGTATTGTAATTTTGAATTTTGTTCTTATTATTTATAGAAATATCAGTTGTCCCTATTGTAGTAAAATAAGATTCCTACATTATCTTGTCCTAGATGCTTATGGAGAGTGGTTGCAAGATGTTGAATGGTAGGATGAAGCTGAAATCAAATGTATTTCCTTGAGTTGTCAATGTACAGAACGTAATCTATATATACAACAGTTTGTTTATCAGTTCCTCTAATCTAGCGATATACACAAAAGGTTCCAAGAATATAGGTGATGCTGTTTGGCATATTCTTTCACTCCCCCTCAGTCCGATCGTTTGGTTCTCGAACAGAGAGACTCGATTTGAATTCATTGAACAGAGAGGTTGGTAGACCCTTTGTGAATATATCGACAAACTGTGACGTTGAAGGAACATGTAGCACCCGAACTTGACACATAGCAACTTTCTCTCGTACGAAGTGAATGTCAATTTCAACATGCTTTGTTCTCTGATGTTTCACCGGATTATTTGATAGGTAGACAGCACTAACATTGTCGCAGTAAACTAGTGTTGCCGTTGTTAGTGGACATTTAAGTTCGAGGAGAAGGTTACGTATCCAGCAAGTTTCCGCCACTGCATTTGAAACTTCCTTGTACTCAGCTTCTGAGCTAGACCTCGAAACAGTTGGCTGGCGTTTGGAGGACCATGAAATCAGATTATCACCTAGATAAATACAGTAGCCGGATGTAGAGCGACGTGTGTCCGGACAGCCAGCCCAGTCTGCGTCCGTGTACGCTGTAAGTGAGTTGGAGTTTGACTTGTAGATTTGCAGGCCTTGATCGAGAGTCCCTTGAAGATATCGCAGAACTCGTTTCAAAGCATGGAGGTGAGTAATTCGTGGGTCATGCATAAAGAGACAGAGTTGATGAACTGTGTATTGAATATCCGGCCGTGTAAGCGTGAGATATTGTAGTGCCCCAGCTAAACTCCGATATAGTGTTGGATCGTCAATCTTGTCGCCTCCTTCAAGTGACAACTTTGATTTGAGATCAACAGGTGTGGTAACTGGTTTACAGTCTTGCATAGACGCTCTTTTCAATATTTCCTTGGTGTATGCAGCTTGGCTGAGGAGCATTCCATGTTTATTATAATCCACCTTGATGCCTAAAAAGAACGCGAGTTTCCCGTCGTCTGACATTTCAAACTCCTTTTTGAGAAGGTCTGTGATGTGTTGACGGAGAGTGGCGGAAGAGGCTGTGAGCAGTATATCGTCTACGTAGAGGAGTATGTAGGCCTGATCGAGGCCTTTGCTGTAGACGAACAAGGAAGTATCACTGCTGCTCTTGGTGAATCCTAACCGTTCAACAAAGGTTGAGAAACGCGCATTCCAGGCCCTCGGTGCCTGTTTCAAACCATACAACGCCTTTTCCAATTTACATACATGATTTGGCTTTGACTTATCTGTGTATCCAGGTGGTTGATGCATGTAGACAGTCTCCTCAAGTGTGCCCTGGAGAAAGGCATTCTTGACATCTAGGTGATGAACTTCCCATGATTTTTGTAGCGCGAGATGGAGGACAGAGCGTATGGTTACTGGCTTGACAACCGGACTGAAAGTTTCATCGAGGCCATGTTCCTGTGTTTTACCGTTGGCCACCAGGCGAGATTTGTGGCGACGAACAGTACCATCTGCACCAAGTTTATGCTTATATAGCCACATGGAATGCACAATGTTAGCATCAGGTGGTCTACGAACCAGATTAAATGTCTTATTCTTAATCAAAGCATCGTACTCCACTGTCATGGAAGGGTTCCAGTTAGGATCCTTAAGAACTTGAATATGGCTTTTTTGGTATTGGAGAAACAGTTGAAGTGTGAAGATTGATGATGTTTCTATGTTTCCGAGTTCCATCTCTGCTGCGAGTGGTCATGGGATGACGTTTTGGAGCAGTGAAAGATGGAACAGTCGGCTGAAGAGTGAGAGATGAACCCGGTGGAATGGAAGGATGAATCGGATTCATTGGTTTGTGAGCTATAAGCTCTTGAGACCTTTTTCCTCCTCATCTTATCGATCTCTCTCTATCTCTATCTCTCTAAAATCTCATTTTCCTTTCTCCTTTCCTCTACCTTCCAAATTCTGCAAAAATGGCGGCTCCAAACAACGATATGCTTGAGAGAGTATTTGGGGTCACAAATATCAAAAATCATATCCCTGTGACGTTAGATTTTGAGGACCATAATTATGATGCCTGGCGTGAGCTCTTCCTCACTCACTGCCTCGCTTTTGATGTGTTAGGTCATCTTGACGGCACAAGCCTCCCTGCTACCGACAACGATACTACGTGGAAGAAGAGAGACGGCCTGGTGAAACTGTGGCTCTATGGGACGATGACTCAACCTCTGTTCCGAAGCACTTTCCAGACCGGCGGATCCGCTCGCGACATCTGGTTACGTATTGAAAACCAATTCAGAAGCAACAAAGAGACCCGTGTTCTTCAGCTTGATTATGATCTCCGCACCACCGAAATTGGAGATCGTAGCGTCCAAGAGTATTGCCAAACGCTGAAGTCCACCTCTGATCTACTTGCAAACCTTGACGCCCCTGTTGCTGATCGGACCTTAGTCATGTACTTACTGAATGGTCTGAATGCAAAGTTTGATAACATCATTAACGTTATCAAACACAAGGACTCGTTTCCTTCCTTCAACAATGCCAAGACCATGCTTCTCAATGAAGAAACTCGTTTGAAGAAAGGAAACAAGACTCCTGCCACTGCAGACAACGCTTCTTCATCGACGGTTCTCACAGTCTCATCAGAGAAGCCACAACCGCAACGTTCCACCAACAACACCCGGAAGCAGAATTACCGTGGACGTGGAAGAGGCCGTAACAATCAACAGCGACCATGGAACAACAACTGGAATCCCTCGTGGCCGTTTCAATACTATCAAGGACCGATGATGCAATGGCCAGGTTACCCAGGTCTGTGGGTTCAACAACAATCAACAAGAGGAATACTTGGCTCTGCTCCTCCACACCTTGGCTCTGCTCCTCAACGACCACAACAGGCTCTAATCACTGACGCTTCATACCAGCCAACGACAGACTTTGCACACGCCTTCAACACCATGACGCTGGCGGATCCTGGTGCTGCAAGTTGGTACATGGACTCAGGTGCCACGGCACACCTCGTCTCCTCGTCAGGTATATTAAATTATGTTATTAAAAACTGCACCGGAACTACAGTCATGGTTGGTAACGGTTCTGTATCCCTATTACTTCCTCTGGCTCTGCTTCTCTTACTTCATCCACTCGTCCTCTCTCTTTGCAAAATGTGCTTGTTGCTCCCAATATCATTAAAAGTCTCATATATGTTCGTCGGTTTACTAACGATAACTGGTGTTCGGTCGAATTCGACACTTTTGGTTTTTCTATAAAGGATTTCACCACCAAGAAGATACTGCTCCGCAGTAACAGTACAGGGGAACTCTACTCCGTACCGGCTCGTTCAACACCGACAAATAATCCTTCTGCCCTAGTTGTTGCTGCGCCTTCTCTTTGGCATCGAAGGCTAGGCCATGTCAACAACGCTGCTCTTCGTTCTTTAATTTCAAATAAATCTCTTTCTTGTAATAAAGGCAAACTTCCTATTTGTTGTGAAGCTTGCCAAATGGGTAAACACTTGAAACTTCCATTTTTTGATTCAAATAAAATTGTCTCTTCTCCTTTTGAGCTTATTCATTCTGATTTATGGGTTTCACCAATTGCCAGTAACAGTGGCATACGGTATTATGTTTTATTCTTGGATCACTTCTCTCATTTTTTGTGGGTTTATCCATTGAGAAGAAAATCTGATGTCTTTTCTAAATTCACTCACTTCTCTGCCTTTGTCAAAACGCAGTTCAGTACTTCTATCAAATCCTTTCAATGCGACAACGGAGGCAAGTATAACAATCGAGAGTTCCACAACTTCTTTTCTGAAAATGGTGCATATTCTTTCAGAAGCTACTAAGAACCGGTTTTGTCCAACCTGAAAATTGTTACAGGTTACATTTGGTTGTATACTTCACATTGTCTTATGCTTGTGTCATGTTGTCAACCTCCTGGAATTAAATACACAGAAGAAAAGTTCATATATTTATTTATTAGAAAGAAGATAACAGGCCAAACTTGTAAGCCAAAAAAAAAAACTGAAGGGATCATCTCTTCTGCAACTATTAGTTATCATAAAAGCTAGATACGTAAACAATGTTTCATTTGGCTTCTGCAGCTTTCTCACTGATACGTAGACTTTCAGCTTTACGCACAACCTCCTCTGCCACAAGCTTCACGTTACCGCTCTGATCACTCTCCTTCTCCTCTTGGTTCACCGAACCCACAACCTCCCATATTCTGACCGTCCCGTCTTCTGAGCCTGACGTGTATGACTCTCCTCCTGGCGAATACCTCACACAATGCACTGGTCCGTGGTGACCCTTGTTACACCCTGCATTCATTCACCGGATTGGCTTAAAAAAAAGACAGCATTCCACACAGATAGATTCCAAATATAAAAATCATTTTTATGTTCTTCAAAGGAACTTTACCAATCTCCTCTCCAGTCTGGAAATCAAACCTATGGACCCACATGTCTTCTCCTCCAGCAATGAAAGTGTTCCCGTGTTTAGGTTCCAAGGATGCTGATTCTACGTTGCAAGGCATCTCATAGCTCTTCACCAATCCAAAACTAGGAGAGCAGGAGGAAAAGCTTTTTTAGCATAAAGAGGAGAAATAAAAAGGATAGAAAATCTGAAACTTACTTATTGGCGTCCCAAAACTTAACACTAGATCCATCAGCAGTAGTTATGTATCGCCCATCCTGGCTTACTTCAGCACTAGTGACTGGGAACTTTGTTTCTAATGTTTGAACAATCTTGTCACTTCTTATGTCCCATAACCTACAGAGAACAAACGGATGATAAGATAAAGGACTGAGTCCAAAGACAGGAACGATGTGGTGTGACATACCTAATGTCACCGGTATCTGTGCAAGAGCTCAGGATAGTATTATCACTGTGAAGCCACTCGACGGTTCTGATTGAACCAGGAGAGTTTCCAACTTGTTTTGGAAGTGCGTCTGGCCTATTCATATCGAATATACGAATAATTTTCTCCATTCCACCAGTGAGCAAAAGGTGAGTGTCCTAGAAAAAAAGTAAAGAGTTGTGCATTAAGACCACAACAGAACCAAAGAGAAATGAAGACCACATCCCACCATCTATATCCCTTTATATCAGAACACTCAGCAAGGGAATCGAATCAGTCTTTGCTGGGGAAAGATACAAAAAGCTTACCTCTGAAAAGGCACACGCACGAACAATGTGCTTGTGTTCAAAGGAGTGCAACTCATCTCCAGTCAATGCATTCCATATTTTCCTGAAAAGTGTTATAATCACAAAGAAACAATCTTAATCTCGTAACCATTTTCTTTCGAAAGGTAGTATTCCTCTTAGAGCATCTCCAACCCCACTCCATAATTTACTGCAAAATGGAGTGGGAAATGGAGTGATGAACAAACAAAAATCTCATTACTCCATATTTGGTGGAGTAATCACTTTTTTGTTTCTTCATTACTCCATTTCCTACTCTATTTTGCAGTAAATTATGGAGTGGGGTTGGAGATGTCTAAGTAAACAAGACATCACCAAGTGGCTATCAAAATTTACAAAAAGACTAAATGGTTAAACAAAGAACATACGCAGTGAAATCAGCAGAAGCAGAGGCAGCACGCATGGCATGTTTATCAAGGCTACAACTCCAAACAGCTCCTTTATGTCCTTCAAAAGTCCCTATCCAATCACCAGTCTCCCCATTCCTCAACATTGGGTTCGAATCTAACACATCACAAAAGTCAATAGCTACAGTTAACAACAATCCTCAATTCATCTCATAATTATCCCAATTTCCTCTCCAATCAGATCAAGCAACACAAACGATTAAAAAAAAAAGACACAGCTCATGATCCAATACTAATGGACCGACCCTGAATCAAATCACGATCGGGGAAGGGAAAAGATCGTACCTTTGCTGGCGCTGATGAGGAAGAATCCATCTGGAGTCACGGGACTGTAGGAAACGTCGACGACGGGACGAGAATGCCCGTGGCATACTAGCGGAACCCCCATGATCTTTTTCCTTTTGTCTATTTCACTAATGAAAACAAAAACAAAAAAAAATCGAAATCAAATCAGACAATAATCGATTGTTGTTTTGTCCGATTTTGGATAGATCTTAAAGTAACATGGTATACCCGACAAAGAGTGCGCAGTGCGAATGTATGAACCTGCCTGCTCCCCCTTGAAGAGGATCACACCTTTAATTTCTTTTTTAATTTGGAAAGACAAGTGTGAGAGGAGAAGGGACTTTTTTTTTAATTAGTATTATTAATAAATGGCCTTGATGCAGAGAGGAACTCGCGGAGACGATGATGGTCGTTAAAAGTTTTTAGAAATCATTCAGAGACATGAAACCTTTCGTTATTTACAGTTTAGGGCTTTTACTTTAGTATTACTGGCAATATGGCCTCTTAGTTTCTAAGTTATTTCTTTAACGGCTCGGACTTAATAATTTACTCAAATCGCCCCCCAATTTCGTGACGATTGGTGTCAAGTTTCGTGAGAACTTCAAAGTCAGTGTTTGTATTATTTCTACGAAATGTGTTTTTATAATATGGTTTTGGTGGGTTGACACATTGATTTATACATCAATATAATACAGAATTTCATAAAACAACACACCGACGAAAACATACCTAATGATCTCATGGTACGGCGTTTAGAATCTTGAGTTCTTTTCATACTTAGATTTCAATTATTTTTTAAAACGATGTTGACCCATTAGCATGTAATTAGCTTAATTATTATGTTGTTAGTCAAATCTTATAACTCTGGATAGCACTCGATGATATATATATATATAGTTGGTTTATTATGACATGCATGTACTTTTACAGCTTCACTGCAAATCTTATAAATGGGTTATAAGTTATAACCATGTAAGCTTTGATTACTAATTTGTTTAAAACATATTCGGATGTTTTACCAAAAAAACATGTTGGATGTTAATGACACTTGAAAGACACAAAGTCCGTAACAACTTGGTCACGTAGCCAGCTTGTAAGTAAATCAGAAACAAAAACATCGATCATCACACTGAAAGCTAAAACTTCATTTACTCGTTTCTAATTTGTATAATCTGGATTGAAATATAAGGTATATTTTAAGTATGTCCACGCGGTTCGATGATAGAAGCTTCTGGCACAGTAATGATAACTGCACGGGGCCAGTGCCATGGGCGTGAAGTGATACGTCGAGAAAATATGAGTACATTATTTTCCAAATATGCCAGGAGTGAGTTTCGGTACAAGGAATGCAACTTTATTAAAAGGTGTGTGCATGCCCGTTTCTGCACATAAAAACATCTCTCCACCCACTCCAACTACCTCAAGTTGCCGTATGTGGTACGTACGTAGCATATTATGATTCTTAGTTTTGTTTTCTGACATGTATTGAAATAGTGAAACAGAAAGGAATTAATGTTATTTACAGTTTGGTAACATCCACAATGCATAATTACCCAGTAAAAAGTTCATAAGGTTGAGACATGCTTTAAAGGGAAACAACCTCAGTCATCTACCACCTTTGGAAGCAGAGAAACAACCTCGTTCACAACCAGGCGCTAGTACCGGCCAGTACTGTCTTCCGAGGCATGATAGAGAGATAAAGAACATTATTTCAGCTAGAAGGTTGAGAAAGAAATTCAGATCCCTTATGAGCATGTGGCTAAGATAAGGGCTGAAGCTTGCTACCTTTCACCTATTGATCATCTTGTTTTTTTTTTCTTTTTGCCAAGATGTTTCGGTGTTTGATCTTACTTTGTAAAATCAACTTTTCATTTTATGATATTTACAGTTTAGCAAAAAAGAGACATGCTTTAAAGTAATATTTCTTATGTTTCAATATATATAGATGATGTTTTAGAAGAGTTATTTTATTTCAATTACATTAAATTTTGTGATCTTAAGGTTAAATTAACTTTATTAAAAATTATCCAATCTGTTAAATTTTATTGTCTTTTTATAATTGGTTAATTAGCTTTTAAATTATATTTTTAAAATATTTTTTTTTTAAAAAGATGAATTTTTTTAACTTTTGTGCCAACACAAAGCATCATGTAATATGAAATGGAGGGAGTAGCACATGTGTTTTCAAAATCGTATCTTCTGTTAAGATGGATTATAATTAAGATGGAAAATGCGATAAGGTTAAGTTTCAAAAAAAAAAGAATGCGATAAGGTTGTTTGACTTTGAATAATAACCACTAAAACTGATGTGAGGACTGAGGAGAAGTATACAAAACTAACAATGTGGAACATTTGTATTTTGACTATAGCAATTTAATTAGTAGTATATATATGAAAACAAGATAAAGGAAACAAATTTGAAATAAAGAAATTACTTCTAGAGTTTTCTTAAATAACCTAATATTTTGGCACCAAAGGAATCAAACAAATTTGTAAAGAAAATTAACTATTTTTCTATTCGTCAACACGATCTCCTGGGAAAAGGAACAAAAGGTAGTTAAAGCGTCACGATCACCGGTGTATGAAACCACCACTAAATCATTAACACATGTCAGTAGGCCCAACAGAAATACATATAAGTGGGCCCTATCTAGTCTCAATTGCTTGGTCTATAAATTTTAACAGGCAGACGTTGCCTCTACCAAAAAACCCTATAAATCGCTACACACGGTTACTTTCGGCTCCGGCTACGACTCAGCCTCGTGCCTATCACTCCCCTCTGATTCCACGGTAACACACAACTTTCTAGATGCTAATATCAAAGTCAAACCTACAGAAAACAAAACTATTGTTTTGTCCTCTTGTTGGTTAAAAAAAGGAGTGTAATTAATTTAGGTTGAACAATGTATACTAGTTTTACCGAGTTGATTGAAACGTTGGAATCTTTTTTATTTTTTTGAAAGTTTATTAGAGAAGAGACGAAGACAAGAGAGTAAGTTATTTGTCGAAAAGAAGAAGAAAACATTAACTTTTGCTAGTTATGTGCATCGTGCTGTTTCTTCAATTGGTATTAGGCACATTGCGTTTTCCCTATTCTCACAAAAAGCAAATAAAATTGACATTTGCTTATAATAAAGACGAAAGCTACGAAGTTCCTCTTTTGTAATTGGTTTGAAAGAGATCAGATTCATCACAACTTGGGGAAAAAATACAATATTAAAAACAATTTTATTTTAGAGTAAATGCAAGATTTTGAAGTTATTGGTATATGTTACAAATTAGTATATAACTTCCCTTTGTAGTGTAGGTCATTAAAAGCCAAGACCAGAGGCTGAGAATCAGAACAGATCAACGAGTACTGGAGTCTCTGAGTGATTCTGAAAGATGGAGAAAGAGATCAGCTCAAAGAGGCCTTTTAGAGGGATCATAGCAGATCTCAAAGGAAGAGCCTTGTGTTACAAGCAAGATTGGATCACTGGTCTCCGTTCTGGTTTCGGGTACTTTGACCTAAATTTTCCTCCCTTTACTTAGTTTTAGAACAACGTTGTGAATATTTTGTTGCTGTTTTTGAGATTTTACAGGATTTTAGCACCAACAACATACATCTTTTTTGCATCTGCGCTTCCAGTTATAGCCTTTGGAGAGCAACTTAGCCGTGACACAGGTCTATTTCTTTGAATTTTCTCACTGGTTATGTTCACTTTTTTTTAATGAATCACAAGTCTTCAAGTTGCACACTTTTTTTCTGTTTTTAGTGTGGTTTTAGTAACTCTCTCTTGAGAAAAACAAAACTAATCAAAGTTGTTTTTATGGGGGGTAATTATAGAGGGAGCGTTGAGCACAGTTGAAACGTTAGCATCAACAGCGTTATGTGGAGTGATACACTCAATATTAGGAGGACAGCCACTGCTGATACTTGGGGTTGCAGAACCAACTGTCTTAATGTATGTTTACTTGTACAACTTCGCCAAAGGAAGACCAGAGTTAGGCAAAGAACTCTACTTAGCTTGGGTGGCTTGGTAATCACTTCTTAAAAGCTCTCTTCTTCTTTTTGTTTTTGCTTAAGCTATATATGATTTTTTATTTGTATGGTTTTTTTGTTTGTTGTTTCAGGGTATGTGTGTGGACGGCTATGTTACTGTTCTTAATGGCGATCCTCAACGCGGCTGATATCATTAACCGGTTTACGAGGGTTGCTGGTGAGCTGTTTGGTATGTTGATCTCCGTTCTGTTCATCCAACAAGCCATTAAGGTATATAAAGCCAAAAAACCTCAACCACCTTTGAGTTAGTCAATTTTAAATCAAAGTTCACATGTATGTCTTGTAATGGAATTATTTCAGGGTATGGTAGGAGAATTTAGTATGCCAAAAGAAGGAGACTCAAAACTCGAAAAGTATAAATTTGAATGGCTATACACAAACGGACTTCTTGGACTCATTTTCACCTTCGGCCTTCTCTACACTGCTCTGAAGAGCAGAAAAGCTAGGTCTTGGCGATATGGAACAGGATGGTACAGAAGCTTCATAGCGGACTATGGAGTTCCTTTGATGGTTGTGGTTTGGACAGCATTGTCTTTTACCACGCCTTCAAATCTCCCATCTGGTGTCCCGAGAAGACTCTTTAGTCCTCTTCCATGGGACTCTGCTTCTCTAGAGCACTGGACTGTCATCAAGGTTTACAACACAAAAAAAGGCACATTTCATTCAGGATCTTGATTTCATCATCTGAACCTTTATTAAGACGTGGCCTTTTGGTATGTAACAGGACATGGGGAAAGTCTCTACCGGATACATTTTTGCGGCGTTTATACCAGCACTGATGATTGCAGGACTCTACTTCTTTGATCACAGCGTTGCCTCGCAGCTAGCGCAGCAAAAGGAATTCAATCTCAAGAACCCTTCTGCGTATCACTATGACATTCTCTTGTTAGGGTTCATGGTATAATGAATCGAACTCTGTTTTACTTTCTTTGCAAGCAAACCACTACAACATTGAATCTCTCGTTAAAATCTCCAAAAACGTGTTTGTGTTTTTTTTTCAGACGTTGATCTGTGGATTGCTAGGTCTGCCTCCTTCGAATGGAGTACTCCCTCAGTCTCCTATGCATACCAAAAGCCTCGCTGTTCTAAAACGACAGGTTTGGTTACAACTCGTAAACTCAACACTCAGTATTCTGATCAAGCTGGTCTTGATGAAGATTGTTGGTTTCTGTTTAGTTGATCCGGAGGAAGATGGTGAAGACAGCCAAAGAAAGCATAAGGAAGAGAGCAACTTCTTCTGAAGTGTACGAGAACATGCAAGAAGTCTTCATAGAAATGGACAAAAGCCCAATTGTAAGTATAGTTAACTTCTGAATCAATCTTCACTGACCAAATAAAACTCCGGATTCAGAATAATTATCTTTAAAAAAATAAATATATCAAAAATAATATTTTATCTAACTACAGGTTCAGACAAACAGAACAGTGATACTTGAGCTGCAAGATTTAAAAGAAGCGGTGCTGAAGAGCAACGAGGACGAAGGAGAGAGAGACGAGGAGAGTGGTGGTTTCGATCCAGAGAAGCACTTGGACGCTTACTTGCCCGTAAGAGTCAACGAGCAGAGAGTGAGCAACCTTTTACAGTCACTCCTAGTAGCAGGTGCGGTCTTGGCTATGCCGGCCATCAAGCTCATGCCGACTTCAGTTCTATGGGGATACTTCGCTTACATGGCCATCGACAGCCTCCCTGGAAACCAATTCTTCGAGCGCATGATGCTTCTCTTCGTCCTACCAAGCCGGAGATTCAAGTATAAGCACTCTGAAATTGCTCTTTCTTGTTTCCCACGCAATGCATGGGACTGATGATCATTGTAATTATTGTACAGGGTCTTGGAAGGAGCGCACGCTTCTTTCGTGGAGAAAGTTCCTTACAAGTCAATGGCTGCGTTCACAATCTTGCAGATATTCTATTTTGGGATTTGTTACGGAGTGACGTGGATTCCTGTGGCTGGAATAATGTTTCCGGTTCCTTTCTTCCTCTTGATAGCAATCAGACAGTACATTCTCCCTAAGCTGTTTAACCCGTCTCATCTCCGAGAGCTAGATGCGGCTGGGTACGAGGAGATACCCGGCACTCCTAGGGACCCGCTTGAATTGTCTTTCCGGGTGAGTTCTAGTAGACTTTCGTCTTTGGTTATTTATGAAGTTTATTAGTAATATCTAAGTTTTGTGGAACTAATGCATGAGTTAACCTTAATTTTTCTAGTCGACTGATTCGAGGAAAGGCGTCCCAGAGTATGATGCTGAGATTTTAGACGAGTTAACGACGAGAAGAGGGGAGCTCAAAGTTCGTACGCTTAGTCTTAATGAAGAGAAAGGCAACCAGGTTTAGTTCTTGCATAGATCCACCCCCTTGAGTTGAATCTTAAACTTTGCATGAGACTTATGTTGAAATGTTGAAAACCTCATGCAGATATATCCCAAGGAGGGGATGGAACATGACGTACTACGAGACAGTGAGTTACATTAATAACAAAAAACCATGAATATCAATTTTTCGAGTTATTTGACCACATTGTATTTGTTTGTAGATCAAAAACATAGATGATATGTGGCTTTATTTCCTTATTATTAAAACCTCCACATGTTCTTCTTAGCAGTAATACAGAAAATATTACGAACATGTACCAATTACGTTCTCCTTGTCTTCTACGACGCGAAATATTTTTAAAAAACTTTCATTAAAATTTAAAATCTATGAATCAGTTCACTTTCAAACAATCTATGTTCCAGCTTCTTAAAATGTATGAATCAGTTATCTACAACAACGTATGAACACTTGCATTTCTGATATAAAAAATATAGATGGCTAATCAAGCACCAAGGATCCGTGGCGCAATGGTAGCGCGTCTGACTCCAGATCAGAAGGTTGCGTGTTCGATTCACGTCGGGTTCAAAATCCCGAATCTTTGTCCTTTGCTTTTTTTCCACTTTTTTTTGTCAACGGAAACGATAATTAAAACACAAACACAGTATAAATAAAGAAAACAATAGAGATTTTGAGAGAAACCCTCGCTCCTTCTTAAACCCTAACGCCGCAAAACTCCTCCGCCGGCATTTCAATCCTCCCCCTCTCACACACTTTCGCCAACGATGAATTACCGATTCCAAAACCTCCTCGGCGCTCCCTACAGAGGCGGAAACGCCGTCGTCACCCAGAACACCCACCTCATCTCCCCCGTCGGCAACCGCGTCTCCGTCACCGACCTCGTCAAGCACCACACCGTCACCCTCGATCTCACCGCCTCCACCAACATATGCCGCCTCGCCGCCTCTCCCGACGGCACTTTCCTCATGGCCGTCGACGAGAACAGCCGCTGCCTCTTCATCAACGTCCCTCGCCGCGCCGTCCTCCATCGAATGACCTTCAAAGGGAAAGTCGGCGCCTTGAAGTTCAGCCCCGACGGGAAGTTCGTTGCCGTCGGCGTGGGCAAGCTTGTGGAGATCTGGGAGTCGCCGGGTTTCAGCCGGGCGGCGTTCGCGTTTCAAAAGGTTAGGACTTTCGCTGGCTGCGATGATAAAGTTGTCTCCTTGGAGTGGAGCTTGGACTCTGAGTATCTCCTTGTCGGGACTAAGGATCTTGCTGCTAGGTTGTTTTGCGTTAGGAAGCTCAAGGGTGTTTTGAATAAGCCCTTTTTGTTTCTTGGTCATAGAGATTCCGTTGTGGGTTGCTTCTTTGGTGTTGATAAGGTGACTAATAAGGTTAATAGAGCGTTCACTATTGCACGTGATGGTTACATGTTTAGTTGGGGGTACAGTGGGAATGATGTTAAGGCGGAAGAGCCGCTGTCTCCTGATACTCCGGAGAGGGATGATGAGGTGATGGTTGATGTGAAAAAACGTAAAGACTATGAAGGTAGAGGTGGTGATTCAGATGATGATGAAGAAGAGGAGTATATGCATAGAGGGAATTGGGTTTTGTTGAGGAAAGATGGGTTTAATCAGGGATCAGCCAAGGTTACAGCGTGTGATTATCACCAGGGGCTAGACATGGTTGTGGTGGGGTTCTCCAACGGTGTCTTCGGGCTTTACCAGATGCCTGATTTCATCTGTATCCATCTGTTGTCTATTTCTAGGGAGAAGCTGACGACGGCTGTCTTTAATCAGCGTGGTAACTGGCTGACCTTTGGTTGCGCGAAACTTGGGCAACTGTTGGTCTGGGAGTGGCGATCTGAAAGCTATATACTGAAGCAGCAAGGGCACTATTTTGATGTGAACTGTGTCACTTACTCATCTGATTCCCAGTTCTTGGCTACTGGTGCTGATGATAACAAAGTCAAGGTATTTAAAAATCTCAAAGACTTAACTCTTATGTTCTAGTCTTGATTCTCATCTACATATGAAAATAACCATCACTTGTTTTTCTAATGTTGCGTTTTACAGGTGTGGAACGTTGCATCAGGATCATGTTTCATCACCTTCACAGAGCACACTAATGCAGTTACTGCTCTTCACTTTATGGCTGACAACCACTCCCTCTTAAGTGCATCACTGGACGGCACTGTTCGTGCTTGGGATTTTAAAAGATACAAGAACTACAAAACCTATACAACCCCTACACCCCGGCAGTTTGTTTCCTTAACAGCTGACCCAAGTGGTGACGTCGTCTGTGCTGGTACACTAGATTCATTTGAGGTAATTCAACTTATGCATTAGCTGCTTCATGTCACATACTCGCAAATATTTAACCGCAGTCTCTTTTGGTGATATGAATCATTTACTTGTCTGTCTGCAGATTTTTGTATGGTCCAAGAAGACTGGGCAAATAAAGGATATTTTGAATGGGCATGAAGCTCCTGTTCATGGGCTAATGTTTTCTCCCTTAACGGTAAAATAAACTTTACTAGTCTTAATATTTCTTCTGGTCCAATATATTTTGTTTCTTGGCTCAAAACAATTATGTGAAAACTAGCTAATGAAGTAGAAACTTTTTTGGTGTTACGTATAATTCTTGCTTACGTTTGTTATAACTTTCATGAGTAATCTTGGCCATTATTTTTCTTTGTCTGCAGCAAATTTTAGCTTCATCTTCATGGGACAATACGGTCCGGTTGTGGGATGTGTTTGCAAGCAAAGGCACAGTGGAGACGTTTCAACACAACCACGATGTCCTAACAGTTACTTTCCGTCCTGATGGCAAGCAGTTAGCCTCGTGCACACTAGATGGGCAGATCCATTTCTGGGACACTGTTGATGGTGTGTTGATGTACACCATAGAAGGGCGGAGAGATATTGCTGGAGGTCGCAGCATGACTGACCGTCGGTCTGCAGCTAATTCAAGTTCTGGAAAGTGCTTTACAACACTTTGCTATTCCGCTGATGGAAGCTATATTCTAGCCGCCGGAAATAGCAGATATATTTGCATGTATGACATCTCGGATCAGGTTAGCTAATTAATTATCTCTTCTTGGAATTCAGATTTTGGAAGCTCGTGCTTTGCTTATTAAGAAACATAGTCAAGAGGTCTGCAATATTACATTTTCAGGTTCTGTTGCGTCGTTTTCAAATATCCCATAATCTCTCGTTCGATGGGGTTCTTGACTTCCTGAACTCCAAGAAGATGACAGAAGCAGGACCAATGGATCTGATTGAAGATGACAACAGCGATGAAGAAGATGGCATTGACAAACAGTCTCGTGGGAATTTAGGTTATGATCTGCCTGGATCCAGGCCTAACCGCGGTAGACCCATTATCCGGACCAAAAGTCTCAGCATTGCCCCAACTGGGAGGAGCTTTGCAGCTGCAACAACGGAAGGAGTTCTTATCTTTTCAGTCGACGAGTCCTTCATCTTTGATCCAACCGATCTTGACATAGATGTGACACCAGAGGTGAGCCGGTTTTACTTTGTCAGGTTTCTTGAATTATTAGCTCTATAAGCGGGTGATGTTTTTAAGTTCTGATTATTGGTTTTTAAAAGCAAATGTAATGTGGTGTTTTGTGTAGGCTGTTGAGGACGCTCTAAAGAATAACGAAGTGGTCAGAGCACTGGCTTTGAGTATGCGTTTGAACGAAGACAGCTTCATAAAGAAATGTATCTTTGCTGTAGCCCCTGCTGACATAAAAGAGGTTGCAATCTCTGTCCCTCAGAAATACTTAGAAAGGCTTATGGAAGCTTTGGTGGACCTGCTTGAGAACTGTCCCCATCTGGAGTTCTTACTTCACTGGTGTCAGGTATACTTACCTTCCTTTTTTTCCCATTGATCTCTCTCTCAACCAAAACTGCTCTTAGCTGATTAAACTTCTGTGTGTTTTTTCTTATATTTTCAGGAGATCTGCAAGGCACACGGAAGCTCCATTCAGAGAAACTACAGAAATCTACTACCTTCACTGAAATCGCTGCAGAAGGCAATCACCAGAGCCCATCAGGATCTGGCAGATATGTGTTCTTCCAACGAGTACACTCTTCGTTACTTGTGTTCTGTACCAAACAATCATTGATTATGTTTTATGCAACTTCATCAGACGCAACTATTTGTAACTTAAAAAATTTCTTCTCCCTTTTTGGTAGAACCATTTTTGATCTATGAGTTTTTTGAATGCAGTAACAAAATAGATCTCTCACAACTTTAGCAATCTACCGTAATGCAATTTGCAACCATAACACATAAACACAGGTATGAGAAAAATGTGGTTGTTTTTTTATTTAGATAAATTCTATCGAATACTTGACTAAAAAAAAAAATACAAACAAAAAGTAAAAACTTATGCCTAGAACAAGAGCTGATGTCACTATAAAACCTAAAAACACTGAGAATACATTTTGGATAAAAGAATCAAGAGACATCAAAACTTTGAATCGGCACTAGGAGAATCTTCAGGGAGTCCATCTTGGTGGATACATGGCTCCATGGAACTCAAGTTGAGACATGTGAGCCGGGTAACTGGCGGCGGCACTTGCTTGTCCCCTCACACCAATGAAAACATCGTGCATGAAAGCATCAAGGTTGAGATCAATCATGTGCTGATCAATCATGTGACGTTGGTGGTGATGTGGGTGGTCGTAGATAGAATTGTGATGTGGGAGGTGGTAGAGAGAATTAGCCAACAATCTCTGTTCCGCTTCCCATCTCTGACGAGCGTTGATCATCTCAACAAACTCCGCTCTCTCCATTTCCTCCCACATTTGGTGGTGCTCCCAAGCGTCCAGCTTCGGAGCTGCGAAGCCCGGATGCTCAGCTTTCAAGTGAGTTTTCAGCTGAGAGTAAGTCCCGGAGAACTCGCAGTTGTCCATGGAACAGCACCTCGGCCTGGCGTTCATGAACCTCCTCGCGCTGGTCGACTTCATCGTCCCCTGAACCTCTCCTCTGCAGTACGGACAGCTCAGAGTCTTGCCACTGCTGCAGCGGCTCGTGTTCTTCTTGTTCCTGCGGTACTGCTTGAAGCAGTTGGAGTGACGCGCGCTGGTGTCGCACATGTAAGCGCGGCAGCCTTTGGAGAAGGAAGAGCACTGCAAGAGGACAGCGTTGTGCGGCGGCTCCATGCAGATGACACACCTCACGTCCTCCCATTCGCTCACATTCTCTGGCTCGACAGGTGGTGATTCGGTTTCTTCTTTCTGTTTCTTGCTCCGACAAGAGCGTAGCGGGTAGGGAGATGCCCTGTTCTTGTTGCTTGAATCCGGTGAAACCTGTCTTTCCTTCAGCATCTGAAAGATACACACAAAAGGAGTTATAGTTCGACTCAATAATCAAATACCAAAAGGCAACATTTAAAAGAGATTACGAAAATCCATGAAACAGGACAAGGAATAATAGCTCAAATATACGGTGAATCAACACAAGCTTTAGTCCTAGTGAACGTTACATTAGCGACAGATGATGATTTAAATTCAAAAAACAATCGGTCAATAAAAATTTGAAACTGTTCAGTTATCATTTAAACAGTGTTAAAGACTTGTGGATCCTCTAAAAGACGGATAAAACATTCGATTCTGAAAAAGATTTCTAAGCAGAAAACAGATCAAGTCGATTTCGATATTTGCCCAGGAAATGAATAAAAAATATAAAATAAATAAGAAGAACGCGAAATTGAATGCTCGGATCACAACCACCACAAACAGCTAAACGACAGACCATCATCGGATCAAGAGGATTCATCGACGACGAGTTAATCAAATCAATCGCCCATAGAAAGAAAAAAAGGGGATAAAAGAATAAAATAATACCTCGCCGGAGAAACGAAAGAGAGAAAAGGAAAGAGAGAGAGAGAGAGAGAGGGGGTCGTAAAGAAGTTACGTATGAAACGGTGAAGATGAAAAGATTATTGGATACGCGTGCGTGAATATGAGATTGCCGGTGGTGTGTCTTGCCTTTTTATAGGCGTCGAGACGTACTTTTCAGACATGACGAAACTGCCCTGCTGTGTTCTGTTCGTGTAAGTCCACCCTCTCTTACTTTCCTTTCCATTTTTAACACATTTGTCTTTTTGACTTTCTTTTTCCCGTTGCTTTTCTTTTTTAAAACGGCTTATAAAGTCTCTCTCTCTTTTTTTTTGCCTACTTTCAATACGTGTCGTCCTTACCAAAATCAAATTAATTCATATAAATCATTAGCTATTATGGTACATCTTTTTCATTCCAATCTACTAGAAATATATATTTAGACTTTTATAAAAATGGTTTGTTTATATACGGTCAAACATAACATATAACCAGTAATATTCTCTTTCTATGTATATGAAAAAAAATCAAACGTAATATGTAAAAGTTTTGTGGTTATCTACTCTCAAATGTTGATTTTAATCATCATATTCAGATCGGTTCACAATTCAAGTTTTAGAGGTAAGTTGATATGTCCATATATGTTTTTAGAAAACACTACAACAAATCATACAGATCATAACATTAACTTTTGGATTTTATATTTTACTACTTTAAAATATTTGTTTGGTCCTCTTTCTAAAACTATGCTTCTTTATTCTCTGCATCCTTTTGAAAATATACTCTTTCTTATTAAGCTTGATGAGATAAAATATAATTATGATCAATATAGATGTCATATATAAAATTATCTTACATACGCAAATACTAGACATAGAGACGGATCCATTCCATACAATAGGGTGTCACCTGACATTCTTTAAATATCATTAAATATTTTTTCGTGTGAATTGAACAAAATGTCATCATGGTAAATTCATGTCTTGACACGTAAAACTAAATCACATTAATTTGGATAACTAACGTATATAGCTTTACTTTTTTACATCGTTTGAACATTTAAAAAGAAAGTCAATCCATAAACTTAATATTCACTTGAGAAATTAGTCTGAATCTCTTTATAATCTATTTTACCAAAAATAGATACTCACGAATTGATAAAAAAAAGAATATGTATATTAACTTACATTTTAGGGTATAAAATTATTTTACATACGCAAATACTAGACATAGAGACGGATACCTTCAATACATGTGAATTGAACAAAATGTCACCGACACTTATGGTGAAATTCATGTCTTGACACATAAAACTAAATTATATTATTTTGAATAACTAGTGTATATAGCTTTATGTTGTAGCTCGTTTGAATATTCAAAAAGAAAGTTTATCCGTGAACTTAATATTCACTTGACAAATTAGTCTGGATCTTTTTATAATCCATTTTACCAAAAAAGGATACTCACGAATTGAAAAAAATAGGAAATGTAAATTAACTTACATTTTAAGGAATATAATTTATTTTACATACGCAAATACTATACATAGAGACGGATCCGTTCAATATAATGGGGTGTCACGTGACATTCTTTAAATCTCATTAAATACTTTTTCGTGTGAATTGAACAAAATGTCACTGACACTTATGGTAAAATTCATGTCTTGACACGTAAAACTAAATTGCATTATTTTGGATAACTAGCGTATATAGCTTTACGTTTTAGGTCGTTTGAATATTCAAAAAGAAAGTTTATCCGTGAACTTAATATTCACTTGACAAATTAGTCTGGATCTCTTTATAATCCATTTTACCAAAAAGGGATACTCACAAATTGAAAAAACAAAATAATAAAATTTATTTTACATACGCAAATACTATACATAGAGACGGATCCATTCAATATAATGGGGTGTCACGTGACATTCCTTAAATCTCATTAAATACTTTTTTCGTGTGAATTGAACAAAATGTCACTGGCACTTATGGTAAAATTCATGTCTTGACACGTAAAACTAAATTGCATTATTTTAGATAACTAACGTATATAGCTTTACGTTTTAGGTCGTTTGAATATTTAAAAAGAAAGTCTATCCGTGAACTTAATATTTACTTGAGAAATTAGTCTGAATCTCTTTATAATTCATTTTACAAAAGAGGGATACTCACGAATTGATAAAAAAGAATATGTATATTAGCTTACATTTTAAGGTATAAAATTTATTTTACAAACGCGAATACTATACATAGAGACGGATCCATTCAATACAATAAGGTGTCACGTGACATTCCTTAAATCTACTAAATACTTTTTCGTGTGAATTAAACAAAATGTAACCAGCACTTATGGTAAAATTCATGTCTTAAACACGTAAAACTAAATCAAAAAGAAAGTCTATCCGTAAATTTAATATATCTTTACGTTTTTACTTCGTTTGAATATTTAAAAAGAAAGTCAACCCGTAAACTTAATATTCACTTGAGAAACTAGTCTGAATATTTTTATAATCCATTTTACCAAAAATGGATACTCACGAATTGATAAACAAAAATAATATGTATATTAACTTACATTTTAAGGTTTAAAATTATTTTACGTACGTAAATACTAGACATAGAGACGGATACATTCAATACAATGGGGTGTCACTTGACATTCCTTAAATCTAATTAAATACCTTTTCATGTGAATTGAACAAAATGTCACCGACACTTATGGTAAAATTCATGTCTTGACACGTAAAACTAAATTACATTATTTTGGATAACTAGCGTATATAGCTTTACGTTGTAGCTCGTTTGAATATTCAAAAAGAAAGTTTATCCGTGAACTTAATATTCACTTGACAAATTAGTATGGATCTCTTTATAATCCTTTTTACCAAAAAAGGATACTCACGAATTGAAAACATAAGAAAATGTAAATTAACTTACATTTTTAGGAATATAATTTGTTTTACATACGAAAATACTATACATAGAGACGGGTCCATTCAATATAATGGGGTGTCACATGACATTCCTTAAATCTCTTTAAATACTTTTCGTGTGAATTGAACAAAATGTCACTTGCATTTATGGTAAAATTCATGTCTTGACACGTAAAACTAAATTGCATTATTTTGGATAACTAGCGTATATAGTATTCAAAAAGAAAGTTTATCCGTGAACTTAATATTCACTTGACAAATTAGTCTGGATCTCTTTATAATCCATTTTACCAAAAAGGATACTCACGAATTGAAAAAACAAGAAAATGTAAATTAACTTACATTTTAAGGAATAAAATTTATTTTACATACGCAAATACTCTACATAGATGCGGATCCATTCAATATAATGGGGTGTCACGTGACATTCCTTAAATCTCATTAAATACTTTTTCGTGTGAATTGAACAAAATGTCACTGACACTTATGGTAAGATTCATGTCTTGACACGTAAAACTAAATTGCATTATTTTGGATAACTAGCGTATATAGCTTTACGTTTTAGGTCGTTTGAATATTCAAAAAGAAAGTCTATCCGTGAACTTAATATTTACTTGAGAAATTTGTCTGAATATATTTATAATTCTTTTTACAAAAGAGGGATACTCACGAATTGATAAAAAAGAATATGTATATTAGCTTACATTTTAAGGTATAAAATTTATTTTACATACGCGAATACTATACATAGAAACGGATCCATTCAATACAATAAGGTGTCACCTGATATTCCTTAAATCTACTAAATACTTTTTTCGTGTGAATTAAATAAAATGTCACCGGCACTTATGCTAAAATTCATGTCTTAAATACGTAAAACTAAATAAAAAATAGTCTATCTGTAAATTTAATCTATCTTTATGTTTTTAGCTCCTTTGAATATTCAAAAAGAAAGTCAATCATTAAACTTAATATTCACTTGAGAAACTAGTCTGAATATCTTTATAATTCATTTTACCAAAAATGGATATTCACAAATTGATAAACAAAAAGAATATGTATATTAACTTACAATGGGGTGTCACCTGACATTCTTTAAATCTCATTAAATATTTTTTCGCGTGAATTGAACAAAATGTCACTGGTATTTATGGTAAAATCCATGTCTTGACGCCCCCCTCCTCCCAACCCCCCCCCCCCCCAAACCAAGTTCGATCCCGATATCATTGTATTTTTATATTCAAAATTTTGATACTCTATTAAATAATTTCTGAATCCGCCACTGAATAAAGAAATACATAACTAAATACCATTGTAAGAAATTATCTTTTGTTGAAAACATATCGACATGCTACCAAATAGCTTTAGAATACTTGGAACTTTTCTTGGGAGAATTGTATTTGAGAAAAACGAGATAATATCTTGGACTTTGATATTAGATATTAAAAAGAAGAGTTTGGAATGCTAACACGTTTCTAAATTCGATTCATTTGCTTCGTGAAACCAGGGGCGGAGGTAAGGTGTAGGTGGTGGGGTCAGCCGACCCCACTATTTTTAAATTTTTTTTAATTTTTGTTTAAAAAAAAATATTTTGACCCCGATAAAAATTAAATTTTGACCCCATAATTTTTTTTTGACTCCGATACAAAACATTTTTGGCTCCGCCACTGCGTGAAACTATGTTATATTGTTTTGGACATCTACTTGGATATAGATTTCTGTTTACGGCTCATTTGTATAACTAGATAGAGAATTTATCTGTTCATTATGTTTATCTTTAGTCTAGAGTCTAGACTTTTCTATAGATCCTAGATGCTTGCAGATTTTTTTTTTTTTTTGTCAACATGCTTTTTATTAAAGCAATGGGACTAAAGCCCAATAAAACAGATGGATCAAGCTATCCTTACATCAGAATTCGGCCCAAATCCCGACCCAAAGAAAACGCGTTTTACAAATATAATAGATTTTTTTTAACCCTACACGTGTACAGAGGCATCGAGATGAATCTGGAACGGAGGAGCCTCTTCAAGCGGAGCCACCGTAACTCTGCCGGTTCAACCGCCGCAAGTTTGACCCTCTAGCTGAACCACCTGACCGCTAACCGCCTTGAGATCGCCGATATCCTGAAAAAGCTTCTTCATCTCCTTACAAGAGTGAAATCCGGTGAGAGCTTCCAGAAGATATGAGCAGGAATTCACCAGAACGTCAAAGACTCCGGTTGATCTGAAACCTACTATTTCTCCTTTCAGCTGATCAATCAACTTGATTCTTTCTGTCTTTGGATACTCCGTGAGACTAAACACAGAGATTGATTCCTTTTGCAAGAAAGAGAACAAGGTTAACTCATAAGGATATTAAGAAACTTGTCGAGATGAAACGGGATATATATGAATCAAAGGGGGAGAGCGGATTTCAACAAAAACTAAAAGAAAATCGCATAAAAGCGAAGGTAAACCCAAAAGGGAAAAGATCTACAGAACTAAAACATAAGCTAACATCAATCTAACGATTGAACTTATATTTACAACAAAAAAGAAGGGAGAAACCACGATAGCCTCAGTCGCCGAGGCGACTTTAACCACCGTGGTTCCAAACCAGATCGGGAAATTTGTCGGAGGTTTCGAGAAAACTAGAGAGATGTGAGAGAAGAGAGAGAAAGAGATTGTATCGTGTCTAGGGTTTTCGATAGATGCTTGCAGATTAATAAAAAGAACGTAACAATACAATTTTCTTCTTCTTGTCATATAAGAAAGCGGGAAAAAATAAAGCATTTATACAGACACACAGTTGGGAACAGCTCACGAAATAAACTGAGCCCAACTATTCACAAATGTTGGCCCAGTAAAGAAAAAAAGCACTTCAACCCACCCAATCTAACCCGACCCGTAGCTTTTAACTCCGAGACTAAACCCTAAACCCGCGTCGTCTCTCTCTCTCTCTCTCTCAATTTCCGCTTCTCACCTCCACCGCCGACCATGGCCAAAGAGAAACTGAAGAATCTTCCCTCCTCTGACGGAGGTACGCTTCACTCTATCGTCCTTTACTGTTTGCATGGCTTCAATCCCCTTTCTCTTTCTCTCTTTTTTTTTTTTTAATTCTTATCAATTCAACAGGTGAAATCGCCGACACCACTCCCAGAGAAAAGAAGCATAAGAAGAAGAACAGGAAGCGAGCTGAGCCCGATCCCGATGTGCCTTCTACAAAACAAACGCGTGATTCCGGTAACAAAAGAAAGTTACTGTTTTTTAATAACGGTTAAGAGATTTTATATTTGGGTTCAAATCTTATATTAGGGTTCTGTGTTTCTTGATTTATATATATGGTAGGTGTTGTTGATGAAGATAGAGATGGAGGGGTAGTAGAGGATGCTCATAACGAGCCAACAATGGGTGAAAAGTTTGAGAGTCTTCATCTGTTAGACGGAGAGAAACCTAGAAGCGAGGAGAGTAATATGGTCGATGATAAGCCTCCTACAGCAGCCTCTGTCAACGTTCTTCTGAGACAGGCTTTGCATGCTGATGATCGGTCTCTTCTACTTGATTGCTTGTACAACAGGGATGAACAGGTTAGGAAGATAGTGTTGTGTGATTCTGTTTGGTTTACCCATTTTTTAATTGGTTGTTTCATCATATTCTTAGTTGTGCCAGTTATGTATGTCTGTCTACAGGTGATTGCTAACTCTGTTGCTAAGTTGAATTCAGCAGAAGTAGTCAAGCTTCTTAATTCCCTTCTACCAATACTACAATCAAGGTTAGACTTGAAGATATATTTTGTTTCTTTGTGTGTGTGTGTGAAGCTGATTTAAAGTTTTGATTTTTAATTCTCTATTTCCAGGGGTGCGGTTTTAGCTTGTGCGATCCCGTGGATAAAGTGTCTGTTACTTACTCATTCCAGTGGGATTATGTCCCAAGAGTCATCATTGCTCGCTTTGAACTCCATGTATCAGGTTAGGAACTACTGCATATTGCGTCTCTGTTAGTAAAACTGAAAGCTGGGATAGATAAATGATCGAGACATATCTATTTTGATTGGTTGTGTGTTTGCAGCTCATCGAATCACGAGTGTCAACCCTTCACACTGCCGTAGAAGTTTCAAGCAGCTTAGACTTGGTATGTATTGTAATTCTCTGAAACAAGGATGGAATGTGATTTCAATGTGCGGCCTTGTGGTAGCATTAGATTTGGTGTTTTATTCCATTGATCGACCTGGAAGTTCTGAGCTCGCTTTGCATCATGGATAATTTTGACATTTGGACTGTGTATACTGATTCGTCATTGATTGTGTTAATGGTAGCTTGTGGACGATTTGGATGAAGAAGAAGAAGATGAAGGTCCAGTGATTTACGAGGACAAGGACACTGATGATGAAGAAGGAGAAGGAGCAGATGAAGCAATGGAAACAGATGAAGAAGATGCAGACGCTTCAGAGGATGAAGCAGCGGATGGTGTCAATGAATTTGAAGATTTTGACGACATGAGCGATTGAGAAGACTTCCTGACAACCGAAAAAAGTTTTGATTTGTGTGAGACTGTTTGGTTGTTAGATTTTTAATGTCTCCTTGCGAATTCTCTAATACGTAATGGCTGTATTGGTTAAACTTTGTACTGAGAAAAAAAATTTTTACATTAAAAAGAGTTGACGTGAATATGGAAAATAGTAACTGTAAATATGGGAGAAAAAGTCGAAGCATGGTTAAGAAAATGATGGATCATAAGAGCGATAAGCCTTCCTTGAAAAATGGAACACCATTGAATATCTAGAAGAAAAAATGTTTTATATAAGATGACATTGTTTGGCAAGAAAGGAGAATAATAAAGTAAGAAATGGCGAGCAGACAGGATGAGGAATTCAGTGTGAGGGCCGGCCAAATCGTGGGCCAAGCACATGTGAGCGATCTTGTTCAATTTCCCCACTACTTCTGACTTTTCGCGATCATATTAATATGTAATGACAAAAAGATAATTATGTAACGTGGAGAAATATGGTGTGTTAATTATCAGGTGAAGAGGGCTGAATGCAAAGCAGACAACAGTAACTCTTCACAAGCATCAAGCTTTCTCCAGGAGGTTGTTAACTAACACATCAACTCTACTGATGTTGTTTTGAATTTTCTCTCTTTGTTTTTATAAGAATGGTGATTATTTATCAGAAAGGAGAGAAAGTGAAGAACATGGCACAAGAAGCATCAGAGGCAGTGAAGAACAAATTGGGGATGAACAATGACAATAACAAGAACAATGAATATAAGAACAAGAACCCTCTGGACATGAAGAATCCTAACAACACAACTTGTCCAAGCATGCCTGGTCATCCTCCTGCTGATATTTAAATTTTTAAAATCCTTTTATAATTCCACTAATAATTGTCTGTAATAATAAGGAATATTACACAATGTAACCATGCCAACACATGTTCAAACTTATTTGGCTTTAGACATGTTCACACTTGTGTGGACCCAACAAATAAAAAGACGAGTCAATTTGCTGAAAACCCTAAAAGAATTATGAAATTAGCTAAATGCACATGATGTGACAAGTTTGTGTCTAGCAAAGAAAGTACCATGGGTGAGGATTTAGGGTATGAGCTTAATTAGAGATAAAGTTTTGTATAGGGGATGCAATTTCCCTAAAAAGACTTCGGTTTTAGTAATGATCATCTTTCTATTTGACACACCGGTCTACACCAGCTACTTTTTTGACATATTTTTTTTTTACACACACATCCATAAAATCCAACTATGGACAGTACAGAGACTTCAACTATATATGTATTCATTCCTTAAGATCATAGACTCTCTGCCCATTTGATGGTAGACCTTGCAAGTGCATCCATTGGATCAACACACTTCTTTAGCAGAGGATCATCCCCTGGCAAGAGTTCCCTCATCTCATCTGACCCTAGCAACACCACATTCACCGCCTGCACCAACAGCACCTGCAATGCTATCCTCAAAAGGTTCCCTGCTCCTTCCATGTCATCTCTCTTCATCGCTTCTATGGCTGGGATCACCGTGTGCTCCATTGTCGCCTTGTCTGGAAGCACCGCCTCAAATCCCTGTTTTATAACCAAGTATTAGACTCTCGTTGACAAAATGATGTTCCAATGGACAAAAACAAGAACACTCACATTGCTCTGTAGTCTCTCCTGGTAGAACCCTGCAGATAACGTGGCGCTAGACGCCATCACACCTACACGCAGAGGATTCCCAGCTTCAAGAGGCTTCATCTTGGCCTCTTCCAGCTCTTTAACAATGCAGTCACCCATGTGAAGCATAGGAACTGAACTCCCTTCACAAACTTCATCGTACCATATATGTGCAATATGACAAGGCATTAAGATTAACTTAGCTCCACACCTCTCGAGAGATCTCCTCTTGTTCTTTAGATTCTCCCCAATCTGCTCTGGAGACGCAGGAGTACGCATTGTTCTATGGTAGAGAGAAGGATAGGAGTTCTCTTCATATAAGAGGAGCTCCTTGTTGAGAATAGGATCCGAGCAAAGCACAAAGGGTAAGGAGCTCTTCCCATCTTTTGAGCTCCAATCCTCGAGTTTCCTAACAAAATTTAGAGTGGAATCTGTTGAAATGCCTCCGATTATCCCCACCGTGTTGGCCTGCCTGAGCATAGAATCTGCATGAAGATTGTTCAAACTGCCTTTTGAAGCATCATGCAGACCAAAACCTTTCTTGGACTTTGGAAGATTGTTGCTGCTTTCGTCCATCTGCAAGAGGATTGAAGACGGTGGCGTGGCTTGAACACGACTAAGTCTTACTTTCCATGATATTCTCTTAGATAACCATACCTGAGCTAAACCATGAGATGGGTTTGTGAAAATCTGAAGAGACATCAGCAAGCTTCTGTCTGAAAAAAAAATGTTTAAGATCCTAGAATCTGTAACATCAACTCACTTGCTGCACTACTTAGTGCTCCTCATTAAGACAGAAGTAAACCTCTAGATGAATCAAGAAACTTTATATATAGAATATTCTCTTGGGGAAAAGAAATCTATGTAACTCATTCAGCAGGATGAGTGATTGATTGCCTTTATGGTTTTAGATGGAAGAAACAAAAAGGGAAAGAGTACTAAAAGTAACAGGTGGGGGCATTATAACAACGGTCTCAAATGAATCTAATGTCCATCTCTATCATCTCATGAGAAACGGACCAATTGTGGTAGGCATCAAGTTGGAAGTGAGGAAAAATCACCTCAAAATATAAGGCGATGGAATCAAGAAGAGGCTGGTGGTCTGTCTTTGTCTGGTTCTTTTTTCGGTTTCTTGAGATATTTTTATATATATATTTCCTAGCTAGCACAACTTGTGGGTTGTCTTTGTTAGGTGGATTCCTTTGTCTTCTTTGTTTGCTACTGATTACTCACATGGTACATCACATCCTTCTTGTCGATTACTGATTTCTCCAGAGAGACGTGTCGTCTGTTTGTAAGAGATCTTCTGAGATGTGAGAAGTTTCTTTGCTCACTCGTACAAAAGAGAGACTGAGACTTTTTTACTGAAGGAGATTTTTTTTGAGCAGCAATAACATATATTCAGTAGGAAACAAGCTTTCATGCGAGACACATACAGATTTTGATTTTAACTTGTAAAATGCAATATACGTACAATCCTTGAAATTCTATGTAAAGGAAAAATAGAATGAAAACAAAAAGAGTTGATGAAAAATTGTAGTACAACATAAAATTTTCTAAACTGCTATTCCGTCCCACATCGGTTACTTCACTTGTTATCCTTTTGTTTATATACGTCCTTAAACCAAACGTTGTACGTCGAGCTCAGTAACGAGAGCTTGTGACCCAAGTGGGGATAATAAGTTGGTGGAACACTGGCTCGGTCCACGGGTCGGATCTGCTGTGGCACTGTTCTGGGCTGCCCAGTCCAAGCTGAGAGTGGTCCGTATGAGTTGAGCGAAGGCTTGGCTTAGACGGTTCCTAAAGTGGAGGGCAATGCGTGAGGCTGGTTTCACAGAGCAGCGATCACCTCCCTCTCTCAGCAGTGGACGGATCACGGCTCAACGCCTCTCCGATCCACCATGGTCTGCTGGCTCGTTCCCAGCTGAACCACCAACTTTTTGTATTTTTTTTACATAAACTCCCCATAGCCAAGTTGTAATTAACAAACTGTAGACATTGTTCATGCAAGTAGGCGACACAACGGTGAGGTACTCTAGCACAATTTTCATTTCTTGTAGCTGAAGCAGACTCATTTCCTCAACCGACCATCTCACTCGTTTTCCTAATCCTTTTCTCATGCAAGTAGGCGACACAATGGTGAGGTACTCTAGCACAATTTTTATTTCTTGTAGCTGAAGCAGACTCATTTCCTCAACAGACCATCTCACTCGTTTTCCTAATCTTTTTCTCATGCAAGTAGGCGACACAATGGTGAGGTACTCTAGCACAATTTTTATTTCTTGTAGCTGAAGCAGACTCATTTCCTCAACAGACCATCTCACTCGTTTTCCTAATCTTTTTCTCAGCACCAAGCTTAACTCGCTCCTCGTTGCTTTGGCTGCCCAAAGAAAGTGTTGTTTCTGTAGCGGTCCGATACAGAGTAGACGTTTGGATGGCCGAACGAGAAAGGTTTTTTTGGCGGGAGAGTATACGATGATGATCGGAACCTCTACACCGCGCATAGCTCGCTGGCTTTCTTGAAGAGACCGCTGGCTCTGCGTTGGACAGTGCGACTTTGCTTGTGGCTCTCCTTCTCTATCTTAGCCATCCGATTCCTTTGCCTTCCTTGCTTCGTCGAAGTCGTGACTTGTTGAGACGTTTACGTAGAAGAATTCTTATTTTTATCCCTTTAATTGTATATCAGAGAGACGCATTCTTGAATCTTGAGTTTGGTGTGACACTATCAGACTTGCATTTTGTGAGTCGTAACAGCCATTTACTCTGTTTAGATTAATGTTGTTGATAGACGATAATGAAAAATCTCAATTTGTTAATGTTGTGATTGAAGGAAGATGTTTCTTTGAGGAAACCGATATGCTAATCTCACCACATGTACATGTTTTTAATTTGTTTAATCCTGAGGAAAACAAGAAGTTGGATGAGATGAGAGGGTGGATGTCATGCTTGAATAAAAACTATATAGTATACGACGGCAAAGTTGACTTACTTACAAATTGGCAACCGAATTATCTTGACCCACGTTCACCTCTCCTCTCCGTATTATAATTAATCTTTTGTTTGTTTTTTTTTAATTTCAAAATTTTAAACGAGAGGTTTGGTATCTAATGTCAACCTTACCCACTAACCTAATATATTTGGTTACCCAATGAAGAGAGAGATTTTGTTTTAGATTAAATAAATCGTCGCCTATAAGTCAATTCTCGTGTTCGTTTCCACTTTCTAAGCTATTATTATTACTAGGGTCGGCCCGCCCTACGGGCGGAAATTTATAATAAAAAACTAATTTATATTAATTTATATTAACTTTATGAAACATTTGAAAATAAAACATTTTAAATTGAAAATAATATTATAAACAAATAAATAATGCATAGAATTCCGAGATCATATTTTTATATTTAATAATCATTTCTGATTTATTAAATTGTCATAAATTTTCATATTTCTATATTTTTCATAAAATAAAAAATTAAAAAAAAAAATTTAGAAAAAAATATATATTGTTATTATTTTATTTAGAAAAAAATATTTTATTTTATTGATATTTGGTTATTTTTTGTATACAGCCCAATTTTAAGAAAATAAACAAAACATACTTTGACATTTCCGTCAACAAATATCTGATTTAATATTTACTTATTTAATAATATTCTGGTTTAATAATTTACTTTTAAAGTTTTTATTACTATTATCTTAATTGGTTTACTAATTATTTTTCTATATTTTCTACTTTTTGTTTTTCATTTCATTAGGGGACTTAATATTTTTATGCTCATTGCATATATCTAACTATATAAATAACTTTGCTTATAGGGATTTTTTAGTTATAGTTAAATTACTCTTTCTAATCAACAATTGAAAGTTTTACAGTACAATAATTGAGAAGTTTGACTAATTAAACTATATTTCCTTATATTAAAGCGTAATTTGATTTATACATAAATATATATGTACGATAAAGTTAGTTATACTTTTTTTCTACCTTTCTGCTACAATATTCATGAAAGAATATTTTGTATTGTTGCCGTTGTCAAATTGGACTAAAAATATGCGGATGATTGCCTATGTTAAACATGATCATATTTACAATCATGACAGAATATAGACTACTAACTTGAATTTAAAAACCATATAATACCAAATATTTCCTAAATAATATATATTTTATATTTGGTATTAAAAAAACCAAAATTATAGAAGTAGCAAAGTATAAAAGTCAAACTTGTTAATAAAGAAAACACCAGAGAAGGAAAAAAAACAACGTAAACAACTTGAGCATTAAAAAAGCACAGGAAAAACTGGTCTTGTACTCCAATCCTCTTCACCTATGCCTTGCGTGCTTTCTTCACCTTCTCCGATGCTACCTGCACCTGGCTAGGTCCACCAGTTTCCACCTAAGAAGGCACTGTGATGGCATCGGGAAAATCTATAAACCTTACATTCAATAAACCTTACAGTATCAATGAATGCAGGCTGCAGTACACGGTTACGGTCACTGAGGATGCGCGAGACAGTAAAGGTCAGATGATTAACTGTGAAATGAAGTGAACTCACCCTCACCTCGAATGTGTAGGTCTTACCAACCATGCCTCACACACCGGAATAAGTTGTCGGAAATTAGCACATATCGGAGGACCCCAACTGCATTGATATTGTTGCAAGGAAGACATGTGAAAGATGAGACTGTGCGCTAAAGTTTCTTGGCCCCGTTTGAGCAGAAAACATTGCACCATCCCTTCTCCACCTTTATTTTAGTTACTCTTTTGGTACCGATAAACACCTTCAGCTTCAACACCAAAACCCGACCAAAGACATATGGCTTTACCACATCAGTCTCAATGATCAGATCCAACGTTCTTGGAGTTTCACAGCAGAGTAAACCTCAGTCGAAACGTCTCAGCTTCTCGTCAATCAGGTCTTCTATAAAGGAAGAAGATGGTAGATTGATGTTAACTCTCAAAAAAAGGCCAAAACTTGATGATGTCTAATCAAGAATAAGCTTACCGTTGTTGTGATCGCCGTGTGAGAATTCGAGTAGTGATGTTTTTTCGATGCATCTTGCCATGAGATTAGTCCAGTTCAGTCTTGAAGCTTCAAGAACTTTATTCACAAACTTGTGATCTGAGTCCTTCATGCCTGAATCATCAAAAGCTAGTAATCTAATCTTCTCTTCTATTCTTTCTTCTTCCAGACGTATCCTCTCTAGAAGAGAGACAGGACTTGGTTGTTCTTACTCTTGTTTCAGGTCTTTGAATGTTTATGTCTCATCTTTCTAGATCCGAACTTGATTCCTAGAACAATTTAGAGCATAAGTTAAACATCAAATATGTTGTAGAGACATAAGAAATGTCTTCTCTTGTTCTCAGAACTTACCGCTGATGAGCTCTCAAGATATCTTAGACTTGTGTACTCAGCAGAACCTGTACAGTTGTGGTTGAGAGACCTTACAATGGAGCTGTGAGGATTCAGATCAAAAACCTCCTCCAAGTCCTTGTCCAAGGAGCACAACTTGAACCTCTCTCTTCTCTTCTCCAGCTTCTGTCTTCTCATTTTGAGTTTTATTTGCCAGCTGCTCAACTCATTAGGAGCATCATACACCGGTATTATCACATTGTGAAAGAAGATATCTATTATCAAAAGCTGGGAAATGGCTCAGCCATAAATATAGAAAAACTAATATTCAGAAACGGAGAATTTTTCACAGCCTTAAAAATATGAACATTATGAAAAGACGATAGATGTTCAAAAAAAAATGAAAAAAGGATATCAAGCATTAAAAGCTGGGGGATGGCTCGAACATAAATCTATAACATGAACTTCAAAACACAATGAGGAATCAAGACGGTGGCCATGTATATAGAAAATAACCGGATATCTAATTAAAACTATAAACAAAAATAGCACTAAAATAGATTACCTGAGGATCAAAAGCTCTCCACCACGCCGGACGTTCCTGGCCTCCCAAAATCGGAGCAGGCGAACTTGAACAGAGGAGGAAGAGTGGCCAGTCTGTAGATCGGAGAGGAAAACCAAATCGTTAGCCATGACTCAAAGTCTCAAACCTTTTGTATACTGATTAGTTTAGAACGAAGGATGATTATGAAAGCATGAAGTCATACCTTTTTATAGTAGACTTTCACCGCCTTGAACTCTCTAGGGTCGCATTAAATGGAGATCGTGAGTGATTAAGGAGGGCTTTATGAGGGGAATCGGTTACGAAAGATCGATCCATGGAGTGACAATGGAGACGCGAGAGAGAGGCAACGACAACCCTAATCCAAAACACAACGTTTCAATCTTGATATTGAATGTAGAATTCGACGGGTCGATCGTGTTGAGAAAGAAGCCCAACGACAAAGTCAAAGAAACCCTGAAACCCAATACAAAATAAATGAAACGGTGAGTTTAGAAGAAGGGGGACAGGTGTCGCAACATGGTGAATCGAATTAGTGACGTGGCTTCTTCTCGTGAGAGAGTAACCTTACTTTATAGTATAAGATCTAATCCACACCATTTGTTTAGTACTTATAATAATAATAAAAATGTATACGCCATTACAGTTTTTAAAAATAGAAACGGAAAAACCAACAGACAAGTTTTCTAGGGATCTGCACATGAATTAAAGAGGATTAATGTGCTGATACAAGTTGTAACGAAAATAAATTCAAATTGGATACAACATCATCAGTTCATCACCAATGAATCATCATAACAGTAATAATAACAGTGGACCGAGCTCATTTAAAAAAGTGAGGACAGAACTAAAAGTCTGGAACACAATAATTGATTAATCACTTATAAGCCTAATAATCACTTTCTTTCTTTTTTATTCGTCTTTTAGCCCAAAAGAAGCGAAGAAATCAAGGCAGAGAGAGAGAGAGAGAGAGAGAAAAAACCAGAGAGACTCATGGAAGGTCTTCAAAGATCAACCATCTCCTTCCGCCGTCAGGGATCTTCCGGCATCGTCTGGGACGACCGTGTCATCGCCGAGCTCAACAAACAGGCCAACGAGCAGAAAGAGGAAAGTCAACGCAACGACCAGCCTAAGCAGTCGCTGTCGGAAAGCTCAGAGCAAGCGAAACAGAACATCGGCGACGAGAAAGAAAACCTCAGGCCGATCAAAACCGGCGTACCAACGATCGAGAGGAGTCGATCCAACGGCGGAGGAGCCCCGCGGCATCATCACAGAGCAACAGGAAGAGTGTCTCCTGCGGTGGAGCCGCCGTCTCCGAGACTGTCGACGTGCGGTTGCTGCTCTGCGTTTGGGAAGAAACCGCCAGGGAAGAAGAACAATAATCCGAGGAAAAGGCCGCCGAAGCGCAGATCGAGGTAGGCATGCAAATTTCAAAGAGATGAATAGTATTTATACCTTCTCTTTTTGTATTCCTCTGTGTGGCTCTCTCTGATACAACCTTTAAAGCTTATAGATTTCGATATTTTGAATTAAATTAACTATCTTTTTCGGACAAGATCTGTTTCTGTATAAACCGACTTTCCGACATGGGTTCGACAATCTCTGGCCAAAAGTAAAGTAATCAAAACATTACATAACAAACTTATGTTGAAGAGAATATGTTTGTCTGGGGTCATTGAGGCCCGAGTTTAGGACAGCCTTCAGCGAGAGGTAAGTCCAAGTTGTCGACTGTCCTAAAAGTGCGTGGTATCATCTTATCCACATAAAGATTACCATCCAAATGATCGCACTCGTGCTGCAGAATCCTCGCTTGCCAACCAGAAGCATTCACTTGGATTCTTTTCACTTGACGATCGTAGCCTGTGACTTCCACTTCAAGGTATCTCTCCACCGCACCTCTGAATCCATCGACACTCAGACATCCTTCGAAGAAGAGAGCTTTCTTATCGCTCACCCCCTTAAGCTCCGGATTCACCATTACCTACTCAAAGCAAAAAAAAAAAAAAAACAAAGTTTAAGACTTTTTGTCTCAATTTTAACAAAAAATCAAAAAGACGAAAAGGTTTGTTCTACTCTGTTTTACCATGAGATCAAACGGACGTCTTTCTTGAGCAAGAACCTCCTCTTTTGGTGCGTAACTTATATACTCTTTTGTATCTTCCAAAACAATAATCTGTGAATCACCAATTCAATCTTTAGTCTTTTAAAAGAAGGTGAGATTAATAAAAAGTTCTTTAAGGTTTACTTACTCGTAAGGGGATACCAATCTGAGGAGCAGCAAGGCCAACACCAGGAGCCAATCTCATGACTTTGACCATATCATTAATTATCTTCTGAATACGCTCCGACCCGATTTCTTCCGGGTCAACCTCTCGGGCCTTCTCGTGCAGAACCGGATCTCCAGCTGCTACAATATCTGGTAAATCCACTTTCTTCTTCTTATTCTCCCCCAGACCCAACAGCCAACCAGCATTTGTCTTCACAGAGGAGGAAGAAGAAGAAAACTTATACAGACTACCACGGTTCAGCAAGTGTGAGGAAGAGGGTCTCGAAACGGGGAAACGGAGAGCGCGACATGTCACGGCGGCGGAAACCGGAAGAAGACGAAGAAGTGAGACTCTGAAAAGGGTTTCCATTGTCGTCTCGTCGCTTTGGTCACAGAGAAGTGAGTCCCATCGGGTCTCATCTCTTGAGATATGGCTGTTTGGGCCTGATACAGCTAACGTCTACACGTAATGGGCCTTTTTGCTTGTAATAATTAAATAAACAAAATGTTTAACTATTGGGCCGAAATAAATTGGGCCACTAAGGCTCATGAAAAAAAAGAGCGAAAATCATATACTTTACTAGAGGGATCTCGATCAGAAGCCTCCGTGCACCTCATTTCTCTCAAGCTCTCTCCTCCTCTCGTTCCACTCCAAAAGGTTAGTCAGCTTCTTAGTCATGCTCTTACGATGTAGTCCCAAGTGTTTTCTCCGATTTGTTGATGCTTATATTGTGTATTGGATCTAGCGTAGTTTTATCTTTTGATTTTTAGTTGACCAATACTCACTGTTTGTTTATCGTCTTTGATTAATTTATTATTATTGTACCAATCCCTCTTTGACTCTTTTTCAAATCTGTCTGTCTCGTTTCCTGTGATCGGATCCTGCGTAGAAATCATTTAAAGATTGAATACTAATTCTTAGCTTCGTGTTTGACCTTTATGGCTTTATCTAATTTTTTGCTTGCTATTATAGTTGTGATTAAAAGTTTGGATCGCATGATCTTTTTTGTATCTTTAATAAAAAAAATGTTCTCTACATGCTGCATGCAAATATGATACAGAAGGTGAGAACATTGTGATCCAAGTCAGAAAGCAAAGGAAGGAAGCGTCTTGGTGGTGGGTAGATATGCCTGGGATTCGTGGACCGTCGGAATACTCACAGGAACCAGCTCGTCACCCAAGTCTCAAAGTCAACGCAAAGGCAAGCTCTTCTTTTGAATTGTTTCTCTTCTGATCTTGCTGTGTTATGTTTTCATTCTAATTTGGGGTGATGTGATTGACAGGAACCGTTCAATGCTGAGCCTCCTCGCTCCGCCTTAGTGTCATCTTATGTCACTCCAGTCCATCTTTTCTACAAGCGTAATCATGGCCCCATTCCCATTGTTGATCACATCGAAAGGTCCTCCCTCATCTCTTTCTTACATCTTTCTTTTACAACTTTGCCCTTGTTCACTGATTCTTGATCTTTTGTTTCACTTACCAGCTACTCTGTGGCCGTCACCGGATTGATCGATAACCCAACAAAGCTGTCCATCAAAGATATCAGGTGCCTCCCCAAGTACAATGTCACTGCTACTCTACAGGTCTCTATTATTATATTCATCAATCCTTCCATATCTCTCAGGCCTTTTTTTCTCAGTTCTTGTATGTGTTGACGACGTTTTGAAATGCGCAGTGTGCTGGTAACAGAAGAACTGCTATGAGCAATGTTAGGAATGTTAGAGGTGTTGGATGGGATGTTTCCGCCATTGGCAACGGTTCTTTCTTTCTTTCTTTCTCCAAAGACTGTGTTTTTCTTTTAATAATACAAAGACTGTATAGTAATAGTGAAAAGAATGTGCCTTTCAGCTGTCTGGGGCGGGGCCAAGTTGGCTGATGTTCTTGAGCTTTTGGGGATCCCAAAGCTCACTGCTTCCACCAGTTTAGGTGGCAGACATGTTGAGTTTGTCAGTGTTGATCGCTGCAAGGTATATATATATTTATATATATACTACTGTACTTCCTTTCATTTTTAGTTAATGCATTTGGTTGATTCTTGTTCCATGTTTCTAATGTAGGAGGAGAATGGTGGGCCCTATAAGGCTTCAATCCCTCTTAGCCAAGCCACAAATCCTGACGCCGACGTTCTCCTCGCTTATGAGATGAATGGAGAGGTTTGATATCTTCATAATCACTTGTTTGACTTGTCGTTGCTCAGAGATTTTACTTTGTTTGTTGATAAATGTTTTCTTTCTTTGAAGGTCCTGAACAGGGATCACGGGTTTCCTTTAAGGGTGGTTGTCCCCGGTGTGATTGGTGCTCGTTCTGTCAAATGGCTTGATTCCATCAATGTACTCGCCGAAGAATGCCAGGTCTGTCTCACCAAAAATATCATGCTTTTACTTTACCATGTTTTCTTATAGCAACCAGAAACTGCTCTAACATATTGTCAAATGGTGGCTTGGATAACAATCTGTTGAAAGGGATTCTTCATGCAAAAAGATTACAAAATGTTCCCACCTTCTGTCAATTGGGACAATATCGACTGGTCCACAAGGAGGCCGCAAATGGATTTCCCTGTTCAGGTATATGAATATTTTACTCTTCTTCTTACAGTAGTATTCATTGACTTTGTATGAATTGAGGATCTTCCAGTTTCTTTGCCATGTTCGTAGTAGTTCATTTGATGACGGGTTCTGACTGATCATTCTTTTTTTTTTTCTCTTTATTGGTGAACAGAGTGCAATCTGCTCTTTGGAGGACGTGCAAATGGTGAAGCCTGGAAAGGTGAGCTGAAAGTCATTTCCCAATCTGATCTGACAAATGCATGAGCAAATATTCAGTTGTAATATTACTTTTTGCAGGTAAACATCAAAGGATATGCGGTTTCTGGAGGTGGGCGCGGGATCGAGCGAATGGATATATCCATTGATGGAGGCAAAATCTGGGTGGAAGCTTCTAGGACACAGAAACCAGGGAAGCAATACATCTCTGAACACAGCTCCAGCGACAAATGGGCGTGGGTGCTGTTTGAAGCCACCATTGATGTCTCCCAGAATACAGAGGTCATCGCCAAAGCGGTAAAGCAGCCTCTCATCAACATTATTCTCAGATAATAATAAAGTGGATTATTGACATTATTATTTCGTATAACACTTTATGGGGAATGGGCAGGTGGATTCGGCTGCCAATGTACAGCCGGAAAATGTGGAGTCAGTGTGGAACCTACGAGGGGTTCTCAACACATCGTGGCACCGTGTCATGCTCCGTCTAGGCCACTCTAACTTGTAAGAATGGATCAAGTTACCCCCGCCTTTGTATGTTTTCTCCTTTTACCTCTTTGGGTTTCAGAAACTACACTTCCAAAAAGAACATGTATCCACCTGTGATTACTATTAGCTTTCGGTCGTCGTCTTGTGCGTTGTTTTTATATCCAATCACTGTTTTAAAAGGTGACACGTCTTGTACTTTAGAGTTTAACTTTTTTCTGATCCTAAGTGTCTCTTACTTTATTTTATATTTTACACTGGTGATGTTATACGGAGCAATCCACCACAGTTCCATGACATAGTTAGAAAATGACATCTTAAACTATAGTGTGATTCAAGTATTTAACTATTAATGTGCCTAAATATTGGATTAATGTTTGGTGATACCACATACCATGTACGATAAGTCTGGCATATGTTTGTAATTTGGTTCAATGGATCTGCCTAAATTTGTTCGGAGTTAGGATAGATGCAAACTTAAGCCACATGATCTCTTCTTTGTTATTTTCGTTGATCTTCTTGGTAAAAGTAATAAAAGAAAAAGCAGGGAAGGTTACCGGTGGGGAGACAATAGGAATAGATGGCGGCGAGTTAAGGAAGCTAGCCACCGATACTTCAGCCGTAATTCTTTACGTGTGAACAATTTTGTGAAAATATTGTTGAGACATTTTTGGTCAAAATTATATTTAGCTTTCTTGGAATCTTGCTTCCTTGTTTCTCCAAATTGAAAAAAAAATCAAATTCAGTAGTTAGGCAACATCGTTTACATTTTGTAAAAGCAGATTCTTAAAGAACAAAATTTGGGTTCATCTCTTGAGGTGAACTCTCAAATTCACATCAAATGTTAGCACTAATTAAAATGTTATGTAGGATTAGTAAAAATAAAATAAAATTAAAAAAAAAACGGAAAGAGGTGAAAATATGTAAGTGATGAAGAAATTTTGAATATTTTGTGTAGGTGATGAAGAAGAAGTTATGGATAGCGTTAAAAATAATCAGTCGATTTTTTTCACTTCTTTCTTTTTTTCTCTTTTTTTTACTAATATTATGTGACGTTTTGATTGGTTCTAACATTTGAAGTGAATTTAAGAGTCTACCGCATGGGTGAATCCAAGTCTTGTTTAAATTTGATGCTGTCTTGATAATAAAAAAGATTAGACCAATGTATATATAGTTTTTCTTATAAATGTAAACTAGACTTTGAATCGCTTTTTTTCTAAAACAAAAACATAGAATGCATATGTAATATCAGTCCATGTAATGTTGGAGATGTGGTGTCGCTTTAGAAAAAAAAGCCTACTGAAGTTGTAAAATTAAATTAGTTAATCACTGTGTTTGTCATATTCATAGCTGCTATGAATTAGACAATAAATATCACTAGATTAGAAAATGATAAGTAAAGTAAAGGCGGTGATTTCAGGATGGTTCCCCTTGCCCCTAAGTCGCGTACATAACTTGAGATTCAAGATTCCTTTTTTGTTCCTTCAACATTCAAATATGGTTTCTGTAGAGAGATGTCTTACCATACGTTTCCTTCAAATCTTATTTATTTGAATAAAGGTATTATCAAAATTTCCCTATAAATACATAGGTTCTGAGTGCATCCTAAATATCAAAAAATTCACATTCTCTCCAAAATCATCAGATCAGGAAACACAAAGCACTCTAACATATCAATCATGAAGAACAACAAGAACAATATGAAGATGGGTTCGGGACAAGAAAGTGGTAATGGTGCTACTAACATCGTTATCACAGAGACGAGGAATAAGAAGGTAGAGAGGGAGGCATCGATGGACGTGGACAAGTGTGCAGAAGCTTTCATCGCAAATTTCAGGACGCAGCTTCTTCTCCAGCGTCTCGAATCCATCGAAAACATGCTCTCCCGAGACCTTTAAAACTATTTATGAATACGCACTTGTTTGTATGTATTACTCATTTTTTTTGTGTGCGCTGACTCTGAAGGTCTAGTGTGCATCGTTTGAGACAGAAAAATAGTCATTTTAAGTTAGTATTTAAGTTTCGTAGGGTTTCTACTTAAAACTATTTGTTCGTGAGATATATGTTCATTTGTTTTACTTATTCGTTGTGAATTCTGATAAATAACTCAATCAATCTAAAGAAAGTGCTATTCTTGGATTTACCTCCGTATGGTGAACCTATAGGTTTACCAACCAATAGAATTTAATTATTTCAAATTTGACATTTAAAAAAAAAACAAAATATTGTCAAATTATATTATGTTTTAAAAATAAAATGAAGTAAAAATAAATAAAAATAATACTAATTACAAAAAAAAATATGTTTTCCAAAAAAAATTAATACCACAAAAAAAACACTAAACTCTAAATGTTAAACCTTAAATCATTTAGTAAACCTTTGGATAAATTCTAAAACTTTGGTTTAAAAAAAATATTTATACCACAATCAACAAAAAACTATACCCTAAATCATAATCATAAATTATTAGGTAAATCATAAACCTTTGGATAAATTTTGTAAAACGGTTCACGATGATAAATTCAAACTTAGATATTCATTATATAGGTAGAACTGTATCGGTTATAGTACCGGTCATATTGTATTGTTTTTTTTATTAATTTGTAATAGTATAATTAACTAGTATTAAAAACAATGCGGGACTTGATAGGAACCAACTAAACAAGATATATGTAAGCATTATTGCATTAATTATTTGGTTATATCATATAGTAAGAAGAACGAGGAGAATGATCATTTCCTCGAGTGGAATCACATTCACTGCTTCACGTCGGTCTCTTATTCATTACACGCACAAACAGTACATACAAACACACACAATGACAACAAAAACAGAGATCATTGTTAAGGGTGGACCACTTGGTGGATCTGAGTCTGCGGTTGTGGCTGCACCATCTGATGGAGTTTGACTCTGGAGCAGGACCGAGCCATTTCTCCTATGAGAGGAATAACGGGGAGACTATCACAGTTGCATATCTCGATCATGAAGCCATCTGGATCGTGGAAGAAAAGCTGATCAACTTGGATCCCTCCTTCTTCAACTATCGCCCTCACATACTCTATCTCCATTTCCTCAAGCTTCTTCTCCACTGCCTCCATACTCTCGCACTGCATTTCCACAATCAACAAGTCATCTTCTTTACACCCACAACAATAACCATATTATATGCTCAAAACAGAGCAACAACTAAAAATAATTATGAAATTAGTGTGTTATGCAATAAATATATTAAACATTTAGAAAAAAAAAACTGAAGGGAAAATCCTGATCTTAAGGGAAATAGAGAGCTTGTATGCACCTAAATTATGTATTATTGTTTAAAATATACAGAGGTAGAAAAAAAAAAGCTAACCTGGAAAGAGATATGGTTGTCTTTGGGATTGATTTCGGTTTTCTTGGGAAGTTTCTCTGGTTCTGAAGAACGCAAGAGATGTATTCCAATTCCATGTCCAAACAACCTAAACACAAAAACGTTTTTTTAACTTTATTTTTCTGTAATCTCTTATCAAAATTCATATACAGTTATACAAAGATAGTCAAGAAAAGGTACCAAGCGCCTTCAAAATTTAAAGATTCAGGTCTTCGAATAGGGAAGAACCCTAACACCATTTGATAAAAATTCATGGATTCTTCGATGGATCGGCACAAGAGAGACACATGGTTCAGTGACGTGAGATGGAGAGGGTTTCCTGCGTTCTCCTTCATTTTTTTTCTCTCGAGAAAACTCCTAAATAACAATGGCGTCGACGTCGTTCGTTGGTATAGTCCGAGGTTGATTAGATGAGACGATTGCAGAATGTTATATTTGTGGTTTGTGGGGGTATATATAGATGTGTAGAAGGAAGGTAAATTAATATTGGATAACTACGCAACTTATCTAATGATCAAAATACATTGGCCATGATGATGTATTTATAAAATGGCTCTATGCAAATTGCACATTATGGATTTTAAGAAAAAAAAATTAACCTTCACACTTAAACGTGCCAACTTAGGCAAATACCATCATATTTTATAGGATTTGGATTTATTAGAAACTTAACATGATTAACAATAATAAAAATAAATGAATATAATCCAACTTATAATCGAAATTAGGATAATATTATACGTAAAAGAAATGATTTAGTGAGCAATTAAGAATGTGATGAGCAACAAACAACAACTACGCAATATATAATTGAAAACTGATGTGATTGGTAAACATGAAAGGTGAAAAATACGTGAGAATGGTGAAAAATACGTGAGAATAGGGCGGTTGCATACAGAAAATGTTGTGATCCTGGCACTGTCAGGATGAGTTCGACACGTAAGAATTCAACCAAGCTGACTCGGACAATCACAACTTCTAGTTTTTTCCTTTAAAACAAAAACAAATCCATGTTTTTAATAAGCTGACTCGGACAATCACAACTTCTAGTTTTTTTTCTCCGAAGCAAAAGCATATCCATGTTTTAAAAACTATGTACAATGATTTCAAAATTCAACATCCTGCACTTCATCTTTTAACACTCTACTAGAATATGACCTGCACCCTGCGCGGAGTGAGAAAATCAATAAAAATATTAATTTAAATTATGAAAATGTATTTTTCATGGTCTATATTATTTAAAGTGAATAGACACATATATTATTTGAATTTTATTTGAATATATAGCAGGATAATACGCCAGGTGTTTAGAAATAAAGGAAAAAAAATTTATAATTTAAAGATTCAAATTAATCTAGATAACAGAATGAGTTGAAAAAAAAGATAACAGAAAGAGAACCTTGTTAGATTCAAAATCAAGTACGCATAATTGAAAGCAACAAAATATACAAAAACCACACCATAAAATCTTGGTCCTTAAACACCTCATCCATAGTAGATTCTTTAGTAGGCATAGTATGGAATCCTGAAAAAAAATAGGGAGTCGATCAAAACAAAAATTAGGGAATAAGTTAGCATAATATATAACCTAATATGAAATCTCAAACTATATAACCTCTTTCGGATAGTCTGAATCTCAGGAACATCATCAGGCTCAAATAAAATTCTCGAAAATCCATCAATCGTTTTCACGTGGTTGAACCCACCTGTGTAGTACAGAAGAAAAACTAATCGTCAGCATAAACCTTGTGCCAAAATATACAAATACATGGTTGGTAGAATTAGAACTCATAGTACCAACACCCCAAACTATTTTCCAAAACTGTAACACACATAAGACGACAGGAGCATTGATTGAGTTCCAGTAGAAATGTAAGAACTGAGCAGCTTCTCTGTGTGCTACACAGTGAATGTGTTCATACCTGTCAGTTGGAGTACAGAAACACCATTTTTACTCATATAAAAATCGCTGCTAATTAGTCTAGCATCAATAAATAAAAACAACGCACTCCATATTGACTAAAGAGAAGTGGATGTTCTGGTTATCTATCTCAGCTGCTTCGATATCTCCTACCACTACCATAGCTCCATACAGATCAGGAGAATGAGATAATAAATGGTTAACATTAACTTTTTCACTTTTGTAAACTAATCAGAAGATAGTTTAGCTAATCGTAATTTAAAAAATATATAACTATACATATAAACATACCAGTAGAGAACTTGGGATGAGCTAATCCACGTTGTACGCTTTCGAAAGTTTGAAATCGAAAATAGTGGCAAAAGGAGAGTAGTGGAATCTTGAAAATGATGGAAGAGTCGCTGATATCAATTTGGTGTCGGTTCCTCGACACCCTTGTCAGACCAAATGTATATGTAACTTCAAATTTACGTAACTCATACCAACATCCTTCGTCCATGGGTATTTGGAAAGAGTCATCCAAATCTTTTTTAAACGTGGCTTGGATGGTTGAACTCTGTCATAAAATTTAAAGTTAACAACTGAAATGAAGTGTTACAAAAAACAAATGAAATGAATTCAGTCAACGTAATAAAAATACAAAAAATTAAGTTGTATATAACTAACTTGATCATCTCCTAGTATGAGTTGATATGTCATTGTCGATGTACCAACAACTGTGCTGCCCTTAATGAGTAACTTCACACAGACTGGTTTCTGCAGTTTTGAGTAAGTCAGATCAGAAAAGTTTTTGTTTCTATGCATGGCAACAAAATAATATAAAAGAATGAGATAAATTTTCGATGATTTTGGACTGTTTCAATTCCAGTCTATATATATGCTGTTTTACCGAAAATTGGATTGATAACATATACGTAATTAGCGTGATGGGATTATATTTGGAATAGATGATATAGTATTACTCTTATTTAGAAATTCTGATAAATAATGATTAGAATGATGTATAAATATTTTTTCTATCAATTAGAATCAATCAACATTTATAGTTTCCTTATGAAGACGGAGTAATCTGATAAAAATCCTCTGATCAACATTTATAGTTTCCTTATGAATCCACACACTAACTTCGTTAAGTGAAAGTGTGATGTTATGAAGAGAGAAAAGAGACCTCTGATGTGTATCTTTTTTAAGAAAACCATTATCATGTTTATCTATATGTCGAATATATGTCCTTTGAATCGTCTTCCTGCTAATTTATATCGTGTTTGTACGTGTATTTGTTTTTTTATTCTTATCATTCGGTTAAAAAGAAGTGCAGTTTTTTATTCCTTATATTTGTATCTGTTGATTCATGGGCATATCCCGTTTGACGCCAAGTATGATATTCAAAATGCATATCACATTATATTATAATATTTTAATTTACAGAATTTATAAATTAACTGAAAAAATTCACATATATATATATGCTTGATAATTACACTAAATAATATAAATCTATAAAAAAATATCAAGGTAATATATTATATTGGTATACTAATCTCCTCTAATCATAGCAAGATTTAAGATTGATTGATTCGTTATGATTGTTTATAGTTAATCATATATTTTGGTTTCCAAGTCCACATTATTCCCTTCAGTCCGATGTGGATTATCAATCACGCAAAACCATTTTCCATTTGAATGTTTATTTATCTTATCATTCGGTTAAAAAAAAGTGCAGTATTTTGTTTCCTTATTATTTTTACGAATAATGAATATTCAAATTATTATATATATATATATATATATATATTAAAATATGTACATACAAATAGAAAGGTCTTAATATACAATAATCAAAATTAACATTCAAATGTGTTGTAAATTCGGTAGATCTCTGGCGTTCTACCTTTCATTTGTTTCTGTTATCAATTGGTTGCAAAGATATGAGAAGAGAAACATATTCTATAAATTATTATTTTCATAAAATAATTGCTGAATAATTAGTTCCGTATGATTTTTAGGTAAGGTGAAATTCTTTTATTTTATAGCTTGGACATATATCTATAAATGGTGTCTCGACTCGAGTAATATATTGGTCAGAATATCCATAATTAAATTATCATAATTTTGGAAATTCAAAAATAGCCATGGTGGAATCCCCTTATTATTATTTATACGAATTATTAGGGTAAGTAGTGCTTAAGTATAAATGGCATGTTGCCATAATCCATGGAGTACATTTTCGAAATCATCCTTTCTAAATTTCGGAGTGATTGACGAATTAATATAAAAGGTTAACGCGAAATCACTAACAAATTGGTACCCATTTATATATGCTTCCCATATATAAAAGATATCTTTTGGTTTATTTTGGTATGTTTTGAAGACTTCTTAACGTCTTTCATTTGTAATATTTAAATTTACGTTAGAGTTAGGTACGGGTTAGGTTCATGTTGATATTACTCATAAATCTTAAAAAGTATACGATAGAGTTAGGTTCATGTTAATATTAATTTACTATGTTTTTTTAATATTGCATAGTGCAAGTTTCTATGTTTTTCATAAAAAAAATGTATAAGTTATGTATACATATATGCTATCTTTTGGTATATATGTATTGAAAACTACACATATAATTGTTGAAAAGAAAGAATATAATACGTGCTAGAGAAGATAAAAACATGCACGTAAAGCTATGCAATATAAGAGATATATACAAGATATGGGTGTATATAATATTAGTGAAAGGCGTAGGAACCAAACCGGTCTTTGGCGCAGGTCACATGTTGTCTAACGTGGATCCACTATACATTCATGTTTAACGTTTTATGAGAAATGTAAGAAAAAGCATGAAACAATAATAATAGGACCAATGACATTTGGATGTAATAATCCTAGTAAATTAAGGATAATTTTAAATGATGGCTGAGGAGGAATGTGGAGATGACACATAGATATAATGTCAACATTGTGATTAATTTACTCTTTCAAAGTTGTTTTCTCAAATTGCTTCCTTATTAATAATAATGGGATATCATATTCTCTTTCTTCCAACACATCATTCAACAGTCATTCAACTTTTACACACTATAATGATTTTGTTGAACAAAATTTAACACTTTATTTTACTAATTAATAATTATTATTTTTTATATTCAAATTACATAAACCTAGTTTCTATTTATAGATAATTTAAAATAATAAATTTCTGTATATAAAATAAAAATAATTAATTTCATATATAATGAGATTATTAGTTTTAAATAATCAAAAGGATAAAAAAATATCAAAAATTCTTAAAAAAGTAACATATGTCATCGATGAGCTTCACTTTCTTGGCAAATTTTATTTTTCAACACCCTCATTATATTGATTCAACAGTTGAATCTTTTAATCAACACATCCATTGCAGATAATATTAATAAAGTAGAGATTATACTGAACACGTCAGCAATTACCAAACATAAGTCTTTTGTTGTTTTATGTTGCCGTGTTATCTTTTGTTTGCGATATTCTGGGATGGTACATGGTCGATGGAGTAACAAAAAAAAAGCCTACCTTGGGTGAAACTATTATTTTGACATAAAAAAGATAAGAAAAGAGATGTTTCTTGGTCGTGTATATGTTAGTAAGTATTCATTCAAAAAAAAAAAGTAAGTTGTTTTCGAGCAGATATAACTTACGTTACACATGTATATCATGTTTAAATTTAAAATATACACTATTACCAACTAAAAAGATTCGTTGTGTGTGGATACGAGTATGACAGTTAACAGTACGAGTTGGAGAGAAGAAAACACACACATGTAATACAGCACTGTAAGAAAAACAGAGGCGGCTTACACTGGATTATAGCCAGATTCTTACGTTTTACCTAATTTCGCATGATCTTAATGATATCATCTTTTAGTCTCATGTCCCCATAAACCCACCATTTAAATAGACTGAATTATTAGGTTTTCAGTTAGTGTAGATTTCTCACACACTTTAAATCCTTTACACATTTACTATTAACTATCCATCTAGCCAGTCCTTTTCTTTTGTCGGACGGCCGACAAAAAATTGATATGGAATCCAACTTAAGATTAATAAAAGCGTTTTTAACATTTTTTTCTCGCTTTCAAAGTTGATTGAACTACATAGTCGAAACAACTAGTGCATATGCGACCAAAAAAACAGCAACAACTAGTGCATAAGATGATAAGCATACCGCATTCACAATTAAATACACGGGCTTAACAAGCAAATGGTTGGGACAATTAAAGTGACTACGCTTAAACTTCAATGTCCTTTTGTAAGATGGAAGCACACAAAAAAAACCCTACAACGATAAAAGAAAAGAAAACTGTAAAAAAGAATTCACTATGCAGAAGTTTCCACATCAAATGGCCGAGACAAATTATTTCTTTCTTCTTCTCTTCTTTAAAAACAACGACAAGCAACCTAATGTCTGAGATACACATTACAAACAAATTAGATCGCTCTTTTCTTGTCTACGGTACCAGGAAAGTCTTTGAAGTGGACGTTGAGTTGCCTGTATTGACTGTGAATTAGTAGAAAACAAAACCGTTTCTATAGCTAACTAAAATCAAAAATGCATTTTGGGTTGTCTGGAAAAGAAGAGTAAAACAACATGATCTGATTGGTTGATAGAAACGTATGCATTTTGAGTACTGATCCTTTACAGCTTACTCAGTAGGCGACAACGACTGTTCTGTTGATACTTTACGTTTACCACTTTTGCTCTCCAGCTAAGATTACAACTAAAGATAGATCATATTTAGGGTCCCATCATATTTAACTCCAGGAGGCGTTTAGATAGAAACCTTAATAATCTAAACAAATGTATTTAAGACTAGACGTGTCCTAAGACCAATCAGGATCCACTATGCTACTTCTTTACCTTAACACAGTTGTTTTTGGTCCTCAGGTTTTCCTTCACGCCTATCTTGTGGAATAGTCCTTTGATGCTAAAGCATGTACTCGATACAATCAGCCCGACTTGCCTCAAGGTAAGAGAGAAGGTGTATCCTCGAAAGCAAATCAACATTTTAACGACCAAAGCTGTGTTATATGCTACTTTCCTATTGACAAACCCCAAAGACAATAGAGATTCCGTGCGAGGTTGGTCAAAACTCAAAACCAGCTTAAAGGAATTTTCACAAACATTACATTACAACCCCGAGGAGTCTTCAAGATAAGAATCAAATAATCATCACTTTGCTTCATATCTGATCGAAGAACAGCAGTGGTTAACAGTATAAATCCTTGATAGACATAGAAGGGATTCACCAAAATGACATAAAGACTGGAAGCAGAATATGTGGTTGGACTTGGAGGGGAAATCAAAACTCAGAAGGAGGTTTCAATCTAATAAGACGCTTGATCCTATCTTTGTCGGTGTTCTCAAGAAGTCCGTTCCAAACGATCTCATCAAGACACAAACAAATCCTTCCGTATTTGTCCAAAAACACTCGCTCTGTAGGAGGTTTCCCGCAAATGTCTTTTACAGCTCCTGTTATGATAAAGATGGCTTCTGCCACTGCGCCAGATAAAACAACAAAGACTTCAACGCATACTCTAAACGAATCACATATCAGCTGATCTACAAAAGAGAGAAAAAGGGCTTACGAGCAAGTTCATCGTACTCGTCTTTACCAACAAGGAAGATGCTAACATCCCCTAGCATGGTATACACGATATAAACCGACCTGCAACACAAACAATCTCTCAATTACTTCCATATGTTAAGTTTGTTCAAACCACCAAAATGCCACAAGAAGAGTAGAAGTAGTTTGACATACTTGTGGCAAGCGACGAGGAGCTCCTCATTTTTAACACCTTTGAGATTCTCTGCTCCCAGCTTAACCAAGAAAGATCGCCAGGTAAGCCGTTCCTCAGCCGGCACTCCATTGAACCTACAAGATTAAAAAATGCTTCTGATGATCAGACACCATATCCACTTCAGCTCTCTCTCTCTCCATTTACATTACAGGAGGAGGAGGTTTCCAGTGGAAACACACAATCATGTACGAATAGGATCAAGAATATTAACAGAGACAAAACAAAGCCGAAACAATTAAACAAGGCATGTGAATAGTCTTGAGACAAAAACATTCTACATGTATTCACAAACGTGAAACCCCTTCACTTCAGAGCTCCTAACCGAGACCAAATGCTAAGGGATATCTCCGATTCTAGTATGTTACAGAGGGAAAGGTTAACCCTAATTTCGATAAAGCTTCAAGCTTTGCCTCAATTCTAGTATGTTACAGCAGAGGGAAAGGTTAACCCTAATTTTCGATAAAGCTTCAAGCTTTTAGCTCAATTCTAGATTGAAAAGCAAATCGAAAAACCTTAATCAAGACAATTCAAAAGATTCAGATCTATAAACGAGATCACGAGCTAGAGAAATTGATCGATTTCTATCTTTAGAGAGTGTGAACCAAACAAGTTTGCGATCGATCAAAACGAATTGGATTCAGAAGAAACTAAACACAAACCGCTAGCTAAATCGATCGATCGATGAAAAGGAAATAAGTATCGTCGGGATCTGAGTTGCCGAACCTTTCGATCAAAACGTTCCCTACGGAATTAGCGAACAACACTGCGAGGATCATGATTCGATCTTTTATCTCTCAGAGCGTTCGCTTCTCTTTGATTTTGATCTTCTTCTTCTGGTGTAATTTACACGAGCAAAGCAAAATCGTTAGGGGCCCTTTACGTAATTGATTAATATTTTGAACCCTCTGTTTCACGATAAGTCACTCAGGGATTCACATCTTAACTATTGACTAGGAGCGTCAAAATGAGTTACAGGTCATATACGAGCGGGCTCAGCTCACAGTTCGATTTTTCATAAGTACGGTCTTTATTTTTTAGGCTCATTTTTTGATTAATGGGCTTAATAATCAAACTTAAATTAGATTACGAATTGTATGAAAAATCTTTGATAAACATGAACTGATTCATGATTTTGGTTGTTTTATACTTTATCTATCTATCTATACTATTATTTGAGAAGTGATTTGGCTTATGTGTCAGCTTCTCCATAATTTTAGGATTTTTTTGCTTATTTGTCATGTATATTCCATAATTTTAGGTAATTTATTTATTTTTTATGTTTTAATAATTTTAGTTTTGATTATTTGTTATATTCTTCATAATTTAGGTTCTTTATTTATTTTTCATGTTCTTAATAACTTTAATTGGTAATTGGTGTTTTATTTATTTGTCATATTTTTGAATAATTTTAGGTGGTAATTTTAGTTTTGCTTACTTTTCATATTTTTCATAATTTTATGATATTTTGCTTGTTTTTCATGTTTTACTATTTTTAAAAGCTTATTTGTCATATTTCATTATTTACGTTTAGTCATTAACTTTAATCTATAACTTTTTGAATTGTTACTTTTTAAACATTTTAGTGATTATTTAATAAATATTTTCATAATATTCAGAGATAATTATTATTAAAGAGTTTTATCAAATTTTGGAAATAATTTATAGCTTTATTAAGATGTTTACTTTAATAATATTAAATTGTTTTTTTATATTTTAAAAATAAAATTCACTTCACTTTTATGCCATCAAATTATCTCACCAATCATAAAAACTAAGTAATTCGATTCATTTACATCAAGATTTTAGAATTTGTATTATGCAAGAGACATTGTTTTTGTGAATTTGAATTGAAGGTTGATGATGTCAAAAATACAATCTCGTGCCATTAATTTTTTTTTTAAATCTAGCTTTTACTAGACATATATAATTTATTAATTTTAGTTTAAAATTTTTAGTTAAATAGAAATATGCTTTTCATTATTATAAATTTTATTAATATGTGTCACTATACACTCATATGAAGAGAAAATAAAATATAATTAAGATTTTGATGAAAAAATGTTTGATTTTCATAAACTTCACTGATAATTGCTAATGGTTTATTTTATAGATTATCTTTTATGTTATTTTAAGGTATTAATAAAATTTTACTAGATTATTATGATGATAATGATATGTTTTACATGTGTAATAACAAAAATTATATCTTCTGATTAATTTAATATTTGAAACTAATTAAACAATTTAGATTGAAATTTAAAAAATTGTTAAAAAATAGTTAGATATATATTAATCCGCACAAGTGTGCGGGCCACCATCTAGTATAATGTATACATATATAACTTCAATTTTTCTTAGTTTCTATATTAATCATATTTATCTTATAAAATTAAAATATAAAACCAGAAAATAATAAATATATATAAAATGTAAAATAATATTGATTTAAATCCTCATATCATGTATTTTTATAACCAAAATATAAAATTAAATATTCCTAAGACTTTCATGCATAATATATATATATATATATATACAATTTGAATAGATAAAGAGTTTCAATATGAATCATTACATAACTCTTATGTTGAATATATTTTGGGATAAATAATTTTGCTTTGATATTGATATATTATTAAGTCTTTGTTTTATTCAGTATTTAATATAACTGTTTTTTATTTTAAAATTCAAATTATATTATAAAAATATTCTATATTTGTTAATTAGTTTTGTAATTTTAATTTTTTTACGTCTGATCAAGAATAAGCTCTGTGAGTTCGAGTTGATATATTAAAACTCATATAACAGATCTAAACTCCCTATGAGTTTAACTATGAGCTAAGCTGGCTCATTTTGACACCTCTAAATTATTGACAAAGTCTTCTCCAAAGTCCACGCTTATTGCTTGTTAACCCACATTAATTATTGCTGGTACACGTTAGAAAAACTGATATATTGTGATTGTATATATAGATAGGTAGATGAACTTGAGAGTTAAGTGAGATGGGAAAGAGAAGATGTTGATAGTTAAGAAAAAAGGAAGGTCAATATCAATGGAGGGTTAAAGGAAATGTGTCACTGTTTCAAAATCTATCAAGAGAAAGTAGAGACCACATTTTCTTTCTTGTTACCTTCATTATTTCATTTTCCTCCCTCTTTTCACACTTCTTGTACCAATTTCTTCGTATTTAAACTCTCGTTGAAAAGGAAAGACAGAAAACTAAAACTAGTGAGATTGGGAAATGGAAAAAAAAGTTCATTTTATATAAAATGAATGGTTAAGTGCAAGTTTAAAATGAAAAGAGGACAAGTCATAAAGATGAGCACAAACAAGTACCAGCAAGCTACTGTTGAAGTGAAAGTTAAAGCTCTTCTTTAACCTAATTCGTTATCCCTTCACCTTCATTAGTACTTATTTGAAAGTTAAAGAATCCTAACTTTGACAATTCTTCATTACTACCACTTCTAGTTTTTTTTTTAATGTGTGTGATAAACTTATGATTATAAAATTCATTGATGTACTAGTTTAAGGAAATAATTAACTCGTCTTTTTACCATTTTTTTTTAACTCGTCTCATTCTTTTACTAGATATTTTGTTTTGGCGTTTGTGTTGCAGCACTTTTGGAAATTTATCACGTCACTATATCTATACTTCTAAGTTTGCATATGATGAATCGTACTAACACTGGTGGACAAAAAACAGATAACGCTTGATGATTTGGAAGGTTTAAGGATTCAATCATATAGTCTTTGATCCAAAACGTCACAATTAGACATTGATATATTTGTGACAAAAAAAAAGACGTTGATATATTTTCCATAAGAAAATGATAATACGTGCTGATGTTGGTGCATGATTAATATTAGATTTTATTAAAACAAACCACAAATGAAAGATGCATCTATGATCAATCAAATCCTTTGGTTTCATTTAATGCTCATTCCTCTCTGGGTTAGACAACGAACGTTTTGTTATTTATGCTAGAGTACTCGTTTTTTGCTTGTGTAAGCATCTTTTTTACAGCTCGTGATATATCGATATCTTCTCTATACAATGAACTTATTGCAGTTTATAAAGTTACCATTACTCAGTCATGTTGAATTCATGAATCATTTGAAGGTCTAGTAATCTAAAATCATACGTTCTATTTCCGATTGCACAACTAGCTAGGTTTATCCCTGACATAATAAAGGTTCAATAATGGTCATGTGAACTCTAGGCTACGAAATAAACAAAACTAAACATTTGATATACTAATGGGAAATCCATTAATATTTGATTTTTCTTCATTAGCGGTGACATTCAAATTAAATTGAAACATCACCACTAAATTGAAGAAAATTCTGATAGCATGTGTTTCGGGGATACATATATTACAAACCTAATTTAACCAACTATTCAATTTCCATGTATTGTTAAGGAAAGCCCTCAAAACAACGAAGGAAGATAAACGCATTAGCCAACGTCCCTATATATATGCAGTTTAATTATTTTACATAACACTTTTAATTTAGAAGCGTACTGTCTGCTTTAAACAAGAAACACACTCACCCACATATTACGAATGTTGCTATCAGTTCATGTCCTCTTGTAATAAACATATTATGTACAATATAAAGTTATTTATATGAATGCTTATAAAACTTAGCATATAACACAAAAATAAAAAAGGTAACTTCTGGATTGTAGTTACAAATACTAACACTTTATTGGACACAAAATGAAATATAGAACCACATATAACTATCACATATAAACAGACACACGATATATATCATATATGGGTATGATTAATAATTATGGCTGTAAATCAGCAATAAAAAAAGCTATATATAATATAAGCAAATAATACTTAGTTTGTATTGAGAAGCTCCTCTATCATTTGCAAAGCAGCTTTCTCTTCCTCGTCCATTACTCCTTCTTCTCCTCCTCCGCCACCGCCAGCCTCAGTGGCTGGACCAACATCGTCTTGTGAAGCATTTTTAGTAGGCTCTTGGGAGAAGCCAGCGGGACCGAGCTCCACCGTCATGACCCAACTGGCATCAGACTTGGAACCTGCGCGTTTCTGCCAGACGCCGATGTGAGAGCTGGCGGTGTCAAGACGGAGGCAGGTGAGGGAAGGCGAAGGAGACTTGCAGCATTTCCTCAGTTTGGCACTGAGGATAGAAGAGAGTGATGACGATGATGATGAAGAAGATGAAACATCGGCTTTGCCCTCCGATGTGTCTCCATTGTTGTTATTGTTGAGGGGGAAGTTAGTCTTAGCGTTGCGGCCGCTCATTAAAACGGCTGCCTCATCGTAGGCTCTTGCTGCCTCCTCTGCCGTCTCAAACGTCCCAAGCCAAATCCTCCGCTTCCTTTTTTCATTTATCATGCATGTTAATATGTTATAGAAAACCAGAAGCTAAAACAATAGAGATATTAACATGTGGTTCATGCATGTTATATATGTTTGTGTGAGTGTGTGTTTGGTTTGTGTACTTGAATGCATCAGAAAGGGAGAATAAATGAACAACACAGAAAAAAGGAAAGAAATTAAGAGGAAAGGTACAAGAGAGGATGACGAATCTCAGCGACCCAAGAACCCCAATGGCGTTGCCTGACACCTCTGAACTTCTTCGTCTGTACCATTCTTACTTACTCTGAGTTCTTTGTCAGAGAGAGAACATGAATTCTTGATGAAGAGTAATATATGTAAGATGGATGTTTGGTAAATAGTAATGTTGTATATTTATATACACAGGTTAAATTTTGGTGGATGAAAGGTGAGTACTTGTTCCTACCCTTATTACATTTGACGTCCTTGCTAGTCTATTACAAAGAGAGAGAATTTAGTTGGAGTTGTTGGTATAAAGTGAATGCTAAGGTTAAGGATATATGGTTAGAAGTGTAAAACTATTTAAATTTCGAAGGTAAAGATCGTATTATATGTAGGAAATGCACAAGTTGTACAAGTGTCACATGGCCGTGTACATTGTTTTTTAGCACACCTACGAACGTACATCCCAATCAATTGTCCACATCATATAGCTACGTACGTACTACGCCTCCCTCATGTTTAATTTGATGCTTACTTATATTTGTATGTTACTTCGTACGTACGTCTAAACCTTTTATGTTACCATTTGCTTGCAAAGTGTTATGATTAAGGCCGACTGGGAATTAGAATTCCAACATATCATTATACTAATGTTTCTTTATATACGTCGTATGCTGGCTAACAACCAACAGTAACCATCCTCTAAAATCTGCATTATCAAAAGCCGATCTTTTGCATGGACTTCCCTGACATCTTAGTGGATATAATATGTTTTTCTTATTCTTAGGCCTCCATTGAGGGGTTTAATATGTATCTAAGAATCAAAATGTTAAAATATATTGAAAAAGATGAAAAAAGATTAGAAGCGGTATAAGTGCAGAAATTATTTTTACCTTGAGATTAAAACCCCTCTCTGTTATATGTTTCTCTCTTATTGGCCAATTTATTTTCCTAAACAATTTTTTTTTTTGTGCTTTTAGATTCCAATGTAGGTTCTAACACCATTGTGGTTGCTCTTATATATATGCTGATCAATATAGCTATAGCCTTACTTGGGCAAGGACCGTTGGGGTCTTGAAAATTTACATTACTACTACTAGGGGTCGATTTTGAACAGAGATAACTAAGTAACTATGTTAGTAATGAACTTATTATAAGTAGATAAAGTGTGCAGTTCGATTCTTCTCCTTAACATTTCAATTTTTTTTTTATGGTTTTGGGGTCCAAAATCCAAATAAATAACTGGACTTCACGGCCTAAAATTCTCAGGCACGACTCTGGTTGGACTTTGTTCGTAACTGTGAGTAAACTTAAAGTTGTAATACTTTAGAAGACCAATCAGTCGTAAAAAAGATTGCCAGATAGAGGAAACACGTAATAAGCGCTGGGAAAAGGGGTTGTTTCACTCGCGATCAAATATAACACAAGAGATAATAAATCACAAGATTCAAACACACACATAGAGGAAGAATAGTTAATATAATATATTTTAGCCAGCACAGGTTGAAAGTAAAAGAAAGGACACAAATTAAAGAAAGGGGTGGTCCATATGCAATTAGTAAAAGGTTTTGTCAAAAATGTTTAGTTGGTTAAAGTACACACTGCGTAAGCCCTAACTGTCGGCTTGGGTCCAGATTAAGGCTATTTATGTGTCAATTTCATATATATGATATCTCGTTTAATATTTGAGCAAACATATTTAACTTAATGTATTATATATGTATGCTTCTATTTAAACATAATAATATTGGTATATACTTTTTGTTTCATTGGTGCTAATTTGATGATTGATTGTCATCGTGTATTTAGAGGGTCCCCGCTTCCATGCATCATGCCATTTAGTCTCTTCATTAAATATCGTATTTGGATCTTGCATGTGATTTTTTTTTGTTGAAAAAGGGCATATGCATGTGATTTCTTTTCCAATTATCTTATTCCACTTCTAATATATTATTGTCTGAGATATTTATTTTTTGTTGTCGACTTCTGTAGCGACTTATAGAGTGATACATTACTCATATACCGTAGAATTATCTGGATCTGTTAGTTAAGTACGATCATGAATCCTTCAGCTGAAATTCGCGGAAGCTGATCCACCATCAACTGGAGTAGTATATATATATATATATGTGCATAATCCATCATTGTTATACTCTTATCTGGATAATGTATTATGGTTACAAAAGTGAAATGCGTTTTGAACACAAACTCATTTATCTATTTTAAACACGAAATACACGTGATCCAGCAAAGAATTATGAAGAGGATGGGCCAATGGTGTTTTCTAATTGGAGAAAAGATGCCAGACTGCGAATTTTACGGGTTTATGAATCACTCTTTTTGGTGTTTTACTCACATCCACACGTGTTCTCTTGTCCTCTTGCTTGTTTTTATCTATTTTCCAGCTAAAGAAAAACGGTGTGAACAAACTGGCCCGATTAAAGTAAAATGGGCCTACATTGGGCCTAACAGATGTCCGTAAGGTCTGTATAAAACACGCTTTCCGAAATAGGAGAGCCGCCCAACCGGTAAATTTTTTCAAGCCACCTTAATTTACCTTTCGAAAAAAACGTTTAACGATAACCTCTGTATTTCATTATTCAACCGATCAACGGTTAACTTTCCAGTTGATCTATTTACTAAATTCAAGGTGTTTGTTTGTTGTTTGCTCTCTTTCTTACTTTCATTATTTCTCCATAAATTCTTTTGTCATCCCTTTTTCTCATCTTCCACACCATTATCGATAATAGTTTTCAGTTTGTTTTTCTCTCTCTCGTCTGTCCCAGTTTGAGAATTGAGAGTATGAGTAGACAAAGCGGAAACGTAGGTTCCAAGCGTCCGAGGGAAGTCTTCCTAACATCATCATCTCTGTCCTTTTCTTCATTGTCTTCTTCTTGTACGTCGTCGTCATCGGATGATACGATAGAGATAAGCAACAGCAAAGTATCAAGAACATCTTATGAGGATCAGATCAGAGGAAAACTTGTGATAGATTATCCTCCACGCTCTGAAACGTTGTGTTTGACTTATGTGAAGATGGAACCCGCTCCATCTCCACGACCAGTTCACTTGATGAATTTATGTTTAGGAGCGAATTACGATCCTGATAGGATCCCAGCATCGGTATTTTCCAAGACTGGTGGTGATCATTTGAACTGGAACGAAGTGTCGAGTGACTCTTTGTTTAGTCTGAGAATGTCCACCTGTCAAGCATTTCGTCAGAGCTATATAAACCCTGAAGAGGGTGAGTTCTTAGCATTCTCTCCGTCTCTACTTGAGGATGCTGAAGAAGAGAAGATATCTCATGTGAATGAGACAAAGAGCGTAGTGACATCGGTTGAGACTAATACTCATCGAGAGAGGTCCTCGACATCAACTCCTCCGGTTAGCTTTGATCAATTGTATCAAGCGCCGTATACGAAATCTCAAGCTTTTCCTCTTCCTCTCGGCGAGAAAAAGAACAAGAAGAGAAATAAGACGAATAAGAAGAAGCAGAAGCAGAGCGTGTGTTACATATGGTCTTGGTTGTGTTCGGAGGTTTCAAAGCGTAACTTGAGTATGAGTTGCTGCTACAAATGGAGGAAGTGCTGTTGCAGCCGCAGAAGACCAAAAGCTATAGTTTTGTGACTTTCCATCCTTAAATCTAAACAAATTTATGAATTTTATAAATCTTTGCATCCCTAATGCCAAAAAAAATGGTTATCCACAGTTTTATTCTAAGCTCGATATTAATTCCAAACTAATTTATAACCATATAGAATGAGTAGTAATATTAGGATCACAATGCGTGTAAATGATGAGTGGGATCGACTAATGACAATGGAGTTGAGTTGTCACCAATTATTTGACTTTTGTAATTATCAGTTTCAAACCAAACAACACAACACAACACACTACCGTATGTCCATATAATTGCAAGACATACGTCAAACTATTACAATTTTTTTTTTAATTTATAAATGACCAGAATAGCCTTAGACCAACATTATTGCTAGGACCAAATAGTTAGTCCTTAGGTTATTATATTGATATTGTGAAGTTAAGAAATTTGTCAAGGACAATTTGAAAAAAAGTAGATTATTGCTAGGACCAAAATCTAGTCCTCTACCACCACTTCTGTTCTTTCTGTGGCTGCAAAAACAGAGTATTGGAGAACATACAACAAAGGACCTGTGCGCAACACATTTTTATGATCTTGAGGTATATCATCAGTCACAATCTTGTAATTTTAGCCTGAAACAGAAACGAAACATAATCAATTACACACATACATGTGTAAACACTAACCTTTTTTTTGTGGTGGGACGATAAACAGAATCAATTACACACATACAAGTCTATTTAGAAAACATGCTTACTTTTGGAGTATACTCTACTACGATCATCATTAGTATGTTTTGTGTGACAGCTCCAACAAACTGAACAACATTTGGATGGCGAACTTTCTCCAGCAGCGTCTCATGTTTGAATGTGTTTCTGTTCAGACACAACACCAGAAACAAGAAGAATGAGTACATGCGTTCCGGGTCTGCATATGAACTTTGTTTGAGTGACTATGTTATGATCATTCTGATATAGCTAAAAGAAGAACAAGAAGAATGAGTACATGCGTTCCGGGTCTGCGTAGTTATCTTTGTCAAGTATTTTAATGGAAACCCTCGTGCCATTATATTTAGCTACTTGATAAGCTCCCTGCAAACAGTCAACGCCACAGCTGATTTTCACTAGATCATATATGTTTAAAGATTACAAGACAAAAGAACATGCCTTTGAGATGCCATCAGGCAGCTAAACCCTGGATCACAATCTCTGCTCCAGTTGATTATAGATCACGCAAACTGTAAAAAGAAAACAAAACAAAGTAAACAAGACATCCTCACAAATCTGATTCAGAATACAATGAAAACTTACAACGAAATTGAAAGACGAAAACTTTAGGCACGAATGATTTTCGCGATCAGTAATCCTTTGTTTTTGTTTTTGCTTATTTAACTCGTCACCTTCTCACACCAACGAACAAGAGAGACATAAACCCCTTTGAAAAGAAACCACGACCAGAAACAAAAATCAGAATCAGAGAAAGAGAAAGAGGGATTGAAAGGAAGAAGAGTGAGAAAGAGAACTCGCCTTGGATCGGAGTAAGTCGAGACTTTGAGCGACACCATCAATGAGCGTATCACCCCTCCATATAACACATGGAATCATCAGAAGCCACACATCATCAAGGGGATCCCCAATGTAAGAAAAACATATAAAAGAGAGAGAATCAATACCATCGCAGTCGAAGAGGAAAGTGTCAAGGCTTTTCTTCATCGCTACGAGGGAAGCCTCTCCGCGAGAAACGGGACAATCCAAGCGGAGATAGGAAATCTGGAAATCAAAAGGTTCGAGTGAGAGAGAGAGAAAGAAAGGAGAGAAACGTCAAAAACATTGAAACCCAATTGCCTGTTGCCACGTTGCTCTTAGGACCAAACTGAAAACTTCTTAATTAAGACACGTCCTTCACTTTTTCATCTATTTTTGATTTTCTTTTTTGTCCAATAATGTTAAGGACGCGGTACAAAGCTTGCGATAATGTTGGTCTTAGTGCCAGAGAATCCGTATGGTCCCCGCTTCCATGCCACATATTTGGATATTGCATGTGATTTCTTTTCCAGTTATCTGAGCCTCTATTGTTTTGTGATATTTATTTTTGTTGTTGTAAAGTGGGCTTCAACTTTGAACACTTCCAGTTCCAGCCCAAGAGATACCTGTATAAGACAAAAGGAAAAAGTCAGCTAGTTTACTTTTCACGTTAATGTCGGTCACAAGGTCGTGAGACAATAAGTGATTTGAAAATTATATGATGCAAATCATATAAGAAGAGGATTAACAAAGACACATTTGGGGAGGTCTTGGAGAAAGTTACTTCCCGTTTGTCAGGGTGGAAGAAACAAACTTTAAGTCTAGCAGGGAGGATTACTATGACTAAAGCTGTGTTATCTTCAATGCCGGTTCATACGATGAGCACAATAATCTTACCAGCGAGCATCCTTGATAGACTGGATAGTTTATCTAGAGAGTTTGTGTGGGGGAGTGGACAGCACTTGATTTCATGGGAGAATTTATGTAAACAAAAAGACGAAGGGGGCTTGGAATTAGGAGGTCCAGAGATATGAATAAAGCTTTAATATCGAAAGTGGGATGGCGACTAATGAAAGATTCTGAGAGTTTGTGGGCTCGAGTATTGCGAAGTAAGTACAAAGTGGGGAATATCCACGACGTACACTGGATGAGAGGAAAGAGGAATGCTTCATCTACTTGGAGGAGTGTGGCCTTGGGACTAAGGGAAGTGGTATCTACAGGGCATGGCTGGGTGATTGGCAATGGGAAAGAGATTAAGTTCTGGACGGATAGATGGCTTTTGGATCGACCGCTTAATTCAGTTATAACTGAGGAGTTACCAGAGGGATACGAGACTGTAACTGCTAGAGATATGTGGGTTCAGGGTGGAGGTTGGGATCAGCTCCGGATTGCTCCCTTTGTAACGGAAGAGACACGTCTAGAGCTGGCGTCGGTAGTGGTAGACGTGATGAGTGAGAGTGCAGATTGTCTAGCTTGGGGGCCGACTAATAATGGACAATTTACGGTAAGGAGCGCGTTTGAACTAATCACGAGGAATGACGTCCCTAGACCGTATATGGGGAACCTATTTAGAAGTATGTGGCGTGTGATGGCCCCTGAAAGAGTGAAGACCTTTCTTTGGTTAGTTGAAAATCAAGCTATAATGACAAATGCGGAACGTTACAGACGGCATCTCAGTGGAACAAATGTGTGCCAAGTTTGTAGAGGAGGAATAGAGACGATTCTTCATGTGATTCGTGACTGTCAAGCGATGAAAGGAGTATGGGAGCGGCTAGTGCCAGCTGAGAAGAGAGTCGTGTTTTTCTCGATGCCGTTACTAGAGTGGTTATATTTGAACTTAAGTGACAATGGAATAAGGAGTGGGATCAAGTGGTCGTCGATGTTTGCTCTGGGGGTATGGTGGGGCTGGAAGTGGCGATGCGGGAACATTTTTGGGGAGTAACAGAAGGTTTGGAGAGACAGAGTAGGTTTCTTGAGGAACTTGACAAAGGAAGTGTCATTAGCGAATGAAACCGAGAGAGAACCTCATCAGGTGGGGCAGAGGGTCGATATATTGGTGGGATGGAAACCTCCCCAGCTCGGGTGGATGAAGATTAATACCGACGGGGCGTCGCAAGGGAACCCGGGACCTGCAACTGCAGGAGGAGTGATACGAAACGAGAAAGGAGAATGGTGTGGTGGTTTTGCTGTTAACATAGGAAGATGCAGCGCACCGTTGGCAGAATTATGGGGAGTTTATTATGGGCTGGTTGTTGCTTGGGAGAAGGGAATTAGGAAGTTGGAGTTTGAAGTTGACTCCAAGGAAGTAGTGGAGTTTCTTACGACAGGGATTGGGGACACTCATCCCTTGTCTTTCCTGGTACGATTGTGCCATGGCTTTCTCAGAAAGGACTGGTTAGTCCATCTTGTTCATGTGTATAGGGAAGCTAATCGCTCAGCTGATGCATTAGCTACTCTGGCTTTTTCCCTTCCGTTTGGTTTTCATAGGTTTGATGAAGCACCGTTGGAGGTTGCTATTGTTTTGCAAGAGGATGTTGCTGGTTCTTGTTGGCCACGACGAGTTTTGTTGTAGACTGAAGTTTGATTTTAAATAAAGATTGGGAGCTTGCTCCCATATTCCTACCAAAAAAAAAAGGAATACGTGATTGCTATATAAGAAGGCCATAGGTGAAGGTTGCAAATCATCTGAAACATAAGACTAAAGAGAAAGAGAGCTAAAGAGAGAGCTCAAAGTAGAAGAAACTAGAGGCAACATACATTGTTCGAGTCATGTCGCTTCGGAATAGAGTTTTTTTTAATATTTCTCTTATTCTTTGTTGTATCTTCTTGTTGAAGCGCTTAGAGCGTTTGTGTAAACCCTTTGATTGATAGTGGATGTTGTGGGAGAGGATTTCCACCCTAGAGGTACCGCAAGGGAATTGGATTAAAAATCTTGTATCGTTATTTAGATAAGCAATCAAACGATCGAGAATTTCTAACAAGTGGTATCAGAGCAATCCAGGTTTTGATTGCGGGGTTAGTGAGATTACGGAGTCTGAACAGAACCGCAAAAAAAAAAGATAAAGGGACTTATCTATTCTTCGAGGAAACGGCGATCTATCGTCTCCAAGATTTTGAAGATCAAAGGGCAACACAGTTTTGGCAGAGGCAAGTACGAGGTGTCGAAGAATAACATCATCTCAAGGGGGTTGAACAAGGTCAGTATCGAAAGTCTTCCTAACAAGGTTGAAAGTTAGGCGTCGGGTTCCATTACTCATGGCGGTACAAAGGGTGTTCAAGGATCTAACGAAACAAGAAGTTTCAAAAGGTTTTAGATCAAGGTGGAGAATGATGTTAACGCTTCAGAAAGATGGTAGTGTTTCGTGATCGTTAGTGATTATGAAAGCGTCAAAAGAAGTTGACGGAGATGATCAAGGATCTAAGGAAGATCATCAAGGAGATATTTCAGATTTTATTTTGCAAGGCGTAGAAGACTGCATGTTCTGGGTGATTGGTGCTTGAGAAGTTATCTCGCAGTGAAATGTGCAATGGGTTTTGTGTCGATAGTCTTTCTGACAAGGTAGTTAGACGGCATGTCCTGTTTTTTTGTAACAGCGGTACAAAATATGTATATGTTCACATTGCTGGAGGAGATGTCAAAGTTTGGTGACGTCTAGCATTGAGGTGAAGACTAATGGTGTATTAGTCTAATTCTATCACCTTGAAAACATGAGGAAATCTCCAAGATAGAAAAAGGCAAGATTCTAATGCATCAGTTAAAGCTGCATGGAGAGTAAGGAACAAGTAAGGTAATACTTGTTTTCTTTTGGCATCACAAGAAGAGAACTGAAAAATTCTCTAAGGAGGACAAGGAAATTAAACTCACGTGAGGAATGATCAATATCAAAGATTTGTTATATGGTATTGATAATCAGAAGAAGTTTGATGGTAAGTCCAAAGGCGGTTGTGATGGAGGCAGCCAACGTTGGGGTGTTGGCAATACAAACAACAAGTATTGCAGCATGGAATGGTGTTTAAGCTAGAAGAGATATCATGGGGTCTAGAAGTGATATCAAGGAGAGCTGTTTCAAAGGGAAGTGTCAAGAACGTCACCGAAGCAGTTGACGTGAGACAAATTAATATGAAGTTAGCAGAGTGGTGTTAAACATTCAGAAGATTCAAGGAAGAGTTTGATTCTAAGCTCAGTGCGCATGAGAGAATCAAAGGTTGACAAGGAGAATCTAGTTTCAGGAATAATGAAAGAAACAAAGTCGTTTCTGGGGAAATAGCCACTGAAGTCTCATAAGATCGGTGAATATGAGAGTTACCTGGTAAGAATCAGTAGTCGGGTCGGGTGAATAGACATAGATTCCAGGTGGAGCTATTGATAGAAAGATTCAAGAGAAGACAAGTTAGTTCTTCTGTGAATGTTCTTGAATCAAAGGGCAAGAAGTATATCTTGCAAGGGTAAAGGAGTTACCTTAAAGTCTCAAGGAGCAGTAGAGGCGTTATTTTGTTCATCAAAAGCGGCTGGCATGAAAAACAATTTATATCAAAGGAGTACTCCGGAGTAGACGATATCAACGTAACATCAAATGCTCATGAACAATAGCTTAAGGTGGAGCTGAAGTACTGAGAGAAAAAGAGCACTATGGAAGATTGAGCTCGTCAAATCTGATACGATTTCGAGTTTGAGTTATGTTTCTGAAAAAAAAAATCAGAGGCATAGAGATGATGCAGGTAATAAAATGGTTTACCTAAGATCATCAAAGAGGAGAACAATGTTCATGCTACGACGAGGTCTGCGATTGTTTAGCAACACAGGAACTTCGACTGATCAACGAAGATTCTATGAAGGCTAAAACTGGCAGGAAGGAAATCGTCAAGACTGACGCAGGAGGAATCTCATGGAAGTAGAAATGAGATACAATAAGTGAAGAGGAGCTGCTGTGTGAAAAAAGTTTGAGATTCAATATCATCAAAAAAAAAAAGAAATCGCGAGCTTTTTCGGGATGAAGGATCTTACCAGGTGAAGAATACTCGGAGGCGGTAATTGGTCGGAGTTTGCTGAAGATGGAGTTGCAGATTTGGGGGAAATCAATTCACCGACAAGGAATCAAAGCGAGAGATAGTGGAGAGGCTGTAGCGGCGTACGACCTACGTGGAATTGTCGGAGGCACGACGGGATCCAGGAGAAGTCACCGGTGTGATACCATCATCATCTCGAGGTTTGTTGGTGAGAATCATTTCTCTGTGACGAGAAGGATTTTTTTCTTGATTTGGTCTTCTTCGATGCAAACGAAAAACAAAGTGGAAGACTACGAAGAATTAAAATTGAGGCCAGGTGGAGTTTGTAAGAGCAAGCACATCAGAAGTTTTTAAGAGGTTTATAGCTCGGATTCATAGGCCCAATAAGAAAAAAGAAAATGGAAAATGAGTTAAATTCTGTGAACCGAGTCTTATGAGTGATCCCCTATGATACGGTTCCAACCAGGTGTCAAGCAGAGATACTCTCCCTCAATGCCGCGTTCTCTCTCTTTTCTCCGGTAAGCCCTCATAGACTTTCATCAATTCCGATCATAATTCCTTTTCTCGATCTGGATTGCTTCTTTGCTGCTTCTTATGTTTCTTAACTGGATTTCCTTTTTCCGATCTTGATTGAATAATCTGTTTTAAATTTGATTTTGATTGAAAACTCTGAATTCCGTTGACGAGGACATGACGGAGGCGGTGGAGATGGTGGTGGAGGAGACGGCAGAGGAGGGTTTTGGACGCAGCTTGGAGAGCACTTTATGGGATCTACCTCGTCGAGCTTCCTCGTGTTGGCTCCCGATGATGATGATGAAGCGTTGATGATTAGATGGTCACGAGAAGATCAAGAGTTATATGTGTGTTTAGTTTTCTTGTGACTTGTGTGCTTCTTTGAAACAAAGTTGCTAAATCGATTATTTTGTTTCTCCCTCCTCTAATTGCTTTAGATGGTGGCTATCGTTTTTATTTGCGATAGTGGAAGGTATAGTGGTGGCTTGCACTTCTCTCCAATATTTTGTTTTTGCAGCCAAATCTCAGTAAGTTTTATTCACTTTCTGAGTAGCAAAAATGTTTTTTTGGATTCTATAGTTAAGAGAGTTCATGCTTATTCAGGGTCAAGCATGTAATGTTGACAGCATCTCTGCTAGTATGTGGTGCAATGACGATGATTTGGCTGTGTGATACGATATCAGAATCTGGATTTGGTATTTTTGCGTATCTCTCTCTTTCTCTCTCTATGCAATTGTCTAGATTTGGCTTGACTCTAACCATTGGTAGCTTATGGTGAATGCTGAAATGGAATACCAGGTGGAACTTGCTCATAACCTATTTCTGTGCATTTTACAGGTCATGGATCATTGCTAATTATTTGTGTGGGAATATTGACGGGCTACACTGAGACCTTACACAAGATGCTCAATCAAATCTCAGGTACCTTTGCTTTTTCTTACGTTATACCCTCATGCCTCCAACATTTCCTGGAAGCAACTATCATTCGCGTCCATACTTTTGGTTTATAAGAATTATGAAGAAAGAGACATTCTTTTGTTTTTCTGCAGGAAGTTTCACGAATTGGTTGCCTTACTTGTTGGGCCATACTAATATAGCTAGGAAGAGCCTAGGCCTTACTATGCAACGTGTGGTTTACTCATATAATTGTTTTTATGCGATGTTTTTGCCATTTGAGCAGAGAAGGTTCTCCAGTAACAGAGGTGGAGCCGTACATACCTTTTAACATTAACCCAACAGGAATGCAGCCTGTTCTTACCACCACTTATCTCTTGGCATTTCCCAGCATTCTTACAAGGTATATAACCTGTTAATGTTTGAAACATTCTTGCTTCTTGCTTTTTTGTGTTGTTGTTACCATCTAAGGCTGTCTAATAAGGTGATTTGAATTGTTTTCAGTATTGTGGGCTCTCCTTTCTTGCTACACGTGAAGGAGATATTAAACCTGCTGACTTTCATTTGCTATAATTGATATTGCTTAGTTTGGTTATTTAAACCCGATGACTTTCATTTGTGGTAGGAAGCAATGGGTGAGAGAAGATAACTTGACAAAAGAGTTGCAGTTGCATTTCTATGAACCCCAAGAGGAGATTCACTGATGGAATAGTATAATATACACAGGTTCATTACTATTTATAAATCTACAAAAAAATATTAAAAAATTCTTATGAACTCCAAGAGGGGGTTCATTGATGTGGATGCTCTAAAGTGGGCCTCAACTTTGAACACTTCCAGTTCAAGCCCAAGAGATACCTGCATAAGACAAAAGGAAAAAGTCAGCTAGTTTACTTTTCACGTTAATGTCGGTCACAAGGTCGTGAGACAATAAGTGATTTGGAAATTATATGATGCAAGTCATATAAGCAAAGGAATACGTGATTGCTATATAAGAAGGCCATAGGTGAAGGTTGCAAATCATCCGAAACATAAGACCAAAGAGAAGAAACATAAGACCAAAGAGAAAAAGAGCTAAAGAGAGAGCTCAAGGTAGAAGAAATTAGAGGCAAGAGACATTGTTCAAGTCATGTCGCTTCGGGATAGAGTTTCTTTAATCTTTCTCTTATTTTTTGTTGTGTCTTTCTGTTGAAGCACTTAGAGCGTTTGTGTAATCCCTTTGATTGATAGTCGATGTTGTGGGAGACGATTCCCACCCTAGAAGTACCGCAAGAGAATTGAGTTAAAAATCTTGTATGGTTATTTAGATAAGCAATCAAACGATCGAGAATCCCTAACAGTTGTCAACTTTTGTAGCTAAATAAAGAGTGATACTCGCACTGTACTTTTTTTTACCGCGAAAGTGTTTCTTTATTGATTAGAAAATCTACTAACTCATACTATATTATAAATTGGATCTGTTAGTAAAGTAAAATCATGAATCATTCATCTGAAATCTTCGGAAGTATATGACTCGGGCCAGTCTTAGTTATTATGTGGCTAGAAGCCAATTTAAAAAATGTGGCTGAAGTCCCTAAAACCCGCAATCTATAGCACTTAAAACATTAAGTCAAAGCCAATCTTCGTGCTACTAAGAACTTTCTATCCATATAGTTGAAAATATATAATCTGAAACCATATTTTTTATTATTTGTATTTATATATTTAAGAGTATAATATTTTTTTTATCTACTAAATAATAAATTTTGGTCATTTTCCTTTTAAGAATCTATTTTTGTGATTTTTAATACAGATAATTGCCCTAATTTCAAGGGAAAATTTCACAACTACACTTTATATGGTACCACAATTCAACAATACCACCAATAAAAGGACATTTTCACAAATACACTTTTCATTAATATGTAAATGACAAAACTGACCCTATCTTATATCTAATAGATCATCGATTTTTCTCTTCTCTCTCTCGAGATCCATCCTAGTTCTTCCTCTTCTTCGGTATGTCCATCATATTTTTTCATCTTTTACTCAGAGATTGCGTCGATCAAGCAAGCGTCGGTGTCGTCGAGCGTTGGGGACGATTCAAGCATATAGCCGAGCCTGGATGCCACTTCTTCAACCCTCTCGCAGGTCAGTGGCTCGCCGGAGTCCTCTCCACCATGATCAACTCTCTCGAGGTCAATCGAGACCAAAACCAAGGTTTAGATTTCATATCCTCGCGTTTTTGATCAGAAAAGAGATCTTGAAATTTATAATTGGATGATGATGAATTGTGTTTGTTTTTGTTTGTGGGATAATGTGTTTGTGCAGTTGATTTGCTCGATTCAGTATCGTGTGGTGAAAACTAACGCTGATGATTCATTTTACGAGCTTCAGAACCCTAGAGAGCAGATCCAAGCTTACGTTTTTGATGCTAACTTTCTTCTTTTTGCCTTCTTTTTTTATCTCTTTGATGATTCTTAGTTTACTTATGGTTATTTTATAAAATTCACAGTGGTTAGAGCTTTGGTTCCAGTGATGACGCTAGACGCTCTTTTTGAACAAAAGGGAGAAGTTGCCAAGTCTGTTCTTGAAGAACTCGAGAAGGTATACATAACATGCTTCTCCTTTATTATCTCATGTTTGGTTGTCTCATTTTTTCTGTTCCGGAGTCTATCTTGGTAAGAAAGATATCAGTTTTGAGAATTTGAGTCTGAGTGTAATCATGCATCTATGTGTTTGGATTGGATAGTGAAAACTTATAACATTATCTTGAGGTTACATGTTTAGCTTACTTTCATGAACTAGCTAGTAGTGGTAACGTTCTTCAATCATGATTGTGATTTTGTCTTCAGGTGATGGGAGCTTATTGATACAGCATTGAGCACATTCTAAGTTGACATCATCCCTGAGCCATGATGAGCTTTTATTGCTTGCAAATCATTAACAAACTTAAAAAAATATAGATGCATAGTGCTACCTTTGTTAAAATAGATCTACGTTTTTATCCCTAAAACCAAGTTGGAAACTTTTGCTAATATATATGACTGTCTCCTAAAGGATTGAATTATACATCTTTCTCTCATGATGTATTTTATGTTTAGGTAGATCCATTTTTTAAAAAACTAAACTTAGAGAATAGAATAGTCTCTAATAAAAAAGGAGAACTTTTTGTCTTTGTATGTTTTGAAACTTTTTTGAACTGATGGTTTCATGATTTGAAACAGGTCGTAGGGATGAATGGACAGTGCGCTGGTCTAAACTTTGTGACTGTGAGAGGCGCAGATCATGAAGTTACTTTGCACAGATCAAAAGAGGCCATTGCACTCTTCAAAAGAGACTTTGTTGTCCACACCCGAGAGAAACATAAACATCGACATGTCTGAATTCGTTAGTGACTAATGATGGGTTCTGACTAGAGAAAAAATAATTCTTTATTAGGGTTACCTAAATCATTTATAAAAGTTAACAAAATTTATACACATTTATAAATGATTTATAAACCCTTATACAACATTTTATAGTTTTTAAAAACAATTATAAACTCTTATAAATCAAAAGTAAATTTATAAGTCTTAATAAATCTACATATATAAGAGAAGGTTTATTTGATTTTACTCATATGATTTTATAAACTCTTAATAAATTAACTTGTAAGAGAAGGTTATACACATTTATAAATGATTTATAAACCCTTATAAAACATTTTATATTCTTATAAACAATTATAAACTCTTACAAATCACTTAAAAGAATATACCAAATATTTATAAGGTTTTATATAATCATTTAAAAATATTTAGAAAGGTCATTCATTTATAAAGTCTTAAAAATCATTTATAAGAATATACAGAAACTTTTTATAAGGGTTTATAAATCACTTATAAGAATATACCAAATATTTATAAGGTTTTATATAATCATTTATAAATATTTAAAAAGGTAATTTATTTATAAGAATATTTAAAATTATTTATAAGAGTTTATGAATATACTTACAAAGGTTTATAAATCTTTTATAAAGTTTTATCAATATATTTTATAAGGGCTTATAAATATATTTATAACAGTTTAGAAATCCTTATATAATTATTCATAAGAGTTATAAATCATCTATATAAGTTCATAAATCGTTAGCAAGACTTTATAAATATGTATTAGGGTTTACAAGAGTATAACTTATTTACAAGTGTTTATAAATCATTTATACAGGTTTATTAATAAATTTATAAGGGATTATAAGATGATCAAACCTTATGAATAATTTATAAGTTATTAGAGGCTACACGTTGATGAACATGAAGCTGCATTTATGTCCAAGTTATACTGAATAAGTTAATAAGTTAAATATTCTTAAGTAAACTCAGATCTAGTGTAATGTGTCAACTAGTACAACCTATATATTGTATTCAGTTTACCATTTATCTAAAAGATATGTACACAGTATAAGAAGATTTGTGTATGCTTATAAAAGTTTATAAAACCTATCATATGAATAATATAAAACACTTTTGTTGATAAAACATTTATAAGAGTTTATAAAACTTTTCATATGTATAACAAACTCGAACTTAGTTTTCTACAAGGATTTATAAGGATTATAAATAATTTATAAATACTTAAAAATCATTTAAGGAGATTTATAAATCGTTATAAATGTTTATAAAATATTTATAAGGGTTTATAAAACATTTATAAGAGTAAATAAAAATATTTATAAGGTTTTATAAAACATTTATAAGGATCTTGATTCTAGTTCTTTAACGGTGTTACAAGAAGCTTTTGCTGTGGTTAAATAATTTATAAGAGTTTGAAAAATAATCTATAAGGGTTTATAAAGATTCATAAGGATTTATAAGGTTTTATAAATATATTTATAAAGGCTTATAAATCTATATATGAACCATTTATAAAATTTATAAAAGCTTATAAAACCTTGTATCAACAATCTATAAAGTTTATAAAACACGTATAAATATGTATAAAACTATTTATAAAGGTTTGTAAAACAATTTATAAAATTTATAAAAGCTTATAAAACCTTGTATCAACAATCTATAAAGTTTATAAAACACATATAAATATTTATATAACTATGTATAAAGGTTTGTAAAACTATTTATGAACCATTTGTAAAATTTATAAGAGCTTATAAAACCTTGTATCAATCATCTATAAAATTTATAAAACACATAGAAATATTTATATAACTATTTATGAAGGTTTATAAAACTATTTACAAGAACATATAAGCTATTTATATATCATTATAAATCATTTCTAATAATATATGTATATAATATATAAGTGTAAAATCATTATATAAGAACTTATAAAGTGATCTTAAGGTGCTATAAATATTTATAAAATCATCTATATAACAATTATAAAGGATTTATATATCTTTATAAGAGTCTATATATCATTTATCAAACACATGTAAATATTTATATAACTATTTTTATAAAACCATTTATGAAACATTTATCAATTTTATAAGAGTTTATAAAACTTTGTATCAACCATCTATAAAATTTATAAAATGCAAATAAATATTTATATAACTATTTATAAAGGCTTAGAAAACTATTTATGAACCATTTATAAAATTTATAAGAGCTTATAAAACCTTGTATCAACAATCTATAAAATTTATAAAACACATATAAATATGTATAAAACTATTTATAAAGGTTTGTAAAACCATTTATAAAATTTATAAGAGCTTATAAAACCTTGTATCAACAATCTATAAAGTTTATAAAACACATATAAATATTTATATAACTATTTATAAAGGTTTGTAAAACCATTTATGAACCATTTGTAAAATTTATAAGAGCTTATAAAACCTTGTATCAATCATCTATAAAATATTTTAAACACATATAAATATTTATATAACTATTTATGAAGGTTTGTAAAACTACAAGAACATATAAGCTATTTATATATCATTATAAATCATTTCTAATAATATATGTATATAATATTCATAAAAATAATTTATAAGTGTAAAATCATTTTATAAGAACTTATAAAGTGATCGTAAGGTGTTATAAAATTTATAAGAGTTTATAAATAAATTTGTAAGAATTTATATAATCAATTTAATATTTTTGTAAGAGTTTATAAAACAATTTATAAGAGTTTATAAAAAACACTCTACAAGGCTTTTATGAGGATTATAAATAATTTATAAATGTTTAATAGTTACTTTGATAGGTGCAATTTATGTAGCTCGTCAATAAAAAATGTTCCAATTAGTAAAGACAAAAAAAAACTTGGTGTTTGTGTAAGTTATGATTTTTTCCGTTCATTCAATTCATTAAATATTCTTCATATTGTTGACAGAAGGATGTATCTAAATCATTTATGAAGATTTATAAATGTTTATAAATACTTATAAAATATTTATAAGGGTTTATAAATCATTTATAAGTGCTTATAAATAACTTTATAAGGGTTTATAAATAATTTTATATCAGATACAAAAGTAGAAAATCATCAAATACTAGAGGGTCAGCTTCAGTCTTTAGAGATCATCTCCTTTTCTTTACTGCTGGCCACTCTCGTGTTCGTAAATAAAGATACGACACCAGGTCGTCAAGATGATCAGATCAAACATGTTCATGGGTTATACTTCCCATTAAAGTAAACTATTCCGTGAGTAATGTCAGAACTTACTGTTTTCCAATGCTTTGCATGCTGCTGCAAGATCATCCATACCAGAGTATATATAAATCATTATAAATAAATTAGAACCATTATAAATGATCTATAAATCTATAGAAATTATTCACAAACCTTTATAAATTATATATAATTACTTACAAATAATTTATAAACCATTATAACTAATATATAAACATTTTAAAAACCATTATAACTAATTTATAAACATTTTAAAAACCATTATAACTAATTTATAAATTTTTTATAAAGGTTTATAAAAGATTTAAAAGGGTTTATAAAACTATTTACAAGAACTTATAATAAGTTATTTATAAGAGTTTATACATTTATTTTAAAGTGTTGATAAAGTAATTTAAAAGATTATATATAGATTTATAAAAGTTTATAAATCTATTTATAAGGGTTTATTCCAAAGATTATAAAAATTTAATAATCTTCATAACACAATTTATAAGAGTTTATAAATCAATTTATAAGAGTTTATAAATCAATTTATAAATCAGTTAGAAGACTTTATAGATCATTTATATATTCTCAATTCTTTTCTCGCCATCTTATAATTTTGTAAGAATTTATAAATGATCTATAATCTCTACTGCTAAAGGCCACGATAAGTAAGACGTTAAATAACTAACCACTGATTTGCATATAAACAAGAATAAGTCTCATGACTAATATCATAAACAACAGCGAACACAGAGAAACACTACCTATTAGCTAAAGTGATATCGTATTGTCTCCATAGATATAAGCGAAAGCAAGACACTAAACATCATTCCTTCCATCAGTCAACCACAGTACTCTCTTTTCTGGCCTTCTTGGTGATGAGGATAAACTCAGTGGGTTTCATGAGCCTGAAGGTACACCTGTCACCAACCTTCAAAGGAAACTCTCTTGCCAATCTACTCCATCCACTTGAGAAGACTGTTCTATTCTCCCTCATCAAGCAAAGCACGTTCCATGAAGACTTCCTCTTTGAGTGATGGATCGTGTACTCCATAGACTCACTCGGAATACGATCCTCTTCAAACACCCTTGGGAGCAACTGATACCAAAACAAAGAAGAAGCAGAGCATTGTCGCTCACAAACTGTCCGTAAGCATTGTCGCTCACAAACTGGTTCTTAATCATAACCTTCCTGCCCCCTTGTTTCTTCTCCACATCCATCGTAACTGGACCTTCTCCTCTCTCTCTCTCTCTCTCTCTCTCTCTCTCTCTCTCTCTCTCTCTCTCTCTCCTCTCTCTCCAATCTGGTTATCTTCAAGTATCGCTATGATCCTGAGCAACATTAATAACCCAATCCAAACTTTCCAGACACCACTTCTAACAAATCATTGATTCCTTTGTCGATACACCAAGTAAATCCAAACATATCTCCTATTAAATTGACAAAAAATCATACCTTTACTATCCAAGCCATCATCACTTGAAGCCCCAAGATCACATGTATCTGTGTAGATCGTAATATCTCCCAGCCCCTATCAATCCCGATCTTTTTCATATTCCCCTGCAATCCAATCAATCCTGATTGATCCCCCGGATCATCAGAGTTGGCTTCTCAGATGAACACGTTTGCTGAACCAACCAAGTCTTCCACGAAGATGAAACATATTGCAAAAGAGATGCAGAGACGAAGCCAAAAAACTATGAATCTGCCGGGGATCGCCAAGTTCACCGATATCACTGAATCTGCCGGAGGTCGTCGAGTTCGCCGGAATTCGTCGGAGTTCGCCGGATTCTCACTTTGAGACTAAAGAAATAAGGGGTATAATTGTATTTTATCTATTAAAATTTTAATGGTAAAGTTGGTTAGTGTAAACTTGAAAATTGGTATCATGAAAGTGGTACTAGTGACAATTCCCCTAATTTCAAAGAGGTGTTAATTGTTGTTTCTAGTTGGAGAAAAGATGCCAAACTGCGAATTTTACGGGTTAATGAATCACCCTTTTTGGTGTTTTTACTTACATCAACACGTGTTCTCATGCCCTCTTAGGTTTTTTTTTTGTTTGTTCTTTTGTTATATCGTTTTCCAACTGAACGAGAACTGTGTGAACAAACTGGCCTGATTTAAGCAGAATGGGCCTTAACTGGGCTATACTGATGTCCATAAGGTCTATATACACCTCGATATAGAGAAGTGGCCAACGCTAAAGTGTTTTAAACGGACCAACCGTTTCCCATATTCTGTTATTCAACCGATCAACGGTCTCATCCCTCAAATTTTCAGGTTACCGATTTACTAAATTCATGGTTTTTCTTGTTGTTGTTGTGTGCTCTCTTTCTTTACTCTGAATATTTCTCCATATATTTTATTTGCTTTCCCTTCTCTCCTTCTCCACATCTGCAACACAAAGCCACGAAAGAGTTAATTACCTCCACATCCAACGCTAGACTCTTTTCTTTGTTTTTGCTCCCAAGTTTGAGAGTATGAGTGGTCAAAGGGGAAACGTATTAGGTTCCAAACGCCCGAGGGAAGTCTTCCTAACATCAACATCTCTGTCTTTTTCTTCACTGTCTTCCTCTTGTGCCTCATGGGACGACGCGATTGAGATAAACATGATGAAAACATCCCGAGCATCTTATGAAATATCGTGTGTGCAACAACCTTCTCCATCTCCCCCCTCGAGGTTACGACCAGTTCGGCTGATGGACGAGTGTTTAGGGACGCATTACGATCCTGAGAGGATCCCAGCATCGGTATTTGCCAAGACTGGTGGGGATGCGAATCGGAGTGAAGTATCGAATGACTCGTTGTTTAGTCTGAGAATGTCCACCTGTCAAGCTTTCCGTCAAAGCAATATCGAACATGAAGATGGTGAGTTCTTAGCATACTCTCCTTATCTGCTAGTCAAAACAGAGGAAGCGGAAGAGAATAGATCTCAAGTGAAAGAGACTAAGACATATGAAGAGAAGTCCATAATACCATCAACTTCTCCAGCTGTCTCATGGAGTAGTACTAATTATCCCACCAGTTTTTATCAACTATATCAAGCGCCGCAGAGGAGAGCTCAATCTTATCCCATTCCTGTCGGCGATAAAAGGACGAGCAAGAAGAAGAAGAAGATCATATGGTCTTGGTTCTCTTCAGGAGTTTTAAAGTGTAACTTGCGTTGCTGCAGCAGAAGCAGAGAACTACATAAAATCTAAGCTATTTGTGACTTTTCCCATTCTACCTCTCTCTTGATAAGCCATCATGACAGTGCGTGTTGACTTCTAAACTATTATAATAAGCACTTGCATAGTTGCATCCCTAACGTTTTCTTACATAAATGGTTATCCATTTTTTATTATATGCTCTATGTTAATTCCACACTAGCATATTCAAATATAGAATAGTAATATGACGAGTGGGTCGGCTAATAATGGCAATGGAGAAGGTCACAATAAATTTGACATTTGACAATTATAATTATCAGTTTCAAACCAAAACACACTAGTCGCCTGAAAACGGATCGAATATATGAATTTTTAAAAATATTTGTGATTTGATCCGTATGTCACGAATATCTATTTTTTTATTTGATTTGTTTTGAAAAAATACAGATATTCGAAAAAATAAATAAATATTTACGGATATTTGCGAATACTTACGAATAATCTTAAGAATTCGATATAAAATTATTTTATAAAATATCTTTTTGCATGATATATAAGAAAAAAATTAAAAAGTAGTGAATCTATATATTTTGTAAATATTTTAAACTTAGTTAACAATTATAGTAACATAATACTTAAGAAAAAGTATTACTTGTCATACAAATTATCTTCTTTTTATGTAATACTTTTATATAAGTAATAATGTGAATAAAATTTGTCAAATCATATGTTAAAATAATATATTTATATAATTTTATATATTTAAAATTTTAAATATAATCAAGATGCATATGTATGTATATATTGTTAGATCGGATCGGATATTCGCTTTTCAAAATTTAATATTTGTGATTTTTTTCTATTTTAATGGATATTTATTTTAATATTTTTTTTGCTTCAAAAGTTTATGGATATCTGAAATTTTCAGATCGAATCAAAACAAATAGCGAATTCAATCAAATTTAACAGATAAAATATCCAATCCTAACTATTAACATATAATTACAAGACATGTAGTTGTTAAATAAAAAGAAAAGAATTACCAAACATATATAGATTCATCAAATTATTATTCATTCCATTTCATTTTATGCGGTGTTTAAAAAAATTTGTTTGTCTCAAAATAACTGATGTTTTCGATAATCTAGATATAATTTAATAGCATTTGAATTTTATGACGAGTTACAAAATAATATCTATTTTTTTATTGGTTAACAATTTTCATTTAATAATATTTTATGTAATTAATATAAATTATATAGAAAATTTTATTTTTTTAATCTATGTGCAAAATTCTTAAAAATCATTATAATGGGATATACTGAGTATTTAACAAGATTTTTTTTTTTTTAAATAAATGACAAGAATGGGCCTTAGTGCCAGAGAATCCGTATAACGGCTGGAGAGGGATGAATCATAACTTCTCCCATCTTTGGACAAAAGCAATAATTTCAAAGGGAAAACGTAAAGGGGGCAGAGGAGGAGCCCAACTCATTCTTCTTCTTCGTGAAGAAGCTGTTGCAGCCTCAGAAAAAAAAAAGAAACGACTTTGTTTAAATCATATCATCATCAGACATCAGGTACGTTATTTTCTGATTCGTGAATTCTTGATTTTGTAACCATCATTAGATAAATATTTGCTCGTTGTTGATTGGTGTGTTATTTGAGAAGGGTCTTCGAAAGTCTCGAGCTTCCAGATCTATCGGAGCTGATCCTTGGTTTTAATAATTAAATCGTTTTACTTTCGATCGATGGGGTGAGATTCTCCTTCCACTCTCTGTTTTTGGCTTTATGTGGAATCTATTGCTTATTTGATTGATTCAGATTTTGAGATTCTGTTCATGATAGATAAAACCCCTAGTTAAGATTGTTTTTGGGTTGTTCAGACAGAAAGTTTTGAACTGAAAGAAAAAACAGCTGGTATGGAAAATAAAGAAGTTGTGTGTGGTTTTGTAACAGAGCAGTGGCTGCGTGGCTTGCTACAGAGAACCCAGATCAACTGAAACTCCTCTAAAGGATCCACCTTTCGATTCCATAGCTCCTCAAACTGTTAAGAAACCGAGCGTCTCTGAAGATTTCTGGTCAACAAGCACGGTTGATATGGACAACATCACCTTCCCTTCTCAGGGAGGAAGCATCTCATCATCAAACCAGACTTTTGATTCTCAATCTCTTGCCAGAAACTCAAATCCCCCTCCTGAGTTTGTAAACCAAGGTACGGATTTGTGGTCTAGTGTTTTTGGGGATGGTTACATATTATGAAAGTGAGTGAGTATGTTTGTGTTTGACCAGGTCTTCTTCTTTGGAATCAGACAAGGGAGCGTTGGGTGGGCAAAGAAAGACCTAATAATAATCAACCGGATCGCAAGCAAAGATCCAAGATAAAGTGAGTGGCTTCATAATTAATTACACACTATTGTATATTCCTAAAAGCCAAGGCTAAAAAGTCTGAATACGTTTTAACATATTTTATGTGTGATTAATCTGCAGTTGGAACACAGCATCGTATGATAGCTTGCTGGGGAGCAACAAGTTATTTCCCCAACCCATACCTCTCAATGTGAGTTAATCAAACTCTCTCCTGAGTGTAAGAAACGAGTGAAAAGTTCCCAGTCAAATTGATTGTGTTGCTACTGATTGATGTAAAACAGGAAATGGTGGATTTTCTGGTGGAGATTTGGGAACAAGATGGTCTATATGACTGATGAACTATACACACACACATACACTGGTTCAGATTTTTGTTTGTTTCTTTTGTCCCTTGTTGTTGTGACCATCTTCCATTTGGAATTGATCGACAAAACTAGGGAATGTGGCTCCTATGTTTTCACCGTAAATGAAAAAAAAACTTACTTATTGTACCACCACCATCTTTGAAAGTAAAAAAGGTGCAAGACTGATGTCTCTCAAACTAAGACATGTCTCGTGCCTTACACATTGATCTTGCCTTCTATGTGAGTAAATGCATCTTTTTTCTTTTTTGTTAGAAGATTATAGTACGAGTTGTCTGTTAGGAGTTAATGTTTTCATTGGTTAGAGATTAGATTCTCAAGTTTCACAAGAAAGGTTCCAAGTAGTAGTATCTGGGAGCTTGTTATGGGCCCTTTAACATGGGCTTCGATCATATGTAGGCTCACTAGGATAGTGGGAGCGAACAAAAAGGAGCAGATTCGCCGTAAATTTAGTAGCGGTCACGTAGCGGACCTCAACCCCACTCTTCATTCTACATTTATTATTTTCTTCCTTCCAGAAGCGGGAAACAGATGGTCCCTTATCCACGATTGAACGTCGGATATACAAGACACGTGGTGATATCAAGGAGGCCTGTCACTGAACTATATCACGTAGCCCCAAGTGTAAATTTATCACCACGCTCAGTCGCTCTCGGATAAAGGAAAAGTCAATTTTAGTTTGAAAAAAAAAGAAAACAAGATATTATTTTTTTAAAAAAATAACAGAAAAACACGCAAACTGACATATCCATTAGTGTCGCAACAAAGCTTTCAGCAGCTCTTACCAGAAAGGAAAGAAAAACCAGTATTTGTGATAAGGGGTTTTAGTGAGAGAGAGAGAGTGAGAGAGTCTGTTGTCTCAGGTGAAGAGAGACGATAAGATGGAAAACACAGACGAGCTTGTGTCCATTGAGCTACCAGCTCCTTCTTCATGGAAGAAACTGGTATCTTTCTTCTTCTTTTTTTTCTTCCAATTTTTCCTTTGAATTTCTAGTGTAATTACTTTTATTTCCCCTTAAGCAATTGATGTCAGTGTTAAAAGGGTGTTTTCTTGTCTGGTCTGCTTTCTATTTCTAGCAATTTTTGTTTCTTATCTGACGGTCTAGGGTTTATATCCGACTTGGGGAAGTTTAATAAAGCAACTGTTTTCGAAGTTGGTTTTTTGGATCTGTATGTTTAATTCCTTAACTAGATAATAATATAACGCATAAGGAAATCAAAATAGGGTTTCTGATGAAAATGCTATCTGTGGAAGACCTAAACCCTAGGATTGGATGATAAAGTTTGGGGCTTTTTCTGTTGATTGTGTCTGGAGAAGTCATGTGTTGCTTCTAGCTCACGCTATATGTATAAAAAAATACTGTGTGAATAATGGGAAGCGTTTTCTTGTTCCAGTTTTATCCAAAAAGAGCAGGTACACCGAGGAAGACAGAGATTGTATTCATGGCTCCAACTGGTGAAGAGATCAGCTCACGCAAGCAGCTTGAGCAGTACCTCAAGGCTCATCCTGGGAATCCTCTCGTCTCTGAGTTTGATTGGACGACTGGGGAGTCTCCAAGGCGGTCTTCAAGGATCAGCCAGAAGGTGAAGGCTGCTACAAGCCCCACTCCTGACAAAGAACCTCTCTTGAAGAAAAGACGCTCTTCTCTCACTAAGAAGGATAACAAGGAGGCTGCTGAGAAGAACCAAGTGGCACAGCAAGCAGAGGCTGACAAGAACGGACAGACAGAAGAAGCAGAGGTTGCTGTTGAGGGGAACAAGGAGGGTGAAAAGACCGAGGCTGAGAAACAAGCTGAAATTCAAGAGGCTGAGAAGGAGAACAAGGAGGGTGAAAAGACCGAGGCTGAAAACAAAGAAGGAGAAGCTGTGACAGACACCTCTGAGGTGGAGAAAAAGACTGAAGCGGAGAGCAAGGAGGGAGAAGTTGTGATGGACAAGAAGGAGCCCATGGAGGTGGAGACCTCTGAGGTTGAGAAGAAGGCTGAGAGTGGAGGAAAAGCTGAAGAAGAAACTCCCAAAGTAGAAGACCTCAAGGAAACTGAAATGAAAGAAGCACATGAAGCTGTTGAGGGTGATGGAGAGAAGAAGGTTGTAGAGAAAGAGGCTGAGAAGAAGGGCAGCGCTGAAGCAAACGGAAATGAAGCCAAAGAAGCCGGTGAGGACAAGGCGGATGGTGAGCCTACCCTTGATGCAGACGCAGAAGCTAACAAGGGGAATGGAACAGAAGAGGTAGCAGCAGCTGTAGCTGAGGAGAAATGTGACGATGTGAAGGCGGAAGACATAAACAGAGGCTTAGAGGCGCAGCAGGGCGCTGCAGCGTCTGTGAGCTGTTAAAAACCTATCGTTCTGTGCGCGTAGAGAGCTTGTTGTGGTCTGATTCAGGTGTAGCGTTAACATTATGAGTGGTATGAGTGGTTGTTGTACGTGTAGAAGTAGTTCATTATCATTAGACTCTTGAACTTCTTTACCGTTGTTTTATTGTACTTTTGGTGTGTTGTTAATTTTAGGCATTTATTTAGTCTGTTTCTTTACATTTGGATTGACGCAAAGTAAGGTAAAGTAAAGAGAACATTGCATAGTAAGATTAAAGAGGTGAAACACACAAAGCGAGATCATACATTGCAAAACAGCAGCAGTAAGATGTAAAGGGTTAAACACACACATAAGCGAGATCATCTTATTACAAAAGCGCAGCTCTTAAAGAGCGTATGATATCGGTGAGGGAGACGACCCCTTTAAGTAAACCTTGTTGGTTCACAACCCACACTCTGTGCACTCCTCTGCTGACCACTTTCTCAATCGCTTCCTCCATAGTCGCCTCTTCAGTGCAGCTCACCGTCTCCCTCCCTTCCCCTCCTGAAGCTGCTTTCTCCGTGAACTCCAGAGCGGTGAGTGGCAGCCACGTCTGCAGCTCAGGCAAACGACATGCTTTTAAATCCGTTGCAGAAAACGTACCAATCACCTTCCTATGCCTCCCCTGCAATAATCCCAAAACACACACAATGAAGAATAATACACTCTACATAATCAAAATATATATCTACAATGAATATCCTTACGTTGATCAGCTGAAGATGGTCCTCATCGGCTACATCAGGAGCGTGAACGATGGGGACAGCGTTGAGCAGAGCAGACTTCATAGAGTTGATAGCGTTAGCAACAGTGGTACTCTCAGTGACGGCGTAAACGGACTCGTTAACAGCTCGGAGATCAGATACAGACCGTGACAGAACATCCTTCATGTCATCAAAGTGATGGTCTCTAAGGAAGCGCAAGAGATCCATCTGAGTAAGCATCCTGTAAGCAGAGGAAGACTCAACCAACTCAACTCCCGAGATAGTGTTACTGCTCTCTATGCTGCTCTCCACCGGCACCAACGCTCGATGGATCCCTTTGCTGAACACTTCCATACACTCCAACAAGGTGGTGCTAGGGTTCAGCGTCCAGAGACTGAGCCCCTCGAGGCAATGGCCGATGATGGAAGACACCTGAGAGCCCATCTTGCGGTCGAGATCGGTGGGATCGGAGAGGTTTTCTCCTCCGGCTATGTGAGCGAGTATGTCGAGCATGGTGAGGATTCCGATGTAGTGTTTACGTACTGCTCCGGTTTGTTTGTCGGACTCCATGATCATGGAGCCTCCTGCTCCGATCCAGTGTCCTGGAGGTGCGGCTACGGGGAGGGCTGAGATGGAGTTGGCTACTAGTGTGTTCATTGCGTGGGAGAGTGTTGCAGTGTAGGGAACCTCCACTAGCCGTCGGTTTCTGGCCGTTAGATCTTTCGCCGTGATGTTGATCAGGCGGCTGTGATCTTCTTCTTTGCTCTTCTCTTGTTGCATTGTGAATTAGTGTGTGTGTGTGTGTGTGTGTGTGTGTGTATGTGGAGAGTTGCTGTAACGTGTTGGTTCTCGAACATTTTAAAGTGCTGTTGATGTTTGGCTCGACTTTTGAAGTTTTCGGATTAGGACAAGGATCTAAAACCCCACGTGGCCATTGATCCTTACTCGTGACATGCAACACCTGGCAATTCAGTAGGTCTCGATGAGATATTTTTCGGAATTAGCCGCATACAACGGGCGATTTGGATCTATCAGTTTAAACTTTAAACATAGTCCCCTCAATATATCTTGTTGAATTGGTTGAAGATTAGAACTGAAAATAGTTGGGTCTTAGCGCGCAGCCCAGTTTAGTTAATAACAGATTGGGCCTTATCGTGGTTAATGACCAAAATACCCCGTCCTCTCCCTCTCTTTTGTTTTTTAGTTTACTTTCTTAAATTGAATATCTCCCTCGCATCCGCGGAAGAAAGTGGATCCAAGAAACGAGGGAAAGAGAGCAGTGCTGAAGAAGCGTGAAGACGACGAGGGCAATGGAGGTGGCGCGATTGTTAGTATCTTCTCCTCCTTAATTATTTATCTTCTCTGTATTAGCCGGCTTCACCGAGCGTGATCGCTCGAAATTTTGAGTCGAGTTCTGTGGTTTAATGGTGCAATTGCTTGGAATTAGGGTTTTCTTTCGCATTGATTAGATGTAAAACTACGAATCTACAGCATTTATGAGAGTATACATGTGGATTGATACCAAATTGCCTGATCTTGATTAATTTTCCATAGTGTTTGCATCTTAGGATATTTGGGTTTGAGAGTTTGTGCTTGTGCAAATTATCTTATTGATGTGTGTTACTGCGATGTAGTGAAGAGAATCGATTCGAGGAAACCACACACATTGTGGAATCAGTATCGTGGGATGATCTGGAGAGATACGCTGCTAGTAAAGCCGGTGGGTCTTGTGAAAGACACCACTCCTGGAGATCTCACCAGCACGACTCTTCTAGAAAAGGTATTCGCATAAAGTATCATTCTTTAACTAGTTTTTGAAGTTATTTCTGTAGCAATGTAGGTAGATGGGTTAAACTTTCACTAATTGCATTGCATTGTAATGTTATCTGTTTAACTGAGCTTACAAGCATGATTATCTATAATTGCTCAGATGAAGATTCACCTGGAGACTTGTACGAACTGTGGAGGCAAGAACAGAACATCATAGCTGCGAGACTAGACAAGGAGCTTAAATCCAGGTGGGAACTTGATGAACTGATCGAAGAACAGCTGAGCAGATACCAATCGCATTACTTCAAGACCATGGTTTCAACCTCCTTGAAGGATGTCTCTAACCTTCTCATGCCCACCTGGATACCTCCTCATGAGCTGGCTGCTCTGTCCTGGCTTGGAGACTGGCGTCCTACTTCCATTCTTGACCTTCTCCGTATACTGGCTGCTCAGAACCCCAACTTCTGTCTCTCTGAGTCGAGTGAACGTGTGCTCGCTCAGTTTACCCGTGAGATACGTATTGAGGAGGCTGTGATCGATGAGGAGTACGCAGAGATTCAGGCGACATGTGTTCTTCACCTCCCCTTTTCACCGCTCTGCAATGCTCAGTCGCATGAAGAAGCTCTGCGTTCTGTGCAGGAGCTGTTTGGGAACATCAACAAAGTAATCTCAAAGGCACAACGACTCAGGTTTGATATTCTATCTCCATCACAAAAATAAGGAATGTTACTGATGAACTAAAAGGCAGCAAAGGAATGTTACTGTCTTATAGTTCGGTTGAGTTATGTGAAAGTTTTGAATAGCAGAATGATGTGCAGGTATAAAGTGTTGGAACTGGTGATGAAGAAGCTGCTGAATCAAACAGATACAGCAGAGTTTGTGGTGGCATTTGCAGGGATCCAAGACGCCATTCACCAGTTCGGAGAGCAGAAGAAGCTAAAAAAGCAGTACCCGACAGTTTCTATGAAGGGATCAGGATCATCTAGTTGAGAGGCTACACATTTGAGAGTAGGCTGCGATGTTGATGAATCAGCCTGCTTGCAGCTGATTACATTCTTGGAAATTACGTCTTCTTAACAACTCATATAGTCAATGTACAACAGTATGAAACCTGAAACTAACAGTTTCGCTGACCATGTCTTGTTATAGTCATTTGTATTAAGTACTTAACTGGTAAAAGTATAAACAAAGTTACGAACAAGAAAGTTCCTATTTTTGTTTGTTTGTTTGCGTGTTCCTTCACTTGTCTTTTCCAGAACATGTGATTTATTTGAAGGCATAATCAGTTGTCTTTCCCAGAGGAGAAGCCATGGTCCATGACTAAGCTCTTCACTTTATATACTCTCTAGACTGTAGTCCTTGGTTTACTTTAATGGCCCCAATAAAAGACTAATAGCATTGCCTAACTGTTTAAATCATGGGGCCCATTGATCCTCTTGGGCTTTTTACGCGCATCGAATATCATAGAATTAAAAGTTAATAAATTCCTAACTTCTACCCCTTCTCCGTCTCTCTCTTATAAATACTCGACACTCGAACCCTGAGTCCTGAAACAGATACTTTTTCCCGAAGATCTTTCTAATCGCGTAATCTTCGTTGAGATACAGACCAGGAAGTATGGTGTTGGCGGAGCTCGGAGGGCGTATTACACACGCTATACATCAGATGAGAAACGTGACAGTCATCGACGAGAGGGCTCTGAATGAATGCTTGAACGAGATCACTCGTGCTCTGCTTCAGTCCGATGTTTCGTTTTCCCTCGTCAGGGAGATGCAGACCAATATTAAGAAGATCGTCAACCTCCAGGATCTTGCTGCCGGCCACAACAAGCGCCGAATCATTGAGCAGGTTTGCTCCTTTTTAACCCTAGACCCATGTTCTTTTAACCGGATGAAATCGGTTTAATTTTCTTAATTTATTGCTCCTCAATGCTTGTATTGTTTCTCTCTCTCTCTCAGGCTATCTTCGGTGAACTGTGTAAGATGCTTGATCCTGGAAAGCCTGCCTTTTCCCCCAAAAAGGCAAAACCAAGTGTAGTTATGTTTGTCGGATTACAAGGTGAGGTCTTTGTGAGATTTTTGTTTTTGTCTGTGGTTGATTGAGATTGCTCTTCACTGTTAAAAATGTGTGAGTATATGTTTAGGTGCTGGAAAAACCACTACCTGTACAAAGTATGCTTATTTTCATCAGAAGAAAGGGTACAAACCAGCTCTAGTCTGTGCTGATACTTTCAGGGCAGGTGCTTTTGACCAGCTGAAACAAAATGCCACTAAGGCTAAGATCCCCTTTTATGGAAGGTAAGTTTTATGAGATCCTTGTTTTGTCCTTTCTGGAACATAATGTGCTGATGCTAAAGATGTCATTCTTTGCAGCTACACTGAATCCGATCCTGTGAAAATTGCTGTTGAGGGAGTTGATAGGTTCAGGAGAGAAAACTGTGATCTTATTATTGTTGACACCAGTGGTCGTCATAAGCAAGAAGCTTCTCTCTTTGAAGAGATGCGTCAAGTTGCTGAAGCAACGGTCTGCTCTCTTACTTTTTTTTTTCTTTTTGAAGTCTTTTATGTTTTGTTTTTTTGTTGGTTTATGATGGAAGCGCTGATCTTGTTTGTTTTTTTTTTTCACTTTGCAGAAACCCGATCTTGTTATATTTGTTATGGATAGCAGTATTGGTCAAGCTGCGTTTGATCAGGCTCAAGCTTTTAAGCAAAGTGTTGCTGTTGGAGCTGTGATTATTACTAAGATGGATGGTCATGCCAAGGGCGGTGGTGCTCTTAGCGCGTAAGTAGCCGTCCTATATATTTCAAATCGTCGATATGAAACTCTTTTTTGCGTTTTAGACAAGTGAATGTGATGTACTTCTGTTTTGTTAGTGTTGCAGCTACAAAAAGCCCTGTGATATTCATTGGAACAGGAGAGCATATGGATCAGTTTGAAGTCTTTGACGCCAAACCATTTGTCAGACGTCTCTTAGGTAACTTTCATGGCATTGATAGAGGATAAGAAGAGTTTTTCAAGAAAAAAAATGATAGAGAATAAGTAGCACTTTGAGGAGTAATCAAAGCCTCTTCATGGGTTGTTGTTAACTCACGATTTTGGTATTGTGTACAACAGGAATGGGTGATTTGTCTGGATTGGTAGATAAACTTCAAGAGGTGGTACCTAAAGATCAACAGGCTGAATATTTGGAAAAGATTTCCAGGGGTTACTTTTCACTGAGAATGATGTACGACCAGTACCAGAGTGTTCTGAACTCCGGGCCACTTAACCAGGTGATAATTTCTTGTCAAATAATACTCTTGAGCATTACGCTGTTCTGATGGTAACACAAAGTGAGGTCTTTGGTGTGCAGTTGTACTCAATGCTGCCTGGAATGAGTGCTGAAATGATGCCGGAAGGAGAAAGCGAGTCTAAGATTAAGCGATACATGACAGTGATGGATTCTATGACAAATGAAGGTGAGAACAATGTATTATTTGGTGTGTTAATTGTAGAGTAGAGGTAATAATAGGGTTTTTAACAAAAAAAGGGGGTGATGTTGCAGAGCTGGATAGCACAAACCTAAAGGCGTTTGACGAGTCAAGGATAATGCGGATAGCAAGAGGGTCAGGGAGGATTGTGAGAGAAGTGATGGAGGTGTTGGAACAGTACAAGAGGATATCAAAGTTATTATTTAGCAACATGAAAGGACTCAAGATGCTAAAGAATGGAGATATGAGCTCAAACAGGGGCGCGCAACAGCTAATGAGCAAAGTCATGTCGCCTCAGATGCTACGACAGTTTGGTGGCATGGGTGGTCTGCAGAATCTGATGAATCAGATGGGAGCAAATATGTGATTTCACAGCCAAAGAACTATACCTTCTTTTTGCTTTTTTCTTATTCTCTTATTTATTTAAGGTCTCCGTAATTACAGTAGTACAAACCAGTGTTCAAGATTTTCAACTAATCGGATCATTTAGGGTCTGGAAGAGGTCCAGACAACAGATGTATATTTTATTTTTATATAAGATGTTTTAGTTTGTAGATTTAATTACAAAATAAGTTTGATGAATTATCAAAATTAGATATACAAAATAAATTAAACAAATATAATATAATAGATATATCAACACTATTGTTTAATTTAAAAGATTTATGATTATTTTAAGTAGATTTAAACTGATTTAGAACTATTTTAACCAATTAAAATCGAATAAATAGATTTTAAGAAAATTGTTTTTATTAGAATTCTTTGTACCTTACCATGAATTTGTGTAGATTGCACCTACTTTGACTCTTTTATGAGATCTACAACTAATATTACTTTTTGCACCAAGATGTCATGTCATTTGAACTTTTTCTTTCACAATATAAGCTACATTCTTTGAAATTTGAATTCCATATTTATATGCTAAAAGCATTAATAAATTGCTAGTGAAACTGTGAAACCATTAAACTACTTGACTAAGGGAATTCCACCTAATTTCTATATACTTTTAAATACTAACTAAATCTTGATCCGTACAACTGTGCGGATGCATATTTTATAATATATACTTAATTTATATTTAATAATAAAAATAGTTTTATTATTAAATATAATTTTTTTTATTATATAGGAAAATACTATTCCAGTTTGTGTACATATTTATTTTATTGAAAAGTTTGAAGATGGATTACGCGAATGAGCCATTATTGAAATCTGTAATTTTAATAAGCAAGATTGCAATAAATCTACTGAATTTGATGATGACATTGATATTAAAAATTATATAGTTAATGAAAGAAGTGTAAAATTAATTATTAGTAACTAGAAATAATTATTTGATAACATTTTGTTTTTGAAATTCTAAAGATAAGATAAATTATAAAAATTTATATAACAGTATTTTTCTTTTTTAATCCTAAACAAAAAAGTAAAAGAGTATTTAATAGTATTTTTATTTCAAAATTGTAAATAAAAAGAAGATTTATACAATAGAATGTGTTTGATGATGTCATTGACTCGATTGGCGCTATTTGACTTCTATATTTTTTTATAAGAAAGTTTATAGTTTTTTTCTCTAATCTAAATATAAATTTGATAGCAATTCATATATGAATCGTGATTATAAAATACATATATTAACTTAAAATTATGTGTAACAACTGTATTTTAACTATAAAATAAATATCACATAACATATGCGAAAAACAATCATAAAGCTATAATAAAATTATTTCTTATTATTTTTATTAAATTAAAACATCAAACGAAACCCGTTGCAATGCAACGGGCTCATATCTAGTGCGTTAATAAAACAGTATCTCAACATTTTTCTATTTAAGAGTATATAATTTATCGCAAAAACTGATTTGGCAATTGTTTAAAAAGAAAAACAGGAATAAGCAATTTCTGGTAAGAAACTTGAGTTCGTTATTTTGCGAAAAATATGAATCCATGATTTCGCGTTAACTACAGACTCGATTTCTTTCATGAATCAAATGGAAATCACACAACATTATTGTATTCATTCTCCAAACTGTCTTATTTATTTTTCACTTACCAAAAAAAAAAACTAAGACAGTAGAGTAGGTAAGAAGTTACAATTAATTAACATACAAACATAGTCAAATCTAAGACGTTGTTGTAAGTTTCATACCTACTCTACTGTTTTAATTATAACTAGATTTTGATCCGTTCTTAAAAAGGGCGGATATATTTTTTGTTGGAAAATTATTTACGTAATAAAAATTATTATTTTTGATAAATTATATATTTTAACTTTTTATGAAATTTCTCTTAATTTTACTTCTATGACTTATTTTTTATTTTAAATATGATTAAAATTTTGAAAACTCTAAATAATTCTAGATATGGACCCGTGCGTTGCACGGATTTCGATTAATGTTTTAATTATATTGTATGATTTTGTATATATTGTGTGAAAATTATTCTAGGTATAAAAATTATTTATCTCACATAATTTTTTGGTTAGTACTCCTATTTTAACAATCATGGTGCATAAGTAAAGATAGTTATTACCAAATTTATACATAAAGCTAGAGAAAAAATTTATTCCCGAAAATTTAAATCGAACTCAACGTAAAGAAATACAAAATACAAAGAATTTAAAAGTTGAATCATGCCAATTGAGTTGATGATACCGTCATTCACTTTCTTAAGCTCTTAATTTAATTCATGTATGTATTAATTTTCTATGTTATTCTTGTTGTACAAATATATTCTAATGCTTCTATAACCATTTAGTAATGTTTTGTGTTGTCATTGTAGGATCTCAAAATATTTTTGTGCATTTGTTAGCATTTATATATTTTGGTTTGTATAGTGTATTTATCTTTAAATTATTTATAGCTCCCAACTCTATATATTTATCTATTTTTTTCATAAATAGAGTTATATTGTAAATGTGAATCTCTCCATTTTCTGATTCTGCTATAAAATTTCTATATTTTAAGGAAAAATGGAATGGAAAGATACTTTCATCTCTTTATTAATAACCAAAAATACCATATCTCTATATTTTTCACTAAAAATAAAGGAACTATATTTTGCATAATCACACACTGGAAAAAATCTATCTTTATAATATAATTTGTATATTTTAGAAGAGAATATAGATATGAATATATGGGTGAATTTGAAATAACCTTAGTTATTTAATCAATAGATAACATTATGAATTAACTCTTTTTAATGAAATTATAAGTAACGAAACTATTAATACTTTATACAGTTTGATACTACTTTGATTCTTGTGATAGTGTATTCTAAAGACCATGTTTCTAAATCTCAGTCGTGTGAATAACTATTTATAAAAATAATATGTAATACATGCATACATGAAAAAGATACAATCATTAAGAAGTTTTTGTAATTTCATTTCAAATATATGATAGTAAAGATCAGATATATATTTTGGAGTCATGTTTTAAAAAGAAATGATTATTAAATTTTTCTCACTTTGGACTTGTAGTTATAATAAAAAAATTTTCCAGAAGATAAATATGCATATATCCCAATAATTTTCTGTATATAACAGATTAATTACATACTTATACATGTATAAGATTTTTAATAAAACAAAACAAAACTAAATATTTTTTAACTATTAGTTTTTAACTTATTGATCAATATATATCGATAATATAAAAAACTTTTTTTTGTTAATGCTGATTAGTTATGTTAATTATAAATTATAAAAAAACATTACATAGACATATCTACAATTAACAATTCTACATGTCTGGTGTGGATCTGCGTCTGACTATATTATCATTTGTTGTTTCATAAGTTCTACATCAGATGATATTCTTTACATAAAGTTGAACATATCATATAAACTTTTTTGCCAATAAACTAATAATTTTCTTTCTCTCAAACTCGAAACCTAAACGACGCAGAATAAAAACGCTAACATTTGGCCAAACATGGACTACTGGGACTTCCGCAAAAAAATATCTAATTATAGGAAAATAATAAAATTGTTTTTACAACTCTCTTTTCTCTTTTGCTTAGAATTTTAAAAAGGAAAAATATTTAGAGTTATATAGAATAATATGTTATCATCTCAGGTTTTTATAATTCATTTTAAAACTTTAAACTACTATTTTCTTTCATAATTTTGTTTTTCATGATTTAAAAAAAAAGAAAATTAGAATTTCTTTAAAAGAAAAATTATATTCATATAGCTTATACAATTTTATTTGTTTATTATTTTAAAAAGGAAACTCACTATTAAATAATTATTAGGATAGAATTATTTTTCGTTTACAATATTTGGTTTTAAACTTAAAAAGGAAAAATACTATTAAATAGCTATTATCATTCTATTTGTTCAAGTTTTCTTTTAAAAAAAGGAAAATTATTTTCGTATAGCTTTTACAAATTTTTTGTTATAAAATGAAAAATAATATTAATTAATTATTTGTATGAAAATGTTTTTTATTTGCAATATTTTGTTTAAAATTTAAAAATAAAAAATATTATTAATTAATTATTTATATAAAATTATTATTTAACACATGTCATATTCCTAAATATACAGTTGTCATGTGTAAAAACATTTAGTGAAACATGGACTATTGAAACTTCCATATAAAATTAGTTAATTATCGAAAAATAAAAATATTTTTTTTTACAACTCTCTTTTCTTTATAATTTTAATAAGGGAAAATATTTAGATTTATTATAAAATATTTTGTTTTGTATTTTCAGGTTCTTATAATTCGTCTAAAAAAATTTAAACTACTATTTTCTTTCACAATTCTGTTTTTTTTTCATGATTTACAAAAGGAAAATTATAATTTCTTAAAAATGAAATTTATTTTACTATAACTTATACAATTTTATTTTTTTTATTATTTGAAAAAGGAAACTCCATATTAAATAATTATTAGTACATACATTTTTTTGTTTAAAAATTAAAAGGGAAAAATTACTATTAAATAACTATTATAATTCAATTTTCGTGATTTTTTAAAAAGGAAAAAATATTTTTGTATATCTTTTACAATTTTCTTTTTGGATATAAAAAAGGAAAACCATATTAAATAATTATTTATATAAAAATAATTACTTAACACATGTCACAATCTTAAATATATAATTGCCACGTGTCACAATCATGTTAATTAGTAACTTTGAAAACTACGTTTTATATAATAAGATACTTAATTTATACAAACTTTAGAAATTTAAAGTTTAATGGTTTCAGTTTTACTATTTTTTATTGTTTATGCTATGTATTTTATGTCGTGAAATAGGAGCGTCCGTAAAATAATGCAAACCGTAAAGACTATAATAAGAAATTTACAAATATATATACTTTCTATAATTTAATATTTTTAACTTAATAATAATGTATCATTCTTAAATACACAGAATAGTTCATGAGTGAATAACTTATAATTATAATGTATGTTAAATTATATCTTATAATTATAGAAATTTTGGGGAAGATATTTAAAATATATGAAAACAGAAAGTAACAATACATAATATATATTAAATAGATTATATTTATTCTTTATTTATTAAAAAACCCTTAAATTGAAACTATAAATAATTCTAATAATTTTCTTTAACAAATTAATAACAATCATATAAAACCTAAGAATAAAAATTAATTGTATTTTTGACCATAATGATCTATGATTCAAGTTAAGTCTATTATTTTTTTTCTTTAGTATAATGTTATCTATGTTTCCAAACAATATTATATTTTTACTACTATTTTTGTTTTCAAACAATTCTAAATTGTACTTCAGTTTTAATAAGATAGATGATATGCTATTGATTGTAAAAAAAAACTTTCGAACCTTTTTAAAATTAATATTACTCAGTAACAAAATTTAAAATATAAAAATATTAAAACCAATAAGAAGCCGGCAAATGGAACTTTTACATAATTTATTTTCCATTCTTTATTATTTTAATTCTGACATATTTGATAAAATGTGGGTGATAATGATGTTATTAATTAATAATTGAATCTTTAACCCCAAAAATAATTATTGAATCGTTTCTTATTTTTTATACAGTTGACTTTTCCATGTTAAAAATTTATATCGGATATAATACTGTATATCATTTTTTGTCAACAGAAATAATATATCATAGAAATTCCTTTTTGTTGCAATTAATATTTTTCATCTTTCCTTTTTGTTCTTACTTTCTTTTGTTAAATAAGGCAAACAATCAAATAAATGGAAAAAATAAGAAATAGAGGGTCCTGATTAAAGTAAGGTTCGTAGATCTACGGCGGAGAAAAGCTACGGGACTATAAATATATTAAAAACTGCATCTTCCTTCCTGAGTGATATAAGTGGAAAACAAAAAAGGCCGACGGAGAAAAAAAGCTCAAAACCCTAATCCGAGCCAACCTCCTCCAAAGCCCATTACACGCGTTTGATTCTACTTCCCGCCGTTGCTCCCCCCTCTCCCTCTCTCTGCGCGTAAGTCTCCCAATCACTTCCTCTCCTCCTCCTCCTCTATGTTTATGCCAATGGTTTCATCGGAGTTGTTTCTCTCCGTTCGTCGTCTCTTATTGATTGAACTGTATCAAACTCATAATCGATTCGATTCAATTTCAATTTCAGGATTATGGATCCGAATCCTCCAGAGGTCGTCGATAACACCGTTTCGTCCGATTCGCAACAACCGCCTCCCACCACAACCACCAGGCGGAGGAGCAGGAAGAGGAAGTCAATGGTGTGGGATCACTTCACCACCGAAGCCACTAGCTCCGAAACCACCAAGGCCTTATGCAAGCACTGCAACAAGTCGTACGCTTTCTTAAACGGCGCCAAAGCTTCGGGGACTAGCCACCTCAAGCGTCACATTGAGTTGGGGATATGCGCTAAGTGCCCTAACACCGATCTCACCCCTCAAGTCAATGACGAGAGTCCTCCTCCCAAGAAACGTCAGGGTTCTTCTTTGGATCAAGATCGTTGTAACCGTGAGATGGCGAAGATGATCATCATGCATGATTACCCTCTCCACATGGTCGAGGATTCTGGTTTCGCTGGGTTTTTGAAGGCTCTTCGTCCTCAGTATAGTATGGCAAGCTTTGATACTATCCATGGGGACTGTGTTAGCATGTTCTTGTCTCGAAAGGAGAGGCTTTTGGAGTTGGTTGGGGAGATTCCTGGGGGTGTTAATCTTACTGTTGATGTGTGGTCGTCGAAGCAGTCTGTTGGTTACGCCTTTGTGACGGGACACTTTGTTGATAAAGATTGGAACTTGAGTCGTTGCCTGCTGAATGTTGCTGTTGTGGCTTGTCCTGATTCGGATTCTGCGTTGAACCAGCCTGTTGCGGCGTGTTTGTCTGATTGGAAACTTGAGGGGAAGGTCTCGAGCCTCGCTGTTAGCCAAGCGTTAGTGAACAAAACGTGTGTTGAGAGTCTGAGAGGTTTCTTGTCGTTCAGGAACCAGCATGTGTTGAACGGTCAGTTGCTGATGGGGAGATGCTACGCTCGAGTTCTGAGCAGTATGGCGCAGGATGCGCTTGCGGTTGAGCAGCTTCAAGTGACTATAAAGAAAGTTAGGGATAGCATCAAGTTTGTTAAGACGAACGACGATTGCGGAGATAAGTTTGACGAGTTGAAGAGGCTGTTTCCGACCGAGGTACCTTATAAAGATCTTCTCTTTGACAACCAGACGAGATGGGACACGAGTTACAACATGTTGGTGGCTGCTTGTGAACATAGGCAAGTGTTTTCTTGTTTGGAAACTTGCTATCCTCAATACAAAATATCGATATCTCCTGAAGAGTGGAGAAAGGTTGAGAGCCTCTGCTCGTGCTTGAAGGTTTTTTTCGAAGCGGGTAAGGCCTTGACTAGGCCAAACCATGTGACAGCAAACGAATTGTTCGATGAGATGAACAAGCTTCAGCTGGAGCTGAGCCACGTAGCCATGGGGGAAGAAGACGTGGATATCAGGAACATTGCAAACTCGTTGAGGGAGAAATTCGACTTGTATTGGAGAGGTTGCTTCCTGGTTTTGGCGGTTGCTGTGGTCATGGATCCTCGGTTCAAGATGAGGCACATTAAGGACACGTTCACTAATGCGTATGGTGAAGATGCAGAGGACTGGATCAAGAGCGTCAGTGATGCCATCCATGATCTGTTCATTAACTACAGTCAACACAACCTAGATGATTATGTGGACCATGAATATTCGGAAATAGAGGTGCCTCAAGAACCTGACTTCCAACCAGACATTCCTCAAGATGCCAACACAGGGAGTGGACAATCAGTAGATGAGACAAGTCCACCGCACGTAGAGCAAACCATAGAGTCATGTCCAGTAGCAGAGGAAGAGCACGCCTCAATTACAGTAGAGCAAACTACAGTGTGTAAGGTAGAGAAGCAGAATGTGGAAGGGGTATGTGAGGTAGTGAGCGAAGAGCACCAGCGACTTGGTGATGAATCTCAAGCACATACACTAATAGAGGAAGAAGAACACACGTTGTTTATGGGTGACGAGCTTCTCGAGGAAGGGGCCACTCTCGTCACAATTGAAGACTTTGAGATTGACATGTCAGATATGACAGATATGAAAACCGAGATGGATCAATACCTAGATGATACTATGGTTCTGATGTCTGATTCCGTGGACGTTCTTGGCTGGTGGAAGCTTAACAGCATCAACTACCCTACCCTCTCTAAGATAGCTGTTGATCTTCTCTCCATCCCTTTCAGCACAGTCTCACCTGATTCCGTATTCGACACAGAGGTGAAGCAGATGGATAGTTATAAGTCTTCTCTTCCTCGTGTAACTTTGGAAGCGCTTTTGTGCACCAAGGACTGGCTCAAAAACCAAACACTATGAAAAAATCTTCATGTTTTAACTCCATTTTTCTTTATTCAGATTCGTTTTGAAGTTAGGTTCGGTAACTGAACCCATGTTGTAAGTGGAAGCAATCTATCAGTAGTATTTGCCTTTTGATTACATTGATACATCGGGTTCTGATTAAGTCTCACGAATGACTAGAAACTTCCTTGTTTTCTATCTGTGGTGTTGTGACATACGTCACTATAGACAGATGTATTTTTAAATTCTAATGTGCTAAGTTCTTACGTTGTTGTCACCTGTATACAAAGTGTAACGTCAGGGAAGAAAAACAATGGAACTCGTGTATTTAGTGTAGACACTAAGTAGGTGGTTTAATTGAGAAAAAGAGAATTTACTTTGAGTGGGCAACCATTGCTAAAAAAGACCACTACAGAGAGCAGTGGATTCAAACCGTTGATTACTGTAAGAAGAAAGAAAAAGCGAAAAGAAACAAAACAGAGTCGGACAAGAACCACTGTCCCCACCACTGAATAGCGACACGTGCCTGAATCTGAACCATTATTAATTCATTATAAGTCTCGGAAGGATTGCATGGGACTTGGATTGGGTGCCTTAATAAAAACTTTAATGAGAACATCAAAACTCACATGTGGCGTCGTTTAGTATAGAGATAGAGAGATATAGTTGGCGTTAGCGAGAAGGAGAGGTCAGGATTAGTCATATATCTCCAAAAACCAAAGCACCCTTATCTTACCCTTTTATATATCCTCTCTTCACCCTCTCGTACTCAAGGCTCTCTCTCTCTCTCGGAATCTACGCTCCAAAGTTCGTGTTTTCTGTCTATATGATTCAACTTGTTTAATGAGTTTCTTTGTGTTGAAATCTAAATCTTTATGTTGTTGTTGTGTTTCTTGAAGGATCAAAAATGGCACCGAGGTCAAGCAAAGGGAAATCAAACAGAGGGAAAGGAGAGAAGAAGAAGAGAGAAGAGAAAGTGTTGGTGCCGAGTCTGGTTGATATAACAGTCACGACTCCTTACGAAACACAAGTGATACTCAAAGGAGTTTCTACTGACAAAATCATTGATGTGAAAAGGCTTTTGGCATCTCACGTTGACACTTGTCATCTCACCAACTATTCTCTCTCGCATCAGGTATATAACTAAGATCATCAGTTTTCATCAAAATTGAGATAGTTAACTTGGGATTGTGGTGGTGAATGATTGTTGCAGGTGAAAGGGCATAGATTGAGTGATAACATCCAAGTGGTTACCCTCAAGCCTTGTGTCCTCCGTATGATTCCACGTGAGTGGTTTAATACTATACAGTATACACTAGTTTTAGTTTCCTACCACCACCATTACCACCACATCTCTATTATTATACTACTACTAGTAGATAGTGTCACTGAGATACGTATGGGCACTAATCATTGTTTAATTATCCTTTTGTAATTGGTTGGTAAACGATATCTCATTATTTTACTCTTATTTAATTTATATCTATCTGCCCTTAAGTTTTGTATTTATTTACAATTATGCCACAGAGGACTACGTGGAGGAAAGTCAAGCTTTGACTCAGGTGCGGAGAGTCCTAGACATCGTAGCGTGCACCACCAGGTTCTCCTCCTCTCCCGCCTCCAAATCATCGTCTTCCAACAACAAATCCGTCGCCGTCATCAATGGCAACACCGCGGCGGCGGAGGGACTGGACATGGCAGCTATCCACCCGACGCCCAAGCTCTCTCAATTCTACGAGTTTTTCTCCATTCCCAACGTCTCTCCTCCGATTCTTCGTAAGTCCTCCTCTCCTCCGATGCTTCGTAAAATTCTTCTCAGTTACGTTCTCTGACAGATTCATTGCAGAGTTGAAGAAAGTCGATGGTGAAGAAGCTGGAGAGAGGCGTGATGGCGACTATTTTGAACTTAAGGTGAGAGATTATCATCCTCCTCCTTCTTGTTTTCTCCTGATAGGCAGCTCTATGTGTTCATCTGATGATGTTGATTTGAAGCGAAGCTCTGCTGTGTATAAGGCCTTGGTAGTTTCGGATATTTATAGCTGATATGCTGTGTGAGTTGTTTTTGGTTTCAGGTGAAGATATGCAATGGGAAGGTTATACATGTGGTTGCATCTGTTAAAGGTTTCTTTGCCGTTGGGAAGCAGCTCTCACATACTCATTCCATTGTTGATTTGCTTCAGAATGTCAGCAATGCTTTTGCCAAGGTTAGGGAATTTTTTTGTTTATTTTTCCTCTTTTTTTTTTTTTTTTTGGTTTTTATTCATGTGACACAAAGACATTAAAATGATGCAGGCATATGAGTCCCTGATGAAAGCTTTCACTGACCGGAACAAGGTGAAGTTACTGTTTTATCCTGCTACTCTATTTACTCTTTGATGGATTCTTTTTTAGCTCTCAATAATATTAAGTCTTCGCTCATTTTTCAGTTTGGAAATCTTCCGTATGGGTTACGCACAAACACGTGGCTTGTACCCCCTGAGTCTTCTTCAACCTTCTCTCCTTTACCAGCAGAGGATGAGAACTGGGGAGGGAATGGTGGAGGCCAGGGGAGAAATGGTGAGCATGATCTTCGTCCCTGGGCGGCTGAGTTTTCTGTATTAGCTAAGCTTCCGTGCAAGACTGAGGAGGAGAGGGTTATTCGAGATAAGAAGGCTTTTCTGCTTCATAACCTGTTTATCGATGTCTCTGTTCAAAGAGCTGTTAGAGCCATTTCCGACGTGATTGGTGCTGATCAACGCACAAGTGGTACTAGGGACGGCTCCATCCTTCTTGAGGATCGGGTTGGAGATTTGTCTATCATTGTAAAACGTGATGTGGCCAGTCTTGACGACCGGAACGCTGAAGCTACCTTACGAAATGAAGCATTTCCTCTATCATCCAAGGAACTTTGTGAAAGGAATCTGCTAAAAGGGATAACAGCTGATGAGAGTGTCATTGTTCACGTAAGTGGTTTCTCGTCCTTTCCTCAGCTATCTACATGCGAATGGTATAGGACTTTTTTACATCCATCTTTTTTGAGCTCCATTGTGCACTACTATCATATCACGCAACAATTTTCTTAGATGACGGATTAGAGTAGAATTGTAACCGTTCACAATTGATATATTTTTCATGTATATCATTCTAGAGTTGTATTGATGAATTATTATTTTTTTCCCAGGACACTCCGGCTTTAAGCACAGTTATTGTAAGACACTGTGGATATACAGCGGTGGTAAATGTTAAGGGTGAAACTAAGAAGAGAATGACTGAGATCCGTGATATTGTGATCGATGACCTACCTGATGGAGGAGCGAATGCTCTTAACCTTAACAGGTTTGTGCACCCAAGTAGATTTCTAAGTTTATACTTATCTTATCAGATTGTGCATGTTCGTATACCATTTTCTATTTTGCTGTTGGGCTCTCTTGCTTCCATTACTTTTCCAGTGAAAATATCTGTAAAATCGCCGTGTTGTGTTAACTAGGAATAAACAGTTAAATAATAGGCTTTCTTACATTTCCATCCATTGCAAAAAGACAATTAAAATATGTCAGCATCTAACTTCTTGTTGTTTTCCACCTTTGTCGATAACTTAACTGCAGCTTAAGGGTTCAGCTTCACAAGTCCCATAGTGTCGGAAAATCTGGAGGGAACCAGCCTCCACAGGTTGATTCGACTGATTTAGAGTCTTTTAGATGTGTTGTACATGAACTAGTTAAAAATAACCTAACGAAGTTAGAAGAAGAAAGGGAATCTTCCGAAAGGTCCATCAGATGGGAGCTCGGTTCTTGCTGGGTTCAGCATCTACAAAAGAAAGAAACAGTTATGGAAGACGTCTGTGGAAAGCCTGCAATGAATGGTGAAACTGACCTTTCAGTCAAAGGTTTGGGGAAACAATTTAAAGTTCTAAAGATCAAAAATAAGAAATCAGAAAATGCCAGTCTAAGCGGGTTAGATGGGGAGGCGGATTTAGAGCAGAAAAACATTGATCCACAATTTGATCATGAACTGAAGGAACTGCTTTCTGAAGAAGCTTTCTGTCGCCTAAAAGAAAGTGGAACTGGTCTCCATTTGAAGGTTATCTTTTCTTCTAATTTGCACTTTTTTAACCTTAAATACGATATCTATTTTCTTCCTTCTCTGCTTTCTTTATGGAGACGGGTGTGCTTACTTGTTGTTGTTGTGATACAGTCAAAAGAAGAGCTTACAAAGATGGTATTTGGATACTATAATGAAACTGCTTTGCCAAGGCTGGTATGTGTTAAGCTAGATAACGAATATTAACATCTGAAATTATCTATAACCATACTATATTAAGGAATCTTTGTAATGGTTGATTAGGTAGCAGATTTTGGGTCCCTGGAGCTTTCTCCAGTTGATGGCCGCACAATGACAGACTTCATGCATATTAGAGGACTCCAAATGCGTTCTCTAGGACAGGTGGCTAAACTTGCTGAGGACCTTCCTCATATACAGTCCCTCTGTATTCATGAGATGATTACGAGAACTTTCAAGCATCTTCTTAGGGCGGTTATTGCATCTATCAATAATATGGCAGACCTAACTGGGGCTATAGCTGCCTCATTAAATTTCATGCTTGGCCTCCATGGGTTGGAAGGAACTGATGGAATCTCCAGTGAAGAGTCTTGTCTCAGGTTACAGTGGCTACAGAAAAGTCTCTCCACTAAATTTGGTTGGATACAGAAAGATGAGTTCAAGCATTTGAATAAAGTTTCCATCCTCCGAGGACTTTGCCAGAAGGTAACGTATCTCAGTGTTGATGTAGTTGCTGCTTGACTAAGAATTATAGTTCTCTACTCTTGCTGTTACAGGTTGGATTAGAACTAGTTCCAAGAGATTATGACTTCAATTCTCCAAATCCCTTCAAGAGCTCCGACGTTTTTGGCTTGATACCTGTGTGCAAGGTTGGTCTCTTTCTCCCGACGATCCAACATTAGCTTGACTAAAAGCGATTAGGCCACACTCTGTGTTTTTTTTTATCTACGGCTGGTTGAATCTTGGTCCGTCAAGCATTGGTTCAAATGTTAGACACTAATCTTTAAGATATATGTTTGATTGAACAGCATGTGCTTTGTGTTTCATCTGACGGAAGGACACTCTTGGAGTCATCAAAACTTGCTCTTGACAAAGGAAAACTAGATGATGCTGTCAACTATGGAACAAAGGTACCAAACTCATTTAATGGCAACGATATCTTCAGGTTATAACCATCTGAATTTTTATCCAAGAGATGTGAACTTCCTGCATTTTTTAGGCATTAGCCAAGATGATTGCTGTCTGTGGACCTTATCATAAAAACACTGCTTGTGCGTACAGCCTTTTAGCTGTTGTACTGTACCACACTGGCGATTTTAACCAGGTATAATAGCTTCTCATCTTTTTGTTGATGTTTTGTGTCTAGGCACTGTTATGTAACTTTTTCCAATTATAAACAAAAGAGAAAACCAATGAGAGGCACTGTTGACTCTGATGTTTTTTTCCTCTCCTGATCAGGCAACTATATATCAGCAGAAGGCTCTGGATATAAATGAGAAAGAACTTGGTCTCGACCATCCCGACACTATGAAAAGCTATGGGGATCTTTCTGTGTTTTATTATCGTCTTCAGCACATCAAATTGGCACTAAAGTAAGTGATGCATGATGATCTATTATAGTTAATAGTCACTAGACTCACTACCGATCAAACACTACTTTTCTTTTCCATTACCATGTCTTGTTGCCAAAGAATGAGTTATGATCCGACCTTTCTTCTGCTTCTCATTTTTACTGTTATCTTCTATCTTTCTTACCCTTTTTTATCTGTCATCTGTTTATAGATATGTGAACCGTGCTTTGTTTCTTCTTCATTTCACTTGTGGGCTATCTCACCCGAATACCGCTGCCACATATATTAACGTGGCTATGATGGAAGAAGGAGTAGGTAACGTTAATCTAGCTCTAAGGTACCTACATGAAGCTCTAAAGTGCAATAAAAGATTGCTAGGAGCTGACCATATTCAGGTTCATCCCTTATCTATCTTGCCCCTGTTTGTCCCCATTCGCTAACTAACCATTGCTTTAATGTTTACTTTGCCAGACAGCGGCAAGCTATCATGCAATAGCTGTGGCTCTCTCTCTCATGGAAGCATATTCCTTGAGTGTGCATCATGAACAGACCACACTAGAGATACTTACAAAAAAACTTGGAGCAGAGGACCTTCGTACACAGGTGACAAAAAAACTATTCCTATGTTTCCGTCATAAACATTTTTATTCGTCACATTGAGGATTAGGAATCATGCAATCCCAAGTTGGATTATTATATTTTTAACTATCGAAGTAACAAAGTGAATGTTTTGAACTCGAATTTATTTTGGTTTCTTACACAGGATGCTGCTGCATGGCTTGAGTATTTTGAATCAAGAGCCATAGAGCAGCAGGAAGCAGCAAGAAATGGAATCCCAAAGCCTGATGCTTCTATTGCGAGCAAAGGCCACCTTAGGTACAAAAATGGAAACTCCCAGAACACATAAAAGGATATATGGTAAATTAATTTCACTGGCACCAAAGTCCGACCTTTCTTGCAGTGTAGAAGATCTCATGGACTATATAAGTTCTGATCCAGACACTAAAGGAAGTGTTGTTCACAGAAAACAGCGGCGTCTCACTGTAATTCCTTAAACTTTTGTGATCCTTGTTTTCCTCAGGTCACTCACTCATTCTGAAACTTAATTGATCAAACAATAACCAGAGTTAAAAAAAAACTTTGAATTATTTAGAACTCCGCTTGAAGAGACTTAAACTCAAACAAAACTACTACGCTGCTTGTCTAAAATGGATTATATATATCTGAAAGCATTCCCATCTGTGCTATAAGTTAAATGCAAAAAAAAAATAATAACAATATTGAAACGAAAAGAACGAGATGGATTTCATGTCAAAGGTGTGTGACATTAATTCTATTTCGGCAGGTTCTCCCCGTCAATGATAGTGTTGCATCAGCTGATGATGCCACCCACTGTGTTGCTTCACAGTATGGCAAGGCTACACTGAACGACGTGGTAGAAACAAATGTCACTGAGAGTAGGAACGAAGTAAGTGATTCTAATGCAGTTGTTGATGAGGTCGACAAAGAAACAAATGTCACTAAGGATGTGGACAACCAAACTGTGGAAGAGTCAGCTCTAGATGAGGGCTGGCAAGAGGCATACTCAAAGGGGAGATCCGGAAATGTTGCTGGAAAGAAATTTAGACAGAGGAAGCCTGATCAGAGAAGGTCGCTTAACAGAAATCTCAATGGGAGACAGGATGTTCATCAACAGTATATATCTTCTCCCTTGCAGAAAACGACTCCAAGACCTTCCCTCTCTATGTCATCATCTCTCAGGGCTCTAAAGAATGGAGAGATAGATGTCAGTACAAATACAATTAAGCCACAAATAAAGTCTCCTGGTTATGCTGCGGCGACCAGCACTACTTTGGCTTCAAAGTCACTCTCATACAAAGAGGTTGCTCTGGCACCACCAGGTACAGTTCTGAAGCCGATGCTAGAAAAATTAGAACTGAATTTGGAAAGAACTGAAACTCAGATATACAGGATCGCAAGTTCATCGACTGGAGAAGAAAGCAAGTCTGATGCTGTAACATTGGATTTGCCAATGGAAGGCTCAGAGGTTCCCTGTGAAAAACAAGAATCAGAAGAAAGTGTTGAGTCAGTAGAAAATCTAACGTCAGAGTCTGAAGGGGATCTAGGCTCATGTCGTGAGCAAAAGGCTTCTAATATCAGCAGGAAAAAGCTGTCGGCCGCCGCAGAGCCTTACAAACCTGGAGGTTTCTTGGTTACTGATCCGCATAGTCTAGTTGCAGAATCTGTATCCGGAACTGGACTTATTTCACCACCATATTACTCAAATGGAATTGGGATGCCAAAAACCATGAATCCGAATGCACCAGAGTTTGTTCCGCGGAGATCCGTGCTGAATAGCTCTCAAGATGCGAGTATATCCGTTGACTCCAGCAGTAGCCAAGAGGCTGAGAAAAACGCAGCTGTTTTGAAGAAGGCAGAGCTGGCGAGACAGATCCTGCTTAGCTTCATGGTAAATTCATCCCACAAGGAGGTTGTAGCTGCTCGGAAGAAGGTAAACAAGCCTAAAGATGAGTTAGAAGATACCTCTGTAAAGGATAGTACAATAACAGAGATAGAAGAGGGCAGTGGAGCGCAGGAAAATGAGACGGATGTAGGTGAAGGGTTTGTGATGGTGGCGAAGAGGGGAAGGAAGAAGCGACTTACCAGCGATGCAGCTGGGATGTACCATCAACCGTCGTCCGTTTGTGCATGATCTAATAAGTGGGTTTGATCAGGCTAAAAAAATAAAGTTTCTTGTGAAGCAGGGTATACTTATCTCATTTGGTTTATTGGGGTTTCTTTTCTGGAATGGCAATGCACTTTAGACCTGTTGTCAGTTGTGTTGTAAAATTTTCGTACATTTTCCTTTTGTCTTGGGTTCACCAACACAGGCGATAAAAAATAACAGTGCCAACGTTTCAATCACGCAAGATTACTAAAATGTAGCAGTCATTCAATCACACATCTCTCAACCATTAACCATTTCTTTTTCATAACATAGTCTGTTTAGAAACCGCATGCTACGGAAAAGTAAACAACATTACCAAACCAGAAGAAAGTCATCAACCTTATATAAGAAACATAAATGATTACATAGGAAAAAATGGAAAGAAGATACACCAAACAGGCTGACCAAGGCTTGAGACAACGATTTCCCTGAAAAATAGCGTCAAAACGGTACGATTACTAAACAAGCAGATGATCGAAATTACGAAATAACACATGCAGAGACATATCCATACCACTTCATTTCTGTTTGTTAGTGGTAGTCTAGTAGTAGTTTTTTATTATTACCCTCCATTATAAAACTTCATCAACCACACAACATTCATTCCCTGTAGTGTATCCCTCGCAATTAAAATATAATTTTGAATCACTTACGTATGAAATTCAGGAACAATTGCGGCCAAAGTGAGATGTAAAGAAGCTTGGAGAAACGCCAGGGGCCTGCGGCAAGGAGTACCTAACCCATCTTCTTAGTTTTACACAAAATGTTATCACTTGCTAAAGCTCATCTCCGAGTACCTGCATATACATTAACGACAACTCAAGTTAACTATTCTTGTTTATGATCGGATCAAATTCCACATAACTTGCACCAAATGAATCCTACAAAAATATTCGGCCATAGGTACTTTAATGCAGTGAGCTAGTCACTGCAAGTCTAATCTGTAGACATAATGTATCGTGTGCCCTAATAAATGGTTCAATATTAACTGGTGATGGATATCAAAGAGTCGGTGTTAACTTCAAAAACTCACCTACGAGGCTGCTTGCCTGGGTTGTTGTTCTGCCGTTTTGAAACCCCACTCTCTGTAACCTCTGCATACAAGGAAAATAGCTTAACTTAAACAGACTGATCCCAACAATCAAACTTCATAATTAGCCCACGAATATCTCCTTAATTGGCTATTTGTGACTAACAAAACTACTTTCGAAGACAGCACCTGTTGAAATAATATTCATCACATTTTTTTCTTTAATACTTATCTATCATATAAGCTTTTATTATTCAATTATTCCTTAAATGCAAGAGAAAAGTCCAATGTCTTTGTCAATTCCAAATAAGAAGCCATTTAATGGATATATATCCCCTTATAATCCAGTATTGCAAGATGACTAACCAGGACTCTCCACGGGATTCTCCAGATCATTAAGGTTGTTCGTGCTATTTCCTTTGCTGCAAGATTGATAATTTAGTTCAGTAAGTCAAAAATGCGTGCTTTGAAACATAAATGTGGGATATAACATCCGCCAAGTCACAACAATGCAGATTACTCTTTAAACCTGGAGGATCCTGCAGAGGAAGGCAACCCTGGCTTGTGTGCTTGGTAAGAACCATCAATAGCAGGATATGGCGGGCTGTATGAAGCTCCTAAAGCTCCTGGACCAGTCAAAACTGGCATCCTGCCAATCAGACACAAAAATCTCAACAGCAAGCAGGAGAAAGAGCTAAAAATGAAAGTAAACATACTAATAAAATTACGTCTTTGTATGTTAAGTTTTTTCCAGCATGCAGACTCGAACAATGGTGATCAAATGGGGCACTATATAGACAATGAGAAACACTGGCAATTCAGGTAACAATGAGCACAACTTCTAATTCTTTGAAATGCATCAAACCGAGAATTTCTGACAATTAGCATCCGAAACATTCAACTAGAAGGGGAAAGAGTAAGCATACCAAGTCATCTCCGGGTTTCCAACACCATTTTCAGGCTGGTAATATCCTGGGAAAGCCATTCCAAATGTTGGAACCCCACCATGTTGACCACCGAATTGCATAACTGCATTTGCAATTAATTTATGATAAACAATAGTTTAAATAAGCCAGATACGGAAACAATAGCAGTAAGCATATACAATAATCTGACAAATACTTTTCATGGACAAGACAATCAAGCCAAGTGGTTCAGAATCAACAGCTTTCAATTTCAACAGATTCATGTTTCATTTTCAAGGAACTCTTTCTATCGTCCATTGCAGAGAGAGAAATGACTTCCAAAAAAACTTACCAGGCAGAAAAGCTGGGAAATTAGAATTGTCAGCAGATGCCAGACTTTCTGTACGCCCCATCACATGAGATCCACTATACATCAAAGAGCCGCTTCCACTAGGGTGGAGAGTCCCTTTACCCTTACCAAAAGATGCACCTGTTTCCGACGCAGATCCTATTTCACCAGGAGGATAATGATTTTTTGACGAGCTAGTGTTCTGGGTAGATGAAGACAATGATCTGTTTACAGCAGCGTGCTGATCAAAACTCTGCCCAGGAGATCTAGTATTTTGGCCAGTGCCTTTTGAATCTCCATTGAGTAGCGTGTTGTCACCTTGACTATGAGATTGGGGGTAAAACACGTTTCCAGGAGCAGGAGCTCCTCTACCTTGACTCGCAGACTGAACATTCCGGGCAGTATTAACAGGAACATAAACGGATTTTGTATTCCTATACTTCTTCCCAGAGAAAGTGGCACTTTCATTCGTGCGGAGTTTTTCCATACCAACTTGTATACCATGTACCATATTACTCGAGGACACTGAAGGATAAAAAGGAGGAGAAGCAGAACTAAGACTTGAAGCAGCTACATTCTTTTTGGTATGGTCTTCTTCATTCCCAGTTTTAGCAGGTGCAGATGGCGAACGCTGTGAATCGTGGTGCGTCCCTTTCTCGTGCCAATGCTGTGAACCTCGGGAATTTCGTAACCTACAGATCCAACACACAAGTAACATCGTATTAGATAAAAAAACTTTACTCAGCTAAAGAAAACAAAGAGTAAGAACTCACTGTTTTTTCTGCATGGAATGTGCTTGATTGCCTTTGCCAAGGGGGGTCTCATCCTTTCTGGGTTCTTCCTCTCGTGTGGCAGCTTTAGGAACAAAAATTTGCTGTCCATTGCTGGATGATGCATTAGAGCTTCTCCCTCTAGTGTATCCACGCCCTTGCCCCCTACCTCGACCGCCACGACCTCTGTGTCGGCCTCTTGAAGTCTTCTGCTGATTTTTACACAGTGCACAACCAGTCATTTATATACTTTTAGAGATAAGAGGGATCTATAAGAATTTCACAAAAAACAGAGAGAAAGCTATATACATCAAAATGTCGTTCCTGAGTACTATTCACCTCCTCAAATTTGTCATGTCCCCATTTTCTTTCATCTCCAAATCCCCACGGTTTCTTTCCACCACGCATTCGCCTACGAAAGCCAAAACAAAAAGATTATACCAAAATATGACATACACCATGAATCAACAGACAAAAGGTTGACAAAAAAAGAGAGCCAATGACAGTTCATAGAGAATTATTTCAGTTCCCAATATAGCATGATCTAGACCAGATATAACATAGCAAATCAATTTACACAATGATAATCCATTGCTTTAAGAGGAAAAAAAAAATAAAAACTCCATCTTTCAGTGTATTATTACGGCTCTAATAAAAGCAATTGCAATTGAGAAGATTGTGGAAAAAAAAAGAGTGTACCTGCCACGTCCAGCAGAGAGTTCCTGGAACCTGTCATCGTGCATATAAAAGGCTCCACCAGTTGGCACCGCAGCAGATTGCTTCTCCTTCTCTTCCTCTCCATCTACAACACCCGCCGCATCTTCCGCTACCTTACTCCTCTTGTCACCATCGTCAACTCCTTCGTGTTCCGAATACTCATCAGCTTCTTCCTCCTCGTCATCGTAACTACCCTCTCCATCTTCACTCTTGTTTTCGTCATTATCATACTTCACAGCAGCACCATCCTGTTCATCAGATTGGTCGGTATCGGAATCGATCTCATCAGCCCTACGGTTTTTAATTCCTTCGCGACCTTCGTCGTCCTCTTCGTCGTCGCTCGCTTCTCTCCTTCTTGCGGCCAAGGAACGCTTCAGCTCCTCGGGATCACTCTCGTACTCCGGTTCTCCTGCATCAGCTGACGCCATAGCTCTCTTTCTCTAGATAGAAACCTAGAAAATGAGATCGAACTCGTGAATCTAAACCCTGGATGAGGAAACTTCACCAGAGAAATTGAAGAATCGAAGAATGAACAAAATACCTAAACCCTAATTTTACCTTTTAGAGGCGTTTCGTTCTTCTGCGATTTATCAGATGGAGGAGTGGAAGCGACTTTGACTTTTATATAAATAAAAACCGAGTCTTATCCAAATTAAAATTAAAAATAAAATAAATTCGATTTTGTTACTTTTCGCATTCAGATCACATAATAATATGTGGAAGTACCGTGGTTAAGGTTTAAAGATTTATACACCTAGGTTTGGAGTTCGAACCTTAAACTATGCAATTTTTTGCAGATTTCAAGAAATTCAGGTTTCAAGTCCCGGAGAAAGCGGTTTATTAATGCAGACAACAGAAGCGTGTAAAACATTTTTAACATAATGCAAGTAAATCGGGTTATGAGTGGATCTTCATAGGACGGCTCAAATGATGCAGTTAGGTGCAGATCTCATAAAGCAGATAGTTTGTCGGTTGTCGAATCATCTTTGTAATTTTTTTCATAATTGCAATGTTATAATAAATCAGCGTTAAAAAAAATCATATAATATGTTCGGTTTCGAGTTCATATCGGGTATTTCAGATTTTCGGGTATTTCGGTAAAGGAATATAATATCTATTCGGGTAATTCTATATTTCAGGTTAGGTTCAGATAATTTTGGCTCGGGTTCGGTTATTTCGGGTCGGGTTTTAGATATTTAGAATTTGGACAAAAAATCAAATTTTCATTGCTCAATTTTCTTGTATTTAAAAATACACCTCTAACTTATTTTTTATTTTAATTTTCAATGGATTAAATGATTAATAGATTTGAAGATAAAATATAAAAATAAAAAAACATTAAATTGATTATTGATTTAGAATTTTAGATACAATTTTTGGTAATGCGCAAAATAATAAGCTTGACATGTTTGTCAAATGAATATAAATTCATAATTATATATATTATCTGATTTTAAACTATCTATAAAGTTAATAAAAAAATATTTTGAATAAAATAAAAGTAGTAAACTAGGAATATAAATTTAAATATACATATGTTTCGCTATCTTCGGATATCCATTCGGATTCGGACATTATCCATCCAGATTTGGATATCTAATCTCTCTTTAAATCAATATCCGTTCGGGTATTTTGGTACTTCGGTTCGGATTTCGGTTCGGGTTTCTCAGGTTGTGTTCGGGTGGCACTTCGAATATCGGATAATTGCCCACCCCTATAATACGGCGTCGGCCAAGAATGTCCTTTAAAGATTCTCGAATTGCATCAACGGCTGACTTGATGGGGAATCTTATGAGCAGTCGAGAGTCTCTCTCTCTATAACTTTGATATATATCGTAAGGTAACTCTTGAATCTCTCTCACAGTCTGAGAATGTGTTGTTGAATGAGCAATTAGTATTTTAATCTTACATCGCAAGGGATGATCCCTCGTATTGCTTTAACGATTTCATGACCTCTAAAAGCCACATTCAAATATGAAGCAAAACTCTGATTACAATGTTGTTTTGTATACTTTGAGCTAGATATCTAAGTATATAATCATATCATAGTACTAAGTAGTTTTCATTGAACAGACACAAACTGCAAGTTTCATGTTTAACACACTCCATCAAGTTTCTATCAACTCAAAAAACACTTAAAACATCACTCAAAACACTTGAAAAAAAACAGTTATAAAAACACCACCTTTCTTCAACCTCGTCTCTTATGCTGATTTATATCTTCTTGATCTGGGAGAAGGTTCCTGAATCAGAGAAATAAGTGCTCTGAGTCCCGCTCCCTAACCGTACAGCTCCAGGATTGCACAGCTCTATTCCCTGCACAGGAGTGAAAGCAAGCCTCGACGTCATGAAACCACTAGTGGTTGCAGTAGTAACACCACTTGTATACAGTCTTTCTTTGAGCCTTTTATCCATCTTAGCACTAAGTTTCAGCTTGCTCGGGACACAAGAAACTCGCAACCTCTTGCTCCCACCCTGACCAAGCATCCCATACCCTTCACCAAACCCATCACCAAGCGAGCTCTCCTCAGGCGTCACACCAAACGCCATCCTATTAGCATGCTTCCTCATCTCCGTAACCGCATACCTCTCCTTCATCTTCCTCAGCCTCCGACCACCTCTCTTCTTCTTAGGAGTCATATCCGGAACAGGGAGCGACTTAGGCTGCCTCGCGACGCCAGGCTCTTGCAGCTTCTCAATCTTCTTTTCAATCTCTTCCCTTAGAGATCTCCCATTAGTCCCTGACGGATCTCCTCTACTAGCGTCAATCCTAGCTGCTAGAGTCGATTTCCCCGCCAAGAGTTTGATAGCGTGCTTCTTAAGCCCAGGAGGAGTGTTCTCGAAGATCTTAGTCTGCTCTAGATAACCCACGCGTGACTGTGTGGTCGCACTAGAGAACCCGTCGAGATTCTTCCTCTTCTGACCAAGAACCTGAACGTTACACGAAGGCATCTTAGCGAGCCCTGATAAACCTCCAGCAGTCGCCATGAGCTTAGCCGCAACAGCGCTCCCCACAACAGCCGAAAGATTCGGCGCGATGCATCCCATCTTGGTCTCGACGAACGCAAGAATCTTCTTCAGATCGGAATCAAGATCGCTAACCCTATCACACGCCTCCAACGTCTTTCGCAAGTCATCTTCAGAGAGAGGCTTCCCCTTTGTGGTCGAAGCAAGGAGCATGACAGAGACGATTTTGAAAGGAACTAGGGTTAAGTCCTTCTCGTCTCCGATCTGTTTCACGACGCCGGCGTAATCGGTCGCGTGGTGCACAAGCGACTCGAGCTCTGGAAACCTAGATCTGTACTTGGAGCGGATGAAACCGTGGACGGTGAGGATCTCGTTCTCGATGTCGACTGAGAGGTGGTTGCAGTCAACGACGAGTTTGTACTCGGGATCGTCTTCTGACGTCATGGCTCGATCGTCGAAGCCCTTGCCGAGGAGGAGAGCCTCGTCCACCTTGTGGAGTATATCAGCGTATCTCTGAGTTTTCTGCAGCTTAGAGACGGTGTCGAGATCGTCGTAGTCAGACTTTAGGGTTTCCAAGTCTGACGTGTCCATGGAGGTATCTCCTTCATGGTTTCTTGTGTTGTCTTCGAAGCCTGATTCTTCATAGTCGGATAACTCGTCGATCTCTGCGAGGAATGAATCTTCAAGATTTGCCATATCTTTTACTTAACAAAACGAATAAGAAATCAAAAAAGGGCTTACCAAACGCACGCTCTAACAGCAGTCTCCGATTCTCTCTCTTTTGTTTTCTTTCTATAGCGCTTCTTGTTCGTTAATGATTTTGTGTGTTTGTGATCAGGTTCTCTTCTTTTTATAGCCGTCTTTGTGATTTCCTTTTCTTGCGTGTTTTCCTTTTTACTTGACCGACAAGTCATTTGTTAGGTCTTTAATAAGTCGGTGAGGTGGCCCAAATGTTTAATGGGCTTTAGATTGGGGAATAACTCGGTGAGCCCATTAAAAGGGTTGCGTAGTTACTACGAGCACAAAATATAATAGCAAGTGCTTAGAGAGATTCTATCAGAATAAACAAGTCCGTCCCCAATTCTCAGCTCAGCAGCGTCAAACCCTAGCTCCAAAAACCAGTCATGTCGTCCAAGCAAGGTATATCAGTTCTTCTTTGTGATGTTTGGTTTATATGCGAAAAAAGGAATAAAAGAAGATTTTTTTGCGATCTGCTACTAATTTTCTTTGGAAAAAACAGGAGGAAAGGCGAAACCTTTGAAGCAGCCGAAAGCTGATAAGAAGGAATACGATGAGGTGAACCCTCTTTCCACAACTTTCTTTTATATGAAACATTAGTATTGGTTTCTGGATCTTGTTTTGATTGTTGCACAGTGTTTTAAGAGTGATTTTTTTTGGTTGGCTGCTAATCGTATATTGATGTTTTAAGACAGTTCTTTTTTACACACTCTCTGACTTCTTGAGTGTTGATTGCTGCAGCACGATATGGCTAACCTTCAGAAGAAGAAGGACGAGGAAAAGGTGAGTTCCCGCTTTGATACTCTTGCTTGTTACCCTTCTGTTAAGTAGATGTTCGCATATAGTTAGGTTTCTTTGTTTTGGCTCCTCTTTTTCAAGCGAAGTTTGTAGTATACACTAGGTAGGGAGTCATTACTTTGGAGAGATTATGCAGTGCCTCTCTGTTCTGTTTGGACATTGTCAATCTGAACATTAATAATTACACTATATACGTCAAGATAGAGTCATATTTAAAACTGTTTTGTTTATCTAGAAGTCATTCATAACATATTTTTAAAAATTATGGAAATGATATATTGATTAGGATCCTTGATTAAACGCGAAGGAAGGAAGCGTTTGTTATTATTGAGAACCTGACCCACTTTTGTTTTTTTTTTTTTTTTGAAACTAAAACAGGCACTTAAAGAACTGAGAGCCAAGGCATCACAGAAGGGATCCTTTGGAGGCTCTGGACTTAAGAAGAGCGGCAAGAAATGATTTCCGTTTTTTTATCCATGTAGCCTGTCTTTTTGACAGTGCAGCAAATTTATCAACTTAAAAAGTAAAAACAAGATAATCGTGTGTTCTGTAACTTCTATCATGTTCGTAGGAGAGTGACTTTGCTTCTCCCATACATATGTTTGCTTTTAACCACTTTTTCATGAAATGGGAAAAATGGTTTCTATCCTAATATAAAATGCTGTCATAGTTCTTCATCTCCTGATTCAGGATTCAGTTTAGACTGTCATATTTCTAAAATAATGGTATATTGATAACATAAACTCTACTAAGAAGAGGTAGTAAACTGAAGATGGCAGGTGATTTTACCAAAGAAATAAGTGAAATATATGTACTGCATAATGGGATAAGCAACCTTTCTTTAAGAAGTGCATACTCTGAATGAAAGCGACTGATCATGAGGATCTTAGAGTCTGAAAGATCCTGCTTTTCTTCTTGAACCGTTGATACTGGAAGAGGTGCGTGGATCAGAGAACTCGTAGTACATGTCTGTGAAAAAGTTGTCAACAATATCAAGGTAGACAGGGCTTCTAATGCTTGAATAGCATCTAAGCGCTTCTTTTACATCAGAAGCATGCTCCACGTCTCTGTGATCAACCATGTTGAGATCTTTCATCTTTTTCGCCAGCATGTCACCTCTTCTCTTGGCCTCCTCGAATGGCTCTGCAACTTTAATCTTCGGTTTCTTCGTATGTTGGTTTTTGTTGATGAGTCTCTCACCTCCGGTTTCTTCAACAGCCTTGCTCTCACAGGAGATAACGCTGTATGTTTCTTCAGTTTGGGAATCTTGTGGACATAGGCGGGCAAGATTGCATGAGAGGGGGCTCAAGAGTGGAGTGTTGTTGTTAGGGATGTTTTGGTATTTGCCAAAGCAGACAGTGGACTTGATGCTCCCAAGGCTCTTCCTTAAGAAACGACCAACTCTCTGAATTGATTTCGCTGAGGGTTTCATCATGATTGTAGCTGTTTTTTGTCTCTCCGCTGATCCTTTTTTGAGACGATAGCCATATTTATGCAACTCAGAATGAAACCTAACATTCATTCAGTGGCATGTTAGAAGAAGGGAGCCCATATGATATGTCAAAGTCAGACTTAAAGAAGGTGTCATGTTGATGAGTGTCAAAGACACTTTTTTAGGTAAGCGATCGTCATCACATTGATAAGCAGTGTCCACAATGGTCCCCTTGCTTATGTTGTTGCCACCACTGCTCATCAATCATCATACATGCCAGTTGTACAGGCAATTATAACCAGAACTAGCCCATTAATCTAAATGTATACTCTACATAAGCTTATGTGTGAACTGTGTATAACTGTGGTTCTTTGAACTATGTAGCTCTACACTGTTCTTTCTTCTCATGTATCTTTTCATTAGGGAGGTGTTGTGGTCATTGGCTTTGAAAGTATATAGTAGACTTCTTTCGATGGTATATAATTTGATTCATTGAAAAAGCTTGCATGCTCTGTTACTGTCTAAACATATTTAGCAAAACTCCACGTAAGATTCAGAGGAGTTACAAAGCACAATCTAAGTATCATGTTGGTGGGGTGTATTGGCCAAAGAGGTGTTTTTCGTCTTGCAACTGTTTGAAAGCCTGCTCCATTTCCGGAAACGCCGAGGTTAGCAACAGCTCCAGAAGGTCATATGCCAGTAGCTTTAGACATACTGATGACTGAAGCACAAAAATTTAAACAAAATCAAACCCAGTACTTTAGATTGAGCTATCAAGACCTAAAGACAATACTGAATGTTTTTACCTGTAGGAAGAAGTAGAGGTCTTCCGCACATTGTTCATACTCCTTTTGACCCACAAGACTCACTATAGTCGCTGGAGCTTTTTCTGTGTTCAGGGTAATTCAAATTATGTGTTAATCCAACAAAGCTTAAGATATCACTGATGCAAAAAGAGCATCAGATCAGAGGAAGATCATTTACCGATCATCAGTTCACGAACAAACTTGGCTCGTCTCTCTGCTTCTTGTTGCTGCTCCTCTTCAGAACTGCTGGCTTTTTGCTGCCTTTTTGGATGTTTTGTCATGAATATCCCATCCGGCCATAATATCTGAGAGGTCATAACCAAATATCACTTTTCAAATCTCAACAGGGATTGAAATAGAATCAGGCCAGTAAAATATCATAGGGGTGCACTGCTTGGCAGTACTAATTTAATCCATTGCTCACTATGCAAACTGAAGAGGTTCTCTCACCTGTTCAACCCGTTGAACTCCAGAAGCAACTACAGATCCTCGCCTCAAAAGACGGATTTTCTCAAGTACCCAATCGTCTAATGCATCGCCCATCCCTAATTGGAGTATCTGTTTGGCCACCCAAAAAGCTTTCCGCCTTGTAATGTGCAAAAATAGATGATCAAAATCACTCCACTTCCTTAACTCAGAAAGAAAAATATAGTCTGGCCCCTGGTCATCAGATGATGTACCTGATCCACCCACCCTCCTGGAGCTGAAAAACGACATCTACCAAGTCTAGTAGAGGCAGTGTTAGCTTTGGAGGAACCCACTGCAAGAAATATGGGTTATAACAAGCACAAGAAGATAATTACAAGTAGTGAACCCATGTTTTATCTCAACGCAAAAGACAGAATCATCAGAAGCAAAATGTCGATTGGCTTATACTAGGTGTGGATGTTAAATATATACCTCTGTCGGCAAGCCTGCAAAGGCCACAACATCACCATGTTGAGTACCCACTTTTAGTCCACCGTTCTCTTTGTTATTTCCCACATCTGAATCAGGCGTCTTCGTATATTCATTCCCAGGAGCTTTCACTTTTGACTTCAGATCACTTTTGACTCCCGATTTCCCATTCTCTGAATTAAGATTTTCTCTCGAAGGAAGAGGGCCCGGCTTCACCTCGGTCATATTTGAGGTCTTACGTACAGGTTTAACTGAAACGATTTACTAGTGACAGTAAATAACAGCAAACTAGTAAAATTCATAATCCCATTGTGTTGTGAATTACCCACCCGTCAGCGTCTCAACGATAGAGAAAGAGCTTGAAAACGCATAAGTCTGTACAGCAGCAACATTGTACACATTCAAAATTTGTTCGCCACTAGTGATCTTTGAGTCAGTAAAAGAGAACTTACCTGGGAATCCACACTGAGGAAGTCCCAAACTTCAATTGATCCTGAAATTCTGGGTAGCTGCAAAAGCTTCTGAGCAAAGTAGAGAACAGGCAATTCGCAGATTAAGAAAAACTGGGAAATCACTTCAGTGCAAATCTTTTCATTCACATATAGGTTAAACGACTTAACGGGGAAAAAATAGAAAAAATAAACGACTTAACGTGGAAGAGTAGAAGGCATGTGAAACACAACTACGTACATAGCTTCAAGCATTAGAACTATCAGTGCTAGTTACTGGAGCATGTCAATATACATAAGTACATAGCTTCAGTAAATCAAAGCCAGACTCTACTTCAGTCTACGTTACAGAGCCCTAGCCCATGGTGATGTTTTATGCATAAAATCATACAGCAATAGCTTCTCTTAAATCCAAAAGTAACTACCAAAACATGAAAACACAAAAGCTAATTCACAATCAACCTACCCATCAAAAACAAAATTCAGTAGGAAACAAAACAAATCTTCAGACAAAGCACCATGAATAAAGTATCAACAGAGCCTAGAAACAAGAGAAGGACGTTTGACCTTGAGATAGTCATCAAGGAGTACACATCGCTCTTGGATAACAGGTAAGTCCACGCCTGTTGATAGGAAATGCTTTGGCGGTAAGTGAAGATTGTACTCGGGAAACGCTTTAAGCCGCTGGTGAAGCTCCTCAAAATGTCGAAATCTGAAAGTTCCAATAAATAAATATTATTAAAAACAACGCACTATCATCAGATCCGAAACAGTAATAATTTATTACCTTCTTTTGATAGACCAGCTATGATTACTTTCATCTGTGACAGCGATTGAATACACAGCAAACATCTTAGAGCTACTCTTCACAGTATTGGCACCCAAAACCTGCGAGAAGACCCTAAATTTATCCATCCATCATATGATTCAACATTTTTTACAGCTTTATGGGTGTTTGGATGCCAAATAGATATTTTACTCACCTCACATCTCAGTTTGGCAAAGGAATCAACCAACAAAGAACTTTTAAAGGCAGTGGGAAGGTCACTTCCCGCCACTGAAATGTATGATGCAGACGAGGTTGCAGATGTTCCACTGCATGATCTAGCCAAAGAATCATTTTCAGAATCATCGCTATCACTATTGCCTATAATCTGTCCAGAACGTCTGGATCTCTTCCTGCTAGATTGATGTCTGGGTGCTTGCTCGTAATATTCATGCCCTTTACTGTGTTTAACGAAACGACGACCAGAATTTTCAAGTGGGTGGTGTATCCGTGAAACAACAGGATTTCTGTTCGTTCGACCATCCCAGACTCGAGTCCCAGGACTGTTTAGACCTGTTACCGTTTCATCCTCCTCAGATGTATAAGAATGACTACTCTTTGTTTGGTCCTCGTCCTCTTCAGCAGAGGAATAATCTGATAAGTAACTTTCTGTATTTACTACCTTATGCTGAATGGGTCCTCTTGCCTTTGCAGTGCCTTCACTGAAGTTTTTAGGCGGTGCATCATCACCATCGTTGGACGAGTCCTTGCTAGACCATCTTGGCGGCACCCGCTCAACAACTTTCTCACCTTCCTTCTTTTTATAGTTTCTTCCCTTTGCCCACACGCTTTCAAGATGCTCAGGAGAAAGTGTCTCAGTTTTCCTTTGTGACATCTTGTCTAATACATCACCCCATCCCTCTCCTCCTCGATGTCCCTGAAGATCTTTAATATCATCACCCCCTTTGGAAGGTAAGGGTAAGGAGTTCCAAGATCGGGAAGATCGAGTGTCCATTGAAAGCAATGGATCTTTGGCCAAATCTGTTACATCCTGTTTATCTTTAGCATTTTTCTTTTTCTGCTGTTCATTTTTCAATTGCACAAGCTCAACACCTGTAGCAGAGGGGTCCAGATATCCAGAAAAGGGATCATGAGAAACTTCTGAGAGATCTTCAGATTGAGATGTCTCTTTTGCAGCACTAGAACCGTCACTAGTCTTTATCCTTGAGATCACAGCAGCTTCGATCCTCTCATTTATAAACCTGGAATAATGTGAGGACCACTGAGTTGAAATTAACAGGAACCAAACGTGCGTGGTCTAAAGAGGTAATAGCTTACCGAGGATTGGCTAAATTTACGACTGGTCGCATCACACAGCAAGCAAGAAGTTCTCTCACGGTATAATGGAAAAAAGCACAGTGCAGATCCTCCAGCCTGAACGTTAGTGAAATGAGACGGTCCATTATATGCTGGAGAACCTGGAAAAAATAGAGACCACCAGAACATAACCACCTAACACCGATAAAGTGGTTAAACAATCCAACAAATAAATTTTAATAACAGCTCATCGCACCTTATGCTCGGATTCAGGAGAGAACAATGCAGGGTGCAATTTATCATCAAGGGCCATCAAACGTTTTAGCTCTGAGTCACGGTCTTCGAAACTGAGGCTTCTCCTTTGTTTTCTCTCAATCTTCCCTTGATATTCACGAAAAACCTCCACACGACGACATATAATATCAATCAGATCCCTGAATCAATCAGAAAAGTTTAGCACTTTAGTTCCTTGGAATGACAATCTCGTAAGAGAAACTCAACCTGAGAACACACCTCGTCAACAGATCAATGAGATTCACGTTTCTAAACCGCCGTGAAATTTCTCCAAGAACACCGTTAATAATAAACACCAGCTCCTCAGGACCTTGCTTATCCGGTGTTATCCGGGAGTACCAGAGATCAAGAACCCATTCGGAAACGAGGTGACGAGTGAAGCGATCCATAGCATCCTCAACCACCTGAGAGTTCACTTTGCTTCTCCAATCAGACCGTGGAGCTGCTTTAGGGAGCTCTGGAGGTTTGTTTAGAGATGGTAACGAAGGTTTGCTATTATTGTAAGCTGCAGCCTTTCTTTTCATTTCGATATCGAGTGAGAAATAGCGGAGGAGTATGATCAAGCACGCAGCAGCAGGGAGGTTCACCAAAACAGATGAACTCGTCACTGCAAAATATTCAAAATTAATTAGAGATTGCTGAGGGAAACACACTATAGACATCAATCAGTAGCTAGTGGAACAATGCCTCGTATGTATAAGAAAGCTTACGGGAGAGGAGGTAGGAGAGTCCGACGACGCATACCACCAGGATTACGATCCGCTTCTTGGCTTCCTCTACCAAGTCCCGAACTGTCACCATAGCTTAATCAAACAGAAACTAAAGTCGCATTCCTTAGATGAGAGTACCAAGCCGGAAAATTAGGGCTCGAGTTTTTTCGATAAACGGCGGGATCGAAGGGAGATTTGCTGATTTTGGATCGATGCAGGAGATAGAATCGAAGCCTGAGTAATTAGATATGATCGAGGAGTCGATAGGAGTCGGCGGAGATGGATTCTCACCCGGCGACGCTTCACCGGCGAGCGTAATAATAGATGTTTTAATAATCTTTCTTCGTGGATTGCATTTCACTAATTTTACACTTGGCAAACCAAGTCCATGTGCTCTCGCTAAGCGTCGAACCCTGGTTCGTGGGGGCTATTTCGTTAGCTAGATCCAATCAGTAAGTGTAATGACATAAATACCCTTACTACCGCCTTTCTCTCGAGATAGATTAAAATATCGAAATTAGGGTTCGTTGATCCAACAGAAGAGATCTCTCTGAATCTTATGGAGGCTGCTGCGAAAGAGAGAACCGGCTTGCTCGACAAGATCCTTCCTCCGGCGCTGGCCGATGCCGGACTCGAAGACTGTGCTCTGCCGCCTGATTCTATCCACGAAGCGTTTCGCAAAGCCGCCGACGCGGTTAAATCGCGCGCGGCGTCGCTTTTCGAGCACGACGAGGAAGAAGGCGGCGGCGGCGGCTGCGTAGCGGATCCGCGGCCTGAAACGAAGGAGACGAAGCCAGTTCTCGGAGGTTCCGATACGATCGTCGTTGGCGGGGATAATGGAGGGGATGCTGGGCCGTGTCTTGTCGGAAAGGGGAATGAGAAGATGGAAGATGCGTTGGTGGTGGTGGCTGGCGAAGGAGGAGGAGGAGAAGGGAAAAGCTGCGGTGATGGTTTGAAGGATCTAGACGTTGAAGGTGTTGAGAGTAGCAAGGGGGAGAAGGATCAGAGTGAGGAAGAGGAAGAAGAGGAGATGAAGCCGATTTTGGTTGAAGGATTTGTGTAAGAGTCTTTCAACAGTGTTCCACGAGCCGTGTATATAAATAAAAGTATTAGACTTTAGCAGCTTTGCCTCTTAAATGTCTGAGCTTTGTCTCCTGGTGTCAAAGCTTATGTATCGCTTGTTAAACTGGATGAAATACCATCTCTTTTGAGTTTTGACTTACTTTTCCTGCTTCTCTATCCCATGAACTATTGATCGTTTTTGTTATTTTGTCTCAAACATACGGTTATAAAGATGCATTACTGCTGATCCTAAGCAGGCATATCTCTTCTTTACCTGTTCTTGGAATCAAATCCCAAAGTGAACTATTTAGTTTGTTTTTTTGGGGGCTGTTTCAAACATGTCTTGCGGAGAAGAAAGTTTTATTAGCTCTTGGTCTGTCAAAGACATCTAGAAACATATTAGACATGTGTTACTGGGACTTTCTGTGTATAGGCCGGTGCCACCGGAGATGAGAAAATAGATTAATTGCCTTCTCTCTCTTTTCTTCACATAAAAGCAAAGGTGGAAGTTATGATATGTTGTTTGAATGAATGTGTAGTCTTCACAAACAGTGACCAGACGCTTACTTACCTTTTTTCTTTGGGTCAAACGCCTACTAACCTATCGCTTGAAGAGAACAGAATTGAACCCTACATCGCAAAATGATTAAGCACCATGTGGATTGTGGGCTCTGGCGTCAGTATGTTGACAGAGAGAGATATGAGACCATTCCTTTTTGCTAGTGTTGGGTACACCTGAGAGATGAAGAAGAAGAACCCACCAACACAGTAACACTTTTATTTAGCGAAACGAGTTATTAGTGTGGTGCGTTTGTGTTCAGTCTCACTTTATCCTTGATACATATAGTGTCATTGTTGTTTTAAATATGTTCCTTCTTTGACTCTGTTGTATACTTGTATGATATGGTTCCTTCCTCTCATGCTTGACTTCCAAGGACTGTTTTGTCTTCTACTTTAATGCCACTACTACAAGGCCCAATTTTAATTAGATGGAAGGGCCTGTTCTTGTAAATATGTCTGGGTCATAACTCACACACGCGAAGTTCGTCTTTACAACACGCGTTGCAGTTTGAACGCTCCTTCTCGATCAAACTGCCGTCTTCCTTTACAGTGTTGCTCTGAGATTCCCAAGCGAAAGGTTTCATTTTTTCAGCTAAGGTTGATATCTGGTCAGAAGGCGGATTTTCGCTTCCTCTCTACCTAGTTTATTCCTTCATCATTCAATTAGTGGTCCTGACATTTTGTTGTTTTTGCTCTATTGTCCACAACCTGTTCGACGAAATGCGTGTGTGAAAACTAACGACTCAACATCATTTTCAGGACAATGGAGAAAAGAGACGAGGATCTGAAGAAGGCTCAGATGCTGGACGCTCGAGCCAGAAACATCAGCCACAACGTTCGCTGCACTGAGTGTGGGAGTCAGTCCATTGAAGACTCACAGGCAGATGTCGCTATTCTCCTTAGACAGGTGAGTGTTTCTCTCTTTTTTACTCTAAACTTGCGAAGTTAGTTTTCTTGTCTACTCCTCTAATACACGCATGATTTTTGCAGCTGATCCGTGATGAGATTGGAGCTGGAAAAACTGACAAAGAGATCTACAGCAAGCTCGAGGATGAGTTTGGAGAGACTGTACTTTATGCCCCCAAATTTGATATGCAGACAGCTGCACTGTGGTTAACTCCGGTCAGTTTAAGCGGTCAATAAAAACTTAAAAAGACTTCTTTTAAGGACACGTTTAGTTTAATGGAGTTTTGGTGTGTTTTTGTTATGACAGGTTCTGATAGCTGGAGGTACTGCTGCAGGAATAGCTTACAGTAAGCACAGGCAAAGGACTAATGTACACATCATGGCGCTGAACCTTATTAGAGGTGTTCCGTTGACTCCAAAAGAGAGAGTTACCATTCTCGATCTTCTTATTCCACCTCCCCCTCCTCCCCAGGGAGTTGCTTCCCGGTTGAGGAGATGGCTAAACCTCCGTTAGTTATTGTTCTTGAGTCAGATATTATTGTCGTAGCCAAATAAAACAATGTGTGGAGAGAGAGAGTACCACACTTACTGTCTAGAAGAATCAGATGAGAACTGATTTTTGCATCTTTTACTAGCAATGTGGTCTTACTCACAAGAATAAGACTTCGATATTGAACTAAAAGTTCATCGTGTAGACCTTACAAAGTTCTTGTATGTACGCAAAACCACATAATATTTCCTGTATTTGTATTTCTTTCATCAGAGGCTATGAATAAAACAAACCTTGGCTCTCCATTCTATTGAAAATTGCAGGCAAAGTGGCAAGAGAAAACTTAAAATGAGATTTTAGACATGATGAAATTGAGGCCCTGTGATCTCATATCAGAAACGTGTACTTTATTTCACATTATAGATAGCAAAAGCTTACACTTAGTTGCGCAGCCCCTAGGGAAAATGGTTCAGTTATATACGAACTAGTCAAAGTTTACCGAGTATGAGTCTGGTTCTAAATATTACTAAACATTCACTCTTCAGGACGGCGGCAAATACTTTCTAGTCCCAACGGTTCCTGTTCATATAGTCAAAACGCAACTTGGTGAATTATACTTCCCATACCACCCAACATAAAGGTTGAGATCAAGCTGTTTACCTCTGTACCGTCAAACTCGTAGCGAACAAAGAACACGCAGTTACAACTCCTGTCATCATGAACCCCTCTCTTGATATTCACAACATGAGCATCACAGTACAGTGCTTCTTCCTCCCTATCCTGCTCATTAACCGCCACCCCCATGTTTCCATTCTTATATATTAAAATTTGTTTTTGGTTGCTTAAGGTTCCCATTCAATTAGATCAAAATTTAGGTTCACCTGGAAACACAGAAGCAGGTCTCCAACCTTCACTCTCCCACACTCTGATGGTTCTACAGGAATAGACCGCTCACGCACTGACGCTTTGACGTTCACCCACTCATCGTGTCGGTTGTCGAAACCAGAAAACCGGACACGCACTTCCTGTTGCAGAGACACTCTCTCTCAGTTGCTAACAAATCAGCCATTGAGCAAAAAGAGAACGAGCCCTTACCAGTTCACCAGTGCGGAGATGTCTATAAGTCATGAACGAAGCTACGTCATACCTGAAAGACGGTCAGCAAATAAGCAAAGATATAAAACACAAAAGGTATATAAGATTACATGCTTGACATTAGGCTTATAAAAAAAGTGCTTTACCAAACGTTCAGACAAAACATATGCATAAACAATCAACAGGGAACATAGTACAATCCATGTTTTTGTTTTACTTCGGCCGGTTTTAACAAAAGTCATGCGCTAAAGAGTTGCCCCCACAGGCATGTATGATATTCAATGCAAGTAAAAGTGCATACCACGCGTCATCCCTTGCAGATTTAGCCTCAAAAGCGAGATCAGATACGTCAGAGGCCTTACCTGTGTACCCAAAAAAATGTTTAATAGACTAAGGAAGGAAGGATATGCGTCAATGAAAAGAATGCAACAGAAGAAAAAGAAAACTAGCCTTTTTGTCTTCGACCAGAGGTAACATTTTCATTTTCAGCAGGAGTTTCAGCATCTCTGGCAGAACCGGGATTTGATAAGTCAACAATCATCAAAGGCGAAGATGGCATAGTCTTGGTTTTGGGTTGGTTTTGCTTCTCTAAGCTCCCCTGAAACCAATCCTGTACCTGAAAAAAGAACAAGGTTTCTCATTTTTGACCTAATAGTGTGTTTAACAAGTGTATGAAGGATAAAAAGACTCACTTGTTTCCATGTTATTGATGTTTTTCCCTTCCGATTCACTGAGCAACTTTTTGATTCCGACCACAATAAAATAATTGAACAGACATAAACAGTTAAGTCATCCATCACGGAAATAAAAACATATTATATTAAATAAAAGAGGAGTTGCATGATGATCTCAATAAAATACCTAAAAGAGGAAGAAACAGTTTGACAGAAGTCTTTGTGGAGAGATTGATCGCCGAGCTCCTTGAACAGAGTCTCCATGTCTAAAATCTTCGCCAGGTTAAGAAGATCAATCATTAAGGTTACTACTATTACATCGCATGAATCTCTAAATTCTGTGAAGACATAACAATTAAATAGACCTCGGCCAATGTGAAATCGGTGAAATAGTGAGAGGAATCTTCGGGAGCATCCATTCTCGAGGACAGGTGAAGGAACAAGCTGATGTGCTAATTTGCTTCTCAGCTAGTGTTAACTGTTAAGAATCAGTGGGCGTGCTAATCTTATTCTAGATGGGCTTCCTTGTCTCTATATAGGCCCGACCAGGTATGTTTAATAGAGTGTTTGGGCAGAATTTGGAAAGAGAAAAAAATTATCTTAAAGGAGTTTTAATTAAGTGTTAATGAATTATATAAAGTCTTAGCTTACGACAAAAAAAGTTTTAGATTTGATATAAAACATACTTGGTTTTTTTCTAGATTTTTCGAATTGATATTTAATATATTTAACTACTAAATCCACCAAAGTCTCTTTAAAATGGTTATTGAAAATAATTTAATATAATATGGTTTAAAATTAAAATTTCAATAACATTACATTATAAAAAATATATTTGTAGGAGGTTCGCCTACACTTTATCATTCCTCATGCTCATTCTGTTTCAAAATAATGTATGTTTTAGAATTTTCACATATCTTAAGAAAATACGGAAAATTTTAATAACAAATGTATTATTTTCCGTGTTTAGTTGTTTTCTATAATTTTTAATCAATCAAAATTCAGTAAACATAGTTAGGGACTGTATTAAACTGAGAGTTTTAAGTGATTTGTATTAAAATGACAAATACATTGTTATTGAAACATGAATTTTAAAAACTCATTTAAAATTCACTGTTATTGAACTTGATATTTCGTAAAGTACTCTGAAATCCACTGTTATTGAAAATATTTTAAGTTGTGGAGCTTAAATTTATTAGGTGATTTTAGGGTGTTTGGATAGAGTTTTTTAGTTAAAAAAATTGAAACACAAATCTCATGGTTTTAGGTGATATTCTAGAGTGGTTTAACAATAATCAACTAAATCTCTGCAACTTATCGAAATCATTTAAAACTCTGTTAAAAATCAAATCATCTCAAATGTTAATTTGAATACACCCCCCCCCCACCTCCCTTAATGTTTTTGAAGTTTACAATTTGATATTACTACATACATTGAAAATGTAAAATATGGAGGATCTTTTAGAAACATTTTTTTTCTCAAAACATGGATCATTCCAACAGACGGAGTATTATTTAAATACATCCTCATAAGTTCATACTTAGCCTTTACTCTTACTTGACACTAAATGATTAATTTATTGATTAAGATCACTAGACTAAGAACAATAGGGTTGTTGAATTATTTTTTAACTGTTGAATAGCTACAATAATAGTGTTGAAAAGGGGAAAAATCTGATGTGAATTCATCGTTGTTGAGTTGAATCCTTACAAGTGGGGTCCATTTTTAGCATTTTCTTTTTTTCATCTCCTCTTTAATGTTAGACATCAATTATTTTATAATACATTATATTTTTTATGAAAGAATTTTATACTAAATTTTATCATTTCTGTGTTCTATAAATAGAAATTTAGTTCATTTGATTTGGATATAGCAAAAAAAAGTTTAAACGAACAAATAGTAAATAAAATGGTAAATTAGGATGTCGAATTTCTTTTTTTAAATCATTGTAGAGTAAAATATTGAAAGAGTGTTGAATTAATAGGTAGAAGAAAGAGAAATAATGTGTAATATTAATGAGTTATAAAGATATCGTCTCAAACATTATATTAAAAGAAATCTTTTCGCTAGATAGGTGTAATATTGTACAATGATATCTTTTCATTGTTGGTAGTCTAATGAGTCATCTACGTCAGCAGCAAAAAAAAAGTTTCAGATGGAATTCCACAAAAGCAGTCTTTCAACGTGAAGATAAATGGTATAGAAACTCTTCCTCGGGGAATCTTCCACTTAATCAAACACGACTAATCAGATACTATCATATTTTCATGATTTCATCCACAGTGATGTTTCTGCGTTTCCTTCACGATAATGATTAAACAACTGTATCTTATTTTGTAGCACCATGAAAATTCAGGTTAACATACAGCAAATATTATGCACAAAGAAAGAAAAATTAACAGCTTAAAAATAATAACAACAGATGGCACGTCAACTATTTCACATGTCGAACCATAATACGTACGTTACGTACACAATAATAACGCAAGTAACTACAAACTCTGAAAAGGAGAAAATAAAAATGCTATTCTATGGACAGTTAGAAGTTAGAACCTATCTTAAATTCTTCTCATGCCTCCTCGAAGACATCTGCACTTTTACATTTATACAAATTAAACCACTAGCTACTGATGCTAATATAATTATTTATATACAAGTAAAAGTACCTTATTACGTTTGTATAGTTGAACACCGCCTTTCTTTCCAGAGTCTTTTCTGTTATGTTTAGTGACTTTTCTTGAGTCTGTTTAATTGAACATATTGTTTCTTTAGTCTTTTTGTTGTTGTTGTCTCTCTCTCAGATTATAAAAGCTTGACAGGTAAAAAAGGTGCCAAGAGGATCAAAATCTCTGTGTATAGTTTCTTACCACCGTCGTTTTTTATTAGATACTAGTTAGTTTCCAAGTGTAAATGTTAAGTCTAAGAAAACATAGTTAATATGATATCTAATAATACGACTAATCTAGTTATTGAAGGTGTATGATCAAGACGATGATGTAGCAGAACAAAGTAATTCATGAAATGCGACATGAATTACGACAGGTGACATTTGAAGATATGAGATGTACGTGTCAAAAAGAATGAATTTAAGGAAGACTTGAAGAAGAAGTATTAAAGAGGTCACATTAAAGGAAGACTTGAAGAAGAAGTAATCGACCGAAGAGAAAAGAGGAAGATTGGCTTATTCGCTGAAGCAAGGAAAATGGAAAGTTTCCGATAGATAGTACGATAGGTCTAGGGTTGCCTCTATAATATATAAAGAGGTCTAGACAATGTGTTTAGGTTAACACACAGAGAGAGCTTTTAGCAGAGAGGTTTTGTAAGTCCGAAGAAGGAGAGACAAAACATCTAGGGGTTAAGAGCATAAGTTGTTCAGAGGCTAGGTTAGGTCTGTGAACGTAGCAAGGCTAGTCAACAAGTCAAGGTTTGTCTTGAGCTTGATTGAAAGATTGCTTTTAGGAAGAACTCGTTTGTACTTTTAAAAGAATCAATCTAGTCGTATTTCTTAGAACTCGTTTATCTTACATTAACAATTGGTATCAGAGCAGGTATATGTGCTTTGTTTTTAAACAGGTAAGATCCTGCGGAGTAAGATGGAGAGCTATCAAGAGTTGGTTAAGAACTCAAAGGTGATTCTGGAAGTTGGGAACTATGGCTTCTGGAAGGCGCGCATGAAAGCAACCATCAAGGGTATTGACCCATTAGCGTGGAAAGCTGTGGAACATGGTTGGACATCACCTGTGGCTAGAGGTGATGATGGAATGGATGTACCAAAGAATGAAGAGTTCTGGACAGATGAGGAAAACAAGATGGCAAAATTCAATGCTAGAGCACTTACGGTCATTCATTGCAGTGTTGCTAGAAAACAATTCGAGCTGATTCAAGGGTGTGAGGCAGCAAAGGATGCATGGGATATACTGCAAAGACACTTTGAAGGAACTCTCAAGGTTCAAAGCTCCAGGAAGGACATGCTCGCAACACGGTTTGAGGAGCTGAAGATGGAGGAACATGAGTCGGTTGGAGATTTCAGTTCTAAACTCAGCTCACTTGCGCAAGAAGCACTTACCTTGGGAAAGAAGTATAAGGAAAAGAAGCTGGTGAAGAAATTCCTAAGGTGCTTGCCAGAGAGATTCATGGCATACAAAGCTGCCATGAGTGTGTCATTAAACACGGATGAGATGACATTTGATGAAGTAGTTGGAATGCTTCAGGCACATGAGATGGAAGTATCAGGTGGGAAGAAAGAGCAGAAAGGAATTGCTCTTGCTTCAGTTGAGAAAGAACAACTTGAAGATAATGATCCGGTGAGCTTGTTGGTCAGAAGGTTTGATAGAGCTCTACGCAAGGTTGAGCAAGGACAGAAGAAGTTTGTTCCTAGTAGGAAGATCGCTGAACCAGACAAAGGCTCAAGGAGAAACGATGCTAAATGTTTTGAATGCAAAGGTATTGGACACTTCAGAACTGATTGTCCGACAGTGAAGAGAAGGGAGTTTCAATGTCATGGTTGTAAAGGATATGGTCACACTCAGGCAGAATGTGAATCTGATACAAAAAGAAAACAAGACAAATCTATGCTAGGAATCAATGACAGTGGATCTGAGAGCGAGAGTGATGAGGAGGTGAATAACTTTGTAGCTTTCCTTGGAATAGTTGATGTTGAGTCAGAAAGCGATGCATAACCCGAGAATGAATTGGATGAAAGCTACAAGGTGGTTCGTGAAACACTAGTCAGGTTGGGTATTGAGAATCTTAATCTCTCTAAGGAGAAGGCTCAGCTAGTGGATGAGATTGTCAACTTGCGTGAGGAGTTACAGAAGGAAGCAGAACTAGCTAAGCAAAGTGTGAATCTCATCAAAGAAAAGTTAACTCTCGCAAAGCAAGCTGAAGAACTAAGAATGGAATTTTTTGCAAAAAGAAAGAAAGCCGCAGATCTTCAAACAGAATTGGATCAACAATATAAGAAGATTAAAATGTTGACCGGGACCAAGCAACTGGACAGGATTCTAAGCAGTGGAAGAACGGAACAGTCACATATGGGATTGGACTATACTGGAAGGCAGAATGGTGTAACCGGGACAACATGGTTCGTGTCAGGAGGATTTGCACAAGCAGAAGAAAGTAAGATACATAGTACTTCAAGCCAGTTTACTGGATGCTTCTATTGTGGAAAGTATGGACACTACAAAAGATATTGCTACAAGTATCTTGAGAAAGTCAGAAAAGCATGGAAGCAACACAAAGTATGGAAAATTGGTGAAACTTCACAAGGATGGATGAGAAAATCTGATCTTTACTCTCGTACAGCATATGGTAATACAAGAAGTAACTTTCGATGTAACATGGCTAGAGTCTCAGAAGATGAAGAATCAGATGAGCCATAGTACTTTGACAGTGGATGCTCCAGACATATGACAGGAAATGCGGAACATTTAGGTAAGGTCTCAAGAGTTAAGGGAGGAAAGGTTACCTTTGGAGATGATGGTTATGGAATGATCCAAGGTAAAGGTACTACATCTGGCTGTGAGTCACCTAGACTAGGTAACATATACTTTGTCAAAGGACTCAAGGCGAATCTTATCAGTGTAAGTCAGCTGTGTGATGATGGACTTACAGTGGTGTTCTCAGCAATAGATTGTCGAGCCATAAATTAGTATGGAGTATCAATGCTTTAAGGAGTTCGGTCAGGCAACAACTGTTACTTATGGGAAAAGAAGGTCAAGTGTATGACAGTGCAAGATGATGTAGATTTATGGCATCGGAGGTTAGGACACATGAATGTCAGGAATTTAACTAATCTGGTTCACAAAGATATGGTACGCGGAGTACCAAAGCTGAAGATTGAAGAAACGACAGTGTGTGGTGCTTGCAATCAAGGAAAGCAAGTAAAGGTGCAGCACAAGAAGGTACCTGATGTACAAGCCGCAGCACTACTAGATCTAGTACATATGGATCTCATGGGACCAATGCAAACAGAGAGTATCGGTGGCAAGAGATATGTGTTTGTATTAGTTGATGACTTCACAAGATTTACTTGGGTCCGGTTCCTCAGGGAGAAGTCTAAAACTGCTGAAAGTTTTAAGATCTTGGCATTGCAACTTATTAATGAAAAAAGAGGAATCAAGAAAATAAGGAGTGATCATGGTGGAGAATTTGAGAATGAAGCCATGACCACGTTTTGTCAATCAAAAGGAATAGTTCAACAGTTTGCAACACTAAGGACTCCACAGCAAAACAGTGTAGTGGAAAGGAAGAATGGAACTCTACAGGAGATGGGAAGAGCAATGCTTCTTGGTAACAAGATTGAAAAGAGGTTCTGGGCTGAGGCACTCAGTACGGCATGTTACACTATCAACCGGGTGTATGTCAGAAAGGAAACCACAAAAACTCCTTATGAAATGTGGACAGGCAAAACTCCTAATCTTAGTTACTTTCATGTTTTTGGATGCAGGTGATATATCTTAAATGATAAAGACTATCTCGGAAAGTTTGATTCTAGGAGTGATGAAGGTTTCTTTCTAGGATATGCACAGACTAGCTCAGCGTATCGGGTGTACAACAAGAGATCTGAGATAATCATGGAGTCAGTGAATGTGGTGTTTGATGATCTATCAACATCAATTGCTGGATCAACTGAGTCGGATGAAGAAGTTGAGGATGAATCAGGCAGTCAGAAGGAAAAAGTAATTCAAGAAGGGCCTGTAGAAGATGGGACGTCCGCCCAACCAATTCGACAAGGGCATAGAAATCACTCGGTGTCAGATGTGATTGGAGGTGTAGATGAAGGAAGAAAGACACGAGAGAAGGTTATAGACTTCAAGGAGATGGTGCAGTTTGCATGCTTTGTATCATCTATCGAGCCTAAGACACACACTGAGGCACTTGGTGATGAATATTGGATTGTGGCTATGCAAGAAGAACTAGAGCAGTTCACAAGAAACAATGTATGCGAACTTATTGAAAGACCTAGCGGAGTAAATGTGGTTGGAACTAGATGGATCTTCAAGAACAAGGCTGATGAACATGGAGACGTGGTTCGTAACAAGGCTCGACTTGTGGCTCAGGGTTATTCACAAATTGAAGGAGTGGACTTTGAAGAAACCTTTGCATCAGTCGCAAGAATGGAAGCTATACGGTTATTTTTGGAAATGACTTGTATATTAAACTTCAAAGTGAAAGCGCCTTTCTAAATGGGGTACTTCAAGAGGAAGTTTATGTGGAGCAACCAAAAGGATTTGAGGATACTACTCATCGTGATCATGTCTACCGATTGAAGAAAGCATTGTATGGATTGAAGCAGGCTCCTCGGGCATGGTATGAACGACTTACTGGTTTTCTACTTGAAGCGGGATACATTAGAGGAAGTGTTGATAAGACATTGTTCTCCATGGAGGTTGGCAAAGACATTATCTTTGTTCAGATATATGTGGACGATATCATCTTTGGAGGAACATCTCAGAAGATGGTGGATGAGTTTATTCAAAGTATGACTCAGGAGTTTGAGATTAGTATGTGTGGAGAGTTGAAATATTTTTAGGTATTCAAATCACACAAACGGACGCAAGAGTGTTTATCTCTCAAAGTGCCTATTCTCTTAGTTTGGTAAATCGTTTTGGTCTTGGAAGCAGCAAGACATTCATAACTCCCATGAGTATGTCTTTGAAGCTTACTAAAGATGAGGCTGGAGAAGATGTTGACACAACATTGTATCGAGGTATGATTGGAAGTCTCTTGTATCTAACAGCAAGCCGACCAGACTTGTCCTTCAGTGTAGGAGTATGTGCAAGATATCAAGCCAAGCCTATGGTGTCACATCTGAATGCAGTTAAGAGGATCATCAAGTACATCAAGGGAACCGTGAATCTTGGAGTTTACTATTCGAAGGATTCCAATAAGAATTTGATGGGGTATTGTGATGCTGATTGGGCAGGATGTGCTGATGACAGGAAGAGTACTAGTGGAGGTTGTTTCTTTCTTGGAAATAACATGATTTCTTGGCTAAGCAATAAGCAAAATTCTGTCTCTCTCTCTACGGCAGAAGCAGAGTATATTTCAATGGGTAACTGTTGCTCACAACTTCTCTGGATGAAACAAATGTCAGCTGATTATGGTATGCAATCCGGTCCTTTTCTTGTGTATTGTGACAACAAGAGTGCAATTGACATCTCGAAGAATCCAGTCCAACATTCAAGGACTAAGCACATTGACATTCGGCACCACTTCATCAGAGAATTGGTTGAAGACAATCAGGTAGTAATCGAACAAGTAGTTACTGACTTGCAATTGGCTGGCATGTTTACAAAATCTCTTGATTATAATCGTTTTGTTACATTAAGAAATGCTATTGGTGTGTGTAATCTTGACCTTTAAGGTCAAGACATACATAGATTAGTGTAGGAACAAGTTCAGGGTGTACATATGATTCAGATTATGTTTGGAACCTGAGAACGCTGTGGAAAAGAGTTGTTTGGTGTGTCGTCAACTCTGTGCAAAAGGTACAGGTTTGCGTCGATCTGTGGCCTCTCCCATCTCAAGAATAAGAGATGCAGCTATAAATCTCAAAGAGATCCGCTGAGCTAAGTAAAAGAAAAAGAGAAGAAAAGAAAAGAAAAGAAAAGTGTAATGTTGTGAAGTTCGGGGAGGTTTCAACAGCGCGCAACAAAGGTTGAAAACCTACAGAGTTGATGAAGGCACAACAATGTGAAAGCTAGCCATAAAAAGACAATCAGGTGCACCAGATCGTAAAATCTAGAAGAGTTGTATGTGCATCCTGAATCAACTACTGAGGCATCTCGTGTAGTACATCGCTAAATGGTAAAATTGATCTATTTTAAGCTGTTAAATTCAATCTGAGTCAGTTGATTGCGAGTTGTGATTCGTGTTTTATTACTCTGCTGAGAGTCTAATGACACAATGATAATTCACGAATGTGCTTAATGTTAATGGGTTTGAATGAGAGATGTTAAAGGTTGTAGGTATACAAAAGGAGAGTATAAAAATTGAGGGACTGGAATTACAATAAATCAGAACAGTTGATCGAGGTTTCTTCAGTTAAGGGAAGTAGTGGGTTACAAACCCTAGAATCTCTCCATCGTGCTTCAAATCAAAACCACATCAGTCTTTGTCATCTCTCACTTTTGAAGATCCGAAATCATCTGTGCCATGGGAAACTCGAAGATGGGAGCTCAAGGAAGTCAGACTGATGAGATTGCTACGCATGCAGAAACTGAGTCAAGCAAGAGGCAACTCGTTGACGGTGAACCTGAATCTCCACCTCCTTTGAACGATCCATCCGTAACTGAAGCTCTACCACAAGTAACTGAAGAGCTTGGATCCTTTACCACAGCTAATGAGAAGACATCATCGGAAGGGAGTGATGATCTTCAAGGCACCTCTGTTCGTGAGGAAGATCCGCCTAAGGAGACGTCTGAGATACCCGGTGTTCCACCAAGCGAGGATCCTGAGTTACCTACAGATCCTATAGATGTCGCTACAGTTGAAGGCTCAACCCTAGTTGAGAATCAAGAAGAGAAGGATGACTCACCATTGCCTCTAGTCTTGGTTAATACAGAGGAATATGCTGCAAAAGATAAAGTCTTGGACAAGGATGCATCTGAGTCAGAACCAAAGGAGGAGGAAGACAAGGAAGTGGTTGCCTTAGGTTCTTCCTCTGAAGATACCACAGTTCAAAGAGGGAGGAAGAAGCGTCTTCTAAAGAGAAGGGGTTTGAGATCGTCAAAGCAACAAAAGACTGATGAATCCAGTACGCATAGTCAGTCCCAATTCCTGACACCCGAAGATGCTGCAAAGTCTCCGTTTCTGACTTAGGAGCAATCTATTTCAGGACACTTGAGACCAAGGAAAGCTGCTGACTCAAGTCCTGCCTCGGTGAGTTCAGAAACTAAGAAAATGTATGAACTTTTTCTCAAACTAGGAATCTTGCCTGAGAGATCAGTTGATATGATGGAATCAGATTAGTGGGGATATTTAGAGGTAATTAAAAAGGGTGTTATGGAGACCACTGTATGTTCTCTTGGTGTGTACGTGATGGATGTTGTGGCTGAATTCTATGCTGGATTACCAGAGGCCAAACTTGAAGAAGATTCGGTGGAAGTAACTGTGATGGTTAGAGGGCATCAGTATAAGTTTTCTCCTTCAGTGATTAATGAAGCTCTTGATCTTGGTCCACTTACTGAAGAGGAAATTAGTGAGGAAGCAGCTATGGATGAGGTGTCACCAACGGAGTTGGCATTGTTTCTCACAGATTCAACCATTAAGGAATGGAAGCATCTTACTACTGCAGATCTTACACCATGCAATGTAGCTCTCATGATCATTGCATCGTACAACTGGATTCCTTCTACACATAAGACACATGTGTCTATGGACCGAGCCAAGCTGATTTATAAGATGGCTCATGGAGTGAGAGTTGATGTGGGTAAGATGGTTTTCAAGCAGATCATGGGTCTTGGGATAATGCAGAGAAGGAACTCTCGCTGGTTGATCTTCCCACAACTGATTATGGGTCTTCTTCAAGAGCAACACCTTGTTCATTCTCATCCTGAAGACAATCTTGTGCGTCCAATTGCTTACAAGAATGACAAGCGTGTGGGAGAGATCAATGAAGGACGTAAAAACAAAGCTAAGGAGGATCAGACGACTAGGAAGTCTCCTCGTACTGCAGCTAAAGCATCACCTGCCACACCAGCTCCTACATCCAGTACCAGATCAGGACCACGCCGTGTGTCTATCTTTGAGCTTGGATCAGTTGCAGTTTCTAAGGGCCCTCTCTCACGCGTTGATCTTCAGGTTGCTTTGGAAGATACAACACGTGCCTTATAAGCCCTGGCTGAGGTAGTTCAGGAACTTCAGAATGCGGTAGCAGGTTCGGTTTCTAACTCTTTCTTCGTTGATTATGTTTATGTTTTTCTTGAGATTTTTAATCTGTGTGCTCACAAGTAGGGGGAGAAGATGAGGAATAAGATGAAGGATGATTCAGTTTGTGGGGGAGCAACTTTATGTCTTTTTGTTGCTTGTTCTGTTTTTTGTTGTTGATTGCACCACTTGTTGCAATCATTATGTTATCTTTATTTTAAGACTATCTCGGGTTATGAGGGAGCATTTGTGTTTTTGAATCCTTGATTTAAATTGTACTAATGCATGAACCCTTTTTAGGATAATATAAGTATGTTTCTTCTATGAGCATTGTTTCTTGAATGATTGGAATTTGTGGATGTATTGCTTGATTGTGTATTGTCTTCAGCTTAGGTACTTGTGAGATCACGAATTAAAAAGGGGGAGATTAAAGGTGTATGATCAAGACGATGCTGTAGCAGAGCAAAGTAGTTCATGAAGTGCGACATGAACTACGACAGGTGACATTTGAAGATAGAGATGTACGTGTCAAGAAGAATGAATTTAAGGAAGACTTGAAGAAGAAGTATTAAAGAGGTCACATTAAAGGAAGACTTGAAGAAGAAACAATCGACCGAAGAGAAAAGAGGAAGATTGGCTTATTCACTGAAGCAAGGAAAATGTAAAGTTTCCGATAGATAGTACGATAGGTCTAGGGTTGCCTCTACAATATATAAATAGGTCTAGACAATGTGTTTAGGTTAACACACAGAGAGAGCTTTTAGCATAGAGGTTTTGTAAGTCCGGAGAATGAGAGACAAAGCATCTAGGAACTAAGAGCATAAGTTGTTCAGAGGCTAGGTTAGGCCTGTGAACGTAGCAAGGCTAGTAAACAAATCAAGGTTTGTCTTGAGCTTGATTGAAAGATTGCTTTTAGGAAGAACTCGTTTGTACTTTTAAAAGAATCAATCTAATCGTATTTCTTGAAAAGATTTATCCATGTATTACTGTGTGTTTCAGTTTGAATATCTCGCTTATCTTACATTAACAGTTATCATATTTTAATTTAATCACAGCTAATCCCTCACTTCGGCCTCTTCCTTTTCTCCCCCGACAATCAAGGGAGGCCACGTGATTTCTCCCATGCAAGATTCGTTTATAAAAATATCGTCTCGAACATTATATATTGGTTAAATAAACGTGCTCAAAAATATTTTAAATGTAGTTGAAAAAGATGGCAAAGAGCCTGAGCGGCGATCTGACAGAGGGACATCATATCTGTCATTTTATTTTAAAGGTTTTGTACGTGGTTCATAGCTGTCATTCTCGTGGTAAAGTTATGTTACGGTTCTGCACGGTCATTCTCGTGGTACAGTTTTGTTACGGTTATGCACTGTAATTAGTACATTCGTAATGACTCCATCCTTATCCATTATTCATTACGACTATCAGTCATGTTCCAAGTGCGTTTCTATAATCATGAATCGTTAAAAGTAAAGCCACCTTTCTATAATTGGTTACAAGAGAAGGTGAGGCAAAGACAAGACAAATAATGCCGAAAAAGTTAGCAACCAGCTACAGACGTATCATATCAAATATTTTAAGCGTGTATGATTGATTTTTAAGCAGCCTTTATCGCTCCCACATGGATTATACTCTGTTAAAAATAGGCTCCATTATCACATAACTTACTAAAATAATCACGATTTTTAAATGGCTCAATCATACTCTTTTACAGATATTTTTATTTTACTTTTTCTATTGTTTTGAATAAAGTGTTCAAAGTTGACCTCGAAGGATAGTAATGTCTCCTGTTTCATTGCTATTTAACATTAGAATTGTTGTAGGAGGAACCAACGTTCTTCTTCTATTTTCTCATCTCTTTCTTTTACAGTCACAACCAGACTATAGTCTACAAGAAAGAAGAAGAAACATCTACGAATCAAGAACATAAAGATTCATCCAAGATGGATCACGATCCAGCTCAAGCAATGAGCAGAGGATCAGGAAGTATGCGGCGAAGCATAAGCCGTAGTGTAAGCACAGCAAGCAGGAACCTCGAAGACATATTCACAACGAGCTCAAGACGAACCAAGTCAACCAACGAAGACGAAGAAGCTCTCAAATGGGCAGCCATCGAGAAACTACCGACATACAACCGTCTCCGGACTAGTCTCATGCCCGCGCTAGGGGAAGACGACATCTACGGCAACCAAATCCTCAACAAAGAAGTCGACGTCACCAAACTCGACGGCGAAGAGCGTGCGAAGTTCATCGACATGGTCTTCAAAGTCGCGGAGCAAGACAACGAACGGATCTTAAAAAAGCTAAGGAACAGGATCGACAGAGTTGGGATAACGCTTCCGACAGTGGAAGTGAGGTACGAGAATTTGAATGTGAAAGCTGATTGTTATACCGGTGATAGATCTCTACCTTCGCTTACTAACACGGTAAGGAACATTGGAGAGTCTCTTCTTGGTTTGGTCGGGATTCATCTCTCCAAGAAAGCGCAGCTTACGATTCTGAAAGATGTTTCTGGGATTGTTAAACCTTCGAGGATGACGCTTTTGTTGGGTCCTCCTTCTTCGGGGAAGACAACGCTTTTGTTGGCTCTCGCTGGGAAGCTAGACAAGTCTCTTGACATCTCAGGGGAAGTAACTTACAATGGTTACCGCCTCAACGAGTTTGTTCCAATCAAGACCTCTGCTTACATTAGCCAGCACGATCTTCATGTCGGTGTCATGACCGTTAAGGAGACTCTTGATTTCTCTGCTCGGTTTCAAGGCGTTGGTTCCCGTTACGGTATTGGATTATTCAGCTTTTTTCTTTTCTTTTTTTTAATTTTCTTGTCAAATAAACAAGTTTCTTGTGTGAAAAGTTATGTAGTCTAACCGTTTCTTGTGTGACAAGTTATGTAGTCTAATGGTATCTATCTACTATTGCAGATCTATTAAACGAGCTAGCGAAGAGAGAAAAGGACGCTGGGATTTTTCCTGATGCTGATGTTGACTTGTTCATGAAGGCATCTGCTGCTCAAGGAGGCAAGAGCAGTCTCGTAACGGACTACACTCTCAAAGTTAGCCTCTTTCAACCCTATTTCAAAATTCATATAGATTATGCTTCTTATGATCATATAGTATGTCGACGTCGCTTATTGTTATAATACTTATGAATGTTTCTTTATTTAATGTACTTTGTTGAAACAGATTCTAGGGCTTGACATATGCAAGGACACTATAGTTGGAGATGACCTGATGAGAGGTATCTCAGGAGGTCAGAAGAAGCGTGTGACAACCGGTGAGATGATCGTTGGACCAACTAAGACGCTGTTCATGGACGAGATATCCACAGGGCTTGACAGCTCCACAACTTTCCAAATCGTGAAATGCTTGCAACAGATCGTTCACCTCACGGAAGCTACCGTGGTCATATCTCTTCTTCAGCCTGCTCCTGAGACGTTTGATCTATTCGATGACATAATCCTGTTGTCGGAAGGACAGATTGTCTACCAGGGACCTAGAGACCACATTGTTGAGTTCTTTGAGAGCTTTGGCTTCAAGTGCCCTGAAAGAAAAGGAACTGCTGATTTCTTACAAGAGGTAAAAAAAATACACATTTATCTAGCTAGACCGGTGTGACCCGCTAACCCATGGATTGAATAGTTTATTTTTCAAAAATCCGACAGACCAGCTAAAATTAATTAAAATTAAAAATATATTTATAGATTATAAATATATTAATCATTTCTTAAAATAAAATAAATTATATATTTATAATTTAAATAAGACAAATCGTTTATGATAATTTTAGTTTATTTTTACAAAATAGTTCCTAAGATAAAAAGTTTTATTGAACTGTAAATATTCCCTTATACCTATAAAATTAAATAATCTTAGAATTTGGGTTTAGAGTTAAGATTTATTTAAAATTATAAAACAGAAAATAAATATTAATCAAAATAGCTACAGAAGCATTTTTGAATTTCAAAAGAAAAACTTGAGAAACAAAATCGGAAAATAAAATTGATTTCGAAAACATATAACTCAAAACCATAAAATAGCTTTTATTAATATTTATAATCTAGAAAACAAGGGTATAAAGGCTTTAGAAGCATTTTTTATTTTAAAATGAAAATTTGAAAAACAAATCAGAAAAATAATAAAAGAATTTGAAAACATATAAATCAAAACCATAAATAAGTTTTTTTATTAGTATTTATATATCTAGAACACAAGGGAATAAAGGCCTTTTGTCTCTTTGATAAAACTTTTTATTTTTTTTTCTTTTTGAAGGTTTTTGTGAAAAAAACTTTAAAAAAATATTTAGAAAAAAATCTTTTATATAATTTAATTATTTGTAATAATTTGACGAACACAGTAGAACCTCTATAAATTAATACTCGTTAAATTAATAATCTCTATAAATTAATCAATTTTGTCGGTAATAATATTATAAGATAATAATCTTTTTAAAACTTCTATGTAAATATATAGTCCCCTTAAAATCATATATTAATAATCTATCTATATATAATTTTTATATAAGTACAAGGTAAATATTATATTGTTGGTTTTATATTTACGATAAAAAAATATTTTTTGCTTCTTAATATTTCAATATATTTTGATAATATTTAGTAAAATTATGCCGAATACCACTTAACAATTTTGTGAAACATAAAAATATACACAAAATAAGATAATAAAACAATATGAAAGTCAAATTCTAAAATTTAAATAATGTACATATGTTAAAATAAAATATTTTTTTATAAATAGAAAAAATTTAAAAATACATATAAAATTTTTTTTGTAAATTAATATCTTCGTAAATTAATAAACATTCAAAATTCCATCATTATTAATTTATAGAGGTTTTACTGTATATGTTATTTAAAAACATTCTTTAACACTACTGATTAGCTATACTCGCATTTAAATGACTCATTCCCAGCATTAATACCTACAACACTTGACGTGTGGAACAGGTTACCTCTAAGAAAGATCAAGAGCAGTACTGGGTGGATCAGACCAAACCTTACAGATACATTCCAGTGCCGGAATTCGCCAGTAAATTCAAGACGTTCCATGTTGGTAACAAACTTTCCAACGAGCTATCAGTACCGTTTGACAAATCCAAAGGACACAAAGCAGCTCTAGTGTTTGACAAGTACTCACTGAAGACGTCTGGCCTTCTCAAAACCTGTTGGGACAAGGAATGGATGCTCATGAAGCGATACTCCTTCTTCTACATCTTCAAGACAGTTGCAATCATCATACTCGCTACGATCTTGTCTAGTGTTTTCCTCAGAACAGAGATGAACTCCAGGAACGAGGCTGACGCTAACATGTACATGGGTGCACTCCTGTTCGGTTTGATTATGAACATGTTCAACGGTATGGCGGAGATAGCAATGACGATACAGAGACTTCCCGTAATATACAAGCAAAGAGATCTTTTGTTTCATCCTGCTTGGACATACACGCTTCCTACTTTCTTGCTAGGGATCCCAATCTCAATCTTTGAGACAACTGCATGGATGGGAGTGACGTATTACTCCATTGGATTTGCACCAGAGGCCGAACGGTTCTTCAAACAGTTCCTCATCATATTTCTAGTCCAACAAATGGCTGCCGGGATATTCAGGCTCATTGCCTCTATATGTAGAACCATGACCATGGCTAACACAGGTGGTATGCTAGTTCTACTAGTTGTGTTCGTAACCGGAGGGTTCCTTCTTCCTCGCAGTGAGATCCCGGTTTGGTGGAGGTGGGCTTTTTGGGTTTCGCCACTTTCATACGGTTTCAATGCCATAAGCATCAACGAACTGTTTGCTCCTAGATGGATGAATAAAATGGTAACTATTTTTTTATAATCATATACTAAAGTTAAAAAAAAAAAAAAAAACTGCAAAGACCTCATGTTGTTGTATACTTGCAGTCTTCCGACAACACGACGAGGTTAGGGACAGCGGTGATTAACATGTGGGGTGTATATGATGACAAGAACTGGTATTGGATAGGCATTGGAGCTCTGCTTGGTTTTGCTGTCCTCTTCAACGGTCTTTTCACACTTGCACTTACTTATCTAGACCGTAAGTTTCCTTTTTTAGTATCACTTCCACCACCAGCTCATAAAGATACTAACTATATATATCATAACAACAGCACTTGGGAAGCCACAAGCTATACTCCCAAAAGAAGAAGATGAATCCAAGAGTAAGCTATTCCTCTTTTTTATACAATAATTTATATGCAAAAAAAAAGAAAGTAAGTTAATACTAAAGTAAATATTGCAAAACAGAGGAGATTCCAATGGAGAATGTGAACACCAAGAAAGGAATGGTTCTTCCTTTCACTCCACTATCTCTTTCCTTTGACGATGTTAAATACTCTGTTGACATGCCCGCGGTAATCTTTTGAAACACTTTGATTTTTTTCTTTTTCTTTTTTTTTTTGTTATTAAAGTGGAAAAAAAATACTCATATAAAAATTTGATGATGCAGGAGATGAGAGACCAAGGAGTTCAAGAAGCCAGGCTGCAACTACTAAAAGGAGTAACAAGCACGTTTAGGCCAGGAGTGCTGACCGCGTTGATGGGTGTGAGCGGTGCAGGGAAGACAACACTGATGGACGTTTTGGCCGGGAGAAAAACAGGAGGGTACATAGAAGGAGACATAAGAGTGTCTGGTTTCCCAAAGAAACAAGAGACTTTCGCTAGAATCTCTGGTTACTGTGAACAAACAGATATTCATTCTCCACAAATTACTGTAAGAGAATCACTTATCTTCTCTGCTTTCCTTCGCCTTGCTAAGGAAGTAAGCAAAGAGGAGAAAATGATGTTTGTGGACCAAGTGATGGAACTTGTGGAGTTGGTTGACTTGAGAGACGCCATTGTGGGTTTACCAGGTGTCACAGGACTTTCCACTGAACAGAGAAAGAGGCTAACGATAGCTGTTGAGCTTGTGGCTAACCCTTCAATCATCTTCATGGACGAGCCTACTTCAGGTTTGGATGCTAGAGCAGCTGCCATTGTGATGAGAGCTGTGAGGAACACGGTGGACACAGGGAGAACTGTGGTCTGCACCATCCACCAACCTAGCATTGATATTTTCGAGTCGTTTGATGAGTTGCTACTAATGAAGAGAGGAGGACAAGTGATCTACTCGGGCCCCTTAGGCAAAGACTCCCACAAGATTGTTGAGTACTTTGAAGCCATTCCCGGAGTCCCAAAGATTCCTGAAAAGTACAATCCAGCCACTTGGATGCTTGAAGCTAGCTCCCTTGCAACCGAGTTGAAGCTTGGTGTTGACTTTGCTGAGCTATACAAGTCTTCTTCTTTATGCCAGTGAGTAAACATTACAATAGTACTCTATATGAACAATTTATTAATTGTTAGCGTCCATAGCCCGTCCAAAATAAATTGGACTGGGCTGGCTAGCCCATGGACGCGCCCGCCCAGTTGACACCTCTAGTGATACATGAAATCTAACTAACATATGAAAACTATTGTCACAGGCGAAACAAGCAGCTGGTCCAAGAGCTAAGCGTGCCTCCACAAGGAGCATCTGATCTCTACTTTGCTACAGAGTTCTCACAGAACACTTGGGGACAATTCAAATCATGTCTATGGAAGCAGTGGTGGACTTACTGGAGATCACCTGACTACAACGTTGTCCGGTTCATCTTCACTTTGGCAACAGCTCTTATGGTTGGTTCTGTCTTTTGGCAAATAGGAGGCAAGAGATCAAACGTACAAGACCTGACGATGGTTTTAGGAGCAATCTATTCAGCAGTTATATTCATTGGAGTAAACAACTGCGCCACCGTGCAACCAGTGGTGGCAGTGGAACGCACAGTGTTCTACAGAGAAAAAGCAGCTGGAATGTACTCAGCTATACCATATGCTATCTCCCAAGTAACCTGTGAACTACCTTATGTCTTCATCCAGACCACGTACTACTCCCTTATCATCTACGCAATGGTTGGATTCGAGTGGAAAGTTTCAAAGTTCTTGTGGTTCCTCTTCATCAACTACACTTCTTTCCTCTACTGGACTTACTATGGCATGATGACTGTCTCCCTCACACCTAACCACCAAATTGCTTCCATCTTTGCATCAGGCTTTTATGGTATCTTTAACCTTTTCTGTGGCTTCTTCATACCAAGACCAAAACTCCCCAAGTGGTGGGTATGGTATTACTGGATCTGCCCTTTCGCTTGGACTATATACGGTTTGATCACCTCTCAGTACGGTGACGTTGAGACTCTCATCGCTTCCCCTGGCGGTCCTCCTAACCTCACTGTGAAACAGTACATTAAAGACCAGTATGGTTTTGAGTCAAGCTTCATGGGACCTGTTGCAGCTGTTCTTGTTATCTTCCCTGTCTTCTTTGCCTTTGTCTTCGCCTTCTGCATCAAGACTCTCAACTTCCAGACTAGATAGATTCCTGCTCTCTGTTTTCTTTTCTTGGTATGAAATGTTTTTTGTAATAAAACTTTTTTATTCCCTTCTCTTTTTATTATTTGTGATATACTGAAGTTTGTGATCATATAAGTATATGTTAAATACCACATCAATTGTTCTCTATTTTTCATTTATTTCTTAAAACAAAAACAAGTGGAATTATTGGTTTGTGTATTATTGAATCATAGATTTATTAATGAATTTGAACCCCTCTCTTGATATCCACAACATGAGGAACACAGTACAGTGATTCGTCCTCCCTATCCTGTTCATTAACCATCAGTCATCACCCCATGTGTCCATTCATATATTTAAATTTATTTTTGTTGCGAAAGGTTCCATTCAATTCGATCAAAAGAGAAGTTTACCTGGAAGCAAGTCTCCAACAACCTTCGCTCTCCCACATTCTGATGGCTATACACGAATAGACCGCTCACCCACTCATCGTGTTGGTTTTCGATGAGGAGGCAACAGTTTGACAGAAGTCTTTGAGGAGAGATTGATCGCCGAGCTCCTTGAACAGAGTCTCCATGTCTACAATCTTCGCCAGATTAAGAAGAGAAGACAGAAAAATCGAATAGTCCTCGGCCAAGGTGAAATCGTTGAAATAATGAGAAGAATCTGCATGAGCATCCATTCTCGGAGAACAAGTTGCTACTCTGTTAGTAGTAGACTTAGGTGTTGACTGCACCATGTGCATAAAGACATTTTTAAAATTTAACTTATATTTAAAAATAAATATTTTTATTAAATATTTAGATTTTATTGTTTTTAATCTATATAAAGCTTGGTTTTCAAAGTTACTAATTAACACGATCGAAACACATGACAATTTATTATTTAAGATTACGACATGTGTCAAAAAAATTGTCCCCAAAAATATATTTAAAACATATTTTTCCACTTTAAAATATTTTTATGCTCATAAGGCAAATTTTCCTTTATTAAAATCATAATCAAAAAGGTTAAAACAAAAAAATAATAAATCTAATCTTATTATAAATCTTTTTTAAGTTTAACACGATCGCGACACATAGCAATTTATTATTTAAAATTATGACATGTGTCAAACAATTGTCCCCAAAATATATTTAAAACATATTTTTTCACTTTAAAATATTTCTACGCTCATAAGGCTAATTTTCCTTTATTAAAATTCTAATCAAAAAGGTTAAAACAAAAAAATAATAAATCTAATCTTATTATAAATCTTTTTTAAGTTTAACACGATCGCGACACATAACAATTTATTATTTAAGATTATGACATGTGTCAAAAAAAATTATCCCAAAAAAACATATTTAAAACATATTTTTCCTCTTTAAAATATTTTTACGCTCATAATGCTAATTTTCCTTTATTAAAATCCTAATCAAAAATGTTAAAACAAAAATAAATAATCTAATCTTATTATAAATATTTTTAAGTTATTATTAAAATAAAACGATTTTTTAAATAAAAATGTCAAAGCGAAAAAATTTTTATAGTAAAACGATTTTTAATAATATAACGATTTTTAATAAAATAAAACGCTTTTTCTCAAAAAAGTCATAGTAATTTTAATTATAGCAAAGACTATTCCAAAACCGAATTGTAATTATCCTTTTTAAAATATAAAACTAAAAAAATGAAAAAGGCTAATGTATGTTAATTGTCCTTTATAATAAAGAAAAGATAATTGTAAAAAATAATATTTTTTCTTTTTAAAATATTCTTACTCTCATAGTGCTAATTTCCTTTATTAAAATCTAATTAAAAAGTTCAACACGAAAAAAAGAAATATTAGATAGTAATTATCCATTTAAAAAATAAACCCAAAAATATCAAAGACTGATTAATGTTAATTGTCCTTTATTAAAATCATAATTAAAAAGATCATAACCCAAAAAGAATTATGATTATTCACATCAATATATATATACTAGGGCAAACCCGCCCTACGGGCGGGCGAATAAATAATCAAATAATATAAATTAATTAATGTATTTTTATCTTAATGTAGGTCATAATTTTTTCACAACAATTTTAACCACGTATTTTAAAAATTAAAAACAAAAGTTACAGTTTGTAAGCCCGTAGAAGTGATTTTCCTTCTTAATTAAATATTTGTTTAATGATTTTAACTGTTTAATGCATATTCTAATGATTTAAGTCCACTTATTCTTTTTTTGTACTATTGTATGTATTTTTCTTAATATTTGTTGACTAAAATTTTGACCAAATTCAAGTTATTTATCTAAATTTCATTTTTATTTGTTATAATTTTATTTAAAATTATTTATTTTAAACAATTTTCTGTTACGATTATGTAATAATAATTGATTGTGGTTTTCAATCACTTCTACTTAATAATTTCTCTAAGGTTAAACTTGGTATCAGAAAAAGAGAAAATTTCATAAGATTCTTTTTTGTTACTTTGAGTCTGATGAAAGATGAAAACTAATTTGTTATAACTGTTTTTATATTTATTTTTGAATTTTTTATATTTTTAATTATATTACGTTGTTGTTGCTAAATTAAAATATGGTCTTAGTACGATGTATGTAAAAATATGGGTGAAATAAAAATTTCTAATTACGAAGGATTTATAGGTTACTAAATTTTTAACTAACAGTTGACAAAAAGAAAATGTTTAACTAACAGATTTGATCTGAATAGTAAAGTGATATAAAGATGATTTATCAAAAACGTTTGTAAATTGTAACATGTGATTATGTATCGGAAGCTAGTACAATGAGGGCTAAAGAGCATGGCACTCTCTTTACACACAAAGAAAAAATCACATATCAGTTATTGTACTTATACATGTCACTGTAAACGTCATTGTGAGCTTTCAATTATTTACTTACGAAAAGTCATTCCTTAATTAACATAATTAACCGATTTACAAAAAAACATAATTAACCTCCTACTGGGCCACAAATACTTACCAACCTCTTGTTGTCTTTATCAAACTAGGTGATTCGTCCGCGCTGATGCGCGGGTTTAGAATTTTGAATAAAATACATGTATTATATAAATAGTGTAATGGTTTTTAAATTTCATCTGTTTTCCATGTTGATTGTTTATTTTCGTCGTTTTGACTGTATAAAAAAGAATAATTTTCAATTACAACATGGTCCATGACAGTAGGTGTAAAAAGAAAACAAAACATTAATATCAATTAAAATGATCAATAAAATCAAACATCCAGAGACAAAAATACAACCTCAAAACATAACAAACTGAAAGTTAATAAATATTTTGAAAGATTTCCTTGTATACCACGTTGATAGTTTTTCTCTGAGGTGTTCCATGTTTGTCGGTGATAAGAATTTTAAGTCCTGATCTTGACTTCACTCTTGAAACTGCAACATACAATTGACCATGAGTAAAAACTGGTTTTGGAAAATACAAACCAACCTTTTCTAATGTTTGGCCTTGGCTCTTATTTATGGTCATTGCGAAAGCAACTGCAACTGGGAATTGTCTACGGCGCATCCTGAAAGGGAATCTCGTCTCCGGTGGAGATACAAACATTCTTGGTATTAAGACCCTTTCACCGCCTTCTTTGTCATTCCTATGCCCCGTTATAATTGTAGCCTCAATAACATGATCAGCCAACTGAGTAATTTGCAGCCTTGTACCATTACATAAACCACCTTGCGGATCAATGTTCCTAAGTAGCATAATTATTGCACCAACCTTTAACTTGAGACAGTGGTTTGGCAATCCAGATATCTTGATGCTATTGAGAAACTCTTGAGAGTAAACCATAGGATCTTTTGGTCCTTTGTCTGATATATCAATACCATCAGAACTGAGATAAATGTTTTCTTCACCTGTTAAAAATATAAATTAACGTACATAAGACTGATTGTTCTTGATTGCAAACAGGAAATTATAATTGAATCTATAAAGATGATACCTGATAACTGTGATAGCATATACTCGTTGGTACTGTCAACATCTTGATTTCTTGGACTCAATATTGCTCTTTCCTTGAAAAAAATGGGATCTCGTTTCTCAGCAAATGATGTTCCGTAAATTTCCTTCACTATGGTTTCTATAGGATTTTCACACTCCGTTATTAGCAGGTCTTCAGGAATATCAATCTCAACCTCTCCATCATTTGGTTGATTGATATTTCCATCACCAATATCTAGAATCCATTTAGAAAAAGCTTCAAGTTCTTTAGCTTCGCTATTGGAAATTCCACCCAGAAGTCTCATGTTTTTTGTAAGTCTTAGAACCTTGCAGCTTTTCCAAAGATGTGATTTATTCAAAGAAGCCAAAACAGTTTCCACTCTGCCACCATCTGTTACTACCGGTAAAATCTGTCTAAAGTCTCCTCCAAAAACTACAACTTTACCTCCAAAAGGCTCATCGCATCCCATTATGTCACGAAAGCTTCTATCAACTGTTTCGAAACAGTATTTGCTCATCATGGGAGCTTCATCCCAAATTATGAGCTTAGCTTGCTGTACTAACTCTGCTTGATCCGAACCCTTTTTCATGGTACATGTTGTAAAATCAGTAACATTAATTGGTATTCCAAATCGTGAATGAGCTGTCCGCCCACCTGGTAAAAGCAATGAAGCAATTCCACTGGATGCTACGTTCAAAACTATTTCTCCTAAGGATCGAATAGCAGCACCGAGGATATTCCAAAGAAATGTTTTACCAGTCCCTCCAAAGCCATAAACGAAGAAGAGACCACCTTTATCACCATTTACTGCATCTAGTATCTCTTGGTACACACCTTTTTGCTCATCTGTTATTTTCGCTAATAGCTCTCTGTGTTTATCTCTTTGCTCATCATGATTGTAGTTTAGCTCGTCACTGATGAAAGTGTTAACATCAGTATCATATGCATAAGCATCTGGAAGTGGCATACCCTTAAAAAATTCCAATGAGCTTCCGTTGATGAGCAGGAGTGATTCAATCTCCGCCAAAGCTAAGCTTTTAATTTGTTCCTCTGATAAACTCAAATCTGAAAGAAAATAAATATGTTGTTCAAACACAAATAATAGAATGTCTGCAGGAAATATTAAAAATAATTGTGTAGTAAATATGATCTTACTGGGATTCTTGTTTTTTCTTCTCTGGTTGTATAATATATCCTCAGATAGTATTTCCCAAGTAGCATTCCATACGTTTGCTGGAGTTGTGACACTCTTGGAAAGCAATATTATAGAAAACAGCCTTCGTAGACCCTTTCCAGAACTCCAAAGACTTGCCTCTTTAATAGCTTCAATATATTCTTTATCGTCGTCCAGCAAACCCAATGCATAACATGCATCTTTATATGTCTCGTGGATGAAGCCGTTTACTGTTCTTATCTCTTCAAAGCTTGTTGGACCTCTGACTATATTTAGCAAAACCCGTAAATAATAAACCTCACCTAAATCTGGTGGCACATAAGTGATCCTTCCAATGGCAAAACCCCTCTTCCTTGGTTTCCACATTCTTGATTTTAGATGCCAAACAAAGTACGATGGAAAGTCTGCATAGGTGAGATTTTTTGCTTCTGGATATATTGCATTCGCCTCCATCCAAGCTATAAACTTGGACTTGCCAACAGAAATTCGGTTTAGTACTTCTTCAACAGGGTCGTCTTCATTGTAAATAACCTGTTGCTGACCAGGTAGGTGGAACGATAGTTTTTCTACTGCTGTAGTTCTATAGTGAGTAGGGAAAGCAAGAGTTCTCCAAGAAGCTTCACATGCAGATATGTATCTGAAAATAAAATCAGGCAGTCTAATATTCAGCAAATTTTCATTAACCATATCCCCACAATATTTAACCTTATTGCTATGTATGTTATTAGTAAATGAAAATACCTGCAGCTGAAGTGATTCTTTATTTCATCAACAGCATCATCGTTGCCATCTCCTGTTCCTACTGATGCATTGACATAGTCAGGTCCCTTAGTAATATACTTGAAAAGGTACTTGATTGAGCGGGTTTGGTTGCACCATTCAACGTTAATATGAGCACGATAACGAAGCGATAAATCCTTATTATATGGAACAACATATCTATTGTCACAGTCAAAACCTTTCTTGTGGACCGATCTTCCATCTTCTCTCCGTTTGTAAATAGGAAATCCACCATCATCTACTTTAGTGACTGCACTAAAAGGCTTCGGAAAGAATTTAGAACACTTGCCATCAATCATACATACGTTGCTCTTGTTAGCAGGTCCACATGGCCCATGAATCATAGAATCTGCAACAACTTCAAATAAGTAGGGATCCAGATCTTTATCAGGAAGTTCTGCACTTATATACTTGTCAATGTCTTCACCAGTTGGCAACTTTGAATCTGTATGTTGCCAAAGTACCATATGTGCATGTGGAAGGCCTCTTTTCTGAAATTCTATTGTGTACATAGCTGAAACAAATTAATAATAACTTAGTTTGTTTTGTTTTATAAAATAATTTATAATACATTAAATATGATACAAAAAATAAAAGATATTACCTGAGTTCACTTTTCCGAAGGTGCCTTTATCTCCTTTTTTTGTTAGATCGTGTATTAACCCATCTAGTTTCATTTTAAAGACCCTGCAACAAATGTCTGGCCTATCTTCTGATTTTAGGTTGTGTTTCTGAAGAAACCTTGTAACTTCTGGCCACTTAGGATTACAAGTAATTGTAAGGAAAATATCCGGATAACCATAATATTTGCATGTTGCCATGGCATCAAGATAGTGTTGCATCATATATCTTTTACCTCCAGTGAAAGAAGATGGTATAATGATACGTTTACCCTTTTCCGCTAAATCACAATCGCCTTGATCAGCTGCTTTTTGAATTTTGTCGCAATTTTCAGACCGAAGTTTCTTCTGATTAAAGAACAGATAGCGCAGTCTATTTGTCTCAATCATCGTGTACACATCTACCAAAAATTGTTGAAATAATCGTCCTGCCATCATGATAGTGGGTGATTCTCCATCCCGTTCTTGTATACGAAAGGCAAAATACTCACGCATTGTTACAGTTTTCCTTTTTCGACCAGCTGTATCAACAAAACCAATGTCGATTCCCAGTCTGAAACCATCTTCACCATAAGGAAATAAAAGTGGATATTGCAGTGGCAAATAAGCAGGATGCAGTTCACTAATCCTTTGTAACCTTCCTGATCTACTCTCAATAATAATGTCACGGGTGTTCAAACCAATGTTAAAGTCACCCGGAATTAAACCTGCGACTTCATTTGCAGTTGGGAGGTTATGAGTTCTTCCATCAGCATTTCTGTCACTTGGAAGCCTTAATCTCAATCCTTCAGAGTTGCTGATGACATCGAACTTCTCTCTTGCTGATCTAAAGGCTTTAACATGAGGGTTGTGGCCATCTAACATTTTTTTAAGAAGTCCTACGATAGATTCATCCAAACTTGCACCAGATCCCGTTTTACTGCATAAAACATTTTAGGAAGTTAATATAAAACTATTGTATTAAGGTTATAAAAAACAGAAGCTAATAGTTTATATATATAAAATTTATACCTGCAAGCTTTTATTCTATTTTGTATCTCATTAGCTGTATCGTGCATATAAAGTTGCAAGAATGCTGGATCTTTGTCGGGACCAGGCAGAAGATCACCAATCCTATGGTAGTTCTCACCACATAACTGAAATACATAAGGGCCCTTTCCATTGTTTACAGAATGGTTAACCTTCCCACCCAATGATGTGAAAGAAAACATCATATTGTATGCTCTTATGAATTCACGGAAGTGTTTGCTTTTCTCATCGTTATTATAAAATAATGCTAGCAATGTCGCGGGTGGAGTTTCAAGGAGTGGAAGCTTAACTTTGCCTCCTTTACAGCACATTGTAAACACAGGTGTTTTCCTTTTCACTCTTTTGTTTATCCGTTCACCAAACCACATGTAGGCTTTACAATGCTCACACATATATAAAGGATCTCCATCATCATAGTAGCCTGATAAAAAGAAATATCAGCAACAAATATATGTAAATAGTGATCTTAAAAATATAGTTATAAACAATAAACTTCAATAATATAGTCTATTTACCATTCTCTGATTCATGTGGTTTAATAGTCCTAGCTGCATTCCTCTTTGACATTAATCCTTGCAAAGCGATCTGGTTTTGTTTCAAACCTTGGTTTTGATGTACCTCATTTTCTTTATTTTGATGATTGTCTATGTTATCATCAAATCTATAATGAGACGAATTATCATTTGTAGTAGACTCCATTTCTGTAGGATATTTTAGAACTATTAGCAATTACACAGCTTCCTACTTTTAAAATTATTATAAGATCACTTACCTCCTGAATCAGATTCTTCTTCATGTTCAGAATCAGTTGCTATAAACACCAGAAAATCGTCTACATTCGTAGAGTTTAACAAATCATCTGCTTTATGAAAAAACTGTTTAGATGATATAATTTATTCCTAAAATTCAAATAGTAAAAAATATAATGAAATAATAGTTGACCTTCTTCTTGATTGATCGTTTCTTCAGTCCCAGTAACATTACGACTTGAATATGAGGAGCTGGCGTTATATGTAGAGCTTTGTCCAACATTATTTTTAGACACAGTTAATGATGTTCCTGAAGTTCCAGATGCTATCTCTTTTCTTGGTCTTCCACCTGAAAGAATTGTTAATGAAATTTTGAATATATAGGTTCCAAACAAACAAAATATATAAACACTTACGTTTTTTATATGCAGGTGGTGGTGCACTGTTATTTTCATTTCTTTCTCCCAAAATCATTGTAGAACTTTGTTTTATTGGTCTTCCAACTGTGATGTTACATTATATCAGTTAATAAAGTATTTTAAATAAAGATAACCTTTACAGACTTACGTTTTCGAAGAGGAGGTGATGCTTTTGATTGATCTGACATTGGTTCATCCATATCTACTTGTTCTGTAGTGGTTCGAAGAGCGGGCGAATCAGTTGGTAATAAGAATCAACGTATTAATATTAATCAAGATAGGAGAGTAACCTCTAATTGAGGTAGTACGGCCCAGTGTCCGTTTGTTTTTCATTTTTTCCTTTCTGGCAAGTCTAGCTTCATTTGTTTCTTCTTGTACATTCGAAGTTTGAAAAACACCACTTAATGGGACAGTTTCTTGAGATTGATTCCCAAAAAAATTTAACTGATTCGAGTTTGATGGCTGTGGAATAACTGGTCGAAGTACTTGATTCGTAACATTCTGAAAGGGCGCCCGAAAAGGATTGATGATTTCTGAAGGTGAAACATTTGTGATAGATGAGCTCTGAGTTAAATTCCCTACTAAAATGTTCTCATTGTTTGCAGTACCTAGGGTTAGATCAAAAAATAAAGAAAATTTAGTATACTATTGCTTCAAATCAGATATATAACATAATGAAAAAAAGTTATTAACAAAAAACATTGAAGCGACTCAAACAGAGTCAAAATCGCCCTGTTTTCAGTATAACGAATATGTATCATTCTTAGTTTAAAGTAGAACGAACCCTCATAAGATTACCATGATAATAACATACGAAGAGAGTAGAAACGTACCCTTTTTAGATTTCTTCCGTGATCTATTATCATTGTCCGAGTTTGCTTGATTAGTTCTCTTCATGCTTACCACTCATAATCGAGAAACTGTGTCAAGGCTGCGATATGGGATACGATACTAAAAAGGGATTACTATTAGTTGTTTGATTTCTACAATAAAAAAATTTATTAAGAAAAACGAAGTGATAATATACTTCTTACTATATTTACATTGTTTGATAGATAGAAACACATATTGTATTTGGAAGTTTAACATATTTTGTTTATCTTATTTTATCACCTTCCATTCTTGTTTTAAAATATATATCTCTCCATATATTTTTTTAACCGTAGAATATCTAAGATTTTTATATTCTTTTAAGTAAAATAATAAAATAAGTTATACAACATTACTTTATATGTAGGTATACTAATCATCATCAATAGAATTAATATCAGAATCAAATTTATTTTATAAATAGGATAAATATGCTGAAGTTCAAAGTACGTAAAACGAAAAAGAAATACAATGACAAAATCAAGAATTTTGAAGCAAAACTTTCTCAAACAAATGAACTTTCATGCATGAATCCTTCTTCCACTTTATCTCAAGGCTCTTCCCACTCATTGTCATTAAATATCACTACAGGTGGCTGCACAAAACAATCATTTGGTTAGGACATATACTGTTTTTTTTTACAAAAGAACATAACATATACATCGTAAGATTTAAATTTGATTTCGATTTATAAAAGAATATTACATTTGGATCAAAGTGTTGAATTATGAGAGCATCGTCAACTACTCTTTCAACAACATATGCTGAACTTTGTTCTTTTTGACCATATGATCCAATGGTGATTTTAAATAGAAATTTTCTCCCAATTAAATCAGTTAGAGATTGAGGTAGAACATCTTCATTGTCCTGTAAAAAAATAGGTAATATTTCAAAGCAATATTTATAAAGTATATATTCTTTAAAAAGTACATATTACAAAATTATGAGATACCTGTGCAGCTTCTTGGACTAACTCAAACGCACGTCTCCTAATCAGCTTCTCCGCAGCATTGTTAAAAAGCAAAAACTTGGCTTCTCGGTTTGATTCATCAGAGACACGTACAACCAAGTGGTAACTAAATGAAAACAATTATGATTAGTTTCAGAACATATACTAATATAACCTTCTGTAGTAGAAATATCATCACGTTTAAGTTGATACCAATGAATAGCAAAATCAACTTCCTTTTCGCATGTTTTGCAATTGTATATAAGGTTCTGTTGAAGATTTATGGCTAAACCCTCAAAACCATCTCCTTCAGCGACAATTTTTCTTTTGCAAAGATTGCAGGCAGTGTAATACCACGGTTTTTCCACATCAATAGCAACTATATTAGCAACAACCACGAACGTTCCAGCCTAAGAGAAACATTTTGAAAACATTTTACAACGAATCATATTGGTATTAATTTTTATAAATAATTGAAAACGAAGGGGAATATAGAAAAATACAATATTTACCGAACTTCCTTCTATAATTTCAGAAATTGTTTTCTTCATGCTTTAGTTCTACTTGAAGAATACTGTGTATAGAAAACAATAAAGAAAATCAACCTTCTAGTCGACTTTTCTAACATAGTGATAACATAAAAACACAGAAGATAGAGGGTGGAGATTGTAACCTTTTTTTTTGTCAGTTAGGAGATTGTAAGCTCTTTTTCATATGATGTCTAAAAATGTGTAATCAAATATCCTTTATTTATAAGAGCATATCCGGATACCTAGGTTTAGTTAATATCTCAGAATAACGGAAAATATTTTTATTATGCATGAATAAGGACATGAGTAATAGCCAAGTTAATTTGTAACTTTTATTAGGTTTTGTTAATAAAGAAATTATCCTTTCTCGTTATTAAAATCCTTTAATGCATTGCCATAAGAAATAAATCTCGAACATATAAAGTATTTTGTTTCCATTTTGATTGAGATATGAAGAAAATATTGATATTCACAAAGGATATACATGCGTGACATGCAATCTACATATATTTATGGTTGTATAGGATAATATTTGCAAATCTTTTGTTTGATTTATATTCCTAAATACTTTATATTTTACAATGTACATTAGTTTCCTCCTTATTCAAAACTATCTTATTATAAACATTTTCAAAGATATAGACTTTCAACTGTTTATTTATTTCAATTGTATCGAATTTGAATTCCATTAATAAAAACCATGATTAAGAATACACCGGTTAACAAAAACAAACACTAAGGGCTTGGTCATCTACGCGAATCATACAAACTAAATTATAAACCCGAAAACATATCTTTAAGGTGTCTTAAAAAGGGAAACAAATTATTTTAATAGCAAGAAGAAATGCTGAAGATCCAAACAAAAAAGCAAATCAAATAACAGCTCATAATTGATGCTGATAAGTATAAAAACCAACAATACATATTAAAATGATAGAAGTAGAAGTAGAAAACAGAGGAAACTCATTTGTTCTTAAGCTTTTCCACTTTGACGATCACTTTCTTTTGCTTTTTTGTTGACGAATTCTGATCTGTAATGGACAGTGGACTGGAAATTTCTTCCTTCCTTTTTGATGATGGTGTTGTCGAATATGACTCATAGGGTTCGATTTCGTGATCAGAAAACATTACAACTGGTGACTGCACAAATGAGTAATTTGGTAAAATTTAATATTGTTCTTTTAATAAGTGACAATGGTAAAATGCCCAGTAAAGAAATACGTGAGCTTGGTTTAGTTCATAATATTACCTGAGGTATAGGTTGAGCCTCAAATTCTTCAATCATAGCTGCATCGTCAACCACTAACTCAACAACATATGGTGAGTTACTGCCTTTTTTATTATCAGATCCAATAGTGATCTTGAATAAAAACTTCTTCCCAATTAAATCGGTTAGAGCTTGAGGCATAAAAGATGCATCTTCCTGAGAAATATAAGAAGAATATATTACATATATATATATAAGAAGAATATATTCTACATATTGAAAAGAAATTGTATAAGTATAGGGGATGTTATACCTCAGCAGCTTCATTCACTAAATCCGAAGCATGTCTACCAGTAAGTTTCTCGGCAGTTTTGTTAAACAACAAAAATTTCGTTTCTCCAGCAGATTCATCGGAGACACGAAGGACCAAGTAAAAACTAAGATATAAAAGAACAATTCATTAATCTCATTCTTGTTAATAATAAATAAAATATACTTCTTCCATTTTTATAAAAATATGTAATACCAGTAAATAATATCGTAAACATCATCACACTTTTCGCAGTTGTATAGAGGGCGATTCTGATCCTCATCGTCAGAATCATCTCCATATGGTTGTACCTTCTTTTTGCACGCTTTGCAAGCAACATAGTACCATTTCTTAGCCAAATCAATAGAATCAATTGTCGCAACAACGACAAACTTTCCAACCTATTTAGACATTTGACAAAATTTCATAGTATCAGTACTCATGATCTTATGAGATAATCAATAAAGAGAAAGTATTACTCTTCTTGTATCAAGGATTCCTGATATTGTCTTTTTCGGATTTATAACAAAGATCTCATCATGAACAGATACAGAGCCAAATGATACTTGACTATTTTCACTATGCACGATCATCTGGTTATCGCCGGGTAACCTTAAAAATGTACACATAGTAATTTAAATTTTATGAAGTTAAATGATTAATTTCAAAAAAATAGAACAAAAATCCGTAAGTAATAACTTACATGGACATGAACTTCTTAACTTCAGCTGTTTCTGGATTGAAAAAGATTTGTGTTGCGTTGAATGCATTTGATATGGAGAAATTACCTACATATATATTTAAAAACCATTACGATCCACAAAATCTTACTTATAATAGTCATTATAAGTAAGAATGAGAAGAAAGTACCTTTGTATTCCTTGATGCAAGCAAACTTAACAACACATATAACAACAGATTCATTGTTCATTTCGGTGTATTCCGTCACTTTCTTGGCAAAGCTGCTCCATAAAGTACATGTCAAATGCACATTCCTAGCAAATTATTGTGTTAGTATTTTATAAATATATACAACAGATAATTTTTACTTATGAAAAATAAACTTACATGGCATCACGTAGAACGATATCTACTTTTGTATTATTCTGCCCCTTTGTTTTAAGTTGCTCCAATGGTCCAACATTGACAATTTGACCAATGACATCTATAAAATAAAATCAAAATCAGATTATATTTCATTGTGCATGTACAGAAAAATTAAATTATATTGTCAAACTAAACTGTTCTCAGGAAATTTTAAATTGACATAAACTTACCAACCAAAACGTTTTTATCGAGCTTTCCCGATACTATGTCATCAAAATCTGCAAAATACTTGTTTGGAATAGTTTCTGGAAAATGATCAGCAGGTTTAACCTTTGTTGTTCGGAAGAATCCTATCTTGTAAGGATAAGGATTGGTCCTAAATTCCCCAAGATAATCTTTCAACTGGAAAGCATTGATGATCACAGCTTGACCTTCTTTCAAAAATTTTTGGTGTGGTCTGCTCATGTCTTCTTCTACTTGAGCATGAATCCTTGTTCCCTACAAAAACATAAAATGTTACTATATATCAATCATGTTATACATTTCAAAGTAATAATTATTCAACTTGGCATAATTAAAAATCATTCAAAAGTTAACACATAACTAAATATGTTTGTATGAATGACGCACTAACCTCTTCATCGACCATAACCATTTCAAGGGAAATTCCAGCTGCGTTTTTGTTTGCCTTCCAAAGTACAATAATCTGCACTTTGATTTTTTGTTTTTCATTAGCTGAATCAAGATCATTGAGAAGAACAAAAGAAGAGTTTCTCCTTGAAACGATCGACATTAAGAAAGTGGCTATACGGGACTTAAGTCTTTAGAGTGGATGCATTTCACAAAAACGTCGGGATTCATATATATAACTCATCATATTAGGGTTTGATAAATTTAGTGTCCATGCTCAAATAAGTAATAAGTAATGAATATAATAAGTTCATTCCTTATAGACAGATCTCATATATTTTCTTCGGAGATTTCTTTCCCTTATTGTTAGCATGTATAATTACGTATTGTTTTTCACTTCTTAATCAAGGTAAATGTGATGAGTATCTAACTATTAAATTGTCAATCTCCTTAATCATAACCTAACTATTAATTCTATTTCCTATTATTATACGTATATATATGAATCCATAGTTAATTCGATTTGTTGCATCAATTTATGGCATTAAAAATCCGTTACAGGTTATATTATCTCCTTGACCATCACGTTTCTCATATATGATACTCGATCTTTTAATTAAATTTCCTATTATTATGTGTTTCTTGATGAAAATATACATTTTCTAAAAATTCGAACTTGACTATCACGTTTATGTCAATGACCATTTCCATTACTTGCGATTATTATGTGTACATTTATGATAGAAATAGTAATAGGAAATGATTCATGATCGGTCTATTTTGATATTTTTGGTTTGGGATCCCTAACACTATCATTCATATAAGACATCTCCTACAAAACAAAGAAAATAACACCTTTGTAAATTTGAATTCAATTATATTGATGATGTCGTCTATGTATAATTCATTCTCAATAATCTAAAAATGGGACAATCGTTCTGATAACAAAGCTAACAATCAAAAATGATATCCATTAATAAAAAACGATCTTTAGAACACCGCATAAATGATAAAAGAACAAAGTTTGAATAACATTTTTCATAAGTTATACAACGTCAATGATATTCCGTTCATATGCATGATTGATTCAATATCCTCCAAAGTTAACCTTTTAATTTGATCTGTTGACAAAGTCAAATCTGCAAAAATAAAAAGATTGAATTCAATTTTCCATCATGACACATAGATTTAATATCATAGAATGAAATGATATAAATACAAAACACTTAACATTAACTTACTTGGATCACCGAGACGTTTTCTTTGGTTGTATACTATATCTTCTGATAATATTTCCCAAGTAGCATTCCATACGTATACCGGACTTCTGATGCTATGTGTCAGCAATAGGACACAAAAGAGCTTACGTAGAGATTGGCAAGAGGACCAAACGCACGCTTCTTTAAGAGATTCGATGGCAAAATCATCATCTTCTCTAACCAAACCACATAGATGCTTTGCATCCATTTTTGTAATTGACGAAATTTAATATTAAATAATAGTTAAAGAGAAAGGCAATGAGATAAATGGAGGCATGACGAATCTTGATGAAGATATGTATATATATAATGATATATATGGTAATACATTGTTTAGCTTCGAAGATTTTGCATGGCACGAAGTATGTTACCTTATTTGTTTCAATAAGATTACTAAGTTTGATAATACATAATAATACTAACTTATGCATTACCTTATTTAACTATCTCTATATTCTGTTAATTTATGTATTACCATACTCCAGAACATATTTATAATATAGTTTTCTTTTACCTCTGCATGGTAAGTACGTTTCTATTTTTTTTATCCTTATAATATTCTGTTACTATTCATCACTGATATGTATTTTAAAGAAGAAATCAAGTATTTTGGGTATATTTTAAAATATATGCTCTGGATTAAAATTAAAAATAAGATATATCAAATGATATATCTAATATATGCAAAATTTGTATACGTTTATTGAGAGAATACAACATTCCTCTACTTTTGTTGACAGAATAATAATCTAACAACTTTGATAGTGTTTTAGATATTATTTCGGGCCTTCATAACTAATTCTTGACAAAATTCTTAAAGAGAAAAAATATAATCATTAATATAAAATGTTAAATATATTATATTTCAAAATGTGCCATTTATTTGTCAAGAATATCATTAGCTTTCCACTTCTTAAATATAGAATCCTCATCACGTCAACTATCAACATTTATATTGGAAACCAATTATGATTATGAATCATCATCGCCTAGAAGATTGTGATATGAAAAAATCTAGCAAACCCCATATTTTACTCTACCAATCCTTAGCTATTTCCTATGCCAAAGCCATCATTACTTCAATATAGAGCTATTGTAATTTACTATCCCCTAGACTATAAACATCAAACCCAATTGTAAGTCAAATAAAATCTCAAAGATAAAAGCTATAGACTATCAATCAAATAAGGAAAAGACATAGCATAATATGTTAAGTTTTACAACCACCGAAGTTTTAAAGACAAACTGGTTTTATAAACCAGAAGACATCATCAAGATGTCACCAAAAAACACAAAAACATGAAAAGAGATTAAGAAAGCCAAAGATCACTTGTACAACTGTGGCTCATGCAACTTATACCAATCGACCCATGGGATTTCAACATCACTGGCTTTGGCCTCGGCAAGCACAAGTTCACTCTCCAACTTCTCTTTCTCTTCTAGACATGCAGAGCTCCTGAAGAGTTCTTCCATGAGCTCGAGTTTTCCCTCTATGCGAGAGACCTCACGTTCCTCAATATGTTTCTTAATCTCCGCATCATGCTGTTGCTTGAACATATAGAGCTTTGCTCGGTAATGCTTTCTCATCGAGTCCTCCCCCTTCTTGAATCCCTATTGTGGAGTTTTCCCATAGTCTTCAACGACCTTAGACTTGAGTTTAAGTTCGCTCTTACCCTTCATTGTTTGATCTGAGTCAGCATGTTTATGAATCACGATTTTTGTTAGCCAATTTTAAAAACAAAATCATGACTTAGATAAATCCATAGATATATCAATCTCAAGTATTAAAATTAAATATAATACTTGATCACATCAAAGTTTAAAATATACAATCCCTCATGTGATTATACTCTCAAATAAACTAATATATGAATATAAAAAAATCATACACTAATATATGAATCTACAAAAATCCTAAAAAACCAATCTCATATAATGGATCTCATATAATAAGCGAAAACTAATCTAAATATTATTTCTAGAAAACCAATCTCTTTTATCTTATATTTACATCTGGAAGAGTGTCCAAAAAGATACTAAGATCTAAAAGTCAAATCGAAATAAAAAAGTTTCTCAAAGCAAAAATAAGATCTAGACAAAGAACATGAACATATATATAAAAATATATAAAGAAGATCGATCTAGAATATTCAATAAAATACATACCTTTAAAAAATAAGATCTATACTAATATCATGAACATATATATTAAAAAAATATATACTAAGATCGATCTAGAAGAAAAAACACATTACTAACCTTTCTAAATAACATCTATACTAAGATCAATCACATGCATATAAAGATATAAAAAGAAGATCGATCTACAACTGTAAAAAAATCACATACCTTAAAAAAGGAGAAAATGGAGAAGTAGAGAGATGGTAAGCTTTAAAAGGAAATGATGAATGTGATTGATGAATGAGTTTCATTTCAGTTATAAAGAAAATGGAAGAGTCTCGATAATGGATCTTGTCTTTTCACAATTAATATCTCATTACATAAATTCAGGAAAATATCTTTATACATACCCAATATCATCACTTAAGTATATCATTACCTTTTATGTTAAATAAGTTTATTACACACCAAGGAAGATATGTATTTAAATTAGGAAAATATCGCATGTCACGAAAATATCAGCACATACTTATAGGTTATCACATAATTATTGGACATTTCCTTATACTAATTATTCAAATGAAACATATGATAGTTTTAATTAATTCGTGATTCAATAAATTTAACAAACTAAGATAAATTCTTGACCAAGCAAGGAAGATATTTCTTTCCTAATTTAAACTTTGTTTACTTTGTTTACTTGGTCCCTAATTACTATGAATACCATACATCGATTTTCTTCAAATCTAAGTCAATGATCATGACTTAGATATCTTTATACATACCAAGGAAGCTATGCATATATGATAAGGAAATATAATTTGTGACGACAAAATTTAAAAAATTGTTGACCAAGGAACATATATTTTACTTTCCTAAATTAAACTTTCTTTACTTGGTCCCTAATTTGTATGAATACCATACATCGATTTTCTTAAAATCTAAGTCAATGATCATGACTTAGATATCTTTATACATACCAAGGAAGCTATGCATATATGATAAGGAAATATAATTTGTGACGACAAAATTAAAAAAATTGTTGACCAAGGAACATATATTTTACTTTCCTAAATTAAACTTTGTTTACCTGATTACTAATAACTATGAATACAATATATCGATTTTCTTCAAATCGTGTCTAATGATCATGACTTAGATATCTTTAGACTATACCAAGGAAGAAATTGTTACCTTTTATGTTCCTTGATGTGCAATCAATTCTTTAGCATCACCTTTTATGTTAGCTAGACTTTATTTGTCCACCAAGGAAGATACGTAACAAACATCTTACCAAGCAAAAACATATCTTACTTTCCTAATTTAAACTTTGTTTATTTGATTACTAACTACTATGAATACCATATATCGCTTTTCTTGAAATCGAGTCTAATGATCATGACTTAGATATCTTTAGACTATACCAAGGAAGAAATTGTAACCTTTTATGTTCCTTGGTTTTCATCAATTCTTTAGCATTACCTTTTATGTTAAATAATTTTATTTGTCCACCAATGAAAATACCATAAACTATAATTCTTTTAAATAATTCTGGATCTATAATATAAACTTAATATAAAATTATGTCAACACCAAATTTTTTATAAAACTTTAAATCAAATCTATCCATTACAATGAAGAATTGATAACAAAACAAATAAAACATTTCATAAAATCGAAGAATATATGTCTATTGATTTAAAGTCTAGCTTTCCACTTCTCATTTTGTGTATCCCAAACAAAACTGCTTGCACATACTGTCCCATTTGACTTGTTATTCTCTATCCATTCCAACATCTTCGATTTTTGTTGACGATCTAGGATATTGACATAATTTTCCAACTTTGTGTCAATACTATGATATTCATAGCACTTCGATCCCTGAAAAAATATGAGCCCATAATAAGATGGTGAAATAAAAAGATTGTCAAAGATACGTGAATAATATGATATTCATACGACTTACATCAAGAGAAAACAATTCTGACCACTTAGTATTTTTACATGAATCCTGCACAACATAATAGATTTTAAAACATATTTTTAAAACGATCAATCACACTAAACGCATGACGGAATTATAATCCTCTAGACATGTCATCTATAAAGGAATCATTATACCTCTCCATTTCTTGCCGATGTAAATTTGGAAGACCTCATGGAATAGTCCATAAGAAGAACTTAGTGAAGAAAACTTAGGGAAGAAGAACTTACGGAAGCCGTTTAGAATTATTAGAAATAGAACTCACCTTATAAACGAATTTATTAGACCTAGGGTTTAAGGTTAACCGTTTTTTATGGTTTAAAGATTTGGTTATTAGGGAAGGTTTACTGAATTGATTATTAGGGAATGGTTTAGGAAATCGTTTAACGAATTGGTTATTTCGGGATGGTTAGACACGTAGGATTGTATCAATTAAATTTTGGAAACATTAGTAAGATTTTATGGTAAGAACTTATGAAAAAATTAAATTATATGGTAAGTCGTGTGTATGATCGACATGTGGACTTCCATGTCACCTTTTTTTAAAAAATCACTTCTCAAATATAGTCTAGGGGATTCCTTAACCATACCTCTTCTACTCCTTCCTCAACGCTGCCGGGTTGCAAACCACCTTGCACTTAAACACACTACCGTTATAAATCCAAGTTGAAGCTCAAACCAAATCCTTAAACCACCAGTTTCTTCCATGTAAACCGGACCAAACCAATCGTTTTTTCTCTACGCGAAAGAGTGCAACCCAGTTCACCTGTTTCCTCTAGGACTGGAACGGATCGGATATCCGAAGTATTTTAAGGTATCCGGATCCGGATTCGTATCCGGCGGATCCATGTTTTTGTTATCTTTATCCGGATTCGGGGTTTTCGGATATTCGGGTTTCGGATATCCTTCTAAAAATTGTAATATCCGGCGGATATCTGGATCCGGATTTGGATCCTTAAAATAAATAAAAAAAACATTAGAACATATAAAATATTAACAATAATTGAAAAAAATAAAAAAAGTACATATTTTTTTAATTATATATATGTATACTATAACAAAGTTAGTATAAATTTATATATATATATATATATATATATATATATATATATATATATATATATATATATATATATATATATTAGTATATAAACTAAAATATAATAAATAAAATTAGTTATATATATTCCTATTTTTGAAATAATTATCAATAAAAATTACGGATTCGGATATCCGGAATAAAAAATCAAGATATCCGGATTCAGATTCGATTTGCACGGATCCAACATTTTACTATCCGGATTCGGATCCGGCCCCTCCAGATATCCGGATTTTCGGAGCGGATCCGGATCGAATCTCGGATCGAATCCGAATCCCGGATAATAATTCCTCCTCTCACTTTTAGTTTAATTATTTTTCCCCAAGTTTATAGACTTTTTATTTGGGCTGTCGCCTTATTTTGGGGTTGAGCGGTGATTTGTTTTGATGATGTTGTTGTTATACTTGCTGCTTTTTTTTCCAAAGTTACTATTTTTTATAACAGCCTATCACATACTTCTGCTACGTCTTCCATGAAATTTTGTGGTATTTCCTATCACATGATTTTGTTATATAGCTTTAATGGGTTGGCATAAATAAAATGTTTTAAACAATGAGCTACTTGTGAATGACTAAAATGATTCTCCATCACTCATTAAACATATTTGTTCTTGTGAAAAATTATAGAAGTACAATGAAAACATAACATTAACTACGAAATTAACTCTCTGAATTCTCATAACAGATGATAGTGGCAACAGCAGGCTCTGGCATCAGACTATCAGAGAGTTTGAACTTCATTTTTATTTACGTTACAATTCAAGTAGTGTGAAAGTCACGTGTTCTTTAATCCTTTTGCAGCTTTTTCTTCTTCCAACCCATATCTCAAGAAGCGAATATGTCAATGGAGGCTGTGTCCTGCTAAAATCACCTCAGAAACATTGTAAACGTTTTTAAAAATTGGACATGTTGGTGTAAGAGTGGCAAAAGTGGCCAGAGGCCATGCATCAGTTCACGAAAATTAGAGAATCCTAACACAAAAACATAAGTAAATAAGAGGTTTAGGCTCTAATGATGGTACTTATTATTCCAACATACATAATTTACACACATGAGATGATCATTTTTTTTTCTTGAACACTTTTTTTTGAAACACACTTGAGATGATCACACATGCATCTTTATTACTAACTGAGACTTACAAATCACCACACACACACACACAGACATATTCGCTGAGAATCCTCTGTTTTGCTGGAAGAGGAACAAAAGCTTTTCCTCAGCCAAAACCTGATAGGGACCTTGCAGCTCTTTGAAGGGGACGGTGCATGGCCACTCTTCCCACCTTTGGAGAGGTAATGCTGATGGTATTCTTCAGCTTTGTAGAATTTCTTTGCCGGTAAAATATCCGTCAGAATCTTCTTCTCTAAATTCTTCTGCTGGTTCGCAAGAGATGAAAAGCATATTAGGTTTCCCGCTTTGCAATGTATGAGAATCAGATGGTTTTATACATATACAGAAAAAGTAATATACATTATGAAACTACTTATAAGAAGAGCCTATAGAAATCAAAAAGACCTTGTTGATTGTTACATTCCTAACCAACTAAGAATTTTGAGAACATCCAAAACTGTATCTTCTAACATAAGAGTTGGAAGATCCTGCAAAATCAAAAAAAAATCCAGTTCCAGTTATAAGAAATCAAGAGTAACGCAATTAGCATTTTAATGAAAGACAGTTTAAAAAAAAATAAAGCAAAAAGCATAAGAACTTGAAGAGAACTTTTCTGAGGATGATGTTCAAGTAAAAAATCTAACCTTTTATAGGCGTAGAATAAATCGTCTTGCAGAGAGATAATTCATAATCAATGTCAGATCACGTCGGTGTATAGAGTTAGGAAGGCGATGATGGCTGTAACTCGGACAGTTTCGGTTGAGTAAAGTAGAAGGCTAAACGGCGCGAATGGAGACAAACAAAGAGACTATTCATCTCTGATTTAGTGAAAGTGTTTATGTTTCGATGGTGTTCTCATTGATATCAAGAGTGTATATATACAACAAGTCAACGTTATCGATATCTAACGTATCGTAACTATATTAAGATATACATGAGAATATATACTTAGGATATTGGAATATCCTAACTAACACTCCCCCGCAGTCGGAGCGGAGGTTCACGAACGCTCAGGCTGGAGCGAAACTCTGTGAACAGTGTAGACGGAAGTCCCTTTGTGAATATGTCTGCGTATTGCATGTGTGTTGGGACATGAAGAACGCGAACTTGACCCAAAGAGACTTTTTCCCGAACAAAGTGAATGTCAATCTCAATATGTTTGGTCCGCTGATGCTGAACCGGATTGGAAGATAGGTAGACGGCAGAGATGTTGTCGCAGTAGACTATGGTTGCCTTGGAGAGAGAGCATCCGAGATCAAAGAAAAGATTCCGTAGCCAAGTTGTCTCAGCCACTGCATTGGCTACAGCGCGATACTCTGCCTCGGCGCTAGAACGAGAGACAGTGTTTTGGCGCTTGGATGACCATGAGATGAGGCTATCGCCGAGGAAAACACAGTAGCCGGATGTCGACCGACGTGTATCAGAGCAGCCGGCCCAGTCAGCGTCAGAATATGCAACCAGATCGGTCGTGGAGGACTTAGTGATCTGAAGACCATGCGTGATTGTTCCTTTAACGTAACGAAGAACGCGCTTCAGTGCTGTGAAGTGTGGTTCTCGCGGATCATGCATGTAAAGGCATATCTGTTGGACGGCGTACGAGATGTCCGGTCGAGTAAAGGTTAAGTACTGGAGGGCGCCGGCTAAACTGCGATATAAAGAGGGGTCTGAGACAGGTGGTCCATCCTCAGCAGCGAGCTTTGGTTTTGTGTCGACTGGAGTGTTGCAGGGATTGCAGTTGGTCATGGAGGCACGATGAAGAATGTCGGCCACATAGTTTTGTTGACTGAGAAATAATCCTGTGTCGTTGTATGTAACGGAAAGACCGAGGAAATGATGTAGGCGTCCAAGGTCAGTGATGTCGAAAGCGGCAGAGAGAGCTTTGATGGTGGTATCGACTAACGTCTGTGTGGACCCTGTGAGAATGATGTCATCGACGTATAGAAGAATGTAAATCATCTGCTTGCCATTGTTGAACACGAACAAGGAAGAGTCAGTGCGGCTTTGACGGAATCCAAGTTGTTTAACTGCATTCGCAAAGGTGGTGTACCAAGTCCGCGGTGCCTGTTTAAGACCATACAAAGAACGTTTAAGTAAGCAAACATGATGAGGTTTAGACTTGTCGACGAAGCCTGGTGGTTGGTGCATGTAGACTGTTTCCTCAAGATCGCCGTGGAGGAATGCATTCTTGACATCTAGTTGATGTAGAGGCCAGTTCCGTGAGACAGCGAGATGCAGCACAGTTCGTATAGTTGCAGGTTTAATGACTGGACTGAATGTTTCGTCGCAATCGATGCCGGGCTGCTGGGATTTGCCATTGACCACCAGTCGAGACTTGTACCGTTTCAACGTTCCATCTGCATTAAACTTGTGGCGATGTAACCACATTGAACGAAGAATGTTAGTTCCCTTAGGGGGCCGAGGCACAAGAGCCCACGTACCGCGTTTAATATGAGCATCATGCTCCTCAATCATAGAACCGTTCCAGTGAGGATCTTTTGCAGCCTGCACATGAGAGAGAGGAAGAGGAGAGATAGTATCTGTATGAAGACAGAGAGGAACTCTGGGTTTAGTGATTCCTGTTTTACTCCGAGTGACCATCGGATGATTATTTTGAGTGAGAGGTGGCGTGGGTGTGCCAATTGTGGGAAGAGGAGGAGGCCGAATGAAAGGTGGTGGTAAAAGAGGAGGAGAAGCTGGAAGACTCGGTGCCAAAGGAAGGCTCGAGAATGGAAAGACGTCCTCGACAAAGGTCACATGGCGTGAGATAATAATTTTGCGAGTTGCAATGTCAAGGCATCTGTATCCACGGTGATTGGTTGGATAGCCTAGAAAAACACACGCCTTTGAACGAGGAGCAAGTTTATGAGGAGAAGTAGATAAAGAGTTAGGAAAGCACAAACAACCAAATACTCGTAAATGAGAGTATGAGGCTGGTAAATTAAAGAGACGAGAAAAGGGGATGAGATTATTAATAGATGAAGAAGGAAGAAGGTTGAGAGTGTGTACTGCCGTTAGAAGAGATTCGACCCAGTATGTGATAGGCATGTTCGCTTGAATGAGAAGAGTACGAACAAGATTGTTGATGGTGCGAAGCATCCTTTCGGCACGCCCATTTTGTTGGGAAGTGTGTGGGCATGAGAGACGGATGGTAGTGCCGGTGGTAGCCAAATGATCAAGAAAGACACGGCTGGTGTATTCACCACCGTTATCACACTGAAGAGATTTGATAGAAGAGTTAAACTGATTCTGTACATACGCTGAGAAATGAAGAAATTTAGCATATGTATCACTTTTACGATGTAGTGGATAAACCCAAATAAAATGTGAAAAATGATCCAAAAATAACAGATAGTATTTGTAACCAGAGTTGCTAGACACAGGGGAAGTCCAAATGTCTGAATGTATTATTTGAAAAGGTTCAGTAACAGTAGTTGAAGAAGAAATGAAAGGAAGACGAACATGTTTACCCAACTTGCATGCATGACACAAAGACGTCATAGCTGCATTATTATTAGAAAAACCCAAAGAATTTAAAGAACGATTTATTGAAGCACCCGGATGGCCTAAACGCCTATGCCAAAGAGATCCATCCACGGAAAGAGCAAGAGGAGAACGTGGAGGAGAGTGAGGCGTCACCGAGTATAGAGGTCCGGAGCTATCACATCGGAGAAGTTTGGTCCTGCTCAGAAGATCCTTAACAGTAAAACCAAACGGGTCAAACTCGACAGTACACTTATTGTCAGTGACAAATTGACGAACAGATATTAAATTTTTAATGAAAGAAGGACAAACAAGCACATTTCTGAGAGAAAGTGGTTTAGAGGAAGAAGATAGAGCAGAAGTTCCCATTTTAGTGACAGGCACAATAGATCCATCACCGACTCGGACAGAAGGAGTGATACTCATGTTAAACACAGACGAGAGCATACCTGGCTGAGCCGTGATGTGGTTCGAGGCGCCGCTATCCATATACCACGCAGTGTCAGCTGGATTCTGTAAGCTCATCGTGTTGAAGGCGTGAGCGAGAGCTTGTGGAATCAGTGTTGGTGACGGGGTTGTCTGAGCAACATGCGCTTGAGGTTGAGGCGAGTAGGGTCCAAGAATGCTGTTTTGTTTGGGTGCAGATGATGAAACTGCAGCCGGAGAGTATTGTGGTATGAACGACGGCATCATTGGTTGTCCTCCATAGTACTGAAGTGGCCATTGTTGCGGTGGAAAGCCCCATGGTTGTGGATAGGTGAATTGATGTGGTGCGTAGTTGTTGTAATTGTTGTTGCGTCCTCTGCCACGGTTTCCACGCCCTCCACCTCTGTTATTGTTGTTGCGATTCCGATTGTTGTTGTTGTGTCCTCGATTGTTGTTGGTGTAATGGCGGTTAGAAGGTTCAGAGGGTGCCTCATCTGCAGCAAACAACACATTTGGCGCTGAGGTTGAGTCGTTGTGAGTAACAGCTGGTCGAACTTGCCTGCTGAGTCTTTCTTCTTCCGCAAGTAACATGGAACGTGTTGTGTGGAAGCTGGGGAAAGGAGAGCGATGTCGTATGACATTATGGATCCCTTCAAACTTGTCGTTGAGACCATTGAGACAGTGCATCACGAGCTGTCGGTCCGTCACGGGTGAGTCGACGTTAGCCAGTAGGTCGGAAAGGGATTTCAGCTTGCGACAATACTCCTGAACGGCCATGTCTCCGATTGTGATCGTACGGAGCGCGTTCTCCAGTTGGAGTGCTCTGTTCTCCTTGTTGTCGCGAAACAAATTCTCCAAGGACAGCCAGAGATCGCGAGCTGTACTCTTTGGAGTTAGGATAGTCTCGACGAGTGAATCGGTTATTGTACCGTAGATCCACATTTTAACGAGTCCATCTCGTTCTTTCCAAGTCTTCTCTGTTTCTGGTGTAGCAACAGAGGAACCATCGAGATGATCTGAAACTCCGAATGTGAGACAATGAGTTTCAAAAATCTCTCTCCACACATCGTAATTCATCTTGTCGAGATTCAAGACGATTGGGATGTACGCACGAATCTGATTGATTTTGAATGGTTTATCAGAGGGTGGGGTGATTCGAGCAGCCATGGCGATATCAAAGGAAAAACAGAGATGTCGGAGAAATAGATGAGAAGTAAGAGAGAAGAGAAAGTGAGAGAGCGGAAAAAGGGAAGAGGGATATCGCAGCCGATGGGCTAGTTTTCAGGAAGCTAAGATCGAAAGGCTTCTGATACCATGAAAGTGTTTATGTTTCGATGGTGTTCTCATTGATATCAAGAGTGTATATATACAACAAGTCAACGTTATCGATATCTAACGTATCGTAACTATATTAAGATATACATGAGAATATATACTTAGGATATTGGAATATCCTAACTAACATTTAGGTCATCCAATCTCTCGTGACACCATTGACAGGTATAAGAGAACGCAAAAGATTTTTTTAGGTCGGGGAAGAAGACTGAAAAGACTTCTAACGGTTTGGGCTTTAATTCTTTTGATTAAGACAAACCCACAAAATTATTTTACCTTTAGTTAAATGAACCGCAACCGCTGCGTATTATTGAGATGGACACGTGTCGGCTTGAGGGCATTTTAATTATTGACCTGTAATCCTAGCTGGATAGCCTGGGAGTGATAGAAACACTCCTTTATAGTATTAGACTAGGTGTTTTGCCCGCACATGCGGGCATAATCACTAATAATTATTAATATATGTATTAAGATTTAAACATTATGATAACTTATTTTTTATATTCTTAAAAATTTATTTTTTTCGATTTTTATTTCGTTCGACGTCTCCTTATCAGATTGAAAAACTATAAAACTATGATAAAATAAGAGTATAATTGCATATCAAATATTTCACACAATAAAGTAAACTAAGATTACGAAGTTTTGGTCTCTTTTAATATACTTTGTATTTTTGAACAAAAAATATATACTAAATCCAAGTAACAACAAAATTAAGAAAAGGTAAATTAAAAACTAAAGTTCGATGATAATTTAGAAGTAATTTTTTTTAAAATGAATTGAGATAATAACAATATTTTATTGGTTTACTTGATCTATATATACATTGAGTTATCTTAATATTTCATTAGTTTATTTTTAATAAAAAAAGAAAAATAGATAATGATTAGTTTTATTATTAAAATTAATTTATGGTTAATTATATAATGATAAATCTAATCATTCATTAAAAATATATCTACTTTAGCTGTTTTACAAACTAAACCATTAAACACATGTTCATAACATAATTACATAGGCAACCCTCTAAATTTAATATCAAAACATATTTTTTATAGAATAAACAGTAATAAACATACACATGAAATAACTACGGAATGAATTCAGAATACCTAATTTATAATTCCAAACTCCATGTAACAAACTCGATTTGCTCTTAGTATTTCAAACTCAAAAAAAGATGAAAAACATAGAACTCCAACTTAAAAAATATCAAAAGTACATCAATATAGATGTCAAAAACTATAATTGAGACAACTTGAAATATATGAGAAAAATGAAACTATAGAGTTGAAACATCTTACATAATATGAAAATAAGAATTGATCCTGTTTTTTAAATAACTATAATTGTAATTCCAATTAAAATGTTTGAAATAGTTATGTTATTTAAATTAATAAATTAATGATTTAAGCTAAAAACTAATAAAAACTTTTGAAAATTAAAATAATTATAATCATAATTACAATTATAAATTTCGAAATATTTATATTATTTAAATTAATAAATTAATTGGAAAGTTCGAAATATTTATATTATCTAAATTAATAAATTGATGGTTTAATCTAAAAGCTACTAATAATATAAAAAATAAGCAAAATTAGTTATAAACATGGAGAATGTGACACATCAACTTTAAATTAATAAATTAAATATACTTAAGCTAAAACTAATAAGAATATGACAAATAAGCAAGATTAGCTAAAATTATGGAGAATGTGACAAGTAATCAAAATCACTTCTCAAATAATAGTATAGATATATATAGAACTAAGATCTCTCATATTTTATCATCAAGCATAATTATTGATTCAAGAAAAATATAAGGTGGAGTCCATTATTCTTTTTCTCTTATCGTTATAAAGTTATGGTTGATCGTTGTCATGATTCTTATTTGATTGTTGTCATGCTTCTGAGTTCTGGTTTTTTTTTACCGATTCTTATAAAGGTATGGTTGATCGTTATCATGATTATTATTTGATTGTTGTCATGCTTCTGAGTTCTGCCTTTTTTTTATGGAAACTTCTGAGTTCGGTGATATAGCAATACGTTTAAAGTTATTGACACCACACCATATCATCGCTGTCACAAAAACATCGCTGTCACATAGCAATAAGTTTTAATTTCACGATTATGGTTTCTTAGGTGTGTTTGTCCTATTATTATTTTCTAACTGATAATTTAATTTGTTACCAGGAATTATCAAGTAATGATGGCTTCATAAAGTTATTTAACGATATATCAGTTAAATAAAAAACGTCATTACCGTCGAACCGTGGTACATCTTACTAGAAAGTGAGAAGCAAGACATTTAAACAAAAATAATGAGCTTATAGGAATGAATTTTCTCCTATTTGATGAGAAGATAAATATTTGTATTTTAATTTTTAAAAAATCTTATATAGTTTTATTATTAAATATAATTTGTTTATTATATAGGAAAATACTATTCAAGGTTGTTACAATGTTTTCTAATTGAAAAGTTTGGAGATTGATCACATGAAGGAACCGTTATTGAATTCTGCAATTTTAATATGCAAGATTGCAAAAACTACAAAGTCTCATATCATAAACTTCAAATAAGATTTGACGGAGAGAACATCAGTTACATGTGTGGTTCAACAATTACCTAAGATACCGCTTGAAAATTTTCGATTTCGAAATTATGAAGATTTAGTTCAACTGCAAGATCCTACAGACGATTTATATGGTAATATTCATATTCTTATATATAATAACATTTTATTTTCTGTAATTGTAGCAATTTGGTTGTTGAAAATTGTATGTTTCAGACAGTTGATTGGATATTTTTAAATAATTTTAATTGATATAACATTATTATATAACATGATTTCGTTACAGATATGATCGGATATATCAAAAATATGGAGAAAACGAATGTTCGTAGTCGGTCTAAATCTGCCCTCCGAAGAGTTATTCTAACTTTATTGTTAGAAAGGTATATTTCAGCTCCAAATCTATTAATCAATTTCAACTTTTTTTATTTCTCTTTTACAAATATTCTACCTTAAACAGTAGGACAGAAATACAAGCAACACTATGGGCTGAACAAGCAGAACTATTTGAAGATAAATATTGTGGTCACGAAGTAAGCAAGGGCATGCATGCCCTCTTAGCTCTGCAACTAGCTCCAATGGTCTTAGAAACAGACACCTACCTAAAGGGGACATACATCAGAAACTACTCTATCACAAATCTGGGAACCAAACAAAAAGATCACATAGAACTCAAACTCAAAAGAGGAGCTTTATATTGGATCAAAAAAGAGCTTTTACACTTTATCCTGAGTTTGATTCCAAAACAGAGATCATGAATGGCTGCAGACACGTCTCGCGATCGTAATACATATTGTACAGTGCGACATCTTCGAGTTAGGGATTTGGAATTGGAAACGGAAGTCAAAGTTCCAGGCGAGGTGGTTGTTGGAGACGGCGAAGTTGTAGACGTAGAGGGAGTTGAGGTAGACTTTTGAGATGGGAACGGACACGATGAAGAAGATGAAGAAGAAGAATAGATAAATAAGATCCTACGGTGAAAACAAGAAATGTATAAACCAAATGAAAAAAAATGGTTTTAGTGCAGCGAGAGATTAACTATCTTAAAATGAAAAATAATCTTTAACAAATAATAAAAACCAAAAATAAAAATATATACAAAGATAATAAAAATGATTTTTGTTAATAAATAATTATAAATATTAAGTAATTTTCATTTTTAAAATCTAAAGAAAAATATATTTGCAAAATCAGTATGATAATAATTTTTTTTTTAATATTGTGACATGTGTAAGCATATTTCATGGATATAATATATATACTACAAAACTAAAAAAATGAATTTCTGAAACAAATAATTTTTAAAACAAATAATTTCAAAATTATTTAATGTTTAATATAAATTTCAAAGTTATTTAGTATTAATTTTTAGGATAAATTCCTTTTTAAAATCCTAAAGAAAAGACATGTTAAATAATTTTGACTATTAAATATTAAACTTTTCAAAATAATATTCCATAGTAATTTTCTTTTTAAAAATTCTACATGTGTTAAAATATCTCATTTTTAAGAAAACGAAAATTAAAAATTATTTAATACTATTTTCTCTACTTTTTTCTTTAGTCAAAATTTTCCAATTCTATAATTGTAAAAATAATCAACATTTTTTTTTAATTTTCTAAAATATAATGTAAAAAATAAACACTAGATGACATTAACATAAAATTATAGATTTGCAATGATAATGCCAAGTTGACAATATTGTAAGATTGCAACAAACTATATTAATCTGACAACAGACAAATCTAATTCTAGACTATTGGTAATATTATTTGAGTTTCTAATTTGATTGGGCTAGGTTATGGCAAACTAAAACTATTTATGGTTATAATTTTTTTGTCCTTTCACTTAATTATAATGAAATAAATATCAAAAAAATAATTATTAATAAAAACAGAAACATTATTAACTATTTTAAAACATGAAGCAGAAAAATCATAAACTATATATGAATAGGTTCTTAACTCAAAAATGTGTCCCATAACATACACATAAATTCAAAAATTGATGTAAGAAATTTCTCATTCTTTTTATGTTTTCATTAAATAAAAAAAATCAAACAAAATCCGTGCAACGCACGGATCCGTACCTAGTATTTAATATAGATATGATTTAGTTAAATATTGAATTAAGATAAAATAATTTTATTTATTTAAAATTTATTTAATAATATATATTTTATTTAAATTATAATCTTAGATATGTTTTTCTATTTATTTTTATTGCTTAAATATATTAAATCTATTTGTATAAACTAGTAAAAATGATATAAAATTATATAATGATCAAATATTTAATCTATTATAAAATTTATATATATATATATAAGAAACTAATGATCTTACGTTTAGAAAATTTTTTTTTTTAAATTTGTAGCAATTTTGCAAGGTTTTGTAATACAAATTGTATAATTATAAAAAGAAAAAAAAAATAAAACAAAATTTCGAAATTTAAAATATTATATATGAATATATTTATTTTATATGTGATGTATGAGTTATTACTATATTCTAAAAAAAATTCCAAAAATATAAATCGTCACTAAATGCTATATATGAGTTATTGCCATATTTTAAAAATTTACCAAAAAAATAAATTAATATTAAATATAATTGTCGGTATTTTTCGGAAGACATGTCATCTTCTTTTAGTAGTCATATCATCATTTTTTACCGAAAGTGATTGTAATGACGACATGTGACAAAATCACTTCACACAAATGTACAGGGGACTAATAGTGTTCAGAATCAGTGAGTTAATTGATTTGACTATTAGAGAGATGAGATGAGTTGGGCCCGAAATGAATAGTATAATCTTCTATATTGGCTTTCTCATTTTTATTTGGACAGAATTCGGAATTATTTGATTTTAAAAAGAGTTTTATAGATGATTTAATTGAATTATATACAGTTTTAGATCTTATATATAACATATTTAGAATTTTTGAATTTAGATTTTTATTTTTAAACACGAAATCCACCAAAATTATTATTTAAAAATATTTTAACAATAATATTTTTTTTTGCAAACATAACAATAATATATTTTAAAATTAAAATTTCAATAACATTTACATATTTAAAATTATACTCTAAGGTTTTTTTGAAAAATACAACCGTTAATCTTTCTGCATTAGATGATTAAATTAAATCTATTATATTAATTATCCAGCATGACCAATTGATATAAAGTTATGTCCAACTTAATAAAATCTAATTACATTTAAAATTTACATTTATTCTATATATTTTTTAGCCACCACCTTAGTTCCTTAAAAGTCAGAGACCCATATTTTTCTATTAGTCTCGACCATGCACCAGTTACGTACTAAAATAAATGATAAGGGGCATGAAGTTAAACCACAAAGTCATATTTAAAAAATAAAACATATAGTGTTTTTAATCTATTTTATTAATTCTCCAGCATAACCAATTGATAATAGTTGTTTAAATATATGTATTATTTATTCGGGTAAAATTTCCAAAAAATATAATTTGAGTGTTCGGGTAAAATTTGAGATACCTTTCGGGTTTTCGGATCTGATTATGGGTAAGTTTCAGATATATTTTCTCCGGGTATTTTTAGGATTTGCACGTACTTTTCGAGTTTTCAAATTCAGTTTGGATATGTCAGGTCTTTTTCGGGTCCTATATACCCAAATCAATCCGAATCCGGAATAAAACTTAAATTACAAGTGTTTTACGGATATTAGAATTATATATCTGAACCGACAAAAGTTCGACAAGATCCGGACCGAGCAGACCTGAAAAACTATAAATATCTATATGGATCTAAATTTTCAGGAACCGAAGGATGCGGACCCAATAAGACCTGATCCGAGAACGGGATGCCTAAGCTTAATCTGAATAGATAAATATGATTACAAAAAATGGATTTATAATCTTATACTATAAAGAAGAGTTCACTCTGTTCTTAGAGAGACACGTCATCAATTTGCTTAACACGGTGTTGACACGTACCCCTCCTTTTAAAACGTTCCGTTTCATTAATCGAGTTTGGCGATAGGTGTGGGTTTCGTTGTGGGTTTGGGCTTTTTATATTATTGTGAATGTATATAGACTGACTGTTAATATTATTATGCAACGTCGTTTTGGAAAATCTGGGTTTATGCCCTTTCTTCTCCGCCGTCAAAGAGATTGAGATGGGGTTTCGATTTGACGTTTGATCTTCGTTTTCATCAACAGAAACGCACCCATTACCGATTCATCCCGTTAATCCTCTTATTAAATCCACCAACCACGATCTAACCTTCAATCCCGTTTATGTGAGATGTTTTTGTATTCACTTTATTTTGGGTTTTCACTCCTTTTGTTTATGTATTGCAGTCAATCTTCATAAAAGCCACTGTGTACAAGCATCTTATCAAGGCGGGTTCAATTTATTCCATAAGCGGTTTTGATGTGACTCACAGCAATCTGAACCTTAATTTGTCCGACTCTCCTCTATTGATTTGACTCCACCGTTGAATTGCGTCTCCTCTGTCGAGGTGCGTCTCATCAGATTCTGGGATGCTCTCCCTTACTCTTTTATATTACTGTACCAGCAACATGATTGTTCTTTGTAATCGGTTTCTATCTGAAGTTTGTCTTTGAACTTTGATTTTTTTTATGAAGATAAAATGTAGAGATGGCACGAAAGATACGTTTCTTCAAAGACCAAATGCCAAAAGTTGGAGTATCTCGCAAAGAGTTCATAGACAAAGAAGTTTGTATGGATTTGGATGATGTTGAGGTGAGCCCCTATGCTTGCTTTTTTAAAATTTCTTGGACAGCTATTGCTTCCCATCATCCCTGGACTTGATTCCCTTCTTTCCCCTTTTCAGGTCGAGCGCGGGGAGCAAGAAGCTGAACTTTACGTGATCAAGGCTATTAATAAAAAGCTGCAACGCTCTTACAATTAACTTGTGGATTTTAGGTCTCCTTGCAACTGCTCTTATACAGGTGAATCTGCATCTTGGTTTAGGTCTCAGTCTTTATTTCACAATGAGCATAGGAGAGAGATTGAGAGAGTACTATCATATTGACATTGCTGCAATAGCTCTATCAACAGTAGGATCCTTAGTGTCTTACATAGTAACTCTTGCAAAGGTTTATAGCTAAGGTCAAGACCAATGTTTCCGCTGAGAGAGCAGAGACTTTACTCTATTGTAATTGTCTCAAACATCGTTAGATGAAATCCGAGATTCTTTAAATAAGGCAAACAAACAGAAAGCAAAGTTTTTAAGTTTGATTGTAATAAGTATTAAACACTAACCAGAATAATATTATTGATGTTGTGTTTGCAGGATGTTATAAAAGCTAAGATGGAGAGCTGTTCGAGAGTACTTCAAGGTTTAGCTTTCAACATTGTTGCGTGAAATGATGCATTTATCTTTGTAGACAAAAGTATGAGACGTACTGACTGACTTCTTATAGGTCTTACACGTAGTGAATGACTTCTTATAGGTTTTAGTTTTACAGTTTACTTCTATGTTTGCTCTTTTCCTTCTGTTCTCTTATACAGTATCTCATGTAAATTTAAGTCGGATAAAAACCAATGTAAAATCTAGAAATAATGTGTTTTTTTGGGCCCAAGTTCTGTATATAGTAAGCAAAGAATGAAGAATGTTCATCAAGAAAAAAATTACATCATTAATTTCAATGGGGATAATAATATTAGTAATCGAATTAGTAATCTAATTTCTGATTCAATATTATATAAAACAAATTCCGTCAGGGTGTGACCAAACCACACCAAATTACAAAATCTGAAAAGGCCACAGACTCATAGACTTCATGTTTCATTCGTCTGATGTTTTTTTTTTGAAAATAATTCATTCGTCTGATGTTCTCCTGAGTTATTGATTGTTTGTACATACTTCTCTTACTCTCTTTCTTAAGTTAATCAATAAAAAGAGTACCAGAAGCAGAAAGCACAGTTTGAGCCACAACTAAAATAAATAAATGCTAGACTCAGGTTTCAGAGAAAAGACACAAGGTAAAATATGAAACTGGAAAAAAAATATGAAGCTGGTGGTTGAGCTGCAGAAATAAGATGTACAACTTGAGAGGAGAAGACGCATAATGTAAGAGGTGTATCAACAAAAGATGTGAATGAGTTGCTGAGACATAAATCACAGCTTGGGTTGCAACTCAAACAATCAAAAGCTAAGATTAAATATTTGGAGCAGAGGCAAAGGATCAAAGATCATGATGAAGAGAAAAAAAAGTTGTTGAGCTCGAGCAAAGAAAGAAAGCCTAACTTGATTTGGAATCTGGTGATCAAAATCTGTGATCCAAGAATCAGAAGATTTAAACAAGGTAATAGATATTGAATAAGAAAAAATTGTGGATGAGTGATACAGACAGAGGCATTGCTTAAGTAGAAAATCAAAAATTCAAAAACTATGATTGAAGTTCTGGAAAAAATCGAAAAAAAAAATTTCTGAATACAAAAAAAAAATTGGTGGTAGGGCTGCACAGGAAAATGAATACTTGCGTCACAACTATAAACATTCATTTAAAAATCAATATATTTTTGAAAAGAATATACAAAGTTAAACTATGTAAAATGTTTGCACATGAAATTCCACAAAATAAATACAACAATAATTATAGTATTAGCTTATTTAAATTATGTCAAAGTAATCCTACATATAATTTGCTGAAAATTTACATTAAATTCAAAAATTTCATATGTTTAGATAAAATATACATTACCCTCCATTTTTTATAATTGAAAATAATAATCTGTATTTAGTATTACTTTATTTTTATTATGTCAAAACTGAATTGATGTTCCTAAATAACCAAACGTTCTATATATCTCTGGAAAAAAAAACCAAACAACCCGGAATCAAACAGAGAAAATTATCAAATAATTTTTAGCATTAGAATTACCAAATATATTTCAAACACTTTTTGTAAACTGAACTACATAAAAACCAAATTACCATAATATTGTTTTCCCCAAATTGTTTTAAAATTACTTGAAAGATTCAAACTGTCTGAATAATTTAAATTTACCCAAATTATCAGATATTTCATTTAAAATAACAAAAACTGATTTAATATCTGAAATATCTGAAATGATCCAAAACTTCGGGCCGACAAAAAATCCAAAACTCCGGAGCCGAATTGGAACCAATATTTTAGTGGATATTAGTCCAATCCTGAAATAACCAAACAGTTCATATATCTCTAAAACAAAAAAAAAAAATGAAATGAAAAAACAAACCATACTGAACCGAAACCCGAATATTGCCCAAATATTCAAAGTAATGTTTACATACTTAAAAATATTAATTATAATCATTTTTAAAATTACCAAAAAAATTTAAAACATTACTTATACACTGAATTACCTTGAAAACGAATTACCGAATACTTTTTATCCAATTTTCTTAAAAAATATCTGAATTACCTACAAGTTCTGAATTATCCAAAGAATTTATATCCACAATAATTAGATTTAACTAAATTACCCGTTACTAAAATTAGTATTATCCGATTTTTCCAAATTATCCAAAAAACAGAACAGATCGGATATTATTTGGTTTCTAACATTATAGCACAAATTGAACCCAAGACAAACCAAATTTTGATAAATAACCGAATAGTTCATATATTTTTAGAGACAAAAAATGAAAACATCACGGACAGGATCGAAAGCCGACAATCCATGCCTAAGCAAAACCGTTAATTCTAAAGACTAAATGCAAGAATCTCAAAATTAAATTTTACTTATTGACTGTTGTGAAAGCTCGCTTCATTGCTAACAAATACTAAATACACGTAACAACACATTGATAAAAGAAACACAAAATATATAAACCAATCACTTATTCCTATACCACAAAATATATAAACTAATCAACACTTTGAACAACACCAACAGAGCCCACGTAAAAAATTGTAACAAAACAACATCACTTAAACAAAATCACACAACAACAAATACAAATATCCCGCATGAATTTGTTTGTGGGAGATGTTTTCAAATCCACTATATTTTTCTTGCAAATCGTAATATAAAATTTACACGATAAAAATAAACAATAATATAGGTAAATACATTGAACGTAAATCATATTCCGCGCGTAGCGCGGACCGACCCTAGTTATAAATAAACGAGTGTATGCCGGCCAACTTTAAATTACTATTATTTCTACAGTAAATCAAATATATTTTGATTAAGATTTATACACATATATGAATACAAAAAAATATGATTAAGAAAAAAACACAAGTATTACAATTAAATATCTAGAAAAAATCAAACGAAAAATATACATGTCTTTTTGAAAGGGCGGGTCAGAATCTAGATTCTGAAGACCTGAATGTTCTCAAATATTTAAAAAAATAGTTTCATTTAAAATACAAAATCATGAAAACTTTTTAAAATACACAAAAGCAAATTTCATCAATACATAACGGGTCTATGAAAAAAAACAATAGTTTAAAAATATTAAACTTTTTATTTAAATTAAAATACTAAAAATAAAATCACTGTGAAATAATTCACAAGTTTAACAACAGGTTAATAAAAAATCATAAAACGGGTCAGAATTATTTGGAGTCTTCAAAATTTTGGTCATATTTAAAATAGCAAAAATAATTCATACAATAATTTTAGATAAATTTCATAAAATTCTTAACAAAATATATTATCAAGGATAAAAAAATATTCATGACATTAAATTAATTTTTTCAATAAAAAATATATCCGCCCTCTAAAGGGCGGGTCAGATTTTAAAGTTGTCTTTTATCATATTTGTTACAGATGAAGAGAAAAAATATGGAAAAAAGTGACAAAGAAACTTTACATAAATAACATCATTCTGGTAATGTCTCAACAAATAAGACAAATCAAACTTCACAATATCAAGATTGGATGGAAATTAATAGAGAAAACAAAGATAAAAGAATGAGTAACCTGTTTACAAACTCCAAACAAAGTGAATTGGATTATATGCATTTTCTTTTAAACCATAACAAAAACTCGACCAACTACACAAATTTACGAACTGTTAATGGAGTTTTGTATCCAACTTTTGAAGATGCTTATAATGCTCTCTTTTTTTGAACTACTATTTTTTCTTTAGGGGTTTTTTATTTCTTTATAAGTTTTCTTTCAATAATAATTTTATTTAAGTGTTCAAAATAAGAAGCCTAATCATTTTAAGAAAAAAAATACACAAGTAAAATTAGAAATAAAAATAAAGATTTGCCCAAAATACACATATTTGATACAAAAATATATATATAATAACAAAAAAGCATACGTTTAAAAATGCAATTTTAAAAAAACATACAAAACAAAACATATATCCGCCCTCTTAGGACGGATCAAAATCTAGTTTTTAATTAAAATCACTAATGTTAGTATCTATGCCAGTAGCAAAACGTTTCGGATGAAATTCCACAAAAGCTGATATAGTCTTTCGACGTGAAGACAAATGGTGTGAAAACTCTTCCTCGGGGAATCTTCCTCTTGGAAAACGATTAATCAAATACGATTAAGAGTAATCAGATATCACATTTTCATCCACAATGATGTTTCTGCGTTTCCTTCACGACAATGATTTAAAACAAATGTATGTTGTATTGTCACCATGAAAATTATTAAATTAAGGTCAGCACAGCAATATATTCTGCACAAAGAAAAAAAATTAACAGATTAAAAAATAATAATAACAGATGACGACTCAACTATTTCACTTCACATGTCGAACCATAATACGTACAGTACATGTAACATAACAATATAACACAACTCTAGTGCAAACATTGAAAACCAGAAAACTCAAGAGTAAACTCCTCTACCTCCTCTATCTTAAATCATTGTTCTCGTACCTCCTCTGGCCATATCCATATTTATATTTACACAGAGAAAGCACTACCTACACCTACAGGGTACAGAAGCTTTATTGATTATTAAAGTAATTAAGTCTATGCAGTTGAACATTAAAGTTTCTTTCTAGAGAGTTTTTACTGACTTTTCTAAAGTCTGTAATGTATAGTTGCACATAACGTGTCTTTCTAGTCTTCTTTTTACTGGCATTTCTAAGATCCATAGTCTCTGTCAAACGAAAAAAAAAGAAAGTGTTTTTTTTTGTAACTTAGGCTAAAAAAGAAAGTATTTGGCCAAAAGAAAATTGAAAATGTCTCCCAAATTATAAAGACTTGATAGAAAAAAATGGTTCACAGAGAAGAGTTTTCTTTCTTGTATTACAATTAGTTTCCAAGAAAACATAACGTGTGCCGTTAATACGATATCTAATAATACGATTAATCAAATACATATTATTTAATCACCAACTAATCCTCGCTCCGGCCTCTTCCTTTTTTCTCCCCCGACGAGGGAGACCCGTGATTTTTCTTTTTTTTTTATAATAAGACCCGTGATTTTTCCCATGCAAGATTCGTTTATAGATATCGTATCAACATTTTAGAAAAAAATACAAAACATAATCGTTCTTCTAGAAAGGTGAACAAAAAAAAACAGTTCTCCTAGAAATAAAACGTAATCGTTCGCTGGCTAAATAAACGTGCTCTAAAGTATTTTAAAGGTGAAACGAAACTGAGAATAATGTAAAAAAGGTGGAAAGAGAAAAAAAAATATAGAGTTAACTATATACCTCAACCTCAAGTGAAAACCAACCTAATTTCTAGACTACATTTTTCTTTCTGAGCAGTATCTGGAGCAGATATTAAAATTTGATGGTCCACCTGATTCGTAGTTTTGTGGCTGAACCTAGAGTAAATTAAAACGTAGAGTAATTGGTTTTTCTAAAAATACAATTCAATCACACCCTAATGTAGATGAAAAATATGGCAAGGAGCCTGAGCGGCGATCTGACCGAGGCGCACATCATATCTATCATTTATTTTAGGGTTCTCTACAGAGTTCATAGCGATCATTCGGATCACGGTTCTGCATAGTAATTTAGTAAATTCACTCTCGTCTTGTCATTACCACTATCAATCATGCATGTTCCTAGTGGGTTTCTGTAGTTCATGAATCTGCAAAGTAAAGACACCTTTCTATAATAGTTTACGAGAAGGTGAGGCAAAGACAAAACAAACAAAGCTAAAAAAAATAGCAACCAGGCTTGACCACTATACAACATCATTTGGCACCATAGTCATTGCAGACGAATAATATAATTCATAACAAATATTTAAGTTTGTACGATTGATTTTAAGCAGCCTTTATCGTTCCCACATTGATTAGAATCTGATAAAGAATATTAAGTTCCATTATCACATAAATTACAAAATAATAAGATAACTTTTAATGGCTCAATCAATTGCGGAAATTTTATTTTATCATGTTTAAAATAAAGTGTTAAAAAGCAGGAGGGGAAGACCAAAGGTAGCCAACATTGACTTGTCAAAGTCTCTAACTCTTGTTCCTCTTACAGTTTAGCAGACTTTGACAAAGTCTTTGATGCTTTTTTCCTCGAAGGATAGTAAATGACAATTGGCCGTTGCTTTATGCTATTTAATATCTGAATTGCTGTAGGAGAGGAACCAACGATCTTTTTCTTCTTCTTTTTTTTCTCATCTCATTCTGTTACAGTCACAACCATAAGCAGTAGTGTGATAAAAGAAAAAAGAAGTAACATCTAGGAATCAAGAACCAGAGATGGATTACGATCCAGCTCAAGCTATGAGCAGAGGAGGTAGCATGCGGCAAAGCATAAGCCGTAGCGTAAGCAGGGCAAGCAGAAACCTCGAGGACATATTCTCACCGAGCACAAGAAGAACCAAGTCAACCAACGAAGACGAAGAAGCTCTCAAATGGGCAGCCATCGAGAAACTCCCGACATACAGTCGTCTCCGGACGAGTCTCATGCCCGCGCTAGGAGAAGACGACGTCTACGGTAACCAGATCCTCAACAAAGAAGTCGACGTCACCAAGCTCGACGGCGAAGAGCGCGCGAAGTTCATCGACATGGTCTTCAAAGTCGCCGAGCAAGACAACGAACGGATCTTAACCAAGCTAAGGAACAGGATCGATAGAGTTGGGATAACGCTTCCGACAGTGGAAGTGAGGTACGACCATTTGACCGTGAAGGCTGACTGTTACACGGGTGATAGGTCTCTTCCTTCGCTTACTAACACGGTGAGGAACATGGGAGAGTCACTTCTTGGTTTGGTCGGAATCCATCTTGCAAAGAAAGCGCAGCTTACGATTCTTAAAGATGTTTCTGGGATTGTTAAACCTTCGAGGATGACTCTTCTGTTGGGTCCTCCCTCTTCGGGTAAGACAACGCTTTTGTTGGCTCTTGCCGGGAAGCTAGACAAGTCTCTTGACGTCTCGGGGGAAGTAACTTACAATGGTTACCGCCTCAACGAGTTTGTTCCAATAAAAACCTCTGCTTACATTAGCCAGAACGATCTTCATGTCGGTATCATGACCGTTAAGGAGACTCTTGATTTCTCTGCTCGGTGTCAAGGCGTTGGTACCCGTTATGGTATAACTCATTCAACTATTTTATTATTATTATTCTCTTGTCAAATGAACAAGTTTCTTGTGTGACAAGTTATCTAGTATAGTAATTTCTTGAGTAACAAGTTATGTAATTCTAATGGTATCTATTTCTATGGGGCAGATCTATTAAACGAGCTGGCAAGGAGAGAAAAGGACGCTGGGATTTTTCCAGAAGCTGATGTTGACTTGTTCATGAAGGCATCTGCTGCTCAAGGAGTCAAGAGTAGTCTCATCACTGACTACACTCTCAAAGTTAGTCCCTTTCAACATTAAACCCTATTTCAAATGTGTAGAATTCATATGGATTATGGTTCTTATGATCATTCATCACAGCAGATGAAACTTTTAGTATATAGATCATGGTATAATATACTTATGAAGGTTGTTTGTTGAAACAGATTCTAGGTCTTGACATTTGCAAGGACACAATAGTTGGAGATGACATGATGAGAGGTATCTCAGGAGGTCAGAAGAAGCGTGTGACAACCGGTGAGATGATCGTCGGACCAACTAAGACTCTCTTCATGGATGAGATATCCACAGGGCTTGACAGCTCAACAACTTTCCAAATCGTTAAATGCTTGCAACAGATCGTTCACCTCACGGAAGCTACCGTGGTCATATCTCTTCTTCAGCCTGCTCCTGAGACGTTTGATTTATTCGACGATATAATCCTGTTGTCGGAAGGACAGATTGTCTACCAGGGACCGAGAGACCACATTGTCGAGTTCTTTGAGAGCTTTGGCTTCAAGTGTCCTGAAAGAAAAGGAACTGCTGATTTCTTACAAGAGGTAAAACATACATCTGTTTAAATTTGGTCTCCAAATTTTTTAAATGTTATATATATAGAAATAAGTTTCCAGATTATAATATTTTATAATTTTTATAAAATCCTTATGATATGTTTATAGCCTCCTAAATCTTAGATCAGGCAGTCCTGACAACCACATACTAATTACACTTTACGTGTGGAACAGGTTACCTCTAAGAAAGATCAAGAGCAGTATTGGGTGGATCCAAACAGACCTTACAGATACATTACAGTGCCCGAATTCGCCAGCAAATTCAAAACGTTCCATGTTGGTACCAAGCTCTCCCACGAGCTATCAGTACCCTTCGATAAATCCAAAGGCCACAAAGCAGCTCTAGTGTTCGACAAGTACTCGGTGAAGATGTCTGAGCTTCTTAAAACCTGTTGGGACAAGGAGTGGATGCTCATGAAGCGAAACTCCTTCTTCTACGTCTTCAAGACAGTCCAAATCATCATCATCGCCGCGATCCTGTCTACCGTTTTCCTCAGAACAGAGATGAACACAAGGAACGTAGCTGACGGGAACATGTACATGGGTGCACTCCTGTTCGGTCTGATTGTCAACATGTTCAACGGTCTCGCCGAGATGGCTATGACGATACAGAGACTTCCCGTGTTCTACAAGCAAAGGGATCTTTTGTTTCATCCACCTTGGACATACACGCTTCCTACTTTCTTGCTAGGAATCCCGATCTCAATCTTCGAGACTACTGCATGGATGGGAGTGACGTATTATTCCATTGGATTAGCTCCGGAGGCGGAACGGTTCTTCAAACAGTTCCTCATTATATTTCTGATCCAACAAATGGCTGCTGGGATATTCAGGTTCATTGCATCTATATGTAGAACCATGACCATAGCTAACACAGGAGGTATGCTCGCTTTGCTAGTCGTGTTCTTGACCGGAGGGTTCCTTCTTCCTCGCCGTGAGATCCCGGTTTGGTGGAGGTGGGCTTTTTGGGCTTCTCCACTTTCATATGGTTTCAATGCCATAAGCGTCAACGAACTGTTTGCTCCTAGATGGATGAATAAAATGGTAACTATCTTTTAAAAAATTATAACAAAGTAAAAACTGCAAAACTTACTCATGTTGTTGTGTACATGCAGTCTTCCGACAACACGACGAGGTTAGGGACAACGATGCTCAACATGTGGGATGTGTTTGATGACAAGAACTGGTACTGGATAGGGATTGGAGGCTTGTTTGGTTTCGCTGTCCTCTTCAATGTTCTTTTCACACTTGCACTTTCTTATCTTGACCGTAAGTTTCCTTTTTTAGTATTATTACTACTCCACCATCTCATAAGAAAAAAAACTAACTATATATATCATAACAACAGCACTTGGGAAGCCACAAGCTATACTACCAAAAGAAGAAGATGAATCCAAGAGTAAGTTATTCCTCTGTCTTTTTACAATAAGTTACATGCAAAAAAAAGTTAACGATTCTAATATTTGAAAAACAGAGGAGATTCCAATGGAGAATGTGAACACCAAGAAAGGAATGGTTCTTCCTTTCACCCCACTAGCTCTGTCCTTTGACGATGTTAAATACTATGTTGACATGCCTGCGGTAATCTTCTTAAACCCTAGATTGACTCTTTTTTTTGTTACTAAAGTGGAAATAATACTCACATGAAACTTTGATGATGCAGGAAATGAGAGACCAAGGAGTTCAAGAAACCAGGCTGCAACTACTTAAAGGAGTAACAAGCACGTTTAGGCCAGGAGTGTTGACCGCATTGATGGGTGTGAGTGGTGCTGGGAAGACAACCTTGATGGACGTTTTAGCCGGGAGAAAAACAGGAGGGTACATAGAAGGGGACATAAGAGTGTCTGGTTTCCCAAAGAAACAAGAGACTTTCGCTAGGATCTCCGGTTACTGCGAGCAAACAGATATTCATTCACCACAAGTTACCGTAAGAGAATCACTCATCTTCTCTGCTTTTCTTCGCCTTGCTAAGGAAGTAAGCAAAGAGGAGAAAATGATGTTTGTGGATCAAGTTATGGAACTGGTTGAGTTGGTGGATTTAAGAGACGCCATTGTGGGTTTACCTGGTGTCACGGGTCTTTCCACTGAACAGAGGAAAAGATTAACGATCGCTGTGGAGCTTGTGGCCAACCCTTCTATCATTTTCATGGACGAGCCTACTTCAGGATTGGATGCTAGAGCAGCTGCCATTGTGATGAGGGCTGTGAGGAACACAGTGGACACAGGGAGAACTGTGGTCTGCACCATCCACCAACCTAGCATTGATATTTTCGAGGCGTTTGATGAGTTACTACTAATGAAGAGGGGAGGACAAGTGATTTACTCTGGCCCCTTAGGCAAAGACTCTCACAAGATTGTTGAGTACTTTGAAGCCATCCCCGGAGTGCCAAAGATTCCTGAAAAATACAATCCAGCCACTTGGATGCTTGAAGCTAGCTCCCTTGCCGCCGAGTTAAAGCTTGGTGTTGACTTTGCTGAGCTATACAAGTCTTCTTCTCTATGCCAGTGAGTAAACATAACAGTAATACTCTATATGAACCATTTATTAATTGGGCGCGCCCATAGTTCAGTCCAGAAATGAATTGGACTGCACTGGCTAGCCCATGGACCCCGTCTAGTTCTCCAATGATTCATGAAATCTTACTAACATATGAAAATTATTGTCACAGGCGAAACAAGCAGCTGGTCCAAGAACTAAGCGTGCCTCCACAAGGAGCATCTGATCTCTACTTTGCTACAGAGTTTTCACAGAACACATGGGGACAATATAAATCATGTCTATGGAAGCAGTGGTGGACTTACTGGAGATCACCTGACTATAACGTTGTCCGGTTCATCTTTACCTTAGCAACAGCTCTTATGATCGGTTCCGTCTTTTGGCAAATAGGAGGCAAGAGATCAAACGTCCAGGACCTTACAATGGTGTTAGGAGCAATCTATTCAGCAGTTATATTCGTTGGTGTAAATAACTGCTCCACGGTGCAACCAATGGTGGCAGTGGAACGTACAGTGTTCTACAGAGAGAAAGCAGCTGGAATGTACTCAGCTATACCATATGCTATCTCCCAAGTGACTTGTGAGCTACCTTATGTCTTCATCCAGACCACGTACTATTCACTCATCGTCTACGCGATGGTTGGATTCGAGTGGAAAGCTTCAAAGTTCTTCTGGTTCCTCTTCATCAATTACACTTCTTTCCTCTACTGGACTTACTACGGCATGATGACTGTCTCCCTCACACCTAACCACCAAGTTGCTTCCATCTTTGCATCAGCTTTTTATGGTATCTTTAACCTCTTCTCTGGCTTCTTTATCCCAAGACCTAAAATCCCCAAGTGGTGGATATGGTATTACTGGATCTGCCCCGTCGCTTGGACTATATACGGTTTGATCACTTCTCAGTATGGTGATGTTGACACTCCCATCGCTTTCCCTGGTGGTCCTCCCAATCTCACCGTGAAGCAATACCTTAAAGACCAGTATGGTTTTGAGTCAAGCTTCATGGGACCTGTTGCAGCTGTCCTTGTTATCTTCCCTGTCTTCTTTGCCTTTGTCTTCGCCTTCTGCATTAAGACTCTCAACTTCCAGACGAGATAAACTGCTGCTATCTGTTTTTTCGTTGTTGTAATAAAACTCTTTCTTCTTTTATTATTTGTGATAATATAAATATATGATGATGACAAAAAATAAGTTAATTACCACATTAGGTTGTTCTCTAGTATTTATTTATCTACTAGATATGAGCCTGTTGCGTTGCAACGGTTTTTTTTTGATATTTTAATTTAATAAGAACATAAAATATAATAAAATATTTTATTATAATTTTATGACTGTTTTTTACATAAGTTGTGAAGATTTATTTTATAGTTAAAAACAATTGTTCTACATAAACTTAAATTAATACATGTATTTTATATATCATGGTTCATAGACGAATTTTTATCAAATTTGTACTTAGATTAGATAAAAACTATACACTTTCTTATGAAAAAAATGAAAGTCAAATAACACCAATTGAGTCAATTACATATGTAAAAAAGCTTCTTAAATGCATTGTACACAACAACAACAACGCAGCAGTCATGTACCCAAACTTCACTGATGCTAGTGTCAAACATACCGCCATTGGTAAAAAGCTAATGATTACATTGTTCAGATTCAGCATTATAATAAAACCAGTCTAATGAGTGAATCTTTTTTTGGCGAACATAAAAAGGATAAAAAATCTATTTCACGATAGTTCTTGGATTTTTCATTATATTGATGACTTATTTTAAGAATAGTAATATGTTGTCTTCCATAAATTTTGATTCATATTTTCGTTTTAATAAGCACAGTGTTTTAAACAGTTTATTAGTTTTTCTTTGTTTTTTAACAAATACTTCACTTTTAATTATTTTTCAAAAAAATATTAGTTATAGTTAATTAAAACATATAAAACTGTGAACTCTCTCTATATTGTTTAATACTAATGTTACACAACATCAATCAATATGTATTATTGATAGTCAGTTAAATATCAAATATATTGCTAGATAAAATATCAAATTTGATTGATTTAGCATCGATAGTGTGATTTTAACTTATTTTTCTATATATCATATATTACTGAAAACTTCTTAATGTATAATATTTTGTAGAAAACCATTGTCGTTATATTTTAAAAATCTAATGCTCTGTAGTTATAGTGATTTTTGATAGTGCGACCTATAACTGTAAAACATGACTTGACAAATATAGACGACCTCTTTTAAGTTTTAACATTTACTCTTGTTGGCATTAGATAACTAACTCATACAGGGAATAGTTATTTTCAGTTTGAAATACCATCTTACATATGTTGGTTTAGAAATAAAAATTCATTTTCACACATAACGTTCAATTAGGATTTCTGTTTCAATTACCTAGGTCTTCTCTTTGATTTAAATTATTTAATAGTTAACCTAAAATAATATAACCAATTTTTTTAGTAGCATAGAGAAATCTATTTTTCAATGTATCTTTCAGTTAAGATTTATGCTTCAATAATTAGTAATCATATATATATATAAGTAATCTTATAGTTGATGAGAATAATTGTAGTTTCTTTTTGGTTTATGATTTCTTAAAAAGGAAATTGACTATTTAAATAAGAAAGCTGCCTATTTATAAAAATTATTTGAAATTATTATTCTACAAATATTGTTTTATTAGGATTTGAAGAAATAAAAACTACTATTAAACAATATTTTACAATTTTTTTCTGTTCAAGATTACAGAGAAGAACAACTACTATCAAATATTTTTTAAAATTTTATTTTCTTATTGTAGATTATTTTGGCTTGTGAGTTTTCTTAAAAGGAAATTAAATATTTAAATAAGGAATTTGATTATTTATAAAAATCTATTTGAAATAATTATTCTACAAATATTTTTTTTGATTAGGATTTGAAAAAAGTAAAACTACTATTAAACACTCTACAATTTTCTTCTGTTCAAGATTACAGAGAAAGACATCTACTATCAAATATTTTTTACAATTATATTTTCTTAAGAAATTGAGAAAAGTAAAATTAGTATTAAATAAATTATTTGACAAATTTTTTAGTTTCAAATTTTAAAATAAAAAGTTAAAAATAGTATTAAACAATTTTAAAATTACTTTCAAAATCCTCTCTTATCAAATATAAATTTTCCTTATTAAATTTATATGGTAATTTTTCTTTTAAAAAGAATCTGGTGATAAACATGATATTATAATTTATTTAATTAAGAAATACAAATAATATGAAAATATATTAAAATTATCTAAAATAAATGATTAAAATTGTAATAAAACCAAAAAATATTTTTAAAAGTTCAAATAAATGATTATATAGTAATTTTCTTTTTGTATTATAACCAAAAATGAAAAAAAATTATATGCTAATTTTCGTTTTTCATAATTCTTTTTTACTATCTAAAAATATATTTTTAATCAATATATATTTAAATACATGTAAAACTATTTGAAAAAAAATTACTATCAAATAATATTTTGTTTAGGAATTTAAAAACGGAATTATTACTATTAATGATATTTATAGTTACTTATTAACAAAAATTGTTTTTGTTATTATCTTAATATATATGTTTTTAATTATGAGAATGATTAATACATGTCATAATCTTAGATATATAATCGCAATGTATCGCAATCGAAAGACAACTACTATCTAATATTTTTTACAATTATATTTTCTTTAGAAATTAAGAAAAAGTAAAATGATTATTAAATAAATTATTTGACAATTTTTTTAGTTTCAAGTTTTAAAATAAAAATTGAAAAATAGTAATAAACAATTTTATAATTACTTTAAAAATCCTCTCTTATCAAATAAAAATTTTCCTTATTAAATTTATCTAGTAATTTTTCTTTTTAAAAGAATCCGGTGATAAACATGATATTCTCCTTATATTTTTTTCATCTTCTTCCTTTTTAATAAAAAATCATATTTTCACTAACCAATTACATTCAAACAGTATTTAATAATATTCTTAAAATCGGAACTCTGAACCTTATTTTCAACCAATCAGAAATCACGTTACATTCGACAATTTTTCGCTGTATTATAGATTATATAGATGTTATTTTATATAGATTATATCACGTTACAATATTTATTAGATGTCAATTATTTTCAAGAAAGAATAAATGGAAATAGCCATTCATTTTAAAGTTCATAAAAATTACATATTGAGAGTTACATATTATTACACTTTCGAGAATTATAGTGGTAGATTATTTTATTATTTTTAGTGATTGAATTTGTTTAATTATATAAAAATGAACCAAAACAATTATAAAAGAAATAATTTTAACAAAATATTAATATTTGATTTCTTTTAAAACTTCTCTATTATAAATATAAATATGATATATTATTACTTTTAATTGTCAATAACGACCATATAAAATGACTACTACACATATACAAAAAAACACATTATATAATTTTGTTATAAAACACATTATACAATTTTATAATATATATATATATATATATATATATATATATATTCTAAAATATTATATTTCAAAACAAATGGAAGTTTTAGTTTGTGTACTATAATATACTTAAAATCTAAACAAAGTTATTTAATCATACAGATTTACTAATGTATTTGATTTTATAATGGAGTTGAATGAATTTTTTTTTGTTACAAATAAAGGTATCTAAATTTGAGTGAGAAAACCTACAGGTTTTAAAATTTAATTAAAATCAGCAAGATTTGAAATTTATTTGAATCTGTAAATTTTATTTAGATTTTTAAATTAGTTAAAATATAATAAACAATAAAACCATTTTCTGAAAGTTTATGGTAAGTGGACTCGGACCGCCAAAGAAAACTACGGCCCAACGGTACTGAATCGTTTTAAAGCCCATATAATAAATATTCGTCTCTTCTAAGAATGTGTTGAGGGTTTTCTAGTGAACTTCTTTGCAGCTGCGACAATGGGAGGAGACACCGCCTTGGAGAAGACCGCCCAAGAGCTACGGCACGAGATCGATGAGCTTCGCCGTCAGCAGCGCGAGGTACTATCCATCTCCCCATCAATCTCACTGCCAAAGTTTGAATCGTCGTTCTAAGTCTCTTTTTTTTTTTATGTATCGTGATTAGATTACGGAGAGGCTTCGCGATCCTCGTGGACTCCGCCGAGGAGGACACCCAGGCGCTGGTCCTCGCAACCAAGCCCGTAGAGGCTTTCTTCGACCTGTAAATTTCACTTTTCTTTTCGCCTTCGTATCGTTCTCTTCTTTTGAGATTGTGTTGATTAGGTTATCTGATTTTGTGAAGGCGGAGAGGAATGACGTGGAAGATGAGCCTCCTGCTAAACGGAGATTGTCATCCGCCGTTGTTAAGGTACTCTCTCTCTCGCTCAGAAAGTAATGCATTCCTATTAATAGATCTTAAAAATTGTTTTTCTTTTTAATTATTAAAATTAGGAGACTCAGGTCGAAGGTGAAGATGTTAGTAAAGTTGATGATGGAGTTTCAGCTGGTGAAAATGGGAACTCTGATCGAACTGACAAGAAGCTGGATGGTCAGCACCGTGGAAGTTGGTCCCAGAGGGATGCAGGGCATAGAGGGGCCAAGAAGGTTATCAATATTCAATAACCACATAATCTTGTCACAAAGAGCTTCTCTTTACTCGTTTTTATTTATAGTGGGGATTTATTTACTCAATAGTCTTCGTTGCTGTGCTCTGTATCAGGGGTTTGAAGCTATGGAATTGCCTGAGCCTGCACCAAGGAATTTGCCTAAGAATGAGGATCCTAAACTGGTTAATAGGAACAGAAGAATGCTTGGGAATCTTCTAGGGACTTTGGAGGTATTGGTTGACAAATTACATGGAGATAGCTCTCTTACTCATTATTCTTTCTTCTCTCATGGATTAGCTTGTTTCGTTTCAGATGTGTTGTTCTTTATTCAAGTTTATTTTAGTCTCGCTTGTTTCCATTCATTTCCCTTCTGCAGAGGTTCAGAAAAGAAGATCAGCAGCTTTCTGGAACAGATGCCTATGCTCGAAGGTCTGCTGCGTTACAAAAGGTAAGCCATACTTATATTCTCATGGCTTGTTTCATGTACTTAACCTAGATACAAGATATTTTACGAAGCTATTGTGGTTTGGTGCGGGAACTTTCACTTTATTGTACTTGGATGTGATAGTCTTCATTTACTTGAGACCCAGATATAAGATAGTTTTCGAAGTTATTGCTGTTTAGTGAGGGGAACTGTCACTTTATTGTACTTGGATGTGATAGTCTTCATCTTCTAGCCAATACAGCATTGGCATCTAGTCTATTCTGACATGAGTGCCATTGTAAAGGAGCATAAATCTATCTCGATGTCATTTATTTTTGGAATTGGATCTTCTTGACCTTTAATTTGTAGATAATAATATTGTTGCATAAGATGTTAGGTATAAGTTATCGTTATGTCCAGTCAGAGGTGAGGTTATGTCTTAACTTCTTTCTTAGTTCTACAATGCCTTAACCGTGTATACCTCCTCCTCTTATAGGCTGAGCAAAAAGCTCGTGAAGAAAGTGAGCGACTGAGACTGCAAGAGCGTGAGACTCTCACTGAAAAGAGGAGAAGAGATCTTGTAAGCACCCAGCTACGATTTTTTTTCTTACTTTTTTTTCTAAAGGGTATTCTTATGTACTAGCGTTCTGATTTACATTTTAACTTGTCAATCAGACGCTTCGAGCCCGTGTTGCTGCTAAGGCTGAACAAAAAGAGTTGGAACTGCTATTCCTTCGGTGGTGTGAGCAGAAGAAAAAACTTGGCAATTTTATAAGGTAACGTTAAGATGCTGTTTATATTTCAATAGCACGTACCCTTACTACCTCTGCATGACGAATCCTAATGATATTGCTATGCATGATGCGCAGGTTATTTTTAATTTCGGTCCAAAGTGTGCATATTCACAATTTAATAGAAGCAAAGATAAGTTTCCATTCACGTGCATACAAATGTTGATGGGCAAGGCCATAGGTAGAAATTGCTTGCTGATTTATAGGTTTCTGTTAATAATCTTTTTTGATTACATGTGGACGGCTGTTTCAGGACTAAAGCAGAGCCACATATATACTATTTACCAACGAGGCCTTTGGAAGAAGATACAACTGAGGCGGAGCAACGCAAAGAGCAGGTAAAGTGTTATGTATTTTTGTTAATGAATGTGTTGACATGCATATGCTATGTGATATTGATGTGTGATTGGTGACGTGTGGGGGCAGACATTCTTAGAATGGAAAGCGGCAAAGAGACAAGACGTGAGCGAGTATCAAAAGGAGATAGAAGAGCGATATCTGAGTAATGTGGAGAAGGAGCTGGAAAAGTGGGAAAACGCAAGGAAGGCGAGGAAATCAAACAACGGGGATATGAATTTGCAGGAAACAATGGATAAGGAGTTGGAGACGCATATACTGGAGCACGGGCCAAAGAAGAGGAAGATACCTGGAGGAGGAGATGAAGAGGAAGAAGAAGATGAAGTAGAGGATATCAATGTTGGGGAAGATGAAATAATAATGGATGATGTACTGGAGGAGGGAGGAGATGGAAACGACAAAGAAGTGGCAACTGATCCTGCGGAAGCAGAAGCAGTGGAAGGAGAAATTGAACAATAGGTTTTCAAAGGTCTTAGTGTGTGTTGGTTCTTTGATGCTTATGTTGTATTACACCTGGAGTTTAGAAGAAGACTTGGAAAATCATGCTGGACGTATTGTAAGAAGGATTTGCCTTTGTGCTGTTATTTAATTTATATATAAACCAGATTTTGTTTTGCTTAAAAAGAAAATTTAGATGTTCATGGGATTCGTATCTAAATTATCGCTAAACTTTGTATACTTAAGACTTGTATTACGTATGAAACTCAAGATTTGACGCTCAAGAACTAGTAGTAATATGTGACGATCAAAGATTACAAAAAGAAAGGACTCGCTTCGTTCAAAAAAAAAAAAAGACTCGCTTTTAAAGAAAAATCGTCTCTACAGCTAAATCTCCACTTGCACAGATCACGACACGTGTCAATCAAAAGTGGTTACTCCTCCAATCTAACGGACCACCTTCATCGCCTACGATCATGCCTTCTCTCCACGGCGACGGCGAAACTTCTTCAACCCTCGGCGTTTCTGCTGGTGCGCGACCAAGAAAAGAGGCGTAAGGCTGTGGAGCCGGTGAGAATCTTGAATCCACAGCATACGGAGACTCTGCCGGCGAATCAACCACGGGAGGCAAATCAACGGAAAGCTCAGGAGAGGAAGGCGTCGTGAGCGAAAGAAGACCGTCGATACCGTGCACGGCGAGATGCTGACCGTAGAACAAACCAGGGAGGAGAACGTGAACGCCGTCGAGATAAACCGATTCGTTGGAGGAAGAAGACTTGCCGAGTAGGAGGTGGTGAGAGGGGAGCAGCGTCGGGAGAGAGGTGGCGTTAGGGAGGGATCTGAGATCGGAGAACGGGAGGCGGACGGGTACGGAGTGGAGGCGGAGGGTGGAGACGTAGAAGGAGAAAGAACGAGTCATGTCGAGGTCGAAGAGCGTGGAGTCGGTGGGGGCGAAGAGAGTGAGCGACTCGACGGAGAGGAGATCGAAGAGGAGATCGGAGGTTGCGATGGCGTTGGCGAAGAGAGCTCGGCCTCTGACGCGGAGCACAGTGATGGCTCTTTCCAGCTCTTCCAGAGGAACTCCGGCGGAAGGGTGAGGGAGACAGAGGATGAGAGCGACGAGGAAGATGGCGCAGGAGAACGAGGTAGTCGCCATGGTTGCTCACTAGCGAGGTTGAAGAGAGCGAGTAAGAAGATGGAAGAAGGAAGAAGGAAGGAGAAAGCGGTTATGAGTTTGTTATATAGGGGAAGAGAAGGGACCGTTACGGCGGTTATGAGTTTGTTATCTAGTTTCCCGCGCTTATGAGATTTGATTATTGAGCTATTATTAGTTTCTTGTATATCATCTACTTACAAGCTAATGAAATAACACCATCTTATTCCAGTTAAAAGATATGATGTTGAATTGATGAAAGAAACAAGTGCACTTGTAACGAAGTGTTACTACAAAAATTAAAGATCGTTATTTTGCAGCAACCATTAGTCCTGAAGTAACATACATCAATCAAACTGCTACCAAAATGGTAAAACTTGAGGAAAACATGATTCCTGTAATCTTTAGATGATCTTGGGTACGTTACCCTTCAGGCTAAAGCCATTCTCTTCCTTGCTTCAAGGGCCTAGAGTTCAAAAAAAGGTATCCAAATGAGTATTTATGTGTCTATCTCACAGTAAAAATAATCATGATGAAGGAGAGATGATAAAAAGGTAAACTGGACCTGGTGTTCCCAGTTTGTGCAGCCAGTGACAAGAGCTAGCAAAAAAGTTTGTAGAACGGCACCAGCTTGTATTCCAACCCAAAGGCCAATACCTTTCAGATGAACCCAGAAGGCTAAAGTTGCTGCAAAGGGTATCCCACATAGATAGAAAGCTCCTAAATTGATGTAAGCCCCTATGTGTTGCCATCCGCATCCCCTTGCAATACCTGCTAACCATTTTAAAACCAAGCTTAGGAGTGGCAGAGAAGACTATAACAACAACTTTGTGATGGCTAACAACTTTGAGACTAGACTAAAAATGGCACAACAGGAGCAGACATTTCAATGTGGCGGTTAAGAAGCACTTGGCAGTTGCCCATAGGTGATGGAACAGAGAGAAAACATTACGAGACAATAATCTGTACTTGAGTAGAGAAAATAGGACCTGAGAGAACACCCTGTGAACCGTCTAGTATGATAGAGATAGAGACCAAGGGAGCCATCTTTGCAACATAGTCTACAGTGTCCTTGTCACTGCTGAAAACATACCCGAAAACATTCCTTCCGATTAATAGAGACACACTCACTACCAATGATTCCATTACCGCCAGAGACATCACCGCGTAGACCACAGTACGTGCTGCTCCAGAGTTTCCAGCTCCTAATTCGTTTGAGATTCTTGTGCTGCACATGCAAAAATAACAACAGCTTATGAACATGAAAAAAAACATACGAATCAAAACATCAGCTCTCTAACCTTGCTGCAGCCGCGATGGCAAGTGGTATTGAATAGATTGTCCCAATTGTTTGGAGACTGCACATAGATTGAACTATATAATGTTTGGCAGATGACAAGAGAATGAAATGTAATAGATGCAATGGGGTGTAGTTACCAGACAGAGAGCACAGAAGTCTCCAGTTCTGGATTGGGTAAGAGGCCAGAGAGTAAAATAATGAGTTCATATGACCACCACTCTAGACTACACAACACATGTAAATTAATTTTCTCACAAAAACAATGTTGTGGCTTTAAATAGTTGAAAGGCACAGAGAAGAGTGAAGTACCAAACCATAGCTGCGGAAGGAAGGGCATATCTAAAGAACTCTCCAACGCCACTGAATATCTCCATGGTAAGAGGCGCACGCGTCTCAAAACAGGAAGAGGAGAAGCACATGATAGATCCAAGAAGAATGGCATTGAGCCAGTTCGACAAACCCATAGCCAAGGCTCCTCCAAGAAAACCAAGCCCCGACTTGTAAACCAAAAGCCAGCAGAGAGGAACGTGGAGACAGAACACAAAGGAAGATGTGATGAGGAGTGGTCTGATCATGCTCTGGTTTTGGAAGTAGCGAGTGAGAGGCTGAAGAAAGGCGTAGGAGAAGAGTCCAGGGATGAGCCAGGCGGCGTATCTGCCGGCTTCGTGTGCAATAGAGCGGTCTTGACCAAGGAAAACAAGAAGCTTCTCCATGTTGAACCATATGATAGAGAGAGGGAAACAGACTAGTGTGAGACAGAACATAGCCGTGTATGTCTGAACACCTAGTTTACGGTAGAGTTTAGCTCCGTAAGCTTGACCGCTCAGAGTATCCAAGGCACATGACAATCCTATCTAGTAGTAGCATCACAGGCAGATAAATAAAATAACAATCAAGTGTTGTGACAAGGTTCTTGATTAGTAGTAAGTAACAAAAAATAATTTAAGTATGTATTTAGCATACCATGAAGCTGAAGCCAGTGACGTTGCAAAAGGAAGAAGCGAGGGCGGCGCTGGCGAGAGCGAGGTTTCCAAGGTGACCAACCATCACCATGGAGATGATCTGCAAACTGAACTGAGCGATGACCACAGCAGCCATAGGAGCAGCGAAGCAGATAATACGTTTGAGTTCTTCGGTGAATGATCCGTCTCGCAGATCCCTCCATGTCACCACTTGAACTCTGTCTACCGGCAGTAGCAAGCTGTCCTCGGTGCTGCTCTCTGCGTCCACCATGGCGAATAGCAAGAGTCTAGCCGGAGAGAAGGAGAGAGAGATTTGTATTAAAAAAATATTAAAACAGAGTTATCTATGTGGTGAAAGTGTCAAACAAGGCGGTGTTTGATGATGAATTGATGATGATGATGATGTGTGCATGCCTGCATGTCTCCGTTCAACTAATATTTTCCAGAACCCAATACATAAATAATAATTTATCTGCGGTTTAGATGGATCCCGACGAAATTTCAACTACATTTCTGTATCTTTGCTGTTTTTGTAATCGTCGTGGGTGGTTCACTTCACAGTTTACATTTTGCTTCCTATCATATACTAATAGTAAATTGGTCATGGTGACAGGTTTTGGCGTCTATATATTAAGAGTTTTGTTTTGACTTAAAATAACAGACTTTTTTTAAACAAAGCTTAATTACTTTTCACACTCTTTTCTGCATACTAATCGTTTGTTTCTTTGTCAGTCACTGTAGGGTTGATCCATTAGTTGGACGAACATTGTTTCGTTAATAGTTAGTTCCATGACTTTGTGAATCGTTTTGGCGAGAAAGAATAAAAACCAAAAAAAAAAAATGTTTCAGAAAATCAGAACATTTCAAATTGAATACGAAAACTGCTAAATTGTCTTGGTATTTTCTCTAAAATACAAAAAAAAATGTATTGCCATTTTTCAGTTGATGATTATAGCGGGAAACAAGTGGCTAGGAAGACGATATCATGATCGGTATTCGTGGCGAAACATAGGTATTGCAGACAGACAAGGTATATTTTTTAATATGGGTTTAATTATGCTATTTACTATTTTTATGAGAATTCATGTCTAAATGCAATACTTTAAAACTATTTTATGAAATCTACGTTTGAATTTATATGTTGAATCATGCTAAAAATCTTTTATAATTCTTTTCTCTACAATCATATGTTCTGTTCATAATTGGTATAATTTACATTCTTTAGGATTTGAATTATAGATTTTATGGTGTATAATAATTAATACACTCTTAATCAAATAAGTAGACAGAAGAGACAGACTTCCACAAATTTCAAAATAAAATGAAAAGAACACTCCTCACGTCACCGAACTAATTGGGCCGCCATTTTCTTCCGACAATAAGCCTAAAACTCTCTCCAACATGGCAACATGTGCATTCTTTCTTTCGCGCCTCCTGTCACCCATGCCCATTTTAGCAACCCCCTCTCTCCCATGTTTATCCTGCGCCGACCCCACCTTACTCGCCACCTCCGCTTCTCCCGCAACAACCGAGTCGCCTCCGCCGTCTCCGCCGCCGCAGTACGCCAGGACGCCACCCTCTGGACGCCAGCTCCTCTCTCCCTCGTCGAATCTGCGGCGGAGTCGCTATTCCACATCTCGATCGACATTTCTAACTCTCCCGATCTCGTAGCCTCCTACACGCGACCCGGTCAGTATCTCCAGCTCCGCGTCCCTTATGTCGAGAGGCCTTCGTTTCTGGCGATCGCTTCCCCTCCTTCCTTCGCGGCTTCGAATGGTGCGTTTGAGTTCTTGGTGAAGAGCATCGCTGGATCAACGGCGGAGATTCTCTGCGGGTTGAAGAAAGGGGAGACCGTGGAGCTTAGTTCCGTGATGGGTAATGGTTTCGACGTCGATCAGATTGATCCTCCTCGAGAATATCCCACAGTTTTGATTTTCGCCACTGGATCTGGAATTAGGTGAGGGCTTTCAAGTTTGATCGTTCATCTTCTTAGCTGATGCTCAAAGTCTGTATCTTTCGATTTGGTTACTGATATTGCGAGCGTAGCTTGTATGATGCTTAGTTCAATTAGTTCAACCCATTCAGAGTTGCTATGGGCCTTTTTCTTAATGCGGCTTTTAGGATCTGTGTTATGTCTAATATTGAGAAAAGGGTTTAGGCGTTACTGTTTGATTTTATTTGCCTGGTCGAATCAACAATGTCTACTTATGGTGATGGCAACTTATCTCTGCAGTCCCATCCGGTCACTAATCGAGACAGGATTTGGCGCTGATAGAAGATCTGATGTAAGACTCTATTACGGGGCGAGGAACTTGAAAAGAATGGCTTATCAGGTTTGGTTCATTCTCTCAATTTCACTACATAGAAGACCCTCGCTCTGGATCTTATCTAATTAAAAGGATTAACCTATGCTCTTCGATATGACAGGAAAGGTTTAAAGAGTGGGAATCATCAGGTGTTAAAGTTGTGCCTGTGTTATCACAGCCAGACGATGGGTGGAGAGGGGAAACCGGATACGTGCAGGTGAGATTGAGAAACATCAATCTAATAATATGCTTTAACTCAATGTGGATCACACTAATATAATACATCATGTATTATTATATAGGCCGCTTTTGCTAGGGCTAAACAAGTTTCAGATCCCTCTGCCACGGGAGTGGTGCTGTGCGGACACAGACAAATGGCTGAGGTATGCACTGTTTATTTACTTGAAATCTAATTGCTTATGTAGAAGATATGCATGTTTATAGCTGTTTGATTTGTGCTTTGTAGGAGATAACAGCAATGCTTGCAGCGGATGGAGTCTCAAATAACAAGATGCTCAAAAACTTTTGACAGATAGAGATTATTATTTGCTACCAAAAAGCTCCCTCTAATTCATAAACACATATAGATTTTTGTAATCCTTAAGATTAATGATATTGTATTGTTTGTCACCACAACATTCTTCCTAACGACTTTTATTTTGAGGTGGAAAAGTATAATGTACTTATTGAGTTGGTGGAAAAGTATAATGTACTTATTGAGTTTCTACATCCGTTAATTGTCTCATTAATACCGAAAAGATTAGTCCTTAACGCGCATTAGTCACACAATTAAAAACACACGCCGTTTCCATATTTTAGCGCAGAACTCCGTGCCGTCGTCAACACGATCAATCCTTATTCCTTAAGTCAATAAGGAGTTAAAAGGATCAGAGAGAAGAGAAAAAAATCGGAAGAGCGATTGATCCGCACGCATGGCTTCGTCGGCGCTCTCAAATCTGATGCTCGCAATCCACGAGAAGAAAACAACCTCAGTCGATCTCTACCGCCCTCTCCGCAACTACATAACCTTCACCTACTCCGAGCGCGAAGCTCAGCTTCTCGAAGACGATCTCGAAACCCTCAACCAACTCCGCTCCGACGTAGAACGCGCACCCGATCCCTCTCCCGCCGCCAGGAGAGACCTCCTCGTCTCCTACTACAAATCCCTATGCCTCGTCGAGACGCGGTTCCCGATCTCCCCGGAGAAGCACCACGTCAACGCCGTCTCCTTCCTGTGGCACGACACCTTCAAGCAGAAGCAAAAATCCACTCAGCAGAACATCCATCTTGAGAAAGCCGCCGTTCTCTTCAACCTCGCCGCAACTTACAGCCAGATCGGGCTAGGTCACGATCGCACCACCGTGGATGGGCGCCGTCAGGCTTCTCACGCGTTTATCGGTGCGGCGGGGGCGTTCGCTTACCTGAGGGATAACGAGTCTACTAAGGCGTCGATTGGCCAGAGCAGCACCACGGTGGATTTGTCGGTGGAGTGCGTGGGGATGTTGGAGCGGCTCATGTTGGCTCAGGCTCAGGAATGTGTATTTGAAAATACGATTGCTAAAGGAAGCACTCCTGGTGTTTCCGCTAAGATCTCTAGGCAGGTTAGTGTGTAAACCGTTATAGCGGTTATGATCTAGAATTTGATTTCAGTAGACAATATAGATTGAATTTGCAATTCTTGGTTGCTTGTAATCAGGTTGGGATATACTACGAGGAAGCTTTGGCTGCGTTAACAGCTTCACCGTTAAAGGATCATTTCGAGAAAGGCTGGATTTCTCACGTGCAGTTGAAAGCAGCACTTTTCTATAGCGAAGCTTGTTATAGGTATGGAATGGAGTTGCACGAGAAAGAGGAGATTGCTGAAGAGATAGCTCGGCTGAGGAGCGGAGCTAGCCGTTTGGCAGAAGCGAAGAAGTCTTCAAGAGGAGCTCCTGCTCAGCTTATTGAAGCTATGAGTAAATTAGAGGCGAGCATTAATTGCAATTTGGATAGGGCTGTCAAGGAGAACGATAGAGTGTACCTCATGAGGGTTCCGTCTCCTGCTTCTTTGTCTCCGCTTCCGACTTTCTCAATGGTTAAGCCGATGAACATGAGTGAGATATTGGATGCGAGCAAGGAGAAGATGTTTGCCATCCTTGTTCCGGACAGCAGTGCGAAAGCTCTTTCTAGATACACTGAGATGTTGGATGATGTGATTAGGACTCAGGCGGAGAGGTTGCAGCAAGCGAGCGAGTTAACTCGGGTTAGGCTTAAAGAGATGGACCTTCCTGATTCCATTCTTGCGGTGGATGGTCATTCAACTCTTCCTGTTGATCTTAGAGAAGATGTGGAAGCTGTTCAGATCAGCGGTGGTCCAGCTAGCTTGGAAGCTGAGCTCCAGCAGCTTAGAGATTTGAAGAGGGTTAATCAGGAGTTGTTGGTGCACACTGAAGAGCTTTTGCAGAAAGAAGCAGCTGAGGATGCTCAGTTCAGAAGCCAGTTTGGGACTCGGTGGACTAGGCCTCAGTCTAGCACTCTGACAAAGAACTTGCAGGATAGGTTAAATCGGTTTGCAGCCAATTTGAAACAAGCTGGAGAAAGTGATGTGAAGATTGAGCGTTCTGTGAGAGAGAATTCCGCCCTCATGTCAATTCTTGATCGCCGACCGGTATGTACTTCCTTGTTTTTTACTAATTCTTTTGTTTGGCTTAAGACTTGCTGGAAGTTGTCTCTTAGGGTTTCTTCGTTTCGATTATCCTAGTACCTGAAATCTTTGTGTTCAGCCTATTCAAATTACACACATGGGTCAGCTACAGAACATCCGAATCTGGTATACTAATTCATAGATGTTATGGGTTTCTGTTTTAATTATCAGATAGAATCTGCCATCCCAACTCTAGCTAAGCCAATGATGTCTCTGGACGCAACGGAGGATGCCATTGTGGGAACTCTGAAGCAGAGTCTGGTATTATCCTATTTCTTTTGGTGAAGCTGCGATTGTACACTTTTGGAGGGATTTGGACTGTGCTTTCACGAATCATTATTCTCACAATTTTGTTTCTTTTTTACACAGAGGCAACTGGAAAATCTTGGTGCTCAGCGGGCAGGTCTTGAAGACATGCTCAAAGAGATGAAAAGAAAGGTGAAACTTTTCTATTGATTGGTCATCAATGTGTTTCTTGATATTGGAATGCAAAACTCATCTAACGTTTTACTGGTTACTTGTTTTAGGACGACATACTGCCAAAGCTGATGACGATTACAGGCTCCTATGAAGATATGTTCAGGAAAGAGATATCAAAGTATGATCACATCTGTGAAGACATTTCTCAAAACATTGAAGTTCAAGAACAGTTGTTGAGGCAAATTCAGGTCTATCTCTTGTGACCACTCTTGTAGTAGCACTTCACTTTTCATCATGGTTTTTATCCTTTTCTAATAACCAAGGAATATAAGGAGATGGTAATAAATATCTAAGAATATTTGGTGTGCTAGCTTCTAGTGGGACTGAAGTGATCGTGTCTCATTGCTAGTAGAAACTGACTGGTTTCTTTCCTTGGTTATAGGCTCAAAATGAAGAGTTCTCAGCTGTCTTTAATCTTGAAGATTATAAAGGTGAGCACGCATCTTCGGTCTTGCATGAACTCTATAAATGTTTAAGAAGTATGATGGATCAAAGTAGTTTGTGTTTAGCATTATATATCTTGGTTAATGTGTAATCCATGATAAAACTGGTACATTCTGATTTTGAAGAAAAAGAGATTCTTTATGCTCCTGTGTTTCGGTTCATTTGCTCCCATTTATTTGTTTTATGTGTTTCCCTGTTCTTCAGCATCCAGAGAGAAGTGCTATAAGCAGATTGAAGCGGCTATATCCAAGTATCGAGAGATCAAGGAAAATGTCAATGAGGGCTTGAAGTTCTATGTCACTCTCCAAGTGAGTTTCTTTTCTTTTTTATAATTGCAACCTCTGCATAAGCGTGTCTTCACTCTACACTATGTCAGTCGTCTGGGAGGGTCTTGAATTCTTATTTTTACACTACATTGAGAGTATGATATTTACTTCCCTGTAATCTGAGACATCGTCTTTGTTGGTGTCAATAGGATGCAATCACGAATGTGAAGCAGCAATGCAGTGATTTTGTGATGACAAGGAGTATCCAGTGCCGAGAAATGATTGAGGATGTGCAACGACAGATGTCTGGTCTGAGTTTTCAGGATCGTAGAAACTCCGGTCCATACCCATCTGTACATCAGCCGACAGCTACAAGTTCGCCGCCTCCACAAGAAACTCACAATCCATCTCATCCTCACCCACAAGCACCATACTATAGACCGGCCGAACAACTGTCAAGACCTGGCTACTCTATCCCACCCTATGGTCCACCTCCCCCGTACCATGCACCTCAAGGCCAGGCTCCTCATGGCCAGGCGCCACAATCATACGCTCCTCAGGCCCCGCAACCATACCCTCCTCAGGCCCCGCAACAGCAACAGCCTTTTCCATCATGGCAACAACAACAAGGCTCGTACTATGATCCTCAGGGACAGCAGCCTCGGCCTCCTTATACCTCCCCGAATCCTTATCTACACCCGCCTCAGCCTCAACCTCCTCACCAAGGCGGTGGATACTACAGGCAGTGAGTTCTACCGTTGAACCAATAAATTATTGTGTTATTGGTCATATTACTGTGTTTCCTGTGAGTACTTGATGAATGTTTCTCTTTTACATGTTTCTTGAATGAAACTGAAGTCTTGTTTAATAACAGCTCAAATTCTTTGAATATTCAACAGTTGTGTAAAGCACATTATTATTAATCCATACACAAAATAAACCCTTATTATTGTTATTGTTTGAAATTGGTTTATTGTTTGAAATTGGAGAACATGCATCAGATGTAACGAAGGCGAGTGAGAAGGGTAAAGATCATGATGGATTTGTGGGTTCGAGGATAGAGGAAGAAAGAGGACCGAGCAAGTTTGAGAGAGTAGCGGTCAAACACCTCGTCGAGGATTTGGTGGCCAAAGTGGATGCGAATGAGACGTTCCAGCACAGCTCTGAGGTACAGGACCCTCGACTCAAGGCCAGGCATGGTGCCGTGTGCGTCCACACCATCCAGTGTCCCCATCTTCTCGATTTTCAGCTCTCCGTTGCTTCTGATGATATCTTCCAGTTCCTTTGGAGTTGTGTAATAGATAGGAAGGTTGAAACTATCTACATCCTCCTCCTTTATTCGTCCCTGTATTTAAGTGTTTTAGTCTTAAAGGTCATTTTACTCGTTCATGCGTTATTCAAGAAAAACCAACCACCAGGTACCTCTCTAGCCATGTCCATGAGGCATGAGCCCACCAGATCGAACTCAGATCCCGTTGAAGCCTGAGAATCGAGAAACCCATCTGGTACACCAGGCACAATCAATGCCATCAGCCCGTCTTCTGCGAGCTCCCGTGATCTTGCAACAAGGAAAGACTTGACATCCTTCTTGAACTGACGAGAGTAGGCTTGTGCAACCTCTTCTGATGCTCCAGTGTAGTGAATCCTGCCTCCATTGTAAGCAGGAGAGGTTGTATCACTTAGCTCTGGTGGCACGTCGGAGAGCCAACAGAGAGCACAAGAGGAGTAGGCCAAGTTGAGAGATGCCTTGGGAAACAAGTTTCCATAAAAGGAGCCGGGGACACCTGTGAACATTATTATGACCATTAAGTAGAGTTGTTACTTGTGCCGATTAAAACCAAAGTAAAGTAATGCACCTGCCAAGAAGTAGGGGCGTTGACTCTGAGGAGAGAGCAAAGAAAAAAGTGCATTGAAATCAGTGTGCGAGAGGTCGTTGAAGAAGACTTGAAACTCAGGGGTTTTAACATTAGCCGTAGATGAGCTGAACTTGTGGAGGAGGGCTTGAATGATGATGTCTACAGCAAGAAGGGTGTTAGGGCCAGAGGAGCATCCAAAGTCAGCGATGGTGAATGAAGAGAATGTATGGTTGGTGAAGTCAAGACGCTTGTGGATCTCCTTCTTAAGGAGTGCTTCAGCAGCGTCAATGGCTCCCCTCTACATGTTGGTATACTTATAATCAAGAAAATTTTAAGTGGAAGCGAGTGATGTATAATCTAATCTTAACCTGATAGGAGGAGTTGCGAGCATAGCTAGAAGGACCGTCTCCACCGTTCATGGCTGTGTGATGATGGTATTGTTTTCGCAAAGGATGAGGATGGGAGAAACTACATTGTAGTTGTAGAGTTGAATGTGTAATTATAAGAAAAAAAGAAATGTAGTCACATGGAAATAATCAGTCTACATGCAGCTCCCATGGGATGATTAGTTTCAGTCTAAATCCGGCGGCTTCCCATGTGATATACGTCCCACACTCGTGCAAATTGCCCACAAGCGGCTGCTGGAGGAGAAAGAAAACAAAAAGAAATCTCCTTCAGCACCAACCATCATACTGTTTCTTTGGTGGGCTTTAGCATGTCCTAATCTATATTTATTGAAGATCTAAGCCTAATAAATTTTGTTCAATGAATTGTCTCTGAGAGACATTAAGACCAAGATATAGACAAATTTGTTATTAGGCATGCAATTTATCTGTAGCAAAAAATGTAATAACCGCAAATAGCGATAGAAACAAAACAGAGAAGCAGAGCCATTTGGGCACATTCAGGTTTGCAGTTATTATGAAAAAAAGTTCAACATCGACTGCGTTTTATACAATCCTCTTTTAAATAACATGAAGCAGACTCGAGAAGATACTGAATCGCCTTTTCATTTCAGTTTCGCAAAAAGCTTGGGTGCAACCTGGATACACAAAACCAAGTTTCAACTCAGTAGAAGAAGATGGTGATGTGAACACCAAAATGGAAAATCAGAGCTACTTACACATTTGTCAATGCAATGCCAGTAGTCGAAGTACTGCCCGGTGCAATGCTTGTGGCCAGAGTCATCACCTTGGATTCTCTTCACACACGCCTAATAATCCACAATTTTTTTAAAAAAAATTATGTATCAGTCAACAACGACCTTCAAACACACACGCACATATGCCACAATATCAAACTTATGTCATCGTCAGTTCACCTGATATTCGAGTAGTGGCTTCACACATTTTGGTTTGCAAGATTCCTCAAGGTACTTTTTTGGATCAACAACTTCATCCTCTGCCCTGGAATATTCAATAAACACACACAATCAAATCACCCTTCTATCCATATCAAGAATGAAGAATCAAACTCTGGTGATGCCCATACAAAGAAGACTGTCTTTTCAAGAGCCCATTCATACAAGACGAAGCTCTCTATTCATATGATGCAAACACACATAAACAAGAAAATTGGATAACGTCGACTTATACTACGGAACATAATCTCAATCCGTAAGCTTAACAACTAACAACAACATTTGGAAGACGAAATGGGCAAAACTAGTATTATATGTAAGGTAAAAATATAAATCTACATCATCATAGAATACACCATAGAGCACAATCTAAAAATGGATATGATGGTTCCGTCCTTTACAAGATCTAACTACTCTACAACAAGATGTGGAGATTGGTATTTGAAAAAAAAAAACATTTGGATGGCATCGAAGCTTACATGGCGAAAAGTCAAATCTGAAGCTTGTAAAAACTGCAATACATAGAAGGAGATTCATGTCAGAAGAGATAAAAGAAAAGAGAACCGATTGGTTTGTAGGAAGATAACATCAAAATTAAAAAAAAAAGGAAGTTAGATCTATTGAGCTTATACCTGACCTTTCCTAGAGCGGAGATCGAGACCTGAAGGAGACAACGAACCCTACGGATTTAATTTGAGTTTTGAGTCAGTCTTCCTTTAGATGTCTCTAGAATCGTTTCACTCCCTTCTTCGACAGGCCTTTGATGGAACTTAGGCCCAAACTATTTACAATCTCAAAGGCCCAAAGCCCATTAAATACTCGAAAAGCAGATTCTCCCAAGATTCCCTATAACGACGACATGTGTTCTTTTTACATAAGACTTGTTCTGACAGCATCTTTTTGGCTTTTAAGGAAGCTGTAATAGAATATGATGTTGGAAAAGTGATAAAAAAGATGGTCAACATTGTCGTCTAGATGCCAACTTAAATTTCTTGCAAACCTAAGAAAGATCAAAACACATGTGACATGTTGGGGCGGCACGTCATACAAATCGTAATATTAATATTGTCCCACCCACCAATATGAAATTTGATTCTCTCTTTTTTCTTTTTTCATTTTCGTTGAATAAAAATAAAATAACTGATAAGTTGATTGCGATAATACAGAATAACAGGGGTAGATAAAGACTCGATTGCATTTGATCTCAACAGCCTAGCCTGCTACCTGCTGTTGGTATCTAGATATGTAAATGTAACAAAGAATGTCGTTTGTGTCATTATGATATAGGTAGACGTACATCTATGTCGTGGGTACCAATATCACATACCAAATCAAAAGAAGACAACAGCTTTGAATAGTAGTGAATGATGAGGTTTAGTGGCAGCAATATCTTCAATGATAATAGCATTAATGTCAGTAGAATCAATGTGAAGATTGACAGCTAAAGAAAAAAAAAAGCACAAGTAATTATAACACGCTCGTTGGCGCTGACTTGATTTAATGTCATCAAAACGTGCGGTAAAAGTTGAAAAATGTAACCAAATCAACATTGATGATATTAATGTCACTGACATGTTACACCATTCGAACCAAACCATGTTTGCTAGATTGAGTAGAAGAGAACAAAGATCAATGAAAAGCAATTTTTGATGCATGAAAGAATTGATTGGAAGCAGCTCTGTAATGTAAACTATCACACAACTATCCCTAAAAAAGAAAATTGCAATTTACATTGTTCTTTCTTCTCCCCTATTTACAAAATAACCAAAACAAAAACCTACAATGGCATTTTGACTGTCTCACCTCTCTCTCCTCTGCTGCAACAATAGTGATGATGAGCTTATTAGCGTCGCTTTCTCTCGAGTGTCTTCTGGATCTTCCATGTCCAACCCATCAAGAAGGCTACAAGCCCAACTCCCACACTTCCCCATAGCGTCACTACCCACAGAGGCATTTCCGTTGGGTACAATCCTGTTTTTGGTGCACAAGCATGTAACCATAAGTACATACAAAAATTAAAGAAGTGCATGTGTAAGCAACAACTTACCAGTTCCAAACTTGATGCAGATGAGTAGTTCTACTATGCATATCCCCAGTGACAACCAACAGAATGATCCTACTTTTTTCACAGGTTTCCTGTCAATAACCAAAACAACTGTTATATACATATGAAACCCTCTCCCAACTAACACCAATTCCACAGTGGCTAGTAGCTATACCGGTCTTGGAGGTATGAATTGTACTCTCGTGTTGTTGGTATCGCTATGAGCCACCACAAGATCAGCCTATAGAGAATCACCGGGTTCCGAGGAGGGATCCAAAGGCTAAACTTGAGAAAGAATGTGTTCAGCTCAACCGTCAAGAAGATGATGCATAGTGTGAGCACTTGAATAAAACGCCAAGGTCCCTGCAGCGGATGCCACTCGTCTTTGTCCCAATGAGCTGGTGTGAATTGTCCCAATGTCCTTTTCACCTGAGAAAAAAAAAAAACTCATCAGAACAACAGCTAGAACAACCTTGCAGTGTATCTGCATTTCTTGAGGTTGGAGGGCAAAAAAACTTACTTTGCCAATAATATTAGGCTGGCGGCTAATGCCAACCCACTCGTATGTTTTACCATCGAAGTAGCGTACTGTATACATTCCAGCCCATATCCCTACCAGCATTAAAACAAATATAAAACGTTACTCAGCTCTACATAACAACATAGATGCAAGAGATCTATAATGGAAAAAAAAATGGGTCAAGGAACATACCAAACCAGTTGCATATCAAGATATCAAGAACAATACTATCCCACCAGCACTCGTTGAAATTTGGTAACATATGCCGAAAAGTAAGCTGGAGAACATAGAATATACTTATTACTGGTAAACCATAAAAAACACATAAGGGAAGGAAGACAAAAGACCAACCTCCAATAACTCAAAACCAATGGAAAGCACCCACAGAAGCGGCTGATTCCTTATCAAAATTGCTTTTCCCCACCATCCAAAGATGTGGGCCAAGAAAAACTCGTCAAATATTGTGTCCTGGAAAAAATTGTCAAGACCAAAAGCATAATAAGCCTTTAGATGAATACAAAGGCTATGCCTAGGATAAGACATCTTTGTTTTAAAAAAATAAAATAATAAAGGGAGAGGAGTTGTTGAGATTGAGAAGATACCATACATAAAGATTTTTAAACCTGTTTGTTGGGTGATCAGGCACATAAAGACGGCAGTCAGCACCGTATGATCTCTCAGGAAGTTCTGGAACATGACCAAACTCAGTACCAAGAACGGTCACTCATTAACAGCAGTAAATATATGTATTTACCTATCCCAAGGTCAGGGTGGAGAAACTTCATGAACTGCCTAGCATCATCACGTCTCTGAGAGGGATGTAACTTATTAGAGTTTGTTCACTAAAAAAAGCAAGAACTCAAAAGAAGTAACATCACAGGCATATAGGCAAAGGTATGAGAAAAGTGAACCTGGAAGAGCAAGAAAGTAAGTGCAACTAAGTAAATAACGGCCATTCCATGAACTAAGCGCCATAGTGCAGGATGAGGTCTGATTAGAACCCTGCATAAAAAGCAAAAAAAAAACTTTTATTAAAAGACAGAGAGCAGTACAAGTAAACATCATTGCAAACAAAAAAAAAGTAAAGGAAGATTACGTTGAAGGTGCCTGAAGCAGAGAGTAAGCAAGAAAGACAGCAATCATAGCCCATACTCCCCTAATATAGAGAAGAAACATAGTAGAGTCAATGAATGGATTCAAATAACATACAAAAATAGAGAAAAGAGGAAACCTTTTGACAGAAGTGACAATATCATAAGAAGTAGTGCTCTCAGGATCAAGCGCGCCACTAGCCCAACTAAAGCCAATTCAAAAAAAAACAAAAACTAGCTTGAGTATCTCAAGAAAGGGGACAGAGGAGGAGGAGAAGAAGGAGGAAGGAGGACTCACATGAGGAAACAAGCGCCAATAAGGAGAAGGGAGATAGTGCGAGGCTTGTAAGCCCATGCAGTCCAAGGATCAAGGTCAGCGTCAACATCACCACCATTACCATTACCATTCATTCTCCCAAAAGTTTCCCTCTTTCTTTCTTTCCTATACCCATTGGGCTCCATGGCTTAATGAAACCAGCTTCTGGAAAAAAAAAGTTTAAATTCAAAAAAACAAAAACAAAAACAGAGTGAGAGATGAGATTAAGAAGTGAAAAAGGGGGTGACAAGAGTGGATAGGGAGAGGAAGGTACAAGGTACAAAGCAGAGAGACAGATAAAAAAGGTTCTGTCTTTGCAGAGGTTAGAAAAAAATAATAATCAGAAAGGTTTATGTAATAAAAATAAGCGAAATATATACAAACAAAAAGAAAAAACGAAATGGGTAGGCGAAAAAAATGAAAAAGAGACAAGCTTGAGGGGATACCTGAAGAGGAAGAACCCTAGAGAGCGGTAGAGAGATTGATTAAGGAAATGAGAGAAGAAGAAGAAGTAAAGAATCGGAGTAGGAAGCTCGAAGAAGATGATGATGATGATGTGGGAATAAAAAGGAAGAGGAATGGTCAAAGTAGAGAGAGAGAGATAGATACGCTTCTCTGCTTCATTCACGATCTGAAAACGACTCTGCTTTTCTCTCCCCCCACGATTTCCCCTTTTTTGTTTTTTCCACAATTACCCCTCTCCTCTTCTTCCTCATTTTATTACGACTCTTTTATTATTTTGTGTATGTTTTTTTTGGTCTAATTTATCACCAGACAATGATACTATTTCAAACAATTTTTATTTCATGTCTTATTCACCATTTATTTTCCTTTTTCACCTAATTCGTCTGCTTATATACTGCGTAAAATAAATATATATACGTCGTGTTGTCAGTGCGTCACTACCACCTTATAATTATTGTTGTCAAAATAAATATTATGAGTAAAAATATAATAATTTAGAAGAAAAATATGTCAAAAATCAATTTCGTATTAAGGAAAAAAAAACAAATAATTACATGTGCTTTAAGCAAATCACCATGATTATGGTTTTGATTCGGTTTAGAAGAAAAATATTATATAATCTGAATGTATTATACAGTATGGGTGGATATGAAAGTACCCCCCAAACATTAATGGCTTGAGCATGATGTACGATTGCAATAACTCAAGCGATTGTTTCATTCCAACCAAATAAAACACATCAGTTGTTAAATATTAGTATATTCATTTTCTTGTTTAAGTAATTGATTTGACAGATATTCCCAAAAGTACAAAGGAGAAACAGAGAATAATAACCCTAATTAGTATGAAATCATTTCTTTTTAGTTTACTGGATGGCAATACAAAATAAAAAGGGGAAAAATGAAAGTCATATTGTATTTGATTGATATAGACATGTCTATGAATAGAAAAGTATCACAATCACTCTACCATACTTGTATAAGCGTAGAGAACTGAAACCCTTACTCATGCATCTACCTCTTGATTTAGATCACATAACTGCGAATAAAATTTTAAACACTAAAGGAAATCTCGAAGAAGTTGAATTTGAATAGAAACAAATTAAACAGCTCATTCTTATAAGGAGAACATGCAGATGGAGACGCCACTTGTGGTCACTTGTCACAACATTACCCTCCTCTCTCCCTCTCTCAATATTTGTTTTTTTAACCTTTTCAGTAGTAATAATTAACAAATAATAAACAATGGGTTTTGAAAATAACAAAAAGAAGTTGGTGTTAGATGGAATCTTTGGAACGAAAGTGAAGATATATCAAGAGTAAAGGAATAGTACAAGAAGAAAAGCGTGTGTGAGATAGAGAGATAATAATGATTAGGGTCAAAGTAAATGATGAGATTAGATTAGAGGGATTAGGAATAATGATTTGATGATATTCGGAAATCATTGAGGTAGTGATGATTAGCAGAATAAAAAGCATTACAGCGCTAACTATATAGTATTATCACTACATAATATTACCAAATATTGATTGACAACAATAATGGTGTGATAATGCTTTCGTCATAAGTGCATACCACCCTGTTAGAACTATGATTATGACGAAACTGTAACACATAGAAGTACTACACCAGCGAGTTAATCTCACGTAAATGGTAAAATGAGAGGGAGTGTGGTCTACATCTAGAAATGATGCGCGAAAGGACAACCTCAAAATAGTCAGTCTCAAGTATAAGTGTTAGCACATGAAGACAAGCATCAAGAGTGGTCCATTCTTGTTTATGGTTCCGTCCGGACGACTTTAATTATGGTTTCTACTATATGCATGTATGTCTGATTCACCCACATGCTCCTAATTGCCAAGACCACCAACCCCTAGAGTTTGGTCATTTTTTTGTTTGTTATTCTTTATGATAATTAATGACATACTTATTATGTTTTCGTAGTTTTCCGATCAGTCAAAGATAAAATACAACAACTGAAATCAAATGATTCCTCTCTCACCGGCCGGTCAAACTTCGAAAAGTGTCAGTCGCAAACTCAGTGAATACAATATAGTGCGACAAACATATTCACATTACATATATATATATATCGCATAACGATCTCCATTAACTGCCTTGCAACGCCACCAATAGCACAACATATCTTCTTATAAGTTGCTGCTTTCAGGTCAGTAGTTTGTCGATCGGCACATTGAAATGCTACACTAACCACCAATTAATATTGCCTCTTGTTAGATCCAACTATCATGTGATCCCTTTTCCTTTTAATCTATTTGGTAAAGTTGCATTTTCTGGAACCTAAGTTTTATAAATCCTAAACAAAGACTAACAATTCATTTGATAGAATAAAAAAAATTACTCAAACTTCACTAAAAACCCAACATGTCGGCAAGAAAATGTAGAACAAGTAAACGTATATGTAAATAAAGGAATACACCTGCAAGTAAAAAGCATGGATAAGTATGGCTCTTGTGCATATTTGTCACGTCCACGTATATCGATGAACATCCATGCACACGGCAGTGGAAGAGGCCCATGCCAAGTTAAAACTTACAAACATGTCTAAAATCAAATTTGACCTAGCAAAACTACTAACAAGTTTTATATCGTCTTTGTCACGTTTGCAGTTTTTTAGAAGGACCAGCCCAATCATGAATAGTAGCAACGTAAGCCACTCGAGCTTTTTAGTAAACAGAAAAAAAAAATAACTAGAAAGATGTTGTAGAAGAATGAGAAAGAACCTCTAACATCCCGGATTTGTGGTACATGAAAATGTTTAAATGAATTGATTTGGCTACCTATATCACCAAAGTTGACTTACCTTTTCCGGAACACATCCTGAAAGAACTCTGGAGTTAAGCGTGCTTGAGCTGGAGTAGTGGAAGGATGAGTGACTTATCGGGAAGTGATTCGCGATAGCGTGCGAGTGAGGCCAAAGCATGGGAAAAGGTCGGGTGGTGATTGCAGGGTCAGTAAACAATGATTTCGAGCCTTGGAAAATTAACGGACCGACCGTCGGACAGGGGTGGGGCCCACGAACCCGATAGAGGGATGGGTGACTCACCGGTAGGGGCGGTCGGAGCGTTTATAAGTGGTATCAGAGCTGGTTAGCTATCTCAGTTCTGACCTGAGAGGCGTCTTGAGACCTGTCGTGGGGCGCAACGAGGGCGTTGCGTTCTTTGAGAGAAGGTGAATTGTAACATCTCGGGTTTGTGGTACATGAAAATGTTTAAATGAATTGATTTGACTACCTATATCACCAAAGTTGACTTACCTTTTCCGGAACACATCCTAAAAGAACTCTAGAGTTAATCGTGCTTGAGCTGGAGTAGTGGAATGATGGGTGACCTATTGGGAAGTGATTCGCGATAGCGTGCGGGTGAGGCCAAAGCATGGAAAAAGGTCGGGTGGTGATTGCAGGGTCAATAAACAATGATTTCGAACCTTGAAAAATTAACGGACCGACCGTCAGACAGGGGTGGAGCCCACAAACCCGATAGAGGGATGGGTGACTCACCGGTAGGGGCGGTCGGGGCGTTATAGAACCTCCCCCCCCCTTTCACATGGGCGCAGTTATTGGAGATTTAGGTGGAACTTCCCAGTGGGCTCAGCTAGAGCTTTTTAGTAACAGTAGTGGTCGGAGTTCTTGAAGCTCAATTTTCTACTGCCGGTGGTGGTTGGAGGATTGAATTTCCTCGACTGAGGTTTGAAAAGATGTCCGGAGATGGCATCAATCATTTGGAGCAGTGTTAGCGGGCAAGCCAATTTCTACTGCAGCGTGGTCTCATATTTCATCAAAGGTGTCATCTCCATTTGGCAATGCATTCATTTGGTCAACCTCTAGCTTCTGCTATGTTTTTAGTTCTACGAGTTAAGATTGTTTGATTGTTCTTTATAGGTCTCTTGATGTTGCCTTTTCTTCTCCTTCTTCTGTGTTGTTTAGATATTTTTTCGTTTCTCTGCTACTAGTGTATCTTTGTAATTTCTGTAAAAACTGAAAATGGTATAGAATTATAACATTTTTACCAAAAAAAACCCTTGCACATGTGCTCTAACTTCTGAACAAACACAATTGACAACATATTGGGCCATCAAGTACTACAAAACAAAATTAGCCAAGCCCATGCTAAGGTATACTAGGCCCAAATGGGATATTATTGGTCTGATAGCTTCAACTATTTGAGTAGTGCGACTTGCCTTTTTCTACAGCATTATTTATTAAACTTGGATAATTTCCCCTTTGGCCACGTCATGTGCTTGAAATGAATGGCATCTACATTACCTGCCTCTTCTCCAACCAAGTATGAGAAACAAGAGATGCTATTGTATTATTAGAATATTATTCAATGTTTCATCACCACATGATAACTGGAGTAGGTAATCACCAATAAATAAACCTTTGATAATTACGATATACAAGACAATATATCTTTCCGTCGATTGCTTCTAAGCCTTCCCTTTTTGGAGTTTCTCTTTATTTATCTTTTGTTAGCCCCATAGCATTTCGTTATCATCTACAATACTACAATGATACGGTCTTGATAGTTGCCTAATTAATGTGTTAATCAAATTTCTTAATCCCAACTTGTGCCATTTTTATCAATCGGTGGATTCTCAAGATCGTTTGAACGGCGAAAACTGAGACTTGTTTTTCTCCACTTTCTTTTCTGTATTATAAACCTAAACTTATAATCTATTATATTAAAACAGAAGTCATGACTTCTAATTCATATGTGATTTTTTTTAAAAATGGACTACTTACTAGAACTAACAACTTATTTATTTATTACTAAAATATGCTTAATAATATGTCACTCATATATTAATCATAATACTTTTGATATTCGTTTAATATAAATATATATTTCGAAAATCTTTAAAAAAAAAAGAACTTAACAAGATCTTAATTTTGAAAATTTATATGTAAACATCTTCATTAATTTCGTAATTAGTTTTTAAATAATATGTTTATTTGTTTTTATAAAATGAAAAATAAATATTATATCTTATTTTTATCTATTATATAATCACAACCGATCATATTATTTATCTAAATATTTTAACAATATCTTAATTTCTAAAAAGTTTCTGTAAATATTTTCACTAAATTCATAATTAAAAAATTTCGAAAATCTGTTAAGAAAAAGATCTTAACAATATCTTAATTTTCAAAAAATAAAAGATAATATTTTCACTAATTTTATAATTAGTTTTAAAATATTATTATACATTAATATATTCACTGGTTTTTTATAAAATGAAAAATAAATATTCTATTTTATTTTTTTATCTATCATATAATCATAATCAATCATATTATTGTTCTAAATATTTTTATTTCCAAAAAAATTACATATAATTTTCACTAATTTTGTAATTCGCAATAAACTATTATTTTCTATTAATATATATTCAATTATACTTCATAAGATTAAAAACTAAAATTCTATCATATTTTATTTATTTTATAAATATAATCAATCATGTTAAGAAGTATTATACTGAACTAAATATGATAAATTATATTAAATTGATAAATTTCTAAATTTTATTTTTATAAATACAAACATTTTTGAATATATCTTTATTTTTGTATTTATTTAAAATTAAATGAATATTTCATTTTTCAGTTAAACAAAATTTTAAATATTTAATTAATTTTTGATTGTTTAAAGTGATATTAAATTGAGCAAAGTTTATCGTAAATACCACATAATGTAAGATTTTCATTAGTGTTCATGTTTTAATAAGAAACATATCAATAATAATTTGAAACAATAAATTAAATTATCGTATTATTTATAAAATTGTTGTGTTTGAAAATATTATATTAAAATATTAGCATTATTGTAAACATTTAAATTGTATACAACTAATCATGTGAATAAAATATTTATATGTATAAAATGAAAATAATCATCCGCACGGTTGTGCGGATCAATATCTAGTTATATGTTATATTGCGAAATGAATACACTAACAGCGCCGTTTGCCATTATTCCGAGTAATGATGTTGTTACTTATCCTTCACTCTTTTTTTTCTGGTAAGTTATCCTTCACTCTCTTGTTTAATATTCCTTCACTATCATCATGTGTTTGCTTCATTATCATCACGTATAATATCGAAGGTGGTGAGCCAACAACTTAGCGAGGATCATGCAAATTTCTTTGCCACATGAGCAATTTGTTCTCAATAAAGAATAATGGCAGGAGGAGACTGAAATATGATGAGAAAAAGGATCAGATCATCTTCTACGACGTCGGTTTGTTGATAGTTATATACTTATATACCATAACACATGCATAAAATTTTGGTATTTATGACTAGTTATTCTGTTTATATTTTGCTAAAGAGAAAAACTTATTATATTAAGGGACCTATATTAATTAGGTAATCACCGAGTGGTTACGAAAATACATAGAAACAGGAGTTACGCAATGATATGATAAATCTTGTTTTCAGTCCTAATTAGTAACATAATCAAAACGAATTCTTATCATAGCTTAATTGAAGTCTAAAACATTTATTTTGGTGTGTGTTGATAGATAGAGACTAGAGAGTAGAAACTTCAAATCATTAAAAAAACTTTTATGATATTACCGAGTGCTTAATTAAATAGAGTAAATAATTAAAGTAACACAATGCTACGTTTTTTTGTTCAGAGAAAAAAACACAATGATACGTTCAAGCCAAGAAAGCTATAAATACTGAAATGAGCTATAGAGGGTAGTAATACTACGAAGAAAAGAAAGATGGGGCTACAAGGTCAGCTCAGCGACGTCTCTTCCGATTCGATCCCTCTCATGCTCCTCTCCCTCCTCGCCGTATTTCTCAACCGTCTCCGCTCTAATTATCTCCACCTCGACGACGGCTCCATCATAGCGTCGGGACTAGCCAACATCATCATCCTCGCTGATCAGCTGAACCTGAACCGTCTCTCATCGTACCGGTGCGCGAGAGAAGGAGGTTCAGACTGCGTCGTGTGTTTGTCGAAGCTAAAGGAAGGAGAAGAGGTGAGGAAGCTGGAGTGTTGTGGACACGTGTTCCACAAGCGATGCTTAGAGGGATGCCTTCACCATAACAATTTCACTTGTCCTCTCTGTAGATCGGCTTTGGTCGCCGACGGTTGCGTCTCCCGAATGCAGCAGTGCGTTGGGAGGGATTTGATCTGGTGCTTCTCTCTCCATTAGTTCAGGCGTGTGATCTGATCGGAAGATTTTGATCCCACGGCGGTGCTTCACCCATCTTTAATTGTTCTTTATAGTACATCTATGAATTTTATATAGGAAGAAAAAAGAGAGGTAGATATCAGAGAACTCGGTGGCTGACCATGCGCGCGCGCCCTTATTTCTCGAATTTTTTTAGGTCTTTCGTCTCTTCGGAGGAAGTCCTTTGTGTGTTTCGATCTCATATGATGTGTACAATGATTAAACAATACCTCTTACTCTTAATATTCATGTTTTGTGTCGTATTTTTCTTACACCAGGCTAAATAGTGTCAAGTGCGTTTTCAGTACCACATATAAGAGCAAAACCCCAATGGATATCGAAGTTCTATCTACCCATTGGGTTCTCAAAATACATACATATATATTACAGTGGCGAACATTATTGCAAACTGTTGGGTTCCTTCTAGATGGAGGAAACCCAAATGAGTTTGGTTGGTGATAACCAAACTTGGTGGTGATGGGCCATTGGTATTAGTCCATGAGATTAGTATTGGGCCTTGAGGTAATTAGGGTTAGTGAGACACTATATAAAGTCTCTTAACCTAATTGTTTTAGGCAGCAGAGCAGAGATTACACAGCAGACATAATACAAGAAAAGTAAGAAGAGTACTCAAGAAGACTCTTGACACAAAAGAGAGAAAAGTAGAGAAGAAGGCAGATTTCGTCTGGGTTTGTCAAGGCAGGTTTGGAGGGTCAAACGGATCCTGATCGGGCTGATATTTTGTGGGAAGCTTCTTCAGTCAGTGGGTTAAAGGTTCACCGAAGGGATTTGGATTCTAACGGTTGGATCTTCTGTTGTCTGGGTTTTGGTGAAGCTGGTCGTCACAGTTCTTCAGCAGTGCTGTCTTGAGTGTTTGGTAAATCCGACGGTGAGATCTTCTCTGATTGAGTTGAGATTTGGCAGAGGTGTTGTTGACTTGTTCATCTTGGATTTGTACGGTGGGATTAGTCTCTGGTTGCCGGAATCCTTGTGAGCTGAGGTCGTTTGGTTGCTGCCGGTTTTGAAGCTTTGTGTTGCTCTCTTGTTGTTGTTGTTCTTGTGTTGGAGAAGCTCTTTGTAGCTTGTGTCTCTGTTCTGTTCAGGTTGTTGAACAGGGAGGACGTGGTTGTACTCACATACATTTATATAGTGGATTGTTGAGTGGACTACGGTCCCGTGGTTTTTCCTTCTCACATCGAGGAGGTTTTCCACGTTAAAATTGCTTGTCTCATTTAGTTATCGCTTATATCATATCCTGCAATTGTCGAAGTATTCTCCTCACAGGTTCTCACAAGGTCAGGGGAAACACGACCGTTGTATTCCGCTGCGCCGTGTCCCGTTCTTCTATTTCCCCAACAAAGTGGTATCAGAGCAAGTGTGATTTGCTTATCTGATCCCAACAAAGTGGTATCAGAGCTTCTGGTTTTAGAGCTTTGGGTTTGATAACTTCGGGTTATTATTGCTTGTGAGAACGATGGAGAATATGGGCAGGATGGAGAATATGGGCAGGATGATAAGCTTGAATGGTGCTAACTATCATCTATGGAAGGGCAAGATGGAGGATTTGCTCTTTGTTAAAGAATTCCATGTTCCAGTCTTCGAGGAGAAGAAACCTGAGAAGAAGACGGATGAAGAGTGGAAGCTGCAGCATCGCCAAGTGTGTGGGTTGATAAGGCAGTGGGTAGATGATAATGTATTGCATCATATTGAGACTGAGACGGATGCTCGTTCTTTGTGGAAGAAGCTGGAGCAGTTGTTTGCTAGGAAGACCGGAAACAACAAGATGTACATGATCAAGAAGTTGATTGAGCTGAGGTATCAGGAGGGGACTCCGATGACAGATCACTTGAATGCGTTTTAGGGATTGCTCAACAAGCTGTCTGATATGGGCATCAAGTTTGATGATGAGATTCACGGTCTATGGCTTCTCAGTACTTTACCGGATTCTTGGGAGGTTTTCAGGATGTCTCTTTGTAACTCCGCGTCGGAAGGTGTTATTTCGATGGATTCAGTGAAGAACAGTGTTCTTAATGAGGAAACAAGAAGGCAGTCGAATGCTAGCAGTTCGCGTTCAGATGTCTTTGTTACTGAGTCAAGGGGGAGAAGTACAAGTAGAGGTCCCAAGAGTGACAAGAACAGGAGCAGAAGCAAGTCTAATAGATTTGCAAATTTGGAGTGCTATTTCTGTCATAAGAAAGGGCACATGAAGAAGGATTGCTGGAAGTTGAAAAACAAGCAGCAAGGAAATCAAGAAGAAAAGGTGGATCGGGTGACCGTCACCGAAGATCAGTTTCTCATTCTTCTTGAGGGTGATGCCATTAATGTCGCATGCCAGGACACCAGTTGGGTGATTGATAGTGGAGCCACTACTCATGCTACATCACAGCGGGATTTGTTCTCTACCTATACTACGGGTAATTATGGTTCCGTGAAGATGGGGAATGATGCGATGGCTCAGGTTGCTGGCATTGGTGATATTTGCTTAGAGACTAGTCTTGGTACTAGGCTGGTGCTTAAGGATGTTAAGCATGTTCCCGACATTCGGATGAATCTGATTTCTACGGGAAGACTTGATGATGAGGGTTATTTCAGTTTGCACGGTGGTGGTAAATGGAAGCTCTCTCGTGGTTCTTTGATTGTGGCTCGAGGTGAGAAGTCTTCATCTTTCTATTGGATGCAGGCTAAGGTCTCCAAGGATGCTGTTAATGCGGTGGAGAATGATAATGTCATGGAGTTATGGCATAAGAGACTCGGTCACATGAGTGAGAAGGGAATGGCTGTGTTGTCTAAGAATGAGGTGATTCCAGGAATCTCTGGTTTGCACCTGCAGAAGTGTTCGCATTGCTTTGCGGGAAAACAACACAGGGTATCTTTCAAGTCTTCTGCGCCTTCTAGGAAACCCGAGGTACTGGATTTGGTACACTCAGATGTGTGTGGTCCAATGAAGACAAGATCTCTTGGCGGCGCATCATATTTTGTGACTTTCATTGATGATCATTCAAGGAAGTTGTGGGTATTTCCTATGAGGACGAAGGATCAGGTGCTGGGATATTTCAAGCATTTTGTGGCGTTGGTTGAGAGACAAACGGGGAAGAAGCTGAAGTGTATCCGCAGTGATAATGGTGGAGAGTATCTTGGACCATTTGATGCTTATTGCAAAGAGCATGGAATAAGGCATCAGTTCACGCCACCTTATACTCCACAATTGAATGGGTTGGCTGAAAGGATGAACAGGACGATTGTCGAGAGGATGAGATGTTTGATCTCACAGTCAGGCTTATCGATGACTTTCTGGGCAGAAGCTTTGAACACGGTGGTTCATGTGCTGAATTTGTCACCAAGTGCTCCATTGGATGGTGATGTTCCAGAGAGGGTTTGGACTGGTAAGGATGTTTCTTACAGTCACTTGAGGGTCTTTGGGTGTAAGGCATTTGTTCATATTCCCAAGACTGATAGATCGAAGCTTGAGATGAAGTCGCGGCAGTGTGTGTTCATCGGTTATGGTCAGGATGAGTTCGGGTACAGGTTTTATGATCCCGTTGAGAAGAAGCTCGTAAGGAGCAGAGATGTTGTGTTCATGGAAGATCAAACGATTAAGGACATTGATAAGTCCAAAATTCCAACTCAGGTTTATGAAGGTTTGATCGATATAGAGGCTACTCCTTCTACATCAGTCCACGGTGAAGTTGAGGTTGAGGTTCAGGATGATACACCCAGTGCAGATGCTCCCGCACATGAAGATGGCAGTGGTGATCATGGTGATGATCATGGTGAGACACCAGCTGCTGAGAACCAACCTACTGTTGTGAGAAGATCCGAGAGGGGTCTTAAACCGTCGACAAGGTATGATCCTAGTGAGTATGTTTTACTTACTGATGGGGGAGAGCCTGAAAGCTATTATGAAGCTTTGGAGGATGAACACAAGGATCTGTGGTTTGGAGCCATGGATGAGGAGATGGATTCTTTTGAAGAGAATCACACTTTTGAGTTGGTGGAATTGCCTAAGGGCAAGAAGGCTTTGCTTAATATGTGGGTGTACAGAATTAAGCATGAAGATGGAAGTAAGCCACCCAGATACATGGCTAGACTGGTTGTGAAAGGCTACAGCCAGAAGAAGGGGATTGATTATGATGAAATCTTTTCTCCTGTTGTGAAGATGTCATCCATTCGGGTTGTTCTTGGATTGGCAGCGAGCCTTGATCTTGAGGTTGAGCAAATGGATGTGAAGACTGCTTTCCTTCATGGTGATTTGGAGGAAGAGATTTACATGGAACAACCGGAAGGCTATGTTAAAGAGGGCAAAGAGAATTTGGTTTGCCGCTTGAAGAAAAGCCTTTATGGATTGAAGCAAGCACCGAAGCAGTGGTACATGAAGTTCAAGTCTGTTATGGGGGAGCATGGTTATGCAGAGACTGATTCAGACCAGTGCGTATTTGTGAAGGTGTTTGGTGAGGATGATTTTATCATCTTGTTGTTGTATGTCGATGATATGTTGATTGTGGGCAGGAACATGGACAAAATCAAGGAGCTAAAGGAGCAGCTCGGGATGTCCTTTGCCATGAAAGATATGGGTCCAGCGAAACAGATTCTCGGTATGAGAATTGTTAGAGACAGAGGTGAGAAGCTGATTCACTTGTCTCAGGAGAAGTACATTGAAAAGGTGCTTAAAAGGTTTCACATGGACAAGTCTAAAGTGTTGAGTACTCCTCTTGCACCACACTTAAGACTGAGCAGTCAACAAAGTCCGAAGACATATGCGGAGAAGGAAGATATGGAGAAGGTTCCATATGCTTCTGCAGTGGGTAGTTTGATGTATGCCATGGTCTGTACAAGACCGGATTTAGCCTACGCCGTTGGAGTTGTCAGCAGGTTTATCTCCAATCCAGGGAGAGAACATTGGAATGCTGTGAAGTGGATTTTGAGATATCTCAGAGGGACTTCTGATCTGAAGATTACTTTCGGGGGTAAGAAGCCTTTGCTGGTCAGTTTCACTGATTCTGACATGTCTGGAGATGTTGATTCTAGCAAGTCTACTTCGGGTTACTTGGTAACATTTGCGGGTGGAGCTGTGGCATGGCAGTCAAGGCTGCAAAAGTGCGTTGCACTATCTACCACTGAGGCAGAGTTCATTGCTGCAACTGAAGCTTGTAAAGAGTTGTTGTGGATGAAGAACTTCTGTGAAGAGATCGGTTTCAAGCAAGAAAAGTATGAGTTGCTTTGTGATAGTCAAAGCGCCATTTGTCTCGGGAAGAATTCTACATTTCATTCGAAGTCGAAACACATCCAGAGAAGGTATCATTGGATACGCGATGTGGTTGCTTCTAAGGAAGTGGAACTTGCAAAAGTTCATACGAATGATAATGGAGCTGATATGATGACAAAGTCTTTGCCGAGGGGGAAGCTTGAAGTATGCCGAGGGATAGCCGGAATGGCTGTTTCCTCCACCTAGTCGGAGGGGGAGTTTGTTGGGTTCCTTCTAGATGGAGGAAACCCAAATGAGTTTGGTTGGTGATAACCAAACTTGGTGGTGATGGGCCATTGGTATTAGTCCATGAGATTAGTATTGGGCCTTGAGGTAATTAGGGTTAGTGAGACACTATATAAAGTCTCTTAACCTAATTGTTTTAGGCAGCAGAGCAGAGATTACACAGCAGACATAATACAAGAAAAGTAAGAAGAGTACTCAAGAAGACTCTTGACACAAAAGAGAGAAAAGTAGAGAAGAAGGCAGATTTCGTCTGGGTTTGTCAAGGCAGGTTTGGAGGGTCAAACGGATTCTGATCGGGCTGATATTTTGTGGGAAGCTTCTTCAGTCAGTGGGTTAAAGGTTCACCGAAGGGATTTGGATTCTAACGGTTGGATCTTCTGTTGTCTGGGTTTTGGTGAAGCTGGTCGTCACAGTTCTTCAGCAGTGCTGTCTTGAGTGTTTGGTAAATCCGACGGTGAGATCTTCTCTGATTGAGCTGAGATTTGGCAGAGGTGTTGTTGACTTGTTCATCTTGGATTTGTACGGTGGGATTAGTCTCTGGTTGCCGGAATCCTTGTGAGCTGAGGTCGTTTGGTTGCTGCCGGTTTTGAAGCTTTGTGTTGCTCTCTTGTTGTTGTTGTTCTTGTGTTGGAGAAGCTCTTTGTAGCTTGTGTCTCTGTTCTGTTCAGGTTGCTGAACAGGGAGGACATGGTTGTACTCACATACATTTATATAGTGGATTGTTGAGTGGACTACGGTCCCGTGGTTTTTCCTTCTCACATCGAGGAGGTTTTCCACGTTAAAATTGCTTGTCTCATTTAGTTATCGCTTATATCATATCCTGCAATTGTCGAAGTATTCTCCTCACAGGTTCTCACAAGGTCAGGGGAAACACGACCGTTGTATTCCGCTGCGCCGTGTCCCGTTCTTCTATTTCCCCAACAAAGTGGTATCAGAGCAAGTGTGATTTGCTTATCTGATCCCAACACAAACGGGTAATAATATACTGGTGAAGCAGCGATGTCTAGTTTTAGTCTTTATAGTGTTCTGAAGGAGAAACCAAAACCGCTTCAGCAGCACATAAAGACTCATGTCCAGCTTTCCTAAATTGAATGTAGTTTAAGGCACCTACCCGTCTTTGTCCAAGTAGAAAAGTATAATCTCGTCCCAACTTTTTTTTTAACAAGTTGCCGTGCCGGCCACTATTATAGAATTTGCAAGGAGTGAGCGAAGAGAAAAGGGCTTTCTCTTTGTGTTTCTGGTAGAGGTGGGCACTTGGGTTATTTTAGCTGTTTGATTTGGGTTCGGTTCGATTTGGTTTACTTGGTCTTAGAATTGTTTCAACTGAAAGAAACCATAATTAGTTTGGTTTGAGTCGGTTTTAGTTTGGTTCGTATTTTGCTTGATTTGTGTTTCGATTCGGTTCAGTAAGCTTTCTTTAGTTTAGTTACTTTTAAGAGAAATCATGTTTTAAAACATAAACGCATGATCAGGAAATTATCATGTTGGTGACTATGAAAAAATAAACAATGTTAACTAAATTCAATATAAAACTGAAACAAAAACTTTTAAAAACAAAAAAAAAATTATAAGGAAACAAATTGGTTTGTATATTAAAAAACATATAGCATATTGTATATTGCTAGTATATTTAATTCAACTAATAACAAAAAAAAAACAGATTAGTTTATCATTTTGGTTTACTTCGGTTTGATTCGGATCGTTTTTTTGGTTTGGTTGGTTCAGGTTGGAAAGATCTTGAACCGAACTATTTGATAATAAACTTTTGTTTGGTTTGAATCGATTTCGATTTGGTTGGTTCGATTTGACTCAGAACGATTCTTTTGCCACCCCTAAATTTCCAGTTTCAGTTTGCTATGTTTCATCCCCCATTTCCCGTTTGTATATAAAAGTCTGGCAATTTTTAACACTTCTTGGACCTAGTTGAATCTTTCCTATCAGAAAAATGCCATGTTCTAAAACGCGCCGCCTTGACCCGAGAACGCGGCGGAAAATCGCGTGGCGGTCGGTGACCGTGGCGAAATGGTGGTGATCGGCATGGTTAGGCGGTGAACCGTGTTATGCCCACATCAGACGTGGAAGTGAACAAATCGCCGCCTAATTTTGTCAAATCCGAGTTGGTCAGTTTTCAAAATCTTGCAAATTTCCAAAATTTATGTTCGGAATTATAGTTATTGTCATGGGTATGCTGTCTTTGTATGTAAAACCACAAAAAAACATGTTTAAGTGGTGAAATCGAAGGGAAGAAATGAAGAACGGGAAATAATTGGTCTGTAAAATTTAGAAGAAAGGTAGAAGAAGAGGGCAAAACTGTCTTTTCTGATTCATTAAACCAAAAATAAGAAAAATACAAAAATACTTCTTCTGATGTTCGAACTTGGCAATCTTGACTGATTAATATATAACATAGACCACCAGACCAGTTAAAATAATACTCTTATGTCAAAGTTTGTGGTATTTGTAATCAAAACAACCAAAACAAATCCCCGATTACTCCCCGCGTAAATCCCGATTTCTTAATTCGGCGCTAGGCCCGGGTCAAGCGTACGCGTTACGCCTAGCGTATTTTTGAACAGGGGAAAAATGCGTGAACACAGTAATATGGTCTTAAAAATAAAGGAAAAAGCCCACTAACTTTATAACTGAGCTGTTTCCGGCTCCAGTATATGAGCCTATCGACACATAGATTGATAACTCAAATCTAGAATCTAATTCACTCACTCCGTTTCTAAAAAAATAAACAAGTGTCCTTCTGATATTTTTCGCACATATTAAAAACGTCACTAAATTATATTTAAGTTGTTATTAACTACAATTTATTGATCAAAAGTATTTTTAATAAATATATTTATTTGTAAGATTAATGCATTTTCCAATAAATTTTGAGCTGAAAATCAGTAAAAATTGCATTAGTATTGTAAAATGACATTCTTTATGAAACAAAGAAAAAATAGTTAAAATGACACTTATTCAAAAATAGAGGGAATATTAATTTAAATTCTTATTTTATTTCATTACTTTACTTTTATTTATTTTTAAATCACTAAATATTACCAATCACGTTGTAGGTTTATTTTTAAAATTTAAAGTTTACATTAATTTGTTTATAATTTTTTACCAATTATGCCTTAACATTATCTTTAGAACTGCAGCAAAAAAAACTAAAGTGGATTTTTTTTCTTATGTATTTTAGTTAAAAAAACCTAAAACATTCTTTTATAGGTTGTATAATCTGTAAAATAAATAAAAATATATTTAAATATCAAATAAATTAGATAATCATAACTAAAGACATTATAAATATTTAATTTAGTTTTTCATGCATTTAAAATTATTGAAATATTTTAAATAATATAAATATTATTTACATATCACATTTTGAACAACAGTAAGTTTTGATAATTTATATAAATACTAATATAAACTATTTAACTGATAAAGGATAACTATCATATATATATATATATATATATATATATATCACATACTTCACATATTTTATTGAAAAATACCTACACCATATAACTTACAGTTACAATAAATTTAACTACATCAAAAATCTCTACCTTCAAAAAAATATACATTAACAACTTTACATCTACAATTAATTTATCTATATCTAAATTTCTACAATTAAATTTTTAGATTCACAGTCGAACCAGTCATCACCAGTAATACTACACGCTAAGTATAAAATACTAAGTGCAACTACTTAAACTAAATTAACGCTACATATACAATGTTAATTGCAACCACCTGAACCGAATTTATTGTCTAAGTGGGTCACTTTCAAGTTTATAATTCGGACTTTGGGCCGCAGGTAGTTTTTATTCAGCAAATGGGTCGCTTGATTTCGTGACCCGGGGCAAGTTGCGCGTAAAAGACGAGACGATCCTTTCTCGAGCTGCGGAATTACACAATCCTGCCACTCCCGTCTCGCACGTGAGTGTCTCGACGAGTTACCCGGTTCCCGAAAACGCGGGTCATTAACTTCGTCTCCTTACCTACATTAGGCAGTAAACGACCTTCTAGTAAAAACCTTTTACTGTGAAGACTGTTCGACTGTAGACCTAGATCCACCTCTATTGTCTAGCCGGTCACAGCCCCACCTGTATTCTCTACCCCGTCGCATCCGTTGGAGAAGCTAAACCGGCGAGAATTAGACCCCAGACGACGACTGCAGTGATGACGAAGTCGAAGGAAAGGGAAACAACCGTTCGTCGGCGCACCAGATCGAATTGCGAGGAGCTCCGGGAGTGCCCTCCTGCGAAACAGCAGTGCTATGCGGGTAAGCTTTTCGTCCACCGACGTGGTTTGTTGATTCCGTCTTTGCATGTCATCGGACAGATTATTTAAGCCGTCGCTCCGATCAGCTATTGTTTTCTTTTTAGTCGATTCCATTTTTTTGGTTTAAACCCATTGATTTTTCCAATATTTTTTTCGATTAGTATCTTCTGGATCTGAGGACGGCGACGGCGGTGGTGATTGCTCCGGGGGACAATTTTCGGATGGAGTGCCAGCATCGGTGTTGCCCCGGAGGCTGTTCGCATATGGTGCGTACCCGAGAAAGTTGCGAGTAAACATCTACTCAAAATCACACGTCATCGGTTCTGTCGCGTCTGCTTTAGAGGGAAAGGATGCGATGGAGACTTTGATGGATTCCCAGTTACGGAGGCTGTTTGAGCTTCCGGTTGTACGCTGCCAGAACTCAACGAAGCTGATCGGATGCCTCCTTAGCCGACAGCTTGTTACGACTCGTAGGAACGAGTTCTGGTTCACTTTCGGGCCCCATCCACTCCGTTTCTCGCTTGATGAATTCCGAGACGTTACAGGTTTGAACTGCGGAGCTTTCGACGTTCAGGATTCGGAAGCATCTGAATGTGTTCCTCCGACGATGTGGAACAAGCTATTTGACACGGCTGTGGGTAAGATAACAGTTCACAGTGTGCTGCGGATGTTGGAAAATGAATATCTAGCTCCGGAGAAACGGCTACCATTGGCTCTGATCGCGTTGGTTGATGGTGTTCTGTGCCCAAGTAGCAAAGATCTAAAACTAACGCCCAGGTACGTGGAGATGCTCGCAGACGTTGGTAGCTTTTTGGCGTATCCGTGGGGGCGAGAGTCGTACTTGAAGACCGTCCCACGTTTCCTGCCTCCCCTTGTTGTCGAACCAGGTCAGACCCCAGTGCAAGTGATGCGCGAGCGGCTAACGCAACAGACGACAGTTTGTTATGGGTTTCCACTAGCTCTGCAGTTGTTCATATTTGATGTTGTGCCTCTGCTAGTGGAGAAAATCCCAGGCGCAGGGAACACCGACACTTTCATTGATTCCCCCGGAGCGCTCTCATCGCCTTCAGTTATTCTCACGGGAAACGAAATAGTTGCTGTAGAGGAAGACCCAGACGTAAGTTTGTTTTCCCTCTGTTTTTAATACAGTAGATGAAAATGTAAACCGGAGAGTAAAACGGTTACGGCCATTGGTATATAACGTGTTTTACCTTGCTTATTGCCTGTCTACAGCTCTATGTAAACTACACCGTGATTCCTGATGAAGAGCGGCTGATGTTGGTGGACCAGAATGAAGATAAGCAAGTAACTGCTTTGGTGCAGAAGTTGCTTTGTGGGGAAACATTCAAACCTGAGGATTTCCCTGGTGGTGACGAGTCATTTTCCCCCAAGTCAAAGGTTCCTGACGCAGCGGAGGAGGCGGAAGCTTGTCCTACTCCCGTACACCAGAGAAATTTGCGACCGCGAAATCCAGCTTCCATTGAGGTTGAAGAAAGTTCTTCTTCTGGAGACAGCAGAGAAGGGAATCGTGAATGCTCGGAGAGGTGTACGCATGAACAATTAAAACAGTGGATATCCCGGGGGTTTGAGAGGGTGGAGAACAATATTGAAGAGCTGCGGACACTGATTTGCAAAAGTTTGGGTATGGCCGAGGGGAGGAAAGGCAACCCTAGGAAGAGGAAAACGATAGCTGATCCAGCTAGTGCGTCTCGTGATAGTATTGGGAGTGAAAGCGCGGGGAAAAACGTGAAGGCGAAAAAAAGGAAAACTGTTGCCCCTCGTCTGGTTGTGAAAAAAACGTTGCCTAGGCGTCGATCTTTAGGTGGAAAGGAGTTGACAAAGGTTGTACGCCGTAGTTATTTATTTCAAATATTTAACTAAAGCGTGGTAATTATCGCTTTCCTGACACATTTTTCGTTTTCCAGGAAGCGAGTAGAAACAACCCACCCTCACCAGATCTAGATTGTGATGATCATGGAGAAGAAAACGAGTTTGACAATGCTCCTCTTCCACCATCCGGCGGAAACCAAGGCGAACAGGTAATGTGATAGATAGTTTTTTTGTTGTGTAATTGCTTAGACTTCTAACCCATCGCTGAGGGGGGGATGGTCAGCAGCTTGAAAGACAATCGGATGCCCTCGTCGTGTTTAAAGGTGTATTAAAAGTTGTGCATGAGTCCTATGTGTTACCAGCAAAGGTTCGTTTGCATATAATTTAGTTGTGTGGTGTTTGGCTAAGTAGTGGTAATAACATTAGTTGTGAATATTTGCGGGTTCCGTCTACCTTCCAGCATGCATTTACAGTTGACCAAAGAAACCCAACGTACTTGTCTGAGCAAGGGTCCCCAGTCGCTTGGGAGAAAACAAAGCCGAACTGTTACAGTTCGGTTGCTAGTGTACGCTCCTTTCATCCGTCATGGGATGGAAACCCCTCATGGAAATCTAAGGTTGCATCCACCGGGATTGAAACATGTCCGCTCGAGTTTATATCATAGATAGTACTTATATCTGTCACATAAAGTTTGGGCTGTTATTGTTGTACAGTAGTTGAAGTTCGTTAGTAACGGATTTGATGCAGGGAAGAAGTGCTCCAAAAGTTGGGGAGGGGCTTAAAGATTGGGAAGGTGCTCAACCTATGGAGTTTGTAGAGTCGCTTGTGAAGGACATCAACTCTGAAAGCCATGGAACCGAAGAGGTTGTTATATCATACTTTGTTCCACATATTATAGAGCGCGTGATAAACCGAAGTGAAATTACAGGAAACAAGGGAACCGATGGGTGGTTCGGGTGCACAGGGGAAACGAAAGGAGCTGGTGGAGACCCCCACGACACCACATGTCGGGATTGGCTCGGCGCAGGTGATGTGCAATTTATTTTTTTGTGGCATACCTCCACTTTTTTTTTTGGTGTACACCAGTTGACATAGGTTACTGACTTTATATATCAAACGGGTGCCGACGACGGTGGTGTGTTCGTTGAGGAGGATTGAAAAGGTTGTGAAGAAGCGAGGACGGCAGACAAACAGCCCCAATCTGTTGACTCGGTTGAAACACAAAATATTGAGAACCCTGTGGAGGCGGTGGGAAAAGTTGTTCGGCCGAACGTGGTTGTTGAGGAAACGGTTAAGGAGATCAACGTTGAATTACAGGGTACGGAGGACGAAGAGAGATATGACAGTTGTCAAGATGACATGTCCACTGATAGCCAGAAACAAGAGAACCGAGTAGATCTGTGTGCGCAGACGGATGCGGACTCTGAAGATGTGGGAAGTGGTGGTAAACGGCATCGCATTAGATCCAGCAAGATATCCGGAGTGTACACCCCTGACCCAAGGGTGAAAAAGTTGTTTAAGAGCGAGGAGAAGGTTGAGTATAAGCCCATTGCGAAAACGAATCGAGCACAGTTTAAGAAGTTTGCCGAAATTTTGAAGGAGAACCCCGCGCAGTAAGTTCTCACTCTTTTTAAGGCTATATACATACACTGTTGCATAAGGTCCTGACTGTTGGTTAAATTTTCAGGATGTGGGATATCGCAACCGGTCACTCTGTTTGTAATGACTTCTTCCTTGAAATTGCTGAACCGAAGAAATGGTTGTCTGACGAGGTACTATCAAGCTATGCATTGTCGGCACATTATACCTTTCACAGTCAACTAATGCTCAAAATATTTGTATCGTTTTTTTTTTCGGACAGCACATGCATGTGATAATGAATATGTTGTGGAGGCGTCGCGGGATATTTCTACAGAAGGAGAGGATGGTTTTCTTCGATCAGTACTTTATAAAAACCATTCAGTCAAACTGGAGTGCCTTTAGCGCAGAGACTGATAAGCTGCAGTTCGAATGGGGGAAAAACGTAGCACAGTATGTGACAGGAAAGAGCAAGGGGCAGAAAATGAAGTTGGGACTTGGTCGCGATGTTGACACCGTGTACACCCCGATGAATTGGGGTGGAGATCACTGGGTTGGTCTCTGCATTAAGCTCAATGAAGGCCATGTGACGGTCTTTGATTCATATGTTCCGCATACTGAGATCGAGGATGCTGAAGGACAAATGTGCTCGGTTGTACAGTCGTTGCCTTATATATTAGAAAAATATGCAGGGCATAAATGCTATAAGGTGAAGGAAGGTCTTAGAATTTACTCTTGGGACCGCGCCGAAGGCATTTATCACAACGAAAGGGGAGGCGACTGTGGGCCATGTGCTGCGAAGTTCATAGAGATGCATGCTGCCGGCTCGACGGAGCAAATGAGCAGGATTACCGACAAAGAAGTTGACAGGTTTCGAGAGCAGTATGCAATGGACTGCTATGAAGAATTCGTGGGAGATGCTAAAGTAAACAATGAGTAAAGATTTGACAGTTGTTTATCTTCCTCAGAAACTTGTTCGAACCCAATGGTACTTATGTTTGTGTGAACCTCATGGAACATGTTTATTTATTGTGTGTTTGTGTGATTTTGTTTTTATAATTCGCCAGAACCCAACAAAATAACGATATGTACACCGCTGTTAGAAAGATGCACACCAAATAATGTGCACACCAACAAAATAATGATATGTACACCGCTGTTAGAAAGATGCACACCAACAATATAACGATATGTACACCGCTGTTAGAAAGATGCACACCAACAAAATAACGATATGTACACCGCTGTTAGAAAGATGCACACGAAAATAACGATATGTACACCGCTGTTAGTAGACCCTGTAACGGTTTTTGCACTTATAAAGTGAAATAAAGTGAAATAATGTGTTTGCTGTTGGAACCGCGTACACCGTTGTCGTAAAGTTGCAGACGAAGTCTTAGATTTGCAGGAATGATTTTATCATTTAAAGTGGATCAATTAACTGAACAAAAGAAATTACATTTATGTTTGGTGCTAGATCTTGTGACCTTCGGTATACAATATAAAGTGAAACGTTATGTTTGGACTTCCATCATAGTGGGTCACTATGGTCATAAAGATGCACACCATGTCTTATGTTTAACGCCAACCATAATCACTGATTTTCGTAGATATTTTGAAGTTTGAAGTGTTACACTACAACACTATCTACTGGAAACTATGTCATAAAGATGCACACCATGTTGATAAATATGCACACCATGCCATATGTTTAACGCGAACCATAATTACTGGAAACTGAGGAATTAGAACGACGCTTAAACTAAGGAAGAGTGCTGCATTACAACAATAAATTATTATTCCCAAGTGTGGAAGAGCGGAAAAGTCGTGGCGCAACGAAAATCCCGGAGGAAAAGACCAACCTCTTTAATCCAGAAGCATCTGTCACACATGTCTTCAGGCTTGATTAACTCCATATGCCAGAGATCCCAATCGATATCCAACGTAGGTACACAGGGGCAATTATAAAATAAGGGTCGATCTATTGACATGAACATGAATTTCTTTGATTCGAAGCCCTGGTTATCCACCCCGACCCACGGCACATCGTCCTTTCTTACAACCCATCCAATTTCACTAACAGCTTCTCTCGTAAAACGAGCGAAGCATCTCTCATCACCCCAGTAGAGTTTGCGAGTCATTGCATAGGTATACAACGCTCGTGGGTATCCTGCATCCGCTGCTTGCTTCATCAAAGCAATACCTTCGTCGTGGCGTTGTAGGCCGTAGAAATACTCAACACCCTTGATGTAAAGCGTACTTGGGTTGCCGACATCGTAGCATCTTCGCAACAGCGTATTGCGCAAGCCTGTCCACCAAGGGTATTCATAGAGATCGAACGAATTGTAGACGGCAGGCGTGTCTGCCAACGCACGCATTGACTTACAAGTAGATCTGAGTCTGTATAGATCTTTAAAGGATTTTTTTGCGACGCAGGAGACAATCAATAGTTGGATTTCTGAAGGCAAATCTTGAAAGGTGGTCTCTTCCATTAAATCCCGATTTTTTTTAGCGTTCTGCAAATGATGTCTTAAGATTCAGTTTATATAATGAGTGGACCGAGGCAAACGAAGGGTTGTCTTTTTTCACTGGTCAAACCGTTGGCTATCCGGAGCAGCGAGGGGTCGCATTCACCCTGAACCGAGTAAAAATAAAAAATGGATTTTTAAACGTTTGTTAAATGTACATAATGGCCCCTTTAAAACATGATTTGACAGTGTTAGGTTGAAAATGTGGTTGGGACAATAACTTCTGGTATCAACTTTACACGTTTTCTCTAGAAACCTCTTTATTAAATTTCCATAATCCCTCTCGTACCTACCAAAACAAACCACCAAAAATCTCCAACAAGCGATACCAAAGTGATGGAAGCTCACGTACTCCCAAATCTCCCCGACGAAGTAATGATCAAAATCATTGAGATTCTCGGAGATGAATCATTTTACAATCTTGGCCCTTTTTTGCGGGCTGGAAAACGGGGTTACGCCCTCGCACACGAGCCCTCAAATACGCAAAGGCTGTCAGTTTCGGGAGTTTCATCTAAAGTGTGTCGCTGCTGGCAACATCAAAGCAATATACTCCGAAGGTCTCCTTACAGCACCGAGCATAGGACTTGAGGAGAGTATTAAAATATTGAAAACAAATGTCCCAATGGATGAATTCTCATGTCTAGCTGTGGCCATATTCAATGTTTGTCTTGGGGAGGACAAGGAAGCGAGCAAGGTGTTTCAGCAGTTCGCAGTATATCACCATGATCTTCGATCGGATGAAACTTCAGAAATAGCAGAATCCATAGAGAACAAATTGATGTTATTTGGAGCGGAAAACCTGAACCAGCACAAATATGGGGAAACTTTCAAGTTTCCGGATGATGGCATAGTTAAGACACCCAGGTGCGTGTATGGCCATGATCACGAAGACAACTTAGAAGGGGTTTGCAAAAAATGCCGTCTCTTTTGGATTTGCGTCGACATTTCTCACATCCTTTAAATGTTACCAACCGGTAAATCTCCCTGTTTGTCTACTATGTCATTTATGTATTAGTTTCTGCCAATTCCTCGTAAATGTTGTTCTTCGTTCTGCATCTAATTAGTGTTGGAATAATAACTTTGCAAATCTAAATAACATACAAGCTTTTAGTTCAAAACGTTTGTAAGAGATTTACAGATACATCAATACAAGGTTGCAGTTCAAATTAAACATCTCTTCACAGCTTTAGAAACCCGTTAATGATGTCTTCTTCCATTTCTTTAGTTTTCGCAAAATCACTCTGGATGTGAGAAATGGTCTTCTTCAATTCCATGATAGTCCGCTTCTTTTGGGCAATTTCGTCTCTAGCTTCAATCAGAGCCTGCTTTTGCCATCCGAAAGGTTCTTCGACATCGATCCATTTGAAAAACCCACAATCTAGTGGAGTCTACAAAAAAAGTAAATCATAACCCATTCGAGAAATTACAAGACTATATTACGACATATACCTTCCAGCGTTCATAGCCGTAGAACCGAGCAGGTTTTTTGTCTGTCCAAGATTTGCATTTCTTCGCCGGCAACGCACAGAAACATTGCACATCGGTTTCAGGGAACTTCCCCTTTCCCTGACACTTTGCCTTTCCCTTATTGATCGATCTGCCACCGAACTCCATATCTGTGCCCAGTCCTATCAAATTTGTGAACACCAAAAAAGTACTGAAATCGAATTGACACAAAAAAAGAACTAATCTTAATACCTTAGTCGGGTTAAGGGTTTTGAATGGGCCGGGTTATTTTGGAAACCCGAACCAGTATTTCAAATAACTTTAATTAGAATTTTGAAATAAAGTGCACAGTGAGGGGGCGTTGAGAATAATTGAATGGCTTCGATGGTGACACCTATTCTTTCCAAATAAATATTACCTGCCCTCTCTTCTTTCTCCAACTTCGACCTAATAACATCCCTCTTTAAACTTAAGCAAAAAAAATCCGCCGATGTCGACTTCCAGCAGCTCAGATGGTTACGAGTATGGTAACTGGTTACAAGCTGTGGCCGACTCTAACTTTGGAATCCCGGAAGAGTGTCCTTGCGGAAGCGCTATAATCATTCAGATCTGTACAGAAGCCGCATCCATTCCGAAAAAATTCTTTGTATGCAAAGATTTCAAGGTGAGTTGTAATCTCGCATACAATTGGCCTTTTTCTTTCCTAAGATTTAAATGTCAGTTCAAATCATATTTCCAGGATGACGGGTTGCACAGAAAGCAAGAATGGACCACCGCAATCGAAGAAGAAACCAGACGTTTGAAGAAAACTGTTGAGGAGCACGACTCCAGCTTGCGTAGCTTAGGTGCTCATGACTATCGGGTTCAGAGAATTGCCCAAGATGTCGAGAGAAACGATGCAAACATTGCATACCGTGGTTTTGAGATCCACGAGATCGAGAAAGTCTTGAAGCAACACGCTGAGGAGATTGCATATCTCAAGGGAATTATTGAGAAGCTTTGATATATTATCTTGTTGCGCTTCTTTTGTAATAACTATTCAGGGAGACATATGAATCGACTAAAAAATTATGTATGGTGTGCAAGTACTTTATTGACGTAATAGTATCCCGTCTTTTAATCTAAGATAATGATTTCAAACGTAACAACTGACATACTCTAATTTTTCATTGATGCATTAGCATTGGTTATTGGTATGCAATAATATAACAACGGTGTACGGAGATAAAGCATTGTCCACCTACTCCTAACGCCAAAACTTTTATAACCATCGAGTAAGATTACCACACCAAGAACTCCGGATGACCTGTGGATGCCTTGAAGTCGGTCGTTTACAGCGTCGGCTGCTCTCTTCAGCAAGGGAAGACCCTCAGCGTGCATAATAATCCTGTAAAAAAACTCTACGCCTTTGCACGTACCTTACTTACTGATTTCCGTTGACATTTTGAAGTTTGAAGTATTATATTATCTAAACCGAGTTGTTTGGTTTTAAACTTGGTACACCTTACCTTTTATGTGGTACACCATTTATTCATGATGTCAGTAACCAAGGGGTATCAGAAGCAACGTAAAGGTTATGAAAAACCTCGTAGTCAGGGCAGAGATGCATTCCAAAGGACATGAATTATCTTTTAGTCGAAAAGTTGCATTCCAAACGATTCCAAGAGATCATTTTTCATCTATAAATACAAAGCGCACAATACCCCACATTCACGTCGGTTTTCTTCTATCAAACAGAGCCGACTGTTCGAGTTAGACATGGAGAACATGAACTTAGATTCCCTCCCTCCTTCAATTCTGACTAAGATTCTCGTCAAGGTTGCAGCAAACAGTATGCGGGACTTTGGTGCTGCAAGAATTGCTTTTCGCGGGTTCAACATTATAGGAAGAGATGATTACTTCTACAGATCGGCCAATCTCATTTACCTGCACGATTCGTCCTACTTGATACACGAGGTCAATGCTGTTCGAACGTTCAGGCTTAACTGCTACCGTCTAGGTAATCCAGAGGCCATCTACTTGAGAGGAATGTATGAGTTCTTCATCCTCCATTTAGTTGATGTAGGAAGAGAAAAAATACACCTTTCTGGTGAGAGAGGCTGCTTGTTGGCCCAATTTGTAGACGGTATGATGAACTTGGCCTTTAGCGTTGATGATAGAGGAATGGTTCACAACTACCCAGATTTTACCCGTCAACATGTGGATCGGATGTTTCAAATCATCTGTGATTGGGACCTTTCAGACAATTGGGGTTACGAAAAACCTGCCATCTTTCTCTCTGTTGCTGAAAGGATAAACCCTGAAACGGCATTCTATTGCTGGTGCTCCAGATTAATAGAACCAGTCTTGGTGGTCAAGCTAAATGGATCAAGATCACCTTACCAATGCGATCGTTGTTTCTAGAATACTGCAGCTTGGGACTTCTGCGATAACATACACTTGACTGCTCGTGATTGGCCGATTGAAGATTAGTTTCGTCAACTTTTACTCAATTTCTGTAACTGAATCTTCACATTTTGACAAAACTCTTTTTATATCTATAAACTACTTTATTTATTTTTGATGTATGAAACATATTGTCTCAAGGTTATGAATGATTAACAACTTAACCGTTACATTATTAAGAGTGTACAACTTATTATTAAGGGTGTACCGAAATTTGGGTCTTCGTCGGGGTTTCCAACTGTATTTGTTATTTTAAGTATAAGCAATCGTCCAATATAGTTTATAAGATCAAAGCCTAAAATTCATTTACAAAACGCGTCCCGTGAGAAACATATATTTACAGAGCATACAATATGTCTACAATAAACAAGGTTGATGAAACCCTAATCCGCCGTTCTCATATCATCTCGATCTTTCTCTACAACTGTTTTTCATATCTTCAGCCCAACTCAGCCGATTCCAGTCGACCTTCCGCCGATTTCATTCTCTCTTTCAGGAATGGCCGATTCAGGAATGGCCGAATCGTCTCTTCAATCTCCTATCAACCCTCATTTTTTTAAGCCCCTCCTCCCCGGCTTCGAGAATCAACTCGTACTCTACAGAAACAATTAATTCCGGTTCTATTAATGTTTGATCCTTTGCTAACCTGGATTCCATGTTTGTGCAGAGCGTTCCTCAAGCTTTCTTCGCAAAGCATCTCCAAGGACGCTACGACCACATCAACACTGCTACACTGACAAAAGATGCGTCCGATAAAACCTGGGTTGTGAAGGTTGACGGTTTGAAACTCGTAGATGGGTGGAGAGACTTTGCAGCAGCTCATAGTCTGCTGATTGGTGACATCGTAATTTTTAGACATGAAGGAGATATGGTGTTTCATGTCACACCTTTCGGGCCAAGTTGCTGTGACATTCAGTATACTTCAGCATCATCTGACAACAACAATACTGGTAAACTTTTGTTATATGGAATGTTATAACATCGATGCAGAGCAAATTTTGCCTCTATATAACTGTTGTGGTCTCCTCCTCTAACTGTCAGGAGTAACAGGGGCGCAGTCTTCTTTCGCATCTCCTTGCTCTGCCGATTTCAAGAACAACTGTTTCTTGGCTGAAGTGAGTAATAAATATCTAGAAGAAGACAAACTTGTAAGTCTATTTTGTCCATCAATTATATGGTTTAGTTTTATATAATTGTGCGCTGATTACATTTTATTCAATGCAGTATCTCCCTCACGGAGCTACGAGTTCTCATGCTCTAAAGAAACACTTCCAACACACGCTACTGATTAACAAAAAAAGAGACTCATGGAAAGTGCGTTTGCATTTTTCCGAGGCAGCGGGTAAGTACTACATCGCAAGTGGGTGGAGAAACTTCTGTCTCGATAACAGGTCCTCTATTGGGCACCTTTTTGTCTTTAATGTCGTTGGAGATGGGATAACAGAGCCATTGATGTGTGCGTGTCCGAAAAACGCACAGGTTGCAGAATTACTGAGCAAACACACAAGCAGAAAGTATGGGAAACTATGTCTTTAGAATTCGCTCTATCTATCTTGATTATATAAAGTATTTCTCATGTTTCTATGTTACTGTTATAACTGGTGCCTATCTGTATTAGTAGTATCTTCTTCCCCCTGCTCTATGTCTTTTTACTTTTTAAGTTTGTTATTTTGACAAGTAGATAGGTTATCCTGGTCGGATGTACGTCTTCTGGTTGCGTGTCTGCGAATTTATAAATTGGTTCTCGACTTTTCCTGCTATTTGATTATATAAAAGCAACCATAAAATATGTAATATGAAAGGTGTACATAAAATTCATATCGGTGTACAATATACAATACATGCATAATTATAATACATCAATTAAGTTCTCGACTTTTCCTGCTATTTGATTATATAAAAGCAACCATAAAATATGTAATATGAAAGGTGTACATAAAATTCATATCGGTGTACAATATACAATACATGCATAATTATAATACATCAATTAAGTTCTCGACGTTTCCTGCTATTTGATTATATAAAAGCAACCATAAAATATGTAATATGAAAGGTGTACATAAAATTCATATCGGTGTACAATATACAATACATGCATAATTATAATACATCAATTAAGTTGATATTAATCTATTGCCAATTGTTCTGCTCACTTTGATTCTCGACTTGACTCGGACTCGCTCCGGTGGTGTTCGTCAAGGTACTCCTTGTAGTCTTCAAGATCAACCTTACTATCGGATTCCTCATCGCTCCCTCCTACCCCCTCCGGAGTAGACCCCTCACTGTCGTAAAAAGCATCATTGTAAGCATGATAATCATTTTTGTCACCACCCTGATTGGTATCTTCTGGATCCCCGCACAAGTTCCTACCGGAATCTTCTCCGGTTCGGCCTTTCTTCTTCGGGCGGTTCCCCGATTTGTCAGATTCGGTAGTCGAGCCATCGGTATCTTCTGGATCTCCGCACAAGTTCCTACCGGAATCTTCTCCGGTTCGGGCTTTCTTCTTCGGGCGGTTCCCCGATTCGTCAGATTCGGTTGTCGAGCCATCGGTATCACCCAACGTCTCGCACTTTCCGCTTCGGGATCTCTTCTTTCGCTGGTTGCCTGTTTCATCAGATTCATCACCCTCTTCAACATGTAAAGCTGCCTGCATTATGTCGTCAATGTTTAAGAACACGTGATCCCCAAGCTCTGCCCGTATCTCCTCGCGTAATCCATCTCGATACATCCTTACCAGGGTCTCCTGTTGTAAGGTTTCAAGAAGTCCAGCTTTTAGGAACAATGTATTGTATTCTCTAACTGTAGAACTTCCTTGCTTCATTTTAAGGTTGTGTGTGCAAAAACAACCGAACCATTCGTTCTATTTATAGGTTTGTGGGCAATAACTTAAACATCGCTACGCACCCTTTCTCTGTTATACAACCGTTGTTTAGTGGGACGATGTAACCGTTCAACCGTCCCTAAGTTACTTAACATCATCCATAGATAAAACAATTGGTCCTATAAACGACCCAACATACATAACAAAAGATATTAAATAACATTACACAGAACAGGGTGAAATTTGAAAACATTAAACATAACATTCGATCAGACATAAGATTCGATCAGACATTAGATCACATCAACGACCCCTCATCAATAAACGCTTAAGCTCTTCGATGTCCTTACGCATTGCCTCCACCTCATACTGCAGCTTACGGTGGAGCGAGACCTACTCGCGGAATTCACCTTTCATCACATCAAACTCTTCCTCGATTGCGTGAAGACAGGCATGTCGGATGTGCAAACCATCGTCCTAGAAGGGAAATAATATTGATGTGATTGATGGTTGTTAAAATAATTTCTAACAACTAATTAACTAATTACCACAACAACCATTCTAACCTCAAAAACCTTGCATACATAGTAGTCCGTTCCTCTGTCGTCGGTTTCGACCGTTATAGCGCCGCCGCACGTACATTTCTTAGGAATGCAGTAGTTGGCATACAAGCAAGCAAAGCGCCAGTCAGCGTCTCGTTTGTGCTCCTTCATCTCCGCATAGTAAGGATCCGCCATATCCGCCATATACGAATCAGTAGATTTGTTTGTGGATTACAAACAATTTTGGATGTGTTGCGAGAAGAGTGCGAGGTAGACACAGCAGCTTAAATAGGAATTATTACTTAAAGTAATCCATAGACAACGGCTATATTCGTTTAAAATCCCTCACAACGGCTATGTTGACTTTTAAAATCACTCACAACGGCTATGTTGACATTTACAATATTCTTTGTAGCCGTTATAATCTTAGTTTTAGTTTATCATTGTACACCGGTTCTTAAATCAGCCCCCCGTTGCTGTTCTCAGTTTTGGGCCTGACGTCGATACGAATATAAACAGTTATGGCCCAAATATTATGTTTTTGGTGGTTACTTCATCAACCTTTTTCATTAATGACTTAGACAGTTGGATTTGACGGTTGCGCTTCTCCAAATCCTCTATATCCTCTCGGAAACTGTAATTGTTTCGTCTTTGTGCTCATCGTGTAGATCTAATTGCAAAAAAAAAATAATTCGAAACCCTAAAAATGTCGTCTTCCTCATCTGCCTCCAACGATCGCCGCCGTCTTCAATACAGCACCACAAGTTCCGACGAACGTTCAAGTTCCTCACCTGAGCCTGTCGAGGAACAACCGCGTTTTATGACATTTCAAGCGCGGCGACAAGCCAGTCGGGGGTTCTTTATCGCCGGCCCACCGGTCCCAAACCCATGGTCTAATCGTCATCTAAGCGAAGAAAGTTTCCGTAAGTATCAACAACTTTGCATACGAGGGTTTCAAGTTCAGGGGTTGTTAGTTTTAGATGATCCGGGTTTTGCTGAGGCTCGCTCAATCGTTGAAAATGTGGGGTGGATGTACACTGTCTTGCATGTGCGGCCTTTCTGTCCAAGGGTGGTTAGGGAATGCATCTCCAACCTATACGGTTCGGACGCGGGCGTTTTTATAAGGGGTAGCCGTTTCGATTTCGACCCTGTCGTGATTAATCAACTATTCATGACTCCAATTGTGGAACAAGGTCACCCATGGGAGGATGATGATCTCTCGCGTGCAATAACCTTCCTCACCGGTGGTCGCTGTACTCACTGGGAGCCATTCTCCCTAACACACCTCCTCCCCCAGTACCTTTGCCTCTACAGACTCTATGAGTTAAACTGGCTACCTGGATTCCATGTAGATGCAATGCTAAAGAAGCGGCTTCGTTTCCTCTTCGCGTTTGTAAGAAACAAGCCGATAGACTTTGGTCGATTGGCTTATGACCAGGTTGTCGAGATGTCTCGTCAGAGTGATGCCGACAGGAAAATTGTTCTCCCCAGCTTGATCTATCAGACTCTCATTCTTCAGAGGGACGTATTGCACATTCCAGGTGATGAACGCCTAATTGGTCAGCCTCAATTGGTTAGCGGAGTCGAGGCGGATCTTGCACAACGTAGGGGGAGAAAGGGTCGTATCCATTCTGATGATTGATATGAAAGGTTTACAAGTAAACGCATCGGTTTCTCACTGCATTTTGTTGTGTTGTTTTGTTGTGCAAACTCTATGCTACTCTAAGTTCTGTAATCGGCTAGTAAACTAAGTACCTTATTCGGATGTAATATCTACTCTTGTTATTAGTATTATGCATGCTTTGTTTAACTAATTGGTGTACAACAAATTTCCACTACAACCATAATATATTGAGTACCAAATTATCTGTACTTAGCAAATATCACGTACACCGCAACAATTATCCCGTACACCACAATACGCTGTGGACTTACGCATCGTCTATATCCAAAAAATACATTCCGCAACAAATAGCACGTACACTGCAGCAATTATCCCGTACACCACAATATTCTGTGGACTTGCGCATCGGCTAGATCCAAAACAATACATTAGCGAGCCGGTGCTCACGTTATTTATCAAACCCAAACATTTCTTCATCCTCTATTCAGGGCTTCTCTTCCTTGCAAGTGGTCTTCTTGTGACCTTCCTTAAAACAATTTGAGCACTTGTTCGGCTTATGCTTTTTGCTCCCCCCCTGAGATAAACAATAAAGTTGTTATAGTTACAAATTTTACAGTACGTAACTGAATTGTTTTTCACAGTACACAGAACAGTCTTACAGGTATCTCTCCTGGGGACAGTTTACGTTTGACTCCAGGTCTTCCCTTCGTTCGTTTGGTCGTTGGTGGATAAAGATGTACAGTTAGTATTTCGGGCGGCACTTGAACATCCTTTGGATCCTGAACAGGAAGTATGATACCCTTAACTGTTTCAGCCCATGTCTCTTTCTGATGTTCTTTGCAAACAAACGCGGTGTACTGCATATTACGGTAAGACGCACATGCAATGGCGTGCCGACATGGCAAACCAAGCTTTTGGAATTCGAGGCAAGTGCAAGTTCGTTTATCCAAATCAACCGTGAAACCAAAACCAGTTGGCTTGTGCGTGACTTCGAATTGCCAAGTTGAACATGACAGTACTAGAAGGCCCGCTGACAGTACCAGCTGTTCGACGAGTATCTTTTGGATATTATCTGGAACATTCCCCTTCATCTTACTGATCTCCGTTTGTCTGCTAATACACCATGTACACAGCTTCCGGCGTATAAACTCGAACAATGCCATTATAGGACTATCACGCGCGGGCAACAGAGCATTATTCAACGATTCAGCAACGTTAGAGGTCAAAACGTTAAATCTGTCCCCTTCGAAATGTGAACGTGTCCATAGCTTCTTGTCGATCTTCTCCAAATAATCCCAGCACCTCCAATCCGTCAGTTTTAGAAGCTCCATTATCTCATTAAACTCGGATACCCTAAAGGCTTCACCTGCCCGACCAACCATTGCTTTCTGCTGGAGCCCCTTGTACTTCTCCTAAACGTTTCGCTGGAGGTGTACGAGGCAAATACCGTGGTGTGCGCGGGGGTACCATTTATCTATCGCAGCGAAAATTGATGCGCATCTGTCTGATATTATACTTAAATCTGAACCGTCCTTTACTATAGTGGATAATCTCTCGAAAAACCATGACCAAGCTTCTGTGTTCTCGCTTTCCACAACTGCGAAAGCAATCGGGAAAACCCGGCTGTTAGCATCTTGTCCGCTGGCACTTAATAAAACACCTTTGTACTTTCCAAACATGTGGGTGCCGTCCACCACTAGCACCTTACGCAGATGTTGCCAACCATCGATGCATGCTTTGAGAGACATAAACGCATACTTAAACCTTGTTTTTCCTTCTTTGTCTTTTTCGGTTTTAATATCGGTGATAGTTCCAGGATTTGCTAGCTTCAGTACTTGGAAGTACTGTGGTAGCATCTTGTATGATTCCTCCTCTGTTCCTTGCGCCGATGCAATCGCTAGTTCTTTCGCTTTCCAGGCTTTCCAGTACGAGCATGTATAGTTGAATTCCGTTCGCAACATTTCCGGGAGTTCCATAGCACGCGGCCCGGCGTAGAGCCTCCCGTATTTCGAACGCAATAGAGCTGCAAGCACTTTGGCTGTACCATGTTTTTTATACTTCCCTCTAACGTCGGCTACGCAAACATGATCCAGAATGGCCTTTTTTACCAGATAAGTTGGAGATTCACCGAGTTGAACAGCCACTACTCTCCAGTTGCAATCTTTTTCGTAACATTTCGCCGTAAGTCGACGTTTGCAATGCCGGAGCTTAAACGTGCACACCTTCGCGATTGCGTAGATAGCCAACGTCAACTTGCACTCCGCTTTGTCTTTGAACCTCCTCCCCACGAATATATTAGAGTCCTCCTTGCTGAAGTCAATATCAAGCGGGTTGCAGCTGCTTCCCTCCATTTCATTATACACACCCTCTACATCATTATATCCATACATTTCTGGTACTTGTATGCCTTTCATAAATGCTTCTCCACCCTGAATTTGTGTAGTAGCGCTGACAGCAGGCTCAGCATCGTCCTCATCTACTAGCTCGGGGATGTGCGTGTTAAATTGCTTTGGGGGAGTTTCGAGACATATGTCACCACTTTCAACGGCCTCAGGTGCTTCCTTGGAGGCACATTCAACGTCTGTGGGGTTACCAGTCACATTATCTCCAGCTTTAGTCATTACTTCAGCAACACCATCATCATCATTATCTTCAGTCACTCTGGTGTGTTTGTTTTTAGTTTGAGGGGGCGTCAGAAGAACAACATCAACATCTACCTCGGTCTCCGTTACTTCTGTGTTCAATTTGGAGGGCGATCCAAGGTCTCTTGCTAGATCGGTGATTTCCACAGATGAATCGTTTTTTTTTTGGATATATATCCACCTCCACGTGCTACTTGCTTCTTCCCACACCCCACTTTTGCAGACCCTCTGCAACCAGTACCGCCAGGACGCCGAATACGCTGTCCACCACTTCTTTCTTTGCCCGGACCTTCTACAAAATCGTCGTCGTCGTCCGTCACGCAATCGTTTCTGCAATAATCATGCCAGCCATTGTAGTCGTATTCCCCATCATCTCCATCATCTTCTGCAGCAAAATCTTCGGCAGCTCCTCCATTATTTCCATTCCCCATTGAAAGCGGTTCAACACTTGCCGTTCTTGTCTCTCCTATAAGACTGATTTGCTGAGGCCGATCATCTGAATTGCTTTTGACTGCGTCTCCTTCTTCGACTTTGCCTTCCTTATTCTCTACATTATCCACTGCCAAGTCAGCTCCGCAAACGTTCCCATTTTTCTCTCCATTAGCCACTGCCAATTCATCTCCACAATCGTCACCCTTTTCTTCCTCGCAATTCTCTGCAACTGCCCCACTCGCATCGTCACGAGTTTCTCCGCTTTTCTGATGTTCCTTTTCACTCCCTTCCACTCTACCAGACTGCGAGTTGCGTTTGTAACGATCTTCAAATTGCTGAACTTCCATCAAAAAGGCAACATCTTCATCAGGGGGTGGAACGGGTGCATTCGTTTGGTTTCGTATTGCATATTCTGACCTTAGAAATATCATGACTCCTCCAACACTTTCCCTGAATGTTACGAAGAGATTAACGGATTTGTCTGCCCGGTGAAGCGCCTTGAAAATCCTGAAATCTTTGTCTGTTGCTATCTCAACGGGAGCAGCCTGTAGGCCCACCATTTCACCCTCTCCATCATTCAGCCAATACGACACCTCCGCTAACACTTCCCTTCCCAAAAGCCCATACGCAGTTAAAATAGACCCTTGCAAGTCCTCAGTCCCTCTAATTCTGGACGAATCGACTGCTCTACCCAATCTATCGTTGTCTATCTTGAAATCCCAAACTCCGGTGTCAAACATTATCCACCTCCCAGCCATAACAACAAAGCAAGAATTACACAGACCTACAGTCCAAGCATGAACACCCGTTAGGGTTGTTTACCAAACATAGGAACCACACAATTTTAAAAAATAATACACAAACTTATAGCTCAAAGTCTGTACCTTCGCCGGTGTTGGTCCTGATTTCCTTACTGACCGTTCCACCGCTTCTTGACCCGACATTCCGACCACCGCTAAGTGTTTCCATCCTTTTCAGTTGAGGTGGATGAGCATCCACGGCCTCAGATGATTGGATTAACTTCTACTCCTAGGGTTGCTTCTTTTAGTTGTACACTAGTTTTTAGCTGTTTCTCACCATTACCGAGTTAGAGATTTTTTACCCATTAATTTAATTAATATTACCACAAATATCAGAAAACAGTAAACGGCGGGAAAGGTTAATATTACCTTCAACCTTTGTGACCGGTCACCCTTAAAAAAAAGGAATAAAAAAAAAACACCCTTACACGTGCGAAAGCTCCTGGGCCGATAGGTCACCGCAAGTCTTAGGGTCGTTTTGCTGGGTCGATCTCGAAAGTTTCATGGGTCACGGCCCAAAGTTTCACGGGTCATAAGGCCAAAATCGTCACCGATTTTTTTCTCTCCCCCCTAGCGGCCCGGTTCGACAATTAAAACTTTCGGCGACCCGAAGTCCAATTTAAAAACTTAAAGTGACCCACAACACTAATGAACCCACCTGAACCCGTACAATAAAACCAAACCAACATCGTGCAATTAAACTAAACTAATGTTATATTCTTGGGTTATCTAATCTAATAGAATAACAATTCAAAAGCTGAATAATACTATTAACTCTGCTTATAATATAGTAAACTAGATCTTGATCCGCGTAACCGCGCATGTATTATTTTTAGTTTTATATGTATATATATATATATATATATATATATATATATATATATTTATTTATTTGGATCATTGGTATAAAATTTTAATTTTAATCATATATTTAAATATTTGTAAAGCTACTTCAAATACAATAATTTATAGTTTACATGTTGTAAATAATCAATTGGTTAAGACTATCACATGTATTTGTTACTTCTTATTGTATTGTATTTAGTTATTAAACATATAAATATGTGCATGAAAAAATATTTGAAAATTACTTTGTATTTATTTTAGGCTATTTTTACATGTTCTTCAAAATTGGATTTCCTTTTTATCAATAGTTTTTATATTTATTCATTTTACATAAAATATTATTGTATATACAAAAGTCAAAGATATGTTAATTTTTATATATGTATTATATGGTCTCCTAATGTTAACCCGTTCTGTCATCATATTATATTTTAACATAAATATTTTATATTTATAAAAATAAAATTTATCAATGTAATATAATTTTATTATATTTAGTTCAGTATAATAAGTTTATCATGATTGATTATGATTAAAAAATAGATAAAAATAGGATACATTTAAAAAATTTTTATAAAGAATAACTGAATATATATCAATACATAATAATAGTTCATTGCTAATTATGAAATTAGTGCAAATATTTACATATAGTTTTTAGAAATTAAGATATTGTTAAAATATTTAGATCATAATATGATTGATTGTGATTATGTAATATATAAAAATAAGATAAAATATTTATTTTTAATTTAATAAAAAACAACTGAATATATTAATATATAATGGGGAAATTTCATAACTACACTTTGTTTGGTACCACTTTTCATGTATAAACTTAAAAGGAAGACATTTTCAAAAATACCATATTGTTTGATGTGTAAAAGACTAAACTACCCTTCAATCAATCAACCCTCTTCTCAGATCAATTTTATCTCTCGTCGAGATTTGCCAATTCGCCTTCGCCGTCGCTGTATTCATCTCATATGAGATGTTTAACCACTTTGTCGTCTTCTTCATCAAACTCCGATTTCGTCTTCATCAAACCTGTCGTCGCTGTATTCATGAGCTTCCCCATCGTCTTCTTCATCAAGCTTCAGCTTCAGCTTCATCAACAGTAAGCAACTTCGCCAAGGTCTTCTACGGAAGAAGCGTTCATACAAATGAGAGTGTAGCTATCAAAATGATCGCCAAGTTCGGCCACGGCCCACAGCAAGCAGATCAAGAGAGAGATCTCCGTGATGAGTCTCAGCAAACACCCCAACGTAGTTGAGCTGCACGAGGCCATGGCAACAAAAACAAAGATCTACCTCGTCCTAGAGTACTGCAAAGGTGGAGAGCTTTTCAAGAAAATGGTCAAAGGCAAACTCGCTGAGAACTTGGCTTGGAAGTACTTTCATCAGCTCATCAACGCGGTTGACTTTTGCAACAGCCGTGGAGTGTATCACCGCGACATTAAGCCTGAGAATCTGTTGCTTGACGAGCACAATAATCTCAAGGTTTCTGATTTCGGTTTGAGCGCGCTTGCGGAGAGCAAGCGGGGAGACGGTCTGCTTCACACCGCTTGTGCTCGCATGCCTACGCTTGTCCTGAGATTTTTAACCGTAAGGCGTATGATGGGACTAAAGCAGACATATGGTCTTGCGGTGTTGTCTTGTTTGTGCTTTTGACTGGTTACCTCCCTTTCTATGCTTCCAATCTGATGGATATGTATAGGAAGATCGCCAAAGCGCAGTTCAAGTGTCCTCGTGAGTTCCCTCCTGAAGCAAAGAAGCTGTTGTGTAAGATGCTGGATCCAAACCCTGAGAGTAGGATCACTATTTCAAGAATCAAGGAGAGTTCATGGTTCAAGAAAGGTTTACCAATGAAGCAGAAGAAGCAAGCTGTTCTTATTCCCACCATGGAAGCTGGTCCAAGCGAGCCGGCGCCACAGCATGCAAGCATGAACGCTTTCGATAACATCGCATTGTCTTCAGGGTTTGCTCTGGGAGGACTGTTCGGAGAAGTGTACAGCAAGAAAGAATCTAAGTTCACGTCTAGAAAGCCTGCTTTGGAGATCATATGTAAGCTGGAGGAAGTGGCCAAGGGTTTGAAGATGAAGATAAGGTAGCAAGAAGCGGGGCTGTTTAAAATGGAAGGAGAGAAGGAGGGGAGGAAAGGGAGGTTGTAGATAGATGCAGAGATATTTGAAGTAACGGAGACGTTTCACTTGGTTGAGGTGAAGATATGTAATGGGGATACGACGGAGTATCAGAGGCTGGTGGAGGAGGATCTTAGGCCTGCTGTGGGGGATATTGTGGCAAGGGGAGAACGAGAATGTACTGCAGAGATAGCTGAAAACAAAAGCATTGAGATAAACAAAAAGAGAACCACTGTGAAGAACTAAGAGCCATTTTTTACATAGCATTGCATTCATTGTAGATTTTAGGTGATTGTTGTAACCTTTTACATTTTGTATTTTTTGCTTCCGTTCGTAAGTTTATTGAGGTTTGGTTGATACAATGGTAGAGAATGTGGCGATAAAGTGTATAACTTTCCACATTGTTACGTTTTATAATAACTCTGTTTCGGTTGTTGACTTGTTGTGTCAATAGTAATACTCATATGTTACAATTGTGAAGTATTATAAGAGTTTATAAAGAAATTCATTAGTTTTTATAAGACAATTTATAGATTATATATAACAGTTTATAAATCTTTTACTTAGACATTTATAGGATTTTATAAAACAATTTATTGATCATATATAGGGATTTATAAAACTATTTATTAGGTTCATAAATATATTCATAATTAGTTATCAAAACAATTTATAAGGCTTTCTAAATTTCTTATTAAAGTATAATTCATTTATAAGAATTTATAAAAACAAATACTGAGGATATGTATACCAAACTTGAAGTTAAGGGGTTCTATAAGGGTTATATAAATCAACTAAAAGAGTCTATAACCATTTAGAAAACCTTATAAAACAATCTATAATGGTTTGTATAACAATTTATAAGGGTATGCAAATAATTTATAAAGATTTATAAAAAAATTATAAAGTTAATACACCATTATAAAAGATTATAAAACAATTTATAAGAGTATGTAAAACTCACTTTACTCAAAACCCACTTTTGATGATGCAAAGCACCGTATGACTTAAAGTTCTGCCTCAAAGCACTCTCTACCTGAAATTGACAACAGAATCAATAAGCAATTTAGTTTCATAAAGAATCAAATCTATACATGAATGGCTATGTGGGTTTACAAATTCAGTCTATAAGACTTTCTAAATAAATTATTAAAGTATACTTCATTTATAAGAGATTATAAATTTAGTCTATAAGGCTTTATAAGGATTACAAATAATTAACAAATGTTTATAAATCATTTTAAAGATTTTGAAATCATATAAACCTTTATCAATAGTTTATATACATATTCCTATAAATGATTTATAAATCTTTATAAAATCACTTATAAGAATATACTAAATATTTATAAGATTTTATATAATCATTTAAATGATTTATAAGGGTTTATAAAACATTCATAAAGTTTATAAAAAACATTTATAAAGTTTATACACCAATTTATGAGGGGTTTATAATGGTTTTTAAATACATTATAAATCAGTTTATGCCACATCTAAAACTAATATTACTATAAATATGGGTTTTATGTATACATCATAACAATTAATAAGTTTTTATAAAGGTAAAATAAATCAGTTAGAAGAACTCTAAATCATTTAAATAGTTTGAATGCAGTGCAATACAGAATGTCAAACACTGATTTGTTCTCTGCTTACATCCATATAAAATCGTTTATAATTAGTTTATAATAGCTTATATAATTAGTTTATAATAGCTTAAATGAAGATTGATTAAAATTTATAATTAGTTTATAATAGCTTATATAAAGATTTTATAAACTCTTATCACTTTCACATAAAATATTTATAAAAAATTTTATAATTGATTTTGTAAGTTTGCAAATGTTTTATAAACCTTATGAACCCTTATTTTCTTACTAAAAACCATTGAAGAGAAATTTATAACAATTCCCACATAATTTATATTATCTTGCATGTTCAGAACCTTTTATAAAGGCTTATAAAACCATTTATAAGAATTTATAAATCATTTATAAGGTTTTATAAATATATTTATAAAAGTCCATGAATCTGTATATACGGGTTTATAAAAGTATTATAAGAGTTTAATAATCTTCATAGCACAATTTATAAGAGTTAATAAATCGTTTTCAAGAGTTTATAAATCTTTTATAAGAGTTTATAAATCTTTACAAAACTTTAGAAGTGAATATTCATAAAGCTATTATAAATGTCTATAATTATATTATAAATGTTTGAAAATTATTTATAAGAAATAAGAGATTATTTATAATGGTTTACAAAACAATTAATAAGACTTTATAAGAATTTATTAAATCAGTCTATAATGCTTTCTAAATATATTATTAAAGTATAGTTCATTTATAAGAGTTTATAAAATCAGTCTATAATGCTTTATAAGGATTATAAATAATTTTTAAATGTTTATAAACCATTTATGAAGATTTAGAATCATTTATAAACATTTATCAATAGTTTATATATATTTATATAACTATTTATAAAGGCTTATAAAACAATTTATAAATTTTATAAGAGCTTATAAACCGTTATAAAACTCAGATATACTGGTTTTATGAAGAGATTATATAACTTATAACCCTTTATAAACCGTTATAAAACTCAGATATACTAGATTTATGAAGAGATTATATAACTTATAACATCTGATAAACCTTTATAAAACTCAGAAAATACTAGTTTCATGAAGAGATTATATAACTTATAACCCCTTATAATCCTTTATAAAACTCAGATATACTAGTTTTATGAAGAGATTATATAACTTATAACCCTTTATAAACCTTTATAAAATTCAGATATACTAGTTTTATGAAGAGATTATATAACTTATAACCCCTTATAAACCTTTATAAAACTTAGATATACTAGTTTCATGAAGAGATTACATAACTTATAAACTCTTATAAAACTCATATATACTAGTTTCATGAAGAGATTACATAACTTATAACCCCTGACAAACCTTTATAAAACTAAGAAAATACTAGTTTTATGAAAAAATTATATAATTTATAACTCCTTAAAAACCTTCATAAAACTCAGATATATTAGTTTCATGAAGAGATTATATAACTTATGAGGTGATTACATAACTTATAACCCGTGATAAACCTTTATAAAACTTAGAAAATACTAGTATTATGAAGAGATTATATAACTTATAATCCTTTATAAACCTTTATAAAACTCAGATATATTAATTTTATGAAGAGATTATATAACTTATAACCCCTTATAAACCCTGATAAAACTTAGATATACTAGATTTATGAGGAGGTTATATAACTTATAACCCCTTATAAACATTTATAAAACTCAGATTTACTAGTTTCATGAAGAGATTATATAACTATAACTCCTTATAAACTTTTATAAAACTCAGATATACTAGTTTCATGAAGAAATTACATAACTTATAACCACTGATAAACCTTTATAAAACTCAGAAAATACTAGTTTTATGAAAATATTATATCACTTATAACGCCTTAAAAAACTTTATAAAACTCAGATATACTAGTTTCATGAAGAGATTATATAACTTTTAACCCCTGATAAACCTTTATAAAACTTAGATATACTAGTTTCATGAAGAGATTATATAACTTATGAAGATATTACATAACTTATAACCATTGATAAACCTTTATAAAACTCAGAAAATACTAGTATTATGAAGAGATTATATAACTTATAACCCATCATAAACCTTTATAAAACTCAGATATAGTAGTTTTATGAAGATATTATATAACTAATAACCCCTTAAAAACCTTTATAGAACTCAGATATACTAGTTTCATGAAGAGATTATATAACTTATAACCCCTGATAAACCTTTATAAAACTCAGAAAATACTAGTTTCATGAAGAGATTATACAACTTAGACAACTTATAAGGGTTTATGAAGGTAAAATAAATCAGTTAGGATAGCTCTTAATCATTTATAAGGGTTTGTAAAAACAATTTATAAAGTTCATACACCATTATAAAGGATTATAAAACAATTTATAAGGGTATGTAAAATCATTTGTAAGAGTATATAAACCATTTATAAAGGCTTATGAAAGAAGTTATATAATCTACAAACCATTTATAAATGTTTATAAGAAAATTATACAAGTTTATAAATAATTTATAAAAGGTATGTATACTAGATTGACTCAAGTGGATGAGGATTGAGATTAGATGCTTGTATATTGGAAAAAAAGTTTTCGTTTCATAACAATATAAAGCTTTAGAGCTGTACAATATTGTTAATCATTTATAGACGTTTAAAAAGTTAAATGATAATAAATAATATAGATGTTTGTAAGAAGTCTACAAATCATTGTAAATATTTATAAATAATTTTTAAATAATTTATAACGGTTTGTAAACCATATATAAGGGTTTATAAATCTTTTATAAAATATTATAAATCATCTATATAACAATTATAAAGGATTTATATATCTTTATAAGAGTCTATATATCATTTATAAAACACATATAAATATTTATATAACTATTTATAAAGGCTTATAAAACCATTTATGAAACATTTATAAATTTTATAAGAGCTTATAAAACTTTGTATCAACCATCTATAAAATTTATAAAATGCAAATAAATATTTATATAAATATTTATAAAGGCTTATAAACTATTTATGAACCATTTATAAAATTTATAAGAGCTTATAAAATCTTGTATCAACAATCTATAAAGTTTATAAAACACATATAAATATGTATATAACTATTTATTAAGGTTTGTAAAACCATTTATAAAATTTATAAGAGCTTATAAAACCTTGTATCAACAATCTATGAAGTTTATAAAACACATATAAATATTTATATAACTATTTATAAAGGTTTGTAAAACCATTTATGGAACATTTGTAAAATTTATAAGAGCTTATAAAACTTTGTATCAACCATCTATAAAATTTATAAAACACATATAAATAATTATATAATATTTATAAACCTTGTATCAACCATCTATTTACAAGAACATATAAGCTATTTATATATTATTATAAATCATTTCTAAGAATATATGTATATAATATTTATAAAAATAATTTATAAGTGTAAAATCATTTATAAGAACTTATAAAGTCATCTTAAGGTGTTATAAATATTGATAAAATCATTTATAAGTAGTTTATAAATTATTTATAATAGTTTATAGATTATTTATAAATGTGTACAGATAATTTATAAATATTTATAAAGTCACTATAAATGATTCTTAATTATAAGGCTTTATATATTACAAATGTTATTTTAAAGGGTACATTAAGTTTTTCAAAAGGTTCCAACAGAACCAATCCAAGCATCTAAGTATCACAAATATCTTAATAGGAGCATTATACTGAACATGTTGTTCAGGTTCATACGCATGCTGAGCAGGATCAACATTCAATTTTGGTGCTGGAGATGACCGAGCAGGTGTGAAAATAGGTGCCAAGCTCTTGTTGTCTTGTCCAGGGAGACGGATACCTCTCGCTTTTAAGCTCTACAAAAGGACAAAAACACCAAGACTTGTTTTGTGATCGATCAAAGCCAAACTAGTCAGAAACAATAGTCATGATCTTGTAACACATTCGCTTGACCTGAATTTTCGAAAGGCAAGTACGTATTATGTTTACTAGATAAGCAAAGCCAATAAAGTCGTAATACACATCAACACAATTAAGAAATGTTAATGGAACGTTCATGGTAGAACTCAGCAGCAATTTGTAATGTACCAGGTCATAGTTTACCTTGTAAGTTTCTTTGAAAATTGGTAGGTAGCGGAGTTCACTGGTCGATTCTCCCCAAGCTTCTATCAGTATCGAAGCTTTGTTTCGATTATTCACAACTATCTGTGGATCATCAATTAGCTTCACCATTTCATCAAGGATTCTCTCAGCTGCCACCTCCAAGAACTCTTTCTCACAGTATTTATAAGGGGTTATAAATCGTTTGTAAGAATAGACCAAATATTTATAAGGTTTTATATAATCATTTATATATATTTAGAAAGGTAATTCATTTATAAAGTCTTACAAATCATTTATATGAATATATATATATATATATATAAACTTTTTAAAAGGGTCTATAAATAATTTATAAGAATATTTAAAATTATTTATTAGAGTTTGTGAATCTATTTACAAACGTTTATAAATGTTTTCTAAAATTTTATAAATATATTTTATAAGGGCTTATAAATATATTTATAACAGTTTAGAAATCCTTATATAATTATTTATAAGAGTATATAAATTCATTAATAATAGTTTATAAAGGTCTATAAAGCAATTAATAAAGTTTATAAACCATTTATAACTGTTTATAAAAACGTTATGAAAGTGTATAACTATTTATAAGGGGTATGTATACAATTCATAAATTTTATTGATTTATGATCACTTAGAAAATCTCTTAAATCATTAATAAGAGTCTATAACCTTTTAGAAAGACTTATTAAACAAGTTATAAGAGTTGATAAAATATTTTTCTAGGGTTTATAAAGGTCTGTAAAACGATTTATAAGTCTTTATAAAAAAAAATTAAACAAGATTTGATCGCATATATCTATAAATCTATAAAAAATATATAAATGTGTGTAACTTGAGAATTCATGTGAGGAATGCTAGAAAGAATGAGTATAAGGAACTCAAAAATCATTTATGAAAGTTTCTAACTTATTTATAAGAGTTTATAAATTATTTTTGTGAATTTTTTGTCAACTGAATGATAAGTGTTTATGAAGTAAATTATAAAGGTTTATAAATTGATTTATAATGGCTTATAAATATTTCATAAATTAAAGAATAAACCTCAATAAATTAGTTTATAAACCCTTGTATAATTATTTATAAGAGTTTATAAATTCACTAATAATAGTTTATAAAGGTCTACAAAAACATTTATAAGGATTTATTAAATTATTTATACAGATTATACAAAATCATTTTATTACCAAAAGCATCATGAATATATGTATAATTATAAAATTTATAAATCATCTCGTAGTTATTTGAATCATCTTATAAGGGTTTATAAGAGATTTTTCCTTTCTATTGATGAGTTTATGATGACTTTATTGGAGTTGATAAATCAGATGTGGAAGTTTAAAAATCATTTTATAAAGTTTTATAAATAAAATAGAAAAGTGTATAAATCTCTTTTAAGGATTTTTAATGTTCAATAAATCATTTATACAAATTTAAACTGATTTATAAGAGTTTATAAATTGATTTTTAAGTGATATTTTGTCAACTGATTGTTAAGTGTCTCTGAACAGCTTTATGAATGTTTATAAACTGATCTATAATGACTAATAAGTTTACAAGGATATAAAATGAAAAAAGGTGATCACCGTACTATAAGATTTATGAATTTACTTTTTGCAACATATAATATAAGACCTTAACACATGAAAGAAGATAATAATGAAAAGAAAAAGAAAGATGTAAAGCAAACAAGTCTTTACAGTCATGTCTGAAGTCCAAAGAGCTCATACAGCGGACTGTCTTTGTATGATTCCTCTCCCAATGTATCCAACTCAACGATAGCTTCATCAAACGCCTGCACAACCATTAGAGCTCATACAAGTTTTTTAAAAAAGTTAACAAGACCAGATTAGACATGAAAACAACAGATGGGTTGAAACCCCAAACCTGCTTAGCGAGGGTGCAGGCACGGTCAGGCGAGTTAAGGATCTCATAGTAAAACACAGAGAAGTTGAGCGCAAGACCAAGCCTGATAGGATGAGTGGGAGCTAACTCAGCAGTGGCAACGTCCTGCAGTACATAATTACAGGAAATGAAACAACAATCAAATGTTATAAACTAAAGGAAGAAGAATCACTAAACCTGAGAAGACTTGTAAGCAACCAAAGTGCTCTCAGCAGCATCTTTCCTCTCATCACCAGCCTTGAACTCAGCAAGATACCTATGATAATCTTCCTTCATCTTCAGATAAAACACCTTGGACTCAGCAGGTGAAGCAGACGGGATGAGGTGGGCTTCGAGAACATTCAAGATCCCGTCGCAGATTTTGCTGAGCTCGGTCTCGATCTTCCCCCTGTACTCCTTGATGAAAGCGATGTGCTCCTGTTCCCTTTGCTCTCTTCCTTCTGCTCGATGGAATAGATGATCCTCCACGAGGCTCTCCATCACGTTCTTGTAAGCGACGGAGAGTTCTTCCGAGTCGACAGTTTTCGCGACTTTCTCCATGAACTCGACCATCTCTTCGTAGCGCTCGGCTTGTTCGTCTAGTTTCGCCATGTACAAATTCTCTTCACGCGATGACACCTTCACTTGAATCTATAGAGCAAATCATTCAAAGCGAACATAGTTTAGAGCAAATTACGAAGCCTAAAACTCACTGGATTTGAAATCAAATTAAGAACACACACAATTCTCTCAATGGCAAATTCAGATTGAATCACATAACATCGTTGAAAAGATCATTGAATCAAACAACTATACATCGTGTGCAGTCGTACTGCTTCGGCTTCCTTTGATCGATCCATGATACAGCTCCGGCGTGAAACAGAGCTTCTTCAAGCTCGCCTTCGATGGTTCTCGCGTCGGGGTTACTTTGCATCCCTTGGTATCACACACCGCAAAATCCAAAGATGATTGACTTTTTTCTGGTTGTCTCCGTCGTGAGACAAGTCCGTATCGTCGCCGGGGTGGTGGTTTTTGACATTCTCAGCTTCTACTTGTTTTATCAAATAGATTAGATTAATTAAATGAGGGGTACTATGGTATTTTGCTTAGTTAAATTTTAAGGGTAAAAGTGATTAGTGTAAACATGCAAATTGGTATCTTGAAAGTGGTATTATTGACAATTTCCCATATATAATAATATTTTAAAATTAATTACGAAATTAATAAAAATATTTAAATATAATTTTGAAAATTAAGATCTTGTTAAGATCTTTTTCCTAACAGATTTCAAAATTATATATATATATCTATTCTATTAATTTTCCTGTATGACCGGTTAATAAAAGTTCAGTCCATCTATTTTTATAAATAACTGCATCAATATGTAACTACTTAAGAAACTAACTAGAGCTATACACGTTTCTATTTATATATGTAACCATTCCAAAATAATCGGCCCACTAATTCCTGTAGCATCTTTTTTAACGACGTACAACTGTATAATTTTTGCGTAGGTCCATATAATATAATTTAACTCATATTTTAAAAATTCAAATTTGCAAACAGGTGCATCAATCTTCTACATAATTTAAACTCTTATTTTAAAAGATACTAGATTATGATCTGCCCTTGAATGAATATACTTTTTACTTTTTTATTTTTTTTTTTAAAATAATTTTCATATTTATGTTTTTAAATCATATTTATTATTTAATTTGTAATCATTGTTGAGTAAAATATTTTTCACAACTATGACTACAAAGAAAATTAGAAATATGATTAAAACACAAATAAAACAAATCAAAACAAATAAAAAACAAAAATATAAATTAATATTAAACAGAAAAATGATTACAAAAAAATCAAATATAATTTTCAAAAAAAAAAAAAACATAAAATATATTTGCCCATTCAAAAGACGGATCATAATATATATTTATTATGTTTAAACAACCACATGACCTATTGATAAATGTTATGTCTCACTATATATTTCATTTATTTAAGAAAATATCTTATCAAATTAAATTAATATTAAACAGAAATGTAATTACAAAAAACTCATAGGAAAAATATTTTTTTTCAAAAAACAAATACAAAATATACTCAAAATTGTACCCCCGTAAATACCTTATATTGGTCAATAAATATGTTTATTGAAAAAAAATAGTTTAATGGGTTATTTAAAATTAATATTTATATAAACTCATTTATCTTAACGGAATTCGAATTAAATTAGTATCATTCAGAAAGATGATTACAAAAATAAAAATATAATTTTTTTCAAAAAAAAAAATTTAAACAGAAACAATACCCGCCCTTTAAAGGGCGGGTCAGAATCTAGTATTCTATTAATTCTTCAACATGTTCAATTGATATGAGGTTATGTCCAACTATTTAGTTATAATTGTATACACTAACTAGGGTCGACCCGCCCTGCAGGCGGGATATACTTAAATTGTGATTTAAATTATAAAGTTTTGTATGATTTGTCGTTTGTATTTTAGGTTTGTATTTGTAAGAAATGTGTATAATAATGATTTTTATCTTTTAAAAAGTTTTAGGTTAAAATAATATATGTGACTCAAATAGATTTATATTGTTAAGAGGTAGGGTTTAGAGTTAGTTAATCCGAAACTTTGGGTTTAGAGTTAAAGATGAGATTTAAAATTTGTAAAAATAGAAATCAAATACTTAAAATTAATAATAAATTTATTTTTAAAATATTTTCAAAAACCATTTTCGACTTTCAGAAGAAAATTTTGATTTTTTTATAAGAAATTGAATTTGAAAACAAATAATCAGAAATTATAAAAAAAATATTATTTTATTTTTTTATTTTATTTATTTATAGTGTATATATATATAAAGTAATAGGTAGAATAGTTTTTGCTTATGTACTAAAACTTGTTTGGTTATTTTCCTCTTTGAAGACTTTTTTGTGACAAAAAATTAAAATGTTTGTTTGAGAAATTTTCCCATTAATTTTTATATAGTGGATTACTTTGAACATTAGTCATCTAATTATTTATTTGTTGTTTAACCATTATGTTTCTTATCCCGACATGTGAACTAACTTTTTTTTTTGTGAACTACCATTTGATGAAGATTTTTCGTTACACCTTTATAAATCTTTATATTCGTATTATGTAATGCCCATTTAAAACAAATAAGACTTTTTTGGAACATGCCTGCTCAAAGTTTATCATCTCTAGACATAGCGGTCAATATTGTTCTTACTGGCAGTAAGTAATAATACTGTTTTTGTTGCAACGAATTAAAACTTTTTTGTCTGTTTTGTTTATGCAACTATTTTTCCTATAATCTATTAGAGCTACACGTGTGGCAGTTCTGGAAAAGAACCTAGAGAAATTAGGTGTGTAGTAACTTGGTAAAGATGTTGTTTAGAATTAGAGTATGCAATGAAATGTTTAGAAGCCAAATGTGAATATATGTACAAACTCATCTTTAAAAGAAACCTTAAAAGATCCATTACTTGCTCCTTCTTATACACGCATTTACTTTTGTTGTTGCCTGCACTGTGACCTGGAAAACTCTTATTTGCTGTGTAAAAGAAAATCTGCAACTATATACTCGACGGTTTTAAGTCACTAAGGAAAAAATTTTTGGTGAAGTTACTATAAATAGTTTCAAGGAGGCTATTTCTTTTGATCCAAAAAAAGAGGCTATTTCTTAAAGCAAGAGATCACCGAGAAACTGTTTATCTTATTAGATATGTATGAAATAATGAGTGGTTCAACCTGAGGAAATGTTTTCTATCTCGCCGAATGTTTGTTTTGGTAGATATGAACTTCTCAAATCTGTATGTATAGAAACTGAAGGCTCTACGTAACAATTAACTAAACAAAAATTATAAATAAAATCCTAATGTATATCTACCAAAGTTACCAACCATGTCATTGCAACTCATTTGAATGTCTAATAACTCATTAGAAATAAGTAGGTGAAGCATATCGTTCACCACTGTTGTTGAAATTCTTATCGTATAAACATAGATTATGATGCAGACAGATGAGAAATGCAGGAAATGAAACACTATCCTCGGCATCATCGTTATATTCAAGCTTTCTCTATTTGTTTTGAGGCCTTGGAGATTGAGCAACAGCCTCATGAGAAACTATGTAGTCATGTCAGACTCCTCCACATGAACTTTCACCCCCTAATGTACAGAAACTTCGAAAGCATGACCCTAATTTTGCAAAAATTAAAAAAAAAAATTAACATAAACATAATCCTTCATTCCCCTTTCGGCACTAAAACAAACCAAAAAAAAATTGCAGCTATTGTACCATTGAACTGCAATGATTGTGTTTTTTTGTCTATCGTCTCACTCTCCGTTGCTTGTTCCATCGTTCTCCATCCTTGCTCTGTTGTTCCCGCTATTTTCTTTGTCACTCTCCGCCGTTTACTCCGTCGCTCTCCTTTTTCTGTCGCTCTCCACCCTTGCTTGGTCGCCCTCCATCTCGCTCTAGTAACATGCGACGTTAATGACGAGTGTGAGAAAATATCAATTAAGAACAGTTGCAAGATCTGAGATAAGGACTTACTACGGTTTGTTTTAACGATCTTGATTCTGGGTAAGTCACAGTTCTTCATCTTCCTCGGATTTAGATTCTTCACTCTTTAATCGAGCTGGATCCGGATGAAAAGCGTTTCCAACAATGGCTTCATGAATGCAGAAGCAAAAAGGCTTCGTCGTTTGAGAAGAAATCTCTGACACGGTCGTGAAGAACTGTTGGGTCTACAGCTCTCACCAATTCAGAATCTCAAAAAGATTGAGAAGTGTAGAATGATGAATTTCACAGGGAAGAACTTATCTTTTTATAGTCGGAGATTTTGAGAGAGGAAGTAAATGGAGGGTTGCATTCAAAGATCGTTAGTGGGGGAGTGGAGGGCAATAGTTATTGAGAGCGATTCAGTATGACCATTCACTCATCCTTATTCTGTAACGATTCAAGACGTTTTTGTCTTAAAGACGAATAAAATGAAGATGATGGTGAGAGTTTCGTAGACGGCGGAGTAACCAAAAAGAACAAAAGTTGAGGTTGACACATGTTGAGCCCAATAATTAAAAGGTTCAGGCTCAAAAGAAAACATCACGCAGCTTATTCAAAGACGAAGCCCATATCTATTCACACAACTTTAATGAAACGAAGCGTTTCTGATGTGTCACTGTGAGAATCATTGAATTGTTGACATGTCAGCCTATGTGGCATAGCTAAAGAGAGAGTTGGGTTTTCTTTATATATAAAGATCACGTCCTATTTGTCTCTAACCAAAACAGTTACATTCTATTTTGAATGCAACAGTTACACAACTTTTTACTTTTTGTAAAAAACAGTTACGCAACTTAGTTCACAATGATTCATTGATTTACCTTTTATACATAATTTTTCGAGATCGACAAAATATAAAATTGGAGAACAGAAACAAAGTATATTTTTAGACGATTGGTTAATGAAGAATTAGTAATGTGACGGTGTTTTCTGATGTAGCCATGTGTTAATGGCAATCGGTGGTGTATTCTTAATAGGTTAGTATACTGCCATGAACTAAACTGTTCCAAAAAAGTGTAATGGTGGTTTCTGGAAGTCAATGGTCAATTTTCTGCAGTGGTGGTGCGGCGGTTTACGGTTATGGCGTCACTTCATACATGACAAATAATCAACCATCGTAACCTTTTTTGTCACTGTAACCTAATTTCAGCATGAGATAACCACTAAAAGATTTAATTTAAAGGAATACTAATTTGACAAAAGAATATAGATTAATATATTACGTCCAATGAACTAAAGTGAACTAAAATGTATCAATATACTTATGATAACAAAACAAAAAACATATGTACGTACACGTATATAGACGTAACATTGGTGTATTTGATTTAACTAAATTGTTAATTAATACCTTTATTCAAGTCTAAGTAAAGATGTTCTTTATTTAATAGATGTTCCTTACAATTAACACATATAACAATAGTTCCGGATATGTATATATTTTATGCATAAAAATGTTTAGAAAATACTTAAATTTAGTTTATATATTATTATTTTCAGTTGACATACAAAATATCAAAAATAGTTTAGATTGTTTAAATATTTTTTGTGTAACAAGTTAAGGTTTATGACATCTAACAAAAAATATCAAAACTTCAAAATTCATAAATATTTATTTGTGTGATGTGAATTATAAAACTAAACTTCAAATTCAAAGTAAACCAAAAATAAAACATTATTAATTAATTGTAGAAAACAAAACTGAAAAACCTAAATTCTTTATCAAAAATTATACAAAACAGATTTTAAAAACATAACTTAAAAAAAATAATATAAAAAACAGATTTTAAAAACTTAATAAAAACTTAAAAAGTTATATATTGGTTCAACCGGTAACCGGGTTCCAGATTTTACTGATTTTCTTTAGATTTTATTCGGTTTAGGAATATTGTTTTTTTTCACAAAACTCAAACCATATTTGTCTTCGATCACCGGGTTAGATTTAATCGCGGATCCGGTTCAGGTTTCAAACCCTGAGTATGATACTTTGTTTTTCAGGTCGGGCTTTTAGGTACGAATATTCTTAACTAATTATTTTAGGTAACTACTTAGAAAATGTAATATGTTGCAGAATAAAATTTAAAAATAATCTCTGAAATACATATAGCACAATTATATAGTTACACAACTTGACATATTTAATATAGTTACCAAAAGTATATTAAATTAAATTAATCTATTCAAAAAATCTGCAGCATGACCTATTGATTAAAAATAATTTTCCAAACGTATATGACACAAGTACATACTTACGAAATTCGATTTGTTTAATATACTTACCAAAATTATATATTCTATTAAATTCAAATTAATAAAAAAAAATGACTATACAAATGCAGAAACATAATATATTAGGTAAAAAATTTAAAAACAAATAATATACCCGCCTTCTTGAGAGCGGGTCAATCTCTAGTATATATTTAAATTTTCAATGAAAAGATATCTAAAGATATTATGATTAACATAAGTGTGACATATCATCAAGCATATTTTAAATAATAAATGAATGAGTTGTTATTTCTAATAAAAGTCAATTTTTTTAAATATCACACATGAATGAGAAGTCATGACTTTTCTTTTAGTATAATAAATGTTGACTTTAAATGGGCATCAAGTTATTTGCTCTGTAAAACTCTAAATTTGTTATATTTTCCAAGTGTGAAAATGTTTATATCTTCCAAGTTTTTTTATTGTTGTCCACTAGTTGCAGGCTTATACCTTGGAACTGGAAGCCGAAATTGAAAAGCTCAAGAAAGTGAATCAAGAATTGCAGATCGTTTCTTTTCCTGTTTCTTAATATCATAATATAGTTGATTCTTTCTGATACCGAGCTTCCCCTATGTTGCAGGCTGAGATGATGAAAATGCAGAAGAATGAGCTAACTGTTTAAGGACTATTTGGGTTTGTGAGTGATCATCTACAAACCGTTGACTCGAAGCATCATAAAAGACAATTTAAATTAAATGTTATTTAGTTTGCAAATTAATGGATACAAATCTCCTAATTAATGTTTCTGGTCCAAAAGTGTCTAATATTTTATTAACAGAAAAAAAGAGCGCATAAATAATCACCAAGTCAAACACAAATCAATTATTTACATGCAAGGAATATATCTTATATAGATGTCAAAAAACATAACAAAAGTAAAAGTATTTTATATCCACATACATAACACAAATATATACCATAATCCATAAATTTGAAAAACATATAATATAATCTGAATAATTATACGGATTTTTTCCAAAACAGAATATCAGCGCACAGCGTGGTTCGTGTCTAGTTTTTTTTTCTAACAATACAAAGCTTTTTTTTATTTGAACTGACAAAGCTTTTATTTATATTCATATAACTAAGAGGGATTTCAAAGTTTTGAATGCAATTGGAAGCTTCGTCGAATAGGCTTTCAAAGAGAACGCTGTCTCTCTATCTTCACGAAAGTGTGGTTTATGCTTCAAGATATAGTGCTACTCACGCTAGGTATAAGATGCCGGTTTACTCTGTTTATGCTGTATCAATTATTAACCATTTTCTGTATATATAGCAAAGTTTGATTTTTAGCCTAACTCTGCTATATATGATGTTTTCTGTTCTACGAGCTTATCAATTATTAACCATCTTCCACATTTTCTGTATATATAGCAGAGTTTGATTTTTTAGCCCAACTCTTCTATATATGACGTTTTCTGTTCTACGAGCTTAAACGTTGTTTCAGTGTTGCTTTAGTTAGGTGTTAAACATAAATGACGAGAAAAAAATAATTAAATTAAATCATCTTGGTTTCTTAAGATTAAAATCATTACCCGTTTGATATATATATCTATATTATTAAAGTTGAAGTACATTTTGGAGATGTTTGGAAATAAGGATAAAAGAATAAATGAGATATGTTTGGAAACATGGATAGTAGAGATGTGTACTTTTTTATTTACATATTTAGCCACTGTATTTTCAAAATTAAAGTTAAAGTACACAATTGGATTGTTTGGAAACAATGATATTAGAATAAATGAGATATGTTTGGAAACATGGATAGTAGAGATGTGTATTTTTTTTTATTTACATATTTATCTATTATATTTTCAATAAATTAATAACAAATGAGAATTGTTTAGAAACATGAATAACATATTTAATACATCTTTTTATTTACACATTTAGCCATTATTTTATAATAAATTAAACAACCTCCTTTATATATTTCTTTTTATTTATAATTCGGTCACTATATTTACAATTCTTTTTATTTAAAATTATTTATCGTGAAAATAAAAACACAAACTAAGATATAAATACTATATTATATAAAACAGTTTAAAAAGGTATTATTACCTCATTTAGTTTAGTCAAATATAAAAATTTCAAGAATTCAATTATCAAAAAAATATATCATAAAATTACTAATAATTAATAGAAAACTAATGCAAAAAAATAAAATTTTTAAACATGGATAAAACTCATTAATGGTAATCCATTATATTATAAAAACTATCTACTTGGATCAGTTTTAAAACATACAAAAACAGACTAATCTAATTACCTATAAACATTTTTTGTCTAAAACAATCATAAAATAAAAATTAAATTTGTATACATTTTAAATCAAAATAATAATTTTGATTTATATAAAAATGATTTAAAATATGCATATATTCAAACATTTCTTTTTAGTAAAATATTTTCCAATACCATTATTAAAAAATCAGTGTAAAATAAGTTTAACCTCGGGTTAAATAAAAAATCATACTACAGATTATAACTATTTAAAGTCTTCAAAATTTAGTCATATTTAAAATAACACAATAAGCCAAATAAGTAAATTTAAGATAAATTTAATAAAAAGTTAAATATACAATTTATTTTCCTAAATATTTGCACCATATCGTTCTAAAAAATATTTAACGTTATTAATTATTTAAAATCATTTATTAAATTAAAACTCAAAATAAAATCAAGTTGAAATAAGAAATGATTAAATCAACAAAATCATAATACATGTGTGAATTAACTCAACTCATTAAAAATAGATCCATTTAAAATAAAAACTAAATCACATAAAATAATTTTAATAAAATTATAGAATTTTTTTCGAAACGCACAAATATTTTTTTAATACAGAGAATATTGACGATATAAAATATTTTATTCAAATTAAAAAATAAGTGTAAAATAAGTTTAACTTCATGTTAAATAAATAAAATCATATTATTGGTTAGAATTATTTATAGTCTTCAAAAGTTTAGTCATATTTAAAATAATAAAAATAAGCCATATAAATAAATTTAAAATAAATTTAATAAAAAGTTCAAATATACAATTTATCAAAAAAATATAATTTTATTACGTAAATGAAGTTTTCCAACAAAACATATACCCACCCTTTTTAAGGGTGGGTCAAAATCTAGTATATATTAATGCTGCTACACTCTTTATATTTGCAACATAAGCTTTGTTATTAGGTTATACCGTTATACCATTACTACAAGAGGCTACTTTTTTTTTTCTGAGAAAGGGTTTACAAGAGGAGACGCTTCATAACATTAACATAAACATAAATGTATTCGTACGTTGAACATACACATACACACACACACACACACACACACACAAACACTATCATTGTAATAGATATAAGAATTGTTTTTTTCAGGTTAAGGAAAAAATCGGACCAGTAACCTTCGATTCCCCAGCAGCAAGCAATGCAATAATCTCGCTCTCCCTAGACTTACTTCTCTATGAAAGAGCGTAGACTATTGCAAAGCCCATCTTTCTCCAAATGTTAACATTGTTGTTTCATATATATATTACACCTTCCATCACTTTCCTTCGACCGTCGTCTTCTTCATCTGTGGACACCATAGCTTATCTCTTAAAGAAAACAAAAAAAAATGGCAGCAACTTAAAGAAGAAGAAGACTGATATAGTAGGCAACGTGCAAAAGGATGGAATGATGAGTGCGTCTTATATAAAGGGTCAAGGAGGTTATGTCCTCCTCCTTTTTCGTATATATAAATAATTATAGAGAAAAGTAATATGATTGTGTATTAGCAATGATATACAAGTGATTGACACACAGTTTGGGGAAGGATTTGGAGATTAGAATGACGTCGACGTTGAGGGGGCAAAAAGGAAAATTTCAAATCTTGGGGGAATGTGTGAAAGAATTCTAAGTAACTTTGATCTCCGAGCCTATAGGGTATGTTTTCCCTAAACCCCTTTTTACAATATTAAGAAGGATGAAGCATGGTTATTCGAATTACTATTAGACAATGGAAGTAGGTTAGCTAGATACGTATCAGGAAGGAAGGAAGGAAGGAATGCATAGAAAGGCACGTAGATGGAGAGATAGTGGAATAGTCTTTGGTCTCGAGTGTTGTGCAGCTTCCTTCTTTTTCTCAGTCCTCACTATACCAAATGCTATATTTTTGTCTTTATATATCGTTCATACTGATATAACGTTTGTATATTTATTTGATCGTGTTTTTATATACTAATTGGAGCATACGTGAATTCTAGCACGAGGGTTTTGAATGTAATGTTTACTCATGTTTTATATTTTTAAAACGCATATTAACTTAAAACATAAACATAATTAATAAGGAAACAGTTCATCAATCTACAAAATTAGTCTAACAGCATTTCATGATTATTTATTTTTAAAAAGTTGTTTTGTTAAATTATTTCTGCTATTTTATAGTTGTTACACTTCAAATGACATACTTGTCACTGCATACGCTTCTTTATGATGTTATCTTATTTTTGTTATCAAGATAGGAGTAGTAATTTATATATGCATTTTGCTTATAACTTACAAAAGAAGACGCGGAGAGCAATGAATATAGATTTGGCTGTTAGGTTATAAGCAGACAAATAAATGGGCCTTCCTCATTTGGTCATCCATGTCGCCGTACGTTCTCTACTTCTCTTTATAGTGTACACACACATATGTATGTTTTTGTGTGCTGATTGTGCTACTCATTCATCGCCCAATGCACATTGATCCATCTTCCAAATCCCAATCGATGTTAATCCACTCGCTGAGCTTTAGTAGATTCACTAGTAATTACTCTCAGTCTACTCATTGTCTTCTAGGCTTTCTGATTGTAATCACATCTACATTTTTGCAAATCAATCAAAATTGAAGAAAGTAGAAACAATACATAAGAAAAGAGGTGCATGTGGTGGTAGTCAGATGTGGGTCTCAGTTTTATCGTGTCGTAAACTTTTTTCAGTTTTTGTCAAACATCTTTACACTTTACTGACTAAATAGACAAAAGGCGACACCTTTATATCTATTTACGTTGACCCTCCACTCTTACGTAATATTCCCATTTTACACCGTGAGTGGGACTACTCTCACACGGTCACACCTTCCTTCGATCTTGGCCGTCCACACTCCGCACTACTCAGATTAGACTGTATTACATCATGACAACGCCACTTTATGCGTCATTCATTTGTTTTTTGTATATTAGTCACCTTTTTTTGTTTTGGTTTGACATACTATTTAACTTGTTACTTTAAATGATAGACATAATGATATGAGCATATTGGCTATTGCGTATACTACCTTTTTCCTAATAGTAGGAGGCCCGTGTGTGTGTGGGAAGTCAAATGGCTTGCTTTAAGCCATAATCATAATGAAATTATACTCTTCGAGTTTTCAAAATGATACAATAATCAGTTGTAAATGGTCTATACAGACTACACTACACACACATAAATAATATGATTATGATCGCCATTAGAAGACGAGAAATATATTCTCAGGATGAAAAGGAACACTCATTAACCTTTTATAATCTTTGATTTGTTCCAGATCGAGTGTCCTTGAATAATAAATAATACAAGAATGGTGAAATTACAATTCTCAGCTGAACTCAATATTTCCAAGTTTCTAGATCATATACAGCTAGCACACTTAGTTAATTAGTCAATTATACAACAATAAAGCTAGTATCTTCATATAATTAATAAGGTAGTATAAATTTTGCATAATTCAACAAAGGTAACAGTAAAAGGAGGTGGAAATAGTAACTTTTAGGAGGAATCCTAGACATAGAGTGCAAACTTCATCGGACAAGGTCATCAAAAGCATAATAGAATGGCTCATATTTTATTATTTGCTCGTTAAAACGACCATAAAATATACTCCTACTGAATAAAAGCAATCATTGGATACTCAAATGAAAAAAAGAGTGTGAAATTGTGGATTGAGAAAATAATGTTATCCTGAAATTAAGGAAAAGGCCAAACGGCAGTGGGTCACTCCTAAGCGACGCATGGGCCTTGAACCCCACAAATATCCTCTCGCATTCCCTTTTGACAAGAAGAAAACAACATACAATATAGTAGCTAACAGGTCCCTAATGCCCATTGAACCAGAGAAGAGAACAAATTCATGTAAACTAGTTACCACTTTCATAAATCTTATCATATATAGTAATTATCGACTGAATTTGTAGCCTACTCGTTTGTATTAGTCATGCACTCATATGATCCAGTTTGAATTCTGTATTTGTTTTGAACCCAAAAATATTATTATTGTGTTCTGTAATCATCTAACTTCACGCTTTGGTTTTAGGATTCACAACTGTAAACTAACAACAATTTACTGGAATAGCTCAGATGGCTCTTAGCCACAAGGTCGGAGGTTCAAGTCCTAGTTTTTTTTTGTATCCCTCCTTTTCTAGGGTCTCTACTCTATGTTACAGCTAATCGTCATTTATCGGCCTGACATTCGGGATCTACTCGGGTTTCAGTTTTATTCAATTAGATTTCGTCTTTTTTGGGTTTATATGAAAGTTCGGTTTAAGACCCGTTTGGGTTCTATCGGGCTTGGGTCGGAATTCATAAATCTTCAAAGAACCGGTTCAGTCCGATATATTTTTGGATTCAGATCCCAATCAATTATTCGGTTTAAAATACCTGATTTATTGTAACAAAAACATAAGTAAAATTATTTTTTGGTTTAAAATATTTGATTTGTCCCTATTTTGTAACCAAAACATAAATAAAATCTATTCAAAAATAAGAAAGACACATCAAACATGATAATTCAAAATCAACCAAAAGGTAAATATAATAATTGATAGAAAGAAAATCAAATAAACGAAATAATAATACGAAAACCAAGTTCTCTCATAAAATGAAAAATATTATTCAATGGAAACAAAACTAAAATCTAAAAATTCTAAGTTTCAGCCGTCACATTCAACCATCAACCTTCATATTCTAGATAATTACTTTAGATTTTCAATAATATATCTTGGATACATATTAGAAATTGAGATGATGTTTGGTAGAATTTTTTTTTTGGATTTTGAATGTTTTGGGTTTTATCGTGATGTAACCTTAATCAACAACAAACAAATCAAAAGAAGGTTTGGCTTATGGGTTTGCATTTCAAAGAGATGGACTTGAATATTTATGAAATATATGTTTATTGACATGTTTCAACCCAAAGGAATAAAAGCCCAACAAGAAAATGCAAGCCATGGTCGTATAATATATCAATCTGACGGCAATTCATAGACCGTCGACCATGCAGAAGGACGTGACCAGCCGAAGAGTTTTACGACTACAACTTTCAAAATTCAGTCAAAAGTCTTGGTCTTTGGTCAAGTCCACCTTATTTATTTAGTTTGTATTTCCTAGAATAATATTAGACATTTGTTTTAACCTACAACCAGTGGCGGAGCCAGTGCTCTACCATGGGGGTCACATGACCCATGTGATTTTCGTAGAAAAAAAAATTAGTTGCATTTACATTGAAAAATCTGTTGCATTCAGTTTAATGACACCTATAAAATACATATGTTAGCACATTGATCCCTCTGAAAATAAAAACCTGCCTCCGCCACTGCCTACAACCTATTATATAAAGGCTTGCTTTGTATTGTTTCAAATCATTCAGCCGCTTTAACAAAATCTTCTTTTAAATTTGTTGAATCCTTTGTTCTTAGGAACATCGTAATGCTAGGAGAGTGATCTCCGTAAGCACGGTCTTGTTCACTAGTAGGGCTGCAGGCTGCCTCTCACGGACGAAGACTACCCAGCAAGTGTTTGGCCTTCTGCAGCCTTATACTGAAGAACCATCGATCCACCTTTCCTTTGATCCATCTTTTGTATCAAAGCTTATCGTTTTCACCAACCTTCCAGTGCATTCCTTGGGAGATTTCTATTATATCGGATATTCATTTGGGTTCAGGTTCGGTACGGATAATACCCATAATCCGAAATAGCATAAACAAAATCTATTCGGTATTTATATCAGTTTGGATCCGTTGGATGCATTTTTATCAGATCGAGTATAGTTTGGATTTTCTAGGACGGGGACGTGGTGGGGGCGGCATGGGAAGGTTTCCGAAATGTTTCAGAATCGGTGGGGACGGCAAAGATATTTGGGGATGGTGTTATAAGGTTTTGGAAATGTTTCCGAAACGTTATTATTACTAAAAAAGATGCCATGTCGAAAGGAGGATGTCGTTTTCCTCGAGTCTCCACTGGGGTGAAAGACTTTTTTTTTCTTTTTCTTCTTCTTGTGCTTTTTCCTTATAAAGATTGAAAAGTGCATTTAATATATATATGTGCTTGTTGACAAAAAAAATAGATCTCTATAATATTATTTGAGAAGTTAGTTTCCTATGTGTCGCGCTCACGTTAATTCTCACGATGGTTGATTACTTTAATACCCTTAAAGAATTAAAAACATTTAAATACTATTATTTTATTTTTAAAATTTTCCAAATAAAAATATGAAATAAAAAGGAAATATTTATACAGTATAAAACAATTTTAATACTAAAATATATGTATATATAATATGATTTCATAAAAAAAAGAAAGTTCACAAAATAGTAATATTTTATTTAGAAGATATTTTTAAATAACATAAAATATATTTTTGAAGTAATAAAATATTTTTCTTATATCCATATATTCTTAGATGAAAACATATTTGTATACAATGTGATCTTATAATAAAAGGTTCACACATATACTCTTGATATTAGAAAAAGAAGTATTTTTCTTTTAAAACATAATTTGACACACTGTGAATATATATTTTCAAAGTTATAGAATTGGTTTTTATATATCTATCCATTTTATTAGATGATTACATAAAATAATTAAGTAACATAAACTGATATATGTTTAATTGACAAAAAAAATATAATTACTAATTAGTATTTGATATATATATATATATATATATATATATATATATATATATATATATATATATATATATATATAAAGTTAATGTTTCATATATTTAGTTGACTATAATATCTTAAAATTACATAAAAACAATAAATTGTATTTTATTTATATAATATAATTTCTCAAAAACAATAACTATTTTACTGCATATTTAAGAGATATTAAAATAAATGCACAGTTTTACTACATATTAAGACAACAATCAACTTGAATGCCAATAAGAAAAATAATAAAAAAATAGTATATTTAGAATAAAAAATGTTATAGTTGAATTCAAAAAATAGAAATAATTTAATATGTCTAAATGATAACTTAAATGATAACTAAATCAACTATAAAAACAACAAAACATATTAGATATAAAATATCTAAAATCATATGTACAATTAAATTATATAATACTATTAATATAAATTATAAAAAAAATTATAAATTAATTTAAAATTAAAAGTAAATATCTTTCAACTATTATAATATATTAAATTTATAAATATTATGCATGGGCACGGAAAAATCACCTAGTATGTGATTATATAAATGTATTAGGGTGGCAAAGTTTTAACCAATCTTCTGATTAATCTTAAACAAACATTTTTTTGAAAAGAATCTTAAACAAACTTTACTAGGTGTTTCCTTGCACCATGTGCAGAAAGAAAAATTTTAAATTTAATTTATATTTATTTATTTTATTAAATATTATATATTTTATTGTTTTTACCAATATTTAATATAGATATGATTTAGTTAAATACTAAATTAAGATAAAATAATTTTTTTATATAAAATTATGTTTAAAAATATACATGTATATATTTAAATTATAGTCTTAGATAGATTTTTTTTTCAATTTATTTATATTGTTTAAATATATTAAATCAATTTGTATAAAATAATAAAAATGAAATAAAATTGTATAATTATCAAAAATTTAAACTACACAATACTTACAAAATTTATATATATATATATGTATATATATATATAAAAGAAACTAATGATCTTACGATTAGATTTTTTTTTAAAAAAATGTAGCAATTTTTGGAAGGTTTAGTAATACAAATTGTATAATTATAAAAAGAAATAAAATAAAACAATATTTCAAAATTTATAATTTTATATATGAAATTATTTATTTTATAGATGATGTATGAAATATTACCATATTCTAAGAAAATTCAAAAGTATAAATCGACACTTAATGTAATATATGAATTAATACCATATTTTAAAAAGTTTACCAAAAAAAATAAATTAACATTAAATGTCATTAAAAAAAAAAAAACATTAAATGTCATTGTCCATGTCATTCTTTCAGAAGACATGTCATCTTTTTTAGTATACATGACATCTTTTTTAGTATACATGTCATTATTTTTTTTTTGTGAAAATGATTGTAGTGACGACATGTGGCAAAATCACTTTGCAAATAATGTATAGGGAATTCTCTTTATTTTCTTTCTCAGTGGTCAGTTCTCACTATCTCTAAAGAAAAATACAGTTAGACACCATTACAAACTCTGTCTTTTGGTTCGTCAATTAGTGTATTGTTTTTTAATGTTTTCCGACAAATCATACTTATGTGTGTTGTTTCTAGTTTGTATATGATTTTCATGTTTCATGCTTTTCACTTACGTATGAATCGTAATGTCTTTTATTTGAGTTCTAGGGAAGATATGAGATCTGTGACAAAAAGAAAAAGGGATAATATGAGATTTTTGGAGTTCGCAAGTCTTTCACTAGATTTGGAGAATGCATTGCTTAATGATTAGTACACTTTTTATTTTATAAGATAACTATGATTTGGTTTTTATATGTATGAATATATATAGATATCTATCTATCTATGCTATTATTTGCGAAGTAATTTTTCGCAACAGAGCTCTCACGTTAAAAGTTAGAGTGGTTAATATCGATGTTACCTTTAATGAATAAATAAAGAGACAATTAGGTAGATATACCATTTTTGGACCAAAATTAGCAAAGTACCCGTTTTGGAGATAAAACCAATAATCACTGTAGCATAATTGTATGAACTTCCTAAAAGGTCCTTGCCACTAGCCACGTTAGGAAAAAGGCTGGCGACAAAAACATGGAAAAATATCTGAGTAAATCTCCAAGTACATTTGGTAGCCACCTAGGTGTTGCTTAGGTCTAGGTTAGTTCTAAGCCACATGTTAAATTTTTTTTTTTTTAATGTTTCAATACAAACAACAATAGTTAGTCACTTAGTCATATATTAATGTTATTATTTGTTAAGTTATACATTAGTTATTATTTGTTAAGTTATACATTAGCTGCATTCCTTATTGTTATCTCCTATACATATTTGATTCACTTACAAGTTAGAAACCATTATTGCTAACACATATCTTAGCAACTAATATAACGCTCACACCACACCCAAAAGGTTTACCATATAATTCGTTACTACATTAAGAAGAATCACTTAGTATTAAATGAATCATTGGTATTAATAAGATACTTGGTAGCAATTAATAAATCGAAAGTTAGAAATATAATTGTCTATAACAGTTACACTTTGACTTAACTGGTTGAACAATAATTAGTGTTTACCAGCTACAAAAATCAGAGGGGCTAAATGAATAATTTTGGTCTAATTGCTAGCATGTATGTTAGAGTTACATAAATTTATCTTTCAGAAAATGCATGAAACTAGTGTCCGGAACCATAGTCTTCTTGAAAACTTTCCCTTGCCTGATGTACCAGACCATGTTGTCCACATACATGTTTACTACGGACCAAAAATTGGTTTTAGCTAAGGTGGGGTCTCCAATTTCTTCTACAAGAGACATTGCTTCCACCTACAATATTAAAGACATCACATGGTAAAATTATAGTTTAAAGCCTACATCTACTAATAACGGCTAAAATTGATGTTAACATTTAACTATAGATATAGCCTACAGCTATCAATACTTGATACAACGAGTAACATAAACAGAACCCCAATACGTAGCAGTAGCATTGCAGCAAGTTAAAAAGTCTGATTTCTAAACATATTGTATAATAACAGTTACGCAATGTGGTAACGTCTAACTAAAATGTTATCGTCTACATATATTATTATTGAATATACTATGGATTATCCTCTAACTATCTATACTCCACAACACTTTGTTGCTCTCAATATATGGCCTACAAAACTCTACAACACTCTGTTGCTCAATATATGGCCCACTAAACTCTTCCAAGTTTAAATCTAATGAAGAGTACTAGATGTTACAATATAAGTTTCCATCTAATTGAAAAGATATCACTACAGAATAGGTTTTCTTAGTCATGTAACAAAAAAAGTAGATAACTTGAGTAAGTCTCAAACATATAAACAGATGTTGGAGGGTAATTAAAAGGTTATTGACTAGGCATGTTTGGAGCATGTGTAAAGTAGATAACTTATCTATTAGGATCTACTATTAAGTTGAACAAAAAAAAAGGATCTACTATTAAAAGTTAACACCTAATAAAACACATAGACACTAATACAATTACAGTAACAAGATACAATGAAATTAACTTCGAGAGCAACTAGAATACCTAAGATTAATAATCAAAGGTTACTTACAGATCAATCAGTTTGTCTTCTTCGTTCCACAGTAGTTAAAGATTTCAAAGGGTTTGTCATCTTCCTTTCATACACGTTGAGAATTCAAAGAGTATGTCTTAATCGTTTCGTACCGATTGACGAAGCTTTGGTCTTTGTAGAAGAGCTCGTCGGCCGGAGGTGTGGTGGATTCGCTTGAAGCTACGTCGGAGAAACACATTTGAAATTCGAACTATCGGTTTTACGGCGTAGTGGAGTTAACAAAAAAAATTGATAAAAATTAATGATAGAGAGGAAGATGGAGAGAAACTAATCTCCATACCTATTTAATCGTTGTTTCAATCAGAAATAGCGATAAAGGTGAGAAGAAGATGATAGAGAACGGATGAATATAATTAGTAGACGTGTTGAAAAAAGTACCAACAAACGTATATTGTCTGATATCACAGGTTATTAGGTTTATAGGGGTAATGGTGGAATATTAAAAAAAATAACAGTGTTGTGACCAGTGTTTGGGTATTTAGCTAATTTCACTTTGTTCTATGTATATACAACCTAATTTCTCATAAATATATTTGATTATATATAATTAAAAAATAAATTAAAAACGAAAAATCAGTGATTTAATAATTATCATTATCTAAAATATATAATTAACCATAAGGTAAAAACGAAATTCAATGATTTAATAATTATCCCTAAAATAGTTTATATTGTATTATCTAACAACTAGTTTACAGTATAATTTCTTCAAACAAAAAAAACTAAAAGGGAAAATAAATCCATATATATATATATATATATATATATATATATATATATATATATGTATATATATGTATATTCTAATTTAAAGTATACATGAGTGTTTTTAGATTTATTTTATGCAATAAAAATAATTTTATTATAAACTGAAAAACTTTATCAGATATAAAGAATTTGATATTTAATTAATTACTATTGTTGACAAAAAAAGTAATTACTAAATATTTTAAATGCTTAATTAATGTTTTAAGTTTGTTTTACGTAATAAAATATATTTATGTTATGATGAAATATTTTGTATATATAACAGATTTTTTATTTATTATTTAATATTTTGAATATATACACAATGAATTATTGTAATAGTATTTGAATCTATAAGCGATATTGTATCTTTTATAAATATCTGAAAATTATTATGTCTGCACTTCAAACAAGATACCTAGATATCGTTTACACCATTAAGGAATTAATATTTTTATTTATTATATATTATATAGATTTTTTATAATAAAAATTGTTAAAAAAGAAATATGTAATTTTCTTAAAGTGTTGTTTAAAATCACGTTTTCGTTACTTAATGATAATCATTATTTATTTATTTTTATTATAAAAATAATATCTGTGAAATAGTATGATTTATTTTTATAAAAATAATATCTGTGAAATAATATGAAGTCTTTGTATATATCAATCAAGTAATTTATCATTATCTCATATTTCTTAATTTCTTTTTAGTTTTTTTAAAAGTTTATAATAATTTAATTTATTTTTTCTTTTAATTTTGAGTTTTCGATATTTTTTGAATAGTTTTATGTATATTGTTAAAGAGATGGTTTACATAGATAACGAAAGTTAAAAAAGTGAAAGTTTGCTTTTTTGTTTTACTTCATTGCATGTTTGATGTGTAATTTTTTCACGATCTTATAATTTTAATGGTGTTTTAAAAATGAAGATAAAATACAAAAAAAAATTGAAAGAAATTTAAAACGACTGAAAACATAAAGAATAATTATATGATGTATTTTATATATTAATAAATATTTATAAATAACTAAGCCCGCAAATGCGGGCAAGACAACTAATATATATATATATATATATATATATATATATAATAGACGTACCTATGCCGTACCGTATCTATAACTTTTAAGTTTAGTCGTTGTCCCCACCCCTGCCCCCGTATCCGTCCCAGTATCCGTCCCGGTGCAACATAGTGCCCAACCATACTCATCTAACTGGTGTAAAGTTTGTTTTTCTCTTACTGCGAGCCATATGGCTTTTAATTACAGCTCAGCCCAAAATCAAAGGAAGCATAACGACTACAAGACATAGTTCAGTCAACGAAGATAAATGTATTTGATATGCACAACACAAACATGCATTATGTTTTCTTACCACAACAATTGCTCGTGAATATGGCAGCCGATGTTAAACTGTTTCCTGACAACTGAAGTGAAACTTTCTGGGCGCTTCTGTTCTGGCATATTAATATGCATGTAGACGTTGCTCTAGGGTGCAGTTAGTAACTAACAAGTGTGTATCAAGTGGTGTCCAGTTAGTAACTAACAAGTGTGTATCAGAAGCGCAAGATAATAAGGATGTCATTGCCGTTTAAGACATGTACATACATTTACTATTCGGGCAAGCTGTATACATATTATTTAGAACATCTATTGAAAAGTTATCTTTAGAAGTATTGGTGTGCTCCTTTGTACCGCTTCTTTTGGAAGGCTTATCACTTATGTTATCCAAAAAGAGCAATTGTATAGACATGGATTCATCATTCATGTGCATATTTTGTTTCGAATTTACTAACCTCACAGCCCTACTTTTATGTAATTAGGTGTGGGAGACATGATGTAATGATAGAACTTAATTGTCTAGTATCTAACAACAGAGCTCTCTTGAAAGATATTGTGTTTCTACCATCATGTTAGACAATACTGACTTCTGATATATTTTTTGAGTGATTTCAACATTGAGTTGGCGACACTCTGCTATTATTGAGGCAGATAATGAGATGGAGATCTGTCTGCAATGACTAGTAATACAATCCTTATTTGGATCATACTGATGATTTCAGGTTATTGTGCTAGCTGGCAAGAAATATATTACAGCAATATAATGGGGTTACAAACTCTGAATCTGTGATGACCTCCCCAATCCCTTGCAGTTTGTGTCATCAGACAAACAACAAAAGGACCACAAATCTTCCCTTTGTGTGATTGGTAATGGGATACTTCTTGTCTTTTGTCTCTGTCATGTCTGCAGTTATGTCTCTTTAACTATCCTGACACTCTCAGTCTTAGCTGTGTGCTATAAATCCATATCATTCATCTCACCTTTTTATTCCTTTTTTCTTTTTGTTCTGTTCTTGTATATGCGTTTGTCAAAGAAAGCAACAATAGTCTCATATCCACCTTGTCTTTATTTTCTTTCCCAAGTTTCTTTCAAGTATATATCATCCATATTAACTCTTAGACCATGGAGGGTGGCAGCGTAATCGATTTAGGTCTCAGTCTTAGAACCATACAACATGAGACTTGCAACACATCTGGCCATAGTAAGCTTCTTTGCAACATTAAGTTTCTTCTTCACTTTCACAGCGCAATCATCATTCTAGTTTCTTTTTTCTATCTGTTCTTGTATGTGCTATGAAGTAATGAAGGAGGCAGACAGAAGTCGGGTTATGTAACGGTCACCATGGATGACGCAAGGTCTGTTTGCTTGATCATGGAGGGCATTCAACTCTTGCTCATCAACTAGAGGACATGTTAGGTAAAGTCTTATGATAGGAAGCTTTAGATAAGTTGTAATGTTCTTAATAGACTTTTATATATGAGATTGATGGTGATGTTGGGTACATTCTGCAGGGATGCAGAGTCAGTGGCGGATCTAGGAATCTATTTAACAGGGGTCAAAAATTTTATTGGGTGTCAACAAGGAGGTTCGATCTGTTGTCTAGGGGTGTCAAAAGAAGGACTTTTCCAATAGGACTGCAGATTTTACATTATTTATTGGAACATTTTGAAATTTAAGGGATGTCATGTGACACCACATTGTATAAAGTAGATCCGCCACTGTGCAGAGTGTGTCCGGATCGAGGTTGTTCGAGACAGATTCAGAGTTACCTTCCATGGAAGTAAGCTCTCAAGACATTTACTATAAACAAACTTGTAATATTACTCAAATAAAAGTTCTAAATTGGTTGGGTATGTTTTAGCTATTTATTATAAGTTTAGGTATGCAATTCAAATTTTTATTTAATTTAGAAATGTTTTAGCACATTAATATAGTTTGGGTATGTATTTTCCTGTCTTCGTAATAGGAACATGAATAAGCCGTTTTTCCGTAAAATGGCAGGGAGTTGGTAAAAAACGTGGAGCGGCTGAGAATCAAAAGAAAAACGATTCTTTACTTTCCTTACAAACACAAAAACATTTTGACGATTCACTCATCCCCCTTAGCTCGTTGTTCTAATGTCCATGTCAGCTTCTCTCTGGTTTTGCTTGTTGAATCTTTGTATTGGCAACAAAGGAGATCTCGTCCACTTACGTTTTTATTCACAAGGAACTGTTTAAAGTCTACGACATTAACTTACACGTATGTGTGACGAAGACTAACTAACCAAAACCGGGGTTGATTAAGATGATTTTTAAAATTAAATAACGTAGAACGTGATATCCATAATTTAATCCAACACTTTCCAAATACAGAAGGTATGTGTAACGTATTATATAAAAAATAATAATAAAGACAGCAATGCTATGCCTGCCTAATTTTGGTTACAAGTCACTGAGTCATCCATCCATCCATTCATATCTAATCCATCACAACAAACACACATTTATTATTACAAAAGATATGTAAATGAAACGTTTTTGTTTCAAAATCGATTCAACCTAACAAAAAAAAACGAGATTAATTTGGGTATATCCAGAAAAGTCCACGCCAGCATCTAGTTGTAAAGCTTTGACCAATAAAAGTACAGATAAACATGATGATGCTGACAGAGTGCGCGAGAGTCTGTGCATTGCCTGTGCGCTGCGTCTCCACTCTATAAATAAAGAAACACAACAATCAAAGACATAAACACAATACAACGTAACAACATACAAGAACCAAAGCAAAAGACATAATAAAACACAGATATTAATTAAAAACATGGTGGTTGCTAAGGATAATGATCTCTCGACGTCCAAGCTCCTCCCCAGAGTTCTCATCGTCTCTCGTAGGACTCTACGCAAGAACAAGTTCGTGGACTTCGTAGGAGAGTATCATCTCGACCTCATCGTCTCAAACGGCGCCGTTCCCGTCATTGTCCCACGCGTCAGCGGGATACATTCTATGCTCCAGAGCTTCGAGCCCATCCACGGCGTCCTCCTCTGCGAAGGAGAAGACGTTGACCCATCTCTCCACGCCCACGACGACGCAGAACACAACCAAGGACTCTCTCAGGAAGACATGGAAGAGATCAGGACGCTGCACGCGAGCGACACGGCCATCGACAGAGAGAAAGACAGCATCGAGCTGACTCTAGCTAAACTCTGTCTCGAAAGAAACATTCCTTTTTTAGGTATCTGTCGTGGCTCTCAGATCCTCAACGTTGCCGCTGGAGGAACTCTTTACCAGGACATCGACAAGGAGCTCGGGACAGAGACCAAGCATATAGACTACGACAACTACGACGAGCACAGGCACGAGGCTAGGCTCGTGGAGGAGACTCCCTTGCACGAATGGTTCGAAGGGATGGATGAGATAATGGTGAACTCGTATCATCACCAAGCGGTGAAGAGACTAGGTGAACGTTTTGTCCCCATGGCATACGCTCCTGACGGTTTGATAGAAGGGTTCTACGATCCGAACCGGTACGATCCAGAGGAAGGTCGGTTCTTGGTTGGTCTGCAGTTTCATCCCGAGAGGATGCGGCTCTCGGGATCTGATGATGAGTTTGATTATCCGGGATGCGCTACTGCTTATCACGAGTTCGTGAAAGCTGTGACGGCGTTTCAGAAGAAGAAGCAACTTGAGGCAAAAGAGATGGTTGTGCTGAAGAGTAAGAAGAAGACGCTAGTCAAAAGCTTCTCCATGGCTGAGCTTCTAGAGGCGAACACGGTTCTAAGCAAGAAACAGGAGAATAGGTTGAAGCAGATGGGAGCTACGGTGAGGAACTCGTGTGTGTATGTGAAAAGGAAAGAGGTGCAAGAGAGAGCGATGGACAAGTTGTCCACTGAGCGTTTATCTGACCTCCTTTCTTTCCACCGTATGATGGCTCGTCTTTGCTCTGATGCCATCAAGAGGAAGCTGCTGGAACCAGCTACTGAGACATAATAAGTCTTTCCTCCATTCTATTAGCTTTTATTGTAAAACATGTTTTACACATAATAAAAGAAAATTAGTGATGCAGCAGCATCTTCGAATATGGCGCCAACATAACAAGAACGTTGGATGATTCAAATAGCTTCTCAACTTTGGTTTTGGTTTTATTTTCTTTTCGATAATTATTATTATTTCCTTTTTTTAGATAAGTTTAAATTTCCTTTTCCTATTAGGGTTTGTCTAATGGAGAGGATATATAAGTAGAGTTGAGGCTCATATGTTTTGGACACGTTTGATTTTATAATAGAAGAACTTTTGCTTTTATCCCTTGTTTAGATTTGATTAAATTCATCAAAACAGGAAGTTGGTCTCAAGAAGCTATCGAAAGAAACTCTTGATCGATCCAAGAACAGGTCTCGAAGAACCCTAAGTTCTTAGATCGACCGTTCACCCATTCGTACGCTGCGCCAGGTTGGTATCAGAGCTTTGCTACGCTCCGAAACTAGCTAACCACTACGATGGTTCGTACCACTCATCGTTCTCGTTCTCAGAAAACTGATTACGCTACCCCAGCCACCAAACAATCTATCGCCGACCTTCAAGCCCAAATCACGACTCTCGTGACAACTGTCACAAACCTAATCACACAACGTACGGCCCCTGCAATCCACCGCAGAGACTCAAGGGGGGACAAGAATTTTTTTACTCCAGTTATTCAGAAGCATGCTCGCAGTCTCGACAATAGTGATTCAGACCTGGATAAAGAGTATAACGATTTTGATGCAAAAGATTCTAACACAAGAGACAACAAGAACTCCTATGTTGTTCAAGTTGGATGACCGATTTTTGATGTTTACGATTCTGAAGAAGAGGAAGAACACTTTCCAGAGAAAAATTTTGATCCAATATTTGAGGTGTTTGATCAAGACGATACAGAAAATCTTTCAACTTGTGACGTGTCCGATGAAGACGTTGCAGAAATTTCTCCAGTCTATGACATGTTCGACGAAGACAATATAGAACAAACCACGACTGAAAAAGTGGAAGTTGAAAGCCTTAAATTTCATGACTCTGTTTCTGCTCAAGATACTCCAACGCTTTCTCTAGAATATTTTACGATAAGTAATGGTGTCAAAAAGAGTTTTGATCTCAAGGATTCAACTCATACCTTGCATACGATGTCTGAAACATCTGACCGGAGCCATAATTATTTTGAGATCAAAAGCATGTCAACGAAGGGAGATTGCTTTGAAGAGCAAAAACCAGAACATATTTTACTCTTTGACGTGGAGGACAAAAAGACATATGTGGATGCGATGAATCGGCATGTGAGTTCTTATTTATGGAGAAAGGATTTTCATCAACTGGTTCGCAAACCACCAGATCGTGCTCGAGCTACAGACCATGAACATGCCAATCATGTTATAAGACACAATCTTTTTGTTCCAACAGGCAGTGGCTCAGAATGTGCAGAAGATAAAACAGAGTTGTTAGACACCAGGGTTGGTATTCTGAAATTCAAGCAAGATCAAAGAGATGATGTGAGTGTGATGTCTCTATCCGAGAGACACAGATTGGAAAACATTATTATTGAACTTCAGAAAGCGCTGCTATGTGAGAAGGAGAAACGAGTGACTTTGGAACATGAGTTAAATGAGATACATAAGAAAATTCGTATGTTAAACACGGGATCTGCAACTTTGGACAAGATTTTGAGTATAGGAAGGCCTGCGAAAACAACTACTGGTCTCGGTTATCAAGGATATTCAACTAGTTCACAAACTGTTTTTGTCCAAGATACTTCCTCTTCACCAAACAATCTTGTACTAGATGTTTCTAATGATCAATATGTGGAGAATCTAAACGTCTCGAAGGTGCTTACTCGCTATGGTGAAAGAAGTTTAGCTCAACATCAAGATCATTTAGATCTTAAGCGTGTGACAGCAGCCACATTCAATATTCATGACAACCATGGAGGGGCACTTATTGACAGGTCTAGCGATGTTATGCGGCAAGCTAACGACACCTTTGAGCAAGATAGCTTTACGTTATCAAGGGAATTTAGCATTGGAGACAATAGTATGTTACTGGAGATGTGTGTCTCTACCGCTTATAAAAAACAATGTTTCTGGTTTTTATGGAATTATGGTGACGTGAGAAGTTTGGTGTTTCAAAATTCATGGCTACAAGACAAAGACGTGATGCATAATGGAAGGAATCACGAATACAGATTTTTCTTTTCTCCTGATAGAATCATGTGGGTACGTGATCTGATGTTATCTCTATGGCAATTGATATTTGTTACACCACGTGAGATTTTTTTCATCGACGTACGGAAAAGACGAGAATTTTTTCTTCGCGTAAGTTGTAGCACAAGCTTGAGATCTTTTTCATCGACGTACAAGATTCATTGTATTGCTTGTATAGGAAAGGACCATTCTGAACCTTTACAGAATACGAGCAAGGAGTACAAATTTTGCGACGGAGGGAAATTGATCTTTTATTGTATGATCTTTCATGTTGGTGTTTTAGTGGAATTATTCGAAGTAGACTCTGCAGTCGTACGAGAATTTATTTGCGATGTCCCTTTTGGCTTGGAGGAATATGAGTTTCTGTGCAAACTGTTAGATCTTAAACCAGTCATGTCACTTCCCTACATGTTTGCAACAGCACCAAGAGAGATCGTGCAAGCCACTGGATTGCAATGGGGAACTAATCAAGTGCGCCTACGAGCCATGAGTATAATACTATGGAGATCATATAGTGACGTGACAGACATTCTTACTGTCGATGTGTCACAGTTTGTTGGATCTATCAGGCTCATGTTGCTCTCACGTTTCTCACCAATGCTCTTACGGCGACTACGGTATTGTTCCTTTCACCATGTTCTGTCCAATTTAAGTCTAGTGAAGGTGCTTATACGTATAGAAGTGGAGCTGTGTGCTATCCACATTGGGAATGTATGTTTACAGCCAAGGATGATATATGTTGTTAAGTGGTGCTGTGTGACTGTTTTAGAAACACACGAGCTGATATGGGTCAGCTTTTGGTATGAACAGTGTTGTCTAAAGAGCAAAGAGCAGAGTTTGTGGACAGTTGTTTTTGGAGAAATACTGGCATATGCTTACATGTGTGACAATCATCTAACGTGTGTGATTTCTGACCGTACGGAAAGGATGTTTCTTACGTTGGTTCCACATGTGTTAGTAATGACCTTTACCTTTGATGACAGAGAAGAAACACGGTTTTCAAGTGGAATCATTATGGGTCATCTTCAAGTGTCTCCAAATTTATTGGTGTTGATCTTTCCAATCTTTTTGCTTCCAACTGTCTTGCGTTATGTAGCTTTGAAGCTGAGAAAAAGAGATGGTCCGCGTCAACAGTTCGGTTTTAGCTGCTCATCTGCGACCTTAACTTGGTGGAGTGACGTTACTTGCAAGACAAGGAAGTTTTTGTGTGTCTTGGATGTAGACATGCCTTTCCTTAGGAAGACCTCGTTTTCAAGGATATATGCTTTTAAGTGTGTTCACATCTTCTCACACACTATAGTGGTTGCTAGAGAGCTTCTGATGCATATTAAACGTTTTGACCAGTTCTGCAATATCTCTTGGTTATGCGGTGACCTCATTAAATGTCAAGTAAGATACGCTACACATGGTCAACTTAAAGGCATTGTTGAGGACATGGAGAGCTTGCCAGAGTGTGCAGCTGCAGTAACAGGGATGCTTCTATGGGCAGTTCGGGAGCAGGGACTTTCATTTCGATTCGGGGTCGAATCTTTTAAACCCGGGGGGACTGATGCAGCAGCATCTTCGAATATGGCGCCAACATAACAAGAACGTTGGATGATTCAAATAGCTTCTCAACTTTGGTTTTGGTTTTATTTTCTTTTCGATAATTATTATTATTTCCTTTTTTTAGATAAGTTTAAATTTCCTTTTCCTATTAGGGTTTGTCTAATGGAGAGGATATATAAGTAGAGTTGAGGCTCATATGTTTTGGACACGTTTGATTTTATAATAGAAGAGCTTTTGCTTTTATCCCTTGTTTAGATTTGATTAAATTCATCAAAACAGGAAGTTGGTCTCAAGAAGCTATCGAAAGAAACTCTTGATCGATCCAAGAACAGGTCTCGAAGAACCCTAAGTTCTTAGATCGACCGTTCACCCATTCGTACGCTGCGCCAATTAGTTTTCTGTATACATCAACATTTGAGCAGAGGGTTTCACAATAAAGCTTTTTATGATCAAACCCAATACATGAAGAAGTTCCCTATATATATATATATGCATATATGAGTTCCTCAGGGCAGTAATTATAAAGAGTTCCTACATCTTTTTTCGTCATTATAATCTTATCAACATTATCGGCTGAAGAAGATGAAATCAGGATGGTTGACTTGATGCAACCTCAGCCAATTGTCTGCGGATTGGAAAAGGAAATTCACGAGCTGGTGATCAGAGCCCTTGATGCTTGTCCATACAGAACCTCTCAACTTGTATGAGGCAAGGCCAAAGACAGGCAGAGATGTCTTCTCAACGCTCTCTCTTGGCTGCACCTCACACATCGACTTTGTTTTAACGCCTTCACCTACAAGAGCCAAGGATAGCTAGTGAAATGAAATGTTTATCCAAGTGTTAGCTATCCTAAATAATATGGCCATGGCTATCTGGTTGATTGACCTAAACAATGATTAGAAGAAGTGTTTCCAACATATAAATAAAGCTGAACTGGTAATGTTACCTTGAAAGGGTGTGTGAAGGGAATGAAACGTCAAGAAACAAGCATCCAGATCCTTGACCGTTGGTCCTGTGGGTATTTTGTAAATTGGGTACCTACAAAGTATAGTAAGGGGTTATAAGAGACACGAGGGGGGCACCTTGAAATAAAGCAAGTGTGCATGGTATACAAAGAACAATACCAAGCCACAGAAAACCAGCTTGAAGGTAGTAAATCACAGCTTCTCAGCGTCTTCAGCTCAGGAAATCTAGAGGCCAGGTCAGACATCTGCAATGGTAAAGACACTGAATAAAGACAGCTATTGAAATTTCATTTTCCATTTGAGATTTTGGAGAAGTTACAAGACAGTAGTTGAACATCCCCACATGAAGAGTTGGTGAGTTTGACTCAATAGCATCAATTTTCATAGTTGGTATTTTATGTTACATCAAGTGTTTGCTTTTAAAAGTTAATCTGATTACAGCAAGCCTTACAGTACCTAGCTTCCGTGTAGCAGCATAAAAGAATTTATTTCAAACTATGAGATGTTTAATATTTTAGTCTAAAGCACACTTAACCTGTTTTCCTAATCCATACGGTTTCTAATTAACTTGTCCACATGCCTTGTTAACTTGATACTCAGAGTTAAAATAGACAAACCTTGTCGGCAAAGGGTTCACGGATGTAAGGAAGATCACGTTCGAGATACTCAAATATCAAACGGCCTTGAGAGCTTAAAGGCTCGCCATCATCACTGGACGAGTCTCCCAGATGCTCCTTTCTTAACGAGAGCTGGTCTACACCAGCAGAGATCTGCGCTTTTGGATAAGAGAGTCCTGTTTCTGATTCACTGCTGCTTCCTTCACTGCTAGAATCCTTGAAATCGCTGTCGCTCTCCTCACCTGCCCGCCTGAAAAAAAGACAAAGACTCGAGCTTTAGACTGAAACACAGGTGTCAGTGACAAAAAAAAAAAAAAAAAAAAAAAAAGACTGAAACACAGGTGTAAGAAGCTTGATCCAACAGCAAACACATGATAATGACTGTTTCTTAACCTTGCTTGAAGAGATGAGCTTAAGGTATGAGAAGAAGCAGTATAGATTTGGATGGCGGACAAGGAAGGAACATAGTATTGGATGACACGATCCTTGTAGCAGTTGGTGTTGTTATTCAAAAAGAGATGAAGTCCAACGCCGTAAGCGCTCCACTCTGCAAACGATTCCCATACATCACCAAGAACAAAGTAAGGAGGAGGAGGAGGCTGCAACTCAACTTCATCACTTCCTCTCTTTTCCCCTTCAATCGCCTGCGTATAACTTTTCACTTCGATTTACAAAACGAAAAGTTCTTGTCTTTATAAAAAAAGGTGTTGACTTTGACATGTTTGAAACAAACCTTGGAGTTGGAGAGATAATGGTGAGCAGGCACAGATGGTGTGACCGACTCCAAAAACCGTTCTACATTACTCCTTGTCGACTCCTCCAATGCAGACCCTTTCTCGCTTTCTTGACTCTGAATCGATCTGACGCTCTGAGCTTTATGCAGCTTAGTCAACTGAAACCCAGCTGCTCCCAACATCTCTTCCTCACTCACACACACACACCACGAAAATCAGATGATGAAAAGGGATAACTAAAACGACGACGATGCAACAACACTCGTCCCACTAGTCGTACGAAGGGGATTTTTAAAATTGAGAATTTTTCAGGAGTTTTAAACACGATTGAAGCGAATGAGGAGGAGAAAGAAATATTTTTGATTCATACACAAACATTAAGTAGAGAGGGAGGGGAGAGAGTCAAATAAATGTACACACCGCTGGTTATTTTACTTTTATTGCATAGTTCGACCATTTTAGTTATGATTAGTTACTTCTGTACCCACATTTCTCCTTTATCAGTACTACACCCCCAAACCCCTGTAAATGGGGTATGTGAGAAAGACTTTTTTTTTTTGGTTATCAAACAATTCTCTATCATTTTCTGAAAAAAATGAAATTATTCGAAGCTGTACAAAATAAAAGTTACAGTGTTATAAATTAGAAATATAGGGAGGGTTATGTGATAATTTCAAAAAAAAAAAGGAAGAAGTAGGAATTTAGCACAATAGATGGGAGTACATAACAAATTCCCCGATGGCCTTATTAGTAAGCTCTGTGGTGGTGGGATCCTAGATATTGACGGCAAGGGGCAAAAACATATTTAGATTTAGATTGGACTTTTGAAAATGCTATTTTAGTAGACTTGACAAAAATAAAGACTTGCTCTACATTATTTATTCTTAACCTTCTTTTTGGTACATAAAAACTGGAGAAGGTGGATATAAATATAAATGCTCGAAGTATGTTTTTCTTTAACTTTTTCAGGAAATGGATATTGCAAACATACATAATTAGAAGTGAGAACACAGTATACTAAAGTGGCTACCAGGTTTAATACTCGCACAAATCAGGTAATTAATTATGTCAGACAAATGCCACTTCTCCTGATACCAGAAAATGAATTCATGCACGTGGACCCTGTAGTTACAATTTCATTTCAGTTTTCTTTTCTTTTTATTATTATTAGAGGTAGAGGATGTGCACATGATCGATACATTCTAGTGTCATTTTTCTTCTCCCGTATGAATAAAAAAAAATTGATGATGGAGGAAAGTGGCAATAATAATACAGTATCAAGGGGGTATATCCGTAGTACTATATGTTAATGTGTGAGGGATGGTGTTGACTTGTGGTTGGAATCACTGTCGATTTTCCAAAGATTAATGCTGACTTAGCCGTTACCCATATTTTATTCGCTTTCCATCGGCCCAACAAGTACACATTCATTCTTAAATAGACTTTACATCATTAGTAAGCCCATTAAGAAAGTTGTCGGAGAGAACAACAACTATCGACGCCGGTCAAAAGCTTTATACGACGTCGTTGCAATCTTCGTTTCTCAACGGAAGGGAGGGAAGCTCAGTTTCTCTTTAGATCTTCTTCCCTCTGTAACGCTTCTTCTTCTTCGTCTCTCGTCCATCAAGTGAAACTGAAAACAGGGAAGATAAATTGTAAAAAAAAAGTCTCGAGCTTTCGGATCAGGCTGCCACTCTAACTGGATTTGATGATGTCTCTGATACACCTGTTCTTGTTCGTGGGTTTTGTGAGCGTTGAAGCTGCTGCGGCGTCGTTTTCGCCGGGATCGCGCTCGATTCTCCGGGACATCGGCAATGTCATGGCCGATCAGAAAGATAACGCAATCGAATTGAACGCTACCAACTTTGATTCAGTCTTCCAAGACACCCGCGCCAAATACGCCGTTTTGGAGTTCTTCGCTCACTGGTCAGTCCTCTGATCTTCTCCTGTCTGAACAAAGTCTCCATTTTTTAATTGATTGTCGGATTCGAATCGTAACTTTTACGTTTGCCAATCCCCCTGAGATTTATCCAGAACTTTTACCAATTGAATTGTCAAAGGCCTGTTTTTTTATTTTGCCGTACTGACATTTTGATCGTTGTTCTGTCTGCGGCTAAACTTATTGATGATATAAAGGTGTCCTGCTTGTCGAAACTACAAGGTAATAAAAAACAATGTCTCTCTCTCTCTTCTCTTTCGTTATTTCAATGCCTTTTGTCTTATCAAATGCTTGTTTTATTTATATGGTGACTCTGCAGCCGCATTATGAAAAAGTGGCAAGGCTCTTCAATGGACCAGACGCTGCACATCCTGGCCTCGTTTTAATGGCTCGAGTTGATTGTGCAATCAAGGTATTTAATTTTCCCATCTTCCTTGGGGAATCGAATACTGAATTATATTGGATTGTGTTTGCAAAATTTCGTCTAATCGTTCGTTGTGACACTTTCTGGCAGCGCAGATGAATGCGAAGCTCTGTGACAAGTTCTCCATTAATCATTATCCAATGCTCTTTTGGGCCCCTCCCAGAAAGTTCGTTGGTGGCAGCTGGGGACCTAAACTAGACAAAAGTGAGATCATCCTAATGGATAACTGGCGCACTTCTGATCTTTTGTTGAGCTGGATTAACAAGCAGTTAGACAGGTAACTCATGCATTGAAGCTTTTTTTTTTTTAATTTCTTTTTTACACTGAAGTCACATCTACTGTGCTTGAATTAATACGAAAATCCCTGTGAACATTCGTTTACATCGCACTCAAAATCTGCTTTATGTTCAATGTTGTGCAGTTCTTATGGGTTAGATGATCAGAAATTTGGGAATGAACATCTCCTGCCAAACATATCTGACCACGAACAGGTCTCTTAGATTTGTTCTGCTCTGCCCCCACTTTTGCTATAATGGTAATTCTAAGAGTGCTGGTTGTTGATTTTGTCACAGATTTCTCAGGCTGTATATGACATTGAGGAAGCAACTGAAGAAGCTTTTGATATCATTTTGTCACATAAGGTAGAGCAAGTCTTTTGGATTCTGATTGTATGCAAGTATAATTCCTTTTTATAGCCTTGTTGATGAGTAAGTGAATGAATGACCCCACAGGCAATCAAGTCATCTGAAACCAGCACTTCGTTTATCAGGTTCCTCCAGCTTTTGGTGCCACATCATCCTTCAAAACGGTAAACTAAATACCATCTTCTTCATTTGCATTCACGTGTTTCTTCTCACTCCCTTCGCTCATGCCTACTTAACTGTCGAAATCTCCATAGGTGTCGTAAGGGAAGTGCTGAAATTCTCGTGAATTTTGATGATGTGTGCCCATCAGGCGAATGCTCTTATGGCCATGATTCTGCAGTGAAAAATACCCTACGAAGCTTCCATATATGTGGAAAGGATCTTCCCCGTGGAAATTACGTGAGTGTAGCCTAACAAGATTGCTTTAAAATGTTTTTCCCTGCGCTGCTGCTTAGACGCCGAGATCTCTAATTCTCTCCATTTTATATGCATTTCCAGATGTTTTGTCGTGGCAGCAAGAATGAAACTAGAGGATTCAGGTAGTGCTTTTGCAAAACAGTCCCTTGGTTAAGTGATTTAGTATTTGTATACTCTTTTCAACAATGGTAATATGACCTGCAGCTGTGGATTGTGGATCATGATGCATTCACTTTCTGTGAGGATCGAAGATGGAGAAAGTCAGTTTGCGTTCACAACCATTTGTGATTTCATCAACAACTTCTTCATGTGTGATGAATGCCGTCAGCATTTTCACGACATGTGCTTAAGGTAAAAGAGAGATACTCCCGGTGCTGTTGGCTTGCATCCTTTTCTCATCTAACAGCTGCTCATGTGTGTTTTATTTTCATTTGACAGCGTTAAAACTCCGTTTAAAAAGGCACGCGATATCGTCTTGTGGCTGTGGAGCACTCACAACAAGGTCAACGAGAGACTGAAGAAAGACGAAGCCTCTCTTGGAACAGGAGACCCCAAGTTCCCGAAGATGATATGGCCACCAAAGCAGCTTTGCCCGTCGTGCTATCTTTCGAGCACACAGAAGAACATTGACTGGGACCACGATGAAGTCTACAGATTCTTGAAGAAATACTACGGAGAGAAACTGGTGTCCTCTTACAAGAAAAGTGGTGTCACTGCGAGCAAGGAGGAGGTGGTTGCAGCTGTAGAAGAAATGGCAGTGCCTGCCAACGCTCTAGTTGTACCGGTGGGAGCTGCATTGGCCATAGCGCTTGCGAGCTGCGCATTTGGGGCGCTCGCCTGTTACTGGAGGATACAGCAGAAGAACCGGAAGTATCATTACAATCCGCACTATCTAAAGAGATATAACAGTAACTTTTTGGTTATGAATACGTTCAGTAACAATGAGAGCGAGAGAGAAAAGGAGAGATGAATTTAATTTGCAGAGGAAGAAAAAGCTTCATATGTTTTGACATTCAGGCAGAGGAATTAGCTGGAACTGAAGCTGAGCTTTGTTTTCTGTTTCAACTTAGTGACAACATATACGAAGACGTTGATATCCTTTTTACAGATTGTATAGATTCTTCTCTTCAGTTTTGGAATATACTAATACAATAGACCCCTCTTATGTCTTTACATATCTCAAAACAGAATAGCTCTTTTTGATTTGAACAGATTCGTATAGATTCTTCTGCAGTTTCTATAGCAGCGCCTATTTAGTTTGTTGGCTACATTGATTCTTTGAACTCAAACCCAAGTCTTTTTGAGCAAACAGTTTAGTATTAAAGGCTTCGCAACTGATTCTTTTCGATGAGATTCATTGTGAAAGTAGTTTTTTTTTTTTGTAACTTCATTGTGAAAGTAGTTTCTTGATACAAAACAAAAACACTGGTGCAACTCTAAACCAGCATCTTAAAAATTGGTTTTCCTTCTCTACAACTGTTGAAACTATAAACCCTCTTATGACCGACCACTCTTTGTTCTCACCAAGCTCAGTGTCGGTCCCACGTTTAAAATACCTTAAACTATTTTTAATAACATATTTTTATATTTTTATTTATAATAATATAAATTACAGTAGACTTTTTAAGTTAGTATCAACTCCACTAATGATTGGTGAATATGGAATTATAAAAAAGTTAGTCAATGTTATCATAAACATTTGACTATAATCTCATTAAAACTACTAATATGTAATATCTAATAATATAATTCTTAAATATATTTATTAATAAAAACTCTATAAACAGTGCTTAAAGTTTTTATAAATATTTGTATTATTGAAAGTATCAATATTGTTTATATATATACTAACAAAAATATTTAAATATGAAAACAATTCGAGAATTTAGATTGTATATACACGGAACAAAGTGAAATTAGCTAAATACCCAAACATTACTCACTACACTGTTATGTTTTTCAATATATCACCATCAATACTATTAAAAGAGAATAAATATTAAAAATATACGTAAAAAAAGTTGTTTGGACCTATTCATTAGATTTATTTTCCCTTAGATTTAGACTAAAAATATATTACCATATATTTCTCTAACAATATTTTATCCAATTCCTTTCATTTTCTATCATTAAGATTTTATATAGTTTGTTTTGTTTATGAATCCGGCTAATTTTTTATAAGCGACATATAACTAAATTAAATACTATTTCTTAAAATTGGCAAAAGAAAAAGGGATCAACTAAACTATCTACCTAAATCTCACTCATAATCATAACTCTTACCATATCTATCTTTTTGATTTTTAATCGTAGATGCATTTGAAAGTAATGTTTTATACTATCATTATTATCATATCATATCAATACTATTAAAAGAAACAGAGTCCTAAAAATTTTACTTAAAAAAATTGTTTGGACCTATTCATTAGACTTATTTTTTGGTTTTCCCCTAAATTTAGACTAATAATATATTACCATATATTTCTATAGCAATAATTTATCCAATTCCTTTCATTTTCTATCATTAAGGTTTTATATAGTTTATTTTGTTTATGAATTCGGCTATTTTTTATAAGCGACATATAACTAAATTAAATACTATTTTCTAAAATTGGCAAAAGAAAAAGGGATTGACTAAACTATCTACCTAAATCTCACTCATAATCATAACTCTTACCATATCTACCTTTTTGATTTTTAATCGTAAATGCATTTGAAAGCAATCTTTTATACTATCATTTTTATCATATAATATCTATATTATTAAAACTGAAGTACCTTTGGTACTGTTTTGAAACAAGGATATCAGTTTAAATGTAAATTGTTTGGTAACTTGGATAGTAGTATTTTTGTATTTTTTATTATTTGCACATTAGCTATTGCTTTTATAATAAATTAAATATTTCTTTTTTATATTTCTTTTTATTTACATATTCAGCCACTGTATTTATAAAAAATTAAATTAATTGGTTACATTTCCAACGTTTATCTAATCAAATGGATATTTATATATTGATCATTATTAATATTGTAGGACTATTAACTAAATCGCATGAATTAAAGAGATATAATATTTTCATGAAATTAATTAAATTGTCAAACTACAAAACATAAAAACATACATGAGATTTTTTTTTATTAAATCGACGGTGTAAAACTTTATATTGAACATAAATTAAATAAAACAACTGCACGATTCATATAAATGTACATTCCAACTTCCTTTTTTTTGTCAAACACATTCCAACTTCCTCTTTTTTTATAATATAGTAATCATATCATATATGAACATTCCCACTAAAATCTCATATCATATACTAAACTTTCAACCGTCTATAGTTTGATTAGATAAATATCTTCATATTCATAAATGAGTTTTCTGAAAAATCATGTTACCTTCACAACAATGTAGAAATTCATTGGTTTCTATTAAAACTAATCTGACTTCACGGTATCAGTATCGATTATTTACACTTTTGAAAATTATTGGTTTCAATACTATACTTTTATACCTATCACTTAAATACAAATTTATACTATTAAAAATATCATTCTTATATAAAAAATTGTTGGAGTCATGTTTAACTATTTATTATTATTTTTAATACCATTAATCATTCTAAGCATACAATATTTTAAATATTTTTAACAAATCCTAATATTATTCCTTATGATACACTTTCTCGAAAAAATATTTCATCAACTATGTTTTTGTACAATAACGTTAAAAACTATATCAAAAGGTTGTTGGACCTGATCTAGATGTAACATGTCCAGATATATCGGTATTTAGGATCTTAAAAATTTCAAAATATCTAAAAATATGAAAATATCCGAAACACGAAAAGTACTTGAAACTTCAAATAAATATCCAAAAAAATCAAATACCTAAAAATCCAAAATCTTACTCAAAATCTGACAGATGAACCAAAAAATATCCAAAACTTTATTCAAATACCCAAAATGTTTTTTTTTTAATTTGAAATTTTAAAACTAAAAACTATAATCGTAAACCCAAAACTTAAAAAATATCCATAATACCGGAAATATGTTCTAAATATCCAAAAGTACCTAATATACACAAAATATTTATGATCGGGTCTAGGATAGGATCCGGACTCAAAGACCTGCAGGTCCAAAAATACACAATAGGTAATTTTCTCTGGACCTGAATTGAACCTATAATTTCGGGTTGGTTTGGTTTAGTTTTTGGTCCAGAAAAAATTTGCCTAAGAGAAAGTTACGTAAAAGTATATATATATAATCTCAAAAACTAATTAATTGATTATATAACTGTTAAATTTTTTTGATATAATACGATTTTGCATTCTAATGTAACCCAAAAAAATATGTGCTTTCAAACGCGGATCAAAATCTAGTTACTCTTATAAACCTAATAACCTATGGTATCTTAGAAAATATATGTGTGTCAATACTCAAACAACATTTCCAACACGTCAAATAATTATTCATGTTTTCTCTATTGTCTTCTCCTAGCCTTCATTTTTGACTCCGATCGGTAACCATCACTTAACAGGGAATCGTGAAAAAAATAGTTAAACTGCAGAAAAAAATTAATTAAGCCACGGAAAACTTTAAAACTTGTGGAATGGTGGAATACATATAACTGATCAAAATATTTTTTATGATATTTAATTTGTTATAATAAAAATAAATATAAATAATAAAACTAATTATCACAAACTGTGAAAGTAACTAAATTTTGTTTAAAAATATTTTAGTTCGTATTATAAATATTTAGCTTATCTTTCAATATATTTTATAATAGATTGACATTTAATAATATAAAAATTATATTATAATTTTATTTACAACATAAATATTAATCATTAAAAAATATTGCTATGTATTTTAAATTTTAAGATAGTATTAGCATATAATTTATAATTAAAATGTTGATTTTGTAATTTTTTTTCTTCCATAATATATTACAATTTTTAACGAAGTTTTAAAAAATTACCAAATATGTAGATTCACTATTTATTTTAATTTTTATTTTATATATCATGTAAAAAATATTTTATAAAACCAATTTATATCAATTTTTAAGATTATTTGTACTAATCTAAACAGATGGAATATTCGTAAGTATTCGTAAATATACACAAATATCTATTTTATTTTCAGATATCAGCTTTCCACCGTATTTTTCCGAAACAAAAGCAAATAAAAAAATTAGATATCTATGCTATTTGAAACAAATCACAAATATTTTTAAAAGCCTGGTTGTCTGACATGTGTCTAGTCCTAGTTGTGGTTTATACGATAATGTTAAATAATAACAATTTAACCATGTGGCTTAAAACTAACTTACTGCAGACCTAAGCAAACCCCTAGTTGGCTACCAAATCGTACTTGGAGATTTACCAAGATATTTTTCCATGTTTTTGTCGCTAACCTGTCTCCTAACATGGCTAAGGGCAAAGATAATTTAGGAATTTCATACAATTATACTACAGTGATTATTGGGTTTTTTGGCAAAACGGGTATTTTGCTAATTTTGGTCTATATCTACATAATTGTCTAGCATTCCAAAAAAAAAAATCTACCCGATTCTCTCGAACAATTAAGTGAAAACACACTCCACCAAGTTATATGCTTTAAACGATGGTTCGTTTGGGTGGCTTGCGCTCAAGACAGGTTCTGACCAAGCTCAACTGCAATGATCACAGTGGAAGTTATGTTCAGTAACCCATGTTCCACAACCCCAGGAAGCCTCAGAATCGCATCACTCGCTGTCTCCAAATACACATCTACAATGTGTGATCACTACAAAACACAGCTGTGTGAACAGAGCCGGATCTCGGTAAAGCCGGACGAAACATTGGTCTCGGCCTCCAAAAATTTTAGAGTTTTTTTACATAGGAATAAGCCTCTAAACATTGATCCCGACCCCCAAATTTATTTAAGTCTTTAAAAAATGTTTCAAGCCTCCGCAATCTCAGATCCGGTCCTGTGTGTGAAGATCAAAACAATCTCTCCCGCATCGTTTTCCCGTGGCAGACTTCTTTGTCATCTCGATCGTGTCCGGTTCCGGATTCATCATTCAAAAGATGTAAATCAAGTTTTCAAGATCATGCATGCATACCTTCGTATGAAACTGTAAATAAGAAATTGAAATATTTCGTTGTAATTGTTCGTTTGAAAATCATATTCTAGAAACTTATTTGAATTTAATGGAAGCTTAATATAATGTCATCAAATTGGTTACTCCATGAAACATTAGTATCCATATCGTCTATGATCTCTTATACATATATTACTCTTTTGATCTTTTTCTTTTACATATCTAGTACTTTGTTTTCCCAAACCATATCAATATAGGATTTTTTTTTAATCTTAGGAAACGAAACAATAACTATAAGAAAATACAATGCCAAATTTCGAAAAAGAAACTATAAGAAAATATAAAGACATATAAGGCAATGCACACTATCATGCTACTTGAATGGCATTCACAAGCCAAAGAAGGATGTCGAGGATGCGAAACGCAAAGAAAGCGGTGGATACGGGAACGCTAACGAGGATAAGAAGCAACGTTCCAAACGCAACGCTGGGACGAGAGTTCATGAGGGAAGTTTGGAGAATACAGAGAGCGTCACAGATAGTAGCGTCGTAGCCGCAGTAGATACGCTTCTCCCACTGCATCCAATGGGTAGGAGGTTCATAGTTTCGCTCAACCATCTTCATCTCGTGGATCCGTTTCCTAAGGACCACCATGTTCTCGTCCACCAGTTTCCCTCCTTTGTAGTAGTAGTCGCAACACACGGTGGTTTGTTTCCTCCTCTTGGCTATGGTGGCGATCCTTTGTGACGTCCTCAGTGGTTGGAACCTGAGTGGCGACGATGATATGAGTATGCCTTCCATTTTTTTTTGTTCTTGTTGCTCAGGACACAAATTGACGGATGGGTATAATATTTATAGGGGAAGTATTCGAATATTTTTTTTTAACTAAAATTGGAATAGTTTTTTGTTTGTTTCTTTTGATAGAAAACGGACAAGGATTACTTTGGCTTTAAGAAATAAAAATGATTCACGCGTTGCCTTACTGTAGCATTGATATGACCACATTCCTCACGTTCCTACGAGTTTCACAAATCGATTTCATCAGGTACACGTCTTTTACAAATTTGAGGACACGGTCCGACATTCAAGAGTAGTTACGTATACATCAAAACACATGAAACTCAGAAGAAGAAGGTAAAAGATGATCTAAGTTAATTTGGAACTATATCGTTCTTCATAATTGCATCATCAGCGAATAATTATACGACCATTGACCTCTAATATTTAACGTACGAGGCGGTGTCCCCTAATGATTAACTTAATCATTCATGGTCATATTTTATTGTATCAGCAGCCAGCAGCCATTGGGTTAAGAAATAATAGAGATGACTGATGACTGATGAGATCGTATTAGGGTCAATTAAACAACGGAGACGTAGTTTTCACTGGAGCCAAATGGGCTTTATAATTAGTCTTTACTCCAAACTCAATTTGAAGTAAGCCCAGCTTCATTGACTATCGTAAGCCCTAACTGTCTTGCGATCGCATTATATAATCTGCGAGTTTCACAGAATTGAATAAAGAGCCGCTGGGTTCCAATCTTGAAGTAGAGAGAGAGAGAGAGAGTTTTCCTTTTACATGGTCTGATTCTCTGATCTGTCGTTTTTCTATGATGATTTTGTCTACTCATTGTTTTTGCCGGAAAAATGAATCGGGGAATGAAGCTAAATAAATAAGGGGAGAGATTTGATAAATAGCTCTGAAATACCTGTAGGTTTTCTACGGGGTGCCCTTGCTTCTTCTTCCCTAAAACAATAAAATGGCTTCATAGTACGGGTTTTTATGTGCTTTCTTTGTGTTGAGTAGTTTCTTCTACTCTTCACTTTGGATCTTTTTTCACAATCCCGCCTCCAATCGCCATTACACGCTTGCTTAATCCATGAAATTAATATTTTTAGTTTTGTTTACACTTTTGTTAAGTAGGATAATTAAATCTAAAATCTTGATTAACTTTCATAAAACAGGCGAATTACAAATCAGAAAGGCAGAAACTATAATCCAAGAAAAGTAATAGACTGAGAACAGATTTGATCAATAGCACGACCAATTAATTATCAAAGGACAACAAGAATCAGACTTTTATTCAAGTGTCACACAACACATTCACTAAATTTCCAGAATCCAATCTCTTCGACTTAATAGCTTGCAGACGTTAATGTTGTCTGAAGTACATCTTCGTCACTACCGAACAGGCCTTTCCCCTGAACCCAAGCTTCGATCATATCCCTCGAGTTAACATCTTTATCTGTCGGAACAAAATGCCCTGCTCCCGAAACCGCCACGTGTGACAAATTCCCCCACCTTTGTACATACCCCGCGAGATCACCGTGTTCATCCTTCCACACTCGCCTCTCCGCCGTCAGAAACATCTCCAACCCCGACCATTTCATCGTCTTCATCCACTCCTCCGTCGAAACGACGCCGTCTCTCAGATCAAGCATACCTTGATACAACAACACGCTGGTCCTCTCCAGCGCGTACTCCACCATGAACTTCACGCTCTTCATCACGTCTCCACGCAAAACATCTTCCACCTCATCGCTGCATTCCTCAAAACGCATCGTTTCGCTCACTCCTAATACACGCTTCGCCTCTCTCTGGTTTAAAAGGTCCACCACGAGGTCCGTTCTATACGGTATCGCTCTAGCCGTGTTGTAGAGCGTCGCGAGTCCCGTCATGTTGCCTACCAGCGTCAGTAGTTCGGTTCTCGCGTCAGCTGCTTCGCGCCATTTCTGAGCCTTCACGAGAGATATTGATACCTCTTGAGCTTTCTCGATCTCCTCTCTCTGTTTCGCGTTGACTAGACCTGAATAATAGAGGTTGACCGCGTGGGTCCTGATTTGGGTTACCGGGTCGGTTAGCCCGTTTCCAATAGCCAGGCCCTTTAGATTTATCTTCCCGCTGGACTTTTCTTTGAGGATGTAGTATCCAATAGCTGGAACGTACTTCCCGGCGTAGCTCTCACCGGTTATGTAAACCGGTCGGTTTTCAAAGCCCGGGTTCTGCTCCATGAACTCCACAAGCGTTGCGTAGAGCTGCTCTGCCATCTGTCTCTGATTACTTGGTATGTCTTGTTTCGAAGCGGCGATGCTGAATCCGACTCCGATGGGGTTATCCAAGAAAAGTAGGCCGAAGATGCGGTTCCAGGCGCCAGGGTTGGGTTCCAGCTCGGTGGCGCGTGAAACTACTCGCCAAGGGCCGAGCTCGTAGAAGTTGCCGATCATGGAAGAGCAGCCTGGCCCACCTTGGAGCCAAACGAGGAGTGGAGTGTCGGTGAGAGGAGTGGTTGGCTTTTGGGCTTCGTAGAAGGTATAGAACATTGAGGAGCCTGGAGCGGGTTTAACCGGAAGGTAACCGGATTTAGTTGGGAGAGCTTCATCGGGAAAGAGTGGAGGCGGTAGAGACTCGACGGAGGCGGTGAGGAGGAGAGTGGAGAGCAAGAAGAAGAGTGTGGGGACGTGCTTCATTATCGCCACTAGCTCGTGGCTTTACATAAAGATTCGCTTTGTATTATTTGACTGTAAAACTTACTTTTGTGTTCTTGTCATTTAACCAATGTAACGTAGCTACCAACATTATTTTTGTTTTTTATTTATCCACACGTGGTTACTAACCTGAATTGCATAAACATGAATAAATTATTACTTTTAGACAAGTTTACCAGTTTGATCTGCGCGTTAGCGCGGGCGTTTTTCAAAATTATATTTCTGTTTGTCTTTCATGTTAAATATCTAGGTGGATAAAAAAATTAAATCTGATGAACAGAACCGATCACAGTCCAAAAGAATAGTACCACCTTTGGAGTAGTACCACCTCTGAACCGAAATTGATTAAATATTTAAACTATTTACAATTTTGATATTTAGAAAATCGAATCCGATCCAAAAAAGTATTTCAAATATCCAAATATATCCGAAAATATGTACAATGGTTATATATATTTAGATTTAATAAATATAAAAACACCCATAATATATATGGTACTTTTAAATTGGTTTAGATACTTAAAAATATATACAAATAATCAAAAATAAATAGCTAAAATAGTTAAAGTCTACTCACAACTCCAAAAATATTTCAAATAATTATTGATTTTCGATCCAAATATTTAAACCAAACAAATTTATATGATCAATTTAGGTAAATTCATAAATAATATATTGTTTCGTTTATAGATTTTTAGAAATTTAAAGTATATAATAATTTTGAAATTAATTTAAATGGTTATTTGAACCAAACTGAACCCGCAAAGATCCTGATAAAATTTGAATCAAAATTTAGAAATATGTGAATGAGACTGAAATATTTGATCCCGAAAATCCGAAACTCAAACAGATCTGAACCGAACCCAAATAGATACGCGAAAGCTCACCATAGTCACGATTATATATATATATATATATATATATATATTTCATTGTATAGTTCATTTTATTGTATTCATACATTCATATAAGTAATCATTATAACTAATTTTATTTTATATCTATCGTCATATAAATAATAATATATAATATTTTAAAAATTTAATGTGAAATATAAAAACTATAATTTAAATTGGCATATGAAATTGATTTTTTGTATTTTTCTTATATATATTGAAAACATTTTTAATAATGGTTACTATAAAATTTTTGAGTAGTTTTTTTGTTGAATATATGCATATTTTAATCAATTTTTGATATAAATTAACTTTAATTTATTATTTTGATTTGAAATATGTATATAGAGTTAAATTTATTTTATGATTATCTTAGAAAAAAATTGTTTTATATAATTAGATTAGTCAATTTTCATATATTTTAAATCCAAATGAATAGTTTTTTCATAAAGAAGCATCATGAAGCACACAGAAACTTGGAAAATACATGGCCTAGTTGATTGCGAAGACATGTTTATTGTAGGGTTCTTAAGGTAAAGTTTTTAGCATAATATAAGAATTATCTCTTAATTTTTTATTTTAAATCCGGTTCTAAGTTTTTCTTAGTTATTCAGAGACTATTGTTATATTACAGTAAGAACGTTGGAATGAACATGGCCTAATGCGTGCTTTAGTATAGTGATCACAAGGTGTCCGAGATAATTCCTGAGAGAGTTTCTGATCTCACATTCTTCTACACAAACCTCTCTATATATTTCTTATATCTCGATCTTTTATTTGACCTCGATGAAGTTTCATATGACAGGTAAATGATAACCACAGGAGAAAGTAATTGTTATTTTTTCTTTTGAAACTATATTCAAGAAAAGTAATACTTTGAGAATCGATTGATCAGATGAATTTTCAAAGCAGAACCAGAATCAGACATTTATTCCGTGCAACACACCACAACTAGTACAATAGATCTTTCACTAAATTTCCAGAATCCAAATCTATTTGACTTAATAACTTGACGCTAATGTGTCTGACGCATGTCTTCACCACCAAACAAGCATTTTCCCAAAACCCAAGTTTCAATCATATCCCTTGAGTTGACAGCTTTATCTGTGGGAACTAAATGCCCTGCTCCTGAAACTGCCACGTGTGACAAATTTCCCCACCTCTGTACATAGCCTGCTAGATCACCGTCGCCGTCCTTCCACACCCTTCTCTCCGCATTCAAGAACGCACCTAACCCCGACCAGTTCATTGTCTTTATCCACTCCTCCGTTGAAACGAGGCCGACTCTTAGGTCAAGCATACCTTGATACAACAACACGTTGGTTCTCTCCACCGCGTACTCCACCTTGAACTTCACGCTCTTCATCAAGTCGCCCCATAAAATATCTTGCACTTCATCGCTGCATTCCTCAAAACGCATCGTTTCGCTCACTCCCAAAACCCGTTTCGATTCCCTCTGGTTCAGAAGGTCTGCCACAAGGTCCATTCTGTAGGGTTCCATCCTTTCCGTGTTGTAGAGCGTCGCGAGTCCCGTCATGTTACCCAGTCGAGTCAGTAGTTCGAGTCTCGCGTCTGCTGCTTCACGCCATTTATGTGCCTTCACGAGAGATATGGATACATCTTGAGCTTTCTGGAGCTCCTCTCTCTGTTTCGCATTGATCCAACCCGAGTAATAGGCGTTGACCGCATGGGTCCGGATTTGGGTAATCGGGTCGGTTAGCCCATTTCCTATGGCCAGGCCTTTTAGATTCACCTTCCCATTAGGTTTTTCTTTGAGGATATAATATCCAATAGCTGGAACATACTTCCCCGCGTAGCTCTCGCCCGTTATGTAAACCGGCCGGCTTTCAAAACCTGGATTCTCCTCGATGAACTCCACCAGCGCTGCGTACAGCTGCTCTGCCATCTCTCTCTGGTTACTTGGTATGTCTTGTTTCGAAGCGGCGATGCTGAATCCGACTCCGATGGGGTTATCCAAGAAAAGTAGGCCTAAGATGCGGTTCCAGGCGCCAGGGTTGGGTTCCAGCTCGGTGGCGCGTGAAACTACTCGCCAAGGGCCAAGCTCGTAGAAGTTGCCGATCATGGAAGAGCAGCCTGGCCCACCTTGGAGCCAAACGAGGAGTGGAGTGTCGGTGAGAGGAGTGGTTGGCTTTTGGGCTTCGTAGAAGGTATAGAACATTGAGGAGCCTGGAGCGGGTTTAACCGGAAGGTAACCGGATTTAGTTGGGAGAGCTTCATCGGGAAAGAGTGGCGGCGGTAGAGACTCGATGGAGACGGCGAGGAGGAGAGTGGAGAGCAAGAATACGACTGTGGGGACGTGCTTCATTATCGCCACTAGCTCGTGGCTTTGCACAAAATCGCTTTGTATTATTTGACTGTAAAACTTACTTTTGTGTTTTGTCTTGTAACCAATGTAACGTGGCTACCAACATTTTTAGATTATTTTATATCAACACGTGGTTACGAACCTAAATTGCATAAACATGAATAAATTACTAGTATTATTTTACAATTTTATCTATACCTTCAATTATAACGAAGCAGGAGTGGATAGTTTACTCGATATCTAAACCCGACTCAAAAAATTTGAAACGAATTCGAACCAAAATATCAATGATTTACGAGAGTTTGAACATCTAAATTTGAATGTGTAATATTCGAACTAGAATGAATATCCAAAAATAATCAAACACTAGATATCGACCCGCACAACCGTGCGAGTGTTATTTTTAGTTATATTTATAATTATTTATTTATTTATTTTAAATTGATAATGGTATAAATTTTTAATTTTAATGTTTTATAACTATTTCAAATATAATAATTTATAGTTTACATGTTGTAGATAGGGGAAATTTCACTTATACCACCTTGGTGATACCACTTTTCATGTTTACCATCAACAAATGGACATTTTCAAAAATACCCTAAAGTTTTGATAAATTAACACTAAACTAAATTTTCAAAATATTTCTTAAACATATATAAACCCAAACCAAACCCCTTAATACTAAACCTTACACACTGATTACTAAAGTCTAAACCCAAATGTTTATATATTTTGATTGAGGGTATTTTTGAAAAGTGTTACTTAACTTTTGGTATTTTTGAAAATTTCTCTTGTAAATAATTAATTATTTAAAACTGTCACATGTATTTTTGTCTCTTATTATATATATATATATATATATATATATATCTTATTGTATTTATTTTTATTTATTAAACAAATTACTATGTGACGGATAGTAAAAAATAATAATATACTTATTAATGCATAATAATGTAGAGTTCAATTCTAACTACGAAATTTATGAAAATTATGATATTGTTAAAATATTTAAATCAGATAATAAATTTTAATATGATGAATTGTGATTATATAATAGATAAAAATATAATAGAATACTTATATTTCATTTTATAAATGATAACTGAATATATTAATGTTAGATTATATTTCTAAACTAACTACAAAATTAGTGAAAATATTTACATATAAGTTTTGAAAATTAAAATCTTATTTTAATATAAAGATTAATGATGATTGAAAATGTCATGTGATTATTTTATTTTAATATAATTTTATTTTAATATAATTTATTTGGATTGTATAATTGATAAAAAATATATATATATTTTTTTTTCATTTTGTATACAACAATTGAATATATTAGTGTATAATAATATTTCAAAAGTAATAATGAAATTAGTTAAAATATTTACATATAATTTTTGAAAATTAAGTTGTGTTAAAATATTTATAAACATTTTTTTTCAAAATTTTGATATATATATATATATATATATAAGTTGAATTTTATATTGTTATTCTTATTTATGAAATCTCTAAAATATTGGGAAGTTATTGTTCTTTATATAATACTAGTGTTACTGCCGTGCTATGCACGGATCAAATCACTTTTCTTTAAATTATTTATCATAATTTTAAGTTTAAATAATTATAGTATTTTACACCTAAAGAGCTATATATAATACTGAAGCAAATCTGATGAAACTGTTTTACAGAATAACTGATGTTCTAAAATATAGATAGGCTCATATATGTTTGTAAGCATCTATCTATTATATTAAAAGAGAAGTCATGACTTCTCATTCATGTATGATATTTAAAAAAATGGATTATTTCATAGAAGGTTTTAATTTTATGTAAATGTATATTTTATTAAACTATGCATTTTATTTTAAACAAACAATAAAAAAATAATTAGTTAAAACCTAACTTCCAATATTTTAGGGATTTTCTATGGTAACAATATATTGAATATCTTTTTTATTTTATATATATATTAGAAAATTCGAAAAATTTGTTTAAAATATTTTAACAAGAACTTAATTTAAAAAAATTAAATGTAAATATTTTAACTAATTTCGTGATTAGTTTTGAAATACAATTATACACTAATATAATTAGTTATTGTTTAAAAAATAAAAAATAAATATTCTATCTTATTTATCAATTATATAATCAAAATTAATCATATTAAAAGAACAATATTATGTTTCTCTAAATATTTTTAAAATATATTATTTTTAAAATACAATTATGTAAATATTTTCAACAATTTCTTAATTAGAAATGAAATATTATTATGCATTAATATATACAGTTATTATTTATAAGATTCAAAATAAAAATTCTATCATACTTTTATCTATTTTATATCCATAATCAATCATGTTTAGATAAAATAATATTATATTGAACTACATATGATTAAATTATATTAATTTCATAAATTATAAATTTTAGTTTACATTTTCTCATTTATTTACATATAATTACAGAGAAAGTAATATGATACTCACTTAAAATGCTTGGCAAGGTTTTTGTTTATGTATTAATAAAAAATACATTTAAAATTCAAACACAATAACTAAATTAATTTTTATTTATTTTAAATACAAAAAAACTAAAAATGAAAATTTTAATTTTTTCTCTTCCAAAATCAAAATATTGAATCCGATCTGAAATAGTCAAACCCTAATTAAAAATACCCGAATCCAACCGAAATACAGAAACAGTCGAACAGATTCTATATCCTTGTACACTAAAGTATTCAAAAATCTAAAATATCTGATCCGAACCGGGTCTACTAGAAGTTGGACAATACAAAGGCCTTATCAACTGCAATGCGTGCTTACTTTTGGTAAAGTGATCACAAGGTGCTCGATATAATACCTGAGAGAGTTTTCAACAGAGTTCTCTGAGCCTTACTCGTTGAGTGAGTTGGGTTTTTCGAGGGTGAAGATGATGATTTTGAATGTTTGCAACGAGATTATAAAGATCCAGAAGCTACGACGGGTCGTCTCTTACGCTGGATTCTCCTGCTTCACTGCCGCTCTAACATTCTTCTATACAAACAACACGTAATAAACTTCTTCGAAGCGTAACCTCGGATCTCAATTTTCTTCATTTGTTGGTTCTTCTTGCTTTAATTTCGATTTTTTTTTTCTGTAGGACAAGAGCAGGATTCTCAAGGGGCGATCAGTTTTACGCATCGTACCCTGCCGGTACCGAACTTCTTACCGACACAGCTAAGGTGAGTCCTTGTTTCTCGACAGATACATTTGACTTGTGTGGAGATTGATGCAATTTGTGGTTTGATGTTAAAGTTGTACAAAGCGGCGCTTGGGAATTGCTATGAAGAGGATTGGGGTCCTGTCGTGTTCTGTATGTTTCTTGATATCTCTCCATGATCTTAATTTGGCTTCGTAAAATAGTTTCTTGATAGTCAGATTCCATAAATACTAGGACTAGGCTGACTTTCTGGTGTGCGCCATTATGTTAAATAGAAATGTGTGTTAGCTCTCGAATACAAAACCAAGTTAAGTGCTGAGTTCTTTGTTTGTAAATGCAGCAATACATGGCTCACCTTCTTTCTCAAGGTCAACTCGATGGAAGTGGCTAGAGATCACTCGTTGTTATTGCAATAACACAAGGCTAATCTTGTTATTGCAGAGTCGAACCCTTTTTTTCCTCATTTGTACGGGCGATGGTATAAATCTGACTGTTTAGTTTACTACCACGCGAGATTTTAACATGTCTTGGTGTATAGAGCATGAAACGTACGCGCACAATGAAATAAACATACTTTGATCAGGCATTTATCTTGTTGTACAAGGCAAAATGCTAGCAAGCACTTTGATAGTATATAGTATTCTCATAAGGTAAAGCGTCTGATCCCAACGTTCAACCGCATCCTGGTGCAGAGAGTCATCCAGCCTGCTAAAACCGAAAGCGGCATCCTCCTCCCTGAGAAAGCCTCCAAGGTAATACTATCGTTCTTTTTTTTTTTAAATTTCCCGATCTGATCTTCTGATTTGATTTGGCTTTGAAGAGATGTTATAAAAAATGCGCTTCTCTTGACGATTACAGCTGAACTCGGGAAAGGTGATAGCAGTGGGACCTGGATCAAGGGATAAGGATGGGAAATTGATTCCGGTCTCTGTCAAGGAAGGTGACACTGTTCTTCTCCCAGAGTACGGCGGTACTCAGGTCAAGCTCGGCGAGAAGGAGTAAGTCAAACCAGCTTTCTTCTTGATTTTACATTGCAGAGTTTCGTCATGTCTGGTAACTCAATTGTTAGGGTAATTTAGATGTGAAAATGTAGAGAATTTGCCTGTGAGATCTTATGCAACTCGTACCGAGTTGTTGAATGCTTGATTAGTGAAAAATAGCAATATGAGGGTTTTGCACTAATGGAGTGTAGGAAACTGAGGTTGAGTTCCTGTCACCGAAAGACAATGAGCCAGAAGCTCCATCTTCTAGCGAAGGTAGACAATATGAGAAAACTCCGTTGAAGGTTTTCATAGTTTGGTAGACTAAAGAAACTGAGCTTCTTCCCAAACCAATTATACAAGAAGTTCCTCCAAACAGACCTTTGTTGCTTCTGCCACAGCCAAAGACAATGTTTTCAACTTTCTTGTCTCCTAACTGGATACTCTCACTTCCTAAGTCTCCTCGAGTGTGTGATCCATCCCTCGAGTGTATGATCGATCACCATAGCTGACGACGTAGTCACAAATTGTCTTTTCGAGGCCATTGCTGCCTCCACATAAGCATGTAGCTGCTACAAAATTCTGACAAGTGGATGAGGTGCAAAAAACTGTCTTGTAAGAAGATGAGACCGATGGGTTGTACAAAGGACCTTGTTGGTTGTAACATGACTTGCAAGGTTGGCAGTGGACCCAAGTCAAGTCACTCCCGATGTCAACGATCAAACTCATGTTTTTACCTCATAGCTCAACTGGGACAATGTAATTAAGAGTCTCAAGTTTCACCCCTGAGTGAATTTGATATTATGAACTTGTATATTACGTGTAGTTTATAACATGATAACACACAAAGATATTACTTGTAGTTTATAGCATGATGAGTGACACACAAAGCTAACTCCTCTGTTATTACAAAAGCTAATTACTCCGACCTAACATGGTGGAAGACAAGAACGTGCGAAACTCATTGAATAACATGGAATCTTAATTTGAAACTTATTATTTTCTTCCCTTTTGCTACGAAACCACGAGGCAGACTCAGACATAATCACATAACAAACACAAAAGAGAAAAACAAACACACAAGAAAGAAACAAACTGGACTACAACTCGTACTCTTCCTCTTCCCACCCTTCGGTCCTTAATTCCCAGAGGTAGTGAGTAAACGCTATATGACGATGCGCATGAGCCCGGCTTCTGACAGTGTAGCGCTTAAGTACATACCAAGGGCCGGGAGCCTCCAAATCGTCGATGAAATTGTCGTGGCCGTTGTATGCGGTAAAGCCCACCGCCTTCCTGACGTTAAAGAAGGCACCAAGACCCGTGATAGACGACTGAACACTGGTGAAGCCCCGAACCCACACATTCCAGTCCTTCATGTGACCGTTGTCTACGCGCCAGACTCATGCATACAACACAAAACATATATCTCAAATCAGTTATGAAGTTGTTTGGATAACTGAAGCATGAACCATGTATATGTCAAATCAGTTATGAAGTTGTTTGGATAACTCAAGCATAAACCTATGGAGTCGAGATATAAAAAAAACCTGCAGTTTCCACGGGCATGCGGAATGCATTGATGTCGGGACCGAAGAGATGGGCGTTGTGAAAGAGAACCGTCCACTCGGCTGCATTAAGATGCATGTTGAGAGCATTCCCGAGGATGGCAACAACATTGTGAGGGAATCCTGCTACGTTTTCGGTTAGGCTGGCAATAGGAGGAAAAAGAACAGGATCCGCCATTCTCAACTACAACATCAAAAAAAACATAACCCATTAATAGAGAGTGGGGAAGATGAGATCGAACAGACAGACAAGCTAATCACAATAAAAACAAGTCAATCACAATAATCATCAGTCAACAAGAAGATCAGAGAATAAACGAAATGGAAGAACTGATTTAATATAGATGTACACGAACCAAAACTAGGTCTTATGAGATTGAATAAAAAATTCAAATCAAGGTCTTATGGATTAATCGAAATCAAGTGAGATTCAACCCACAAAAAGAGCAGTCCGAGATGATACTCAGAAAGAGCAGTTGGTATGTCTTCTTTCTCCTGTTGAGTATCATCTCGGACTGCTTTTTTTGTGGGTTGAATCTCACTTGATTTCGATTAATCCATAAGACCTTGATTTGAATTTTTTATTCAATCTCATAAGACCTAGTTTTGGTTCGTGTACATCTATATTAAATCAGTTCTTCCATTTCGTTTATTCTCTGATCTTCTTGTTGACTGATGATTATTGTGATTGACTTGTTTTTATTGTGATTGGATTGTCTGTTTGTTCGATCTCATCTTCTCCACTCTCTATTAATGGGTTCTGGTTTTTTTGATGTTGTAGTTGAGAATGGCGGATCCTGTTCTTATAACTCCTATTGCCAGCCTAACCGAAGACGTAGCAGGATTCCCTCACAATGTTGTCGCCATCCTCGAGAATGCTCTCAACAGGCATCTTAATGCAGCCGAGTGGACGGTTCTCTTTCACAACGCCCATCTCTTCGGTCCCGGCATCAACGCATTCTGCGTGCCCGTGGAAACTGCATGTTTTTTTTTATTTCTCGACTCCCTAGGTTTATGCTTGAGTTATCCAAACAACTTCATAACTGATTTGACATATATTTGGTGTATGCTTGAGTTATCCAGACAACTTCATAATTGATTTGAGATATACGTTTTGTGATGTATGCAGGAGTCTGGCGCGTAGACAACGGTCACATGAAAGACTGGAATGTGTGGGTTCGGGGCTTCACCAGTGTTCAGTCGTCTATCACGGGTCCTGGTGCCTTCTTTAACGTCAGGAAGGCGGTGGGCTTTACCGCACACGACGGCCACGGCAATTTCATCGACGATTTGGAGGCTCCCGACCTTTGGTATGTACTTAAGCGCTACACTGTCAGAAGTCGGGCTCCTGTGCATCGTCATATAGCGTTTACTCATTACCTCTGGGAATTAAGGACCGAAGGGTGGGAAGAGTACGAGTTGTAGTCGAGTCTGTTTCTTTCTTGTGTGTTTGTTTCTCTCTTGTGTGTTTGTTATGTGATTATGTTTGAGTCTGCCTCGTGGTTTCGTAGCAAAAAAGAAGAAGATAATAAGTTTCAAATTAAGATACCATGTTATTCAATGAGTTTCGCACTTTCTTGTCTTCCACCATGTTAGGTCGGAGTAATTAGCTTTTGTAATAACAGAGGAGTTAGCTTTGTGTGTCACTCATCATGTTATAAACTACAAGTAATATCTTTGTGTGTCATCTTGTTATAAACTACAAGTTCATAATATCAAATTCACTCAGGGGTGAAACTTGAGACTCTTAATTACATTGTCCCAGTTGAGCTAGGAGGTAAAAACATGAGTTTGATCGTTAACACCGGGAGTGACTTGACTTGGGTCTTGTGCCAACCTTGCAAGTCATGTTACAACCAACAAGGTCCTTTGTACGACCCATCAGTCTCATCTTCTTACAAGACAGTTTTCTGCAACTCATCCATTTGTCAGAATCTTGTAGCAGCTACAGGCTTATGTGGAGGCAGCAATGGTCTCGAAAAGACAACTTGTGACTACGCCGTCAGCTATGGTGATGGATCATACACTCGAGGAGACTTAGGAAGTGAGAGTATCCAGTTAGGCGACAAGGGAGTTGAAAACTTTGTCTTTGGATGTGGCAGAAGCAACAAAGGTCTTATTGGAGGAGCTTCTGGTCTAATTGGTTTGGGAAGAAGCTCAGTTTCTTTAGTCTTGCCAAACTATGAAAAACCTTCAACGGAGTTTTCTCATATTGTCTACCTTCGCTAGAAGATGGAGCTTCTGGCTCATTGTCTTTCGGTGACAGGAACTCAATCTCAGTTTCCTACACTCCATTAGTGCAAAACCCCCAAACATGAATAAATTATTACTTTTAGACAAGTTTACTAGTTTGATCTGCGCGCTAGCGTGGGCATTTTTTCGAAAATATATTGCTATTTGTTTTTCATGTTTAGAGGTGGACAAACAATTCAAATCTGATGAACAAAACTAATCCAGTCCAAAAGAGTAGTACCATTCCCGAATCGAAATTAATTAAATATTTAAACTATTTGATATTTAGAAAACCGAATCCGATCCAAAACAAAATATTTCAAATACCCAAATGTATCTGAAAAATATATACAATACTTGTATATATTTAGATTTAATAAATATAAAAACATCCATAGTATATATGATACTTTTAAATTGGTTTAGATACTTAAAAATATTTACAAATAGTCAAAGATAAATAGCTAAAATAGTTAAAGTACACTCAAAACTCCAAAAATATTCAAATAATTATTGATTTTCGATCCAAATATTTAAACCCGACAAATTCAAATTCATATGTAATATATTGTTTCGTTTAAAGATTTTTATAAATTTAAAGTATATAATAAATTTTGAAATATTAAAATAATTTAAATGGTTATTTGAACCAAACCGAACCCGCAAAGATCCTAATAAAATTTGAACCAAAATTTAGAAATATGTGAATGAGACTGAAATATTTGACCCCGGAAACCCGAAACTCAAACAGATCTGAACCGATAGATACGCGAAAGCCCATCCAAGTCACGATTATATATATTTGTCATCGTATGATTAATTTTATTTGTACATTCATATAATTAATTTTATTTTATATGTACCATCATATAAATAAATATATAATATTTTAAAAAATTGAATGTGAAGTTTAAAAACCATAATTTAAGTTGGCATATGAAATTAATTTTTTTATATTTTTCTTATATATATTGAAAACATTTTTTAATAGTGGTTACTTGAAAATATTTGAGTAAATTGTTTTTTGTTGAATATATGCATATTTTAATCAATTTTTGATATAAATCAACTAGAAATTATTATTTTGATTTGAAATATGTATATAGGATTTAAATTTATTTTATGATTATCTGAGAGAAAATTTGTTTTAGATAATTAAATTAATCAATTTTTATTTATTTTAAATCCAAATAAATAGTTTTACATAAAGAGGTATCATGAGGCACACAGGAACTTGGAAAATACATGGCGTAGTTGATTGCGAAGACATGTTTATTATAGGGTTCTTTATGTAAAGTTTTTAGCAATCCGGTTCTAAGTTTTTTTTAGTAAACACTAGATTTTATATTCGCGCTACGCGCGAGTCTGTTTTAATAATTAGTTAATGTTATTTAAAAATAATTTTGTGTAAATATTTTTGTGAAAAATGTATCAAAATTTGATTTTCTGTTCTTTAATTTATGTTTTTTTAAATCATTTCTTTTAAAATATTTAGTTCCTAGCTATTTACTATTTGAATTGAAAATGTATAAATGATATTTATTATTTTTATCTTTAATATTATGTAAATTTCTCAATGCATAGCAACTGGCAATACACTATTGTAAATATAGTTATCTTAATTTTACCTATTATGTTGCTCACTTAATATAACTGCAAATGTTGTGTTTTTTCATACATTTTATTATTTCATAGACAATCCTTGTTTTATAACCAAACTCTTTGTATATAATGAATTATTTAATGATATGATGACAATTTGACAATTATTTTATAAGCACACTAATACTTTATGTAATTTAAATGACATTATGAAATTTATTATTTTATACATTGAAAGCGTGTTCAAATATTTTTATACTTTAACCATTTTAAAATTAAGTCACCATTTTTTTTTTTTTTTTTTTTTTTTTGTCGGCAAGATTACAGACTCATGTGGACTCTGTAAACCAAACTGGGTGCTCTGTATCCATATGGACAATAAACGACGTCTGTTGCCTCACACCACGTGCTAAGCTATCCGCCTTTTTGTTTTGCGTCCTTGATATATGAATAATCTCCGAGCTGTGAAAACTTCTCTTGAGGCTTCTGATATCCTCTAAGTAGCTTGCAAACGCCGGCCATTCTTCTGGTTCCGAAACCATCTTCACCAATTGAGAACAATCCGTTGCGAAAGTAACATTATACTGCCTTAAGTTCCTCATACACTCCATTGCCCATATTAGAGCCTCTACCTCCGTGTGTAGAGGTGATTGACTTGCCCTTGTATTTCTAGCTCCCAATAAACCTTCAAATCTTTCTAAAGTGCTATACCATCCCTGACCGGAAAACTTTTCTTCCGATTTCCAAGATCCATCCGTAAAACACCATCTTCCCGTTCTAAGCGGTAAAACAGACACTGATGCCTCAGGAACATGATTCTTCTGTATTATAGCTTGTTGTGCATCTGACCAGAGTAGAGATTCAGTCATAGCCATTTTAAGGGTATCCTTTGGATCTATGTCCAGATTACTAAATACCTTGTTGTTTCTTCCTTTCCATATGTACCATAATATCCACGCAAAATGATGTCCGTCCATTTCTGGTTTGATTCTCCAGAATAAATAATCCATATTCGTAAACAAGGATTGTCCTGGAAAAAAATCCGGATGCGAAGGGATCCGCGATAGAGCCCAAACCTGTACTGCTGGTGGGCATTCAAAAAATACATGATTTATAGATTCCTCAGTCGCTCCACATCTGTCACATCCAATATCTCCTTTGAGACCCCGAGATTTAAGATTTTTCCTAACAGCTATACATCCTGACAGCAACTGCCACAGAAAGTGCTTCATCTTTGGTGGACAACGCACTTTCCAACAATATGCTTTAAGATCCGTAACTGTTGGACCAAACTCCACTGTCTCTGTCCCTCTATCCGGATATACTCTTTCTATTTGATATCCTGATTTAACCGTATATTTGCCATTTTTTGTAAAGTGCCAACCATCCCTATCTGCTGTTTGTACCCTGCTCAAGGGTATACTTTCAACAATCTTGACATCTTCAGGTTCCATTATTTCCTGTAAAGCCAGTGAGTTCCAAGTACGCGACGAATTATCAATGAGAGCGGCGACCGTAAGATCCGGTAAGAGAACATTTTGTTTTTTATTTGCTGGTCTCGGGCGGTTGGTTGGGAGCCAGGGATCATTCCATACTGATATAGAAGATCCTGATCCCACCCTTTTGATTAGTCCTTTGCTAACCAGAGATCTAGCAGAGATTATACTGCGCCATCCATAGGATGATGAGTACGATCTGGCCGGTTCTAGGGGTGAAGTATTCCTAAAATACCGACCTTTAAAAACACGAGAAAATAGAGAATTTGGTTTCTCTATAAATCTCCAAAGTTGCTTTCCAAGCATAGCTGTGTTGACATCCGTCAGATCTCTAAATCCCAGTCCTCCATCATCCTTATGTAAGCAAACTTTATCCCAAGATTTCCAGTGTAATCCTTTTGTATTACCACTAGGACTCCACCAAAATTGGGATACCGCGCTCGTAAGTTTCTTCATCACCGTTTTCGGGATTCGATAGCAGGACATAATATGATTGGGTAGAGCAGTTATCACCGATTTTATAATTACCTCTTTTCCGCCTTTTGTAAAAAATTTGAAAGTCCATCCATTTACTCTGTTGTTTAAACGTTCCTGTATAAAGCCAAAAATTTGGACCTTTGAACCACCTAAACTCTCTGGAATTCCTAAGTAAGTTCCCATTCCTCCCCGGTTTTGTATACCCAAAATGTCCCTAAGCTCCTGACGGGAATCCTCATCAATCTTGTGTCCAAACTGAATTGATGATTTTTCAAAATTAATCTGCTGTCCCGAAACCTTTTCGTACTCCTTTAGGATTGCCAAAATGGTCCGACACTCCTCTTTTTGCGCTCTGCAGAAAAAAAGACTATCGTCTGCAAAGAGCAAATGAGATATTGGTGGACAAACCCTTGCCACTTTTATTCCTGTCAGACGTTTTTCAAACTCCGCCTTTTTAATATTTGCTATTAAAGCTTCCGTGCACATGATGAATAAATAAGGAGATAATGGATCTCCCTGGCGCAATCCTCTATTCGGAATTATGTGTCCCCGTGGTTGCCCGTTTAAAAGAACTCTATATTGTACCGATGAAATACACTCCATCATCAATTGGATCCAATGATGATCAAAACCCATTTTCTGAAGTAAAGCCTCAATAAAACTCCATTCCACTCGATCATAAGCTTTACTCATATCCGTTTTAATAGCCATAAACTTATTCTGACAAGCTTTGTTTGTCCTTAGTCCATGAAACATTTCTTGTGCGATAAGAATATTATCCGAAATCAATCTCCCAGCTACGAAAGCCGACTGTGTTTCCGAGATCAGAGCCGGAAGACAAGCCTTGAGCCGTTGACACAATACCTTTGAAATAATTTTATATCCTACATTGCAGAGACTTATTGGTCTAAGCTCTGTCATCCTTGTTGGCCTCTCCGTTTTGGGGATCAAGCATATATTTGTAATATTTAAACGCTCATCCATTTTCCCTGTGGTCAAAAACTGATTGACCAATTCCAGAATATTCTTTTTAATAATATGCCACGAATGTTGGAAGAAAAGTGCCGTCATTCCATCGGGTCCCGGTGCCTTTTCCGGATGCATCATAAATAATGCTTGTCGCACCTCTTCCTCTGTAGCCGATTGTACCAGTCGCTGGTTCATTTGCTGAGAAATAGATGGTTGAATTTCATCTAAGAACTCATCAAATTCCGAAGGCGACGTAGTACTAAAGAGATCATCAAAATAATCCACTGCAACCCGCTCAATTCCATTTTCCTCCACTACCCAGTTTCCATTGTTATCATATAATCCCACTATGCGATTACGCGTCCGCCGCTGTTTTGTTAAGGCATGAAAAAAATTTGTGCTACGGTCTCCTGCCGTATTCCATGTATTTCGACTTTTCTGTTGCTAGTAATCCTCTTCATCCTTATATGCCTCCTGTAATTTCCTAGACACCTCCAATATATCCTCTTGCGATCTATTATCATCTGTTTGGACTTCATCCAAAGCCTTTTGAAGCTCTGCAATTTTCTCTTTTCCATATGGAGGATTATTTTTGTTCCAGGTAGAGATCTCATGTCGGCAGTTAATAATTCTTGACACAACATCTCCCCTGGTACCCCCTGAATTCCTCATCTCCCTCGTCCAGCCTCTGGTAATAGACTCCATAAAACCCTCCCTTCCAAGCCATCGTTTGTCAAACCGAAACTGCCCTTTACGTTTAACAATCTTATCTTCCAAATATGCCACTATCGGCCTGTGATCCGAACCCACCATTTTTAAATATTCGGTGTATGAATTTGGAAACATTGAATGCCATTCTTCATTGGCCAAAGCACGATCAAGGCGACACCGGATCATCGTCGCTTTGCCATTAACCTTTCTTCTGCCTTGCCAGGACAATTTATTTCCCCGTGTTGGAAATTCCAAGAGTCCACTGTTACGTATCATATTATTAAATGATACAAAAGAATCTGCACTACGCAATGGTCCCCCTTCCTTTTCATGGTTCCCTGTTATCTCATTGAGATCGCCAATAATGAACCATGGGTCATCCCTTGAGATACCATATCTTGTTAATCTTTCCCACACTTGATCTCTTAAATTCTGGATTGGATCCCCATATACAAATGTCAAAAATATTTTCTTTCCCAGTGTCTCTGCCTCCACATCTATCATCCGAGCCGATGAGTATAATAAGTTAACATGGAACTCATTATTATAATATAACGCCAACCCTCCACTCGATCCATTTGGATCCACCGTTAGTAAATTATCATACCCAAAATGTGATTGGAATCCTTGAACAAATGTAAAATCCTGTTTTGTTTCTGATAAAAATAGAAAATCTGGTTTGTGATGATGCCATATTTCTCGAAGATAACTAATAGTCCATTTGCTTCCCATACCTCTACAATTCCAACTTATAATCTTCATAAATAAATATCTTCAAGGTATTCAGACCAAGAGAATGGGTATAAAGAGACCCTAAAGAAAATAAAAAAGTGAGCTCCTCACTATCTCTATCCCCTGCCTTATGACCATCCATAACCAATCCTTTTTTGAACAAACAATTCCAGTACATAATCTGTAATCCCTTTATAAAGTGTGGCCCTAAATATAATATGAGTTCCACATCCCCATTGCAAGGGCCATACATACCAAAATGAAACCAGAGATCTTCGAAAAGAAAACCAACAATCCAAAAAGTACAATCTATAATACGTATTTGAAATGTGCCAAAAATTGCCAAAAAATTATTTTGTAAATGAAAAAGCCCAGTAGGTTCCACGTTCCCATAAGACACATTCCCAGCAGCCCATTCCACATGCCCTTGTATTAGTATAAGACAAACTCCGAAGCATAAACTCGTGTTTATGTTCCTAAACATAAAGCATACATCTCTTTGCCATGTCTGACTGATCCCCCTCCTTTCCAACCACAGACAAGAAGTAACGTCAAGCCAAGCCCGTATTTGGCTGGGCTGTGTTAGATTTGAAGATATCCAACACGTCCTCTGCTCACAAGTGCCTTGTCGATTTTCCAGAACACTCATCACAACCAAAAACCACCTCATGAACATAAATAGACAGTATTTATTTCCCATCTCAAGAGAGATCACCAATTGCATATATTTAATGACGTCTCTTGCATCCTTCGGGTTTAACGCTCCGTTATCCTCCAGACGCCTGATATGTCCTCCCTGTCTAGCCCCTGTTTTTGCTGCAGCTCGTTTCCGGGGAGACAAGACCACATTAGCCAGCCTCAACGAGGAACTCCCTGTAACAATGCTTGGTGGCTTATATAGTTTCTTCCTAGTACCCTCAGGCTTGACCTTATCTCCAACAGCCAGGTCCTTTGCCGTACCACTCTCTGTTTCCATTGCAAGGCCGCTTAAAACATCTTTCTGACCCGTGTTCTCCTCCTCAGTTATCAACTCGATAACAAAGCCCAAATCAAAACCCCAATCAAACCCTGATATCAACCTCTTCCCCTTCACACAAGAGATCCTCAGTTTCCAAATACCAATTTGAAAGGATCTGTTACTGATCTTTTCAACCTCTGGCTCTATTAGAAGAAGATAGAAAACGGTAATAATATCTCTGCCAGCCTTAAAATCCTGATCCATTAAAATCCCAATCGAGATCCGATCCACCTTTCTTGTAACAATCCTTACTTCCTCGGAGATCCCCGTTCCTTGTCTCAATGTCAATAAACCAAACTGCAGATCGCCTCTCCGATTCGTATCTCCATCAATACTTGCCAAAGAGCCCTCTATCCCCGCACCATCGATCCCATTGATTCCTGGATCCCAACGACGAGAAATCATCAAGATCTAGATCGTCGTCGCCATCGCCTTTGCTGAGAGAGAAAAGCAATTAAGTCACCATTTTATTTTGGCATAAATGTACTTTAGATTTATTATACAAAATTGCTAACCTAACACTTTTATTAATATTACTGTCTTGCTTTCATTCTTTTTTATTTATTATAAAATTTAGTATTTTTAACTAACTTGTAAAATTCTAATATTTTTTATTAGTTTAGTTATATATGATATAATAATTTCGTTTTTTATTCTTTTGAAAATATTAACATTTTATAAAAATATAATAATGAATGGTCGTGTTTTGATCGATTGTTTTAAATTTTATGTGAACATCCTAATTGATTTATAGCCCCAACTTTCATATATAGTGTCGAACTGAATTATAATAACATATTTTCACATTTTGATTGATTGTTTTAAATTTGCTATTTATCTTGAAATTGTACTGTTAGTTTTCCTTATTGTATATTGATTTGTATTTTATTAGGAAATAAACAGTTTTTTGAAATATTGAAATTTTTGAAAATAGTTATGTAGAATGCTAATAATCACACTAATAATATATGTAATTTAATTGATATTATATTTTTATACATTGTAAGTGGTTTTAGATTTTTTTTACAATGGTTTACTATTTTATTATGGCCTAAAATGTAATTTGGATTTATTATACAAAATAGCAAACAATATTTTTTTTTTAAATATTACTATTTGGCTTTTGGTTTTCTATTTTACTATCAAATTTAAATTTTTAAGTAACTTGTCAAATACTAATACTTATTTTATTTTAATTATAAATAATAATAATAATTTCGTTTTACTTTTAACTTATTGGAAATATTAACATTTTGAAAATAATAATGATGAATTGTCATTTTAATTATTATACTCTTAATGATTTATGTTAATTTACGAAATTATTATTATATATATTGGTAAGTTTTTACTTTTGTTAGTTTTCCTTATTCAAATTGTTTTGCATTTTATTATGAAATCTTTTTTTTAAATGTTGATATTTTATTAATAATTATGTTAAATAGTGATTTGTCAAAATAAACAATTTTTTGTAATAATTATGTAAAATAATGATTTATCATAATACAGTTGGTCGTATTAAATCCTATGTGGACGCTTTTAATGACTTATAGTCTCAATTTTTATACAATATAGACTATATTTTATATTCGCGCTACGCGCGAGTCTGTATTAATAATTAGTTTATGTTCTATAATAATTGTAAGTTATTTAAATAGAAGTTTATATACATATTTTTTGTGAATAGATGTATTTAAAATTTGATCTTCTGTTCTTTAATTTATGTTTGTATATCAAATTATTCATTTAAAAATATTCGGTTCTTAGCTATTTATTGTTTGAATTGAGAAATGTATAAATTATATGTATTAACGTATTCATAATGTTTAAAGTTTATACTTTTATCTTTTTAATATTATGTAAAATTTTCGATGCATAGAAACTCGTAATACATTTGTAAATATATTTATTATATTTTTACCTATTATGTTGCTCATTTAATGTAACTGAAAATGTAGTGTTTTATCATACATTTTATTATTTTATAGACAATCCATGTTTTATAACCATAATTTTTGTATATAATAAATTAGTTAATGATATGATGAAATTTTGACACTTATTTAGAAGCACAGTAATACTGTATGTAATTTAAATAATATTATGGAATTTCATATTTTGTACACTGAAAATTTGTTTAAATATTTTTATTACTTTAACCGTTTCAAAATTAAATTACTATTTTATTTTGGCATAAAATGCACTTTAGAATTTTTATAAAAAATTCCTAATGTAATACTTTTGTTAATATTACTGTTTGCATTTAATTTTATTTATTATAAAATCTGGTATTTTTAACTAACTTGTAAAGATTTAATACGTTTTATTAGTCTGATAATATATAATATCAAAAAAATATTCTTTTGAAAGTATTAACATTTTTTAAAAAAATATAATAATGATTTTTTTTATTTTGATTGAATGTTTTAAATCTTATGTAAACACCCTAAATAACTTATAGCCTCAACTTTTATATATAAAGTCAAATTGATTATAGTAATGAATTTTCATTTTGATTGATTGTTTTAAATTTTCGATTTCTAATGAAATAGTATTGTTAGTTTTCTTTATTCGATATTAATTTGTATTTTATTATGAAATAAACAGTTTTTTTTAAATATTAATATTATTGAAAATAATTTATTTTTATACAGTATAAATTAATTATTAATTTGACATGTTTCGATTGATAGTTTTAAAATACTTTGTAAGTGTTTTTAGATGTTTTTGATACTTTAACTACTTTGTAAGTGTTTTTAGATGTTTTGATACATTAACTACTTTTACAATGGTTTACTATTTGATATTGGCCTAAAATCTAATTTGAATTTATTATACAAAATAGCAAATGTAATATTTTTGTCAATATTACTATTTGGCTTTTGACTTTCTATTTTACCATAATATTGAAAATTTTAAAGTAACTTGTCAAAAGTTAATACTTATTTTAGTTTAATTATATATAATACTAATTTCGGTTTACTTTTTGTTCTTTTTGGAAATATTAACATTTTGGAAATAATAATGATGAAATTTCATATAAATTATTATATTATTAATTATTTATATTAAATTTCGAAATCATTATATATATTTGGATAATATTTGTATAACATTTTTACTTTTGTTATTTTTTCTTATTCGAATTGATTTGTATTTTATTATGAAATAAACAGTTTTTTCTTTCAAATATTTATTTTTTTAATATAGTCATGTATAATAACCATTTGTCTTAATATGACTGGTGGTTTAAATCATGTGTGGATGTTTTAGTTTTTGTTATCTTCTTTAACATAATTTTCCTTTGTTTTTTCATTAGTCTATTTTATGTTAATATATATAAATTTGGAAATCATGAAATTTTAAAACCAAATTATTTTTTTATTAGCCTAATTTATTAGATAATATAGATTTTAATTAACAGGTTAAATAGTATTTTAGGATATGTTTTGACTTTGTAATTTTTCGTTTTTTGTTTTAACATTTAATCTGATTTGCCATATTTTTATTGGTGGTTTTGAATTATATATAGCTTTTATTTTTTATTTTCCATTTTACTGTAACAATTAATGTTTTAAAGCAACTTGTAAAATGTTTAGTATATAAGTCTAGAATTGGATATTTTAGAAATATTAACTTTTTAAACAATTCGGACATGTTTTGATTGATGGTTTTAAATTTTTGTAGACAATCTAAATGACCTACACTATCATAATTACTTAAATATGTAATTTAAATGATAATATATTTTTTATATATTGTAAGTGGTTTTATATGTAATTTTGTTACTTTAATTATTTTTATAATGGTTTACTATTTTATTTTGACCCAAAATGTAATTTGGATTTATTATACAAAATAGCAAACGTAATATTTTTTTTAATATTACTATTTGGCTATTGGTTTTCCATTTTATATCATCTTTCTATTTTGTTAATATTACAATTTGAATTAAGAACTTGTGAGAAGTTACCTTGTAACTTGTTTTGTTGTCAATGGCTAAGAAGTTCTTAATCTTATAGATTACACCAGATTTTAATTCTTCTTCATAGCACGCTATTCGATTAGCTGGTATGAAAGCGTGGATTGTTGTTCCCTGTATAAATTTGTGTGAAACAAACAATATTGTGCTTATTAAATTTTAAATTAAGAAGTCTAGATAACAAAAGATTTTATACCTTTTGATCAATAAGAAGTAACTCGAGACCTAAAAGCAAACTATGATGGTATGTGCTTTTCAAAAAATGAACTACTCTTGCAAGAACTTCATTCTTATTAAAAAATTTCCTAAGATCATCGAAAATCATTGAAGTAGCAGAAAAAATCATTGTGTAAATATCTCTTTTCAATATCTCTCTCTTTCTCAAAGTAAATCATAAAAATTTTAAAACTTTAGACAATTATTTATAGTCTTCCAATTCTTCATATATTGGAAATTTTCTTATTTATATATTTAGTGAATTTTCTTTTTAGATGTTTTAGTTTTTGTTATCTCTTTTAACTTTTTTTTTGGCAGCTATCTCTTTTAACATAAGTTTCCATTTTTGCATTAATTTATTTTATGTTAATATACATAAAATCTTGAAATCATGACATTTTAAAAACTAATTATTTTTTTATTAGTCTATTTTATTAGATAGTATTTCAAGATATGTTTTGACTTTGTAATTTTTCGTTTTTTCTTTTAACATTTAATCTGAATATTTTTACTGGTGGTTTTGAATTATATATAGCTTTTTATTTTTTTTCCATTTTACTAATAACAGTTAATGGTTTAAAGCAAGTTGTAAAATGTTAATATTTATTTATTTTACTTTAAGTTATATATATATAATATCAATTTCGTTTTTTATATAATTTTGGAAATATAAATATTTTAGGAAACTTCTATTTTCTGTTAACATTTAATCTGATTTGTCATATTTTTATTAGTGGCTTTAAATTTTATATTGCCTTTTTATTATTGATTTTCCATTTTACTATAACAATCAAAGTTTTAAAGCAAGTTTTAAAATGTTAATATTTATTTATTTTACTTTAAGTTATATATAGAATATTAAATTCGTTATTAATATAATTTTGGAAATATTAATATTTCTAAAAATAATAAACTAATATAATGATGTGTCAAGATACAATTTGTGGTTTTAAATCCTACGTGGACACTCTCAATGGCTTATAGCCTCAACTTTTATATAGTATAAGATTAAGAGACTGTTGTTATTTTACAGTAAGAACATTGGAATGAACATGTCTTAATGCGTGCTTTAGTATAGTGATCACAAGGTGTCCGAGATAATTCCTGAACGAGTTTCTGATCTCACGCTGGTTTCTACTGCCTCACTGCAGCCCTTACACTCTTCTACACAAACCACTCTATATATTTCTTATATCTCTTATGATCTTTTATTTGACCTCGATGAAGTTTCATATGACAGGTAAATGATAAACACACGAGAAAGTTATTATTATTTTTTCTTTTGAAACTATATTCAAGAAAAGTAATACTTTGAGAATAGATTGATCAGATGAATTTTCAAAGCAGAACCAGAATCAGACATTTATTCCGTGCAACACACCCAATAGATCTTTCACTAAATTTCCAGAATTCAATCTATTTGACTTAATAACTTGACGCTAATGTCTGACGCATGTCTTCACCACCAAACAAGCATTTTCCCAAAACCCAAGTTTCAATCTTGACAGCTTTATCTGTGGGAACTAAATGCCCTGCTCCTGAAACTGCCACGTGTGATAAATTTCCCCACCTCTGTACATAGCCTGCTAGATCACCGTCGCCGTCTTTCCACACCCTCCTCTCCGCATTCAAGAACGCTCCTAACCCCGACCAGTTCATTGTCTTTATCCACTCCTCCGTTGAAACGAGGCCGACTCTTAGGTCAAGCATACCTTGATACAACAACACGTTGGTTCTCTCCACCGCGTACTCCACCTTGAACTTCACGCTCTTCATCAAGTCGCCCCATAAAATATCTTGCACTTCATCGCTGCATTCCTCAAAACGCATCGTTTCGCTCACTCCCAAAACCCGTTTCGATTCCCTCTGGTTCAGAAGGTCTGCCACAAGGTCCATTCTGTAGGGTTCCATCCTTTCCGTGTTGTAGAGCGTCGCGAGTCCCGTCATGTTACCCAGTCGAGTCAGTAGTTCGAGTCTCGCGTCTGCTGCTTCACGCCATTTATGTGCCTTCACGAGAGATATTGATACCTCTTGAGCTTTCTCGAGCTCCTCTCTCTGTTTCGCATTGATCCAACCAGAGTAATAGGCGTTGACCGCATGGGTCCTGATTTGGGTAACCGGGTCGGTAAGCCCATTTCCAATAGCCAGGCCCTTTAGATTCACCTTCCCATTAGGCTTTTCTTTGAGGATATAGTATCCAATAGCTGGAACGTACTTCCCGGCGTAGCTCTCGCCGGTTATGTAAACCGGCCGGTTTACAAAACCCGGGTTTTGCTCTACGAACTCTACAAGCGCTGCGTATAGCTGCTCTGCCATCTGTCTCTGGTTACTTGGTATGTCTTGTTTCGAAGCGGCGATGCTGAATCCTGAATCCGACTCCGATGGGGTTATCCAAGAAAAGTAAGCCGAAGAGACGGTTCCAGGTGCCAGGGTTGGGTTCCAGCTCGGTGGCGTGTGAAACTACTCGCCAAGGGCCGAGCTCGTAGAAGTTGCCGATCATGGAAGAGCAGCCTGGCCCACCTTGGAGCCAGACGAGGAGTGGAGTGTCGGTGAGAGGAGTGGTTGGCTTTTGGGCTTCGTAGAAGGTATAGAACATGGAGGAGTTTGGAGCGGGTTTAACCGGAAGGTAACCGGATTTAGTTGGGAGAGCTTCATCGGGAAAGAGTGGAGGCGGTAGAGACTCGACGGAGACGGTGAGGAGGAGAGTGGAGAGAAAGAAGAAGAGTGTGGGGACGTGCTTCATTATCGCCACTAGCTCGTGGCTTTGCATAAATTCGCATTGTATTATTTGACTGCAAAACTTATTTTGTGTTTTGTCTTGTAACCAATATAACGTGGCTACCAACATTTTTAGTATTATTTTATATCAACACGTGGTTACTAACCAAAATTGCATAAACATGAATACATTATTAGTACTATTTAACAATTTTATCTAGTTGACAAAAAAAAAAAAAAAAAACAATTTTATCTATACCTTCAATTTTAATGACGCAGTGGATGTGTATTTTATCGGCTATCTGAACCCGACTCCAAAAATTTGAACCGAAATTCGAATCAAAATAAAAAATATTTGAATGGATATTAATTTATGAGATATTGAATATCTAAATTTGAATAGGTAATATTCGAACTCGAACGAATATCTAAGGATAACCAAACATATGTATACATACTTTTACATTTCTAGTTTACATTTTTCATTTTATTTAAAATATTTATATTACCCATACTTTAAGATCATAATATATATATATATATATATATATATATATTAATAATATGAATCTTGATGAATTCCAATGGTTGTGAATTTCAATAGTTGAAAGATTGTGTTTTTTTTATTTTAAAAGTACATTGGCTTAAAAGAAGTTAAAATGTAAAAATGTGTATCTTTTCATCTTTAATGTTGTGTCTTTTCATCTTTAAAACTACATTGATTTAAAAAAATAGTTAAAATGTCTAAAATGTAATTATTCATTTTATATTGTGTCTTTTCATATCAAGAATTGCAGTGATTTTAAATAAAATTGTCAAAATGTATAAATTATATTATTATTTTATTAATGAATAACTGTTTTTGTTGAATATATGCGTCTCTTCGTTAATGAACATATGTATCTTTTCTTTGAACATATGTTACTCTTCACATAGTGTCTCTTGGATGTCTATATATATGAGAGATTGCAAAGAGAAAGTAATCAATTGAGTTATACATCTATAGAATGAATAAATCTAGAGAGAGAGTAAAAACGTTTTAGAGAAAAAGCTTCAAAGAATCAACTAGAAGGAAACTTGAATGGTGAGAAATGGTTGATTTACATCTGTGATTTTATTCCCGACTCTTGCATCCAATTCCAGATTGTATAAAGTAGTATTCGTCGTTAAACTGAGCTAAAGTATGTTTTTGATTTATCACTCTTCCATTCTATTTTTTTTTTGTCAACAAGATTACAGACTCATGTGGACTCTGTAAACTAAATTGGGTGCTCTGTATCCATATGGACAGTGAACGATGTCTGTATATATATATCAATTGTAAAATATCTGATACAAAACAATTTGAAATAAACAATTCAAATACTTTAAAGACTCAAAGCATAACTGAATATATTTGAAGGATCAAACGTATGATGAATGTTTTTTGAAATATATAAAGTTTTTCATCGCAATATGAGAAATTTTATAAAATGAGTTCCCATGCGACATCGCACGGATTTCTTTCCTAGTATATATAATTACATAGATAATAATTTGACACTCATTTAAAATGTTTATCAAACTTTTTGTTCATGTATTAATAAGAGTTACATTCGAACTTCAAACACAATAACCAAATTAAATTTATTTGTTTTTAAATATAAAAAATCTGAAACGAAAATTTTAATCTTTTTCTCTTTCAAATTCGAAATATCTTAATCCGATCTGAAATAGACGAATCCGAAGTAAAAATATTTGAATCTACCCCAAAAAACAAAAATAGTCGAACAGATTTTATATCTTTATATACAAAAATACCAAAAAATCTGAAATACCTGAGTTTCATGGGTACCGGAACGCCACCCGCAGACACAATATAGAAAGGATTTGTTAGGGCCCCCTAGAAGTCGGACAATACAAAAGCCTTATCAACTGCAATGCGTGCTTACTTTTGGTAAAGTGATCACAAGGTGTTCGATATAATACCTGAGAGAGTTTTCAACAGATTTGTCTGAGCCTTACTCGTTTATGAGTTGGGTTTTCGAGGGTGAAGATGATGATTTTGGATGTTTGTAACGAGATTATAAAGATCCAGAAGCTACGACGAGTCGTCTCTTACGCTGGTTTCTTCAGCTTCACTGCTGCCCTTACATTCTTCTATACAAACAACACGTAATGAACTTCTTCAATGCGTAACCTCGGATCTCAAATTTCTTCATTTGTTGGTTCTTCTTGCTTTTTGAATTTCGATTTTTTTTTTTGTAGGACAAGAGCAGGTTTCTCAAGGGGCGATCAATTCTATGCGTCGTACCCTGCCGGTACCGAACTTCTTACCGACACAGCTAAGGTGAGTCCTTGTTTCCTGACATAGACATTTGATATGTGTGGAGATTGATGCAATTTGTTATTTGTGGTTTGATATTAAAGTTGTACAGAGCGGCGCTTGGGAATTGCTATGAATCTGAGGATTGGGGTCCTGTCGAGTTCTGTATAATGGCAAAGCATTTTGAGCGCCAAGGGAAATCGCCATACGTTTACCACTCTGTATGTCTCTTGAATCTCTCTACAATCTTGATTTGGCTTCGTTTCATTGATTCTTGATGGTCTAGTTCCATAAGTACTAGGACTCAGCTGACTTTCTGGTGTGCCGTTATGTTATTAATAGAAATGTGTGTTAGCTCTTCTAGAATACAAAACCAAGTAAGTGCTAAGCTGAGTTTTTTGTTTGTAAATGCAGCAATACATGGCTCACCTTCTTTCTCAAGGTCAACTCGATGGAAGTGGCTAGAGATCACTCATTGTTATTGCAACAACACAAGGCTAATCTTGTTATTGCAGAGTCGAACCTTTTTTTTTCCTCATTTGTAGTACGGCGATGGTATAAATCTGATTGTTTAGTTTACTACCACGCGAGATTTTAACATGTCTTGGTGTATAATATCATACTAAACATACTTTGATCAGGCCTTTATATTGTTGTTGTACAAGGCAAAATGCTAGCAAGCACTTTGATAGTAAGTATAGTATTCTCATAAGGTAAACAACCATGGCTAGCTGCGGCAAACAAACAACGTGGCAACTAACCTTCTTCCATCTGCGCAAATGTGTAATGATTATCATTTTATCTATCTGTTTCTTTGCAAATGTTTGTATACATGATTAATCTCTGTCGCCGTCGATGGACTTTTTCCAACCAGATCCTTTAGTCTATAAATCCACAGATATTGAGGAAACATAATAAGCTTGAATCAGTGGGGGAAAAGAAAAATGTTGCGAGCCGTCCGTGATGGGCTTATTCAGTCCGTTTGTTTGTTTACTTTTTTCAATCCATTACCAGTCATTGCAGCAATGTAAAGAACTTGGCTAGCAAGAAATGAAACAGGCCTAATAGGCCCAAGAACGTGGGTATAAACCCTAAAACCCTTGGCCTCTTTGTCTAGAACATTCCGTCTTCCGTCCTTCTTAAAAGCCCTAGAAATCCTCCGACTCATCATCCCCCGAGCGAGAGAGAGAGAGAAGAAATGATGAAGCGTCTGATCCCAACGTTCAACCGCATCCTGGTGCAGAGAGTCATCCAGCCTGCTAAAACCGAAAGCGGCATCCTCCTCCCTGAGAAAGCCTCCAAGGTAATTAATATACTAGCGTTCATTTTTTTTTTTTAAATTTCCCGATCTGATCTTCTGATTTGAACTGGCTTTCAAAAGATCTGATAAAGGATGAGCTTCTCGTGATTATTTACAGCTGAACTCGGGGAAGGTGATAGCAGTGGGACCTGGATCAAGGGATAAGGATGGGAAATTGATTCCGGTCTCTGTCAAGGAAGGCGACACTGTTCTCCTCCCAGAGTACGGTGGTACTCAGGTCAAGCTCGGCGAGAAGGAGTAAGTTAAACCAGCTTTCTTTCTTTATTTTTATATTTGCAGATACTTCCTTAGATAGTGTTGGGATTCTCGATGTCTTGTAGCTCAGTTATTAGGGTTAATTAGATACGGTAACTCGGGGGATTTGCGTGTAACATTGTGAAGAATTTGGAATCTATGTAACTCGTAGTAAGCAGTTGAATGCTTAATTAGTGGAATATAAGACAATTTCAGCAGCAGCATTTTTAATTAATGGTTGATGTGGCAAATGTAGAATTGGACTCAATGTGGGGAGTTTTCGTTTGTTTTGTGATGGATGCAGGTACCATCTCTTCCGGGATGAGGACGTCTTGGGGACATTGCACGAAGATTGAGAAGTCTAGCTAAAAAAGCTTTATTTAGCTACGAGCGGTCGTTTTATGTTATGGGAAGAGTACAAGCAAGTTATTTTATAAGTTTAGTTTATCTTTGAATGTGGTTGGACATGTCAAATTGAAATTTACTTTAATGGACTATTATTTTAATCCCTTCTGAGAATCGTCGTTCCAGCTTTCGAAATTTTCATCAATCTTGAGAGAAGTTAGCATGAGTGTTGCATCTAGTGGATTCCAATCCTCTTTTCTTCCGTGATCTGATTATGGCTTTACTCAGAACGTGCGTATTCTTGATGACCTCTTGATTTGTTTATATAACTTAGACATCGTTACATTTTGTCAGTTGAATCATGTCGAGATACCAGATTTTTGCAAACTGTCCCGTTTGTGTTCCTTTAATTGCTTTCAAAAAGGATAGACACAAGGGTTTCTTGTTGGTCGTTTATAGTATTGTCTTGTCTTACGGCAAATAATACGTCTGTGTCAATTATCAAAATATCTTTGTCATTAGGAGCATTAATATGTACGTCTTTATCAGAAACCGATTCACTCAATTAGAGTTTGCCGTTGAAAAGGAAGAATCGTAGAAAGAAAAAAAGAGAATCGTAGAATACAAAACACATATCAAAAGTGCATGTGATCGAATCGATCACGCTTCCAACGCACGAGTGTGTACATTATAAATATATATAAATACTTCTCCGTTAACGTCACGAGAGTTTCTCTCCACCGCCGGGAATAAATCAATCCAATCAGCGTTCGCCACCTGCCTGCCACTGTTAACAATGCAAGGATGTAACGATTCTGGCGTAGCTCTTTGACCAAGGAGGAGATAAAGCAATGATCCCCCACGCGGAGAGAGATCCGTCGGTTCAAATTCGTCTTCCGGGAAGCTCCTCCCCTTCTCCGCCGCCGTCACCTAGTCTCCTCCGGTCAAAATCAACCGTACCTCCGACTCCGAGTCGAACCTTCGCTCACCGGATCTCTCTGATCGTCTTGTCGATTCTAATCCGGCGTCGTCAGGGGATTCTGCTCTTCGCTCCTCTCGTCTACATCTCATGTATGCTCTTTCACATGCACACGGTGTCGACGTTTGACGCCGGTCCCACCATACATCGCCGTCCCGCTCCCGGATCCGTCTACAGGAGCCCGCAGGTTTACGCTAAGCTCCGCGCGCAGATTGACGCCGATAACGCCACGGCTGATGCGGTGAGGTTTGCCTCTGTTTGTGTTTTAAGTGTATAGGTTTTGATTCAATTAAATAACAATGTTTGGGAGAATGCATTACTCTGTTTTATTACTACAATGTTCTATATGCTAATTTCTCACGTATATACAAAATTGTATTCATTCTAGATATCAACGATTTGGAAACGTTCCTATAAAGGCGTGGAGTGGAAGCCATGCGTTAACAAGTCTAATGGAGGTATGTTGTACATAGCTCCCCTTGTCCCATGTAATAATAATAATAAGTCACAGCTTTGAGATGCTTTTCATTTCATACCAAAAGTTATAAAATTGATGAAAATCCTACATCACTAATGAAGCTCTGCTCAAAGAACAGAACTGCATTGGCCTTGTGTCATAATTAATGAAGTTTTCATCTTCTTTTTTTGTCTACTGGGGACAATTGTAGTTTTGCCCGAGTCAAATGGTTTCATATTCATTGAGGCTAATGGAGGTTTGAATCAGCAGCGGACTTCGGTAGGTTTGTCTATCTTTTCATTTTAAGCAGTAAATTTGAATTGTTTCAGTACTGTAGCCTTCTTGCATGTGTCTAGCGACCTTGTCTTAGGTAAAGTTTTTGACTTTGTCTCTACTATGTTTTGCTTAGATATGCAATGCGGTTGCTGTGGCAGGCTACCTTAATGCAACCCTTGTTATTCCCAACTTTCACTATCACAGCATATGGAAAGATCCGAGGTTTCGGATTTCTGTTTTTCTTGTCTTCTGTTGCTGTTGTAAATTCAGCAAAGCTGTCTCTTTCTCAACTAGTTTCTGACAGAGTTTTTTTTTTTCATTGCAGTAAATTTGGAGACATCTATGATGAAGAATACTTCATCAATACCTTAGCAAATGATGTGCGGGTGGTCGATACGGTTCCTGAGTACTTGATGGAGCGTTTTGATTATAACTTGACAAATGTCTATAACTTTAGAGTTAAAGCTTGGGCACCCACTAGCTATTACCGGGACTCAGTCCTGCCAAAGCTGCTTGAAGAAAAGTGAGTCACACTGTGTTCTTTACTTATTAAAGTTGGTTTCTTCACTTATTTATGTAAGGGATCTTTGGTGGTTTAGGACGCAGGTTTTCCAAGTATTTGTTGTTTTTTTGTTACAGGGTCATAAGAATTTCCCCATTTGCAAATAGACTTTCGTTTGATGCTCCAAGAGCTATCCAGAGATTTAGATGTTTGGCGAATAATGTAGCTTTGCGATTTGCAAAACCCATACTCACCCTAGGAGAATCACTGGTCAAGAAAATGAAGAAGCTTAGTGCAAACAACACTGGGAAGTACGTTTCCGTGCATCTCCGTTTTGAAGAGGTTTGTTACCTGTAAATGAGAAACGCTTCATTATATCATGTCTGTACATACTGAAAACAGATCTGTGTCTGAGGTGAAAGATTTAATACCTCATAAGGACATCTTTGCAGGATATGGTAGCTTTCTCTTGTTGTGTATTTGATGGTGGCAACCAAGAAAAGCAAGACATGATTGCGGCGAGAGAACGTGGTTGGAAAGGGAAATTCACAAAACCTGGCCGCGTGATACGACCAGGAGCTAACAGGCTCAATGGCAAATGCCCTTTAACTCCTTTAGAGGTAAGCATAAACTATACGAGAATGTCAATGTATTCTCTTATCCGTAGATACTCCTGTGGAATAATCAGAGTAGCTGTGAAAAGTGCGAACCCTTGTGTGCAATGGTGTGAGTAGTAGAGTAGTTTGTTCCTATTGGTTCAGTTTTCTTCCTTGTACACCTATCAGGTGGGTTTGATACTTAGAGGAATGGGCTTCAACAAAAGCACATATATATACTTGGCCTCCGGGCCGATATATGGTGGGAATAGAACTATGGCTCCACTGCTCGAGATGTTCCCTAATCTTCAGACTAAGGATATGCTTGCTTCTGAGGAAGAACTGGCTCCTTTTAAGGTCGGCGTCTTGTGTCCATGTTCCTCCATTGTTTGCTCATACACGTGATGAATCTTTTCCCACTTATTAAATTATGTGTCTGTGTGCAGAGTTTCTCCTCGAGAATGGCTGCACTAGATTACACAGTGTGTCTCCACAGTGAGGTATTTGTTACAACACAAGGAGGAAACTTCCCTCATTTCCTCATGGGGCATCGGAGGTACTTGTTTGGAGGACATTCAAAGACGATTCGGCCAGACAAGCGAAAGTTAGCAGTAATCTTTGACAATCCCAAGTTGAGGTAACGATGCTTACCTCTTCAACCTATACACATTCTTTTTGGTATATAATATCTTGTTGATCCCTCAATGAATCTTTCTGATCTCACCTGGCAGATGGAGAAGTTTTAAACATCAAATGCTAAACATGAGGTCTCATAGCGATTCCAAGGGGTTTGAGCTGAAACGACCTAGTGACTCCATTTACACTTTCCCTTGCCCTGACTGTATGTGCCGCAGGAACAAAACTACAGCAGCCACCTGACACATTGTTGCTAGAGAATCTGGAATCTGGTCCCCATTATTTAATTTCATTGTAAATTCTTTCAATTCTTTGGCCAAATCCGCATAACAGAGAGATAGCGAAAGTACTAGCTTGTGCTTTTAGGGCCGTCTCAAGCATTCTCCACGGGTGGGATATTTTGACACGTTGAAGTTGGTGTATTTAAAACTGGGGAACTGAGAGTAGCTCCCACCAAGATTTACCCTGTGCGTTTTGTACATTTAGTGTCTACTGTTGAGTTGCCCACAAATAAATGTAGGGTTAGGGCCTAGGGGAGAACAAAGCTTTTGTACATTGACCGGTTCCTTTCTGTTTTATCTATACATAAATTCTTTGTCAGTAGCTTTTAAATTCTTCTCATTGTAGCTTCTTAATGGTCTTCCTGGTGAATGTTGTGCTTCTGTAAAAAAAATCCTAGCGTCCATTTGCTTCGCTGATTTTCTAGGCACCTTTCACTTTATTTCTTCTTAGAGACTGCTCGCTTTTTGTTTGGAAATGTCTAACTCATGAATTTGAATCTATATAATCTCTAATATTGCTATGTTGATATACATCCACTGCTTCTTCCAAATATTAAATTCATTGACATCTCTTGTTTGTTTTCTAAGCACATTTACATATGTGACTGGTGATCCTTTTGTAGAACATTCAACTTATTTATATTATAATATTCTTTTTTAATTTACGATTTCTATATCAGTTGACTTATCCCTTTTGGGAGATGTGTGTTAGTCAGCAAATGGCTGGCCTCATTTTCTATGAGATTTGGTGAGGTTGTAAATCGTCATGAATATCCTGAATGAGATTTTTAGTTAAATAAGCAAAATATTTATGTCTTCTAAACAATTTGAGAAACAACGGTTTGGCAAATGTTTTGAAATGATTGCATAGAATTACAGACGTATATTAGATGACATGATACTAGCTTAAAACTTTCTGAACAAAACAATTGATGTTTACAGGCTAGAAAGTCCAAGAAGCACAATTATTAAAATTAATGTACCTCAATAATTGTAGAACTAATATACATATATGATATGTGAATTTGATATATCGAGCCGTTGACAATAATATTTTCTTATGGTTAAATAAACCGTCGACAATATGAAAAGCCGTATAAGAAAATCCGTCTTAGTGTCATTGTTATTTCTTGATGTATTATTTATGTTGTGTTTGTGTATATAAAAGGAAAGGATAAATAGTAGTGTTTACATCAGAAAAGTAAACGAAAACATAGTTTAAAATAGAACAATCAAAAGCTAATCCATTCACCAATGGCGATGTCAGGAACATACGTGACGGAGGTGCCTCTAAAGGGAAAGGCTGAGAAACACTACAAGAGATGGAGGAGCGAGCATAACCTCTTCCCCGACGCCATCAGTCATCACATCCAAGGAGTAACCGTCCACGAGGGCGATTGGGACTCTCACGGCACCATTAAAATCTGGAACTACACTCGTGGTCCGTATCTATACTATCTTTCTCTGTAGTACTTGCATCGCTGCGCCATATTATATTTAACCTGAAATAGGTATATAAGATAGGGTAAATGGAGTGAACAAAAAAAAAAGATAGGGTAAATCAATCATACTTTTGATCTCAAAATTAATAATTATTAGTTACAACTCTTAATAAATATATTAAGAATATTTGTTGTGTACGTGTGATGAAGACGGGAAGGAGGAAATGTTCAAGGAGATGATAGAGATGGACGACGAAAATATGGTCGTGACGATCAATGGGCTCGACGGTCACGTGATGGAGGAACTAAAGGTGTATGTTGTAACCTACCAGTTCATCCCCACGTCTGAGGAAGGTTGCATCTGCAAAGTCACTATGGTGTGGGAGAAGAGGAACGAAGATTCTCCTGAACCTATCAACTACATGAAGTTCGTCGAGATGATGGTTGCTGACATGGACGACCACATCCTCCAAGACCAGGAATGATGGTTGATGCTTGATCATTATCACGTCCTCTTTCATTTATGCAGATATGTGTGTGTCTACTATACATTGCCTTTTTTTCTCGTGCATGCATGATACTTATCTAAACTATTAAAACAGAAGTACATTTTGTACTTAGCCCTAAGTTTTACACAATAATTACAATGGCATGGCATTGAAATTAAAACACTGTCGTTTAAATTAATAAAATCATCGAACTTTAATTGACGACGTAAACCATGCGAAAGTAATTTGACATACATAACCAATTCCTACAAAACCGACAAAACATAATTATATTAAACTGCTATAGATTTTAATAATAATAGTATTAAAAGATATTATAGTTAGTATTTTAGAATATACCGGTGCACTAAATAGAAAAGGAAGATAACATCGTATTTTCCTAAAAATAATAATAACATACAGCAAAATTTACCTATTTCTACCCTCATCATAACTAACACGATATCACACTCAGCTGACACAATCTTATTATTCTGTTTTGAAAACATGCATATCACACGGCTAATCTTTTTTTTTCTCCGTATGGCTGATCTTAAAAATTGAATATTCTATAAATAATGATGATTAAATATATAAGGCAAGAAATTTAATTAATTAAAAAAAGAATATCTAATCAGAAGAATCCAAAACAAAAATACTTTTTAGTTTGACAAGTTATTTACACTTCAATACCAATGATATTTGATAGTACTTCTGTTTTAATAGTTTAGATAAATGCATATCCTAATCTTCTAAACTATTAAAACTGAAATACAATAAAATCTTCCAACTTATGCCATTGGAATAAAACTCAACGTTTTACTTCTTTTCTAAACCAACAAACATGTTTCCTTAATTATTAAACCAATCATCATAACAAATACACAATCTTTTTTCTGGTTTGTAATCTGGAAAATCAGGTAAAGCATTTAATATTTGCCTAAAAGAAAAAGATCTCACCTTTCACTATATATTCCTATATTTAAGCATTCATCTTAACAAATACTATATCAATCAACTAACACAAAATATTTCTTTGCGCTTAATCTTGTAGATCACGTAAAATATCTAGATTTTCTCAACTTTTATTCGTTTAATTTATTACTTTAATAAGGCAAAATCGAACTCAACTTTTATTCGTTTAATTTATTACTTTAATATGGCAAAATCGAACAGTACCGAACAGAACTGTATTAGATAATATAATTTGGTTTTGGTAGATACCATATATAAACCAAATGGACAGGATTTTATTTAAGCCGTAGGATTTGGATATAGTTTGGCTTATAACCGATTAAACCGAACAATTACCATACAAGTTTTAACCACACATGAAATTATATTTGTTATATAAGTTAATTTTTTTGTTAATAATTATTATCATAGTTCTATAGTAGTAAGAAATCCTAATTTGCAAAACACTTGAATTATAATCAAATAAAAATTCATCGCAACCGAAGCTTCTTATTTTTTAGTCTTTGTTTTTAATTATTTTACTTTATTTTAGAATTGATTAAATTTAAGTGAATGTTGTAAATTTGATGGACAACAATTAGTGAAAATCTTTCAAAAAAAATTTCTTCTTATCTATAAAGGAATAAAGTTTCATGTCAATCAAAGAATCATGACTTTGCTGAACACTAAATATGGAAAAAGAGAAAAAAAAATCTTTCATGCTTATGTTTTGTTTTTTTTTTGTTTTTTTTTTCAAAATTTTGTGCTTTAGTTTCAGTTCTAGATTTGATTATTTTATTTGATGGTAGAAGTGTTTTTATTTATTTGTTCTTTTATTAGAATATGTAATATTTTGAATAAAAGATTGCGCTAACAACTTGACTCTAAAATTCATATAATATGATCTCAAACTAAATAATATTTTTAGGCATATAACCGAATAAATCAAACTGAACCGAAGTAAATATGGATTTAGAATGGTAGATGTATTTTATTATCCGAAAAACCGAAACCAAACCGATATCCAGATTGAACACAAATCTAATCAAACTTGGAATAAAATTACATTGATATTTGCTATTTAATACTAAAAAAAATCACAACTTATATATTGCTATACGATCTACATCGAATATACATCCGTGCGGACGCACGGGTCAAAAAGCTAGTTGTCATTGATTATGGTGTTTTACGGCCAACGCTTATTTGTATGAATATTTGTGTTTGCTTATAATAAATGTGCCATTTTAGATAGAAATAGCAACAGGCCCCACGATATCTGATTTGAGCCATACTTATCCGGAAAAACGGATCAGATCCGGTCAAACGAAGTTGTCCGAAAGTATACATGAATCCATATAAGTTAGTGTTTTCTCTTACAAAATAGTTTCAGTAAAAAAAAAAAACTGCTATCAAAATCTTAGGCTAAAAATTTAAAATTATAGCTTAGACAGTGACTAATTTAATCGTGTTTAACATTTTATAAAACATTTAGCTCATTAAAGACTGTTTTATACTATCAATAGTAACAAAAAATTAAGCATACCTTTTGCTTCAGAAGGTAAATGGGTTGTAAAGAAACCTAAAGTAAGAAATGGAGATGATGACACATAGACCATACGTGTGGATTTACCAATACCACGATGACGTTGAGGAGCATTAAAAACCCTAAAACCCGTCGAAGTTCCACCTACCTTTCTTGTCCATCTCTTTCGCCCATGTATTTTTTTTCTTGATGTTTTGAATGTTATGTATTTTAGTTTTAACGTAAAATAAATATTGTAACTAAAAGACACACCAAATTCATCAGACCTCTACAATCAAACATTTTACATCTTAGTAAGGTATTATTTCAATAATTAGAAAAATGATTTCATTAATCAAATACACAAATTATATATGATTTCTTGTAATGTTTTTTTTTTTTTTGAAAAAGATTTCTTGTAATGTTGTGACGAGTTTATGTATATAAACGAAGGGCTACTTTCACTTTTAGATCAAACCATACAGAAAACAGCAAATAAAGATACACACTTCCAAGTAAAAGTGACCAAAAGCTTTTTAGAAGCTTCACCATGGCGATGTCAGGAACATACGTGAAGGAGGTTCCTCTTAAAGGGTCGGCGAAGAGTCACTACAAAAGATGGAGGAGCGAAAATCACCTCTTCCCGGATGCCGTCGGCCATCACATCCAAGGTGTCTCCGTCCACGAAGGCGACTGGGACTCCCACGGCGCCATCAAGTCCTGGAACTATACATGCGGTCCACTCTTAACTCAGTTTCTCTCTATATATATGTAACTCTCTAGGGTTTCTGTTAACTATAGTTTTGCGTGTATGAAGATGGGAAGCAAGAGGTGTTCAAGGAGAAGAGAGAGTTTGACGACGACAAGATGGCGGTGACGTTTAGAGGGCTCGAGGGTCACGTGATGGATCAGCTTAAGGTGTATGACGTCATCTTCCAGTTCATCCCCAAGACAGCGCAAGGCTGCGTCTGCAAAGTCACTATGATGTGGGAGAAGCGTAACGAAGACTCGCCTGAACCCATCAACTACATGAAATTCGTCACGAGCTTGGCTGCTGACATGGATGATCACATTCTCAAGAACGAGAAGAAGGCTTAATCACCATCTATCATAATGAATATATATATGTAGTTTCGTGTTTGTCACATAATCATCCGCCTATCTCTTTTTCTTTTTGTACATTTTCTGCTGATAATAATGGCGGTCTTGTATGCTTAATATATGTATATATGTCTTTCGTGATAATATCCTACCAACCCTGTCTTTCTTATATACATATACTGTATATGCTCTGGCATTGAAGATTTATGTTGTCATGGTGGGTAAATGAATACACTAATTAAATTTGATCTCCTGAGTATGAGGTATAGTTTTTGTTTCCAGTCTTACATATATGGCAGTAAATGAATACACTAATTAAATTTGATCTCCTGAGTATGAGGTATAGTTTTTGTCTCCAGTCTTACTATATGCAATAAAGGGAAGAAAAACCATGGAACCTAGTCTCACTCAGTCAATATGATTAGTACGCTACAGTTATAAGACATTGCAACTTTTTAGCTTAAGTGATTGAAAACAATAACTATAGAAAGAAGCTTATATCTAAAACTAGCATCAGCAGATCGATGTACTAAAAGCCGTGCCCATATATTTTTCACAAAAAGAACTATGTTTAGTGTGTTTTAGTTTACAGGGACAAACTTTTCAATTAGTTTTACTACGTGAATTATCACGAGGCTATGTTTTGCTTGGAGATGAATGAACGATCGGGTCTAATGACTCTCACCATCTCCTCCCTTTGTATATGTAAATCATTTGCGTTTAAAATCCTCCAAGTTTATCATCACCTCAAAATTGTCTCTTAGTTTTCTCTTGTTTACACTTTTTGGCACTTCGATTTTCGATCAGTCGCACTCTCCGCTCTTTTCCTTGAGTTTTCAGTGCATGTTTTTAACTTGTGCCATGAGCATGGAGCCAAGTATCAGCATTATTTAAATAACCAAAAGACAAAACTTATATTCAAACTTTAAGTCATCGTCTCATCATAAAGTCACCACCAGTCATAGATATATAGCCTTGTGACATGTCAATGTATGCATCTTTTATCTCTGACTCATGGATCATAAATTAATATAGATGAACGCGTTCATATCTAAATTAAAGATTTCCAAGCATAACAAGTAGTTGATAAAAGAGTAATACGATTATCTGAACATAATGGGTGCCGGATGCAAAGAATCCGTGAGAAATATGTGGACATGATTACACATATATTACACGTGTGGAGCACCTACCAACTTTGGTTTTGATCATTTCTATACATAATCTAGGGTAGTTAAACTTAAGGGCAAATAAGTTATGATGATAGACATTTTTAAATTAGCTTCACTGTTTACAAAATAACAAAATCTCATTAGGGCCGTCATTAAAAAGTACTCAACAGTCTAGCTTGAAAGCTTTTGCTCAAAAAGAAAAATGAGCGGGTGCAAAATTTTCCCTGAATTAATTTACACTAAGCTTTTTAAATCAGGATTCAGTGGATGAGACCTTAAACTAGTTTAATTATGATACTCAAACCCTATATATATTTTACATTGCACTATCAGATATATCAAAACCCTATATACCTCCTGAATACAAGATACTAATATTATATATGTATGTATGATTTCGATAAATTACGATTCTACCTGTCTAGTGATGCGGTGAGTTTGTGTGTATAAAGGGACGACCACACTTGAGTTTACTCATCAAGCAAACACTTGACTCATTTACAAAGAAAAATCCGAGAAATGGTGATGTCAGGAACATACGTAGCAGAGGTGCCACTCAAAGGGTCGGCGGAGAATCACTACAAAAGGTGGAAGAGCGAAAATCACATTTTCTCGGACGCCATCGGTCACCATATCCAAGGTGTGGCCATGCACGAGGGAGACTGGGACTCCCACGGCTCCATCAGATGGAACATCACATGCGGTCCTTATCTTACTCTTTCTTCTTTTATTTGTTGGTATCCGGGGATATATCAATCTATTTCCTGATGTCGGTAAGACTCAAAACTTGGTCGTACTAGTCTCCTTGAGAGTTTTCCCAGGTCAATAGGTAGAGCTACCGACATCGGGTTTCTCTCTTTATGTTTGGTAATGTTAGTAGTCTAATGCGGACAACGATTGTATGCGTGTGTGTATATTTTTATGGAGATGGGAAGCCTGAAGTCTTCAAGGAGAAGAGAGAGGTAGACGACGAGACGATGACATTGACGTTGAGAGGACTAGGCGGTCATGCGGTGGAGAAGTACAAGGTGTATGACGTCATCTATCAGTTCATTCCCAAGTCGAAGGAAGGCTGCGTGTGCAAAATTACACTGATATGGGAGAAACGCAACGAAGACACCCCCGAACCCATCAACTACATGAAGTTTGTTAAGAGCTTAGTTGCTGACATGGACGACCACGTCCTCAAGGGCCAGAACGGTGCTTAGCTATCATCCCTGGTCATGGTCGTACACCATCTTTATGCATACATATATATATATATATATATATATATATGCGTCTGTTGTGTTTGTCTAGTACGTGCCTTATCAACCGCCTATTTCTCCCTCGTACAATTTATGCTGATAATAATGGCGGTTATCATCTGTCTTTGAGATGTTACGGTATGTTCGTAATATAATATTTGTGTGTTTGTTAAAACTATTTGAGATATAAATCGCATAATGTTAGGATGTCCTCTCATTATCTATCACATACAATAAATCTCATAAAATTAGAAGAATAAACTCATTATATATATATATATATATATATATATATATATATATATAAATAAATATATATATATATATATGCGTCTGGTTTGTTTGTCTAGTACGTGCCTTATCAACCGCCTATTTCTCCTTCGTACAATTTATGCTGATAATAATGGCGGTTATCATCTGTCTTTGAGATGTTACGGTATGTTCGTAATATAATATTTGTTAAAACTATTTGAGATATAAATCGCATAATGTTAGGATGTCCTCTCATTATCTATCACATGCAATAAATCTCATAAAATTAGAAGAATAAACTCACAATGCAACAGATTGATTAACCAAAATCCTGCTTTAATGAAGAAATAAAATTGTATGCGTGTATATATATAATATTTATATCTTTGTCTTTGATAATTTGATGTTGTTATGCTATTCGCAATATGGTATTTTGTGTCGCTTATACAATGTTTTTGTGAAGTGCATGGTGTTATGATATTTAGTCCTGTTATCTCCGCAGAATTAAATTTCAAGAAATCACGGGTTTAGTCCTGTTTTACACCGGAAGAACGTTATCTAATCATGGACGCTATTAAAACACAAGAGACTTTTTTGAAACCACCTTAAAGTTTTGAAATATTTACAATCTGATGCCACTGATATATTTTTAATTTATACTTTAAATTAAATAGTTTAATATTTTATAGTTAATCACAGCTATTTTTTTGGAACTACCTGGTTTATTTAAATCTAGATCTTATCCTTGTGTAAAAGACCAATCAAACACATGGTTTCATTAAGAGATAATTGGCTGCAGTACCCATAATCAGATGCTTAATTAAGCTTCTAGACCTGATTTGATGGAACTAATTTCTATTCTGAGATTACCCCTACTCCTACAGCACATGTCTGGTTCTAGTTCTGAAATCCCACTTGTGTGTACTGTTTCTTGCAAGCAATTTACTCACAAAGACGTACGTATGTTTACATGTTTGGTATCGTTTCTCTCACATTTCTTTCACATTTCTTCTAAACTTGGGTGTACTATTTTTTTGCTTCTGTTGTTGAAGATCTGTTCTTTCGATTATTCGGTATAGCAACCATTATTTTTTTGTCAGATAATTTTTTTTGTATATTCGCATCTGGTTTTAAATAATTTTGTTTTGATCTTTATCATCGTATTTGTTCTCAAAATAACATTAATGTTAGCATGTTAAAACATATATATATATATATATATATATATATATATATATATAAAAGTAAATATATTTTGTATAGGATACTATTATTGGTAACGTGTTAACTTGTTTTATAACATGGTCATTTTTTTTATTTTGCTCGTTAACTTTAATATTAGCTGGTTAACTATATGTTTTATCCATTAAATAATGTATTAAATTGATAAATAATACTAAATTATATAGTTTATAATTAAGTTAATAATTTGTTTAAAGCTCTATAAATAAATATAAATTGATAACAAAATTTGTAGCGTGTAAAAAAATAGTATTCATTGTTAACAAAATTTGTAACATGTTAAAAATATCTGTGACATGTTAAAAATATTTGTAACATGTTAAAAATGTGTTTATTCGCTAACAGAAAATGTAAAATGTTTGATGGCAATTCATCAATGAGTTCTCTTGTTATTAATTATATACAGAAAAAATATTTACTGGGTTTTCATTATGTATAAGTTCATTACCACTAGTTTACTCTCTTTATTGATTTTTTTTTTTCATTTTTTCTGTTGTTTTTCTTTGAGATCATAAAAAAAATTACTAAAATCTTATTAAGCTTTTTTGAATCTAATTCGAAATGATGGAAAACCAATCTCTAAAACTGAGTTTTGTTTTTTTCTGATCTATAACCTTGATTAAGAAGCGGAAGAGAAGAAGTGGAGTAGGAAAAAAAATGATAAGAGAAAATATGATGTATGATGAAAGAGGTGAAGTCTGAAAAAAATGTAGGGCTAAAGAAAGATAATATCAAAAAAAAAGCAGCGTAGGTTGAAAAAGAAGAGAATGAAGACAATTTCGTCATCTGAATGCTTAAATGGTATGAGTAAATTGCCTTATGTCACCTCATGACTACTTCCCTAATTTGAGTCTATCGTATGGGTATCTGGTCAATTGTCTCTTTCATTAATAAAACGTATCATGACTCTCATCCCAGAGCTTTTTCAAAACCTAAGTCGACCAAAATATAATTAATAATATAATCTAATTTGCATAATTATAATATATTTGAACTTATTTAGTGTATACTTTAGTACATTTAAGAAATAACTTGGGCTACACAATATGTAGTAACTATGCAAATATACTTAACTTGGGCAAACGTATATGTATTTAATTGAAACATATTTCGAATGCTATATTTATTTCTATATTACGAAATGTAGTTAGTGTAGGAAAAAATGGATTCCCTCCAATTAATGAGTACGATATCTTTCAAATCCCTTATATGATTTGAAAACACCAGTAATATAGGAACATCTCTAACTAAATGATCTTATTTCTAAACTAGACGATTTTATTCCTAAAAATATATTGTCCACTTTAAATAAAAAATCGTGAATGAGTACTATAAATATGAACAAGCTATCGAAATCATAACTCACCACCACTTAACTTACCACCACTCCGAGCAAAACAATTTATATGTCTCATATTAAGCAAAGCAAATCTAGATAATTTGCCATGTCTTCTATTTTGATTTTTTGCAGGATATCATAATTCAGGTTCAATGTGCAGGGATGAAAAGAAGAATATGAAGCTCACAAAGACATATAGTAAATTAGTAAATGTCGTGTCAAATGTAATAGTGTTTGTTTAAAAATATATATTAACATGTTGGAGATCTAATTATACAGTTTTCAATTTTGTAGTGATCAATGCTTATATGTTGTCTTCGGGAGGAGTATTTGCTAAAATTCTCAAGCAGCATGGCAAGAGCCAAATGAGCGTATAGTAATATGTTAACTAATGTGAGCCATTATCAGAGCTTAAGAGGTAAATTTATCCGTTCTAATTATTTAGATATGTTTGGTTTGTACTTACCGAAACTCGTGTTGCCGGAAACTCCAATTAGAAGAAGAGTCGTACAAACAGATTTAAGCATCTATATCAACTAAACAGGTAAATCTATTCAAAACTGATTTTGATGATTTTGTTTTTTGTCAGAGAAAATTTTCTTATTTTCTCTATTCATTCATATTAATACTTACTAAGCGTGTTGGAGTTAGGTTTGTGCTCTCTATTTTTAATGCTTTCAGATGTTGAAGAGATAACAAGGATTACAATAACAATTTTTTGCAGCTTTTTTTATCAAATAAGCAAAATATTCAGACCACTACAAAATGAACTTTATCCTACCAAGCTTATTATTTTTAAAAAAAAAAATAAAATTTATAGAAAATCATATTAGTTTTTATATTTTATTTATATTCTACTACTAACTTCTTAAGAGGTTTGTAGATATTGAACCTCAAATTTCTTTGTGATAAATTTTGGATTATAATTTTGTTTTAAAATTTTGATACCACAATAAAAAAGTTATTAATCTATAATGAAATATTTGGAATTAACTAAAATCCCAAGTTTAGTCATCAAATTGCAAAAATAAAAAAATCAGTTTGATTTCACACTTTGGACAAACGGACAAAAATAATAATATACATTTGCAATAATCAATAATATAAAACATAAGTCCATTTTTCAGGTGTCTTTCTGCTTTAATAGTATTTACAATTTTCTGCTATTGATATATTTTTATGTTATGCTTTTAATTATTTTTTTTCTTTCTATTTTTATACAATTCTGATTTCAAAAAGTTTATTCTATTTAAATCCCAATATCATACTTCGGCATCTAACATAGAAATTTGAGTATCGGAAAAACATTAATATAAATCTTCTCCTGATCTGTCTCATGATTCATCATTGCTACCATAAATCTAACTATTTGTCAATCGTCACATATCGTGTGGAGTTTTCGATCATGTCGTGCTACTTTTTCTCGAGGTTTAAGGCAGCTACGATGACGACTGTTGGATAAAAGAGTCGAAGCAATCAAGGTGGCAATGATGACGATTGGTGGATGACTGCACAATTAGGTACTCTCACGTCTTCTTGTGGGATTCAGTAATTAGCTTGAATTTTTGTTTGCTATCTGAAAACGTGAAATATCTAGAATATGTCGGTATAAGTTTGATGAGATAATGAGATTACTCAAGTGGGCCTTTTCATCAGTTTATATTATTATTAAGGCTTTGCAAAACTTTTTTCGAATATTTAATAGGCCCATATTAATAATTTATTCATCATTAAAATTATATAATACTGTTGTACATTTTAATTCGCTTCATAATTAGAATATTATAAGTTAAAAGGGATGTGAACATTGTAAAGTATTGATATTCATTGTAAATTGTTAGGATAATTAGATCTGAGGATTATTATTATATTATTACATATAAGTTTTACCATATATATTTGTTGATTAGTACTAACACATTTTACTTGATACTACAAATTTTTATGTTATGAACATAATATTGTCTCAAATATGTAACTCGGTATATTATTACAGATTGAAAATAGGCATACACATCTTAATATTTCATTTAATACAATATATAACCGAAGTATACATTACACTAATTTTAAAAACCGAAAAACAAATTCCGCCCTTTCAAAGAGCGGGTCAATATCTAGTCAATACTATTAAAACAAAATGCCCTTTTTGAGGTGTCTTTCAAGTTTTAAAGTATTTACTATAAAATACCACTAGATTGTATTTAAGCTATGCTTTTATTTATATATATCTGCAACTCCTTTTAATTCAACAGGTAAATATTTTTAATATCTTTTTCCTTTTAGTTTAAATCAACCATATCTCCTACATACACCAACGATCGATATACGACGTCAAGAATTTTGATTACTATAGAATACATATCAAAGTTTTGCCTTCGATTGTATGATACAATTTGTATCCATCAAAAAGCTTAAAACACTGTTTTTCGTTAACATTATACATGGAAAATTACATCACCATGTTCCATCAATACGAACACTTGAACATTTAAAATCCTTAGGTATTTCTTAACGAATTTAAGATTCTGCAAGCTTGAACACTAAAACTATGTATTCTTCAATATCAATTTTTCATCCATTAATATGAAAATCAATGTTTTAATTACCATCGATAGTAAAATTCAACCATACATGCTGTTCTATTCAAAATTATGATTATATAACATTTGTGTTTATACATGTGGAAGCTTCAACTTTTAGATATATAGTATGAAGCTACAAACGAACCCCTAAACCCCAAATAATTATTTGTTTGTTTTATTGATTTCTACAAATTTCAATTATATGGATAACGATTGGGGTTAAATGCAGGTATATAAAAAATCAAAAATAAATACCCAAATTTTTAGAACTACGCGGGATTAACAACTATTCTATCTACTTGAACAATATATTGTAGTTGCAAATCTTTTTCAAATTTAATAACCAAAAAATCAAAACAATTATAACCAAACTGAAATTTTGGAAGTTGTATATGTAACAATATAGAATATACTGAATTATAGATACCCAATCAATCGTTATAATTCCATATATTTTTTCAAATCAATAACCAAACAAACAATATCTAATATGCTAATACATAAATAACCATCCAGTCGTTATAGTTCCATATCTGAAATATCTTCAACATATCAATGAACTAAAATCAAAACAAGAAAGCAGAAATTTGGTAATTCTTTTGAAAATTATAGCAAACACGAAAATATAATTTTCCATAATAATTTGAATAAACTCATGGCCTATATTTTCAAAAGTCGCACCCTTTATTTTCTAATTAAATTGAATGAGAATATCCTAAATCCAAAATCTTTACGTTTCTTATATATATTGGCCATCTAGCCTCAAACAAACACGCAGTTTTCGTATCTTTCTCATATAAGGTCTGCTAAGCAATTTTTTTTACCTTGATGAGATTAGACCAGGAAAATGACGTGGATTATTCAAGCCAAAGTGGTGCATACCTGAAAACCATCCAATCCCAGGTTTGATAAGACTTTAGAAATCATATTTGCAAGCAAAAAGGTAAATCCTTAGACATGTTAATGTGTTTTCTTTTTTATTTGTTTTCGTGGGATCATGGACTAACATCTGTTTTATTATATATATGTTCTTCCAGGAGATAAAAAATCTTGAATGTAGAATATATATGCTAAAAAGATACTAAACTGATGAATGGTTATGTTAAAAGAACTGGGAAGATTGACACAATTAGACAATTAGTAGTTCAAAACTTCAAATAAGTTTGTGCTCAGACAGAACCAATAATAGCTACCGGAATCTATAGGATCTGCTTTTCAAAACAGAGAAATAGGTCAGTCTGAAGGTGAGTAACGTATCCTTATATCACAGCATAACTTTAAAAGTACTTATCTTTATTTTCCCATGCTTTAGCTCATATCAAGATTCGAAATGGACAAATGCTCTATATTTTATCTTATAGAACATTGAATACAATTCTCTTAGGGGGATGTATTCAAATTAACATTTGAGGTGATTTCATTTTTAATGGAGTTTTAGATGATTCCAATAAGTTGCAGAGATTTAGGTGATTTTTGTTAAACCACTCTAGAATATTACCTAAAACCATGAGATTTGTGTTTTTATTTTTTTTAACTAAGAAACTCCAACCAAACACCCTAAAATCATCTAATAACTTTTAAACTCCACAATTTAAAATATTTTCAATAACAGTGGATTTCAGAGTACTTTACGAAATGTCAAGTTCAATAACAGTAGATTTTAAATGAGTTTTTAAAATTCATGTTTCAATAACAGTGGATTTGTCATATTAATACAAATCACCTAAAACTCTCAGTTGAATACACCCCTCTTAAAGTATTAGCATGTGGAATTCTTTTATAAACATAAAATGAGCTTAAACCAAGGCTTCCATGGAATGAATATATATATATATATATATATATATATATATATATATATATATATATATATATATATATATATATATATATATATATATATATATATATATATATATTTCTTATATTACTGTTGAGTTCTCTTTGAATATGAAACAAATATCTGTAACAATGAAATAATTATTTTTAAAAAATCAAAGAACTTAGAAAATATACGTACACAGTTTGATAAATAATAGTTATATATTTAAGATATTAATATATAAAATTACGAAATTCTCTAATATTTTGAAAGATCGTTTCCCACAAAAATAACAATTTAAAACTGATGTAATCTATAAGAGTAATGATAAAGGATAATTTATATTATTAAAGTAGATGGTTGCTTATGAATCTGGCCCTAAATTTTCAAGAAAATTACAAAACATCATTTTTTAATGAAGTTTTGTAATTAAAAAGGAAATATGCCCGTTAAAAACCCAACAAAGTTTTAAAATTAATTGACAGCCCAACATAATCTTAATATAATTCAGTTCTTAGCCTTTTTAAAAAATTTGTTTCTAAATATTTACACCATATCTTTCCAAAAAATCATTCAAATTATCAATTTTTTGAAAGCATTTATTAAATGAAATCTCAAACTAAAATCAAGTTGAAATAACAAATGATTAAATCAACAAAATCATATTACAGGTCTAAATTATTTTGAAGCGCATAAAATGATTTTTTTCAATATAGAGAGTGTTGAAGATATAAAATATTTTATTTAAATTAAAAAAAAATAAGTGTAAAATAAGTTTAACTTTGGGTTAAATAAATAAAATCATATTACGAGTTATAATTATTTAGATTCAAAAATTTAGTCATATTTAAAATAACAAAATAAGTGATATAAGTAAATTTAAGATAAATTTTATAATAAGTTCAAAATATATAATTTATCAACGATTATAATTTTATTACGTAAACTAATTTTCCCAACAAAAATATACCCGCCCTTTGTAAGGGCGGGTCAAAATCTAGTAGAGTAATTAAAACGGATGTGAATAAACTGGGTGAGGGGGGGGGGGGTTGGCATTTTATCAGTTAAATTTGATTCGATTCGTTATTCAGGAAAATCCAGATATCCGTAAATCTTCGTATTAAAAGTTAATATCCGTTAAAAGCGAAGCAAATCACATATATTAAAAAATTTAGAGACGGATATCAGATCCGTTCCGACTTATATACATATAGATGTATATCTATGACTAAATATAGATTTTTACACGTGTAATCTTGTATGATTATTATTTAACATATAATTTTATTAGTTTTATTTATAAAACTACTTACTAAAATATAAAATTAGAAAAAGATTTATAGAAAACTAAAATTTTTTAAAAATATTTGTTTAATAAGAAAATTTATTAATTTTAAAAATTCGTAAAACAAATAGTTTCATTATTTTTTGGTTTATCTTTTGCATTATGTAAAAAAATAAGAAAAAACAAATCTGTATGATGTTTCGTAGATTTTTTTTGTATTGAACAAAGTGAATGAAGTATCCGTCTCACTATCCGCAAATATTCATAAATTTTCCGGATATCCGGAAAACCGAATATCCGTATTTTTCGAAGCAAAACAAATCAGAAAATCAGATATTTGTGAAGTATAGAGTAAAGAACAAATACCTTCAAAAACCCGGATATTCGATTCCTACTCAGCCCTATGTGGGATTTATCCTAAGGGTGTGCTGGTGTGCTTTGCACGCAGACCAACAATTGGCTTAAGAGATTTCTAGGTTATCCACTAGTTAACTTTTAGGAAAAATGATCGCTGACTACGTGAAGTACTGATCATCACATGACTAATCATGCAAACTAGACTAATATACTTAATTACACGAAGTATATGGTATGCATGTCAACATCCATCAACTTAATGAAGTTATGTAGTTAACATCACAAGTTTAATATTATTCATCCAAACATTGATATAGATGTTAGAGACCATTTAAATATCTCGTATGTTTCATCAATTAAAATATGATTTTAATAAAATTTATGCAATACGTTTGACATCAAGTAAGTTTTACAACAAAAACAAATGATCAAATAAGTATATATCACCACATAATCAAACGAATTACATAAATTTTATTAAAAAGTTAATAAAACAGATTAAAATAATTAAAATGTATTATATAAATTTCATATTTAATATAATAAAATAACATACTTATATACACTGAAATAAAAATGTTAGAATACTATTTATCAAAATTTTATAAAACGTATTTATTTTGTAAATTGAATTTTGTTAAAAAATTCTTACGCTTTTAAAATGCGGTGCGGTTTAAAATTTAATTTTAGTTAAATTAACATCAGGTACAACCTATAATAATTGATAAAACATGAGATATAAATAGTCTCTTACATGAACATCACTTTTTGCATGAATGAAATTAAACTTGTGATGTTAACTACGTAACATCACTAAGTTGAGAGATATTGTCATCTATTACATATACTTCGCGTAGTTAGGTATACACTAATTTATTTGACACTAGATATGAGCCCGTTGCGTTGCGACGGGTTTTGTTTGATGTTTTAATTTAATAAAAAACATAAAATAATAAACTATTATATTCTAGTTTTTTGGTTGATTTTTGCATATGTTATGTGAGATTTATTTTATAGGTAAAAGAAACTGTTACACATAAATTTAAGTTAATATATTTATTTTAAAATCACGGTTTATGGATGAATCATTATCAAATTTGTACTTAGATTAGAGAAAAAACTATACATTTTCCTAACAAAAAAATTGAAAGTCAAATAGCGCCAATCGAGTCAATGATATCATCAGACGATTATGTAATAATTTTAATGTTTTATTGAATAAGTTTTAAATTTTTTATTGTGCTAGGATTTGTTTTAAAATAAACACATTCTATTTAATAAATCTTCTTTTTATTTACAATTTTTATTTTGAAAATACTATTTAATACTCTTTTACCTTTTTGTTTAGGATGTGGAAAAAGAAAATTATTATATAAAATTTAACAATTTACCGTATCTATAGAATTTCAAAAAAAACAAATTGATATTAAATAATTATTTCTAGCTACTAATAAATAATTTTAAAATTACTATTTTTACAGTTTGTATCAATACTAATTTTACACTTTTTTCATTAGCTGTATAATTTTTAGTATCATGTTCATCATCAAATTCTCTCTTAAAATATTATCAAATATTGTTTTTACAATTTTCATTTGGTTATGACTTAAAAATATGATTCAAATATCTCTTCATTAAGATTTTTTTAAAAAGAAAAACAACTATCAGATATTCCTTTACAGTTTTTAAGACTTTTTAAAAAGAAATCAATATTAAATAATATTTTACAATTCTATTTTATCTAGGATTAAGAAAAATATAATTACTATCAAATAATTATTTCCAGTTAATATTAACTATTTTTAAAAGTTCTCATTTTCAAGATTAGGCTTTTTCAATATCAGTAATATTTTTACAAATTTTCTTGTTAATTAAAAGTCTTTAGTATATATTTATCATTAATTTTTCAAAGTAAAAATTATTATTAAGTAAAATTCTACAATTCTGTTTGGTCAAGATTTTTTTTTTAAAAGACTTATTTGGTAAAGATTAAAAAGAAAAAAAATTATAAATATCTTTTATTTATGATTTTAGGAAAAAAAATATTTACAAAATTTAAAATTTAACATTTTAAAAGAAAAAAAAATGAGGTGTAAAAAGAATAATTAGGTTTATATTTTAAAAAGGACAATTCCAATCGAATAGGTTTTGTTAAGATTAAAATGACTATTATTTTAAAAAAAAATCATTTTATTATACAATTACAAATTAATATTTTTATTTCTTTATAGTTATATTTTTTTCATGATTTTAGGAAAGGAAAAAATATAGTATTGAATAAATTATTTGTGCAACTCGGTTTTGGTTTAGTTTTGTTAAAATTAAAATAACTATTTCCCTTTTAATTTTTTTTTTTATTATGTCAATTATTTTTTGGTTTATGACCTTTTTAGTTATGATTTGAATAATGGAAAATTAGCAAAAAAAAGAGTTTTTACGTTTCCCAGATTTGAAAATTGATTTTCCTTAAACTTAAACAAATTAAAAAATAATATAAAATAATATTTTCCATTTTTTTAGGTTTAGATTTTAAAAAGGATAATTATAATTCGTTTTTGGAATAGTTTTTTGTTAAAATTAAAATTACTAAGACATTTTTGAAAAATTGTTTTATGTTAATAAAAATTATTAAAAATCGTTTTATTATAATAAGATTATCTTTTTTTTTTCGTTTTGACATTTTTATTTTTTTTTAAATTTCTTAGTTTTAATAATAGTTTTAAAAATATTTTATAAAGGAAAATTAGCATAAAATAGTCTTTTCAATTTTTTTAGGTTTATACTTTAAAAGGGATAATTACACTTTGGTTTTGGAATATATTTTGTTAAAATTAAAATTACTATGAGTTTTTATTAAAATCTTTGTATTTTAATAAAAATTATTAAAAATCGTTTTATTATAATCATTTTTTTCCTTTTTGACATTTTTATTTTAAAATATTGTTTTATTTTAATAATAACTTAAAATTTACATTTAAAAAGAAAAAAGATATGAGGTGTAAAATGAATAATTAGGTTTATATTTTAAAAAGGACAATTCCAATCGAATAGGTTTTGTTAAGATTAAAATGACTATTGTTTTTAAAAAATAATTTTATTATGCAATTACAATTTAATATTTTTATTTCTTTATAGTTATATTTTCTTCATGATTTTAGGAAAGGAAAAATTAGTATTGAATAAATTATTTGTACAACTCAATTTTGGTATAGGTTTTATTAAAATTAAAATAATTATTCCTCTTTTAAAAAATTGTTTTATTATGTCAATTTTTTTTTGGTTTATGACCTTTTTAATTATGATTTGAATAATAAAAAATTAGCAAAAAAAAAACAGTTTTTACGTTTCTCAGATTTGAAAATTGATTTTCCTTAAACTTAAACAAATAAAAAGTAATTTAAAATAGTGTTTTCCATTTTATAGGTTTATATTTTAAAAATGATAATTACAATTCGGTTTTGGAATAGTTTTTTTGTTAAAATTAAAATTACTATGACATTTTTGAAAAATCGTTTTATTTTAATAAAAATTATTAAAAATCGTTTTATTATAATAAGATTCTTTTTTTTCGTTTTGACATTTTTATTTTTAAAAAATTGCTTAATTTTAATAATAATTTTAAAAAGATTTTATAAAGGAAAATTAGCATAAAATAGTCTTTTTTATTTTTTTAGGTTTATATTTTAAAAGGGATAATTACAATTTGGTTTTGGAATAGGTTTTGTTAAAATTAAAATTACTATGACTTTTTATTAAAATCTTTGTATTTTAATAAAAATATTAAAAATCGTTTTATTATAATCATTTTTTTCTTTTTAACATTTTTTATTTTAAAATTCGTTTTATTTGAATAATAACTTAAAAATATTTATAATAAGATAAGATTCTATATTATTATTTTTTTAATCTTTTAATTAGGATTTTAATAAAGGAAAATTAGCATTATGAGAGTTGAAATATTTTAAAGAGGAAAAATATAATTATTTTGTTTTAACCTTTTTAATTAGGATTTTAATAAAGGAAAATTAGTATTATGAGAGTATATATATTTTAAAAAAGAAAATATGTTTTAAATATGTTTTTTTGGATAATTTATTTTGACACATGTCACAATCTTAAATGATAACTTGCCATGTGTCGCGATCATATTAATTAGTAACTTTGAAAACTAATCTTTATATAATAAGATGGTTAGTCATGTGATGATTAATCCCTTATATATTAAAGGAGAAGCATTTGAAAAGTTATAACTTTAAGTTTGTATTAATTAAAAAAGAGCCCAATGAATGTGGTGAGTTTATTCACTTAAAAAGCTGACGTGTCACGTTTTTAGAGACTATCCTTTATTATATAGTCTTGAATCATAATTCCTAGGGGAAATTTTAAACGGACCTACCCTCTTATTAATTAATATTATGAAGGCTATAGTTGGTCCCTATATTTATTGTTTTACAAACTTTACTTAAATAAAACCTACGGAATTACCTTATGTGATTAAAGTATATATAACAATTAATGATTTTAAACAATAAATATTTGATAACAATATATACACTTTTTATCATTTGTGTGTATTTCTTTATTGTTAAAATAAATTACATAACTTTATTAATCATAAAATAAAAATATAGATTTTTTTTGTATATGTAATATTTTGAATTTTTTTAAACGAGTATAAATAACTAAAACTGTTAAAAGTTTCACATAAATTTTTATGATCAAGGTTTAATTTTTTTCTATATTAATGTAAAATTATTAGTAGACCATATGAAGAAAAAAATATTTTAATAGGTTTTTATGTTAATATATATATATATATATATATATCATATCGTTTAAATTAAACTACTAAACTATACATTATATTTTGATATTTATATTTTGATATTTGCATTGAACATAAATTTAAAAGTTAATATTTTAGTTTTGAAATCGTCATTTTTTATAAATAGTTATAAATTATAGAAACTATCCCACATTAAAAAAGTTATTGGTGTACATTATTCAATTTTATGATATATATATTATTTTTATTTATAGATTTTGAAAAAATTAAAGTACATAAGAATCAACCCGAACCAGACCTATAAAGATTCGATCCAATTCAAACCAAACCAAATCTGTAAAGATCCACGTAAATAGTTTGACTTTTTTCGATATAAAACATTCCTAAGAGCAGCGTGTCTACCAATTTCTCGAGTGACATTGCTTTTTCGCTCCGAACCAAGGGATCCATAAATTTCAGAATTATATGTATGTCCAATTTTATGATTTGTACAAGTTATACCTTTCGTCACCAATAATCATATTTTATAATATAAAAATATAAAATTTTAATAAATATTTCACCCTGCGCCTTGCGCCTTGCGCAGATCTTATCCTAGTAATCATGTATTTAGCAATCATTTTTCCTAACTTTTATATCTTGTTTAAAAAATCTCAGGTTCAGCTATCTATATTTGCATTTATAATTTATAGATTTAAGAAAAATATATAATTAGTTCATTTATTTGATTTAATAATATCATAAAATTATTTTTATATTCAGAAAATAAAATTTTGATTTCTACAATAAATTTACAATTTAAATATATTTTTAAAAAAATATTTTTTAACATTTAAAATATAATTTAATTAAATATAATTATATAAATTAAATTGTATTTAAAATGCAAAATATTACTTTAAAAATAGATATTTTAATTGAAAAATATTTTTTTAAATAACATTTTAATTGTAAAAATAATTTTAAAATTAGTAAATAAAATAATTAATTATATAAAAAATAATATATATTACAAATATATTCATTATAAATAAATATATTATATATTATATACTATTTTTAATAATAAATTTAAATATCATGTTCATACTGCTCTACCAATCAATCTTTTAAGTAGTTTAACAAAAGCATACAGCTTCTGCAGCATACTGCTTTTATAGCATACTGCTGCTGCTTTCTCATATGCTTTGTCAATCAAGACCTAATTATTAATAGACAAATGCATTTCCTTTTGTTGTAAATATTGTTTATATCTTCCATAAAACATACAATTAATTAGTACAGTATTCTAAAGTCATAATTTAAAACTGTAAGGAGTTATAAGAAGAAAAAAATGTTATGTCAGTTTATCACTGATTTACTTTTTGCTAGACTTTATTTTACTAGACTTGAACATGCAAATACTACACAATCTAAATCTGGCTGACAGGAAAAATGCGTTGAGAAATCAGACGGTACAATGTTATTTTAATTTTAAAACATATCAAATAAGAAGCATCTGGTGAAATATTTCAAACATAGTTCTTAATAGTATTGATAAAAGATTTATTTTGCCAACGTTTAGATATGATTAATTCCGTTAGTTTAAAGGTATAATACTAGCAGAAAAGCAAGGTTTGAACCAGAAAATTAAACAATTCTAGTATAAGTCATGAAGATGTACACATTTCTTTGCCAATGATGAAGAGCAGACCACCTAATAATAGAGAGAGGGACAGACTCATTCAAACTCGATTTATATTAGTCTCCCTTTGAGCCTAACCTAACTATAAACATTTTAAAAAAAACCACGTACATGTTAAACAAATGGATAATTATAAACATGATCAATTCAAATGAAGTAAAAAGATAATCAAAAACATGTTAAAAATAAATAAGGATCAGAAATAAGCAGAATAATCAAACTTTTTTAGCTGTCTTGATTTTTGATTTGATTTTTTTTATTGCATTGTATCTCTATAACTTTTTATTCCATTTTCCAATTTATTTTGATCTACTTAACGACTTTTTTATATCTTTGTTTCATTTGTCTTCTAATTGTTTTGGCTTTTAGATGGTTGTGGCAAAGAGATTTTGGTTTCAGCTCCTTGTTTTTGTAATTATAATAGAGGTGTAGATTTTAGAGGTCTCGTCTATGATTTGGTTAGCCGAATGGTGTAAGATATGTTTGGGGTTGGCGTATTCGATGTTGATTGTTATTTCATATAGTGGTTGTTCCGGAGACGTTTTTTTCACTTTGATTTATTTTTGCTTGATGCTCTTTGTTTAAAATATCTCACACGAGAATTTGCAAGAAAATTAAATAATATTCCCTCCGTATCATTTTAGTTGTCGTTTTAGATTTTGACATACATATTAATAAAACATTTAATTTTGTATATTTACTAGATAAAAACATTATTACCAATACACCTAGGAGGGTGTAATCAAATTAACATTTGAGGTGATTTGATTTTTAATAAAATTTCAGATGATTTCAGTAAGTTGCAGAGATTTAGGTGGTTTTTGTTAAAACACTCTAGAATATCACTTAAAACCATGAGATTTGTGTTTCAACTTTTTTAACTAAGAAACTTCACCCAAACACCCTATAATCACCTAATAACTTTAAAACTCCACAACTTAAAATATTTTCAATAACAGTGAATTTCAGAGTACTTTACGAAATGTCAAGTTCAATAACAGTGGATTTTAAATGAGTTTTTGAAATTCATGTTTCAATAACAGTGGATTTGTCATTTTAATACAAATCAATTAAAACTCTCAGTTGAATACACCCCCCCCCTAATCAGATTTCAACAAATAGAAAAATATATTAAAACAAAAAATCAATAAATTTTGAATTGAAATCATAAAATGCCATTTATTTTGAAACAAAATTTTTGCTCTAAAACGACAATTAGTTTGAAAGAGATGAAGTATATAAAAGGTTTGCGTCATCTTTTATACCGTCAACTGATTTTAAGTTGAAAACTTAAAAAACTTGTTAGTGTATTAGAGTATATTACAAACTTGTTATCCATTAATCTGATCTGAAAAATGGTCAATCATCTCATTAACTGATTTTGGTGATCCGTAAAAGTTAAACCTCATACTACTATTTCGAAGAAAGATATTACAGAGAAAATCACATATTAAAAGTATGTATGATGTTTTGATCATTTTACTTAGTTTTAAGTTGGAAATTCAAAAAAAAAAAAATTGTCACTGTTCAATATGATATTGATTGAGTTTCAAAAAGAAATTGTTTTGGATGCATGAATAAGTTTTTTTTTTTTTTTTTGAATGAATAAGTATCTTGATTTCATTATCTGTCTCGGTTTTGAAGAAGGTTGTGGTTTCATATCCCGATGTTGGTTGGTTGGTGTGGGTTTCGATTGCCTGAGGTTAATCTTGTTCTAGCTTTTCATGTATTGAAGCATCGTGATTTTTTTGGGGGGTTTGGGAATCTTTATATACCTCCATATAAGTTCAGAAATGCCGGTTCTCCATATTCCACCATCAATTGTTACCAAAGCATGCCATCTTTATATATTCTTAATGATGATATTATGTATGAATGAAAATCAAATGTTAAAAAAAACAAGCCGAACGAATACAATATTCTTAAAAAAAGCAAAATTAAAGCAATTAGTCAAACAACGAAAAAATAAAAAATAAATAAAAAAATATAAAAGGTGCCGAATCCAATATTTCCTTTAATTTAGCATTTATCTTCCCTTGTTTCATCGAAGTTTCGTCTCTGCTCGTCAAAAGATTTTATCTCAGAGGTCTTCTCGGGAAAGAAGAAACTGACATCTGATATAAGATCCAAGAGAGAGAGAGAGAGATCTAAACAGGTTGGTCTCCGATGGGAACGCTTCAGTCATTCCGAAGAGCTTACGGAGCCATAAAAGACACCACTAAAGTCGGCCTCGTCCGAGTCAATAGCGATTACGCCGTATATTCACTCTTCCTTCCACACACTGATCCAATTTCTTTTTCTTTAGATCAAATCTCATTCGAGTTTCATTTTTTCTTTTCTTAATTGTCTGTGCAGGATATAGAGGTTGCCATAGTCAAAGCCACTAACCATGTCGAGTGTCCTCCCAAAGATCGGCATCTCAAGAGTATTTGATTGATTCCTTTTTCATTTAACTTAATTTTATATTTCCAGATCTGATTTTCTCTATATCGGGGGGAACTGTTACTAGAGATCTTCATTGCCACATCAGCAACTAGGCCTCGAGCAGATGTTGCTTACTGCATTCACACTCTCTCTCGTCGTGTCCACAAAACCAGAAACTGGACGGTACTCATCTCATCGTTTTGAGTATATGCTTATTGTTAATCAGATCGGTTACTGTTTATCGGATCGATGATGGTTCTTTTTAATTCACAGCTTTGTTTAGGTTTCTGAGATCTTTAGCTCTAACTCGTGACCAATTTAATAGGAATTGTGTAGGAAAAGAATGAATAGAAACAAATTAAAAGGAATGAAAATGAAAATTATTGTTACTTTTGTTCTGTATCAATTTTGATAAGGAATATTTTTATTCTATAGTTCTTTAAAATTTAAGGAATGTCAAGGAATCAAACGCAGTAAAAGTGTAATTTGAATTACTCGATTGTTTCTCTGGTTCACACAGGTTGCGTTAAAAGCATTGCTTGTTTTGCACCGGCTTGTAAGAGAAGGCGATCCCACATTTAGAGAAGAGTTATTGAACTTTTCGCGAAAAGGTCGCTTCCTGCAGCTTTCTAATTTCAAGGATGATTCATCCACAGCGGGTGAGTTGTTACTGTTACCACCTACATTCATGGGCCGCCTCCTAATGTGTTTTAGAAGCAAATGAGGTTTCTTTTAAATGTTTCCGCAGAGAGTTTGCTTTGCTGACTAGATATTTTGCTTTCTTCTGCCTCTCACAGCATGGGATTGTTCGGTCTGGGTACGCGCTTATGCTTTATTTCTTGAGGAACGGCTTCAATGCTTCAGAGTTTTGAAATATGATATTGAGGCTGAACGTCTTCCTAAAGTTTCCCCGGGGCAGGAGAAGGTATCGCTTTTTTTTTTTTTGGTTTTGTGGCATCACATACCTCGTTTAGTCTCTAAAGGTATTCCATTTTTTTGGATATTTGATTGCCAGGGATATAGCAAAACAAGGGATTTAGATGGTGAACAACTCTTGGAACAGTTGCCTGCTCTGCAGCAGCTTCTGCATCGGCTCATGGGTTGTAAGGTGATCTTAATTTCATTTCTAGAGTCAGTTCTCTATGTTTCTTTTATTGTGAAATTGTGTTTGGAGCAGCTTTATTTGACGAATGAACTGAGTTTGCTCTTTTGAGTTTTTTTTTACAGCCAGAAGGCGCTGCAAAGCAGAATCATATCATACAGTATGCACTCGCTTTGGTACGTTAAACTAAGCCCGGGCACATAACTTACATGTTCACATTTTCTTACTCTTTAGTTCCGTGTCAAGTTCTTTAATTTTCTATCCGGAAAGAACAGATTGAGTTAAGTGACGAGATCTTTTGAAATTTATATTTGCAGGTGTTGAAGGAGAGTTTTAAAGTGTATTGTGCTATCAATGAAGGTATTATCAATCTAGTAGAAAAGGTAGGCCCAATATTTTCTTTTCCCTCAGAAGTTACTTTCCCCTTTCATGTGTTCTTTGCTTTTTTTTTCCCTGTCTCATATATATGCATATATTGCAGTTCTTTGAAATGCCAAGACATGATGCCGTCAAGGCCCTTGATATATACAAGCGTGCTGGCTTGCAGGTAACTTTGTCCAGTTTTTTTTTCTCTGTTGGGTCCTTTAGATTTCACTTAACGAGGGTCTGTCTATCTTTGCAGGCCGGCAACCTTTCTCATTTCTACGAAGTATGCAAAGGATTAGAACTTGCTAGGAATTTCCAGTTTCCTGTTTTAAGAGAGGTATCAGATATTAACTTATTTGTTACATTTTAGGGCAGGGACAATATTATTACGATATAAGATTTAACTGTGGTTTTGTTTTCTCAAGCCTCCACAATCTTTTCTTGCAACTATGGAGGAGTATATGAGAGACGCACCTCAAATGGTTGACGTCTCAGATGGGCCACTGGTATATGTTCTCATATATATGGTCCTACTGAAACTATTTTCTTTCTTTTGTAACTTATTTTCTAAAAACTCCGTCTACATACAGCTTCTGACGTATAGACCGGATGACGAGCTTTCTGGTGAACCTTCGCATGAAGAACATGAACCATCATTGCCTTCAGATAGTACAGTTATTCCCTCTGAGGAGACCCAGCCTCCTGCTTCAGCAGAAACTCCACAGAATTTAATTGATACAGATGATCTACTGGTGAAGTCTCATTTCCAGATGATCTATATTTTTGTTTTTTTGATGTCCTTGTCATTATCCCGTCTCTGATTCTCTCCGTGTTACTCAGGGTCTGAACAGCGATGCACCTGATCCATTAGAAATCCTGGATCAAAATGCGCTTGCTTTGGCCTTAGTTTCTACTGATGGTCAGCTTCTTAAACTACACAATGGAACGCTAAAGTTCATCTTTTGTTATCTTTCGCATTTCTGATTCCGTTTCTGTTTCTGTTTCCAGTCGAGTCTTCAATCTTTGATTTTAGTCAAGCAAGTGACTCGGATCCGTCAGGATGGGAGCTTGCCTTGGTTACAACACCTAGCAATGATATATCCGCAGCCACAGAGAGGAAATTGGTAAGATATAATATTCTTATGTTAACATGCATCACTAGTTGCCATTATCATGTTTAGGTCTGGTATATTGAATTTGTGGCTTCTTAGTTATAATCTTTTTTTTTGTCTTCTGCAACAAATGCTAGGCGGGTGGCTTAGACTCGCTCACCCTGAACAGCCTATATGATGATGTAGCTTACAGAGGAGCCCAGCAGCCTACTTTCGGGCCGCCAGCTCTCAATCCGTTTGAGGTTCAAGACCCGTTTGCATATTCCAACAGCGTTTCGCCCCCTTCAGCCGAAAGCAACCCATTCGGTCCCTACCAGCCAGCAGCCTATCAGCAGCAACAACAGCAAGAGCTTCAGGTTGCACCAGGCGCTGCAAATCCTTTTGGTGATTTTGAAGAATTTCCAGCAGTTGCGGTTTCAGAACCGCAAAATACCACCGGTTTTGGACAATTTCCAGTAGTCAACAATGCTTCACCGCCACAAATGACCACCGGTTTTGATGAATTCCCAGTAGCCAATGTTTCACAACCACAAATGACCACCGGTTTGGGGCAATTTCAAGTAGCCAATGTTTCACAGCCACAAACGACCACCGGTTCAGAACCACAAATGATCACCGGTTTTGGGGAATCTCCAGTAGCCGCGGTTTCAGAACCACAAAAGACAACCGGTTTTGGGGAACTTCCAGTAGTCAATGTTTCAGAACCGCAAATAACCAGCGGTTTTGGGGAATTTCCAGTATTTTCTGTTTCAGAACCACAAATGACCACCGGTTTTGGTGAATTTCCAGTAGCCACGGCTTCAGAACCGCAGATGATGACATCCGGTTTTGAGGATTTTCCAGCATTCGCGGTTTCAGAACCGCACAAGACATCCGGTTTCGGGGATTTCCCAGTAGCCACAGTTTCAGGACCTCAGATGATGACATCCGGTTTTGAGGAATTTCCAGCATTCGCTGTATCGCAACCGCAAAAGACATCCGGTTTTGGGGAATTTCCGGTAGTCCCAGTTTCAGAAGAGCAGAAGAACTCCGGTTTTGGGGAATTCTCGGTAATCACGGCTTCAGAGCCGCAGAAGACCACTGGTTTTGGGGAATATCCAGCTAACGCAGCAGGTGGAGGTGGTCATCAGCAATATAACAGCAGCAATCCTTTTGGTGGGTTGTAATCGCAGCTTTGGTAAAAATGCTTCGTTTGTCACAAGTTTGTTGAGTTATGGAAATCTTGTAAAGAACGACTCCGAGTGACCACATAATTCATAATTGTAAAACTGTTATCTCTTTGGTTGATGAGCAAAGAAATAAGGTATTTTGTTATGCATTTAAACAGTAGAATCCCTCCCTAGTTCGCAAGCTTTGCTTTGTTTTGAATGCGATTTACAAAACGCCTGCGTCTTGGTATGACTTCGTTAGTCTCTCATTCATTTGTAGTTTTCTGTAACAGAATCAAGTTTAACTGTGAACGAGACAAACAGCAAATTATTTGGCCAATCCTCAATTCTTTGTTTAAAAGCGTTTCAACCAAAAATTAGTATATTTCCTATGTTCACGTCAGTAATCCTGCTGGATAAACGTGTTATAAACTCACAGCCGATATGTACACTTACGTCATACGCTATAATACAATTAATCAAACTTGTTTTTGGTTTTGAATACAGTTAAACTTAGCTTTAATGCAACGCACAAACTCGGAGTTCCAACTGAGTAAACTCGATGAAAAGAGTCTCGAATACAAACAAAACATAGGCACACCGATCATAGTTTTATAGGAGAGTAGTTTATATACAAGTATTATTTATAACTTCATGTTTAGGCCTAGTGCTAGGCTCCATTATTATTGGCGTATGTGTTGACTATAGCAAGCGCATTACTCGTGAATCTCTTCACGTCGGCAACTCTCTCGCAAACGGCTGTCTTCGTCTCTCCTTCTTCCATCTCCTCCGTGATCCCATCAGTACACGTCTCCTCGTCCGTCAACGCGGCGCTCATCCACGTCTGCACGTTACTCATCTGAAACCTATACGTCGGAGCTCCGGGACGACGGTGGTTCATCTCCCGAAGCTGCCGGAGCGAGCCGCGCATCTGCTCCATGGCGTCTCCCACGTTTGAAACGCAGTCGTGGACGGCGGGTGAGGCAGCGGAACGTGAGAGTTTTGAGAGGTAAGCCGCCGTGTATTTTGCGCGGGAAATAGAAACGCCGACGGCGAGCCTAGCTAGCCTCGCCGGGTTATATTGTACGGCGGAGGCGTAGCCAGCTAACGACGTGAAGCACACGTCTGGGTAGAGCGTCGCGTTGCAGCTCGTACGGATGAAATCTAGGTCGTTAGTTGTTGTTGGTCCTCGAGGGAAACGGACGGCTGAGATTGTCCGGAAAATGCAGAGTAAGGTGGCTAAGTGAAGAAAGGCTGACGTATAAAGCTGCCTTGCCATCTTTTAAGACTTTTAAACTCGGTTAGTGTTTTAAGGTTTTGGGAGTTTACAAGAAATATTGGAGGGTTTATGTAGGCATTGAGGGATGGAGATACTTTGACATGTGTGCCCTTACGATGTTCATTATAATCCCATTATTTGCCACTAATCATTTTGTCTGGTGCATTTTATTCATGGTTGGTGTGTAAAAGAAGGCTTGATAGTTTCAACTCTTAGCCATACCTTTAAAGAAACCCCATACTTTAAGTTTTTCTTTAATAAAAATTATGGGTGTGCACGTGAGTGAGATTTTGGATGGACATAACCAGTTGCCACTCGACCACGATAAAATCTTACGGTGAGAATACGATGATGGGATTCACCAAATTACGGATGGAGTATGTGGAGATTCGCCTACCCGCAGTGTTTCTGCCCATATAAAAAGTTGTCCAAGAAGAAAATGTACGCACGCGTAATTATTAAACATTTCTAAACTTTTTTTCAGAATGCTCCAACTAGTGTGGGATTAAGATACAATCATATAGGAGATCAAACAATTGGGGAAAAATATTATTTACGTAGTAATTTCAAGAGACTATCATCGATTTGATAATAGAAACTAATATAGTACATATAAGCAGTTGGAATTATACACAAAATATATCGCTTTAAGTTAGTGCAAAATTTAGATTATATGTGTGTGTGTTTGTGTGTGAGTGCGAAAACATGTGATGCAACCACCATCGTTTTAGTAAATGATTCTCACCATGTTGCTTTGCTTTTCTTTTCTATGTGTTTAAGAAGTAGAGTCCACTTATAATGCCACTTCTGGAAAAAATGAGTGTGTATAGCATGTAGTGGGGAGGTAGCCGACATTACATATCTATATTATTAAAACTGAAGTACATTTGGTACTGTTTGGAAACAAAGATAATACTTTAAATAAAAATTGTTTGGTAACTTGGATAATAGTATTTTATTATTTTCTATTATTTGCGGATTTAGTTATTGCATTTACAATAAATTAAGTATTTTTTTTGTATTTCTTTTTATTTACATATTCAACCACTGCATTTATAATCAATTTAAATTAATTGGTTACATTTCCAAATTTTATCTAATCCAATCTATATTCATATATTGATCATTATTAAATATTAATATTGTACGATTATTAACTAAATCGCATGAATTAAAAGGATATAATATTTTAATAAAATTAACTAAATCTTAAAATTACAAAACATAGAGATTTTTTTATTAAATCGACGGTTTAAAATTTTATATTGAACATAAAATAAATAAAACACCTGCACAGGAGTACGAGTTAATATCTAGTAGTACATTATAAAAGATCTGATTGGTAGTATTATTTGAGGCAGGCTTACTTTCTGTGTGAGTATTCAATAAGATGATGCAAAAAAAGTTAAAAAGATAAAAAGATATTTTAAAGTCTGTGGTACACAATTTTAATGTTATACATCTTTCCAATATAGTATCAATTGTTGGTCTTCAAGATAAATATATTATATATTATGTTGCTGAATTGAGTGTAACTTGTCCAACGAAAGTTAAGCCCAGTTGGTATTTGAATGTTTAGTGTGTTTTTCGGTTTGGGCTGGGGCTCTTGTTGGCCTTTGGGCTTTTGTATTGTTCTGTTTTGGGTTTTGTTCCTTTATCTATTTAAAAATTGACGGAAAAAAAAAACATGTCCAACGACCATAAGAAGATTGTAATGTATCAGAGACAGGGAAGACTTTAGCCAATACTAGGCAGGAGTGTTGTTAACACAACAACAACAACACAGCTATTGTGTTTATTTATAACATGGAAACTAGATTCAGAGCGGGTATTTCTTTTGTTGTTTTTTCAATATAAAAATTGTTTAATTATATAAATTATGACATGATCAAATTTTAATTATGCGAGTTTGTTATAGAGTGTACAGTATGACAAAATTTAAAATGCGTCACACAACCGTTTTATGTTTGTAAATAAGTTCGAAACTTGATCATGTCATAGTTTATATAATCATACTTACAACAAACCTACTATTCAGCATCAAAAAAACAGAAAGACTCATTAATTAAAACCATAAAGTCGACATCATCATTTTAGTAAATTGATGTATGAAAGCAAGTCTATCTAAATGTTGAAATATGCCCACAAAACCGAAAGATAATAATGTCATTAATGATTTTTTTTAGTTTGTCATATCACTAAAGACATTTTTGAAAATTTTTAACATTTCATTAAGAAATTTTTTTAAAAAGTGTGGGTACTATTTTTATCGTTTTATCTACAACTGGATCATAAGTATTTTGTTTTACTTAAAAAGTACGGATATATGAATTGTTGATTATTTCTATAAATTAAACACAAGTCATATGATTTGATTATATATAATAAGAAATTTTATAGTGTATGCCGTATGAATTTTTTTTATTTTACAACGTCATACACAACTGTTTTATGTTTCTAACTAAGTTAAACAATTGTTGTATCTGAAATTTGTAATTGGGTAAGGTTTTATTTTTAACAATTATATTTTCCATAAAATATTTCAAAACATATAAAGTGGCACAATTTTTTAGTATTGTGATAAAGTCGTAAAATCATTTAGTTACAAAATTAATATATAATATTACATTTTTAAATTATTACATATTTTAATTTATTGATATTATCAAAAACATTTATGGGTTATTAAATAGATTATATATAAATAGAACTCATTTAAATGTAATATAGGCCCAAAAACAAAAAAACATGGATGCCATTAATGAATTTTGTTATTTAGTTAAATCATTAAGAGTAATTTTGGAAGAATTGTAATTTTCATTAAGGGTATAAATCAGAAATATTCCTGTTTTAATAGTATTGATAGGTCAAATAACCAAATTAAGTTTCTTGAATTATATATGCACTCAAAGCCCGAAAGATTCATAGTTGGTCCATTACTCTGAGGCCCATTACCACCAATCCTTAAGCTTTCATCATAACTACGGTAGAACCTATATAAATTAATAATGTTGGAACTTTAAAATTTTATTAATTTATAGAAATATTAATTTACAATAAAAAATTATTTATAACTTTTTTGAAGATATTTTTATTCTAAGATAAGAAAAATATTTAATTTTAGTGTATAGACATTAACTGTTATTTTGAAATTTGACATCTATATTAATTTTATTATATTATTTGTTGTATATAATATAGATTGCATATAATTTAAATGTGGTTTTAAATATAATATTACTAAATCTCATCAGAAATATATTAAATATTAAAAAAAATATAAAAAGAAATTCATTGTAAATATAAAACAAAAATATAATAATATGTTCTTACTTATATAAAATATGAATACATATAAACTATTAATTTATAATTTTATTGGACTATATATTTACGTAAAATTTTCTAAAAGTTATTATCTTATTATTTTAACGATTTGTGTCAAATTTTAAACTGGTTCAAGTTGAAACCAACAAAATTTATTAATTTATCGAGTGTTAATTTATAGAAATTCACTATAATTAACTGCTACGCCTGTTAATGCATTCAAAAGACTGAAAAGTAATAAATTTATTTTTCAAAAAAAAGTAATAAATTTATAGGAACCGGGTACGTGTTTTCTATTTTCTTGGTCATTTCTGAGTCTTCTATCCAAACGAATTAAATTTCATACTATAAGAAGCATTCGTAATGAATTTTAAACCCAATTTTCTTTTCTTATCAAAAACAAAACAAGATTTGACTTTTGTTCAAGGATTTCAATCGTATTTTGAATATGATAATTTGGTCACGGTGGATCCTAATGGAACTAGTGGTGGGTTAGCATTATACTATAATAACGAATATCAGGTTAATATTTTATATTCTAGTAATAGAATGATCGCTGTGGAAGCAGAGGCGTTGGGGAAGAAAATATTTATGACATTTGTGTATGGTGATCCAGTTCAAAAATTAAGAGAACAAGTGTGGGAAAGATTAACAAGATATGAAATTTCGAGAAATGATCCATGGTTCATTATTGGTGACCTTAATGAAATTACTGGAAATCATGAAAAATATAGAGGACCACTAAGAAGTGCGGAATCCTTTGTACCGTTTAATAACATGATCAGAAATAGTGGACTTTTGGAATTTCCGGCACGAGGAAACAAGTTATCTTGGCAAGGAAGAAGGAAAACAAAGGGTAAAACGGAAATGATACGATGTCGGCTAGATAGAGCTTTAGCAAATGAGGAATGGCATTCTTTGTTTCCAAAGTCACACACAGAATATTTAAAATTAGTAAGATCGGATCATAGACCGATTGTGGCTTTTCTAGAAGATAAGGTAACCAGACGCAAAGGACAATTTCGGTGTGATAAACGATGGATCGGAAAAGAGGGTTTGCTGGATTCTATTAACAGGGTCTGGACAAATGAGATGAGGAATACAGATGGTGACGTGGGAGATTTTGTGTCCAAAATTACTAATTGTCGACATGAAATTTCTAAATGGTGGAAAAATAACCCTCTGTATGGAAAAGAAAAAATCGCAGAATTACAAAGAGCTTTGGAGGAAGTCCAAACAGATAATAACAGAACTCAAGAGGATATCTTGGAGGTATCTAGGAAATTACAAGAGGCCTATAAAGACGAAGATGAATATTGGCAACAAAAAAGTAGAAACATGTGGAATACTGCAGGTGATCTTAGCACCAATTTTTTTCATGCTTTAACGAAACAACGGCGAACACGCAATCGCATTGTGGGTCTATACGACACTAATAGAAACTGGGTGGCAGAGGACCAAGGAATTGAGAAGGTGGCCGTGGATTATTTTGATGAACTTTTTCAAACAACATCGCCTACAGAATTTGATGATTTCTTAGATGAAATTGAGCCAACCATATCACAGCAAACGAACCATCGTTTAACTGGGCTAGCCACAGAGGAAGAAGTGCGACAAGCACTATTTATGATGTCCGGAAAAGGCTCCGGGGCCGGATGGTATGACAGCACTATTCTTTCAGCATTCTTGGCACATTATTAAACAGGATATACTGGAGCTGGTAAATAACTTTTTGGTTACTGGGAAATTGGATACACAGTTAAACGTTACAAATATATGCTTGATTCCTAAGACGGAGAGACCGACTAGGATGTCAGAGCTCAGGCCAATAAGCCTATGTAATGTAGGATATAAAATTATTTCAAAGGTTCTATGTCAAAGGTTAAAGACTTCCCTACCTGCGTTAATCTCGGAAACTCAGTCGGCTTTTGTAGCAGGGAGATTGATTTCAGATAATATTTTAATTGCACAAGAAATATTTTATGGTCTGAGGACAAAGAAATCTTGTCAGAATAAGTTCATGGCAATAAAAACGGATATGAGTAAGGCATATGACAGGGTTGAATGGTCTTTCATTGAAGCTTTACTTCACAAAATGGGTTTTGACCCTCATTGGGTACAGTTGATGATGGAGTGTATATCTTCGGTGCAATATCGAGTGTTGCTAAATGGGCAACCACGAGGACAAATCATTCCGCACAGGGGTCTACGGCAAGGGGATCCATTATCCCCTTATTTATTCATTATCTGTACATAAGCATTGATAGCTAATATTAAAAAGGCTGAACGGGAGAAAAGACTGACCGGAATAAAGGTGGCAAGGGCATCTCCCTCAATATCTCATATGCTTTTTGCTGATGATAGTATTTTTTTCTGTAGGGCACATAAAGAGGAGTGTCAGGCTATTATAGTTATTCTCAAAGAATATGGAAAGGTGTCTGGGCAACAGATAAATTTTCAGAAGTCATCAATTCAGCTCGGGCATAAGATTGACGAGGTAACTCGTCAGGAACTCAGAGACATCTTAGGAATACAAAATATGGGAGGAATGGGAACATACTTGGCTATCCCAGAAAGTCTGGGCGGATCGAAAGTTCAAGTATTTGGGTTTATACAAGAGAGACTAAATAAAAGAGTAAATGGTTGGACTTTTAAATTTTTTACCAAAGGAGGAAAGAAGGTAATTATAAAATCAGTGGTAACGGCTCTGCCTAATCATGTTATGTCCTGCTACAGAATTCCGAAGACAGTGATTAAAAAACTTACTAGTGCGGTAGCACAATTCTGGTGGAGCCCCAGTGGTAACACAAAAGGGCTACATTGGAAATCGTGGGACAAGGTTTGTATCCATAAAGACGATGGGGGACTTGGGTTTAAAGACCTTACATATGTCAATACGGCTATGCTTGGAAAACAACTATGGAGATTCATAGAGAAACCAAATTCTCTATTTTCTCGTGTTTTTAAAGGTTGGTATTTCAGGAATGCTTCACCCCTGGAACCGATCAGGTCATACTCGTCATCCTATGGTTGGCGAAGTATAATCTCTTCTAGGTCTCTGGTTAGCAAAGGACTAATCAAACGGGTGGTATCAGGGTCATCCATTTCAGTATGGAATGATCTCTGGCTCCCAACCAACCGCCCGAGACCAACAAACAAAAAACAAAATATTCTTTTACCTGACCTCATGGTTGATTCTCTTATCAACGGCTCTTCCAGGACTTGGAATCTTCAGGCTCTATAGGAAATAATGGAACCCGAGGATGTTAAGATTATAGAAAGTATTCCATTGAGCAGGATACACACAATAGATAGGGATGGCTGGCATTTTACAAAGAATGGTAAATATACGGTCAAATCTGGATACCAAGTGGAGAGAGCTTACCCAGATAGAGACAGAGGGGCCATAGAATATGGTCCATCAGTTGTTGATCTAAAAGCTCATTGTTGGAAGGTGCATTGTCCACCAAAGATGAAACATTTTCTATGGCAATTGCTTTCAGGGTGTATAGTGGTAAAAAAAATCTGAAAGCTCGAGGATTAGGGGGAGACGTTAGTTGTGATAGATGTGGAGCACCAGAGGAATCCATCAATCACGTTTTTTTTTGAATGTCCACCGGCAGTACAAGTATGGGCATTGTCCAGGAATCCAACGCACCCAGAGGCCTTCCCGGGACAATCATTATTTACAAATATGGATCATCTTTTTTGGAGAGTCAGACCAAAAATGTAGGATCACCATTTTGCGTGGATACTCTGGTATATATGGAAAGACATGAACAATAAAGTTTTTAGTAATTGGGATATGGACCCAAGGGACACTCTTAAGCTGGCTGAAAATGAGTCTCTACTTTGGCGAGAAGCTCAACAGGAGGTCGCTCAAAAAAAGCTACATGATGTACAAACAGTTGATACAGTGTTACCTATTAGACATGGACGATGGTGTTTCACAGATGGATCATGGAAGTCAGAGGACAAATTCTCAGGACAAGGTTGGTACAGTACCTTGGAAGGCTTTGAAGGATTATTGGAAATGGAGGCCCTCATTTGGGCAATGGAATGTATGAGGAATTTACGACAGTATCATGTTACATTTGCAACAGATTGTTCTCAACTGGTGAAGATGGTTTCGGAACCAGAAGAATGACCGGCATTTGCAAGTTATTTGGAGGACATTAGAAGTTTCAAAAGAAGTTTTCACAGCTCAGAGATTATTCATATATCAAGGACGCAAAACAAAAAGGCGGACAGTCTAGCACGTGGTGCAAGACATCAGTCGTCGTTTACTGTCCATATGGATACAGAGCACCCGATTTGGTTTACAGAGTCTATATGAATTTGTAATGTTGTCGATAAAAAAAAAATAATGAATTTTAAAATTGAACCTAGATGATGAAGTTAGTTAGATAATGGCATAATGCATTGCAAACCTTTTAAGTCACTGTTCAGTTACTTGAATACTTCAGTTACATTAATTCTGAGTTTCTTTTTCAGGTTGGTAAAGTGCTATCAACTCCGAACATACACAAAGAAAAGTCTACCATGGTTAATACTTTAAGTTGAGCCGTTTATAACAGTGGTCGGTAGATCCGCAAAATTAATTTGAAGTTTCATTCTCAAATCTTATATGGCGGCTCAATAATCTCCACCAAAGACTTTAAACTTTTTAAAAGTATATCAAAAACAAAAGGCCACTTGAAATATTATCAAATAAATAACATCTTACATTTACATGGGTCCTATATCTTACTGGAACATCTTACATTTACTGGTTTCAAGTTTTGCCCCTCTTCAATCTTGTATATATCTACACTGTATATATCTACACAAACATAAACAAAATAAACTATCATTATATGCAATGTTATTTTAGTTTCAATGATTCATCTTACCATTTCTTCTACATAAGTATTTATTTTCCACATTATAACAAATGGAAGCCTGTATTTAATTTATATTGTCTGAATGCTGACGACTTCATCAATATCTTCCCGGCTCCACTGATCACGTAGTTACTGACAGACATAAAAAGTGGCCAATGAACTAGTATATATATGGTCCATGTTTAGTAATGATCAAGACCGTTGGTGGCCTATAAGATTAATGATACATACATCCACTTAATTATCACCACCTCCTTCGTTTTTGTAAGGCTAATAAATTCAACCCGTCTACTTGTAATTCATCATGCGTTTTATCAATCCATGCTCATTGACAGGAAGGAAAACAATACAAAATGTTTTAACCTCGAAATACTTTAATACAAACTATACGAGACATCATATATACTGTAGTGGGTTAATATGTTAGCTTAATTAGTGTTCTAGTATTCTCTCTCTATATATATATTCCTACTTTAGTACTATACAGAAAATAAAAAAAAATTATATATATAGAGAATTTTTTTCGTAAAAAGGCATTCATGTATATAGAGAAAATTTATGACTAGTTTGCAAAATGATTGGCGGGGGACCTGGAAATAAATATATTGGGTAAAAGATACGACAATAGATATCTATAATCACTTGCGTGCCACCAGACATCTTCTATATGATCCGGTCGTGATTTCTAACTAGAGAATAGAGATAATATCGTACCGTCGACTTGAAATTTTATTGTCGATTTTAATCAATTATTTTGTTGTTAGTTCTCTAAGTTATTTTTTCTTTTTTTGTTGCGAGCTTTGATAATCATTCGTAATAACATTTTGGAGCAAAAACTTTCATGAGTTAAGTAAGCCCTTTCTCAAAAAAAAAAAAAAAACTTGCGTGAGTTCTCCCACATAGTTTTTTTAAAATCCCCCAATTTTTGATATTTTAGAACCATGCTTGTAGGATTTCTTAACACATGGATAATGTAGTAAATAACTAAAGGCTATCTACCATATTGATATTTCACGGAGGAAGAGAGAGGGAGAATTAAGTTTTTTTCGAAAAATATAGTTAAAAATTATCAACTTTTCTATCACTGAAACAGTAAAACATATAATTTAACTAAATTAGAAAAGTCTTCTGATTTCTTTTTCCCCAATGATGCTGCCTGTTTGCTTTAAAGACTTTACATATTCATAGTCATAGTTATCATTTTAGCTCCATGTATCAAAATCTAAAATGAATATTTTTTTGTTAGAGTTGATTGTATTCATAAATTTTTTTTATATATTTTAATAAAATATAATGAGTAGTTTCAAAGAAGTGCCGTCATAGAAATGATTTTTATTGTTTGCAAAATGATTAAAAAGAATTTTATGTGTGTCAGCATCATCCACTTAAAATAAAATGGATTCCTTAAAATAAAAAACATTAGAAGAAAAGGTAAAAGTCAAGAAGATATTAAGTAACTTATTATAATTTGAAATAGTCGAAGTTAATCCTGTCGAGTCAAAAAGATAATGGACTCTAGTGTCCTTATAAATACAAGCATCATCCTTCGTTTTTTATCAAGATATTAAACATATTTTTCGTTATAAAAGTTAATATCCTTCTCTCTGTCACTCTCTCTCTTTCGTGATGGAAGCTCAACACCTTCATGGCAAGCCTCAAGGCGCTGTAGGAGAATGGTCGACAGGCTTCTGTGATTGCTTCTCCGACTGCGGAAACTGTAATAGAAAAAAAAACGGCCGCTTTTACTTATTTATTTCCCTAGCTCTTTGAACATATATAATTGTACGTATGAACAGATAATAAAGAACTACAGCTCATACTCTGATCTATTTTTAGTTAATTTGTCACCTGATACTTCATTATGAAAAAAAAGAACCCAACAAAACTTACTATTGATCTTCCAAAATGAATGAACAGGTTGTATCACATGCTGGTGTCCATGCATTACATTTGGCCAAGTCGCTGAGATTGTAGATCAAGGATCAACCAGTAAGTTTAATTACTTAAATATTAAACCATATAACAAGATATGTATAGTCAAACTCAAAGAAAGGCAGCAAGCGATAGCGATAAATAAATTGCTGTTTTGGAAATTTCAGCGTGTGGTACGGCTGGAGCACTATACACGTTGATAAGTTGTCTCACGGGTTGCGGATGTCTCTACTCGTGTTTCTATCGTGGAAAGATGAGAGCTCAATACAATATTGGAGGTAATGATTGTGGAGATTGCCTTAAGCATTTCTTCTGCGAGCTATGTGCTCTCACTCAACAATACCGTGAACTCAAGAACCGTGGCTACGATATGAAACTTGGTATCGATTTCTTTATACCTGAATATTTTTTCTCATTTTTTATGTAATCTCAAAACATTCACATTCATTAAAATTAATGTTGTATTTTAGGATGGGCCGGGAACGCACAGTTGCAACAGAACCAAGGCGTGGCGATGGGTGCTCCAGTCTTCCAAGGCGGCATGACCCGCTAAGATTCATTCCTCTAATATGTAATTTATTTAGTCATATAATAAAGTGAGGTTTAATCCTCTGTGTGGATGTGTGTAATATGCTTGCTATGATTTATGAAAATGCTTGTATATTTGTGTATAATACTCGGTCAAAGATATGAAACTTGGACTAACATGTCATTATACGTCTGTGATTTGGACTGGTCGAGATTGTAATTGTGAGGTTGAATAGTCTACAAATTTTTCAACTAAATTTGTTTTTTACTTTCAAAATCTATAGATTTGTTTATAGCTGTCGTTGATATTACCGTTCACTTTCTCCCTCAACATTATGCATTTTAATAGGAAAGTCAAGTTAACATCCAAGAGTTATTGGGTGAACCATTTATTCGGATTTGGTTTAAGTGGCTTGGTTTGGTTCGATTTGATTTTATCAGTGATTGATTCTGATGTAATTTTTGGAGATGTGTAGAGTTTGATAAAATATAGTATTTAAAATGTGATTAAAGATTCAGAAGAAAGAGCTGGCTTAATTTTACACTTGTTCAAGATGAATGATATAGTGTATAAAACTCCCTCTGTTCTTAAAATAATGTCATTCTATCATTTTTTTTAATTGTTACACAAAAAATGTTGTTTGAAAATTTCAATACAATATACTTATTTTCAACTTAATATTAATTACAAAATATATTGATTTTCTAAATTAACTTATTTATTTTGAATACTATTGGCTAAATAGATGTAGTCAATGAAAACATACACAAATCTTAATTATTTTCCAATATGTGTTAAAAGTGTTTAAGTGATATTTTTAATGAAACAAATGGAGTATTAAACTTTTTAACTGAAAAGTGAAAACATTCTCTACTTTTAATTTCTGAAAATGTTGTAATTTGATCATCTATTCACGTAGCCCAAAGGTCCATGGCTCACTACCCCTCCATCACATAGCTTGGGGAGTACTCCATTAAATAGATAATATCAAAAGAGAATATTGATTATCCATATTGTTTTGTCATTTTATGTAAAGTCGGTTGATATTAACCGACCATCCCCTTTATATAAAGAGGTTATGTCTTTTATTTGTAATACAAGAATAATAATTGAGATTCTTAACTCATCTTTCTCTCTCGTTTGTTTCATACACCAAATAAATATATAATTATTTACTCGTTCAAAACTTATTTCACAACACGTTATCAGCACGACGAGCTCTTTTATTCCGATCGTTCTTAAACCAAACAAGATTATACCAGGGTGATAAGTTTTAATTTATGTATTTCAATATATTTAATTTATTTTAATATTTTATTTATATCGGAATGAGAGGTTAGGCCTTCTCCGTTTATATTTCGGGATGATAGGCGATGTCCTCTCCGACTGATCGTTATGGAAGGCTAGGCCTCCACGATCAGAGAAACATGTGGTAGGTTTTACCTCCGTGTATAATAAAAAAAGATTAAAATGGAAGACTAAGTCTCCTCGGATCTTGAATAAATTGTCAAAAATGGAAAGTTAAGCCTCCTGGACCTTAATAAAAAAAGGTTAATATGGTAGACTTTGTCTCCTCGAACCTTGATAAAAATGATCAACATGACAGTCTTTGACTCCTCGGATCATGTGGAAGACTAAGCTTCCAATTTTATTTATGCTATTTAAATTTCTGCAATTTAATTTATGCATTTATTTTATTTATTTAAATTTTTGTCTTTATTATATTTTTATGTTCTATAAATATGGCTATCATGTAGATTTGACAAAGCTCAAAAATAAAATGCCTTTGAAAAATATGATTTGGGCAGTGGGTGCAAAGATGCACATAAAAATGAGCTTTGAGAAATCATCGATAAGTTGAAAACTATCGGATGAGAGAAAGAAAATCCATGATATTTTACACCACTTTAATGATGGTTTATAAGTTGAAGTGTATCATGAGAAAAGATCTAGAAGATCTTTTAAGTAATCCTTGAAAGAAATAATTCACTAAATCATTGGAGTTGATGTAAAATCCTCCGTGAGAACAAAAAAATATGGAGCTCATGATACTAAACAATCAACTTGGTCTTATTAAAAAAAAGACGAGGGTGTAAATACGGTTAAACCGCTCGTGGTCGTGGAAGAGGACGAGGAAGAAGATTCCGTCCCTAAGAAATAATGAGAACTTCCACGAAAATAAAAGTGGTTGGGTAATAAAAGACAAATAGAAAAAGTTTGCTATAGATACGGCAATAAATAATATTGTGTACGTAGTTTTCGTACGCCAAGCCGATCTATATTGAGAATGAAAAAGAAAGAGAAATGAAGTAAGATAACTTCATTTTTTATGAACTCGGACTATCTTTTCATGGCTTGAATACTCATCTTGATATGTTAGATTTTCTAGTTGATCCAGAGAGTATCGATGAATGATAAAATCGATGTGATATAATGGTTATTTTTCTGAAAGAAATTTTGAGATTCAGAATGGAGATAAATATATTTGGCGGATATTTGGTCATCCTACATGACCATTAGAGATAACCAATATATATCCTCTCTCAAAATAAATAAGTATAGTATCTAGTAAATTAAAAATTACTATTGGCTCTAGAAGAGCTTAAAATGGAAAAACATGCATAAGAAAAAGATGGCAAAATTGTAAATAGTGGTAAACTTGAAGTTTACTGATATAGCCATCTTCAATAATGTTATCGACATTATTGTGAAAAGTTGAAAAACTAGAAGTTTTTCATATATAGCATGTCTTAAGAAAATAAAGGAACCATCATGGATATTGAATTATCAAACAAGTTCAATAGATGTGATTTCTTTAAACAGTCCCAAGTCAGGATCTCACTCTAAAGGATTTGATACATAATTCATCCCAAATGGGAAAACCAAATATGTTATTGGTTCTAGAGTGGGATTCAGTACGAGATTTTAGACATGAAATGTCATCATCTCGAGAGGGAGAATTAAAGAATCCATAGTGAGTGGAACATTGAGATGATTATGTTCGCACTCAGAAGAGTACTTGATAAGAACTTGATAAAGTAAATTCAAGTAAGATGATCTCCATGATCAGGTCTAAACATGCAGTTGTGCATGTAGTCATATACAATCCAAAAGGTATAAAGTATATGGAATAATTATAAATATGCTCGCAAGATTGATGGAAGCATATAAGCAGCCGATGGAATGAGATATGAGAAATGAATTATCATGAGAATTGTAAAGGATAATCCATATATAAAATGCATGCCAGACATTTTGATGAAATAATGAAATCTCATATTTCAGCTGAAAAAGCTCCAATAAGAAAAAGTGTCCTAATAGGACGATATATGAGTCTATGACATGCTAGAGACGTGATAGAACACTTTGGTTCCAAAGAATCCTCGAAAAGGAGCAAATAAATAAATTGAAGATGAATCTTTTGATGAGACCGTTGATATGGTTAATTTGTAGTCGGGTACCCAGGTAGATCATCGATGATGAAAAAGAGATCTCGATTAACCATATCAGTACAAATAAAAAGATGAAACCAAAGAAAAAATAGATTGTCGACAATATATAAATGAAAAAGCGCTATATAAATAATGATCATGAATCTACCTCTATATATGAGAGTAGAGTGAATTGATTAGCCAAAGAGTGATTATGGCAATCAATTCGATACTCGTTAGAAAAACGAGAAGTTTTTGGACCAAGAGTCCAAGATGTATATTTCTCCAAAGAATGAAATGAAAGAAGACCTTGAGGTATGAAAATCGGCTTGTTCCAAGGTCACTGAAGAAATTTTAAGAAAGATGCATTATATTAAGATGTCTGGCATGACATAAGAGACTTGAGTTGCATCTTGATATTTGGTAGTCCCTGGAGAATTAAAGATGTTCTCGGGACCAATAGAACTCTAAAAGAGTTATAACAAGCCGTATATAAGGTATCTTGAACCTGTAACTGGTGATATGTTTACGGCATGATTTGTCGATTGTCATTTTAATGAGGTTGAATTTCCAACGTTAGGAGGAGAAAAATTAGAAAAATTCCTAAAAAATATTGATGGTGTACATATTCGTTGCTACACCTTGATCCCCCTACAAATTAAAGAGAGCTGAAAGTTCAGGAAATTGTGCATTTGCATAATATGGCAAACCATCAAGAGTTATTGTTCCTAAAAGAACAAAGTGATGGTAACAAAAAGAATGAACATAGGGTTCAGTTAAAGAGGGAGACATCAGTGGGTTCCAAAAATAAAATCCCCGAAAAAAAAGAAAAAGAAATTGATAAAGTAAAATCGAAAAGTTCCAGAAGAATATGATATTGAAAGATGTCTGAAAGAAGACATAAGTGAAATTGTTCAAGAAGAACCAAATAAAGATGATCTAGATGACCAGAATGAAACAATAAGGTATGTTTCAACTTAAAGTTGATTTATTCTAGAAAATCCGAGTTTGGTATGGTTTTTTAGATATATTATATATATAAAGTCGAACGTGAACCGGCTTTGGTTTTACAATTGGTGAAACCGAGATTTTGTGAGTTCAGAGAAACAATGGTTTCGACTTTTTCAAATCATGCCAAGAATGTGTATGACTGGGTCAGTGAGTCAACACATACAAGAATCAAGCAGATTAGTTAACAAGAAAGAGCCAACGAAAAATATTTGAAGATAATTCGGCGTTTGTCGCTCAACTTAAAGAAGGCTACATCAAGAGCGACAGAACAAAGCACATTTCTCCAAAAAAATTTTGGAGTTCGAGAAAAATAAAGAAGTGGACATCAAGTATGTGCGATCATGCGACAATCCAGCTGACTCGTCCACCAAGAGAGATATTACGGCAGTGTACTCTTTTTCTCCTTGTCATGATTTTTATCCCAAATGGGTTTTTTCGTGACTGGGTTTTTAACGAGGCACTACGTAATACGAAATAGATGATCAAGGGAGAGTGTTGTAATTTGATCATCTATTCACGTAGCCCAAAGGCACGTGGCTCACTACCCCTCCATCACATAGCTTGGGGGAGTACTCCATTAAATAGATAATATCAAAAGAAGATATTGATTTTCCATATTGTTTTGTCATTTTATGTAAAATCGGTAGATATTAACCGACCCTTCCCTCTATATAAAGAGGCCATGTCTTTCATTTGTAATACAAGAATAATAATTGAGATTCTTAACTCATCTTTCTCTCTCGGTTGTTTCATACACCAAATAAATATATAATTATTTACTCGTTCAAAAATTATTTCACAACAGAAAACAGTTATTTTACACTTACATGTGCCATTTAATGTACGGAAATATAGCTAATGCTGATTTTACAAAATGAAACATGTTGCATCACATGTTGGTGCCCAAGCATTACTACCTTTAGCCAAATAGCTATAACTATTGATCGCTGAGTCCACCTGTAAATGATCTAGACACATTCCATAGTGAGAGAGTTCTGTCAAGATATACTAAATGGGAGATATAGCAATAAGTAAATAGCAATTTGGATACGCAGCATTAAGATGGGAGCCTTCTATGCGGGTGTGTAAGCACAGTAACCGGATGTATCTACTAATATTTGTACAGAGGAAAAATGTGAGCTCAATACATTTTAATGCAAGTTAGGCGCTTGAACTCAAGAATACCGCGACCGCAGGTTCAGTACATCTCGTAGTAATTTTTTTTTTTGAACAACTCGTAGTATTTATTTTGCTCTTTTCATGACTCCTTAGAGCATGATTATCAGCGTTGATAGCCGAATATCTTAGCTATTAAAAGGCTAAATATAAATCAAAAACTCTTAAAAACGCGGTGAAAGTATGTTAATTAAGAAACATTATATTTGCGTTTGTTGAGACACGTGTCACTGAATGAGACTGAGATCGAAATTCGCGTGTGAGGGGAAAACATATCGTCGCCATTCTCTCTTTCTTCTTCTCTCTTCTCTCTCATCTCTCTTTGGCGATTTCTGTCTCTCTCGAGACGGCGAATCGATCTTCCTCTGGTAACAACGGCTAATCGATCTGTCAGGTACCGAATCGAGGCCTCACAATCCCAACGACACTCATACGGACCGATCTCTCTTATCTCGTCTCAAGTGTCGGTGATTTCTCTCCCTCTCTTGATTCCGAACCTGTCTTCCTCTGTTGATACCGAATCGAGCCTGTGTTGATAAAGAATTGAGGTCTCACATACCGAATCCAGCGCGCACATACCGAATCGACACCAAACCCGTCTTCCTCTTTCAACATCGACCTCTCCGCCCATTTCAACTAACAGCTGAATCAACCTATCTCTCTGCCTATTCGATTGTAAACCAGGTAACCCTCACTCCTCTGTCCGCCTTTTTGTGATTTGATTGCATGTATTTGAATTTATTTTAAAAATTAGGGTTTGTGACGATTGAAAGGTAGGTTCGTGATTTGTATTGAAAATTAGGGTTGGATTTATGTGATTGTAGGTTCGTGATTCAACTTTTGTTTTATTGGTGATTGAACTATAGTATTATTTTTGTATATTGCATGATTTACAGACTGTGTATTGTCGGTTAAATACATATGATAAATTAGCTGAAAATATGTGTGCTGAATATATGTGTTTGATAATTACTTGGTGAATATGTGTTTAAGCATTCGAAATTTTTTAAACTCGGTGAATATGTGTTTGAAAATTAGTTGGTGAAAATGTGTTTGAGAATTACTTGGTGAATATCTGATTGTAGGTTCATGAATTTTTTTTAAACTCATTGGTTAATACGTGTTTGAACATTCAAAATGTTATAAAAACCCATATCATTATTTTCTTTCGTTTGTCTTCACCATTCACTCATTGATGTGGTTTTCTTTATTGCACAATCCGCATGAACTTAGATCAGGATATCTTTTTAAAAATCATAGCATGATTTACTTGAGTATGTCTTGAGCATTCATGGTTGTCGGTTGAAACTGTTTGGTCACTGATAGTGTTAAGAAGGCATTAATTATGTTACCTTGTAGGTGAAATTAAATTGATTTGCTTGATATGATTTTAGTTTGTTCTGAACCGAAAGGCAATAGTTAGAAGAATATTTGTCATGTTTAACCAGGGCCGGCTTAGCCATAGGGGCAAGGGGGGCGTGGGCCCAGGGTCCAATTTTTTTTTTTGCATAATTAGTATTAAATGGGGGTCTGTTTTGAAAAAAAAAAATTAAGAAAAGGGGTCCAAATTTCTGAAATTATCTATAAATCAGAATAATTTTTCTATGATTTTTTTTTGCCCAAGGGCCCATAATTTAATTGAGCCGGCGATGTGTTTAACATCCCGTTTAGTTTGATGTGAACTATATATGAATAAAGTGATGTTTGATTTTAATGAAAACAACCACATATTTAATTTCCCTCTAGGCTTTGATGGTAGTGTAAGTGTAATAAGTTGTGATTAGATGGATACGAGTTTATGGTTAGCTCTTTAATATTGCAACTTATTACACTTACATGTTTCCACCTATAAAACCCCAACCCTTATCTTCTGTCTCTCTTCATTCCTACAACAACTTACCCAACCTCTTATTCACTTTCTTTAATTTTCGGCCCTTTCTGTTCTCCTTCAAATGGATCCAAGGGTACCATATAGCCAGTCTTCTAGCTATGTGGGGCTTTTGAACAGTCAAAATAACAGTGTGCTCCATTCAAACTTTCCCTATAAGAGTTTCTCATCTAGTATCAACAAAGAAAATAACCACTTAGTGAGGCTGAAGAAGTGGTGAAGAACAAGCTACTCGAACTCTTGTTCTAAGTTTATTGTTCTGTTTATTTGTTCAGTTTATTGAACTCTTGTACTCCAACTCTACTTCCTGTTTATTTGTTGTGTTTAAATGCTTTGTCTGACTTTGAATGTAGTTCCAGTCTTTGATTGCTTCCATCTATGTTAAAATCGTTTTCATGTTATATGAATGTTCTCATCTGCTAATTATGTTCTCAGCTTTAAGTATTAATCCTGATAACTAGTTCCTTTTTTTTAGCATGTAGCATGTTCCAACAAAGTTGTTTCAGTATTTGTTTTAAATGAAAATCGTTTGTACTTCTATATATTAATCCTGATTTTTTTCCAGGTTAGAAGAGGTATGGGACAGGATTACAGCTATACTCAGCCATCATCTGAGGACTACTATGGCATCTCAGTTGACTCCGGTTACAGTGAAACAGAGGAGCTCATTCGTTTGTGATCAAGCTGAGCTAAGCAACAAATATCCAGAGCCAATTCATTACCCTCCTCAACCAGAAGTTGAGTTTGGTTTCCCAAAGGTATGCTATTGTGGTGGTCAACCTCTTCTTGCAACATGCTACAGCCGCTCTGACCCAGGCAGAAGATATTACACTTGTGAGAATACTGATGATGGCGATTATCATGTGTGGAAGTGGTGGGACGTCGCGGTTATGGAGGAGATGAGAGCAAGGGATAGGCACACACTTAAGCTCGCTGAGAAGGTATACTCTCTTACCCTAGTGAGTGACTATGAAACAGAGCAGAAGGTGGCTAAGTTAGAGTTGATTGTTTCTGAGCTAGGTAACAAGAATGCTAGGTTGAACACTCGGTTTGAAATGGTTGTTGGTGCAGTGGTCGTTCTTTTAATGGTAATTGGTCTACTGGTGATGTTTAAGTAAGCCACTTGAGATGTGTATTGATCAAGTTGTAATGGAAACCGTAATAGAATGTGATGTTGTATTATTTTGTAATGGAAACTGTAATGGAAACCGTACTGTATTAATCCATTTAGGAGTGATGTTGTATTATTTTGTTATATTAGTATGTAATGTTTAAGTTTAACACTTCAGAGTGATGTTGTATTATGATGTTATATTAGTATGTTGACTCGAATTTGTATGAACAAGGGATTCAGTTAAAATCATATATTGTCTGATGTGTATCAATATGAAAAGTTCAACTTATATTTGTGTGATGTGATATTGCTTCCATCTAAGTTTAATATATTCATATTTAGACAACCCGTGATTTCTCATCTGATAAACAACCCGTGATGTCCAGTACTATGTGTAAGGTAGACCACAAGAAAACAACCTAGTGTCACAAGGTGATGGAGTTTTAAAATATACATCACGGGTGAGGGATTGAAAAATAAAATATTTACAATTTTTACTCTGTAAATATGAGAGAACTTCTCTCCTTACATAAATATTTTCATTACCTCAACTATCTTTAACTCAAAGCATCCATATTTCCACTCTCTTTAAAATCCACATTTTAAAAAATGACATCTTCATCACATTTTCATTACCACAAAGATGATGATGATGATGTTCAATTTGAATCTCTTTTCGAAGAATTATTAGAAATCCCCGACATGCTGGACGAACCCAAAAAAAAGAAAAAAATGTATTTTTATTGAGAGAAACCGGAAAGAAAATGACATCCAGCTATGGAATGATTATTTTTCAGAAACTCCTACATATCCTCCCAATATATTCCGGCGACGGTTTCGAATGAGCAAGGCATTGTTCATGCGGATTGTGCATCGTTTGTCTACGGAAGTGGAGTATTTTGCTGCAACGGAAGATGCAGCCGGAAGGAGAAGTCTATCACCGCTCCAGAAATACACATCAGCTATTCGTCAATTAGCATATGGTGGTGGGGCTGATACAGTTGACGAATATGTTCGACTTGGTGAAACAACAGCTCGGAATTGCTTGCACGAGTTTGCTGCCGGAATAATGAACTTGTTTGGCGATGAGTACCTAAGACGTCACCTGACGATCTTGAAAGGCTACTACATAAGGGAGAAGAGTGTGGATTTCCCGGGATGATTGGAAGCATCGACTGTATACACTGGGAGTGGAAGAATTGCCCCACATCTTGGAAAGGTATGTATTCCCGAGGAACCGATAAACCAACTATTGTGTTGGAGGCTGTAGCTTCTTATGATCTCTGGATATGACACACATTTTTTGGAGCTTCAGGTACTATGAACGATCTTAATATTCTTGATCGATCACTAGTTTTTGATGATATTATTAACGGAGTCGCTCCCGAAGTGAACTTCAATGTCAACAGCAGGGAGTACAATTTTGCATACTATCTAACAGATGGTATTTATCCGGAATGGGCGGCATTTATTAAATCTATTAGTTTACCACATGGTCAAAAAGATTCCTTATTTGCACAAAAACAGAAATCTGCCCGGAAAGATGTTGAGCGTGCCTTTGGAGTCCTCCAAGCTAGATTCGCCGTTATTAAAAATCCATCAAAGATATGGAAAAAATCGCTGATAGCAAATATTATGAGCGCATGTATCATACTCCATAATATGATTCTCGAAGATGAACAACGTACAGACACTCGAGATGAGACTTTTCACGATCAGGATATTTCTTTTTGCGTCAAGATGCCTACCGAGCTTTTCACTACACTTGATCGCCGAGCTAAAGTTCGGAATAGACCAGTCCATAGACAATTAAAACATGATTTGATCGAACATTTATGGGATAAATTTGGAGCTGAAGATTAAGCAATTAATCTTTACGTTTTTATGATTCGAAATAAAATATTGTATTTTGCATTTTTAATGTTTTTTTAACTTTGTATTATTTTTTTTCAACTTTGTAGTTTCAATTATCTATGTTATAAATTTTATGTTTAACATCAATAAATTTTAGTTAAAAAATAATAATTTCAAACTAAGAACCAAAATAAGTTTCTACCAATAATATCTATTTCTAACAAAGCTTCTTAACAACATTTCTTAATCCACAAACTAACCTAAGAGCCAAAAAAAATTTTTACCAATGCTGATGCTCTTAAGCCGACGTGTCTCAATTATAGTATATATATATATATATATATATATATATATATATATATATATATATCGCATACATGATATCACACGTTTTCGGATGGGAGGAAAACACATGGAGCGGCATCAGAACTACGGCATGACGTGCTAGGCCGCTGCTAGGTTATGCATGCATTTCTTGCATAGGTTGAAAACTTTATGCAACCTTGCTCCAGTATGACTTGAGGTTCCATCACGTTGCTCTTTTAGCCAAACTCTGTTTTTATTTCTTTTGGGCCCATATTGGCTTTTTGTCTACTTCTTTTTGTAGTGTTACAAACCTTTTGTCTCGTAACGGAATTCACAAAAAAAAAAATTAAAACTACGGCATGACCTAACGTTAGGCCGTTGCTAGATTTGTGCATGCATTTTTTACATGGCTATTTATGATTACTATTTTTAAGAATTTTCTTTTGAAACACTGTTTCTTTTAAGACACTAACGACTAGTTTTCATTGTAAAAATTAACTTCATAGCAAATAGGGTTGTACTACTCGCCTTGCTGATTTTATAAATTCCTCAATGTAAGATTTGGGTCGAGTCTTACACGACAGTGACCAACCTGAATCAGTTTTGAGTCTGAATGGCAGACGGAACCGAGTTACTTTTTGCATTATCAGAAGGTGTCAACAATTAAAGAGTAATGGAAAACGGTCGAATAGTTCGTTTTCCATTACTCTTTGTTGACACCTTGCTTATAATGCACAACCAGACAGGATCTGTGTTTAATGGCATTGATAAAGACATGAGGAACATTATATAAGCTAGGAGAGCTAGGAAGCAATTTCACTCGCTAATGGTGTTGTGGCTGAGATAAGGTTCAAAGTTGAAGGGTGTAATTTCTATGGTCCATTTTGTTTTTATTTTATCTTTTTTTTGCCAAGATGGTTTCAAATTTAGGATCTTCTTGTAAAATCTTCTTTTTTATTATTTGATATTTACATTTTAGCAAAAAAAAAACATTTAATAGAACTTGGATCATTTATAAACTGTGGACGGCGTGTTTCGCACCGGATGTTATTTTTTTCTGTGTACCGACAAAGCGGATGACATCTTTTTTTTTTTTTAACACAACTGCATATATTGAAAAGCTTAACCCAAAGGTCTATGGGTTAGCAGAGGTAGCATTACATAAAGCAGATTTTGCAAGCGAATCTGCAGCGGAATTAAAACGTCTAGGAAGATAAGTAAAAGAAACAGAGCTAAATAGAGAGGAAAGATTGTCGATGTTCTGGATGATTCCGTAGAGATCCGCCGGAGGAGCTGTCGAAGAAAGTGCTGCTAAGAGCGATTGACAATCGGTTTTGAAAACGATTTTGGAGAAGCCTTGTGAGAGAGCGACGCTGAGAGCTCGTCGAAGGGCAAGAGCTTCCGCTATCCGTGGGGAAGATACCTTGCAGGATCGAAGCATAGCAGGATCGAAGCAGGACTTGGATGTATCTTCCAAAATAATCTTGGCCTTACTTTGCATGAGAATATACAGGTAGCGGATGACATCTAAGACGTGGAACATCCGAGTTTTCCACAACTTATAATAACAAATTCACTGTTTAACTAGAAGACTTATAAGTATTTTGAACTTTTTCAGTTTTCACTAAAGTAGGTGAGAAGTACTAATCAATGTAATATAATCAATGTTATTGGCTGATGACACTTTCAAGTAGTTGGGAAAAAGATGTTTATACTATCTACAAATGTGAACGGAAGTTTTTCAAAAGACAAAGTCGAAGAAGCCAAATTTCAGTGGATGAGCTCACCACGTGTCATACATCACCATCATCATGTCATCAATAATGTTCTTCTTATGTTACTTCCCTCGTCCTAACCTAACAACTTGGTGGCATATCTCTATTTTAACTAAAAGTACCATTTTTAATAAAGATGGATTTTTTTTTCTATTGTTAACAACTTAACATATACTATAAAAAAGAAACATTAATTTTATATCATAAATCAACATTTATGTTATCATCGATTTTCAAAAAGAAACCAATTCTGAGTAATTCAATTAACTAAATTATTGTTTTTAAAAATTATTTTTAATTATTAAATAATAAAATATATAGAAAACACAAAAAATTAAATCTGTGATTTTTTTTTCGGAAACATATATTTTTTTGTGGAAGTATTACTTCTTAGGTATGTGTTTTTGGTTTTTTCAAGACAAAAACCCTCACCGTATTATAATCACTATTTAAAAAAACTATATGATTTTTTTTTAACGTCTGAATAATTATGTTATTACAATTATAAGAATATTACATAGACGATTCTACAGCCGACAATTCTATCATCATATGAGAATGTTTCTCTTGTAACATGTTTCTCTATAATCTGAAAATCTCTTGTAACATGTTTCTCTATAATCTGAATAATTATGAATTTTCTGGGGTTCACCCAGACCTCCAGATGTAAAAGCATTAATGAACCGTTAGTCAAACCACTGGACCAATAAGACTTCCACTAAAAAACTATCTGATTAGAAAATTAGTGTATTAAATTTTGGAAAAGTTATCTTCGTATTCTAACTAAATATTCGGTTCAATAGTAAAATTAAATGCATCGTTATAAAATCCAGATAGTTTTTTGTAAAAATTTATGGTCTACATATTATTATCTTTATTAATTTATTTAGATCATATATAGTTACATTGTAAAACGACTCGGGTCATACACGAAGATGGGGAGAGATACAAAGAGAGGAAACATAACTATACATTTTTTTGTTTGCGGTCTCTACTTTTCTTAAAATCTTCTTCCTCCCATCTTAAGCAGTTGCACAAGCATTATATAACAACAATCACGAAACGTTTTTCTTCGGTAACAAACCTAAGTTCAAACTAACCCCCACGTGGCCACGTATCTGTCGGTCGGTCGAGTTCACATGGTGTAGCCTTGCTCCAAACACCTAAAATCTACATTAATCTTCTCGTTGCTCTGGCATAAGATGTTAATATTAATCACGAGCACATGAGAGATTAGTCTTCATTTTAGCAGGTGGAGATCAATTGAATCTTCGTGTCTTCTTCCATTGGCTTCATTGATAGTGATGATGAAAGCCTGTGGACCAAAACATCCAAAGCTTCCTTCATCCACCAATCTCTACAAGCTTCTCTTGCTTCATCAACTTTCATCCACATTCTCTGACGAAGATGTTGTTCAGGCCAAAGCTCCAGCTCCTCTTTCACAAGCATCGGGAACATTAGTCCTTCATAGAATGTTCCTCTGCTTTTGCTCAAGAAATCCCATGTTCCAAGTTGTCTCTGCTCAAATATCAACATACATACTTCTTAAAAAAAAAAAACTTTAAAATAAAACGATTACAGTAAGATGATGATCCCAAACGGTATAATACGATCAGCCTTAAAGTTTACCTCAACGTCCCCAATAACTCCAGCTTCTTCCAAAGACTCTCTTGAAGCAGCTTCTTCTACAGATTCATCAAGCTCCCAACCACCCTGACATTATTCAAATAAATTAAAAGTACATAGTTAATACCTTAGAGACTAATAACTACAACTTAGGGTTCAAATTTTTTTGGAACATCGTGTTGGGTGTTAAAACAGTTAAGTACCTTTGGAAACATTAGAGCATGACCCTTCTGTGATGAGATAACCAAAACTTCAAATTCGTCGCTAATTGTGCCATCGCTCGAAATCTTGAGTCTATATGGTATACACCTACAGTTCCACAGAATCTTCAAATATCAGAAACTTAAATCACGTGAATGTCAGACCCTAGTTTGGTTAATTTATATATTTTCAGATCTGTCTACGTACCCTACGACTTGACGGCGTCCCTTGTTGTATCTTTGGAACTGACGACCAGTACGAGAAACGACGCACACCATTTTAAAAAAAACAAAGGGCTTCCAAGAATCTGAACCTAGACTTTTGGATTGTATAAAAGAAGAATGATCACGGTTTTGTTTGGACGGCTAAAACGGTAGATGAATCTGGACAAGAGAGAAGCACCAACGAATGTTTTTGCCGGTATGGAGATCGAAGTTACGAAAACTGTTTTGAGTGTTACAATAAAAAGAGTGGATAGGAATTGTGGAGTTATAATAGGTGAGTGAGTAACGATGTAGATGAGACAAAAGGTGCTGTCTCTGCCCCTTGTGTGGCTTATCCTTTTTATAGAGAAACGGCCGATTTTTCTCATACATTAAAAAAAACAATTCATAATCTTTTACTTTTTAACATTTTTGTTTGGTTCCCCATCGGTTTTCGTTTTATTTGGTAATCTTTTACTTTGTGTATTTTGTGTTTGGTGTAATCATTTGTACAGTGAAAATTATGGATGGTTAATTAATGACGTGTGGTCAGTTCATCAACCAATCATATTTACTTTACTGAATATATTTTTGTACAAAAATATTCAAATCAATGGATGATGCATTCACTGGTTTCAAAACCTCTAACTCAGAATATTTTTTTTTCAATATTTCTCGAGATATTTGATTACTCTCAAGTAAAAAAACCATTGAAAGAAAAGGAGCAAATATGAACGTGAATAATGTATATTAAAAATTTTGTCGACGCATATACATGTTATGAATTGAAACGTAAATGGGATTTTTTAAATAATGGTGGCCCGTAGTTACGTAGCTAGAGAGCACGGCATAAAAGAATGCAAGAAAATGATCCTAGAAGTAATTAAAGATTTAGAGTCACTGTGTGTAAATTTCGCTGTCGTTTCGTGGTTCAGGTTTATGTCATAATGTGATATTTAATAAAGAGAGAGATCGAGAGACCCACACACTTTACGTAATTTATAATCTTACAAAACGAAATAAACAAAAGTCGCTATCCGTACGCGGCTCGTTAATGTTTACACCGCGGGACGACATCGCCTCTTTTCCCGCATCTGCGTCTAAGTCTGTCTCCGCAGCACATGGAAAAGGAAATACGGTCGACAAGGAACAATGGTGTTCACCTCGTGATATCTTTTACTACAGTTTGTTTTTAAAAGTTGCAAACTAATAACAAGTTACAATATAACCATTTCACAGTAGTTACAGAAAGAAAAGAGGTTAAATGGTTTATCTTGAAAGCTGGAATAATTCCACCGTGGATTAGGATAGGTATGTAGGTGCACTCATATGTGTGTTGTTGTACCTAGATTGCATCGAGGTTCAACGAGTTTTTTAGCCGGAATGACCAAATGTGAAAAATTACGATAAACGGATAAAGTAAGCTGTGGATACGAAACCTATTCTTTCCTTCTTCTTGTTTCTAACTTTTCAGCCATTCTTTTAGGAATTTTCATCAAAAGCTTATTGACCATCTCGCAAGTTTATGTAAGATCTTGACTCTTGAGCTATAAGATTCTCTGTTGATACGACGACTCACGAGAAGGGACTACATGAGATTTTAAAGTTTCTTAAATGCTAAATCAGATTCGGTTTAACAAGATCAAACTGAACAAGATTAAAACATGAATTTAGCTCATACACTATACTAGGTCATGAAATACAACACCAAAGATGACATGGCCCCTCTTGAGATGATACAAAATCACCTCTAACAATATGTTCTTGTTTATTTCTTACACAAATTTTGATATAAAAATATGATATAACTTTCGAAAGAGGAAAACAAAACATCTTTTGTATTTTATTAACATAAAAACAAAATTTTGTCACGCAATAATGAGAAAACTATTATTAATTTAGTATCGTGATTTTCTATGCATTTAAGAATATGTATATGTGACGTTTTACTAACCTATGAAACTTTAATACATGTTCATTTGTTGTGAGATTTAAATATTGTGTATGTGATATAACTTTTTTGAGTCATTGTACCTAGATGCATCAAGGTTCAACGAATTTCAGTTTTGTATTATGTTTAATCAGAATTACAAATGTGAAAGTTGTGTCGGAGGCAAGCTTGGATACAATTTCTCATTTATTGTTTTCAACTTTCCAGCCACTCCTTTAGGATTTTTCACCCGAAAACTATTCGTCAGCCCACAAGTTTCTATAGGATATCAAGTGACAAAATCCGCTTTAGATACGGTAAGATATTGATGGTGACTAAATTGAAGTCGCAAGAAACATACTTTAAGGCACTGTTGTTTTTGGTGTTCTGGTTTAACTTTGTGTTTGTAGTTGATCTTTATATAGTTTTAACGAAATTTAGCAAACGAAAACTTTTTAGTTCTTACACAACAGTTTAAATAAGTCATAACTATAGATGTCAAAAATAGCAAAGCCATTTGAACCTGGATAAAATGTCTCGCAGTTTAATACTTTAATACAATCCAAAATGTGTATTCCGATAAACTAGGACGTAGACACGAGCACACGAGGCTATCCTATGATTATATATGGGCAATAACACAACAGTATGCCCCTTGTCATTTATCATTAGTTTGCTATATTTATTTAAATTATTTTCTACAAATCATCAATGATTAAATATCCCGACGGATCATACTACTACTACTGCTACATTAAGAAAACTTGATACATAGCTTTGTTGGAAATTAAGACAAAACTAATTTAATTAAGGCCATGTTTGTTATAGTGTCTGATCATCCTCCAACATGAATTGGAATTATGTAGCAATAATAAATTAGATATGATAAGAAATGGTGTAGTGAGATTCAGTTCCTGATTCTGCCGGTGAGGATGGTCGTGCTTAAACCATGTGCACTGATGATGGACTTGTCCCTTGACCAGTGACCAGTGTGGGGCACTTTTGTTGATTAATCAACCAAACATTTATTTGAAAGTATTACTTACAACAAGTATTACTACATTATTACAGCCAATCGGTTGGGGGAAGGGGTCAATTAGTATTATATAAATAGGTACGCATGGTCCTGAAATCCCCTTATTATTAAAAGGGAAGCATAATATAAAAGTAACCTTAAAAATATATTTTATTTACATGGTTGCCATTATAAATACGTGTCATATAGATAGAGCTTTTCAGACCCTTTTTAAAATCACCCAATGCCACTGGACTGACTATATATGGATTTATTATTCTCTAATATTTTTATGAATCTGCATCTAAATAGTTTTATATTAACTATGGTGTGGTGGCATTCATAGGATTACACACCTGAATTTTATTATCCCATTCGCTGGACCTAAATATGAGATTGGATATGACATCTGTTATGTCTTATTCGTAATATAATATGCAACATAAAACTTCAAGTTATTTTTTTTTTTGAGAAAGGGCTTAAAACTTCAAGTTATTTTCAAACACAAAAACATTCTTTAAAAACACTATGAAGCAAAGTAGAATCAATCTATAATTACAAAGTTGGTAGACTTGCAAATAAATTTTTCATATGTAAATTTCTAAAAAACTAAATTATTTTTTGCTTTGATCATATATTTGTTCGTATTTTTTGTAATATAAATATGTCCATTGTTCATGCTGAAATATATGGTGTCATGTAAAATATGTGCCTGACCACTTGGACATTTAAATTTATAATCAGGAAATTCATCAACAAAATCCATATAAAATAAAATTGATTTATTCATACTGTTCTGCGAACAATTTTTCCGTGATATTTAACATACAATTTCAAAAAAAAATATATGACTGAGTCGTGGTTATCCCATGAAGTTATTAAAATCTGGTTTTCTAAAAATTGGTTTTGCTTAAACCCATAGCTTAGCCATTTTGCGGGATTTGAGTTGAAGTTCACTGTCAGCCTGAAAATGCATTTACTCTTATTAAGAGTAATTTAAGGGGATAAAGGGACAGATCCAAATAATTTTTGTTTGTATTCATGTGTGTTAATGTTGTTGTTAAGCTGTTTCCTATAAAATTTTATTTTCTATGAAGACTATTTGTCTTTCCTCTTTCTGTTTCCTATAATTACTCTGCCATGAACAGTCATGCAATTATGATTGATTTTATCGTTATGAATGCATACCTTGAAGACAATATTTTTGTTTCGGAATCCATATTATTTTAGATGTTTAGACGTAGATACTCAATCACGCAAAAATTGATGCACAAGTTTAATCTTCAAAACTTTTATTAAATCGTGCAAGATTGATGCTAACTGATTTACCACTATTCACGCAAAGAAATTTCGTGAACATAGAAAAGGAAAAAAAAAGCATAAACTGATTGACTGGTAAATCACATTATACATCTTCCCTTAAATTGTGTAACAAACTAATTGATTAAGAAATTGTTTTACTATATATATAAATCTCTCAAAGCAATCGAATATATCATTCAGCTTTTAACATTTGCATATACTTTAGTTTGAAATGGTCGAATTTTGATACCAATTTGAATCATTTCAAATATATGTGGAAGGTAAACGTGATGGTTGTGCGTCTATAATACATGTTTTTTATATTGTCATTTTCTCAATTCTTATATTACTTTACATCTCCAAACTATATAAATTTGCTATAGATAAATATGTTATTTAAATAATGGTATATTAAATTTACCCAATTTAAAATTATAGATTTTATTGTATATAAACTATATATTAAATATTTAATTTTTTTCTCATCCTGCGCAAAGCGCAGGTCATATCCTAGTTATAATAATATAAGTTACTTAATTTTCATCGAAATTCATCATTAGTTTAGTTGACGTCGTATTTTTTGTCAGCTATTTAAAGCAAATATTACATTGTTTACAGAACTAGATACACAAAACAACCAATAGCTTATCAACCATATAATCAACTAGTGAATGTCATATTTAACTAGTGAATACTAAAAATCTCAGTAAATAAAAACTAGTGATATCATGCATACGTTTAAAATTTAAAGCTGATTGGTGATTTTTGAAAGACGCTTTCACATGTTCCAAAAAACAGAAAAAAAAAAAAGGCTTTCTATTAGACGGCAGCGGTGTTTTTGGGCCAATCCCAGTTTAATAGTCACCCGCATAAACTAATCAACTATGGAGTTGTTAAAAAGAAAACAAGTATCCGTTAGGGCCCAGCCCAATACAGAGAGGAAATCCTATCGATATTTCTGTTTAAATTGTCGTACCGGTGAAAAGGAAAAAACCTAGTAAATACAAATTTACTTTTTGTATTGATTAAAAATAAAATTCAAAAAGGCAAAAAGATACAAGAACAGTTACAGACAGAGTTTAAAAAAAAATTTCTTATATATTAAATCACAAATCACTTCAACCAGTTATTTTATGCCACATCATTTAAAAAAAATTAAAGAAAACCAAAAATAAACTATAAAAGAAAAATCTAAAATATTTTCTCAGTCCATCTCACCATTCACCATAATCACCACTAACCATCAATCCAAAAAAATACCACAGTTTTAGTATTTATATATTTGTGACGGATACAATACAACTATCATTATTAAGAAAACACATTTTCTCTCTTCAACACACTTTTTTCTTTCCTCCATTCTACAAAACTTGTGCATCCTGATATCTCAGAAAATTCATTATTGCTATCAGTGGCAGATCTAAAACTGCATTTAGTCGGTAGCACATAATTTTTTTCACTGTATTTTATATTTATATATAGGGGGCACTAATCTTGATTAACTTAATTGATTAAATAAAATGAAGAATGGGACGAGGACATGTGATCCCGTATGTCTCTTATTACGTCCGTCCCTGATTGCTATACTTCAAAAGATTTGTAAAAAACATATAAAACTAACAGTTTACCCCTAAAAACTATCAACACAAATGAAGTACAAGTATAATATTGTATTTTACTAACCTTTTATCTATCTGTGGAAACTCGAGTTTTTCTCTTCCTTTTTTTTTTGTCGAAAAGCTACATATCGACTGTAGTTTGATTCAAGCATGCACATTGGTCACGACTCACAAGTGAGTCGATTACACCTAGAGACACAATTTATCTTTCTCTTACACCCCAAGACACATATGACATGTGACACACTTTCTTCTTGTCATCTAGTAGGTGTTGTGGGAGAGAAGAAATTTCAGACATTAAAGCTCTTTCTTGTTTAGAGGAAGAGAGCATAAATTATGATAAACATATTTGGTACAATTAATTATAATTTTTTTTCTTTATATTTTAACATCCATATATATATGTATATTTATTTTGAACTTTAATAAAACTGAATTAAGTGGGCATAATACTGTGGATAATATGTTGCGGACGCTGCAATCATAACGAATGAGTTGTGGACTGTGCTATTTCAACAAATTAGTTGTGGATGGTTGTTTTAAGAGTCGATTAACATGAAAAGAAGAGAAAAACATACTGATGTAGTTCCTTCAAAGAAGAAAAAAAACAACAAATAATTATTTAAAACATTTCTTGATACAACAAAACATAAACTGATGAAGTTGTTCTTAGGCTAGGTGTGTGGACAAGAGATGTGTGGATATGAGAGTTAGGTGTGGACGAGTTGTGGACATGGAAATTGGGTGTGGACGAGTTGGGTGTTGACGAGTTGTGGACACGGGAGTTGGGTGTGGACGAGTTGTGGACATGGAAATTGGGTGTGGACGAGTTGGGTGTTGAGTTGTGGACACGGGAGTGGGTGTGGACGAGCTGATACAACCTCAGTTCTTCACATCCACCGGAGTATCCGCCATCACCAGTTTCCAGTTCTTCACAGCCCCCTAACAGAATCTGCTGCAATTTGAATCCTCAAACGTCCTCTTAGAAAAATTTGAAAAAAACATATAACATTCTCTGAAAAAAATAGTGTCATATACAATAAACATGTCTCTTAAGATCAAAGCTTTGGCAAAAACTATAGATTTAAACAAAAACTAGATACTGACCCGCCCTTAGAGGGCGGGTATATTTTTTTTATATATGTTATTTGAAATTAAATTTTTACATTTATGTTTTTCTTTGTATAATATATGTATCTTTTATAATCATTTTTGTGTTTTTATATGTAATCATATTTGCGTAAATTTTTTAAAAGAATGATTAGTAAGGGATTTTGGTAGTTGTATTTTATTATATTGTTAAACTATACATTTGTGCTATAGCTTTTTAACACATTAATATGGTATTTTATTTTCAAATAGTAATTTTTTGAAAGAAAAATAATAAATTATTATTAGATTTTTTTGGTGATAAAATATAAATAAAATAGATAAAGATATATGTTTTTCACAAAATTGGCATGATTTAGTTTCCTATACAATTATGATAACATTATTATTAGGGTAATCTTCTCAAATAGCACTTTTTAATTTTTTTATCACAAAATAGCACTCAAAAAATAAAATGACCAAAATAGCACCTTTTTGTTTTGAAAATTTTAATATATATTTTTTATTTTTAAAAATTTGAACACGTTCCCAAAACCCACCCCTTAACTCTAAGCCCTAAGTTTTAGATTAAGTAACCCAAAAGTTATAAATGCATATTTACCCTTCAATAAAACTTATTTTGATCATTTTCTTTCTTGTGATGCTATTTTTGTGACAAAAACTTGGTTTGGTGCTATCTTGGGCTTTTTCTCTTATTTATTTTACAAATAATATTACAAATAATAATTTGTCTAGCAATTAAAATGGATTATGTAAATCAAGGTCTATGGCCCAATTTTAATGGGTTTTGTAAACAAATGTCCATGGCACAAATTGTTTTATACCCGATAAAATATTATGTGAGCATCTATTGTGTTAATTACGTTTTTTATTTTGTCTGTGGATGGATGTAAATAAAAGTGAAAGGTCATTCTTTTCTTAGAGACACGTAGAAGCTGAACTGAATGAGTGTTCAATTGAATCCAGAGAAGTTTAAATCGGCTTTGCTCCTGTCAAGATCTCAGGTACTCTTTTGGCCATATGATAAAGCTATGTTCTTCTGTAAAAGTTTCATTCGGGATAGGGATTTTGTTTAAAAAAATATGACAATTGATCCTTTACATCCATAGTAGAAGAAGATATAGCTTAAGTTCTTATGAGCTGAATAACCAATCTATCTTCTCCGGTTGATCCTTTACATTAGTTTGGTCTGTTTTAGATGTTTATTCTGTCGACATTTACGATCTCTTGTTAGGTGCTTGAAAGTACAACTTGTTTGACTTATTAGTTGTACATGTGTTTTTCTTTTTGGTAGAACAACAAACGCAATGATGAGTTATCCAAACCTTTCTTGTTCTGCCAAGTAATAGCAAGCATGTCTAGAAAAGTAAAGATAAGAATTCCCTTATAACATATTGTACTTCTGTATTGTTTTGAGCTTGTAGTATTAATTTCTTCTCTGATTACCATGTATTTGTTAAAAAAATGAATTTGATTTAAATGATCTTTTAGGGTCTTTCTATTAACTTTGTTTCAGGACAACAAAGTCAGAGCAACCATGAAGTCTCAAACGCTAAAGATAAGTATTCTCTTCAGATTGTTGTCTTGACGTTCCAGTAAAGAAAAATAGTGCAAAATTGTCATTTCTGTAGCCTTATGTTGGAGTAATTTTAGTTGTATAGTTAAATGCTGCAACTCAGACTGCCTTAGCCAGATAAGTATTGGGTTTGATTTTCAGATGATAATTCCATGGAGTTATAACTATTTGCATTTTTCAATCTGAAATAATACCAAGCATGATCTTGCATATATATTAATCTGAAATATTTCAAAACATATGACATCATAATTAGTCTCTCATTGCATTGTTAATAAAGTTTGAACCTGAGATAAATTCAACATTTCAGCAATAGTTTTATCCTCTTACTGATTCCAGTTGCCACTTTTTGTTGAATAACAATCTTGACTTGCTTGTCAATCTTGTTGGTTAATTTTTTGTTTTGATTCAAAAATTTACAATACCCATATTTAAATTCTGCATTTACATAAAAAGAAAAGATGATGAATATTATCATTCTAAATATATATAGAGTCAACATTTTATAATATCAATACAATAGAGGTTTAGTAATTAATGGGTTCTATATTGAAACTGACTCTTCTTGCAAATCCAAAGCTTCTGTTACTTTTCGATGAACACCAATTGAGATGAATAATAAGAATAGGAAGTTTCAGATTCCTAATAGAAATTCATATAAAATTTTAAGAATGTCAAGTGATTTTATTTGATATAGTTATCACGTAAACTGATATATTCGAAAGATCGGGTTTGTCTTAATTTTTTCGGGTTAATACATAATATTTCAGAGTAAGTTTGGTGTGTGTGAATTTTTTACCTCTGAATGATCCTATCTTTGCAAATTTGATGAAACAGAAAACCATCCCTGCTTGTGCGTTCCATATACACTTCCATCATTTCAGAAAAGTTTCCCCAAAGAAAACATGCTAGGATCATTTGGTAAGGTTTTTACTTCGGGAAGGGACATCATTTTCTGTACTTATTTCATTTTCGTAGAGAAAATATTTGATTGTAGGGATGACTGTTAGAGAATGTTAGTATATATACTGAAGGATATATGGGTTTTGTTAGTATAGTAGAATATTCTGAGGATATTTTCAAAGACAGAAATAACAATTTATATACACTGAGGATACTTTAGTTGCAAGATAAATAGGTATATTCTGTCGATAAAATATTGATATTTGAAAATTTGGATAATATCTCATGTGATTCGGCATTGTTAAGCAGTTGCAAAATATTACGTGATTTGACAATAACTCAGTTCAGTTTAGACTGTTTAGTTATCACATTGAAGCCGCTATTTGTGTGAAAATTTGTATTTAATTAGAAATTTTGTTTATTTTGAGTCAGTATAGGTTTCGCGAAAAGGTTAAGTAAAATGATGGCTTCATAATATACATCTAAAATCCAAGCTTCCAATTAAATATATACACAATTCTGTTCATATATATATATATATATATATATATATATATATGTTAGATATTCATATTTTAGAATAGGACATCATGTATAATTGAAGCTTGCAATCGATTGTACCTAAAACCTTGTTTGCAAGTTATGCATGGTTTGAACACTGATGTGTATAATAAATTAATAATGTATAGTTGAATGTTGAAAAATGCACGATCCAAATGTGAAATCGATTCTACATAAAACAATTCCTAAAAAAATAAATGATAAATCTAGTTCAATCAAATCTGTATATTGTTACAGTTCTTAAATTGTAGGATGTTGTTCAATTACTTACGCTGAAAATAAAAGAATGTATGATTTTATGCTGTTTAAATAAAAAAGAAACTTGGAAAATACATAATTAAATAAAAAGCATATAATTAAAATAAATCAGTGGCATATGAAGGTAAATACTTTTAAATTTGAAGGGTTCCTCAAAAAATGGTCTTCTGTTTTAATAGTATTGATTTGAGAATTTGACCTTGTATGCCAGCAACTATTGGTCTCGAGAACAAGTATGTGTGGAGCGCATTGTTTGACAGTGGCTTTCTGCTGTGGAGTAGGTTTGCTAAGAAGCTTTCCTTTCTTATTGGACTTCAATTTGGTCATGGTTAGCGAATTACAGAGAAAGAAAAAATGAAAATAAAAGAGGTTCGGGAGTATTGACAGGAGAGAGAAAGAGGTAACTGAAAGTGTAAAATCAAAAAAGTTTTGATGCTTCCAATTTCTTCATGTTCTTCACTAAGGAGAAGGATGAAAGAGTATCGTCAGACTAGGGTTCAAGAAATTGGGAAAGTGATTTTGAATTTATCTCAAAATATGAGAGATGAAATAATGAATAACTTTGTATTTTAATATTTTATTATTTATTTACTTGACTAAAAGAGACTTTTGGTTTAGTTAAAAAAATAACGATTGTTATGTAGTGAGTGGAGGGGGTACAAAGGACAATACACACCAAGAAAGTATGTCTCTCGTAAAATGTGTATGTATATGTTAAAAGAAAGTGAGAATGTGTCTAAAGATGTACTTTTTTTCTCACAAGTGTGTATATGTACTTTCACATCCTTTATATACTAAAGCACAAGTCACTCTACCAATAAAATTATGACATATGTATATTATTTTACAAATAAAAGCTAATTGATTATTAATAGAAAAATTAAAAATCTGAGCCATCGCTAAACCAAACAACTGTAAAAGAAAATTTCTCCAATCGAAAATAATCCACGATCTCTAATTTTTATATTATAAATATTAAATCCCTAAATTTTCTCTAACAATTTATTTCATCAAACAGTTCCATCTTTAACTTACTTCTTCTGGTGAAAACAAAAACTTTTTTCTACTACCTCTCCCTTATTCTCATCGTTTTATCTCTTCATAATTTTGTGGGTTTTGATTTTAGCAACAAAACTCATATAGCTTATTATGGCTACATTTTATTCAAATTCATCTTTTCCTCTTAAACGAAGTATTCCCTTTATTCTTTTTGTTCAGTTTGAAATTGTTTATGGAATATTAATAGTAAGAAAAAGGAACTACGACGCTACACAGATTCAATGTTATTGAGTTTTTTTTTTTAGTATTTTTTGGTTTATAATGGTTATTATACAAAAGAGAGGCTCCTCATCTTTGCTATTGAGAATGTGATGGCCTATTGGTGGTGATATGTCGACAAAATTAAGGTAATATTGTAAATAGGGGTATTTTAGCTTATTTGTAAATTGTTATGATTTTTTCTGATATATATATATATATATATATATATATATATATATATATATATATATATATTATATTTATAGTTTAATATCATTCACAATTTATGACTTTATGCATATAGAAACGAACACTCTCAGCATTCTCACTCAAGGATAGAAGGAAACAATCTATATGGGTTAGTACATATTTAACTCAAAAATGTAATTGCAATACATGTTAAAAAGTATATATCAGTCTCATATAAAATTAAAGAATTTTACCGATATATTTTATCCGTACGTAGTACGGGACAGAACACTAGTTTACTAATAATTTACAATGCATGAGTTAGTTTCTGTACAGCTATTTTTGGGTTTTCTGTAGTTTAGACACGTTACAAAAAAATGAGTTAGTTTCTGTTTATTTGATCATATAATGTTCGTGAGCATTAATTCTCTAACTGTTGTAAGATAACAATACAAAAGTTACACATATTTTGCAGCCAAGTAAATAATTTTCTAAAAAGAAAGTTTTCACTACAAGAAAACATGTGTTTTCCGACTGCAAAATTAGTAGGAAATCAGTCGCTAAACCCATTTTCACGACTAATTAACGACCGATTTATGTAGTCGTAATAGTGCTCGTCGCTAAATATATCAGTCGTAATTCAGTCGGAAATTACCGACTGATCTATGACTGCTATAATTAGTCGTAGCTGCAGTCGCTAAGTAGTCGTTAAATTTAACGACTGATATACGACCATGTAGTGACGGATAAGTATTGATTTTGCTACTAATAAAGTGACTGTTTTTTACTACTATTTTTACGACTACGTATAGAAAAAAGAACAAAAAAAAAGAATGTAAACAATATTATTATCAACTTATTAAAAATATTTTTATTATTTCATGTCCCAAACCCGCAATGGTTAGTGGATAACCGGTTAACACAAAAGAAAAAAATAGATCTAAAAAAAATAGAACCCTAGCCGCCACCACCTCTCGTCTGCCTCCTCCGCTCTGACTCTTCCGCCAGCCATGCCACTGGTGCTGCTACACCTAGCTCGTCTGTCTTACGCCTTGTCACTGCCACTGCTCCGCCGCGTCTTCTTCCTCAGCCACCGTCACGTCTTCTTCCTCAGCTCTGACCTGCCCTGTTGTCATCTCCACCAGATCTTCATCTACTCCGGCTCTGTTTTCTCTTTGTATCTTCTCAAACTAATCAAGTGCTCTTCTAATCCGGTGATCTTTGTTCTGCACATCCTTCTCGGTACATTCAAAAAAATCTGGGAAGGAAAGAAAAAAGCTAAGGTCAGATTTGACTAAGACCAAACTTAATATTGCAACAATTGAGACATTTGACCGAGAAAGGATTATGAGGAGTTTACCTTGAAAGCACCCATTTTCGTCTGGAGGGAGGCAGTGGTATGAGAGAATTAGAAAGAGGAGAAAGTGAAGAAGAAGAAAGACTTGGAAAAAAAAGATGATAGATCTTCGTAGAAGGAAGAGAGAAGAGAAAACAAATAAATTGTTTCTAGCCATTGGATTAACATCAATGAATGGCTAATAATATCAATCTGTGTGTTAAAACATCAGCCAATGACAATAGAGGAGAAGAAACACAAAAAGAACGGTTTTGGCCCGTTGGATTAACATCAATCAATGGTTAGATGTTGTTATCCTTGTTTTCAAGGGTTAGCCAATGATAATTTTTCTTTTATCATTTAATATTTGTTTTTAGCTGTAAATTTGTGATTTATGGTTTGTATAACTTAAATACTTTGGTTTTTATTCTTCTAGTTTTATTTTGTAAAACAATTAACTTACTTATATACATTTTCTATCAATCATATAAGGTTAACAAAGTTATTATATAGATTTAACTTGTAAGTAGTGTTTAAATATTATTTTATCTAGTCATATGTACAATTGGTTTTGAAAATAAAATATATTTTATTGGGTTAGATCTTAGTTATCTTAAAGTTTATTCATATATAAAATAAATTAGTTTAGTTTAAAAGCTTGTAGTTTGTGATATAGTGTTTAGAATTTATATTAAAGACAAAATATATAGGGTTTGAGGTTTAGGTTTAAGCTTTGAAAGTTATATATATAAACTTTTTAAATTAAAATACAAAATTTATAATATAGAGTTAGTAATATGGGATTTTGGGTTTAGAGTTAAGATTTGATTATAATTTTATATAATATTATATTTATTAAGTCTTAGGACTACCAATGAGGATTTAAGGTTTGAAAGTTATAGAATAGGATTAAAAAGATAAAATAAAATTTTAGTTTGAAGATTTTGGGTTAAAATATAAAAACTTAGAGTTTAAAAGTTTATGCATAGATTAAATTGTGGAAATAGGGTTTGTGATTTTGAATTTGAAGTTTGTGTTTTAAAAGTTATAGATTCAATTTTTTTTAAAAAAATTGAATATAAGTTTGAAATTCATTTAAAGTTATAGTGTAAAAAGTTTTGAGTTAAGGTTTATATTTAAAATATAGGCTGAACACATATTTAGGGTTTAGGGTATCATATATAGGGTTTAGGGTAACAATTTCCGACTGTTTTCCGACTGAGTTCCAACTGATTTTGCTGCTGATATATCCAGTCCTAAATATTCGGTATACATATTTAAAAATGACATTCACGTGTTTTATACCGGTTTTTGGTGACTGAAAGGTGACTGTTACGCCACCCAATAATTCAGTTGGTAAACAGTCGGTAAATTAGTGACTAATTGGCGACTGCAATTTAACGACTACATATTAGTCACACTTCAGTCGGTAATTTACGACCGAATTTTGACTTTTTTATGTAGTCGTTAATTAGCGACTTTTTAGCTACTGATAATTTTCGGTCGGACGTCAGTCACTAATATGTCAGTAAATAGTCGGTAAAATTAGTGACTACAATAGTAGTCGGGAAAAACAGTCGGAAAATCCATGTTTTCTTGTAGTGTTTGAGAAAAAAATATAATCACTTTTGTCCGTCCAAAACTTATTTTTATCATTGTTCTGATAGATCTCAGGTATATACTAGATTCTGACCCGTCCTCTCTGGAAGACGGATATACCTTTTATTTTGCATTTTATTTAAAAAATAATAATTTTCATATTTGTATTTTTATTTACTTTTTTTCTTTGTAAACATATTTGTGTAAAATATTTTTTTCAAAAATGATGAGTAAAAGACTTTAATTTATTTTATTAAAATAGTTGGACTAAATCTATATTAGTATATTCTTTTAAAATGACGAGTATATATATATATAAAATTTTAATTTTTATATTGTGTTATCTGTAATCATCTTTGGGTTTAAACTGGTTATAGTTATTATATAGTTTGATGCAATTATAAAAAAAAAATGTATATAACGTTTATCAACTGGACATTTTAGGGATGGGCAAAACACCTAGATCCGAAGAACTGAACCCAACCTGATCCGAATAAATAGTACCAAACCAAACTGAAATTGATTAAATATCCGAATGAGTTCAAGTTTTTGATATTTAAAGAATCGAAACCGAATCCGACCTGAACCGAAGTATTTCAGGTTGCCGAATATATCTGAAATATATTTATATAGCCATATATATATTAATTATTTTTCGATTTAATGTATATTAAAAACATTCAAAATATATAAGATACATTTTAGTTGTTCAAAATACTTGAAAATATATATGAATAGTCAAAAGTACATATCTAAAATAGCTAAAGTATACCCAAGTTACTAAAAATACTTGAAATATATATTGATTCTCAATCCAAATATTCAAATCAAACCAATTTATATGTTAATTTTAGGTATTTTGACCTATGCTATTCAAATTTATATGTAATATCTATTTTTGTTTATAGATTTTGTGAAAATTTAAATATATCAGGAATTTAATTTTTTTTAAAATTATTAAAATGTGTTATCTGAATCCAAACCGAACCCGCAAATATCTGAACCGAACCCGAATCAAAATTTAGAAATACCTAATGAAGCTGAAATCTTTAAACCAAAAATTCAAAATCTGAATAGAACAAAACCGAACCCAATGGAGGCCCGAATTCCACCCGTAAAACATTTAATAAATAGTTTTTAATCGAATAATCTATTGAAAAACCGTTAAACTTAATAAATTTATAAGAATATTTATTTCTATTAAAAGTCTACTTAAACTCCCATTAAACTATATTTAAACATCATATGCGTTGTTAATTGATAAAACTAAAGTCTATATAAAATATTTAAAATTTAAATAAGTTAAATGTCTGGTTGAATAAATCTCAGATTTTTAGGGTGAGATGTAAGTTATGTTGTTGTAGTGTGATAATGATTTTTTGAAAAAATGGTGTTCAATTATATTGTTTTTTTTGCTAAAGATGTTCATGTATTGTTGCTAAAAATATATGTTACATATGATTACAAATTTTAAATTGAAATGTTTTTATATCGATGTAAACAGAAAATCATACATGGAAGAATTTGAATATAATAACATAGGATAAAAAATCGGCTTTAAATTATTTAATATAAATTATATATATCATTATAATTATTCTCGTATACAAACTATCAAAAGCTAAAAACAGTTTTAATTATTATTACTGTTAATTTCAAAACTACCTAAAGAAATAAGGAGATACGATTTCTTACATTAAAAAATAGCTATGTTTTTAACTTTTAAAACCATAGTATTATATACTACATAAATTAAGAAATTATTTTTCTTTTTTGAAAGAGTAAAACATGTAAATAATTAGTTGGACACAACCTTTTGTTTACTGGAAATACTTGTGTTTTAATAGTATTGATAGTTTGTTTAATTTTTACAAATTTATTTCGAAAATGCTATCTTTGTAGTTTTTCGTTTAAAATTAAAAATTAACATTTATGTGGTCATTTTAAATGATACTTGCAACACGTAAATATTTTAAGAAATTGAAAATATTTCACATTTTTAATAAAAAGTTAATTTCGTATATAACAATGTACTGAAATATTTTAATTTTACAAAATAGAACAAAAAATTATACAACAAAAAAATCCATCCTGAAATTAAGGGATAGTTCAAATGAGATTCTATTGTTGGATTAAATAGATTTTGTTAGGATTAAATAAATTTAAATAGGATTTAAAAAAAACATAGATTAAAAATATATCAGTGATATAAGATGGTAAATAGTTTAAAACTTCACAGTATTCTCAAAAAACTCTTTGTATTTTAATAATATTGATTTATGTTATACAAAAAAACTGGTAAAATAAACGTATTTTTTTCAAAAAAAAAAACAGCTGCAATAAATATCTTTATACTTCTCATGATTACTATATGTTAAATCACTGTGATATAATAATCCGAAATTAATGACAGCTATATTCATTTAAGGAAAATATATAGTAAGAATTTGTAGTTAGTTAAAAAATGTGCTATAATTTATTTTCATTTTGAACTATTTAAGGAATCGTGTAAATCAATACAGTTATTTCTCCTAAAATTTTGCTGATGAAAGAGGTAAATTAAACATAAATAAATATGGAAAATTAACTAAATCAGAAAAAAATTACAGGTTGTTAAAAGCATTTTCTCAAAAAAAAATAAAAGAAATCATTTTGTGAGACCACCATTTTCAATTCTCGTTTGATTCTCTGTTTGAATCTAAGCTCTCTGTAATTAATATTATTTTCATTGCCTTGTGTGCCATATGCTCTAATGGGGTCAGTGAAAGTCTGTCAACTTTTTGTTATGCATAGCATATTGTTTTTAGCCGCAGTTATATTTGCCGCAAATTTACAAAAAAATGTCTTAAACCAAAGGTTTTAAACCTTAGGTATATATTAAATCATATAACCACTGATAGGAAGATTTGATATATTATAATTACACATGGTTAATTAACTAAATAATTGAAAAAGATTGCACAAAAATATGTGATTGTTACCTGCGATTTTTAAAAAAATAAAAAACAATAAATCAAAAGCATATCCTAAAATAAATGCAGTGGCATTTCATAGTAAATACTTTGAAACTTGAAGGGTACCTCAAAAAAAATTATTCTGTTTTAATAGTATTGATATTTGCTGTCGACAAGTATTGCAACTAACTGAATATTTACCATTGATCTGTTAATAAGTTTGGCTACAAAACATATTGTTTAACATAATAAATTCATCATTTCTTTTCTGGTACGCTGTAAGGGGTAATCCTTTATATAATAAATCACAAGTCACACTATCAATCAAAATTTGACACTTGGCATAGCTTAAAATAATCAATCGATTGAACTCTTTTTCGTTCTTTATTTTTCTGCAACTCTAACTACTTAAATTCCATTTTTTTAGGAATATTCATCCCACGTTTCTTTTCTTTCTTCACCATCTAACTGCCTTTTTCTTCTATATAAATTGCAATAAGTTATTCATTGTCAAGTTTCACAGATGGTGGTTCTCCAACTTCTTAAACGATCAAAATACTGAAGAACTTCTCAATCTTTTTATTGTTATTTATTTTTGTATATATCTCACAGATTCTCCACATATCTTTTGTGAAAAATATCTCTATACAAACTAACCGAGTTACCACTGTATTTTTCCTTTGCTTCAAACATCCTTTTGTGACAGTTGTTATATTCTTTAACAGGGACATCAAGTTTCTAACTGTTATATCAGCAACAAGGTGAAATTATTATTCTACTCCTTTTATCTTTAAATTGATTTTCATATCTGCTTTTTGACTTATTTATAGGAAAATTATTTTCTCTATTTGCTACCAACGAAGAAAAATGTATTTAATCAATTGACTAGGAATTGTTTCTATGCTCTCTTTTTATAGGATTTCAAGAATCATCGGCAAAACTTGAGGCACTATTAAACGTGGCTAGAGACATTGCTAACAAAGAAGAAAATGTAAAGAAAGAATTTAGTTAGCACCTTGAAAACTATTAATCAGTTTGTATCATAAATTGAGGTAACAATAAGCATGCACCTTTATTCTATTTTAAACATATTGTCGATTATACAAATTCATTGTTTTCAATATTTATAGGAAATTCCATAGGAGTGATGATTTTGACAATTGTTTGCAAAAAAGAGGCAAGCGAAATTCAAAAATTTTAGGGTGGATAATATACTGAGTGAACTATGTTTTATTTTATTTTGAATTTGATATAAATTTTAACTTCTTATATTTCCAATTAAGTAAGAACAAAATACGGAAAACACTAAAAAAAAATCTGATTTTTAAACATATAAATTATTGCAAATAATATAATTAAAGAAGATAAAGTATATTCACGTTTTACAGGGTGACTGTTATGTAAAATTAACATTTTATATACATTTCTCTATTTATTTATAAAAATAGAAAACCACATTTTTTTCTAATTTAGAGTACAATAATTTTGATCCGTGCTTAGCACGGGAGTATCACTAGTCATATATATAATGCCACAGTTTCATCTCTTCTAAAGCTATCCACGTCAGCGTTTATTTAATGTTAGCAGGCCCCACATCATTTCCGGTTTATTTGATTGGAGGATTCTTTGTTTGGTATGATTTAACACGTTTCGGTTTGATAATCCGATAAGTTATTGTTTGTTGTGGGCTTCCGTGTTTGGTTTTATCATGAAGCAAATTAGTTAATGTCGCGTAAAAAAAAGTTGGGTCTGAGGCTTGGTGTTTGGTTTGCTCAGTTTGCAAATAATAAAACGTTGCGTTTTGTCTCGTCGTTTTCGTCTTCCAGAGTTCAACTCGCCCCCTATGTCTTCCTTAATCTGCAAATTAAAGCTAGCGTCTCTTTGCATTCCCTCTCCTCTTCAATGTATTCTTTAAATTCGACAATTAGTGTTGTGTTATTCACGTTAAACTCTGTAACGATTCCGAACTCTTCGTTTGTTAGTTGCAATATCTATATATAGGAGATGGTTGTGGCTTGGATGCGCGTTCGTAACGTCTGTAAGTTTATATTTTTTTCTACCAGTTTTTCAAAATAATCCCTTACAGATGTCTTCTTCGATGCCGCCGTTCTTGGCCCAACATCATTCGACGCTCTCCGGCTGGGTAGATATACTCAGTTCATAGTCGCTCGCTTTGAGACAATTCCAGAGTGAATTATCATGAGTTTTGGATGATTATCATGAGTTTTGGATGTTCTCAATGGCACTGGTAAACTCTTTCTCTCTCTCTCTCTCTCTTTTAACCGACAGTTTCACCGTAGAATATTGAAAAGCCTATTAATTGATTAACTTTGTGTTCTTTTACATCATGAGATGAAGAAGTTCTTCGTCGAATGCCGCTTCGATTTGCTTACCAGCATATTTGACTCGATCCAAGAAAATCCAGAGCCGATTCATTGGAAATATCACTCGCTGTTACGCTTCCTCTCTATTTGTAATCAAGCGTATATGAAAATCATCAGCAACCCCATGATTCAGGTTCCTCCTCGGCTTCTTTATTATCCACCACCTCCACCTCTACTATATACATATAAATATCTCAGTGTCAAACTTTCATTTATTTGCGACCTATCTGCTCAGTTTGAAACTCATGTTTCAAAAATACACTTTTTAATTTGTTCTTGAACAGATATTTTGAGAGAGGCTGGTATTACTGTCTACGCTCGATGACATTGGTAATGTTGCTCAGCTCTCTACTGTTTTTGGTTATGTACATAAGAAAGTTGTGCTTTATGGATCAAAGACTGATTTACTTTTTACTTGTGATTGTTAAGATATCAAAAAGCCTGATTTGTTTTTTTTTAAAAAACTTATTGGTTGTAACTCAGATAAAATGGATGATGGATGATGGATATGACGCGTTAGAGGTGGTATGGTGAAAGAAAAATGCATTTCAACCGGCCTATTCTGAAAATTGATTATTCAGAAATTTATTTGGCTCGGTTATTCAGCAAAACATGATTTTGGCCTAGGATTGCTATCACTGGTTTGAATTTTCTGATCTTACATACCATTTCTTCTTTTCAGTATCTTGCACCCCGGTATAATTAATCACTCCTTAGCATGGGCTTCTATAGTACTTTTTAGAAACTGATATTATACTTTTTTTTCAAAGCTTCAAGCATCTAAGGGTGGTCACAAAGAAGCAAGTTTCATCTACAGTGTTATCCTCAAGGCCTTAGGCATGACTGAAAAAGGAATGAAAATCATTAACAAACTCAGTGATAAGGAAGGTCTTATTATTGTGGACAGTTGCTGGACTAACACCAGATCTCATTGGAGCATATCAATCTCAACATGAAAAGGCATATGTGACGTTCCAAAAGATGAAACCTGTTCTCACTTGCCATCCTCATGAGATGAATACGTTTTGCTGCACATGCTTCCACTTCTTCTTGATGTCCGAGTTCTTTGAGTTCGTCATTGGTCTCCACTCTATATAGAACGAACTTGATGTAAAGCGTTCATTACGTTTAGGAGTGGATGTTTTACACTTTGCTCTTTTTCTTCTCTATTTGCTTTTTTGAGTTAATAAGTGTGGCATCTTTTGCTTATGTGAAGGGACCAATGTCACAAATTTCTATTTTCTTTCATGTGTATTTTATAACCTTCAGCTTTGTTTCCTGTTTCCCTTTATTGAAAATAAATGAAAAAAAGTGGCATTATCTCTATGATTTTTTCATGGGGTTGTATGCTCTTATATACATCGCAAAATTTCTTTTCAATCATGTGTGTTTTTGTGGACAGAAAGGTTCCTAAAGATTAAGAGAAACTTTGTTCTTCAGTGTAGTAATTATTTTTCCTTTTGGCTGTAAGTAAATAATAAAAATATGAATATGTACTTTGAAGTCAAAAGAATGATTCATGAACCCTTCTACCATTAATTTGACTTGAATTTGAATGTGATTTGTTTTCACGACGTTTCTGAATAGCTAGCTCTGTTTTTTGATAATTTGGTTTTAAAAGACTTCCCCACTTCTTTTTTTTAAACTGAAAACTTCCCAACTTTCTTGGTTGTGAAACGATCATTTACATTTGGAAAAGGAAGTTTAAATAACTGTCTACTTGAACAGATACAATAACAATCTTATTACGATTATGTGTGCAACTGGTTAATTATAATATCGTGTAGAAATTCTGATATATATATATTCACTAATCATTGACATACCAACTAAAGCAAATAAAGAAAGCCATTAAAGTATCCGTCTTTGCATATAAATATCTTTGAGAGCCATTGAGAACATACTAACAAAAAAAAGGCTGAAACAAACCATGCACATTGTGATAGCAGTAGCTGCTAAAAACAGAAATTTAAAACAAAACCCCTGTGATTAGATAGAGCAACACCAAACAAGCAAAAAAGTGCCACACTTCGTCACCACATTTCAATCCTATTACAATGCAAATCTTTAAAAACCAAAGACAATAGCAAAACACGGCATCACTTCTACATATTTAGATAAAGCAGCAACTACGTGCATTTTTTTTGTTTTTTTTTCTTTTAAAATTAAAATGATGACAAGTTAACAACAAAGGATTGAGTCGTGACAAACAAAAATAGAGTGAGGAAATTCAGAAATGTTTCCTTATAAAAAAAGATGACCAGTCCTTACCTAGCTTAACTTTTTTCAATTCAGTTAAGGGCAAAGAGGATGGCCGCAAACACCCCCGTGACTGAAGTAACAAAGCTATGAAACCGTCAACTCAACTGTTAAGGGTGAGCCAATCCATCATGTGTTAAGGGCAAAAGAGGATGGCCGCAAACGCCCCCATGACTAAAGTAACAAAGCCATGAAACCGTCAACCCAACTTTGCTTCCATCTTTTTGACAATTTTATAAATTATTATGCATTTCCTATTTCAGATTTTGCAATATTTTCCCCATTCCAAGTTTTTAAAAGCTATTTACAGATAAAGACACCATCTGAAGATAACAATTTCTATTATTTAATAGTTAAAAATAGTTGGCGGTATATTTAGTTGGTTGAAATAAAATGCAGAACATGGTAGTTATATGATAAACCATAGCGGCAATAGACATGCATGAATGAGATATATGTTTCCCTGGCGTTTGCTCTCTTCAAATGCATTTTCGGTAAAACTGATTCAAAAACATTACACATGCACATTATTGTGAATTAAATTAAATATATAGAAACTAGACATTCTACACATTCAATTACTCAGTCTTCTCTTTTCGTCAAATTTCAAACTACGATTTTACTTGATCCACCGCAACAACGCATCATATGATTTTACTTCCTTCATCAACAATACATGAAACTTCAATTTTAAACTATAACAACACATAATATCTCCGCGCTTGCGCGGGGCTACGCCCCTAGTAATACTAGTCATAGACTAAAATAAAATTTACCTCCCCCCAAAATAATGATATGAAATCAAAATTAATAAAATGTTCAAAGAAAAAGAAATCAAAATACATTATTGTGCATACTAGTTAGTTATATTTGAATTTCACGATATTGTCCCAGCAATTTCATAGCAAAATTTCTCATAGAAAAACTCGACCCGACCCGGAAAAACGAGCCGGGAAAAGGAAAGGCGAGTTAGTCAGACCGAGAAAGAAAGAAACCCTCCCCCGTACTTAAAAATCATAAACCCTTTTCTTACTGTGGGCTTTCCGCTCGCACACACTTTCCTCCCCTCTCCTATTCTCTTCTCTTCTCCAATCGATTTTTCTTTTTCGCTCCCAGATTTGAAACCAAAAAAAGTTTCGAACCTTTCTCTCGTTCCCGCTCTCTTTGGGGGGAGCCAAAATCGATCTAGGGTTTTGGTTTTCTCGGGTTCAAAAAATCCGATTCCTTTTTTTTTTCTCAGTATTGTTTGTTAATTCAATTAAAACATGTCGCAAGACGAGGAGATTGTGATGCGTGACGTGACGAACGCGGGTCTCTGCGTCGGCGACCGCATTGGCCGAGAAGCCGCATCTCAGCTCGATCTAGAAGAAGCTCTAGAAGCTTCCCGATACGCTAGTCATCCCTACTCCACTCATCCCAGAGAGGTTTGCAACTCAAGTCCCTCATATATGGGTTCAATTCAAGCAATTAGCTTCGGTTTCTTTAGGTTATTGCTATTGGATTCTTGAATTTGAAAGGGGTATAGTAGTTTAAAATCGAGGAATTACAAGAAGGGGATGCATCATTAGGGTTTGTCCTTATAAGCATTGACTTTGATGCAGTGGCCACCGTTGATTGAAGTGGGGGACACTTGGGAGTTGCCTTCTGTACTTATTGATAGGTATAATACAGCCGGTGGTGAAGGGACGGCCTTATGTGGAATTTTCCCTGAGATTCGAAGGGCTTGGGCTTCCGTTGATAACTCTCTCTTCTTGTGGCGTTTTGACAAAAGGTAATCCTTTTAGTTACAATGGGAGAGTTCAGAGTTTGAGATGTTTTGTTGCTTTGTTTTGATAAACGAGTGTCATATTAGGGATGGGCAGTGTCCTGAGTATAGCGGGGAAGAGCAGGCTATTTGTGCGGTTGGATTAGCTAAATGTAGACCTGGAGTTTTTGTTGAAGCTATTCAATATCTTTTGGTGTTGGCGACTCCTGTTGAGGTGACACTTTTTTTTAAGGCGCAATCTGATCACAACTTTTGTTTATGTATCTGATATTGTATGTAATTTCCTGAGAAAGAAACTTTGCTTTGTTATCAGTTGATTCTTGTTGGAGTTTGCTGCACTGAAGGACCTGATGGTAGAGATCCTTATGCTGAGATTTCAGTACAGCCTCTTCCTGACTATACGATATCGTCAGATGGAGTAGCCATGACATGCGTTGCATGTACCAATAAAGGGCGCATTTTCATGGCTGGACGTGATGGTCACATATACGAGCTTCTCTACACAACTGGCTCAGGCTGGCATAAACGTTGCCGTAAAGTGTGCCTTACTTCAGGTGTTGGTAGTATGATCTCGAGGTACCCATATTATTTTTGTCTCCCTTTTCTTTATGTTCTCCTTGATATTTGATTGCGGAATCTAGGACAAAAGTAAGCTTCGAGCAATTTGTATGTATCTCTAATTCATTGTATTTCTGATCGTTTTTAACATTTATCTCCAATTCTGTCAATGTTAGGTGGGTTGTGCCAAATGTGTTCAAGTTTGGAGCTGTAGATCCTATTGTGGAGATGGTAATTGATAATGAAAGGCAGATTTTATACGCCCGAACTGAAGAGATGAAACTTCAAGCATATGTCTTTGGGCCGAATGCGGAAGGCCCTCTCAAGATGGTTGCAGAAGAAAGAAATCTGTTAAACCAGAAGGATGTGAGCCAAGGAAATCGACAGTCAGCAGCGGCAGGTCGGGCTAACAAGCCAACTATAGTCAGCATTTCACCACTGTCCATGCTGGAATCCAAGTGGCTGCACCTTGTTGCTTCCTTATCAGACGGTAGGAGGATGTATCTCTCCACCTCTTCGAGTGGAAGTAGTTTCAGTGGGTTCAGCAACCACCGCCAGGCTCCGAACTGTTTAAAAGTCGTTTCAACTAGGCCATCTCCTCCACTGGGGGCCGGTGTTGGGCTTGGTTTTGGAGCTGCATCTCTTGCTGGTAGAACTCCGAACGAGGATCTCTCCATGAAGGTTGACACCGCATTTTATTCTGTTGGAACCCTTGTCCTTTCAGATTCATCGCCACCTGCTATGTCTTCTCTTCTGGTTGTTAGCAAAGATTCAAGCGTGCATTCTCAGGTTGGCAGGACTTCAGGATCAAGTTCAAGGAGTTCTCGGTCGTTACGAGAAGTAGTCTCGTCTCTGCCCATTGAAGGCCGTATGCTTTTTGTAGCAGATGTGCTCCCCTCTCCCGATACTGCTGCTACGGTTCAATCATTATACTCAGAACTCGAATACTCTGGACTCGAAGTCTCGGAAGAGTCTTATGAAAAGGCTTGTGGAAAACTCTGGGCCAGAGGTGATCTTTCGACCCAGCATATTTTGCCAAGGAGAAAGATTGTCATTTTTACCACCATGGGTATGATGGAACTGGTCTTTAATAGGCCTGTTGATATCTTGAGAAGACTTCTAGAATCTAATTCTCCAAGGTCCCTTCTGGAAGATTTCTTCACCCGCTTTGGAGCAGGCGAAGCAGCTGCAATGTGCTTGATGTTGGCTGCCCGGATAATAAATTTTGAAGATTTAATTAGTAACATTGTTGCCGATAAAGCAGCTGAGGCTTTTGAGGATCCGAGAATGGTAGGAATGCCACAATTTGATGGCAGTAGTGGATTGTCAAACACTAGAACAGCAACTGGAGGTTTCAGCATGGGCCAAGTTGTTCAAGAAGCCGAACCCATTTTCTCAGGTGCTCACGAAGGGCTCTGCCTTTGTACGGCAAGATTACTTTTTCCCATATGGGAACTTTCTGTGATGTCTAAAAAACCCAGTTCTGATACCATGTCTGCGGACGGACTGGTGATTTGTCGACTTCCTACTAGTGCAATGCAAATGCTGGAAAGCAAGATTCGATCGTTGGAGAGATTCTTACGATCTAGAAGGAACCAGAGAAGGGGGCTTTATGGATATGTTGCTGGGTTAGGAGGTGTAACTGGCTCTATTTTATATGGTACTGGTACAGAGTTGGGAGCTACAGAAAGGAATATGGTTAGGAGCTTGTTTGGAGCCTATTCCAATGGAGCCGAATCTGCAAATAAGAGACAGCGCTTGCCATATAGTCCTGCTGAATTGGCTGCCACGGAGGTAAAATTGTTAAATTCTTAGAAATCTAGTATCACTTTCTGTCCTCATCAGTTGGTCCGTTTAGTAAGTCTTTAACTCGTCTTGTCCTTCCGGCAGGTGAGGGCGATGGAGTGTATTAGGCAGTTGCTTCTCAGATCTGCAGAAGCCCTTTTCCTACTCCAACTTCTTTCTCAACATCATGTTGCCAGATTAGTTCAGGGGCTTGACGCAAACTTAAAGCAAGCTTTGGTTCAGTTGACATTCCATCAGCTAGTTTGTTCTGAAGAGGGTGACCAAATTGCAACAAGGCTCATATCTGCCGTGATGGAGGTACCTCCCTTTAGAATTGAAACTAGCCTTAGTGCCCCTCTTTCTAATTGTATCGATTGTCTAACTTAAATCTGGCTACTATTTGTTACCCCAGTATTATACTGGCTCTGATGGAAGGGGAACAGTCGACGATATTAGTGGGCGACTACGTGAAGGTTGCCCAAGTTATTTCAAGGAGTCGGATTACAAATTCTTCTTAGCTGTTGAACGCCTTGAAAGAGCTGCTTTAGCTGTAGATGCTGAGGAGAAAGAGAGTGTTGCTAGAGAGGCGTTTAGTTACTTGAGTAAAGTCCCCGGATCTGCAGATCTCAGAACCGTCTGCAAACGTTTTGAGGAATTGAGGTTAGTTTTTCATTCAAGTAGATGTCCACACACTTGGTTAGTTTTAGTTTATGATTGTTTGTCGATAAACCTTAGTTTCCTTTTGCTTGTTAGAATTGTGTTAAAGCTTTTATTCTTAGTAGCAGTCGAAGGAGAGTTTAATCCTTTAAGCCCTTCTGAAAACGAAGTTTCAAAGAATATTCCAAAATGCTTTCTCAATGTCAGTAAAGCTAGCTTATGATTAGAAAAAAATGTATTTGTAAAGATAGACAATGGAAGATAAATCTAGAAATTCGCAGTTAAGCATTCACACAAGAGTAGAGTAAAAATCGTAAATCTAATTAATTGAGGTGAAACGGTCAGTTTAATGCAGATAAATGATGCATGTTTTGTTGCCCTTTCTTCTAATATTTCTTTATTTGGTATACACTCGGAATTTTACAGGTTTTATGAAGCTGTTGTCTGCTTGCCTTTACAGAAGGCCCAAGCCCTTGATCCTGATGGCGATGCCTTCAACGAACAAATTGATGCTTCCATTAGAGAGCATGCTCTCGCCCAGCGAAAACAATGCTACGAAATTATTGCCACTGCCTTGCGATCTCTAGTTAGTTCCATGCTAGACGAGGCTTCACGTAGACAATATATATGCCAGATCGTTCATCTTGGTGTGCAATCAACTGACAGAGCATTCCGGGAGTACCTATACACGGCCATGTTAGAACTTGGTCTTGAAAACGAGCTCCTGGAGTATGGAGGCCCAGATTTGGTACCTTTTCTACAGAATGCTGGCAGTCAATCTGCATCAGAGGTATTCTATTTATACTGAAAACCTACATAGCTAAAGACTAGCAGCGTCAGTATTCCACCAACTGCAAAACGAAAACAAATCTGATTTAGCGGTGGACACTGCAACTGTTTTCGAGGAATTATTCATTTTGTCTTCTTATGCCATAGGTTGGGATTGTTTCTGGATCATCTCCTCTGGGTCAGTCAGGGACACAGATTTCATCAAATCAAGCAAAATACTTTGAACTACTTGCGAAATACTATGTGTCGAAGAGACAGCATGTGCTTGCTGCTCATGTGTTTCTACGGCTTGCAGAAAGACGCGCAATTGTTTCAGGGGACAGCCCTACTCTTGAACAAAGGTAAGCAATCAATCTTGAAAGTTGCTCTAAGTCACACATTACCTTGATTCGTTACTCTCCCTTTTCCTTCTCTAATGGGTTGCTACCTTTGTGAATCTAGGCGACAATACCTCAGTCAGGCAGTTTTACAGGCCAAGAATGCCAGTAATAGTGATGGTTTAGTAGGTTCTCCGCAAGGTGCTGGTGATAGTGGTTTACTTGATCTGCTTGAAGGAAAACTGGCAGTTCTTCAGTTCCAAATAAAGATCAGAGACAAACTTGAAGCTATTGCTTCCGACTTCGAGTCCTCGGTTGCCATGCAGGACTCTGAGCCAGTACTTAATGGTGATGCTAGTGATGATTCCAGCTTCGCAAATGCAGCAAATGAAAAGGCCATGGAGCTCTCCGTGGAACTTAAAAGCATAACGCAGTTGTATAATGAATATGCTGTCCCGTTTGAGCTCTGGGAGGTAAGTCTAAAAATCATAAACTATCATCTTTCAATGTAGTTTCGGACCATGCTTCTGGTTAACTTGTTATCTAGCACAAGTATAGGAGCAGGGGAAGCCAATAGTTCTCCATATCTATAACTGCTAATGTTCTTTAAATTCATACTAATCTTAAGGCAAAGCCAATAATGACTGCTTCGGTATCCTAGTTTCATAATGGAAATGATAAGATCAAACTGTTTAACTGGAATGATTCAGTGCTAGTATCTTCGACTCTCTGTGAAGGCTCTCTTTGTTATTGAATGTTTGCTTCTCTTGCCTCACTCATATGCAGATCTGTTTGGAAATGCTCTATTTTGCCAACTATTCTGGCGATGCTGATTCAAGCATAATAAGAGAAACATGGGCTAGACTTATGGAGCAAGCTCTTTCACAAGGCGGGATAGCTGAAGCATGTTCAGTTCTCAAGAGAGTGGGATCTCATGTATATCCTGGAGATGGAGTTGTTTTACCGCTCGATGTGTTGTGCCTTCACCTCGAGAAAGCTGCACTTGTAAGCTCCTCTCTACTCGTTATGTCGTTGATTCTTTTCATCAGGTTAGAACTGGATTTGAATACAAACTCGTGGGTGTGGATTTTTACAGGAGAGATCAGAGAGGAATGAAATCGTGGGGAACGAAGACATAGCTCGAGCTCTACTAGCCGCCTGCAAAGGCGCAGCTGAACCTGTGCTCAACGCTTATGGTCGTTTATTATCCAATGTAGCCATTGTACCATCTCCAAACCTACGAATCCGTCTCCTTGGTTCGGTTCTTGTTGTGCTCCTGGAATGGGCAATGTCTGTATTGTCAGACAGAATGGGACAGAGTCCAGCCAGGTCTTCTTTGATGTTTGGTGGCTCGTTTGCGCACGAGAACAAGGCTGCTGCTAACCAAGGGGTCCGTGATAAGATCGCAAGCGCCGCAAACAGGCAAGTTTTTTTTGGCTATGATCTTAGCGTTCGCTGGTTATATATAGTCCGTGTTATCAGATATAATTTTGTTTTTGTGATAACGGACAGGTATATGACAGAGGTTAGGAGACTGACTCTGCCACCGACGATGACGGAGAGTGTATACGCAGGTTTCAAAAAACTTGACGAGTCTCTCTTAAGTCCATTCTCCTTCTGATCCATTACCACTCTTTTCTCTTTATATGCGGCCAGTTTCTTCACTTTATAGGTGGCTTTTAGCAGCTTTCTTGTAACTTCAAAATCACTCTTGGTGGGAAACTTCTCCCCCTCTTTAGTCTTGAGAGACAATCAGAATACTAAAAAGAGAGACAATTTTATTCTGTAGTTCCTCTTAAAAATTTGAGGCCTTGTGTCATTTTTTAATGTAATTTTGTTTATCGAGTGTTGTTGTTGGTTATAAATGGCATACCGTACTATTCAAGTTGTTAGTGAGTTTATTGTATTTGTATGCTTGAACTTCAAAAATAATGTATCAGAGGGTCTTTGCTAGTGCTTAAGTCGCACTAATGAAATGATGATAAACAATTATAATAATGTTATAAGGTATGCAATTCTCGCCCACTGCCGTGTAATATGTGGATTAGTGAGACAGAAGAAAAACAAGTACACATGCTCCAAGGTTAATCTCAAGCTTGATAACAAAAATCTGATTAGGAAGTAAAGTGGTAAAACTGAAATGATGAAACATCATGGTCTCTAGTGATTTGTCGTACATGTGTTTGGACAGAATAGCAAAATGGTCCCTAATAATCTGACAACACATACAAAAAAATCCAGATGGTCCCTAATCCTTCAATGTAATTTATACGCCCACCAGTGTAATCGATAAGCTATGCGATAGACTTTGATTAAACCTCTGCTAATCTGTGACCATTAAAATAAAACAAGTAAGTACTTTTTCAGCCAATTTTCATGATGCATAGTAATAAGAGTATAAATAAAAGTGAAGGAGGGAAAAGGACAAATACTACTATTTCCCGCTAAACAAGCAGAAGGGTACACACAATTAACGCTAAAAATCAAAAGACGCATGTCGTTGTCAAAGCAATAATAATAAGCCTTTAAACCTCAATTTAAATCTCTCTCTCTCTACCCTTTCACTCTTGAAAACTAAAAAAACCCAAAAAGTGTTCATTCTCTCTCGCGATAATCAAAACCCTAAGCAATTCTAATGGGTTACTCTTCTCTCTCTGCTTTTTACCGATTTCTTTCTTAATCATGTTTTGTTTTTTTTTCTCATGTAAATATGGTTGTGATTCTTTGAGTATAATAGTTTGATTTTTCGCTGGTGTGCTGGAACTTAGAACTTTAGCATTGGGTTAGATTGGGGGGGATTTGGGAACTGTGGTGAGGATTTTTAGATCGGAAGAGAAAGAAATGGAGGAAAGAGGATTCATGTCACCTTCAATGGCGTCTCATCGGGAAGGAGGAGGAGGAAGCAAGGGCTTCTCGCGAAGGAGGCCAATGAGGCCGAGCTTTGATGCTGATAACGAGTTCATTACCTTACTCCACGGCTCGGATCCCGTTAGAATTGAGTTAAACCGTCTTGAGAACGAACTCAGAGGTACGAGATTGCTTCGTTTTTTTCTTCTTGTTAGACGATTTTTGACTTGAAATTGGATTTCTTTGGATTATCATTCTAGTAATTTTGGTTCCAGCAACGAGTCATTCTTGTTTTTTAATAGCTTTGAATTGGTGTGTACAGATAAGGACAGAGAGTTATCTGAAGCCCAAGCTGAAATCAAAGCATTGAAGTTGTCTGAACGCCAGAGAGAGAAGGCTGTTGAAGAGGTTCTCATCCCTTCCACTTAAAAAAGCTCAAAATCTCTCAACTTTAGCTTGTTTATACATAATATTGACTTCATTTTGTATTGAAACTGAAGATGGAGTAGTTTCTCTAGTTATTCTTCTCATTTTTATCTCTTGAATGTGATTTCCACTCCAGTTTGATTTATTTTTTCTAGTGCACAACCATCGTATAAGATATGTAACCATTTGGTTTCTTACAATTGTGTCAGTATACTGACATCTCTCTGCTGTTTAATTTTGGGTGTTGAAGCTCACGGATGAGCTGGGAAAGATGTCCGGAAAACTCAAACTAATTGAAAACCTTCTTGAGAGTAAAGTATGTTTATGCTATTTCCTTATTCACTTGGTTCGTTTTTTATATCCCTCGTAGATTCTATGTCTAATCGTTTGTTGTTGTGACAGAACCTGGAGATCAAGAAAATAAATGAAGAAAAGAAGGCTTCCATGGCAGCTCAGTTTGCAGCAGAAGCCTCTCTCCGTAGGGTTCATGCTGCTCAGAAGGATGATGACATGCCTCCGATTGAAGCCATTCTCGCTCCTTTAGAGGCTGAACTGAAGCTCGCAAGACAAGAAGTATATTTGCCTTCCCCGAAATATCTTATGTATAGCTTGATATTCATTAGCAGCAGCATTCTCATCTGTTTTTTTTTTCTTTTGCATTATTTGATTGGTAGATTGCTAAACTTCAAGACGACAACAGATCACTGGATCGGCTTACCAAATCAAAGGAAGCAGCTTTGCTAGACGCTGAAAGGACAGTTCAGTCTGCATTGGCAAAGGCTTCGATGGTTGATGATCTACAGAACAAGAACCAAGAGTTGATGAAACAAATCGAAATTTGTCAGGTATGTCTATCATTTCTTTTACTCATTGGAACACCAAACTAGAGGTCTCTTCCTTAGTTCCTTTGCTTACCACGTAGTAGTCTTCTTTTGCTGATACATTGGTTAAAAAATAGGAAGAGAATAGAATTATAGACAAGATGCACAGACAGAAGGTTGCAGAAGTTGAGAAGCTTATGCAGAGTGTGCGGGAGTTAGAAGAGGCTGTTCTTGCTGGTGGTGCAGCCGCAAATGCAGTGAGAGATTACCAGAGGAAATTTCAAGAAATGAATGTAACAACTTCTTTACCAGTGCCTCAGTCAATGTTTGTTCTTCTTATTGTTGGTCTCCTAATTGTGGCTTTTTGATATTTTCTTTAGGAAGAGAGAAAAATTCTTGAACGGGAGCTGGCCCGTGCTAAGGTTAATGCAAACAGAGTTGCTACTGTGGTAGCAAACGAGTGGAAAGATTCTAACGACCAAGTGATGCCTGTAAGACAGTGGCTCGAAGAACGGAGATTCATGCAGGTCTTGTTTTTTTTGTTCCTTACTTCTCTTGTTGCTTCGAGTTGTGTAATGGTGGTTAACTAAAACTGTTGCCGTCTCCTGTTTCCGTCTTGACAGGGAGAAATGCAGCAACTACGTGACAAACTTGCAATAGCTGACAGAGCTGCAAAATCTGAAGCTCAGCTCAAGGTAGGAGAATCATAGCTAACGACACATCTGTAAAAAAAATTTTACGGTTTAAATTTGGGATTGCTGATTTACTTGATTACAGGAGAAATTTCTACTGCGGCTTAGAGTGTTAGAAGAGAGTCTAAAGAAGCCTACAAGCAGCAGGGGCACGGCTGGTGTCAGAAGTTCAAGCAATGGTCCTTCACGAAGACAATCCCTTGTTGGAGCTGAGCCGAGTCCAAAATATTCATCATCAAATGGTTCTGTGACCAAGACCAGACCAAGTTCTCAGCCGAGATCATCAACTGCTAGTGCGAGCACTGTATTAAAGCATGCTAAAGGAACATCTGCATCATTCGATGGGGGAACCAGATCACTGGATAGAAACAAAGTGCTGATGAATAGACCTGGATCAAAGTTTCCTTCAAACCACCAGTCTTCTGAAGGAACTAGCAGAGTTGATTCGCCTAGCTCAATAAAAGGGGAAGAATCAGATGAGAAGACAGCAGATAATGATAGTGTCCCAGGTGTCTTGTACGATTTGCTGCAGAAAGAGGTGATAACATTAAGAAAAGCTGCTCATGAGAAAGATCAAAGCCTGAGAGACAAGGATGATGCTATTGAGGTTTCTTAGTTTGTCCCTCTCCTAGCCTTTTAAGTGTAATGTTATCTATAATAAAGTCTAATAACATATTTGTTTTGTGTGTTTTAGATGTTGGCGAAGAAGGTTGAAACATTAACAAAGGCGATGGAAGTTGAGGCAAAGAAGATGAGAAGAGAAGTAGCTGTAATGGGAAAAGAAGTTGCTGCCATGCGTGTCGACAAAGGACAGCAAGATAGCAAAACCAAACGTATCTCTTCCATCTCTAAAGGATCTTCAAACACTGCTCAACTGCTTTCTGGAAGGTATCATAGTATCATGTACGATGAGCTTTATATAAAAGATGGCATTTTGTTTTACGTGTTTTGATTCTTTCGCAGAGTGTCCGGACGAATTGGGATGACAAAGAGCACATAATAACAAGCTCAAGCAATTCGATCAAGAACCGGTTGATCTATCTTCTTGTACCAAAATTGATGAACCATCACCATTAGTAAGGGAGGAGTTGGATGTGAAGCTGAATGAGTAAGAGAACGGTTTGGTTCGGTTTACTTGCTTATATATTTGCCTGATGATTTTATTATTTTGTTGTGTTTGATATAGGAGAGGTAAGGCTTTTGTATTATGTAAAACATTTTAAGCTTTTAGTGTGTGTGGTTGTTTATCCCTTAGGTCTGTTAGTCAACTACTATTTGGTAGCCTAATATCTTCTTTTTTCTTTAAGAACTGATAAAACCTAATACCAAATCTGGCAAAAGAGAATTATTAGTAACAATTTACCATAACTTAACCACATAAATTGAACCGGTCAGAAACTTGATTTCAGAAACAGAGGTGAGAAGAGGCCTTCTGCTCTGATATCTACTCCTATCTCTTACGTTCTGTTTCAAGCCTCAAATGCTATTGTTTTTTTTATTGGGAACAGATGCGATTCCCAACTTGTAATCCACTGCTTCATTCATATTTTTCGATCGCTAATCTATGTTTCCCCACGTTTTAGTGTGTGTCTCTTTGATTCTTGAATACTGTGTTTAGAACGGTTGAGTTGTCATATTTAAAGTCGCTCGCGCTCTTTACGTCATTAATACAAAAGGATGGAACTTTGATCTTTGATTAGAATTGTGTGATCGTAAAGAACGTTGAAGAACAGAGAAAATTCGAACTAAATGTCTCGCAAGAAGAATACGGTGACCTTAATTTTTGGGATCATTTAAACATTCAAACCTTGGCGCCTAAAATGCAACATTATTTAAATTTTCGTACTGATTTATTCTATTTTATTCACTCGTGATTAGAACGAACCTTTTTTGTTAAAACTTTTCAACTTATAAGTTTAAATTTCCAAAAGAAGCAATCAAAATAAAAAAAGTGGACTGGTCATTGGAATTAATCGCAGCCGTGTAAACTAATTATAATAATCTTCAAGGGAATCAAATAAAAGTCTTTAAGGAAACAAAAAGTCAAAGAGAGAGAGAGAGAGAGAGATTCAACTTTCAGGCTGTCTGTTTTTGCCGTGAACCGGGGTAAAGACACACGAGTACACAATCCTCTGTCCGGTCTTTTAGATATTTCTCGGGCTTCTGTCAACATCAAAACATAAAAGCTATTTACTTTTCAACTGACTTATTCGTATGTGTGTACTAGGTCTAGTGTATGTGTGTGTACAACAACATCCCCAACCCAACACACAAAAGCCTGTCTCTCTTTCTCTCTCTCTCTCTCTCTCTCTCTCTCTCTCTCTCTCTCTCTCTCTCTCTCTCTCTCCCTCTTTATAATCCTTCCACAAGCCTTTCGAGTTCTAAAGCCAAAACACAATGGATGAAACTCAAGAACTTGCTCTGACCCAGTTGAGAACATCGGTCGAGAAACTCTCTTCTTCCACAGAGGTAATAAACTCTCTTCTTGACCCTACGAAGGAAAGTCAAGAACTGATAGTTTTTGTTATGTTGTTTCCTCTTTAAGGGATATGAGAAACCGACGTTGATGAGGTTCCTGGTGGCGAGATCAATGAACCCTGACAAAGCAGCAAAGATGTTTGTAGATTGGCAAAAATGGAGAGCCTCCATGGTTCCTCCAAATGGGATACCTGACTCAGAAGTGGGGGATGAGTTGGAGTTTGGAAAGATCTGTCTTCAGGGTCCAACTAAATCCGGACACCCTTTGGTGCTTGTCTTATGCTCTAAGCATTTTCCTGCTAAGAATGCAGTTAACTTCAAGAGTAAATCACCTCTCACTCTCTCTGTTTAAGACCTCTTTGAATCTAAACTGTTCACCGAGTAGATAAGTACTACGTTTTGGAACCCCATTTAACTTTCATGTTGTCTTGTCATTGAGTAGTTTCATTTTGAGATTGGTATCTATGGACTAACCTTTGAATGTGTTTGGTGTTGCAGAGTTCGTTGTTTATGTTCTAGACAAAACAATTGCAAGGTATTTACACATCACTGAAACTAAAAATATTTCAAACACTGATATTCTCGGTTCCTCTATTGTATATTATAAAAGCTTTTTGGTTCATATGGTTTCAGTGGCATCAGAGACAAAGAAGTAGGAGATGAGAAGTTAGTAGCCGTTTTCGATCTTGCTAACATTACCTACAAGAACCTTGATGCTCGTGGACTAATCACCAGCTTTCAGTTCTTACAAGTAAGCATCTCCTCTTCCTCTCTCTCATCACAACCAAGAAACTCGATCTTGTTTTAAATCTTGAACATATTTTGTCCAGTCTTACTACCCGGAACGACTTGCAAAATGCTACATGTTGCACATGCCTGGATTCTTCGTGTCTGTTTGGAGATTCGTCTGCCGTTTTCTAGAGAAATCTACTCAAGAAAAGGTTTTGATCTTTAGTCATATATTGATGATGTACTTTACTTATCTGCCACAGATTCTTGAACAAATCTCAAGAACGTTACCCTTTTGTTGTTGTTGTATAGATTGTGATTGTAACGGACGGAGAAGAAGAGAGCAAGTTCAAGGAAGAGATCGGAGTAGATGCGCTGCCGGAAGAGTACGGTGGCCGAGCTAAACTCACACTAATCCAAGATCTTCTTCTTCCTCAGACTGCTCCACAAATGTGAACAAGCAAAACAATAATTATGTTTAACTCTTCTTGAGAGCGTATTTATAAAACACTAAACTTGCTTTAATCAATATTATTAATCTCAGTACTGCTCTCTTTCTGTTATGTAATGATTAGAACAAAAATATCATGAACTTTTCAACTACTTACAAAATCCAAAAAGAAGCAAATGAAACACATGAGAAAGTTGTGTGGGGGAATATACAACTCTTTTTGCTTACCACTTTCAAACATCCCACTGTTTCATTGTTTCAGATAGAAAAAGCGTGTTATTGTAAACAACTATATTCAAAAAGCCTGCTGTTTTAGTTTTTGAAGAGCATATGAAAATGAATAGTACACCAAAGTCTCAAACTTTCGCCTATCCAGCGCCGCCGCCAAAACCTCTCTCTGTCTCTTTCACTTCTTCTTCTTCCTCCTCGCAACGGCGACAATGGCGACATTCACTCATCAAACCCCACACACCCATTTCCTCTCAAAACTCCCTCTCAGACCCAAACCCAGAGCAATCTCCGCGAGAGTCAAAATGTCTCTCCAGGAATCCGCGCCCTCCCTCGCCGTCGTCGGCGTCACCGGCGCCGTCGGACAGGAGTTCCTCTCCGTCTTATCCGACCGAGACTTCCCTTACAGCTCCGTCAAGATGCTCGCGTCAAAACGCTCCGCCGGGAAACGCGTCGCATTCGACGGGCGCGAGTACACGGTGGAGGAGCTCACGGCGGATAGCTTCGACGGCGTCGACATCGCGCTGTTCAGCGCCGGGGGATCCATAAGCAAGGAGTTCGGACCACTGGCGGCTGAGAGAGGAACCATCGTCGTTGACAACAGCTCTGCTTTTCGCATGGTTGACGGCGTTCCGTTAGTGATACCTGAGGTGAACCCTGAGGCGATGAAAGGGATTAAGGTTGGGAATGGTAAAGGGGCGTTGATTGCGAACCCTAATTGCTCTACTATTATCTGTTTGATGGCTGTTACTCCTCTTCATCGTCACGCAAAGGTTTGGTCTTTTGCTTTTTCTTTATGGACTCTCGAATCGTAAAGGTTCTATCTTTGTGCTTTGTAATAACTAATAACGATCTTTATTGGGTTTTCGATAGGTGAAGAGGATGGTGGTTAGTACGTATCAAGCAGCTAGTGGTGCAGGTGCTGCAGCTATGGAGGAGCTTGTGCAGCAGACTCGCGAGGTTTGGTTTCTATTTACTCATTCCATTTGACTTTGGTTTGGTTTTAATGATTCTTCTTCTTCTTTTGGATTGGTGTGTTCCCTTAGGTTTTAGCGGGTAGACCGCCGACTTGTAACATCTTCGGCCAGCAGGTGAATACTTAATTTGGTTATAGTTTATGTTTCAAGTGTTTTGGTTCTGAGTCTGATGGTTTTATGACTTGTGCAGTATGCATTTAATCTGTTTTCTCATAATGCTCCGATTACTGAGAATGGTTACAATGAAGAGGAGATAAAGCTTGTTAAAGAAACAAGGAAGATCTGGGTGAGTGTGTTGTACTTGAAGAGATATTTAGTAATCGTTTCACTGTGATCTTTTGTTTGAAAATATTGGGTATGTACCTATCTTGCTCTTTACAGAATGATACAGAAGTAAAAGTAACAGCGACGTGTATACGTGTTCCGGTTATGCGTGCTCATGCCGAGAGTGTGAATCTACAGTTTGAGACTCCCCTCGATGAGGTAATAATAATCATACACAACAAACCCGTTATACTACTAAAGTTGTTATTCAATAGTCATTAGAAGCATTGGTTTCTTTAAGTTTGTAGACTTGGATAGTTCTTGAGGCACTTGCAGAGTTTAGCCCGCTCTGAAGTTGTTATCTGGACTTGTTCTACTAGCTATCATGTTTAAGGCGCTTGGGAAATAAATAAGTTTTGTGATTCTTCTTGGAATCTAATGATCAGATTCTTTTTGTATTTTTAACAGAACACAGCGAGGGAGCTGTTGAAGAAAGCACCAGGAGTTTATATTATAGACGACCGCGCTTCAAACACCTTCCCTACTCCACTTGACGTCTCTAACAAAGACGATGTCGCCGTTGGTAGGATCAGGCGAGACGTGTCTCAAGATGGCAATTACGGGTAAACTCAAAAAGCTTCACTCTTTCTATTGAACCGATTGAGATTTTTTTTTTTTCCATTTGGTTAATTATAAGAAACTATGTGAATTTCAGACTGGACATATTCGTATGTGGAGATCAAATACGCAAAGGAGCTGCTCTCAATGCTGTTCAGATCGCTGAGATGCTCCTCTGATTTCGAATCCCTCCCTCACTTAGCATGACATCTCTGTATCAGATTTGAGTCGAGAGTTCGTCTCATGTTTTTGTTTCCCTGTTTGACCAATTTTTGTTATTTTTCACACACGAAGTTGTCTCTCAAAATCATCCCCACGGCTGAAGTGAAACTTATCAGTTTCCGGTTTGAACCAGTACCGATTTGGTTAATGGTATATTCAATATATAAATTAGGTGGGGTCTTCAGATTGCTTTTAAAATAGGTCTAGCCACAGAGGATCTCTGATCCCTCAATTATTCTACGCACTAACAAGTCACCCATAGGCCCACATTGTCCTTACCTTTCGCTAACAAGTCACCCATAGGCCCACATTGTCCTTACCTTTCGCTTTGTAATTTAGTTAGCCCGTACGATTGCGAATATTTTTATTTTCTAAAAGATTGAATAAAGTGTTGTCCAATACTGATCAACTCCTTCGTCAAGAAGGTTAGTTACTTTGTCGTTATATCACTACCCTACATCAAAAAATAAAAAGGATAAAACCGAAAGTAATATCGTGATTATGAAAACGAATATCTCTCGACTTTCTGTTATTAATGGGTCTTTATATACTTAAACCTATCTCCTCTTCAAATCCCTGTTTCCTTTATCCTTTTAGAAATTCATTTTTAAAATATTAAAAGATATCTTCCAAGTTTGCGTACTCTTAACGACTCTTTATTGAACAAAAAAAAAAAAAAAAACGACTCTTTAATACACGTCAGTTAGAGTTCCGGACCGTCCGATTAGATTTCTACTAAGATGACGTCAGCAATCGGACATAAGCAATTCGGGATACTCGAAGCAGAGTATTGAAGCTCAAACTAGTGGGACCCCTGAAGACAACGAGGTCGACGACTGAGAAGACGAAAAAGCAACACACTGTCTTGGGTCAATTCAGTGGTATTATAAATAAGAATAAAAATAATTGAGAATCCTAAAGCGATCACTCCATCATCTACTTACTCGGCGACTATATCGGACTACTGTGATCGCAGATCAGTCATCTACGTCGTCACCCTTTTCCTCCGGTAAGCCCTCTGTTTTCTTTTTTAACTGTCGGAAACCGCACTGTGTAGGTTCTGTTCTTGGATTGTTTTAGTAATATCGAGTTTACTTACTTGTTAGCTTTAAAGTCCACTAAAATGGGGAAAACGATTCAAGTGTTTGGTTTCCCTAATGGTGTGAGCGCAGAGGAAGTCAAAAACTTCCTCGAGAGGCTCACGGGACCAGGCACGGTCTACGCAATCAAAGTCAGACAACCCAAAAAAGGCGGTCCGAGAGTCTACGCCATCGTCCAGTTCGCATCCGAGAGACACGCTAGGCATATCATCACTCTAGCCAGCCAACGTCTCGACTACGGAAGGTCTTACCTCAAAGCCTTCGAAGTGGAACAAGACATCGTCCCCAAACCTAGAGCTTCTCTACACAACATCCCGAGTCCGAAGATGTACTTCGGATGTCAGGTCTCTCCCAAGAAGCTCTCTGTTTTCTGGAGTGTTCAAAACGTCGCCTTCAAGTTCGGAACCGGGATGCGGAAACTCCACTTCTCCATGTCTTGGTGCGAGAAAGATTATCGTCTCGAGCTTCCTTACGAGAACATATGGCAGATCGATTTGCATTCCCCTCAAGGACGAAGGGACTCGAAGTTTCTTGTGATTCAAGTGATCGGTGCTCCTAAGATCTTCGAGAAGGAAAATCAGCCTATCAACCTCTTGTTCGGGTTGCTAGATTTCTACAGCGACGGGTCCGACGAGCAGTGGATAAGAACTACAGACTTCACTTCTTCCTCTTGTATCAGCCAATCATCAGCCTTCTGCTTAGAGCTTCCCGTTCATCTCAACGTCCCTGACTTCAGAGAGAACTTCGGACACTACGCAGAACACCAAGCAAGCACTTTCTCCGTCGAATCCGGGCGTAGCTTCTCCTCAAACGCGAACAAGCTCGTCCCCGTCGTTGATCCTCCTCCAGGATGTTACCTCCCTTTCGAGATCCTCTTCAAAGTCAATACACTGGTCCAAAACGCGTGTGTTCCAGGACCAGCTCTCGATCAAACCTTCTATCAGCTCCTTGATCCGCGGAGATACGATAGAGCTCTCATAGACCACTGTCTCGAGAAGCTCTTCTATCTCCCTGAATGTTGCTACGCTCCTGCTCGTTGGCTATACGAAGAGTACTCAGCGTGGAGCAAGAAAGGAAAGTCTCCGCAGTCTCCTATGATATCTCTAGACGATGGGCTTGTGTACATGTACCGAGTCCAAGTCACGCCTACGAGAGTCTATTTCTCTGGCCCCGAGGTGAACGTTTCGAACCGCGTGCTTCGACACTACTCGAACTACATTAACAACTTCCTAAGGATTTCGTTCGTTGACGAGGATCTCGAAAAGGTTCGCTCCATGGATCTGTCTCCGCGGTCCTCTACCGTGAAAAGAACCAAGTTATACGAGAGGATCAACTCTGTTCTTAGGGATGGGATCGTTATAGGTGACAAGAGGTTTGAGTTTCTCGCATTCTCTTCCTCCCAGCTGAGGGAGAACTCCGCGTGGATGTTCGCGCCTGTCAACGGGATCACTGCAGCTGATATCAGAGCTTGGATGGGTGACTTCGACAATATAAGAAACGTGGCCAAATACGCTGCGAGGCTTGGCCAGTCGTTTAGCTCGTCTAGAGAGACGCTTACTGTTAGGAGAGATGAGATTGAAGTGATTCCTGATGTTGAGATCAGATCTTTTGAGGCGCACTACGTGTTCTCTGACGGAATAGGGAAGATCTCAGGTGAGTTTGCTAGACGTGTGGCTAAGAAATGCGGCATGACAGAGTTTTTTCCCTCGGCTTATCAAATCCGTTACGGCGGGTATAAAGGAGTGGTGGCTGTGGATCCGACCTCGTCGAAGAAACTGTCTCTGAGGAAGAGTATGAGCAAATTCGAGTCGGAAAACACAAAGCTCGATGTCTTGGCGTGGAGCAAGTACCAGCCTTGTTACATGAACAGACAGCTGATCACGCTTCTGTCTACTCTCGGAGTTGAAGACAGGGTCTTCGAGAAGAAACAGCGGGACGTTGTGGATCAGCTTGACGCTATCTTGACCGACCCTCTGGAGGCTTTCGAGGCTCTTGGTTTGATGGCTCCAGGGGAGAACACGAAGATTCTCAAGGAGCTGATCTTGTGTGGTTATAAACCCGACTCCGAGCCTTTCCTCTCGATGATGCTTCAGAATTTCAGAGCATCAAAACTGTTGGAACTACGGACGAAAACTCGGATTTTCGTTCCTCGCGGAAGATCGATGATGGGGTGCCTTGATGAGACCAGAACGCTTGAATATGGTCAGGTGGTCGTGCAGTATACAGATCCAACTAAGCCGGAAAGTATATACGTCGTTACAGGACCTGTTGTTGTTGCGAAAAACCCGTGTCTGCATCCCGGTGACGTCCGTGTTCTTCAAGCTGTCAACGTCCTAGCTTTGAGTCACATGGTGGACTGTGTTGTTTTCCCACAGAAGGGCCCGAGGTAAACTCTTGTTTCTGATTATTCTTTTTTCAAATTGTTTTTTATTATAGTATCCATTTTTCATTGGAATCTGGTAACTTTTTTTGTGCACAGGCCACACCCAAATGAGTGTTCAGGGAGTGATTTAGATGGAGATATATACTTTGTATGTTGGGATCCTGAACTCATTCCAACAGGAGTGTCTAAACCAATGGACTACACTCCTGAACCAACTCAAATCTTGGATCATGATGTCACTATTGAGGTAAAATATATATTTGATCAAATTGTTTATTTTATTTTAGTTATTTTCGCATTTGTGATAGTAATTTTGATATGATTTATCTTTTCCCAGGAAATCGAAGAGTATTTCACCAACTACATTGTTAATGATAGTCTTGGAATCATCGCAAATGCTCATACGGCATTTGCTGATAAGGAACCACTTAAAGCTTTCAGTGACCCGTGCATTGAGCTTGCACGAAAGTTCTCTATCGCTGTTGATTTCCCAAAAACAGGTGTTGCAGCCGAGATACCTCAGCATCTTCACGTGAAAGAGTATCCAGATTTCATGGAGAAGCCAGATAAACCGACGTACGAGTCGAAAAACGTGATTGGTAAGCTTTTCAGAGAGGTGAAAGAGCGAGCTCCACCATTAATCTCGATCAAATCGTTTACTCTTGAAGTTGCCTCCAAGTCTTATGATAAAGACATGGAAGTCAACGGGTTTGAGGAGTATGTTGACGAAGCTTTCTTCCATAAGGGAAACTACGATTACAAATTAGGCAATTTGATGGACTATTATGGGATTAAGACCGAGGCTGAGATACTTAGTGGTGGCATCATGAGGATGTCTAAGTCGTTCACCAAGAGACGGGACGCAGAATCTATCGGAAGGGCGGTTAGGTCACTCAGGAAAGAAGCTTTGTCGTGGTTCAATTCTGCTGCCGAAGAAGAAGAGGTGGTTAATGAATCGGCTAAGGCGTCGGCATGGTATCATGTGACTTACCACCGAAGTTACTGGGGGGTTTATAACGAAGGTTTGAATCGTGACCATTTCTTGAGCTTTGCGTGGTGCGTTTATGATAAGCTGGTGAGGATTAAGAAGGCGAATGTTGGGAGGCGTCAGCGGCAGGAGACTCTTGAGCGGTTAGGCCTCATGCGTTTGAGTTGATTCTTATCTTGATTTTTAAGAACTTTTTTTTATTTCCTTTGGTTGTGAGTTTCTATGTACAAAATGTTTGGTGTGGAGTGCTTTGTACTAAATGTTTGGACTAATAAATCAGTAGTTTCGTATCCCGCAGTCAATAAATTAGCTGATGACCAAAAAGATGTTAACTGGGATTTTTTATAAAACTGCACCCACTAACTATTACAAAAAGAATCACTGATTAGCCGAAATTACATTGTCTTTTTTCTTTTCTCTTTCAATCTCTCTCTACCATCTTTCTAAAAAAAATTAAATTTGTTTTTTTGGTTATTTGACAAGTAACTCCGAGTTTTATGATCTAGCAGAAAAAAAAGCTTACTACTACAAATAGCTAGCCCTCAACATGATACGTGCATGAAGAGTTTCTTTGGAATAGGCCAGCCCAGGCTCACTCATCAGACACACATGGCAGCCTCCATATATATACACACATCAAAATCAATAAAGAGAACAAACAAAATTATACTAATTTTTTTCATATATTTTGTCAAGAAGCGCCAAGGAAGCGTTGGTGATGTAGTAGAGCAAACTTGACATGCAAGCAAAGTTTCCCTTTATCCAAATAAAGCCTAACTCCAGTGACTAACCAATGACCAGGACTATTTTGAGGTCCTCGACATAACTGCGAAAGATCCACGAATTTCACAATCTTGTTATTCGCCGGCACGGGAGGTCCTCTTGGATAGACACCAGAGTCCAAAACGACCTCGTTTTTGTCTTTGTTAGTGACCATATTATGATGAACACTCCCACTAGTCAACGGTAAGCTCATGGAGGAGAAGATTCCCGATCTTTGGGAAGTTGCTGGTCCATGGACCCAATCTTTCTGAACGACGTAGTGATCAGCGACTCCGGTGAAACGGAGACGGAGATGGAGAACGGATTTTGAGCCGTGTTTCTTCACTTCTAGCTGAGCTCCGGTGACTATGTAAGCTACGTTGTTGTTTGAGTATTTGCATGTTGTTGTCGTTGTTGTGATCCAGTTTGGGTCGTACTTCACTGGAGCTGTACACACGTGTGAGAATTTCTTACCGTTTAGTGGTTCGAAGTAACGATTGCTATCAGATATTTCGTCGGAGCCTCTCCATCTATGATCATCGGTGATCTTTTCACCAACCGTTGTCCTCGTGTTTTCTAGGTGTTGTAAGTGTATAGCCAGCCTGAGAAACATAAATCCATTACTATATATTAGCTACGTATATGAAGAGATTTTTATTACAGGTCGCATCGTTACGCAAATTACCAAACCTAGTTTATTTTTCCTTTTGATGACCGAAAGTTTCTAGAGTTCAAGCCATATATATTATCTTTGTTATCTAGAGAATTGTTACATTCGTTCCTTCTCTGCCTAGTTTATGTTTGTCTTCAACCCTTGTTATGTCAAGGTTAGCTCTAGTATATAGACTTGATTCTTGATAACCAAGAAGTTATAGCCAGTCCCTTCTTCGCCTAATAATCACAGTAATTTTCCAGACACAAACGTCATATTTTTTTTCACAAATGTCAAGTTTAAGCGTGCTTTGGTTGACTTTTACCTATTGCATTTCTTGCCTTCGAGGAACAATCGCATTCCTGTTACTGGGTTCTTCTCAGTAGTCACCTATAGTTACTTAACAACATTAGTGACATTGTGAAAGAAATTAGAAAATGCAAGCAAGAGTTAGAGATGTATATATATTTACGTACGGGAGTGGTATTAACGTATAGTTTGGGACCCATGAAGTTGATATGAAGAGCTGGATACGTAGAAGCCATATTTGGCGCCGCGCCAAACGGGAGGTCGTTATGAATCGGAGCCCACGTTCTAGGCCCAGAGAAGTCCAAAAAGTATTGTAGGTCCATTAACGGCGGCTTGTCTGTCAAAATTACCAAATTAGCCACTTCAAAACTACTACTCCCATCAATAGTCAAATATTAAGGTAAGAGTAGGTAAGTGAAGTTACATCTAAGGTAGAGAGACATGGCATGAGCTAGAAGACCAGAGCCGGGGACATCTTTGAGCAGTGATGTGATTGGAACGAAGTTGAAGTTGATGGCGTCTGGCTTTTCAGGAACTGTTATTAGCCATTCGCTATGGCTTTTTGCTCTCCCGTCGCCACCTCTTTTGGCACATATTACCGTTATCCCCTGAAAATGTAAAGTTGATTTCCTAGTGATGAAAATGTTCATCATGCAATATGTTGTTTAGATTCTATGAAACTTACTTACATCTTTGGAATTCATCGAGAAATTATTAAAAGCAACCGTTTCTTTGTCGTCAAAGACATTGAAAGCCTCTGGAAACTGCAATATCGAACTCCAATTATGAATTTAGTTTGCAAAAAAGAAAAAACACCAATAACGAACACACACACACACACCAAAAGTGTTGCGTTTAAATTGACTTTATAGGATTAACTTAATTTGCGCTGACCTTATTAGGCCGGCGAGTAGAGAGGAGACAAGACCCCGTGAACAATTGGTCGCCGAGATCGTAGAGATGGTGACGGAGGAGGTCGGTATCGAGATCAGATGACTTGTCTTGTCTCACAACAACCACGTCTTGTCCTCCTACGCTCACCCCAGTTATTACGTGTGTCCCATATCTCTCTATAAATCTATTCCATTTAGAATTTAATTATTTACTATTACGATAATACTGACAAAATATTATGTATTCTAACAAAATTATATAAAACCAAGCTGGTGGCTATAGTTTACATTATCGTTTCAAAGTCTTCGCAAATAAAATTCAGTTCTTCCAGTTTACAGTTATTCAAAGTTTTATTAGTTTCCTAACCGAGTTTCTTCCTGATTATTCGGTATGATCTTTACTCTTTAGTTGGAAATGTTGAATTTGGGTATGTAAGTTGAAATAAATATTGAAGAAATACAGATATATTCCACATTAAAATATGACATAGAATTAGTCAAAAATGTCCCAACTGTTCTATCAGAATTCAACCCATAACTTGATATGTGTGCTCGTAGTGTAATGCCACACCATTAAATGAAAAGAAAAAGTTTCCAAAATTATTATGAAATTTTAGTACCTGGCAAGTAACAGCGGGTTCCAGGAAGAGGGAACGGCGTTTCGAACACGATCAGTGAGACGCAGACGATTGGGATTGTGGATGTGCAGATTAAAAAGCGTTACCATAGAAGCGTCGAGACCTAAAGATTTAACGTTTGCGGCGTCAGTTGCCCATGACCCACTTTGAAACCCGAACGTCGCATTGAAATTTCCCGACGGTATTTTTCCGGTCACCGACGATCTCTGATTAAAATACTCCGACATCTGTACTCCAAAACAGCACACACGCAAAACATATATACTAATAAAAGTTTGAAAGTTTTATATCAATAAAAGACATGATATGATCATGGACCTTGTTGAAATCAAGAATGTCCGAACGAAACCGAGTGCGTTCTCCTTTGTCGCAGTTGATATCGGAGGAGACATTCTGAATAGCTCCGAAACCAGGAACATGCAGTTCTCTGTTTTGAGTTTCGTCGAGGACAACCAATCTCTCATCTCCGGCGGCAGCGTCCCCTTCTTTACAATATTTTAACCGGAAATCCGCCGTTAAATCGAAACCTTTTCCGAGACTCTTGACCACAGTTTCAACCACATCCCCGCCGCCTCCTCTGTTCATTTCTGTCTCCTTTGGTAGTTATTAAGCTGCGAGTCTTTTGTAGGAAAAAGGCATATATATATATAGACAAGGCTAAATAATGGTTGATTGCTTGTAATGTTGGTTAATCATCTGCTTAATTATTATGTATTATATAATCTTGAATATAAGTGGAAAAAGAACGCGAAGCTATGATTTAAGTATGAAAACGACAGGAAACATCAGCGTTTACGAAGTCTTCGGAAGAACACGTAGATAAATTACTTGCACCGGTGTGTTTTTTTTCTAACGCTATAATGATTTTGATCAGGTTAAATTGATTAGAATGATATTATCTGAAAACTCTGATTAGTAAAGTTATTAATTTATAAAAAAAAATGTTTTTTATTTGATTCGGTCATGTTTACTGAATCATAAGAATCAGACATATAAGTGTATAATAAAATACTAAATGAATCTATAATCCACGCAGTTATTATGGTCGATGATGTAAATTGTATTGTCAGTATCGCTGATGTGGTTAATATGATTGTAAACCGGTCTAGATACCAACAGTTCCGGGTTAAAATTATTTTGTCGTTATGACGCCACAAAAGAAACAAAATAAACAACTTTGACTCTATAACCCGCGTCTCGAGAACGAATGTTCAAATCCTATCACATTTCAAACTGATATCGGTTTAACTTCAAATTATTATATAAACAACTTGTACATGAGTTTGCAACTAATCACATAGGCTTACTGATACGTATTATGGTATTTGCGATTAATTTTTCAGTCTATTCAAGTTCCATATTCGAGACTTGATGATTCCATTTTTGTTATGAGCTAAAAGTAATAAAATGTACTTAAACGCAACAAGCATTCATCTATAATATATAGTATATATTAGTACTTTGAGGGGGAAGTAGTCCGCACGGTCAGTTAACCCGATCCGGTATAAGTGACAACACTTGAATGTAATATGAACATGACTCATCTTAAAGAAAAAAAAAGGACTCTTATTTCAAAACTTGTTTGACTGTTTTGATGGATGTGGATAACAATGACCCAAGGTCCCTTTCTTGCGTAATAAAAACATATACAGAAAAAAACATAAGAAGTTGCCTCTTATTCTTCTTTATGTTCTTGTGCTTTCACACGACTATACAGAATCCCGTACACGCATTAAGGTACATAATATTATTTTTTATGTCGGTATAAAGACCACTCGATTATTTACCTCTACTCAAAATATCATTTGGTCATCGGATATTTGTAGCATTTTAATAAGTGGTTTTCGACGATGGACTTTGGTGGTTTGTTTCGTTGTGAGGATACTGATAACTGAGAAATAGTAAAAAAAAATATTTGTTTTTGAGAAAGGTGTTACAGATGGTGACAACAAACAAAAGGGTGCAAATGATTTGATATCAATCAGCTAATTCTACGGGTAGCGTCCGTGTGAACGCGCAGCTATCCCCACGCGTCTTTTGTTGATTATTTTAGTTTCTTTCTTTTTCATGAATAAGAATAATAGACTCCAAATTAATGGGCCAGGCTTTTTCTGGAAATAATACGATTAAGATTTTTATTCTCGACATGGGCCTTTTAAAGCCCAGTTGTCTAATCGTCTTCCAACTAATCGATTCGAAAATGGTGGCGATGATGACCGGAGAAGAAGCGGACTCGTCGATTCGAAGCTTCCTAAGAAAAGGAACGTTTGAACTTATAGGCGGTAGATTCGCGAATCAACATATATCGGTGAGTAAATCGCCTCTTTGTTTGCGTGTTTACGCTTCTTCTGCTCTAAATCTGCAAAATTCTAGTGCAAATTTCGCTGTTAGGGTTTCTGGATTTTTCGCCATTGCTTCGATTCCTGTTAGATGATAGCGTAATCACTGATGTCGAATCTAATTTAATGCAGTCCTAGTCTCTACGCTTTGTCATTTAGTATGAATTGATCAGATTTGTGATATTGGCAATTGGAATTGAGAAGTTGCAGATCTTGATGGTATGGATGACCATGGTGGTGGAGCTTCTGATTTGAGCCTTGAGGAACTGATGGATGAGTACTCTTCTCGACCTCCACAAATAGCTGAATGGCTGTGGTGTATCGAATACGTAGCCAAGTTCGTTAAGGATATACGTTGCATACTCGGTAGCATTGAATCTTGAACCTTTCTTTGTTGTGGTTATTGTGTATAGTGTGAAGAAGAGTTTAACATGGAATCTCTTCTTTTGTTTGTTTGCTTTAGATTTGATGAACATGGGGTATCAATACTCTGATGACTATGGGAGGAGGATTAATGAAGTACTGTCTCTCAGAATCTTGGAGTTCATGTTTGATCCAAGCAAGAATGATTCTAGTGGTGTTGGTGTTGCTTCTGCTTCTGAGGAAAGAGTTGAGTTTGATTTGTCTTTGAGCAGCGCTGATGTCCTCAGAGCAATTCTGAGAGAGGTGTGTGTGGAAGGTGTAGATAAACTTGACTATTAGTATATAATTAGGATGTGTGGGTTTCTGATTGTAGTCTTTTGTTTTCAAATGTTAGATTCCAGTATCAGAACTGCGAGCTGGCATGCCTGCGTTATCAAAGTTCAATGTTCTTCCGTTTATTGCTCACAAGAACATGTGTTTGCCACAGTGTGCATTGGAGAAGGTGAAGAAGATTCCTTTTTAAACTTTTCTTTTATTTTGTTTCATACTTTTTTTCTGTAGAAGAATGCTTACTTGAATGATGGAGATAGTGTTAAGCGATTCTTTTCTGTTTGGGTTCGTGTAGCTGAGAGATTTGAGTTTATTGGAGAATGCGACAAGTGCAGCTCCTGAGATGGAAGCACATGGATACATGGATAGACCTGTTTGTAGTGGTGATAGACCAGTGCACATGGATACATGCGAGGAGGAGCCGATAGATGATGAGCAACAAGTGCATACTGGTTTGGATAAAGCAACTCTCGTCCACAATGAAGATGTGCCAATGCACATCAACGATAAAGATGAAGTAATTATGATCGACGAGGATACAGAGAATGATCAAGACACAGACGGTGAACGCATTAGAAACGGTTGTACTACTGGTAAAACCACCTTTCCTACAAGCTCAAGAAGATGGCCAGAGGATGCAGGAGTAAAATGTACAAAAGATGGAACCTGGTTAGTGAGTGTGAGCGATGATGATGATGAGTCAGATATGGTCAAAGGTCCAGCCTTAGCCAAGAAGAATACAAACACAGACCTTCCTTTGAGCAGCTGCACAAGACCCGTGAATGTATGCTGGAAATGTGGAAAAGAAGGAACGTTGTTGACATGTAGCAGAAGCGAGTGTGCATCAAAAGTTCACAAAGAATGCTTGAATTCTGCGGTTAATTTTGATGAAGACGGGAACTTTCACTGTCCTGTGTGCTGGTATGATCGAGTGGTTGCAGATTACGTAGAATCTCAGAAGTTGGTGAGCTCTGCCAAGAGAAAACTGATGAATTTTATACATCTGCTTTCATCAAGAAGCAAGAGACTCAGGTGATGAAACTTTCTGTTGTAACATCACTGTAATCAAACCTCTTGTCTTTTTTTAGGGGGGCAATTCAGGTGATCGATATTATAATATGGAATTTTAGATGGCAGTGATTAAGTATATGTTTCTTTTGCAGATCAACCAAAGCGATCTGAGACGCCCTTGTGGCCGTGTTCGTGGTGGATTTTGGTTAGGAGGAGACGAACTAGAGAAGAAAAGTTGGAACAATTTTATTTCTTCTCATATGTGCTGGTGGGGAGACTCTGGGGTAATTTATTACGAGTGAAAGTTAGCGGTGTGAATGTTTACTATTTAAAACTACCGGGGGAAAAAGAGGACTAATATCGAACATTCACTGAAGTTTTTTTCTTTCTAAACATAAATAAACACATTAACCGGAGGTAATTAAATCGAACACGCTGATTAAGGTTTATGCTAGTGTTTATGCTACCACATGTCCTAATTGTTTAATTTTATTCAACACTTTAGCAAATATAAGTGTTCAATCCAGTTAAACTCAAATCAATTTTAAAGCTTATTAGCCCGTGGTTTAACTAGTTTGATGTTCTTTTGTTATCTTCAAAAGCATCTTAAAGCGGATATAAATGAAAAGGAAAACGCATAACTCAAATTCCATAAGACCGAAGTTAAAATAACATTATCTCTAATATTTTATTATATTCGATTCATCTTTCTTTTTTCATCCAATGTCAGATAAAGATATATCTAATCAACGATACAGAAAGTCAGTTGATCAACTATACTGTATTTTTCCAGCTATTGATATTTAAGATTCACCTAAAAGCTACCTCTCGAATATTAATACGAAATGTCTTTTCGGTGTGAAAATTTGAAAGTATTTAGTTAGCAATTTGTATGGAAACTGTGCCTGTGGTCTTGAGCTTACAGCACGAAACCCATAAACGAAGTAACGCTCTTTAACACAGACAAAAACAATTTGTATGGAAACTGTGGTCTTGAGCTTAAAGTATCTAGTTAGCAATGAGAACGTATGGTTGTGAGATCACTGGAGATGAGTAGGGTAAACTTTTGTTTTCTCTCTCTTTTAACTCGTAAAATTGGTGAATTTACTTAATTTTTATCTCTGTAAAAAAGCAAGAAGAAGAAAGTGGATAGTACGAAAGGTCGTTATCGAGAGATCAATAATAGGGTTTGGGGCTCCAAAACTGGCAAATACATTACTCATCAAAGATGGAACTGTCCCATTGAAACAACAGTTGTATTCCTATTTATGATCTTCCCACTGTTCACCCTTCTGATTCTCTTTTTTCCTTTTTTTCCACCTTCGTTGCTCTCGCTCCTCCGATATTAAAGATTATCCACATGTGTAACATCTTATTACTTACTACTAGTTCGCGTGTTAAGATCAAAATCACTATTATGAAGCATTTTTCAATTTCTATCAGCATACAAACACACACCAAACATTCAAATGTGTATCAGTATATGGTTTGACACTTTGACCAAAAAAGTATATCTGTAACGGATTATAAAACTTCAGATTATTATGTAGTAGTTATAACTTTATTTTAGCTAATATGAAAATATCTTAAACCTACGAAAGAGTCTAGACTAATCTATAAAATGAGGTGCAACATTTGGATAGACGGAATCTTTTCTCTGGATATTCAAATAATACTTAAAACATGATCTTATATTTGTGATAACGAAATAAAATATAGTGTATTGTGGTAGAGTCTGGATTGCTTAACTCTCTATAATTCGCATACCACTAGATCGTCGGTTATAGCAGTAGGTAGAACTTATTACCTTATATATACACATGCATGGATTTGTAAAGGTAAGTGCCCGTAACTGTGTTTTTCATGTTTATCACAAATACTATAGAGCTACATGTGTGACGATTATTCAAATTGCATTTTCTAAGAAAACATTGGAAAAATTAAATAGTACAATAACATTGTTAATCTCTTTCGTTTTCTACATGGAATTCCTTATACACCGAACTCATCAGCAGCTATATATTATCAGGATGCAATTTGAAATATTGATATAAAAACGATGGAAACAAACAAACAAAAAAAGAGGCAAAGATGGAAACAATGAAACTTGTGCATAATTCTATTTATCGACAGTCTGACTCAAAGTGCTTTCGTAAGCAACAACATAATGCTTCACCCTTCTCTTGATAATCTTTTCTGCTTCCACTGTTCCTCCACTCTTCCCTCACCTTTCACTTCATCTCGCCTTTTTCTTTCTAATCCTTATTTATTTTCTTGATTATTTACTTACTATGTCTCATTGATATCATGTGATTAGTTTCATATACAAAGAAATCACAATCCCATCTAATATGAATATACATACAACCGCTTAATATATGATATACATGTGACTTGTTGACCATATATATGTGACCATTGACCAGTGACTAATGTAGTCATGTATAATATATGTATGTACACTAAATATGTGAGACAGTAATAAGAGTCTCACATACCGACAAACAGACCAAAAAGTAATCTTAAAACCCTAGATCCACAAGCAGATTACATGTCTCTATACTATATATATACATGTTATATATTGTATGTACTGGTAGAGCTTCTGTGATAGACTAGTATAACATGGAGGTGAAGAAAGACGAGACCAGTTTCTTACAAAACATGAAACAAGAGATCAATCAAAATACAGAAGAAGAAAAAAACGAGATTCTAAAGAAGAGCATCTCAAGTCATCCTCTCTATGGGCTTCTTGTTCACTCACATCTCAGTTGTTTAAAGGTCCTCTCTCTATCTTATTTAAATAAAATTATTCTACAAGAATTCAATTTCTAACGTATTTGGACCCACCAAAATCAGGTATGTTCCGGCGACTTTGACTTGCCGGAGATGATGAACACGGTGGATGATCTTGCCCTAGCAAAACTTTCTCTCCACTCTGATTCTTCACTCGAAGCTACCACTTCAGAACTTGATCAATTCATGGTAATTTCTCCTTGCTTCACTTTCTTATAGTTATAAACAAGTTTAACCAAAATATACATAGTTCACAACAACAAAGAACATTTTCGCATGCCTTTAAGTTCACATACTTCTTTAATTTTACAATGATTTCGCAAAGAAAAAATAATTATAATACATGTCAAAATTAATTCACATCTAGGAAGCTTACTGCTTGACTCTGCGGGAGCTGAAGGAAGCAATGGAGAAGCCTCTTATCGAAACTCATCGTATTATGGATGCGGTGTACAATCAGCTAAACGACATTGTTCTCTCATCATCACCCCCTTAAATAAGGGAGAAACGTGACAACTATCCGGTACTATTAATCATGTTAAACGCATTCCGCCAAGTTTGTTGAATTACTAGTGTATTCGTGTTTTATTATGCTGCGTTTTGTGGAGCGCTTTGTAGAATCATGTAACGGCGGCAATCATAATTTGAGAATTAAAAGTTCTATAGCGCGCGAATGCCCTCGTGCTTGCTTTGCGTTATAAGACTTAACAACATATCTTAGCAATTAGCATTAACATATCCATTTAGAATGCATGCGCATATCTATCGTATGTTTTTTTTCTGAAAAATCATATCTACGTATGTTAGTAAAACAAATTAATTAACGGTTGTTGTATAACTTATTTTGGGGATACATGATTACACGATAATGCCTATTAATGGATCAGCATATCTTTAGAATTATTAACAGTCTGTAAAAACACATGCGCATTCAGCGTTTGGGGCTCCAGGTTTATTACAGTAAGACGACACCGGTGTACCGTAAAAGTCAAGACACATCTCCTCGCATTTTTTTGCATCGCATGGAACCATTGGCCAGAACACAGGACAAGTTCTTTTCTCCTGGTTCATTCTCATCTCTCTCGCACCTCAACAAAATAAGAAGAAAATCAAAATATTATAAGAATAAACAAAATTTTGTGGTATGCATAAAGAACTAAACGTATAATTAATTAGGCTATATATCAGTTAGGTAGAACACCTCGTTTACATGTGCTAGAGTTTTTCAAAAGAGTCTATCACACGACCAAACCAATCGACTGATCTTATTAAACACATAATAAATAAAATAATAATAATGATTCGAGTAATTCTCAGCTATTATAACTATATTGGTGTTAACCTTTACTTAGGACTTAGGAGTAATTCATATACTTAAGATCATTTTAGTACCTGAAACAAAGAAGATAACAATGAAAAAAACAACGAAAATCTGAAGGTTCCTCATCCTTCTGCAGCTTTTGAAAAAACAAATCCAAACGTTATTGGGACCTTTAGGCTTTAGGTGAAAGTGAATCTGGTATACAGAGAAGATATAAGAGACTTTTTTTTTTTGTTTAATATAGATTTATAAATTTTCTGTAATTGTTTATTTCGGAAAGCAATCAATCTTTGGTCAAAGGGGTTTAATATAGACTGGATTTATCGGACTGTTTAAATCAGAGTCCTTACAAATTATCCGTATATACCATATTTAGATAAATCTTTTGATAACGTAGTAGTTATGAACTTACCAATTAATTTCAAAAAATAAATCAAATGGAGAGATATTCTGTACTGTATTTAAGTTTGGTTCGTATGCTGTAGTATAATCCTAATCAGTTGAATATTAGATACTAGGGCCGGTCCGCTCTACGGACATGATGATAATTTGAAAATAATTAAAATAGTTAGAGTAAATATTTTGATTTTTGTTTAGTGTTTGTTTTTATTTTAAAATATTTTCTTCAATATTATTACAAATCATTATTTTATTGATTTTTATTTTTTATTCATTTCATTCTCATTACAATTAACTAAAAGTTTTCTTACGATTAATAACATTGTTTATTTAAAGCTTTATTCTGTTTTTATTTTAATGGTGTAGAATTGTTATTTTTTAATTTAAAATTATCCAGTTTTATTCATTCTCATACATTATTTTATATCGCGTGTCTCTTTTTTGACTATATAACTATATATTTTATTTTTACACAGTTGTGAATCTATGTTTATAATTTTTTTAGAATTCTTCACATAAATATTTAAAATAAATTTAAAATTTATTAAGTTAGAATATTTTATATAAAAATATTTTTTTTTATATTTTTCTGCTTTTTATTCTATTTTAACAATTATTTTGATTTTTATTATCTATTAAGTTTTTATTGTGGTCTTATATTCGTAGACTTTTTATAATCTATCATGTATTACTATTTGGTTATATTACTTTTTTAATTTTCTAATCTTGAGCTTCGTGATAAAAATGGGGAATCGTTTCATAAGCTTTACGTTTTTCATTTGTATTTGATAAAACATGTAGACACAATATAACTAAAAAAATCGTTTTTTATTTTTTCTGAAATATGTATTTTAGATGATATTATATATTGTGTGATAAGATAAGTTTACATTGATGGATTATTTTTTGTTAGATTGTGATTAAACTATTGATTGGTGAACTTAATTTGTGCTTTGTCGTTTGAGTTTTATTTATGTTGTCATTACTAAATATGTTATCGAAGAAACATTTCTTAATCTTTTTATCAATAAGCTACATTCTCCTCACGTCTTATTTTCATATATTACAGTTGACTCCTTCATGTGTAAGCTACGTTAGAAGATTTGCTAATCGTTATAACATGCAAAAGTGAAAATAAATATCACATTCAGATAATGTGCAAACTGTGTTGTAAAGTCTGGTATTATTCATTTTATTTTATTGCTAAAATATGTTAATATCATTGAAACATGAAATTGGAAACTACAAATGTAAGAACCTATTCTAACTGTACTCTTTGGCAAAAATAAAGAAGAAACAGAAAGCCAGTACAAAACAGAGCAGTGCTTGACAGAGGACTTGAGGGAGGTTATGTTTGAGACCTCGACAGAGGACTTGAGGGAGGTTATGTTATCTTCATCGCCAGAACCCCGCCTTCAGTATACTTCTACACAAATATCTGCCCTCCTGCAACGGATTGAGTACTGGAGTCTGGACCATGTAGCCAACGAACGTAATGATGTAGCGAATAGGATTGCAGTGTCGGTTACGACAGGCCACAGGTACCAATCCTACATCGCTTCACAAGGTCCAGCTTGGCTCTTTTCTCTGTTGACTCTTGAAGCCAGGGGTTGAAACCTGATACAGCCTTGTCCCCATTGCCATCTCGAGCACTCAACGGCTCTCTACTTTTGGGGTTTTGTTATGTGTTTCTGTTTATGGTGCCTACTGGCATTTCTTTTCCTGGATATTTTTTATGCTTCATGCTTTCTGGTTTTCTTTTATGGTTGTTTTTCCCCTTTCGATTTCCTTGGATGGAACCAAAACTCTATGTATTGATTTTTCAGTGTTAAAAAAAAAAAAAAACAGAGCAGTGCTCTCAAGAGATTATCTTATCCAGACAGATAATAAGTTACGAAATTTCCGTCTATGCCTTCTTCCCAAAATGATGTCACACACTTCTCGATCAATGACTCTAAACAAACTTATCACCGTTATTGACTGCTGGCTGCGAAGAACATTGTTGCTTTGACGCCAAAGATGAAAAATCGCAGCTTGAGCCACCACAGTCCACAACATTTTAGGAGCGGCTTCTGAGTCTTGCCTCAACCATGATAAGAGCTCTGCCCGTGAAGAAAATATATTGCGAATTGGATCAAGGCGTAAGAGGATCAGTTTCAAGACCTCCCTGCTGTATCATGCCAGTGTCAAGGAGTAAGAGGATCATTCGCTACAGCACACATACAGCAAAAAGTGGTTATGTTTAAAATGAGCTTCTGAGTCTTGCCTCAACCATGATAAGAGCTCTGCCCATGAAGAAAATATATTGCAAACTGGATCAAGGCGTAAAAAGATCAGTTTCAAGACCTCCATGCTCTATCATGCCAGTGTCAAGGCATAAGAGGATCATTTGCTACAACACACATACAGCAAATAGTGGTTATGTTTAAAATGAGCATAATAGAAGATCAAGTGTCTGATATTCCATCACTAAGGAAATTAATATGAGCATATCAGCAACTGTCGTTCGTTTCCAAGCTAGTTATCATTCATGAAAAGAAAACAGAATATAAGATCAAGTCTGGGCTTTGTAGGGTGTTTAGTGTTGACATTTGAAGATTGCCGCATGACAACTCAACATTTTTTTCTCAAAAAAGGTTCTAGAAGATTGCATGGATGAGCTCGATATGGATTAGATACTTACCAATCAATTTTAATGTTAGCCATGACACAATGTTTTCCTTGTGAAGGGTCGCAGTCACAATGTTTTCAGCTTCTCACTGATACCACTTTTACAGATGTGAGCTCCGCGATTATGTCTAAAAAGGATTAACATTTTAAGATCTCAATGGTTGCAATGGTGAGTCTGTGAGAAGCTGCTAGTAAGTGGAATACCTGGAAGCTGGGTATTTGTGCTGCTAGGCCAATCAGCTGACTGTGATTTCGGAACCTGAAATGTTCCTCGGGAAGTGGGGAAACCGGTTCGAGTGGTTGAATCACTGACCCATATCAAAGAAAAACATAGAACCCACCGACTTCAAGTGACGTCTGTGGGTGGTGAGACGATGAACTTGCTGGCATGAGTATCGCCTGAAAACAAAAAAAAAAAATGAACAGAAGAGAAAAATTGAATTTTCCAAACATTATTTGGGATATATATGAACCCAACGTCGCCGTGTGTTCAAAGACTATGATGAACATAAGAGTTTAAATAATGGGGCAAAAACTAAAAAAAAAACTTAATCAACAGCCGGATATTCGACACCAAATCTAAAAATTTAAAAATGGAATTTTGAAAAAAAAAAATGGATCTTGACCAAGTAAAAACGAAAAAGTAGTTCGCTTTGAGAACATATTTTTTTGATAACCATGATCCACACAGTACGATGAAACGGAATGACCTTGAAGTCGGGGAGAAACATGAGAGATATGAAGAGAAGAAGAAAAGAAATACTCACATATTTATACCGAAAACACACCGCCTCACCGACGTAAGCCAACGCATTGAAGACCGATCGTGGACGATTGAATTAATGGACAATTAACACGGAAAAGCGATAATTCGAATCGTTTTAGAGATTTGGATGAAGCTCAGACGTCGCAAATCGCGACAGAAGGAAGAAGACATACAACCTATTTTTCATTAGATTTAGGGCTTTCCAAAACAGGCCTCTTGTCGCGTGATGAAGCCCAACTGTGAAGACCGTAAACAAAAAACAAAGCTTTAGTAAAACGGTGTGGATCTGACGTATCAACGCGAAATTACTCCTATTTATGACCTGACATCTTTGTTGGCATATCTAGAAAAAGAATAAGTAAAAAGTGGTGAAATATAAAAAGGGTGAAAATGAAGAGAGAGAAAAAAAGTGGAGTAAATCTTATTACTCTAACAAAACTAGGAGTAAAAATTACTCTACTTTTTTTTACCGTGTCAATAGTAAATTTTTTTTCCATCTGATTTTATTTATTAAAAGACTATAAGTCCAAAGATACAGACCATATATATTGCATAGATAACAGAAAATCCATATAACATAAAGTCCGAAACATAAGGACTATCTAAATTTCACACGGGCTATAGGCCCATCATGCTACCTAACAGACCACACACCGTATCAAATCACGTGTCGAGGTATTAGTGTTGCAGGACACATGTTGTACCCTCACCAGCGAGGGAACACGCGTCACTTGATGCCTCCACGTCGTCACCACTTTGGGTCAACCACCATCGAGAATCCAAACGGCGCTTCGCTGTATCCCCACCGGAATAGTAACACACCGCAATTTACTTCATCATCTAATTTTCTTTTTTCACGGAGAGCGTCACCGAAGCTCGAGATCTCATCCGCGGAAACCCGAATCACCAACCCCGCTTTCACTTTGATTCTTGATTCACCGGAGAGCAACAAATCGACGGATGTCGAGATCTCATCCAACTATCTTATATGTCAAAAGAAAATAGGGACAAACCGAAAGAAGACAATAGCCGGCGATACCAATGCTAAATGAGCCATCGGTTCCCAGAATCAGAAGGCCGGCGAAGTAGGTGTAAAGTAACCACCACTTCTCAGAAGCAAAGTCAGACTGCCACTTTATAAGAAGTGATGCTGAAAACAAAAGAACCTTATCGATAACTACTATTAGAAGTAAACGAACCCAAACACAGATCACAAAGAAGATAAACAGAAACCCAAATCCGGACCAACGGTGGCTGTGAGAGCCCACCCCGTCGGCCGGAATCACTCTTTCCGGTGGATATAGCTAGAGAGAAGGCATAGCTTTTTTTCGTGTCTAGAGAAATATACATATACTTGGACCAGCGTGTCAATAGTAGATAAGAGTAAATGTCTTTTTTCCTTTGGACAAATGATAGAGTAAATGTCAAAACTGAAATTTCATCTGATTGGTGAATTTAGGCTGAACTTGGAGTAATAATTTTTCCACCATTTTGTGTTGCGCTATAGGCAGTGTTTTGAAACCCGATCCGGATCCGCGGTTGAACCGGTAAACCCGGTGACCCAGAATAATTCTGGTTCGGGTTTTGTGAAAAACCCAAAATTTAAAAACCTGGAAAAACCCAGAAAAACCTACTAAAATCTGAAATCCGGACCGGTTGAACTCATAAAAGCTTTTTTTTTTCCTTTTTTTTGGTTTTTACTTTTTAATTATAGAGATAACCAAATTAGTTGATGTGATTTGGAATTACTTTATTTTTGTTATTGACAATTTATTACAATATTTTTTACTTTTGGTTTATTTTTGATTTGAAGTACAATTTATTATTCACATTAAACATTTAAATATTTATGCATTTTATGTCTTGCTATTTTTAGATATCATTACTATAAAATCACATCAAGTAATTCAATTATTAATTTACGGTTCACCCGTGGTTCACCACGGTTGACCCGGTGACTCGGTGACCCGGTAAGTCATCCGGTTCAGTGTCCGGATCCGGTTTAAAAACACTGGCTAAAGGTATAGAAAAAGAAGGAATTCATTTAAACATTGCGTCTAGCATTTGTTTTATCATGGTCTTTTATAAATATAAAATAAAATTATTTTTGGGCCAAGTAACTTTCCATTAAAACTAGCGCAATCAGTCGTTCGGAGGTTCCAAACCGGAATAAACCGATTTGCAATGTAAACCAGTTCAAGTAATCATCAAACCATATTTAAAGGCGCATGAATTCAAACGCAAACGCTGGCGTCAAAAGGTTGCGATTTGCGACAGCTAAAAACGAGATGAAAAAGGACGTTCACGTGGACGTATCCGCAGAGTATAAAAATCTCTCCCACTCTCCACCATCTATTTCACACTCCTCGCTCTTAACTTCCATAACTGCATCCCACGAACCATAACAAACTTCCATTTTCGAATTTCAAAAATTTCGACGAAAACATGAAGGAGATCGCGTCGAGAAATTCAAAGCGTAAGGCTGATGAGGCGTCGCCGTTCGCCGGGAAGAAGCTTCGCTCGACGACGCGTCTAAGCCGGAAGAGAGCTCAGATCTCTCCGTCACCTCTCCACCGCAAGGAAATCGGAGCTCCCGCTGCTTCCGTCGATTCCAGCTCCAATCTGTTTTCTGCAGTCGACGACACCGTTTCGTGCGGTTCGAGCGTAGTCGAGAAGAGCTCGAAGCTGAAGAAGGCTCGAATCGAAGAGGTGGAAGTTTCTGATCGCGCGAAGGAGACGATTGCCGCTGATCCGAAGTTTCGGAGGATTACTAGATCATACTCTAAGCTAAACAAGGTGAAGGAGGGAGAGGAGATCGAAGTAAGCGAATCGTCCTTCACACGATCGGACGTGACCTTCGCCGAGACCGATAGCAGGAGTTTGTATATCCTTTCGGAGGATAAAGAGAGCGACGTCGTTTCGGAGAATAAGAAGAGCGACGTCGTTTCGGAGAATAAGGAGAGCGACGTCGTTTCGTTCATATCGGGTGTAGACTCTTGCTCCAAGTTCGGCAGCGTAACTGGCGGAGGAGCCGATAACGAAGAAACCGAAATCTCCAAACCGATCGGATCCGTGAAACTTAAACCGGAGCTCGTGACAGTCGGATGCGTCTCAGATCTCGCTTGCGCGGAGACGTTCTCAGGCGAAGAGGTTTCAGAGTATGACGAGGATGAATCGTCGGAGCCACGTTCCCAGACACTTTCGCAGTACTCCGACTTCGATTTCTCTGATTACACTCCGTCAATGTTTTTCGATTCCGGCAGCGAATTCTCTGAGAAATCGAACTCTGACTCTCCTGTGTCACATACTCGCTCCCTGTACCTCCAGTTCGTGGCGCAGTTCTGTAGATCTACCGTTCCGAACAATCTCGAATCTGAACAACGCCGTGATGATATCCAGTCTGAAGTAAGTGTGGTTGATTGCTTGAGATTTACACTCCATTGCTAGTCTAATTTGATCTGAGACTTGTTCTGCTTCCTTCACATATGAATCTAAATCATTAACTATGTACATTATGGTTATAGCTGCTAAGGTTTGAAGATGAAGAGGTAGAAGAGAGCTATCAAAGGCTGAGGGAAAGGGAGAGAAGTCATGCATATTTGCGTGACTGTGCTAAGGCTTACTGCTCCACCATGGACCATACTGATCTCATCCCTCGTCTTCGCTTGATCATGGTTCAATGGATTGTGCAGGTGAACATTATCGTTCTGTTCTTATATGCATTTTGTTAAGACATCCAGTTGCTGAGATCTTGTTGTAGCCTAAGGAAGTCTAATAGCTTATCTCAGAATCTTATATTGTGAATGTTTGTATGGTATTCTTTTGTTGCTGATTGTTTTCTCGCTGATTATATGCAGCAATGTTCTGAAATGGAGCTTCAGCCAGAGACATTGTTTCTAGGAGTTAGTCTGCTGGATCAATTCCTGAGCAAGGGATCCTTCAACAACGAGAGGACTCTGGTACTAGTGGGGATCGCGAGCCTTACTCTGGCCACCAGAATTGAAGAAAACCAACCTTACAATAGGTACAAACCATTTTACAGCTTCATCAGATAAATATTCAAGAAATTGAGTTTTACATTGAACAAAATTAGGGACTATTAATAGTCTAATACAAATCCTATCTAGTCATGTGTGTCATATATTAGGTTCTGTTTCTCAAAAGCTCTTTTCTGTAGAAACCTTACGCTCGCCTAATACTTCCTTTGTTTGAGTAGCATCCGGAAAAGGAACTTCTACATCCAGAACCTAAAGTATAGCCGGCATGAAGTCGTGGCAATGGAGTGGCTGGTTCAAGAAGTCCTCAACTTCAAGTGCTTCTCACCCACAATCTTTAACTTCTTATGGTAAAATCCTCTGTTACTATATGTTTTCTGTTCCAAGACACATACACACACTGAAATATACAAAATAAATATCATTTATACATCGCAGGTTTTACCTAAAAGCCGCTCGAGCCAATCCAGAAGTTGAGAGGAAAGCCAAATCCTTGGCCGTTACCTCACTATCCGATCACACTCAACTCTGTTTTTGGCCCTCGACTGTAGCAGCCGGACTCGTAGTTCTCGCCTGCATTGAACACAACAAGATCTCAGCCTACCAACGAGTCATAAAGGTACCAAACTATCCAACACTACTTAAAAGGCGTTTTTGATTCCAAGAAACATGCAGAATATTCACGATCCCATAACCTCTCTCTTCTGCAGGTTCACGTTAGAACAGAAGATAACGACTTGCCTGAATGCGTCAAGGTAATTATTAACATCACTCCCATCGTATGAGATCTTTTCTCCACAAAAATGGTTTAATGAATGTCTTTAAAATTTTTATTATTCTATATACAGAGTCTTGAATGGTTGCTTGAGCAGTAAGCAATCCACAGCAACAAATACCCAAACCAGAATACACAGTATACTGAAAGATGATCTCACGGGTTATTATTTCAACTTACAAAAAAACATATATATAAGGTATATATAGCAATGCCTCTACATCTTTATATTCTTAATCTCCGGGCTTAATTAGCTCTTGTATTGGCAAACTAATACCAATTACTAGACCACCATTGTGTCGCCACAAACAATTATTGCTTAAATTTCCACAATGCATTATATACCACATTTCAAAGAATATTTTTATTGTTCAGTATGTTTCCTCTTTTATAAAGTCTGAAAGATTTCTTCTATTTTCCTAATCTTCACTGTTTTTAAAATATTGGTCAGAAGGTTAAGTGTTTGTCTAAGATCAAATGAGCCTTTATCAGGTGGTTCTGTTTAATTTTCCTTTTCCATGTAGTGGGATGTACCAAATATTTTTTTTGGTTAAATTAGTTTTCCCCATTAAGGCGTATTGCAATAATTTTGACTCGGAACATTTTTCACTAATCGCGGTTCCTGGCGCAAATACTTGAGATTCACGGGTTCATAGTAATCACGAGATTACCATCGCATTGATAATGTGCCTATATTTGACGCTGTTATCTAAAAGGGCCGAATCTTAGCTTGGCAGTTGAGCTCAATTACATTTACTGAATCAAGTAATAAAAAGCCATGACCATAAATTGAGTTTTGTAGATATCTATAGTGTTTGTATTTAGGGAAATTTATATCTAGACATGCAATACACATCCAATAAACTAAGAATATGACAAGTGGGCATCAATAATACATAACGTGTTGACTTTTTTAAAGAACCCAGTATATATTTCGGGCCAGGTCCACTGTCCCACTATATTCTTTAGACATACATCACCTCATAGTATATAGGTTACAAGTTTCTTTTACCGATAATACAGTTAAAAATCTACTAATAAGCTTTTTTTTTTTGAAACACACTAATAAGCTAATTAAGCCGTTCAACTTTAGCTTAATTTATTTCTACGTCCGTTGATAACAAATTTCGTATTCACCTTTTCTCGATCCCATTTATTTGTGTAGTGGAAATGAATATTAGTAATTTTCTGTAAACTTGTTTCCTTTTACAGCCTTGGAATACATGAGTTCTTTTTAAAAAGATAGAAATAAATAAAGCGGTACTGGTTTCGGTCCGGACGAGGTAGTCCAAGTGGAAAGGACGGGCCTTGGTGGCAAACACCATCCGGGTTCGATCCCCCCTCCATGCGGAAACTACTCTGCCTCGCTCTGGACACCAAAGCGGTACTGGGTTCGATCCAGCCCAGGTAAAGCCCTCCCGGGTGAAGCGGACCGCTGCCTGACCGGGCCCAGGGATTGATCCGCGAAGCGGAGAACCCTGGATTACAAAAAAAAAAAAAAAAAAAGATAGAAATAAATAAACGGCGTTATACTTTAAATGTATAGTATTTGTCGAAAATCATTATAATATCTGGTCAAACAGACTAAAACATGGAAACTCAAGGGGTCAAAAAGAACAAATAAAAGGAAATTATCGAAGGGATGTAGGAAAATCCAGACGATATGACAAAAAACCGCGTCTCGTGACCCGTGTGAAACACTTTGAATTAAATAAACCAAAACAGCCGTTAACTTTATTACTATGCTTGAAGTTGCTAACCACCTTAGTAGAGAGAGAAGAGAGCGTTCTTTGCTGTACACCGGCGTTTGGCCGGCGCGTGAGTGGCCGTGCCAACGCCGGAGTACTTTCTGTTTGGCTTAAAGTATTCATCTTGGCTCCCTCTTTCCTGTCCTGTGAACGTTAGCCTTGTCTGAGCTCTGGTTCCGACAGCATCTATATCGGTGTGTTGGTGGTTGGAGCGACGACGCTTTTGTTCTACAGATCCGGGAGAGGGAGTGGTTATTTTGCTCTGGTGTGGTGGTTCCCGAGAGGTGGAGGCTCCTTCAGATCCATCGCCGTCGGTCTTAGTTTCCGGGAAGGAGTCTCTCACAGATTTGCTTTTGCCGGCTTTAGTTTCGGAGGGCGGAGGCTACTGTAGATCCACGCTGCCGCGAAGAAACCCTAAATTCTTTGGGTATTTTGTTTTTCTTCTTTTCTTTGTCTCGTTTGGTGTTTGTCCGTGGTAGTCGCGGTGAAGGGTTGGTGATGAGTCACGGCGGAGTTCTTCCTCAGAGAAGTGAAGCTTGTCGGTGAGGTGGAGATGTGCTATGGTTTGAGAGTGAGGTTTCTCGAGTCGCCGGTCTAGAGTGTGAAGTGGTAGAAAGTCGGAGGAGATAACGAGGTTCGTTCGATCTCCCTGGCGTGATGACTATGCGCGGTAGAAAGGGTTAGGTTTTGGTTTGGAGGCTTGTCAGATTGAAGCCTTGCAAAAGAGGAAGTGACTGGGTTGAGAAGGCGGCATCGGTTGCTGAGCGAAGGGAGCAGAGTCTTCCACGTGGGCGGCTTCTTCCCCATCGCTTCTTCTTTTTGGGCCGTGGGTATTGGGTGTTTGGGCCGAGGGCCCGTTGTCGGTTTTTTGGCCCCTCTGTTGTGTGGGCTTTTGTGTAATAGCTTGGTTTGTAAACGGGCTTCAGATGTTTTTTGGGCTTGACCCATTTATCAATTATAAAACTTTGATGGCAAAAAAAAAAAAGTTGCTAACCACCTAATGACAACAACACCCTCGAGACTCTCATATTATTTCACCTTTTTGCCATTGTGAGATACGACCGAACTTTTCCCACCTTTTTACCATCTCTCTCCGCATCAATCGTAAAACTCATTCTCTCTCTCTCTCTTTTTGCTTTTGTTCATTCTCTTTCCAACGCGATGAACGGAGAGAAGGATCTCGCCGGAGACGGAGTGCTCACGAACCAAAACCTCAAAGCCCCGATTCGCTCATCTAAACACCAACAACCAAGACCACAGAACCAACCAGTTTCACAGAGGCGTCGACGATGACTTCCTCAGCGTCCGATCCAGCAACAACAACGTCGACGCCTTCTCCTCGAAATCATCGCCCAGATCCGGAAACGAGCTCACTCTCAGCTACCTCTGCGAGAACCGAGACCTCTCCGAGAACCGAGACCTCTCCGAGAGAATCGCCAAAAGTCAAAAGGGTAAAGAGGTCATAACCTTCTCTGAGGACGAGAAATGGATCGAGAGAGACTTCTTCAATCCGAATCCTTCGAAATGAAAGGCTCACGACGAGGAGGTGGTCAAACAAGAAGAAGTCGAAGAAGAAGTGGAGGAAAAGAAACAAAAGATAGAGACATTAAACCTCTCTAGCTCTCCCGACGTTTCTCTATCACTAACGGCGTCAAACGCCGTCAAAAGACCGAGGTTAGTAAACAGCATGACGTCGTTTTCGAACGACTTCACGGCGACGACGGCGCCGTCCATGTCCTACTCCTACTCCCACCCTTTCTCCCACAACCTCAGCTGCTCCGCCGACTTTGACTGCTCCGCCGAGAGAGACGACCGCATCTAGTGCGCCGGCAAAAGAACCAACGGATCCGTCCACAGCCGTTTCCACCCCATCAGCGACAGCGGCGTCGCACTCGCTCGGACCCCTATCTCCGCCGTCAAACCGTCGAACTCCTCCGACTACTCCTTCTTCCCTTCCGAGCTACCAGCTCGGCCGGGGATGGAAGCAGTGACGACGCTCTCAAAGAAGTTAGAAGAAAACGATGACGTCAGATCAGAGAGAGTCCTATACGACATCGTTTCGAAGTTTATTTCCTCCGCAACATTGATTATCCAAAGGATGGCTGATGAGACATCAGAAGCAGCTAAAGAGTACTTAAGAAACCTAATCGATTCTCCCGAGAAGAAGGAGAAGATGACGAGTCTTCAGAGCCAGATTGACAAAAGATCTGATCTCTGCAAAGAGACTTTATCCAAATGCGTCAAGGATCAGCTAGACATCTTGGTCGCTGTCCGAACAAGGCTCAAGTACTTCCTCTCCGGTAAAATCCGTATCCCCATGAACGAGCTGGTGGAGATCTTTATGTTCTTGAGATGTAAGAACGTGAACTGCAAGTCTCTGTTGCCTATTGATGATTGCGAGTGCAAGATCTGTTCGAACAACAAAGGGTTTTGCAGCTTGTGTATGTGTCATGTCTGTTTGAGGTTTGATTCGGCTAGTAATACTTGTAGTTGGGTGAGGTGTGATGTTTGTTCTCATTGGTGTCACACTGCGTGTGGGATTCAGAAGAATCTTATCAAACCGGGGAATAACTTGAAGAGTCCTAGAGGTAATAAGACGGAGATGTTGTTCCATTGCGTTGGGTGCGGTCACAAGTCTGAGATGTTTGGGTTCGTTAAGGATGTGTTTGTGTGTTGCGCTAAAAATTGGGGACCTGAGACTATGGTCAAGGAGCTTGATTGCGTTGGAAAGGTTTTCAGAGGGAGTGATGATGTTAAAGGCAAAACGTTGCATCTCAAAGCCAATGAAATGGTCAAGAAGCTTGAGAGTAAAATGATTTCTCCTGCTGATGCGTCTAACTTCATCATTCAGTTTTTCAACTGTAAGTTTCCACTCATCATGGTTCAGATCAATATTAAGGAAATGGCAATTAGGCTAGGAGATTATTATTGTTTAGGCGGACGTCTAGACCTATTTTTTTAAATCAATTTTATAAAGGATCGTTTTGTTTGGGTCCTATTTGCCGTCTAAACCGATTTTCAGAACACTGGTTCAGATCAAAGATTAGGAACCTCAACCCTTATGGATTCTATAGGTTAAGTTTTGACTCTTTTTCTCTCTCTTTCACATATTCTTGCAGATGCATAGTCGGTATCAGAGTTTCCGGAACCACCGAAGGAGCAAACAGTTGTAACAGAAACGAGATACATAAAAGATGAAGCATCTGTGACGCCTTCAACATCCAAGGATCAAATGAAGAAGAGCTTTGCGTTGACGGATGCGATGATGAACAGTTTTGATAGTTTAGAGAGCATGGTGAGAATCAAGGAGGCTGAAACAAGAATGTTTCAGAAGAAAGCGGACGAGACGAGGATAGAGGCAGATAGTTTTCAGGAGGATGATAGAAATGAAGACGAAGAAGATGGAGGAGGAATACACAGAGAAGCTAGCGCGACTGTGTCTGCAGGAGATGGAGGAAAGGAGGAGGAATAAGCTCGAGGAGTTGAAGAAGTTCGAGAACTCTCACTGTGATTACCGGAACATGAAGCTGAGAATGGAGGCTGAGATTGCTGGATTGTTGAAGAGAATGGAAAGTACAAGACAACAATTAGTATGAAATGAATATGAACTAACAACTTTCTCAGTTATCCGTTTCTTTGCTTCTTGTTGTCTTTGTTGAAATCTATCAGTGATAACTGCTTTATTTGTTTTTCTCAGTTTTAAGTTTTTTTTTTAAATCTAAAACTTCAGATTTTTTGCTAATAATAAATATAAATATCTTATGTGATATGATACATTTGTAATGTAAATATGTATTTCAGTATATTTTTTTGTTCAAAAGATTTCATCAAAAACAAAATATGGAAATGAAAAGACAACTAGTACATTAAGACTATGAAATTTTGTTAGTTTATAGAGTTATCAATTTACAAAATATTTTTTTTTTAAATATTTTTTCTATAAAATAATAATAGTTAATTTTGTCGTATATATTAATTAAATTGTAGAAAGTTTTGAAGTTTATATCATTTTTGATATATATTTATTGTATACGAAATATATTTTATATAATTTTAAATGTACTTTTAGATATAATTTTATAAATATTATCAAAATATATGGAGGTGTTAAGAAAATTAAGATGAATTTCATTGTGAAAAAAAATACACTATTATGGAGTATTTATATAAACTTTACATGTATAAAATTCTAAAGTTGTAAATTTAGTGGGACTATAGATTTGCATTAAAACTATGAAATTTTGTTAGTTTATAGAGTTATCAATTTACAAAATATTTTTATTTTAGATATTTTTTTACTTTTAAAATATATTTTTATAAAATAACAATAGTAAATTTTTGAATTTTATATCATTTATATATTTATTGTATACGAAATATGTTTATATAATTTTAGATGTAATTTTATAAATATTATCAAAATATATGGAGGTGTTAAGAAAATTAAGATGAACTTCATTGTGAAAATAAAAACAATAATACACTATTATGAAGTATTTCTATAAGCTTTACATATATAAAATTATAAAGTTGTAAATTTAGTGGGACTATATATTTACATATAATTTTCTAAAAGTATTATTTTATCGATTTATGTCATATTTGAACCGGTTTAATTCGAAACTGAATAAATTTATTAATTTAATATATATGATTATTAATTTCTACTGTGTATGATTGAATTTGTTTTAAAATACTGTTTTGAGATTTTTTTTCTTTTATAAAAAGCTGAACTGTAAGTAGGTGAGTTATGCAGAATTATTCACTCAAATCCCCAAAACTTAAAATATCAGATAACTAGCACTCTAGCAGCAGATAAAAGTGAAAACGGTTAATTTTTTTTTTTTTTTTTGAGTTAAGTTACCACGTAAAGACATTGAAACATATTCGTTTGTTTCATGGAACTTTGATTTTGCTTGTAAGAAAAAAACATTCAAGAAAGAGTTTTTTTTTGTGCAACTCGAGGAAGAGTATAGTATAGACAAGTGAACTCTCAATATTAGTTGCTGAATATTTTCTGGACCGTTGTAATTGCTTTATGACGTGGAAAATTAGCACTATAGTTAAAATATGCAAATAAAATAGTTTTTTAGTAAGCATCAAAGCTGAACAATATCCACAAAGAAAAGAAAAAGTAAATTAAGAATCAAACATCAAGTAATCAACTCTCAGGGCCCGCTAAGATATCACACCAATCACATTTTCACACCAACACAAACAAGCAATAATTCATTGAATGATACAACAAAGCAAGATTAATTAAACGGTAGACTAATTAATACAGAAATCCATCAAGTATACCGGCCAAGAGCGACGGAGAAATCGACAGAAACGCCAAAGAGTAGAATGGCTAAGCCGGTGAAGTTAATTAGGCGTGACTCAGCGTTTGTGCTCTGGCCAAGCATCGTGGCTCTCTGCATGAGTCCGGTAAGTGCTGCGACAATACCCATATAAAGTAGAGCCCGACCACCTAAGACGTGCCATGGCATCATCCTTGTTCTTGTCCCTGATGAAGATTGTGGCGCAAGGAATGTGAACGCGCCGAGCACCCACTGTAAAATTTAATCACCACCACAAATTATGGTTAAGTTAACGTTAAAGTTCATATATATGAATATAAAAATTAACCTGGAGGCAAAGGAGGATGAAAGTGGTGAGACCGATCCAGGAGTGAAGAGAGACCATGTCTTTAAGGTTTAGTTTGTCGTGGAATCTAAAAGCGGCGCAGATTCCGACGATACCTAGAACTAATCCTATCAAGTGAAGTCCACCGTGAACCATTTTCTGCACTTGGTGCGAGGCATACGACGTTTTGTATGTCATCATCGCTGCACAATTTGTAATTTTATGACAAACTCATGCATAAGTACGAATACAGTTTTTTTGGTGTTTGTCCAAAAAAAAAATATTTTTGTTGTTGTTTGTTTGGCAACCTGAATCATTTCATTGATTGCATCAAGCCAAAAAAACATTATATACTCGAACCATACGTATACGAAACTATATATTTGCCATACACCATAATATATATCTTCAATTTTTCAGTATCTAATCATGTTATTTCTTAGGTAGTGATAAATTACCTTGGCCCACGAGGAAGAGAAAACCACAGTACATGAGAAATGGATGCACCTATATATCAACCATTGCCGAACAAAAAAAAACTAATTAGAAACTATGTTAATCCAGTCAAAACATGATTCTGTTTGAAGTATACATGCATACATACACAAAGGTTTGAAACTCGAAACTTACATTTAAAACCTTAAGGGGATTGTCGGAGCCATACTCGATGCCTTCACGGTAATGGAGAAGCCATATGAGCATTAGAATCACGGCTAAGATGCCAAAGAAATGAGCCACGAGCGTCGAAAGCGACGACTGACGCTTAAAAGTTGTTCGATCTGCTGTGAGGTCCATTATTGTTTGATTTTAATTCTGGCTCAGACCAATTCTTGTGTGGTAAGGAGATGATGACTCAGTCAGTGGTGAGGGCAATTTGAAGAGAAGAGAAGAGAATGTGCTAGATTGTGTAGTACCTGCTCTGTCGGGTATGGATGATATATTAAGAGGGTGCTTTATACTAAAATAATTGATGTGTAAAAACAACCCGAAACTATATAAAAACAGAAACATGAAATCACACGTAAGTGTTTATGCCATATGTTAACTAATATACATTCCTCTAAGTCTCTAAACCAATGGTGTTGTTAAAGTCGATCAGGGCGGTACAACTGATTTGACCACAATCCGGATAAAGGCTGTGTTTAGATGAGCGATCTTATCAGTCAAAGTGTTACATGATGCTTATTTTTCTTGGTAGGATATAATAACATTTTAAAAAAAAAGTTTATGATTTGGTTCAAGTAATAAGCAAATAATCCAATTATACGAGAGAGGAAAAAACGGAAAGATGCACATTTATTTTTGATTTTTTTTTCACTGTACAACAACTATTTATACAATTACATAAAACTGATTCGACCAGTGACCTATAAGGCTACAATTACAACATGAAATAAAACGATAAAAATATTAATTCGACTTTGATATTGTTGTTTATAGTAGTTTCTGGCACTTTTTAGTAACTGTAACTAGTCATGCAATATATTGGTGAACGAATGATGAATGAATTGCTTACGCACAGGGTTTGGAATATAAGTGGAGGAGTTTCTATAGGGAAGACAGCTAAGGGTTTCAATCCTTTTGGAATTAATCGTACGTTTGATTCTAATCTCATTTATTTAACTCGCTTTTTAAGAATTGTAATCTTAATTATTTGATGCGTACAAATTATTTAAGCTCTATAAAGAGAGAGATAGAGGGCCCAAAGATAGAAGAGGAGGTTACTGCTTCCAACAAATATATTTTATACTTTTCTTTTGTCTACTACTACCTATCTAAACTAGATCAAGTATAGAGCAGACGAACCGATTCTCCGAAAAACATCTCCATCTGTTTGGATCTGATTTATATGAGATAAAATACATCCTCTACTTTTTACATTTTTGGCTAATCCATATGCCTGACTATTCCGACTTCAAAAAATATGAGACAGTCACACATCCTCGAAATCATCATGTAACCTCTTAGAGTTGAGAAGTAGGGAACTAGGGATGACTTAATATATGAAAGAACAAGGCTGGTTATAGCTTTTTGAAAATAAAGAGCGGCATAATGAGTGATTTTAAAGATGGGTTCAATTAGTTTAAGTAGGGTGATCAGGGAAGGCAAGTATCATCAACCAAAATATTCTAAACGTATTTTTATATAATAATGGAAAAATGATTGCTTATATGACTAAACGTCAGAGGATTACACACACAAGAAAAAGTTTGAATTTGAGTCTCAGTACTTTCTCCTGGATTAAACTCCAAAGCAAAGTGAAACAAACGCCGGGCTAAAATTTAATGTGTTATTTAAGTCCATGCAACCGTTCTCTATATTGTTCTGTGAATGGGAAGATGGAGTCGAAATCACAAGCCTTTAGATGTGAGTCATGTGACTAATGCACCAGGGGCTAAATGATAGGCCTTTCGATCTCTTGGCTTATATCATCTAATTTTTTTTTTTTTGACAATAGCCTAAAATTTATAAACGAAGAAAACTAAACCCTGAAAGACTTTAACCAAAACTAGGTTTCAAACTTAAACGCCACGCAGTTGATCTCAGGTTTACTGAAAATATGAGACTTGGGGAAAAAAAACTTTGGTCAATATTTAGCCCGACATTTATTTATTTTTTAAAGAAAAATATCAGTATTTCGTCAACTACCTTGACCAAATATATAATCAAATAGATACTTTGGACTTTGAAAAATTCAACAGTATAACTATCCTCGTTCAAACTGTATACATATTATATGTGGTATGGTAAGGTCTTAAAATTCTGACCCAAGTATAGTGTTTCTCATTGAAGGCTATTAGTTTAGTTTCAAAAAACGTATAGTGTTTCTTTGAATAAATGACCAGAAAACTGTATTTTATTATGATTGTTTTTCAAATCAAATCACTGGAATATTATAGTTAAATAGTCAATGGTCAATTACTCATATTCTCCCTCTATATTTCGTGGATCCAAAACATGATCAACATTTAGAATAAGAAGCAATGTCATACTTTACTGATCATAGTTTTTTTTTTTTGAAAAAACTTTACTGATCATAGTTCTTCCATGAAATTCATTTTTTTTGGACATGTGGCTATATGAGTACATTATGGAAGGATTTAATAATTACGATGCTTTTCGGTGTATATATATAGATATTGTCAGCAATGATTATCTCATAGGATTTACAATAGTTTAATACGGTTAGACGTACCGTCACGTACGTAGTTGCATGGCCACTATAAATTTATAATTTTGTATTTATTCTAGGGTTTTCTGCAAAAAGAAACTCTCAATATGATTTTTTTTTGCAAATTAATCCGCGAACTCAAAAATCCACGGATCAACTTTCCAAATGTTAGTCAAACCGCAATATAACCCTCAGCCGTATATATGTGTATTTGACTGAGTATAGTTTTAACATTTTTCAATACTATGTTATTTTGACACTAATATTATACTGAAAAAATTTAGTAGAACTCAGAATTCAGATCTTGAACTTCCAACACAGTGTACATGCTACATAATCGTCTCTGCCAACTTATATATTTGTTCACTTAACAAACGCAATTATATAAAAATCTAAATTTATTCTGAAACGACCTAATTTATAACATATATAATACCAATTTTTATTATTTTTATTCTATAAAAAACTTATAACTGTTAACTTAATATGTTTACTAATTATTTTAAATAGTAAAATAATTAATAAAAATTGGTTATTTTTAAAAAAAATATTTTTATGTTATATAAAAGTCGACATCTAATTATATAAAGTAAAATTCACAAAAGTTTATGGTTTTTTGATATAAAACCAAAAATCAAAGGTATATGAACCGAACCAAACCAAAGTAAATATGGTTTTAATATGATACCTATTTTTATAAACCAAAATACCAAAATGCATTTAGAAAAATATATAATTGAGTTTGATAAGTGAACAATTATATATGTCGGCCAAAATGGTTATGTAGCATTCAAACTGTGTTTGAGGATCAAGGTTTGAACTTTGGTTTCTACATTTTTTTCAATAAAAAAATTAGCGCCAAAACGACGTAATACTGAAAATGTTAAAATTATACACAGTCAAATACACATATATATGATTGAGAGTTATATTGTGGTTTGACTGACATTTAAAAGGTTAACATGTAGATTTTTGAGTTCACGGATTAATTTGCAAGAAAACCACATTGAAAGTTTTTTTTTTTGCGGAAAACGCTTTATTCTAATGGGTACTTGACAAGAATCGCTATATAAATTAACGGCTGTGATTAACCATCGTGAAATTTGATGCGAACAAAATATCGCACGTGATGGGAGTTACAGTCAGCTATTATTGTTCACATAGACGGAAAACCCGTCCAAGTTGACAAAAAAAGAAAAAAAAAACCCCCGTCAACCCGTCCGGTGTAACACTCAATGAGAGAACTGGTTTGTGTTATTGGTTCCTCTAAGTCTTGTTGTTTTCTTATAAATATACCTTTGAAATGTGGACTCGGTCATTTACGGTTATCTCCGAATAACTAATTATTAATGATGTAAACAGAGTAAACGACTTTGGCAAAGAAAGAAGACCATTCGTAATGCGTGGAATATTAAGCTTGGGTTATTACTTACTGTTCATAGTCAGGTGTTTCAGCTTTCAATAGTAAACGACTGTTCATAGTCAGGTGTTTCAGGTGTCGAGTACTAATCTCTGAATCAGGTGAAGTTTCATTTTGCATAATGAAAGTTTGAAACAACCATAAAGATCATACGACTAAAGAAGTAACAAAAACCAAAGCCCATATATTGATCTATATGATAAGGCCCATATGATCAAAAATAGCATCATTTAGAAAGATGCGGAATCTCGATTTCGTTACAAATGAAGCCTAAAACTAGTTTAGTTTTACTTTTCAAAGGAACTGTTTAACATCTTGCGTAATTATTGACAACGAATTTCATGGGAGAAAAAAAACGAGAGAGATCTGATAAAGCCACCGTTTTAGACTCCTTCCTAAAACAGATGATGCGTCTTAACTAAGCCAAGTCCAACCCAACCCGTACATTATTTCCTCAAAAAAAAAAAAAAGAACCCTAGATCTCTCCTCCTTTAAGGAAGCTTCTATTCTAATAAACATCACTTACTCTTCCTTTAACTCACTCAGCTTCAAGGTGATTACTCGTTTCCCCACCAGATCTATACTCTCCCTCATAAAACCTTCACATTTGTGGGGTTTTAAAAAAAAAATTGTTGTTTTAATCCGAAATTCATCTACTTTCTTCATGGGTTTTGTTTGAATTACATTAAATTCGATTCCTTTTTTTTAATCCGATCTTCTCACATTAATCAATTCTGCAGATCTGCTAAAAAGGAAATCTCAGAACCCTAAAAGAAGCTTCCTTTTTTCTCTTCTCGAGATCGTTGCCATCAAATGGCAATGCCACCTGGAAACGTTGCTCCTCCTCCTCCCTCTGATAAACTCCAGTTCCCACCACCCGCCGTCGCCGGAAGCTGGATCCCCGACGAGAGAGACGTGTATATCTCGTGGATCCGCGGTGAGTTCGCCGCAGCCAACGCGATCATCGACAGGCTCTGCCATCATCTGCAAGGGATCGGGGATCAGAACCAGTACGACGCAGCGATCTCGGCCATCAGGCATCGTCAGTCGAGCTGGTCTCAAGCTGTCTATATGCAGCCTTACTACACGATCGGTGATATTCACAACGCGCTTCAGCACGCTGCTTGGGGATGGAAGCTGAAGACGCCTCAGCAGCAGCAGCAGCAGCAGCCTCAGAGGCAGTACAATGGTTCTGATCAGAATGTGAAGTTTGGAGGGAAGAGATCTGGTTATGGATTTAACAAGCATCATCATGGTGGTGGTGGTGGTTATAGAGGAGGTGAATCAGTGATGAGGAATGGGCAGCATTTGAATTCAGATTCCCACAATGTTGAAGCTAAGCTAGCAAGTGATGTTAAGGGGTTGTCTGTTGCTGAGGTGAAGAGAGGTAATTGAATAGTCTTTTTGGTTGTCTTGTCTTGCTTGCTTGTAAGAAAAGTTAACTTCTTGGCTGCTATAATCGTAACTGCAATTTGGTTTTGAGATGGTGCATTGTGTATTGTAGTCTCTAGAGTCTTTTACTGGTTTATAATTTAAGTGTTGACGTAGTGTACATTTATATCTGTTTGTGGGACAGATGGTAGCGAGAAACCAAAGGGTGATCGTAAAGAACTGGAAGTATCTGAGTCTGCTGGTGCAGAAACTCAAGCTGAAATGGTGAACCGTGAATGTAACTCTGATTCCAAAGGTAAAACTTGGTTCATTGATATTTCACCAGATTAATGTATTAGACTTTCTTGAAATGTTCTGATTCTGTGTTGTTTTTTGTTTTCTTTCTTTCAGATAGCAACAATCTCAGTTGTTCTGAGGTAAAGCAGGACGAGAAAGATAAAGAGTGTACTCCAAGCATGGCAAAGACTTTTGTTGTGGAAGAGATGTATGAAGCCAAAGTGGTGAGAGTTGATCTTCTTTAATTTCTACATGTAATTTAAGCCTACAACAATAAAGTCTGATTTTCTCCCTTGTGTGTAGGTTAATGTTGTCGAAGGACTGAAGCTATATGAGAATATGGTTGAGGCAAAGGAGGTTTCTCAACTAGTTTCTCTTGTAAACAATCTGAGAATCTCTGGAAGAAGAGGTCAACTTCAAAGTAGGAATCTTTTTTTTTTTGACACTGCGATAATGTTATTATTAAGTCATGTCTTAAAACCGTTATTATGGCAAAAAAGGTGAGGCATATGTGGGTTATAAACGTCCAAATAGAGGACGTGGACGAGAGATGATCCAACTCGGTCTCCCCATAGCTGATGCCATGCCTGATGATGAGAGTCTCAAAGGCAAGTTTTTTAAAAATGTTCCTTTACTTTATAAAATTTTGTATATTGGTTAACATAAGCCACGAGTTTTATGCAGGTCGCAGAATAGAGCCAATCCCGTCGTTTCTTTCAGACATCATTGAACGTTTGGTCACAAAACAAATCATACCTGTGAAACCAGACGCATGCATCATCGACTTCTTCAACGAGGTAAAATTAGTTTAGTTTTCTTAACTAATTAAGATCTGTTTCTTAACTAAGTGAAAGTCTTCGTTTGGGAATTACTATAGGGAGATCACTCGCAGCCTCATATGTTAGCTCCATGGTTTGGAAGACCAGTTGGTATCCTGTCCTTGTCGGAATGTGATTTCACATTTGGAAGAGTCGTTGTCTCTGATCATCCCGGCGACTACAAGGGCTCTCTCAAGCTTTCTCTCACTCCCGGGTAACCGTTTCTCATCTTTCTCTCAACACCTGGACTGGAGATCATTCATTCAAGTCATTAAATAATCATCATCACATGTTTTGGTGTTTTGAACAGATCGGTTCTTCTGGTGGAAGGCAAATCAGCAGATCTTGCCAAGTTTGCGATTCACTCAATCCCAAAGCAACGGATTCTCATCACCTTCACCAAGTCTCAGCCTAGAAACTCCATAACCGGTCCTAACTGGGCTCCACCGCCTAGCAGATCTCCACCTAATTTACACAACCGTCACCCAACCGGCCCACCTAAACATTACCCTGTCATCCCGACCACAGGTGTCTTCCCACCAAACGGACCTGTTCAACCGATTTTCATAGCCCCTTCTCCCCCGCTTGCCCCTCCAATGCCGTTCCCGGGGGCAACGGTCTGGCCTCATCCACGACACCAGCCGCCGCCACCGCAGCCAAGGCTGCCTGTCCCTGGCACCGGTGTGTTCCTACCGCCCGGTTCAGCTCAAGAACAGGTTTTACAAAGCTCCACAGAAAAATCCAACAGAAGCAACGCTGCAGAAGGAAAGCTGGAACTGAAGACGAAAGAAGAAGCTGTTAGCGGAGGAGTCGCTGCAGAGGAAGGCGAGGGCATAAACAGGGAAATTAGCTAAAGAAAGAGAAGATAGCATAGAGAGAAACGAGTGGGTGGGAGATAGAAATCTTGAAGCTGCAGTTTTTAAACTGTAAAACGAGCGGCTGAGAGTTCCACGACATCTTGTCCTTTTTGCCTGCCACTTGAGACCATTGTTATTTAGGAGAGACGAACGAAATGTACCCGTTTTGACGTTTTATACTCTCTAGAGTCATTTTTATCTATCAGTTCCCATCAAACTTATAATTATATCCCCTTTCAGTTACACTTTCATCTCTCTACACTATAAAATTGAGTCGCATCATAAGTTCATAACCTATATTTGATAAAACCGAAAATAATGGAACGTGGAAGATAATATAAATTTAGAAAAAAATCAACAAAAGATAAGAGGAATTCCACCTAAAAAACAAATTTGAGATTTCTTATTTTAGCTTATTCTTTTATCTAACTTGTTTTTAAAACAAACAAAGACTTTTTTTAATGGTTTTTAAAAACCAGCAAAGATTTCGAACTTATAAAGAGAAAGAGAGAGAGAAAAAAAAAAGTTTTCGAAAACAAAAGCGGGAGATGAATATATGGAAACGAGCTTCCGTAGCTCTCAAGGACGGAACAAGCCTCATCGCTGCGGATGACCTTCTCAAGGCAGCCGTCGTGAAAGCAACGAACCACGACGAATACTCCATCGATCCAGAGAACGCTCTCTTCATCTACCGCCACGTCCGCGCCACCCCCGCGAGCCTCAAGCCTCTCATCAGCGCCATCTCCACTCGCGTCACGCGCACGCGCAGCTGGGTGGTGGCGCTGAAAGGCTTGATGCTAATGCACGGATTCTTCCTCTCCAAAACCACCGCCGCAGAGTCGATCGGACGGTTACCGTTCGATCTCTCCGCGTTCGGCAGGGAAGGGAACTCGCGCACGAGCAAATCCGGCGGGTTCAACCTCTTCGTTCGCGCTTACTTCGCGTTCCTCGACAGGCGATCGATCCTCTTCCACGACGGTAACCGTCACCGTTACGACGAGGAATCTTCCGTTATGATAAGGCTCGTGATCATACGCAAGATGCAGGTTATTATCGATTCGCTGGTTCGGATCAAACCGATCGGGGAGAGCGTGAGGATACCTGTGATCAACGAGGCGATGGAGAACGTGATCAGCGAGATTCTCGAGGTCTACGGTTGGATCTGCCGCCGGATCGCGGAGGTTTTGCCGAACGTGAACTCCAAGTCGGGGAAACGGCAGGCGGATTTGGCGTTGAAGATCGTGGCGAAGTCGATGACGCAGGGGGAGGAGCTTGTCAAGTATTTCGTCTTCTGCAGAGATCTCGGGATTTCGAATGCTCAGGAGATTCCTGATTTCGTGAGGATTCCGGTGGATGACGTGATTCATCTACATGAGATCGTGTGGACGGATAAAGAGGAAAAGAAAGGAGAAGCGGAGGAGGAGGAGACGGATGAGTGTGAGGATAGTGAGGAGAGGACGAAGTGTGTAGAAGAAGGAGAAGAGGAGGAGGAGGAGATGGAGAGGGAACTGATTACTGAAATTGATGATTTGATAAAACTTGATGATGAGGAGAAGGAGAATGAGAAGGAGGAGGTGGAGGAGCCCTCACCAGCTCTTCCCGTAGTTGATGTTCCAGACTTAATTAGCCTCTAACTATGTTTATATTCTCTGTATTCATTAACTTGGACTGGTTATTATTTGTTTATATGGTCCAAAAGCTCAAAATAATTTGATGATTTTATCATAATATAACGCATCAATTTGTTTAAGTTTTTGACAAATCAAATATATTGATATCATACTACACGAATTTATTATAACAAACTGATTCAAAATATAGAAAACCAGACAATTCCAATAAAACATTCTTACAGAAATCACAAATCAATATTTTTCTTTGGATAAATGTAAATAGACATCAATAAACGTCTCAGTCAAGGAAAATATAATTCGAACTTTTTTTGCTGGTAACTTGAGAAATAGAAAACATTTTAATTAAAAGAATATCTGTTACAACTCAAGTCAGTAAAATGTTTATAAGAAAAACAAAAGGAGGGAAAAATTAAACTTCATTTTCTCAGTCACCTTCTTCCCTCATACAAACAAACAAACAAACATGCTCCAGCAAATGTTGGTAACCTGAAAGCAGAATCAATCTCAGATTGCAGTCAGTACTCAAAAGGTCACAAGACACCAGATTCGTTCTAGTATATACACGATCATTGGGAGACCCCAATCTCTCTTTTTTCTTCCATCTTCTTTTTTTACTGATTAAAAAGAAGAAAAAGAAACTAAATCATCTGATCGTGACGAACTTGTTTGTCCCATGTCTAGCCCAATGGCTCTTAAGATCAATCGGATTCCCAAAGTTAAACCCATCGGATGCAAGTTTCTCAAGCACCTTCTTAAACGCGCCTTGGCTCATCTTCCTCCCGGAGATCCTCGCTCCACGACGTTTAGTACTCATCGGTAACGGATACATCGATATGTTTGTGGTGCAACACGCGGATTGCCAACCTCCACAGCCCCAACGGTAACACTGCTGAGGAGCTCCGGTGCAAGTGCAGACCGGTACAGGTAGACCCGAGATGTCCATGTTCACTCCGTTAATAACGAAGTCTACACTTTTCTTAACCGGTTTCACTCGTAAAACGTTGCCGTTCTCCTCTTTTGGTTTCCTAGGCTTCTTAGCCTTTGTTGTCGCGGTAGCTTTTGTATTAGGCTTTCTCTTCTTATTTGTCTGAACAATATCTTCTTGCTCGTGTTTAACCGGGTATTCCTCGGTGGTTGGATGATGACGCATCGACGGGGCTGATGAAGTTTCGGGGAGGATGTTTCCGTAATTAGGAGCGGTTGTTACAGGCAACATGTTGAAGAACTTGTCCTTGTGCTGTTGGTTAATCCAATTGTAGCTCATGTTTATAGGAGGAGGCTCAGTGTGGTGGTAAGGCCCGTTTTGCCCGATCATTAGATTCGGGTCACGACCGGTTAAAAACGGTTTAGTGTTCCGATCAATGCTTGGCATTAGCTGCAAACCGAGATTGCCTTTGAACGTAGCAGCCGCTGGTTCGTAGTAACCCCAGTTGCGGAACCCATCGTCATCCATTTCAAAGATCTACAAAAAAAATGTTATCATTACAAAAACCCCGATATATTATTAATAATTTCAGACAAGACAGAACAATCAGAGATTTTCAGACAACGATGTTAATCACTACTGTTCGAATGCAAAATACGAATTAGCAAAACTCTTTAAACATTTTTATATTTACGAACAATGCAAATCATTAGAGTTGCATAGGTAACAACGGATCGGATCTTGAAGATACCTAGAAAACCAAATTAGAGTGACTAAACATGAGATTCCGATTATCTTTTGTGACATTTCTTCCAGGAAACAAGCATGCATATGCAATAGAGCATCTATATCTGGAGAGTCCAAAGCTTCTAGATCTGGAGAATCCAGAGCTAGATCTACGGAAGCTGGACTTGGATCGAGCATTTCAACAGCGGAATTCTAAGAAACACCTCAATATATATATGGTTCGATGGAGAGAGGTTTGACAAAGAATAAAAGCGTAGGTACAGTACACAAAAGGTCCAATTGTAAATTTTCAAAGGCGAGGGAAAGAGAGAGAGAGATGGGAATCGATTAGGAAAGAGAAAACTTACATGAGGATTGGGTTAAACGAACGGGGCTCCTTTAAGGGATTTTTTTTTTTGCCTTGCTGAAGAGAGAGGAGAGAGAATTCCGAGAGAGATTGAGGAAAGAGAAGGAAGAGAGAGAAATATTTTAAGAAAGAAGATAGAAAAGAGAGAGGAGAGAGGGGTCTGAAGAAAGGGAGAGTTTTTTTTCTTAATTTTTATTTTTGAGTGGAACAGAGACAACCCTAAAATTGAAAACAGTTGCTAGTTTAAAAATGATGTAGCCTTCTTCCAAAATATCTAAAATGGCTTTTCTCAAGCTATGAAGAAGACTATTTTTAATGTTTGGTCGGTACACAAAAAGATTAAAGCAATTTGTGAAGAAGACAAACCAAAGCCCACACTTTAAATCTTTCTAAAACTTGTTTTCAAAACCAATTTTAAAGGCAACGAGATTGTGCTTGAAAAGAAAGTACGAGACAAAATATTCTTTACTAAAATCTGTTTGTTCATTACTCTAGATGTAACATGTTTGCCAATATATAAAATTGACTAGTTGTGTAGAGCACGAACATTTCGATAACATAGAAAATTGTATGTTCAGTTTCTCCAAAGCGGAGATGCATCTGTTCCAATCTCATATTTTTTTATACATATTAGCAACTGCTCATAGCCAGAGATTGTCTGTTAAAACATTCCATTCCTGTTTTCTCTAAAGTCTAAACAATTAACTTTAATTCTTTAAAGATCTTAATAGAATCCAAAACATTCTTCCATTCCTGTTTTCTCTAAACCAATTAGGAATGAACTTCAATTCTTTACAGATCTTAATCAAATCAGGTTCAAATAAATATATTGCAATCATCACTACACTACATTCTTATATATCGTTGAGAGATCCTGGGCTGCTGCTGCTCATCATCTTAGGACTCTTCCTCTTCTTAGACTTGCTTCTCTCCGCAGAACACTGTAGAGAGCTACAACATTGCTTCAACAACTTGCGGTTCTCTTCATCAAGCTCTCTGTTCTGCTCACACACAAGCTCTACTTCTTGTTCGGCTTTCTCGAGATTCAACATGAGACACTCTTTCTCCTTCTCAATCCTCTTCACAATCGAAACCAAAGACACAGCCTTCCTCCTCGACGGCTTCAACTCCTCCCATCTCCTCAACAGAGACTGGGAGTCTCCAACGTTCTCCTCCAAGAACACGCGCCCAAACTTAACCTCCTCTTCGCTAACGAACGACGCCAAAACCGAATCAACCAAACGCTCCTCTTCTTCTAACTTCTCGTCAGATTCCACTCGTTCCTTTGACATCGTTCTCACTTGCTCCTCTAATTCCCTCACCCTAGATTCGCCTTCCCTCGCCCTCTCCTCCGATTCGTTCCCGAAATCCATCAACGCCTCACGGTCTTGGTGGTAAAGAAAGCACTCTCTCTCCCAGCTCTTACACTGCTTCGCCAAATCCTCGCACTCGCCGCTCAGTCTCCGATTCTCTTCGACGAATTTCTTCACTGCCTGGGCGTTGATCGTCGCTTCGGATCTCGCGAGTTCGACCGCTTGCTCTCTCTCCTTCAACCTGGAGATTAGAGACATGCACTGTTCGCGAAGACGACGCTGAGACTCTTGAGCCGCGTGGAGTTTCTTCTGGAGAGCGTCTGTGGAGATTGTGATCCCTAGAGAGTGGTCGATCGTGTCCTTGATGTAGTCATCGACGTCTCGCGAGAGATCCATTGTCGATTGATCCAAAAGATATCTCGAGAAATCGCACACACAGTTCGTTCGCCGAAGGAGATTCTAGGGTTCGTGGAGGAGGAGGATCTGTAAAATTCAAAATTGAAGAGTTTCGGTTTTGTGAATCTCTCTATATGCTCGACGAACCTTTTATTATCGGGGCAAAATTGTTTATTGTTGGGCCGAATTTTAAAGCCCATTAAATTTTACGTCGGTTTAAATAAGTTATGACATTTGTTACACTTTACTACCGGCAAAAACGGTTTACTCAAACAAAATTCGGTTCGACATCGATTAGTACATTCGGTCCAATAAATTAATTTTGGTTAGGTTGTTTTTTTTTTTAATTTTCGAACCATAGATAGCCACAAACCGCCTCAGTCCTCACTAACCACTAATAAATAGAGTTTTATTAATAAACTAAAAATTCACCTTCTGCTGCTTCCGGTTAACGGAGATGACGAGTGTAACTGACGCGGCGTTGCCGTACACATCACCGGAGAAACTAGGCTCGTCTTCGTCGTATTCAGCCGCGAGCGATTCGAGTCCTGTAGATGCCGTTATATTCGCGGGAGTCTCGCTGGTTCTCGGCACAGCCTGTAGACAATTGTTCAACGGCACCAGAGTTCCGTACACCGTCGTTCTCCTCGTCATCGGCATCGTTCTCGGATCTCTAGGTTTTTGATTTGAGTCGACTGTTGATGCTTGTTTTGTTTCCAATACTACTAATAGCTAAAAGTCGTCAGTTATTTTGCTGATGCAGAATATGGAAGTAATCATAGCCTAGGGAAGATCGGCAATGGGATTCGTATCTGTAAGCTAACGTGTTAGATTACGAGCTTTGGATAACGGACGGCTACTAAGATTTGGCAGTTTTTTTTTTTTTTTTAATACAGGGAATGATATTAATCCTGACCTGCTTTTGGCTGTTTTTCTCCCGGCTCTTCTTTTTGAGAGCTCCTTCTCCATGGATGTACACCAGATCAAGGTTTTTTTATTTTCTTTTCTATCGTTTATATGTGGCTTTTGAGATACTATTTGTGTGTTTTTGGTTCTCGCTATTGACTGTCTACATTGTTTGTAGAGATGTCTTGGACAAATGGTTCTGCTTGCTGGTCCTGGAGTTTTGATTTCCACGTTTTGGATTGGTTCTCTTTTGAAGGTATGCGTTATCAATTGGATATATACATACCGTTGGAAATGACTATATTCTCCGTTAAGTTATAATTGTGTTGTGTTCTTGTAGCTCACTTTTCCATATAACTGGGATTGGAAAACGTCGTTGCTGCTTGGAGCACTTTTAGGTGCTACTGATCCTGTGGCTGTTGTTGCTCTGCTGAAGGAGCTTGGTGCTAGTAAGAAGATGACCACTATAATTGACGGGGAGTCCCTGATGAATGACGGGTAATCCTGCCTATCATTTAGACTCCATTTGACTATATGTCATATATGCTCAGCCTTAAATTTTTATGAATTCAGTGTATCAGTGGTAGTCTTCCAGTTATTCTTGAAGATGGTGATGGGAGGCACCTCTGATTGGAGTTTCATAATCAAATTTCTTGCTCAAAACTCGTTTGGAGCGTATGAATTCTTTTTCCCTTTTGGTAATGGCTTCGCGTGTCAGTGTCTTCTTCTCACATTATGCTTCTTCCTTCTGTTTTTTAGTGTAGGCATTGGAGTAGCTTTTGGCATTGCATCAGTTATTTGGCTTAGATTCGTGTTCAATGACATTGTGGTTCAGATCACTGTAACCCTTTCAATTAGCTATTTCGCATATTACACTGTATGGCCTCTTCTCCACATTTTAATATCCAGTAAGATAATCCTAGTTCTCTAGAAATCCTGAGAGTTTTCTACCATGTGCAGGCTCAAGTGTGGGCTGGGGTTTCTGGAATTTTGACTGTGATGACTTTGGGGATGTAAGTCGTGATGAAATAACTCTTCTTTCTTTTGTTTTTGTATTAAAAAGTAACCTTTTTTTTTTCAAACGTATTAAAAGAAACTTTGGTATGTTAATTGTAATAGGTTATTCGCTGCATTTGCAAGGACAGCATTTAAGGGTGACAGCCACCAGAGTTTGCATCACTTCTGGTATTTTACAACTCAGAGTTCTTTCGTTCATCATAAGGAAAGTATTTAAATGTGCATGTGAGTATACGACTGTGCTCTTGATTTTGCAGGGAAATGGTTGCTTATCTTGCTAACACATTAGTTTTTATACTCAGGTAAAAGTATGTCGAATGTTGTATCTTCCATCTGTTACGAACTCTTGCGATACTGCTGATATGTTTCAGCTGGTTGATACAATTACATTGCATTTGTTTCTCTTGAGAATTGCAGTGGTGTTATTATTGCTGAAGGTGACTTTAGCAGTCGGAAAATATCCTACGAAGGTGCCTTTTACATTTGATGTTCCGAATATAATTATTTGTCTGTTTTCGGAAGATACAAACCAAGGTTCTCACCTAGAGTTTAGCATCTATTTTTCCTGGACATATCACTAGTTCCTGATATTATCCCTGCATTAACTTTTCTTTATTACTTTTCTTATCAGGAGCCTCGTGGGGCTTTCTTTTCCTCTTATACTTGTATGTCCAACTATCCCGCTGTGTAATGGTTGGAGTTCTGTACCCATTGCTACGTCGTTTTGGCTACGGCCTAGATTGGAAGGAATCCATCATACTTACATGGTCTGGATTACGGGGTGCTGTGTCCCTGTCACTCGCTCTATCTGTAAAAGTGAGTTCTGTAATAAACGATCATTTTGTTCATGCAAGAGCTATACGAACTAATTATCTAGTTGCCTCTTTTCCTGTCCTTTATACGTAAGTCCTCAGTACATTAGCTTTGACACACTCTGGCTCTCTGTCATAAATTTCAGCAATCAAGTGGCAATTCCTATATTAGTTCGGAGACGGGAACAAGGGTGAGGTTTGAAGTTTCTTTTTAGGGATTTTGTTTTTGTTACCTTGACGTCTCAGCTGCTTTGCAGTTTCTATTCTTTACGGGTGGGATTGTGTTCCTAACGTTGGTTGTTAATGGATCCACTACCCAATTGCTCTTGCACCTTCTTCGCATGGATACTTTAACGGCCACCAAGGTATGGATTTTAATCATATGTTATCTTGTCATGCTACTTTTCAAAATTTAAATGCTAATATTTGCGATCTTACTCTGGTAGATGATGGAACTTCTAATCATTTGGTTTTGTGCTTATACATTGACAAGTGACTGCATCTTTCCACCAGTGTGTGTATATTATTATTAGGTTTGTGTGTTTTACCATCCAGGAATAGTATACATACATACCTGATTCAGAATGTTACTGTCACCTTAAAATGTACGTGTCCACTCTGTGTTTGAAAGTACTGCTACCGTAATATAATGATTGTATTTTCCCGTTGGCAGAAAAGAATACTAGAGTATACAAAGTTTGAGATGATGAACACCGCCTTCAAAGCTTTTGAAAATCTAGGAGATGACGAGGAGCTTGAATCTGCTGACTGGCATACAGTTATAGGACATATTCCAAGTTTGAAAAATTTACAAGGGGAACAAGTTAATCCTCATGATGGGTGTGAAGCTGGCAATATTGACCTTACGAATATAATGGACATACGTATACGCTTCTTAAATGGTATTTCACAATACAATGCTTACATGAATCTTCTGGTTGTCGAACTATTTAGCTAGCTATTGATTCGAGAATCTTGCGTGCATCAGGTGTCCAGGCAGCTTACTGGGAGATGCTTGATGACAGGAGGATTACACAAGGTACTGCCAACGTTTTAATGCAATCAGTAGATGAGGCACTCGACCTTGTTTCTACGGAGTCTTTATGCGACTGGAGAAGTTTAAAACCGTGTGTTCATTTCCCAAAGTATTACAAGTTTCTTCAGTCAAGAATTATCCCCCGCAAGTTGGTCAGTTATTTAATCGTTGAAAGACTCGAATCTGCTTGCTACGTTTCCTCTGCATTTCTCCGTGCCCATAGGATTGCACGACAGCAATTGCATGGCTTTCTAGGTATGCATCATCCCGTTTTTGTTATATCTATATGTTAATATTCATGCCTCAGATGAAAGCCTTTTGTTCCATCATTTAGTTTTAGACATATTCTGCTTCCTTCACGCAGGTAACAGTGACATTGCTTCTATAGTAATCAATGAAAGTGAGGTGGAGGGAGAAGAAGCAAAACAGTTCTTGGAAGATGTCCGTGATTCATTTCCTCAGGTTTGAAACCGTTCATTTTTTTTTCTTGAAACCCATTAAGTACGCCATGCTTTAGTATACATATGGTCATATTACATCTAACTTGTGCGCGTCCAGGTTTTGAGTGTTTTAAAAACAAGACAAGTAACACATTATGTGCTGGATCATTTAAATGGTTATATCAAAAACCTTGAGAAGGTTGGCCTGTTACAAGGAAAAGAGGTTTCTCATCTTCATGATGCTGTCCAGGTACTCTACCAAACAATTGTAGATTCTTTTGTGCTCACTGTGCTTTATATTGTTGTCTCTTAATTCTTCAGTCTGACTTGAAGAAGCTCCTGAGAAATCCTCCTTTACTAAAACTTCCAAATGCAAACGATTTGATCACCACTAATCCTTTATTGAGACCTCTCTGAGCAATGTTAGCTCAAGCTTCATGGATTTTTTGGACATGGGCGAGACAGAGTCATGAACCTTTAGTGATGGCTTCATGATTTCAAGTAACTAAGACTTTAGGTTCGTGCGAGAATCAACTTGAGGAGGAGACTTAGTCTCGGGACCGGGTCAGGAACTGGTTCCTACTTTTTACTAGTTTTGTAATTCAGGATCCGAGTTCACAGTTGTAGAGAACATAAATATTCAAGGGAAAATTGTACATTAATTTGAGATATATGCATAAAACAACATTCAGTGGCACAAAATAAATACAAAAGTTCAAAGCTGTGATTTAATTGGTAATAGAGGAAGCAAAAACGCGTTAGCTGGTACCATAGAATGAAAGAGAGTGTAGGAGTAGTAGGACCACTTCAAACTCCCAACAGTAACAATTCAAAACTAAACCTATGTTAATCACTTGTATGCAACAGATATTAGATCCCAAAATCTATGAACTTTCCAAAATCATAAATGAATTTTGTATGAACTGAAGAAAAATAAGAATGAGCCAACGCGTTTTGAGAATCTTAACGCGGTCTTTTTTATATCATTACAACGCTTCACTATATTAGAGTCACGTCGGCAGTTCCAGTTGACACATCACACATCTCACCACTACTACTAAACCAAATCAACCCGGCATAAACCGGGGCAGAAAGAGAAGAAAAAAAGAAATGGTTGGAAGAGAAACTGGTCTAGTCCCAAGGAGGGGAGAAGTCCTGAGAAGAGTTTTGAGAGTTGTTTTCTCTTCCTGTCTTTGTTTCTCTTCCCGGGGAAGTAGACAGTCTCGTGTCCGATCATCTACTTTTGTCACACCTTCTCTTGAAATCATCAAGCATTAGGAAACTTTATTATATATTAGGATCAACTAAATAAGGATGAAACCCTACTTCTCTGTTTTCTTTTTCAACTTGTTTCTTAGTAAAGAGTCAACAACCCATACGATACAAGATGGTTTCAGAGTCATCCACTTCAAAAATGTTGTAGTAGTTATGTATAGTACTTTAGTGTTCACTTTATTTTTTGTGTAACCATAAATCTCTATAAAACTTAAAGTCAGTTTATTTTCTGTTTTTTGTCAAATATTTGTTTCAAACATGTCCCATCTATTGTAAGTTGTTTGATACAATCGAAGTGAAGCAAGTAAAAATAGTACCATTGTTAAAGCAAGAGTTTGGTTCTGAGAGCTAATACAACTGGTAATTAGCAATGCTATATGTTTCAGCTATATTTATGACTATATCGTAATATATATAGTGTAACATGTCACACATGATCAAGACAAAGGCAAAACAAATTATCATATAGTAAAAATGAGTTTGCTAAAACGTTGCATGCACTTGCAGATCCCAAACGAACTTAACTCAGTAATATTCTTTCTTCAATCTAAAACTTCCATAGACACTAGATGCGATGGCCCAAGAGTCGAGATGTGATAAAGATAGCAGTACAAATAGTTTTGGCCATCAAGTTTTGAAAACATCTAAAGAAGAAATCAAATGCATTTCTCTGCATCCACCAGCTGACTCTCTACCTCTTTCTCCCACCACGTTCTCTCAAAGACAGTGTTAAGATTTCACCTGCTCCGACATTGTAATGTGCAAGTGACATGTTGTCCTTTAAGAACCCAGCTTTTCCACTCAACTTCTGTTTGTTTGCTGGAATCTGTGTTTCACCAGCTATCTTCTCTTTCAGACTTCCCACGTTTTCGGATAATGACTGCACTGTGATCTCAATGACTTGCCCATCATCCACGTTTGGAACAGAGACCCTGATCGTGGCAGAACCCTGCATACATAGAAAACAAAACATGTAAGATACAATTCAGACAAAATATAAAAGAAAAGGACTGAAAGGGTTTATAGAAAACATTACCGGATGCTGAGCAAGGAACTGTTCTTCTGGAATAAGAGCTGACTCATCGAACTTTTGTCTCTTTGGTTCTGGCTCCTCAGGAAGAGGTGGTGCCTCCTCATGTGGTGGTGGAGGTGGCATCCCATGCATAGGTGGTGGTTGCATCATCCCATGCATAGGTGGTGGAAGCTGACCATAAGGTCTTGGAACTTGAAGATGAGCAAACTGTGATCCCGGTGGAGGCGGCACAGGCATGCCATGCTGCATTGGTGGAGGCCGATTCATCATCATCTGCTGGTGTCCAGGTGGCCCAGGCATCTGGTGCTGTGGATGCATGGGTTGCATCATTGGAACACCTAATGGCCTGGGCGGACCGGGGTACTGAACAGACGGAGGAGGGCGAGGGAGGTTCAAGGCAAGATTAGGAGGTGGTGGCAATGGCCGGACTACTGGGACCCCTGGTCGAGGAGGCGGAAGAGCAGCAGGACCAGGGAAGCTATTTGGATCTCCATATTGCTCCTCCCCATTAGCACCCTGAGCCAAGGCTTGGTTTGCTGTGCGACCTATACTTCCTGTGTGACCATCCCATATCACTTGCGTTGGCTGCTCATCTTTCTTCTTCTCAATCTCTGCTTTTACAGCATTTGAGACTTCTTCTTCAGTTGTCCCGAAAATATCAGGACGCAGACGAGCAAGTCCCACTATGTTCTTAGCAATCTCGTCGTCTTGTGCAAGAGTAGTCTCACGAATCTTAGCAAACATCCGATCTTTCTGCTCTTTGAACTTAGGATCAATAAGCGAAATCCGCATGTGCTCAGACATCTCGCTAATAGGAATCAGCTCGCCAGTAATTGGAGATATAACAACTTTAGTAGGATCTCTCTCTGTCGGGATCCTATCTTCCGGCCTCTTCCAGTTCTTAACAATCCTCATAGGTGCTTCCTCATCGTTCAAAGTTTCAATCTTTACAGAGCCACCATTCGCTTCCAAGTTCGCTGCTCTCATTCCTTCCGCAACAAGCCTGACTTCTTCTTCATCCATTTCCATCTCCACTTCCTTACCAGGCTCCACAACTTCATCTTCTTCCATCGCTGCTGATACCTTGCTCCTCCTTATGACTTCCTCGAGCGTCATAGGCGGTGGCAGCTCATCGTCCTCCTCGTCAGCAAAATCAATCGATTCAACAACCACGAAATCATGCCAATCAATCATAGCCATCTGCACTCTCTCCTGCTCCTTCTCGTCCTCTTCCTTCTTCCTCTGCTGCTCCTGAGACCGATCCCATTCAAGACGATGCAAACAACGCTCAAGAACAGTCGTCAAATCAGCAGCGCTCTTCCTCAGCTTCTCCTTCAAATCTCCCGGAGGCTTCAACACATCGAAATACGCATCAACAAGCGCAGTGAAAAAGGAGAACAAGCTATGAGTCGGCTTCATGAAATGAAACTGAGGATTGTTACTCTCTCTACTCTGCAACCCAGTCAAGAAAGACTTCCCATTCCGCGCCACAAACTGTGCAGTGAGCTTAATGTACTCAAGCTCCTCCCCTGTAATCCCTTCAGGAAGTCTAACCGTATACTTCTCAGGCTCAGGAGGTTCCAAAGGCTTAGGAGGAACACGAAACTGAGCCTGAAGGTCAGCTTGTGCGGCGTCACCTCCTTCACCATCACCACCACCACCATCAAGTTGAAGATCTGGACCATCAGTATCGTCATCACCCTGACCACCATCTTGATTCTGAGCACGGTACTCAGCGAGCTTGTGCTGGTAAAAGGCGTGGTAAGGATCAGAGCTGGTCAAGAAGTTGAACTTGGCGTTCTTGGCGTTGCTGGCGATAATCCTCTTCTCGAACTCCAATCCGTTCTTGGAGACGAACTGAGCAGTCTTCTCGACGATGCTTCTGATATCAGGAGGCGGGTGAATGATTCCGATGGTCCTCGTGTGAGTCGCTACGGACTCTGGAGCTTGAATCGAGCTGTTTTGAAGCTCTTTCTCTTCGGCTTCTTGATCCGTTAGCTGCGACGGAGGAAGTGGACCGAGGTTCCCGTCGGTTGGAGGAGCCTCGAGTGGGAGTATCTTCATTTTTGTTTTCACCTGCAAGTGAAATTCAAATCAGATCTTGGTTTCGACCTTATTGAACTCGGCTCTAGTAACTAGCGAGAGTAATCAAAACCAAGATGCGATATCGATAGTGGGAAAGAGGAATCGAGTGATGACAAGGACTACTGCTTAGGGTTTAGGAGAGTGAGAGAGAGAGATGAGAAAACTTCGTACCTCGGCTGTTAAGGAAGAGCTTCGTCGAGAGAAACTTCGTGACGTTGGAGGACGAAGAAGTTCGAGATTTGAGAAAGCTTAGGAGATGGAGAAAATCCTCCTGAGGAGAATTGAACTGAGCCCTAGGGGATTTATGAACACGAGAGTTGTGTTTAAGGTTTTTAGTGGGCTTTTTAATTGGGCTTTATAGTTTTGGACCCATTGTAATTCTTAAGACCTACTTAACGATGAAAGACGGCCTTTTTTTTAAGTAGTTCGCGTCCATTGTATTCTTCAAAATTCAAATGCAATTTTATAACGTCAAATCTCATGTATTATATAAACCACGAAAAAAAGAGTGACTGGACTGAGAAATTAATTTTGAAATTTGGTCCGGTGAATCTGTGTCAAGTTTAGTATTTACAGTGCAGCCTCTATTTATTTATGAGAGAGCACTAATCTTGAGAAACTTTTCATAAGTATGTTCTAGAGTACACAAATATTTTAAAATTTTACTCAAAATTAAGCTTTATTAGATCCAAAGTTTTTTTTTCCGTCAAAGGTTTTAATAATATAAATGGGCCGAGCCCAGCAAATCCGAGTTACAAAGTAACATAAAACTAAAAAGCCCAGAGACAACATGCTAAAACAAAAGATCGATACACGAGTCCTCGGCCCAGACCATCAAACCCAACACGGCCCTTGCGGAGCGAGTCAAGGAGAACGACACGTGTAAAGATCTAAACCTTTCACACGGCACGCGTCTCAAGCTCCTCCACTTGCTCGCATCCGCCTCACCGCCGTTGGAGCAAACGTTCGTCGGAACTTGGATACCGTCAAGCCTCCCATCGAACCCATAAACCGTTCTTCAACGCCTTGTTTTCACGCCGGCAAGATTTATCGGTTACACATCGAGATCTTCTTCGACTCTGCGACACTTAAAACTCTGGACAAGCGAACCCAAGAACCACTGCTTTCAACCTTGAAACAGTCACCACCCATACCGGAGAGCTTCATCTTCTTACAAGATCTCGTCCGCGGTGGCACCAATACCCTTCATATCGACAAACAGACCAAAACACCATAAAGCGAAATAGTTAAGTCTTAACCCACAAGAACAGGGGTTTCTAAGCGGCAGCGTGAAGCTTTGAAAGCCTCCACTCTCCGCGACCAAAAGTCGGCGACGACGAAACTGATGTAAGCTCCCCTTCCCAGAAACTGAAGCAGCGACACTGGATCTGTACAAATCACCACCTTCCGCAGAAAAGCCGACGACGGATCTCTATTAGCCTCTGCCTCTCGGAAACACATCACCACTACATATGCAAGGCGCTCCCTCTCCACCAAGGCCCTCCAGACAATCGCATCCGCACTCCACGAACCGAGCTTCCATAAAATGGATGCGGTAACTGGCTCAAACAAGGCGGTTGTTGGCAGGGCTGTGAAGAACGGACAAAGAAGAACACAAACAACGAAAGAAAGAGAGTTCCGGCGGCGGCACGGACGCTCATGCGCCGGTCGACCGCCGGAAATCCCTAGTAGATCGAAAGTTAACTAGTCTTAGTCTTGTGGTTAAATAATACACAAACTACAGTGTAAGGGCGAAAGTTGTTGACGGGATACTAAGGCCCCGAATGTTTAGTGCGGTCCTAGTAAAACGCATAGCGGGAAACAAAAAGGGTTACCATTCACAATAAAACATACACAAAACACACACGGCGGTTACACTTTTAAAAATAAAAGAAAAAAATAAAAATATGGGTGTGGTTGTGAAACGCACTTGGAACGCAGAAGCATGCAAATAGGTGTGGTTTGTTTATAAACAGGTGTGGGTTGATGAGTTAGTGGGGTATTTTTTTTCAGAAAATTTTGACACTTTTATATAAAAACCATCATTTATACAGTTGAAGCATATGAAGTTGTTGCAACATTACGAGATACATGTATTAATTTATTTTTATTTCACTTTCTTAAACTTATTAAATATAAATAATTATGCTTAAAATAATTTAATCTAATTTTCATTTATAAAACATATTTTTTGGAAATATAAAAATATGTAATATAAATAATATAAACTAATATATATATGTTAAGACTTTATTATTTAAGTTAAAAGTTAGAAATTTTATAGTTGTGTAAAATGCATAATGTAAATTATATGTACGAATTATTTGCTGGTTACTCCATGGTTAAACCGGTATCCGGGTTGCCGGTTTTAAGATTTTTAATGGGTTTTATCGAGTTTTTTCATCAAATTAAGTCACCAACTCTTGTTACCATTCTTGTCTGATTTTTTTACAAATACTTTGGTGTCGTTAGTTCAACTTTGTGGAAGCACTGTAACCTAGTGGTTAAGGTTAAAGACATCTACACCAAAGTTATGGATTTGAAACCCAGACAACGCAATTTTTACAGATTATATGATGCAAATTTATCGGAAGTTCTAAAGTACTACAAGCAGAACCGTTCGTTGTGTGATCTTCTGCTGCGGAGTGGGTATGTCCATTAAATGTGTCTTGCATGCAAAACCGTTTAAAAAAATTAATAAACACTATAAATTAATAAATTTTTCTGGTTCCAAATTGAATATGTTCATTATATGACACTAATCGATAAAATAATAATACAATATCTTCTTAGAAAATCTTATATAAGATATAGTCCTATTAAAATTATTAATTAATAATTTCTATATGTACATATTTTATATAGGTATCAACCTATCATTATATTATTTGTTTTAGATTCACAATAAACTTAGCTTTATCTTTTCTTAAAACTTAATATTTTTCATTAGATTTAGTGAATTATATATAAAATACATTTAAATTCTCTGAAATATATTTTATATACACCAAAAAATATAATAAAACCAATATAAATGTCAAATTTCAAAAGATAATAAATAATGTATATACACTAAAATAAAATATTTTTCTTATTTTATAAAACATCTTAAAATAGAAAAAAAAATAAGGATTTTTTTTGTAAATTAATAATTCTATAAATTAATAAAATACTATAGACCAACATTATTAATTTATAGAATTTTTACTGTATTTTTAAAAGTCCAAATCAGATTATTTAGCAGGTTACTGGGTTTGGCGGTTCGATCGTGGATCTAGGTCAGACATAAAAACATTGGTATAAATAGAAATATATTATTAAAATAAATACAAATTTATATGTCGAAATACCCAAAAAAATTTATTAATATTTCAGCTATAAAATATTTTAAAATAATATATATTTATAGTTTATATATATTAATATCACTAATATTTTAGTTTATAAATTATAAAATACATTATATCCATCCCGCAGTTACACTATTCATTATAAATGTTACCATTCATATTTTGTTATGAACCGCACCGCTTAGACGAACCGCAGTTGTTCTGCAGTGTGCGTTTCTCATGTATAAACCGCAGTAAAACCGAACCGCACTAACCAATCCGCTTATCCCGCACCGCCCAACCCGCTGTTACCATTCGGAGCTAAATATAATACTAGTTAGAATTTCACACGTTTGATTCTGAAATTTGTTTGTTTCATTGTAAATTAGTGTAACTTTACAAGATCTTTAAATTGCTCTGTTGATTTACTCTGTAATTTTCTAATAAAAAGATTTGCGGAGAGATCATTCAAAATATTATAGTTTCTTCTCATCATTATTAAACTTAGCTAGTGGTCTTGTGAAGTGGACCCAAGCCAATAAGGTCAAAAGCTATACTGGTCCTTTGCAGGAGGAAAAATAATCGTAGCGACCAGTAAAATAGTAACCAATGTTCAATATAATTTCGTTTAGTCTTACTAACAAAGATCGCATTAATTAAGTATTAATGATTTGTTAACTAATCCACGTCACTTTCCACCTGAAGATATTTATGTTTTGTACACATGCTAAGAACTTGTTTTTTTTTTGAGAAATGGTTTTTAAAAGCCAACTAGCCAAGCACTTGTTATTGGATGAAAAAGAAAACAGTGGTGCAACTTATAATTTTTTGCCGTATAACTCATGCCGACAAAACGTCAGTTGAGGGCAGACCGATCTGTGTCTTATCATAAATTATGTTGGATTTGGTTTCATTTTAACAAATTATATACTTTGAAATTTTTACCAAAAAAAAAATTATATGCTTTGAAATAAAATTTGAACCAAAGAGTGATGAAATTAAAAATGCTACCAAATAAGACCGATTACCTATGTATCTCGTAATTTATCACTTTAAAAATCATCCCGTCTATACGGAAATGAAATTTCTTCGCTTATAGCTTTTATTTTAATTTATAAACTAGAACTTGACCTGGACTCCCGTGCGGATGTTTGATTTAATTTATGTTCAACTTAAATTGTTAAATCGTTAGTTTTATAAAAAAAATCATGTAAGTTTTTAATTTTTTATGCGTTGTAATTTGATGATTTAGTTAATTTTATGAAAAAAAAATTATCTTCTTTTATCGTCCTACAGTATATCAAAGACGCAAAACAAAAATGCGGATAGCTTAGCACGTGGTGTGAGGCAACATACGTCGTTTACGGTCCATATGAATACAGAGTAACCAGTTTGGTTTACAGAGTCCATATGAGTTTGTAATCTTGCCGACAAAAAAAAATAAATACATGTGATTTAGTTAATATTTGCATAATAGTAATAATGATAATATATAAATTGTAATTGATTATAAATACAATGGCATAATTTGTAAATAAAAAATATTAAAAAGTAGTTAATTTATTATAAATACAATATCTAAATATGTAAAAATAAAGTATCAAAAATGCTACTATTCAAGTTACCAATTTTTTTTTCATTTAAATTGTTATTAATGTTTTCAAATAGTATCTAAATGTACTTCAGTTTTAATAAAATAGAAGATTACATATGCCTTTTCGTACTTACTTCATGGTAGACAATAAGAATCAAGTATGTTGAACATATATGTAAGGTAGTAACGATTTGTTGCGTTGCCACCCTCTAATAAAATTGGAATTATGAGGTCCTAGATACTCTTCCTTTTCTTTTACTTGCTTTTCAATGAATTCATCTCTTTTACTTTATTTTATTTTATGTAGTATGTATTCTTCTTCACGCTTTGTTTGCTTATTGGGAACTTTATTTATCTGTTCTTCTCTACTCTCTACTGAATATTTCCTTAAAGAACAAAGGGATGCTATGGGCGGAAAAAGAGTAAAGAACAAAAAAAGCACGAACATGCAAACACATAACAAACAAAAACCAATATCTTATAACTTTTTTGTCGATTCAAATTTTTGGTTAGTAAGTTAGTAAATAATTTTTGTTTCCTTGTCAAACTACACAATATTTCAGAATAAACTAAAAAACAGAAAATAAACGCATAACCATCTTTTCATTATACACAACAACTGGTTTAAACATGCCAACCAACGATTAACGTTGTCTCGTCATCTCGAGTACACACTAGCTATCTATACTATCTATAAAGACCGCAAGACTAGTTACGCAGTATTACATATCTCATCCCTTGGTTCTTATTATAGTAATTGTACCCCTCCCCGATGTTTGTATCTTTGTGAAAGCAACCACGGCTTTGCCTGAAAGACCCGGTCCATGAGCAGAGAGACACGGACGGCATGCAAAGGCTCCAACCGGATGCCGAACTGGGCGAGCCGACGGCATGAGAATCCTCTTATTTATGTCGTTTAGGGTTACATCTTCTTCTTGACCACCTGGTTTCACCACTCCAAATGGATACACCACTCTCTTCTTATTGTCACAGTAATTTTTCTCTGTACACGTGTGAAATTGTTATGTATTTAAAGATTAACAAAAGATATCATATTATGTAGACAATTAAACACAAATGAGAAAAACACAATCTGACCCCAGATTATACAATTAATTTTGAAGGAAATAAAGCATACATACTTGAAGTGGATGAAGATGGCTCGAGAGAGTGTTTCGGATGATTTGAAGATTCTGAAAAAACATTGATGGATGAATTTGGAGATTCATCTGCTCATCAATATATAAGAAAACCAAGTCAGAAACATAAAATCTACTCATGAAGACTATGAAATACCACAGCTAAAATATTAAGCGCGCGCGCACGCACACACATATATATATATATATATATATATATATATATATATATATATATATATATCTTATATGGGTGACAATTATAAAGCAGTAGGACTCACCTGCAAACTGACTACTCGTGCAGCTATAATGCTCAGAGATTCTCCAATCATTCTGCATAATTATAATCCACAGTCAACTAAATCAGTTTCACAAGAATTTTAAAGCGTTCTTCAACCAGAAAAGTTATAAAAAAATATTGAATAATTATGCTAATGACTAAAGAAAAACAGAGAATATGCTAACCTGATAATTGTCAAAGTGATTATTTGGTTTGTCCTCGGCGTTGAACGAAAGACGTCTCCGTTTGCTTTTCACACTGAATTCGATGAGTGCGTCTTCGAGGTAGCCGGTGGATACGTCGCCGATAATAGCCACCTCCGGCGAACGGAGTATATGCTCCGGCGATTCATCAATGTTGTAACATGCATCTACAAGTACATTGCATGGCCAAATTCCTCGCGAGCATTATTATATGGAATTTATAGAATTACTATACAAATACATTATTTTGTCTGCATGAATATATATATGAAAGTGTGTCAGTTGTATATACCTAAATTGACGTTTTGGTTGAAGAGTGATCCAAGGTTATGGAGATCCCAAGTGGGAAGAGAGTCGAAAAGCTCACTCATTGTTTTTTGTTTTTTTTAATGAGATATTCGTTGTGTGAATGTGTTGAATTCAGGGGATACCATGTACCTATTTATCTTGGTGGGTTGTGAGGAAAAAGTTTAAATTAAATAAAAAATTAAATAGAGGAGAAAAAGTTAAAACACTGAAGAAATTAAGGAGAAGATTTATTTCCTGGCACAGTCAGATTGTAAAGAATATATGTTGATAACAGCAATGGTTGGACAGTGATTGTCCATCAAGATTAATTTCACAAAATAAAATTTACCGGTTTTTTTTCCCGAGATGGTGAATTGTCATTTTGTTATGCTATTTCTTAACTGTATTGTGAGCATAATTTTTTCCCAATATGATTTCTATGTATTCATCCAATACAAATTTTACAATATATTGACATTGACCAATGTACAAAACAAAAATGAAAAAAAAAGATGGACATTTACGTTCTCAAAATTTGAGTGAGGTTATGTAAATGGGGAACCGAGTATTAATTGTTGGGATTCACGACTACATCAGAGACTACGTCAGCGAAGCCTTCAGAGACTACGTCAGGATTTGGTGATGGAAATCAAACAAGATCGCATAACTTAAACCAAGACAAGGACGTCATGTTAGGAAAAGGAAATATCACTTTTATGGAGATATAGAACTTAAACCAAGACAAGGACGTCATGTTAGGAAAAAGAAATATCACTTTTATGGAGATATAGAAGTTCATATGTTCCTGGAAATATTACTTTCATGGATTTATGGAAGTTGCAAATATTTTGGAATATTTCCTAATAGGTTTATGGAAAGGGGTGAATGCCCTAATCCAACTAGGTTAATGTAATAGACTCCTACTATATAAGAGGAGCTCGTGTGTTCTATTATCTCTTGGTCCTGTTAAGGTCCGAAAGGTCCAGTTGTGACCAAGCAAGCCGGCTTGTGGCTTGTGAGAGAGAGAAATGGGTGCTATGTCTTTGTACTTGAGATTATAGTGAATTGCCTCATTGACGGGCCCCAGGGACGTAGCCATTCTAGGTGAACCCTGGGTAATCAATACTGGTGTCTATCTTTTATGTTTTATTCTGTGTTCTTCTTCTGTTCTCCCTTATTCTACAAACCTTCATACTTTCTAACTTACTTCGGCGAGTGCGTCAGAGAGTGTCTCAGCAAGTTTGTGGGGTGTTATTTCAACAAAGTGGTATCAGAGCCTTAGGTGGTGTTAATCTCAATGCCTAAAGCAAGGATTGAGGTGGAGTGGTTCGATGGGAAGGGAGACTTCTCGTTGTGGAAGAAGAGGAGGCTTGCGCATCTGTTTGTCCTTGGTTTAAAGGATGTAGTAGAAGAGTCTACGTCACCTTCTGTGTCAGCTATTCAGGAGGAGGAAGACGAAGATGTCTACAGGGAGAGTTTGGCGAAAGAGGAAGCTGGAAGGCTTGAAAGATCAGAGACGGTGATGAATCTGATCAGTCTCGGTGTGGGAGATCATGTGTTAAGGAAGAACACGTTGTGTACTTCAACGGCTTCTTCATGGTCTACGCTGGAGATGTTATATCTTTCTAATACTCTACTGGATATAATTCACTTGGAGCACATATTATATATCTTCAAGATGGTTGATACTCGGAGTATGAGAATATCAATGACGTCTGGAAGATTGTGTCTTACCTGTCAAGCATGAATGGAACTGTGTCAGAGGAGGTGCAAGACGATTCTGTTGTTGAATCAGATACCTCCACAGTTCGGCTCTCTCAAGGAAACGCTTAAGCACGACATGAATACTTTGTCGTTGGAAGAGGTGATGTGTGCTGCAAGGTCTAAAGATCAAGATCTTTAAACCTCTAGGGTTTCACATGATGATGGTGAAGGATATTATGCTAGAGGAGAGTCTGAGAAAAAGGGATCTTGTGAGGAATGTTTGGATCGGTTCTAGATCAAGCTCAGGGTCTAGAATTACCTGATGGTTCTGTAAGAAGCAGGGCAATACCAGGAATAACTGCTATGTTACAAAGAAGAAGTATGGCGAATAAGCTGAAGCAGCGGATGTGATAAATCCTGGTCTAGAGGGTGATGCACTATTGGTAACAGATATGCAGCGTCATGATAAGTGGTTTTTTTTTGGTTCTGGATGTTCTTACTACAGGACGTGTAGGAGGGATTGTTTTTCACATGGTTCAAGAGCTGACTTCAAGGAATATATTTCTTGGTGATGATTGTGCGGTAGGAGTGCAATGGAGTGGTACAATCAACAAAGCTTATGGGGGTTCGGTCAAGACACTCACATATGTCAGACATGGGAAGGCTAGATCTTACAAGCATGGGAAACTAGCTCTTTAGACTGTGTATGAGTCATTGTACCTGTTAGATGGAGCAACTGCATCAGGTGGAATATATAGCAGTGGCAGGAAGAAACCATCTATGGATAAGACAGTCTTGTGGCATAGACGTCTTGAGCACATGAGTATGAAGAATCTACAGATTCTTGCCCCGGAAGGGGGTGATCGATAAGGAGGACGATTGGAGTTTTGGAGTTCTGTGAGAGTTTTGGGAAACATGATACATGTAAAGCTCTTAGGTATGTACATGCGGTTTAGTGTGTGGATCTCTAAATGTAACTCCAAGTCTGGTGTGGATGTTATCCTCAAGGTGACCTTGCGAATGGTACCATGTGATCTTGTTGTCAAAAGTCTTCTTAACCAAGGGAGTTAAGCGGCGTGTTCCATTGGTACAGACGGCGGTGCAAGATGGGTATTGAGTATTTTGCTGGAAGGTTGAAGAATCACTGGTTTAGATGGTCTTTGTTTTAGGAGGGTGGTTATAATACTGTAATCCACAGTTTTATATTATTGATGAGGACACTACGTCAGACCACAAGTTGAGACTTCAGGTGGAGCTGTTGATGAAACGGCTGATATAGTTGCTGACGTAGATGTTGAACAAGGTGACACTACGTCATATCAGAAGTTGAGACTTCAGGTGGAGCTGTCGATGAAACAGCTGATATAGTTGATGATGTAGATGTTGAAAAAGGTGACACTGCATCAGACCGGAAGTTGAAACTTTAGGTGGAGCTGTTGACGAAACAGCTGACATAGCTGTTGATGCAGATGTTGAACAAGGTGAATATTTTGAAGGATGTCGGCTAGGAATGGACAGAGTATGAAGAAGATTCGTGCCACCTGCACAGTACTCTGAGTCTAAGGATATAGCAAGGTTTTATGCTATATGTAGCTGATGAGGTATGTGCTGAAGAACCTCAAGACAATCATGGAGCGATGAGCAGCGGATAAATTGGTCGGGATGAATCATGGGGTGAAGAGATGACTTCACTGGATAGGAGCCAAACCTGGAAACTTGTGTGAAGGCCTGAGATGCGTGAAGCGATTGGCTGCAAGTGAATGTGTTAAACTAGAGTCTGGTACAACTGGTGTTGAGAAGCCTGGATTTGAGGCTTGGTTAAGTTGCAAAGGGATATTATCAGAGGAAGAGAGTATTGGTTTACAAGATGTGTTTTCACCCATCGTGAGACATGTATCTGTGAGGTTATTTTTCTGCTACAGAGAACCTTGACTTTGAGGAACTTGGTGTAAACCGGCGTTTCTTCATGGAGTATTTGAAGAATGGTTTCACATGAAGCAACCAGAAGGATTTCAGCTTAATGGAAGAGAGGATCACGTGTGTCTACTTCATAAGAGGAGTGTGTCAACACCTGCTGGTGTACATTCCAGATCGTCTGATGTAGATGATGATGAAGTAGAGATGAATGGAGAATATTCCATGTACGAGTAGTGATCTGTTATATGGGTTGGTTAGCAGGTTTTATGAGTAAGTCTGGGATGATTCATTAGACTGCGTGGGAGTTGAGATACCTCACGGGAACACAAGATCAGACTATGCTTCAGAGAAGAATGAAGTGTTTATAGTTGAAAGATTTTGTGATTCAGATCTCGGATTATGTTTTGCATGGCTGGTGATGATAAAATCAGCAGGAGATCAAGGCTACAAACTGTGTAGTAACTATGGCGCTGGTTGGAGGTGTCATAGATGTGGTGCTGGTAGGAGGTGTCATGGAAGGAATGTGGTTAAAAGTGGCTTAGTGTTTGGATTTGAGCAAGACACGGTGGTGATATCGTGTGACTTTCAACGTTCATTGTTTCCAGTAAAGAACAATGTGGATCGTGAGAAGGCTAAGCACGCCAGCAGAAAGTTGCACTTCATCAAAGGTATCGCTCAAGGTGATGCAAGTGTGTAGAAGTTGAATACTTCAAGGGATCCTGCTGATATTGTAACCAAGATGGTTCCTGAGTTTGAGGAAGCTGTTAAATTTCTTGGGATGGTCGAGAGCATCGACTTCATCCGGCAAAAGCACGAGTTTGCTTAACCTAAGTAGTGGATCATGTTTGATGTCATCAAGGTGGAGTTTGTTGGGATTCACGACTACATCAGAGACTACGTCAGCGAATCCTTCAGAGACTACGTCAGGATTTGGTGATGGAAATCAAACAAGATCGCATAACTTAAACCAAGACAAGGACGTCATGTTAGGAAAAGGAAATATCACTTTTATGGAGATATAGAAGTTGATATGTTCCTGAAAATATTACTTTCATGGATTTATGGAAGTTGCAAGTATTTTGGAATATTTCCTAATAAGTTTATGGAAAAGGGTGAATGCCCTAATCCAACTAGGTTAATGTAATAGACTCCTACTATATAAGAAGAGCTCATGTGCTCTATTATCTCTTGGTCCTGTTAAGGTCCGAAAGGTCCAGTTGTGACCAAGCAAGCCGGCTTGTGGCTTGTGAGAGAGAGAAAGGGGTGCTATGTCTTTGTACTTGAGATTATAGTGAATTGCCTCATTGCCGGGCCCCAGGGACGTAGCCATTCTAGGTGAACCCTGGGTAATCAATACTAGTGTCTATCTTCTATGTTTTATTCCGTGTTCTTCTTCTTCTGTTCTCCCTTATTCTACAAACATTCATACTTTCTAACTTACTTCGGCGAGTGCGTCAGAGAGTGTCTCAGCAAGTTTGTGGGATGTTATTTCAACATTAATGGACAAAGGCGATAATAGTATCCATCATCATGATTTCTATGTTCTATTGCTTCTCATGTATGTTATTCATGCAAGATAGATAACATGGGCTGGCACAAAAGGGTGTACGTGGTACATAGCGGATACATGACATAACTTGATGTGTAGTTCTGTTACGTACTAGACTATTAGTACTATATATAAAGCAATGATAAGTTTTTTTATGTTTGGTTTGTACATTTACATGAATGATCATCGATAATATTTATGATGTATTCATAAGGAGAAAGCTACTTATCGCCAGTTGCGGATAGTGTCCTTGGGCTGGGTTTTGAAGTTCGAATTAGACCGTTAGCGAATATACAAGACCTTCAAAACTAGGAACATGGTCAGAAGTAAAGTGGGTTCAACTACAATAAAAACGTAAGAGAAATAACTAAATGTGAGAAACTTCGTTAACTAACCTTGTTGTTAATGTTTGAATCAACCACATAATGCGAAAATATTATGCTAAATTTTTATTAATTTTCATCGTGTACTGTGAAAGATTCACGTTATACAAAGAACAACGTAACTAGTAAATAACATGAAAAGAAAGAGAAGCCTAAGAAAGTAATAGCCTCTCTCTCTCTAAATCCTCTCAAAGGAAAACCCTAATAGCCTCTCTCTTGGGTGGTCGGCGGCTTTTTCCTCCTCCGTCGCCGGTCGCCCTCCCCCCCCTGCAGCTTCTTCTTCTCCCTCGCCTCTCCTCTCCCTCCTTCCTCTCGGTTTCTTTCCAAGAGCTCTGAGTCTGTGTGCCACCGCGGGTCAGATCTGGCACTTTTGGCTTCGGATCTCTGGTAAATCGATGTGGAGGAGTGGATGTGCGGTTGTCTTTGTCAAATCGTGGTGGTGGTAGTTCAGATCTGGCGTCAGATCTGGATATCGGAGGCGGGCCTCTCTCTTCCTCTACCTCCTCTGTTTGTCTTCTCGGCGTGGGTGAGTAGTCTCGCTAGGCTGAAGGCGGTGTTGTTTCTCCTGAGTGGTGGAGTTTCGGTGTTTCTCTGGCTTCTTCGGTTGTTCTCAGATGTCGTCTTGTTAAACTAGCCAGTCTTCTCTCAGGGGCTCATATGGAGTTACCATCTTTCCAAGCCAGTTTGGTCTGTTGTAGGTTCTCTGTAGCGGGGGCGCGTGCGAGGTGGAGATTCGTTGGTCTTGTCAGCCACGGCTTCTCTTTTCGGTGGCAACGCGTGCTGGGTCTTCAAGTTTCAGGGGCTTGATCTTGGGCTGGCTCTTGACCGCTTTGGCTGAAGGTGGTGCTTGTTTTCTCGGTCTTGTTGGTGCAGGTTTGATGGTGCGTGGCGGCTTTGGTTGCTCCTTTTCCAAATAAAGCTCATCCTGGTCTGAGTCGGTGTATTGGTCTCGGGTGAAGGTCTCGGTCCGTGAAGGCTGCAGTCTTGATGTCGCCGCAAGTTGTTCTTGAAAAATCTGATCTTTAAGGACTGATCATCGGGCAAGCCAAATTCTACCGGGTTCAGTTCTCGCACTTTACTGCAGATTTCATTTTGTGGCAAGCGGTTGTTCAGAATTTCATGTATCCTTTGCTTATGTTGCTTAGCTTTGAGTCAGTCCCTGCCTAGTTAGGAATTGAGTCTGTGTTTAATTTTGTTTTTTGTATGCTCTGTTCTTTGTTGTCTCTGTACTTTCTGTAAAAAATCTGAAAATTGGTAATGAATTTTAACATGTTTACCAAAAAAAAAAAAACGTAACTAGTAAATACAACGTCAAGCCATTTAAATATGAATGTACCCCCAAGCAGTGAAGTAAAGTAAGAAGGTTATTTGTGACAAAAAAAAAAGAAAAAAGAAAGAAGGTTATCAAGGTCTGCATGCTGATCGGTTGTTGACCAAACAAAAACATCAAAATTCAAAAGTTACAAGATAAATTCAAATTCGCAGCTTTATCTCTGTATGTATATTATTCTTCTAAATAATTTTTGCTTTCAGATTTGGGGAACAACCTGTTCTTCTATCATTAGGTACTTTTTCTAATGTTTTTACTTTCATTTCTTCGCCATCGTGGGGTCATGTCATACCTATCACGTTTACTCCACCATTGCCTACCTTTACTAATTTCAATATACTGTTATTTATAACTTGCACATCTTTTCTCTGTACTAAATATTTCTATATGACGAGAATGAATAAAACTTGGGTTCACCCCTATGGTGAACTCTCAAATTCACCACAATTGTTAACACCAATCAAAGTGCCATGTAGGATTGATAAAAAAGGAAACAAAAAATAAAAAAAAAGGAAAGAGGTGAAAAGACGTAGATTATTTTTTTAAAGCATCCATGGCGTCTTCTTCATCACCCACAAAGAACATTGAAAGCTTTGTTTATCAAACTACTTAATCCAAAACATTAAACCTTAAATCATTAGGTAAATCATAAACACTAAATATTAAATCCTAAACTCTCAGAATATCTCTTTACCCAAGGATTTAAGATTTACCCAAGGGTTCATGATTTACCCAAGGGTTCATGATTTACTCAAGGGTTTAGGGTTTAGTGTTTTTGGATTTAGGGTTTAGTGTTTTGGGTTTATATTTATGATATGAGGACAGATGATTGTAAACACTAATTTGACAAAAAAAAGCTTTCAATAATATGTGTGGATGATGAAGAAGAAGCCATAGATGGTGTTAAAAAAAATTAGTCGTAGTCTTTCACCTCTTTCCATTTTTTTTTAATTTAATTTTGTTTCCTTTTTCTACTAATCTTACATGGCGTTTTGATTGGTGGTGACAGTAGGGGTGAATTTAAGAATTCACCATAGGGGTGAACCCAAATCTTTCTCGACGAGAATACAGCACAAAACAAGCATACTAATCACCACTAACTTGGTTTAAGACTATGGAAATTTTAGAGATTATAAGATTAACGAGGCTTATGTTTGAGATCTTTGGATTATGAGATTATATACAATAGCTATTTTTTTTGAAAAATGTATTATTTTCATTTAATACCTGTTTATATACAATGTCTATTAGTGCGACAAAAGAAAAACATTTATCTTTTGTCTCCCAGTATGCTTTTTATCGATTGCAATGCATATAGCCGGCACATGAATTTTCAGTGGGCCCGATTGTAGCATGCCGGCGGGGCCCATTTGGAAAATCAGAAAGATGGCAACCGTATCATCTGTCGGGCATACTTCTTCAAATTCGCCTTTGAATGGTCCAATGCACACTGAGGTTCGAGACCATCTACATATTACAGTAACTCTTTGGTCAAGTTTGATGATTGCAGTTTACCTGATTTTTATAAACGTGATCCGCTCAGTGGAATTGGCAAACCTTAAGTTTGGGAGTTATATGTATAGTGGATGGTTCGTGGATCTTCACAGATCCGCTCAGTGGAATTAGCTGGGTTTGGAAGGATAACACGGAGAAAATCCAGTTCATAAGGATGAGGATTATACTTAGGCGGAAGACGGCATTACATTCGGAACTCAAATCATTAAGATGGGTAATGGAGAGCTTATTACAACATTCGACTTGTCAGAGTTTTGGGACAGATTGTAAGAATCTAATTGCAATGGTAACAAACCCACAAGCATGGCTAAACTTTTCGACTGAACTGAAGATTATTCAAACTCTCCAGATATGCTTTCTAGACTTCAAGATTCGCTACATCCTAAGGGAGCACAATGGAATTGCTGATGCTTTAGCTAGGAATGCTCGTTCTTTTCATGGATCTCTTTCTTTTATCGGTTGTTCTATTCCGGTCTGGTTACTCAGACCACCTCAAGTTTGAATTAATAGAATAGCCGTTCGTTGTCAAATATATATATATATATCTTGTTATATAAAGCTTAGTTTTTAAAGTTACTAATTAACACGATCGCGACATATGACAGTTATATATTTTAGATTGCGACATGTATTAAAATACGAACCTAAATTAATTAAACGATTTTTTTTAAAAAATAGTAATTATCATTTTTTTTACAAAATCTATATACCAAAATAAATTTGTGAGAACTTACATATTAGAAATTTTTTAAAAAGCAGCAAAAAGTTTCTCGAGAGAAAAAAACAAAAGTACCGATGTTAGCTCCGGTCCGGCAAGCTCTAGCCGGTGCCGGAGGCACCTGCCTCTCTTTTCATGTTTCCTTTTAGCTCCTCTCTCTCTGTTTCTGGACTGCCGATATGCTCGAGGCTCTGGGGGTTCGTTTTTCCGTCGCTCATCTACACCGCTGCAGAGGTCCATAGATACGGCGGCGATCTTTCTTCCTGGAGTTGAGGCGAGGCAGTTACGGCGGCGGTGGAGTTTAGGGGTCGGCTTTTAGGGTTTGGTCTCCAGATCAATTTTCTCTTTGTCAGATCTGGTTTTCGATGCAGCTGACGGTGGAGTTGCAAAGCTCTTCTCAGATCCGTGGCTTGTGTTTTTTTTCTTTCCTTGTCTCTCCCACTTGAGATTCGAGGTATCTTGGTGGCCAATCTGAGGAGTGTGGCGGCAGGTGATGTTGTAGCTGCTCATCCCGAGGCGTCTTGGTATGGGGGTTCTCATCGTCTCCGTTTAAGGTAACACTGGAGTATCCTTTTCTCGGTGGCGCGTGCAGTGTCCGTTCTCTGCTGTGTGGTGGTGTTTGTACTCTGAGGTCCGCGCGTGTAGTTTTCGTGAGGTTTCGGGTCCGTCTAGTCGTCTATGGCTATGGCGTGTTGTTTCTCTCTCGTACTTCTTACCTTCTGTGCTCTCTACCCGAGCCTTTGGTGTCCCTCTCCTTTGGAAGCGACGGCTTTGTTTGGAGTTTTTTGGTTCTTGTTCTTCATATCCGGTGCCTCTCCGTTTTGCCTTCGGGAGCCCTCTTCTCAGACACATCATGGACCCAACTTCAGTTCTCGGAGGTGGGCTTTTGGCGTCGGATTGCGGGTGGTGGGGTTGTCTCGGACCTATGTGTGTCTGGCGAAGGCACCATTTGTTTGGGCATCACATCCCAGCACTGTCGTTTGCCATTGGTAAATGGTAGTGGTTTTCTCATTTCCTTTTGTGCAGGTTTTGAATCTTTATGGACATCGAAGCGGCTGTCTCCCAAACCCGTCTTCTTGCTCAGTGCTTAGGACGCTGGCTCTCTAATCTCCGGTGGAGGTGAGCCAAATCAACAATGGTGAACTTGCGATGTGATGGAAGTTCGAAGGCTTGGGTTCGGTGCTAGATGATTGGGGTGGTGGTTCCGTGTCGGTGAGGTCCTCACCGTCTTGCGATGTGGTCCTCCGTTCCTGATTCAGGTTATGCCTTGGTCTAAGGGCTCTCGTTCCTTGTTGGTTTCTATTGCCGGTTTGGGACTGGTTAATTCTGGTTTAAGCCTATGCCTAGTATCTTTTTATTTTGTTGTTTAGATTAAATTTTGCATTCTGCTAAAAAAAAAAAAAATTTGTGAAATGTTTAACATTGATTTTTCTATTTTTCTGCTTTCATAATAAAGAAAGATTTCGTAAAGATTTTTTAGAAATAGTAACTTTTGTTTTATACAAATCATGTATACTAAATTAAATTTATACAATATTTAACACTAATTTTTCTATTTTCCTACTCTCAATAAAAAAAATATAATCTTATTACAAAATTTGTAATTATTATTTTTCAAAGTTACTAACTAACACAATCGCGACACATGATAGTTATATATTTTAGATTGTGACATGTATTAAAATACAAAGCTAAATTAGTTAAAATATTTTTTTTTAAAATAGTAATTATCTTTTTTTTACAAAACCTATATACCAAAATAAATATGTGAAATGTTTAACAGTGATTTTTCTATTTTCCTACTTTCATAATAAAGAAAGATTTCGTAGAGATTTATTTTAGAAATAGTAACTTTTGTTTTATACCAATCATGTATACTAAATTAAATTTATACAATATTTAACACTATTTTTTCTATTTTCCTACTCTCAATAAAGAAAAAATAATCTTATTACAAAATTTGTAATTATTCTTTTAAAAATATAAACTAGAAAAAATGTCAAAGACTGTTTAATGTTAATTTTCCTTTATAAACATAAAAAAAATTCACATGATAAAACGATTTACTAATAAGGTTATAGTAATTTTAGTTTTAACAAAACCTATACCAAAACCAATTTGTAAAACTAATTTTTTTAAAACTAAGTTTCCTCAAAACTGTACCAAAACCAATTTGTAAAACTAATTTATTTTTGTAAAATTAATTGATTTAAAAAAATTCCTTTCCTAAAATCATGAAAAAAATATATTTAAAGGAAAAAGGCAATTTAAACCAAAAAATGCCAAAAATTGTTTAATGTTAATTTTCCTTTTTAAGTCCTAATTTTTTTTTAAAAAAAACATAACTCAAGATGAACTATGATAATTCACACCTATATATGTTGAAGTAAACTCTCTCATATTTGATCACCAAACATAATTATTGATTCAAGAAAAATATAAGGTGGTGCTCTACATCTTCTTTGCCGCGTCTTCTTTTCTTCATAGAAGTGATTTTGGTTTGGGTTGTCCATATTATCATGCTGCCTACATTAATTACATAGACAAATCGTTATTAACACGTTAATTATTTGTACTCATTCCTTACCGTCGCTAATAGATAATGATGATAATGATTATTACTTTTCGTTTCATAATATTGCTATTATGATTGCTTATGTGTTTTTGTCCTAATTATAATTTTCTGACTAAAATTGTAATTTATTTTGTTACCAGGAATTATCAAGAAACGATGACTTCAACAAGTTATTTAACATTAGATTAGTTAAAAATGTCATTAGCGTTGTACCAAAGTTGGTCTTACTAGAAAGTGGGAAGCAAACAATTTAAATAAGAACAATGAGATTATAGGAATGAATTTTTTCTTACTCGATGAGAAGGTAAATATTTTTTTAATTTTTTTTTTAAAAAATATTTTTATTATTAAATATATAATTTGTTTATTATATAGGAAAATACTTTGTGTGCATCATTCTCTTATTGAAAATTTTGGAGATGGATTACGCGAATGAGCCATTATTAAAATATGCAATTTTAATATGTAAGATTGCAATAAAATTTACAAAGTCTCAGATCTTAAATTTCAGATAAGATTAACTGAGAGAACATCAATTGCATGTTTAATAATTAGTAACCTTCATTTATATACTTTATCGGATGATTTATGTATAAGCAAAAATCTCAAATATTATAATTACAATTTTAAAATTAGTAAATTTAAATGTTAAATTTTTAAATTTGAAAATATTTTTTTCCTGAAATCATAAATAAAAGAGATTTATAAAAAAAATCTTTTTAATCTTTACCGAAGAAGTTTTTTTTTTCTTTTTTAAAAAATCCTGACCAGAGAGAATTGTAAAATTTTACTTAATAATAAGTTTTACTTTGAAAAGTTAATGATAAATATGATACTAAAGATTTTAATTAACAAGAAAATTTGTACTCCTTCCTTATCGTCGCTAATACATAATGATTATAATGATCATTACTTTTCGTTTTATATTGCTACTATGATTGTTCATGTGTGTTTGTCCTAATTATAATTTTCTAACTAAAATTGTAATTTATTGTGTTACCATGAATTATCAAGAAACAATGACTTCAGCAAATTGTTTAACACTATATTAGTTAAACAAAAACGTCCTTACCGTCGTACCGTAGATTATCTTACTAAATATGATACTAAAGATTTTTAATCAACAAGAAAATTTGTAAAAATATTATTGATATTGAAAAAGCCTAATCTTGAAAATGAGAACTTCTAAAAATAGTTAATATTAACTTGAAATATTAACTATTTGATAGTAGTTTTATTTTTCTTAATCCTAGACAAAATATAATTGTAAAAGATTATGTAATACTAATTTAATTTTCAAATTTTTTAAAAACTGTAAAAGAATATATGATAGTTGTTTTCCTTTCTAAAAAAACTTAATCAAAAGAAATTTGTATCATATTTTGAAGTCATAACCAAAAGAAAAGTGTAATATATTATTTGATAATATTTTAAGAGAAAATTTGACGATGAACATGATATTAAAAATAATATAGTTAATGAAATAAGTTTATTATTCTGTTTTGTTTGTTTGTTTGTTTTATGTGTAACAATTGTCTGTTAACTATGAAATAAATCTTACACAACATATGCAAAAAACAATCATAAAACTATAATAAAATAGTTTATTATTTTATATTTATTAAATTAAAACATCAAACAAAATCCGTTGCAACACAACAAATTCATATCTAGTATATATTAAAGATTGGTTGACAATCCTTCTTTTTGTTTGGTTGTTTGTATCGAAGTCAATAACACTAAACATGCCCCCACCACATAGTCATTGAAAATCGCAGCATTCAATCGTCTAGACCCAACAAATCTCACTTGATTCAACCATTGAGGCTCGTCTACTTAGTTAGTTCAATATATGTTGTGCACATAATGCAGAAATAGCCAGTTGTTGAAAATCACAAACTACTAGTTTTCTTTTCATACGTAGCATAGAAAATACATACAATTTTAAACGATATGATTGATCCAATAGAAAATACATACAATTTTAAACGATATGATTGATCCATGATATAAACCTCTTTATTTGTATGGGTCCGAGTTGGATTTTCAAAATCTTATGTTGCTGGATCCCTGAGATTATATACCAACACTGGCAACACATTATTTAAACATAGATTTTTCAACCAATGTTTTATGGCATTATGATATAGTTATACAGTATGGGACAGAAAAGGTTAATAATCATCAGTTCAAACAATAATACATCTTCACTAAACCTAATCATCTACAATTTGAATATTTGTTTCAGTAACAATGATTTTCATTCTACTTTTTTTTTGCCTGAAATTCAATCTACCTTCCAAGCCTCGCAACTGCTATATAAAATTTGGGGCTAATTAGTGTAATAGCCAATTTTGGAAACAAAATTAAGAATATAGCATTTGATTTGACATAATTAGATTTCATAGCATTTGTTTCTTTTTTTCTCGGTTATATCATTTCTTTACGCAAATTACCGGTAAATCAATAAGGTTGAAGCATCTAAAAGTTGCAATAATTATAGAAGAACGTATGTGATAAATAGTAAATAGAATGGAACATGCTAAATGGTAATAAACAAAATAATATAGTATTTGTTCAAATTTTGAAATGTCTATGTTTATATTTAATAATATCAGAGGTAATGGTTTGTTTAAACTCAATCTTCTACAAACTAAACTCAAAACACTAGTCACTAAACTCTAAAAGAAAATATAAAGCATAATTCAAATATCAAATATGCACATACTGTATAAAGTGAATCATTATCAAAATAAAATAGTAACAAACGAAATAACCTAGTACATATTAATGTTTAAATTTAAAAATATCTTTGATTGCAATGATAGATGTAAATTTTACCCTAAAGTCAACCCAAATCTTCTATAAACTAAATCCAAAACACTAATCACTAAACCCTAAAAGAAAATATAAACCCTAACCCAAATATCAAAATATGCACATAATACATAATATAAAGTATTATTGAAATAGAATAGTAACAAACGAAATAATATAGTACATATTAATGTTCAAGTTTTAAAATATTTATGATTGTAGGGAAGGAGATAATGTTTACTTCAAAACAATCCAAAAATTCCATAAACTAAACCCAAAACAACAAGCACTAAACCCTAAAAAGAAATATAAACCTTAACCTAATATAAAATATGCACATAATACATAATATGAAGTATTACGGAAATAGAATAGTTAACAATCGAAATAGCATAGTACATATGTTCAAATAGCATAGTATAACCGAGAACTTACAGAAAAACCAGGACACATCGACAGTAACATTGTCTGATCTGTAGTTTTCAGAAGATGGTGGTGACTGGTTTCAAAAAAACCGTAGTTTTTTTAATGGAAATTGATCAATAAATAAAAAATAATGATGATAATTGCTATGATAGAGATCCAAATGATTGATATCTTTTTTACAAAAAAAATGATAGTGTGGAAAAGGTGATGGTGGTAGGTGAGTGAAGAAGAAGAGTATGTGCATGTATTAACCGGAAATGAAGGGTAATATAGTATATATTGTAGGAATAATTGAGGGTGTTTTTTTTGTTTAGATATCTAATTACATTCTGTTTCATGGCTAGTAAGACCAATTTCCCTAAAATTTGCTGTAATAAAAAAAACCATTCAAACCAAAAATAAATGTCATGATGACCATAAATTCCTACATATAACCTTCTTCTTTTTTGAGAGATTTTTAAAACGGAAAATGCAACTTTCTTCGGGTTTTCAAATTAATACGCTTAAAGTATTGATTCATATCCGCATAGTCACATAGGTCTAATGTTGTGGATCATTTCAAACCCGAATCTTCCCAAAATCTGCCTACCACTACCACATTCCTATGTGGTTAAATATATAATATCTTTAGTGCAAATAATTGCAATATATACTTCGGCTGAACACCTCTTTGTAAATTATACCTTGATAAACAAATAAAAACTAAGATAATTTTTGTCTTTGTCAAAGAGGTGCTATATATATCTTTGCAGGTGTGTTTGTACGTAGAGCTGCTCATTGGACGGCTAGAGATCGATAATTATGGTGAATCAAACGGTGATGATTGATGCTCATGTTCAGCTTCACTTGGAGGATTTGACAGTTGCTATTACTTGGACCCATTCATTTCAATACTAAACAAATCAAGTCACGGCCACACTATAAAAGTTGCTTTGAGGAGATTTTCACAATCTACAAATGAAGTGAGACGTATTTATATTCTTAGCAAGCAACTACGTTCGAGTCTTTTCTGTTAACCATTTATGGCACAAGGTCCAGCACAACTCCAATAAGCACAAGGTCCAGCACAAGAACACAAGCCGTTGCTTGCTTGTGTTCTGCTCCCAGCAAACTTAACGATAGACAAGTACGTCAAAATCTTACATTAGACAAACAAAAATTCTCGAAAAAGCCAATTGTATTTCCTAGCCCAATGGGCCTAAAACGCCAATACTGGACTCGTTTTTACAAACCCAAATCTCAATTTTTATTTGTTGTATTAGCGTATTACACATAGAAAGATAACAAAAAGCCCTAGCGCAGGTTTCGTTAGTCTTCTTATGTCACTGCTCTTCCTCAGAAGAGCCAAGCCGTTATTTGCATCTCCACCTCCTACTCCGGCCAGTTTCTTCGTATCTCCGAGGCTTACGAATCTACTACGTCGTTCGTTTCACGGTTCGAGAATAATGGTACGGAGGATTTTCGAATTGTTTCTACCAGCTCAGAGAATCTAATGTTTGTTTTCTTTTGAATTCGCAGTCCGAAGCAGAGAAAAAGATCCTTACAGAGGAGGAGCTCGAGCGAAAGAAGAAGAAGGATGAGAAGGTTACGCTTCTGATTCTCTTTTCCAGTTTTCATTAGAAATTTGAATCAGCGTTGTGTTATGTTGCTCTCGTGCAGCCTTGATTTCAAGAATTTTAACATTTTTATATCTCATAGACCAATCTGGTTTGATTCTGTTGTTCAATCGAGGAATATCGTTAAGAGTCTTAGAGAGATTATTAGATAGTGATGCAATTGACCTTGGTGATCAATGTTCTTAGGATTGTAAAGTCAGATCAACCATCTTGGCTATATCAGGATGAATTGATTTTTTTTTTTTTAAAATCAATTTTATAGGCTAGAGAAAAGGAGTTGAAGAAGCAAAAAGCTGCGGAGAAAGCAAAGCATGCAGAACTCAAGGTAACCTCTGAGGAAAGCTACATATACTTTGTTTTCCTTTGGAATAATGAATTCGTTTATCATGGTGCGTGCTTGTGGTATTAGGCGAAGCAGGCGAAAGATGGAACTGCTGCTCCCAAAAAGAGCTCAAAGAAGAGTTCCAAACGTGATGCATCGGGAGAGAATCCTGCTGATTTTGTTGACCCTGAAACTCCTCTTGGTGAGAGGAAAAGGCTCTCTTCGCAGATGGCTAAACAGTACAGTCCTGCTGCCGTTGAGAAATCGTAAGTGTGTAGAGATTTGAGCTTGGTGTTCATTAATCCCACTGAACACCTCTGGATAATCTTTGCGCTATACTTTGATTTCGTGTCAGATGGTATGCTTGGTGGGAGTCTTCTGACTTTTTTAAGGCCGATGCTAAGAGTTCCAAGCCACCGTTTGTTATTGTAAGGCCTTATCTGATTTTCGAGTTCATTCTGGATTAGACCTTGTTTACTGTCCTCACGAATAATTAAATCCTCAAACGAAGTTCAGTTGAGAAAATCTTGAGCATTTGGAAATTACTAGTTACAATTCTGAATTCTGTGAAGGGTTTCTCTAATCTTATAGGTTCTTCCTCCTCCAAATGTGACTGGAGCCTTGCATATTGGCCATGCCCTGACAGCTGCTATTGAGGTTTCATTTTCACTAAACATAGTAGTGCTATTTCTCTGTCTAATTGTTCCTCCTGATGATCATCGGCATGATTTTTTTTTTTTTTGCTGCAGGATACGATTATTCGTTGGAAGAGAATGTCTGGTTATAATGCTCTGTGGGTGCCCGGGATGGACCATGCTGGTATAGCTACACAGGTTCGCCATTACCATCATTGTTCCCACCTATCTTTTGTCCCTTATTACTGCAAAATTCTTCTTTTGGCATGCTTGTAGAATATTTACTTTTTCGCAAATTGTTTCATGTTATTTGATTGGATATACATTCTAGGTTGTGGTTGAGAAACAACTCATGAAGGAAAGAGGATTGACTAGGCACGACGTTGGCCGTGAAGAATTCATAAATGAAGTAAGTTGAAAATAGAAATATGCTCATGAATAATTTTTCATTTTGCATTGTTTATAAAAAAATCCTATGTGATTCATTTATGATCATGTAAAAGGTGTGGAAGTGGAAGAACCAACATGGTAGCACGATTCTAACACAACTACGGCGTCTTGGAGCTTCTCTTGATTGGTCTCGTGAGGTAAAATTCAGTGATCCGACCTTTGCTGGACAAATGTTTTGGAAAATTGGCAGTGTTTACTTTAATCGCTACTAGGTGAACTCATGTGTAGAATAGACCTTTTATTGTCACTTGACTTCTGTCTGTATTCTGTAGTGTTTTACAATGGACGAGCAAAGATCAAAAGCTGTCACTGAGGGATTTGTACGGTTCTACAAGGAAGGGCTTATCTATAGGTTTGTTAAGTTTGAATTTGTTCTTTGAGGCTAGAGAATTCCCTTTCTAAAAATACTTGAAAATAGGAATGTAAAGTAACTAGGAGTAGTATTCTTTTACTTTTTCAGTTACCTAAAACTTTGTTGATTGAAAGCACATGTGAACTTGTGCAGGGATGTTCGACTTGTTAATTGGGATTGTGTTTTGAAAACAGCCGTATCTGACGTTGAGGTAAGCGAACAGCTGTTGGACTATGATTATTAGACTGCATCCTTTTTTTATGCGGAGTGTGTCTATTTCTGTAGATTGATCATATCGATATCAAGGAGAAAACGCTATTAAAAGTTCCTGGCTATGAGAAGCCGGTAGAATTTGGTCTTCTTACTTCATTTGCTTACCCTCTGGAGGGAGGCTTGGGCGAGGTTGTAGTTGCCACTACAAGGGTGGAAACGATGCTTGGGGATACTGCCATTGCTATTCATCCTGACGATGCAAGATACAAGCATCTTCATGGAAAATTTGCTGTACATCCATTTAATGGACGTAGGCTACCAATTATATGTGATGGAATACTTGTTGATCCAAACTTTGGTACTGGTTGTGTTAAGGTACGTACATGCATGCTCGTTTATATTTCGATGCTATGTTTCTGCCTCTAGTAGTTGATTTCTTGCGTTAAGGTTGCGTCATTCTTCTTTTGTAGATCACTCCGGCCCATGACCCCAATGATTGTGAGGTCGGAAAGCGTCACAATCTTGAATTTATAAACATATTAACGGATGATGGAAAAATCAACACAAATGGCGGGTCTGACTTCACAGGGATGCCACGCTTTGCAGCGCGTGAGGCAGTTGTTGAAGCTCTGAAGAATAAGGTAATTCATTAATTCTTCACGTAACGAATCATAGCAACTTGATTTTTCGCTTGAGAAGATATTGTTACCGAGGGTGGTTGCGTATAGGTGTCTTTCATATCTTACCTTAACTGTTTCTTTCATTATATATATTCCAGGGGCTGTACAGAGGTGCCCAAAACAATGAAATGAGGCTTGGACTTTGCCAAAGAACCGGGGATGTTCTTGAGCCTATGATTAAGCCTCAATGGTACGTAAATTGCAGCAATATCGCAAAGCAGGCTCTCGATGTTGCCATCACTGATGAAAACAAGAAGCTTGAGTTTATACCAAAGCAGTACACGGCAGAGTGGAGAAGGTTTGTTTCATTTATCATTTCCTCTATGGTTCTATCATTACACCATCTATTAATAATGTCAATGGACCTTAACAGATGGCTAGAGAACATACGTGACTGGTGTATTTCAAGACAGCTTTGGTGGGGCCACCGAATTCCAGCATGGTATGCGACACTAGAGGAAGATGAGCGCAAGGAGATCGGTGCCTACAATGACCATTGGGTTGTTGCAAGAACCGAGGAAGAAGCTCGAAAAGAGGCTGCTGAAAAATTTTCTGGGAAGAAATTTGAACTCACTCAAGATCATGATGTACTTGATACGTGGTTTTCTTCTGGGCTCTTTCCACTATCTGTTCTGGGATGGCCTGATGAAACTGATGACTTCAAAGCCTTCTATCCGACATCTGTCCTAGAAACTGGCCATGATATTCTCTTTTTTTGGGTTGCTCGTATGGTTATGATGGGAATGAAACTAGGTGGTGACGTTCCATTCAGTAAGGTACGTTTAGATTTTAAGTTAAACAGGGTTCTTACCCTTTCTTAGCAATCCTTTTCGATGCCAAACCTTATCTTGGGACCTGTCCTTATATGCCAAAACTTATTTGTTGTTTTTGTTGTAGGTTTATTTGCATCCCATGATACGTGATGCACATGGGCGTAAGATGTCAAAATCACTTGGAAATGTCATTGATCCGCTTGAAGTAATAAACGGGGTAACTCTTGATGGTCTTCATAAGAGATTAGAAGAGGGTAACTTGGATCCAAGAGAGGTGGTTGTTGCCAAAGAAGGACAAGTGAAGGACTTTCCAAATGGTATTTCTGAATGTGGTGCGGACGCTCTTCGGTTTGCACTCGTCTCTTACACTGCTCAGGTACTATCCATTGCACGCAGCCTTGGGACCTCTTATTTACTCCTTCAGTTTATTGTCTTGTAAACTAAGAATATTACTCTCTTGCTTGTTTTATAGTCTGACAAAATAAACCTGGACATCCTCCGAGTGGTTGGTTACCGTCAATGGTGTAACAAGCTTTGGAACGCTGTCAGATTTGCGATGATGAGGCTTGGCGATGATTATTCCCCTCCGCTGACTCTAAGCCCTGAAACGATGCCATTCAGCTGCCAATGGATTCTCTCTGCACTAAATAAAGCAATATCAAAGACGGTGGAGTCACTGAACGCATTTGAGTTCTCAGATGCAGCCAACACAGTATATGCATGGTGGCAATATCAATTCTGTGATGTTTACATTGAAGCAATCAAGCCTTATTTTGCTGGTGACAACCCGGCGTTTGCTTCAGAGAGGGCTCATGCACAGCATGCTCTCTGGGTATCTCTGGAGACTGGTTTGAGACTGCTTCACCCTCTGATGCCTTTTGTTACTGAAGAGCTATGGCAACGTCTGCCTTCACCCAAAAACTCTGAAAGAAAGGCGTCTATCATGATATGTGGCTACCCCTCAGCTATAGAGGTCAGCAAAGATTCTCTTAGTAACTTGCCTCTCATAGTTTTTTCGGTTTTCTAACTCTTTTCTTCTGATGTTGATGTCGTGAGCTCAGAATTGGACAAATGAAAAGGTGGAGACTGAAATGGAAACCGTTCTAGCGAGCGTGAAGTGCCTGAGGGCACTCCGTGCAGAGTTGCTGGAGAAACAGAAAAATGAAAGGTCTGAGTATGTTAATTAAAGCTGCACTTTTCGATTATACAGTTATTAAAAGAATCTCTGTTTCATCGTGTACATTTTAATCTCAGGTTACCTGCCTTTGCTCTGTGTGAAAACAACGTAACATCTGAAATTGTAAAATCTCACGAGCTGGAGATCAGAACACTTGCAAATCTATCGTCGTTAGAGGTAAACAATTCCACCTTTGGTTAGTGTGTCTATACTGTTTCGTGTTTCTTTTCTGAGTTTTCTGTGGGGGATTTTTGGTATAGGTTCTGTTAAAGGGAGAACACGCAGCCCCAGCTGGATCTGCAGTTGAGACGGTGAACGAGAACCTCAAGGTATATATCAAAGTGGACAGAGCCATTAACACAGAAGCTGAGCAAGAAAAGATCAGAAACAAGATTGACGAATTACAAAAGTAATCCACCTAAACCCATAACTGAATCCAAACAATAAAAGTTTGTCTGAACGTAGGTCTCGTTTGACCGTTTTTGATGTGTCTTGTTTCATCAGACAAAAGGAGAAGCTGCAGAAGATGATGAGTGTGTCTGGGTACGAGGAGAAGGTCCCTGCAAACGTCAAAGAAGACAACGCCACAAAGCTCGCTAAGATTCTCCAAGAATTCGATTTCTTTGAGAAGGAGAGTGCTCGTCTCGTTGCAGAGACAGAAACCTTAGAAAATGAACAGCAGAAGAAGTGAGACACGAAGTCACAGTTTGTCTGGAAAAATATTTGATTAGTTGTGGACCTATTTGATAGATATTTTTTGTGCACTGGATTTTAGTATTTTACTATACTTGTCTTTGAAACTAAGGAAAAATGATGATTAGTTGTGGACCAATTTGTTTTTGTGACACGTCAAGATCACTTTTGAGCTTAGGGGGATATGAATTTGCCGATTTACGCATTTTTAGTCTCGTCGATCGAACCTAATGAGACGAGGAAGGGTGATAAATCTCGTTATAGAAGTTTATGGGTCATGTGTAAACAAAACAAAATATATGGGACAAAGTTAAAAGAATATTTACGTTTTTAAATATGATTTTCGTATTTGATTAAGCACGTGGCTTGCATGTCCTCAGTGCAGTTCACCATTTGTCTCTATATTCATTAGAAGAAAAAAAGTAAAAGGAAAAAGTACGAGAAAAGGACACTTTACTTAACACCTGTCACTGTTTCAACGGTCAATTTTATAAAATATTAGAAAAAACGCTGTCCGTTGATGATTACAACATGAACTAAAAAGCCCAATTGAGGTGAAGAGTGTTTGACCATCAAAGTTTGTCTTACAAAAAAAGCAATGAGTTCCGTTGAAGAAGAGCAATCCCTCATCGAGCAAGGTTCAATACAGGTTCGAGCTCTCCTTATTTATAAGTTGTGGAACGTTTTGGTTTATTTGTTCATTGTTTTTTTTTCCTCTGAATATAATTGGGTAAAAGCTATGTGATGCTCGTGGATTTTGTACATAAGTTTCTTATTACTGTAGTTTGCTGATTGTATTCATAATATTGACTCTGTAATTCTACTTACTCCACCATATTATGACTTAAAAGTAAGATTAGATTGGGTTAAAATTCGATTGCATTTCAAATTTTACCAGGAGGAACTGAAACTATATGCAGAAGATGGTTCCATCGACATCAATGGAAACCCACCGTTAAAGCACAGAACTGGGAACTGGAAAGCCTGTCCTTTTATTCTAGGTCAAACACTTTGACTTACTTTTGTTTCTTTTAACTTTTATTTTTTTTTAATTCGAGTTATCATCATCTCTCGGTAATATGCGCAGGCAATGAATGTTGTGAGCGGTTAGCTTACTACGGTATTGCTCTCAACCTCATTACTTATCTAACCGCTGAACTCCACCAAGGAAACGTTTCCGCCGCTAGAAACGTCACGACATGGCAAGGAACTTGTTACATCACTTCTCTCATTGGAGCCGTCTTAGCCGATGCTTACTGGGGTAGATACTGGACCATTGCTTGCTTCTCCTCCATTTATTTCATCGTAAGTCTTTTATCTATACTATATATATCACATTCTTGTGTGTGCGTGTGTTAAACTATGTTTTGGTCTTTAGGGAATGTCTGCTCTGACTCTCTCTGCTACAGTTCCGTATCTGAAACCCTCCGACTGCATCGGAGACTTCTGCCCTTCACCAACCACACCTCAGTACTTAACGTTCTTTCTCGGGCTTTACCTTATAGCTCTTGGCACGGGAGGAATCAAACCCTGCGTCTCCTCCTTTGGTGCTGATCAGTTTGACGACAAGGACCCGAGCGAACGTGTTAGAAAGTCTTCTTTCTTCAACTGGTTCTACTTCTGCATCAATACCGGTGCCTTTGGATCCTTCCTTCTTGTGTTTGTTCAGGAGAATCTCGGCTGGGGGTTAGGTTTCGGGATACCAACTGTATTCATGGGGCTAGCTATCGTCAGTTTCTTCTTTGGCACTCCACTCTATAGGTTTCAGAAACCTAACGGTAGTCCCATCACAAGGATCTGCCAAGTTCTTGTCGCTTCATTTCGTAAGACGAGTCTCAAAGTCCCTGAAGACACAACACTTCTGTACGAACATGAAACACAAGAGCTGATCGTTGCAAGTAGGAAACTCGAGCATACAGACGATTACAAGTATAATCCTTTTCTCTTCTCATCATTCATTTGGTTCGGTTTATATACAGCCGGTTCTAGGCACAAAACCAAATGAAACATTCGCCTCGGCTACTAAACTTTAAAAAGCTATTATACATAGTTGCATGGAGTCTAGACAAATTGGTATAGAGCAAGATCCTTTGAGTTATACAATCAAATGAAACATTCATCTCAAGCTCCTAAATGTTTAAAAGCTACTATACATAGTTAGATTCAAAAATCTTAATTATCAATTTTTTTAATCAAGATTAACCTAGAAATGTTTATGGTCTTCTAGACATAATTCTGGTATACCATGTGGATGCAGGTATCTTGATAAAGCTGCTGTGTTATCACTAGAAGAAGCAAACTCCTTAGAGTTTTTCAATCCATGGAGTCTATGCACCGTTACACAGGTCGAAGAAGTCAAGATGCTTATCCGAATGCTTCCCATATGGGCTTCGGGTATCATCTTCTCATCTCTCTACGCTCAAGCAACCACCATGTTTATCCAACAAGGAAGAGCCATGAACTGCAACATCGGCTCTTTCAAGATTCCCCCAGCGACTCTCGGAGTCTTCGACTGCGTCACCGTCCTCATTTGGGTCCCACTCTACGACCGGTTCAACGTCCCAGTCGCTAAACTTCTCACAAGAAACGACAATGGGTTCACCGTGCTTCAAAGAATGGGAATAGGTCTTTTCATCTCTGTTTTCGGTATAGCAGCAGCAGCTATCCTTGAGATGGTTAGGCTCGGTATGGCGGAAACCGGAACCGATGTTTCGTTAACCGTGTTTTGGCAGGTTCCGTCGATTTTTATATTCGGTGCAGCAGAGGTGTTCTACTTTGTAGGACAGCTTGAGTTCTTTTATGGTCAGTCACCAGACTCGATGAGGAGTGTGTGTAGTGCGTTGGGACTGTTGGCTAATGCGCTTGGGAGTTACCTGAGCTCGTTGATCCTCACGGTAGTGACGTATTTCACGACCAAGGACGGTGGAGATGGGTGGATTACGGATGATCTTAACGAGGGACATCTTGATTACTTCTTCTGGTTATTGGCCGGTTTAAGCATTTTGAATGCATTGGTTTATGTTTCTTCTGCTGTTAATTACAAGCAGAAGACGACGTCGTAACTGAGACTTCTCTAATTGTATGTATGCATGGTTTTCTTTTCTTATTAGAACATAAAAATTATCAAATTGATCTGTAGAAATTATCAAATGGCTAAATGTGATATTCTACTGTCTAATCCCAATTTTGCAAAGCCTACGTATACAATTGCCTTATTTCATCTCCTATCATACACTATTTTCTTCATTTTGCTTTATGTTCTTGTTCTGGAACATTTTCAATAACTTGAATAAGTATTTTTGGACCCACGATTGCTTTGCGCAGCCTTATCATTTCTTCAGAGTGTTATCTAACATTTGGTCTCGGTTTCATTCTTTGATGTAATGATACTTTTTCTGATAACTCTTTACATATTTCTTTATGCCCATTATTCCTCGTTACCGCTTTTCCCTGGAACATTAGGTAAGTGTCTGATTTTCTCTTTGTTGAGATCATTTGTTTGGTAAAATGTTATTATTATTAGGCTGGTCAGGACTCCAAGTTGGCTATGTATGCATATTCTCATACCTTTATCTAAAGATCTGTATACATTTGATTTTTTGTGTCTAACAAATCATGTAATGCAAATATCCATACCAAATGATGTGCATTCCAACAAATATATAGAACCAGAGCTGCAGATAGATACTCTCTTTACCGGTCTAGAATACATCTAAAGGAACATGTGGCTTTGGGCATCAAAGCTTTAGAAACACCTTTTGATATGCTTTATCTACGTTTGAGTTTTGGGCAGGGGCTACATAAACACTAGACCGCCTAAATACACTCTGCATTCAGATATTGTATAGAAGAATCTGCAAAATGCAATTATGGATTGGTGGATAAGAGAACTTATATACAAAGCCTGTAAAGGAGAATATTATTCTCTTTATGTCTCTCTCCTTCTTCCTCTCCTCACCTGCCAACTGCCATATTACAATCTAGACAACCAAACTTGTGTTATTCTTCAATTATCTCTGTTGCTATGATTACAACCATGTGTGCTGCCTCTTGAAAACCTAAAAGCTTCTCTCGAATTTTCAACCTTCGGTATATCTGGACAGGAAGGTCTCAGCTTATGCTCCCAGTGTGCTATGTCACCAAATTCAATTGTATGTTCAAAATTCTCCATGTAATCTTTTTAAAGTGTTGCGTCTATTGTTTACACACAGCCGTATGCCAGTATCCTGTGTCAGGACTCTTAGAAGGTTTGAAACCATTTTAGGAGGACTGAAACCATTTTAGAAGGATGTTCATAGTAAAACTTCCAATGTTTTAACTTTTAAGGAAAGAATAAGTCTTAAGGGTTGTTTGGTTTTTGTTCCTATTAGATTTATATGAATAAGATATTCGCTACCTAAAATCTTATTCACATAACAACATCTGTATCAGTGTATATATTGAATAGCATACTCTTTGGCATAAAGTTCATATGTAAAATTGTTCTGAGTAGAAAGTTATGTATTAAATATGTTGATTTGGTGGACCGTTATTCTCAAATCACACTTTTAAACAAATCCTCTCTAGGTGTTTTTCTCTCTCGGTTGATTACACCTTTTATTATATTTTCGAATTTTCTATCGCTCGTGCATGTGCTATGATTGAAATCAACTAGCGTGTTAGGGGAATAAAATACGGCAAATAAAATAATACTAATAATGGTCAAGTCTTAATGGTTCGGTGTGAACTTTCTGAATCAAATAGAATTTAGCCGTTGTGATGATCCAAAACCTTTTTTCAACAGTCCTATATTGTCAAGCACTAAGGCTGAATGTATATGCATATCCAAATACAATATGAGTCGAAGAAATTTATTGGATGTTGGATTGTAGCAAAATGCTAAAAGCCATGAATCATGGACTTGCAGTCAATTTCACATTAAATTTCTTTTGGAATTATTTGGGAATTCATTGCATGTTTGATCTTTCATTTTTCGGTTCATAGATTTCAGAAAGCAAAACCAATGTGCGACATGTAGCCAACTAGCCACATAATCAATTTCTTCGTACCAACTTAGTATGTGATAAGTTTTTTTTTTTTAAATAGTATGTGATAAGTTGCTCTACGTAAGTTCAATAAGTACAAACTTAAACAATCAATAACATTCCGTGACAGAAAAAACAATCAATAACATTATACTCCCTCTGTTTCTGAATAAGTGTCATTCTGACATTTTTCACGCAGATTAAGAAATCATTTAATTTTGCATGTTTTTCATATAAAAACGCTATTATCCATACACTTACTCATATTTCAACCAATAGAAAAATAATCTGCAGAATAAAATCAATAAATTCAGCATCGAAAACATAAAACGACACTTATTTTGCAACGAAAAATTTCCTCTACAATGACACTTATTAAGAAACAGAGGGAGTATGTTATACTCCCTCCGTTATAGATGATGTTTTAGAGGAAGTATTTTGTTTCAATTTAGATGATGTTTTGAGTTTTAAGGTTAACTTTAATTTTTTTAGAAACTGTTCAGCCAATTAGATTTTGCAGTTTTTTTATAATTGATTAGTTGATTATAAAATTATATTTTTAGAATATTTTTCTAGAAAGATTTTAATTTTTTTAATCTTTATGCATTAAACTAAAACATAAAGTATTATGAAACAGAAGGAGTATGTCTTTATCGAATAAGTCAATAACACCACCTTGACATATTCTACTATGGGTTCCGTGATTCGTATGAGGTGAAAAGGTCCACTTTGTACGTAACCTCCGATTGATTTTAGTATCACGGCTTGGTTTGATTTTTGAGAATGTTATACCTGCAATTTTCTCATCTTGGTCGGTTTTGTTGGAATTTTTGCATATGTAGATTTGTTGAATAAATGGCATCTAAATGATACACATCTGAAAAACAAGTACGGACGATACAATTTTAAGAAACGGTGTAAAATAAGTTCAGCATGCGAAATAAGTTATGCATACTGCAAAGCAAACGCAACGATTATAAAATTTATCTAGATAATTTTATCTACCTTTTGATTAGTTCATTAGTCTACAATAACATAAGAAAAACAACCCAAGACCAGGGGAAAAAATGATATAATAAATACATAAATAAATAATGAGATCAAAAATCGGGGTTATGGTCAAGAGAATGACTGTGTACTACTCACATACTCATTTGGCCATTTCGCTGATGACGACATTTACGTCCCACCTTCCTACTTTGAGCAACCTCCTACGTTTTTTCTCTTCCTCCTCTTCTTCTTTTAATTTTATTTTTCTTTTGAATTTTATTTATCTGTACAGTAGCTTGTTTTTGTGCACCCTCTGTAACAAATAGCTAAGAGACAAAATGCTACTCCGATCTGTAATAGTCTTATTGAAGGAAATAATGACTACTCCGGAGTAATAGTCTTCGATCTGTAATGACTGATGCTTATGGTCCTCTTATGCGGTCTGATAATTCTTATTGAAGGAAATTAAGAGTTAAGATCACAACAGTTTTGCGAAAGCATTGCAATTTAACTTTCAGGTTTATAACTTTTACATGTTTAGGGACCCTGTTCTTTAATGCATTACGATGGATGCAAAGACATACTCTATTTAAATACGAATATGAATTTTGCATAAAATATTTAAGGAAAACCAAGAAATCCTCTACACAAAAAATACGAAAAACAAGAATTTCAAACGAGTGATTTTATTGGGCTACCACATAGGGGGAATCATTTTGATTTGTTTTCAATATGCAGGAAGGGATCAGATAAAAGTAAAAGGACAAACTCGAAAGAAGTAGAAGCATAGGGGCATGTGTAATAATATCATTACATTTTTATTTTAAACTGCGTGCATAGCTTCACGTAGAGAATAACAAAAAGAAAAAATAAATGAATTGAAAATTGACGAAAATGAAAAATAGGGGAATGAAGTCAAAAGGTTGGTTTGGATACGTACGAAGGACCATTGATATAAATTTTAGGGGAAATGAAATATTAAACAACACGGAAGCCGAGAAGAGATGAGAAACTTAAAAACAAGGGAATGATGATCCTAAGGTCAAAGCTTAGCAGTTGGCCTATTTTCATCTTTTGTTATATTTATTTTAATTTGACTAAGAAAATAAAAATAAAGTTAAACTTCTTCATTTGGGCTACTCCCAAATCCCAATAGGGCAATTCTTTCAAGCTATTAGGAGACTGGACAAAACAAAGAAATTATTCTGTTCTAATACATGGTGCTGGCTAATATTGTAGTGGTTGTTTATGATTTTTTAAAAGGACTGCTCATTGCGTTTTCACAAAAATGTTACTTATACATTTTTCACACGGTTTAAAAAAATTGATTGAATACGTTTATGTTTTTATTGATATCATTTATTAACTAATAAAATCAATGCATTTTGTAATTAATATATATTGAACTGAAAATAAATTTAAATTGCATTAAAATTGTAAACGGCATTTATATATTATAAAAAAAAAATGCTAAAGTGATACTTAATATTCATCCGTTTCTAAATATTGCATATTTTAAGATTTTTACATTCCTTAATAAAATACATTTAAACTTAGTTTTAAATGTATATTTTATATAATTTTATATTTTTTATATTTTTAAATCAGTATAATTTTATAAAATATAATCAATGTTTTTGAATTTTATATATCTTTTGTTATTAGTCGACAAAAATACATTAGAAATATGAAAAAATATATCTTTATGAAACAGTTTTTTTTCTAGCACATGCAACTTTTTGAGACGGAAAGAGTGTAAAACAGAGGGAATACTATAATTAAGAAAATTGCATACTTTGGAAACCTTTTCTCTGGTTAGTATTTAATTAACTTCGAAAAACAACATTCTCCATCGGGAGTGGTTCATGGATTATGTACCACCCAAAATTCAAAAGATTTTCTAAAGCTATTTTCTACTAATGCATGCAAAGTCAAATGTATCATAAATTTGTGTTGAATGTATTATATTCTGTTAGCTCAAAAACACATGTCACGTCAAACTATATAAAAGGTATGACAACATCCAGCTGGTTACTAATTATAAAAATAAATATCACACCCTTCCTTTCTTTCTATTTGGTCGACTAGAGGTTACTTATCATATCAAAAATTTTATTTTTCTCTAGCCTTTTTTGTAATTTGATTTTTCTCTAGCCTTTGTACACACATATTAAAAGTAAATACATATTCACACCATACAACCAAATATACATACATATAAGCACGAGTTCTTCCAAAAAGAAACAAAAGGGACTAGAAGGAAAATAGAAACCTTTATCTTCAATAGAAGCAGAAAAGTTTCGTCCTTGTTAAATCTTAAGCCTTACTTCACTCGCAGAAGATCATAGTTTCCTCTTAGGATTCGTATTCTTCACCATCTCTCTCTTCTTCTGCTTCTTCTGTTCTCAAGAAAATAAAAAATAGTTCAGAGATCCAAAGCAAAAGGATTAGGGTTATCGTGGGTTGGTAACCAAATGGGTAAGTGCGGAAGGAGCAGCGACGGTGGGATTAGTGGAGTTAGGCCGTACGTACGGTCTCCGGTTCCTCGCCTGAGATGGACGCCGGAGCTTCACCGGAGCTTTGTTCATGCCGTTGATTTGCTCGGTGGTCAATACAGTCAGTCTCATCAAACCAATTTAAAACTTTTTTGCTATTTTCTTTTCGAAATATATCATTAAGTTCGGTTCTTTTACGCTATATTTAGAAAGTTTTAGTGTTTTGTTTGCAGTATATAATTATATGATCCATATTCGTCATCGATATATCATCTTGAAGATTTTATGTTTGTGTTTTTTTTTTTGTTTGAATGAAACAGAAGCAACTCCAAAACTTGTTCTTAAGTTAATGGATGTGAAGGGACTAACTATTTCGCACGTCAAGAGCCATCTCCAGGTCAACCCTATTGATAAAAAGATTTCAATTTTTTACCGTCTTCTACTGTTTTACACCGTCAGGCTGCTTTCCTCACCTTAACTTTCAATAATTTGATTTGTTTTGGTTCTGTTTCGTTAAATTTTATCGTAAGCTGTATATTTTTTTGATGCAAGTAATCTGAATATTTAAAACGTTCTTCTTTGTTTTTATCATACCGCAGATGTATAGAGGATCCAGACCCACCCTTCTTGGAAGACTAGGTAAGACAATGCTACATATGTTTTGTTTAGAATTAGAAAGCAGATTAGACTTTATTAAAACTCTAATGCATAAATTTCAATTATAGTCTATACACAACAAAACTCTAAAATGTATAAATTTATTTAAGTCTTACTAGACCATTGTCATAAAGAACATATATGCTGGTGAAATGTTAGATACCGCAAGGAAAAAGAATTTGGATATACATTTCTTCTCGAATTCCCACCATCCACATCAAAACTGTAATCGTAATGCATAAATGAAAGTATTACTAGACCGTTGTCATAAATATATAAATGCTGGTGAAATATTTATTTAAACAAAGATAAAAAAGAATTTTCCTATAGCCTAATAGGTAAGATCTCGATAGGTAAAGAGATGTTTCTTTAATTTAATGGAATGACACCGATAGGGTGAAGAGAATATTCATCATGGTCATATAAATAATGTTTTTATTATATATTTTTGGGGGACAGAAGAGAGTTCTTCATCATCTTCAAGAAGAAGAAGAAGACAGGACAATGGAGATCAGCTTCATGACAACTTGTCTGAACACGCAAGGAATGATTGTCTTTTTGGGTTTCACTCTTTTAACTTCAGGTAATTTTTATTTTATTTTTGTTTGATTTTACTTTTTGGAAGAAATGGAAAGAGAATATTAATTTGTGTTCTGACAAGTGTTTTAATTTTATTCCAGAAAATTGGTGTGCTATCATACAGTTTTGTTTGAATATGAATTGTCGAATTTCTATAATTTTTGTTTTCTCTTTTCTTTTTCTTTGTTTGGGCGGAGAAGAGAGCAGACTTCAGGGACTGATAATGATGACTATGACTTTCTTAACATCATGAACATGGCGAGAACGAATACATTTGCAGGCAATGGCGAGTCCATCAAATTTCAGCCTCATCACTGTCTCGAGGTATTGAATATTATTTAATTTTTAATTTTTCCTAAATAGCCGTTACGAAAAGTAACATCATTAGTAAAAAATATTTAAGGCTCAAAGATAAACCATTGAACATTGGTATGGGTCAACACTAGGGTAGGCATGTGGCTGAGTACTGAATTTATTAAAGATATGTACTCAATTATCGATGAATTACTTATTTAGTAGGAAACACTAATTGCACAACTCTTTATTGTGATAAACCACTGTAAATAATGATCTTATAGAATAACAAAATCATCAGATATTGGAAGCATTATATCAGGTTAGGCTAGTCCATTAATTTTGGAATGCTAGACATGTCTAAGATTTTTCTTTTAAAATGTTGATTTATGTCGAGGAGTTCATACAATTATTGCAGTACCGAATTTTATGTTTCACATTCTCAAATACATTTGACTAATAATAACGCAACTCATCAATCAACTTCCTCAAATAAATGGCCTGATATTTATTTATTTATTAGATGCTCTAAAAATTAAAATAAATAAAGCTAGGCCCATTTTCTGATGTTTTGATAGAGATATTTATTATGCGCCATCAGCAGTCAGTCAGTACGCGACGTCCCTGCGTGAATCAATGTAGATACATACTCGTAATATTTTTTCAATTTTATGACCTACCTTGAGTATCTCGAATATGACACATTTTTAAGTTTCTATCATAAGTATTTTTCTAATAAAACAATTAAAATTAACACTTGAACTTACATCTTTTGGAACTGATTACGCTCAGAACATGGAGAGCAACATGGAAAACGAACACGAAGAACAAGAACTATCGCTGTCTCTGTCGTTGAATCATCCTCCTAATCTGCAACAACGTCGGAGAAGCAATGCGTCATCGTCACTTAGTGAAGCAAGCGAAGCAGTCTCATCTCCTTTCACCTCCAGAGATTGTTTTGCTTCTTCGAAGATTGATCTTAATCTTAATCTCTCTTTTCCTTCTCTACTCCGTAGCTGAAGCTTCGTTTCGTATCTTTTATAATAATATTAGTTGGAGTTACCATTCAATTTGTTCGAAAACCTTTTAAAATAGCGAACGTAATCTTTTAGTTAGATTTCTCTTCTGGTCGTGGTATGTTTTTTTGTTGTCTACTACAGTGTCACGGTCCTCTGATTACATTTGTACTTGTATGAATGGAAGTTAACGTTTCATCCGTTGATCAGGCGTGTGAACTATGAAACGCATTAATTTTTGTAACCATTTCTTTTGCAGACGAAAATGATAATATAAATTAAATTAATGATATTTTTTTCATTCTTGAATGTATGATATTTTAGATTTTTTTTGTTTCACAAATATATTTTTATTTTAAATATTTTTATATATTAAAAAAACATTAAGTGAGAATATTGAATTGATTAAATATTACTGGTTGATATTATTGAAGAGTGTATAACAAAAATAAATGATAAATTTAAATGTGAATAATTTTTTTTTAATGTGTGAATAGTCTAGAAATCTTTAATTCGGAAACGGAGGACGTTGATCCTAGCGTGACTATGGTCAGTGGTGATGAATGTTATGATCTTTGCTAGTATCGCTCTGAAGCTACTAAATTATCAACTCGTTTACTTTGGGGAATGCAAACAAATGGTGAGTTTGGTTTTACTACAGGAAGTATTCACTACTACTACTACTGCTGCTGTCATTGATATGTGATCAAGAAAACGTTTTGTTTAATTATTTTCCAGTCATGATTCTCTCAGACGTTACGATCAATCTGTGGATGATAAAGAGAGCGATCCACCAGACGAATCTCAAGACTGAAAAGTGTGTGTGAGACCTTTTTTTCTGAAATTATATTCTTGATATCACCTGGGAATGCATTTGCATAGAAACAGAATCCAGTAATTTTAAAGGCCCAAAATTAATTTCAAACCCTTTAGTTTATATTCTTCATATTTAGTTATACTAAATTTTATAAAAATGTGTATAAGGGCCCATCTACCAGGTCTGGCTCATAACTTGCATTTGTAACGTGGAACTAGATTCTGATATGTTCTTGAAAGGACGCGTACTTTTTTGTTGTTTTTTTAATATAAATATTGATAATTCTTTGTTTTAATTATATAAACTGCGACATGATCAAATTTCAATTATGTGAGTTTGTTATATTATGTACAATATGACAAATTTAAAATGCATCACACAATCGCTTTATGTTTGTAAATAAGTTAAACAATCGTTGTAACCAAAATTCGTACTTGGATTATTATATAATTTTTAAAAAATTGTAAATTATATAAAATATTGCTAAACATATAAAGTGGCTAATAATATTTTTGTTAAGTTTTATCCTCATGTAATTACAAAATTCTAATTTTAATATCAATCTTTTAAAATTATTGCAGACTTTAATTTATGTTATTAATATTAAAAGATATATGGAATATGAAATTGATTATAAAAAACATAAATCATTTAATTAGTTAACACATTTGAGTCATATCTAATTTATTTAGAAACATAGATTAGAATAAGAAATATGTCTACGAAACCGAAAGACACAATACCATTAACGAATTTTTTAGTTAGTCATATCATTAAGGATATTTTTGGAAAATTTGAACATTTCATTGAAAGTATAATTTGAGAATGATCCCTTTTTAGTAGTATTGATATGTAGCTTTTATAAATGAAATCTTCGAGAAATTTATTCATCTGTTAACCGATATTTCTTTTTCTTTCAAAATACTATATATACCTTTTTCTACTAAGTTTAAACTAATACACATGACACATATTAAAGGATTCAAGCCCAAGACTGTATTCAGGCCCAAGACTAATGTATGCTAGGGTTTCCAGCAAAAATAATTTCTTGTGATTGTGCAGCCTCTCCTTTAACACTTATGAATCAATTTAAACTCATTTTATCTTGGTGACAATCTAAAGCTTCATCCTTTCTTTAGTTTCTAGCACTTCAATAAAGCTTTGATAAGCTATCTTTTTATGTGTCAATAAAGCTTAGTAAAACTATAATCTTTTATGTTTCTCAAATGCTTTCAGTACATACGACTGAAAATGCTGTTAAAATTCATATCTTAAGAAAACCAAAACCTAGTTACTTTTTTCCAATAAAATATATATGATTAACGGGAATTGACTCAACAACCAAAGGAACTCTGGTTCGAGATTCCCATGACATCATTAGAAACAACTTACAGAAATACTTATAGATATTTTTGTTTTCTTTTTAATATAAATTACTTAATAGATAGTTATGCACTTCAACAGTTGAAATCTCCATGGAACCCAGCAAGATAATAGGAGGTGTATGATATTCTCAAAAATTTCCGAATGTATTATTTGGATCTGGAAACTTCATGTTAACGTCCAAAGGAGGTCCGTTACGACCACCACGACCATTAACGCCAAGAAAGTCCAACGTCTGCCTAGCAGTGCCTCCCATGCTTACATTGTTCCCGAAACGATGATGGTCGAAAATGCTGCTACCTGACCTGCCCTGATGATCACTTGTTGCACCTAGAGAGTTCATTTGACCTTGAAAGTTCCCATTACCACTGCCTCCAAAGTTATTAGCGGCCACACTTGACCCTCCAAGCAGAGCAGAAGGAACGCTGTTGTCAGCATGGTTGAAAAGAGAAGGAACACCTGTCTGAGCAGAGAGGTTCTTAGTGTTGTCTTGAAAGTATCCTGGATTGAACAAGTTGTTATTGTTGTTGCGGTTGATCAGACCCTGCTGGTTCATGAGATTCTGGTCGTTCGGTGCCAACAGTCCTTGGTTCGAAGGGTGGTATTGTATGGGGAAATTAGTAGGACCATGGTTAGGGTTTGTGGACTGAGGAGCAAAGTTTACGAACATTTGGGACGATGAAAGGTTCAGATTGTAACATGCAGCTAGAGGGGTAAAACCAGTGTTTGAGTTGTTACCGAACTGGTTGTGAGTGAGAGCAGAAGAACCACCGGCGTAAATTCCATGTATGCCACCACTTTCACCAGCGGCTGCTGCCATTTCCGCGAAGCTCACGGTAGGGTTTATTGCTGGCACTTCAAGTAATGCATCACAGAATGCCCTATGCGTTTTGTAACTGTCTTTTCTGTACCACCCCAAAAACAAATATTAACTAAGATAAAGCTCAATATTATCAAAGCACCGTAAGAGAATATTTGAATTTGGAATAAAAAATGTTATAGACTATAACATATTATAAACATGTTAGATTAACCACACGTTTTAAATGCTATGTTCTTGTCACAGTATAGCATAACCGATTCTCAATTTAACATGATTCATAATATAAACAAAACAATCGAAAGGAAAAAAAAATATTGAATGGAACCAAGAAATAAGATATATAGATCGATTACAAAAAAAAAAGAAAGATATATATATTACCTAGGGAATTTGGTACCACAGACACATCGATACTCCTTGGTACCACAAATCTTGGAGTGGGCTTTGTAATCAGATTCAACAGCGTAACACTTTGAGCATTTATCGCATTTAAACTTCTTCTCACCGTGCTTTCGGCAATAATGCTTCTTGATTCCTGTGAGGTCTCCGAGAGCACGCGACGGATCATGGTAGACGCACGTGGGCTCCGGACAAACATACACCTTCCTCCTTACTTCTTCGTCAGGCTTTTGTTTCAGGATATATGGAAGGTTGTGTCCTCTCCTGTGAAGCTGGAGATTCTGTTCTCTTTGAAATCCTTTGTTGCATACTTCACAGAGAAACCTGTACGTCGCCATTATCTCCTCTGGAGACAACGCTATCACTTCAGCATCTGGACCTAATGAATCACCACAACAAAACCCATTACCCAAGATATATATATATATATAATAGAACATCTATAAATTAATATTCGATAAATTAATAATCTCTATAAGTTAATATCATAAATTAATAATCTATATATATAATATATATGTATATATTTTTTTATATATAAGTATAAACTAAACATTATATTGTTGGTTTATATTCACAATGAAAATACTTCTATTTTTCTTAACATTTTAATAAATTTTGATAATATTTAGTAAAATTAAATCGAAAATCATATAAAATTGTATGAAACATAAAAATATATACCAAATAAGATAATAAAACAATATGAAAATCAAAATTCTAAAACATTTTCGTATTTTATAAATAAAAATATTCAAAGATATTAAAAATTCTAAAAAAGTAAATTTTTGTAAATTAATATTTCTATAAATTAATAAATTTTAAAGTCACAACATTATTAATTTATAGAAGTTTACTGTATATATAAGTAATTGAATATAATAATTTATTGTAAAAATTGTTGAAAAGAGCAGAACAAAATTAAATCCAACAATATAATTTATAATCCGGCCAAATGATGATAATATTAATAATACTTATATTATCTAGAATAACTACGAAAAATGTTATCATCATTTGACAGCATATGCTAACTAATAAGAGTACAACATATGCTAATTAATAAGAGTTAAAGGTTATTCACTTCATTTATAACAACATATGCTAATAAGAGGTACTTACTTGGGTTTCCTGGTTTGTTTCTTTGTCTCCTGGGAGGTGGAGAAACGGAGTTGCGTTGTTGATTCATTGTCATTGCCGCCTCTTCACGGTTAAAGTTTTTTGCTCCGGTGGCTAAGAGGGGGAAAGACTGAGCGGAAGATGATGAAATTGAGTTGTTGTACGATGAAGACATCTTCTGAGGGTTTGCTTTTGCTTATTCCACAAAGATCCAATAGTAAAATAATTTGTATTAAGAAAAAAAAAGAGGTAGAAAGAAATATGATTTAGAATAAAACGAAAGCAAATATTTTGAAGAACAGGAACACATAGATAGACGACATGAAAAGCTAAAAAGCCACTAGAAGACATTCACGAGTAGAGCAAATATAAATCCAAAGAGTAAGATTTCATTGTAACTTTTTGAAAAAGACATATAATATTTTTTTTTATTGTACTACTATATAGTCTTGAGATGCAAAGAAAGAAACCAAGTAGATGATGATGATAATGTTTGAGGGGAAGAAGAAGAAGAAGCCTTATTAGGCAAATAATACAAATACACACCTCAAACAGTTATATCTCTCTCTTTCTCTGTTGCTCTGCTCTTTAATAATTAGAAGTGAACTTTGTAATATCACTCTCTATATATATAGCCATAGTCCATTCTTCCTTTTCCTAAAAAAACTTTTAATATAATAATTAATTATTTAATACGTTTTGTCTCTGTAACCGTTCATTAATTAATTATTAAAAATTAGTTTGTGATATTGAAATCACTATTCAAACTTACCCACTGTAATTTTAAACCACTATTAATTACATTTTGTAAGTATATATCACATAATAAAATAAAAATACGCTATTATATAAATTATTTTGATTAGTTTTACATATTTAACTTTTTGGTCATAAAAATAAAAAATAATATATATATATATATATATATATATATATTTCAAATTATTGTAAAATCCTATCGAAATTCAATTCATTTTTATAATTAAGTATATGATCAATTATTTAAAAATCAGTAGTTTTTTTTTTATATTTGGTATAGAATATTAGGTTAACTATAACTTTTAAACCATTTAAAATAAGTTTCTTGTATAGATTAATAGAGAAACTTTATTTCACTCATTTGAATTGTATATCTTTGTTTTTAAACAACCAAAACATTCACTACTTTATATATTTTCTACTTTGATGGTTATACTTTAAATAAAAAATATTACTAATTTTGTTCAATCATATAATTTAGTATCACACTTTAACTATTCAAAATGGTGTATGATTTGATATAATTTGCTTAAGATGATTACAAGTGTGAGATATATATTTTAAATACTGCACAAATTGGCGTAACTAAATTTTATCTAAATAATATAATCAAACTGTAAAATATCTTTGGCATTTAGAAATTTATCATTTAGTTCTTTTTTTGTTTCATCAAGATATATTTTTTTGCTTTAAAATATTTTTGTATATTTTAAAAACATTTAAGTGAAATAGTGAATTGATTAAATATTACTGGTTGATAATTATTGGAGAGTGTATAACACAATAATAAGTTATATAGTAAATATTCAGTGGTAATGAATGTTGATCTAATTTGATCTTTGCTAGTATCGTTCTGAAGCTACTAAAGATCTACTCGTTTACTTTGGGGAATGCAAACAAATAGTGTGTTTGGTTTTATTACAGGAAGTATTCACAACTATTACTACTGTCCTTGATAGGTGATCAAGAAAACTTTAGTTTAATTATAAAGAGAGCGATCCATCAGACAAATCTCAAAAATGAAAAGTGTGTGAGAGACGAGCCATCTGCTCATATGCCCTTATATGAGAAAATGAAATCGACTATACCCTTCACTAATTTTCACACTCTTTATCATTTAATAAAAATCTCAAATCAAATCTTCTCCGAGTGACCAAAACTAAACAAACCCTTCCTTCTATGGATCAATGAACCCATGGACAAATATTTAAGTTCTAAACTTTTCAAATTCGGAAAAAATATTTTAAAATCATTTTTAATCACATTTTGATGATTTTCGCGAAAATATGAAAAAATAGTTTTTCGAGTTTTGAAATATTTTTATCAGATTCCATAAATCAAATAAAAATATTGACGTTTCCAGTATAATTTTATGATTTGTCGTTATGAAATTAAAAGAAAAATGTTAGGATATTACAGATTTAAATTTCTCATATAAGGCCACTGAAGACGATTAGAGATCTTTTTTAAGTATATATTTTTTTTTTTTGAAACAGACCTTTAGTTTATATTTTGTCATGCTATATTTAATAAAGGTGTGTATAAGTTAAGGGTCCTGGTTCATAATTTGCATTTGTAACGTGAGATATGTAATTTGTAAATGAATCTTTCAAGAAATTTATTCATTTGTTATGCAATATTTATTTGCCTTCCAAAATACTGTATATAAACCACGTGTCAGTGGTTGAGTGGTATGTGCTCTTTTGTGTTGTCCATAAGGTCGAGGGTTCGAGGTTATCTCTCGCAGATATATGATGATTATTTTGAGGGATTTTTTAGCGAGTAATTGCACTCTACACATAAGAATTATATGATAATTAGGTGAATACACTATTTATGTTTTCCATGCATAAAGCTGAGAATCGGATGACCATTTTACCCTTGTTCATGTCTGATCATCCGCAACCGGTCACCTGTTAGAGTTAGAATTTTTTTTTTTTTTTTTCTCTGGTAATCCAAAATCACACGAAATCTTAATGCCATGCAAGTTGATATTTTACAGTTTTCGAAACTTTCCTATTCACTCATAAATCGGGAACTCTGTAAATCTTAAAGGGATGAATTTTTCTGGGTGGTTGGAGGTAAAAGCGTTTGCTCTTCCTCCTTTCGTATAAGGGTTTCAAAATCTCTCTCGTCTATTGTTTCCCTTGTTTTTTTTCAGAGATTGTTTCCAACCTAAAACACTTAGTATCTCCTTCTTCGATGTGATATTCTTCCATTGTTATCACAAACTATGAAATTGGGGCTTTCTTTGAAATTTTCAGTGAGACAAAGGCACAATTCCCATTATTTGCAGTAAGAGTGAGCCATTGCAGAGTTATTTAATGGAATCTGGAGCAAAAGCGTTGGTGAAGTAGTTCTAGGATTTCTTCAGAGCAGAGAAGTGTTTTTAATCTGATTTTTTTGTGCTGGTAAAAATGGTGGTCTCTCTCTTTCTCTATCTCTTTGTTTTCAATCTGATATTTAGTGCTGGTAAAGGTGGTGGTCATGAGCAGAGGAGAAGTCTCTACCCTTCGTCACCGGTCTCGAGCTTGCCCCTGTCATCACAGGTCTCGAATTCGTCCTGGTCGTCATCAATGGTGCCGGGGATGGAGACAGAATAGAGGAAGACATCGAGAACAAAGAGGCAAAAGAGGAGAGAGGCGGCAGCAGAGAATATCAGGTTTAGAATTTGGTTAATTAGGTTTAGATTTTGGTCAATTAGTTTTTTTGTTTAATGTGATCAATTCTAGATATAACCAGATACTTATAACTCTGGTTGCTACTTTTGTCATTAAATATGTTAACTATATAAGTTAGAGACTAGCATTTAAACAGAATTTTTAGTTTTTTTATGTTGCTAATATAAGTACTCGATGTCCAATATTTAATGTCAGAAAAAGTTACATCCACAGCATTTACTTAACGTTAATAATACACCATTAGCTTGTAAAAAATCAACACTGCAAGCTAAACTACGGCATAGCAGTCCAACAACCTCGCACCAGTAACATTCAGAAATTTTATAACAGCCACTCCTAGACACCTAAAATACAACCCACGTCCCAATCCCACTCTAATATTCAACACCCACCGTCTCCTACTTCCTTCAGAGGAAGTATCTTTATGGCATCACGAGTTTATGGATGAGTGCTCTTGGAGTAGTCCGTCTAACAGAAGAGTCGCAAGAGCTTCTCTGAGGCATTTTCAACAAGACTCGTGCTAGGCAACCCTTCTTTCTAAATCTAAATGGGGGTGCATGTTAAATGCTATTTGACAAAGAAACAAAATTTCTTGAAGGAGAAAGGTTAAAGCTTCAACAAAGCAAAACAAAATACTTAAAGAATGTTGTTAGCTGGATATCATAGTCAAAGCTCCGCTAGAAGTAATATTAGCTCGCAGTAACCACTTACTGAGTACTACCAACACTGACTCAGTTTAAATGAAAAAAATAATATATTTAGATTGTAACAACTAAACATTACATGTTGCTGCTAAAATACTTGTTATTAGATATTAAAATGTTAGCAGATAAAGCTTTTTGTGTCTTTGTTAAACATAATATTAGATTCACCAAAACAAAATAAAATACTAGAAAATGTTGTTAACCGGGTACCACAATCAGAGCTCCGCTAAAAATAATATTAGCCTGGCGGTAAGAATGGTTAGACATCTAACATTGACTTTGAGTATTAAAAATGTTGGCAGTCTAACATTAAAATTAGCAAAACATCAGATAAATTGTTTCCTAGTGATATATTATTTTCTTACTAACAACATTATATATGAGATTTGCTACTAATCTTGAATAAAATATTGCATTGTACACATATTCATGATTGACAGCAAATGGATAAATAACTTTGTTAAATATTAATAAATATGTTAGCCACTAGCACGAAACTCAAAAACTAATCCAAAGATACATGTAGAAATATGACCAAACTGTTATAATGTTATTAATATTAGATATGCTAGTACGCTAAAGATGAATCTCACAAAATAATTCAAATATAGATTTAACATTGGATCTTTATGCTATTAAATTTGTTAGCGATCTAACAACGACTCTTAAATTGGTTACAATCTTTATTATTACAAGAAATATGTAAAAGACTTTCACGGCCAAAATTATGATTATCAAGATAACTAAAATTTTAATATACAAATACAAATCACTTTAGGAATCTAAACTGGGTTGGATTCAATATCTTCCATTGCAGCTCCATAAGTGATTGAATCTGGCACTTCCTTGTGGCGATGCTATCTAACACATCAAAAATCAATCATAAATTGCAGTTTCTTGATGAACCAGTTTGAAAAGATTCAACATACAAAGAACAGAAGATTTCCTAATGCCATGATATCTTAGGAAGTCCTATCATCTACTCTTAGCCAAAAACTGTAGTAGCAGCATCTACTGTTCTCATAAATTTTCTTTTAAAGATACTGTTCTCATAAACATAATACCAATTATTTATCTCTAAGTTATTAGGTGAGGCTTTTAAAAGAGTTTTTAAGAATGTAACTCAAAGATGTAACTCACAGAGATAGAAAAAGACAAGATTGAATCATCACGCCGGTGAAAAAAGCCGTGAAAGGGAGGAGGGGAGAGTTCTCCGTAACAACTATGATTTGGGGCTTGAACTTTGGAACATAAAGAGATGGAAACAGATTTGACGAAAAAATAAAACAGAGATGGAAACAGAGAAATGAGGTGAAATAGAGGAATGACTGAGAAGATGTTAATCCAAAATATCTTGTAATTTACATAATAATGCTTTTATTTTCCTTAGACATTTTACGAAGAAAGAGAATAAATGTTCTTTTCTCTTGGAACTTTTAAAAATAGAAACAACTAGATTAAAAAAGATTGGGGAGATTAGATTCTTCTCTCCATGCAGCCTATGTTGTCAGAAACGATAACCTCCAATTGGTCAGTTCCATTTTGTAGCCACCCTCACGTAGAAGCTGGGGAAATAAACATAGGTTACTCATTACCAATTCAACCAATTAGAAATCAAAACTCTTTTTACTTCCAACCTTCTATTACCGGTGCAATGCATATCTCGATATTATCAAGAAAGGGTTAGTTTTGTCATTTCCGTTGTCACTATCACTTTCAAAACCCCACAATTTTTTTGTATAGGGTATTTCCCTAATTACTACATTCTCTTTGTATTTTCAGCCAATTCACTCTTTTTTAGCCCAATAAGTAGAAGTTCATATCTGTTGTGCGTGGCCACTGGTGGCTTAACATGGGGTGATCACCAGTCTTTTAGATGCTTTCGGCAGGTTCTCTGGCAGGCAAAGCTCAGATTTCTGAAATGGTCATTAGGCACTAGTTAGATTTCTCTCGAGGTAAATAAAAAAATAGAAAAGTAAAAAGAAATACTGTATATAGTTTTTCCTGGTAAGTTTAAACTAATTGACATGACACATATGAAAGAACTCAAGTCCAAGTCGAAAACTGTATTCAGGCCCAAAACTAATGTATGCTAGGGTTTCCAGCAAAATAATTTCTGATAAGAAAAATTATGTTACTTATGACAATGTAATAGAGAACTTTGGCTGCGTTTGTGCAGCCTCTCCTTTTACATTTATGAATCAATCTAAACTCATTTTATCTTGGTGACAAACTAAAGCTTCATCACTTCTTTAGTTTCTAGCACTTCAATAAAGCTTTGTTGAGCTATCTTTTTATGTGTCAATAAAGCTTAGTAAAGCTAGCTATAATCTTTTATGTTTCTCAAATGCTTTCAATAAATACGATTGAAAATGATATTAAACTTCATATATTAAGAAGACCAAATAATATAGTTACTTTCCAATCAAATATATAATAATTGACGGGAATTGACTCAACAACCAAAGGAACTCTGGTTCGAGATAGATTCCCATGACATCATTAAAAACAACTTACAGAAATACTAATAGATATTTTTTTTTTTATTTTTAACATAAACTTTCCATATAGATAGTTATTCACTTCAACGGTTGAAATCTCCAAGGAACCCAGCAAGATAATAGGAGGTGTACGATCTTCTCAAACATTTTCGAATGGATTCTTTGGATCTGGAAACTTCATGTTAACGTCCAAAGGAGGTCCATTACGACCACTACGACCGTTAACGCCAAGAAAGTCCAATGTCTGCCTACCAGTGCCTCCCATGCTTAGAGTGTTCCCGAAACGATGGTCGAAAATGCTGCTATTGGGCCGGGCTTGATGATCACTTGTCGCAGCTAGAGAGTTCGTTTGACCTTGAAAGTTTCCATTACCACTGCCTTTAAAGTTATTAGCGGCCACACTTGACCCTCCAAGCAGAGCAGAAGGAACACCTGTCTGAGCAGAGAGGTTCTTATTGTTGTCTTGAAAGTATCCGGGATTGAACAAGTTGTTATTGTTGTTGCGGTTGATCTGACCGTGCTGGTTCATGAGATTCTGGTCGTTCGGTGCCAACAGTCCTTGGTTCGAAGGGTGGTATTGCATGGGGAAATTAGTAGGAGTATGGTTAGGGTTTGTGGACTGAGGAGCAAAGTTTTCGAACATTTGGGACGATGGACGGTTCAGATTGTAACCTGCAGCTAGAGGGGTAAAACCAGTGTTTGAGTTGTTACCGAACTGGTTGTGAGTAAGAGCAGAAGAACCACCGCCGTAAATTCCATGCCTGCCTCCACTTTCACCAGGGGCTGCTGCCATTTCCGCGAAGCTCACGGTAGGGTTTATTGCTGGCACTTCTAATAATGCATCACAGAATGCCCTATGCGTTTCGTAACTGTCTTTTCTGCAATAACACCCCAAAAACATATATTTATTTATGATTCGCTCAATATTATCAATTCACCATACAAAATATATTTGAATTTGGAATAACAATGTTAATGGCTATAGACTATAACATATTTTAAACATGTTGGATCAACCAACACGTTTTTAATGTTTAGTAACATATGTTCTTGTCAGTTTAGCATAACCGATCAATTAAATATGGTTCATAATATAAAGGAAAAAAATTATTGAATGGAACCAACAAATAAGATATATAGATTACCTAGGGAATTTGGTACCACAGACACATCGATACTCTTTGGTACCACAAATCTTAGAGTGGGCTTTGTAATCAGACTCAACAGCGTAACACTTTGAGCATTTATCACATTTAAACTTCTTCTCACCGTGCTTCCGGCAATAATGCTTCTTGATTCCTGTGAGGTCTCCGAGAGCACGCGACGGATCATGGTAGACGCACGTGGCCTCCGGACAAACATACACCTTCTTCCTTACTTCTTCGTCAGGCTTTTGTTTCAGGACATATGGAAGGCTGTGTCCTCTCCTGTGAAGCTGGAGATTCTGTTCTCTTTGAAATCCTTTGTTGCATACTTCACAGAGAAACCTGTACGTCGCCATTATCTCCTCTGGAGTCAACGCTATCACTTCAGCATCTGGACCTAATGAATCACCACAACAAAACCCATTAGCCAAGATCTATATATATATAAGTAATTGAATATACTAATTTTCTTGTAAAATATGTTGAATAGAGCAGAACAAAATTCAAAAAAATAATACTTAACATTATCTAGGAAAACCACGAAAAATGAATGAAGTTAAAGGTTATTTGGAACACTTCATTTATAACAACATATGATAATTAATAAGAGTTAGAGTTTATTTGGAACACTTCATTTATAATTCATATGCTAATAAGAGGTACTTAATTACTTGGGTTTCCTGGTTTGTTTCTTTGTCTCCTGGGTGGTGGAGAAACGGAGTTGCGTTCTTCACGGTTAAAGTTGTTTGCTCCGGTGGCTAAGAGGGGGAAAGACTGAGCGGAAGATGATGAAATTGAGTTGTTGTACGACGAAGACATCTTCTCAGGGTTTGCTTTTGCTTATTCTACAAAGATCCAATAGTAAAAATAATTTGTATGAGAAAAAAGGTAGAAACAAATATGATTCAGAATAAAACGAAAGCAAATATTTATAAGAACAGGAACAAGCCACATAGATGGACGACATGAAAAGGAAAAAAGGCTACTAGAAGACATTTACGAGTAGAACAAATATAAATCCAAAGAGTTAGATTTCATTTGTAACTTTTTGAAAGAAGACATATAATAAGTTGATTTTTATTGTACTGCTATATAGTCTTGAGATGCAAAGAAAGAAACCAAGAAGAAAAGGTCACTAAATAGCTAAAGTTCCGAGACAAAGAAAGAAACCAAGTAGATGATGATGATAATGTTTGACGGTGAGGAAGAAGAAGCCTTATTAGGCAAATAATACAAATACACACCTCAAACAATTCTCTCTCTCTCTCTCTCTTTCTCTGTTGCTCTGCTCTTTAATAATTAGAAGTGAACCTTGTAATATCTCTATATATATATATATAGCCATAGTCCATTTCTCCTTTTCCTAAAAAGACTTTTTTAATATAATAATAAATTTTTGATACGTTTTGACTCTGTAACCGTTCATTCATTAATTATTAAAAATGAGTTCGAGATATTGAAATCACTATTCAAACTTATTCACTGTAATTTTGACCATTATTAATTACATATTGTAAGTATATCACATAATAAAATAATTTTATTAAATTATTTAAACTATTTTAATTTTAAACTATTTTAAAATTTTGGTCATAAAAATAAAAAATGAATAATTTTTTGTTTAAATTATTGTAAATCTTGTTGAAATTCAATTCATTTTCATATTGAAGTATAAGATCAATTCTTAAAAAAACATAGTTTTCATATTTTGGTTTAAAATATTTGGTTAACGATAACTTCTAAGCCATTTAAAATAAGTTTCTTGTATAATTAAAAGAGAAAATTTATTTCACTTCATTTAAATTGTATATCTTTGTTTTTAAACAACCATTCACTATTTTATATTTTTTTCTACAGAAGGTTATACATCAAATAAGAAAACAATACTAATTTTGTTCAATCATATAATTTAGTATCACACTTTAACTATTCAAATTGTATGATTTTATATAATTTGCTTAAGATGATTAAAAGTGTGAGCTATATATTTCAAATACTGCATAAATTGTTTAATTGGCCTAACTAAATTTTATATAAATAATATAATCAAACTGTACAAAATCTTTGGCATTTAAAAATGCTGCTTAATAAGAAAAAAACAAAACCAAACTGGTGTGACCAAAAATGGTATAATATAAATACATATAATTCTTGACTTTGTGAAAACAAAATACCAATAATTGCATTGAATACAATGAAACTTAGTTAGTTAGTTGTACAAGTGTGCTCCAGTTTGTGATGGTAATAAAAAAGTATCAACTCAGCCATTACTCTTTATGACTTTTCATAAAGTGAAACTATTAATATCCTAATTATTACAATATTTTATTTATATACGAACATTAAAGTATCATTAAATTTTACAATCTTATTTAACATGTAAAAATGTATATGTTGGATATAAATAACGATTTTCATTAAAATAATGATATTCTTCATCTTACATATGCATACATGTGTTCTTCAGAAATATTATTGGACTTAAGTTAAATTTAATATTTCTGAACTCATATTGAAACCTATTTAATATTATAATAAATATTTATTATTAATTTTTTTGTAATTTTGTTTTTTTTTTCTTATTTGTACCGTCTAACTAGTTTAGTTTACACTGCAAAAAAAAAAAAAAACTAGTTCATTTTATACGCATTATATGTTTATTATTCAAACTTACTACTAATATACTCTTTTTTTAAAGTAATCAAAAATTTCCAGCTTATAAGTGTGCTTTATTGTATAACACTAGCATTTCATTAACTATAACTAAAAGCTTAATCATATACATGCATTATAGTAGACTATCTAATAATCTGTGAAATTTATATGTTAAATATTTTTTATACTCTTTTTTTAATTAATGATTTTTTTAAATTTAAAATTTTAAAATATTTTTTTTCTGTGCGACTATGCAAAAATGATACATATTTTCAAATTTTCAAAATTAATTTTTATGTATTTTATATGGTATAATGTTTAATATAATGTTAAATAAATATATTTTAATAATTTTTTGAATGAGTTATATATATATATTTTAATATAAATATCAACTAAATTATTTTTTTCTACTCATTTGGTTTTACGATCATTTCTATTTTGTTATAACAAAATTTTTATATCACTGATCACAAATTGTTTAGTGTGAATGTTTTTACAATTTTAATAATTTATAGCGGTCTAAAAATAAATATAGTATATCCAAAAAACTAAAAAAAATATTATATGATTAATGTTATTGTTAAACTCTTTAATAATTTTAAATTTAAACAAAAATGATACACATCACTATCAAATCCTTATTATTCAAATAATTAACTGTTATATATTCTCTTTTTTTTTTGGGGGGGGGGCAAATTGTTATATATTTTCATTAAGTAATTTCATAGTTTTTATGTAAAGAATGAAAGAATAATGCTTTTTAGATTATAAATAATTTAACCGAAATATATATTCTATGTTTAATTTTTAAGAATTTTTCAAATGATACATGAAATATTTCAAATGTTATAATGTTTATCAGTTATCATAATGGGTTAGTTCAAAAATCAAATTTTAACTCCTGAGTAAAAATCCTTTTAGTCTTTCTTTATTCTTATGTAGAAACCCTTACTCTAGGCCTAACTAAAGTATAGATTTAAATGCTTACTAAATCTAACAAAAACATCATGATTTATGTCTATTATAATATAAAAATAGTTAAAACAGAGTTAATAGATGACTGAAACTTGTTTAAGCATATCATCTAATTATATAAAATAGGGTTTCAATCCTTCCTAGAGTGTCCAGCTCGGATTACACGTAGGAAATTCGGTTGCTAAGCGTCTGACACGTGTCGGTTTAATGATATGCAGTGTTTGAGCGTTTGGGCTTCGTCCAGTTCTTCGTTTGGGCTTTGTCTCACGGTTCTGTACAGTGGTGGAACGAAACCTAATCCGTGGTGGTGCGCGATTTTGTGATCTTCTTTCCTCCTTGATCGGCGGACAGGACGATCCAGATTCCTGTAACGCTGGTTTATTCATCATAAATTCTTTTCATCTTCAATCTTGCACATGGAGTATATATAGAGGGTTTGAGCGTATTCACAATCATTTATTTGGTCCGTCTTTAATCGCATAACCCCAAAGCTCTCTCACCAGTATCCGATAATGGCTACTCAACAGCCCCGAATCTCAGAGCTCAAGACAGTCTATAAATTTTGTTGTGACGAGGGCCCTTCGGTTTAGGGAACCTCGCAATGTCAAGAAAGGAGGAGAGTTGATAGGTATTGATCTGGTCCTGCTTGATGGAAAGGTAACTACTCTATATGCAGATGGTATCATTTGTTTACGTATCTTGAACTGTGTTCTTTATATTCGCTCTAATTGTTTTCTATTGTTTTAGATTGTTTGATATTGTAGATATCTCCATCACGATTCACGAACTCTCACCTTCGAAACTGTAGCTTCCCATCATGGTGACCCACTCGAGAATTGGGATGGTACGCATTGAATTCTTCTTCCAAAGTTGAGATTTTTGCAAACTTGTGATTATATGTCTGCACCTTTTACTTCCTTCTGTGTAGGCTGATCAAGAACTATAAGCTATCAGGCAGAGGAGAATGCAAGAGTGATGGCTCAACATGTATAACTTCTAATTTCTAAAAACCTTCACGTATGCCAGTTATGTTTTCTTTTTCAATTGCACTTTGTGACTCATTGTGAACAACATGATGTGCAGGGGAATCATGCAATAATCAGAATCCATACCAAGAGAGAGCACAAGAAGATGCTAAAAGGTGTGTGTCGTTTGTTGTCTATTAGTTGAAAAATAAACTCTATGTTGAGCTAAACTATTCTCTGTCTGGAACATATGTTTAGAGAAGCTGATGAACGTAGAGCAAAAAGAAAAAAAAAGTGCTGCTCTGAGAGTTTAATGATATCATTGAGTGTTAATTTGTCTCGAATGTGTTTACGGATCCATAGGCGTCGTGCAGTGTACAACGATTAGGAAGAAGAAGATTATGATGTGCTTTGTATATCTATGGAGATATCACTGTTGAGTTGGTGACTTCACTGTCACATATGTTTTTTCTTCCAAATGGTGGGGATGAGATAAGAGTAAACTCTGTTTTTTTTTTGGCATTTACTATGTGAACCATCTCTATCTTCATCTTTCTCATGATTTTCTCTCAAGTCTTTTGCTTATTATCTGACTTTTCTGCTGATTAATACATTCTCTAATCATGATTGTTGATAGAAATAGATCTTTGTAATTCTCTCGGCAATAAACGATTGATGCTATGCCATCATCTTCTCGACAAAAGAATCAAAGATCAACGAAATGCAAAAGCAATCATTTGACAAATAGGTGACGCCATCGTTCAACTTTTATGCCAACATATACACACGTTTTCTAACTATTGATTTTCAGCCTTCCCAAAACTATGTGATAACTAAAAATACAATGGTCTCAGTAGCTTTGACACTCAATTTTTTTTTTGGTAAAAATGTAAAGAACCCAAAGTTGTTAGTCGTTATAATTGTAGAGCAAGGGGACAACAATATTTTTTTGGTCAGCAGCAACAGGACATTCTACCCAACATAGGTGAATATGTCAACAAATGTTAGTGTACGCTCTCTATAAATGCTCTCTAACAGTTTTATTTATATATGATTCTAGTTCTAACGAATTTAGGTGTTCATAAAATTAGTTTAAAGGAATATAAAAAGTATTTATCATTTTGTATTATGAAAAAAATGAACTTATCTAATAAAATAATCTGATGAATGAATTTGGGTGTAAAATATATTAATTTTTCATATTTTCAAGGTTAGTTTTCTGCAAAAAAAAACATATAAATTTGGTGAATAAATTTCGTTTAATCTAAAATTATAGTAAAAATTTGTTCTAGCATGTATATATATAAATTGATTTCTATAAATGAAAAAAATACAATAAATAAAAAAACGTTTTTTTAAATACAAAATTTTTTTTGAGTGTCTATAATAACTCAATTGTATATAAAAATCACTGCTAAAAACTAATCAATAACATTTATTTTGCAACTTCTAATCTGTTATTTTGACAATACTTTATTTGCACTTCAAATGTAATAACCTATAAAATATTCAGTTGTATATTTATATAATTAGTAACAAATAATATAGTGTTTTCATTATGCCTACCAAAATTTAATTAATTCTCTATTACAATGAATCAATAATTCACTTTTTCCATTATATTCAAAAGGTAGAAACATAATACAAATAGTAAGAGTGAAACATACATTTAAGAAACTGTTAAGAAGTTATAATTATGAAAATTATTTTACATCTTACACATACTTATCATTTCTAATAAAAATAATAAATAAATAATTAAACTTAAGGTTAATTTTAATTTAGATGCATACAAAGACGTGATGAATGTTTTAATAAAATTAAAAACATAATTTAAAGATGATAATATTTAAAATAATAAAAAGCCATAAAATATGTTTAATAGTCAATCAAAATAAAAAGCACACCAGAAATATGAAGCACATTAAATGTAACAAAAATAAAAATAAAAAAGTTTGGTAAGGAAATGGATCACATAAGTGATATATGTTAGTTTTTAACTTCAATTTTGAATAAATTTATATATTTTACTTAGTGGTTATAGTTTTAGGAAAAAAATAAACATTAATGAAAATGTTAAATAAGAATATTTACATCATAATATTTTTAAAAATAAAAGAACTTATTATTTTCAACAAGAATAACAAATATACAATACAATATTATTTTATTTTATCTATGTTTTACTAATTAATATGTTTAATCGTTTTTCATTTGCGTACCCACCCGAATGGCGGGTTTTTTCCTAGTAGTAGTAGAAACATCACTAGTCCAATTAAACAAGGTGTTTTCCTGCGCCATACGCAAGAAAATAATTTTAAATATAATATTTAAAAAAAAAATTATGATTTATTTTCAATAGTATTATTTTTATATTTTAATTTCAATATTTTTTTAAAAAAATGATAAATGTCTTTTGTAATCTTATTTCTTTTGATTTGGAATAATATTTTTAATAAATATAAATGCTAATAAATTATATATTTTGTTTGTTTTAGTTAAAATATGTCAAACTAGAAAATCAATTGGTTAATTAATATGATGAAGATGAACATATAAATTTAAATAAATTTTAAACATTTAACTATTAATATTTTTTTGGATTAGAGTAATTTTAGTTTTTTTATATTTGATGCACATTTACAATTATATTTATACAAATATAATATATAAATTGACACAAAATTTTATATTTGTAATCGTATTTAGCTTATTTTTATTAATGATATATATATTATTTAATTAGTGATATATGAGTTATTTACTAAAATAAATATTTATATATAAAATTAACATTAATGATGATATATGAGTTAATAGTCATTACCATAATTAAATTTTTCTGAAGAAAAATTTAAATTTAAATTTATATAAAAAAAATTATATACCAATTTATATGATGCCATGTCTACTATTTTGTAAAGACATGTCATCATTTTTTAGTGTCATATCATGTTTTCATTTTTTTTAACGATAATAATTGTAGTAACAACATATGTACAAATAATTTCACAAATAATGTATAGAGAATTAACCGAGATTTTTATAATATCTCAAATATAATAAGAACCCAGAATTTAAAACCTGTAATTTCGTAGCAAATAAAATATCCCAAATTTTCAATTCTTCAAAAGGTCAGAATCTTGAAAGAACTACTAATCTAATAAACCTTAAAACACAGCCTCACAGGATAAGTTTAATAGATATGAACTTTTGTCATTCCCAAGTAGCAGAGATCATGGAATTGGCAACACCAGATTGCTCCAAGGTTAAGTTAGATTCATACTCCAACGTCTTCGATTCACCTGGAATCGCCTGTGTAAGCTTCAGTGGCTTCTTCCTCTCTGATTCCTCAAGCTGAGAATAGCAGAACGACCAGAGAAGCTACAATGTAGACGACAGCATCAAGATTTCAGAAAATAATCTCAGACAACAAATGAACAGAACACAAGAGTCAATGTGTTTGTTTCTTAAGAGGATTTGCAGACCTGAATTGAGTCGGTTTTGAGGAAGTTCCTCTGAACTCTCTGTCCGTTTGGTAAACGGATACCGACTCTGCACTGAACGCTGCGGTCGCCTCCCTTTGGTTCTTCAGGCAGTTGTGGGAACGTTGGCAGCACCGTTGCTGTAACTGCTTCAACGGCTACTACTTCTTCAGGCGTCACTGGTGATTTGTCATCTGAAGACGACTCTTTCATGTCGTTGTCTTCCAAGGAAGCAGCCAATGCACGTTGCAGCTCTTCTTCTTCATCTTTTGCAACAACCTCTAAAGAAACAAACAAGTCAGATCAAAAGATCAAATCAGTTACTGAAGTTTGCTGATTAAAACTATAACCTTTGGGTTTGGAATGAGGAGCTAATGAGAAGCTGCCTCTTGGACGTTTCTTTGAAAGAGAAGCAAAGTGTTCACGAGGACCACCGTCCATGAACGGCACCAAATCCTCAAGCAAAGTCTCGGGTTCGACCATTCCAGACCACATTCTCATCTTTTGACCAGTTGTGGGATCGATCACAAGCACAACAGGGATGGACTCGAGCTTGTAGTATGTGCAAACCTTCCTTCCTTCCGTGGTATCATCATAGACCTAGTGCCGGAAAAGGCAGAGGATCTTAACCAATTCTGTAAAGATAGTAAACGTGGAAGTTATGTACTGTACCTGCCAGAAGATGAAGTTGGCCTTGATAGTCTGAGAAACAGCTTCATTTGCCCAAGTATCTCGATTCAACTTTGAGAAAGAAACACACACAAAAAAAAAAACTGGATGTGAGTGATTGTGTTTGCTGCTAACTTAGCATAAACGATTCAGTTTCATATCCAAACCGAACCAAAAACCAGAATGGACACCCTTAGATGTGACTATCATTAAGGAAATTATAGAGAGTAACCATATGAGAGCTGAACTCCGTGGTAGACTGGAGGTTGACGAGAAGCCATTTATCCTGAGAACAGGACGTAGCTTTTGCCTGCACCACAAAAAAAGGTATAGATACAAGTTTTAGAGTAAAGAAAGCAGACAAAGCAATTAGCAAAAAGCAAGAAACTTTGTAGAGAACCTGTTCAAAGGAGCCGTGTAACATCAGATGAAAAGGAGGACGGTACAACGAGGCCAAGCTATCCCGAGGAGCAGATGCTGCCGCCTCTGGAGCAGAAGCTGAGCCAGATGCAGAAGCAGAGGAAGCACCCTCATCTGCCTCCCAAATTCCAGGGCTTTTTGGCTCTTCACTGAAGTTACGGAAAGCAATCAAAGAAGCTGGTTCACGCTGAGAGCTTCCCACCCTCGTAGCCCTAATCACAAATGCAAGTGAAATTACAACTTAGAAGAGTTTAACATCAGCATAAACGGTACATTAAGAAACAGAACTAGCAGAGGAAGGCAACTCTTTTGACTAGAGCCCTGGAATTCTAACCTGATTATGATTTTGCAGTATTAACTAAATCTAGATTATTAATCATGACAAGACCTAACTGAAACAAAAGTTAATCCGAAAACTGCCTAGTAGATTGGAGACCAGCACAAACATCAAATAAACCAGACCACTGAATCCAGAAACTATACATAATCGTTAAGTAGTTAAGATCCTAAGTAACGAGGGAGAAAGAAAAAGAGACTAACCCATAATACATAGCGTCACCATAGAGAGTCTCCCTCACAACAGGTAAAGGAGCACGCACTTCATCTACTAAATCGTTCTGCATCCTTTCATTTCCCGTATCAGCCGCCCTATAAAAAACATAACAACAAATCCAACAAATCAAAAAAGAAAAATACTTTACAATAAATGAATTAGTTATAACATTGATTCATACCCCCAAGACTGTGCAGCCATGGGATCGTCCACTGTAGGCTGAGTGTTTGTACCAGTAGGAAGCATCCCACCTTCTCCTCCAACGTAAAAAAGCTGAATAGCTTCATCAAGTTTCCAGTTTGTTGCCTTTCGAAATAAAAATCATAATTACATGTTTTAAATTAGTAGTTTTACACAAAGTGTAGAGAGAGAGCAAAACAAACAATCAACAGGATGCAGATCGTAACACCACAGAGATAAAACTCAATCAAATCTCCACCACATAGATCTTATTACACAAAAAAGGAACATTCTTGGTCCAATCTAGGGTTTCAAAATATCATCCCAAAGTGTCAGTCTTTCGATATTATCTAAAGCCCTAAGCTGAAATCAGAAACTCAATCAAAAGGTAAGCTCACTCAGACCAATCACATCAGTTGAATACAGGACCTAGGGAACAACACAGACAAATCTAGACGAACCTCTAAGAACTGGCGAGCAGTTTCAGATGTCTGTCCGACAGCGATCTCAAGGAAAGAAGAGACTAATCTCTGCTGCTCCTCCATTGCTGCTCAACTCCGACAAACAAACCCCTGAAGAAGAATTAAAAAAAAAAAACATCTAAATATGTGATAAACACCAAAGAAAAAGACGAGCTTTTATCGAATGATCTGGAGAAAACAAGAAAAAAACCCATGAATCTAAAATACCAAAGAATCGGACTTTCTAATGAGGATGAATCTGTAGAGTCGAATCCTGCCGGAGGAGAAGGAGGAAAGAGATACACACACCGATGAGATTTTTTGTTCTCACTGCCACAATATATTCACACGCATATATATCTCTCTCTCGGATTTGTCACCCCCAAAAGACGATTTTAACCCTACGAAGTCGAGTTATTTTTTACGGTTAGTTGGGGGTTGTTTGTGACATTTCCCAAACGCATACGCATGTGAAATTTGGCCCATCATTAAATGTAACTATCAAGTTCATTTTAAGATATTGCCCCCACATTATTAGTCTTTAATCATATCATTAACTTGTAGTATACTAATACCTCAGATTTACTATTTACTTTTATGAATTGAGTTCTTTCTCCCTGAGATGCATATTTTAAAAAAAAAAAATTCAAAAACTATTTTTTTTATATTTTCAAAGCATTTTTATCAACTTATAATAATTAAACTGTAAATTTCAAAAATATAATTGAATTTATTAAATTTATATTGGTCTAAAATTATGAAAATAGATAATCACTAAGTTATATATATATATATATATATATATATATATATATGTGTGTGTGTGTGTGTCATTTTCTCCATAATTTTAGGTTTAGTCATATTTTATATTCAATTATTGATATTAATAAATAATTTTACTGATTTAGCTGACTTTTAATCATTATGTTGAGTATAATATTTTTTATGTATTAATTTGATAATAATCAGTAGTTGAATTTCTAATTTGATAATCATCAGTATCTGAAAAGATTTTATATTATGTTATCTAAATATATTTTACATCACAATATTTTAAAAATAAATATGAGTTCATGTATATAGTCTTATTTATATATAAATATTTTCAAGTTTATTTTACGTAATATAAAATATTTTATTAGTCTCTAAACAATCTAATATATAATTAATTATTAAATATTAAACAAGATGAAATATGCTATATTTTGAAACTGAGAGAAGATAAGCGAATAAAAGTGAAATCTTTTAATTGGCTGCACAGCATATAAATCAAGCCGTTTGTATATATTTGTCTTTGATAACAAATTTATAGAACTTTTGCTTCATTTATCCAAAGAATATTAAGGAGAAAAATAAGGGGCCATTTCGCCTGAGAAAGTAAATAAAAGAACTGTGTTATCTTTGGCGTCTTGTTCTAATAATAGTGTGTATCAATGAACGAAGCGCTCCTATGCTGGTTTTGATCTCTCTCGTGGTGGAATCCGCAACCACGACTTCATTGACTCGTACACCACGAATCCAATTGCAACCGATGGAACAATCTAACCACACAAACACAAATCAATGGAAACAGATAGAGATTTTTGAGAGTCATTCTCGTAAAGCACTTGAAAGTTGAAAACTTTGTATCGGATTTACCTTAGTGTAGTTGATGCTGAAACCAGCAAACAACTGTCTCCAACAATCGTGTTAAGCCCATCAAATGTGTGCTTGTAACGTTTGTTGCTGCCGTCACTCGTCACTGGCCGCAGATTCTCCACCTGTTGTCGTCTCACGAAAACCAAATAGATTTTGGAGTTTTGAAATTGTAGTCGTGTTTCTAGTTTTATCTTTTTGTTGTTTTTTTTTGTTTTTTACCTGCATTTGTCTCCTGACAACATCTAATGGGTAAGTCAAGGTCTGGCCAAATAACCAGCTAAAGCACCACAAGGTAGATGCATTCGAACAGAGTTTTGATGCTCTTCAGGAACATGTCTTTTCAGTTCTTCATCTATGTAGAACTTAAGCCCCGCGTATGGAAGGATGCCGATCGATCAGCGTTGGCCCTGCGAATACACATAGGAAAGTCCCAACCTTTAATATCCAAATCCAAATTATAGAAAACTAGGGTCAGCCCGCCCTGCGGGCGGAAAGTTATAAGAAAACTTATTTTATTCTAGTTTATGAAGTAAAAATTATTATGAAATAAAAATATTATAAATAAACAAATAATGAAAAAAATGATGAGATCATAACAATAACTACTTTTTATTTTGAATTATAATGAGAATAACTTTCACTATTCTTTGATAAATAGCATTATATTTTTAAATTTTCAACCCGCCCTACAGACGGAAAAATAAATAAACTAATAATATTTATTTTTCTAAATTTAAATGTACTTTTAGCTAACAATACAGTTAAGGTACATAATTATTTACAACAATGTTACCTATGTTGTTATATTCATTTTATAAATTATTAACTTGTTTAGTTATAGTAAAATTTTAAAATATAGTTATTTAATTTTTCACAGTGTTTATTTTAGTTTAATTATACCAATAAGACATATAGATTTTTTTTTTTTTAAATTACAAAACACTATGAAAATTTTTATATTTTCTAAAAACATTATGTTTATTATTATTTTTAATACATATTATTTTAAAATAGTTATTTTCGATTTATTTTATTATATTTATGAGTTTTTACGGTTAAAATTGTTTAATATTATGATATTCAACTTTAATTCGTCGTGGTAACTAAATTATAATAATGTTAAATTTCATGAGCTATTTTTATTTTGGCAATGTGAATATTCTGATATGTTTATTTTACTTAGACCATGTAGATTGATTTCTACTATTATTTTCTCAGGTTATTTTTTATTACGTTAATTGTTTAAACTGTGCCAATATACTTTTGATATCATGGGTGTGTTTGATGTTTTCTTTTAAATTCATGACATAATAGTTTTAAAAATATACACATTTATTTTAATGTAAATACCTTAGATTCACAAATTCAATTTTAGGGTTTAAATATGACTATAGATCGTTTTATATGGTGAAACCGGTACCTAAATGAGAAGATTCCATTCCTTTTGAATCACGGTCTTTTTCTTGAAGATGTTTTGTCATGACACTCATAAACTCCATAAAAAGAAAACAGGTTATTTGAAATTCAAATTGCAGCGTTTCTGCTTTGTTTATTCAGCATGCTGATACAGGTTCTATCCTCATATACCCTATTGAATTTGAAAATCGTCTTCTTTTTGAGCTTAAAACAGGTTTTGTTCCTCTTATCTTCTTCATCTTTCACTTATAATATACGGCTCTATGTTATCAGTTCTGTAATTAAACCATATAAGGTACACTGGTGTTGGTGAGGCAGAGGATGATCAATTGTTCTACTAATTAAACATGAGAGCAAATATGTATGGTTGATTGTCCTGATAGTTTGTCGAAATTAGAAAGGAGCAGATGAAGAAAATCAAAATACTATGCTTAAGCATTATTCTATCAGATGCTTCTCTGGATCATCGTTCTTTTCAATTTATTATATGCATGTATTTTTAGTTGCATTGGTAGATTTGGGGAGCAGAGAGTCTGTGGACGTCAGACTAACTGCAGTTATTTCAATTGGTGGCTCGGCAGATAAATTTCTAGGAAGAGAACTCATCACCTGCATATCATCTCCATGGCCACCATTGCCTCTCTGTTATGGCAAACAAACGAATGGTTATCTCCATGGGTGAACTATAATATTAAATTATAGATTCTTTCAAGCTTAATCCAGCCAAAAAATATGAGGTCGTTAGAAGCTTAAGCTCATTGAATATATGACTTCTCTGCAATCTTAACAATATGAAAGTGAAAATAATAGCACATTCAGATAATGTGCAAGCTGTATTGTCAAGTCTGATTTTTTTTTTTGCTAAAATATGTTAAAATCATTGCAAAATGAAATATGAAACTACAAATGTAAGAACCTAATATAACTGAACTCTATGGGAAAAATCAAGAAAAAAAAAACAGGAAGCCAGTCCAAAACAGAGCAGTGCTCTCAAGACTCAAGAGATTATCTTATTCAAACAGATTAAGTTATAAAATTGCCAGCTATGCCTTCTTCCCAAACAGATAAGAGATTATCTTATCCAAACAAATGATGCCACGCACTTCTGGTTGATGACTCTAAAAAAAACTTATCACCGTTTTTGACTGCTGGTTGTGGAGAACGTTGTTGCGTCGACGCCATAGAAGAAAACTCGCAGCTTGAGCCACCACAGTCCTCAGCGTTTTAGGAGCAGTTGCTGAGCCTTGCCTCAACCATGGTGAGAGCTGTGGCCATGAAGAAAATAAATTCAAACTGGATCAAGGCGTGAGAGGATAAGTTTGCAGACCTCCATGATGTATACAAAAGATAGCAAAACATGCTCTCTCGTTTCATCTGCCACAGCACACAGACAGCAAAGAGTGGTTGTGTTTAAAATTGAGAAAAAGAAGGACAGAAAAGACCTGAGAAGCCATGTGAAAGCTGAGAGCCTGAGATGATGGTTTATGCTTTTCATCATTACCTTCCTCAGCTTTTGCAGCCGAAAACTGAGCTTTAGACATTCATCTGTGCATTATCTTAATGTTAACAGCGCAACTGGAGATCTGACGACTCAGGACCAGGGCCTAGATTCAAATCCAGGTTCATTGTGTCAGCTAACTCTTCTTCACCCATCAATTAACTAAAGCAAAAAAGGCTCTTCCTTTCACTGGTGGTCAACAAAGTCTACTACGTTAGATCTTTATTATCCTGCCAGGAAGAGAAACAAATGACTCAGTATAAGCTTTATCCGGTTCACAGGTTATTTAGATGAAAGTAACATCTCATAAAACAATCAATCTAGCACTCTATGTAACCTAAGAAACACCAAATATAAGTAAAAACCAAAAGAAAAGCATACACAACGTTTAGGGGAATTTGATTAAGCATCCAATAAATACAATTACCAAAAAATAAAACTAAGCACAATTGAATTAACAAATGGAGAAGCGTACATAAACTACATTGAAGGAACAAAGATTCAACCAAAGATTCAACCTTTTTGGAATTCTAGAGTTATCAAACCTGAAGCAAATGTAGGAGGAGCGATCTCTACCATCTCAGAATCCTTCGACGATCTTCCTGAGAATAGATTCTTTTTGCTTCGAAAAAAGAAATGCAAAAGTGATTCAGAGATGTAGAAGATGATTTGGAGAGGAGGAAAGCATAGCTTTTTATACCATTAGAAACACCGTCTCTCAGAAGATTAACACGCACTGAAGTGTAAATTGTGGCTAGAGGAGTTAAGAACATGTTTAATGCCATGGATCTGGAAGAATTTCGTTTTGATTGATGGAAGGTGTAAAGACGTGATCAAAACCCTCAACGAATCGTCACGCCGAAGCAGATTCGTCTCTTTCAGATCGAAGAATCGAAAATCCCAACAATGTATCTCGTCCCATCAGCTGCAAATAGTAACGAAGGGTAAAGCCCAATTCCAGGTCCAGTTCGACGGGAGAATTCCGTAAGTGAAACGGTGAGTTTCATAGCTGTCACCACATCAGGAACTCAATTTCCAGCATGTCATCCTATGTGGCATAGGTAGGAGGGATTTGTGGTCTTTTTTATATATAAAGATATTACAGTGCGCACACACACACACACAAAGAAAAGGTTTAAGAATTAAGAGTCAGTTTGTTAAGCTAAATCAACCAAGTTTAGACTAAGAAATTCCTAATCGAATTGATCCGAAAACGGTTTAATAACTACACGATGAAATGGCTTCCTCTGACAAATTGAAATACACTTTCAAAGTTATGCAAGCAACTTTTGCGAGCTTTAATTTACCTATGCCTCGATATAACCCACGTGGTCCACCTTCTTTGTAAGCCATTGTAAGCACCTCTCTAATGCCTGAATATGTAGGTTGGCGGTAAAAGCCATTGGCACCACCTCGGAAACCCTATTCTGTGTCAGAAATCTTTATACACAATAAACAGCCATCAGCAGAGAAACTAAAAAAAAAAATATTCGTCATTCCCAGTTAACCAAACAATAGAAGCAAGATATTCGAATTCAGGCACCTGGTAAGCTAGCTTGGTACGAGCTAAATCGAGGGGATATGTCTTCTGTTGACTCGTTCCGATCGAACAGACAAACTTCGTGTCGTTTTTAGACTAACTACTACGCGTCGTTACAAATCTTCAATTTGACAAATCTGGGGGAGAAATAAAGAAGAAGAAAGGTGTTTCTAGGATTCAAACTTCGTCTCTGCTCTCGTTTACTTATTGGTCGCGCAATTCTCATAGGCTAGCTTCTTCAAGAAACAGAAGATACTTCTTTTTTTACGAGGTGAAGTATATTCCATGTGCACACGACGTTGTCTGTAACGTGGCTCCCTACCCATTACGCCTTGTTTTTACTTGAATCGAATCTCTCTCAGTGTCCTAAAGAATCAATTTGGTATTTTATGAAGACAAATACAATAACAAATAATCAAAGATAGTTTTTTTTTTTTTTTTTGTAATTAAAATGAATCGCTCCATTTGCATGCATGTTACACAAACTTGCAAAGCATTTGTTTTAATTAACACAACAACTGCATATATCCTTCTGATTCCGGTTAGAGTTGTACGGTGTGGATACAGGGTGAACCCATCGTAGTTTGTGTTACTTATCCATCATCTGACGGGGGGAACTTGATCATGGCTCTGCAGCAGTGTATTACTATGGATTTATCCGATACAATCCCCGTCAGATCAGATGATGCACCATTTTGGCACTAAAGTTGGTCTTGACTAGAGGTCCTTTCTTTTGTATCGAGTTCTTGTACTAATTGCGGTTGTAACAAGATCCAGAGCTGCCACGTTTCCATTACTTCCTACGGTTGGGTGTCCACGTTTGCGCCTGCTGGCAAACCCTGCCTCGATTTTGCTTGAGATGCATTTGAACAAAAATTAAGTTCCGTTAGACTTACGTACAGAGTTTAGTTAAGGACATATATGCTGAGCTATCAATCAGAATCATTACAAATTAATGATATTTATCACATAAATAACGTTCAACTCTTATTAATATGACGTATTCGGTAAGGAGCCAAGAACAATGTGGATCTTGATTCTATCTAAATTGGACTAATACCAGAACAAAGATGACGAAAAAAAAGCTGCAAAATACCATTTCAAATTCGAGGAACTTTATTGATTGAAGGTATTTGGCAGAAGCCAATAAAAAGATCTTGCATGTTCGGTTGTGGGAGGACAAAGATTTGTGTCGAAAATCTAACTATTCTTATGCTTTTATGTTCAAAATGAAAAATAATCAATACTAATTGCTTGAATTGGACATAGTCCACAATATAAATGTTATACTGTACATAAACATAAACAGAAGAACGCATTTCCTTTTTTTCTGATAGTATAAAACTGACTTATTGGGGAATATCGATCAAGAATGATATTTGAGGAGTTTGATGTTGAAATGCCACAAGCCTTAAGGGGTTTCTACACGATCCAAAATTGGGGTTCTGACTATGTACTTGGTCAATTGTCAACTTGTTAACTTATATTATAAAAGATCAGAATGAAGAAAATTGGGAAGAAAGAAAGAACATCATAGTCTGCAAAAAAAAAGAACATCATTAGTGAGCGATTCGTTTAATCTTATAATAATATAGGTTGAAGCTTTGATCTGACGACCTCTAAACAGCAATTATTTAGTGCAATCAGTTTGAAAGGAATAATTGACTACTAGAAATTCAAAGTCAAAACTTGAAGGACAATATAACTATCGATCATAATTTTGATTAGAATAACCGAAATTAAGCTCCTTGGCATACTAACAATATAAGTCTCAACACCGACGATCAATTTGATAATATTTTTTGCGAATATAATTGGGATTGAGGTACAATTGCGAAAAACTATTGTGTGTTTAATGAGACTTGCGATGCCCTAATAAGTTGTTAATTCTTAGTGCTGAGAATGAAAATTATATAGAGATCACGGTCAATTGCGTTAAACATATAATGATCATGTAGCTATGTACTGTCGCTATCCATATGATTTCCCTTTTTCTCTTTAGAATCACATAGTGGAGTCTTTGGGTTGTGTAAGACAGTAATTACCTGTTTTTCTTTTTTGATTAACTAACTGCTACAACTTACAAATCTATACCCATAACATTTTTTTTGTAAACTATCTACACCCATAAAATGATAACTTGATACAAAATTTCCTGTTACTATACTCATGTTTATGCTTAGGCTCAAAATTTTATTTATCGATCACTAATTTTGTTAGGAATTTGGGTGCACATACAGTCGTTGATACCGTGGTCTCCTTTCATTGCTTATCTAGTATATGTACTTTTCATCTTTCACGTAGGAATTATTATTTTTCATCTACGAATGGAATCATTCATCTCTAATTAGTTTAAATTGGTTGCCCTTGGAACACAATTTTGGTTTAGATCAAAAACATAATTAATTTGTATTCTTGGTTGACATTTTACGAACCTAACCATTGAATCACTAGGCTCCGTTGGAGTTTTTCTTTTGACCATTGAGATAGTACTTCTTTTGATGATTCTTAAAACTCCGTTAGAGTTTTTGTTTTGAAAAGGAACTCCGTTAGAGTTCATCTCAAAACATTTGAATGTCAAAAGGTGTAGGAGGGATAAAAACGAGATATTATGTCAGGGTGGAAACCTAGGACCATTAAATCCTCACCAGTAATATGTGTCAGGCTGTCAGCCACCACAAAATGTACAGAACTCTAGGTGCACGTATACGTAGTACATGAATGTGTCAGTTTCGAATGTTTCATAATTGCTTTTATGAGAAGGTTAATTCAATTATGTTAATCTAGTAAGCTCCGAACTGTCTTACCTAGAGAGGTAGGCAAGTAAGAACAAGTTAAGAAGCAACCTCGTCACCACTTGTGGGTTACGGTATGGACAATTCCGCAAAACACTAACATATCAAAGATGCTCTCCCTACTATTTCAAAGTCAAAAAACTCAATTTTCAAAATTTCGCGTAACCGTTTAAATATGCCATACTCCATAATCTAAAACCTAATTCGGATACTTTATTCAGTTTCCTTTTGATTAAAAAAAATATTTTAATCATTCATAAAATTATTATTTTAGTTTAGAATGTTGAATTCAAAACAAGGCATACAATCTTTATTGAAGTGAATTCATTACGTTTCATCGTAAAAATAATTATAATTTCAAATTGTTGAATCTAAGAAGAGAATATAATCATGTTAGCTTTGTTTCACTATCAAGCAAAAATAATAAAATTTATATGCAAAATAAAAGGCAAAATCATTTGAAAAGGTCAGAACTCTGAAGGGTATACTACAACGCGTCCCCGCAGCTAAAAGGGACCGCACTTTGGTCATTTCGCTTGTATATATATTACGACATTTCGTCTCATTTCTATATCTTCAATTCATCAAAACACTTACCAGTTAGCTCTTTGAGAAATTTGGTTTATTACTTCGGCAAGTGATAGAGCTTCTTGTTACAACATTATCATGGCGATTTTCAAGATTCTTGTGTTGTTATTAAGCTTGTCTTGTTTTTGTCAAGCACAACTCTCTCCTACTTTCTACGACCAACGTTGCCCAAACGCTCTATCAACCATCCGATCCTCAATCCGAACTGCCATCAGCCGTGAACGTAGAATGGCTGCTTCTCTCATCCGTCTCCATTTCCACGACTGCTTCGTTAATGTATGTATTAACATGTAATTGTCTAATGCATGTATACACTATATGCTAATGGACAGCTCTTATAGTTATGTTTCTTTTTTTTCTGTAGGGTTGTGATGCATCAGTCATGCTCGTGGCAACTCCTACCATGGAGAGTGAGAGAGATGCAGTGCCAAACTTTCAATCAGCGAGAGGGTTTGAAGTTATCGACCAAGCCAAATCTGCTGTTGAGAGAGTGTGTCCTGGTGTCGTTTCTTGCGCTGATATCATTGCCGTTGCCGCTAGAGATGCTTCTGAATACGTAAGTCCTTAATAATATTTGTATGCGCGATCACAGACACATATATGTTCACTAAGTGTCGTGCGTTGTTCAATTTGAGGAAAACACATGCACTACCTTATAACAGCTAAATATAAAAGGCAACAACAGAAACAACATATTGGAGACTACAGCACTTTACTTCGAGTTTTAACTAATTCTTAAATGTGTAAACTTTGGAATCATTAATAGGTCGGAGGTCCAATATATCCAGTGAAGGTTGGCCGAAGAGATTCCACCGCTGCGTTTAGAGCTATCGCCGACAGTGGCGATCTCCCGAGTTTCAGGGCAAGTCTCGACGAACTCTCTGATCTCTTCCTTCGAAAAGGTCTCAACACTAGAGACCTTGTCGCTCTCTCAGGTCAGTCCCAACAAAAAACAAAACTTATTTGTTATCGAGTTTTTCTCTTTAATATAGCTCGCTTTTGACACACGTGAACCCTATATACAGGAGCTCATACATTAGGTCAAGCTCAATGCGTAACGTTCAAGGAAAGACTCTATGACAACTCGAGTGACATCGACGCTGGATTCTCCAGCACACGTAAGCGTCGCTGTCCGACCAACGGTGGGGATACGAATCTAGCACCTCTAGATCTAGTGACACCAAACTCGTTCGACAACAACTATTACAGAAACTTGATGCAGAAGAAAGGACTTTTGGCGTCTGATCAAGTTTTGTTCGGAGCCGGGGCTTCCACGGACAGTATTGTGTCGGAATATAGCAGAAACCCTTCTAGATTTGCGTCTGATTTTGGAGCTGCAATGATCAAGATGGGAGATATTCAGACACTCACCGGCTCAGCTGGACAAATTCGAAGGGTCTGCACTGCTGTTAATTAAAAAGAGAATAATTACCACCCTTCTCCAAGAAAGTTTCGAGACTTGTAATTCTTGTTCTTATTTTTACATTTACGCATTCAATTTGCTTCATTGTTGTAATTGTATGTAACTGATTTCTGCATTGATTTGTTTGTCATTTGAATATTATTGAAATATAATTTTACATGGTTTAATTCTTATAAAAGTAACTAACCAAATTTCATTTTTTTCTAAATCGAAGTTTCTCTAATTTGATAGTAAAACTGAAAAAAAAAATCGAACTGAAATCAAATTCCTTATAATTTAATGAACTATAGCATATAACTAGGATTTTTCTGGTTTACATTATTAAGAACATCAATATATTCATGTAGTATTCAAACAAAAATATAATAAATATTCATATTACATAGTTAAAATTTAGTTTAGAAAATAAACTAATAAAAAATGATAGGTAAAATTTAGTTTTTCATGAGATTTTAAATATTTTCAAATAAGACTCTTTTTTTTTTTTTTTGGCAACAGACTCTACATATTTCATTAATGTCGACAAAAAAGAAGACTCTATATTCCTCTTTTAAAAATTGTGAGATATCTTTTAAGGATTAGCGAGAGGTGTTATAAATTTTAAAGTTTATTTCCAGCTAGCATTTGCTTTTCCACGTATGAGACACGTGGAACAATAGTAACAACGTCGCGTGTCGGTCACCAGAACTTCTCTTCTTGGAAAGAATCACCGGCTACTTCCAGTTACTTTATTAAATCCGATCTTCTATTGCTTGTCATTCTCGGTATTTCCCTGTCACGGTCGCTCTCAATCTAATTTCTGGTACACTATAAAAGCCCTTTAAAAAGAAAAAAGAAAAACTAAACGGACAAACAAGGAAGGAGAAGGAGATAGGAGAAGTGATTCGATCGATCCTCTTTTTTTTTCGTTGATCGAAACAAAGATCAAAAAAAGCTAAAACCTAACCAACGAATCCGACTACATTTGATTTCCGTGAGATGATGAGAACCGGCGGCTTGTTTCTGATGCACTCTCTATCGTCGCTTAACCTCAAGGAAGGTACGAATTGGTGGTGGGACGTGAACGAATCTCCGGTCTGGCAGGACCGTATCTTCCACATCCTCGCTGTTCTATACGCCGTCGTTTCCCTCATTGCTGTGGTATACTTACTACTCGGTGTTTGATTTTGTGATTCAAATTCAAATTAGGCTAAATTGATCAAAGTTGCATTCTTTATTTTATTTTTATAGATTCAATTGGTGAGAATACAATTGAGAGTTCCAGAGTACGGATGGACGACGCAGAAAGTCTTTCACTTTCTCAATTTCCTCGTGAACGGAGGTGTGTGTAAAAAAACGTGATTTTTTTTGTCGTCTTGTGTTGATTTTTTTGATTTGTATTCTTTTCTTTTGTAGTTCGAGCTCTAGTGTTTGTCTTCAGGCGTGATGCACAGAACATACAGCCAGAGGTTTTGGTCTCTTCATTGGCTTATTGTGGTTTTTATAACCTCTTTCTCATTGATGGTTTCTGATTTTGATTTTGTTGTAGATTCTACAGCATATCTTGCTTGACATTCCAAGTCTTGTTTTCTTCACTACTTATGCTCTTCTTGTTCTCTTTTGGGCTGAGATTTACTACCAGGTAAGAGACTGATTTTTGGTTTAGTTAGTGTTATTAACTTATTATGGTGCGTTGTTAAGTTTGATGTTTACTCTTGTCCTCAACAGGCACGTGCTGTATCAACTGATGGACTGAGGCCAAGTTTCTTCATTATTAATGCTGTTGTCTATCTAGTTCAGGTGAAACCAACTATCCTGTGAAAATTTTTAACCTTCAACTTAGTGGAGCCATTGAGCCTGAGGATACATTGTGTATGATTGATGTGGCTTCCCCAGATTTAATCTTTCGTGTGAATACATTGATTTCAGATTGCTCTTTGGTTGGTATTGTTGTGGAAGCCTGTTCACGTTATGGTAGTCATTTCCAAGATGTTCTTTGCAGGTAAATAGCTTGAAGTGTTATTCATCCTTGCAACATAGATTGGTTGTATTCGGTTTTTAGTACTCTACATGACTACATCTCACCTCCTGTGATTGTATTATTGCAGGTGTGTCATTGTTCGCAGCCCTTGGATTTTTATTATATGGAGGAAGGTAATAAGTCGTTTCTCACTTGCATAGCTAAGTTTATATTCTTGTTACCTGCTGCCACTGTTGTGAAGGCATTGGCGCATCTGACCTTGATTTTATTGTTGATTACAAACTATCTCCTCGCAGACTTTTCCTAATGCTGCAACGGTTTCCAGTTGAATCCAAAGGGAGGCGAAAGAAGCTGCAAGAGGTGAAACTTGAATTTCAAACTAAAATGTTTCCCATTTCCGTTTCTTGGAACTTTACCTATTGTATTTGTTGTTTATGACAGGTCGGTTACGTGACATCCATATGCTTTACCTGTTTCCTCATCAGGTGTATCATGGTAAAGCACACAGACATCATCACAATAGTGATATCAATAGAATACCTATTACTTGAATACTTTTGCTAGTGGTCAAATTTTGAAGCTACAGCTAAACCAGGGCTTTTGTTTTTATTAATGGTGTAGATGTGCTTTAATGCGTTCGACGATGCAGCAGATCTTGATGTCTTGGATCACCCCATCCTAAACTTCATATATTACCTGGTAACCTCTCTAAGCAATCTCTTACACTACCATACATATATAGTAAATAATGGATGTAAAAATAGAAGGATAAAACTCCTTTTCAGAGTCTCTAACAGAATCGTGTTATCTGGTTTAACTACAGTTGGTGGAGATATTACCTTCTTCTCTGGTGTTATTTATCCTAAGGAAGCTTCCACCAAAACGTGGTATCACACAGTACCATCAGATTCAGTGAAACTGAGATTGGTATCCCATGGAGATGGATTCAAACAATCGAAACACCTGAGGTAATATACAATAATAATAGAGAGAAAACGTGTCAAACAGCTGAAAATTGTGGAACGTTAATCTCTTTTTTTAAGCAGGAGTTAAATATCGTGTAGGTAAATCGTTTGGGGGGGGGGGGGGTTCTTACTCCTCTTGATAGATATAAATTGTACATGTTAAGGATTGATGAACGATCAGTTGTGATATCTTCTTAAAACTAATTGAATATGGTTAACTAGTAGGTATTGTCTCTCTTGTTCTTAACTAATTCAAAGTAGAGAATGATGAGAGTTCGTACCTTTCAATGGTTTAAATGAGATTTCCAACTTTGTGTTATGAGAAGAATAAACGGTTTGTGTTTAACATTTAATGATCATTGGTATTTATGGATTATGGTTGCCTGATTCGCCGAGTGTTTGTTTTTAGAAGAAAATAAATAAGTGCAACTGATCGCTTTTGACTGGTTGGTCATCTTGCTACCATTCTTCTCCTCTCTATTTCACCTAATTGAAGCTTAGGTAAAATTTTCACGTACACATAACAAATTGTTCTGCCTTGGCTTGATTCTAATTCTGTAATTAGTTTGAAATTTGTTTGTTTGCATCGCTATTTATTTTACCTATTTTGTGGCAATTTAGAACTTGGAAGCATGTAGAACTTTCGAAATTAGTGGTATCTAACGGTTACGCTGATAAATTTGAGATTGTAGGAAGGGTTAAGAATCATCTTCCAAATTCATTATTTCGTCAATTGATCAAAAATCAATAGTTCTAAATCTAATTAAGCTTACAACAAAGTTCAGAGACAGATGAAGACGCAACCAGTAGAAACCATTTACTAAGATTATTTTTTTTTGTCAACACTATATGTTAAGATTAGTATGCACACAAGCAATCGAGACGTCTTTCTCTTTTAACTTTCTTCCTAACTTTTTATCGTATAAGCACACGTCGTCGAGATCAATAAAAGACAAAACTTACCGATCCAAGGACTCATAAGAAATAGCCTCCATCGCGTTTCTCAAGAAAATGACGGTGTGATGTAGGGCAGACAAAACTATCTTCTTCTTCTTCTTTTTTATTGTGAATCTAACGTTAACTTGACGTGGCTCTTGTTCAGCAGTCATTTTACGGGCCTCACCTTCGACACGCGTGTGTAATATACAAGATTTGAAACGAAAGGAAATAAATATCAAAGTATTCATTCGTTACATTTAGGCCCTTCATTTTATAAAAGAAACTTCTGTCTCTTAACATCTACTTAATTATTAACTAAGCTAAGATTACAGAACCACGGACCAATTTAGCTGTCGCTTCGTTTTATTATGATTTTGGTTTAATAACTTATAACCTATAGATCTTATTTGGACAAGTTAGGTTTATTACTACTTTTTTCACAAATCCTAGGTATATTGTGTACTTCAAATCAAAAGTAGTTTGTCAACTTTTAAAAACAGAGAAAAGGTAAATCTCAAAGTAGTTAAAAAGCAAAAATAAAATAATATTTTTGTTAATTAGTCACTAAGATCTGACAAATGTGCAAAGAAATTATTAAAAACACATTTAATCACGCACCAAGTCATTGTCTTAACTCATATCTCCACTTTTAGTACAGCTGTTTGTTTTGTCTGTTTTGTCTGCATGAACACTAAACCTAATAGAGAGAGAGAGAGATTTTGAACTTATTGCCACTGAAGGACTCTTTACGAGTCCTGATTCTGAAAACATGGCGAAGGGCTCGCTTCCTCCGTTATTCACACTTCAGGACTCACTTCTCTCCTATTTAAACCATAGTCATTCTTCCTCTCGCCGTCATCACCAACAAACCCTAGCTTCGTCTCTCCTCCTCATCCTTTTGGTTTCTCTTTCTGAATCTCCATGACGATTCTCATCGATCACCACTCTGATCACAATGGTTCGTGAGTCTTTTCACTTCTCTTGCCTTCAAAATGATTTGCTAATAAGATCTTGCAATGAATATTTTGGTTTAAATTTCAGCTTATATTTCTCTGTGGGTTTGTTTGAGTTATGTTTTGGGATCTTAGATCTACTTTGATGTTAGATTCTGCGTTTATGAAGATGCAGGGGGTGATATTGTAGAGAAGAACAAGGAGAGTGTAACAGAGGAAGAAACAGAGTTGGTGTTAGATGGAGGTTTTGTGGCTCCTGACACAAACTCTTTTGGTCACACCTTCAGGTACGTAGTTTCTCTCTTAGAATATTTCTTATATGCTTTTTTTTTATCATCTAGCTCCACATATTTCAAGATCAAAACATCAGTGGTTGTTTTCATATAAAAAGGGATTATGATGCTCAAAGTGAGAGGAGGAGAAGTGTGGAGGAGTTCTACAAAACCAATCATATTGGCCAAACCGTTGACTTCGTTAGGAGGATGAGAGAGGAATACGGAAAGCTAAACCGAACTGAGATGAGCATTTGGGAATGCTGTGAGCTTCTCAATGAGTTTGTCGACGAGAGTGATCCTGATCTGGACGAGCCTCAGATCGAACATTTGCTTCAGACAGCTGAAGCCATCAGAAAAGACTACCCTGATGAAGACTGGCTCCATTTGACCGGTCTTATCCATGGTAAACTCTATTGATAGCATATTAAACCATTTGTTTTAACTTTTTAATGATTTTGTTTTTGGTGTGTATGTGAATCAGATCTTGGAAAAGTTCTTCTCCACCCTTCATTTGGTGAGCTACCTCAATGGGCTGTTGTTGGTGATACATATCCAGTGGGATGTGCTTTTGATGAGTCTATTGTTCACCACAAGGTATATACAAGAGAGATCCCCTTATATACACTTTGAAAACTTTTGGAAACTGATTCCATGTTTCTTGATGTAGTACTTCAAGGAGAATCCAGACTTCAACAACCCGAGTTACAACACCAAGTACGGGATATACGAAGAAGGCTGTGGGCTTGACAACGTGTTCATGTCTTGGGGACATGATGATTACATGTACCTTGTAAGCAAACTACGGTCTCAACACTTGTTTACTTTTATATAAGAATCTTTGCTTGATGCAGTCGCTCTGTTTCACAGGTTGCCAAGGAGAACAAAACTACTTTACCATCGGCTGGCCTTTTCATTATCAGATACCACTCGTTCTACGGTATATGAAATATACATTCTCATCTGTTTAAATTTGAAGGATTCTAAGATAATACAGCTACTGGTTCTTATTCATGGTTTTTTTGTTGGGTTTGCAGCTCTGCACAAATCAGAAGCATACAAGCATTTGATGAACGATGAAGACAGAGAGAACATGAAGTGGCTGAAAGTGTTCAACAAGTATGATCTTTACAGCAAAAGCAAAGTCCGTATAAACGTGGAGGAAGTGAAACCATACTATCTCTCCCTTATCAACAAGGTATATGTAATTTCGTATTTACAATTTTGAAGCAAACCTGCGGGGTAATAACCGGTGTTTATTGTTGGCAGTACTTTCCGGCAAAGTTAAAATGGTGAAAGTCACAAGTAGGAGGAGGCTTTCTAATAAAGTGGATGTGATGAGAATGTGACTCAAATATGTGTGAACATGAAAGGCAGATATGCCTTGATGAATAAAACAGAGTGTTGTTTCATTTGTACTTCAATTTCATTTCCAAATGGTACCATTCCGATTGAAAATTAAAAGTCTTTTGTCACTCATAATAACAGTTCTTCTAACTATGCTAAGTTAATAAAAATCGAAGACTTGTAATATCAGAGAACTAAAACCAGTGGTCATCAAAACCTTAACCTTCCCCACGAAAATAAAATTATGATAATTACTCACCTACCAAGCAAATTACCATGAGATGGTTCTTACTCTGACTCTGATTTCAGGTATGAAACCTCTTAGTCAAACGTTGTATAAACCCATTACTTGTTTTGCTTAAAATTTAATTATATTACCAACATATATTAAAACAGAGGTCATCAAAACCTTAACCTCCCCTCAAGAAAATATAAATACGATAATTACTCATTTACCAAGTAAAAGACCATGAGATGGTTCTTACGATCTGACTCTGATTTTAGGTTGGAAACCTCTTATTTATCCATTAATTTTGTGTTCTAAAATTTACCAACTTATATTTAAAATACTAACAATATTCAAATGTTGACTCAAAATAAAGGAAGAATACGAAATGACTTTTAATAAAATATTGGAATTTAGAACTAGTCAGCTAGTAGAGTAAGAAAAAAAAAACAAAAGACAAATAATAGTAAAATTAATTAAATATTATTATTTTATTACAAAAAAAAAGAAAATAAATAGAGTCGCCGCTGTAATCTGATCCAACATAGCGCCCCCGAATAGTCTTTCCTTTTTCGTTTCTAGGGTTTCTCTCTCCTCTCTCACTCAGTCAGTATATAACCTCTCTCCTCTCTCTCTCTCTCTCACCGAATCCAAAATACAGAGTTTCCCTGAAAGAGAGGGAAAAAATAAAAGGCCGATCTTTTCGGCTGCTCTTTCTCGTGCATCTCTCTCTCCTCCGACACATTCTCACCGCCGGAGCTCGATTCGAGGAGTACCCATCACCGCATATGGAGGGGCGCGCTGCGGAAGATGTGTTTAAGGACTTTAGGGCTCGAAGAGCTGGTCTCATCAAGGCTCTCACTACTGGTTAAGATCTTTCTTTCCTTTTCTTTGAATCCAAAAAAAGCTTGTTTCTTTCTCAAGCATTGACCGTTTGTTCTTTGTTCCATTTGGGTGTTTTCTTCATTTCCTGATCATAAAGTTCACACCTTTCTTCCTGTTCTTGGTTTTGAATGATTCATGTTTGTTTTTGTGGGTGCAGATGTACGCAAGTTTTACGATAAGTGTAACCCTGGTGAGTTTTATCGATCGCTCCGCATTGATTCTGTCTCTGCTTTGATTTCACAAAGTGTTTATCTTTCAAGTAGTTGAGACTTGAGAGATTATATGTCTTCTTCTTGAATTAGGGATTAGTTTGTGATGATGGTAAATGTATTCTTGTTTCTTTGTTTATTTATCTACGGTTGTTGTTGTTGTCAGCGTTCTACTGGTGTAGATCTTTCCTTATCTTCCTCTTCTGAGTAGTTTTGGTTTCATGTTTTTTTTTGAAGTTTTTGTGAGATTTCTCTATGTGGTTTCTTTTCATATGGGTAATTCTGTCTTTTTTTATGTGTTCAGCGGAAGAGAACTTGTGTCTCTACGGACTACCAAATGGGTCATGGGAGGTTAACCTTCCTGTGGACGAGGTCCCTCCTGAGCTTCCTGAACCAGCTCTTGGCATCAACTTCGCTAGGGATGGTATGCCTGAGGAAAACTGGGTCTCTCTGATTGCAGTTCACTCCGACTCTTGGCTCATCTCTGTTGCCTTTTACTTTGGTGCACGTTTCTCTTTTGATAAAAACGAGAGGTAAGCTTTTCCTTCTCTGCTCTGTGTTCTATGTTATGATTGTACACATTGTTTGGTTAACGCTACATTATGGTAGCTGCAATGTTCTAGCATCATCAAACGGTTTGTAGTTGTGTCTTGACTTTGAGTTATTAAAATTTTGTTTCAGGATGAAGCTGTTCAAGATGATAAATGATCTCCCAACCATTTACGAGGTTGTAACCGGCAAAGCAAAGCAATCCAAGGATCAATCTGCAAACAGTGGCAGAAGCAAGTCTAGTGGTGTCAAGGTATAAAGAAGCTTTCTGTTACTTCTCAGTCTATCTCTCTGTTTTAACGTTCTCTCCTCATGCAGGCTCGCCAATCTGAATCTCAGACCAAGGCTTCAAAGCGATCCCCACCACCACCACCAGCAAAAGAAGAAATGGAGAGCGGAGATGATGATGAGGAGGGGGAAGACGAGGAGGGGGAAGGAGAGGTTTGTGGTGTGTGTGGAGACAACGACGATGGAGGAGACGAGTTCTGGATATGGTGTGATACTTGCGAGAGGTGGTTCCATGGGAGATGCGTGAAGATCACACCTGCAAGGGCCGAGCACATCAAACATTACAAATGCCCGAGTTGCTGCAATACCAACAAGAAACAGAGAGCTTGATAAAAGGAAGGAGAATGATGATAACATTTGCATTTGATTGTGTAGTTTGAATGTGATTGAGAACAGCTTTACAGTTAGTACTGTCTCTTTTTTTTCTTGTTGTTGATCTTGATGTTATTGTCGAAATGCTATGACTAAATTTGACTTGTGATGCTTAGAAAATTCTGTCATTAAAAGGAGTCAATTAGTTTTATTTTCTCTTCTTGGTATGACACTTGTTGACAACGTTTGCTCTTTATGCCTGACTAAAATGGTTGACCCAATTAGCCTTCTTCACCTCCTGGCTATATACGTTTACATTCTCAAAGAAAGGCGTCTCTGATTCACTTGTGTTACAAACGTTGGAGTTACTGTAGCCTTCAGAAAGGCTCAGTGCCTCAGGGCTACGCCATCAATAGATACAGAGGATAGAGCAGGTATACAAGTCGAAGGCTGTGTGCAGATAAACAAAAAGAGCAGGTGCGTGGAGCAGAGTGTTGACAAATGGCACCGCATCGATGTTATCAAGAATGTAACATATTGAAACGCATTTACACCCAATTTAAAAAACATTTCGAACGCACTAATAAAAAACATGATAATAAAGATAGAGCAAATACTTTCTGGTCATATAATATAATTAAACAAATATCACTTCCCATTAAAGAGACAACGACTAGTCTTTGGTACACTATTACCAACAAACTCTTCTTCTTCCTCTTTTACTTTTTCACCATTTCACCACAAATACAAAAAGGTAAAAAAAAGGAGACATTTGACCCTCCAAGTTCCCTCAACACCAACACGCTCCCTCTCCTCCTCCTCCACCTTCACCGCCGCCGCCGTCTCAATGGAAGCCGTCCAGCGTCAGCGTCCACGTGGCAGACCCCAAGGTTCCAGAAACAAACCGAAACCACCGGTCTTCCTCACCTTAGAGCCTCCCATGAGTCCTTACATCCTCCAAGTCCCCTCCGGAAACGACGTCGTCGCCTCCATCGACCGCTTCTGCCGCGAAAGAGGCGTCGGCCTCTCTCTCCTCAGCGGCTCCGGCTCCGTCGCTGACGTCACGCTGCGCCAGCCTCCCCCCGCTGCTCCCGGCTCCACCATCACTTTCCACGGGAAGTTCGATCTCCTCTCCGTCTCCGCCGCTTTCCTCCCTCCTCCCGTCCCCAGCTTCTTCACCGTCTCGCTCGCCGGACCTCGGGGAGAGATCATCGGCGGATTCGTCTCCGGTCCTCTTGTCTCCGCCGGACCCGTCTACATCGTCGCGGCGAGTTTGAACAACCCTTCGTATCACCGGTTACCGGCGGTGGTAAAGCGAGAAAACTCATCTGCTTCGGCGGAGGCGAAGGAGGGGAAGGGACAGTCGCCTCCGGTGTCTGGAGGAGGAGGTGGAGAGTCTTGCCGCATTGATGATGGCTCTGATGTTGTATGGACCCCCGCCGCCGGAGCTCCGCCGCCATACTAACCAATCCTCTTCTCATTGAAGTTTAGGGTTTTTCATCATCAAGAATCAATTGTTTTGCTTTTAGTCTTTGTTCTTCATGCTCCATGTCACTCTTTCAGTTTGAAGTTTGGCATTAATATAATTCGACTTATTAAAATATTATATGATTCAAATTGTCTGTCTTCTAGAGATAATTAGAATGTTTGTCCCTGATGATTGGTTGGTATTTTAAAACTGCTTCTAATCTCATCGCATTGTTTATTGGATGTATGGTTTGCTGTAAAGTTATGGTTTTATATTCATTTCTCCAAGACATCGTTTGGGATATGGTTTAGTTGGTCCCATTTTCACATGACAATATCTCCTAGCAGATTAAACAAATGGTCCAAAAAGGTCTCATCGATTACTACTTGGAACATTACATTCATATCATATCTTAAGAAGGGGGTTACAGCATTTGCATTCTCTAAATAAAGGCATATATTATGCTCTATGGTAGGGTTAAAACCAACTTGATCGGGGCTCAGGCCTCAGACTTACAGATGATTATGTGTTGATAAGCAAAAAGATCATTATTCTTTTCTTTTAAATAGCTAGTGGATGCAGAGCTTTTATGAACATCATGTGGGACTCAAAAGTCAAAAGTGGCTGGTCAAAGGTCTTTCTTTATTATTTCTCTTATTCACATGTGAAAAGTCACACTCTCTTCTTTTGGTGATCCCACTTACTCACTGGTTATTTTCTGTCTATAAAGCCACCTCACTTAACTTCATCAATCTTGCAGAGTTTAGTTCAAATAATAAACCTTAAAACTTGTTTTCCCAATGGATCCAAGACTTGAACAAGCAGCTGAATCTGGAAGCATCGATGAGCTGTATGCTCTTATCGATGAGAATCCATACATACTTGAGAACATAGAGGCAGTACCATTTGTGACCACTCCCCTCCACGTAGCTGCAGCTTCCGGGAACATACCATTTGCCAAGGAGATGCTGAACCTCAAGCCCTCTTTTGCTAAAAAACTCAACACAAAAGGGTACACTCCATTGCATCTTGCTGTCAACATGGACCAAGATGTGTTTGTCCGCAGGATGCTCTGGCTTGACGGCGATCTTGCCCGCGTTAAAGGGAGAAACGGCATCACACCGTTTCATTTAATAGCGCAAAAAGGAGACGCAGATCTTGTGGCAAGGTGCCTTCGTAAATCCCCTGAATGTATCCAAGATGAGAGCGTAGATCGCCAGAATGCTCTGCATCTTGCTGTGCTACATGATAGATTTGAAGTTCTCCAAGTCCTCATCGGATGGATCCAGAGAATGAGCCAAAGAGGCGCTGACTCCATTGAGAGTCGTGTTTTGAATAAAGTGGATATTGACTACAACACGCCTTTGCACCTTGCAGCATCTAAGAATGATCGTCAGGCATGTTTTCTTTTCTTCTTCTTCTATATTTAAAACTATAAACAAAAGGAAGTTCAAGTGGGATGGACTTCCATCTAAAAGGTTAAGTAATGATTGGAATGACTGAACAATGTCAGATTCCTACAAGAATCATTTTATATATTAATCCTCTGTTCCAAATAGTTGATGATTTGGGTGAGAGCATGATAATTAAAAATAGACATTTTTTCAAAATGTAATATTAAAACTATAAATTAAAACTAATTTAACTAATCATCAAAAATATTACTATAAAACATCATTACTCACACAGTATTCAGTAAAACTTAAAGTAATATAAAATATCAAAAATATTATCTGTTTCGAAGCATCACACACTTTTTAAAACATTATCTATTTTAGAACCAAAGGAGTATGATGGATCCATTTGTGCAGGCGGTTAGGCTGTTATTGGAATGTCGGTTGGTTAAGCGGAACGAAGTAAATGGTGATGGTTTAACTTTCCTTGATATATTAAGAAGACAAGAACAGAGAGAGGAGGCAGGTGGAACTGGAAGCCAGGGACCAGGAGAGGAGGATGACGTGGATTTGGAACGAGTTGTTGTAAACACCGGGTGTAAAGAGGCGGCTTCGGTGCCAAAATCAGAGGCACAGTTTGAGACTTATAAATCACCAATCACTTTCTGGACATTCTGCTCCACTTTCATGAAACGCGTAAGGAGTAACACATCAGATGAAGCTCGTGGAGTGTTCCTGATTGTATGCACTTTGATAATAACAGCCACCTACCAGACTGCACTCCAGCCTCCTGGAGGTGTACACCAACCCGAGGAAGCTAACGCAGGCTCAGTGGTGATGAAACAGACCTTCTTCATCCTTCTTTGGGTTTCTAACACCGTCGGCTTCTGCTGCGCTATACTCTACACGTTTTGTCTCATGCCAACTGGTAGTATGTTTGCAAAATGGTTCTTTTGGATCGGGACATCTCTGTGCATATCTTATGCTCTAGCCATGGCAGTTATCTCACCGCACCCTCTAGTGTTTCTCTCCACGACCTTCGCCTTCTTCCTGCTCTTTGCTCTCTATCTCTTGTGTGAAATTTTCTTTGATAATTGGCGGAGGCATCTGACTGTGGGTCTTGTGCCCCGATTGAGCTGGTTTCGGAAGGTTTGATACCAACATATATGTCACTTTTACTAAAGGTGAAGAGAGGCTTTTCGAAAAGGTAAAAGATGCAACCCTCAAAACATATGCCATGTTCCTTGTTTATTATTATTTTTTAGTTACAATTAACGTTTGGTTTTGCAGTTATTTATCCAAATGTAAGGAAGGAATGATTTGCATGTGAAAATATTTCATCTTTTACTTTGTCAACTCAACGCTTTTACGAATCAGCACAATTGATTGTACATGCCTACACAATGTTTTTGAGAAATGGTTCCATGCAAGATGCGTGAAGATAACACCTGCAAAAGCTGAGCACATCAAACATTACAGATCCCCGAGCTGTAGGAGCAACAACATTTTAACATTATAATAACATTAGAGTATGTAATGAACCATCCATACCGAGTTAATAAAGTAAAAGGTGAATATTTTTAACATGCATGGAATTATTTACGTATACCACATGATTATTGAACTACATATATCTGTAGTATGTAAAGCCAATTCATTACAAACTGAACAGTACTGCAATAATAATAAAAAAGGTCACAAGGGACATGGCATATGTTTGAGGATTGCGTCTTTTACCTTCTCAGAATCCTCTGTTCCCCACTTCCCCTGTAGTCTGTAGTAAAAAAAGCCACACGTGTTGTATCAAACCTTCCAAAACCAGCTCAATATGGGATCAGGTGCTACTGTCTGATGCCTCCGCCATTGCCTTAGGAAAACTTCAATCAAAACATAGAGAGGAAAAAGCAGATACAAGGCAAAGCACGCGGTAAGAAACACTATAAAGGCGGCCGCGGTGAGATTACAGCCATTGCTAACGCGTAAGAAACGCACAGAGACGCTCCTACATAAAAGAACCACAGCGTCAACAAACCTCTAGCTGGTAAGAGACGACAGAAGGTATAGAATATAGTGCAGCAGAAGCCTATGGTGTTGGAAACCCACAGAACGATGAAGAATGTCTGTTTCATCACGGCATGACCTTCTGATTGAGTTACACCTCCTGGAGGCTGGAGAGAGGTCTGGTAAGTGGCTGTGATTAGCAGAGTACATATGATTAAGACTCCACGAGCTTTGTCTGTGTCGGAACTTATGCGTCTTGTATGCGTGGAGCAGTAAGCCCAAAACGTGATTGGTGATTTGAAGAAATCATACGTTTTCATCAGTTTTGGCAGAGAAGCTGCTTCCTTGCATTCGGTTTTTAGAGCGGCTTGTTCCAAGTCTCCACCTTCAAGAAATCATATGTTTTTATGAGGCTTTAAGAGTTACAGGTTGCGAATGGTTAAGAAAAAGCTAGTTGGCATAGAGTCAGACTTACACTGGTGGCTTGACAGCTTGCAGCCGTTCTAGACTATAAAATATTCGAATGAATAAGAAACCCATGAGTAGATCTCTTTGCGTGAATGGATAATTATGTGTGGAGTAAGCAAAGAGATTAGTTAAGAAAATGCTAGTGGATGCAAAGCTTTTATGAACAAACATCATGTGGGAATAAATATACTCAAAAGTGGTTGGTCAAAGGTCTTTCTTTATTATTTTACATGTGGAAACTCACTCGTTTCGTTAGTCAACTCACTCCATGTGGAGGTTCACTTACTCACTGGTTCTTGCTCCGAAGCTCCCGCCTAAAACCCTCAAGGTCCAATCTTTCTTTTTTGTTTCACGAATTTATATAAAACTGAATTGCAGGTAACGAGGCCACAATTATTAAAAATAAAATGAAACTATAACGTTTGGTTCTTCTCTGTCTATAAAGTCCCCTCACTCAACTTCATCAATCTTGCAGAGTTTTGTTATTATAAAACCTTAAAACTTTTCTTTCCAATGGATCCAAGACTTGAACAAGCAGCTGAATCTGGAAGCATCGATGAGCTGTATGCTCTTATTGATGAGAATCCATACATACTTGAGAACATTGATGCAGTACCATTCGTGAGCACTCCTCTCCACGTAGCTGCAGCTTCCGGGAACATACTATTTGCCAAGGAGATGCTGAATCTTAAACCCTCTTTTGCGAGAAAGCTGAACACAAGCGGGTACTGTCCGTTGCATCTTGCTGCATACATGGATCAAGATAAGTTTGTCGGCAGTATGCTGTGGCTTGATCATAGTCTATCCCGCGTTAAAGGGAGAAACGGCATCACACCGTTTCATTCACTGGTGTTACGGGGAAAGGCAGATCTTGTGGCAGAGTGCCTCCTTACTTCTCCTGAATGTATCCAAGATAGGAGCGTAGATCGTCAGAATGCTCTGCATCTTGCTGTGCTACATGATAGAATTGAAGTTCTCCAAGTCCTCACCGGATGGATCCAGAGAATGAGCCAAAGAGACGCTGAATCTATTGAGTATTGTGTACTTAATAAATTGGATGTTAACCGCAACACGCCTTTGCATCTTGCAGCATCTAAGAATGATCATCAGGTATGTATTCTTTTCCACGCTTTTCTTTTCAATCACAACAAAAAATGATATGGCTTACAAAAAATATGATAAGACACTAGCTTAGTTGTGACATAAATTTCCTTTATAAAAAACTATATATTTTTTATAGTATGTTTTAAATATGTCAATGACTATTAACACATATATCATCACTAATGTAAAAATTTAATATTTTTTGACAAAAATATTAAAATATATTATAACTAATATATCACTACTCCTTCGGTTCATGAAAGTAGGATTTTCTGAAATTTTCACGTTTATTAAAAATACAATTATTATTTACAATTTAGTTTATTATTTATTTTTTATACATTTTCCAATAACTATCTACCAATAAAATTTAATCAATTCTAAATATTCACAATTAATGTTCCTCAAAAGTATACAAAAATATCTTAAGAAAATAGATAATCTATCTTTGTGGAACAAAAATAAAATCCAGAAAATCTTACTTTCAGGAACGGTGATAGTATAAATAATATATACTATATATATGACACTAATTAAAATAAGCTAAATATAACTACAAATATAATTTTTACATCAACTTATATATATATCATATTTTTATATATATATATACCAAAATTAATTGTAAGTATGCATCAGCAAATAGAAACTAAAGCAGTATTAATTTTTACATCAACTTAAAATTTTAATTAAATTTATTTTTCATTAGGTTAATTAAAAATTATTTTTTCCAGTTTAACATATTTAACTTAAACAAACAAAACTCAAAATTTATTAAATTATATATATATATATATATATATAAACATATATTTAAAGCTAGATGATAAGAGTTATATTTAAAATAAATAATCACTAAATATAATATAATATAATTAAAATAGTTAAATCAAACAAAAGAGATTACAAAAATACGTTTATAATTTTTTTCAACCATTTGGTAAGACATTTTAAATATGGCAATGACTATTAACTCATACATATAAATATATATATTTGAAAAAACTATTAAATATAGTAATAACTCATATAGCTTATATATTACAGTAATAAAAACAATCTAAATATAACTACAAATATTATCTTTACATCAACTTATATATCATATTTTGTAAATATATACTTTTTTCCAAAATTAACTGTAAGTGTGCATCAACAAATACAAAACTAACGCAACATTAGTCAATTATTTGTTTGATAGTTAATGATTATATTTTTTTCATCAGGTTAATTAAAAATTATTTTTCTCACTTTAACATATTTAACAAAACAAACAAAATTCAAAAATGTGTCAATATATATATATATATATTTAAAAAAAATAGATGATAAGAGATATCTTTAAAATTAATAATCATTGAATATAATACAATTAAAAATTAAAATAAATTAAATTAAAATAGTTAAACAGAATCAAAAGAAATAAAACTACAAAATACATTTATGAATTTTTCCAAACTGTTAAAATTAAAATTTGAAAATAATAATGGCCAAATGCAAACTAAACTTTTTTATTTAAAATAATTATTCAGGAAAACTATTAATTCCATCAAAATTTTAAGTAATACTGGCTGAGGAAACTACGTGAGATTCCTATACATTAAGATTCTTTCCTAACATGATGTGCATGCAGGCAGTTCGGCTGTTATTGAACTGTCGGTTGGTTCAGCGGAACAAACTAAATGGTGAAGGTTTAACTTTCCTTGATATCTTAAGACAGAGAGACGCAGATGGAGTCTTAAGAAACAAGGGACCGAGTGTCGTAGGAGAGAAAGACTTGGAGGATTTGGAACAAGTTGCTGCAAAAACCGGGTGTAAAGAGGCGGCTTCCCTGCCAAGATCCAAGGCAAGGTTTGAGATTTTAAAATCGCCCTTGACTTTCTGGACTTTCTTCTCCACGCTCGTGAGACGCCTAAGGACTAGCACATCAGACGAAGCTCGTGGAATGTTCCTGATTGTATGCACTTTGATAATAACATCTACTTATCAGACTGCACTCCAGCCTCCAGGAGGTGTACGCCAATCCGCCGAGAATTCGGATATTGCGGGCTCCGTGGTGATGAAACAAACATTCTTCATCCTTCTTTGGGTTTCCAACACCATAGGCTTCTCCTGCGCTATATTCTTCACCTTTTGTCTCATACCACTTGATAGTTTGTTTGCAACTTGGTTCTTTTGGATTGGGTCATCTCTGTGCATTTCCTATGCTCTAGCCATGGCTGTAATCTCACCCCACCCTCTAGTGTTTCTCTCCGCGACCTTCGCCTTATTCCTGCTCTTTGTTCTCCATCTCTTGTTTCAAGCTTTCGTAGGCTATTGGCGTAAGTATCAGACTGTGGCTGGTGAGACCCAGTTGAGCTGGTTTTGGTAGGTTTGATACATCGCATGTCACTTTTACTACAGGAGAAGAGACAGTTCCATGTTCCTAGTTGTTTTTTAAATTACAATTAACGTTTAGTTATGCAATAAGTTGGTGATATACTTTTATATGTAAGGAATGAATGATTTCATGCATGTGAAAATATTTCATCTTTTACGTTGTCAAACCCGTTCATGGGTGAAAGTTCACTTTATTCACTGATTTTATCTTATTTTTTGGGTTTAAGAGTATATAGGGTCAACAATATATTCTTTCATGAGAACTATCATATATCATCATATCTCCATCAAACTATGAGTTCGTGTTAAATCATCATGAATTAGAATTTATAAACCTATATACCCACGAGTCAATAGTTTTAAATTAACTTATCTATCGCTGAATTTCACCTAATTATCCATAGAAGATAATTTTAACTAGATCTGTATCCGCGCAACCGCGCAGATGTTTGTTTTCAATTATATATATATAGTAATCACTAATCACATATATGAGATATGTAAATTTAATGTTAAACATAAAAGTATTAGAATATATTTGTTTTCATCAAATAGATTGTTTCAAACTTTCACATGTATTTGTTTCTTCTTTATTTTTTTATTTGTTAGATTAGTATTTCATTATTGAAGAAATAAATAGAAATATAACTTGGTAAAATATTATATTTTACAAAGATAATGTAGTATTCACAAAATAAGATAGTTAAGAAAAAATAAACTGATAGCTTCATATATTAATATTATAAATAATTTAATCAAAAATTTAATTTATATGTATACATATTTATTTGGGTCATTATTAAATTTTAATCATATTTTTAAATATTTCTTTAAATATTCAGTTATAATAATTTATAGTTACATGTTGTAAAATGTTTAAAACCATCACATGTATTTATTTCTTCTTATTATATATTTTTATTATTTATTTATATTTAGTTATTAAACACATGAATGAGAAGTTATGACTTCTATTTTAATATAAAAGATTGGCGAAAACATATTTTGGAAATTTTATAGATTATAGGAATATTTAGTTATTAAACAAATTAATATGTACATGAAAAAACATATTTGATAATTATTATGTATTTAATCTATGTTAAATTTTTACCCGTCGTTTAAAATTGGATTTCATTTTAGTATTATCTTTAAATTTCTTCATTTTACACAATATATTATTTTATATACATAAATCTAAGATATATTATTTTTATACATGTATTTTACCCTGTCATCATATTATCTTTTTTAAAATAAATATTTTATATGTATGAAAATAAAATTTATAATCTATCAATTTAATATAACTTTACAATATAATAATTTTATTTTAACATGATTAATTATGATTAAAAAATAGATAGTGTATGATAGAATTTTTATTTTTAATTTTATAAATACTAACTGTATATATATTATTGCATAGTAATATTTCATTGCTAATTACGAAATTATTGAAATATTTACAGGCATTTTTTGAAAATTAATATATTATTAAAATATTTAGATTAACATAATAATTTTGTTTTAATATGATTTATTTTAATTATATTATTGAAAAAAAAGATAGAATATTTATTTTTCATTTTGTAAATGTTAACTGAATATATAAGTTTATAGTAATATTTCAAAACTAATCACAAGATTAGTTAAAATATTTTCATATAATTTTTGAAAATTTAATTCTGTTAAAATATTTTTAAACACATTTTTTTAGAAATTTTAATATATATATATATATATATATATATATATATATGATTTAAATATAAGTTGGAGTTACTATATTGTTGTGAAATCCCTAAATTATTGGAAGGTTATTGTGTTTTATATAATATTAGTTATTAGTGATTGAATAATGGGCTTTTTTCAAGACTAACCTACAATTTCAAGTCAAATGCAAAACCAACCCCATTTTTTTTGTCAATACTATTCACCTTTGAAATTTCCAAACCATCCTTATGTTTTTGAATTATTTACAAAATTGCCTTTATTATCAAAAAGATTTAGACTTACTTTTCAATCTACCATATTAAAGATTTAGACAAAAAACCCATAACACCCTAAAGATTTCATCTTATTTACAACAATGCCATCATCATCAATATTGCAACCACCATTGAACCACCATTTTAGAGCTCATAAAAGTTCAAGATCTACATTTACATCACTTTGTTTCTCTTTCTAAAACAACAATTCTTCATTTCCTCTTGTTTTCTCTATATTTCTATCTAAAAAACTCTCATAACTCTTATTTTCATAATCTCAAACTTCACATTTTCGTATTTTTTCATCAGCAAATCGTAAAAGATGCCTCTTTTTGCACATTTTTGGTGTTTGGACGGTTGAAAGGGTTGGAATCGATGTTCACACAAGAAAAAGGTAACTGTTTACATGGTTTTCACCATTTTCTTCAGTCTGTGTCGCGTCTGTAGACTGTTTTATATGTCTGCACCAGTATGTAGACGTACGAGTCAGTCTATTTGTCAACGCACAAATCAGTTTTGCAATTGACCTTTCGAACTTTTTTTGCAGCGCAGACTTCCACAGCAGTCTACGTCCTTACCTTTGACAACAAAAATAAAAAAGTTACGTAGACCTACCAAGACGGCTACGGAAAAGAGGTTAGTTTTACATTTGACCGAGCTTTTGACTTTACAAAGTAGATTTCACTGGAAGTCTACGAACTGTAGGCTGCCAAAGAAGTCTACTTTAGGTCAGTTTTGCATTTGACCAAAACTTTGACTTCGTTGAATAGGTTAGTTTTGTATTTGACTAAAATGTTTTTAAATAAATTAAATATTTTTTAAAAGTGTAGACTTGAAATGCAGTCTTCTCTTCTTAGACAAAAAAATTGAGACTGTTTGTGAAGTCTACAAATTTATTTTGGTCAAATGCAAAACCAACCCATGGGTTTTGAAGTTAGACTTTACGCGAAGTCTACGAAGTTGTAGACGTGCATTTTAATCTACACTTAGAAAGTCAAACAATGGTCAATTGCAAAACTAACCTTTTTCAAAAAAATTAAAACATGTAGACTACATATGAAATCTACATTCTAAAGTCAAAACTTGGATACGTTTTGGTCAATGGGAAAAACTAACCTTTTTAATGTGGTAGACTGAAAAGTAAGTCTAAATCTATAAAGTCAAAACTTGGATGAATTCTGGTCAAATAAAAAAGGTAACCCGTAAAATTTTCAATTGCAAAACCAACCCGAGTAGACCTATATGACCGTCTACGAATGTAAACTAAAAAGAACGTCTACACCAATGTGGCATAGACCGATTTCACAGTCTACATAGGAAAATAAATTAAAACTGAATTTATGTATTATTCATAAAGTTTTTGCTAGATTTTTTTTTGTTTGAAAGTCTGTGTTAGTTAATCTTAATGGGTTTGAGAGATTTTGAAAAGAAAAACTGTTGTATTTATGAAATTATAATACTTTTGATTTTACAATGTAGTTAGGTGTTAACATGTAGACATAATTGTAGGTCTACGTTTATAATTTTATGAAACATAAAATATTTATTCGCTAATTACGTGAAACTATATTTTTTTGCAGGAAATGACTCAATTACCGACCGTATACGGAGAATGTATGGAGAAAGGTTCATTGTGGGAGTTTGTGGTCAATAAAGATAAAAGAGGGAGGATTTTCCCTTTGAAAGATGGTTGTACACATGTTGAACTTCTTCAAATGGTACAATAAGATTATGATCTAGACAAGAAGATCGAGAAGGTGGTGTGATCGAGTTGTCTAAAACATATTTTGTATGCCTTTGTGTATCAAGCCAGAGCCAAGTAGACTATAATTTTTGACTATATGTTAGATAATAAGTGTAAACATCTTTCTACTACATATGTAGACCGCAATTGAAGTCTACGTCGTAAATTTTATTAGAAGTGCATTTGTGTATTATTCATCATATTTTTGCATGATTTAATTATTTTATAGTGTATGTTAGTAAATCTTAATTGTCTTGGATAAATATCAAAAGTTGATGTGTTATAATTATACACTTGAAACATCAAAAAATTGTAATTAGTTTTACTCTTTGAAACTTCTTGGAAATTTTGTACGGATTTTTCTTCTTTTATGTGTGCTAGTTATTGTTTTAACTTATAGTGTTTTTAATTGTTTGGTTGACTAGAGTATCTTGTGCAAAAATTGATAAAATCATACAAGTGAAACAAAACTAAAAAATAAATACAATGTTTATAAATTATGTATTAAACAATTATTTACAAATGAATATTTTATCATGAGAAATTATTACAAATGAATATTTTCATAATCTTGATGTATTATATGAAGTCTTAGAAAAGAGTACCTGCAAAGTAAGATAAAATTATGAGAAAAACATAAGAAAAAATATAAATCATATTTTAGTAGACTTTTTATTAAGTCTACTGAAAGTTCATGGTTTTGTAGACTTTCTTTGGAGTCTACACTAGCGGAAAATTTCAGAACTATAGTGTACATTTAGAAAATTTGAAATACTCTTTGTTCTAAAAAATATTTAAAAATTGGTTTTTGGTCAACTTTGTAGTAAAGAACAAAAACATAAGTATGAATCTATAAATTAGGTACAATAAAAACAAGAAAAAATATCTTTATAATGAATAAATGTAAATCTTACATTTTTGGGAAGATGATTTGAAAACATTGGAGGAGAATAACTGCAAAATAAAATCAAATTATGAGAAATAAGATAAAATATTAAAACTTTAGAAAATATAATTTATAAGATAAAATAGTAATAAATAAAGTACATATAGTTTGAATATGCAATTTTATTTAAATATAAATATAAAACACATATTTAAAATCTATAGATATAAATCTTACATTTTTGGGATGAGGAAATAACAACCATGGAGAAAAATATCTGCAAAATTAAATTAAATTATTTAAAGAACATATGAAAAAAATTAAAGTCAAATTTTTGTAGACTTTCAATGAAGTCTACTTAAAATTTGTGGTTTTGTAGACTTCATATGAAGTCAACTAACCTTAGCTTATATGCAAACTTTATTAGAAGTCTACTCTATAATTTTCAGATCTGGAAAAATCTGTACATTTTGAAATGTGAATCTAGTTTTAAATCTAAAAATACTTAAAATAGAATTTATAAAATAAAACATTAGCAAATTAAATGCACAGAGATTGATCTATCATTTTATTTGAATATAAACATATAAAGATACATTTAAAATCTATAGATCTAAAACTTACATTTTTAGAGGAGAAGATGAAACCATGAATGATGATACCTACAAAAAAGATAATATTGTGAGAAAAAAATAACATAAAATTACATATTTAAAATCTATAGATCTAAAACTTACATTTTTAGAGGAGAAGATGAAAATCATGAATGATAATACCTACAAAAAAATATAATATTGTGAGAAAAATAATATAAAACTACACATTTAAAATCTATAGATCTAAAACTTACATTTTTAAAGGAGAAGATGAAAACCATGAATTATAATACCTAAAATAACAAGATATTATGAGAAAGATATGAGAGAAGTGGGAGAATTTTAGAGAGAAGAGAGAGAGTTTTAGAGAGAAGGGAGAGAGCTTTAGAGAGAAGGAAGATATGCAGCCATTTTGGAGTGAAGTTGTGTAAATTTCATTTATATATGGAGACAAAAGTGAAACTAGGTTAAAATTTACGACACTATAGACTTCTTTTGAAGTCTACTAAAATTAAAATAATAGAGTATACTTTGTTGTAATTTGTAGACTTCTTAGAAAGTCTACTATGGTAATTTCAATATTTATTATTCTTTATTGTTTTGATGAAATTTTTAATATATAATTTATAAAATTCGTTTTTTATTTTTAATATATAATTTATAAAATATGTGTTACAAAAAAACAAAAAAAATAAATATTCATAATATATGATGATTACATTTAATTTAAAATTAAAGATATACACGGATAAAATAGACTGACAAAGACGTCTACAGATTTATAGACTTTATTGTAGGTCTACGAAACCCTAAACCACAAATCTCAAACCCTAAATAGTTTGTTTGATACTCAAAAAGTCTCAGTATCAAATATCAAAATTACACAAAATATAAACTACTAAACATTAATAAACGGATTTAAGTCAATAAAACAAAAAAAATCAAAATCTAAAGTCTAATTCTAAAAATCTACCACTAAAAGACCTATCATGTTACAACATTTTGTTTCTACACTATGAACATTGTTTAACACATGGATACCAATTTAGTATATATTCTTTAAAATTATTCAGTTATATAATTTTTTTTATATATTTACTTCATACTATCCATTATATTGATGATTAGTTAAAATTTATCACAATAATTATTTTTAAACAATTTTAAAACTAAATATTAGATAAAATTTTGGTGTAGACTACACATCAAGTCTACAAATTAGACTTCGATGGAGGTCTAAAAATATGTAGACTTCATTCTTCTACATGTAGACTTCCAAAAGGATAGAAACGTAAATACCCCTCCGTTTTTTTGTTTGGTCATAAGGACAAAATGGTATTTTCATCATCCATTTAGGTTGGTTCTGCATTTGACTGAAATTGGGGTATACTAATGCATTTGACTTCAATATTTAGGTTGGTTTTAGCAATTCTCCCTTGAATAATGTAATGTATTCTATTTAATATGAAGATTAGTGATGATTAATATGTAATGTGACCAACTCTAGTAGATAGTCCATTTTACAAAAAAATCATGATTTTTGTTTTAATATAATATACTAGATTTTGACCCGCCCTAATATAATTCAGATATTTATAAATTTTGGTTCGAGTTCAGTTCAAATTTTTGTGTGTTCGGCTTGATTCCGATAACCCATTTAAATTATTTTTTAAATTTTAAAATTCACTATATACTTTAAATTTCTAAAACTTTATAAACAAAATAATATATTACATATAAATTTGAATAACATATGCTACCTAAATTTAACGTATAAATTGATTTGGTTTAAATATTTGTAGATAATAGATGATTATTTGATGTATTTTTGGTATTTTGAGTATACTTTAACTAATTTAGATATGTACTTTTAACTATTTGTATATGTTTTCAAGTATTTAAACCAACTTAAAAGTATCATATATATTCTAGATATTTCTATATACATTAAATCTAAAAGTAATTATATATATAATATAAATTTATTTGTACATTCAGATATCCGAAATACTTTGGTTCATATCATATTAGTTTCAATTCTCTAAATACTAAATTTTTGAATAATTCAGATATTTAATAAATTTTGGGTCGGTTTAATACTACTTTTCAGATCATAATCAATTTGGTTCTTCGGATTCTTTTTTTTGCCTAACTCTAAATAATAACATGAAAAATAATAACATATTTTTGAAAAAGTACATTCGCGCGGGTGCGTGGATCAAAATCTAGTTAACTTTAAAACTATAGATTCGAGGGTAACTAGATTTAGAAAAAGACTTAGGTTCACCCCCTGTGGTGAATTTTATAATTCACCTCAACATTTTACACCAATTAAAATACCATGCCGGATTAGTGAAAAATGAAATAATTTGTATAAGAAAAAAGGAAAACATATGAAAAAAATAAAAGAGGTCGTCTCTTTTTTCTTCATCCATCACAGAAAAAAATATGAAAATTCTTTTGTCAAGCTTTCTGAATCTCAATTTTATGCTTTCAAATGCAATTTTGTATCATAAATTTAAATTTTATACCCTAAACTCAAACTGTAAACCTAAACCCAAACTCAAACTATAAACCCAAACTCAAACAGTAAACCCTAAACTCAAATCTAATACATCTAAATAGGGTTTGTGTTTAGAGTTAGGTTTAAAAATTGATGCATGTTATTGTATATCTATTTCATAAAAGAACATGATTTGATTTGATTCCAAGAAGATAAAATCGAAATTAGATTTGAAATCATAGAATTGGAGACTTAAACTTGACAAACAAAATTTCATATTTTCTCTGTGGGGATGAAGAAGAAATAGTCAATGGAGATCATGTTCATTTAGTTTTCTCACATATCTCTATTATTAAAATAGAAGTACACTTATAAATTACCCCTTAACTTTCAGTGTTATTTACAATGGCATGCCAATGAAGTAACTAAATGAACCATTAAATGAACATATATTTAAGGAATTATTGTTTTTTTCTATTTATTAAACAGTTTCATAAATCAATTTAACTTAATTTCGTATTTAATATATTTCTTAAAATAAATTAGCTGATTTTTAGGAATACAATATTCATATTTAAAATTTATTTTACCAATATTAAATTGGATAATGTTACGTTTAATTATTTTGAACGAAATTCAAGTTTAAATTCGACATTAAACAATATTTTGAATATTCCTAAAATATATGTTTAACTTACCATTAACTATTTTGAATAATAAAATCTATATATGCTAAAATTTTAAATATTTTAAACTACTTATAAAACAAGATGAAATATTTGTAACTCAATATTATTTTAATATAATTAAATCTCACCTAAGATTATATATTTTTCAATAATTTTTAAAGTATATGTTTAACTATTTTGGTTGCTATTAATTATTTTAAACAAAAAAAAATTAATACTGAAATTTAAATATATTTTAATTATTTGTAAATCAATGCTTAGTGTTTATAAACAAATACATATTTTCTAATGTATCTAAATCTTACCATATTATCCATATTTGATTCAAATATTAATTTTTTTTTTACATTTGGCAAATAATTTTATGTTACAAGAAATATTATTCAAACTATCAATAGGTCAATAATATTTTTTCAAAAGATTAATAACAAGCACGAGATACTATTTTTACAGCACATAAACTATTCGATGTTGTGTTTATAAAAAAATTAGAAAAATGTAAATATTTAAAAATATAAATTGAAAAAAAATTAAATAATATATATTTATATAAAAAATGAAAATAAATACCCGTCCGGTCGGACGGGTCCAGCTCTAGTTTTCTTTATTTTTTTATTTTTTTTAACTAATCCTTGACACTTTAATTGGTGTAGAGGGTTTTGGGTGAATTAAAGAGTTCACCAAAAGGAATGAATCCAAGTTTTGTTCATAGATTTATAACTTTCAATTGATGGGGATTAACTAGCACGAGATCATTGTTTGTTGGAGATATGATCATTGTTTGTTGGAGATACGATGATATATGATAGTTTTTGTGGGGAAATAGATTGTTAACCGAATCTAAATAATGTGAATTAGGGTTTGTATTGTCCTCCTGTGTCAATAGAAAATCAAAATCTGCAGCAAAAAAAAATAGAACTCTCACGGCCTTAATCCAAATACAACGACCTTTGTTCTTTGCTCTTTCTCAAACTTTGTCGCCTAGAAAAGGACGCAGATTACTCTCCGGATCCAACCATTAGTAGATTCTCCTAGCAGGTAGAACATCTCTGCGAGAAACCTTTTGCCTAAGTTGTTTCATGTTCTCTTCATCCTCTGTAATTCCACAGGCAACTGCATGTATACATGTTTTGCAACCCTCAAAACCTATGCCGTGTTCCTTGTTTATTATTATTTTTTAATTACAATTGACGTTTATTTTTGCAATAAATTGGCTTCTATATATTTTTTTATATCCAAATGTAAGGAAGGAATGATTTCATGCATGTGAACATATTTCATCTTTTACTTTGTCAACTCAACGCTTTTACGAATCAGCACAATTGATTGTATATGCCACACAATGTTTTTGAGAAATGGTTCCATGCTAGGTGCTACTCTCTGATAGTTCCGCCATTGCCTTAGGAAAACTTCAATCAAAACATAGAGAGGAAAAAGCAGATACAAGGCAAAGCACGCGGTAAGAAACACTAAAGGCGGCCGCGGTGAGATTACAGCCATTGCTAACGCGTAAGAAACGCACAGAGACGCTCCTACATAAAAGAACCACAGCGTCAACAAACCTCTAGCTGGTAAGAGACAGAAGGTATAGAATATAGTGCAGCAGAAGCCTATGGTGTTGGAAACCCACAAAACGATGAAGAATGTCTGATTCATCACGGCATGACCCTCTGATTGAGTTACACCTCCTGGAGGCTGGAGAGAGGTCTGGTAAGTGGCTGTGATTAGCAGAGTGCATATGATTAAGAAGACTCCACGAGCTTCGTCTGATGTGTCGGAACTTATGCGTCTTGTATACGTGGAGCAGTAAGCCCAAAACGTGATTGGTGATTTGAAGAAATCATACGTTTTCATCAGTTTTGGCATAAAAGCTGCTTCCTTGCATCCGGTTTTTAGAACAGCTTGTTCCAAGTCTCCACCTTCAACAATTTGTCCCTGTCTTCGTAAGATATCAAGGAATGTTAAACCATCACCATTTACTTCGTTCCGCTGAACCATTCGACATTCTACTAACAGTCTCACCATCTGCATAAAATAACTAACCAGTCAATGGCCTGTCATGGACCCACCAATGAATTCAAGTCCCCAAATTTTTGAAAAAAAAAATATTATTTGTATATATAAGCCTCCAAACTTTTTCTAAAAATTTCAGGTCTCCAAACTATTGAAATCTTTATTAAATCGTCCATTAACCCCCAAAAATCTGAGGAGCTGAGTCACAGATTTGAAAATACTGTTAAATCTTTGGCTTCCTTTCATTTGCGAAAAATTAAATATGCAATAATACCTGATGATCATTCCTATATGCAGCAAGGTGCAAAGGCGTGTTTCCGGTTAAATCCATCTTATTCATCCGATTCATCTCCAGTCTCCATCTCTTGAAGACTCCTTCATATCTGAAGCAAACAAACCCAAACATAAGACTTACAAGTTCAACAAATCAAAGAAACCTATCAAACATCATACCTGAAAACTCGAGAGAGAGATAGAGAGAGCTTGAGAAGGTCGTCGAGAGCTTGAGAGGGTCTGAGAGAGTGAGAGCCTGATAGATCCATGGAGAGACTCTGAGATAGAGGCTGAGACAAGAGAGATCGATGAAGACGAGAGAGAGAGAGTCTTAGTTACCTCAACAATGCTTGAAATCCAAAGCAGACAAGATGAGAGAGTTCGTGGTCAGCCTCAGATATGAGAACTCACTTTCCGTCGGAGAAGAAAGAGAGCTCGCATCGCCGGAGATCGAGATCGAGCGAGAGAGAGAAAGTGAGAGAGAGACAGAGAGATAGAGAGAGAGAGAGAGAGCTCTGGAGATGGGTTTGTGTCGGAGATTTGAGCGTGGTGCTCGTGTGACTCGGGGAGAAGTGAGCTCAAGCACAGATACGGTTGAGCATTTATTTCCAGATGAGCATTTATTTTACAAAACTTTCAGATTAGCATTTTTTTATGCAACTTTCAGATGAGCATTTATATTATCCAACTTTCAGATGAGCATTTATACATTTTTTTGTTGAGTTTCAGATAAGCATTTATATATTATTTTTTAGTTAGTATTGTCAGAGAATAATTGAAGCTAACAATTTACAGATTTGAGAAAAAATGATATTTTGTTGAAAAGAATATGAGATAATAAAAATAAATCGTAACACCCTGTTCTGGAAATAATTTGAGTAAAGTTACAAAGCCCATATGTAATTGGCAAAACATATACATCATAAATCTATTAGAAATGCACTATAAACAAAATTATTATTATTTTTCCAAAAATATTATCATAAAAATTATGTTTCTGCAAATGCTAAATATTTATAAATATATATGGATCATAATCTATAAATGATTAAACAATTAAATTATCAAAAAAAAATAAAGACCCGGGATCATTAACTTAAACAACGTAAATTTAAATAATTAAACAAGTTTAATTAAACAACTTAAATATAAATAATTAAACAAGTTAAATTAGAAAAAGATAAAATTATTAAATTATGATATGCATCTTAACTAGGATCATTAACTAAAATTATTTTGCTACAACTACTAACTAAATATCTAACAAAAATACAAAAAAAATTAAAGTATTAAAAATATGTTTATTTGATGTATTGAAGTTTTTTTTTCTTGATTATGATATGTATTTTAACTAAAATTATTAAATTAAGATATGCATCTTAACTATAATCATTAAAACATTTAAAATTATTATATATATATATATATCATAATTATTGATGCTGATGCTTAGAATAAAGATGGAAAGCGACAATATCTCAACTAAGCTCCTAAGCATTCACCATATCCTACCCTAATAAAAGACTTTTGATTTTAGCTTTACAAGTTGTTATAGAATCTAATTTTTATTTACTGTTTTGATATTATATGATTTATATCTCTGCGTATGTTTTCACATAAAAAATAAAATCCTTTTTATTTATTGAATTTTTATATCCCAGTCTGAATATATCCACACAAATATATATTCAAATTTTTTTATATATTTTTCACTTCTTTTGCCTAAGTTTACTTGGAACGAAATTGTTTTAGCTTACTAAATAACCAAAACAATTGAGCAACTTACAATGGATATTGTGATTATTTATAGTGCAGTTTCTTTGTGTGTCTGTTTTCATTTTTCTTACAATTCTCTCTTATGTAAATTTTGCTTTCATATAGGATTTTGGAAATGGAGAAAAACAGAACCACAAAAGTGTGTTGGAGAAGGAAGTCAAAAAGAGCTTCCGGTGTTGATAAGGATACTCAAACCATATTCTTAACAACTGAAATTCGAATTGGACTCTGAAAGAAAAGAGCCATCCCAAAAAAAACAGAAAGTCATACTCTCATCCATCATACTACAAGAAGAACAACCAAGAAGAAACAGATGAGCGTGTAGTTCATAGTGACGATAAGGTTGATAACTTACTACTTCCTCACATGATGCTTTACAATTTAAAGTAAGATGAACATTTCACAACATACTATATAAAAAAACGGATGTGAAGAATGATAGTTCCTTTATTTGACAAGATAAAAATACAAAGGTTCATTAGTTGTCAAAATAAAAATTCAAAACACACTAGCAAGCTGGAAAATTAACAAGCTCAATGAAATAGATAGATAAACATGAAAGATTATAAGTAGATTGTTACATGCATGCATGCATAACGACCACCCCAAGCTTCATCCTTAATCGTCATGATCCATAGCAAAGTTGACAAATTCGTATAGCCTTTTGAAGTGGTAACAATCCTTGCATACTTCGAACATGTCATCGTATTTGTTACAATTTGACCGTGGATAAAAGTTTACCATGTTATTATAATACGATTTTTGCATAATTTTAGGGATGGAACTTAGTGAGGTATTGACTCTTTCCCAGCATTGATCGGATGTGCTTAGGCTTTCATTCCATTGTAGTTTATCCAAATACCTTTTACCTCTTTCATAGTTACCTAAGGCAAGCATTAATATACCGTAGAGATACGTACCTAATGTATTGTTTAACATGGATGCTTGGCGTAGATGATACAGTCCCTCACGTTTGTCTTTGAAAACAAAGTAGTTAAGCACACCTTCAATGTAGTGTGCCTCCGGGTCGTCAACCTTCAAACACCTTTCCTTCAGCTCAGCATGTTTGGTAAGCATTTCCTTGGGTTTCCCAACAAAATACGCCAAAGGGAGGTTTCTGAAGTATGTTGTTTCATCTGAGTTGACATTGTTTGAGGAGGAAGAGGAATCAACGGTTTGATTAGTGTTGTAGTTCCTCACCGAATTTGGGGACGCCATCTTCTTGGGAGTTAATTTGAAATGCTTTTGTGTAAAGCTTACTTACGTTTTTGGATAATGGCTTAGAAAAGATTTGTTAAGATGTGTTGGATGTTGTAGATGTGTTGTTATAGAAACTTGGATGAATAAAGCATGAAGTGATAGTACAAGAGGTGGTGGTCACATGCATCTAGAAATTGAAATATTCAAAAGTGTTTTGTCATTTCCTTACAAAAGTGTTTAGGTGTTGTCATTTCCTTACAAGAGTGTTTTGTTTCTTTCTGGTGCATGCTTCTTAATTTTACAACTCGAGATGTTCAAAAAGTTTGTCTTACAAGAGTGATAATTCCTATGTTATATGGAGTTGAAGAAAAAAACAAAGCAAGAGGTTCTTTTTCACTCGAAATTAAGCTTTTTGGTTTTACTATTTGTGTTTTCTTAGGCTTCTCTTTGTGTTCGAGATGGGTCATAGACTGAGAATGTAGAGTACATGAATGAATGAAGACAAAAATGACAAACAATGAATATAATGATAATTATAGAAACTAAAAAATATAATTCTAAATTGACAAATAATTGAATACAATGGAGATAAAAGTGGCAAAAAAAATAATTGTAAATTATGACAAACAAAAGTGACAAACAATTGAATACAATGAATATGTAAAATCATAAGCTAAATATAAATTAAAAAATTAAAAATGATTATTTTTTTAAAAGAAAATTAAAAAAATTATGATAGGCATCTCAACATTTATATATGCAAATTAAAAGATCTGCAATTCGAGAATCAAATCCTTGCTTAGCATTTACAGTGTATCAAGAATGGATGTCAATGTGGTGAAGTATTATTATTGGTTCATCATTTTTATTATTTTGGTAACTATTAGAAATTATTATTATGGTTCGAGAATCAAATCATTGCTTAGCATTTACAGTGTATCAAGAATGGATGTCAATGTGGTGAAGTATTATTATTGGTTCATCATTTTTATTATTTTGGTAACTATTAGAAATTATTATTATGGTCTGGACTTCGTTATTTTATGGACGACGATGATGACAAACATATAAATCATAAATCTATTAGAAATGCACTATAAACCAAATGAACTGAAAGTGTGATGACTCTTTACGAAAAAAAATAATATTATTATTAAAAAAGTATTATCATAAAAGTATATTTCTGCAAATGCTAAATTATTCTAACAAGCTAAAAAATAAATATTTAAATAAAATATAAATAATTAAACAAGTTAAACTAAAGCAAAAAAGTTAAATTGAAACCGAAAAATAAAGACCCGGGCGTAGCCCGGGTTTAACTCCTAGTACATTTATAAAATGAAAAATTATCCGCACGGACGTGCGGATCATAATCTAGTTATTTAATTACAATTGACGTTTAGTTTTGCAATAAATGGGCTTCTATATATTTTTTATATCCATATGTAAGGAAGGAATGATTTCATGATGCCTGTGAAAATATTCATCTTTTACTTTGTCAACTAAACGCTTTTACGAATCAGCAGTACAATTGATTGTATATGCTACACAATGATTTTGAGAAATGGTTCCATGCACAATGTTCCGTGAAGATAACACCTGCAAAAGCTGAGCACATCAAACATTACAGATCCCTCTGAGCTGCAGGAGCAACAGCATTTTAACATTATAATAACATTAGAGCCTGTAATGAACCATACTGAGTTAATAAGGTAAAAGGTGAAAATTGTAACATGCATGGAATCATTCACGAATACCACATTATTATTGATCTACATATATCTGTAGTATGTAAAGCCAATTCATTACAAACTGAGCAGTACTGCAATAATAATAAAAAGGTCACAAGGGACATGGCATATGTTTGAGGATTGCGTAAAATCCTCTGTTCCCCCTGTACTCTGTAGTAAAAAAAGCCACACGTGTTGTATCAAACCTTCCAAAACCAGCTCCATTTGGGATCAGGTGCTACTGTATGATGCCTCCGCCATTGCCTTAGGAAAACTTCAATCAAAACATACAGAGGAAAAAGCAGATACAAGGCAAAGCACGCGGTAAGAAACACTATAGGCTGCGGTGAGATCACAGCCATTGCTAACGCGTAAGAAACGCACAGAGACGCTCCTATATAAAAAAACCATAGCGTCAACAAACCTCTAGCTGGTAAGAGACAGAAGGTATAGAATATAGCGCAGCAGAAGCCTATGGTGTTGGAAACCCACAGAACAATGAAGAATGTCTGTTTCATCACGGCATGACCCTCTGATTGAGTTACACGTCCTGGAGGCTGGAGGGAGGTCTGGTAAGTGGCTGTAATTAGCAAAGTGCATATAAATAAGAAGACTCCACGAGCTTCGTCTGATGTGTCGGAACTTATGCGTCTTAAATGCGTGGAGCAGTAGGCCCAAAACGTGATTGGTGATTCGAAGAAATCATGAGTTTTCCTCATCAGATTTGGCAGAGAATCTGCTTCCTTGCATCCGGTTTTTAGAGCGGCTTGTTCCAAGTCTCCACCTTCAACAATCTGTCCCTGTCTTCTTAAGACATCAAGGAATGTTAAACCATCACCATTTAATTCGTTCCGCTGAACCATTCGACATTCTAGTAACAGTCTCACCATCTGCATAAAATGACTAACCAGTCAATGGCTTGTCATGGATAAACCAATAAAACATTCGCTTCAAGTCCCCAAATTTTTGAAAAAAAAAATATTTATATATATAAGCCTCCAAACTTTTTCTAAAAATTTCAGGTCTCCAAATTATTGAAATCTTTATTAAATCGTCCATTAACCCCCAAAAATCTGAGGACCTGCTGAGTTACAGATTTGAAAATACTGTTAAATCTTTGGCTTCCTTTCTCTTGTGAAAAATTAAATATAAAGCAATAATACCTGATGATCATTCTTATATGCAGCAAGGTGCAAAGGCGTGTTGCCGGTTAAATCCATCTTATTCAGAACAGAATACTCGATAGATCGAGCATTTTTCTGACTCATTCTCTGGATCCATCCGGTGAGGACCTGCAGAACTTCAAATCTATTATTCATCACAGCAAGATGCAGAGCATTTTGGCAAGTCACGCTTGCATCTCGAATACATTCAGGAGAAGTCATGAGGCATTCTACCACAAGATCGACGTTCCCTCTTAACACTAGGAGATGGAACAGCGTGATGCCTTCTCTGCCTTTAACGCCAGCAAGGCTGGGATCAATCCTGAGCAGCCAGGTGACGAACTCTTGTTGATCCTTTTCCACAGCAAGGTGCAACGGACTGAACCCGTTTGTATTCAGTTTTCTTGCAAAAGAGGGCTTGAGATTCAGCATCTCTACGGCAAACGCTGTTTTTCCAGAAGCTGCAGCTATGTGGAGGGGAGTGTTCACAAATAGCATGGCGTGTATGTTCTCCAGTATGTACGGATTCTCATCGATCAAAGCATAAAGGTCACTGATGTTACCTGATTCAGCAGCCTGTTGAAGTCTTCGATCCATACAGAGATTGTGGCACTCAGCAAGAATACTACAGTAAAAGTATGAGGATAGCAGAAGTAGGAAGGAACTCTTTATATCTTTTGTGTTACAAAGTCAAAGACTTGCGTATACGAACTAAAATGGAGCCCATCATCATAAATTCTCACAGTAATATTTGTCGAAAATTTAGTCTATATAAGAAGTTGTACTCGACCATTTTACGATTTCCCCTTTCGAACATAAATAATATATCTCCCTCTTTCTTGGTATACTTCTTTTCTTCTTTGCATTATTTACTTTCTATTCATAGCCTCTTTATTATTTACGTAAATCATTCATACTATAATTAATAATCATAAGTAAGAAATACAAGATGAATCAATATAATATAATTATAACACGTTATCAGCACGATCACTCTATTACTAAAATTTTCTTTTCTGATTATTATGTTCGGAGTGGGGCCTCTATTTATTTATTATGTTTCTGATTACCGGAGTGCGGCTCTGCCGCCCCGTCTCTTATTGTTAATTTTGTAGTGGTTGCTTAAGGCACCATAATGGCCGGTATACCGCCTAAATATTTAATTTGTTATTTTATAATATATGACCCTGTTATCATAATTTATTATTTTATAAATCTGATCACCTTTATATTTTCACTCTCAAAATCTGATAACAAAATATATTTATGGTTTCACTCATGTTTGTATAAATGTTTAAACTGATAAATTTTATAATTGCTCACAAATAATTTCTGATTAATTTTACTCCTTGTTTTTACTTCCAACGGTCGTAAATAAATTAAAAATAAAAAAAAATCACCTTTTAAACGGCTAGTTAACGGCTAATGAATAGTGTTTTCATCTATAAATACAACTCATTTTCACTTCATTCTTTCATCCAAAACATTTCATCTTCTCTCAAATATTTTCAAATCGATCTCCTCCGATCTTTGTTACAAGAAAAAAAAAAAGAAAAAAATGATGATTCGATTGCTTTTAATTTTATGTGCATTTTTTATTTTTCGTCTATGTATTTTATTTTTGTTGGAGGAACCACTCATGAATATTTTGGCATTAACATCGCCTTATGTTTGTTTGCATTATATTTGCTTGTAATTGCGTGTACTATCAATGTATTCGGTTCTATTTAAAATTAATGAAATTCTAATAACATTATTATTTTATGGCTTAGAAATACAAATGGCAAACATGGAGAAGCTCCAATTTCCCGCTTTGGATATCACTGGAACCAACTACATTTCTTGGGTTACCAATGTCGAACTCCACCTTGAATCTCTTGGTTTATCTGAAACCGTTAAAGAGAATAATACTTCAACGCCTCAAGAAAAGGCCAAATCGGTGATCTTCCTTAGAAGACACCTTGATGAAAGTATTATTTATGACTATGCCAACATGAGAGACCCTAAAGAGCTATGGAAGTCTCTGAAAGATCGTTTTGATCATCAGAAAGACATAACGCTTCCACTTGCTCGGGACGAATGGCAGAGTCTGAGATTCCAAGATTTCGACAAAGTGATGAATTACAATTCTGCTGTGTTAGGAATTGTGGCCAAATTGAGATATTGTGGTGAGACGATCACTGAATCTCAAATGCTTGAGAAGACGTACACCACATTCCACAAGAGCCACATCACCCTGCAGCAACAATATAGGCTACGGGGATATACCAAATTTTCGGATTTGATTGTGGCACTTCTCATAGCAGAAAAGAACAACGAGCTTCTGATCAAGAATCACATGACTCGTCCAACTGGTTCTAAAGCACCCCCTGAAGCAAACGCATTAGATGCGAAGAAACCAGTGAAGGAAAATAAGGCTTTTCGGGGTCGCGGTCGTGGCCGTCAAAACTACCGTGGACGTGGATGAAAGTATAATCCACAAGATAGGAAGTCATTCCAGTGGGTCCGCTCTGAGCAATCCCCTAAGGGAAAAGAACACAAAGGAAGTACCTCCCAGAAGCGAGAAGATGCTTGTTTCAGATGCGGTATTAAGGGACATTGGTCCCGTATATGTCGTACTCCTGCACATCTTTGTGATCTATACAAGAAGTCCGTCAAAGGAAAAGAAAAGGAGGTTAACTTTGCGGAACATTCTGAGGGTACAACGCACCTCGATGCGTCTGACTTTGTGAATGATTTCGAAGAGACCGCTATCACTGAAGCCTAAGTGCCTACCATGTGACTCTTGAAATTCCACAGTTATACCATAAATAATTGTTGCTTGTGGAAGATTAATGTATAATTATTGTGTGTTTTTCACCTAATCATGTATAATTATTGTGTGTTTAATATTTGCTAATGATGTATAATATTTTATGAATAATATTGTCTTATGTTAATTCTTTTGTTTGTCTCAGAAATGGACATTACAATTGGAACATCAACGAAGAACAATGCTAGAGATATTTGTATACCAGATAGTGGAACAACGCACACTATTCTGAAACACAAAAAATATTTTTCTGAACTAAAACAAAAAAATATCACCGTTAATACAATATCAGGTCATGCAGACTTGATTGAAGGGATTGGTAAAGCTCACTTTACATTACCTAATGGGACAATATTCTCAATAAAGAATGCACTATTTTCTCCAAATTCTAAAAGGAATTTGTTGAGTTTTAATGACATATATCTTCAAGGATTTGATACTCAGTCTGCAACTGAGGGTGGAAAGAAATACATGTATATTACTCTTGAAAAATCAGGAAAACAAAAGGTATTGGAAAAATTACCAAAACTCCCTTCGGGCCTGCATCGTACATATATAAGTGCCATCGAAGCACATTTAGTGACTAAGAGAAATCCTGAAGATTTTACACTATGGCATGATCGTCTCGGTCACCCAGACACCAGTATGATGCGAAAAATCATCGAGAACTCACATGGTCATTCACTGAAACCCCAAGAGGTTTATCAGGGGAATAAAATGACATGTACTGCGTGTTCTCTTGGAAAGTTAATTATAAGACCATCGCCAACCAAAATAGATAAAGAGTTACCAAAGTTCCTTGAAAGAATTCAAGGCGACATTTGTGGACCTATACATCCACCTTGTGGACCATTCTACTATTTTATGGTAATGATCGACGCGTCGAGTAGATGGTCACACGTTTGTCTATTGTCCTCTCGAAATGTGGCATTTGCGAGATTTTTATCTCAAATAATCAAACTAAGAGCTCAGTTTCCTGATTATCCAATAAACAGAGTTAGACTAGACAACGCTGGTGAATTCACTTCTCAAGCATTCAATGACTATTGTATGGTAACCGGAATTGATGTTGAGCATCCTGTTGCTCATGTTCATACACAAAATGGTTTGGCTGAATCATTAATTAAACGTCTGCAATTAATTGCAAGACCACTAATCATGAAATCTAAACTCCCAACTTCTGTGTGGGGACATGCTATTTTGCATGCAGAAGCACTGATTCGGGTGAGACCAAGTGCATATCACAAATACTCTCCAATACAGTTAGCTTTTGGACGAGAACCAAATATTTCACATCTAAGAATTTTTGGTTGCGCTGTATATGTGCCAATTGCGCCTCCCCAACGTACAAAGATGGGACCTCAAAGAAGATTGGGAATATATGTTGGTTGTGATTCCCCGTCAATTATACGATACTTAGAACCGCAAACTGGCGACGTATTTACGGCACGTTTTGCTGATTGCCACTTTGATGAAAAACTATTCTCAACTCTAGGGGGAGAAAATAAACAAGTAGAAAAGGATATTAAATGGTGTGTGCCATCTTTGTACACCTTGATCCTCCTACAAAACAATCGGAATTAGAAGTCCGTCGAATTACGCATTTACAAAGCGTTGCAAATCAACTACCTGATGCTTTTGCAGACACCAAATCGGTCACAAAATCACATATACCAGCTGCAAATGCCCCTGCTCGTATAGAAATGCCACATGAGCATGGAATAGAAGATAATACACGAGAATCAAAAATACGCTTGAAGCGTGGTAGACCTATTGGGTCTAAGGATAAGAATCCTAGAAAAAGAAAGGAAATAGAAATACAAAATCCTTTCAATGTCGCAGAAAAGTTGGGAGAAATGAGCAATGCAGTTGATGGCAATGTTGAACATCATGATTCTGAAGAAGGTCATGAGATCTCTATTAATTATATCAATAATAGAAAAATATGGAATAGAAACAAAGTGAATGGTGTTGATGATTTCTTCTCGTACTTTGTTTCAAAAGAAATAGATGAAGAGAGTGATGACCCAGAACCAAAGTCTATCTCCGAATGTAAAAACAGACATGATTGGACAAAATGGAAAGATGCAATACAAGTTGAACTTGATTCGCTTAACAAACGAGAGGTATTTGGGCCAATTGTAATCACACCTGAAGCTGTGAAACCAGTTGGGTACAAATGGGTTTTCGTTCGAAAAAGAAACGAGAAAAACGAAGTAACAAGATACAAGGCTCGCCTCGTAGCTCAAGGTTTTTCTCAAAGACTTGGGATCGATTATGAAGAAACATATTCTCCTGTTCTGGATGCAATCACGTTTAGATTTTTGATGAGTTTAGTGGCCAGTCAAAATCTAGAGATGCGTCTAATAGATGTTGTTACTGCATATTTATACGGATCCTTGGATACTGATATTTATATGAGAATCCCCGAAGGATTTAAAATGCCTGAATCTTTGAGTTCTAAACCAAAAGAGTTATGTGCAATAAAATTACAAAGATCATTATACGGCTTAAAACAATCTGGACGTATGTGGTATAATCGCCTCAGTGAACATTTAACTAAAAAGGGATATGTAAATAATCCGATATGCCCTTGTGTTTTCATCAAGAAAACGTTCTCCGGATTTGTGATCATTGCTGTATATGTTGATGACCTAAATATTATCGGAACTCAAGAAGAAATTCAAAAGGCATCTGAGTATTTAAAAGGAGAATTTGAGATGAAAGATCTCGGACAGACAAAGTACTGTCTTGGTCTACAAATTGAACATACTCAAAAGGGGATATTTGTACATCAATCTACATATACGAAAAGGTGTTGAAACGATTCAACATGGATAAAGCAACTCCGTTAAGCACCCCTATGGTCGTTAGATCACTTAATGTTGAAAATGATCCTTTTCGACCACATGAAGAAAACGAGGAGATACTTGGTTCCGAAGTACCATATTTAAGTGCAATAGGAGCACTTATGTATCTTGCAAACTGTACTCGGCCTGATATATCGTTTGCCGTTAATCTTTTGGCAAGATTCAGTGCATCTCCTACGCAAAGACATTGGAATGGGATCAAACATATCTTTCGCTATCTTCACGGAACAATTGATTTAGGATTATTTTATCCTAACAATTCGAACGGAGAAATGGTTGGTTTTGCAGATGCAGGATATTTGTCTGATCCCCATAAAGCTCGGTCACAAACTGGTTATGTATTCACAGTTGGAGGAACTGCTATATCATGGCGCTCCCAGAAACAAACGTTTGTGGCTACTTCCTCAAATCATGCTGAAATAATTGCTCTCCATGAAGCTAGTAGAGAATGTGTTTGGCTCAGATCAATAAGTCAACACATCCTTTCAAGTAGTGGAATCAACGTCAACTCTGAACCAACCATCTTATATGAAGACAATGCAGCATGTGTCGCTCAAATAAAGGAAGGATACATCAAAAGTGACAGAACCAAACATATTCCACCAAAGTTCTTCTCATATACCCAAGAACCCGAGAAGAATAAAGAAATTGAAGTGAAGTATGTTCGGTCATGTGATAATGCTGCAGATCTTTTTACAAAGTCACTACCCACTACGACATTCAGGAAACATGTTTACAACATTGGAATGCGTCATCAACAAGACCTATAACGATCGTCTACTCGAGGGGGAGCTTTTGAGTTGTACTCTTTTACCTTGCTACGGTTTTTTTTTTTTCATTGGGTTTTCCAAGGAGGTTTTTAACGAGGCAACATGATGCTGGTTTTCAAGGGGGAGTGTTACAAAGTCAAAGACTTGCGTATACGAACTAAAATGGAGCCCATCATCATAAATTCTCACAGTAATATTTGTCGAAAATTTAGTCTATATAAGAAGTTGTACTCGACCATTTTACGATTGCCCCTTTCGAACATAAATAATATATCTCCCTCTTTCTTGGTATACTTCTTTTCTTCTTTGCATTATTTACTTTCTATTCATAGCCTCTTTATTATTTACGTAAATCATTCATACTATAATTAATAATCATAAGTAAGAAATACAAGATGAATCAATATAATATAATTATAACATTTTGTAATTTTTTTTCCTAATCCTATTCTGGCTACTAAGAAGTTTCAAAGCAAGAACCATTCAAACTTGACGTGTCAGATGGTTTATTACCGTATTTCCATGAGGTGGGTCCTTAAGAGTATCCTACCACACGCCATTTTATCAAATCAATGATATGCCCATCCATGTCAACAAGAGCTCTTGAATGAATTGAACCATTCCCATTACCAGAAAAAAAACACAAGTACTTCCGATATTACTCATCTTTCTGTGGACACTTCTCAGAACACACCTTTAGCTGGCTTCCATCCATAAATTGAAGCCGAGTTTAAATAGTTTATCAACAACAACGCTTTCATGAATGAGCCCAACAAATCAGAGATGCCGCTTCTCTTATGGCTCCACACTATAAGAGAAGCACATAGATGTCAAAACCCAAAAGAACCATCTTTATATATAAAGAAGAGTTTATTCTCTCCTGGTGCTGCCACGTCAGATTCCAGCGTGGAAATTCAAGGTACCTCACATTGACACATATGAAACGCTGAGTTTCATTTAATCGTGCACGAGAAATTTATGGGCTTTCTGTTTATCTTACTAAATAAAGCCCAGTAATGAGAGGCATCTTTTGTCTTCATCACCTATCTAGGGAATTAGGGTTCACGTTCTTCCATCTCTGCAATTTTCTTCTTCTCCCAAACCAACAATGGAATTTCAAGATGTTCAATCACGTGAAGACTGGCTTTGTGAATCTTCAGTCGGGACGTTATACCTTCTCTTCTAATAAATGAAAACGTTTTGAGTTATTGATTCATCACCTTTGATCACACTTCTTAACTCCATAACCTCCTTGGAACACGATCTGTCATTGAATGTAGCTCATCCTTCAGTAAGGCGGTGTCTTTAATCTTATAAAAGGTAAGTCTTCTTGAACATCATCCTCTCAACTTGAGAAAACAGTAAAGAAAACTTAGCTAATTCATCAATCCTTCTTTCTGATTTGAATTCATTCCGATGTTTTTCCACCTCTTCCACCGTGGAGTTGAGATTACTCAGATTCTGGAAGCCATAAACGTGGGGAGCTGATGGGGATGGATACGTTCTTACTGGATTCAAAGTTGAATTTGTTCTTAAACTCATGTTCATAGTAAGATTAAACTATTCCGGTGTGTAATCGAAACATTATGAAGCTTTTGAATTTGTATCTTTTATTACAGTGATTATGTTCTTGCGTTCTTCAATGACATATCTTTATTAAAGTGAGACTGTTCTAAAACTCATGTTTGTTGTGTTTTTAAACTCTATCCATAGTAAGCGATTCTGTTCTCAAACTCATATGTTCATAGTGTTCTTAAACTTCAGATCTTTATTAAGGTGATTATGTTCTTAAAAGAATGTTCGTACTGTTCTTAAACTAACTCATGTTCATACTGTTCTTTACTCATTAACTTATGAATAACTTATTTACTTTTTGTAACATTACCCATTTATTTAAAACCAATACTTAACAGAGAAGTCCATCGAGGTGTTATCTACGTCTAAGCAGGCTTTCACGCACTTCTCATCCAAGGCTTTGATGTCATGCAGAAATCTTGAGGTTTAATATGTTTCCATCTTTATTCATTTGACTCATTCTCTTTGCCATTACATTAAAACATTATAGGACGAATGTTTATTTTTGTAGGTACTCAGAACACATTCAACCCCATACACGAGCCAAATTATGACCACGATGAAACCACATTTGGAGAAAGTACAAGTCGTCTTAGAGCCATAGACCAAAAACGTAATGCATTGCTTTAAAAAGTTGGTTGAGTCTCCACCAAAGTCTAACATCAGCATGTATGTATAGACCATGTTTCCTGTTAGCTTTTTGAATTCAATATTAGATTTTAATAAGCTCACTCTGTTGACAACCAAGGTTTGAAGAACAATGAGATTACCAAACCGGTTGCTACCATGCATTTAGCTTAGGTTGGGTATGTGTTCTCTACCATTTGCAAATGCATTACATAAGCTTCTCAAAGTCTTTAACTTTCTAAAACCTTTTTTGTATTTCTAACAGGCCACCACTTTTATTGGTTTCCCTCTCATATTTGTCATCAAATTGCTTTCTGCAGTCTCCAAGTAAGATATGGACATCTTTCAAGAATAGTATGTTACTTATACTTGAAGGCAGTTACTAATTTGCATGTTTTGTTTACAGATCAAATAGTCCTAAGGGGAAGACGATATCATAAACAAGAATCAAGCATTGGATATCTACGAGTCAAACGCCATTGTCCTCACCATTAAAACAGTATAAACTATAACTTCCGGAGATCAAAAATCTTTTGTGACTTTTACTTATATGTATTTGTTTTTTTTAGTCCCAACGAGTCCTGTTGGACTCTGTCCTATTATAGAGTTTTGCGTTTCCCGTCCGATTAAAATGACCATATTAATATTTGCACATAAGTCAAGCTCGTGGTTCCGAATACAGAGTCCCTGGTATGAATTTATTGTGTTCCAACAGCTTAATATATCCATGTAACCGCAAAAAATAATAGAGTAGTCTATCATTACTTCTCATCCAAGGCTTTGATGTGATCATGCAGAAATCTTGAGGTTTAATATGTTTCCATCTTTATTCATTTGACTCATTCTCTTTGCCATTACATTAAAACATTATAGGACGAATGTTTATTTTTGTAGGTACTCAGAACACATTCAACCCCATACACGAGCCAAATTATGACCACGATGAAACCACATTTGGAGAAAGTACAAGTCGTCTTAGAGCCATAGACCAAAAACGTAATGCATTGCTTTAAAAAGTTGGTTGAGTCTCCACCAAAGTCTAACATCAGCATGTATGTATAGACCATGTTTCCTGTTAGCTTTTTGAATTCAATATTAGATTTTAATAAGCTCACTCTGTTGACAACCAAGGTTTGAAGAACAATGAGATTACCAAACCGGTTGCTACCATGCATTTAGCTTAGGTTGGGTATGTGTTCTCTACCATTTGCAAATGCATTACATAAGCTTCTCAAAGTCTTTAACTTTCTAAAACCTTTTTTGTATTTCTAACAGGCCACCACTTTTATTGGTTTCCCTCTCATATTTGTCATCAAATTGCTTTCTGCAGTCTCCAAGTAAGATATGGACATCTTTCAAGAATAGTATGTTACTTATACTTGAAGGCAGTTACTAATTTGCATGTTTTGTTTACAGATCAAATAGTCCTAAGGGGAAGACGATATCATAAACAAGAATCAAGCATTGGATATCTACGAGTCAAACGCCATTGTCCTCACCATTAAAACAGTATAAACTATAACTTCCGGAGATCAAAAATCTTTTGTGACTTTTACTTATATGTATTTGTTTTTTTTAGTCCCAACGAGTCCTGTTGGACTCTGTCCTATTATAGAGTTTTGCGTTTCCCGTCCGATTAAAATGACCATATTAATATTTGCACATAAGTCAAGCTCGTGGTTCCGAATACAGAGTCCCTGGTATGAATTTATTGTGTTCCAACAGCTTAATATATCCATGTAACCGCAAAAAATAATAGAGTAGTCTATCATTACTTCTCATCCAAGGCTTTGATGTGATCATGCAGAAATCTTGAGGTTTAATATGTTTCCATCTTTATTCATTTGACTCATTCTCTTTGCCATTACATTAAAACATTATAGGACGAATGTTTATTTTTGTAGGTACTCAGAACACATTCAACCCCATACACGAGCCAAATTATGACCACGATGAAACCACATTTGGAGAAAGTACAAGTCGTCTTAGAGCCATAGACCAAAAACGTAATGCATTGCTTTAAAAAGTTGGTTGAGTCTCCACCAAAGTCTAACATCAGCATGTATGTATAGACCATGTTTCCTGTTAGCTTTTTGAATTCAATATTAGATTTTAATAAGCTCACTCTGTTGACAACCAAGGTTTGAAGAACAATGAGATTACCAAACCGGTTGCTACCATGCATTTAGCTTAGGTTGGGTATGTGTTCTCTACCATTTGCAAATGCATTACATAAGCTTCTCAAAGTCTTTAACTTTCTAAAACCTTTTTTGTATTTCTAACAGGCCACCACTTTTATTGGTTTCCCTCTCATATTTGTCATCAAATTGCTTTCTGCAGTCTCCAAGTAAGATATGGACATCTTTCAAGAATAGTATGTTACTTATACTTGAAGGCAGTTACTAATTTGCATGTTTTGTTTACAGATCAAATAGTCCTAAGGGGAAGACGATATCATAAACAAGAATCAAGCATTGGATATCTACGAGTCAAACGCCATTGTCCTCACCATTAAAACAGTATAAACTATAACTTCCGGAGATCAAAAATCTTTTGTGACTTTTACTTATATGTATTTGTTTTTTTTAGTCCCAACGAGTCCTGTTGGACTCTGTCCTATTATAGAGTTTTGCGTTTCCCGTCCGATTAAAATGACCATATTAATATTTGCACATAAGTCAAGCTCGTGGTTCCGAATACAGAGTCCCTGGTATGAATTTATTGTGTTCCAACAGCTTAATATATCCATGTAACCGCAAAAAATAATAGAGTAGTCTATCATTACTTCTCATCCAAGGCTTTGATGTGATCATGCAGAAATCTTGAGGTTTAATATGTTTCCATCTTTATTCATTTGACTCATTCTCTTTGCCATTACATTAAAACATTATAGGACGAATGTTTATTTTTGTAGGTACTCAGAACACATTCAACCCCATACACGAGCCAAATTATGACCACGATGAAACCACATTTGGAGAAAGTACAAGTCGTCTTAGAGCCATAGACCAAAAACGTAATGCATTGCTTTAAAAAGTTGGTTGAGTCTCCACCAAAGTCTAACATCAGCATGTATGTATAGACCATGTTTCCTGTTAGCTTTTTGAATTCAATATTAGATTTTAATAAGCTCACTCTGTTGACAACCAAGGTTTGAAGAACAATGAGATTACCAAACCGGTTGCTACCATGCATTTAGCTTAGGTTGGGTATGTGTTCTCTACCATTTGCAAATGCATTACATAAGCTTCTCAAAGTCTTTAACTTTCTAAAACCTTTTTTGTATTTCTAACAGGCCACCACTTTTATTGGTTTCCCTCTCATATTTGTCATCAAATTGCTTTCTGCAGTCTCCAAGTAATTTATGGACATCTTTCAAGAATAGTATGTTACTTATACTTGAAGGCAGTTACTAATTTGCATGTTTTGTTTACAGATCAAATAGTCCTAAGGGGAAGACGATATCATAAACAAGAATCAAGCATTGGATATCTACGAGTCAAACGCCATTGTCCTCACCATTAAAACAGTATAAACTATAACTTCCGGAGATCAAAAATCTTTTGTGACTTTTACTTATATGTATTTATTTTTTTTAGTCCCAACGAGTCCTGTTGGACTCTGTCCTATTATAGAGTTTTGCGTCTCCCGTCCGATTAAAATGACCATATTAATATTTGCACATAAGTCAAGCTCGTGGTTCCGAATACAGAGTCCCTGGTATGAATTTATTGTGTTCCAACAGCTTAATATATCCATGTAACCGCAAAAAATAATAGAGTAGTCTATCATAATTACAGACACAAACACATAATAGAAAATTAGAAATAGTTTTAAGAAAAAAAACTAAATTGTACATCCATAATATTTAAAAATAACCATTCACATTTCTGTTCGAAGACACTATATATTAATAAAAAAAATCAGAAAGTATAATATTTACAGTAATCTATAATTTTTATTAAAATACAATGCAACTATTAAATTCAAAATCTAAATAATTAGTTAGTTAGTTAGTTTTATATGGTATATGTTTTACTATAAATGATATATATATAAATATATAAAAATATATATAGTCTTCATAATCCAATGCAATTATATCTTACATATGTTTTTGTAATCATTTGTATTATGTTATAAATATTTCGACGTCATTGCGTCAATCATAAATTTCAATGGGAGTTTAGCAATTTATAACTTATAAACAATTTAAAGTAAAAACATAACAAATACGAAAAAACTAAAAAACAATTAACAAACCCTAAGATTATTATCCTACAATTTACTTTTACATCTCAACCACAAAGTACACAATATTTATAACTTCTCACTTACAAAAAATGCACCACATAAGTTATTATGTGATAATATCTTACAAAAAAAACAGCATGGATTCTCAGCTAGAACTGATGTAAAGCCATCAAAGGGAAAAAAACAAATTAGCAAGATAGCAGGGTTTATTTAAACATCAAAAAAGAAAAACAGATACAGAATTAAACTAAAATTTAAATTTTAAGTTATAATAAATATTTATTTTAACTATTTCAATTATTTTTGAAATAACATCCCGCCCGTAGGCGGACCCTAGTATTATAATAAACACATTCCCTAGTGGTAAGAGACAGAAAAGCTTAGAAGAATAGGGAGCTGAAGCCTCTAGAGTGTTCACAGGCCCATCTGACAACTGAGTCTGCTACAAATACAGCTACAGGTTCTAGAAGGCTATGTGGGTCTACAAGAAGTCTACCTGAGGAAAGCCACGAGTGGATAAGAATAAGGAAACCGTGCACGTGCTTTTGCTAACAGAATGGAGAGACGTGGCATGAGTAGGATTGCGTGAGCTGAGGCTCCTTCTATTTAAGTTGTTGCTTTCTTGTAAATGAGTATCGTGGAATTGATCACTAGTTTGAGAGGGGGAAGTGAATGTAAGAAAATGAAGAACAAGAGAAATAATGCTCAAGAACAAGAGAGAGAGAGAGAGTAAAGAAGGAGAACTGTTTCCTTAATTTATTTAGAGTACATATTTATTGGCTTTATAGCCAGATTACAAGATATCTAAACATTAAAGACTTAAGAAATAGAACCAAGAGATAAGGTTCTAACAGCTATATTCCCAACAACTCTATTTTGACTTTTGAACTTCTTTTGTACTGTAATGAACAGTGCTCGCAAATTCCTTTATGTCTCCATATATGTCTTTGTCAATACTCCCCCTCAAGCTTAGCCATACAGCATGGATGAGCTTGGAAGACCATGAACACATCCCTCATTAAAACCTTTCAAGGCAAACCCAAAACCCAATGTGGTAAAAGGGAAACCAAGGAAAGGAAAAAGAGTAGATGTTTCATGGCAGAGGAGAACATGAACTTGACAAGTCTATGAGTCCTAGTCTTGGGTGTATGGACTCACAGACCTTGGTACTTGCTCCTTTGGTGAAGATATCAGCTAGCTGGTCTCCACTCCTCGTGTAGCAAGGTAAGATGATCTTCTGCTCCACAGCTTGTCTAACCTTGTGACAATCCACTTCAATGTGCTTTGTTCTCTCATGGAAGACTGAGTTTGAAGCTATATGAATGGCAGCCTGATTATCGCAGTGCATTGTGATTGGTGTTGTTGTTTCTATGCCCAAATCTCTTAGCAGGTTTCTGATCCAAATGAGTTCACTAGCCAGCTTCCTCATTGCTCTATATTCTGCCTCAGCACTTGAACATGATACCACCTTTTGCTTCTTGCTCTTCCAAGTAACCAGATTACCTCCTATGAAGGTACAATAGCCTGTAGTGGACCTCCTGTCCACTCTATCACCAGCCCAATCTGCATCACAATATCCCACAATCTTTTACTCTTGTTGCAGCCCATCCAAACACCTTGACCAGGAGCCTCCCTTAGATACCTCATGATCCTTTCCACCATCCTCCAATGGTGAACCTTTGGTGCTTGCATATACTGGCTGACTTGATTTACTGCAAAACAGATATCTGGTCTTGTAATGGTGAGGTAGATCAGCTTTCCAACCATCCTTCTATAAAGTTTAAAGTCGCCAAATGCAGTATCTTCAAACTCCCCCTCACGCAATATTTTGTAGCCTTCTTCAAGAGGTGTCTTAGCTACTCTTGCTCCAAGTTCTCCTGCCTCATTTAATAGATCAAGTGTGTACTTTCTTTGGGATAAGAATAGCCCCTCTTTAGAGCGGCACATCTCAATTCCTAGAAAGTACTTTAGCTCACCCAAATCTTTAATATCAAATGTAGACTTAAGAAAGGCTTTAGTAGAGATGATACCTTCCTTATCACTTCCTGTGATGATAATATCATCTACATAGATCAGTATCATCACCATTCCTTGCTGGCTTGTGAGGGTGGAAAGGGTGTGATCAGCTTCTGATTTTACAAATTCTCTTCCATTGAGAGTTGTACTCAACTTGTGGTACCAAGCTCTTGGTGACTGTTTTAATCCATAGATTGCTTTCTTCAATCTTAAAACATTTCCTGGCTTGACCATGTCTTCCATACCAGGTGGTGGCCTCATGTAGACCTCATCCTCTAGCTCTCCTTGAAGGAATGCATTCTTGACATCCATCTGTCATAGATCCCATTCCATGTTTACTGCCACTGAGAGAAGGATTCTTATGGTATGTAGCTTTGCTACTGGTGCAAAGGTGTCAAGGTAGTCTTATCCATAGATCTGAGTGTATCCTCTTGCAACTAGCCTTGTCTTCTTTCTCTCTGGCTTTCCATTAGCCAAGTATTTTATGGTGTACAGCAGGCGACTTGTTACTGCCTTCTTTCCTTTGGGAAGTTCAGCTTCATACCAAGTATCATTCTTGATCATGGCTCCAATTTCATCTCCAACTGACTTTCTCCACTCATCATCAGCCATAGCCTCCTCATAGGTCTTTGGAATATACTCCTGATCCAGGTTGCTGATGAATGCTGTTGGGGTCAAAAACGGTTATCTCGAAATCAACGGCTAAGACTATTTGTCGTACGAAAAATCCTCCGAAGAATGCATACGAACACCCGCAAACCGAAGGAAACAAGCAGACCGCAGCCTGCCCCTAGGCGCCGGGCGCCTAGCGCCCGAGCTTGCCTCTAGGCGCCGGGCGCCTAGCGCCCGTGCTTGCCTCTAGGCGCCGGGCGCCTAGGCGCCCGTGCTTGCCTCTAGGCGCCGGGCGCCTAGCGCCCGTGCTGCCTCTAGGCGCCAGGCGCCTAGCGCCCGAGCTTGCCTCTAGGCGCCGGGCGCCTAGGCGCCCGTGCTTGCCTCTAGGCGCCGGGCGCCTAGCGCCCGTGCTTGCCTCTAGGCGCCGGGCGCCTAGCGCCCGTGCTGCCTCTAGGCGCCGGGCGCCTAGCGCCCGAGCTTGCCTCTAGGCGCCGGGCGCCTAGGCGCCCGTGCTTGCCTCTAGGCGCCGGGCGCCTAGCGCCCGTGCTTGCCTCTAGGCGCCGGGCGCCTAGCGCCCGTGCTTGCCTCTAGGCGCCGGGCGCCTAGGCGCCCGTGCTTGCCTCTAGGCGCCGGGCGCCTAGCGCCCGTGCTGCCTCTAGGCGCCGGGCGCCTAGCGCCCGTGCTTGCCTCTAGGCGCCGGGCGCCTAGCGCCCGTGCTTGCCTCTAGGCGCCGGGCGCCTAGGCGCCCGTGCTTGCCTCTAGGCGCCAGGCGCCTAGCGCCCGTGCTTGCCTCTAGACGCCGGGCGCCTAGCGCCCGTGCTTGCCTCTAGGCGCCGGGCGCCTAGCGCCCGTGCTTGCCTCTAGGCGCCGGGCGCCTAGCGCCCGTGCTTGCCTCTAGGCGCCGGGCGCCTAGCGCCCGTGCTTGCCTCTAGGCGCCGGGCGCCTAGCGCCCGTGCTGCCTCTAGGCGCCGGGCGCCTAGCGCCCGTGCTGGCTCGGGTCTTCGAGCGACAATCTTCCGTGCACAAGTCCCAGGCCCCAGCCGTCAGAAGTCTGTACTTTGAATCTTTCCCGAGTCCTCGCGGAATGAATCATTGAGATTCCGCGTACAAAACTCTCGTCCTTACTCCAAACTAAGATCGTCGGAAACACTTCGGAAACTCGTAAGGTATCAACGGAAAGGAAGATCTTAAATTCTTCGTACGAAACAGTGATGGTTATCCTAAGACACCACTCATCTCAACTCTACGAAGGAATGAAGATCTTCCGAAGAAATCGTAAAAAACAGCGGAAGTCCTAGAGACGGCCCGAAAGGGACCAAACGCGATCGGACAACCCATTTACGATTATCTAGGATATGTACGACGATTTACGCGACAAGATAAATCCTAAATTTCCGGAAGGATAAATGTCAAGTTTCCCGAAGATAAACATGAAGGTCGACGAAAATGGAAAAAGCCCGCCTTGCGGCCCAGAAGGAGAATAGACCGTCATAGGAAGGAGTATATAAAGGAGCTTAGGGAGAGAAGGAAAGGCAGAGCAAAAAATCAGCGAGAGAGAGACCAGATCCGAAATCTAGGGTTTTAGAGAAATTCCTGCTAGCTTAGGGAACTTAGGACTTAGGAGGCTAGACTAGCGGAGCAAGACTTAGAACGTCTTGTCTCCTATTTTTCCGTTGTTTCCTCTTCAGCGTATCTCTACTTCCTGTTTTTCGGAAGAATATTGTATTCATCTTATCATCAATTCAATAAACGCCTTAGCGCGACTTTTCCGTATTTTTATCTTTTTATCAATTTCGTTTGGTTGTCGCAGAGAATCCGAGCCTTCAGGGAAAACTAGGTTTACTTAGTTTTCCTCCGATAAAACTTAACTAAAATCGACAGTGCGAATTTCGGTTCCCACAGTTTGGCGCTAGAAGGAGGGGGGATCGGATTCTCTTACTCAAAAACCTACGATTGATAACGACAGCATGGCCACATCGCCTGTCCGCAACATCGTGTCATTCGGGGACGGAGCAACGGCTAGTCAAGCCAAACCTCATGACGAACTCCTCGTCATCAGACTAACGATCCAGGACATCGACGTAGCAAGAATATTGGTCGACACCGGTTGCTCGACAAATATTATATATAAAAACACTCTCGAGAGAATGGGACTCGACCTAAGCATTATCACAAACGATCCCAATCCGATAATCGGACTCTCAGGAAACATCACAATGACCCTCGGCTCGGTCGATCTCTCGGTCAGAGCCGGGAGCGTCACAAAGATGGTGGAATTTTTGGTAGTCGACGGTCCTGCAGCGTATAACGCAATCGTCGGAACTCCGTGGTTAAATTCCATGCAAGCAATACCCTCGACTTTCCACCTGTGCCTCAAATTTCCATCCCTCCTCGGAGTCGAAACAATACAAGGCGATCGTAAGACGCCGCAAGTCTGTTTGGCCGCAGGGTTAAAACGAAAAAACTCCGAGCCCGAAACTAACTCAAAAAAGCAAGCAACCCACGAACCAGCGTCGCAAGACCCTCCAGAAATCATCTGGCAGTCGCGAAAAGCTGAAGCCCTGGAAGGGAAGCGTGAGCCCACTTGCGAACCAGTGATTTCGGTCTGCCTCGACGAGATTAACCCAGAACGATGCGTGGAGATTGGGGCCAATCTTCGCGATCCTTTAAAAACAGAACTCATCGCATGTCTCAAGAAGAACCTAAATACGTTCGCCTGGGCTGCGGAAGATATGCCGGGAATCGACATCAACATAACATGTCACGAACTCAACATCGATCCAACTCATAAACCCGTGAAACAAAAGAGGCGAAAGCTAGGTCCTGAACGAGCGACCGCGGTTAATGAGGAAGTCGAAAGGCTCCTCAAAGTCGGATCGATAACAGAAGTAAGATATCCCGACTGGCTCGCCAATCCCGTCGTCGTCAAGAAAAAGAACGGGAAATGGCGGGTGTGCGTCGATTTCACTGACCTCAACAAAGCATGTCCGAAGGACTGTTTTCCGCTCCCGCACATCGACCGTCTAGTCGAAGCAACCGCGGGAAACAAACTTCTATCATTCATGGATGCGTTCTCCGGATACAATCAGATCATGATGAATCCCGACGATCGCGAGAAGACAGCATTCATTACCGACAGAGGAACCTATTGCTACAAAGTAATGCCTTTCGGCCTAAAGAACGCCGGCGCCACATATCAACGGCTCGTCAATCGAATGTTTGCTGAACAACTCGGAAAAACCATGGAGGTATACATCGACGATATGCTGGTAAAATCTCTCGACGAACACGACCACGTACTCCATCTAGAGGAATGCTTCGAGAGATTAAACCAACACAACATGAAACTGAATCCAGCTAAATGCAGATTCGCCGTAGCATCGGGCGAATTTCTCGGATACCTCGTAACATTCCGCGGAATAGAGGCTAATCCAAAACAAATCAACGCACTGATAGAGATGGCCTCCCCGAGAACCAAGCGGGAAGTTCAAAGGCTGACCGGACGAGTCGCGGCCTTAAACCGGTTCATCTCGCGGTCCACGGATAAGTGCCTCCCTTTCTACGAAACTTTGAAGGGGAACAAAAAGTTCGAGTGGTCAGAGGATTGCCAGAAAGCTTTCCAACAGCTGAAACAATATCTGGCCACACCTCCAATCCTCGCGAAACCCGTAGTCGGAGAACCCTTGTTCCTCTACATCGCAGTGTCCGCGTCAGCAGTCAGTGGTGTTCTGATTCAAGAAGAATTCGGAGAACAGAAGCCAGTCTTTTACATTAGTAAAACGTTGCTGGATGCCGAAACTCGGTATCCGCTAATGGAAAAGTTGGCACTCGCCGTTATAACCTCGGCGAGAAAACTTAGACCGTATTTCCAATCTCATACCATCGTGGTACTTACCACTTTCCCGCTACGGACGGTTCTACACAGTCCAAGCCAGTCTGGTAGACTCGCGAAGTGGGCAATCGAACTAAGCGAATACGATATCGAATATCGACCAAAAACCTGCACGAAATCGCAGGTACTCGCGGATTTCCTGGTAGAATTACCCACGGCGGATTTAACTAACAAGGAGCCTGGTTCAACGTGGGATCTCTATGTTGACGGATCCTCGTCCAAGCAAGGATCCGGAATCGGGATCCGACTCACTTCACCAACGGGGGAAATCCTCGAGCAATCATTCCGCTTGGATTTTCACGCATCAAACAACGAAGCAGAGTACGAGGCGCTAATTGCTGGCCTACGACTAGCCCACGGGCTGAAGATTCAAAATATTCACGCTTACTGCGACTCTCAGTTAGTCGCAAATCAATTCAGCGGAGAATACGAAGCAAGGGACGAAAGGATGAACGCATATCTGAAGGTCGTCCAAGACTTGGCCAACGATTTTCAGCAATTTGCGCTAACCAGGATTCCCCGCTCGGAAAACGTCCAGGCCGACGCTTTAGCTGCTCTAGCCTCAAGCTCAGATCCGGGGCTTAAAAGAATAATCCCCGTCGAATTCATCGAGCACCCGAGCATCGGACCACCGGTAATCGCCAACCTAATCAGAGCGCAGATCGAAGGCGCCGAAGAAAACGAAGACCAGCCGGAAGACGACGCAGACCAAACAGACTACGGCTGCGACGCTCCCTGGCTAGAACCTATCAGAGCCTACATCGTAGATGGCACCTTACCCGCGGAAAAATGGGCAGCCCGGAAAATCAAAGTCCAGGCAGCACGATACGTAACCGTGGAAGGCGAAATCTACAAATGGCGATTCTCCGGACCTCTCATGACTTGCGCAGAAGGAGAGAAGGCGAGAAAAATTATGGAAGAGATTCATTCCGGATCGTGCGGAAACCACTCCGGCGGAAGATCTCTCGCAACGAAAATAAAACGCCACGGTTTCTATTGGCCCACTATGGTAAAGGATTGCGAGAAGTTCGCTCGGAAATGCGAGAAGTGTCAGCGGCACGCTCCGACAATTCATCAGCCCGCAGAAATCCTCTCCTCTATCTCATCTCCGTATCCATTCATGCGATGGTCAATGGATATCGTCGGACCTCTACACAAATCGAAACAGAAACGTTTCCTACTGGTCCTCACGGACTTCTTTTCGAAATGGGTGGAAGCAGAGTCCTACGCAAGCATCAAGGACGTACAAGTCGAGAATTTCGTCTGGAAAAACATCATAACCAGACACGGCGTCCCATACGAAATCGTAACGGACAACGGGTCTCAGTTTATTTCCACACGATTCGAGGCGTTCTGCGAGAAATGGAAAATACGACTTAACAAGTCAACTCCCAGATACCCGCAGTGCAACGGACAGGCTGAAACCATAAACAAAACCGTCCTGGACGGACTCAAGAAGCGCTTAGAAGCCAAGAAAGGACGATGGGCGGAAGAACTCGAAGGAGTCCTTTGGTCTCATCGAACCACTCCAAGACGAGCAACGGGGGAAACTCCCTTCGCTCTCGTTTACGGAGCAGAATGCATGATTCCGGCGGAAGTCGAATTTCCCGGCGTACGGGGGAGGTTTCTTCCCGAACGAGAAGACCTGAACAACGCCATGCTACTGGATAATCTTGATCTCGTCAACGAGCGTCGCGACCAAGCCCTCATCCGGATTCAAAATTATCAGCAAGCCGCCGCAAAATACTACAACGCGAACGTACGCCATCGCAGATTCAAAGAAGGTGATCTGGTTTTACGTAAAGTCTTCCAAAACACTGCCGAACGAAACGCAGGAAAACTGGGAGCGAACTGGGAAGGACCATACAAAATCATAAAAGTCGTCCGACCAGGTTCGTATCAAATCGCAAACATGCAAGACGTAAAAATCCCGAGAACTTGGAATGCGATGCATCTCAAGAAATACTACCACTAGAACATAAAACGTGGATAACAGAACTACGAGGTGGCTTGATCCTCGAAAGAGGTACGTAGGCAACCCGCCAACCGGCGGGTTCAGCTATCCCTCCGATTTAAAAGGGGGGGAGTGGGGTGCGTGCACTCGTACACTCCCACAATTTTCGGAAAAAACCTAACTTTCGAAAACTTTCTACAATCAAATCGCTTAACAGCCTCAATAACGGATCCAGTATCCACTAAATACATCATAAACTACCATCCGGAAACGCTCCGCGATTCCTGAAAGTCTATAATCCTTTATGGCATAAGAAAAACAAACTTCAAAGCACTGCGAGACGTCGCTTCGTGCCTGAACATTCGTTTTTCGAATAAAACCTTCATACGCCTTCTAAACGGCATCATATCGTTGTTGCTGATCACAACAAACGAACTCTAACGTCCTAAACAGACAAGCCACCTAAGGGTAGGCTCTTTTACATCCGACAAGGATCCCATAGCGCGCTATACAAAAACTCCAAATTTGGTTCAGCACTTCGTAAAGGAAGTAGCTCGATTCGTGCCCAGACAAATCATATAAGCCGATACCACTTCGCGGATTTTAAAACGGTACGAATCAGGTTAAAATCACAAACAGGCAAAACGAAAGCCGATTTGTCATCGCACAGCCTTAGTCTGAGAGTAAACCTAGGTCTTGCCCTAAACCCAGCCTTGCTGGTATCCTAACATCTCACAGGCAAAGCGTCAACGACGCGAGATCCCAAAACTTGTCTCTTCACTCGAGTCTGTGCGTTTCCACGAATTTTCGCGTAAGTCGTAAACCGCAGGAAAATCTCGCTTTGTACAAGCAACAGATTCGGTGATCATCAGGGAGGCAGGAATGAGACGACAACTCATATCCTGCCCCTCTAACTTTGACAAACAAAAGTTCTAAACACAAAATATTTCTTAAACGCAAACAGCAAGTTCATTACAATGCCCTAAAAGGGCAGGGATTCAAAGCCACCAACGGCCAGTCCCGAAACCATACATAATGGCCAACCAACGGCCGAAATACAATCAAAATAAAAATCCCTTCAAGGGATTGATCAACCTAGGCGTCCTCCGGAACGCCGCCTTCGTCCGCCGACTCGCCCGAAGCAAGAGCAGCCTCGCCATCGCCCGCACCGACCTCCTCACCGCCTTTGTCCGCGACAAGTCCGGTACCCTGGACCTCTGAGTCCGGAACCAGGGCTGCCGAAGAGGATGGGTCGGTAAGCTCCGTCGTAGTGCAGGCTCCCGTCTCCTCGAAGCGCTGAATCCTCCTCCTGAGACGTCGGACCTCCGAGGACTTGCTCTTCTTCTCCTCCTTCGCTTTGAGCAGAGAACTCACAGTCTTTCCCAAGTCACGTTCGAGATCGCTGATCCTAGCTTCGAGCGTCGATATCTGGGCGGCATGAGTGCTCTCGATCGATTGAAGCACAGCCTCGGTACGCTTCAGGGCCTCTCACGACGAATCCAGCTCCTGGGACAAACGTGTGACCTCCGATCCGCAATCTCCAAGCATCCCGTCGATCAGCGACACAAACTGATTGCACAAAAGAAACGTGAGAATCGAAAGAGTCAGTGAAAGAAGAGGGGATCTCACGAAAATACCTTAGAGCGGTGGTGCGTTAGCTTTGCCGAAACTTCGCCTTCCTCGCTCTTTGCACACCTTTTCCTCTTCGCTGATCCGGTAGCTCCAACTCTCGAACGTCCCTTCGATGGCGGAACAGCACTGGATGCGGGAAGTCCTAGAACGATCTCCCTCTTCTTTTCCGGAGGGGGAGGCATGACTTCCGCCGCATCCTCTGAAACCAGTATTGGCGCCAAAGAAGAGCCGTCTGGGCGAGCCTGAACGCCGAGCGCTTGCTCCGGAACAACAGTGTCTCCGGCAGGCGAAGGGATATCGGGTTCAGGGGCCGGAATCGTAGAGGATGGAGCAACAACATTCTCAGGAACCGAAACCGTGGAACCTGGAGCTAAAACAACGTCGGGTCCAGGAGTCGAAACGGGAGAAGCACTAGGACCGGCCACGCTGGACTCCATCAAGGCACGGCGTCGCTCCATCTTCTCCTGAAAAGAACTGAACCCCTCGACAAACGTCTGCGTAAGGGCAGGAACCTCTCGCGCCGGCGAGACTTGGTTGGCCTCGCTCATTTCGACGTCGGAATCTTTCTTTTCGTTTAGAGAGGAAGCCATACTTTCTAAGAATTGAGAAGGGGAAGGTGGGTGAGAAATGAGAGGGGGTGGAGCACTACTTATAAGAAATCAAAGGATAGTGGGATTTTTCGGAATAAAATATTCATAGTCGAAGATTTCGATTTTTCAAACATAAGATCTTCCGCGCGCAAAATCGCTCTCGCGTCTTCCACGCTGGGGGGCTAACTGTTGGGGTCAAAAACGGTTATCTCGAAATCAACGGCTAAGACTATTTGTCGTACGAAAAATCCTCCGAAGAATGCATACGAACACCCGCAAACCGAAGGAAACAAGCAGACCGCAGCCTGCCCCTAGGCGCCGGGCGCCTAGCGCCCGAGCTTGCCTCTAGGCGCCGGGCGCCTAGCGCCCGTGCTTGCCTCTAGGCGCCGGGCGCCTAGGCGCCCGTGCTTGCCTCTAGGCGCCGGGCGCCTAGCGCCCGTGCTGCCTCTAGGCGCCGGGCGCCTAGCGCCCGAGCTTGCCTCTAGGCGCCGGGCGCCTAGGCGCCCGTGCTTGCCTCTAGGCGCCGGGCGCCTAGCGCCCGTGCTTGCCTCTAGGCGCCGGGCGCCTAGCGCCCGTGCTGCCTCTAGGCGCCGGGCGCCTAGCGCCCGAGCTTGCCTCTAGGCGCCGGGCGCCTAGGCGCCGGGCGCCTAGGCGCCCGTGCTTGCCTCTAGGCGCCGGGCGCCTAGCGCCCGTGCTTGCCTCTAGGCGCCGGGCGCCTAGCGCCCGTGCTTGCCTCTAGGCGCCGGGCGCCTAGGCGCCCGTGCTTGCCTCTAGGCGCCGGGCGCCTAGCGCCCGTGCTGCCTCTAGGCGCCGGGCGCCTAGCGCCCGTGCTTGCCTCTAGGCGCCGGGCGCCTAGCGCCCGTGCTTGCCTCTAGGCGCCCGTGCTTGCCTCTAGGCGCCGGGCGCCTAGCGCCCGTGCTTGCCTCTAGACGCCGGGCGCCTAGCGCCCGTGCTTGCCTCTAGGCGCCGGGCGCCTAGCGCCCGTGCTTGCCTCTAGGCGCCGGGCGCCTAGCGCCCGTGCTTGCCTCTAGGCGCCGGGCGCCTAGCGCCCGTGCTTGCCTCTAGGCGCCGGGCGCCTAGCGCCCGTGCTGCCTCTAGGCGCCGGGCGCCTAGCGCCCGTGCTGGCTCGGGTCTTCGAGCGACAATCTTCCGTGCACAAGTCCCAGGCCCCAGCCGTCAGAAGTCTGTACTTTGAATCTTTCCCGAGTCCTCGCGGAATGAATCATTGAGATTCCGCGTACAAAACTCTCGTCCTTACTCCAAACTAAGATCGTCGGAAACACTTCGGAAACTCGTAAGGTATCAACGGAAAGGAAGATCTTAAATTCTTCGTACGAAACAGTGATGGTTATCCTAAGACACCACTCATCTCAACTCTACGAAGGAATGAAGATCTTCCGAAGAAATCGTAAAAAACAGCGGAAGTCCTAGAGACGGCCCGAAAGGGACCAAACGCGATCGGACAACCCATTTACGATTATCTAGGATATGTACGACGATTTACGCGACAAGATAAATCCTAAATTTCCGGAAGGATAAATGTCAAGTTTCCCGAAGATAAACATGAAGGTCGACGAAAATGGAAAAAGCCCGCCTTGCGGCCCAGAAGGAGAATAGACCGTCATAGGAAGGAGTATATAAAGGAGCTTAGGGAGAGAAGGAAAGGCAGAGCAAAAAATCAGCGAGAGAGAGACCAGATCCGAAATCTAGGGTTTTAGAGAAATTCCTGCTAGCTTAGGGAACTTAGGACTTAGGAGGCTAGACTAGCGGAGCAAGACTTAGAACGTCTTGTCTCCTATTTTTCCGTTGTTTCCTCTTCAGCGTATCTCTACTTCCTGTTTTTCGGAAGAATATTGTATTCATCTTATCATCAATTCAATAAACGCCTTAGCGCGACTTTTCCGTATTTTTATCTTTTTATCAATTTCGTTTGGTTGTCGCAGAGAATCCGAGCCTTCAGGGAAAACTAGGTTTACTTAGTTTTCCTCCGATAAAACTTAACTAAAATCGACAGTGCGAATTTCGGTTCCCACAAATGCTACATGATCTTGAGGATAACTTGCAAAAGAGCAGGTTGCTTGGATAGGATGAGCTACTGCATTGCTGTTGAAGTATACTTTGGTGTCAACCCACTTGGATGGTTTTCTCTCTCTGGTACTTCTTCTTAATGGTTGAATCTGCTCTTCTATCACTGCCTCTTCCTCTCCTTGATCACCCTCATACTGGTTGTCACTAGCATGATCAGATTCAGTTCCATCTTGATCATGAACTGATGCTGAATCATCTTCTGGTGTTGATTCATTCTCATTGCCCTCCTCAGGATCAGGTTGGACTGAATCAATAATTGGTGCTGCTGCTTCATTGGTTGCAGCCACTGGTGGTGATGGTGATGCTGGTGGCGCCACACTGTTCTTAGGCTGGCTGATTCCCAAGCTCTCCAATATGATTCTCAGGTTGTTTGCCCTATCAGTTGGTCCATGTGAGAGATCTCTAAGGTTTTCCCAGCTCTTCTCATCATAGTACCCCTTGGATTCCACAAACTTTACATCCCTTGAGACCATCACCCTTCTTGAATCTGGAATGTAACACTTGTACCCTTTCTGTGTGTGAGTGTAGCCAATGAACGTGCCCTTGATACTCTTGGCTTCCAGCTTGTTCCTTTGCTCTCCTGGTATCAAGACATAGCACACACACCCAAACACACGCAAGTGATCTATTGGAGGTTTGATCTCGTTTAATACCTGAAAGGGAGAGACATCTTTGAGGATCTTGGTAGGGATTCTGTTGATCAGATAGCAAGCTGAGATGACAGCATCTCCCCAAAACCTCTTTGGAACATTTGTGTGGAACATCATGCTCCTTGCAACCTCCATAAGATGTCGATTCTTCCTCTCAGCAACTCCATTTTGTTGTGGTGTGTATGGACAGCTTGTTTGGTGAATAATTCCATGTTTTGCTAAGTGTTGTTTGAATGCATTGCTGGTATACTCTCCACCATTATCAGACCTGAAAATTTTGATCTTGGAATCAAAGTGATTAGTTACATAGTTTTGGAAGTTGATAAATGCCTCTAAAACTCTATCTTTACTTTTAATCAGTGTGAGCCAAGTGTATTTTGATTTCTCATCTATGAATGTCACAAAATATTTATGATTTTCTCTAGATGCACAAGGGGCAGTCCACACATCAGAATGAACTAGTCAAAACAATTCTCATAAATAGTCATAGATTGAGGAAAAACAGATTTGCAATGTTTACCAAGAATACAAGCCTCACAAGATTCATTAGTGAAAGACAGATTAGGCAACATTAAACTTAGAGCTCTAGAATGGGGATGACCCAATCTAGCATGCCACAACACATTACTAGCTAAAACAGAATTAAATGCATGAGATAAATCTGATAAATTGGTGTCTTCAAGCAAATAGAGTTCTCCCTTGCTCACACCTTTTTTCCAGCAGCTTACTGGTCTTAATATCCTGAAAGTAAACATCATTAGGACTAAAAATAACATTGCAATTTAGATCAGTAGCTGCCTTTTTAACAGATAATAAATTTGAGGTAAAGCTAGGCATATAGAAAGCTTGAGAATCTTTTTCAAACAGTTTCAAGTTTCCTACTCCCTCAATTGGAATTCTATCCCCATTAGCAATCACCACATTGCCTAGAGCTGGTTTAACATTACTAATCAGTCTAGCATCCCTAATCATATGATGAGAAGCTCCTGAATCAATAATTAAGGGTCTAGCAATGTGAGCTGCATTTTGAATAGAATTTAAGGCATGAATACTTTGGTTACCAGAATTTGCATTGAGGGCTTGATCAATGTCTCAATGTCTGACTTCCTGATGAATGCATCCTCATGAGATGGCTGAGATGTGGTGTAAGAGGTGGAGGCGCCAGTGTGAGTGGTAGAGATCATGGCTCTTCCATCATCTCTCATGCGCATGGAATCAGGTACAGGTTGTTCCTGAGCTCTTGCTTCATGGGCTTTTGCCTGGTTGTATCTGTTGGCTGAGGGTGGCCTGAGATGGGGATGGAGAGTCCAACAGTTGGTTTTGGAGTGTCCTTTGTTCTTGCAATGTTCACAAGTTACTGATCTGTCTCCTCCTCCTCTTGGCTTAAAGTAAGTCTTGCTAGCTGTTGCACTTTCCATCTTCTCAGCCTTGTGTGCCAGAGACATTCCTCCTTTTCCACCTCCAAAGAGACCATCTGAGCCTATCTCCTTTTGTAGTCTAGCACACACTTCATCATAGCATGGAAGCTCTTTGTCTCTTAATATATGCTTCACCACATCATTGAAGCTTGAATTGAGTGTGAGAAGCAGTCCAAAGACCTTGTCTTGCTCACGCCTGGCTTCAAGTGTATCAGGGTCATTGGTGCTTGGCCTTAGCATCTCAAGCTCAGACCACAGCTGACTCTACTTCCCAAGATGCTTGGTGAAGTCTCCTTCTTCCTGCTCCAAGTTGTTGATGGCTCTCTTCACTTCAAAGATTCTGGTGAGGTTTGAAGTGTTGCCAAAAACCTTGTGCAAAGTATCCCACAACTGTTTTGTGGTGGTACAGTGTGAATAAGAGTCCATCAATGGACCATCAAGAGAGCTTTGCAAGGTAGACATCACCATGAGATCTTCCTGAGCCCATTTGCCTTCATCTACCACTACAACCTCCTTGCCATCTTCTCCTTGTGTGATTTTCTTTGGGGAAGAGCCTGAAGTGACATGCTCTCAATATCCTCTACCTCCAAGGGCTGTCCTGGCCATTCTAGACCAGGTGGTGTAGTTTCCTGGTCCCTTGAGTATACATGGAATCCTCATTGGTCTGTAATCCTCCATCTTCTCCTTAAGGCTTCAAATAATATTTTTTTTTTTTTTTTTCAAGAATTTTCAAGACAGAAACAAGTAAATCACTCAAAACTGAGAGATAAACAAGTTTAGAATCAAGAAAAACTTTCAAGAAAATGAAATGGAGACAGAATAGAGAGAGCACAACCAAGAAAAAGAGATTAAAAAAAAATTTCCAGAAACTCAAGAACCCAGATCTATTATCCACAGGATAAAAGAAATCTGAAGAGAAATTTGAAAAAGTAAATGGATGAATCAAGAGAAAAGACTATCAGAGTGAGATTTGCGGAATTAATTTAGGTTCTCAAGAGTTTTAAGCTCTGATACCATGTAAGAAAATGAAGAACAAGAGAAATAATGCTCAAGAACAAGAGAGAGAGAGAGAGTAAAGAAGAAGAACTGTTTCCTTTATTTATTTAGAGTACATATCTATTGGCTTTATAGCCAGATTACAAGATATATAAACATTAAAGACTTAGGAAATAGAACCAAGAGATAAGGTTCTAACAGCTATATTCCCAACAGCTCTATTTTGACTTTTGAACTTCTTTTGTACTGTAATGAACAGTGCTCGCAAATTCCTTTATGTCTCCATATATGTCTTTGTCAATAGTGAAGAGAGTCTATCCATTTTAAATTCTCTGTAATTCTACGTGATCTTTGGGAATAAATAACTTTTCTCATTAGATCATAGCGTTTTACAGGTCTTCTCTTAACACATTTATTACAAAAAAAAAGAAGACTAAACAAGAGCGCCATGGCGTATGTTTTGACGCTTACATCTTTTACCTTCTCATAAATCCTCTCTTCTCCTTTAATAGAAGTGACACATGTTGTGTCAATCCTTCCAAAACCAGCTCATTCGGGGCTTAGAGGCCACAGTCTGATGATTCCGCCAATTTAAGAAAACTGCATTCAAGAAAGAAAGAGCAACGAACAGGAAGATGCCCAATGTCGCGGAGACAAACACTAGAGGGTGGGGTGAGATTACTGCCATGGCTAGAGCATAAGAAATGCACAGAGTTGTCACAATCGTAAAGAACAAGCTCTCAAACATACTACCTAATGGTATGAGACAACATGTGCAGAGTATAGCGGAGCAGAAGCCGAGGGTGTTGTAAATCCAAAGAAGAAAGAATAATGTATGTTTCATCACCACGGAACCTGCATTCGAATCCCCGGATTGGTGTACACCTCCGGGAGGCTGGAGGGCAGTTTGGTAAGTGGCTGTTATTATCAAAGTGCATACAATCAGGTACGCTCCACGAGATTCATCTGATATGTTAGTCCTTAGGCGTCTCATCAATATTGAGCAACATGTCAAGAAATTAAAGGGTGATTTTAAAATCTCAAACACTGCCTTGGATCTTGGCAGGGAAGCGGCCTCTTTACACTCGGTTTTTGCAGCAAGTTGTTCCAAATCCAAGCCTCTCTGTTCTTGATTTCTTAAGATGTCAAGGAAAGTTAAACCAACACCATTTATTTTTTCCGCTGAACCATTCGACATTCTAGTAACAGTTTCACCATCTGCGTGAAATGGATCATCATATTAGGAAAAACTATCTTAATGTATAGGAATCTTACATAATTCACTTGTTCATTGTTACTTAATTCTGAGATGGAATCCCATCCACTTCACATGGTAGAATTTGATTTTATATATAGTTGTAAATAAGGATTGAAGAGGAAAAGAAAACATGCCTCGTGATCATTTTTATATGCTGCAAGGTGCAAAGGCGTGTTGTAGTTAAGATCCACTTCATTCAGAACACGATCCTCAACGGAGTCAGCATCTCTTTGGCCCATTCTCTGGATCCATCCGATGAGGACTTGGAGAACTTCAGTTTTATCATTAATCACAGCAAGGTGCAGAGCATTTTGGTCATCTACGCTCGTATCTTTGATACATTTATGGGAAATAATGAGGCACTGTGTAACAAGACATATGTTTCCTCTTGACACTAGTAAAAGAAACGGTGTTATGCCGTTTCTCCCTTTAACGCAGGCAAGACTGCCATCAAGCAAGAGCATCCTCTTGACATACTCATCTCGATCCTTGTTGACAGCAAGATGCAATGGACTGTACCCGATTGTGTTGAGCTTTCTAGCAAAGGAGGGCTTAAGATTCAGAATCTCCTTGGCAAAAGGAACGTTCCCGGAAGCTGCAGCTACGTGGAGGGGTGTGCTCACAAATGACACCGCATCCATGCTCTCAAGTATGTTTGGATTCTCATCAATAAGAGCATACAGCTCATAGATGCTTCCAGATTCAGCTGTTTGTTGAAGTCTTGTATCCATGGAAAGAAAATTTTTAGGTTTATGATAGAACTATGCAAGATTGTTGAAGTTGAGTGAGGGGACTTTTATTTTCTATTGTGCCCTTGCTACCTACATTTCAGGTTTATGTACAGTTAAAACAAAGGAAAGTGTCTACCTTGAGCGTGTTAGGAGGCAGCTTCGGAGCAAAAGCACGTAAGTGAACGGTTCACTGTGAACCTCCACGCCCAATGAATTGACAAAAGGAAAGGGTAAATCGTTCACATGTAAGAGAAATAAAGAAAGACTTTTCACTAACCACTTTAGAGAGAAAGATTATATGGCAAAAGCTTCGCGGATGGGGTGTGTGGGGACTGGGAACCAGGAAGCAAGCAAGAGCAATCCAACCCTGTCGTCAGTGTCATGCATGGTTTTATTTCCGTATGTAGACGAGGTGGGTCCTAAAGAGCTTCCTACCGCACGCCAGTTTACTAGTCAATGACATTTCCCATCTATGTCAACTTGAGCTCTCGAATGACTTATCCCCATTACATGGCTAGCTTGTGGGGTGGGTTTATCAGGAAGCTTCAAAGCAAGAACCATCAAACCTTGTCGTCAATGACTCAATGTCATGCTGAGTTGTATTTGCGTATGTACACGAGGTGGGTCCTAAAGAGTTTCTTAGCACTCGCCAGTATACCTTTTTCGCTGGCTGCTTCATGTTTTCTCCATTCTCTATATTTTCCACAATTGGAAAGAAAGCTCTGCATATACGTTTTGATAACCAAAATAGGTTCCCACTTCCCATCATAAACTGGAGCCGACTTCAAAATTGTTTATCATAATGAGGTGGGTCCTAATTAAAGAGTTCAAAGTTCAAAAACACGTCAGTGAACTTCCACGCGGAATGAGCTGATTCAGGAAAAGTGTAAAACTATCACTGTAAGAGAAAGTGAATAATTTTCCAAATTTTCCAAAAGTGTAAAATATACTTTTACAAGGCACTAGTCCTTATTTTCTAAAAAGTGAATAAAATTTTCCAAATTTTATATAGAGATTTTAGGGCTATATACATGGATAATCTCGAAATTGGAAGAATATCATGCACACTATTTGTTTTTTTTTAAATACCAAAACACCTCTACATCAATTGTCTGAAGCTATCATCTTATTCTACACTCCACTATTTCACTTAATGTAATGTGTAACCGCTAAGACATAGTGTTATGGCGTGGCTGTGATCAGTTCCACAACACCTCCTATATTTTCATATAACTTAACCCGAAGGCTGTTACCTATCTCATTAACATGTAATTTAATTTTTAACTATATAATTTTTTTCTGGCTACATGTACATGTTTAAGTACAATGTAGATGTTAAATATGTTCTTCCCTGCTGGAATATGTCTACACAGCTAATGCATATATATATATATATGCAAGGTGTCACTTTTACTAAAGGAGAAGAGAGGCTTTTTGAAAAGTCAAAACATATGCCATGTTTCTTGTTTATTATTATCTAGTTTATTAATTTAGGGATTGGTTTGAAAATTACCTTAGCATGTTTTTTTTGACCTATTGAAAATGTTGTATCTAAAACATACAAGCGGTTCCTATTTTTTAGTTTACTGTTAATGATTATTATTAAGTTTTCGACCTTAAAAAATCTGTTATTAATATTACACGCTACTTTATAAAACATATAACCAAAATTCTTGATAAAACATCATCACATTAAACCATCATTCGGTTATCTACAATTCTACATATAAAAGAACAGTACAAATTCAAATACTCTTATATACTAATCAAACCAGACTCTGCGTATCTGATCTGACCCTGACTAAGACTTGACATCACCTGAACCCACAAAATCATATTTGCTTCTCTTCGGTTCACGAACTACACCTACAACACACCAAAATATAATCAATTCATATTTATCCATTTTTAATCATGCTAGCATTTTTACAATCTCTATATTCACTTGAGCTTTAAATAACATACAATATCACGAAGTATCCTCTATCAGCTTAATTCAAATTTTTTATGTTATATTCTAAATCGGTTATTATCAATATTATCTAAATTATTAATTTATGGTCTTATTTTTATATACTATTAATAAATCATAGTAGAACCAATTAAAAATTAGTTAATATGACATATTCAATTATTTACATGAATAATAAACCAACTACAAATTTGATTTTGATTTTTTTTAGTTTCTGTTGAGAAATAATCTAACAAAATCTTACTAAAAGTCTAATATTTTTACGAAAAAACAAATTAATTAATTTTGTAATGAGTAATATAATATTGTTATAAATCAATATTATTATCTTAAACATATATTTCTTCTGTAATATAAATAAAATTTAAAAATATATTTTATGCAAAATGTATAATTAAAAAAAAACAAAAATATTTTGGAGGAAGTTTTCTATTTGATTAATTCAGATTGTTATTTATTGCATACAATTAGAAAATATATTTGTGGTTCGAAAGTAATTAAAATAAAAACAAAGTAAAATGTATTAAAAATCTCTATATATTATTAATACCGAATAAAAACTATAAACAATAACATTATATAGTTACACAATATATAACACTAAATAGAAGTTTTCCATTTAAAAACAATTGTAATAATATCAAATACATTTATAAAATGAAAAAATATCCGCACGGACGTGCGGGTCATATAATCTAGTTATTTAATTACAATTGATGTTTAGTTTTGCAATAAATTAGCTTCTATATATCTTTTATATCCATATGTAAGGAAGGAATGATTTCATTATGCCTGTGAAATTATTCATCTTTTACTTTGTCAACTAAACGCTTTTACGAATCAGCAGTACAATTGATTGTATATGCTACACAATGTTTTTGAGAAATGGTTCCATGCACAATGTTCCGTGAAGATAACACCTGCAAAAGCTGAGCACATCAAACATTACAGATCCCTCTGAGCTGCAGGAGCAACAGCATTTTAACATTATAATAACATTAGAGCCTGTAATGAACCATACTGAGTTAATAAGGTAAAAGGTGAAAATTGTAACATGCATGGAATCATTCACGAATACCACATTATTATTGATCTACATATATCTGTAGTATGTAAAGCCAATTCATTACAAACTGAACAGTACTGCAATAATAATAAAAAGGTCACAAGGGACATGGCATATGTTTGAGGATTGCGTAAAATCCTTTGTTCCCCCTGTACTCTGTAGTAAAAAAAGCCACACGTGTTGTATCAAACCTTCCAAAACCAGCTCCATTTGGGATCAGGTGCTACTGTATGATGCCTCCGCCATTGCCTTAGGAAAACTTCAATCAAAACATACAGAGGAAAAAGCAGATACAAGGCAAAGCACGCGGTAAGAAACACTATAGGCTGCGGTGAGATCACAGCCATTGCTAACGCGTAAGAAACGCACAGAGACGCTCCTATATAAAAAAACCATAGCGTCTGTGAGAGACAAGGTTTCACCCTAAGATTCTAGGTTAGATCAAAAAAGAGGTACAAGGAAATGCGTGGGCTGAATCCCGTAAGGAGCTTTAAAGATGAATAAGTGCTTTTTATTGATGACTTTGAATAACAATGATTACAGAGAAAATGAAAAGAATTGTCTGCCTCTGTTTACAAGATCTGAAAGAGATATATAGTCGATGTCTAATGGCAGGATCCCCTTCTTGTGATCTTTGAGGTCCTCTTTTATAGCTTTGAACCTTCCTCCGATCACGTGTAACTAATCTCCGAGATCTTCTCCTTCTGTTAAGGAACTCGCAACAGCTTCCTGTTTGACCGGGTCCTGCGCTCTTTCTATTTATGGTGTTAGCCTCCGCTTCGAAGTAGCCTCTAGAAACTATGATCAGCTTCCTATCTTTGGCTCCATGCTGAGCTCCAGCTAAAGTTGCTGATTCGCAATGGGCTTTAGTCCAAAACTCGTTCAGGCTCCATCGTTAGCTAATGGGCTATATTTGGGCCCAACAGTTGCCCCCAAGCTTTTGAGATAAGATCTCTCTTACTCGGAAGCTTAACCTAAGTCGCCGACCTAGATTTTACTGTTGAGATCATGATTACAGGATATCTGATTAAAGATATTATTCGTTTAGTTCGACGGTCTAGATCTCTCTTGTTTAAAATTGACGGTTCGGATGAAAGAAGCTTTTGATTGATTTACTCCGAGACTCGAGACGGGACGTGATATAAAGTGATGGGCATTAACTGCCTCGTTCCATATTCTCCACGCCTCCACTCGTTTCCCAAGGTAACTTCTCCTCCACTCCTTTATTTTTACTGCGTTAGTTTTTTTTTTTTATTTTCATCTCTCTGTTTCGCCATTGATCTTCTTCGAATCCCTTAGAATTCCTTGAAGCTTTTAGAACTATTTCGATCCTCCTCTTTTCTCCTTTCAATCCTCTCAACCTTACCCCTCTGTTTAATGGACCCTCCGAAAGAAGGCTCCGGTGAAACCGGGATTCCCCCTGCCAGCAAACGCTTAATGAAGGTCAAGCAAGAGATAGGCAAGAAAGCCAAAAGAGAGACGAAGAAGGCGAAGGATTTAGTCGCGACAAGAGCTTCTAAACGCATGAAGAAGAAGGATGGTTCCGGCGGGAGTTCCTCTTTGGGGTCTCACTCGCCTTCCCTGTTGACGATTCAAGAGGTCGTTAACTTCATGGTTCAGGCTCATGGCCGAAAGGAGTTAGCCAAGGCCTGTTCCTCCGATGATACTCCGGAATGTGCCCCCGAGGGCTGGTTTTGCATCCACGAGAAGTATATCTCGAAGTGCCACCTCAGATTCCCGCTCCCGGACCTCTTGCTAGATCTTTTAGATCATTACCAGTTAGCTCTCTCTCAGCTCTGTCCCTCGGTCATTCGGGTAATAAACGGATTTATTACTAGGGCCAGAGAGGAAGGAATCGTTGTCGGTTTAACCGAATTAATGAGTCTCTACACAATCAAGGAGAGCTCTACTAAGGAGGGCGGTAGCAGTACTTACTATCTTCCTTGTCGCCCTGGATTTAGTCTTTTTAAATCCTCGGGTAGTGATGATGATTGGAGGAAAAAGTACTTCTTTGTTAAGATTGATCCCTCAACTGTTCCGATGGGTCGTGCTCTCTCGGTCGTTTGGTCTGATATATCTGGTTAGGATTTTTAGGATCCTGTTTTGCTCATTTCTGATTACTGCTACTTGCTGATATCTTGGTTTTATATGTAGGTATCGACGATCCTCCCAAGCTCTCTGACAAGCAGTCCAGGGCTCTCTTTAGGAGGTTACATCAAAGTTCCAACGCTTGGTCGCTGTTCACATCTTCTCGCATTGGATCAGCCAGGTTCCCGGAACGATACAACGCCCAGCTTCCTGACCCGATCCCTGTCGAAGACTTAGAAGGTAATCTCATGTCTTTGCTATGTTCATCTTTACTTAAAGAGATAAGTAAAAGGATTCTTGTTGTTTTGTTCAGTTTCCGAAGGTCCCAACGTAGTCGAGATTTCAACCGGAGCTAGCACTTCTGAGACCGAGAAGACTCCAGCTCTTAAGATGAGGCCTTCCTTCCGTAATCGAAATAGATCTACCGCGGCTGCCGGCGCTTCGCGGGGCAGCGACAGATCTCAAGGAGGTGTTTTTATTAACACGCTGAAGGATGTCCTTGATGATGGAACCTCAGCTCCTGTCGCGGATGTTGGTCCCGTTGAGACTGGAGCTCGAGATATAGTTCCTCACCCTGAGGTCTCGCCAGCCCTAGATAATCCTCGTGCTGCCGGAGGTTCCCTTGAACTTGAGCCTCCGAGACCTAAGAGGTCCCGGACTGAGGCGGGAGATAGGCCCGCCAGGTCTACTTCCTCATCCTCGCGAGGTGGAACCGTTGGTTGGAGCTTCACCCACTCTAGGCCAGGGTCAATCTTGGACGACTCTTGGGGTTTAGCGACCATTCTGAGGCATCTGAAGATGGTGGGATGCTCTATGCCCTCTCTCAACAGTTTGACTAATAAGGACGAATACGTGGATATAGCTCATCACTTGGGTCAGGTATATAACTAAGAATTTCTTGATTTTCTTTTTTCAGGTTTAGGTTTTTCGTGACCTAAAAGATTTTTTTTTTTTTACACATTTTATAGCTAGCCGGGGCCATCAACAGAGCTCAACTAAAGTTCGAGGAGACCGTGCGTGGTGCTCCTACTGCTGCGGAGTTGACCCAGGCTACTGATATGTTCAAGGCTACTAAGACGGAGCTCGACCAGGCTCGTGCTCAGGTTTCCGAGCTTCAAGCTGAGGTCAAGAGGCTCGGACTGAAGGCTGATACTCAACAGGGGAAGATCGAGAGCCAAGCCATTGACATCCAGGTGAAGGGCAGGAAGATCAACGACTTAGAGGCTGCTCGTAAGATAGCCGAGCATCAGGTTCAAGAGATGATTGCTTCGTCTCAAAACAGTCAAAGGAATAAGGAAGCCGAGATCAGATTTGCCGTTAGGAGAGGCAAGAGGGAGGTAGCTGATGCTTACAACAAGATCCTGACTTCGGTGAAAGAGAAATTTGTCAAAAAGAAAGACGAAACCGATGCCCTGATCTACGCCCAGGAGCTTCAGGCGAACACTGAGCTTTTGAAGGCTTTGCTGACTAAGGAGGTGGAGGATGCCGAAGAAGAGTACAACCGTCTTATGGCCATGATCCCGGACGCAGCTGCTGCTTGCGATAGGGCTCAGGTTTCCGACTTCTCGGTCAGCAAGCTTCCCGTCCCTCAACTCTCTGAGAGCTCAGGTACTCTTGAGATTAATATGTTTAATCCGACATTTTCCGGCGAGTACGGTTCTAACTTGGATTCGGTGTTTCCTGAACTAGCTCCAGTCGAAGCGAACCCTGGAGATGTTAATCAAGAAGTCGATGCGGAGGTTCCTACCGAGGGTGGAGGTCCCGTCGAGGAAGATAAGGAAGTTAATGCTGGTCCCGGAGTCGACGCTGGTCCCGGAACCGAAGGAGTTTAAGAGCTGATGCTCTTTTATTTTCAAGACTATTTTGCCCAAGGGGCTTTTGCTTGTTTTCCCAAACTTATTAGCCTGAGGAGGCCTTTAAACCTTTACTTGCTCTTAGGATTTATTGCCCGAGGGGGCTTCTAAACCTTTGTGTGTTTTAAGATTTATAGCCTGGGAAGGCTTTTAAACCTTTGCTTTAATTTTAATCTTGGCTGTTTCGGATTTCATCCTTTGGTTACGATGTCGACTTATAGTCGAGCTTAATTTAGCTTCAGGTTCCGAGGAACCTGAGCCTGTTTCGTTTTGGGGAATCAAGTTCCTTTGAAGGGATTCAAGATCTCGTGGTTTTTTTTTTAAAAAACCTTAGGATTTCGTTAAGGGTTTCCAGACCTTAGCAGCTTGATACGGATTTTAAGACCTTTATGATTTTGTTGAGGGTTTTAAGACCTTATGAGTTTGACAAGGATTTCAAGACCTTTGAAATTAGTTAAGGGTTTTAGGACCTTATGATTTGACAAGGATTTCAAGACCTTTGGAATTAGTTAAGGGTTTTAGGACCTTAGTTCAGGATTTTCAGGGACCTGAACGTGTTCGAAATCGTTTATGAGATTAGGTTCCGATTTTCGGGAGCCTACGTTTCTCCGGAGGGTTCTAGGACCTCGATGATTGTTAGGGGTTTTAAGACCTTAGGTCCAGGATTTTAGGTTCCTGGATATGTTCATAGTTAGGTCTCGACTCGGTGAGACCTGAGTTTTCTTAGAAAGTTCTGTAATCTTTGGAGTATGGGTACGGAATAAATCGTTTCATTGATAATCATATAGCGACTGATACATGATTTGAATTATTCCATCACCAACTGCTTTTGGACTATGTGTTTTTGGTAACACGTGCCCTCTTTGCTTGGATGAGAAGTTCGATTGAGGAGAAAGGTTGGGGCTGCACTCGTAACGGAGTTGCCTACGTACCCAGTCAAGGGATCAAGCCAAACGTAGTTCAAGGATTTAGGTACCTAATGATAGTATCTCTTGAGATTAGTGGCGTTCCACGATCGAATCTCAGGTACCCCGGTTCGTACCTTCTGGAGTTTGTAGACTCCGGGTCGGACTATATGGATAATTCGGTAGGGTCCTTCCCAGTTGGTTCCTAGCTTTCCAGCTCCTGGTTCCTTTGTTCCTTCGAACACTTTCCTAAGCACTAGGTCCCCTACGGCGAATTGTCGGGGTCTTACTTTGGAATTATAGTGTCGTGTCATTGCTTGCTGATAATTCTGAATGCGAAGCAAGGCTTGGTCTCGTCTTTCTTCGATCAAGTCGAGGCTATCCATTAGGAGCTGGTTGTTAGCTGCGGGGTTCGAGGTGTAGAGCTCCCGACGTAGGCTACCTGCGGTAGTTTCCGCTGGAACGATTGCTTCCATCCCGTAAGCTAAAGAGAAGGGAGTTTCGTATGTAGCTTTACGTGGGGTAGTTCGGCAGGCCCATAGTACTTCGGGTAACTTTTCTGACCAGAGCTCTTTTTGGGCTCCTAGGCGTTTCTTGAGGTTTGCTAAAATCGACTTATTAGCAGCCTCCGCCTGGCCATTACCTTGAGGTCGCCGAGGTGTTGAAAAGGTGAGACGGATGTTCCATTTATCACAGAAACTTTTGAAGTCGTGGGATATGAACTGTCCTCCATTGTCGGTTACTATTTCGTATGGGACGCCATGTCTGCATACGATATTTTTCCATACAAATCCCTCAACGTTAAATCTGTTAATTTGTTGAAAGGCTTCAGCTTCGATCCATTTCGTGAAGTAATCGGTTAGGACCAGGAGGTTTAGTAATTTTTTTCCTTTGCCTGATGGTACTAGTGGACCTACGATGTCCATGGACCACCTCATGAATGGATAGGGGGCTGATATGTTAGACAGCTTTTCCGCAGGCTGATGTATGATCGGTGCGTGCCTTTGGCATTTGTCGCAGGATGAGGAGTAGACCTCGCAATCTGCGATGATGGTAGGCCAAAAGTAGCCTTGTCTTTTAATTCGGATGGCTAGAGCTCTGCCTCCGGAATGGTTTCCACAGGAACCGTCATGCATTTCTTTCATAAGTTTCATAGCTACTATGCCGTGAACGCACTTTAGGTAAGGCCCGGAGACACTTCGTTTGTGGAGGGCTGACTCGATTATACAGTATCTTGCTGCTAGAGCTTTGAGTTTTCGAGCCTCCCACTTATTGGGTGGAATTTTTCCTTCCAGGATGTAATCCATGATTGGTATTCTCCAGTCTTCTCTCCCTACGACTTTACTGTGAAGCGAGGAGGGAGGTTCCTGTGCGGGACCTGGTGTCGTGGTGCCCCCGGGGATATTCGTTGGAATAGGCCCCAAGGGGTCTGGGTTCTGAAGAATATCTCCAATTCCCTCGTTGTCCCCTGTGGTTCGTGTAGCGTTTCTTTCTGCGTTTTTACGAGCTGTGCGGCTTCTTGTCTGTATTTTAAGGACAAGTGATTCCGAGGTTTGGATGGTGCCTCCGGAGGTATTTGCTAAGTTAGGCTCCGATGAGTCTGGGCTTTGGCTAATACCTTCACTTTTGTCGTTATTTTCTGGGTTCTGCGTTGCCTTCCCAAAGGTGTTTTTCCTATAGCTGCGTGTTTTGGTTCTAGGGAACCAGAATGTCGTGAAGACTTGGGTAGCTATCGGCGGAAGGATGTTGTCCTCGACTTCCTTTGGTTTGCTACCCAACTCGGCTTTGGTAGCTATATCGATGCTTGGTTTCTCGATTCCTTCCACGGGTATGATTCGTTTCACGAGGGGATCTGATGTGGAAGCTAACGCGGCGAGGGCGTCTGCCGATGAGTTTTCCCCTCGCGGGATCCTCGTTAACTCGAACTTATCGAATTGCTTTGTGAGGTTTGAGACAACTTCGAGGTATGCCCCCATTCTCTCGTCTCTTGTTTCGTATTCCCCGTGAAATTGGCTGGCTACCAGTTGAGAATCGGTATAGGCATTCAATTCTCGGATTCCGAGGCTCAGGGCGAGCTTTAGGCCGGCGATTAGTGCTTCGTACTCAGCCTCGTTATTAGAAGCGTTGAACCCGAGTCTATAGGATTGTTCGATGGTTTCTCCAGCAGAGGAAGTTAGTCTTAAACCGACGCCGGAGCCTTGCCTTGACGAGGCTCCGTCCACGTATAGGCTCCATTTTGGGACCTCTATTTCTTGGTCTAGACGTTCGGATGCCAGTTCGATGATAAAATCGGCGAGGACTTGAGCTTTCGCTGCTGCTCGAGGTCTGTACTCGATATCGTACTCGCTGAGTTCTATAGCCCATTTAGCTAATCGTCCGGATTGGCTGGGGCTGTGCAGGATTGTTCGTAATGGTTGTGATGTCATTACGACAATTGAGTGTGATTGGAAATAAGGTCGTAGTTTCCTGGCAGCTGTGACAACTGCCAAGGCTAGTTTTTCCATGGTCGGGTACCTCGTCTCAGCGTCTAGTAGGCTTTTACTAGTGTAGTAAACAGGTCTTTGTTCGTTTTGCTCTTCTCGTACCAGCACTCCGCTGACTGCGGCTGTCGATACGGCGAGGTACAGGTATAGCGATTCTCCGACTACGGGTTTAGATAGTATCGGAGGTTCCGAGAGATAGGTTTTTAGCTGTTTGAAGGCTTCTTCACACCTCTCGTCCCATAGGAACTTCTTATTATTCTTCAGAAGTTTGTAGAATGGGAGGCACTTGTCGGTGGACCTGGATATGAATCGATTTAATGCTGCGATTCGTCCGGTCAATCTTTGTACCTCTCTAGTTGTTTTAGGCGATGGCATTTCTAGGAATGTCGCTATTTGTTTCGGGTTGGCTTCGATGCCTCTTTCGGTTACTAGATAACCTAGGAATTCGCCGGAGGGTACTCCGAAGGTGCATTTAGCAGGATTTAGCTTCATGTCGTATTTGTTGAGGATGTCGAAGCATTCCCTAAGGTGGGAGATGTGGTCCTCTGCGATCGAAGACTTGACCAACATGTCGTCGATATAGACTTCCATAGTTTTTCCGAGTTGTCCAGCGAACATCTTGTTCACTAGCCTTTGATAGGTAGCTCCTGCGTTTTTCAGACCAAATGGCATAACCTTGTAACAGTAGGTTCCGCGCTCGGTTATAAATGCGGTTTTTTCTTGATCTTCAGGATCCATCATAATCTGGTTGTATCCTGAGAAGGCGTCCATAAATGACAGGAGCTGGTGTCCAGCCGTTGCTTCGACCAAGCGGTCGATGTGAGGTAATGGGAAGCTGTCCTTAGGACAGGCCTTGTTTAAATCAGTGAAATCTACACAGATCCTCCATTTCCCATTCTTCTTTTTTACTACGACTGGGTTTGCTAACCAATCAGGGTATTGGACCTCTCGGATTGACCCAGCTTTCGTTAGTCGGTCGACCTCGTCGTTGACGGCTTGGGCTTTCTCGAGACCTAGCTTACGGCGCTTTTGTTTGATCGGTTTGAACGTGGTGTCTACATTGAGCTTGTGGGCGGTGACGTTTGGATCTATGCCCTTCATGTCGCTAGTAGACCATGCGAAGGTTTTGACATTCTGTTTTAAGAATTCGATGAGCTCTTTTTTGGTTTCGGGAGGTAGCTCTGACCCGATACTCACCTGTTTTTCAGGGTTTGAGTCGTCGATGCTAACTTTCTCGGTGAGGTTCTTAGGGGGACCTCGGATATTTTGTTGCATTTCGCGACTCTCCTGGATCTGTAATTGCTATTGGGGGGATTCTTTTATGATTTCAAATCCTCCCAAGTAACAGATCCTTGAAATTTTTTGGCTACCGTGAATGGTGGCTATTCCGTCGGTTGTTGGAAATTTCACGCATTGGTGATATGTTGAAGCTACTGCTTTCATCTTATGAATCCAGGGTCTTCCGAGGATTGCATGGAAAGGGGATGGTTTGTCGACAACTATGAAGTTGGTCATTTTCATGACTCCGCCAGCTATGATTGGAAGTTTAATTGTTCCCAATGAGGTAGCTGTTTCTCCGGAGAAACCTACGAGGTTGGATTTCTGGTCGACGATTTCGTAGTCGTCAATTTCCATTCCTTTTAATGCGTTATAGAAAATGAGATCGACGGAGCTTCCGGTATCGATCATGAGCTTGGGTACCTCGTACCCTGCTATGTTTAATGTTACGACGAGGGCATCGTCGTGAGGTCTGTCAAGACTTGACGTCTCGCTTTCCCAAAAGGAGATTTTGGTGTTGGACTCGGGTTTGGTCGGTTTGGGCTGTGTGTTTGACACAGCCTTCCGTACGTGACTTTTAATGGAGTTAACGGAGTCTCGACACACATCGGACCCTCCGAGGATGTAATCGACCCTTGAGCCAGGGCTCGATTGGGGAGGTGTTTTACTCAAGAGGGCTTCGATTTGAAGGTTTTTCCCCTGGGAGAACTTTCCAAGGATCATCTCGACTCTCTTTTTGGGAGCTGGAGGTGGTGAATCTGTTTCTTTTTCAGGTGACCTCTCACGTTTCGGAGAGTTGTCCCGGGGATTTTTCTTTTGATACGGTGGTGGTTTTTTAAGGTCCACGTCTTTGATTTCTCCGGCTGCGAATTTGGCAGCCAGCTGTCGTTGGAGGTCCCAACATTCTTCGGTCGAGTGTCCCTTTCGATCGTGGTAAGAGCAATGTTTGCTTTCATCGTAGCCTTTGGACCAGGGGGCTTTGGCTGTTGCGGCGACAGGTTTTTCATCCTTATCGTCCTCGATTACATAAGAGTGCTCCCCCTGAGTCTGATTATTTCGGGAGCTTCCTCTTTTGTGAGGTCCCTTCCCCTCGGAGGCTTCGCCTTTCGGATGATTCTGGGATTTTCTGTGGAGCTTATCTAACGCCGCTCTTTCTTCTTCCAGAGTAATGTATCTAGAGGCCTTGTGGAGGGCGTCGTCGATAGTTGGAGGAGGATTTAAGGTCAACTCCTCGAAGAAGCCCGATTGATACCAGAGGCCTCTCCTAAGGGCTTCAATAGCTACTTGATCGTTAGGGTTCGAGAGCTTAGTTCTTACTGCCCTAAATTTCTCGATGTAGACTCGCAGTGAGTCTCCCAATCCTTGTTTGATCTTCCAGAGATCGGCCTCAGAGGCTTGTTTCAGGATGTGGGTTGAATATTGTTTCATAAAGGCGTTAGCTAGCTGATCAAAGCTATCTATAGAGTTTGGTTCGAGGCCGGAAAACCATTCCAGAGCTGTTCCGGTCAAATTTTCAGCAAATGTTCTGCAATATCCGGCATCGCATTCTTCCATCGTGAAGTGAGCTTTAACGATAGCTAGCTGGAAGGCTCTTAAATAAGCCTTTGGGTCGGCGTTCCCATCGTACTCGGGAATCTTAATTTTTCGAGTGTCTCTTATGTAAGAGTTAGCAATTCTATCAGTGAATGGAGTTCCACGAGTTTCCTTGATTAGGCTCTCGATTTCGGGAGCTGAACTCGTTGCTTTGTGAACTTGAGCTCCCAATTTTTGGAGAGCTGCGTGGGTTCGCTCCATGTATCTGCGAATTGCGTCAGGTCCTTCGAAGGGAAGGACATTCGGATCATTCTCGGGTACTCGGCGCATAGGTTCCTGGCGGAATCTAGCTCGATCGTTTTCCCAGCTAGTTGGTGAAACGGATCGTTCATTTGCCCTTAGGTTCCGAGCGAGATTAGTGCGGATAGTTGCAGGATCAGCATCCGTTCTTTGAAGTCCGTCGGTATTTGGGGTTGAAACCCTAGTTTGAAACACCGGAGCTGATGTTCTGCCCCCGGACGGAATGTTGGTTCCTGCTCCAGATCCCGAAGGAGGTGGCGGTGGAGGCAATCGTGTGCCCCCAGCGGTGTTTCGATCGGGCGCGGAGCTCGTTGTCGCTACGTTGCTCCCCATGGTGCTGATGACTGGTGGGACAAACGCAGGAGCTGTCCTAGCGCGAGGCGTTTGGAAAGCAGGTTCCTGACCGTCTGCTCCAGAATTATCAAGGGAGAAATTCAGACGCTCTCGGGGGAAGGAGGGGTCAGCTATTCGTTCATGGAACGTGATCCCTCTTCCCTGGTGGACAGACGGTTGGGTTGTTGCGGATTGAGATCTGGTTATCTCTTCGAATTGTTGCTGCCGTTCGGCCAGCTGTTGCACTGTTCGCTCGGTTTGCTGAGCTTTGTCCACTAACTGGAGCATCATCTGCCGGATCTCAGAAAGCTGAGCTTCCGTTTGGTTCAGAGCGGATTGATGCGATGTGTTATTGAGGGCTGAGGACCCAGAGTTGGTCCCTTCGAGGGCTCTCGGGTTATTTGCCCCCGAAGCAGTGCGATTCGGTGAGCTATTGCTCAGGTTCGATTGATCGAGGTTAGATGGATTGGTTCCATCGAGTGGATTCATCTTTAAGCTTTGGAGAAAGGGATTCGATTAATTTTCCCCACAGACGGCGCCAATTGTGAGAGACAAGGTTTCACCCTAAGATTCTAGGTTAGATCAAAAAAGAGGTACAAGGAAATGCGTGGGCTGAATCCCGTAAGGAGCTTTAAAGATGAATAAGTGCTTTTTATTGATGACTTTGAATAACAATGATTACAGAGAAAATGAAAAGAATTGTCTGCCTCTGTTTACAAGATCTGAAAGAGATATATATTCGATGTCTAATGGCAGGATCCCCTTCTTGTGATCTTTGAGGTCCTCTTTTATAGCTTTGAACCTTCCTCCGATCACGTGTAACTAATCTCCGAGATCTTCTCCTTCTGTTAAGGAACTCGCAACAGCTTCCTGTTTGACCGGGTCCTGCGCTCTTTCTATTTATGGTGTTAGCCTCCGCTTCGAAGTAGCCTCTAGAAACTATGATCAGCTTCCTATCTTTGGCTCCATGCTGAGCTCCAGCTAAAGTTGCTGATTCGCAATGGGCTTTAGTCCAAAACTCGTTCAGGCTCCATCGTTAGCTAATGGGCTATATTTGGGCCCAACAGCGTCAACAAACCTCTAGCTGGTAAGAGACAGAAGGTATAGAATATAGCGCAGCAGAAGCCTATGGTGTTGGAAACCCACAGAACAATGAAGAATGTCTGTTTCATCACGGCATGACCCTCTGATTGAGTTACACCTCCTGGAGGCTGGAGGGAGGTCTGGTAAGTGGCTGTAATTAGCAAAGTGCATATGATTAAGAAGACTCCACGAGCTTCGTCTGATGTGTCGGAACTTATGCGTCTTGTATGCGTGGAGCAGTAACCCCAAAACGTAATTGGTGATTTGAAGAAATCATGCGTTTTTTTCATCAGTTTTGGCAGAGAAGCTGCTTCCTTGCATCCGGTTTTTAGAACAGCTTGTTCCAAGTCTCCACCTTCAACAATTTGTCCCTGTCTTCGTAAGGTATCAAGGAATGTTAAACCATCACCATTTACTTCGTTCCGCTGAACCATTCGACATTCTACTAACAGTCTCACCATCTGCATAAAATGACTAACCAGTCAATGGCCTGTCATGGACCCACCAATGAATTCAAGTCCCTAAATTTTTGAAAAAAAATATTATTGTATAGATAAGCCTCCAAACTTTTTCTAAAAATTTCAGGTCTCCAAATTATTGAAATCTTTATTAAATCGTCCATTAACCCCCAAAAATCTGAGGAGCTGAGTCACAGATTTGAAAATACTGTTAAATCTTTGGCTTCCTTTCATTTGCGAAAAATTAAATATAAAGCAATAATACCTGATGATCATTCTTATATGCTGCAAGGTGCAAAGGCGTGTTTCCGGTTAAATCCATCTTATTCAGAACAGAATACTCGATAGATCGAGCATTTTTCTGACTCGTTCTCTGGATCCATCCGGTGAGGACCTGCAGAACCTCAAATCTTTCATTCATCACAGCAAGATGCAGGGCATTTTGGCCAGTCACGCTTGCATCTCGAATACATTCAGGAGAAGTCATGAGGCATTCTACCACAAGATCGACGTTCCCTCTTAACACTAGGAGATGGAACAGCGTGATGCCTTCTCTGCCTTTAACGCCAGCAAGGCTGGGATCAATCCTGAGCAGCCAGGTGACGAACTCTTGTTGATCCTTTTCCACAGCAAGGTGCAACGGACTGAACCCGTTTGTATTCAGTTTTCTTGCAAAAGAGGGCTTGAGATTCAGCATCTCTACGGCAAACGCTGTTTTTCCAGAAGCTGCAGCTATGTGGAGGGGAGTGTTCACAAATAGCATGGCGTGTATGTTCTCCAGTATGTACGGATTCTCATCGATCAAAGCATAAAGGTCACTGATGTTACCTGATTCAGCAGCCTGTTGAAGTCTTCGATCCATACAGAGATTGTGGCACTCAGCAAGAATACTACAGTAAAAGTATGAGGATAGCAGAAGTAGGAAGGAACTCTTTATATCTTTTGTGTTACAAAGTCAAAGACTTGCGTATACGAACTAAAATGGAGCCCATCATCATAAATTCTCACAGTAATATTTGTCGAAAATTTAGTCTATATAAGAAGTTGTACTCAACCATTTTACGATTGCCCCTTTCGAACATAAATAATATATCTCCCTCTTTCTTGGTATACTTCTTTTCTTCTTTGCATTATTTACTTTCTATTCATAGCCTCTTTATTATTTACGTAAATCATTCATACTATAATTAATAATCATAAGTAAGAAATACAAGATGAATCAATATAATATAATTATAACACGTTATCAGCACGATCACTCTATTACTAAAATTTTCTTTTCTGATTATTATGTTCGGAGTGGAGCCTCCATTTATTTATTATGTTTCTGATTACCGGAGTGCGGCTCTGCCGCCCCGTCTCTTATTGTTAATTTTGTAGTGGTTGCTTAAGGCACCATAATGGTCGGTATACCGCCTAAATATTTAATTTGTTATTTTATAATATATGACTCTGTTATCATAATTTATTATTTTATAAATCTGATCACCTTTATATTTTCACTCTCAAAATCTGATAACAAAATATATTTAAGGTTTCACTCATGTTTGTATAAATGTTTAAACTGATAAATTTTATAATTGCTCACAAATAATTTCTGATTAATTTTACTCCCTGTTTTTACTTCCAACGGTCGTAAATAAATTTAAAATAAAAAAAAAATCACCTTTTAAACGGCTAGTTAACGGCTAATGAATATTGTTTTCATCTATAAATAGAACTCATTTTCACTTCATTCTTTCATCCAAAACATTTCATCTTCTCTCAAATATTTTCAAATCGATCTCCTCCGATCTTTGTTACAAAAAAAAAAAAAGAAAAAAATGATGATTCGATTGCTTTTAATTTTATGTGCATTTTTTATTTTTTCGTCTATGTATTTTATTTTTGTTGGAGGAACCACTCATGAATATTTTGGCATTAACACCGCCTTATGTTTGTTTGCATTATATTTGCTTGTAATTGCGTGTACTATCAATGTATTCGGTTCTATTTAAAATTAATGAAATTATAATAAAATTATTATTTTATGGCTTAGAAATACAAATGGCAAACATGGAGAAGCTCCAATTTTCCGCTTTGGATATCACTGGGACCAACTACATTTCTTGGGTTACCAATGTCGAACTCCACCTTGAATCTCTTGGTTTATCTGAAACCGTTAAAGAGAATAATACTTCAACGCCTCAAGAAAAGGCCAAATCGGTGATCTTTCTTAGAAGACACCTTGATGAAAGTATTATTTATGACTATGCCAACATGAGAGACCCTAAAGAGCTATGGAAGTCTCTGAAAGATCGTTTTGATCATCAGAAAGACATAACGCTTCCACTTGCTCGAGACCAATGGCAGAGTCTGAGATTCCAAGATTTCGACAAAGTGATGAATTACAATTCTGCTGTGTTAGGAATTGTGGCCAAATTGAGATATTGTGGTGAGACGATCACTGAATCTCAAATGCTTGAGAAGACGTACACCACATTCCACAAGAGCCCCATCACCCTGCAGCAACAATATAGGCTACGGGGATATACCAAATTTTCGGATTTGATTGTGGCACTTCTCATAGCAGAAAAGAACAACGAGCTTCTGATCAAGAATCACATGACTCGTCCAACTGGTTCTAAAGCACCCCCTGAAGCAAACGCATTAGATGCGAAGAAACCAGTGAAGGAAAATAAGGTTTTTCGGGGTCGCGGTCGTGGCCGTCAAAACTACCGTGGACGTGGACGAAAGTATAATCCACAAGATAGGAAGTCATTCCAGTGGGTCCGCTCTGAGCAATCCCCTAAGGGAAAAGAACACCAAGGAAGTACCTCCCAGAAGCGAGAAGATGCTTGTTTCAGATGCGGTACTAAGGGACATTGGTCCCGTATATGTCGTACTCCTGCACATCTTTGTGATCTATACAAGAAGTCCGTCAAAGGAAAAGAAAAGGAGGTTAACTTTGCGGAACATTCTGAGGGTACAACGCACCTCGATGCGTCTGACTTTGTGAATGATTTCGAAGAGACCGCTATCACTGAAGCCTAAGTGCCTACCATGTGACTCTTGAAATTCCACAATTATACCATAAATAATTGTTGCTTGTGGAAGATTAATGTATAATTATTGTGTGTTTTTCACCTAATCATGTATAATTATTGTGTGTTTAATATTTGCTATTGATGTATAATATTTTATGAATAATATTGTCTTATGTTAATTCTTTTGTTTGTCTCAGAAATGGACATTACAATTGGAACATCAACGAAGAACAATGCTATAGATATTTGTATACTAGATAGTGGAACAACGCACACTATTCTGAAACACAAAAAATATTTTTCTGAACTAAAACCGAAAAATATCACCGTTAATACAATATCAGGTCCTGCAAACTTGATTGAAGGGATTGGTAAAGCTCATTTTACATTACCTAATGGGACAATATTCTCAATAAAGAATGCACTATTTTCTCCAAATTCTAAAAGGAATTTGTTGAGTTTTAATGACATATATCTTCAAGGATTTGATACTCAGTCTGCAACTGAGGGTGGAAAGAAATACATGTATATTACTCTTGAAAAATCAGGAAAACAAAAGGTATTGGAAAAATTACCAAAACTCCCTTCGGGCCTGCATCGTACATATATAAGTGCCATCGAAGCACATTTAGTGACTAAGAGAAATCCTGAAGATTTTACACTATGGCATGATCGTCTCGGTCACCCAGGCACCAGTATGATGCGAAAAATCATCGAGAACTCACATGGTCATTCACTGAAACCCCAAGAGGTTTATCAGGGGAATAAAATGACATGTACTGCGTGTTCTCTTGGAAAGTTAATTATAAGACCATCGCCAACCAAAATAGATAAAGAGTTACCAAAGTTCCTTGAAAGAATTCAAGGCGACATTTGTGGACCTATACATCCACCTTGTGGACCATTCTACTATTTTATGGTAATGATCGACGCGTCGAGTAGATGGTCACACGTTTGTCTATTGTCCTCTCGAAATGTGGCATTTGCGAGATTTTTATCTCAAATAATCAAAATAAGAGCTCAGTTTTCTGATTATCCAATAAACAGAGTTAGACTAGACAACGCTGGTGAATTCACTTCTCAAGCATTCAATGACTATTGTATGGTAACCGGAATTGATGTTGAGCATCCTGTTGCTCATGTTCATACACAAAATGGTTTGGCTGAATCATTAATTAAACGTCTGCAATTAATTGCAAGACCACTAATCATGAAATCTAAACTCCCAACTTCTGTGTGGGGACATGCTATTTTGCATGCAGAAACACTGATTCGGGTGAGACCAAGTGCATATCACAAATACTCTCCAATACAGTTAGCTTTTGGACGAGAACCAAATATTTCACATCTAAGAATTTTTGGTTGCGCTGTATATGTGCCAATTGCACCTCCCCAACGTACAAAGATGGGACCTCAAAGAAGATTGGGAATATATGTTGGTTGTGATTCCCCGTCAATTATACGATACTTAGAACCGCAAACTGGCGACGTATTTACGGCACGTTTTGCTGATTGCCACTTTGATGAAAAACTATTTCCAACTCTAGGGGGAGAAAATAAACAAGTAGAAAAGGATATTAAATGGTGTGTGCCATCTTTGTACACCTTGATCCTCCTACAAAACAATCGGAATTAGAAGTCCGTCGAATTACGCATTTACAAAGCGTTGCAAATCAACTACCTGATGCTTTTGCAGACACCAAATCGGTCACAAAATCACATATACCAGCTGCAAATGCCCCTGCTCGTATAGAAATGCCACATGAGCATGGAATAGAAGATAATACACGAGAATCAAAAATACGCTTGAAGCGTGGTAGACCTATTGGGTCTAAGGATAAGAATCCTAGAAAAAGAAAGGAAATAGAAATACAAAATCCTTTAAATGTCGCAGAAGAGTTGGGAGAAATGAGCAATGCAGTTGATGGCAATGTTGAACATCATGATTCTGAAGAAGGTCATGAGATCTCTATTAATTATATCAATAATAGAAAAATATGGAATAGAAACAAAGTGAATGGTGTTGATGATTTCTTCTCGTTCTTTGTTTCAAAAGAAATAGATGAAGAGAGTGATGACCCATAACCAAAGTCTATCTCCGAATGTAAAAACAGACATGATTGGACAAAATGAAAAGATGCAATACAAGTTGAACTTGATTCGCTTAACAAACGAGAGGTATTTGGGCCAATTGTAATCACACCTGAAGCTGTGAAACCAGTTGGGTACAAATGGGTTTTCGTTCGAAAAAGAAACGAGAAAAACGAAGTAACAAGATACAAGGCTCGCCTCGTAGCTCAAGGTTTTTCTCAAAGACCTGGGATCGATTATGAAGAAACATATTCTCCTGTTATGGATGCAATCACGTTTAGATTTTTGATGAGTTTAGTGGCCAGTCAAAATCTAGAGATGCGTCTAATGGATGTTGTTACTGCATATTTATACGGATCCTTGGATACTGATATTTATATGAGAATCCCCGAAGGATTTAAAATGCCTGAATCATTGAGTTCTAAACCAAAAGAGTTATGTGCAATAAAATTACAAAGATCATTATACGGCTTAAAACAATCTGGACGTATGTGGTATAATCGCCTCAGTGAACATTTAACTAAAGAGGGATATGTAAATAATCCGATATGCCCTTGTGTTTTCATCAAGAAAACGTTCTCCGGATTTGTGATCATTGTTGTATATGTTGATGACCTAAATATTATCGGAACTCAAGAAGAAATTCAAAAGGCATCTGAGTATTTAAAAGGAGAATTTGAGATGAAAGATCTCGGACAGACAAAGTACTGTCTTGGTCTACAAATTGAACATACTCAAAAGGGGATATTTGTACATCAATCTACATATACGAAAAGAGTGTTGAAACGATTCAACATGGATAAAGCAACTCCGTTAAGCACCCCTATGGTCGTTAGATCACTTAATGTTGAAAATGATCCTTTTCGACCACATGAAGAAAACGAGGAGATACTTGGTTCCGAAGTACCATATTTAAGTGCAATAGGAGCACTTATGTATCTTGCAAACTGTACTCGGCCTGATATATCGTTTGCCGTTAATCTTTTGGCAAGATTCAGTGCATCTCCTACGCAAAGACATTGGAATGGGATCAAACATATCTTTCGCTATCTTCAAGGAACAATTGATTTAGGATTATTTTATCCTAACAATTCGAACGGAGAAATGGTTGGTTTTGCAGATGCATGATATTTGTCTGATCCCCATAAAGCTCGATCACAAACTGGTTATGTATTCACAGTTGGAGGAACTGCTATATCATGGCGCTCCCAGAAACAAACGCTTGTGGCTACTTCCTCAAATCATGCTGAAATAATTGCTCTCCATGAAGCTAGTAGAGAATGTGTTTGGCTCAGATCAATAAGTCAACACATCCTTTCAAGTAGTGGAATCAACGTCAACTCTGAACCAACCATCTTATATGAAGACAATGCAGCATGTGTCGCTCAAATAAAGGAAGGATACATCAAAAGTGACAGAACCAAACATATTCCACCAAAGTTCTTCTCATATACCCAAGAACTCGAGAAGAATAAAGAAATTGAAGTGAAGTATGTTCGGTCATGTGATAATGCTGCAGATCTTTTTACAAAGTCACTACCCACTACGACATTCAGGAAACATGTTTACAACATTGGAATGCGTCATCAACAAGACCTATAACGATCGTCTACTCGAGGGGGAGCTTTTGAGTTGTACTCTTTTACCTTGCTACGGTTTTTTTTTTCATTGGGTTTTCCAAGGAGGTTTTTAACGAGGCAACATGATGCTGGTCTTCAAGGGGGAGTGTTACAAAGTCAAAGACTTGCGTATACGAACTAAAATGGAGCCCATCATCATAAATTCTCACAGTAATATTTGTCGAAAATTTAGTCTATATAAAAAGTTGTACTCGACCATTTTACGATTGCCCCTTTCGAACATAAATAATATATCTCCCTCTTTCTTGGTATACTTCTTTTCTTCTTTGCATTATTTACTTTCTATTCATAGCCTCTTTATTATTTACGTAAATTATTCATACTATAATTAATAATCATAAGTAAGAAATACAAGATGAATAAATATAATATAATTATAACATTTTGTAATTTTTTTTCCTAATCCTATTCTGGCTACTAAGACCACCTCGATCGAGGTATGTAAGGAGGAGTTCTAAAGGAAAAGTAGAAAAAAAATAAATGAAAAAGGCATTAATAAGTCAGGACCGGTTCTTTATTAAGGGTAAGTAGAATTGGTTAGAACCCCCGACGTGGCACAAGCATATTGGCTTTTTGTTTCTATTGGTCCTCTCTTTCTCTTCCTCGTTTTTTGTCTGAGAAATCTCTTCATCTCTCCTTCTCCAAATCTATCCATGAAATCATTTTGAAGGTTCAAATTCCTTGTGCTTTTTGTAATGATTTGAAGCTTGTGAATCTCGTTGGAATTGAAATTTGGTTTTGTTGGGTAATGATTAGGGTTTTTGTTTGAGAAGCGAAATCAGGGGTTGCTAGTTGATTGTTCGATTGATTGCAAGTTGAATCAAATTGTATTCATCTTTTTTTTTCTATATGCAGCATCGGTTCCTAGAATCAAAGCACATAGATGTTTCAAGGTAGAGACAATATGTAACTTCAATGAAGAAAAGGGATTACTTTATGCTTCTGGGTATCACCTCTGTTTTCTGCAATGTCTCGTTTTTGATCGAAAATGGGTATTCAGTGGTGACAGTATTAGACGGAAGCAAACTGGTATCGAACCTTAAACAGAAGCTTGTACACCCAAACCACCAATGCAGTTATCTCATGGAGGAAAGTCAATGGACCTCAATCAACCAGAAAAATTAAGAACCTCATAAAGATTCTCCCAATGGACATTCTCAAAACAAATTAAATTATTAAAAGTTCTAAACTTTATAAAGTACACAATTAACTATTAAATTAATTTTGAGAACCTATTAAGGGTCCTAACCAATGGAGGTGGTCTAAGAAGTTTCAAAGCAAGAACCATTCAAACTTGACGTGTCAGATGGTTTATTACCGTATTTCCATGAGGTGGGTCCTTAAGAGTATCCTACCACACGCCATTTTATCAAATCAATGATATGCCCATCCATGTCAACAAGAGCTCTTGAATGAATTGAACCATTCCCATTACCAGAAAAAAAACACAAGTACTTCCGATATTACTCATCTTTCTGTGGACACTTCTCAGAACACACCTTTAGCTGGCTTCCATCCATAAATTGAAGCCGAGTTTAAATAGTTTATCAACAACAGCGCTTTCATGAATGAGCCCAACAAATCAGAGAAGCCGCTTCTCTTATGGCTCCACACTATAAGAGAAGCACAAAGATGTCAAAACCCAAAAGAACCATATTATAATAAACACATTCCCTAGTGGTAAGAGACAGAAAAGCTTAGAAGAATAGGGAGCTGAAGCCTCTAGAGTGTTCACAGGCCCATCTGACAACTGAGTCTGCTACAAATACAGCTACAGGTTCTAGAAGGCTATGTGGGTCTACAAGAAGTCTACCTGAGGAAAGCCACGAGTGGATAAGAATAAGGAAACCATGCACGTGCTTTTGCTAACAGAATGGAGAGACGTGGCATGAGTAGGATTGCGTGAGCTGAGGCTCCTTCTATTTAAGTTGTTGCTTTCTTGTAAATGAGTATCGTGGAATTGATCACTAGTTTGAGAGGGGGAAGTGAATGTAAGAAAATGAAGAACAAGAGAAATAATGCTCAAGAACAAGAGAGAGAGAGAGAGTAAAGAAGGAGAACTGTTTCCTTAATTTATTTAGAGTACATATCTATTGGCTTTATAGCCAGATTACAAGATATCTAAACATTAAAGACTTAGGAAATAGAACCAAGAGATAAGGTTCTAACAGCTATATTCCCAACAGCTCTATTTTAACTTTTGAACTTCTTTTGTACTGTAATGAACAGTGCTCGCAAATTCCTTTATGTCTCCATATATGTCTTTGTCAATACTTCCCCTCAAGCTTAGCCATACAGCATGGATGAGCTTGGAAGACCATGAACACATCCCTCATTAAAACCTTTCAAGGCAAACCCAAAACCCAATGTGGTAAAATGGAAACCAAGGAAAGGAAAAAGAGTAGATGTTTCATGGCAGAGGAGAACATGAACTTGACAAGTCTATGAGTCCTAGTCTTGGGTGTATGGACTCACAGACCTTGGTACTTGCTCCTTTGGTGAAGATATCAGCTAGCTGGTCTTCACTCCTCGTGTAGCAAGGTAAGATGATCTTCTGCTCCACAGCTTGTCTAACCTTGTGACAATCCACTTCAATGTGCTTTGTTCTCTCATGGAAGACTGAGTTTGAAGCTATATGAATGGCAGCCTGATTATCGCAGTGCATTGTGATTGGTGTTGTTGTTTCTATGCCCAAATCTCTTAGCAGGTTTCTGATCCAAATGAGTTCACTAGCAAGCTTCCTCATTGCTCTATATTCTGCCTTAGCACTTGAACATGATACCACCTTTTGCTTCTTGCTCTTCCAAGTAACCAGATTACCTCCTATGAAGGTACAATAGCCTGTAGTGGACCTCCTGTCCACTCTATCACCAGCCCAATCTGCATCACAATATCCCACAATCTTTGTGCTCTTGTTGCAGCCCATCCAAACACCTTGACCAGGAGCCTCCCTTAGATACCTCATGATCCTTTCCACCATCCTCCAATGGTGAACCTTTGGTGCTTGCATATACTGGCCGACTTGATTTACTGCAAAACAGATACATGGTCTTGTAATGGTGAGGTAGATCAGCTTTCCAACCATCCTTCTATAAAGTTTAAAGTCGCCAAATGCAGTATCTTCAAACTCCCCCTCACGCAATATTTTGTAGCCTTCTTCAAGAGGTGTCTTAGCTACTCTTGCTCCAAGTTCTCCTGCCTCATTTAATAGATCAAGTGTGTACTTTCTTTGGGATAAGAATAGCCCCTCTTTAGAGCGGCACATCTCAATTCCTAGAAAGTACTTTAGCTCACCCAAATCTTTAATATCAAATGTAGACTTAAGAAAGGCTTTAGTAGAGATGATACCTTCCTTATCACTTCCTGTGATGATAATATCATCTACATAGATCAGTATCATCACCATTCCTTGCTGGCTTGTGAGGGTGAAAAGGGTGTGATCAGCTTCTGATTTTACAAATCCTCTTCCATTGAGAGTTGTACTCAACTTGTGGTACCAAGCTCTTGGTGACTGTTTTAATCCATAGATTGCTTTCTTCAATCTTAAAACATTTCCTGGCTTGACCATGTCTTCCATACCAGGTGGTGGCCTCATGTAGACCTCATCCTCTAGCTCTCCTTGAAGGAATGCATTCTTGATATCCATCTGCCATAGATCCCATTCCATGTTTACTGCCACTGAGAGAAGGATTCTTATGGTATGGAGCTTTGCTACTGGTGCAAAGGTGTCAAAGTAGTCTTTTCCATAGATCTGAGTGTATCCTCTTGCAACTAGCCTTGTCTTCTTCCTCTCTGGCTTTCCATTAGCCAAGTATTTTATGGTGTACAGCAGGCGACTTGTTACTGCCTTCTTTCCTTTGGGAAGTTCAGCTTCATACCAAGTATCATTCTTGATCATGGCTCCAATTTCATCTCCAACTGACTTTCTCCACTCATCATCAGCCATAGCCTCCTCATAGGTCTTTGGAATATACTCCTGATCCAGGTTGCTGATGAATGCTACATGATCTTGAGGATAACTTGCAAAAGAGCAGGTTGCTTGGATATGATGAGCTACTGCATTGCTGTTGAAGTATACTTTGGTGTCAACCCACTTGGATGGTTTTCTCTCTCTGGTACTTCTTCTTAATGGTTGAATCTGCTCTTCTATCACTGCCTCTTCCTCTCCTTGATCACCCTCATACTGGTTGTCACTATTCTTCTTAATGGTTGAATCTGCTCTTCTATCACTGCCTCTTCCTCTCCTTGATCACCCTCATACTGGTTGTCACTAGCATGATCAGATTCAGTTCCATCTTGATCATGAACTGATGCTGAATCATCTTCTGGTGTTGATTCATTCTCATTGCCCTCCTCAGGATCAAGTTGGACTGAATCAATAATTGGTGCTGTTGCTTCATTGGTTGCAGCCACTGGTGGTGATGGTGATGCTGGTGGCGCCACACTGTTCTTAGGCTGGCTGATTCCCAAGCTCTCCAATATGATTCTCAGGTTGTTTGCCCTATCAGTTGGTCCATGTGAGAGATCTCTAAGGTTTTCCCAGCTCTTCTCATCATAGTACCCCTTGGATTCCACAAACTTTACATCCCTTGAGACCATCACCCTTCTTGAATCTGGAATGTAACACTTGTACCCTTTCTGTGTGTGAGTGTAGCCAATGAACGTGCCCTTGATACTCTTGGCTTCCAGCTTGTTCCTTTGCTCTCCTGGTATCAAGACATAGCACACACACCCAAACACACGCAAGTGATCTATTGGAGGTTTGATCTCGTTTAATACCTGAAAGGGAGAGACATCTTTGAGGATCTTGGTAGGGATTCTGTTGATCAGATAGCAAGCTGAGATGACAGCATCTCCCCAAAACCTCTTTGGAACATTTGTGTGGAACATCATGCTCCTTGCAACCTCCATAAGATGTCGATTCTTCCTCTCAGCAACTCCATTTTGTTGTGGTGTGTATGGACAGCTTGTTTGGTGAATAATTCCATGTTTTGCTAAGTGTTGTTTGAATGCATTGCTGGTATACTCTCCACCATTATCAGACCTGAAAATTTTGATCTTGGAATCAAAGTGATTAGTTACATAGTTTTGGAAGTTGATAAATGCCTCTAAAACTCTATCTTTACTTTTAATCAGTGTGAGTCAAGTGTATTTTGATTTCTCATCTATGAATGTCACAAAATATTTATGATTTTCTCTAGATGCACAAGGGGCAGTCCACACATCAGAATGAACTAGATCAAAATAATTCTCATAAATAGTCATAGATTGAGGAAAAACAGATTTGCAATGTTTACCAAGAATACAAGCCTCACAAGATTCATTAGTGAAAGACAGATTAGACAACATTAAACTTAGAGCTCTAGAATGGGGATGACCCAATCTAGCATGCCACAACACATTACTAGCTAAAACATAATTAAATGCATGAGATAAATCTGATAAATAGGTGTCTTCAAGCAAATAGAGTTCTCCCTTGCTCACACCTTTTCCCAGCAGCTTACTGGTCTTAATATCCTGAAAGTAAACATCATTAGGACTAAAAATAACATTGCAATTTAGATCAGTAGCTGCCTTTTTAACAGATAATAAATTTGAGGTAAAGCTAGGCATATAGAAAGCTTGAGAATCTTTTTCAAACAATTTCAAGTTTACTACTCCCTCAATTGGAATTCTATCCCCATTAGCAATCACCACATTGTCTAGAGCTGGTTTAACATTACTAATCAGTCTAGCATCCCTAATCATATGATGAGAAGCTCCTGAATCAATAATTAAGGGTCTAGCAATGTGAGCTGCATTTTGAATAGAATTTAAGGCATGAATACTTTGGTTACCAGAATTTGCATTGAGGGCTTTGATCAATGTCTCAATGTCTGACTTCCTGATGAATGCATCCTCATGAGATGGCTGAGATGTGGTGTAAGAGGTGGAGGCGCCAGTGTGAGTGGTAGAGATCATGGCTCTTCCATCATCTCTCATGCGCATGGAATCAGGTACATGTTGTTCCTGAGCTCTTGCTTCATGGGCTTTTGCCTGGTTGTATCTGTTGGCTGAGGGTGGCCTGAGATGGGGATGGAGAGTCCAGCAGTTGGTTTTGGAGTGTCCTTTGTTCTTGCAATGTTCACAAGTTACTGATCTGTCTCCTCCTCCTCTTGGCTTAAAGTAAGTCTTGCTAGCTGTTGCACTTTCCATCTTCTCAGCCTTGTGTGCCAGAGACATTCCTCCTTTTCCACCTCCAAAGAGACCATCTGAGCCTATCTCCTTTTGTAGTCTAGCACACACTTCATCATAGCATGGAAGCTCTTTGTCTCTTAATATATGCTTCACCACATCATTGAAGCTTGAATTGAGTGTGAGAAGCAGTCCAAAGACCTTGTCTTGCTCACGCCTGGCTTCAAGTGTATCAGGGTCATTGGTGCTTGGCCTTAGCATCTCAAGCTCAGACCACAGCTGACTGTACTTCCCAAGATGCTTGGTGAAGTCTCATTCTTCCTGCTCCAAGTTGATGATGGCTCTCTTCACTTCAAAGATTCTGGTGAGGTTTGAAGTGTTGCCAAAAACCTTGTGCAAAGTATCCCACAACTGTTTTGTGGTGGTACAGTGTGAATAAGAGTCCATCAATGGACCATCAAGAGAGCTTTGCAAGGTAGACATCACCATGAGATCTTCCTGAGCCCATTTGCCTTCATCTACCACTACAACCTCCTTGCCATCTTCTCCTTGTGTGATTTTCTTTGGGGCAGAGCCTGAAGTGACATGCTCCCAATATCCTCTACCTCCAAGGGCTGTCCTGGCCATTCTAGACCAGGTGATGTAGTTTCCTGGTCCCTTGAGTATACATGGAATCCTCATTGGTCTGTAATCCTCCATCTTCTCCTTAAGGCTTCAAATAATTTTTTTTTTTTTTTTTTCAAGAATTTTCAAGACAGAAACAAGTAAATCACTCAAAACTGAGAGAAAAACAAGTTTAGAATCAAGAAAAACTTTCAAGAAAATGAAATGGAGACAGAATAGAGAGAGCACAACCAAGAAAAAGAGATTAAAAAAAAAAAATTTCCAGAAACTCAAGAACCCAGATCTATTATCCACAGGATAAAAGAAATCTGAAGAGAAATTTGAAAAAGTAAATGGATGAATCAAGAGAAAAGACTATCAGAGTGAGATTTGCGGAATTAATTTAGGTTCTCAAGAGTTTTAAGCTCTGATACCATGTAAGAAAATGAAGAACAAGAGAAATAATGCTCAAGAACAAGAGAGAGAGAGAGAGTAAAGAAGGAGAACTGTTTCCTTAATTTATTTAGAGTACATATCTATTGGCTTTATAGCCAGATTATAAGATATATAAACATTAAAGACTTAGGAAATAGAACCAAGAGATAAGGTTCTAACAGCTATATTCCCAACAGCTCTATTTTGACTTTTGAACTTCTTTTGTACTGTAATGAACAGTGCTCGCAAATTCATTTATGTCTCCATATATGTCTTTGTCAATAGTGAAGAGAGTCTATCCATTTTAAATTCTCTGTAATTCTACGTGATCTTTGGGAATAAATAACTTTTCTCATTAGATCATAGCGTTTTACAGGTCTTCTCTTAACACATTTATTACAAAAAAAAAAGAAGACTAAACAAGAGCGCCATGGCGTATGTTTTGATGCTTACATCTTTTACCTTCTCAGAAATCCTCTCTTCTCCTTTAATAGAAGTGACACATGTTGTGTCAATCCTTCCAAAACCAGCTCATTCGGGGCTTAGAGGCCACAGTCTGATGATTCCGCCAATTTAAGAAAACTGCATTCAAGAAAGAAAGAGCAACGAACAGGAAGATGCCCAATGTCGCGGAGACAAACACTAGAAGGTGGGGTGAGATTACTGCCATGGCTAGAGCATAAGAAATGCACAGAGTTGTCACAATCGTAAAGAACAAGCTCTCAAACATACTACCTAATGGTATGAGACAACATGTGCAGAGTATAGCGGAGCAGAAGCCGAGGGTGTTGTAAATCCAGAGAAGAAAGAATAATGTATGTTTCATCACCACGGAACCTGCATTCGAATCCCCGGATTGGTGTACACCTCCGGGAGGCTGGAGGGCAGTTTGGTAAGTGGCTGTTATTATCAAAGTGCATACAATCAGATACGCTCCACGAGATTCATCTGATATGTTAGTCCTTAGGCGTCTCATCAATATTGAGCAACATGTCAAGAAATTAAAGGGTGATTTTAAAATCTCAAACACTGCCTTGGATCTTGGCAGGGAAGCGGCCTCTTTACACCCGGTTTTTGCAGCAAGTTGTTCCAAATCCAAGCCTCTCTGTTCTTGATTTCTTAAGATGTCAAGGAAAGTTAAACCAACACCATTTATTTTGTTCCGCTGAACCATTTGACATTCTAGTAACAGTTTCACCATCTGCGTGAAATGGATCATCATATTAGGAAAAACTATCTTAATGTATAGGAATCTCACATAATTCACTTGTTCATTGTTACTTAATTCTGAGATGGAATCCCATCCACTTCACATGGTAGAATTTGATTTTATATATATAGTTGTAAATAAGGATTGAAGAGGAAAAGAAAACATGCCTCGTGATCATTTTTATATGCTGCAAGGTGCAAAGGCGTGTTGTAGTTAAGATCCACTTCATTCAGAACACGATCCTCAACGGAGTCAGCATCTCTTTGGCCCATTCTCTGGATCCATCCGATGAGGACTTGGAGAACTTCAGTTTTATCATTAATCACAGCAAGGTGCAGAGCATTTTGGTCATCTACGCTCGTATCTTTGATACATTTATGGGAAATAATGAGGCACTGTGTAACAAGACCTATGTTTCCTCTTGACACTAGTAAAAGAAACGGTGTTATGCCGTTTCTCCCTTTAACGCAGGCAAGACTGCCATCAAGCAAGAGCATCCTCTTGACATACTCATCTCGATCCTTGTTGACAGCAAGATGCAATGGACTGTACCCGATTGTGTTGAGCTTTCTAGCAAAGGAGGGCTTAAGATTCAGAATCTCCTTGGCAAAAGGAACGTTCCCGGAAGCTGCAGCTACGTGGAGGGGTGTGCTCACAAATGACACCGCATCCATGCTCTCAAGTATGTTTGGATTCTCATCAATAAGAGCATACAGCTCATAGATGCTTCCAGATTCAGCTGCTTGTTGAAGTCTTGTATCCATGGAAAGAAAATTATTAGGTTTATAATAGAACTATGCAAGATTGATGAAGTTGAGTGAGGGGACTTTTATTTTCTATTGTGCCCTTGCTACCTACATTTCAGGTTTATATACAGTTAAAACAAAGGAAAGTGTCTACCTTGAGCGTGTTAGGAGGCAGCTTCGGAGCAAAAGCACGTAAGTGAACGGTTCACTGTGAACCTCCACGCCCAATGAATTGACAAAAGGAAAGGGTAAATCGTTCACATGTAAGAGAAATAAAGAAAGACTTTTCACTAACTAACCACTTTAGAGAGAAAGATTATATGGCAAAAGCTTCGCGGATGGGGTGTGTGGGGACTGGGAACCAGGAAGCAAGCAAGAACAATCCAACCCTGTCGTCAGTGTCATGCATGGTTTTATTTCCGTATGTAGACGAGGTGGTCACTTATCCCCATTACATGGCTAGCTTGTGGGGTGGGTTTACCAGGAAGCTTCAAAGCAAGAACCATCAAACCTTGTCGTCAATGACTCAATGTCATGCTGAGTTGTATTTGCGTATGTACACGAGGTGGGTCCTAAAGAGTTTCTTAGCACTCGCCAGTATACCTTTTTCGCTGGCTGCTTCATGTTTTCTTCATTCTCTATATTTTCCACAATTGGAAAGAAAGCTCTGCATATACGTTTTGATAACCAAAATAGGTTCCCACTTCCCATCATAAACTGGAGCCGACTTCAAAATTGTTTATCATAATGAGGTGGGTCCTAATTAAAGAGTTCAAAGTTCAAAAACACGTTAGTGAACTTCCACGCGGAATGAGCTGATTAAGGAAAAGTGTAAAACTATCACTGTAAGAGAAAGTGAATAATTTTCCAAAAGTGTAAAATATACTTTTACAAGGCACTAGTCCTTATTTTCTAAAAAGTGAATAAAATTTTCCAAATTTTATATAGAGATTTTAGGGCTATATACATGGATAATCTCGAAATTGGTAGAATATCATGCACACTATTTGTTTTTTTTTAAATACCAAAATACCTCTACACCAATTGTCTGAAGCTATCATCTTATTCTACACTCCACTATTTCACTTAATGTAATGTGTAACCGCTAAGACATAGTGTTATACATTATCTTGTAGGTGGCGGGGCTGTGATCAGTTCCACAACACCTCCTATATTTTCATATAACTTAACCCGAAGGCTGTTACCTATCTCATTAACATGTAATTTAATTTTTAACTATATAATTTTTTTCTGGCTACATGTATATGTTTAAGTACAATGTAGATGTTAAATATGTTCTTCCCTACTGGAATATGTCTACACAGCTAATGCATATATATATATATATATATATATATATGCAAGGTGTCACTTTTACTAAAGGAGAAGAGAGGCTTTTTGAAAAGGTAAAAGATGCAACCCTCAAAAGTCAAAACATATGCCATGTTCCTTGTTTATTATTATCTAATTTATTAATTTAGAGTTTGGTTTGAAAATTACCTTGGCATGTTTTTTTTGGACCTATTGAAAATGTTGTATCTAAAACATACAAGCGGTTCCTATTTTTTAGTGTACTGTTAATGATTATTATTAATTTTTTGACCTTAAAAAATCTGTTATTAATATTACACGCTACTTTATAAAACATATAACCAAAATTCTTGATAAAACATCATCACATTAAACCATCATTCGGTTATTTACAATTCTACATATAAAAGAACAGTACAAATTCAAATACTCTTATATACTAATCAAACCAGACTCTGCGTATCTGATCTGACCCTGACTAAGCCTTGACATCACCTGAACCCACAAAATCATATTTGCTTCTCTTCGGTTCACGAACTACACCTACAACACACCAAAATATAATCAATTCATATTTATCCATTTTTAATCATACTAGCATTTTTACGATCTCTATATTCACTTGAGCTTTAAATAACATACAATATCACGAAGTATCCTCTATCAACTTAATTCAAAATTTTATGTTATATTCTAAATCGGTTATTATCAATATTATCTAAATTATTAATTTATGGTCTTATTTTTATCTACTATTAATAAATCATAGTAGAACCAATTAAAAATTAGTTAATATGACATATTCAATTATTTACATGAATAATAAACCAACTACAAATTTGATTTTGATTTTTTTTAGTTTCTGTTGAGAAATAATCTAACAAAATCTTACTAAAAGTCTAATATTTTTACGAAAAAACAAATTAATTAATTTTGTAATGAGTAATATAATATTGTTATAAATCAATATTATTATCTTAAACATATATATCTTCTGTAATATAAATAAAATTTAAAAATATATTTTATGCAAAATGTATAATTAAAAAAAAACAAAAATATTTTAGAGGAAGTTTCTATTTGATTAACTCAGATTGTTATTTATTGCATACAATTAGAAAATATATTTGTGGTTCGAAAGTAATTAAAATAAGAACAAAGTAAAATGTATTAAAAATCTCTATATATTATTAATACCGAATAAAAACTATAAACAATAACATTATATAGTTACACAATATATAACACTAAATAGAAGTTTTCCATTTAAAGACAATTGTAATAATATCAAATTATATATATTAAAAGGAACCTTTTGAAGCTCCTGGGAGCGTCCACATCAGCGAAATAAGAGAGAGTCGTTCGTGGACACGTGTCATCGAAAAAAAAAGCAATTATACATTTTTTTGTATCCACATCAGCGAAATAAAACATAAATAGCAATTATACATTTTTTTATCCACATCAGCGAAATAAAACATAAATAGCAATTATACATTTTTTGTTAATAAAATATTTACATTTTGACAAATTGATAAAATATTTAATATATCAATATAATTTCGAAAAAATATCTCAAATTTTTTTTATCCGCATCAGCGAAATAAAACATAAATAGCAATTATACATTTTTTTGTTAATAAAATATTTACATTTTGACAAATTGATAAAATATTTAATAGATCAATATAATTTCGAAAAAATATCTGAAATAATAAATGGAAATGTACAACATAAAAAGCAATTATACAATCTTACAAAATGTAAAACTTCAGTAATGTATAATACAATCTTACTGAAGTTTTACATTTATGACAAATTAATATAATATTTAATATATGAATATAATTTCGAAAAAAATATCTCAAATAATAAATGGAAATATACAACATAAAAAGCAATTATACAATCTTACAAAATGGAAATACAATTTTTTGGATTTAAAAATAATGTATAATATTATAAATGGAAATATAAAACATAAAAAGCAATTATATAATCTTATAAAATGGAAATACTACATAAAATACTAAATTGAATAAAAAAAATATTTACAAATTCTAAAATACCACTAAAAAGCAAATATACAATCTTAGAAAATGGAAATTCTGCATAAAACAATAAATCAAAAAATGTTAAAAATATATGTAGAAACGCAATTGCCAAAATTATAAAAACTATCTCATATAAATTATGGAAATATACAACATAAAAAGCATTTTTACAAATTTCAAAATTCTAAAATATGGCACATGTACAATTTTACATCAAACACATCGCTATAAAAGGCATCATCTAACCAACATCAACGTTATACCAATCAAAGAAAACTTCAAAGAGATCCGAGAAACAGAACACAATGGCTCCATCGACAACCCTTGCTGTGCCAACAACGTTCGACGACCTTAAAGGATATTTCTGTAACAATGAAGTTTTGGTCAGGCTTATTCATTGCTGGGAAGCTCGAAACTTTAAAAGGGGGAACACACTCATGGGAGTTGAGCTGCTTCTCATAGACTCAAAGGTATTCCTTCAAATTATCTTAGCATACTTTTACTGTAAATAAACTTTCATTACTCATTACTAACTCTAACGTAATGGAACCACCACAGTCAATAACCATTCAGGGTTTCATCCCGACACACTTCCTTCCCCGCCACGAAGATGATCTCAGACCAAACACAGTTTACAAGCTCAAGAAGTTCAGTGTCAAGCCTTCCAGATTAGTTTACAAAGTCTCACCACATAACCACATGATCAGCTTCATCAAGAGTACAACCTTCATCCCTGTTCCTGAAGGAGACTACCAGATTGATTGTCAGCAATTTCGGCTACGCGATCTCCAAGCGTTCACAGATATTGTCGACAGACACACAGATCTTTTTGGTAAGCACTTTTTAACTCTCTTAATATTTTAAAGAGTCGGGTCTAATGATTTATTTATATCAGATTGATCCTCATCACTTTTTAAACTTTTTACAGATACCATTGGTTTTTTGCGAGTCATCAATGGGGACAACTTAAATACTCAGACACCTATGGCTACTGCCCCAGCATCATGTGGTGAAAAATCAAAGGATATGGTCTTCTTGCATGTCCAACTTGAAGAGTAAGTCCAAATTAATACCAAGCGTAGTAATTTAAGTGTCAAAGAGATCTGGCGTTATGTAACTTACTAACTTTGATTAAACAGTGGTGAGACAGCTCGTGTTTATCTGTGGGACAAAATTGCTGCATCTTTCCGAACTAGATGGAATGAAAGCAAAACAAAACCGTCGGTTACCTTGCTCACTACTCTCACTTCAAAAACACTTGGAGGTTTGTCTATTTTCTTTCTTTTGATTCATAAAGTCATATATTAGTTTAGTTTCGTGTGTATATTATAACCAGTATCAATTACTGTCTATTTCTCAGGTGTTGTTACCCTAAGCTCTACTGCCTCCACACGTCTCTTCTTCGACTCGGACATCACTGAGACAGAAAAATTATTATCAAAGTAGCTGTCAATCAAATCCTCTCTTATTTTGATCAAACTTAATCCTCTCTTACTGCAAATCTATCATGTCTTATATTTAAACATGTTCTATCTAGGTTTAAAGCTGATGGAGAAGCCCCACCAAATGTCAATAGCTCGTCAGCTGCAGTTACTAAAGTGGAGACTGTGACATTGAATGAAATTCAGAAATTCTTAGAGAACGAGTCACCACAGGTCTGGCTTTCATCACAGAAATTTATATTTTTGCTTTTTAATCTTAGTATTTACACACATATATATGTTCAGGACGCTAGCTTCATTTGCACTGCAACAATAACAGAAGTCATGGAAGAATATGGTTGGTACTTCATCTCTTGCACCGCCTGCAGGTGTCAACTCGAAAGATCAGAAACATCTTTCATTTGCTCTAACTTCAAGTGCAAGAAACCAAACAATGTCGGACTCATCAGGTTAGTTTCATTTAATTTTATACCCTCTATCTGACTACTCATTTGATTTACAACTACTTAATTATATTTAAATAATTTCATTTTATGTGGTATAGATACCGGATCGAGATTAAAGTTAAGGATGACAGTGGCGATGAAGCAACTTTTGTCATGTTCGATAAAGAAGCACTGAAGCTGGTGATAAGGCAGGCACCTGACGTTATGAATGAGATGAGAGAGGTAAGAACAATCGAAAAGTATAACAGAGATTATATGAATGTCTAACTAACCGGATGTTTTTACCATGTAGTCTGGTGGAAACGGCTCTAATGAAGATTCTGGCACTGCAACACCTCAATGTGTCCTAGACATTGTGGGGCGTGTGAGAGACAAGGTTTCACTTTTTAGATTTAGGTTAGGCTGAGAGATAATGAATCGTGGGCTGAATCCCGTAAGTAAGCTTAATGAATGAATACGCTTTTATTGATGATCAATGAATATTACAAAAGGTGTTTTTGATGATTACAAAGAGAATGCTTAATGTCTTTAATCTAATCTGAGAGTTGTTGTATCTATTGAGATCCCTTCTTCTTTTTGATCTTCTCTGTCTTTATATAGTCTAGGTCTCGTCGATAGCTCCTTAACCGACCTCCGAAATACACGGCTTCAGTTACGTACTCGTTCCAGGTTCCTCTTGACCGAGTCTTCGAAGTATCAGCTCCCGTTATAATGTGACCTCTATTATGACGACTTCCAGGTTCAGTCTTTAGTTCAGCTTCCAGCTCTTTATTAATGTGATGGGCTTTACGCGGCCCACTTGACAGCTCACATTTTGCCGGTACCTCACCTGAGGGTCATATTCGGGTCCAACAGTTGCCCCCAGCTTCCGAATAAATTCTTTTGTCTCGGAAGCTAGATTTCAGCTACCGACCTTATCTTTTCGTTTAAGTAATGATTAATCCTTATCTTGTTAGATTCGGTTCAACTCGATCTAACGGCCTTTATTACTTATTGGCAAAATCTACGGTTTAGATGGAGGGGATTTGAAATGACATTTTCCGAATCTCGAGAGGCGATGGGATATAAAGCTGCGAGCATTAACTGCTACGCCTCCACTTTCTCCACGCCTCCATTCAGTTTCCCAAGGTAACTTCCCTCTCCTCTCGGTTATTTTTACTGTGTTTTTCTTTTCTTTTTTTTTATCTTTCTCGTTACTTCTCTCTGCAAATTCTCTCCCAAACCTTGCAATCGATTTTCTCCTTGATCTTCCCCATATCATGAACCCTCCAAAAGAAGGTTCCGGCGAGTCCGGGATGCCTCCCTCTGCCTCTGGGGCTAAACTACTGAAAGTTAAGCAAGAAGTCGGAGCCAAGATGAAGGGGAAAAAGAAAGCCAGAGAGACGGTCGCGACCAGGGTCTCTAAGAGGAAGAAGAAAGATGATTCCGGCGGGTGTAGCCTACACTCGCCGTCGTTGCTGGACAGTCAAGACGTGGTCAACCTCATGACTCAAGCTCTTGGCTCGAAGGAGCTTGGCCGCGCCTGTAGCTCCGACGAAACCCCTGAGACTGCTCCGGAGGGGTGGTTCAGTTGTCACGAGAAATTCATCTCCAAGTCTCACTTGAGATTTCCTCTCCCGACCTTACTGCTCGATCTACTAGATCATTACCGACTAGCCCTTCCCCAACTCTGTCCCTCGATCATCCGTGTGATTAACGGCTTCATCACTAGGTCCAAAGAAGAAGGGGTTAGCGTTGGTCTTACCGAGCTCATGAGCCTCTTCTCTTTGAAGGAGAGTGCTTCCAAAGAAGGCGGTTCCGGGACTTACTACCTCTCCAGTCGTCCCAATCACGTGATCTTTAGATTCTCCAGTAGCGATGATGACTGGAGGAAGAAATAATTTTATGTTAAAGTTGATCCTTTGACGGTTCCCGCTGGTCGGAACCTCAGGGTCACTTGGTCTAACCCATCTGGTTAGGAATTCTAGGAGTATCCCTTTTCCTATTTTGTTTATTTACGGTTGGTTAACCTTTTTCGTTTTTTGATTTTTTCTTTTGCAGAGATTGAGGATCCTCCGAAACTTTCTACTAAGCTTACCAGAGCTTTATACCGCAAGCTGCTTCAGACTCCTTGTTCCTGGACTGCTTATACCACATCTCGAATAGGTGCAGCCAGGTTCCCAGACGTCTACAACGCCTCTTTTCAAGATCCCATTCCTGCTGAGAACCTTGAGGGTAAGTTCAGGCTTGAACTCTTTTTTTTATCACTAGTCTTGTCGTTTGTGAAGTTTTCACTCTTATAAGAATTTCCTTTATTCCAGTTTCTGCAGGGGACTCAGTTGTTTCAATTTCAACCGGTGCTAGCGCTTCAGGTACCGAAAAGACTAAGTCAGGCGACATGACTCTCAGGCCATCTTTTCGCTCTAGGGGTAACCCTTCGAAGGCTGCCAGTGTTTCCCGTGGGGGAGATAGGAGCCAAGGAGGATCTTTCCTTAACTCGGTGAAGGACGTTTTGGATGATGGAGTATCCAAACCTGTCGCTGAGGCTGCTCCTGCTGAGGTCACAGCTCAGGATGCCACTCTTCTTCCTGAGGTCCCTGTGCCGGAGGCTGATCATCCGGCTCCCAAGGATACCTGCGAAGTTGAGCCGTCGAGGCACAAGAGGCCTAGGACTGATCAAGGCGGAGCTCCCACTCGATCCTCCTCCTCGTCTTCCAGGGGAGGAACCGTTGGGTGGAGCTTTACCCATTCAAAGCCTGGGTCGATTTTAGATGATTCGTGGGGCTTAGCCGCGATACTGAGGCACCTGAAGAGGGTAGGATGTCCCCTTCCAGCGCTCAAAGACTTGACTAACCGGGAGGAGTATCTCGACATTGCCCATTGTATGGGTCAGGTGCGTGATCTCTACCCGCTCTTTATTTACACTTGTTGAGAATAATACTCATCATTTTTTTGTTGTTGTAGTTGGCCGGGGCCGTTAACAGGGCCCAGCTCGGGTTCGAGAATGCTCTGCGTGATGCCCCCGATGCTGGTGAGCTTGCTGAGGTTACCGAGGTGGTTAAGGCAGCCAAGGCTGATCTCGATCAGGCCCGGGCTCGAATCTCCGAACTTGAAGCCGAAGTGATGAGGCTGGGCTTGAAGGCTGATGCTCAACAAGGAAAGATTGAGAGCCAAGAGCTCGATATCCAGGTGAAGAGCAGGAGGATTAGTGACCTGGACTCTGCTCGAAGGATAGCTGAGCGCCAAGTTCGTGAGCTCGTTGCCTCATCCCAGGAGAGCCAGAAGAACAAGGAGGCCGAGGTCGAGCTGGCAGTCAGGGAAGGGAAGAAAGAGGTCGCTGAAGCTTATGGCAAGATCCTGGCCTGTGTTCAAGAGAAGTTTGCTAAGAAGAAGGAAGAGGTCAGTGCACTGGTGTACGCTCAGAGCTCCAAGCCAACGTTGATCTCTTGAAGGACATGTTGAACAACAAGATCCAGAGTGTTGAGGAGGAATACAGCCAACTGGTGGCTTTGTTGCCTGGTGCGACGACCGCGTATGAGAAGGCTCAAGTGTCTGACTTTTCAGTCAGCAAGCTTCCTCTTCCCCAGATCTCGGACAGCTCAGGTACTTTTGAGATTAACATGTTTAATCCGTCCTTTTCTGGGGAATATGGTTCTAATCTGGATTTAATGGCTCCTGACTTAGTTCCGATCGAGGCAGCTCAAGGAGGCAATGCTAACGTGGCTGAAGGAGAGGTTCCAGTGGGTGATGGTGAACCGATCCAAGATGAGAAGGAAGATTAAGAGCTATGGCTCTTTTAAGTTTATATTTCATGTTTTTCAAACTTTGGTTTAAGTTTCGTTTGACTTCTACGACTTTAGTGCCTGAGGAGGCCTTTAAACCTTTATCGTTGTCTAGGATTTTAATAGCCTGGGGAGGCTTTTAAACCCTTTGTCATATTTAAGACTTTGTTATTTTCATCTCGAGTTTTTGAGCTTGGTCGTGTCGTACTTTATCATAACAATTGCTGAATCAAATTAGGACTTTTAGTTTCGATTTGTTGTGAACGTTTTTGCTTAATTAATGTTTGGTCATGAGGACTTCGAAGAGTGGTCCTTGACGTTGTTTCGGGAAATCTAGGGACCTGGATCCAATTTTGAAAGTTCTGAGACCTGACATCCAGGTCTGTCGGGACCTGAGTTAGACTCTTCGGGACCTGGGTTAGACTCATCGGGACCTGAGTTAATCCGAAGGATTTCGGGACCTTTGGAATGCAGTGAATGAAGACCTTTTGATTCTTATGAGGATTTTAAGACCTTGTTGATTCTTTAGGATTTTAAGACCTTTTGATTCTTATGAGGATTTTAAGACCTTATTGATTTGCCAAGGATTTTAAGACCTTGGTTGTTGTTAAGGATTTTGAGACCTTATTGATTTGTCAAGGATTTTAAGACCTTGGTTGTTGTTAAGGATTTTGAAACCTTATTGATTTGTCAAGGATTTTAAGACCTTGGATTATGTCAAGGATTTTAAGACCTTCGTGGGTGTTAAGGATTTTAAAACCTTAGGTTATGTTAAGGATTTTGAGACCTTGGGTCCAGGTTCTCAAGGACCTGAATGTGTTCGAGATAATTGAGCTCAGGTCGCGGTTTAATGGGACCTGAATTCTCTTAGAGGGTTTTAAGACCTTTGATGCTTATGAAACTGAATTAATCGTCTTATTAATGTCAGATATCAAAGAGTACATGATTCAGATTGTTTACATAGTAGCTTATTTTTGGGCTAAGTGTCCTTGGTGACACATGCCGCTTTGGCTTAGATGATGAGATTGGTGAGAAGAGGTTGGGGCTGAACTCATGACGGAGTTGCCTACGTACCCAGTCAAGGGATCAAGCCAAACGTAGTTCAGGGAATTTGGGTACCTAATGATAGTATCTTTTGAGGTTCGTGGCGTTCCACGATCGGATTTCAGGTATCCCGGTTTGTACCTTCTGGAGTTTGTAAACTCCGGGTCGTACTATGTGGATGATTCGGTAGGGTCCTTCCCAGTTGGTTCCTAACTTTCCAGCCCCTGGTTCTTTAGTTCCTTCGAACACCTTTCTGAGTACCAGGTCTCCTACAGCGAACTGTCGGGGCCTTACTTTGGAGTTATAGTGCCGAGCCATTGCTTGCTGGTAATTTTGAATGCGGAGCAAAGCTTGGTCTCGTCTTTCCTCGATTAAGTCGAGGCTATCCATCAAGAGCTGGTTGTTAGCTGCGGGGTTCGAGGTGCAGAGCTCCCGTCGGAGGCTGCCTGCGGTAGTTTCTGCTGGGACGACAGCTTCCATCCCGTAGGCTAAGGAGAAAGGAGTTTCCTCTGTAGCTTTTCGTGGGGTGGTTCTGCAAGCCCATAGTACTTCGGGTAGTTTTTCTGACCAGAGTTCTTTCTGAGCTCCTAGGCGTTTCTTGAGGTTTGCTAAGATTGACTTGTTAGCAGCCTCCGCCTGGCCGTTACCTTGAGGTCGCCGAGGTGATGAAAATGTGAGACGGATGTTCCACTTATCGCAGAACTTCTTGAAATCGTAGGATATGAACTGTCCTCCGTTGTCGGTTACGATTTCGTATGGGACACCGTGCCTACATACAATGTTCTTCCAAACAAATCCTTCGACCTCAAATCTGTTTATTTGTTGAAAAGCTTCAGCTTCGATCCATTTCGTGAAATAGTCGGTTAGGACCAGGAGGTTCAGTAATTTCTTTCCTTTGCCTGACGGTACTAATGGACCTACGATATCCATAGACCACCTCATGAACGGGTAGGGAGCTGATATGTTAGATAGCTTCTCCGCTGGTTGGTGTATGATCGGTGCATGCCTTTGGCATTTGTCGCTTGATGAGGAGTAGACCTCGCAGTCCGCGATAATAGTAGGCCAGAAGTAACCTTGCCTTTTAATTCGGATAGCTAGAGCTCTGCCCCCGGAATGATTACCGCAGGAACCGTCGTGCATTTCCTTCATGAGTTTCATAGCCACTAGACCATGAGCGCACTTTAGGTAAGGTCCGGAGACACTTCGTTTGTGGAGGGCTGACTCGATTATGCAATATCTTGCTGCTAAGGCTTTGAGTTTTCGAGCCTCCCACTTATTGGGTGGGATTTTTCCCTCGAGGATGTAATCCATGATCGGTATCCTCCAGTCTTCTCTTCCTACAACTTTGTTGTGAAGAGAGGAGGGAGGTTCCTGTTCGGGACCTGGTGTAGTGGTGCCCCCGGGGGTATTCGTTGGAACAGGCTCCAAGGGGTCTGAGTTCTGAAGAATATCTCCAATTCCTTCGTTGTCCCCGGTGGTTTGTGTTGTGTTTTTGCGAGCTGCGCGGCTTCTTGTTTGTACCTTGAGGACGAGTGGTTCCGAGGTTTCGGTGGTGCCCCCGGGGGTATTCGTTAAGTTAGGCTCAGGAGAGTCCGAACTTCGGCGAATGCCCTCACTTTGGTTGTGGTCCTCTAGGTTTTTGGTTGTATTGTTAAAGGAGTGTTTTCTGGAGCTGCGTGCTCTGGTTTTAGGGAACCAAAATGTCGTGAAGATTTGGGTAGCTTCCGTAGGGAGGCTGTTATCCTCGACTTTTGCTTTTGACATGTTATCTAGTTCAGCTTTGGTAGCTATGTCGATACTCGGCTTTTCGATTCCTTCCACGGGTATAATTCGTTTTACGAGAGGGTCGGACGTGGAGGCTAACGCAGCGAGCGCGTCTGCTGAAGAGTTCTCTCCTCGTGGGATTCTCGTTAGCTCGAACTTATTGAACTGTTTTGTCAAGCTTAAGACTACTTCGAGGTATGCCCCCATCCTTTCGTCTCTTGTTTCGTATTCTCCGTGAAACTGACTAGCTACTAGCTGAGAGTCACAGTAGGCGCTCAGCTCTCGGATTCCGAGGCTAAGGGCTAGTTTTAAGCCGGCGATTAATGCTTCATACTCAGCTTCGTTGTTGGAGGCGTTAAATCCGAGTCTATAGGATTGTTCGATGGTTTCCCCAGCTGAGGAGGTTAATCTTAGACCGACGCCGGAGCCTTGTTTTGACGAGGCTCCGTCCACGTATAGGCTCCATTTTGGGACCTCTATCTCTTGGTCTAAATGTTCGGACGTAAGCTCGATAACGAAATCGGCAAGGACCTGAGCTTTTGCAGCTGCTCGAGGTCTGTATTCGATATCGTATTCGCTGAGTTCGATAGCCCATTTAGCTAGTCGTCCGGACTGGCTAGGACTATGCAAAATCGTTCGTAATGGGTGTGAGGTCATTACGATGATTGAGTGTGATTGGAAATACGGTCGTAGCTTCCTAGCGGCTGTTACGACTGCTAGGGCTAGTTTTTCCATGGTAGGGTATCTCGTTTCGGCGTCTATTAGGCTTCAACTAGTGTAATAGACAGGTCTTTGTTCGTTTTGCTCTTCTCGTACTAGCACCCCACTAACTGCGGCTGCCGATACGGCCAGGTACAGGTACAGTGGTTCTCCAGTTACAGGTTTGGACAGTATCGGAGGTTCCGAGAGGTATGCTTTCAGCTGTTTGAAGGCTTCTTCGCATTTTTCGTCCCATAGGAACTTCTTATTATTTTTCAGGAGTTTGTAGAATGGGAGGCACTTGTCAGTGGACCTGGAGATGAATCTATTTAGTGCTGCGATCCGCCCAGTCAATCTTTGTACCTCTCTGGTCGTTCTAGGTGACGGCATTTCTAGGAATGTCGCTATTTGTTTCGGGTTGGCTTCGATGCCTCTTTCGGTTACGAGGTAACCTAGAAATTCGCCGGAGGGTACTCCGAAGGTACATTTAGCTGGGTTTAGCTTCATGTCATATTTGTTGAGGATGTCGAAGCATTCCCTTAGATGGGAAATATGGTCCTCTCCCATCGAAGATTTGACTAACATGTCGTCGATGTAGACTTCCATGGTTTTTCCAAGTTGTCCAGCAAACATTTTATTTACTAACCTCTGATAGGTAGCTCCCGCGTTTTTCAAGCCAAATGGCATAACCTTATAACAATAGGTTCCTCGTTCGGTTATGAACGCGGTTTTCTCTTGATCCTCAGGCTCCATCATAATCTGGTTATATCCAGAAAAGGCATCCATAAAGGACAGGAGCTGGTGACCAGCCGTTGCTTCGACTAAGCGATCGATGTGAGGTAACGGGAAGCTGTCTTTAGGACAGGCCTTGTTTAGGTCGGTGAAGTCTACGCAGATTCTCCATTTCCCATTCTTCTTTTTTACTACCACTGGGTTGGCTAACCAATCGGGGTATTGAACTTCTCGGATTGATCCGGCCTTTGTTAGTCGATCAACCTCGTCGTTAACGGCTTGGGCTTTTTCAAGACCTAGCTTGCGACGCTTCTGTTTGATCGGCTTGAAGGTGGGATCTACATTGAGCTTATGTGTGGTGACGTTGGGGTTTATGCCCTTCATGTCACTGGTGGCCCATGCGAAGGTTTTGACATTTTGTTTTAGGAATTCGATGAGCTCCTTTTTAGTTTCGGGAGGCAGCTCAGATCCGATGCTTACTTGTTTTTCAGGGTTCGAGTCGTCAATGCTAACTTTTTCGATGAGGTTCTTGGGAGGACCTCGGATATTCTGTTGCATTTCGCGACTCTCCTGGACCTGTAATTGCTATTGGGGGGAATCTTTTATGATTTCGAACCCTCCCAGGTAACAGATCCTTGAAATCTTTTGGCTACCATGTATGGTAACTATCCCATCGGTTGCTGGAAATTTCACGCATTGGTGATAAGTTGAAGCCATTGCTTTCATCTTATGAATCCAAGGTCTTCCAAGGATTGCGTGGAAGGGAGACGGTTTGTCGACAACTATGAAGTTGGTCATTTTCATGACTCCGCCAGCTATGACTGGGAGCTTGATGGTTCCCAGTGAGGTAGCTGTTTCTCCTGAGAAGCCCACAAGGTTGGATTTCTGGTCGACAATTTCGTAATCATCTATTTCCATTCCCTTTAATGCGTTATAGAAAATGAGATCGACGGAGCTTCCGGTGTCGATCATGAGCTTAGGTACTTCGTAGCCTGCTATATTTAACGTTACGACGAGGGCATCGTCGTGAGGTCTGTCAAGGTTTGATGTCTCACTTTCCCAAAAAGAGATTTTAGTGTTAGACTCGGGTTTGGTCGGTTTAGACTGAGTATTGGACACAGCTTTCCGTACGTGACTTTTAATAGAGTTAACGGAGTCTTGACATGAATCGGACCCTCCAAGGATGTAATCGACCCTTGAGTCGGGGCTCGATTGGGGAGGTGTTTTATTAAAGAGAGCTTCAATTTGAAGGCTTTTTCCTTGGGGGAATTTCCCAAGGATCATCTCGACTCTCTTCTTGGGAGCGGGAGGTGGCGAATCTGTTTCCTTTTCAGGTGACCTTTCGCGTTTCGGGGAGTCATCACGGGGACCTCTCTTTTGATAAGGCTGTGGTTTTTTGAGGTCCACATCTTTTATTTCTCCGGCTGCAAATTTAGCAGCCAGTTGTCGTTGGAGGTTCCAACACTCTTCGGTTGAATGTCCTTTTCGATCATGATAAGAGCAATGTTTGCTCTCGTCGTAGCCTTTGGACCAGGGGGCTTTGCCTGTTGCGGCGACAGGTTTTTCTTCCTTGTCATCCTCGATTACGTAGGAGTGCTCTCCCTGAGTCTGGTTATTTCGGGAGCTTCCTCTTTTATGAGGTCCCTTCCCGTCGGAGGCTTCGCCTTTCGGGTGATTCTGGGATTTTCTGTGGAGTTTATCTAACGCCGCAGTTTCTTCTTCCAAGGTAATGTATCTAGAGGCCCTGTGGAGGGCGTCGTCGATAGTTGGAGGAGGATTTAGCGTCAGCTCCGAGAAGAGGCCTGATTTGTACCAGAGGCCTCTCCTGAGGGCTTCGATAGCTACGTGATCGTTAGGGTTCGAGAGTTTGGTTCTTACTGCCCTGAATTTTTCGATGTAGACTCGCAATGAGTCTCCCAGTCCTTGTCTGATCTTCCAGAGGTCAGCTTCGGAGGCTTGTTTCATGATGTGGGTTGAATATTGTTTCATAAAGGCGTTAGCTAGCTGATCGAAGCTGTCTATAGAGTTTGGTTCTAGACTAGAGAACCATTCTAGAGCTGTTCCAGTCAGGTTTTCAGCAAATGTTCTGCAATATCCTGCATCGCATTCTTCCTTCGTGAAGTGAGCTTTTACGATCGCTAGCTGGAAGGCTCTTAAATAAGCCTTTGGGTCTGTGTTTCCATCGTACTCAGGGATCTTGATTTTTCGAGTATCTCTTATGTAAGAGTTAGCAATTCTATCGGTAAACGGAGTTCCACGAGTCTCTTCGATTAGGCTCTCGATTTCGGGAGCTGAGCTCGTTGCTTTGTGAACCTGAGCTCCCAGTTTCTGGAGAGCTGCGTGGGTTCGCTCCATGTATCTGCGAATCGCGTCAGGTCACTCGAAGGGAAGGACATTTGGATCGTTTTCAGGTGTTCGGCGCACAGGTTCCTGGCGGAATCTGACTTGATCATTTTCCCAGTTAGCTGGCGAAACGGATCGTTCGTTCGTCCTCAGGTTCCGAGCGAGATTAGTGCGAAGAGCTGCAGGATCAACATCCGTTCTTTGAAATCCGTCGGCATTTGGGGTTGAAACCCTAGTTTGGAACACCGGAGCTGATGTTCTGCCCCCGGACGGAATGTTGGTTCCTGCTCCAGACCCCGAAGGAGGTAACGGTGGAGGCAATCGCGTGCTCCCAGCGGTGTTTCGATCGGGCGCGGAGCTCGTCGTCGCTACGTTGCTCCCCATGGTGCTGATGATTGGTGGGACAAACGCAGGAGCTGTCCTAGCGCGAGGCGTTTGGAAAGCAGGTTCCTGACCGTCTGCTCCAGAACTATCAAGGGAGAAATTCAGACGCTCTCGAGGGAAGGAGGGGTCAGCTATTCGTTCATGGAACGTGATCCCTCTTCCCTGGTGGACGGACGGTTGGGTTGTTGCGGATTGAGATCTGGTTATCTCTTCGAATTGTTGCTGCCGTTCGGCTAGCTGTTGCACTGTTCGCTCGGTTTGTTGAGCTTTGTCCACTAACTGGAGCATCATCTGCCGGATCTCAGAAAGCTGAGCTTCCGTCTGGTTCGGAACGGATTGATGCGATGTGTTATTGAGGGCTGAGGACCCAGAGTTGGTCCCTCCGGGGGCTCTCGAGTTATTTGCCCCCGAGGCAGTGCGATTCGGTGAGCTATTGCTCAGATTCGATTGATCGGGGTTAGATGGATTAGTTCCATCGAGTGGATTCATCTTTAAGCTTTGGAGAAAGGGATTCGATTAATTGTCCCCACAGACGGCGCCAATTGTGAGAGACAAGGTTTCACTTTTTAGATTTAGGTTAGGCTGAGAGATAATGAATCGTGGGCTGAATCCCGTAAGTAAGCTTAATGAATGAATACGCTTTTATTGATGATCAATGAATATTACAAAAGGTGTTTTTGATGATTACAAAGAGAATGCTTAATGTCTTTAATCTAATCTGAGAGTTGTTGTATCTATTGAGATCCCTTCTTCTTTTTGATCTTCTCTGTCTTTATATAGTCTAGGTCTCGTCGATAGCTCCTTAACCGACCTCCGAAATACACGGCTTCAGTTACGTACTCGTTCCAGGTTCCTCTTGACCGAGTCTTCGAAGTATCAGCTCCCGTTATAACGTGACCTCTATTATGACGACTTCCAGGTTCAGTCTTTAGTTCAGCTTCCAGCTCTTTATTAATGTGATGGGCTTTACGCGGCCCACTTGACAGCTCACATTTTGCCGGTACCTCACCTGAGGGTCATATTCGGGTCCAACAGGGCGTACATGCAAGTTCCAAGTGAGGGTCAATGACTTTAATTTCAAAACAGCTCGCGCAACAGCTACCGTATCCCGCATTATTGATGCAGATATTGAGAACAAGAAGAAGGATGGCAAGCGTCAACGTCTCAACTAAACAACACCACATTGAAGTTTTTTATTTTAGCTTAATTATAACTAAGATTCTACCTAAGTCTATTTTGTTTCTTTTGTTTTTGATAACTTGAGCTTTTGATCCTAATTATGTATTTGATATTTTAAGATATATAATGCTTTTCTAGCTATTTTCTGATCTTCACAAACAAAGAAAATACGAAAAACCTAAAAAGAATGTTTCTAGCTATTTTCTGATCTTCACAAACAAAGAAAATACGAAAAACCTGCTACTAAAACTCCAACTATTGTCATTACTTTTTATATCAGAGTTTCACAATTTGCTTGCTACTAAACCTCCAACTGGGTTAATCATCGCATCTGAGTGTCAAAGAAACAGTCAAGTAAGTGACTATTAACAAGAGGAAATCAAACGAAACACTTATCGCAATGGATTAGTATGAATCTTAATCAGAACATAGATTTTAATAAAGTTTGAGACACTTGATTCCAGAAAACTGCATGAAGTTTAAACATCAAGAACATGCAGAAGCATCAAAACTAGGCAACACAATGAACGACATGGACAATGATGAGACGCAAACCAGAGAGTTCACTCCACGGATGACCGGTTCAAGTTTCGGGATATCTCCGGTTTCTGTCGTTTACAACGGTTTACCATTCAAGACCATTGTCTTGCTCCTCAACTCACCATTCTCTGGTGTTAGATGATACTCTTCTCTATTGAAATAACCATCCAAAGCTTTGCTTCCAATCCAAGCAAAAGGTTTCTTCAAAGTATCCAGCAACGACTTATTCTTTGGCTTTGACTCTACATTCAGAGCCACGTTCACACCGTTGCTGACACTTAACGTGAAGTCTGATTGGTTGCTTAAGTTGATCAGAAGCAATGTTACACCCTCCTAAAACAGAGAACAAATATTATCCCCTGCAACACTCAAACAGAGAAGGCGAAATAATGAGAAGAGAGTAATGGTTTTGATTTTATTAGATTCTCTTATAGGAAACCAGACCTGAACCAAGATTGTATATATGATCAGTCACTACGTCAACAACCCAAGGACCAGAGATCTCAAGAAGTTTTTGTGTACCATTGATGTATAATTAACATTTTTATTTATATCCCAATCCCTACAATCTCTTACCTCTAATGTATAATTAACATTTTTTATTATTTCCAAAAATCAAACATGTATTCAATTAATATTCAATCTAACCAGTATGTTTTTTAGAATCTACAGAAAAAATAAGAGGTAACAGCTATGACTTCACCACAAACTGGGAAGAGAAAGCGTGCACCAGCTGACTCAATAGACGTTATAGGTAAATTCTACTTCAGTATATTGCTTACCATAGCACTTTTAACATCATATTGACCTCTAATCATGTAGCACAAACTTCTGGAGATCACACAAACACTGAAGAGACAAAGGCTAAGAGAGGGAGAAAAGACTCATCTACACTTCACGCACAAAATCCTCTACTAGCATATTATAACTGTAAGAACTGTTTACAGAAAACTTATATCTGAAATTGAACTAATTTGAAATTCACTAACTTGCTTGGGTGCAAATAATCTTTCATAGGTGGGTGTCACATATGTGTCAAAATCGGTACGCTATTCAAACCAATAAATATTATGTTCAAACAATGTGGCCTAAACTGATTTTAAATCCATATGCTCTACAGAGTCACACAAGATTGCACGTTCAATGCGAAAATCAATCATGCTTTCACAACAATGGCGAAAGCGTGGAAGGAATGCAAGTATTCAAACTGGTTTAACATCTCAAATTACACAGAGTTCAGATCCAAACCACCCAACAAGTTCAACTCCTTCGACAGCAAGCACAACAGGTACAATATACTAACACAGACCTTTTTCTACATCTTCATATAGGATCAAGACATGAGCACATTTTCCTCTACTTCTCATGCAGTTTCACAACAGGAGCCAAGGACGATTACTAAAAAGAATTATGATTGTAAGTTACTTATGAAATAAAATTCTTAATTTTTATAATAGTATGACTCTAAGTTAATTACAATCTATATGATAAAACAGGTGGATGTACAGTGTGCTCTGAATACGGTAACATTACTATTATTAAGCAAACTTAACCTCAAAGATATCTCATCACTTAACTTATTTACATCATGAATCAGTAAATTAACTCTTTCCTCGCATTCATGTTACAGTTAGGTGCAAGAATGCTCGAGCAATGAGACGAGCCATAATTCTTTCGAAGAGATTTTCAAAAAAACAAGGTCAGCTAAAATTTGAAAATACTTTAGTGAGTATTATGTGTCAAAACTAACACCAATGACATAATTATATCTCCAGATCAAGCATCCACCAGTACACAAGTATTGTCACGCACAGAAGTCAGAAAGAAGAAAGGTTAGTTTTGACAATACTTCCACATACAATAAAATAACATAATATTAACAGATTCTGCAATTTTACAGCATTGATGGCGAAAGAGAATCCCATCCTAGAATGCACATATTGCAAGGCTTTGGTATGGTATTCAGAAAGCTCTGGAACTGATGTTAGAACAGGAGAGCCTACTTACACAGTATGCTGCCAACAAGGACGAGTCAGACTCCCGCCACTGAAAGATCCACCTCCTTATCTGCAAAGCCTTCATACCAATAGTACTCCCTTCCGTAACAACATCCGTGTTTACAACTCCATGCTTGCATTCACTTCTGTGGGAGCTAATATAGATCACAGTATCACATCTGGTAACGGACCCCCCGCCTATCGAATACATGGCCAGCTTTTCCATCGTATAGGATCTCTTATCCCCATGCCCGGTAAAGCACCTCAGTTCCTACAAATGTGGATTGTCGATACTGATAATGAGCTCAATAATCGTATGAAAACCATGACAAGAAAGCCATCAGAAGCCCTTGAAGAGGATATAATCATTGGGTTAACTAACATGCTCGATGAAAATAATTGTTTGTCCAAGTTTTTCAGGAAGGCACGAGATCGATACAAATCAAATGAGTGCCAAGACTTGACAATAAGGTTGGTTGGTCAGAAAGGGAAAGGTAGACAATATGATCTTCCCCAAATCAGCGAAGTTGCAGGGTTAATTCTGGGTGACATAACAGCAACCGTAGGCTATCGAGATGTGGTGCTGGAAATGCAGTCAAACCACTTGCAAGAAATCAGGGATGACCACCCTTTATTCATGAGCTTGCAATACCCGCTTCTCTTTCCATACGGAGAATATGGATTTCACACAGAGATCCCCCATGCTGTAACACAAATTGGCGAGACGAGGAGGACGTTTATTAGTGTACGGGAGTATTACGCATATCAGATACATACACGACTTTCTGAAGGAATGACCATTATAAAAGGGGGCCGTCTCCTACATCAATATGTAGTCAATTCATACACAGTAATTGAGCAAGAACGCCTACAGTGGATTAGAAACAATCAAGATCAGTTAAGGGCAGATCTATACAATAATGTATTTGATGCAGTAGGCAAAGGTCTGACTGATGCGACACAACTTGGGAAGAGGATAGTATTACCATCGAGTTTCACTGGAGGTCCACGATACATGGTAGAAAAATATCACGATGCCATGGCAATCTGTCGTACCTATGGAAATCCTACTTTGTTTATTACCATGACCGCTAACCCAAACTGGAGAGAAATTAATGATCATCTCACAAGATATGGTGGGCTATCTGGAAATGACAGACCCGACATTGAGTCTCGTGTTTTTAAAATGAAACTCGACCAACTCTTTAAAGATCTCGAGAAAGGCACCTTCTTCAATCCATACATTGCAGGTACTCTTACAATGTTCTATCATTAATAATTTAACTTAACCTTCAATATTTTACAGTCTACTAACTATTTATTTTTACATACAGCAATATATACAGTAGAATTTCAGAAACGTGGATTGCCTCATGCACACATGCTCTTATGGTTGGAAAATGCACCTAAATTACCATCTGCCTCAGACATTAATGCAATCATCTCAGCAGAACTACCAAACAAAACAGAAGACCCAGACGGGTTTGCTCTTGTGGAAAGACACATGATGCATGGGCCATGCGGAAAGGATAGACCATCATCTCCATGCATGTCCAACCAGGTATGCACCAAAAAATATCCACGCATATATACTGACTCCACAACCATAGACAAATCTGGTTACATTATCTACCGTCGTCGACAAGATGATCACAATTTCGTCCTCAAAGGGAAAACAAAACTAGATAATCGGTTTGTCATACCTCACAACATGGATATCTTGAAGAAATATGAGTCACACATAAACGTTGAGTGGTGCAACACATCAAATGCTATTAAATATCTTTTCAAGTATATTACAAAGGGAGTAGACAAAGCTACTATTATGATTCAACAAGGAAAGGAGAAGTTGACGAATAGCAAAGACACAGAACATGTTTTCTACGACAGGGACGAAATAAAAGAGTTTATAGAGTGTCGATATTTATCAGCGTGTGAATCAATGTGGCGTATATTCGGGTTTCATATTCACAAACGCAGGCCAGCCGTCCAGAAGCTAATAATTCATCTAGAAAATCAGCAAAGCGTATCTTACAGACGCACAGATGATCTTGGACGTGTCTTGTGTAGATATGGTATTGAGAAAACCATGTTCACTGAATGGATGGTTATGAATGCAAATTGTCCAGAGGCAAGGAAGCTCCTATACATTGAATTTCCAAAATACTATGTGTGGAACAATGATGCGAAAGTATGGCAGAAAAGGAAGCAGGGGGAAACAATAGGCAGAATAATTACCATACATCCTTCTGCTGGTGATTTATACTATCTCAGGATTTTGGTTAATATCATAAGAGGAGCAACAAGCTTTGAAGACTTTTATAAAGTTAATGGTGAGGTGAAAGAGACTTTGAAAGAAGCATGTCGTGCCAGAGGTCTACTTGAAAACGATAGAGAATGGCACAAAGCAATAGATCAAGCGAGTAATTGGGCTACTCCACATCAGCTACGTCAACTGTTTGTCACTCTCCTCATATATTGCGAGGTCAGCAACCCATTAGGTTTGTGGGAACATTGTTGGAAATTATTATCTGAAGACATACTTAACAAGAAACGAAGAGAGTTCGGGTTTGAAAGGCTTGACTTAGACGACCAAGAACTGTCACAATATACTTTGATAGAGATCGAAAAACTCCTGCATCAGCATGAAAAGTCACTCACTGACTTCAAGCCAATACCTACACCAGACTTAAGCATCATCAAGGAATTAGGTAGCAGTCTGCTCAATCAAGAATACCAGTACAACATCAAGCATGAAAAAGAAGAACATGAAAGAAACCATATTCTTTTAAACAGCGATCAGAAAAGGGATTATGATGCAGTCCTAAATTCTATAGACAACAACCTTGGACAGCTTTTCTTCCTCAATGGTGCTGGTGGAACAGGCAAAACATTTCTTTACAGAACTATCATCTCCAAGCTTAGATCTATCAAAAAAGTGGTACTGCCAGTTGCTTCGTCGGGTATTGCAGCACTACTACTACCTGGCGGGAGAACCGCTCATTCTAGATTCAAGATACCCTTACAACTAGATGAGGAAAAGATGTGTGAAATAAAACCCGGTACAATGCTTGCAGAACTGCTACTCAAGACTGATCTAATAATATGGGATGAAGCACCTATGTCTCATCGTCACACGTTTGAATCCCTGGATAGAACTCTAAGGGATATTCTTACAGCAAAAGACAAGTCCGCAGGCAATAAAGTTTTTGGGGGAATAACTGTACTGCTAGGAGGAGATTTCAGACAGATACTTCCTGTTATACCACAGGGAACACGAGCAGATACAGTTTCAGCATCAATAAGTCAATCATATTTGTGGAATGAATGCAGTGTCTACGTCCTACATGAGAATATGCGTCTACAACAGTCAGAAAAAAAATTTGCGGAATGGTTAGTAAGTGTGGGAGATGGAACAGCGCCAAAAGCAGACAAAGTTATAGACAACAAGGACAACCCAGAGGAGATTGTGTCTGTTGAGAAACGGTTTATGATGCAGCCTGCCGGAGATCCACTTCATCAAATCGCAGACGCAGCGGATGAGTTGTGTAGTGCTTCCAGAACACCTATAGACTATTTAACAGAAACAGCAATCATCACACCTAGAAACGAAACAGTCGACGAGATAAATAATTATATGTTATCTCAAGCAGATGGAGAAGCTACAGAATACTTAAGCTACGATAGCATAGAGAAGGCAGATACAATTGGACTTCACTATGAAACAATGTATCCCCCGGAGTACTTAAACAGCTTAGAATTTCCAGGCTTGCCCAAACATAAGCTTCTCCTAAAAGTAGGCATCCCAGTTATGCTGCTGAGAAACATAAACCAAAAAGAAGGTCTCTGCAATGGGACAAGGCTAATCGTGACTCATATGGACGCACTAGCTATCGAAGGTGAAATAATCACAGGTACACATATTGGTAACAGAGTCTCACTCCCAAGGATCATTTTATCTCCAATCGTCTCAGGCTACCCTTTCGTACTTAAGAGAAGACAATTTCCAATAAGAGTATGCTATGCAATGATCATAAACAAAAGCCAGGGACAAAGCTTGAAATCAGTTATTCTATACTTGCCTAAACCAGTATTCAGTCATGGCCAGCTATACGTTGCTCTCTCAAGAGTAACATCACCTGAAGGTTTACGCATTTTACAAGAAGAACAAGATTCAGCAACTGGAGTGACTAACATTGTCTACAAAGAAATCTTCAACAACATCCCCCAGTTATAAGGTTTGCAAATCATAAACAATTCTATTCATATATATATCGAGAAGAAATTTTGTATTTAAAAACCAATGCACGAGTTACTAACATACTTAATTTTTACTTCCAAATAATACAAGGAACAGAAGACCACTGGATGATCACGGTGGAACACATATCTCAGAATACTGAGTTAGAAAAATGAAGAAGGAATATTTTTGATGAGGCTGAAGAGTCTCAAAAACAAATGTTAAATGTTTATTATTAAAGATTTATATGATGTCTTACACAAACATAATGCTTTCTTTGTTTCAAACAAATATCATTTGCTTCCAGATAATAAGTAGTCACATATTTTTGCCTATTTCAAATAACAACACCAAATCAATCAAACTCCGGTTTCAATCCTAACTACCGATAATCAGTTTCATTCCTAACTTCTAAAAATTGGGAAAATGGTTAAAAGTAACTTACTTTTTAAATTGTTGCAGAACATATGGAAAAAAAGTCATCGCTTTGCTTCCTTATTTCTGACAAGTCAAGCTCCATGCTTTCCTGTGGATATCAGACTATGTTGCGCAGAAGCAGAAGTCGAGGATCCACAACAGTGTCGTCTACATGCTCTGGGGTCTGGTAAGAGGTGAGAAACACATATTAAAATGTGTCTTTCAATCTGGATAATAAGAAGAAAGAACCGATTTGGTTTTCTTCATTGCTTCAATTTGACAAGAGAAATCTGTTGTACAATCTACATTTACCAAAATAAGAAGAATCTCCCTTATTCGTTTGTTTATATACCCAGAGAATGGGACTCCACTGTGGTACCTATTATTAGCGTCTCTCTCCCGCCAAACCATAAGAGAGATCATCCGATTCATCTCCAGTCTCCATCTCTTGAAGACTCCTTCATATCTGAAGCAAACAAACCCAAACATAAGACTTACAAGTTCAACAAATCAAAGAAACCTATCAAACATCATACCTGAAAACTCGAGAGAGAGATAGAGAGAGCTTGAGAAGGTCGTCGAGAGCTTGAGAGGGTCTGAGAGAGTGAGAGCCTGATAGATCCATGGAGAGACTCTGAGATAGAGGCTGAGACAAGAGAGATCGATGAAGACGAGAGAGAGAGAGTCTTAGTTACCTCAACAATGCTTGAAATCCAAAGCAGACAAGATGAGAGAGTTCGTGGTCAGCCTCAGATATGAGAACTCACTTTCCGTCGGAGAAGAAAGAGAGCTCGCATCGCCGGAGATCGAGATCGAGCGAGAGAGAGAAAGTGAGAGAGAGACAGAGAGATAGAGAGAGAGAGAGAGAGCTCTGGAGATGGGTTTGTGTCGGAGATTTGAGCGTGGTGCTCGTGTGACTCGGGGAGAAGTGAGCTCAAGCACAGATACGGTTGAGCATTTATTTCCAGATGAGCATTTATTTTACAAAACTTTCAGATTAGCATTTTTTTATGCAACTTTCAGATGAGCATTTATATTATCCAACTTTCAGATGAGCATTTATACATTTTTTTGTTGAGTTTCAGATAAGCATTTATATATTATTTTTTAGTTAGTATTGTCAGAGAATAATTGAAGCTAACAATTTACAGATTTGAGAAAAAAATGATATTTTGTTGAAAAGAATATGAGATAATAAAAATAAATCGTAACACCCTGTTCTGGAAATAATTTGAGTAAAGTTACAAAGCTCATATGTAATTGGCAAAACATATACATCATAAATCTATTAGAAATGCACTATAAACAAAATTATTATTATTTTTCCAAAAATATTATCATAAAAATTATGTTTCTGCAAATGCTAAATATTTATAAATATATATGGATCATAATCTATAAATTATTAAACAATTAAATTATCAAAAAAAAAAATAAAGACCCGGGATCATTAACTTAAACAACGTAAATTTAAATAATTAAACAAGTTTAATTAAACAACTTAAATATAAATAATTAAACAAGTTAAATTAGAAAAAGATAAAATTATTAAATTATGATATGCATCTTAACTAGGATCATTAACTAAAATTATTTTGCTACAACTACTAACTAAATATCTAACAAAAATACAAAAAAAATTAAAGTATTAAAAATATGTTTATTTGATGTATTGAATTTTTTTTTTCTTGATTATGATATGTATTTTAACTAAAATTATTAAATTAAGATATGCATCTTAACTATAATCATTAAAACATTTAAAATTATTATATATATATATATATATATATATCATAATTATTGATGCTGATGCTTAGAATAAAGATGGAAAGCGACAATATCTCAACTAAGCTCCTAAGCATTCACCATATCCTACCCTAATAAAAGACTTTTGATTTTAGCTTTACAAGTTGTTATAGAATCTAATTTTTATTTACTGTTTTGATATTATATGATTTATATCTCTGCGTATGTTTTCACATAAAAAATAAAATCCTTTTTATTTATTGAATTTTTATATCTCAGTCTGAATATATCCACACAAATATATATTCAAATTTTTTTATATATTTTTCACTTCTTTTGCCTAAGTTTACTTGGAACGAAATTGTTTTAGCTTACTAAATAACCAAAACAATTGAGCAACTTACAATGGATATTGTGATTATTTATAGTGCAGTTTCTTTGTGTGTCTGTTTTCATTTTTCTTACAATTCTCTCTTATGTAAATTTTGCTTTCATATAGGATTTTGGAAATGGAGAAAAACAGAACCACAAAAGTGTGTTGGAGAAGGAAGTCAAAAAGAGCTTCCGGTGTTGATAAGGATACTCAAACCATATTCTTAACAACTGAAATTCGAATTGGACTCTGAAAGAAAAGAGCCATCCCAAAAAAAACAGAAAGTCATACTCTCATCCATCATACTACAAGAAGAACAACCAAGAAGAAACAGATGAGCGTGTAGTTCATAGTGACGATAAGGTTGATAACTTACTACTTCCTCACATGATGCTTTACAATTTAAAGTAAGATGAACATTTCACAACATACTATATAAAAAAACGGATGTGAAGAATGATAGTTCCTTTATTTGACAAGATAAAAATACAAAGGTTCATTAGTTGTCAAAATAAAAATTCAAAACACACTAGCAAGCTGGAAAATTAACAAGCTCAATGAAATAGATAGATAAACATGAAAGATTATAAGTAGATTGTTACATGCATGCATGCATAACGACCACCCCAAGCTTCATCCTTAATCGTCATGATCCATAACAAAGTTGACAAATTCGTATAGCCTTTTGAAGTGGTAACAATCCTTGCATACTTCGAACATGTCATCGTATTTGTTACAATTTGACCGTGGATAAAAGTTTACCATGTTATTATAATACGATTTTTGCATAATTTTAGGGATGGAACTTAGTGAGGTATTGACTCTTTCCCAGCATTGATCGGATGTGCTTAGGCTTTCATTCCATTGTAGTTTATCCAAATACCTTTTACCTCTTTCATAGTTACCTAAGGCAAGCATTAATATACCGTAGAGATACGTACCTAATGTATTGTTTAACATGGATGCTTGGCGTAGATGATACAGTCCCTCACGTTTGTCTTTGAAAACAAAGTAGTTAAGCACACCTTCAATGTAGTGTGCCTCCGGGTCGTCAACCTTCAAACACCTTTCCTTCAGCTCAGCATGTTTGGTAAGCATTTCCTTGGGTTTCCCAACAAAATACGCCAAAGGGAGGTTTCTGAAGTATGTTGTTTCATCTGAGTTGACATTGTTTGAGGAGGAAGAGGAATCAACGGTTTGATTAGTGTTGTAGTTCCTCACCGAATTTGGGGACGCCATCTTCTTGGGAGTTAATTTGAAATGCTTTTGTGTAAAGCTTACTTACGTTTTTGGATAATGGCTTAGAAAAGATTTGTTAAGATGTGTTGGATGTTGTAGATGTGTTGTTATAGAAACTTGGATGAATAAAGCATGAAGTGATAGTACAAGAGGTGGTGGTCACATGCATCTAGAAATTGAAATATTCAAAAGTGTTTTGTCATTTCCTTACAAAAGTGTTTAGGTGTTGTCATTTCCTTACAAGAGTGTTTTGTTTCTTTCTGGTGCATGCTTCTTAATTTTACAAATCGAGATGTTCAAAAAGTTTGTCTTACAAGAGTGATAATTCCTATGTTATATGGAGTTGAAGAAAAAAACAAAGCAAGAGGTTCTTTTTCACTCGAAATTAAGCTTTTTGGTTTTACTATTTGTGTTTTCTTAGGCTTCTCTTTGTGTTTGAGATGGGTCATAGACTGAGAATGTAGAGTACATGAATGAATGAAGACAAAAATGACAAACAATGAATATAATGATAATTATAGAAACTAAAAAATATAATTCTAAATTGACAAATAATTGAATACAATGGAGATAAAAGTGGCAAAAAAAATAATTGTAAATTATGACAAACAAAAGTGACAAACAATTGAATACAATGAATATGTAAAATCATAAGCTAAATATAAATTAAAAAATTAAAAATGATTATTTTTTTAAAAGAAAATTAAAAAAATTATGATAGGCATCTCAACATTTATATATGCAAATTAAAAGATCTGCAATTCGAGAATCAAATCCTTGCTTAGCATTTACAGTGTATCAAGAATGGATGTCAATGTGGTGAAGTATTATTATTGGTTCATCATTTTTATTATTTTGGTAACTATTAGAAATTATTATTATGGTTCGAGAATCAAATCATTGCTTAGCATTTACAGTGTATCAAGAATGGATGTCAATGTGGTGAAGTATTATTATTGGTTCATCATTTTTATTATTTTGGTAACTATTAGAAATTATTATTATGGTCTGGACTTCGTTATTTTATGGACGACGATGATGACAAACATATAAATCATAAATCTATTAGAAATGCACTATAAACCAAATGAACTGAAAGTGTGATGACTCTTTACGAAAAAAAATAATATTATTATTAAAAAAGTATTATCATAAAAGTATATTTCTGCAAATGCTAAATTATTCTAACAAGCTAAAAAATAAATATTTAAATAAAATATAAATAATTAAACAAGTTAAACTAAAGCAAAAAAAGTTAAATTGAAACCGAAAAATAAAGACCCGGGCGTAGCCCGGGTTTAACTCCTAGTACATTTATAAAATGAAAAATTATCCGCACGGACGTGCGGGTCATAATCTAGTTATTTAATTACAATTGACGTTTAGTTTTGCAATAAATGGGCTTCTATATATTTTTTATATCCATATGTAAGGAAGGAATGATTTCATGATGCCTGTGAAAATATTCATCTTTTACTTTGTCAACTAAACGCTTTTACGAATCAGCAGTACAATTGATTGTATATGCTACACAATGATTTTGAGAAATGGTTCCATGCACAATGTTCCGTGAAGATAACACCTGCAAAAGCTGAGCACATCAAACATTACAGATCCCTCTGAGCTGCAGGAGCAACAGCATTTTAACATTATAGTAACATTAGAGCCTGTAATGAACCATACTGAGTTAATAAGGTAAAAGGTGAAAATTGTAACATGCATGGAATCATTCACGAATACCACATTATTATTGATCTACATATATCTGTAGTATGTAAAGCCAATTCATTACAAACTGAGCAGTACTGCAATAATAATAAAAAGGTCACAAGGGACATGGCATATGTTTGAGGATTGCGTAAAATCCTCTGTTCCCCCTGTACTCTGTAGTAAAAAAAGCCACACGTGTTGTATCAAACCTTCCAAAACCAGCTCCATTTGGGATCAGGTGCTACTGTATGATGCCTCCGCCATTGCCTTAGGAAAACTTCAATCAAAACATACAGAGGAAAAAGCAGATACAAGGCAAAGCACGCGGTAAGAAACACTATAGGCTGCGGTGAGATCACAGCCATTGCTAACGCGTAAGAAACGCACAGAGACGCTCCTATATAAAAAAACCATAGCGTCAACAAACCTCTAGCTGGTAAGAGACAGAAGGTATAGAATATAGCGCAGCAGAAGCCTATGGTGTTGGAAACCCACAGAACAATGAAGAATGTCTGTTTCATCACGGCATGACCCTCTGATTGAGTTACACCTCCTGGAGGCTGGAGGGAGGTCTGGTAAGTGGCTGTAATTAGCAAAGTGCATATAATTAAGAAGACTCCACGAGCTTCGTCTGATGTGTCGGAACTTATGCGTCTTAAATGCGTGGAGCAGTAGGCCCAAAACGTGATTGGTGATTCGAAGAAATCATGAGTTTTCCTCATCAGATTTGGCAGAGAAGCTGCTTCCTTGCATCCGGTTTTTAGAGCGGCTTGTTCCAAGTCTCCACCTTCAACAATCTGTCCCTGTCTTCTTAAGACATCAAGGAATGTTAAACCATCACCATTTAATTCGTTCCGCTGAACCATTCGACATTCTAGTAACAGTCTCACCATCTGCATAAAATGACTAACCAGTCAATGGCTTGTCATGGATCAACCAATAAAACATTCGCTTCAAGTCCCCAAATTTTTGAAAAAAAAAATATTTATATATATAAGCCTCCAAACTTTTTCTAAAAATTTCAGGTCTCCAAATTATTGAAATCTTTATTAAATCGTCCATTAACCCCCAAAAATCTGAGGACCTGCTGAGTTACAGATTTGAAAATACTGTTAAATCTTTGGCTTCCTTTCTCTTGTGAAAAATTAAATATAAAGCAATAATACCTGATGATCATTCTTATATGCAGCAAGGTGCAAAGGCGTGTTGCCGGTTAAATCCATCTTATTCAGAACAGAATACTCGATAGATCGAGCATTTTTCTGACTCATTCTCTGGATCCATCCGGTGAGGACCTGCAGAACTTCAAATCTATTATTCATCACAGCAAGATGCAGAGCATTTTGGCAAGTCACGCTTGCATCTCGAATACATTCAGGAGAAGTCATGAGGCATTCTACCACAAGATCGACGTTCCCTCTTAACACTAGGAGATGGAACAGCGTGATGCCTTCTCTGCCTTTAACGCCAGCAAGGCTGGGATCAATCCTGAGCAGCCAGGTGACGAACTCTTGTTGATCCTTTTCCACAGCAAGGTGCAACGGACTGAACCCGTTTGTATTCAGTTTTCTTGCAAAAGAGGGCTTGAGATTCAGCATCTCTACGGCAAACGCTGTTTTTCCAGAAGCTGCAGCTATGTGGAGGGGAGTGTTCACAAATGGCATGGCGTCTATGTTCTCCAGTATGTACGGATTCTCATCGATCAAAGCATAAAGGTCACTGATGTTACCTGATTCAGCAGCCTGTTGAAGTCTTCGATCCATACAGAGATTCTGGCACTCAGTAAGAATACTACTGTAAAAAGTATGAAGATCGCAGAAGTAGGCAGAAACTCTGTATATCTTTTGTATTTTTATTTTTCTAATCCTATTCTGGCTACCAAGAAGTTTCAAAGCAAGAACCATTCAAACTTGTCGTCACGGATAGTTTATTACCGTATTTACACGAGGTGGGTCCTAAAGAGTATCCTACCACACGCCATTTTATCAAATCAATGATATGCCCATCCATGTCACAATAGGAGCTCTTGAATGACTTGTCCCCTTACCAGAAGGAAAGGTACTTCCAATATTACTCATCTTTCTGGACACTTTTCAGAGCACACCTTTTGCTTGCTGCTTCATGTTATTTCTTCATTCTCTATATTTTCCATAATCAGACAGCTGCATATATGTTTTGAGAATGAGAACCAAAATTAGGTTCCCTTTATAAATTGGAGCCGAGGTACATCAAATAGTTAATCAGCGGCAATACTCAACAAATACAACAACAACGCTTTCATGAATGAGCCCAACAAATTTTTCATGGAAGAGAAGCCGCTTCTAATTTATGGCTCCACATTATAAGAGAAGCACAGAGATGTCACAACCCAAAAGAACCTTTTTTATAAACACATTCCCTAGTGGTAAGAGACAGAAAAGTGTAGAGTAGAAGGGAGTTGAAGCCTCTACAGTGTTGGCAACCCAAACAACGACGAAAATATATTCTTCATCCCCACGGAACCTGCATTGCCAATTTGCCATGATTGGACTGGTGTACACCTCCGGAAGGCTGGAGTGCAGTCTGGTAAGTGGATGTTATTATCAAAGTGCATACAATCAAGAACACTCCACGAGCTTCATTTTGAGTGTTTCACCTATGGCCTCTCTAGACCGTGGAGCAGTATGACTAGAAACTAGAAAGTGACTTGCGATTTAAGAAGATCAGGCCTTGCCTCTGGTTTGGATTTTGATTTGGGCAAAGAAGCCGCCTCTTTACACCCTGTTTTTACAGTTACACTCACATCTTGGATACACTCAGCAAGCGAGTATTTTTTTCCTGGTAGAAGCTCTGTGGCCAGGAGTCTTTTTTCTAGGGGATAAAGTTTGAGTAAGAGGACAACAGAAGCAAAGATGGTGTCGAGCTTCACATGCAAGAAATCATTCCTTACATATATCATATTTATATTAAACAATATAGTGTCAATAAATTATAAAACTAAACATTATTGCAAATACGAAAGAAAAAGACTAAACAAGGGCCATGGCATATGTTTTTACGTTTGCATCTTTTAACTTCTAAGAATCCTCCTCTCTTTTCCTGTAATAGAAGTGACACATGTTGTCAATCCTTCCAAAACCAGCTCAATCGAAGCTCAGGGGCCACAGTCAGATGCTTCCACCAATGTAGTACGAAAACTTGAAAGAATATGTAGAGAGCAATGAGCAGGAAGAAGGCGAAGGTCGCGGGGAGAAACACTAGAGGGTGCGGTGAGATTACTGCAATGGCGAGAGCATAAGATATGCACAGAGATCCCCCAATCCAAAAGAACCAATTTTCAAACAAGCTACCACGTGGTATGAGACAAAAGGTGTAGAATATAGCGGAGCAGAAGCCTATGGTGTTGGAAACCCAAAGAAAGATGAAGAATGCATGTTTCGTCAACACGGAACCCGCATTTGAATGCTCGGATTGGTTTACACCTCCTGGAGGCTGGAGCGCAGTCTGGTAAGTGGCTGTTATTATCAAAGTGCATACAATTAGGAACATTCCACGATCTTCGTCTGATGTGTAAGTCCTTACGCGTCTCATGAACGTGGCGCAAAATGTCCAGAAAGTGAACGGTGATTTTAAAATCTCAAACCTTTCCTTGGATCTTGGCAACGAAGCCGCCTCTTTACACCCGGTTTTCATAGCAACTTCTTCCAAATCCAAGTCCTCTCCTACGACTCTCGGTCCCTGGCTTCTTAAGGCTCCACCTGCGTCTCTCTGTCCTTGGTTTCTTAAGATGTCAAGGAAAGTTAAACCATCACCATTTACTTGGTTTCGCTGAACCAACCGACATTCCAATAACAGCTTAGCCATCTGCACCAAATGGATCATCATATCAGGAAAAAAAAGAATCTTAATGTATAGGAATCTCACGTAGTGCACTCAGCCATTGTTACTTAAAATTGAGATGAAATGAAAACATGCCTGATGATCATTCTTAGATGCGGCAAGGTGCAAAGGCGTGTTGTCGTTAAAATCCAATTTATTCAGAACACAACTCTCAATAGAGTAACCATTTCTTTGGCTCATTCTCTGGATCCATCCGGTGAGGACTTGGAGAACTTCAATTTTATCATTAATCAGAGCAAGATGCAGAGCATTCTGGCGATCTACACTCTCATCTTGAATACATTCAGGGGAAGCAAGGAGGCACTCTGCCACAAGATCTACGTTTCCTCTTAACACTAGTGAAAGAAACGGTGTGATGCCGTTTCTCCCTTTAACGCGGGCAAGACCGTTATCAAGCCTGAGCATCCTTACAACAAACTCATCTTGATCCATGTAAACAGCAAGATGCAACGGACTGTACCCGCTTGTGTTGAGCTTTCTTGCAAAAGAAGGCTTAAGATTCAGCATCTCCTTGGCAAATGGTAAGTTCCCCGAAGCTGCAGCAACGTGGAGGGGAGTGCTCACAAATGGCACCGCATCCATGTTCTCAAGTATGTATGGATTCTCATGAATAAGAGCATACAGCTCATCGGTGCTTCCAGATTCAGCTGCTTGTTGAAGTCTTGGATCCATGGAAGGTAGTTTTAGGCTTATAAAACGAATCTGCAAGATTGATGAAGTTGAGTGAGTGGACTTTTAATTTGTATTGTAGCCTCTTTACCTACAATTCAGATTACACTCCTAAAAGTTTAAAGAAAAAAAAAGTGTCGACCTTGAGCGTGATAAGAGGTAGCTTCGGAGCAAAAGCCAGTAAGTGAACCTCCACGCGGACTGAACTGACTAAAGGAAAAGGTGAAACTCACATGTAAGAGAAACAATAAAGAAAGACCTTTCATCAGCTACTTTAAAGATTTCTAATCCCACATTATGTTCATACTGAAGAGCTAACAACTAAAGACAAAGAGTGGGACCTAACCAGAACATTTTATTAATGAATCTCTTCAGCGTACCCACACCAAAAGCAACCATACAAGCATAGCGATCTACTGATGGGTTTATTATTGACTCAAATACATTATGGCCTTCGAATAATCCTGAACGGCTGCAAGCTCTAGATACCAGTGCTCTGTGCCAAGTTGCCAGCGAGTCTTTTCTTTGTCCCTTCGTCCGGTTTGGAATCTCCAGAATCAGTCATCTCTTTGAAAAACCCAATGGCAAAACCAGCTATCATCGAGTTCCAAGAAACAACATTCCGCTCAGGGATTCATCAAAAATCTGCATAGCCGAACTCAAATGTGTATCCGGAAATCATAGCGTTCCAAGTGACAAGATTCCTCTCCGCGCCTAACTCGTTGACAATCCTCCTACCAGAGAGAATATCTTTGCACTTAGCATGCATATCAAGCCATGCCGTCTTCACAAAGCAATTCAAACGGACTCTCTGCTCGCCAGTAACTTTCACCAGTGAATGAGCGAGGGAAAGATCACCACGTGAAGAACACACGGGGAGATAACAGTGACCCATGTGCTCTCGTTTGGCCTAACTCCCAAGTCTCAACATATAATTAAACAGTCTCAGAGCTTCCTCCGTAAGCCCATTCTGTACATAACCTGAAAGCATCGCATTCCAACTCACAACGCTCTTCTCCAACATCCGATCAAAATTACCACCTTGCTGTTTCTAAAATCCTTACACCAGTAATCATCACCATCCAAGAAACCACTATCAAAACAGCTTACAAGCTTCCTCCTTGTTTCCACATCTCCAATACCCAGAAACAATCGCACTCCAATCATAAACCTTTCTTTGAGTAATTTCATCGAACACTTTGTGTGCACTCTTCACCTACTCATAGTCTCATACTTCGCAGTTCACATACATATCCATTACCACACATTCCGTAGAGACGAAGAGCATCGTTCGCCATATCCATCTGAAAAAAGTATCTAAACATCGAACTGATGACAAAGAGATTTGGGAACGCCATTGAACGGAAAACACGAGCCGCGCGTAGTGAGGAGGCGCGTGCAGGAGACCGATGAGACGCAAGGCCCAGTAGCTTTGACGATGGAGGGAGTTGAGAACGACGAGCTGAGAATGGAGTTGTTTTAACTTAGTGAGTTTTAGAGCTTGTGAAGCTATGGCGGCAAGAGATGCAGTGATCTCTATCGAGACATATACAATATTAGCTTCCCGCTGTCTTCGCTCTTTCCTGTCTGTTTCAAATTCTGTAGGGAAGTCAAGTTATATATTACCTTTGAAAGCTCGATAAGGCCCATTATTTGGACAATAAGCCCATATTTTGTAAACCAAATATGTATCCACTAGATTTATATTTTATTTTTTAGTTTTGTAAGGAAGAAAGTAAATCAATTACAGATATATAACATGTCATTAGGTAATTTAGTTAGACAAGTTCTTCATTTTATAATATTATAATTTCACATTAATCAAATTATTTCTTTATAGTGATCAAATTCACCTGATAGATGAATTAATATGTAACATGATGGAACTTTCAGGATTTCTACAAAATTGGATATTTTAGAGTGCGAAGCATATACTGTATGAGCATTTAGCAATATCATTAAGGAAACATTTACGGGCACCGATTATGATTGTAAATACATGCATGTTCAGAAAGGACAGTGTAGGCCGACCAGATTAATCAAGTCGCTTGTCTTGATTCTTCCCTTGGTATTGACTAAGGTTTTGTCTAACATGTTATCGACATAGAGACAACGTTTGCTAGTTGTTCTTTTCTTCTATGATTTACTAATTAATTTAGAAGACTAATAAAATTAGTTTGAGTGGCCATGAAAAACACTTGGAAAACAGACAAAATAGCGGCATGTGCATTTCGCCGTTAATTTGTTTATCGCTCATATGAATATAATGCATTATTGAAAGAACACAAATCTTTGTAAGTAAACAATAACGTGCCCATATAAGAATAAATAACAAATTTAATGTCTCTTGGAAAATAAATCCGATCTATCTAAAAAATAAAATATCAGCATACGTTTTAATATAAATTTACATTTTCAAGTTTATAATTAGCACTAATCAAAGTGAATGTGGAGCACAGAAGATAATGTGATATATTATAAAGAGGATCACTTTAGTTTTATTCTTATATATGTTTGAGAAAATTAAAACTTCATATTCCGAATTGCTAGGTAAATTCAGTGAATATATGTGATCCTTGTATAGTCTTTTGTGGTTGCAGGACCATATAATTAAGGGGTGTAATAATTTGTTACGTACGTATTTGGCGTTTCTTGGTTTGTATTTGGCGTTACATGGTGTCCAGCTGATAGGTTGGCACATGAGATAACATTCACTCCAATTATTTGAACAAGATTAGTTGAATGTGTTAAAGAATAATTACATCAAGATCACTTACAATGGAAAAGAGAAATTTTAAAGAAAAACAATGGCAATAAGAATAGGCATGTGAGTGTTTTAGTCCTTTTCGTTCAACATCGTCAAACGGACCAAAGGATGACACGCAGAAAAGACATGATAGATTTAAAGGTGACGGTATTTGTCACCGAATTGAGTAGTATTTAATTAAATCACTCATTGACAAGGCGGAGATAAGATATGTTTCGTATAATCACAATTTACAACATATAGTATATTAGTATTTATATCATATAATCATTAAAATTAATAATGGTCTCAGATTAATAGACAGTAATGTCAGCAACTGTAACATATTACTACAATAATCTAAAATAGTTATTAGACAAAGTTTATTTTGCTGACCAGTCTGTAGACTCTGTACTTGCTTAGTTGCTTTGGCCTGATATGTAAGCAAAAGAAAACACACCAAAAATGGATGATTATAAAAAAGGGAAGGGTAAAAAAAGACAGAGAAGAAACGCGAGGAGTGTGTGAACTGGATCTGACACGAGAGCCCCCAGTAAAGGAGGAATCCCGAGCGTCACCGCTCCTCCCGACCCAACTTTCACTTTTTCACATTTCTTTTCGTGTCCTTTCCTATTTTCATTTAATTTTATTATTTTAAATAATTAAATAATCATCAGTATTATTCAGTCATCAACAGTGTTCAACACCGTGATTTTTATTTTTATTTATTTTTGATTTTTTCTCAAACAATCGCTTTCGTAATCCATCGCTCTCAACAGACAGAACTCACTAGTCTCTCAACAGAGATTCTTCATCTTCTTCTTCTTCTTTTCAAACTTGAACAAGTCGAAAGAGTTAAAGCTGTGAAGAATGTCGGGTCTAAAGATATCGGATCCGAGCAAATTGCATCTGAAGAGAGAGCTGACTCAAATCAGGAAAGTCTCCAAGTGTCTACGCGATCCCGGAACCTCTTCCTCCTGGAAATCCCCTCTCACTTCCTCCAGATCCGTCCCAGTTGAAGAAGAGCTTCCTCCTAACAACAACAACGTCGACCTTCTTCTCAATCATTTGGATTCACAGTTTCGAGCTGAGAGTAGCTTTCGAGGCAAGGAGAAGGAGAAGAAGGTGTTCTTGTATAATTGGAAGTCTCACAGTGAATTTGACGATGACGATGATGATGATGTCAGTGATGCTAGAAACGGTGGAGATTCGACGATGTTCAGGTCTAGAAACACCAAGAAGAAGCGTAGGTTCTTGTCTCGGTATCATCATCAAGCCAAAGAAGCAACATCAGGTGAAGAAACAGAGGATTTCAGCAATTCAGAGAGTCTCGGCAAGATCACTCAACAAATCTTGAAGCTCAAGCACAAGAGCTGGTCACGCTCTTCTTCTTACAAGTTCTTGAGAGATACATGCAAGAGAGACGACTCTTCTTATACTTGTAACAGCACGCCTGCATTGTCCACCACCTCATACAAGAACACGTACGCTATCCGTAGTCCCAGTACTGTTGGATCTTTTGATGATGATGAGTTGGATGTTACAGGGAGACAACAAGGCTGTGGGATTCCTTTTTACAGAACCAATAAAAGGAATCTGAAACATAGAGGTGGGTGTAGGAGTTGTTGTTCACCTTCGTTTTCGGATACTTTTAGGAGGAAAGGAAGTAGCATCTTATGTGGTGGTGGGAGTCAGTATAGGCGTAGGCATTCTTCTGGGAGATGTAATAAGAAGCTGAGTGTTGTTCCTTTGCTTAAATATGGTGGTGATAGTAGAGGAGGATCATCTTTAGGGATTGGTGATGATCTCTCAACTGATTTTGGAGAGATTGATTTAGAGTCTCAGAGTAGATTAGATGGGAGAAGATGGTCTACTAGTTGTAGGAGTCAAGAAGAAGGAAGTACACCGGAAAATATGCAGAGTTTGAGCATAAAGTACAGACCAATGTTCTTTGATGAACTCGTAGGTCAGAGTGTAGTTGTTCAGTCGTTGATGAACGCTTTGAAGAAGGGGAGGATTGCTAATGTGTATCTCTTCCAAGGTCCTAGAGGAACTGGGAAGACATCTACCGCGAGAATCTTCTCGGCTGCTTTGAACTGTGACGTGGTGACTGAAGAAATGAAGCCTTGTGGGTACTGCAAAGAGTGCAGTGACTTCATGTCAGGGAAGAGTAAGGATTTGTTGGAGCTTGATGCTGGTAAGGAGAATGGAGCTGAGAGAGTTAGGTACGTTTTGAAGAAGTTGCTGAGTTTGGTTCCGCAGAGTTCAGCAAGATACAAGGTTTTTGTGATTGATGAGTGTCACTTGTTGCCGTCTAAGACTTGGCTATTGTTACTCAAGTTTCTTGAGAAGCCTCTGCAGAGAGTCGTCTTCATATGTGTGACGACTGAACTTGGCAACGTTCCTCGGACGATTCAGTCAAGGTGCCAGAAGCTACTCTTCAACAAACTCAAGGATGGTGACATTGTTTTGAGGTTAAGGAAGATTGCTTCAGATGAAAATCTTGATGTGGAATCTCAGGCGTTGAACCTGATTGCTTTGAATGCTGATGGTTCACTTAGAGATGCTGAAACCATGTTAGATCAGCTGAGTTTGATGGGGAAGAGAATCACTGTTGATCTTGTGAATGAGCTAGTAAGTTTTGGTGTTTTGTTCTTTTCTTTTTTGCATTGTGTAATGAGAATGTGACTGTTGGGGTGTTTGTGATGCAGGTGGGTGTTGTTTCTGATGATAAGTTGCTTGAACTCTTGGAGTTAGCGTTATCTTCCGACACGGCAGAGACCGTGAAGAAAGCTAGAGAGTTACTGGACTTGGGAGCTGACCCAATTCTCATGATGTCTCAACTAGCCAGCCTTATCATGGACATCATTGCTGGAGCATACAAGGCCTTGGATGAAAAATACAGTGACGCCTTCCTTGATGGACGCAACTGTGAGTTTTCTAATGAAACTGCACCAAGAATGGTTTTATACCATTTTTTTAGCTTATTGATGCCCTTTTTGTTCCAAACTTGTTCTCTCTTTTTGTAGTGAGTGAAGCGGAAATGGAGAGGCTAAAGCATGCTTTGAAGATTCTTTCCCAGGCTGAGAAGCAGCTAAGAGTTACTACTGATCGTTCAACATGGTTCATAGCTACCTTGCTGCAGCTTGGTTTGATGCCTTCTCCTGGAACCACACACACTAGTAGCAGTAGAAGGCAAAGCTCTATAGCAACTGAAGAACACCCATCAAGCATTTCAAGAGAAGTTATTGCTTACAAACATAGATCAAGCCTTCAATGTAGTAACTCAGCATCCCCAACTTCCTCATCCAGCGAAGTTATAGAGAATGACGCATCCGTTTCAGAGAAACTAAATGACATCTGGATGAAATGTGTAGATAAATGCCATTCAAAGACATTGAAGCAGCTGTTATATTCTCATGGGAAGCTTTTATCTATCAGTGAAGTTAAAGGTAAGCCTAAAAACTGCTCTTAGTAAGATAAAGCCAAGCACTTGTAATAATGTACTAATATGATCATGTTTGCAGGTATTCTAGTTGCTTATATTGCATTTGGAGACAGAGAGATCAAACTGAGGGCTGAAGGGTTCGTAAGAAGTATCACAAATATGATTGAGACTGTACTAAGGAGAAACGTAGAGGTGAGGATGATCCTCTTGTCTGAAACTGAGTTACTCAGCTCTAAGCAGACAAGAGAAACAGCAGTGGCAGCTAGTTCAGATACTGAAAGTGGGAATGAGGTTCCAATGAAAAGGATTGAAACGATCATCCAAGAACAGAGATTAGAGACTGAACGGTTACAGAGGACTCCTAATTCACAAGGACTGTTAAAACCTGAAAGGAATCAAGTTTCACCTCAGGAAGACACCAGTTATCATCATCACCAACCAAACATTGGTTCTGAAGTTTCTTCTGGACTAAACAATGAAGTTTTGAAGATTTTCAAAATGGATGAGGTTCCGGAGAGTCAGACCGGTAAAAGAATGGAGCATTGTCCTGTTTCACCGAGTCTACTCCACGACAGTAACTTCACAAACAATAAAGACAACCTGTAAGTAAATCTTGAATTAGCAAAAAGTAAAAGATATGATTTTTCATAACAAACCACTGTCTTGATTGGTTTGTGTAGAGGATATGAGTCAGAACCAGGGAGAGGAGTTTGCAGTCTGCTTTTCTGTTGGAAAACACAGAAGTCTCCAAGAAGAAACAAGGTGAGTTCATCGACAAGATGGTTAAATAAAACGAAACACCAAATCTTCTTTTTTTTTTAGTTTGCTTGAACGTTATATTGAATGTTTGACTATAGATCAAAGGGACTTCTGTTCGATCACGAAGAAGTAGGAAAAGAAGATTCTTGTTGTTCAGTGGATGTGCCAAGACAAGGAAGTGAGAAAGGTTACCGTGTGGAAGAAGAAAATATTCAAGAGCCAACAAAATCTCACCTCTCGAAGTTGGATTGTTCACAAAATCACTGTGGTTTAATTCGTTATATTTAATTGTATTATAAATTATTACTTTTAATGAAAATAATAGGAAAATACCGTAACTCGATGTTAAAATTGAATTTGATAGCAAATAATAAAAACTATAAGATATGTAATTTTAAAAGGAACTTTGTAAGAAGACTGTAAGATGTAAACATTGTATTTGAATACCACCATGATTAGTTTTAACTTTTCGTATGTTTGTAACGCGATTAGTTTTAAGTTCTTCAGGAGAATCTTTAATAAAATTTGCCAATTATAGAATTAATATTATATTTATTAGTTAACAAAGGAGAAAAAAATGAAAATAATCATCTCAATTGATACTGTATATATTTATCCATCATATTGCATGTATTTTGTAGGATATTAAAAAAGCCCAATAGTGACTAATTTCCACAAAGCCTGTTAATGGGTCAAGAACAAGGTCCAACATCAAAGGCAGCCCATTATTTGCCAATAAAGAGAGTACTAGTGGTTGAGAAGAAGAGCGTACGGTCGCAGGAGATTCCAATCGAACACAGGAGAAAATGGCGAAGCCTTTAGGTACTACCGGCGAGTTTTTCCGGCGAAGAGACGAATGGAGGAAGCATCCGATGCTTTCGAACCAAATGAGACACGCTCTTCCCGGTCTTGGCATCGGCGTCGCAGCCTTCTGCGTGTACCTCGTTGGTGAGCAGATCTACAGCAAAGCCTTGGCTCCTTCGAAATCATCGTCTCACCACAATCAGAAACAGCCTGCTCCTTCTCACTGAATATATCTGATCAGGTAATTGTATTTTGTCGATTGATTCATCTTCAACGCTAATTTTGTAGTTTAATTGGGTTTGGTCGGAACCTGATTTATCTAATAATCTTGCTGGATATTGAATGATAATTAAATGAAAGGTTCTTGTTTACATTGTGTGACATAATGATAGCTAAGTTTGTATGGTCGACGATGTAGAAAATGTTGGTGTCCGGTTATTAACATTTTCAAATATGTTTTGATTATAGATAAACTCATTTGCATCATTTGTGTTTCCTTGTTTAACCAAATACGAATGAAAATTTTGAAGAAAGCGTAGGAGTAATGGTTGAGTAGATTAGTCAGAAGAATTCAAAATATTCCAAGCTCTAATTTTGCTGGCAAGAGCGTAGGCAAAACTGCTGTGTGAGTGCTAGTCGGTGTTTTTTTTGTGCTATATTATATGTGAATTATCATCATCGCCCGCCTCTGCGTCTTTTCTAGAGTATAGTTTGTATCAGTATCTTTCTACACTAAAAATTTATTGTCTGATTGCAGATGCTCGAAAACAAGTGGGCACAAGATGAACGCAAAGGCTTCTTCTCGGCTTTGTATTAATAATATGTTGGTTGTGTTGGACACAATTTTTCGATTTCTCTGTTGAATTTTAAAGCTTGTTGGTTTCTTTGTCTCTTACAAGTTAATGTTTTTTTCTTCTCTAACCTAACGTTGAAGGTTGCTTTGTCTTGTTTGATTGTTTTTTTGTAATTGTGACTTGTTGCGAGTAGACACTCAGCTAAAATTGCGTCGTTTTTCGGAGATGGTAGCTTTCAGGTTTATGCATACCTTTTTCTTTTTGATCAGAGTTTAGTAGTATTGTAACCTCACTAACACAAGGCATCGACATTATATAGTAGTGTTAATACAAAATCCTAATAAGAATTAGAATCAATCCTAATCTTTTTGTAGATAAATAATAGATAAAACCGAAACTCATGTTTATCTAGACTTCTAAGAAATGTTAACCCGATCTGAATGAGATGCACCCTGCATCACATTCCATCAGCACAAACCGCTTGCCACAGAAGGAGAAACCACAGTGATAGCGAGAGACAGAGCCCACTAGAAATTGGTGTCCGATGAACCGCTCTTCAAGATTTGGTTTAGCTGAGAACAGCTCACGGCAGACCTCCAGAACAGAAGCCAACACGGGCAGACAGCAACACACAAGGCCAAGCACACCCGCTCGTCAAGGCAGAGCATTTATTCGAAAAGAAGGAAAATTCTCCAAAGATCACCACACGACATGGCCATACACCAAGCAGACAGAGAGAGCAAGCACCACTATGTAGTCGGCGTTGCAGTATAGTCAGAAAATAATAATATAACTCTTTTTTTATCGAATAAAATTAATGTAAAATTTTCCAATTTTTTGTTTGACGAAGACTTTTCCAATTATTATAATGTCTTAACGTTATCCTTTTATACTATAACTTTGTATATTCTTACACGTTACGTCCATTTCACCTGCCACAATATTTTCAAACAGAAAAAGTGAATTAAACATATAATGTATCTTGTAGGAGAAATCAGATATGAGTAAACTGATCGGACGTAAAACCCATAACAATGTTAGAAAAATCCAGGACTCGTGCGCTATGCTTTGTTGGAAAGTATGTCGATAGTAAGGGAAAATGACTTTCTCAAAACGAAAACACTAACCAGAACAAAATTCAGAATGTTTTTTTTTCCTTTTACATGTACATTCTCATATAGTGTTATCTGATTAGATAATAAGAAAATATTTATATATAAGATTTGATAGTATTCTTCAGAAAATTGTTTGCTGAAAATCACCATTTATGTTCTTCTTTAATTTTTGTGAAACAAAATCACCATCATCTTACGAAAATGATTTTTTTTTGTAATTTTGTATACGAATTGATTTTATAAACTGAAGTAATATAATCTGTTATATGATTCTAGTCTTGATCCTAACGATCCATACATATACAACAGATGATGTTTTATGTTATTTACAACAGATGGTAAGCTAAACTTAACATTTTGGTGTTTCAAAAGGTAAGCTAAAGCAGTTACAAAAAAAAAGAAAAAAAGGTAAGCTAAACTAAACATTTTAGTTTTGGGATAAATTTGACCCAAAAAGGTTTAGGACTAAATTTTCTATTTTTAAATACACTTTATAATATAATTTTGTTGCACTATAGTTTTCAAAGTTAATAGGATTTAAATAAAAAATCAAAGGTCATGGTTTTCTATATAACGTAGTGAATCTACATTGACTGGGAGGAACAGTTGCCTATCATGAATTTCAGAATTTATAATTTTGGTATAGTTTTATACAGTTTTTTAATTGTACCTCTTTAAAAATATCAGATTTGTAGTACTAACTAATGTCGTTTAATTTTTGAGATAAAAATATTTCTAGATCAGCTATTGATAATATAAAAACTATGGTTTGTGATTCAAACTTAACTATTGGCAGTCGAACAACTCGAGAGAATGAATAAAAAAATTAACCGAATGTTATTTTACTTTTCTGGATTAAAGTGGTGTGGGGCTTTTGCAGCATCTCATGCCAAAAAAACTAGTAAAAGAAAAAGAAGTACAAACAAAGAAATAAAGATCTTACAATCTTACAAAAATTAAAGCGATATATGTATATACGAAGATCGTAAACCCCATTAAAAAGATCAAACATGTGCTTTCAAACTTTGAGATAAATCAAAATGGTGTGTGAAAAAAGCAAGGACATGTACACATGCAGAAACTGAGGAAGAGTATGAATAAAATTTGAAATTTAAGAATCATTTCTTGTTGCTTTCAAGTTAAATGCTTGTGGCGATATACGGAATGATGGAATTCACAAAAAAAAATTGATGCATTATGATCAAGGCATATAAGAAAAACAAAGAGTTTTATTACAGAGAACATGTAATAAGTACGTACAATGTTGAACTTTTGTTTATATACATATATATAGTTTCATATGCAAAGTGAAACCATAGCAAATAGATAACTCCAATAACCATGAAATAAAATATAATGATGCCGTTTATCGTAGTTTTATTTTAACCAACTCTAAAATGAACTCATCATTATGTTTTTTTTTTGGTCAAATAACTCATCATTATGTTATTTGTCAATGTTATTGTGACTTGGATCTTTATTATGATTAGCTAACATAAAAGGATTGCAATCGTGATTATTTAGTTGTTATTATTAAGGGTACAAGCTTTGGTTGGCCAAAAATGGATGGTTCCATCTAAAAGGAAATTAATTGGCTGCCTTTGCACGCTTGTCACTTCAAAGAGATTTACATTCTTTATGAACACCAACATTACTAGACTATGAGAGTTTATGATTCTATAGATTTTTTTTTTTGAGAAAGGGTTTACTAATGATTCTATAGATTTTTTTTGAATGAATGTTAAGATTATGATTGTATAGTTTAGCCCACAACTTCAAAAAGAAAAAGAAAAAATACAAAATGCTTTGGATTTTTTTTGTAAATTAAAAGGCTTTGGAATTTGACTTTAGTAAATTGTTAATTTATTTACATTACCAATTAATAAAAGTTTCATGTACGAATTAATCAAGCCAATTAATGAAATTTAAATAGATAATCTAGACACAGATGTAATATATAAAATACAAATAAATGAGTATATAGTAAACGAGTCATAAAAAGAATATTGAATATTTTATAATTTACGAGATTTCAACCGTCTTTTTAAGGAAGAAATTTGTGGAGGCCTAAAATATACTCCATCTAGAATCTTATTTTTGTTTCTTTTTCTTAATATCGATAGATATAAAACTTACAAATAGTAAAGTGACGCGATATAAAAGGAGAACGAGTAAATACGAACATCTTGAAAATTGTGAACAACAACTTTGGACCGTTAACCTAACGTCATTTATTTATGTGGACCCTTTTATTTTATTGCATGCGTAAATACATAAAATATGGAAAAATAATAACTATTTAAAAACGAATTTACTAAACTATTTATAAATGCTCTGAATTGTCCCAAGTTTTGGGTTCAGCCTGTAGACTTCGGACCGATTTATCGTCAAGTCAAAAGCCTATATGAAAATATGAGTTTAAATATTAGGTATCCCACATTTACAAAATAAAATTTGAGAAAAATCAAATAACAATTTACGAAATTTATTATAAGAAAAGACAACAAAACAAAAACCAGTATATTAAATAAAGATAACGTATCTCAAGTATGTGATCCAATATACTAAATTAAGAACAAACGAACGTATTAGGGTATTAGGGATAGATGAAGAACAAAGTGATTCAAAACATTTATAAACTAAAATATTGGTTCATTAAACGAATGTAATTTCAAACTGGTGTAGCTAGCCATTACATGATTACTAGTTACTACGGCTAAGACTTACCAGTATGTCTGAAATGTTAAGCAAGATTCTCCATTTTACTACTGACTTCTTATTTTCAGGCAAACGAACGCTTAACTTTCGATATATATTGATTATTAAAACATGTTTTTAATAAATACTTCCTATTTCTGTTTCAAAAAAAGTGTTTCAAAAAAATACTTCCTATTTGTGTTTCAAAAAAAAATACTTCCTACTTACCTAATATCATTATTATTTGTTAATTATACACATGTCGACTAGTGACTACTAATCGCGTTCTATATTCAACTATGGATTTGTGAACACCATACAGAATAAACCACAATAAATACGCAAAAACATTTAAAATAAAATAAATACGCGAAATATTGTAGGGCCATATAATGAATAGTAGCTTCTGGTTAATTATATACTTCACATGCATGACATGACAAACTCGGGAGTCCAAGTCTTATATAACTGGTCAAAAAGATAGTTCAAAGATGAACTATACATAATACATTACTCCTATGTGATTATAGGTAAATAAAACGTGTAATTTCAATAATGTATAATATAAACACCCCCAAAATTCCAGTTAAGGTTGAAGTTTACTAAATAAACGAGTCACTACAGAAGTTTCTAATATATATATATAACATATACAAGCACATTTTATTTACATGTTGCTTGCTAATTCAAAACTTTTCTTTTTGTTTTATTTTTTTGCAAACAGCTTTGTAAATCTATGAAAGTTAACTTATTTGATTTATTATTACTTTATGCTTGTCTCGCTGCTTCAGTACTCTCCCCACCATCTCTGACACATTTTATCACTCTAAGTTTTGTGTAAATTTGATGTCTGATAGTGCAAGCAAAGCAATCCACCCATGACTAGAGAGTAGAGAGTGAAAATGTTGAAAAATATTTAGTTTTGTATTTGCACAAAAATATAGTTAGTTTTCTCTTTCTTTCTTGCTTTATTAGTTTTGAGGCTTTCACTATTAATACCTAAGTCTTCTTAGTTTAAGACATTGCCATCACATCCAAAACCAAATACAAATCTTTGTCTCCTCTCTTTCTTCAAAGTCTTTCATTACAAGACCCCAAATATATAATATTTCCTTGGCTGATGCTGACTATATCTTTAACAATGTTCTGACCTTTTGAAGCATATTAAGATCAAAATCTGCTTTCAGCTGTGTAGGTATGTGTTCTTCTCCACTTCACTAATCAACAACATACCGTCTTTCACACCAGTCTTTAACTTTCCTCCTCCTCTATATTTACTTTCTCATCAAAGTTCTTTAACAGAGAACAGTTCTTTAATGACCAATTTCTTGTTTTAAAAACTGACCAGCATAAATCTCACTTGCATGAAGTAGAAGACTTGTTTTGAAATGTGCGTTTTTCAGCTTTTTATCGAGCAGGCTTGCAATACGAGTTCTTATCCCCCCTTTTTGGGACATTCTTCCGTTTTGTCCTTTAAGTTGAGATTTTCAGAACTTTGAGATATTTTTCAGTAAAATCATTTAAAATAGTTTTTATAAGGTAAAGTGGTCATTTCCCAAGAAAATTCCTTAAAATTTATTTCAAAGAAGTGTCCACCTTTGATAGTTTATAATCATTTGTGGTCTTTGTTTAGTTACTAATGATTCTTCTCCAACTGTCAGTTTGCAACACTTTTTGTACAAGTCCTAATAATAAATGGAAATTTCAAGTCAAGAAGATCATGATATGCCCATTCCATTAAGCACTGCATTTGTTGGTAGTGGTGGCGGTCATGGTCACATGATCCATCATCATCATGATCATCATGCTTCTGATTATGCTCCCCCAACTCACTGCAACAACAACATTACTACTACTCAACCACCACAAATGCCATTGCATGCTAATGGTAATGATGATCATCTTCGTGTTGGATACAACGCAATCATCAAGAAGCCTATGATTAAGTACAAGGAGTGTCTCAAGAACCATGCAGCAGTAATGGGAGGCAATGCCACTGATGGATGTGGAGAGTTTATGCCAAGTGGTGAAGATGGCTCCATTGAAGCTCTCAGTTGCTCAGTTTGCACTTGCCACAGAAATTTCCATAGAAAAGAAGTCGAAGGTGAAACCACCGCCACCGCCATTTGCTCTTACAACCAAGCGCCTCCACCGGGAAGACTCATGGTCAACCACCACAATATCAGATCAGCCATGCCTCACCAAATGATTATGCCGATAGGAGTTTCTAACTATCGGTACACGCATAACTTGGAGTCCGATGACTTCATGGAACAAGACGGCGGAACTACCGCGTCTAGACCTCCACCTTACAACCAGAAGAAGAGGTTTAGGACGAAGTTCACGCCGGAACAGAAAGAGAAGATGCTGCGTTTTGCTGAGAAGGTTGGATGGAAGATACAAAGGCAAGAAGATTGCGTCGTTCAAAGATTCTGCGAAGAGATTGGCGTGAAGAGAAGAGTTCTTAAGGTTTGGATGCACAACAATAAGCTACATTTCTCCAATAAGAACACTAGCAACAACATTAACCTCGAAGGCAACGACAATGATAAGATCAACAACGTTAACAAAGTTGATGTTTCCGGTAATAACGACATTATTTAATATGAATTACGTTATTTTTATGATTTGATTATGATAAGTTGTTATATTATGTTACCTATTAGGGCTGGAATCTTATTTTCTATTATGTGTTGTTATTTAAACTCATTTTGCTATCTGACTTATGCCATGGGTTATATTTTCTTTCTGTCTGGTTGATGTAGTGTCTCTTTCCTTTTGGAAGAAATTATGCATATATTGAACTTCTTGTAATAATTGTATGTCGTTCTTCTTCATATTTTGGGTATGTAAGAAAATCTACTTTGATTATATCATTTGAATCATTAGAACATCATTATTGTTGAGATAATCTCAGCAAATATAAGATCAATATGTGTATATACTGTGTTTGTATATTTGTAATGTGTATGTATATACTGTTTGCGAAATCACGGATGTGTACTGGCGAGTTGTAAGTCAGGTCCTCTTGTGCGTGACGTACTGTATAAGGTTGAGTAAATATGCAGTTGGTTTGTCACAAGCGATCACATTTATTAACCTCTTTTCATGTATAATGTATTACGTATGATTAATAATTAATTGTTTCCACGATATATCTATGCCATTATTTGCAAAATAATTTTCTGCAACGGATCTCACAACGGTTAATATCGATATTACATTGAATTTTTATATATAATTTAAACAAATATTATATTCTAAAAATAAGATAATTATTAGATATATTTTGTTATTATTTGAAAATACTATTTTTTATGTAAAATTTCACGTTAAAAATTAAAATAGCTAATATCAATATTATCCTTAATGATTTTTTATATATTAATTTATTATATAATTAAAACGAATTTTATATTACTAATATTAGATTTATCTGTTATATTAGATAATTAGTTATAGTTTAATATAATAAATTGTCAAAAATATATTTTAAAAGTAAGGTTATACTTAGATATACACTGTGTTATTATCTGAAAATAATCCTTACAAAAATAAAATTTTAAAAAATTAAGGTATAATATATTTTATAGTAAAACAATAATCAAGTAACAACATTTGTATACAGATATGTTCTAACAAATCTTTAATATGTAAGTGTTTTCAAAATTTGAACACAAGATAATCATATATATTATGGTAGATAAATTTTTTGTCATATATAAATAATTTGATGTTTATTTTTTTATTTTTATTTTAAAACATAAATAATAACTTGTCATGCTAGTTTTTTTATTAATAAAATGTAAACTGATAAGTATTCATAAGAAAATTATGTCCGTATTTGCGGACGAACCACCTAGTGTATATTATAAATTAATTAGTACTATACTCCATTAATGTGCCATTGAATAAAATTAAAGAATTTGTCGTTAAGATGTTTACTTATTTGTTATGTCACATGATTCAATTACTTTTGGTTTCTGTATAGAATAGTTTTCATGCCTTGCATGGGTTATTCTTTAATGCATTCATCAAATTATTTCTTTTATCCTCTTTTCAACCGATTTTGTGAGAATGCAACTTCGATTGTTTTAGGCAGAGACAGAGTTTAGAGTTTTTTTTGTCATATATTCTAAACCGTTGATGTTATAGAATATCGGCTCATAAGCACAAATCTCTTAACTCTCGAAGATCGATGGCAAATTCTCCAAAACCACGAATCATGATTATATGCTAAAATCGTGTTATATATATATATGATAGACAAGAGTCGTGATACATGCCGGGCAAGCAATCGTACTAGAAAGAATAATAAAATCTTTACAATCTTGACGTATAAGTTTTAGTCAAAAAAAAGCTTGAGGTATAAGAAGCATAGTCACTTTTTTACGTCAAGTAATTTTGATATTTATCAACCAACTCATCGTGTTCAGAGAAAGGACAAACTTTGTAGGATGGAGAGTCGTCGCTATTACATTTATTGGTGGTAAATAAATAAGAAAATGTGATATTCTGAGCTCTATTTATAATGTTTTGTGAATGAAACTCCATTAATGCAGTTGTAAATAAGGTCCCCTCTTCTTCATCCTACTCTAAGCTTTGTCAATTTGATCACATTATTTGTTAGGTTTAGCCGTGAAAACAAGATCGTACCAATTGGATTTAGGATCATATACCGCCATAACCATTGGTTGCGTTTTTGTATATCAATTAGTAGAAAATAATATATTTTTTCTGCTTTCAAGAACTGCTAATGCTGGGAGTGCCAGTGTTTGCTTCCCCAAACCAAGATTCTATTGAGATTTATCAAATACATTTTTCCAGTGTCTTCTTACCTGAATCGAACGACAGTATCACTTGGTTAGGACATTTTTTCTTTCTTGGACACACACAAGCAATTATCAATGTTGCACATGACGGTCTCTCTCAGTTTCAACTTTTCAAAAGGAGGCTAAGAAGTTTAAGATAGTTTGGAAAGTTTTGGTGTAAAGATCTAGAGATAAAACTTTGGTATCTTTATATTCGTGAATCAATGAAGCGATCCATCTAGTTGCAAGATGCACTACATGGCTCGAATTGTACTGTAATGAGTGTACGTAGAAGCATATGACTTGATCGGCTGATACCAAATAGTGGGGATAGAGGCAAGTAAATAAAGTTTAAGAGTATAGATTAATTTAAGAATACCACAATCTCTTAATATATATTGTTTTAGTCTTAACAAAATCTCTTAGTTTCCATTATTAACTCTTACTTTCACCAAAACAAAATGTTTTGCAATATTTTTCAAAAAAAAAACGCAAAGTCCACGGTAAAAAGAAGTACAGCTTCAAAGTTTAACCCAAACAGCCTCACTCGGAATTCCACGGTGAACCACGAACATCATATAATACCCAGGGGGTGCCACGTAGGAGTTAGTTGGTCCATCCACGTCAGCTTTATACGCGAAAGCAGATAACTGAACGACGCGCCTCACGCGCAGTACCAGCAACCTCTGGTTCATCGCCGTCGAGTGCGTGCTGAACGGCGGAGCCACGAGCCGCACCGACACTCCTCCGTCGAACATCCCAAACGCCGGAATCACAAAGGTAACCGAAAACGATTTCCCGTAAATCATATTGCCGGCGAGCTCCACCGTGAGAATGGACGGCCTCACTCGCGCGTACTGCGGATCGAGGTAACGCGGGAGATAAGCCTCAAGACTGAGCTCCGTCGGGTACGGCCTCGCCGTGAAATTGTAATTCCGATGAGGATTGCTTCCTCCGATCAAGACTCTGCCGTCGGAGAGGAGGAGAGACGCGGAATGGTACATTCTAGGGATTCGAGTTGGCGCGAGAATTTCAAATCTCCGAGTCGGGTCGGGTTCGTTGGGTAGATACAAAATCGGGTTGAGAACAGCGTTAGTAGCGTCTTCCCAACCAGCGGTTCCATTCGCCGCGCCGTTAATGATCAAAACGTCGCCGTTAGGTAGTAACAGCATATCAGGCATGACACGTGGCGAGGGCATCTGCTCCATCACCCATTTCGGATCCGGATCGGTCACTTTCAACCTCCCGCACGTGCGAGACGCCCCGACGAAGATTTTAGGGATCGTCCTCGCTGCCTTCAGAAACGCTCCGGGAGGAGCGCCGCCGCAAACCAGAACCTCCGCCGAGACTTTCGATCGGTTATTTTCTCCGGTGAGAAAGAGAGGGAGGAGCACGGAGGAGCCGGTGCTGGGGTAATTCCGTTTATCGCCGCCAGGAATCTCCGGAAACTCTCTAACGATTCGGTGATTGACGAAATCGAACAAGATCGATCTCCGGTTAGCGAAGATGAAGAGGTTTCCGTCGGGAAGAAGATGAAGAAACGGATAAAGATTGTTCTCTTCGTTAGGATCTCTCGTCTCCGCCAAGAATCTGAGATAGAAAACGGATTTTCCCGGATTCTTGGGGTAAAACTCGTAGGTGAAGGCTCTTCTTCCGCCGACGATGATGATCCGGCCGTCGGGAAGAATCTGATTGGTGGAATACCACCGGCGAGAGGAGAGATACGCTCTGTTCTCAACCCAGTCGCAAGAAACGCTTCCGCCTCCGCCGTGGCAAGGAGTGAATATCCGTACAGCTCGTTCGCCGACGCCGTAACCGCCGGTCTGGATCAAGGAGCCTGAGGCGTTCAAGGAGCCGGAGGAGCACCACGTGTCGGATTGGAGAGTGAGTGGGCGAAATGTGTTTGAAGCGACGTCGTACAGGAGAGAATGTGCAGAGCAGTCGAAAACGGTGGCGTTTTGGCATGTTTGAGAAGGGAGGGAGAGGTTCGATGGGCCGTAGTCCGTACGGTCAAAGATGACGACTTTGTTGTTGTGGAGGAGTTGCATGTGCATGGCAGAGATGCCTATACTCGGCTGCAGGAGATCCCACCTTCCGCCGGTGAGAATCTCTAACGGCGAACGTGGGAGAAGCAAGTCCGACGTGGAACAGAGGAAGAAGAAGAAGAGAGACAAGATGACTGCGTATAGGTTCTTCTTGAATCTTTCTTCTTTCATGTTTCGTCTTCTTTCTTTTTTCACCTCTGAATCTTGTTTAACCGGAGAAGGAGATTTTAACAGTTAATGCTTTTTCGCGTAAGTATTGTCTTTCTTGAAATGGTTAGCAAAAAAAAACATTTATGGTGGTTTTCTTTGTTGGTGAAATGTATAATCACAGACTCGCAGTTGCTATACTGTGTAGTATGTACATAATGACTTGTAGATTTATTATCATAAGGGTCAAGAAATGATTTATTGCTTTTCAAATGTAAAACTCAGTTGGTGAATCTGGATCTGTATAAATTGATCACGGACCATCTACACAGAGATGAACAGTATGGCATTTTATCAACTTGCTGTGTGAAATATTTATGAGATTTGAGTTTGCATTTCTTGTTCTGTTGGGGGAACCGAGTGTCCCGCCATTAATAAACTTCTGACTGCAAGGTACAACTATAGTTTCTTGGATGTCAAGAACAAGGGTTCGCCCCCCTTAATACTTATTTGGGCCGACTTATACTCTGTAGACTGTATGGTACCAGCTGATTCAACCCATTAGGCTTTTGAGTCTACTCTTCACAACAGTAGTTAAAATTTACGTTAGAAGTGTTTTCATTTTTTATTCATCTTTTACATAGATTTCAAAGAAAATAATTTCATTACCGAATCAAATCACAAGATTAGACTGTTAAGTGTTAAGGTGTATCTCATGTTACTCTTATTTTTAGTAAGAGTGTGTAATCCAGTTATGAAGATGCTATTATCTTTCCCATTATTATTTTCAATAGTTTGGATTCGTGTCTTAATTGATAGACAAGACGTTTTTTTTACACAAGACTTATCTAATGTATGGGTGGTAAAACCAAATATAGGAACTTAAATTTTGAAGGTGCTATTAATTTATCCATTTCACTAAAAATAAGATCAGGAAAAGACAAAAATTACTGAAAACATCCCACAAAAGAAGGACAAACACAAAGGCATGCAATGGTTGATTAATCTGTGTTAATTATTAATCATCCATTGACCTCCCTCTCTCTCTCTAGTTTCTTGCTATTTAAGCAACCGGTGATTCCAACATCCAATTTCAACCCGGCAGCCCGATCTGAAAACCACAAACTCCTCTTGTGGTTTTCACCGGGAAAATAAATATCATCGTCTTTTATCACCATATTTGCAAAATGGCAGCAAAGTTTTTGAATATTGGCGGCTACGTTTTCGTCTTCTGCTTGTCATTATTAGCCACATTGGCCCCACAGGTTCAAGCCAATATTGACGACTTCGACGACTACTGGGCGCAGCGTCAAAGCAACGCTTTGAAACAAACTTTGGCCTCTTTCGATCCGAATCCACTTAACGTCACCAACCACTTGAATTACCATGTCGCTTTGTGAGTCTTTTTTTTGTCATTGCTAGGCAAACCTTAACCTAACTTATTTGACAAGTAACCTAATAAAACAATGTGGTTCTTCTCAACAGAGCATTAGAGACCACGGAATCAATCAACAACACAAGAAGAGCGCTTCTACAGGCGAGACGTGGTCGTAAAATGCGTGGAAAATGCGTGGCTCATAACCCGATAGACAAATGCTGGAGATGCGACCGTGACTGGGAGAAAAACCGTAAGAAACTAGCGGTTTGCGCGCTCGGATTCGGCAGGAGAACCACCGGGGGAAAAGACGGACCCATCTACGTAGTCACCGACGCGTCAGACGACGATCTTATCAACCCTAAGCCAGGAACATTAAGACACGCGGTGACACGAGACGGGCCGCTTTGGATCATATTCGCAAGAAGCATGGTCTTGAACCTGAAACAAGAACTGATGATGACAAGCGATAAAACGATCGATGGAAGAGGAGCTAGGGTTTACATCATGGGAGGTTCTGGATTAACGCTGCAGTTTGTGAACAATGTGATCATACATAATATCTATATCAAGAAAATTGTTCCCGCGAACGGTGGTTTGATCAGAGACTCTGAGCAACATATAGGGCTCAGGACAAGAAGTGATGGTGATGGGATCAATTTGTTTGGAGCAACCAATGTTTGGATCGATCATGTCTCGATGACTAGATGTTCTGATGGTATGATTGATGCGATTTTTGGCTCCACTGCAGTAACGGTCTCCAACAGCCACTTCACAGACCACCAAGAGGTAACAATAAAATTTTCTTACAAACATTTAAAAAAAAAATCTTACAAACTTGCATAGGCAAATTATATATTTTTGTTTGCGGTTGTCTTCACATTTATTTACGGACACAACCGGATAAAAAAATTCAGTTTGACCTTGCAAATTTTAAAGCATTACCATTATGTATGGTCTCAAATTATCAAATTTTATTAAAATAATTTAAAAATGTTATAGTCTCTTCCAAATTGTAGTTTAATTTATATTTTTTAAATTAATCTTTTAAGCTCTTATTTGAATTTTGTCTGTGGGAAATCAGGTGATGCTTTTTGGGGCGAATGACAAACACGAGATCGACAAGAAGATGCAGATAACAGTTGCATTCAACCACTTCGGTAAGAGACTGGAACAGAGAATGCCTCGGGTCAGATTCGGAACGATCCATGTGGTGAACAACGACTACACACATTGGGAAATGTATGCAATAGGTGGAAACATGAACCCTACAATCATTAGTCATGGCAACCGTTTCATTGCTCCTCCTAATGAACGAGCCAAACAGATCACAAAGAGAGAGTACACGACTTACGTTGATTGGAAACTTTGGAATTGGCAATCAGAAGGAGATTACTTCTTGAACGGAGCTTACTTTGTGCAATCAGGAAAACCTAATGCGTGGAGCCCTGAACCGAAAAACCCTGTCCCAAACAAGTTTGCGATCCGACCTAAACCTGGAACCATGGTCCGTGAACTCACCATGGATGCAGGAGTACTAGGTTGCAGACAAGGTCAAGCCTGCTGATGATTGAAATTACCATTTTGTTGCCTTCCAACAAACAAAGCTTGTGCTCTCTGTATTTGCTTGTTGTCCAAGAAACGAATGAGAGAAAGCGAGGGAAAAAGCAAATGAAAGTGGGTTTTCTATGATCAGGGGTTTTGTAATATTATTCTTGTTAGGATTCAGTTTCCTCTATATACAATTTTCCCCATATATTTTCGATATCTCTCGTCTTCTCTTGTCTTGTCTTGTGTTTGCTCAGTGCATTAGGTTTTTGTTGGTCTTCATGAAAAAATTACAACGAAATGGAGCTATAGTTTAGGTCTCTATTAGTTTGGATAAGGTTACTAGTTGTTTAGATAATGAAGATTCACACTAAGTGCCGTTGAAGGAACTCAATTATATAGTTTATAGAACATTATGACAGACAGTGACACAGAATTAGCCTAATCAACAACGTAATAATGGGATTCTTGGATTGTATTATTGTAGACGGGATTGAGAACTAGGGGCTGCTTGGCTAGCCTTTAAGATCCGATTAAGAATGGGATTCTTGGCTGGTCTTCTGGTGGTGACTGCTTCTTCTTTTACTGCGTCTAGATATGAGTAATAGACGATAATATACTACACAAGAGACTCAATCAAAAGCTCTCTTTATCGCATTACTTGTTTTGTGGACATGTGACTGCATCTTTACTTAACTCGGATATCTTGTTGCAAGTTTATCTTGCCTTATACCTTATCAGCTTCAGCTTGCATGCGTTTGCAAACTCCACCAAACCGGATGAACAATGCTTTGCCTAACTATAGACTATTCGAATTTATCAGGGATTATCCCATCTAGCTATTTTTGTTTGCTAAAAGGGTTCTTGACGACTGTGGAAGTAAAAAGCTAGATCTTTTCTTTTTGTGTGTTACTCTACTCGGTTATATTTCATAGAACAGATGATTTTGTCTTGTCTTATTTTAGCTGTTTTTCATTTTAAGAGCAGCTGCCAAAAGAGTTGGGAGTAGGGGACTGTCTTATCCAAAAAGCCTCAGGCTCTGAGAAGAGGGTTGAATGTGAATTGGGTTGTCTAGATTGTAGAGTAAAAGAACATACCATAAAGAACACACCTCTCTCTCTCTCTTTACTCTTCTAGTGACATCATTTGGTTTTGGTCTATAGATTCTGTCCGGTTAATGGTACAATTGTATATTTCGGGTTGAAGTAATCGATTAAATCCGGTAGACGGTACAGTTGTCGTCTAAAAGTTTATTCCGGTTAATAAACCCACTTGCTCGTCCCAAAGGCCAAAAGCAATGGGCAACAACTTGGTTCATATAATACGGCCTTGATTCCAAAAATCATTCAACTTTTCAATTCCTATCATCGCACCCTGAGATCGAGAACCGACCCACCTGTTCCTCTGATCCCCCGGCGGTCATCGCCGCGACACAGATGTTCAATTGACGACCTCATCTCTACAGACGCGATCTTTTGCCTCTTCCTGTAAATCGCCGTCTTCTGCTCTCAACAACGAGATCTGTTTTTTTTTTCTTTCCACGGTAACCCTTTTCTTCTTTCCTCGAAGTTTCTTTACTGGATCCGTGAATTTTACTTTCATCTGAGCTCTGGTTCTTGTTGCTGATTTCTTTTTGGTGAATTGATGCGACTTTTAAGCTGTTTCTATGTTCAAGTTTTAGTTTTTGGATTTAAAGTTTCTTCTTTTTAGTTGCAGTTGATGTTTGCTTCTGATCTATTTAGCTGTTATAGAGTAAAAGTGCTGTTTTTTATGTGAATTGTTGTGTGACTCCATGCTGTTACTAGGTTCAATTCTTGGTCCTGATTCTGCTTCTAAGCTATCTAGCTGCCTTATGTCGTAACTTTACTATGAAGGATTCGACTTTGTTACATAATTAGTTACTAGTTAGCATATACCCAAACCATTGTAAATAAGTTTATATGACCATATAAAGTTGAATTTACAAGATTCTAAGGGGTTCTTAGACGTCACAATGATGAAATTTATGAGTTTTTTTATTATATAGACTGAAGGAGGATGTCGACTCCAGCAAGGAAGAGGTTGATGAGGGATTTCAAGAGGTTGCAGCAAGACCCACCTGCGGGTATTAGCGGTGCTCCTCAGGACAACAATATCATGCTCTGGAATGCTGTCATATTCGGGTAACGATACAAGTACCGTAGATACTTACTTAGTTTCTAGAAAAAAGAAATTGGTTTGTTTCTGTTACTTACTTTGGTCTTCTTGTTTTTGTGGATTTTTTTTCAGGCCTGATGACACCCCATGGGATGGAGGTAAGGTTATGTTGTTGTAATTGGGATCTTGGGATCAATTGTTATTGTAGTGTTCTTATTGCTCTGGCTTGATCTTCCTGGCAGGTACTTTCAAACTCTCACTGCAGTTCTCTGAGGATTATCCAAATAAACCACCGACAGTTCGCTTTGTGTCACGGATGTTCCATCCAAATAGTAAGTTATAGAGATGCAGCCTTCTCTTTTCCTTCCACTCGGTTACCGTTTAGCTTTTTGGCTCACATTAACTTTGTTCTTCTCTACCTGCTTTGCAGTTTATGCGGATGGGAGTATTTGCTTGGACATTCTACAAAACCAGTGGAGTCCAATATATGATGTTGCTGCTATACTTACCTCCATCCAGGTAATATTGAAATGCCATACCAACATCTTTTAATGCGCTGAAAGCTTGAGATTACTCTGATCCATTTTTCTTTTTTTTAATTACAGTCGTTGCTCTGTGACCCTAATCCGAATTCTCCTGCGAATTCGGAAGCCGCTCGGATGTACAGCGAAAACAAGCGTGAGTACAACAGGAAAGTGCGCGATGTTGTGGAGCAAAGCTGGACGGCTGACTAGTATTAGTTAGAGTTGTAAGCTGTGTAAAACTCTCTCCTATTCTCAATGCTAAACCATTACGCAACAGCTCTTTTCATTCATGTCTTTTGTGTGTTTCAAAACTCTACTGATTTGGATGCTTTGATTGTTCTATGAAAACTTTGTACCAAACCTTGCTAGGTTTCAGAAACAATTCTGTACCAAAATTGTAAAAAACCTTGTACCATACCAAGTTTTTTCTCAATTTACATTGCTTTCTTTGTGAAGCTATAATCCAAATGTCTCCACCAAAAGCTGAGTCCTGACATAAGACTTAAGTACCACAAGTATTATAAGTTCCAACATAATGTATTATTTAGTATGTTTGATTTGTTACAAACTCAATGCTTCTGTTCTGAACAAGCAACTGGCATATATAGCTTCTACCTCTCTTTTTCAGAGGCTTACATTCATCTTCCTATGTGTGTTTTGAATTTGTCATCAAGCTGTTTCTCTATTTTCAATCAGGGATGATGGAGAGACGTATTCCTCCTTGCATCTATGTATCACCAACCCCAAGGTTCCCACTGCTTGTCCATCCTTGCTGCACCTGAATTGTGTACTGCAGATTCCACACAACATCCTCTATCGATGGCCGCTTCCTCTGATCTTCACAAAGACAGTTAATGGCAAACTCGACTGTGGTCCTCAGTGACTCATACGCATACGTTCCTCTCACACTCGGATCTGCTAAGCTACGCAACACCGATGGTTCCTCTCTCAAACCATTCTCCAGCTGAAGCTTCAAGCTTCCCAGCTCCGAGGATGCAGCAGCCATTACTTTCCCTGTGATGATCTGAAGTAGGATCACTCCAAACTGGTACACATCTTCCTTCTCTCCATCTTCATTACTAGTGCTTTCTGCTCCAACCTGCAACATTCCCTCCCAAAAGATATGACATATATATGTCGTGAGATTTGAATTAGAAATAAGAAGATAAGTCTTGTTGTTATACCTTGGATGGTAAAGGAATAGTATAGCCACTGAGTTTAACAGTGAGTGTTTCATCAAGCAGGACATTCTCTATATCCAAATTGTTTCCAAAGATTCCTGGTGCCACTCCTGTGTGCAAAAACTGTATCCCTCTAGCTACCCCGATCGCTATCGACATTCTCTGAGGCCATTTCAAAACCTCTTTTTTCCTCCAATCTGCCAAAAAAAGAGAAGAAACTATTAGTTTCCTAAACCAAAACTCTTGAAATCCAAAATCTTTGTTTAGGAGTGTTACCAGTGAGGTAGTCCCTCAAAGACCCATTAGAGATGTATTCTTGGACTATGAAAATGGTGCTCCCGGCGTATGGATGATGATCTTGGTAAGTACCAATGCAGTGTCCAAGAACACTGGCCAAATGCATATGCCTCAGCTTTGATAAAACTTCCATCTGTTGAGCCAAGTTCTGTGTTGATGTTGAACTCTTCTGTTTCAGCTTAATACACCTTACCGTCACTGCTATTCCCTCTCTAAGATAACCTTTGTACAGCTGTTTTAAAATTTACATAATTAGAGACTCAAACCAACTTATGATCATGTTTTGTTTGCTTTTTCATTTTACCTGTTCTCCACAGAGACTTGCTGCATCAAAATTGTTGGTGGCTTCTTCCAGGTCCTCCAAAGAGAAAACACGGTATGGTGATAGTCCAATCACAGCAGATCTCATGGTTTGTGGTACACGTCCTGCATGTAACTTGACTTAGTTAGGTTAGTGTGAAAACTTGATTCAAGATTTTAATGTAATAGCCTTTGTTATTACTTGGATCTGGTATTGTCTTTGATGTAGTGGACCTTGTGGCTGTGCTACAAACAGAGACCTTGTCAACGTTGCTTGCTTCTAAAGGTACTTCTTTTGATTTTGATTTTCTCATCCTAACCAAAACCAAACCAGCCAAAACAGCTGAAACTAGGACCACTCCTATGATAATCCCAATCACTAATCCAAGTTCGATTCCTTTATCTTCTTCTTTCTTTTCGTGGTCCTTAGTGTCAGACTTCACAGCAGAAACCGCTTGCTTTGCTTCGTTTTCGCAGAAGGAAACCGGACGCTGATACTTTGCAGAAGGAGTTCCTTTTACAGACAAGCAGTTGAATGTGTAGACCACTGTCTGATTATGGAAAGGCTTGGAAGACAAGCAAGACGGAAGCTTTCCGGTTAGAAGATTCCGGGAAACATCTAAAATCTTAACCTTGGAGCTGCATAGAGATGAATTTGGAAGCGATCCACTGAACAAGTTTTGTGCCAATCTTAGATTCTGAAGCGAAGGAAGCGTGAAGAGAAATCTTGGGATTGAACCAACGAACTTGTTGGCAGAAAGATCCAGGCTTTGAAGCTTGTTCAGCTTCTTGATCTGTTGTTCCGGGAGCTTGGATCCAAAGGAGTTGTTCCTCAATGAAACAGTGATGAGGTTACTTGCGAGGGAAGTAACAACGTCAGGGCCGAGTTTGTTACCGTCTAGATTCAGCTCTTGAAGATTGGACAATCCTCTGAGATCAGGGACACTTCCGTTGAACTGGTTGTTGGCGAGAACGAGACTTCTCAGGGTCTTCAAGGACGAGATCTCTTTGGGGATTTTCCCGGAGATGAAGTTGGAGCTGAGATTCAGAGACTGGAGAGAAGAAGAGAACCTGGTGATCTTTGGAGGGAGAGGACCAGAGATGCCGAGAGAGACGAGAGACAGGGTCTTTAAGTTTGAGAGTTTTGTGAGAACGGTGAAGAGCGTGTCGCTGGAGAATGTTTTGGAGAGTTTAACGGTTCTGTTCCCGGTGACGGTTAATTCGGTTACGTGGCCGTTGAAACAGAGGATTTTGAAGGAAGGAGAAGATGGGAGGTAGCAGAAGTTGGTGAAGTTGCTCCATGATCCTAGAACTGATGGATATTGTAGATGCTTCTGGATTTCGAGTAATGTTCTTGATTCACTTGAGGTTAGCTGTGATTCTGAGAGTGATGTTAGAAGAAGAAGGAGAAGGAGAGTGAAAGAATAGACGTGACTTTTGGAGCAATTCTTCATTTTCCTGAGGAGAAATTACAGAGAAAAGATTAGTTATGTGGTTATAGGAAGAAAAGGAAGAAACATGTCATTTGTTTCTGAGATTAGTGTGGTTTGATTAATACTAGTAGTAAATGCAGGAGTGCTTTATTACATAAATTCTTGGGATTTTTTTATGATGTAAGGCAGCTTTTTTCTTGGGAATTTAATAGACAGTAAATACAATTTTTGTTTTTTTCGAGTTTTGTTTTTTCTTGATGGTTGATCAGTTGCTGCACATTGCCAGACTGTTTAGCTGCATGGAAGGAAGTGAGTAATATTTTTTTAAAGGAAAAAAAAAAGTTACTAGATCCTTAAAATACGTAAAATCCACATGAAACATCTGACTATTTATCTACTTTTTGATCGAAGATTTCCACAATTAGATTTCATTTTGTTTAACTAATTCAACTTGGTTATTAACTAAGTTTTCTCTGTAGTCAGCAAGTAAAATTAAATATGCACTCTGTACTGGTCAGACATTTCTTTAATAACATGCATTTACTAGATACATAATAGATGCGTATACATAAACTCACAAGAACCTATATACTAGACACACACCCTACATACATGTACACACATGTTTGACGAATAAATGTTTGTACTTGTACTTCTCTTGAAAATCGTATATGTCTTCCCCAATGTAATTATTAATTTTTAATATTCCATGGTGATATGAATGGTAATATCATTAACAAGATTAGTTTACTTACTATCAGACTCTATCTTTTATGAGTACTATCTTACAAAAACACCTACCTATTCAGTTACCAGAAAAAAACACCTACCTATTAATATGGGAGAGAGGTTTCTTATACTAGAGATCTCATCAGAGATGTAAAGTAAAAGTCAACCAGGAAACGGTTGTTTCTTTGTTACAGTTGATCACTCAAGTCCCACGCGCGAGACGAGCACGTGCTAACTCTCTTGTCAACGTAATGATCATTGATCGACGTTCCTTTGTATCAGATCACGTCGTTCAGATAGTATGTCATCGTCGCTAAACAAAAATCTTGCGACGGTCGATAAACTTCACTTTACACCCTCTGTTTAATTGATATGGGATGGATATCAAATGATCAATACTTCTTTTTTGGCTCGTTAATTTGGACGAAGTATATTGTAATCATCTCTATTATTTGATTATGTGTGCTTGGTTATTCGTCGGTGAGATTAAAGAAATATGTGTTCGTCTTGTTTACGTGTGTTTAAAAAGTATCAAGATTCTAACTGATCTTTCGCTGTTTTCTCTTAGGATGATGAACTGTCTATTACTTTTCCCTTTGTTCTTTTATTCGTTTTACATTATGATTATTCGTTCTTTGTTTTACAAGTGGCTTGACTTGTCTAACTAATGATTTAGCTAATAAACAAAAGGAAAACATTCATTTGAAAGTCGGTTAATAGAAGAAGCTCATGAAACCCAAAAATATTTTTTTATTTGGTCGCAGTTTCCAAGTTTTCTCGAGAACTTGATAAGTAATCATGATTGAACAATAGTAGTAGTATTTTACTTTAGCAAAAAGGGGTGGGGGGAGCAAATGCGAGTAAGCAGATCACATGCATCTGCCTGGTAATAAGCAAACACCGCCAAAAGTATCAATTAATATGATATTCCAAATATATTTTTGATTTTTCATTCTGATCTAGTATAATTTAAAGCCATTTTTGTTGGGCTTATGGGTCGTAAGAGGATAATGATTACGAGCCAGTACATATCTGACTCGTTTAGGCTCAACTGTATCCATGTTAAGGTCCATATAGTTACGGCTTACACATTACCAAAAATAATTTTGTCATTTATAAAATGTAATCAAGATGCAAAATAAATAGTACTAGTTATTTTCAACAATCCTGAAAGTTTTATTTAAAATATTTTCATCTATCAAAAACAGGAAAAATAGTTAAAATTTCTACGCACTTGTTTTATGGCATAATTCAAAATCTAACAGATCAGCTCCAGACTTCTTACATCAGATAATTTTTCATATTCGCCCAAAAAACTATCTATCTAGTTTGAACGTACATATTAGAATAGACAAGTACATCATTATCAAGAGCGGGCTAAGCATTTAAATAATTGATTCCAAAGTACTAGACGTGTGGATCCAGGGGACTAACCACTTGTCTAATGTGACACCCTTAATTCTCAATTGTTATTTTTTTTAAAAGAAAAGAAAATATTATCACTTATCAAATACCACCAACGGTATGATCCAAGGAAGGTGAGGGTACATCTGTAAATCCAACTCTATCGACTCCTTTAATTGGGCCCAGAGAGGCCTAGTTTAAAATTTTGCCAACACATAAATTCCAAACGACGTCGTTTTAGATTAATCAGATTCTCTCTCTTTCTTCTTCTCAAGCTAAATGCGCATCACTGTCAGTGGAACCGTTGAGGAGTCTAATATCCACTGTGACCTAATACTCTACTTTTTAGCCTCTTTGGTCATTGATCTCGCTGAAGACTTTTAAAGGACAACATTCGAAGAACACGAAGAGTAGGTTCGGTACTGATCGTTCAGTTTGAGGTTGACATTTATTTTTCCTTTTTTTTACACCTTTTATTTTATTTTTTGATTTCCTAAAAAAACGTCTGCTTTTGATTTTGTAAGTTAGATCTGGCTACTCGCTCACCGTCTTCTATCTCTGATCGCTGATTTGTTTTTTACCACTTTCCTCAACTTAATTGCTTCGAAAGGTTTAGACTTTTCCTTTTCTTTTTTTTTTGCTTTCGTTAGATTTTTTTTATCTGCTCTGTTTTGTCTTCATGATCTTGCTCTGCTTTCTTCAAGACCTCTGCTTTTATTTCATTTTATGTAATGGGGTTTCCCAGTTTTGAAATCAAAATACATGTTGATTAGGGTTTCAGCTTCTACTTCTTCATGTTCATTGGCTTACTGTGTGCTGTTAATTTGCTCTGTTAGGCTCATCTTTTTACTTTGCTTGTGGAAAGTCACAGACTTTGTTTTCTCCGCTCTGCAGGGTTTCTATATTTAGCAACTTACTTACTTCAGAGTTAGACGCTTTTTGTTTCCTTCTCTTAAGACATGGGAAAGACACCTGGTAAATGGATCAAGACTCTGCTTCTCGGGAAGAAGTCACCAAAGTCTAATCTGGTTGTGTCGGTGAAGGATGATTTTTCAAACTTATCCCTTGATCCTCCTCCTGTGGCTGCTTCATCACAACCGGATACTGCTTCAACTGCTCAAAATGTTGTTGCCGCCCCATGCAACGGTGACGATCTCGAGTCAAGAAATGATTTCAAGCTTGAACAAGCTGCAAGTAAGATTCAGGCTGTTTTCAGAGCTCGTCAGGTACTTTTTTCTTTTTTGCTGTACTAGTTGAAACATATAAGGTTCTGGTAGTGATGAATTGGTAAACTTGTACTGAAGGCACGTAGAGCAATTCGAACGCTTAAAGGTATCATCAGGCTGCAAGCAGTTATACGTGGTCACCTGGTCAGAAGACAAGCCGTTGCTACTTATTCATGTATTTGGGGAATTGTCAAGTTTCAGGCCCTTGTTCGTGGCCGCATAGCTAGATCTTCTTCTTCACATAATCTGATTCACTGTCACAAACCACATACGGTAGAATCTCTTCATCACTCCTTAGTGTTATGTAGTTGCCTGATTTGATAATCATCTCATTTAGCTAATCTTGTAATGTTCTTTCTTCTCTATTAGGAAGTCAATGATTCTGAAGCTTTGCAAGTGAGCATGTATAGCTGGATGGATACTCCCACTAAACTCATCATTGTCGATAAGGTACTTTAAACTCTTACTTCATAAACTTTGGATTTGCCAATCCTGAATCACAACATTGGCTGTCTTTCAGCTTCTGGCTTCATCACTAACCGCATTGCCTCTGAAGATCCAGTATGGTCCTGAGGAACCTAACTCAGCCAAGGTTTGGCTTGAGCGTTGGACACAGGTGCATGTTTGGTTTCCTCCTCCGCGAGCAGCTAGGATTCTTGTTCCAGAAACTAAGACAAAGAAGCGGAATTATCAAGCAGTGGTTGATTCTGAAAAGGCAAGGCCAACAAAGCAAGGTGTCAAGAAACAATCCGGCTCAACTAGTGGAAAAGTCTCTAACCGTTCTACAGCTGAAAGTGAGAAATCTAAACGAAGTGTGAGGAAGGCTTCCACGCTTAGTAAAGATCCCGTTAGAACTGAGAGTGACAAGGCGAAGCAAAAGTCAAGAAAAAGTAGAAGCGCCTCAAAGGAGGAGGTTAAAGAAGAGAAGCCTAGGCCTAGTGTTAAAAGGTCTTCGCTTTCAAACACGTCGTTGAAAGTCACCCGTAAATCTGCTGAGAAGAAGAAAGATATTGTGCAGATAGAGCCTGAAGTGAAGGTTTCAGATATTGTTGAAGTAGGAGAGGATGTTGAGTCTGCTGAAAAGGAGAAAGATGCTGCAGAATCTGCGCAGGTAGAGCCTGAAGTCAAGGTTTCACATGTTCTTGAAGGAGGAGGAGACGCTATTGAGGCTGCTGAAAAGGAGATAGAAACTGTTGAATCTGTTCAGATAGAGCCTGAAGTGAAGGTTTCAGGTGTTCTTGAAGGAGGAAACGATGTTGAGTCAGCTGAAAAGGAGAACGATACTGCAGATTCTGTTCAGATAGAGCCTGAAATGAAGGTTCCAGATGATCTTCAAGGAGGAGGTCACGGTGCTGAGTCTGCTGAAAAGGAAAAAGATACCACCGATGTAGTTCCTTCAGAGCTCGTAGAAAAAGAGAATTCACAGGCGGAAGATGAACTCAGAACTTCAGAGACCAATGATAAAGGTGAAGAAGACCTCAAATGCTCAGATGTGAAGGTAAGCTCTGAGAACGGTAATATTGCTTCTGATAACTCAAAGCCAAGTGAAAGACGAGTGTCACAGCACGCAAATGATGAAGGGCGTACACATAGCGGGAGGAAAGTCCCAAGCTACATGGCCCCCACTGCATCTACACTGCGGCGCCATTCTCTGCCTTCTCCAGCCAATGGTAAGCCCGGTAGTACTACTACTACTACTATGTCTCCAAGGGCTCACAAGCTTCTCCTAGCCTCGGCCAAAGGATCTACAAACGGCGACAAATCTGTTTCTTCTTCAAAGAACAAAACTGGTAAAGCAAGACTCACATTTACACAAAATACTCATATTAATAACCTTTTAACGTCACTTTGTTCTTGATTGTTTCAGAGAAGTCAAACAAAACCGAGTGGAAACGTTAAAGGTTCAGGCAAAAGAGATTTCATCTCATTGTCATATACAATCAAGCTTAATTACTTAGTGTGCTCTTTCTCTGCGTTTTGGTTTGGTTTGGTGAGTTTAGAGAGTGTTTAGTCAGGTTTCATGTTCATTTCATCCGTTTTATATGTTGCTTCTGTTACTCTGATACATGCTTGACGACACAAAAGGTTTGAGTAAATAGTTTCTTCTCTGTATAAATCTTTTTTCTTTTACATACACTAACATACAAAACAAAGAGTAAATGAGCTATTTGACTTTCATCTTACACGTGGAGATCGACTGTAAGAAGGCAAAGGCGATGCACCAGGAGTTACGTTCAGCAGAGGCCGATCTTGACTATATCTAACCGGAGATTTCTGCATTACAGCAGAGGAATGAGAGCTCTTGGAGATGATTCCATCTGAATGTGTTTGGCTCCAGGTTTAGCAGCGGCTTCTAGCTCTTCTAACGTGGATAAAACCACTGACATCTTCGGTCTGAGCTTTGCCTCGTTGTTTAAGCACTGCAGCGCGAGACTAGCAGCTGCGTAAGCTCCCTTCTGTGGATATTGCCCGCCTAGTTTCGTGTCCATTATCCGAAAAAGCTTCCGCTTATCGCCGAGGTATGGTTTAGCCCAGTCCACAAGACTATACTCGACTCCACCGTTTGAAGTGTCCATGGCACGTCGTCCTGATATTAGCTCCAGTAGTACCACGCCGAAGCTGTACACATCACTCTTTGCCGTCAATCTCCCTGTAGATGATGAAGATGAGCTTTCGGAAAGCATTTTATGAAACAAAAACACTCAAAAGGAACAAACCAGTGGCGACATATTCAGGAGCTGCATAGCCCTGAGTACCCATGACATTTGTAGACACATGTGTAGCATCACCAGTAGGACCTGCTTTCGCTAAACCGAAATCCGAAAGCTTAGCATTGAACTCCTGCATTTTAGACACAATCTCAAAACGGTTAGGAGTCAAAGAGAATCAATCCCAAAAGGTGGTTGAAGAGAGTGTCTAGTCTATTACAGAGTCTAGTAGAATGTTAGCAGCTTTAAAGTCTCTATATATAACTTGTGACTTTGCTTCATGTAGAAACGTTAGCCCTTTAGCTGCACCTACTGCAACTTTCATCCTTACTGCCCATGTTAGCGGCTGCGCACCACCTGCAAGAAGCCATTGACCGGACGAGATTATAGCATATTGAAGAACATTACACATGATTAGTTATATATATTATACAGCAAAACACATACGTCTAAAAAGATGATTCTCCAAGCTTCCTTTAGGCATGAACTCATATACAAGAAGCCTGTTCTCGCCTTCTGAGCAGTATCCAATCAGTAATACAAGATTTGGGTGAATAAGTTGACCAAGATAGTTCACTTCAGTCTGAAAGAAACATAATCTTAACGTCAGCGAGAAGACACACATCATCAGGGCAAGGGAGAGGATTTAACCAGGGCTTACCAACCACTCTTTATGACCTTGAAAGCCTTCAGGCTTAAGCTTCTTAACAGCAACAACGATACCGGAACCAGGTCGTGAAGCAGAGAGGGTTGTTTCATCAATCCATCCTTTGTAAACGCAACCAAAACCTCCTTCTCCTAGTAGATTTTCAGGACGAAAGTTCTTGGTTGCGTTCTTTAGTTCGTTGAAAGAGAAAGCTTTTAGGTTTGGCGATGAAAGTATCTCTCCTTCTGTTCTATGCTGCGTGGGTAATGATCCTCCTAAACTACTGTTTCCCGTGCTGTAAGAACTTGTGCTTAAAGGAACTGTGGAACGGCTTGTGTTGCTCGTAACGTTTGAGGCAGAGGAAGCTATACAAATGATAACGATGAAACATCAATATAAGTAAATAACAGAGAAATTCGAAAGGCTTTAGAGGAAGTATTTACCGGAATTATGGCTGCTGTTATTCACTTTAACTAATGAATCTAAGCAATTACCCATTTCAGTTTTTTTTTTCAAAGAAAACCCTAGTTTAGAGAAATAAAATAGCAGCTTCAAATTCTGGGGCAGACAATAGCTAGTGTTCTTGTGGAACAAGCAAACAGATGATTAGGACAAGAAAAGAGCCTTCAAGTAGGTAAGTCTCGGCGGTGTAATGTCTGCTAATATAATGTAAATGTTAAACAATAAGAAAAAGGAGAGAGGAAGGACCAAGGAAGGTGGAAGAAGAAGTAGAACAGGGGATCATAAGCAAAACAAATCAATAATACAAAGTCGCCCGTGTGTTTTTGTTTTGTACTAACAATAGTTTTAGTCAAGTTTCTTATTTTCATATGTGACTGAGTGAGTCCCAGATTCGTTGTTATTAATTTATTATGACGTAGCTAGTGGCAGCCATGGGACAGGAGACTTTATTAGTTCGAGTTTTGAACTTGGTTGCCTCATGCTCACGCCACTACATCGACGACCGTTATTAATTTTACGAAGAACTATTTTCCAGTAACAGTGTGGTAATTATTACAAGAAGAGAAAGTGGTGGTGGTGGTCGTCGCCAAAAATAGGCATTGTTTTGTTCCCATCTCATTATCTAGTTATCTTCTTCCGTTTTTAGCCGTCAGAATTGATTAGAACAAGTTCAACTCTACTACAATTACGTTCTTTTTTAACAACAATTCCATTCATATTACATTCATATAGTCCTCCTTTTTTCAAAAAAAAAAGCAATTACATTCATATGTAAATAGTCTATTGTTCTGTATATGTTTTTCATTAATCCCAACTTATAGGAGTTATGGAATAAACAGAAAACGAAGGTTTCATTTTTATATCGTTGACGTAAAAAACGGAATTTGTCAGTTTTGCTTGTTGTTTATTGTTTTTTTCAACCAATTTGGTCTTCCTTGACGACCAAAATATTATTTTTTATTAGGGGATAATAAAAGATGGCGGGCTGCCCATATCGTTGAAACTTTGATGGCTAACATTTCTTATAATACTTTGACGAAGATTTAACTAGATTTCTAGGATGATTATTTTTATTTTACACATAATTATTTATTTTAAATAGTTAACTATAATATTTAACATATTACAAATTGTTTAATATCACATATTAATGCACATCAATATATAGTATGGAGTGGCTTAATTTATTTGTATTAAAAAATTATTTGTATTAAATTTGTAGTGATAGCATTTATTAAATCATGTGATATAAAATTTTATATTGAGAAAATTTTATTGATTAAAGATCAAAAAATTCATTGAAAATTATTATATTAAATTAATATTGCAAATTTTGTAAAATATAGTATATGAGATTAGTTAAGATGAAATCTATCTTTAATTTGCAAATAAACACGAAATTAACTAAAAATTAAAAGTTTTGTTTAAGTGAAATATATATATATATATATATATATATATATATATATATATATATATATATATATATATATATATATATTTATTTATTTTAAACATTTATGAATTAATTAAATATATGATGAAAAAATGAAATATATATTATATTATAAAAAATATGAAAATATTTTTATTCAGATACAATTTGAGAGAAAGTATAAAAATATCTATTTGATTTGTTTATTATAAAAGTGCATGGGAAATATCATAGCTTCATTTCTTAAGTAATATATGAATGAATTGTTATTTCTAGTTAGGATCTATTTTTTAAAATATCACATATGAATGAGAATTCATGATTTTTCTTTTTAATATAATAGACACATAATGGTTTTTCAAGCTTAGCAATTTTACTTTTAAGCATATCCCTAGAATTTTTGTTCATTATGTTGATCAGTTAATACATATCCTCAGCAATATTTTGTTTTCAAAAAAAAAAAAGAATTTAATAATACATAATATTGTTTGAGTCACGACGGATGATCATTGGGATTCCCCTCTAATAAACTTTTACAAGTGTTTACGTTTCTTATTTTGGAGTTATTTGTCCTAGATCTTTAGATTTATGTTTTTAACGCCATTTTCAAGTCGTGGAATATCAATATAATAAGTGGGTTAGACTTTTGTTGCACGTGTCTCGTTCACTACTCTCTAAAGATGATTTTTTCGAAATTTATTTTTTTTTGTTTTAAAATGATAGATTTTCTAAGATTCAGGTATTTTTAATAGTTTTTTTTTTTTGAAAAAAGGCTAGGTATTTTTAATAGTTAATATGATAAATAGTATACATTTAAGAAACATTTATTATAAATACTCCATTTGAATTGGTTAAAAGTATTTTGATTGATAGTTATAAAAAATGTATAGTAAAGAAAACATTTAATTGTAACCAAGCGAGGACGGTCTATTGGTACTTGAGGGAGATTCAGCTCTAATACGGACCGGGTTCGAATTCCGCTGGCCACTGGAGAATTAACATTTCGGCATTGCCAGGGACAGGGGAGCGACACATAGACCGATAAGCCAGGATACCCTTATATAATTCAAAAAAAAACATTTAATTGTAAGAATTCGTTATATGGTAAATACTCATATAAAAAAATTCTGGAAGAGAGGGAGTGGAATTAGAGTATTGTGCATATGGCACAAAATTATCTTGATTATTAAAAAAAAGATGTTAGTTTGAGAATGAGTATCCCGTATAAATATATATCATCAACGCATGAATAACCATACTCGCAATTAACGTCTAGCAAAATTTTAATTTTGTTGTATTTCTTAGATCTTAAGAGCATCCACATAGCTAGTTTTTAAGAAGGTTTTAAGGCGTGCAGGATCTGCTTTTTTTTTAAAACTGCAGTCTTCCTCCTCTTGCTGAAGAGGTAACTCTTGTTCATTTTACCAATGCGCGATTGATTTTTTTTTTTTCTGAAAAAATCAGACAAAAGTAAAAAAAAAAACCCCTTGTTTTAGATACTTACGATGTGGATGCTCTAAATGGGGATATCCATGGCCATGCATTGACCCAAGAATGACTCGATCTAGTTAGTATTCAGTATTCACATTGCTGTTGAACGGAGAATTCAAAAAGATGCGTATTGAATATTGTTAGGCACATGTGGAGAAGCACCAATTTGGCATTCTTTTTTTACAGAATTCGCTCAATAGAAGTGACCTTGTAAATTATAGTATTACTCCATCGCGAATGTTATTATATTTGATATATTAGAATATGTGACCAGGTGACTTGTATCCAGTAATGTCACGAAATCTCTTACATCTCTCTTATATCCGCTCAATAGAAGTAAACTTATAATAAATATACATGCGTAAAATGAGTAGTAATCTCTCTTTTGACTCTTCAATCAAGAGATGGTTTTTCCCAATGGATTATGTATGCTTAGAGCATCTCCATTGGTTAGAACCCTTGATGGGTACTAACCATTATTTTAATCATTAATTTTATACTTTATGATGTTAAGAATCCTTCTCAATATAATTAGTTTTGTGAGAGTCCAATGGTAGTACTTCTTTAGAGGTCTTTAAATTTTTTTTTTTTTGAAAAAAAAAATCTTGGTTCAATTGGTGAAATGGCAAGAGAAACACTAAGTTTGATGAAAAAAATATTGGTTAAATTGGTGAAGAGAATCTATGCACTCGGGAAGAACAATATTGGTTAAATTGGTACAGAGATGGAGAATGAATCTATTTGAGAAAAACGCTGCTCTGAATCACTAGAAAAAGAGTGAAAAAAATCCTTCAAACTGCAGGGACATTCATACCACCACTTTCAAAACAAACACTTCCAACTTTCAAGGAAGTAAGAAAAGGAAAGGTTTAAAACCTGAGGAACAGCCTCAAGCAATTCCTTGATAGACACATTGATAAGACGCTCCGAAAATGCCAAAAGCTCTCATGGCATCTCGTGCTGCATCCTCACGCATCACTCCAGCCTTCTGCAAAACAAAAAACGAAACAAAGCCACTAATTAAATAAAACAGCTACAAGAAGAGAACACATATCAGAGAAGATTGATCACTCTCCACACAAGTCACAAAACTATCATCATTCCACTGATCTGTTTTAGTTCAACTTCTATGTAACAGTTAAAGGCTTAAAAAACTTACCTTATTCCTTCTCTTGGGCACCATTACAATACGACAAGACAATACACACAAGCAAGAGAACCCAAAGTATCCGGCCTGATTCTATGACACAACTACAACATGATTGCTAGTTCTATGCGTTCGTCTATGTATGAGTGACTGAAACATGTGTTCTCTGCTTCTTGATGCAGATAAATATTTTAAATATTTTCAAATATCTTGATAAATATCTTTTATTTATATTTTCTATATTTTAGTATTTTACCTATTTTAATTAAGATTAGGATTTTCTAGATTTAAAGATTTATTATAAATAGGCATGGAAGCCTAATATTGTATGGAGACTTTGATTAATAAAAATAGAGTCTTTGCTTATATCTTAAAAGAGATTTGATCAAATTCATCTTCTTTGAGATGCCTTGTATTGATTTGATTAAATTCATCAAAACAGAAAGTTGGTCTTAAGGAGCTATCGAAAGAAACCCTTAATTGATCCAAGAACAGGTCTCGAAGAACCCTAAATTCTTAGATCGACCGTTCAACCCTATCGTCCGCTGCATCAGTTGGTATCAGAGCTGCGTTCTTTGATTTTCTTAATCGAAGACGATTTTGGATGTCATGGTGATTGCGAACATCTATCCTATCCAGAACGAAAGTCTCTTTGTCGAAAGAGAAGAAGGCCATGAGATCTACAAAGAAATTTCGGGTGATCCAATCTACGATGTTTATGAAGATAATGAGATCTACATAAAGATTTGTGGAGATCCAATCTATGATATTTATGAAAAATAAGATAATTTCGTCCATGCAAAAATAGGGCGAAATCTCATCTATTCAGAAGACTTCAAGAATAATCAATTCAGTGCAAAGTTTGTGCAGGACGAGTTCTGTGCAAAATTTGGGCGGGATGAGTTCCGTGCAAAATTAGGGTAAAATCGTGTTGATGAAGATTTTTTTCAGTATATTGATAATCTCCTGCGTGCAAATTTTGTGCAAAAACGGATTTGTGAAGATTCAAGTTGCAAACAAATCTGTGCAAAACATGCTATTGAAGATTTGAGGAAGAGTTTTTCTTGGAAAACGTTTTGGATTCGAAGACTACGATCAAAATTCGATGACGAATCTTTTCCAACCCGAAGAGAATGATGCAGATAAATATTTGGAATATTTTCAAATATCTTGATAAATATCTTTTATTTATATTTTCCATATTTTAGTATATTTTCTATTTTAATTAAGCTTAGGGTTTTCTAGATTTAAAGATTTATTATAAATAGGCATAGAAGCCTAATATTGTATAGAGACTTTGATTAATAAAAATAGAGCTTTTGCTTATACCTTAAAAGAGATTTGATTAAATTCATCTTCTTTGAAATGCCTTGTTATTGATTTGATTAAATTCATCAAAACAAGAAGTTGGTCTTAAGGAGCTATCGAAAGAAACTCTTAATTGATCCAAGAACAGGTTTCGAAGAACCCTAAATTCTTAGATCGACCGTTCAACCCTATCGTCCGCTGCATCACTTCTTCTGTCACATGTCTTCGCTCCACCTGCAACAGCATAAAGAGAAACATGCTCACTCAGACACAAACAAATTAACTCAGACACAAACAAACAAATAAAGATCCATACCAGCAGATACACAATAATAAAGAGAGTCGAGATGCCTTAGCAAACCCTTCAGCAGTTCCAGTCTGAGTACCAAAGAAGATCGAGACTCTACTCATCCCACATCCCAAATCCACATCCTCATCCTCGTCCTTCAGCTCCTGGCTCTGATCCGACACCGTTTTCTCTTGCAAAAGCACTTTGGATACAAATCAGAACTCATCTTCTTCTTTTCACTTTGATCTGATTGGATCGTCTCTTCTCCCACTCTGCAAAGGACGATTCGATTTTTATTGCAAACCCCTTCAGATACAAATCAAAGTGATTTGTTTCTCGATTCGATTCGATTGGATCATCTCTTCTCTCTCTCGACATAAAATCACTTTGATCCCCCCCCTCACATAAAATCAGAACTCGTCTTCTTCTTTTCACTTTGATCCAATCGTTTCTCCGCTCTGTCTCTCTCTCTCTCGAATGAACTGCGGAAACAACGAGGAAGAGAAGACCACAATTTTTTTCTTTGCTTTTAGCCAAATAGGCACTGCCCAATACAAAATAGACACGTATGGGTACTTAACCATTCCTTAAAATCATGTTTTTAGTGCCGCTCCTCTCCTTTTATGTATTTTTTGATTTATTTATTTTTAGTTTTTTCTAAGGATCTCATGTTAAGGTCTCCCGATGGAGATGGTCTTAGCATCCATGTATGACTCTCCACTCTTTTGACTCTTAGAAAATGTTTATTATTCCCAAAGAAGGCAAAGGGGAGGGGGGTACATCAGGAGTTATGTTCAGCAGAGGTCGATCTTGATTAATATTCTCTTTGTTTCTAAATAAGTGTCACTTTAACTCTTTTTTTTGTTTCACAAAGAGTGTCATTCTACAATCCCAATACAATTTTTATTAACTTTCAGCTCAAAATTAATTAGAAAATACATTATTCTTATAAATAAATATATTTATCTAGAATACTATTGGTCAGTGAAATGTAATTAATAACAATTTACATATATTTCAACGCTTTTTTAATATGTGTGAAAAGTGTCGGAGTGACACTTATTTAGACACAAGGAGTATCTTACAGGAGATTCTGCATAACAGAGGAAAGACGAGCTCTTAGAGAGTTCGTTTGATAGTGTGTTTTGTTCCATGTTTAGCAGCGGATTCTAATGTGACTAAAACCTCTGACATTTTAGGCCTGAGCTCTGCCTCGGGGTTTAAGCACTTCAACGCGAGAGTAGCAACTGTGTAAGCTCCCTTTTGTGGATATTCCTTGCCTAGTTTTGTGTCCATTATGCGAAAATGCTTCCGCTTATTATCAAGGTACGGCTTAGCCCAGTCCACAAGACGATATCTGACTCCATTATTATTTGAATAGTCCATGGCACGTCGTCCTGATATTAATTCCAGCAGTACCACGCCGAAACTGTACACATCACTTTTCGCCGTCAATCTATCTGTAGATGATGAAAATGAGCTTTCAGAAAGTGATAGAACCTATTTGAAACTAGAGATTTGGGTTGGTGGTTTAGTACCATGCAAAGTGAGTTTACATGAACGTACGTACCTGTGGCGATATATATAATATTACGTAATAGTTTCTGTGTGTTATTGAGTATGGCCAATAGCCTGTATATATACAACTGAGAACATCCTAATCTTCTACGTAATATAAGGATTTACATCATTATCTAAACAATATTAGGACTTATCACATTACTCCCCCTCAAGTTGGAAGTGTAAGATTGCGCACACCCAACTTGGACAGAAGATCTTCAAAGAGTGGACGAGGGAGTGACTTAGTAAGCATGTCCGCCAACTGATTCTTAGAAGAAACATGTTCAAGAGACAGAAGCTTGGATTTATAAGCATCACGAACATGATGACAATCCCGTTCGATGTGCTTAGTACGCTCATGGAAGACTGGATTCGATGCAATATGAATAGCTGACTTACTATCACAGTAGAGTTTCATTGGTAGAGGATGAGACAGAGTAAATGAGTCGTAGAGTTCCTTGAGCCATTTAAGCTCCTTCACTGTGACTGACATGGCGCGATATTCAGCCTCTGCAGAGGACAGCGAGACAGCATCCTGCTTCTTGGCACGCCAAATCACGGGAGAGTCACCAATAAAGATAATATACGCGCTAAGAGAACGACGAGAGAGAGGACAGGATGACCAATCCGAGTCACAGTACGCACTAATTTGCAGAGAATCATTAGCACTGAGGAAAATGCCTTGTCCTGGTGATCCTTTGAGATACCGGACTACGCGTAGAGCAGCCTCCCAATGAGGCAAAAGAGGCTTCTGCATAAAGGTGGAGAGAATATGCACAACATAACCAAGGTCCGGTCGCGTAGTAGTCAAGTAAATAAGACGACCCACAAGACGACGGTACTGCAGTGCATTTGCAGGTGGTCCATCAGCTTCAAGTAGCTTGTGATTAAGCTCCAACGGAACATAGCATGGTTTGGCGCCCAACAAACCAGCTTCAGCAATAATATCAAGCGCATATTTACGCTGAGAAAGATAGAACCCAGTGTCATTTCGAGCAACTTCTATACCCAAAAAATATTTCAATTTCCCAAGGTCTTTCATCTTGAAACACTTGCTCAAATAGTCTTGAAATTCTTGAAGGGCAGTAGCATCATTACAGGCGATAATAAAGTCATCAACATAAACAAGGATATGAAGACAGATCGACCCTCGAATCTTGGAGAACAATGAGTGATCAGCATAATCATGTGAGAAGCCAAACTTTGTGAGAGCCGAAGTAAGCTTGGCATACCAGCACCTTGGAGCCTGACGCAATCCATATAAAGATTTCTTGAGACGACATACTTTAGTAGGATCGGAGCAAGTAAACCCTTGTGGCAATTTCATGTATATTTCCTCCTCAAGGTCTCCATGTAAAAAAGAATTTTGAACATCCATTTGATGCACCAACCAACCCTTTGCAGCAGCAAGTTTAAGTATGATACGAACCGTAGATAATTTTGCCACAGGAGCAAACGTCTCCGTAAAGTCTTCTCCTTCAGTCTGATTGTTGCCAAGAACGACTAGACGAGCCTTAGGTCGCTCGATTGTACCATCAGAGTTATACTTGTTAGAGTAGAGCCACATGTTTCCAAGTGGTTTCCGTCCTGGCGGTAGTGTTGTAACCTCCCATGTATTGGTTGCCTCAAACGCAGAAATCTCCTTACCCATTGCACCATTCCAAATCTTTGATTTCACAGCTTCTTTAAATGAGCGAGGGACCTCATCAGTAGTGATAGAGGCAAGGTAAGCTCTGTGAGAGTCCGAGAACACATGGTTAGATAGATAGCTGGAGATAGGGTAAGGAGTGTTACCTGAGACCGTTTGCAGAGGACCATGATCGTCGCAGGAGAGATTGTGAGAGAGTTTATTATTTATGAGAGCAGAGTGAGTAACGTAGTCCTTCAGGAGGACCGATGGAGTCTTATGACGTAGACCGCGACCAAGGATCTCAGGTAAGCCTGGAGTAGCAGGAGATGAAGGTTCAGGTTGTTCCATAGGAGCAGAAGAAGGCGTAGATGGTGAGACAGGTTCGATGGGTGTGTGCTCCGTGGAACTAATGGGTTCAGGCACAACAGGGGATGACGAAGGAGACTGATGATGAGGAGTGTGAGTAGTTTGATCATGAGGTACTGTATCAGAAGTAGTAGAAGTCGTGTGATCAGAAGTAGAAACAGGTGGAGGAAGAGAGGAACTCCCCCTTGATGGAGAAGTCGGTAACAGCCAATCATCAATGTGTGTATCGGAGGAGGTAGTAGGAGGTCGAACATACTCATCTGAGTCCACACCAGGAAAGTTTGACTCAGAGAACACAACGTCCCGACTGGAAAAAAATTCTTTCGTAGTAAGATCATAGAGTTGTCATGCTTTCTTGCCATAGGGGTAACCAACAAATAAGCATCTACGACTTCTATCGCCGAACTTATCTTTGTCTCTAGCACGGCGATGTGCATAACAGAGACAGCCAAAGACTCTTAGTTGATCGTAATCAGGTTTCTTGTTAAAGAGCAGCTCGTAGGGTGATTTGCCTTGTAGAAGTTGAGATGGTGTATGATTGATAAGGTGTGCTGCAGTGAGTATACTTTCACCCCAAAACGAGGGAGGAAGGCGAGCTTGGAACAAACAAGCACGAGCAATGTTAAGAATATGGCGATGTTTCCTTTCAACCCGTCCATTCTGTTGTGGCGTGTCAACGCAAGAGGTTTGATGCTCAATACCGTGTTCCCTGAAGTAGTGACGCAGAACCATAAACTCGGAGCCATTATCAGTACGTATCTTTTGAACTCGTTTACCAAATTGGCGTTCACATAGAGCAAAAAATTGTTTCAAGAGGCCAGAAACCTCAGATTTTTCGAGCATTAAGTAGATCCACACGGCTCGAGAGTAGTCATCAACAATAGTTAAAAAATACTTTGCACCACAAGAAGAGGAGGTTCTGTAAGGACCCCAGACATCACAATGGATCAATGAAAACGGTGAAGTAGCTTTATTAGAACTTTTATTAAAAACACAACGAGTTTGCTTGGCTCTAAAACAAATCTCACAAGATGATGCTTGATCTGAATCAAATCCAACATTGTCAACAATCGGTAAAGAAGATAAAACCCTAAACGAGGGATGTCCGAGTCGCCGGTGCCATAGTTCTGAGGTAGAAGAGTTTCTGGACGCAGCACGATGAACACTAGCAGCTCTGACTCCCGTAAAATAATAAACTCCCTCACGCTCTTCATCCGTTCCAATCAGGGTCTTCGTAAAACGGTCCTGCAGTACACACAAAGTATCAGTAAAGATGGCTATGCAGCCAGTCTGTCTCAACAGGCAAGAAACCGAAATCAAGGTGCAGTTAAAATCAGGAACATAAAGCACATCGGTTAAGTGATAGTCAGAACTAAGGATAATAGTGCCCTTTTTCTCTGCTTTAGAGTAACGTCCATCAGGGAATTTAATAGAAGATGGAATGATGTCAGTGACATCGTGTAGTAAAGATAGGTTGCCGGTCATATGATGTGAGGCACCAGTATCAATAATCACATCATGAAACTTTGGTTTACCAGCCAGTTTTTCAGTCGAGATGTTGGACTGTTGCTGAGTAGAGCGGAGTAGATTGATTATTTGAGAGATCTGGTCGTCGCTTATTGATGTTGAAGCTGTTGTGTTGTTAGTCATAGCTCGCGTAGAGTTGTTGCGTCCACGACCACGGCTTCCATTGGATTGACGACCACCACGTCCTCGCTGGCTTGATCCTGAAGAAGAGGATGACTTTTGTTCATACCACCAGTCGGGATAGCCATGTAGCAGAAAGCATTCTGAATTCTCATGTCCTTTTCTGGAACAATGAGTGCAGAATCTATTAGGATCACGTGAACGAGGAGCGGTTACTGCAGCAATCTGATTTGCATCTTGTTTCGGTGAATCAACATGAACAGAGAACCCCACAGCCTCTGTTTTTAGTTCTGCAGTTCGTGCTGTATTATTGTGTTGCTCCTCTCGGACCACACGGGAGTAGACGTTATTTAAGTCAGGAAGTGGATCTTCATCAATTATCTGAGAACGTATGTTGCGGAAGCGGGACTCGTCAAGTCCAAACAGAAACTTATGGACACGAATCTCCTCTCGTTCTTTCTCTATATCTGTAGCAGCTTCACATGTGCAGGAGCGAGTTGTATTGAGATTGTCGAGCTCTTCCCATAGTTTTGTAAGTCTTCCGTAGTAATCAATGATGCTCTGTCCGTTTTGTTGACAAGATCCAATAGCATCACGTAGTTGATGGATCCTAACACCATTCCGGACAGAGAATCTTCTTTGTAGAGTTTCCCACAGCTTATGAGCATCGGGAACAAAGGTGACAGTAGAACGTATCTTAGAATCAATAGATGTCCGAATCCATCCCACAAGCATGGAATTCGTAGCAAGCCATCGGGAAAGATCAGGTTCTGTTGTTGGTTTCGGTATCGACCCAGTAAGAAACCCAAACTTCCGCTTGGCTTGAATGGAATTAGATAGCTCAGTAGCCCACTCAGAGTAGTTATCACCACGAAGTAGGACAGAGGTGATGAGAGCACCGGGATTATCCGATGGATGAAGGTAGTACGGAGAGGAGTCAGGGCCAGTAAGAGCCGGAGTAGAAGTAGATATTAACGCAGAAGAAGAGGAGTCTGCCATGCTTTTCTATGTGAAGAAGCACAGCTTGCGGTAGAAGGTAGAAAAAAAAAAAAAAAAAAATTAGGTCAAAGAATCTTATGCTCTGATACCATATAATATTACGTAATAGTTTCTGTGTGTTATTGAGTATGGCCAATAGCCTGTATATATACAACTGAGAACATCCTAATCTTCTACGTAATATAAGGATTTACATCATTATCTAAACAATATTAGGACTTATCACATTAATATATTCAGGAGCTGAATATCCCCGAGTACCCATGAAAATTATAGCGACATGTGTATCATCATCTCCAGTAGGGCCTGCTGTCGCCAGACCGATATACGAAAGCTTGGCATTGTACTCCTGCATTCAGACACAATCTCAAACGGTTAAGAGTCAAAAGAGAACCAATCCCAAAAAGAGTGGTTGAATAGAAGAGAGTCTGGTCTGATACAGCGTCGAGTAGAATCTTAGCAGATCTAAAGTCTCTATATATGACTTGTGACTTTGCTTCATGAAGATAAGTAAGCCCTTTAGCTGCACCTACTGCCACTTTCATCCTTATTTCCCATGTAAGTCGATGCGGACCACCTGCAAGAAACCATTGAACAAGACACATATGCTTCAAAATCCAACTAAATATTTGTTTTATTGCACAAAACATACGTCCGAAAAGATGGTTATCCAAGCTTCCTCTAGGCATGAACTCATATACAAGAAACAGGTATTCGCCTTCCGCGCAATATCCAATAAGTGATACAAGATTTGGGTGACTAAGTTGACCAAGATTGTTTACTTCCGTCTGAAAAAAACAATCAAATCTCAACTTCAGCATGAGACACATCAATCACGCACGGCAAGGGAGAAAATGAACAGGGGCTTACCAACCACTCTCTAGGACCTAGAAAACCGTCAGGCTTAAGCTTCTTAATAGCAACAGCGATACCTGAACCAGGTCGTGAAGCATTGAGAGTTGTTTCATCAATCCATCCTTTGAATACGCAACCAAAATCTCCTTCACCTATCATACTATCAGGACGAAAGCTCCTAGTTGCGTTCTTTAGTTCGTTGTAAGAGAAAGCTTTTAGGTTTGGCGATGAAAGCATCTCTCCTTCTGTCCTATGCTGCGTTGGTACTAATGATCGTAAACTACTGCTCCCCGAAGGAAGTGTGGAATGGGTTGTGTTGCTCGAAACGTTCAACGCCAAGAAAGCTATAATAAATGATCGGTCAAACTCAAACAGAGAGTTGCTAAGCCTAAGAACATCAATACAAGTAATATAACAGAGAAATTTGAAAGGCTTAAGAGGAAGTATATACCTGAATTAGCATGTCGGCTGTTATCCACTTTAGATGATGAATCTAAGCAATTACCCATTTCAGATTTTTTTTTCTTATGAAGACAAAAGCTCGTGTTCTTGCGGAACAAGCAAACAGATGATCAGGACAGGAACAGAGCCTCAGAGTAATGTCTGCTTACCGAGGATCATAAGCAAAACAAATCAATAATACAAAGTCGCCGTGTGCTTTTTGTGAGTGAGTCTCTTTAAAAATATTTTTTTGGTCAGTGAGTCTCTTTAAAAATATTTTTTTGGTCAGTGGGTCTTTTTAAAAAAAGAATTATGATCCAGCTGCCCAGGACAGGAGACTTTGGAAAAATTCGAGTTATATCCGGTTGCATCATGCTCACGCCAATACATCCACAGAAAGGGAAGGTGATGGACAAAAAAGTCGTGTTCCCATCTCATTCCTTTTCCTGTTGTATCAGTCAGATTTAATTAGGGCATGTGCATCAATGAACCCCTCCTTGGGGTTCATAAGTATTTTTTATTCATTTAATTGTGGGTCCGTGAATAGTGTTGAACCCGGAACAATTGTGTTCCTCCATCAATGAACCTCAAATCCGGGTTCATAAGAATTAAATAATAATATTTATTAAAAAAAAAACTTATAAAAAAATAAAAATTTATAAAAAGAGTTAACATTTTTAATGAAAAGTTTTTATTAAATTGATTGAAAAAGCAATAACATACAAAGATTATTCATCAAGATGACCAAATTTTTCCCAAATATTTTCCACTAAATCAGCTTTCAAACGCTCATGTACGCCTGGATCCCGAATTTCATTGCGAATGTTAAACATTTCAACATTCACACTATCTCTTGTTGTCACCTTAGCACTTCGGCTTGTTTCTCCTGTTTCGAATTCAGATGTATTTGCTAAAATGTATCCCTGTCGTTCGTCCTCCACTATCATATTGTGCAATATCACACACGCTTTCATTATCTTTCCTATCTTTTCTTTGTCCCATTTCAGAGCAGGGTTTTTAACAATTGCAAACCTTGATTGCAAGACGCCAAATGCCCGCTCGACATCTTTTCTGACGGATTCTTGCTTTTCTGCAAATTTTTGGGCTTTAAGACTTTGAGGAAGCGGGATGGATTGGATAAATGTAGCCCAGTTAGGATAAATTCCGTCGGTAAGATAGTAGGCCTTACGATAAGTGTGGTTGTTCACCTTGAACTTCACTTTAGGTGCTCGACCTTGTAAAATTTCATCAAAAACTGGTGACCGATCAAGAACATTGATATCGTTTAGGGTACCTGGTAAGCCAAAAAAAGCGTGCCATATCCAAAGATCTTGTGATGCCACGGCTTCTAATACAATTGTCGGCTTTCCTGAACCACGTGTGAACTGTCCTTTCCAAGCAGTGGGGCAGTTTTTCCATTCCCAATGCATACAGTCGATGCTGCCTATCATCCCCGGAAACCCGCGTGCCTCTCCAGAGTCAAGTAGTCTTTGAAGATCTTCTGTTGTAGGTCTTCTTAGATACTCATCTCCAAACAATTGTATTATAGCTGCGGCAAAACTATCCAAACATTTAATTGCAGTACTTGCCCCAAGTCGGAGATATTCGTCATTGACATCTGCCGCCTGACCGTATGCCAATGATCTTATCGCTGAAGTGCATTTTTGAAGTGTAGAGAGGCCGTTTCTTCCATGACCATTTCTTCGTTGTTGAAAGTATGGAACCTCATTACCTACGCGTTCGACAATGCGAAGGAACAAAGATCTGTTCATTCGAAATCGCCGCCTAAACATCTCGTGTGTGTATGTAGGATTATCAGTGAAGTAATCCTGGCATAGTCTGATGTGCCCTTGTTCCCGATCTCTTTCGATGTATCTTCGTTTCTTCGGCTCTTTGGTTAGAACAAACTGTATGAAATCATCAATCTGTTGGTCCACCATTTCTTCAAAAACTTCATAAACTTCGTCATCTGAGGAGCTTGACATTCTTTCCTTTTTTCAAAGAAAAAAGTATGATCATTTATAATATCTTCTGATACATTTTTTAAATATTTTTTCTTGTCTAAAATATTACAAATTATTAATTTTATTCTAAACTCCAAAAAATTTTAATTATGCTCTTGCTACTCCAAGTGAAAGTGATATATTTTTTTACTTGTCCAAAATATTACTAATTAACAATATCTACTACAAAATATACAAATTATTAATTGTAGCTCTCTTCGCATGTATATAGAAATTTACACTTTTGTCAAGTAACTAAGTTTATAGTTTGGATAGAATACTTACGTATTATAACTAAGCAATTGTATAATATTAGTTTGGGTCGAATACTTACGCTCTTTGTGTTGTCGGGTGGGTGAGGCTGTATGGTCTTTGTATTGAGAAAGAGATGAAGACACGAGTTGTAATTGGTCTTCTATTTGAGAATGAGATAAAGAGTACTTGTAGTTCTTCTTTGATATTTGAGTTCTTTGATCAAGAAAGAGAAGTAGAGATAAAGAAAGACAAGTGGTGTTCTTCAACAAACATCAACGGCATATTTATAAATGGTTCTTTGTTACATGACCCTTTCTTACATGACCCGTGACCTTTAAAAAGTAGAGTGCAAAACACTCAAACATAGTACATGACCCGTGAAACATAGTACATAATAATAGCAGTGTGACAAAGATTCCACTGCACCCGTGAAACATAGTACACAAAACACTACACTAAGCCGTACAAAAGATAAAGCAACAACACAGACACCCGTGATCCATACATAGCTACCTGCAACCCGTGATCCATGCATAGTAACCTGCAACCCGTGAGCTAGCAACCTGCAAAAGAAAAAGGTAAAGTCAAAGTTAGTAACCAAGCAGAGAAACCAAGGAAGCAAGTAAAAACAGAGAAACCAAGGAAGCAAGTAAAAACAGAGAATTCTAGCAAAGTACAAACATATATTAACCAATTCAATCAAGTAGTGCAGAAATGAGTTGATCTTTCAGTGCTATTTCGTTAGGGGATAGCTCGGTATCTTTCTTTGCTAGCAGACGATCAAGGAGTTTCTGCTGAGAAATTTTATTTTTCTCAGCCAAGATACGCTGTGTCTCTTTGAATCTCTGATTTCATCTTCGGGATCCATCTGCACAAGAGAAAAGATATTATTAGAACATACAAAGACAATTTTTTTATTAAAATAACTAAGAGAAACTTTCTCATGAAACAGACCAAACCAAATAAACCCCCAAATCGACTTCATGTCGACTCTATGAAACCTTAAAACCTAGAAATATACCCTCGATTTCAAATCTGACAATCGAAGGAACCGTATCAAATAAACCGTCGATTTAAAATCGATAAGACTCGATGGAACCCTAATCGATCTTCTAATCGATAAACAAAGAAACCTCGTGTTCTACCTCTCCTCTAGACTCTATTGGAGGAGAAACCCCCAAATTCGATCGATCGAAAAACCTAGATTTAAAATCGATAAGACTCGATGGAACCCTAATCGATCTTCTAATCGATAAACAAAGAAACCTCGTGTTCTACCTCTCCTCTAGACTCTATTGGAGGAGAAACCCCCAAATCAAGTTAAAATCAAATCGATCGAAATCGGTAAAACCCGTATAAAAACCCACAGAGACGATAATCTACAAGAAAACTAACACGAGATGGATGAAGAGACACTCTGACCTCGATTTTTTGGAGAAAAATTCGATCGATCGAATACCCAAAACGAATCGCCTTTCGAGTCGCAAACCCTAGATTTTTGGGGAAACAGATGAAATGAGGGAGAATAACGCGAAACTGATCGTTTCCGCGTCGTCAACACGATTTCCTCCAGCCAATACAAAACCTCCACGTGTGATGAACTCGGCTCACACGAGCTCTCTCTAGCGAACCGGTTCAGTAAATAAAACCCATTTTTCATTTTCTTTTCAACCCAAAATGATGTGAACCCAAGCCCATGAACCTGTCTTGATACCTCAATGTACATGCCCTTAGAAACAATTAAACGTTCGTTGTAAGAGAAAGCTTTTAGGTTTGGCGATGAAAGCATCAAACATTAGATTGAAAATAAATATAAATAAAATCAACAAGCTAAAAAATATTTTTATATATCTAAGAAAAAGTATTCATAGCTTTTTTACCAAGTGACTTGTATTCAGTAATATCACGAAATCTCGTGTATCTACTACACAAGAGAAGGCTTATACGCATTATACATGTGAAAATAAAATGAGTAACAATCACTTGTTTCACTCTTCAAATCAGAAATGGTTCTCCAAAAGGATTACTAATAATGTTTATCATATAACTTAATTATTTTTCTCCTCCTCTATGTTCATTAATTTTTATTAGCATTCAGAGTATACAGAAATACAAATTACTCAAGAACTTAATTTGCGTAACATGGTTAAATATTGTTTTCGAATACAGCGGATACTGTATCTGGCAATTTATACCAGTATGATTTACAAAAAAAAAAGACATGTTTTTACTGCATGGAGTTTCCATTAGGCCAAGAAAATCCGTTAATGGGTTCTAGCTAGCTAACTGTGTGATGTTTTTGGGTAGCGAAACACGTCACGTAGTTCAAGCTTATATCGCGGATATGGAAATACAAGTGTGTGACCTGGATCCCACGTCATGTGGCCAATGAGAGTCACCACGTCAGTTTTATCCATCCAACGATATAATCACACGTGGAAGATCTACGTGTTTCTCCCGCCACCGACACTGTAACAAACTTCCGTTTTCACTACTGATCGTTCTCAAATTAAACCGAAATCACGAATCGTCGCCGGAGTATAACCGGAGAATTATAAAAAGCGACACGGATCCGGTCTCCGGCGAATTCTCCGTCGATCTGGGCTGCCTACATTTACCAAGGCGTTCTTCAGGAAACCTTGTAAGTAAAAATTTCTCAATTTCGAATCAATCGATTGTCTTCGCCATTCTGCTTTACTCGACAGATCGGAAAAACTTGTTCTTTGATCCAAAGGACTCAACTTTTATTATGTTGGTTGTTGTGATTAGGTCAACGAAGAAGTTTGGAGAAGATGGCAAGAGATTTGAGCACCTTGCGTTTCTGAACTTGGCTCAGAATGTTGTTTGCTTGTTTTGGTCTTATATAAGTGAGTTTTACAAAATGCTCTTCCCTTTTGTTTTGTTCATTAGATGTATAGTAGCTAAAAGAATGGATGAAGCTGAACTAGTTTTGTTTGCATGAGGCAGTGATTAAGCTGCTGTCCAATGGAGGTAGTGGTGGAGCCCATGGTGGACTTACTTGACTGCTGGGTATTACTAATACTATTGGTCCTGCCATGGGTATTGAAGCTCTCAAGTATATCAGCTACCCTGCTCAGGTTACTTATTATGCCTCCTCTTTATGTTGATGTTTAAGCTCTCAATCCATCTGGTTTTGAATGATACTAGATTTTGACCAGTATATTTTTTTTATTTTACATTTTTTTTTAGAAACTTCATTTTCATATTTGTGTTTTTTAATTATATTTGTATTTTTCTTTCTAATCATATTTGTGTAAAATATTTTTCTTAAATGATTAGTAAAATGTTTTAATAATTGTATTAAAATAGTTTGACATAACATAATAACATTTATAAAAATATCATATTTCTGTTTTAATATAATAAATTAAAATAATTGGACATATTAGCATTTATCAATAAGCAGGTTTCTCTTTCAATATAGATTTCATGGTTATCTTGCTGTATGCAGGTTCTGGCAAAATCTTCTAAAATGATTCCAGGTGAGGTGTCTATGTAAAGCGTCAAGAAACCATGTAAGGTGTCTTTTCACATTTTTTTCCTTTCATGTAGTTATGCTTATGGTTTCCTTAGTTTATGACATAAGATACAGTTTGCCTGAGTATCTTTGCACCTTTCTTGTCGCGGGAGGAGTGTCCATGTTTGCCCTTCTTAAGGTAAGCAACAACTCTATAATCAGCAACATTGGTTATTTATTTTGTCTCAGGAACATATCTAAGCTGTCTTTTGAATGGTTTTAGACAAGCTCGAAGACCATTAGCAAGCTAGCACATCCAAACGCCCCCCTTGGTTACGGACTTTGCTTCTTGAACCTCGCCTTTGACGGATTCACAAACGCCACCCAGGATTCCATTACCGCAAGGTATGATTCTTTACATGATGTTATAATTCGAACTTAACCAGTCAGGACATATAACTGAAAGTAAACATCACCGTAACATGGATACAGGTACCCCAAAACCAACGCATGGGACATAGTGCTGGGAATGAATTTATGGGGAACCATATACAACATGGTCTACATGATTGGATTGCCACAGGGAAGCGGATTCGAAGCTGTGCAGTTCTGCAAGCAACACCCTGAGGCAGCATGGGACATTCTCATGTACTGTCTATGCGGCGCAGTGGGACAAAACTTCATCTTCTTGACGATAAGCAGATTCGGGTCTCTAGCTAACACGACCATAACCACAACCCGGAAGTTTGTAAGCATCGTGGTATCCTCTGTTCTGAGCGGGAATCCATTATCGTCAAAACAATGGGGATGTGTGTCAATGGTGTTTGGTGGGCTGTCTTACCAAATTAACCTGAAATGGAGGAAGCTGCAGAGAGTACAGAAGAAGAAAAAGACTTGAAGCTGAGGCGCAATATCTATTTTTTGTTTTTGTTTTGAGAACTCTTTTACTTAAACATTTGACACCAAGAGGTCTGAAACGTAGAGGGGAGAAAAGCTTTAGTCACATTAGCAATATGTAAACCAATGCATTGGAAGAAACTCATAACAAGCCAAAATCAAATCATATTTCCACTCATGTTTATGTCTTTACAATCCACATTTAGGGATGAAGCAAGTTTTTAACATTCTAGTTTCTTCTTTCACAGCTGTGAGAGAACAACAACAGAGACAAACAGGTAACACTCTGAAAGACTTCTTTATATCATATGTTGATAGAGATTTATGTACATAGATGAAGAAGAAAACAAATCAAGAAATCATGGGAAATTGCTCAGATGATGTATCTGACTATGACCCTTAAGAGACAAACTAAAGAATATTTTTTTCTTAGATCACAAACTGGTGCCTTTCCTTTGTGGATGGCTTCCTTATGTTTTTGGTAAGAGAATAAGAAAAAAAAAGAAATCTGAATCTGAGTATATGGCAGATTCTTGAGAGCTTTCTTTGTTGGGGGTTAGAAATGTTACCGTTAACATTCTAGGAACCAACAAAGAAATAAATATAAAAACCGTTGGAGGAGGAAGGAATGCAGATCATGGCATGCCCGCTTCACAAAAAACTTCCAGGCCGATATGGCTGCAGACACCTAAAGCAAAAGTGAGAAGAAAAAACTACGTCTTCATGGAGACAAAACCGCGGTTTAGGGATGATGATGGATCAGAGAGATGGTTGGTTCTACAAGCTATGTAGAAGCACTCTTTTGCAAGGGGGTGGTTGAGTAGGATTAGCGCTTGGACATGGAGATGAGGACTCTATCCCAAGTGTCTTTAGCAAGAAGCTCCGCTCCTGCAAAAGCAATCAGTCTATGAGATTCAATCTGATCAAAGCCTATGTACTCTTAACTTACACTTTCAGAGAACTGTGGACTTGGTATGCCATCTGCCAGAGATCTGAACAACGGCGTGACCTGAATAGGGGAGCTGAAATTTTCTTCTCCGCCCGAGATGGGCATATTCTCATCAGGATTTTTCAGGACATCACACGTTGAGAGAAACTCCTCTCCACTTTCCTTATGTTCTGTCTGAGGATCAGGCAATGATGGTTGTGTTCTGTCACCAGACTGGTCCAGCAGGATGGTTGATCCTGAACTATACTCAGAGCTAGCTGGTGAGTCATGGAGATCAGGTTGCCTAAATAAACATCAAAATGAAATGTTTTTATACAAACAAAACCTTTAGGATGAACATAAACATGAAAGTTATATTCACCTCCAAGAAGGGTCATTGTCTTCATAACTACTCCTCAAATCCCCTATAAGGTCCCTAAACTCCTCCAGCTGAAAATCAATGTCAGGTAATCCGTATCTCAACAGATCATTTTCCTTTCCTTTATTCAGGAAATCCTGAAGAACCTGAACATATATAACAAGAGCTTTGTTAATCAGGAAAGCTCATAACATTTCACTATTTTCATATGTTGAGAAGTTGTTTTTCTTGGTTTTACCTTCCAAGCATTCTCCATGCTTTGTTCTGTGTTGTCTGCATTAACTTTCTGTGCCAAGGAGCTTAAGAGTTCAGCTTGTTGCATCAAAGCTGTGACTTTAGGATCATCTTTCTTAAGAAACATCCCTTCACCACCATCACTCTCCTTCACATTCTTCACATTACTTGTTTGATACTGTTCTTCCAAGCTATCAATACCTGTGGCATTGCGCGCCAATACCGAGAATGGAGATCTTGCCTGCTGACTCAGACAAGACTCAACTTTTCCATAGTTACTCATCTCCGTATGCTCTAGAATGTGACTTCTCCTGTATAGTAGCAAACAAGAACATGAATATGTGAAAACACTTGAAGACTTGTGTTTAAACTTACCTTGTTCTCTTGGCAATAGGAGCTTCATTGTCGGCTTTTTGGGGTGTACTAATACCGTCTAAGAACAACATTCTCTTGTTGTTTGAGTTGTTCTCGTTAGCCATAGCTTCATGCTTGGCTCTCTTCTTACAAAGTGTTGTAAACCTGTTCTTCACAGCATTATCCGTTCTACAAACACACACACACGTAATAGAACTATTAGTGAATCCCTCTGGTCCTATTATGATGTCTTAAAGTACCATTGAAGCGGTTATTTTACCTGCCTGAAACCACTTTTGCTATCTCAGTCCATCTATTCCCAAACACTCTTTGTGCCTAAAAAAAACAAATACAAGAGATTAAGGATCAGAGATAAACTCAGACACCAAATCTGAAAAATTATCCATGTAAAAATGAAGTGTTAGTGAATCCTACCTCGCACAAAAGCATGTCTTCTTCAGGAGACCAACCTCCTCTCTTGAAATCAGAGTTTAAGTATGTATACCATCTTCAAACAAAAGATCCATAGCCATATTAAAAAAAAAGTAAATAAGAAAAAAAAGAAGTTAAGCAGATTAAAATCTTTTTCACCAACCTTCTTCTGCATTGTCTTGTGCTTTTATCCTTAAACTTTGATGCGATGATTGCCCAGCTAATATCATTAAAAACACAATGAAAAAACAGCGCAACATTTTTTAGAATCTCTCTTTTTAAAAACCAAAACTTTCTCAAGGAAAATAAAAAAACAGAGGAGTCAAATGAAAATAAAAAATAAAGCTCTCACTTTTCGGTACCATGAAGAGTAATCTGGTCTCTTAGTATAACATCCTCCTGCAACTCCAGAAACCCATTTCAGAAAACAGAGCAAACAAAAAACAGAGATTCACAACACACATGTATGTGTATATATGTGTGTATTCATCACACCTCTGGTGTCCAAGTAACAATATGACGTTCCTTCTTCTTTGAATCTTCGTTACTAATATTCTTCTTCTTTTTCTTCTTCGTATCTTCCATTTTCCTTCTTCTCTTTCTCTCTTTAAGTTTAGTGTTTTCTTCGACGCTCCGTTGCCTTTTTATAAAAATCCAAGTCCTCCTATCACACACCCACAAAGACTTTTTCCTTAGAGGAAAAAATAAATAAAAAGGAAAAAAACAAAACCTAATGAAAGACAAACTCTGAAAAGGAACTCACTCAAAGACTCTACTATATCTTGCTTTATTTATTATTCCCCACTGTGAATCTGTGTTTAAACTCCTTTGATGCGAAATGTTTTACAGAGATGGAGCTACTGCGTAATGATAATGGCTTCTTCCTATATATATATATAAGAAAACACAAATATCAAGACATCGTTTGAAAAAATATATATATTTTTAAAGTCAGTCACGGTTCATGAACACATGGGTTTTACGTTTTATCAAATTCAAAATGCTAGTAAAAACAAAAAATATTAAATTAAAAGAAGTCTTGGTTTTAAGATATTTAAAGAGAAGACTTAAAATAAAAATGAAAACCAACGGATGGGTGAGTAAGTGCGCGGGTATGAAGGAAAGTTTGAAAAAAATGAATCGCTGAAACCCATGACCTTGTTCTCCATTACTGCTTCCCCCTCTTCACCATTTATGTTTCCTTGTCTCTCTTTTGATTAAGATTATTTGCTTAGTTTTTTTCTTAAAAATATTTATATTTGTAGTAGTATAAAACAAAGAAACACTTGCCATTATGTTACGGTAGTAGTGTCTAGAGTTTTGTGGAGAACATGATTGCTTTTATGGGTTTCCTACATCAATTTAATGATCTTATTTGTTCTTTTTTTTTTGAAAAAATCTTATGTGTTCTTCCAATATGATTGATGTAAAACCATAGATAAAATGTATTATAACGTTTAGTATACCAGATGGTATTAGGACTGGCATTACTTGTTTCTAAAAAAGTACTGTAATGTTTAAAAAAGAACAAAAAGAAAAATGTATGATAGATAACGTTTTAGTTTCAAGTACGAGTCTATGGAAAGTAATCTTTTAGTTGTTTGAAGTCCTTTAACTCTAATGCTTTCTCGTAAATTTCATCAAATATCTATCAAAGTATTTTTTTTATTCTAAAATTTTATTTACTAAAAAAATAGATTCCAATTACCAAAAGAAAAGATTTTGATAATAGAAATAGTCAAGTGAATAGTAACACAAAATGATATATACATCAATATTTATATAATACATTTTTAGCGAAAGACTGTGAAAGTTATAAGTTTGTGGGGGAAAGAGACTATATAACATGTAAAGAAAATATTTTTGATTTGGATTTGGAAAAGAAAAACAAATCATGATCGAGATTGGCAATACGTCGTTGGTGTTTTGTTAAAAAAGGGTACATGCCAACTTACGTGACTCAACGGCCATTATTCATTTGGATCGATTCTTATAGTTTCAAATTTTAAAATTTTCAGAATTAATTTCTGTTTAATCTCAATGCATAAAAAGTCATGTACAATGAGCTGTTTCAATTTAATTTAGTCCCCAAACAGAAGCGCCCACCAGTCACGACGAATGCAATTAATTTTGGTAACTACTTGCTACTCTCTAGTATTTGGTCATTTAGTGTGTGTGTCTGTATAATTGAAATAAATAAATAATAACTATAACTGAAATGATTATTTTTTCAAGTCACCACTTTCTCCTGGATTTATCATTTTATCTACTCTTTCGGAAAAAATAGGTTAGCTATAAATATAATGAACATGTTTCATATTTTTTTTAGTATACAATATTAAGGAAATCGATCATCACAGTTTCGCTAACTGTTCCAGTGGTACTTTAACGAAGATGATCTCTTCCAGTATTTTTTCGAAAAATCATTTTTTGACAGAAACAGTATATTTAATGATTTTATGAACTGTCGATCTTTAATTGGAAAATGAGATCCAAGCAACACCATTGGCGCGTGGTGCCTTGGATTTGAGTCAGACAGCGAAGCATTTCTGACATATCACATTTTATGAACAGTTGTTGTAAAAAAAAATGTATATGTATTTTTTACAGTTGCTTAAATTCTCTTTTGTCCACACCCTTTGTGTATTTATATTCGCATTTAGTCGATTCTCTCAACTCTATAGTTTATGGTATCTTCTCAGTGTCTGTTTTGTATTTTACTTTAACAACTAGTGCAATTAAACGACGTATAGTATCGACATACGATGTAAAAAGGAGACTTCTTAAAAAGGGTTTATCCAAAGTTAAACATTCTCTTTTGCTGTTAATGGAAGTCACTTTTCATAAGATTGATGTGGGTTTCTCTTGTCATAATAGTAAAGAGGTTTAGTTATGACATGCGAGAGTTTTTTTTGTGTTCAGTAGTAGATTTTGGCAAGGGTTATGTAACTGTTCCTTTTCCACTGCACCTAATGTATTTTGTTGTTTGGTAAAAAAGCTGAAAATATTGATAACCCTTTCTTTATATTTAAAGGGCTGCTCTTCTTTCTTCCAAAGTGGCTCTGTGTAATCCATGCTGTACATTATGATGTTTATATGTGCATGTAACGTACGTACGCATTGTATCTTTCGGCCATATATGTAAACAGATCAACGTCTGTAGAATATAATTATTTAATTAGAATGAAATACATGAAAATTAACGTAACTATCTCAACTGGACCTATTTATATTAATTAGTTATTTTAAATCACTACATAGGACATATATTATTTATTATAGAATACGACTGAGTGAAATGATAATGTATCATATGTGCATTATAGAGCGGATGTTACAAATAAATATACATGTCAATTATCGTCCATTCTCCAAGATTGAAGATACGAAGTACATGAGCATCTTTCTCGGTAGTTGACAAGTGCATATCAAAGAAAATTCTTTGGTTTGGTTTAAATTTAAGAACATAATATAAATCTGTCTACAATTAGCTTATCAAGTTAAAAGAAGTGTTGTTTTAGACTTTTAAATACCTCTTTTGGGCAAAACTTTAAATAACATTATATCCAGATTTGTAGCATATAGTTAGAGAAATTACAAAATTTAACGTCCCGGCCGGAGGTCATCATTTCTGAGCTCGACTTCTGTTTTCAGTATGGGTTATACGTTCATCTGCCTGATTGCTCTACAAAATTAAAAGATTTGTCAATGGATCATGCAAATCACTTTGAAAAGTTTCCCTTTTTGTATTTTGACTCACATGTAAGTGTTTTTCAAAACATAATATATCAATCTTAAATTACTTCAAGCCTTTTACCAAAAAAAATACTTCAAGCTAATGCAAACACACTTTTAACTATGACAGTCATTCATCTTGAAAATCACTTCACTCTAGCGACTGACTGCTTCATCCTGCTCACTCCACTACTATGATAATGACTTAATTTACATGCACATCCACCACTATTTCTCAATGCATAATCATAATCATCATCACCATCATACTATTTGCTTACGCGTAAAGGTGAATGACTTAGTTGCATAAAATCGTCAAATCTTTTGAAAATGAGGGGTATTGAATTGGTTCTCCAGCAAAACATTGATGCATGTCAACGAATAAAAAACGTGCCGTACGTATATTTGCTCGTGATATCGAGATAAAACATTATATGTTGTTGAATCCATACGAATATGTATAATTTGTTAATATATTCATAGAGATATCATCATTTACGTTGCGTACACAATATATTTAGGTTACCAATGTTTAGAGAATGTAGTTTGAAATTCTGGTAAAAATCAGCAAAAACATTAGTCTCCAATACATAAAGTTTTACCCATAAATGTTATGGAAAATGGGTCGGTGGTTTGAGAATGCACCCAAGTACACAAACCATGAGAATTATAAGAAGCCAGAAAAGGACCAATGTCTATGATAAATAATGGAACCCTATGCAAAAGCTTTCCTTTCTACTTCACATTTTACACTACAAACCCCATTCACTTTTTTCCTTTATATTAATCCTACAAAGTTTAAGTCTTTATAATATCCGGCGACTTTTTATATTTCTTTTACTGTTGTTCTTTTTGTAATATTTAATTAAAAAAAAGAAACACATCAATTAACCGGATGCTGATTTTGTATTTGTTTGAATTGTCTCGATTCTAAGGTGTTACGTGTAACGCGTCATTTGTTCCTCGTGTTTACAGTATTTTTTTCTTTTGTAATAAATATTCTATATCAAATCAAAGTTTTTTTTTTGATAGTCGTGGGGATCCCAGACGGTAATTCCAGACTAATCCCCACTCAAATCAAAGTTTATGTGACAACGTTTGACATGATGGAAATAAAAACTAATAGGTAAAACCAAAACTTAACGTTAAAAACACGGACGGAGTTTCAATATGTAAACCGAACGAAAGAAACTGCATGGATTCAAATAAAAAAGTGCTTATACATAAAGAAAATGAAGATAAGCTAGTCATGTTGTAAGTTTGTGAGAAATACTCATATAATTAATGTATATATTTAATATGAGAAAATCGAGATCAGCTCAAATGTTGTAACTAATGTATAAATCCCTTTCTCAAAAAAAAAAACTAATGTATAAATTATATACCTATTAAGGTTTGATTTCTCTTGAATATATTCAAATATATGGTTTTTAAAAGGGGATAAAGAAAAGTATTATCTCCACAACACGGGTCGTTCTCAGTTCTTTATGCCATATTGTGTGGCTTTTTGGATCTACTGTGATTGAGAGTGAACAGACATCTTCCATAAGCATCTACAGTCTTATTGGATCAACACCTAATGATTTTGTGTACCACCTATCATCTCTAATGTGACTCAGTGTTATACCCAAGCTAATGCACCTTTACCAAATCATCATGTAGCCACAAATATAAAATAGCAGGGCATCTCCTTTATTTTTTTATTTCCCTCTTCAATGTTTAATTAATGTACTTAAAATAAAAGTCAGTTATGTTTTTTACATCAAATATTTATCAGCTCATTTGAATAGACAAGACAAAGTTTTCAGTGTGACATGCATGTGTACCGGTCTAGAACCGAATCGGACTTCTCAACACTTCTCTCAGCTTTGTATTTTACTCCAGACGATAAACCGCTGAATCATTTCGTTTTACTGCAACATCACAAAATCTATTGATCTGATTAACAGACATGCCTTAGTATCACGAGCATAAGCATCACTAAGAAGTTAAATTTGAATTTTAAATGCTAAATTATAAAAGAAAAAAAGAGAGATAACTTTCTAATACACACAAACCTTTAAAGTACGTTCAAATAAGTGATTGATCACTTATGGGTCCATTATAGTACAATAATACAATTAAATGAGCTAAGAGACATTGAAATTAATAATATAACACAAGCACGTTATTACTTCCAAATTATGGTAGATTTATATTGAACGCATTACAATTTTCAAGCCTATGGCCAACCCTACGCGGACTTTGCAGCAAATTTTTTTGACTAAGTCCCTGACAATATCGCCTTTGGAAAAAATATAATTACAGAAAAGATAAATCAAATAAGTATACACAATAGGATCGCATATATTATTATTTTTTTTTTTTTTTTTTTCGCATATATTATTTAGCTTTGTTTCGAAAGAGTAGTTCCATCCTTATCCTCATCATGAAAGCAACATTACAATGTATGGTCTACTTAGCATGCATCAAAAGAAAAAGAATTGAGCAGTGGTATCTCATTTTCCAAGTTCTTAATTACTAGCTCAGAGATTTAAATACAATTTTTTTTGATCAAAGAATACAAATTTATTTATTATTGATTCTTTACATGAATTAGGCCATTTTGTCTTGGTACCATCAACTTGTTAAGACCGTTTTACTAGCTTATCTATGACGTAAATATTTAAACTTTAGTACGTAAAACGTGAAATTTTCGTTAGCAGATAGGCGACAACATTGGGTTTTTTTGGTCTAAGCCCCAACATTTGCTATATACATCTAATTTTATAAGATATATTGAATGAGTGTAGAGATATAATATAAACAAAGCTATTCTTTGTGTTGACACAAAATTATTGATCGTTAAGGGTCATGGTTTTTTGACCAAAAAATAGCTTAAGGTATGGTTTAAATTATTTGGTGTAACTGCCGCTTTAGAGCACTTCCAATGGATGTTTTACCTATTAGAGCATCAATATCAGTGGGACTTTTGCCCAAGTCCTAGTGTTTTTTTATTAATTTTTGTAGTTTAGGACTTTGTTTAGGGACTTTAATGAGATTAGTGAATATTGGTGGGACTTTGGTTAGTCCTTGGGTAATTTTTTGTTTTTAAAAATAACTATAACATATATTCTCCCACCCGCCACCGACGATCAAACCTTGCCGCCACATCTCCGTCACCACCACCACAGTAATCATCTATTCTCCCACCCGCCACCGACGATCGTCTCCAAATCTCTCCCCCCATACGGTACCCTCCGTATTGAAACTTTTTAGGTCAAGAACGGTGGAAAAGAATGGCCTTTGGTCTCATCAGTTCAAACAAAGGCACGACAATAAGAATAGTAAAGAATCTGAGAGTATGCTCTGATTGTCATTCTTTCGCAAAGTTAGCATCCAAAGTGTATAACAGAGACATCGTTTTAAGAGACAATAACCGGTTTCATTTCATAAGTCAAGACAAGTGTTCTTGTAATGACTTATGGTGATTACAGAGATGAAAGAAAAACATTCAGATTACATTGTCTTAAAGCTAACAAAGATAAATAGATACAAAAATTCAAGAACTTGTTCATGTTTGTGGTAAATTGGGAATGATAGGATCAATCAACATGTGATACATAGGATCAGCTCCCCAAAGCTCAGCAATCTGAAGATGAGAAGAAGTGAGACGATGAATCTCTTCAACGAGCCAGATGGTAGCTTCAGCTTTAGAAGGATGAATGATCAAATCCAAGCTATGATCTTCATAATCACTACCGAGTCTTGCTTGATCCCAACGCTGTAAACGTTGGTAAGGTAATGCAATGGCTGACCATAAAGCGCCTTGATCGACATGCTTAACCCGACCCAACTCGTGAACGGAATCAAAGAACCGCGGATTGTCGGAAGATGAAGCTCCTTCATGTAGCCTTGATCTCTTCTCCACCAAACCTTGCCGCCGCATCTCCGTCACCACCACCATCGTTTCCAAATCTCTCCCTCCATACGTTTCCTCTCTCCGAAATTGTAGCTTCAATCTCCTCCAATCTGATAAAAATCTAAAATTGGAAGGGCTCCAATTCGACAAAGCACAAACCATTTTCTTCTCTCCATTACAAAACCCAGATTATCAAGAAAGATCACAAGAGGGAGGAGGGTTGCTTCGTCGAAGGTGTAGAAAAAACTTTGTGGATAAAGGAAGAATATCTCCCATTCTGACGTGTGGCATCAAGGACGCGACAAAAAAAGTTCTTAATTTGAGACTTTTCCTTCTGTTTCTTAGATTATTAAGCTTTTTGGATTTATTTTTTGGCCCAAATATCAGAAGGACATACGATTGGGACGCCGATATTCATGGTCTTAGAGTTCTAAATTTGCCATATATGTATATATATATATATATATATACATACACACACATATATATATATATACATATATATTGTATATGTGTATGTAGTTGCGAGGTCCATTATTTTGTGGAGAACTCCTCCTAAAATCTCTTTAAACAATTGGAAGTGATCTAAGTTTCGTACCTCGAAAGTTGTGTAGACACACATGCTCTTTATTAGTTACAACTTCGCAATTTAACAGAAAATATGATATAAACTATCTTCAACATATTTTACTGTTTTCTCTATAATAAAATAATTTCTTAATCGATTACAATCTATTCCAATATATTTTAAATATTATTCTACAAAATATAGAGCAAAAATAGAGAAATTGTATTTCTTCTTCTGAATATAGGAAATAATATAAATATTCATTTTAGAAAAAGTAATAAAGGTTGAATAACGTAGATTTACTTCTAAGTGCTGTATAGGCCTGGGCAACCGGGGGACCATCCGGGTTTCGGTTCCGATCCATTCGGGTTTCGGATTTTCGGGTTTACGAAAATCAGCTCCATTCGGATATTGAAAAAAATCGGTTCGGTTTCGGTTCGAATCTCGTCGGGTTCGGTTCGGATTTTGTAACTTTGTTTAAAACCGGGTAGACCCGAAATACTTATGGATTTTGGTTCTTAAACGGTTGTTCGGTTCTTTAACACTAATTTGTACTTGGTTTGACTCAAATAAAAACCATTAAGCACTAAAGATCTGTTAGTTTTTCGTTGTTGTTCCAATATTATTATGTCGTGAAGGAGTTAGTATTTGTTTGGACTACCAGAAACAACAAAGAAAATAAAAAATATGTTATTTATTGTTCATAGTCTTATGAGCTTTGTTTCTTCTGAATCGAGTTTACATCAACAAAAACTACAAGTTGATCTTGGTTTACAAAATTCGATTGATCTCTCCATTTGCGAAAATATGTACATTGAAGATGAAGAAGTTCTACTAATGTTGCGTTCAAAATTCAGACACGTAAATAGATACATTCAAACTCATAACATATGTGTCACAAAGGGGCTGAGTTATACATAGGGTTGTGTCTTGATCGGGTTTTGGATCTAATCAATCGGTTTTCGGGTTTTAAACCGATCCGAACCGACACCCATTATAACACAAAACAGGAACCATTCGGTTCATTAAGAAGATCCGAAACCGATCCAAACCGGCTTAATCGGACCGGGTTCGGTTCGGTTGATCGGTTCTCGGATTTATTGCCCAGCCCTAGTGCTGTATAATAAAGGCAATATAGAGACGAGTTGAAAATTCTAAGTACAAATTAAATTTTGCTCTGATAAGTTTTTCAAATTTATATTGTAGGTATTTTCCTTGATTTATATATTGTTCTTAGTTCTACAAAATTTTTGATTATGTACAAGGATTTAGGAGTAAAATGGCGATTAAGTAAATTTTTTGATTAGGTGAACATGGTGACTACAAATATGTAACTAACCGATTGTGTGGAAAACAACAATATATCTTGATTGAAAACACATTATCAAAAGATTAATCCACCATATGTTACTCCCTCCGTTTCTTAATAAGTGTCATTGTAGAGGAAATTTTTTGTTGCAAAATAAGTGTCGTTTTAGGTTTTCGATGTAGAATTTATTGATTTTATTATGCAGATTATTTTTCTATTGGTTGAAATAGGAGTAAGTGTATGGGTAATAGTGTTTTTTTATGGAAAACATGCAAAATTAAATGATTTCTTAATCTGCGTGAATAATGTCAGAATGACACTTATTCAGAAACAGAGGGAGTACTAATTTAGAAACTAAACTAAACTAAGTATAAAGTGGCCATTGATGGTGTTAGTTGTTGGAAGGAATGGCCCAAGTTCCAAAGAGATTAATTATAATTCTAATGAGATGAAAACGTTCGTGGGGCTTATTCTCTTTATGATCTCATCATGCCAAGTGGGAGCGATTTCCAAATCACATAACACTAGGCAATACACCTCCACATGGCTACCAATCTATATATATTTAACACATATACTGTACTAAATTATAATCCATCCTTAAAAGAGAGAATATAAATATATTTTTTGTACATTTTTTTTAGAAATTTAGTTTTTATATTTGTGTTTTTAGTCATGTTCATATTTTTATTTGTATAATATTTTTTCTTAAATAATTTATAAATTTTTAATAATTATATTAAAACAGTTAGACCACATTTATATTAATAAGTCATGATATTATTTTAGTAGAATAGATATACATGTGGCTACTAATATATTTATACATGTAAAACAGATTACGAGGACAAAAAGAAGTTATAAGAACTTAGGAAAACCTTCCAACTTTTCTACTCTTCCTATCCACTTGATCGAGGTTTTCAGTGTGAATTGGTGTAAACTAAGCAACCTCTAATTCAGTGTTCCAAAGAAAAAAAAGCAACTTCTGATTCTAAGCAAAATCATCTCGAGTGAAACACTATTTTTTTCTTTTATATTTTACACTAAAATAGTTCTATTACAGAATAACACTACTAATGTGAAAAATATTCTATAATAAAATTATTTTATTAAAATAAAGAATCATTTATTTTAGTATAAAATATGGAAAAAACATAGTGCTCTAGGAGATGGTCTAAGCAACACTGTTAACTATTATGTGAGTGTAAAACAAATGTCATAAACTAGACTTTCTTATTTTTGTCTTGTTGTTTCTGCTTTACACAGCCACTCGTTCTATTTCTATTTAGAAACTATTTATATAAGTTAGTCTTCATCTTCCCTATTTAATAAGGAAAAAGGGCTTTGCTTTTAAGCATAAAATTATTTCAGCATTTAAATGTGTGCTAATTGGTAACTAAGAATATATAAAATTGATAACTGGACGTGAGATTCTAAGTCCGAAAATGATAATTCGTACTCTAGAGCTAGTAGATGGTGGTTCGATTGTGACGGGTTCTGATATGTTGATCTCAAGTTGAAGACTGACATATCAATATAAAACTGTGTCGTGATTGTATAGTAACTAGATTTTTTTTCCATCAAACGGTTTTTGTATTACTCAAAATCTAAAATAATCTGGATGATCAAACCAAGAATAGAACAATCAATATAACAAAAATGTTTATAAGAAAAACGAGTGTTCTTAGTTAAAGAATCGACAATTTCATATTGCTTTTTCGGGATATAGGAAATTTTGAAGTTCCGATAGCATATCTAAAGAGTATGAAATACTTCTAATTTTGTTGCGAAGTTCGGCCAAACTTGTAGTTCTTTTAACATTGCAATCATATCTTTACAATCTGTCCCAAAGTGTTGACAATTCGAGTGTTGGAGCATACTCTCCGTAACTCATCTTATTGCTTCTAACTCTGTCTTTAAAACAAACTTTTGACGTCTTAAATTTTTATATCCCCGATAGTTGGATCTTCTTCGAAAAATCTTTTTAAATCCATCTGTATCCACTGAAATTTAAAAATTGACAAAAGTGTACAGTACTATATAAAAGTGTTAGATTTGATGCAAGCTATAGATTTAATATATATATATATATATATATATATATATATATATATACATTATTTTTTTGAGAAAGTATATAAATGTTAATATATATATATATATACACAATTTGCTAAGTGATTTTAAATTAGAGTTTTTACATTCAAGTTCAAGTGGTAAAAAAATTGCTATCTTTAATGAGCAGTTATATGATATTTAAAGTATTTGTCATAAATTATTCTAATTTAATATAACAAAAGTATCCAAAAACAAAAATATTTTAAAATTTATTAGTTTGGATAATGGATTAAAAAATAATATAAGAAAGTTGGCCAAAAACAAGAAAACATATTTAAAAAATATAAAAGATGATCTATGTATATATTTTGTTATTATAAGAACATAAATATTCCAATTATGTTTTTTTTAACAATAAAAATATAAATATGCATAATTGAATGTTAATCAAATAAAAACCTGCATTTATATAATTAAAAGAGAACATTGAGTAGTTTCAAAAATGTATTTATTGCAAATGAAAAATAGTGTATAAAATGTTTATAGATGTTCGATTTAAACATTTTGAGAGTAAAATAATGATAACGTTGGTCTTTTAATAAATAATGTAAAAATTCATTATGATTGTAGCTGCGAACGGAACATCTAGTAACTATTACAAAGGTAAAATTAGGGGTGGGTATTTCAGTTTAGTTTCGGGTTCGGTTAATTTGAGTTTTATAAAACTCAACCCAATTAAAACCAAAGTAACTTCGGTTTGGGTTCGGTTTGGGTTTAGTTAAGTTCAGTTTAATATGGTTTGGTTTAGATTTTGTTCGGTTTGATTTTGAATTAGTTTGGTTCGGTATAGTTCGAGTTGGTTATAAAATATGATTGCATCAGTTTTATTAAAATAATCAACTTATAAAAGAGAGTAGAAATGTAAACTTTTTTACCTAAAAAATTAAAAATCCATTACTAAAAGTTAAAAACTATGTATCCAAAAACTAAAAATACCAAATATGGTTCAAAATAATTAATTCTCTCTTTTCATTAGAAACAATGAGTTGTAACGTTTATTTACTATTAAAATTTAAAAGTCTATAAAAAATAATGTAAAATTCGATGACAAAACTCTTAACCACGTCAAAAGAAGAAATACATAATATGTAAAGAGCAGACTGTTTGTAATCAAATTAGCGTAACAAAAACTTGTGAGCATGCCAAAACCTATTAACTAAAAGATTATTTACATCTACCTTTTCGTTTTAATTGATCTTATAATAATTTTGTTTCATAATTTTACCATTAGACAATGTAAACTGGAGAAGCTGAAGAAGATGAACGAAAAATTTTACCTTTTAGGTTTTTTAGTACAATCTCTTTAGGTATTAGAATTAGAGAATATATATAATAGTATAATCATATTTGGAATTTTCTTTTTAAATATATGGAAGTTAAGAAAAAATGAAAAACTAAACTTTAACTAAAATCTACAACATGTTAATATACACATATATTAAAACATACACAAATATTAAAACATATATTCTCTAGGTATGTAAAGAGACGGTTCGGTTTGGTTTGGTTTGACTTCGGTTGGTTCGGTTCGATTTGGGTTTTTTGCCTATCCCTAGGTAAAACGTAGAAATTGATACACGTAATATTTGATTTAATCATTACAACGTTCTTAAATTTGATACAAGTAATATTGATACAATTATTACAATTTTCTTATCTATTACAAAAATTAGTGTGCAGAAATTAGGTCATATTTTTAGTACAAAAAAATTAGGTCATATTTTCTAATAAAAATGTTCTTTCTAACTTTGACCAATTCCAAGTGTAGCAATTAATATTTAAAAATTTAGTCTCTAAACACCAAGTTCTATATACTAAGATTAGGTCGTGCTCACGGTATTGAGTATCATGCCGCTCCATTATCATCATTACGTTGCCTTTAATCTTTAACTCGCCACATCGTATGGAACTCATATTTTTTTGAATTTTTTTTTTTAGGCATAAAAAGTGATAACTATGTCCTATTAGATTAATCTCATATATTTTATGTTCTATTATGCTAAATATTTTAAAATGGTAACACTGTTCTTGATTTCAATCAATAATTTGAAATTACAATTAATAAAAAAATCATTAAGTATTCAAATATAGTTTTTAACTGTCAAAATTATCACAAATTAAATACCATGCACTTTTCAAAAATACTCTCGATCAAAAATTTCCTAACATTTGAGTTTATATCTTAGTGATTAGTGTTTAGAGTTTAGTTTTAAAGGGTTGGGGTTGAGTTTATTAATGTTTTATGAATATTTATAAAAATTATTTTAGTGTAATTTTATCATAAATTTGGTGTGTTAATGAAAATAATCATTCATTAATGGTAAATTTAAAAAGTGGTATGAAACATGTGATAGAATTGAAATTTCTCATTTTAACTAAAATAATTTAAAAATAATATATTAAAAATCCTAAAAACCCAAATATATCTACATCATTATAATGTATTTATATATATTTAAATATATTATAAAATATATTATTATAACTGAAGTTCGTAATCTCAATCGTTATAATATTTTAATATTATAATAAATATATTATTATACTTAAATAACTAATAACATAAAACATGAAAAAATCATTATAATTTATTTAGATATATTTTAATAGATAATAATATATTTTTATGATTGAAATTCGTAATAAAAATTAATAAATCATTATAATTCATTTAGATATATTTAATAATTTAATAAAATATATTATTCATATATGGAAACATAATATTTCCAAATATTTTCTTTCCATATTTTTTAATAAATTTAAAATTTAATTTGAAATTCGTAACTATATTTAATAAATCATTATAATTTATTTAGATATATTTATTATTATAATTAAATATATTATTATAATTAAATATAACTAATAACAAAAACAGAAAAATCATTATAACATATTTAGATATATTTTAATATCTTATAAAAATATGGTTATGGTTGAAATTCGTAACAACAATTAATAAATAATTATAATATAATTAATATTATAATAAAAATATATTATTCACGTATGGATGCATAATATTTCCAAATATTTTATTCTCACTTTTTTTGAACTGATTGTTCTTATTTTTAGAATAAAATAAATCTGTAGAGCTCAGTTTCTACATGTTTTTAGATATATAGTAATGTGTAGATTTTGATTTCTACAATTTTTAGATTTATAATAACGTGTTGATTCTAATTTCTACAGATTTTAAAGCAATATGTTAAGTGAAAAATAAATATTCTAAATATTTCTAGAGTATTATTATTCATATAGACCAACACATATTCTAAATATATTAGATTCAATGAAAAGAAGTGGATTTCATTTTTTACTTCTTGAAATTTCAATTCTAGTTTCTGTAGATCAAAATCTAAAATTATGATTTAAACATTTTTAGAATTGGAAAAAATACCACTATATTAATATATGTATTTCATTAATAGTTATTATTTTTCCAATTATTTTTGTTTGTAAAATTATTTATTTAATATATTTTCGAAAATACTGATACTAAAGGAATTAGAGGCAAAAATGGTCCAAAATAAATATTAGTCGTCTGATTGTTCAGTTACCATTTTTTTGGTCTAAAGAACTTCCCTATTTTATTTAACAAAAGATTTGTTTTAAAAAATCATACCAAAACCACATAAGAAATCTCGGTATGAAAGTTAACATATATAAGAAGTTGAAGACTCTTAAAATTAAAATTTAAAAACTAAAACCAAAATCTAAAATTAGAAACAAAAATCTAAAAGCTAGAAAACAAAAACCAAAAACTACTGAAACAATCATCACCTTAAACTTATAAAGAGGAATGCTTTACGTGAATCTTTATTGCATACACCATTAACGGGACATATCTAGATTACTATCATAAATTTAAAAATAAATCAATGGGAATTTCTTTTGGTGGAAACACAAAAATATTAATTCTCTTTTTTTTTTCAAAAATATTAATTCGTTTGTCTAGTTTCATTGATTTTTTTTATTTTTGAACATTAGTTTCATTGATTTGAACGTATATTTATCCCCATATGTACATATATGATAAATAAATAATCATGTAAATTTACAACACGTGTGCAAACAAAAGGCGATTGAGATTTTTTTAGGAGGTTTTATTGGGAATTCTGTTAACCATATATAGTTGGAATATTTACGTTGAGTAGAGGTTAAGTTGCATGGGATTCCTACAAGCTCATGGGGCCTCGCTTCAGAAATTTGAACCAGCTTTTCTAGAACCCTAACACTATCCTCTTCGTCTTTTAAAATATTTTATTCATGTGTCCAGGGTACAAAAGAAAAGCTTCAAGAATCCGATGTCCATTTTAATTCTACTTACGCCTCCGTAATTTAATCTAATTCTACTTAGGCCTTAATAATCTGATTTCCTTGGATGTATATATTTTTTGAATAATAAATTTCCTTGGATGTATATACTAGCTAATGTTTCTTATTTTCATATATTACTCTAGTTTCCATGGTCTTCCTTAAATTATCTTTGTTTTTACTGCCATCTAGCTCTTTTCTTCTTATTTGGCTAATAGCTAGAATATATACATAGACTGATAGACTCCTGAAATTCGTTAAAGATCTATGTAAACCGCTATAGATTTCAAAAACTTTATTTTATACGTACGGGGAATATAAACTATAGAAAATAAGACATTCTTGCACACTTTAAGGATGCCTGTTAGGCTGAGATTTGACCAAAATTCTACTATGCGCCGGCCATTTTCTGTTTACTTTTTTAAAAGACTGACCAATTCAGATTTAACTACTTTCCTTTTCTGGATAAAGTTTTCTTTGTTTTGGGTAAAGTTTAAACAGTTATATGATATGTGTTATGTATAAATGAAAAAGATACAGATGTGCACGTATATGTATGTGCAGGATGTTCCTATGCATGTGTGAAACAATGTGACTTAAAGCTTGGGGCGAAAGAGAGGAATCTTGCGTCTTTATTATTGAAACTTGAAAGTTGGGACAGCCATCTATTTTACAGTATATACATAATGCAATACACATTCTCCAGCTTTCTAAACCAGCTTCTAACAATTTTACTGGTATGTAGTCTCAACTTTTGAATTTCGATCTAGCTAGTCAGATTCAAGCATTTCTATACCCATTGTTTGAATGGAGATCGGTTGAATTTAATCTATTGAAGTCAATCATGATATTAAGCAGACACTGAAGCACTTGAAGAAAAGAATACTTGTCTGGAAAACGTAAAGTAGTTATTTTTATTAATAAAAGTAGTTTATCTTATTACTGAGCTTCACCATATCAGCAAGTACTGTGTATGTAATGTTACTAGCATAATTAAACAAATGTACAACGTCATAGTAATGGAGTTACTGAAAACGATGTGTTCATTTAACCAATTTGATAAAGTATAAACAAGTATAATTAAGAATAAAAATGATACTATGGTCAAACTTGGAAATTGTGTAAGACTACCTAAGATTTGATGAGAATGTGTCAGACATCAAAGCGAAGGTAAGTGTGCTTTAACTCATCACTATCGACCAGCTCATCCATTCACAAACCTATTACTACTATAATCCATTTATTTCTCCGAAGTATACTAATACTTTAATTTCTGACAGATTTAACTGGAAGCCTAATACATGTGGTGAACGCTGCATCTGTATTCACATGTTATGTAAAAGATAGTTCGCCAGATGTTGCCATACAACGTACAGCTGATCCGACTCAGCTCGGTCAGTTCCTCGCGTCCTCAAGATATACCGATCAGATCAGGCTAGGTTTTAATTTTCCGGAGGAGATTCTTGCTGTCAAACGGTTCTTCAATTGACAGAGGAAAATTTGAAGACTTTGTACAACTCCAAATATTAAGGCCTTTATAGAAAGTTGCGGTGATTGCATTGGGATCCAATTAGTTTCATGCAAACTGATTCATTCGCTTGTAAGATAAGAGGCCGACGGTCATTGCCTTATTGTCCATTTGGACTAGCGTGTGAAATGGGGCTCCTATATCAAGGGCACGAACCAAATGGCCTTAGAAGACAGCGGTCTTTGTTTCAAACGTAACAACATCACGGCATGTCAACAATAGAGTTAAGCATGCACAAGTTGCCTTTATACACAGCTATAATGTTAAAATACAAATTTCTTACACGAGCTTAATTGTTTCGTTAGCCTAACATGTAGTGCATGTCTGCCTGATGCTAATGTAAACTCTAACTGGACGTAAAAAGGTTTAAGATTGATTGCTAAAGCGATAACCAAAAGAAACTATACCAATAGTATACATGCCATTTCTCCTGTAGATTCTTTAAATGTACGCCATTTGAAAGAAAAAATACTATACAAAGACTACTAGGTGTTTCAATATACACCAAAACATCAAGCGTTTCTTTTCTTAGAGCTAAAAGCCCCCCAGTATTGAAGATGGAACATACAGAGAAGATGAAATCAGTAACAAATTTCAACATGGAACGATACAAACTCTACTGAAAATAAAAACTCACAAGCCAAGATTTAAATTTGTTGTTTTTTTCTTTTTACTTTGGCAAAGAAAAATAGAGAAACATTTCAAAAGCCTTTGGCACCAGACTCTTTGACAACGGCAGGTTGATCAGCCATGGATAAGCAGTACTTAGCAATCTCTCTGAACTTAGGGACGCTTCTCAGATCCACTTTCGTCCCGTCTCTCAACGTGATGATGATGTCACCCCACTCTCCAATGAACCTCGGCACAACCTGGACGTCCTTGATCACCTTGTACGAGAAATCGCTCCGGTCTTCTCCGGTGAGCCCCGATATCACCGTCACGCGGAGGTTAGTGAACCTGTAGCGGAGGTTAAAGGCTCGAGACACTGCTGCTAGTGTTAGTGGTAGCCACAGGATGGTTAGGCCTAATACGAGGTTGGCCAGCAGATCCCCATAATGAGCTCCGCCGTCGAAGTAAACTGTTTCTTTCTTTGCCGGCGGTTTGGAATCGGAAGTGACGGCGGCGGAGGAGGATGAAGCTAGGAGAAGTCTTCTGTGAATGTGTTTTTGGGGTGATTTGAAGGCGGAAGGCAAGGAGGAAGCGGGGAAAGATGAGAAAGTGGTGGAGAGGAAGAGCGATCTGCCAGCTACAGAGGTTGCGGCGGTTGACGGTGGAATTGAGGAAGCAGCCATGATAAGAGCCTTCTTGTTCGTTGTGGAGTGAGCTAGAGAGAGAGAGAGAGGATGAGTTCTGTGTTTTCTTGCATCCTATCATTGGTACATAAAGCGCCACGTGGCCAAAGCTCTATCGAAAGACATAATCTATCCGCATAAATCCACGTGGCGCGTCTTTGTCTATAGTATTCGTTTGGATACACAGTGTATTATATAACCAAGCCAGTAAGTTTGTTATTCATGATCACCTTTGAATCACACTATGTATATTCACAGACGAATAAGCTTCACTGCCTAGAGCCGCGGCTACCGAGATCAGAGGCAGCCTTAGCCGCCCGCTCCAACGCACCGGACAGCCAAAGAGCTCCGCTGGAGAAGTAACTGCTATTGACAACACTAGTTGCAGCTGCCGCAGCGGTTCTCCCCGTGGCAGAGACGGCTGATTTGGCTTTGTCCGAAACATGGTACTTCTGGTCGGTCAACCTGACAGCTTCAACTCCAGCGAATACTTTGTCAACGAGGCCGAACCTCTGGTCTAGCTGAGATACTCTAGCAGCTGCCGCAGCTGACACGCCGTGGGATTCGTCAAAGGCTCTAGCTTTGCCTAAAGCGTCTTTGCCTAGCACGAAGCCCGTAGCCAGCATTGTTTTCACCACTTCTTGAGCTTTTGTCACTGCTTCTCCCGCGTTGAACTCGCCTCCTTGAGGATGAGGAGGCTAACATGATTAAACAACAAAAGGAACTTAGAAAATGTGAATAAGCATCATCAAACTTCAACATGAGTGAAGAAGATCAAAGTCTTTGATCATACATGTGAGTTTGTTTCATCTTCAAAGCTACGTGGAGTCCCGTTCCAAAAATCAAACTCCTCGTGGTGACGTCCCCAACGAGTGATGCAAACGCGCTGATCCAATATCGTTGCGCCCTGAGCATCCCAAAGAAGTGATCAATGGAGTCTCAAGAGAATCCCACAAAAAAAAACGTGAAACCAAATCGAAACAACACTCACGCTGAGTAGAACAGCAGTTTCCTGAGAATAAGAATCCTTGAACATCACATAAGCAGTGCACGCTTGCTCACCAGACCTTTATAAACAACAACACAACAGAGACTCATCATCATTCTGAATCAACAGAAAAAAAATTGGAATAATCAAATTTGGACTCACTTGACAATATCAATATGTTCAATAGCACCAGAGAAAGAGAAGAAGTCAACGAGATCTTTCTCAGTAACAGCTGGTGATAAACCAGTAACTTCCACACCGTATCCATTTTGATGATTCATCTTCTTCACTATCCTGCAAAGCATAACCAACTTGGTCTCTCAACAACTAAATAAAATCCCTAAAACGACTCCTAAAGATTGATAGTCTCCACTACGTAATCAACTACACGAAATCGAAACTCGTGAATACCACATAACGATTTAGCTTTACATGATCTGTATTTTAAGTTCCGGATCGAAAATTTGAATCAAGAACATCAAAATCGTGAGATTCGCACATCGTATTACTATAGATCTAGAGGAGAACGACGAACTTACCTGTTGTTTGACCAACTCGCACACGGGGAAGCTTGAGAGAGAGAGAGGCGATAGTGATGAGCCAACTGATGATGGGAGGGACTAATAGAGTGTGAACGCGATTTGAAAGGTTCGAGAAAGCTTAATGGGCTGGATTATCTTCTGTGGGCTTATATTGTAAACTACTTTTAATTAATACAAATACAGGTACGGTAGGCCCAATAAGGTATGGGATTATTTCTCAGTCCAGTCTAGCATAAACAAACAGCCCATAATCACAAACTGTTATTAGAAATTTTTATATATGCTAAAATATTCTCTCTTTAAAAAAAATACATATGTTAAAATATTTTTTGTGATATTAGACATAATATAGTCCATACTCTAGCACATAAATAATGAAAATAAATTCATACAAAGAGATAAGACATTGTTACTTACTGCTTATTCTTCTTCAAACTTTTGCTTTTTTTTAATGTACATGATGGATATAACTTGGATTTTATCTTTCCAACCGTCCAAACATGGAAAAGTTTTCTCGTGATAATGTTCTTTTTGTATATTGACTTGTGAAGCATACAGATAATTATATACAAATAATTATAAAATTATTTATAAACATGAGAATTACAAAGGAAAAGAACGTTCACGAAAGGAGAAAGAAATAAAAAAAAGAAAGGGACGTGCGCCTAACATTTGTCTGATCTGATGTATTGGTAAAAAACGCATAGAACATAATTATTCTTGCATTTGAGCGGTTGGCTAAATCGAAAGTTACGTCTCTCTTTCTCCATCTCTCGTTGTTTTCTCCATGGCCAGGTGTGTCATATACTTCTTTTTGTACGCTGGATGTGTGTCATATACTTAGCTAGTAAACATTTAAGATTCTTTTTAGACATTTAAGATTAACTTGAATATATATACAGAAAAATTCTGCGTCTGGACCAGATCGTATAAGGTTCATGATTGTATATATCTTCTGACCCTGTTGTTATGTATTTTCATGGAAAACAAAAGTTCATCGTTAGAATTACCAAATTATAGTTTGACAAATTGAAAAGAAATATGAAGAAGACTATAACAGTATTTTTCTAAAGAAATACTGTGTAACTGGTATAGATTTCAAAAGAGGTGACTAGGTAAGGTGAGTATGGGTCCAATAACACCATTATCCTTCTTTACCATATATGGTTAAGAACTTAAGAACAGAAATAAAAAGGTTGACTACATGGTCTTATCTACTAACGTATATATTCTATTTAGTTAGTTCGGATTTCAATTTCATAGTGAGCATCGTCAAAGAAAGAGTTTGATATTGAGTTGACTTCAATCTGGAGATCTGCAACGTGTTTTCATCAATCTTACCTAACTCTCTTAAGTCATTATTTTCTTTTTGGCTTTAATTGACTCGATTTTAATTAGTCTATTCAAAGAATCCCAAACCGAGTTGATGTCTCCCCTCTTTCCTAGTTTCCTCAACCATGATTATTATTATTATTATTTAGTTATGCTGTTAATTATTAAGCGGATGGTTGGTTGAGATGTAGACTTAAAATTTGTGTTGTAAGTTTTGATCTGTAAATTTTTTTTCTTTTGTTGTAGATGTATTTACTATAGCTGTAAATATATTTCTAGAGCCATAAATTTTTCTACATCACAATTTTTTGCTTTAGTTAATAGGAGTTTTACAACTATTTTTTTTGTTTTTATTGTAACTTTAAAAATTGATTCTAAACATGATTAATTAACTCAAAGGTTGTAGATAAAATTCAAAGGTAAAAAACGTATCTACAATCCAATTAATCGCCCTTTAAAATATTTTCAAATCCACTCTATATTTTAGTCTAAGATAGACTAAAATGAAATATGAATACAAAATACTCAAACTCAATTTCATAGCTCGCTTTATAATGGAATTTATTCAATTTGTAGAATAATATATTTTTTGTTTTTTTATTATTTCATTACAAAGTAAGAAATGAAATAGAATTATACTAATATTTTACTATACTCTATTTTAGAGAAAAAAATTTACACTGAAAATGTTTTTATATTTATCTTGAACGTGATTATCAGTTCTCTGATAACACTTGCCATTGTTTCGAGTCAATTCCTAGGTGAACATAAAAATGTATTAACAACAAACCGCTTTTATTTGGGTTAAATTCTGAACACTATTGTCTTTGTACATGTTTTCTGACCGAAGCAAGAACAGAACATTACTGTATGCTAATCATGTTTTTTTTTTTGAAAAAAATGCTTTCAATTTAAAACATAAACTATTACATGATAAGATCAAATTTTTATAGTTGGAAAAAATTTGCATGAAACAAGCTTCATGATGTAGTGAACCCCAAATCGAAACAAAGGTAGAGACTAAAGCAACCATTAATGGTAGTAAAGACAATAACTAATGGGAGGAACCACGACCACGGCGGCCACGTTTTCCTCTTCCTCGTACTGTCTGCCACTCCATATTTTGGTACTTTATAGGAGGTTTTGATTCTCTCTCACCTCTTGTCAAGCTGAACGAGCTTGAAGACTCAATCCCAACATCATCTTCATCACCTAGCACTGAAAAGCGAGAAGGACTCTCAAATGCACAATAGTTAGGTGACGTGGTTAAGGGATCAACAACGATAGATTCTTGGACCTCATTGTTGATAATGTTGGATGGAGTAGACTCCAGAATCAGTGTATCAATTGAAATAGATTGTGAACCTACTAATGTGGTAAAAGTGGTAAAGCAGATCAGCAGGCTTCTTATGTAGTGCGTGAGAAGAAGAGGGTCAAGATATAATAATTGGATTTTCTAGGCATACCTTTGGAGCATTTGAAGGACCCGAAAGAATGTCTTGGGCAGCCACCGCATTAGAGCAAAGCATGAGTGGGAACAGTTTCACTTGGACCTTCTCAAACATTTGTACTTTGGAACACAAAAGCTGTAGAAAAGGAGGTTAAAGGATCCCTTTGTTGTAGAATACGGTCAATATCCACAACGAGGATTTCACTACTAACAATTGTTGGCTGTAGAGGCATGATTGGATCTTTAGCCGGTTTAGAAGGTAAAAGGCACCTCTTCTCTTTGTGGCCAAGGTTACTACATCTCTCACACATTGATGGAATCCATGTGTATTCAGCATCAACAAAAAATATGTTACCTTGTTTATCATGAAGTGCAATAATATTTGTGAAATCTCTATCCAGCTCCATCTCTACCAAGACCTTTGCTTCACCCATACTGGTAGAATCAAGTCGAAGTTTATGAGTAAGAATAAGTTCTCCAGTCCTGAAGCAATGTGATTTATACCCAATCTAGAGTAGCAACAATCATAAATGTTCTTTAGATTGGATCATACTGGTAATGTAGAAATTTCAAGAGTTTTGAAAGAACTCTTTGGAATCCATGGCAAGATGAAAAGCAAACAATCATCAATATGTCAAAACTCCACGATGAATAACCCACAGGGACGGACGCAAATGTTAACGTACGGGGGCATGTGCCCCCAACTGATTTTTTATTTTCCTTAAGTATTTAGTATAAAATATATAAAGTGCTCTCATCTAAAATTTAAATACAGTGAATAATTTGTCGGTGCTCCCATCTAATTGTAGTTCTAGATCCGCCCCTGATAACCCAATGACGAACCCCACGCTGAATAACCCAATGACGAGTAGCTAATCATGTATAATGTTTTACAGGTCTTAAATGGCCACAGATTTAGAGCTAACCAAGAGTACTGCAACTTATGAACTTACAATAACGAAGTAACGAACAATAACAAAACACGCAAGTTTGTTCAGAAAAAAAAACAAAACACGCAAGTGTTTTCTTATGGCGATCCAAAAAACTGACTACGTTGATCAAAATGCGTTTACTGTATAAGGCATACTATTATTTTACATATCCAAATAAACGGCATGAACAGAAAAATAGAAGCATGTATTAAATTACTCGGTTGCATTCGTTCTTACATGAACTTTGATTTTACGAACAGCACGTGTTGGAATTAGACTTTGACTTGGATGATAAGGCATTGCAATTAGGAGAAGGTAAAGGTTTTAGAAGCCGCCACGTCATCTTATACGTACGAAACAATTCCAAACAAATTGCTAATACCACATTTAGATTTTTTTTTTCTTTTGGCGAATGAGTAGAAAAGAGATAATTTGTTAGCCTAAAATCGTTGGCAATTTTGTCTTTTTTTCCTCAATATTGATTACAGGTGTAGCGTGGGCTGTCATGGCGATGGCACTCATCAAGTAATCAAATGACAAAGTAAGTAACTTATTCAATTGTATTAGTGATTTTCTTTAGCGATGTTATATTTTTACCCTGACGAAATATATTACTCAGAATTTGGATAACAATTTCACATATATAATTTTGGAATGTTATGTAATATATCGAGTACGACTCTTTAAATCTTTTGTCCTCTAATGATTAAGACTCTTAATACTAATGTGGAAGTGCCGAAGTGAAAGGAATGCGAACACACGATACAAACAGATCACGTGGACAGCTCTTCGAACTTCACTTTCGGACACAAGTCACCATAGATACACCCAAAATACACCTATTTGATTATTTTTGCAAGAACATTAAAAAGCAACAAATATCTGTTTTCCAACCAATGTTCATTAAAAACCGAAAGAGAACATAAAAGCTATATGAAGATAGATATGATTCATTCGATATCATACAAATTCACTTTTAGGTTAAATGCATTTCTGCGATATTGGTTGATCATATCAAAATATTAAACCTCATAGTTACATTGTTACAAAAAAAACTCATAGTTATTGACCGGTGATTCTCATACTTGGTCAACTTTTGAATTTCAATAGAAAACACGTCCACAAACTTTATGGAAATCAGCGCTTGTTGCATCTTAAATGTCTCTGTACTAGTTTTTATTGGAAAAACTCTCTAGGATGATCTATTTTGATTTCTGTTCACCAAAAATGTCTTAAAAACAACTAAAATAAGTTTTATTGAAAGATAAGTATACATTTATACTTTTACGGTTAACTTATGTAGATTCAGTGTTGAGAATTAAGAGTTGAGGTTCAAAATTTTTTAAATAAATTAATATATATATATCAAAATGTTAAAACAGTTTCATTTTTTGAATTTCAAAAAGAAAATTTGAAAAAGTTTGAAAAAATAAAAAAACATTTGAGCTTAAACATATAATTCAAAACCATAATTCTTTTTGATGATTATATATCTATAAAACAAGAGGTAGAAAGTTCTTTTGTCTTTTAGTGAAACATCTATTATTCATTTGTTTTGAAAAAAAAATTTGATAACAAAACCTAAAAACGAACTATTCGGGAGAATTCCTTTTTTTTCTTGGTCAAAACACTTTTTGTTTTGTTTATTAAGTAGAACTTGTACGTGAAATATACTCATCAGTCATCAATCTACTCAACGAACCCATCTAGGCTAAGCTTCTTTTCATTAAAATGGTTTTCATTAGCTTTGTGTACATACTTTATTGGTAATGTACTCTAAAAGAATATTATGAAAGTTTGTGTGCTCAATCCTACATGCATTTGAACCTTGGCCTTATGAACAAACAAACAAGCATGGACAGTAACACATAATTAGTATAAGAAATTAAGAGGAAAAGAGGTTCGATAAGATTAGTCATAAGACATGAGTACTCTTTAGTCTTTACCAAGTGATAAAGCACTTTCGCTACCGTCCAAATAATTTTTTAAGATGGCTGGCTCTCACACGTGGTAGTTAATAAGTGGATTAAAGCTGGCAAGATCCACAAAGTCACAACTCGTGATAAATTATACTCAACAATCCTTTAGTTGCACGCTATAATCTTTCGGCGCGACTCAAGGTTTGATTTATAAAGAAATACATCAAAGGATATAAAATGAAATATAAGTGTCGTACATATGAGCTTCTATTCATAACAAACCAAATATTTGGTAAAATTTGCTAGTACATGTATAACGAAGGTGTTTAAATGACCGACTCCTCATTTATATAAACCATCAGCACTGTTGGTCCAATTTTTAAAACGTCACCAAGATGATCATGCAGAACAGTCTAACTATTAATCCGGGAAAATCATCGTCATATCATTTCTTAACTTGAGGATAATCAATATCTATTTATGCTTTGGAAAATACCTCGTTTTGACGATAAAATAAGGCATGTAGCCGAAAAAATATGATAACACATGTCAAAGAAAACGGACACGCATATTAAGATAAAAGAACCCACCACATAAGTTTTCTATAGGGGTCAACGGATTAGCGCTCACCACATAAGTAAAGTAAATGCAGTAAATCTCAGTAATATCCGTAATAATAAATAATTACTAGATAAGTAGATAACAAAAGTATTAAATTAAATAAGACACTAATTTCATGGTTTATGCGCAAAAACATACTCTCACGTGCTCCGTGAACCTAGATTTACTTTGTCGACAGCTTTCTCGTATTCCTAATTTCTCTGTTCAGCTCTTCTGTTAAACATACAAGCTTTTCCCGTACAGTTTTATTGTAGTATATGTTTTTCTTTTGCTCCATCCGTCCCACTTTAAGTAAAGTTTTAGAGAATTTTTTATTTCATTTTAAGTAATATTTTTAAGTTTCTAAGTAAAAATTAACGTATTTTAATATTTTTAATTATTTATATTCTGTAATATAATTATTTATTGGTTGAAATTATTTTAATCATTGTTATTTTCAGACAAACAAAAAAAATAAAATAAAAATTTATAATTTTTTAATTAACATGCAAAAACATTAGAACTCCCTTATTTTAGAACGAAGAGAGTATAGTTTAGCGTACTGAAACTATATGTATTCGGAAAACATAAAAGGATTATTATATTCGGTGAAAAGAAGCATTATATTCCTAATAATAATTGTTCGGAATGCATATCATATACCACTACTATATTCCACTAAAAATAAAATCAAACGAAACTAATATATCTGGCGTAGAATATTGTGGGTGAAGATAGTTTTATTTAATTTTTGCCAAATCATCCTTTTATGATAGTACAGATGGAATGTTTGAAAGAGAATAATATAACTTATAGTACATTGGTACTTCGACTCTTTATCTGTAGAGAAACGGAGATGTGTATGCATACATATTATAATTTTAACATTAAGATGTATTCATTTCGTTTCAGTTTATAGAAATTTTTTTGTTTCAAAATAAATTTGGTTTTGTAATTTCAATACAAACTTTTAAAAATATTTCAGTATATTTTTTATGTAATCAAAATAAAATATATGCAATTTAATATTCTTTGACCAGATTGAAAAAACACTTAGAATACTTAAATTTTAGAATACTTATACTGAACACTAGAAAACAAAAATTAAAACAGTTTCAATTTCTTGATTTTAAAACGTTAACCAGTGTAGAAAAAAACAAGAGAAAACTTATCTAAAACTATTTGGACTCAATATAACGTCATTAAGAAAGAAATAAAAAACTTTTTTAATTAGTAAACTAACTAATACATTTTTCATCACTTTAAAACCCAAAGAATAGTTAAAACAAAGGAGAAAGAGGGGGGCGAGAGAGAAACGTTAAACAGAAGAGAAAGTTGAATTTGAGCTCCAAAAAGACTCATTACCGCTTCACTCCGATTCGCCAAGAGAGAGACGACAGAAACGAAAACGAAAAACGAAAACAGAAAATTTATAAACTTTATTTCTTTCTTCTTTCGCTAATCCAATCAAATTCAATCCGTAAGTACCCTTTCCCTTCCCTTTTTTTTTTTCTATATATAATCACTTCTCTTTTTTTTTTCTCTCTTCTTCTCCGCTGAGGAATCTTACCCAGATCGAGATCACCCATTCCTATGCGTTCGATTCTTTTTTTTTCATTTCTGTGGGAATTGAGTTTCGAAATTGGAAGATATGGAGATCTGATTATTGAAAGCTGTCATTTTTATTTCTGGGTTTTTGCTAATTTGGTGGTTGGATCGGTGATTCTGAATCTATCTAATCGTGATTTCGAAGAATATGATATAATCGAATAAAAATGAGAAAACTTTGAATTGAATCTGATTACTCTGTTTCTCTCTCTGCATTGGGCGTTATTTGTAGTGATTGAATCTGAAAGAAGAGAAGAGAAGATGGTGGAAGATCGTACGTATCTGTTATCGAGAGTTTTCTCATCTTCTCGTCTCTCTGAATCCAAGTGGCTTTACATGCATCCATCACAAGAAGAAGAAGTAGAAGAAGAAGATTCCTCTGTTTCTAACCTCAGAAACTCCAAAAGAGCTTTGGATGTTGATGATGATGATGATAACGACGAGTTCAGACAAAGCAAATCTCTCAAATTGTCAATTCACGGAAACGATTCAGACCAGCAACAACAACAACAATCAGATAACGGTTCGCTTATCAACGACATCGGCAGGGACAACTCGATAAGCTGTCTGCTCCGTTGCTCTCGGTCCGATTACCCCTCAATCGCGTCCCTAAACCGGAGTTTCCGGTCTCTGGTTAAGTCCGGAGACATCTACAGACTCAGGAGACAGAACATGATTGTGGAACACTGGGTTTACTTCTCCTGCCAGCTCTTGGAATGGGTTGCTTTCGACCCTGTCCTAAGACGATGGATGAACTTGCCGACGATGCCTTCGGGTGTTACCTTCATGTGTGCGGACAAAGAGTCTCTCGCTGTCGGAACGGAGTTGCTCGTCTTAGGCAAAGATGATGACTCTTCTCACGTTGTGTATAGGTACAGTCTCTTGACTAACTCTTGGTCTCTCGGTGAGAGGATGAACTCTCCGAGGTGTTTGTTTGGCTCGGCGAGTTCAGGAGAGATCGCGATCTTCGCTGGTGGGTGTGACTCTTTTGGGAAGATCAGTGATGTTGCGGAGATGTATAACTCTGAGCTTCAGACGTGGACTACGCTTCCTAAGATGAACAAGCCGAGGAAGATGTGTTCTGGTGTGTTCATGGATGGGAAGTTCTATGTGATCGGAGGAATCGGTGGGAGTGAGTCGAAACTCCTTACATGCGGTGAGGAGTTTGATTTGGAGACCAAGAAATGGACTGAGATTCCGGAGATGTCTCCTCCGAGGAGCCGTGAGATGCCGGCGGCCGCGGAGGCCCCGCCTCTTGTCGCTGTTGTGAACAATCAGCTGTATGCGGCGGATCATGCGGGTATGGAAGTGAGGAAGTATGATAAAGAGAGTAAGAAATGGTTTACTTTAGGGAGGTTGCCTGAGAGAGCTGGTTCGGTTAATGGTTGGGGGTTAGCATTTAGGGCTTGCGGAGAGAGGTTGATAGTGATTGGTGGACCTAGGAGTTCAGGTGGAGGGTTCATTGAGCTGAATTCTTGGGCACCAAGTAATGATAGTAGCCCTCCTGTGTGGACGTTGCTCGATAGGAAACATTCATCGAATTTTGTTTACAATTGCACGGTGATGGGTTGCTGACAAAGTTAAGATTATTATTTTTTGGTTTTTCAAAGTGGAATCAAGATTCTTGGCTGCTTAGGGGAGGTCGAAAGTTGCAGTCTGTTCTTATTCATTTGGCTATAAAAGATTTAATTCAGGTTCAATACAAGTGTCTTGGTGGTAAACAGGTTTTACAATAACTTGGTGGAGAAAGTTCAGAATCTAGAGTCTTCCAGTTTTGTTAATGTTGTTGAATTTGTTTACTAAATACAATGTATTTTTTTTTTTGGATTTCTCGAAATATCTATTATACAACAATTCATTTTTTTGGCGAAAGAAATTGTATCCTGTATATTTTTTCTTGCAAGTAATACCCTAATCTCATTCAAAAAGGTCTCGCTTACTTTGGTTCTCTGTTTTGAAAATTCTGCACCTGTTGTTGGTTTTTTCTTCAAACAAATGTTGCTCATGGAATCGCAGTTTAAATCTGATTTTGAGATGTAGAGGACTTCTGTCACTCTCTATTGGATCACTCAGCCTACTATAATTAGTGAGATATTAGATTAAAAATGTTAAAAATGACATCCACCTAACATTATGTGTAGTTAAGCTTTCATGCACTTTTATACATGCTAGCTAAAGAGACGTCAAAAGAAATGTTAGAAATGAAAGAACATTTTTACTGAAAGATCATATATAACCAAATTAATGCATGTACAAGTTCGGATAAACTGGAAACAAAGCCCTAATATCTACAACCACTTTCTTGTATAATGCATCATATTAAAAAAAATCCAGCAAAAATATGAAAATATTGCCGTAACTTGGTGACGAAGATGATTGTCGCAGTTCTTTTTATATCTAGAACAGTGATTCGATCAAATGTATACGCTTCTACACCAATTTTTTTAAAGATTTTTTAGATGTTTATCTTGTTTCCGTGGAAGTGTTATTCTTTGCTGCTAACGCTAGTCGCAGCGTTATCAAAAGAACAGGGCTATCATAAAACTGAATCTTCCCTAATTATACATACATGTTAATAAACAAAAAGTTTCTAACATAGTGTGCAAATAAAACTAATTGGCGTGGATGTTGATGGATTTGGGTGAATCAAGTTAAACCGACCCAGGACACTGGTTCGACTGAAAAGGATCTGAGGTACTTGTGCCAAAGTCTCTGGTTCGAATACGCTATGATTTGGAAAGAGAATTAAACAACTGGCTCTCGTCTCTAACCCTAGGAAAATTAGTTGAATCCAAACCATCTCCTCTCCTCGTCTACAAAACAAATAATAAAAATTGACATATTTGAATTTTCTTACTGCAAATAAAACTGTCGAATGAATTTTTTAGCAGAGTGTTCTGCTTATCTAAAATTAATAAATATAAGAAAACACACAAATTTTAACTATTTATAAATATTAACGCCTCAATTATTCATAAAAATTGGATTTTTTTTAGAATTTGATTATCTTGAGAGAAAAATTAAACAAATGGTTCTTGTCTTTAGTTATAGCCGCCTTATAGGGGAAATAGTTGGACCGAAAGGTCCAAACCATCTCACATCTCATATCGATATAATAATTTACGATACAATAATAATCTATTGTTAGAAGAATGGTCTTTAATCTAAAATCAATAAATATAAGGAAGTACACAAAAGATGATTTCACCCTTTTACCAAAAAACTCAAAACATTATAAATAATGTTTACTAAACACTGCTATCACTATGCTAACAGTTCGTTGGTTCGTTTCTAGTTTTTATCGCCTCAATTATTCATTGGATTCTTCGGGATTTGATGCCACATTATTTAATTAGCACGAGATACGCATGGTGACACAAATCATAACTGCTACTCTATTAATGATAGAAGCCCTCCTGTGTGGACGTTGCTCGATAGGAAACATTCATCAAATTTTGTTTACAATTGTGCGGTGATGGGTTGCTGACAAAGTTGAGATTATTGTTTTTTGGTTTTGCAAAGTGGAATTAAGATTCTTGGCTGCTTAGGGGAGGTCGAAAGTTGCAGTCTGTTCTTATTCATTTGGCTATAAAAGATTTAATTCAGGTTCAATACAAGTGTCTTGGTGGTAAACAGGTTTTACACTAACTTGGTGGAGAGAGTTCAGAATTTAGAGTCTGTCAGTTTTGTTAATGTTGTTAAATTTGTTTTCTAAATACAATGTATTTTTTTGGATTTCTCGAAATATCTATTATACAACAGTTCATTTTTTTGGTGAAAAAAATGGCATTATATATATTATTTTTTTTTCTTTGTTTGGAATTCTGGATGTTCCAAACTAATGTGGAGGTCCAGACTAATCTTTAAAGTGGTGGTGTATGGACTCTCAATCTGGATATTTAAATAGATTATAAAATAGATTTATATCCGCGTGGCCACAAAAAAAAATGTAGTACAGTGACTTCGAACCAATGTTGTTTAGCAATTTCAAAACTCAAATACCACTAGACTACCACTTTGTAAATGTGTTTTTTTTTATATATTTTTCTTTCTATTTGAAGTTAGTAAGATACATCTATCTAACATTTATTGCGATATTAGATCATAAGTGTTAGAAAAGACATCCACCTAACATTTAGGTGTAGTTAAGCTTTACTCTAATTTCAAATCCATGCACTTTTATACATGCTAGCTAAAGAGATGTCAAAAAAGAAATGTTAGAAATGAAAGAACATTTTAGTGAAGATCTTATATAACCAGATTAATACATGCACAAGTCCGGATAAACCGGAATCAAAGCCCCAATATCTATAACAATTTTCTTATATAATGCATCATATTAAAAAAAATTCCAACAAAAATATGAAAATATTACCGTGACCTGGTGATGAATGATGTTTGTCGCAGTTCTTCTTTTTCTGTTGCAGTATTTGATAAAATGTATACACTTCTACATTAAAGTTAAGATTTTAGATCATAAAACTGATTTTTCATTAATTCTACATATTAATAAACAGGGCCCGGCTATTGGTTTGGATTTTTGGGCATAAGTCTGGCTGTCTGGGCAGGAGGCTGGCGGGAATCAGATTTTTGGGCTGTAGGAGGTACATGGTTTAGTGGCAGCAGGGAAGTTTGAGGAAGTGAGGGTTTCTGTTTGTGGGGGTATGAGCTAAGCCACGGCTGATTTACTAGTAAGTGGTCTGGCTAGTTTCTTTGCAATAAGCAGAGATGAGGATTTGTTACTCCAAGTATAGCAAGGACCAAGGTAGCGTATATCACATAACCCAAGTTGAGTAAGTGTGTTTCTGAAGTCTAATATTGGTGGATCAATGTGGTTTACTACTCCTATCGTCACATGGGTTCAACTGTGTTTTCATTAGGGTCTGGCCCATTATTTAGTATCTGCTGCTGTCTGTAATGGGATAAGCCAAAATACAAATGTCTTCTGGACCATTTAAGTTATTAAAGTAAAATTTATTTGAAAATAAATAACAATATAATGATAAACAAAAAGTTGTTTTGAATAAAGAATAGAAGAGAAGAGAAGAGGGGAATAGGTGTGTCGTATTGTATGAAGAATAAGCTCTTTATATAGAGATAAAATATGAGGGTTTACCTTGGAGAACGAGTACAAGTAAATCTTAGTGAACAAGACTTTCTATAATCGATATCACAATAAATATAACAATTTCACTTGATGTCTATTATGCGCGATAGATGCTGTCTCATTAAAACCTTTCCAGAAAAACTCAATAGAAAAAACCATGGTTAAGGAAAAAGAGTGTAGTGCGCAATTAATTCCCCTCATGTGTACATACGTCAAGATCCTTGAAACGACATAATCCGATAAGATGAGCCAACTTTTTGAAAGTAGCAGTGGATAGCGCCTTGGTGAATAAGTCAGCGAGATTGTCGCTTGAACGAACTTGAACAACACATACATCACCATTCTTCTGCAGATCATTTGGGTGAAAAATAATTTCGGTAGAATGTGTTTTATCATGTTTCCTTTGATGTATCTGTCTTTGAGTTGAGCAATACATGCAACATTGTTTTCATACATGATTGTTGGAGCTTCTTTCCCAGTAGATAGACCACAATCTTCTCGTATATGTTGAATGACGGATCTTAACCATACACATTCGCGACTAGCTTCATGAATGTCTAAAATCTCTGCATGGTTGGAAGAAGTTGCTGAAATGGTTTGCTTCATCGAACACCGAGAGATAGCAGTTCCACCACAAGTAAACACATATCCTCTTTGTGATCTAGCATTATGGGGATCAGACATGTATCCAGCATCTGCAAAACCAATCAAATCTTCTGTAGATGGGTTAGGAAAGAATATACCCATGTCTTTCATACTTTGGAGGTCAAAGTATATGTTTTATCCCATTTCAATGCCTACGAGTTGGGCATGAACTAAACCATGCCAATATATTCACATCAAATGATTTATCAAGTCTTTTATGACTAGCAAGGTACGTTAATGCCCCTATTGAACTTAAGTATGGTACTTCAAGACCAAATATTTCTTCATTCTCCTCTCTAGGGCGGAAGGGATCTTTATTCACATCGATTGATCTTAGAACCATCAGACTATTTAAAGGATGTGCTTGATCCATAGAAAATCATTTAGACACCTTTTCTGTGTAAGTTTCTTGATACACTAAGATTTCATTCTTGAGGTGCTCAATTTGTAGTCCCAAACAAAATCTTGTTTTTCCTAGATCTTTCATCTCAAATTCTTTTTTCAAGTATTGCATTGTATGTGAAATCTCTTCAGGATTTCCAATGATGTTCAAATCATCAACATACACTGTAATCATAACATATCCTTTCTCAAATCTCTTTATAAAGATGCATGGACTGATATGATCGTTTTTATAGCCTTCTTTCAACAAGTACTCACTTAGACAATTATACCACATAAGACCTGATTGTTTCAGTCCATAAAGAGATCGATTTAACTTTATGCTATAACTTTCTCGAGAATTAGAATTTGATGCTTCTGGCAGCATAAATCCTTTTGGGACTTTCATGTAATTATCAGTATCCAACGGGCCATATAAGTAAGCTGTGACTAGATCCATTAAGCATAAATCAAGTCCTTCCTTTATCGCCAGAGTGATAAGGAACTTGAATGTAGTAGCATCCACCACAGGAGAGTATGTCTCTTCATAATCAATTCCAGGTATTTGCCAAAATACTTGAGCAACTAAACATGCTTTATATCTCACAATCTCACCATTTTCATTCTTCTTTCCCACAAATCCTATTTATAACTCACTGGTTTCACACCTTTAGGTGTACGGATTACAAGTCCAACTACTGCTATCTTTTTTACAAGAGAATTTAATTCAACATCTATTGATTCTTTCTATTTTGGCCAGTCACTTCTTCGTGTACACCTTTCAATAGATTTTGGTTCATGATCCTCATCCATAAGATCAACTGCTATATTGTATGCAAAAATATCATCGACGTCGATTTGCTTTCAGTTCTATTTTATTCCAGACATAACATAGTTAGTTGAGATCTCTTCATTATCAGGTACCTGATTTTCTTCTTTGTCATGTTCACTTATGGAGATTTTTCATTCATGGTTATTACCTCGGTTTCATTATTGTCAATTTATGCTCCTTTAGGTTGTTCCAAAGGACTTGTGGATCTTTCACAGTCAGGTACTCATTTTTGAGACCAGCATGGAGGTGATGACGAAGAAATATCATAGCCTTTGCTTTATCTAGGCTTTCAGCTTCCTTCCTTCTAGGATTGTAGCTTCAAGTCCCTTTGCACCAAGGAAAAACTCAGCATCTAATACCCAAGCCAAGTAGTTATCTCCAGTAATATCAAAAACTTTAATTTCAAAGAAATTTGACATAACTCATCATTTGCTTAAGATTGCTAAAGCTTCGTGCTAATAACGTGTTTTGAGTTAAGAAAATAAGAGAAAAGGAGAATTGATGTGTCTTATTCTATGAATAATGAACTCTTTATATAGAGATACAAAATGAAAGTTTAGCTTGGAAAACAAGTACAAGTAAATTTTGGTGAACAAAATTTTTTATAATCGACATCACAATAAATATAACAAAAGTTTTATCATAGTGTGCTAATAAAACTAATTGGCGTGGATGTTAATGGTTTTGGGTGAAGCAAGTTAAACCGACCCATGGCACTGGTTCAAATGAAAAGGATCTGAGCACTTGTGCCAAAGTCTCTGGTTCGGATACGCTTGATGATTGGGAAAGATAATTAAACAAATGGCTCTCGTCTCTGAACCTAGGAAAATTAGTTGAGCCCAAACCATCTCCTTGTCTACAAAACAAAGTAAATAATTTTTTTTTGACATATTTGAATTTTTATACTGCAAATGAAACTGTCGATTGGTTTTTCTAGAAGATCGGTCTGCTAATCTAAAATTAATAAATATAAGAAAATAAACAAATTTTAACTATCTATAAATTTTAACGCCTCAACTATTCATAAATTATTGGATATTTTTTTAAAACAAATTGATAATCTTGAGAAAAGATTAAACAAATGGTTCTTGTCATTAGTTATAGCCTTATAGGGAAGTTTAGCTGGATCGCAAGGCCAAACCATCTCCTAGTCTACAAAAAAAAGAAGAAAATTAAGATCATTAACAATGAGAGTTTTTAATGAAAAATCTTTAAGGAAAAAATAATTAAATAATCAGTGAATTCTATTAAAAGTTAATGATTCACTCTTTAAAATCCTTAGATAAAGACTATTTTTTCAGCGAATCCTTACACTATTTGCGGGCCCCCACGACGTGTGGCGATCCGCGATTGGTTGATATATATATATATTTTTTTTAATTTTAATTTTTATATCTGAAAAAGAAAAAAATAATAATAAAAAATCAAAAAAATAAGGACTCATATGGAGTACACCATTGCGGGTGCTCTAAATAAGAAAACATAATTTTCTTATACTGCAAATAAAACTGTCAAATTGAAATATATCGAAAAAAATAATTTTAAAATAATTTATAGTACAATAATGTATTATTAGAATGGTTTTGTGGTCAAGTGACAGTAGAAGAGTTCATGACCCAAACACATTTTAGATTTGATCATCTTACTATCGAAACTAAGTCACATTGTTATGTTTATCTAATAGATATGAGTCTATGTTTTGGAACTCATTTAAATACTTTAGAGAATGAGTCTTTCCGTAGGCCTATGACTTTCCTGGATTCAGTCAGGTTAAAAAAATCATTTTCAAAAAGAATAATAATAATGCATTTTTTCAAATTTAGTATAATAATGCATTGTTAAAAGAATAGTCTTTAATCTAAAATCAATAAATATAAGAAAGTACACAAAAGATGATTTCAACTCTTTACCCAAAACTCAAAAATATAAATAAATATTGTTTATTAAAAACTCTTCTATCATTATGCTACCGGTTGGTTAGTTCATTTGTACTCAATCTGTTTCATAAAAAATGTTACTTAAATATTTTCACATATTAAGAAACTGATTGAAATATATTTTGTTTTTATTAATGTTATCTATTTAACCAATGAAATTTTAGAAAAATAAGTTTATTTATAAAGTTAATGCATTTTATTAATAATATTTATATGAAAGTTAGTATAAATTATATTAGAATTAGAAAATAACATTTTTTTTGAATTATACAGAGGTATCCTGACCCCATATGAGTGGTCCGATTAGTCACATGTTGTCACATGTCGGTTCTCTGTCCCTGACGATGCTGAAATGTTAATTTCCCAATGGTTGGTATTCGAAAATAACACGTTTTACATAAGAAAAAAATGCTAAGTGATGAAAGAGTTTTTATGGCCTCAATTATCGTTGGATTATTCGAGATTTGATGCCCCACTATTTAGTTAGCACGTGATACGCATGGTGACACAATTCGTTTACTACCACTCTATTATTAACTAACAAGATGACCGATAACCAGGCAAATGCCACATTTATAATTTTGTAATAAAATACACATATTTTTATTAAAAAATCATTAAGTTCTTTTCTTTACTATACGTCTATACCTCAATAGTTGATTCAAACAAAGTTTGTCTAATATATTAGTATATTACCACTCATAAACACTCTCAAAATGATAATATATCTATATAGGTTCTTGTAGTTGCTATCTACTGAGAAAGCAGAGATGGAAATTGTGTCAGAAAATTTGTTCTTGCCTTTTTGCCTTATCATATCATGTTTCTTTATTTTTACCACAACAAGATTCCAACGGAGCTCTCCCCGATCTGCCACGCTGCCTCCTGGACCTCCACGGTTACCGATCGTAGGTAACATTCACCAAGTCGGTAAACTCCCACACCGTTCATTCGCGGACCTCTCAAGAACATATGGACCAATCATGCATCTAAAGTTGGGATGTTTAAATACCGTGATCATATCTTCACCGGAAGCTGCTAGAGAGGTTTTGAGAACACACGATCATACCTTATCTGGCCGTAAGTCTCCTAACGCGGTACGGTCTATCAGTCACCACAAAGTTTCTGTTGCATGGGTTCATCCATCGTCGGCTCGTTGGAGGTACTTTCTACAATCGAATATTTTTTATGGGTTTTTGTTTTTTTTTTTGGCATTTATGGGTTTTTGTTTTCTTTAAGTTTTGGCTGCTAAAGATTTGGATTGTTTCGATCAAGTGCATATAGTTGTATTTATCGTTGGCTTCAGTAGTTAGATTATTTTTTTACATTTTAAGAAAATAGAGTACAGTTTTTGGTGTTCCAAAAAAAAGAGACGATAGTTATAAGTTTTAACTTTTTTGTCAATAGAAGTTTTAGCTTACAAACGGAAACTAAAGACGATTTAATTTTTAGTTGTAGCTGGTATTTGCGTTTGTCTTTGCTAAATAAAAGATTTATTTATTCTTCATGTAAAAGTAGTTTTATCTAAAGACACTAATATTTAAAAATGTTATTTTCTCAAAAGTATTATTTAACGTATAAATTCAACCAATTATTAAAAAAACAATATAATTTAATTAGTCACATAATATCCAATAAATACAAAGCTGTATTGGAATATGAAAACTATTTATATTTTGAAACAAAAATGTATTTTTAAAACTAATTAAATTATGAAACCGAGAAAATATTTATATATACACAATAATTATCAGAATTCAAATTTAATTAAGGGGAGACGATATCTTTAAAAAAAATAAGTTGTGACGATATTTTTTCAAAAAAAAAAGTTGTAGACGATACAAAAAAAAGAAGATAACAGAGCCGAACTTTTAGTTAGCAAAGGCATAGGAAAATTAAATGATTATTCTGCTTTTCGTGATTACTTTTACAATCTTCAAATGTGTTTATACTGAAATCTTATCAGCATAATAATCATGCTGATAATTTATTAATATGCAAGTTCAAACGCAACAAACGACACCTAAGACAGTAATTAATTGTTGTTAACTTGTTATGTTATGTTTTATTTCAGACTGTTGAGAAAACTGTCTGTGACACACCTGTTCTCACCGCAGCGTATTGAAGCCACTAAAGCTCTAAGGATGAAAAAGGTGCACGAGCTTGTGAGCTTCATGGATGAAAGCAGCAAGAGAGAAGAAGCTGTTGATATCTCTCGTGCATCTTTCATCACAACTGTTAATATCATATCGAACATTCTATTTTCGGTCGATCTCGGTAGCTACGACTCGGAAAAATCCAATGGGTTTCACGACTCAGTTATTGGAGTCATGGAAGCTGCTGGGAGTCCAGACCTTGCTAACTTCTTTCCGTTTCTTGAGTTTCTAAACGTGCAAGGTAATACCAAGAGGATGAAGTTCTGTACATATAAGCTGTTCAAGGTTTTCCGAGAGTTCATCGATATTAAAACTGCGGAAAAATCATTGAGGAATGTATTAGAGCTCGAGCTTGAGCTGAGAGAGAGATAGGTTGTTACAGTATGAAAATGTGTTTATTGATTTCGTAAATGTATCGTACAGTATACAGTGGTATTTATACATCTTCTATTATCCGGTTTACATCATATACCGGTTTACATTTACATTTTATGATTCTTATAGTCTAATACCCCCTCCTCAAGATGGAAGACACAAACTGTGTAATCCAATCTTGACAATTAAACGTTTGAACAGAGCCGGCTGAACAGCTTTGGTGAGAATGTCGGCAAGTTGAAGATCAGAATTCACATGAAGAGTCTTCAAGAATCCATTCTGAAGTCGTTCACGGACCACATGACAGTCTATCTCTACATGTTTCGTTCGCTCATGGTAAACTGGGTTAGAAGCAATGTAGAGAGCAGACTGATTATCACAGAAGAGCGTCGCCGGAGGCAGAGGTGGACAATGCATCTCTGTTAACAATGCAGTCAACCAAATAAGCTCACAAGTCGCATCAGCCATAGCTCTATACTCGGCCTCAGAACTACTGCGTGATACTGTCTGCTGTTTCTTGGAACGCCAAGAGATCAGAGACTCTCCCAAGAAAACACAGTAGCCAGTAACAGATTGACGTGAATCAGGACAAGCTGCCCAATCAGCATCTGAATACGCAGTGAGCTTCAAAACAGAGGATGCAGAGTAGAATAAACCTTGACTCGGATCATTCTTCAAGTATCGAAGAACTCTATACGCTGCTTCTAAGTGAGCATCCATAGGAGCAGACATGTATTGACTCAATTTATGAACCGCATACGTGATATCAGGTCTAGTATGAGTCAAATATAAGAGTCTACCCACCAAACGTCGATATACAGAAGCATCAGGAAGAAGCACACCTGACGTTGCAGAGAGCTTAAGATTTGGTTCCATGGGTACAGATACAGGCTTGCAACCCAACAAACCAGCTTCCTCCAACAGCTCCAACGTATACTTTCGTTGATTAATGGAGATACCAGATGCGTTCCTTGCAATCTCAAAGCCCAAGAAGTATTTTGCAGAACCAAGATCACGAAGCTTAAAAACTGTTTTCAACACACCTTTGAACTTCACAACAGCAGCATCATCATTTCCCACAATGAGAATATCATCCACGTAAACAAGAACAGCCAAGAAGATCTTGTTCTCACGTTTGATGAAAAGAGAATGATCAGAGTGAGTACGTGTGAAACCATCACCAAGAATCACACTGGACAGCTTCTGGTTCCACTGTCGAGAAGCTTGTTTGAGACCGTAGAGAGATTTATTCAGTTTACACACTGAGTTCGGAGGTAACTTCTTCCCAGTTAGCTCCTCATATCCCTCTGGAAGCTTCATGTAAATTTCCTCATCCAGCTCGCCATTGAGGAAAGCATTGCTAATGTCCAACTGTGTGATAGACCAGTTCTTAGCTGCAGCAACACTCAAGAGGAGACGGAAAGTACCAATCTTAGCCACGGGAGAAAAGGTATCTAAGTAATCCAACCCCTCTAGTTGTGTGTATCCCTTCGCCACTAAACGGGATTTGTGTCGCTCAATGGTGCCATCAGGATTATATTTGATGGTATGAACCCACTTACAACCCACAGGATGCTTGCCTGGAGGCAACTCACAAACTGTCCAAGTTCCCGTATCTTCAAGAGACCCCATTTCAGATTGCATAGCAAGACGAAACTCTTTTGATAGAACAGCTTCTCTATAGGTTTTGGGAAGTTTATGGGTAGTGATATTTAAGACAAATTGTTTATGATCAGGATGAAGTTTATCATAACAGAGGAAAGAAGATATAGGATAAGAGGTTGTATGAGTAGGATGAAAAGACGGATCAGAAGAATGATCTAACAAATAACAATGATACTTGTCAAGATATGCTGGTGCTTTAGTCTGACGCTTAGACCTTGTTTCATTTCTAGACACTCCTGATGACTCACTAGGTAATGAACTAGTACTAGGCATAGAAGGAATCTCAGAAGTAGATGAATGACCACGCATAGAAGTATTTGTATCAGGAAAAGAAGAATCATGTACAGAAGCATTCTTAGAAATAGAAGTAGGTACATTACTAGCAGAGTTATCCACAAAAACAGAAGAATCTATATCAGGACCTAAGTCAAAAAATGCAGGAAATGAAGAATCAGAGACCGGAAGAGGAAGAACATCTTGATCAAATAAAGCACTTTCTTTGTCAAGAGTGGAAGATTCATTCACAAATGGAAATACTGATTCATGAAACACAACATTTCTAGATATTACAATCTTATGAGTTTCAGTATCAAGAATCTTGTAACCTTTGTAGCCATGTGGATAACCTATAAAAACACCAGGAATAGCTCTAGGAGAAAATTTATCTCTATCCTTTTGTAAAGTCGACATGTAACACAAACAACCAAAAACTCGAATATGATCATAAAAGGGAACACGTTTGGTTAATACTTCAAATGGAGACTTGTTATTCAAAAGAGGTGAAGGAGTCCTATTGATCAAATACACAGCAGTTTGTACACATTCACCCCAGTATATCAAAGGAATTTTCGATTGAAACATAAGTGCTCTAGCAACATTTAAAATATGCTGATGTTTCCTTTCTACTACAGAGTTTTGCTGAGGTGTATAAGGACATGAAAAATAATGTTCAATACCATGTTCTTTCAAAAGAGATGTAAATGCCAATTCAGGAGCATTATCAGACCTTATGGCTTTTATTTTCGATTGAAATTGGGTTTGAATGTACTGTAAAAACTCAGGAAAAACATTTGAAACACAACTCTTGTTTTTAAGAAGATAAAGCCATGTCACTCTAGTACAATCATCAACTAGAGTAAGAAAGTATTTATAACCATCATGAGTTTCACAATGAAAAGGACCCCATACATCAATATGAATCAAATCAAACGGAAATTTTGAAATATGAGGATTTGAAGGGAAAGACATGCGCTTTTGTTTTGCCAAAGGACAAATTTTACAAATGTTGTTATTTTCACAAGAAGGTAAACCAAGAGTATTTGAAAGCACACGAACTTTATCCGGAGAAGGGTGACCCAAACGTCTATGCCAAACTTCAGAAGAAATCTTTGAAACCGAAAGAGCAACAGGTAAAGAAGGTGTGGTAATAAGACGAGAAGGATGATTAGCTTCTAGAACGTAAAGATTGCTTTGGAGGTTACCCTTCCCAATCATGAAGTCCTGAATAAGCTCCTGGTTTTGAAAAGGATTTTCAGGAAAAATGTAACAAGAGTCAGATGAAAACAACACAGCAATCGTAGTATTCCTAGTTAAACCACTAATGCTAAGCAAATGAAATTTGAATTGAGGTATATACAAAACATCAAACAATGTCAACTTTGATGAGATGATAACAGTACCAGACAATGTCACAGGAATGCGAGAGCCATCAGGTAATATCACAAAAGTATCACTAATCGATTTAGTATTCTGAAACAAGTTCAAGTCAGCACAGACATGACAACTAGCACCAGTATCTATCACCCAAGATGCATTGATATAAGTAAGGCCATTCTCAATTCCCGCATTGATAGAGTGAGGAGAAAAAATGTTACCTGAAGGTGGAATGTTATCAACAGTTTGAGCAACAAGGTGGGGTTGTGGTTTAAGATTGGAAGCTGTACCATCAGAAAGAGTGATCGTGCTGCCAGCAATCTGAGTACATCTATCCCTGAGGTTCGACGTAGTTAAGGTACTCAGAAGCTGGTTAACTTGATCAGACGTCACTGTCCCCAAACAAACACCCTGCTGATCGTGTAGAGAGATACCACCAGAATCCTGAACTATCAGATTTGCAACATTCTCCTTGCGAGGAGGCCAGTTCTGCACAGGTTTAGATGTCTGAGCTTGACCCTTGTAGTTGTTCTGCTGAGCTTTGTATCCCTGAGGATAACCATGTAGCTTGTAGCAACGTTGAATCGTGTGACCAGCAATTCCACAATGAGAACAGATAGGACGGTTCTTATTCCTTGCGTAAGCAGCAACAATTGCATCTTCAGGGGAGGCATCTTGAGAAACTTGGAACGTAACAGCACTAGTACTCTTCATCGAACGCTGCCTTTCTTCTTGAGAAACAAGATTAAACACCTTAGAGATGTTAGGACGTGGTTCCATCATGAGAATTTGTCCTCTAGTAGCTGTAAAAGAGTCGTTTAAGCCAGTCAAGAACTTCAGTATCTTGTCTTGTTCATCTCGTTGCACAATCCTCTTGAGACTAGAACAATCTGGACGATTACAACAGCATGTATAAGGACTCTCATGATTCTTCAGCTCCTCCCATAATTGTTTCAACTTGGTGTAGTAATCACTCACACTCTGTGATCCTTGAACCTCACCAAAAATTTGTTGCTTGATCTCAGCATTACGCGGTCCATCACTCTGCTTAAACTGATCATGAATATCCAACCACATCTGCCTCGCAGTATCCAGATACATAATGCTCTTCGCAATAGACTTCTCCACAGCATTCACAATCCAAGTACATACTATATTGTTGCATCTCGACCACGAAGCAAAATCCGGATGATCACTAGCTATTTCCGGATACGTTCCATCTACAAACACTGCCTTATTACGAGCTCCTAATGCCATTAACATCGAACGACGCCAAGTATTGAAATTGCCTAGACCAGAGAGTTTCTCAGAGACAAGAGAGATACCGGCGTGATCCGCATTGTGAACATAGAGAGGATTCGAATTGGGATCTTGAATCGAAGCGGTATCGGATCGAGGCATCGCACGAGCTGATAGTGACGGCGAAGAATCGTTAGAAACGACATTGGCATAAGAGATCGGCATGATTGAATCTTGAATCGAACGAAGAAGATAACAAGAATCGAGCAGTAGAAAACTCCCGAGAAAATGGAGAAGACGATTCTCCCGAAAACGATCAACAAGAAGATGATCGCACAAACAAGAGGAGAAGAACTCCCGTAACAAGATGATAGATCGCAAAGAGGAAGACCGTTAGAGAATCAACAAAAACGAGAAGCGGAAGTGAAACGCTCATGACGACGGAGCAAGATTCGCGATCATCGGAGCTAACAATGTTGAGATTCAAGCTCGAATCAGAGAGAATAACGAAGCAGGAGACGAGAATCTCACCGCTCTGATACCATATTAGAGCTCGAGCTTGAGCTGAGAGAGAGATAGGTTGTTACAGTATGAAAATGTGTTTATTGATTTCGTAAATGTATCGTACAGTATACAGTGGTATTTATACATCTTCTATTATCCGGTTTACATCATATACCGGTTTACATTTACATTTTATGATTCTTATAGTCTAATAGAATGATCCAAAAGTTGCTTCTAACCGCGATTTTTTGGATGAGCTTCTCGACCTCACCGTAGGGGATGAAGCAGAACTCGACTATAATGATATTGAACACCTTCTCTTAGTAAGTCCTACGTATTGTCTTCCGCATTATCAAGACATGGATTATGAAATCAAAGTCAATTAGTTATGAGATAGTAATTCTTTAGACCATCTATCTAGAATGGTTGTCTCCACTTTGATTTTTTTTGTTCCGGATTTCTTTTTGTCTTTTTTTTTTTCAAATTTTCTTTGTGAAATTTGAAAAGAAATTTTGAAACCATTTTAAAAATTTATTTTCAATTTTTTTTTATAAAATTTGAAACCTTAAAGTATCTCCAACCAGCTTCTTTATTTTAAAGTAGTGACCTACTTAAAATAAAAGATAAAGAGGTGATTATCCAATGGTCCTCTTTATAAAAATATTTACATATTACCTTTTAGTCTTCAATATTATTAATAACTAATTATAATCACTAAATTTCTATAATGAAGCAATAAATATACATTTTAAATAGATTATTGTTAAATGATAGCTAAAAAAATACTTATAATAATAATAAATCATAAAAATATAGATAATAACATATACAATCTAAATAACAAAGATATATATATATATATATATATATATATATATATAATGAATAATACATCAATCTAAAGGTGTTTAATTTTTATTTATGTTATATTTTTATTAATATTTTTTTCATTTGTGTTTAATAATTCAAAGTATTTTATTAATGTGTTAAAGTAACTTTTATAAAATCAAATATTAGAATAGTTAGATAATGATATAATGAAAATTAAAACTCGATGAGTGTTATATACATAATTATTAAACTTATATAAATAGAATGACTAAAGTGAAAAGTAAATAGTGTTTAAAAAAGTTTCAACAGTGATTTTCTATATTATAAAGTGTACTATTCACCACTTTAAAAAATAAATATATAAAGAGTGGTTAGAATGCAAAAATCTTTTAGAAAATAAAAGGATAAAGAATTGTTGGAAATGCTCTTACTCCAAAACTTCACCCCTTTATTATTAAACCCTAAGGTTTAGATTAATTAATTTAAATGATATAAATGTAAAAAGAAAGTAGAATTGAACATTTTTATATTATAATACAATGAAACTAATAAGGTGTCTCTTGAATCACCAAAAATATATTCTTTGTTTCCCTTTTTCAAAAAATGACCTTGTTACATCAAGTATTACTTCGCTAAATGTAAATTTTTTTAATGAAAAAAATGTCCTTGTTAATTTTAGTGATACAAATGTTCTTATCAGTTGAATTTACTTATTTAATTAAATATTTTGGTCATTTGATCGGTGGATATTATATTTGTGGCAAAAAACGTTTTAGGGATATCGAAGGATATTTATTTCTTTATATTTAATGCCAGATATAATGTACCATATAGAAACACTTTTACTGTATAGAAATATGCCAAATTAGAAATATATTCAGAAAATCATAGATGAATATGCCAAATTATAAGTATATTTTGAGTTAGAATCACATTATTTGTTTTTTTATGTCTGAGATATCGAGATAGCTGATACGTGATTATATATCAGGATATGTTTGTAGCAGGCACGGACACAAACTCTAGTATCCTAGAATGGGCAATGGCGGAGTTACTATCTAACCCCAGAACGATGGCAAAAGCTCAGGCCGAGATCGAACAAATGATAGGCCTAAACGGATTTGTTCAAGAGCCTGATATCTCAGAATTTCCATATATCCAAGCGGTTGTTAAAGAAACTTTCCGTTTGCACCCACCTGTTCCTTTACTTCTCCCACGAGAGGCGGAAATGAATGTAGAGATTTTTGGGTACCTTGTTCCTAAAGATGCTCAAGTTTTGGTGAACGTATGGGCCATAGGACGAGATCCAGGGGTGTGGGAGAACCCGACCCAGTTCGAGCCAGAGAGGTTTTTAGGGAAAGAAATTGATGTGAAAGGTAAAAATTATGACTTAATACCGTTTGGAGCTGGGAGAAGAATTTGTCCAGGACTGCCTTTGGCTGTGAAAGCGGTACCTCTTATGCTTGTTTCTCTTCTTTATTCGTTTGACTGGAAGCTTCCAAACGCTGTTGACATGGATGAAACCTTCGGTGTTACCTTGCACAAGGCCAGCCCGTTACATGCGGTTCCGATTAAAAAAAATCGCCACTAGTTATCCATTTGTAAAACTGTTTATTATTTCCCTCTATATTTTCTTTAAAATAAAATGGGTTTAGTTCTAATGTATTCACTAGATTTTGATCCGCGCTTACAAAGAGCAAATTTATTTTCTTTTTTTTAATTGACAAATATTTATTAAATGTCATATTTTGATCTGCACTTTTGCAGATTTATGATTAGTAAAAACTTTATATAATCAAATTTATATAACCCGTTTTGTATATGCATTTATTTAACCCGTCTCGTATATGTATTTTATGTTCGATTAAAACCATATGGTATATGTATTTTAGGTTTTTAATTTTGAATTAGATATTTTAAATATAAAATAAATATAAACAGTTTTATAGTTTCGATCAGTGTTTTGAAATCAGACTTGAACCCGCGGTTGAACCGGTAAATCCAGTGATCAAAGATAAATCCAATTTGAGTTTTGTGAAGAAAAAAAACAAAATTTAAAAAACCAACAAAAACATTTTATTTTTTTCATATTGTTGTCAAAAAAACCCAACAAAACCACTGAAACCGGAACCCGGTTACCGGTTAAACCATTTTTTTGTAATAGTAATTGTTAAAAATTACTATTATTGTGTTTCATTTTAAATGACTATTTATGTTTAAAAATTTAAACTTAATTTTAATGAATTAAGCTTGTATAACTCTGATGAATTAATTTTATTATCTGGTTAATTTTTTTAATAAAAAAATATAATTTTAATAAATATCTATACTTTCAATGAAAAAATCATATTTTTTATGAATGCTTAAAAATATATTAAGAAAATAAAAAAGAAAAAATTATGTGTTTAATTTTTGTTCACTACACAAAATATTAAGATGATTGAAAAAAATTATTTGAACTTGGACTCAATAGCCCAAAGGAAGAAAAAATGTGAGGACTGGAAAAGCCAAAGAAATATCTAATGTGGGCAGTGGGCTGGATCCGGAAAAATAATGGTTTAATATAAGTATGTTATTAATATTACTTGATTGTCATTAATGAAACATGTAATGTTAATTTTTAAAAGGGTATATTTAGTAAAAATGTCAAAATGCCTTTGCTTTAATAGTATAAACTAGATTTTGATCCGCGCTTACAAAGCGCGGATTTGTTTTCCTTTTCTTTTTAATTGACAAATATTTATTAAATGCCATATTTTGATCCACGCTTTCAAAGTGCGGGTTTATGATTGTCGAAAACTTTCTATAATCAAATTTATTTAACCCGTTTTATATATGCATTTATATAACCCGTTCCGTATATGTATTTTATGTTCGATTAAAACCATATTATATATGTATTTTAGGTTTTTAATTTTAATTAAATATTTTAAATATAAAATTAATATAAATAGTTTTATAGTTTTGATCAGTGTTTTGAAATCAGATTTGGACCCTCGGTTGAACCGATAAATCTAGTGATCAAAGATAAATCCAATTTGAGTTGAAAAAAAAATTTAAAAGCCCAACAAAAACCACTGAAACAGGAACCCGGTTACCGATTAAAGCATTTGTTGTAATAGCAATTGTTAAAAATTACTATTACCGTGTTCTTTTTTAAATAACTATTTATGTTCGAAAATTCGAACATAATTTTTAATGAATTAAGCTTTTATAACTCTGATGAATTAATTTATTATGTGGTTAATTTTTAAATAAAAATAATAATAATGTACTTTTAATAAAGATTTATACTTTCAAATTTTATGAATGCTTAAATTATATTAATAAAAGAAAAAAATAAAAGTTATGTGTTTTATTTTTGTTCACTACACAAAATATTAAGAATGATTGAAAAAAAGTTATTTGAACTTTGATTCAATGACCCAAAAGAAAAAGAATGTGAGAATTGGATATAATTTTTTAATTGGCCCAAATGGCCCAAGAGATATCTAATATGAGCAGTGGGCTGAATCTAGAAAAATAATGGCTCAATATAAATGTGTTATTAATATTACTTGATTGCTCTTAATGAAACATGCAATGTTAGTTTGAAAAATGACATATTTAGTAAAAAACCAAATGTGCTTGTACTTTAATAGTATAGATTAAATTTTGATCTGCGCTTTGCCTTTGTCAATTTTTTTTTTGTAACGAATGTATTTCAACATAAAATATGTATCAAATGTTTTATTGGTTTTTTTAAGATTTGTATTTTTTAGATTTATCGGTTGTAAAGATTGAAACCGGAGTTTGATTGATTGATTTGGTGTTATTATATATAAATAGAAGAATTATATTGCTTTCTAAATTCGTGTTAGAAATAATAGGGATAAATAGTCCATAAATTATTGAAAGCAAAAAAATCATGCATAAATAGTGGTCTAAATAAAATAATAGGATAAATTAAAAAAAAATCAAGAATGATACTCAAGAATGATACATATATATTAATTATTTTTAGATTTAACGTATATAAAACATCAAGAATGATACTTTTAAATTGATTTAAAATACTTGAAAATATATATAGATAGTCAAAAACAAATATCTGAAATAGTTAAAATATACTCAAATCACCAAAAATACTTGAAATATTTATTGATTCCCTATCCAGAATTTTAAATCAAACCAATTGATACATTAAACTTAGGTATTCTGACATATGTTATTTAAATTTATAGTTAATATATTATTTTATTTAAAGATTTTGAGAAATTTAAAACATATAGCGAATTAAAACTTTAAAAATAATTTAAATGGGTTGTCCAAACCCGAACCCAACCCGCAAAGATCCGAATCAAACTCAAACAAAAATTTAGAAACATCCTAATAGGGCTGAAATCTTTGACCTTGAAAACCCGAAACGCAAACCGATCTGAACCAAACCCGTATGGGTACCCGGAAAACCATCATTAATCATTATTTTCTGGATCGAAAATGGCCAACTAAAATAAATTAAAAGTAAATTTCAAGATTTTACAAAATGTCTAACTAAAATATACACGTGATAAGCATACCTCAGTTATGCATACCTCGTCTATGATTTAGAAATTTTAGACATACCGTTTACAACACCAACTGTCACACTCAACAACATATAAATTCACGAGTTCTTCATATGTTAATCTTGTTAGTACCTGCACAAATATTCACCAAAAATTATTAAAATCTAATTACAAATATATCTTTAATTATGATATAAACAAACCCAAAATATAAACTCACAAAGAAAAAAGCAGTTGAGTTTCACAAAAATAATTAAAAATCAAATCTTTTTATGGATTTTTCCTTACTCATACGGTTCAAGACATGGATACAAATGTCTTTTAAGCTTAAACATCTTACTGAAAATAAAAATTCACCATGAATATTAGATCTATATAGAGAGACTAATCAATCGAGAGAAGATTAAAAGTGAGAGATAAATGTATATATAAGCTAGGGAGTACTGTTACAGAGATGATCACATGGTGAGACTAAAGTGCTCGGGAAATAATTCATGAAGGTTTATCGATCTGCCTTATGCTACCCCAGTTCCGATGAGCTCGTCACTGTCCGGTGATGAACATAACAACGCCATTAAAATTAATATTAAACCAATCAAATAAGAAAATTTTAGGTAAATTAATCAAAAGACTAAAAAACTTATAGAATACCTTACATATAAGTCAGAAAATATATTTCAGTTGTAGCCATCATTCCATGATCTATTAGAACTGCATAAGAACAAACATGAAATTTAAATTAGAACACTAATTCGTTAAGAAGATAAAACACTAAAACCATATGAAAACGAAAAGTCTATGTGTATTTTACAAAAAAAAAGAAGTGTATGTGTCAACTAATGAATCGAGAATACCATTATATAATGAATTGAGAATGTATGTTTAGGGTTTTAATGCCGAGATATTGTTTAGCTTGCAGCATAATTTCGGTGCTAATTGCATTTGGAAACTAAATTAAATACTTCAATATTATTAGAATATATGCTGCAACATGTTTAAATTTATTGTATCAATTCAAGAGCACATTATATGATGTGGTATTTATTATCGGATCTTACTAATAAGTTAGGATTACTATTTGAAAAATCTTATTTAAATCATAAAATCTTATTTATATATACTATCATTCACATTTATTGTTAAGAATATTCATGGATTTTTTTTTATCCCACCCCGAAATATGTGCGATTAAACATAATATATAGTTGAAACTTGGAGAGAAAGTTGGAGACAATCTTTTTATTATCGGATCTTACTAATAAATGATGATTAGTATTTGGAAAATCTTATTTAAATCACATCTTATGTCTATCCCGTTTCTATTTCAATATCAACTAATATGTCGATTTTAATTTTGAATTTTTGTTTCTATAAAACATCCCATCGAAAATTGACTGCCTAAATATAATTCAGTGACACATTATGGTAAATACTCTTTTTATCCATATCTATCAATAGAATTTGGAAAACATACGGGTTTGTTTCTGTTTGTAGCAATTCAAGAGAATATAATCAATATCAACTAATATGTCAGATATTAATATGTCGATTTTGAATTTATGTTTCTATAAAACATTCCATTGAGTTTAGATGGGTTAGTAAAAAGATTGGAAGCTCATTCGATGTGAAAATAGATTGTGTTTATTAGACTTGCAATTTAAACTAAACAGAAATATATTGGGTCTGCGGTTTTAGTTTTTTTTTTAAAAAAAAACATGTTTTGTAATTATCTTAAGAATGTTTTGTAATTTCTTTAAAAGCGAGGGATTTTTTTGTGGACCTCTTAATATTATAAATAAGAATATCTCCATCTATATTTTTGAAAACAAAAAATTAAATTTTATGTTGATATAATTATTAACCCGTTTGTTATATCACAATAGAAATAATAAACGAATTTGTAAAACCCGTTTGTAATTGATACCAATTTTACATATTTAACGGAAAAACATGTATTGTAAAAATTTATACTCATTAATTGTATAATGATTTTGGAGAGTCAACTTTATTTTAAAATTTAAATATTGATTTTGAATTTCTGTTTCTATAAAATATTTCATCAAAATCTAAATGGGTTAATAAAGATATTTGGAAGCCCATTCTGTGTGAAAATAGATTTAAATTATTGGGCTTGCAATTCAAATTAAACAGAAATATCTTGGGCCTGCGATTTTTTTGGTTGTAAATGAGAAGCCATTTTTTACAAATAGGTTAAAAATGTTAATGAAAAACCCTGATTTGCAAATATTTTTTAAAACTTTCGGTAATTCGGCTGAAATTTCAGGGGCAGGTTCACAAACTGTCAGCTGCTTTAATAGTATAGATAAATATAATATGCGAGTGTTGTTATTTCCTTAAACCCAGCATACTGCATACTGTTTGAGTATAAACTTGGCTTTCGGAAAAGTACCCGCTTACACTTACAGCTAGCTCTGTCTATATTTTTTGTTTTTCATAAAGCTTTCATTTGTTAATTGTCGTACCAATACTATTAAAACAAGAGTTATTTTTTGAGACTACCCTACAGTTTTAAAGTATTTACAGTGAAATATTATTGATTTATTTAAAATTTATACTTTTAATTATATTATTATTCCACAAAATCTTTCACTTCCAACAAAGAATATATTGCTTTATTTATCTATACGTTTTCTTTCTTGCAACTATTATGTATCTATACGTTTCAACTAAATCATTTAGGCATTAAAAAACTATCTATATTGTTTCTATTGATGACACCTGATGCAGCGCATCCTTCTTTTCCAAGGAATCGGTTTCATCATTAATCGATGTGGCTTTCTTTTATTCTTTTTAGTTGGTTTTCATATTACCTTTATTTTTGGGATTTGGCTTTATTGAGGATCATCCTTATCTATAAGGAGTAGGGTTTTCGTTGGCTTTATTTAAATTGCTCATCAGAGCTTGTAGCAAGACACGTTTTTGATGAATTAATATACAGAGCTTTTTATAGCTTCTCTTTTCCTTGTTGTTTCGGCTATTCCTTTGAGGAATCAACGATCTCAAGACGACGAGCGTTTCGGCTATCCTTCCGGATCAACGAATCCTTGTTTATCGTAGCTTCCGCTACACCATTTGGTATCAGAGCTTTATCTTTGGTTCCTTAATCAAAGTTCGGTCCTATGGTGATCGTATCTGTTTATCCTTCCTCTTTCGACAACCTTTTTATTCACCATGAAGAAATTGTTTTTAAAGAAATTTATGGTGATCCAATCTTTGATCTTTATGATGATAATGGTTGGATTCAATACAGTGACAGTAATTTCGACGGATTTGAAGTAAATAATTTAGGAGATGATTTTACTCTCGAGAAAATTGAGCTTCTTCTCGTGTACGGCCGCAACGTGGAGTTGGGCAATTCACGTTCTAGTGATCTTGGTGCCAGTTGGGCTTTGCTTAAAATTGGCCCAATAAAAGCTTTCACATGTAATCGTGACGAGGAGCACATGAGTTTACAAGCTTTCATTCTCATGTTGGTTACCTGGTTCCAAGGAGGACAAATATATATATATATATTTTAATATTTTATATTAATCAACCCGAAATCGGGAATCAAATACGGTTACAAGGCTTGTTTTGAACAAAATTACCAAATCCAACCTATTACAATCCTAGCTTCGCCCACCCACTAAACCCGGCACATTCCGCTAGTATGTTTTTTGGTTTTCTCTGATATCGGTTACCGTTCTCAACCATCGACGTGATTCTCGGGAAAGTGAGGTTCTCCTCATTGCCTTGGATGCCGGGAGTTCCTTTGACGTCTCCGGAGTAGCTAGTTCCCGATGATCTCCACGAAGCCTATAACTTTCTTTGTCCATGAAGCCCAAGACAACTGAATAGGAAGTTTCAAATACTTACCGAGAACCTTGCGGATGCCACCAAAGCCGGCTTGTATAAAACGCCACACGACGCCTGAAACGAAACCAGAACGAGCAAGCGCTCTCTACAGTCGCCAACCAACCTGCACAAAAGCGGACTGAAACCACCGACGCTCCAAAACTAACTGATCTCATCACCTACAAGGAATGTCCAGCTCACTACCACAAGAGCTCGAAGAGCTACAGTAGTTCTGTGAAGCGTAAAACCAGACAGAGACACCGAGGCGGGAATGACAACCCGAGGAGCACCGCCTCGCCATCTGTGACCTTTGAGAACCAAAAGTCAAAACCAACATGTGAAGACTACACTCCGGTGTCAATGGATAGAAGCCGAGCAATGAAACATTGAGATCAATCCTAGCAAATAGCATACACCAAAGCAAGGACATCTAGAATAGGAGCCGAAAGGAAGGAGACCGAAGAGAGGTGACCAGACAAGAGGTTCACAAGCAGCCATAGACGACTAGCTTGCTATAAACGCCTCGCCCCTTCACACGAGTCGAGACAGAGCAGAAGCACCAACACCTCCTGCGTACCTCCACTCAAGACCCGCCTCCAGACTGAGAAAGCACCGAAGCTCACCTGACTGCGGGCAGAAGAGAGCTGTGTCTCGCCGACGCCGGAGAGACCCGAAGAACTAACTCCCGCGAGCCGAGTATCCTCTCCTGTTAGAACCCCGAACAAGCCGGAGACGTGAGGAAAGAAACACTCCATTACCTTCCTTTAACGACAGTGCTTCCGGGAGCAGCCGAAAGGGAAAAACGACAAGCACCACAGAGCCCTAAAATCCGACCATCCGCCGAAGAGATGTCATCAGCACCTCGCCGTGTAACCACCAGAAGAAGAATCGACGCCAGATAGAGAGGCCTCGCGCGCGGCATCACACCGGAGAGAAACCCTAAAGCACGAACACGAGCATATCGGAGCAGCGACGAAGACCCAGCGAACAGCAACAAGCAGAAGAGAGATAGAGGAGGAGGAGGAGGCCCTCCGGCGCCGGACGCGCGCTCACACGCCGCCGGACACCAGAGGCCAGCTTCAATGGCGTTTTAGATCTGCAGAGGAAGGTGAGAGGTGAGAGGAGAGAGAACTTTTTAATATAGCATTCCTTGGTTTTGAGGACAAATATTTATTTTCTTATTCGAGAAAATATATCAGTGGAAGAGAAGAAGAAAGAAGAACAAGAAGATGAAGCCTAGCCTTAAGATTCGTGGGCGAATCTTGTACTACTCCGGGAGACCTGATGCAGCGCATCCTTCTTTTCCAAGGAATCGGTTTCATCATTAATCGATGTGGCTTTCTTTTATTCTTTTTAGTTGGTTTTTATGTTACCTTTATTTTTGGGATTTGGCTTTATTGAGGATCATCCTTATCTATAAGGAGTAGGGTTTTCGTTGGCTTTATTTAAATTGCTCATCAGAGCTTGTAGCAAGACACGTTTTTGATGAATTAATATACAGAGCTTTTTATAGCTTCTCTTTTCCTTGTTGTTTCGGCTATTCCTTTGAAGAGTCAACGATCTCAAGGCGACGAACGATTCGGCTATCCTTACGGATCAACGAATCCTTGTTTATCGTAGCTTCCGCTACACCAACACCAATTTCGTGGAAAAATTCAACAAGAATTTTAGGCTTGATTTTGGAGACTGAGCTACCAATGACTCCGGCACCATTCACGACGGCGTTGACTCTTTCTTTAGCTATCGTTTCCGCTGCACTGTTTACTCCTCTGTGTCATTTCTTTCGTCATGCATGGCATTCTTTGATCAGACATCAAAGACAAGTTTAGACTTTAGAAGCATCATTACCATGTGGCGTTACTTTTCTGTTTCAAAATGTATGTTATTAAATTTGGAAGAATCAAACATCATTGCCACAACCATTGTTGATCATATTACTATATTTCCTTGTTATAGATTTTCATTAACTGAATTCTTAGCTTAATTCATGGTTTGCGTTAAAATGCTATAATATCTTTCACAACTATTTTTACATGGTTTAAATTAAAATATTGCTGAATAACTGATTTTGTTTTTTAGACCAAAAAATTATTGAATTTTGTTTTTGTTTACGACATATTCTTTTATGCTAACTGTATTTCCCAAATAAATTGTAACAAATTTAAGTATTTGACTCATTTGAGTTATCAAAATTTTACTCTGTAATTCATAAAATATTTGAACATTGAAAAGATTTGTGCTTTTAAAAATTAAAAAAAAAAACTAGATATATCTAAATATATAACTTCCTTAATTTCCATATATTTTGATAATAATCCTAACTAAATTGTAAGAAAAATAATCTTTGAATATTTTTTATCGTACACAATTTTAATTTGAATATACAAGAGTTGTGTATATTGCACTTCCATTTTGAAAATATTATGTGCTTCCAAAATTGTAAAATTGAAATATATTGGAATAAATTAATTCCTTAAATTTGATATACATAATTTCGAAAATTCCTCCGAATAGCTTGTGCAATACTAAATAATAGGATAAGAACTGCGCATGGTGAACTTATATAATAAAAATTAAAAATATATAGTATTGACAAATTAAATATGTATATGTGTTTGATTTTTTTTTAATATGCATAAAATTATGTTTTCTTTATATAATCATCTATATGTTGGACCGAACATTTGTAATTGTAATTTAAATTATGGATTGAAATTTATTTTAAATTATGATGAAGCTGATTGATTTGGCATTATTATTTTTATCACCTTTTTATACCTATTAAAATTGTAATGTGGTGATCAATTGAATTTTTATTACAAAAACATGTTTTAATTTTTTTTTAATACTTTACTTTAACATCACTGAGAACCATTTTAATGGTTTAGAACCAGCAGGTTAGTATTATTTCCAACATCAAAGTACTTGACTTTAGTATTCCACATACCAACTATTTAAGTTGTTAGTTGAATATATATATATATATATATATATATATATATATATATATATATATATATACTAACTGTTTAATTTTAATATTTATTAAATAAAAATCCATATTAATACAATTTTATAATCATTTTTATTTTTTTTAACAAAACAAATTAAGCCAATGATCACAAAAATTTCAAAGTGGGATTTTAAAATTTCTAATAATTTATAGTCGTTACAAAATATTCAATATATAACATATAAAAATCTATTTTTTATTTGGTTAATGTGATTGTTTAATATATTTAATAATTACAAAACTAAGCAAAAAAAGAGCTAAGATACAAAAATTGTTATCAAATATTTACTCCCCCTGCTCCTAAATGAAAATTTGATGTTCCAATATATAAGATGATTTTATTTTTTCTAGGTAACTTTTTACTTTATTAAAAACTTCTTAACCAATCATATTTTATCATTTATTTTGTAATTAGTTAGACGTCATTAATTTTTTGGTTTTAGTGACATTTTTTTATACAAAAGATAGTTTTTTTAATATGTGTGTTTTTGTCTAAAAATCATATATTTAGGAACAAAGAGAATATTATTCATAATCATTAACTGTCATAAATAGAATAATCATATTAGTTAATTATGTAGCTTTTATTTAAGAAAAGTGCAGAAATGTTTTTTTGTACACTATTTATCAATTTGATAGTTAATTTAATAAAACATATAATATAAATTAAGATGGACCTACCTACTTTCTATGAATTCTGAATTTCATTTTCATGGTGAAATGTGAATACAAAACAATGTTGTAATGTTTTTCAATTAATATACAAGGGATGTTAAACCATTGATCATTTATTTTTAACATAATAATTTTAACAGTTTTAGTAATTTATTATCGTTTTTAAAAATTTAAAATATAACATATACAAAAATTTTAAATTATAGCTATTTGACTGTTTAATCTAGTTTAAAAATATCAAATTAAACAAAAATGATAGAGGATAATAAAATCTTTATTATTAGAATCATTAATTGTCATTTATATATTAGTTGTATTAGGTAATTCTATTTAATTTTATGATTAGTTTAATAAAGACTATAATATATACTTAATTGAACCAACATATTTTTATTAGAATTCTGAATTTTATTATGGTGATGACATGTGACTACATCTAAAGAATGTAATGGTTCTCAATTAATATATATGAGATTAATAATCTAGTATTTTAGGTATTGGTTACGATCTATAAATATAGAAGACCATGATTATATTATATATTAATATATATGAACCAGAATTTTAAAAATTGAAATTGGATCTACAATATATATAAAATAAATGATTATAAAAAAGATATTAAATCCACATTATATATCAACTTCCATAGTACTTACAACTTTATTATAGATAATGAATCAATTTAAAACCCATTAAATAGGCCATTTATAATAAAAAAATTAATATCCATTAGATTTTAGTGTTTTTTCACAAGTGTTTGCTATGAAACCAAACAAAAAAAAAACAAAACCAAACGAATCAATAATGATTTCTATATATTGTAAAAGAAAAACTGAAACCAAAGCGAAAGCAAATCGAGAACCGAACTATCCAAAACATAATTAATATACCTAAAGTAATAGTCATTTAGTTTCAAAATTATCAAATATTCTAAATATCAATACTATTAAAATGAGACCATTCCCAAATTATATCCTTAATGAAATATTCAAATTTTCCAAAAATATTTTTAATGATATGACCAACTAAAAAATTCATTAATGGTATTATTGTCTTTTGGTTTTATGGACATATTTTTTATTCTAGCTCATATTTCTAAATAAATTAGATATGACTCAAATCTGTTAACTAATTAAATGGTTCATGTTTTTATATAATCAATTTTATATTCCATATTTTTTTTAATATTAATAACATAAATTAAAGTCTGCAATAATTTTAAAAAATTGATATTAAAATTAGAATTTTGTAACTATACGGGGATAAAACTTAAACAAAAATATTATTAGTCACTTTATATGTTTAGGAATATTTTATATAATTTATAATTTTAAAAAAAATTATATATTGATCCAAGTACGAATTTTGGATACAACCATCGTTTTACTTATTTACAAACATAAAACGGCAGTGTGACATATTTTAAATTTTGTCATATTGTACACACACTATAACAAATTCGTATAATTGAAACTTGATCATGTCACATTTTATATAATTAACACGAAGAATCATCAATATTTATATTAAAAAACAACAAAAAAGTATCCGTCTTTTCATTTCAAGGACGATTCAGAATCTAATTACTATATATAAAGCAAAGTAACCAAAATTTTGGATTAACCCATTATTTTTTCTCCTAAATACTTTAAGTTTTCCTAAATCGCTGATATTACAGATTAACCAAAATATTTTCATCCAAAATATTTTAACTTACCCAGTATTTTATCAAAAAATTAAACAATATAGTTCGTATCTTAATTACTCAAATTATCCAACAATGGGAATCGAACCTTAATCTAATTGAACACAAAATTTGACGGATTTTAAGTTTTTAACATTTTATCTAAAACAAACCGAAAGTCACATAACCACACCGAATTCAAATCTAAATTTATGAAAAAGCCTAAAGGTTCTTATATCTATTGAACCGAAACACAAAAACGACAATTGAACCAGAACCAGAACCAGAACCGAACCAAAACTAAATGATCAAAGTGGAACTAAACCTAAACCCGAACAAACAAACGAATTAATAAATATGTTAACAATAAATAGTTTCACGCTTTCGAAATCATAGGCATATAATAAAAAAAAGATTTGAAGTCGAAGAAATATAACTGAAAACGATCCGAAGTAAATAAACTATATACTCCCTTTGTCCCATTTTAAGTGGTGTTTAAGATTTTTGCACATATATTAAGAAAATACAAACTTTTATATAATTTATCTTGGTAACATAAAAATATCATTAAATAAAATGAATTCAACCAATAAGAAAAAAACTTAGCATTATATAATTGGTCAAGAAGTTCAAATGATATTAAATTCTACCTAAAATAGTGAGAACATTACATAAAATGAGACAAAAACAAAAACGTAAAACACTACTTAAAATGGGACGGAAGAAGTAACAAATAAACATCATGTTGCTTTTTTGTACCATACAAAAATTAATTTTAACGGCGTGGTCAACTTAAGTCGTCCCTAAGCGTATCCACATAATCTTTTAGGCCGTTCGGAATGAGGAAAAAAACTTGCAAAAGAAGGTAACGGTCCAATAGAAAAAGAGCAAATATCATTTCACAAAGTCTCGGAATACTGAATGTGTCCAACTAAAAACTCTTTTAAGACAAAACTTTCAAAGGATAAGTAAAGAAGTTTCGAACTGAATACTAATTCTTCACCGAGAGGGAAGAATAGAGAACAGTTCTGAATCTTCAATAGGTGGCTGGCAAAAACGCACTTCCTGGCTTACGGTTAGCCAGAGGTCCATGACATGAGAAGAACTGCAGAAAGAAACCAAGACATTGTCATAATCAAACATCAAAAAAACATAACAGTAGTAAACCAAACAATCAAAGCGTGACGACATTAATGAGATTTTACCTTAGCATTAACACCATCAGGAACAACACGCTTCTCTTGCCTCAACTTCGTGTAGTCCGCTCTGTTAAACTTCGTGAAACCCCTGAAAACAAAAAGTCACACAAACTTGATGAGTTTTTAGCAATACAACTAACAAAACTTAATCCACAAGAATCAGTCTATAATAATACCATTTCCTGCTGATAATAATCTTCTGACGACCAGGGAACTTAAACTTAGCCCTCCTCAACGCCTCCTGAGCATGAGCCCCATGGTTATCCTTACACCTCACAGACAAAAGCACCTGCCCAATCGCAACCCTAGCGCAAGTCCCAAGAGCCTTTCCGAAAGCACCTCTCATACCGGTCTGAAGCCTATCAGCACCAGCGCACGAAAGCATCTTGTTGATCCTCAGGACATGGAAAGGATGAACCCTAATCCTCAGATGGAAAGCGTCTTTCCCGGCGGATTTCACCATGTACTTGTTGCAAGCGATACGCGCGGCCTCGAGCGCTTCGCTGGAGACGTTCTCCTTCTCCCACGAGACCAAGTGGACGCAGAACGGGAACTCGTCGACGCCTTTCTTCTTCATCCCGACATCGTAGATACGGATCTTGGGATCGGGTACACCACGGCAGTAGCGTGATTTAGGGTAGGGTTTGCCCTTGATCTGACGGTAACACCTTGCCGGTCCTAAAAAAATGATTCAGATTCGATTGGCTTACGTTCAGACCAAATGTACGAAAAATATAGCTCAAATCAGTGAATGTACTACCACTCCTATTACATTAACTAATCAAGAGCTATTAATCCTAATTAGATAACCGGAGATTTACACTAAGTTGCAAAATCACAAACGAGAGAGGTCGAGGAAACTTACTTCTTCCCATGGCGTCTCTCTCTCAACCTCAACACAGGGCTGCCGCTGCTACACCAATCCTCGGAAAATGGTCTTTCATTTATATACCATCTGATTTTTTTCTAGGTCAACTAAAAGGCTTTGAAGTTGGGCTTGCAATAAGCCCATACACTCTTATTAGGGCCCATATATGGTTATACCTTTTTCTTTTAAATCCTTCTCTCAGAAATAATTAACGTGGTTTATTTGATTGATTATTTTTTTTTATTAATTGGAAATCTGTAAAAAAAAAAATTTTATTCAGTTGCTGATATTTTAATATGTTGCTAACTCTAACATCAATTCGACGCTTCTTGAGTCTCAAATAATTTGTACTGAAACAAGTGATTGCAAAGACAGTGGAAAGATGATTTGATTTTGGTTTGAATAGTTATCAGAACAGACCAGGTTTTCTTATTTAATACACTACCTAAAATGCATAAGTTACCTAAGCTGGGTGGTAACTTAAAAATACTTGAGAGTTTCAATGGCCATGGCAGGACCAATCGTATTAGTAACGCCATACACTACAATGTTGCTCCACCACTGGACCAGAGCTAAACCACATTCGGCAAACCTCTTTCAAGCTTAGTGTTCTGAAACCAAAATCCGGTCTTGTATGTCTGAAAATGTCTGCACATCTTTTCCCCATAACCTGATGATGATTCAAAGAAAGGATGGAAACAGTATGTGTCATGAAAAGGATATGGAAAATCACCGAGAAGAACAAAAACTTAAGAAGAAGGCATTTCTGCCGCGCACCAACAATCAATACCGACAGCGTCTGCACCGCCTTTATCTGCTCCCTCATCATCTCCAACATGCACTGCTCTGTTTGCTTCTACGTTGATTTGCTCTGCGACATGACATATGATATACAATATAAGTAGCGTATAAAACTATTCAAAGGAAACAACACTTCAGTTTAGGATGCAAAACCTAAAGCACATTTGAAGATTCGGTCATCAGGCTTCTCGTATCCGACTTCTGAGGATACAATCACAGCGTCGAACCTGTACAAGTGCAAACCAAAGATGGCAAAAGCTTACTATAGTATTCTCGGATTTCAGGATTATTTCTTTAAAAAAAAGATGGCAAAAGCTTACATATCTATGACATTAAGATCCTTCAATAGCTTTCTAAGGCGGGTATCGAAGTTGGATACAACAGCCATCTTAACTGCAACCACCTTAGCCCCAAAAATTTCAGAAATAAGCAAAAAACGAATACAAAAAAAAAGGAGGGAGTTCTACTTCTTCAATATAAATAATATAACCTCCAGCATTTTTCAGTAGTGACATTGTCTCGTAAGCTCCTTGTGGGAGATGCCACGCCTCACCATTCGCGTAATACTAAAGAAACAACATAAGTTTTTTAGGCATCAATATGATGTTCTTATTATAAAAAGCCAAAAGCAATACTACTCACTTGGTAAACTTCCTCAAAGTAGTCATTATCAGAACAACCAGTAGCTTCGGAAACAACGAGCTTCCAGAACGGTCTTCCATCTCCCTGGTAACGCAACTTCTCAGGCCAAGGAGAAGAAAAAGCTCTCTTGAAACCTTGCTTGATCTCAGCTGGAGTTGTCTTGAGACCTGAACTAGGTAGATACAAAAAAAAAAAAAAAAGAAAACAGATCAGAGATCGATAATCCGAGAAGAAATGTAAATTGGTTTTGTATCAACAAGTGTAATAAAGAAGAAAGTGACCGTATTTTAGGCCCAAGGAAGCGTAAGTTTCATGTACAGGTTCCGACAATTGCAAAAGGGTTCCTCCAGCATCAAGCAGCAAACCATCATAAGCTCTTTTGACCGGCTTGTCTTCTTCGGAGAAACCCAATTTCAAAAAAAACAAAAACAGTTTTTTGGCATCAAGTTCACATTTTGATTATTGTTTATAAGAACCCTTATAGACAGATTGGGAATCAAAATGTATTCTCACTGAAACAGAGGAGAATCAGAAACTAACCGGTACTGAAAGAGACAGAGGACAAAGAAGAAGAACGGAGAGAGCCGGAGAATTTGCCGATTGGTCTCAACAGATTGCTTCCTCCTCGTGAACATCTCAAACAAGCTTCCATCTTTTCTTTTCTTCAACCCCCCCCCCCCCCAAAAAATATTTCTACAAAGATGTTCTATGTGTTTGGTTCGCGATCTCGGTTTAATGTTTGGACCGGTTTTCATTTTTCTTTTATGTCCTTTTCCGGTTCTTGGAACCTTCTGGATCAGCTTGTGGTGTTTGCATTCATCACGGGAACAAAAACCCTGAGGATTTCACGCGTTCGCCGGCGGAGGAGACATTGCGCGCAGAGAAGTTTGTGAAGCTTCACGTGAATACTCTTTTCTCTCTACGGCGAAACTTTTCTTCGGAGACCAGAGATATGGCGACGGAGCTAGAAGAGCTTGTCGAGTTCCTATCCTCTCCTTCTCCTCCTGTAAGCTCTTTTTTAATAACTTTGGTTTCATCTGTTTCTGAGATGCACCGATTCTAGGGTTTGTGTTGAATTCTGATTATATGAAGAAACAAACTTGCAGGTGAAGAAAGCTGCGGTGGAGATTGTTAGCGGGTTAACTGGTTCGGAGGAAGGTTTACAATCTCTGTCCAAATATTCCGAGATTCTACTTCCTTCACTCTCTCGCCTCCTTAGTGAAAGCAAGGTCCTTTATTATAATATAACACTAGACAAAAGCTCTAGTTTTTTTTGGACTAGTATTATTGATAAAGATTGGAACTTTTTTTTTTGAATTCAGGAGGTCTCAGAGCCAGCAGCTCAGGCGCTTGTAAACCTTTCCCAGAACTCTGAATTGGCTAAGAAGATGATTCAGATGGGTTTGATCAAAGTGGCCATGGACATGTTGTATAAGCCGCAGTCTTGTATCACCAGATTGCTTGTTATGCTTCTAGTGAATCTCACTCAGTTGGATGATGGCGTTTCTTCCTTGCTTCAGGTCTTTTATCTTTTTTATTGATCTTATGTGCATCATTAAGCGAACTTTTTGTGTAAGAGAGTCTGGGGTTTGTCTTTTTGGTAGTTTAACGGCGAGGTAGCTGATTGTGTTAAACGTTATATGCCTTTTGCTAGATTGAGGATGAGAAGATGCGTGGACTACATATCATAAAGCTTGTTAGGTCATTTTGCAGGTCTTCTGGAGATACTGCTGGTAATGCTCTGAGCTCTTTTTAGTCTTCAGTTTGTTCTTTTATTTTTTCGAAGTATTCTTAATTTCTATATACGATTTTCTTGAATTTTCTCTTTCTATTTCATGGTTTTGTTTCATATATCAATATGTATGATAATATCTAATCCCCAGTATGACTCAAAAGGTCTGTAAGTCCAACAGTTTACTAGTTATAAATTGTCCACATATATTGTGATTCTGACTCCTTTATATTTGCATTCAATCATTGAAGTAGTTTCCACTATTCATATGGAAAGGTTGTGCTAACTGTTAAGTTGCTTACTGTTAAATGTTAGTGCCCCCTTGTGTTCCTTTTCTTATCCGTGAAAGTAGGAATGATTTGGTGTTCTATTTTCTTATTTATGCGCCAGATGATCAGTTTGAGCATGTTGGCTCAATCCTAGTGAACATATCGAAAACAGAAGATGGGAGGAAAATGTTACTGGAGCCTAAGAGAGGACTACTTAAACAGATCATTAGGCAGTTCGATTCAACAAACCAATTGCGTAAGAAAGGGGTACGTTTTTAAAAGAGTTTGTCCTCTTTAAAGAACTCATTGCGTAGCCTACACTTACAATTTAAACATGGCTTATACTTAATGGTTTTCAGGTTGCTGGGACTATCCGTAACTGCTCTTTTGAAGCCAAGAACCAGCTTGAGAATATACTCTTGATATCAGAGTTTCTCTGGCCCGCTCTGCTTCTACCAGTTGCAGGCAGTAAGGTTTGTTGATTTTCGTTTTATACCTGCTAAAAAACTTTATACATGACAGCAGCTTCTGACTATTGAGTTGTTACCTTCTTTAGATATACAGTGAGGAAGACATCTCGAAAATGCCACCAGAGCTTGGAAGTGCGCTTGCCATTGAGCGAGAACCAGTTACTGATGCTGACATTCGTGTTCAGACACTCGAAGCTATATATTTGATCATCTTAGAGGTATAACAGTTCTCTATCTCGCTTACTTGCTTTCTTTTTTCTAAAGTAAGGTCCGCTGATATTTTTAAAAACTTACTTCTGATGTTGCAGGAAGCAGGACGAAGGGCATTTTGGTCAGTGAACGGGCCAAGGATTCTACAAGTGGGATATGAATACGAGGAAGATGCAAAAGTAATGAGAGCTTATGAGCAAGTCGGTTCTTTGGTATGTTCACTCACTCTCATTATTTCACTCAGTCTTTGGTTGACTCTACTCGAGTTAAGATAGGTAACATTGCTTGTTCTCTTCGCTGTCCTATCTTAAAACCAGCTTGTTGAAGAATCTGGAGGTCCGGAAGTATCATCATCGGAGGCAACAAAGGCAGAGTCTTAAAGGTTGTATCTCTTGTTCTTGTCCCCATTGTTTTTGGCCTTCCCCCCAAAGGAAGTGACTTTGTCATGTTTTGCTAGCAAAGTTGCCTTCTTTTCTGTGGCACATGAATGAATCATTGACAAGTTCATCTTGTGCACTAGGATTTGTTGTAACAATATTTCACTTTTCTTATTATTAGTGTTCCATTTTCTACTTGTGTTTGTTGTGATTTTTATTTGGTACTACTAGATATTATATCTTACTTTCCAAAAGACCATTTGTTTGTGGTATTACTAAAAAATATTTTTTTCCTATATATTCTTTATGTAAATTTTCAATTTAGAAACTGTTAGTACTAAATAAACAAATAAAAATACACCAAATTATTACCACACTCCCACGAGGGAGCCAACGAATCAGACAGAGAGGCAAGTCAATGATTATTTTCTTCTTTTAGACTTTTATTCATAAATCCATTATCATATCTTATAATTTCATCAAGGTTGCTATTATTAATTAATTAATAGTAACATTAGCGCGCATTAGATCAAAATCAGTTGGCGTAATTACCATTCCTATTAGGCCACGTGGACAATCGAGAATATCGGGTCCCACCTAAAATATCGGTGAAAAGTCATAAAAATTAGATCTTCCGCGTCTTCTTCGTCTTCCTCTCGACGCAGAACGAGAAAGAGAAAGAGAAAGAGAGAGAGAGAGAGAAAACACCGTGCGGCGACGAAGAAGATTCTCTAATCTCTTCGTGTTAGTTTAGCTCTTGACAAGAGGGGAATTAGCGAAGAGGTTTCTGCGATTTTCTTCAAGCGGTGTTTGATTCCGTCTTACCGATTTATTTAGGAGAGATTCTAGAGATGATGATGATGGGTTTCGAGATTTCGGATGAGTTTCTGGGCACGTTCGTGCCGATTCTGGTGTATTGGGTGTATTCAGGGATGTACATTTGCTTAGGATCTTTGGAGAGGTATAGATTGCATTCCAAGGTGGACGAGGACGAGAAGAATCTCGTCACCAAATCCGCCGTCGTCAAGGGGGTTCTTCTTCAGCAGATTCTTCAGGCCATCATCTCCGTTATCCTCTTCAAGGTCTTTCCTCTCTCTCTCTCTCTCTCTATCACTTTACCTTGTGCTCTCTTTGATTGAAAGGTCGAAACTTTATGGATGAGTTATGGATCTATATATTCAAATGAAGCACCTTTATGAGATCGTTTGTTATATCATCATTTGTCCAAGGAGTTCCTTGAATGAATCTAGACGTATATAGATATTAGGCTTGTTCTGTAGATAACAGGAAGTGCAATCTTTCTCCCTTATCATTCTCATCATCTGCAATGTTTTCTTCTCTTTTTATTCTTGTGTGTTCAGATTCATGACCTTGTAATGTTTCTTCATTCTGTTTGAGGTTTATGGTTCTCCTGTTATGGGTACACTCTATACCTCTAGATTTTTAAGTTTTCTTGTCTTTCAGTTGAAATGTGGTTAGAGGAATACATTCTTTCTCCTTCATCGTTCACATCTGCAACTTGTTTTTCTTTTCCTTTCGTTATTATTTTGTATGTTCAGAATCATGACATTGTGGTGTTTCTCTGTACTAGAATAAACTGTTTTGAGGTTTGAATGTTATCGTACACTCTAGATATGTTTATTGGTGGAAGTTCATTTATTAGCATCCTTTTTTTTCTGTTTTTTACCTTTGTTTTTTTTTTTTGTTCTGCAGATAACAGGAAGTGATGATGCAGATGCGTCTACAACGCAGCAATTCTCCCTTCTACTCCTCGCTAGGCAGCTTATCATCGCCATGCTCGTAATCGACACTTGGCAATACTTCATCCATCGCTACATGCACATCAACAAGTTCTTGTACAAGCACATCCATTCTCAGCACCACCGCCTCATCGTCCCCTATTCATACGGAGCTTTGTACAACCACCCACTAGAAGGCCTTCTCTTGGACACCATCGGTGGTGCTCTGTCTTTCCTCTTCTCCGGTATGTCCCCGAGAACGGCCATCTTTTTCTTCTCCTTCGCTACCATCAAGACGGTGGATGATCACTGCGGACTGTGGCTCCCCGGGAACCCGTTTCACATCTTCTTCAGTAACAACTCTGCTTACCATGATGTTCACCATCAGCTCTATGGGAGTAAATACAATTTCTCGCAGCCGTTCTTTGTCATGTGGGATAGGATTCTCGGTACTTACTTGCCTTATTCGCTTGAGAAGAGAGCTAATGGAGGGTTTGAGACACGGCCTATCAAAGCGTCCAAAGATGAGTAACTTTTTCTGTTTTTTTTTGGAGTTTCTTTATCACTGCTACTACGTTACTCCATCATTTGCTCGCTAGAGAACCACTGTAACCTCTCTGTGTACTTGTAACTGTGTACATACAATTCCAGTCTCTCCTTTTCGATATGCTGGCTTATGTGTAAGCTAAGCAGTAATTTCATTTTGTAATAGCCTGCCTAAACTTGAAATATTCTCTATCGGATCTGCTTACAGTTTCAGATTATGAGACTTATGATGGTCTCATTTATCTCCTTTATTAGTCAATGACATACACGCATATACACACAGAGTCATTGCTTCTTGTTGCTGTTGTTGTTGTTGTTGTTGTTGTTCTTATCCCTTGCACATGAATACTTGGTAACTTTTGTCTATCTGGTTGGTTTCATAGACCAATGAAGTGATTGCTTAATAATTGAGAAGGTGGACCTTTGAAAACGATACAATAGTTATCTTCAGGATCCAATAATACTTTAGGACAGGATTGATTGTTTTCTTGACAGATCTATGTTTCTGAAGTATGATATTGCCAATCAAGTACCTTGTTGAGTTCATTGTGTTAGTTTAAAGATCAAAAGTTCGTTTCATGGTGAGATCTGAATCTTGGATTTGAACTTTAAAAGATGTATTACAGTCAATCATCTTCCCAAAACCTAACATTCCCCAGGAGTTGGTTACCATGACATATCATCATCAATGATACAGTTAAGGTTTGTTGTCGTCTAATACTTTATCTCATTATCAACCACATGGTTTTGAGATGAGTTCTGGACCAAACGATTCTGGATTGGCGTTTAAGACATGTTAGGTAAAATGACACTGTCATTGATTAATTGGGACTCCTCATTATTGGCTCTTTTTAGGCAACTCGTACGGAGTTTCATTAAACCGTTAAATCTTACCCCCTAATCAGGACCATATTTCCATTCTTGAGATGAGCACATGAAAATGAGGTGGACCATTGTGTTTTGTGACCAGTCTATGTGCTTGCATTAAGACATGTCTCCTGGGTCAACAAAAGTCATAGTTACACATTCATTTGGTCACATGGGATTGCATTCTTTGGTTATGTCTTTTTTTGCAGATTAGAAACAAGTGTCTAGTGTTCACATGGTGGTGCAGTCGGTTAATAGATGAGGTCTTGGATCACATTTCATCTTGACTCATTTGTGTTAAGTAAAATTTGTGTTATGAGGATTGATGGATTGATGACAAATTAGTTCTTGGATCACAGGACAATAAATTTAAATATGGTATTAACAAAACAAATCTTTTCACTCAATAAACATTACTTGTAAAAAAGGGAAATGAGGTTTTAGGGCACCATTAAATATACAGAAAAGGAGATTGCGTGCGGGAAACGGAACTACTGCTTACTCTCCTCCGTGTCTCGATACTTGTTGGATTAGCTTCTACAGGGAACCTTGGAACATAACTCGGTGTCCTGTTTACGTTTGTGTACGAATGACCTGAAACTCTGACAGCTTTATGGCTCTTGCAGCCCAACAACAAACCACCACCACTTCTCGATTTCTGTCTCTGAGGCTCGATTTCTCGGTTCGATTTGGCGGTTATAGGGATTCGAGGGATCTGGAAAGACCGGTTCCGGTTCTTGACAGGACTCGTAGCACATTCAGACATAACAGAGTAATCCGCAACACTAGCCGTTACTACACTCCAAGCTATGCTTACCTCGCTTGGCGCATAACAATCTGGTGACTCTGCATCGCTGCTTTCTTGCCTCGCAAGGTAGGGTTTTGTCTTCCCTGTTACACTCTCAATCTCAAAGAGATCTGAACTTAAATCGCTCACACTCCCATCTTCTTCTTCTTCATTCTTTGCAGAGGTTGAGTATTCCCATGGAACGTTCTTGGAAATGATTCTCTTCTCAATAAGAGGAGATCCAAATATTTCAAGAGACTTCCTCTGCTCTAACATTGCTTGTTGTTGTTGCTTATGTAGCTTCATCTCTGAGGTAAGATCTCCGGAGAAACTCAACTGCGTCTTGATCTTCTTCAGACCATAGGCTTTTCTCTTCTCGTCGGCGACGACGACATCCACTGCATTCCAGTTAGAACAAACGCCTTTGCAGCCAAGATTCACGAGAAAGCTCTTCTTGCTGTTACTCACCTTTTGGTTGCTGCTAACATCCTTCTCCTGCAAGTAACTGTTGCAGCTAGAGCTGTTGTTGTGGTTCTTCTTCTTCTTGTTCTCCAATTTGTTCTGAAGCAACAAGCTCTGGCTATTCCAGCTAGATTCAGACCGAAGACTCGGAGTTTCGGAGGAAGCTTTGGAGCTTTGCTTCGGACCAATGAAGATTCTGTCCACTGAAGGAGACACAAGTGAAGAGCTGTTGTCGGAATCCATATCTCCATTGAAGTACTTCTCAGCTCCAAACACACCGATCTCTATATCTCCAGAAGATTTCTTGCTTAGCCCAACAACATCTTGATGCTCTTCTGGATTGGTGTCAATGTTCATATCACCTACTAGGTTCTTCTGCGTGAGAGCATCTTCCTTGCTTGTCAAGTAAGAGAAAGAGGTAGAAGAGGAAGAGAAAGGACCATGGAGAGGGTTACTATTATTGCTCATCATGAAATCAAAAGATGTGATTGGTGTTGAGGAAGAAGATGAGCTTAAAGTAACCATTTCTCTTTTTCTTTATTTATTGTTATTTTGTAATAACTATTTCCTGAGGATGATTTAGATTTATGAGTATAAATAGAGGAAACATGATGAAGTTACTGGCTGTCTCTAAAGCTAAGTGTCAATTGTTCAATGGATGTGGGTCAACAACATTAACCATGACAATAGGGCCAATTTGCTAGTGATTTTGTACCAATGTCTGAAATAATATTAACTATTTTTTTTGTCTTGGTTATAAATAAAATTGATTTTTTTATTAAGTGAATAGAAAAATGAGTGGATATCATCATTCTCCTAAAGAACAAAATTACAAATTAGAAATCACGAGGGATGTATTTATTTTGCTACATACTGACAAAAGAAAAAAGAAACATACTGACAAAGACCTTTGGAGTTGGTCGTGGAAGTGTTTGGGCCTTTATTTGATTAAGTGGGTTAGGCCCATAAATTGACACGGAGTTTTCAACCCGACCCGTTTAGTCGGACCTTATCCTCTTCCTCAGTCTCTTACCATTATGGTTGCTTTGGTCGAAATTTTTGTAGGAACAAAGACAAAAGTTAAAAACTTTCATATCAAACAAGTTCAGATGGTTTCGCAGATGATCTCGTGTTTATCTAAATCTTCGTCTCTTTTCTGCATCTCCCGCTCTCAGAGTCCAATTCCACCGAAGACTTGTAATCGCAGCGGTTTGTACCGGTTTTCTCCGGGATTAGCTAGCCGCCGGTTATATACGGTTAACCGGAGGAGATGGAGATCCATGTGCATTTTCAACTCTGGGAAAGAAACTGGAGGAGAGGGAAAGGTAGCTATTTTCTCTGGCACTAGCTCTGATTAGCTTCATGTTTGGTTTTCTGGAAAAAAAACCATTTTTATGATTATTTAAAAAGAAAATACCAGAAAAGTCGGCTGCTTTGTTTAGTTACAGGGAGGTGGATCAGAGTGGCCGATACTTGAGAGATGGGAAGTGCCATGGGAATGGCAGACAGTTTCGTTAACTTCGCTTGCTTGTGGACTAAGGTACTCTCCATCAAAAACTCTTTACCTTTGGGACGAATTAGGGTTTAAGTTTTGTTGAGTACTTTTTTATTTTATTTGAAAGATGGTCTCTCTGTTTTTGGTTAAAAAATAGTTAGTGACCATCACTCTCTATGCTAATAATCATCTCAGTTTCTTTAAGTGTTTATAAATGTAAGGGGGTGAGAATAACATTGTTCCCAGGCAGTTTTGTGTTGACAGGGTTAACTGAGATGATAGCCTTACCTTATCTAGGAATCGACGTTCAGAAGCTGAGCTTGGACGACAAGGCCGAGATTTTGTTCCTGGATCAAGGGTATCTTTTACCAAACAAGCTTTCTTTCTACTGTTCTTTTGTGTGTTTTATAGTTACATAATGTCAACGTGAAATGCTTTATGTTGAATATTACTTTGCAGGTTAACAACTGCAGTGGTACTTGCTGTCATATTCACCGTTGCCAGAACATTCGACCCGCTGCCTGAAGACATCTTGCGCTATGGTATGCTTTGCTTTTTCTTATCAGTACCTTTCTTTCACTGTTTTCACTTTTAAGGCCTTTGATTTTTTTTGTTTGTTTGATCTTCAGATTTGAAACAGCCCTTTAACTTGCGAAAAGGGTGGCTAGTGTGGAGTGGGATCGGTCTGGTTGGTGCTGTTGGTGCTATTGCGTTAACAGGTGTTGCTTTATCTTTATTCAGGACAGAGGCACCCGAAAGAGAGGTTAGGAGAGAATTCACTATCATAGTCTATTATTTTCTCCTTCATGAAATGTCTGTAGTAATGAGGCTTGTATGATGTTTTCAGGTGGACTCTTTAATGAAGCTTCTCCCATTGATCGGATCCTCAAACATAAGGTATAAGGAATAGCATTTGCGTTTTGAAGCAATACTAGCGTTTGATCACAATTTCATATAATGATTGTGCAGCACGTTAAGCTTGGTGGGGATAACTGGAGTACTTGCTCCACTTCTTGAAGAGACTGTGTTTCGCGGTTTCTTCATGGTCTCTCTTACCAAATGGTAAAAAAAAAAGTATCTTTTGTCTTCTTCTCGTTTTTGCTTCTTGAGCTAAGAAAAGCTAACTACATGTATATTTGTTTTGTTCCTCATCTTTCAGGGTGCCGACCCCAATAGCGATCATCATCAGCTCAGCTGCGTTTGCACTTGCGCACCTCACACCCGGTGAATTCCCGCAGTTGTTTATACTAGGTGAAAAAACACACAACTGAAAACAATAGCACCAGCATCTTCTCATGTATATAAAACACCTCTCTGACTGCATCTTGTATTCTATCTGGTTTTAGGATCCGTTTTGGGATTATCTTATGCGCAAACCCGTAATCTCATAACCCCCATGGTCATACACGGTTTCTGGAACTCGGGAGTTATCTTACTGCTCACTTTTCTTCAGGTAGAGAACACATTATTACTATGATGATCACTACAATTTAGAAGAACAGATCAGCTCTTTAAGATATGTTTTGCTAACATATGTTTTGTCGTTTTTTTTCTTAGATCCAAGGGTATGACATCAAGGAACTGTTAATGCAGGGAAACTAGCTTTGCTATTCCTTTCTGTCCGCAATTAAACATGTAAAGGCTTCTTGTACGATGCTCGATCTTAGTAAATTTTGTTTGTATTCGACCAAAAAATTCAAAACTTTGATGTAAGTTTTGAGTATTGAACAAAATAGTATTTGCATGAACGTAAATGGTAGACTCGGCTCGGTCTTTACCCTAGAAAGCGAAAAGCTCAATGCTAAATTACAAAAGAAAAAAAGAAGAAGCGAAAAATCACATTTCCAGTTCATACAATGCACAAAATCAGAAACTTGTAACTCTATACATACACAGAATCTTTCTTAGATTCTTTTGAGAAGCTCTGATGCACTAAGTTAGGACACTCCTTTGTTACGCTTCAACTTGTGAGAAAGACCTTTCCTTCTATATTTTGTGATGGTCTTATAGCTATCGAACCTTTGATAAAACCATATTTGATTCTGTAGTTCCATCAGAAAATAAATTAAGGCTCCATCGACGATAGATAATTAATCATGGCTCTAGGTTGACGTGAGCTGAGCACCAAGGAAAACCGGGTGGCCAAAGCAGCTGCTTCCTGTTCAGTCAGTTTTTTTTTGGTTTCAATTAAGTCATCGTGTCCTAAGAGACATTGTCAAAATGATAAGGTAAGTTTGTTGTGTGTTTAGAAAGCTAACCTGTCTTTGTCTTCGCCGATGCAAGATACTAATGGCTGATGCCATGATGTAGCAAGGAAGAAGAAAAGTTGCAGCGCGGAGTAAGAATAGCTGCATAAAGAGATATAATAGATTAGTTTTTTGGTTGATCAAAACAAAGAAAATTAATTTTGTGGTTTTGGAGCTGGAAGTTGCATAATATGTTATAGAAACTTGAGATTCAACTTACAGAGAGTATAGAAGAAGTGTCCTCATCTTCAACATCTGCATAATCTGGTAAAGTCAACGCGCATCGCAATAGAAGAGTCATCAACTGCACAAAAAAAAAGCAAGAAAGGGATGTCATCAGGTTTACAGTTCAGTAAAATTTTAGTTTAAAAAAACTTTATGAAGAAGAAGCTCTTAGACTTTACAATTAGGGCAGATATGCGGAAGAAGGCAGCAAGGCTGGTATCAGGAGATGTATAATCATCATACTCCGACTCTAAAATTTGAAGTTCAGCTTCTGCAATTGCCAGGATGTGTGGATCATCTAAATCCAAACCTGAGATTGTCCATCCTCCCCTACAAACAAACATATATTATAAGGTCAGAACAATTACAAGTCATATACATATATATGATAGTGTGATGAAACTGAGCATTACCCAATGTCAATAGTAGTTTCTTCAGATTGGAGTGGAGGTGGAGGAGAGGTATATCCAGCTTGGTATGGCTGTGGAAAATACAATTAAAAAAAAAGGGAGTTAGATTTTAAACTTTACATAGGTAAGTAAATGCATGAAGTTTGAGTTGGATTCTTTCTTGTTTAAAAAGCTAAGTAAAAAGAGTTGTAATCTGAATATATCTACAATGGATATCTTACAAAACTGCAAAAGAACGTAGACATGATCGTAACAAATGATACTGAAACTAGTCACTATTGCCAATGATCATCAGGTCTCACTCTACTCCTCAAAAAGATACAAAAAAAACAAAGGAGGAGAAAAACGCTATACATAAATACCTGATGACAAATCTCGCATAAAGTGTTTCCCTTTTCATTGCACCAACGTTGAACGCATTTTCTGTGAGCATACTGATCCAAAGACGTAAATTTTTTTCTCAGCTTTTTTTTTCAACTGGATAATCATAGTTTCTTAGTAAGAAGAGCAATGATCAATGAGCAGAAAATAAAAGTACCTTGAGGCTGCCATTGCAAGCACACGGGCTCTCAAGATTCTTAATTTCGGATTCCTCCTGACAAATACGACACTCCGCCGACCACAACATCTCCTTAGCAGAAGAAGTATCAACTGCTTTATCCTCCTCAGCCGTGTGGCTAGACGGCTCCGCGAGAACCGTAGGTAACAGAACTGGCCTCACCAGTCGATCGACATATACCACCATGTGTTCACTCATATCTAAGTTTTTTTTTGTTTACAATAAAACACGAGGGAAAAGATGGGGAAAGAGGTGTGTTTATAGCGTGAAGAAAAAGCTTTCTCTTCCTTGGTTTAAGAGCAGAAAAATCGGGAGGAATGTTAGTAAGAGACGCAAAGAACTTGTGGTTTTGCTTCCCAAAAGATATGGGGAAGGTAGAATGTTTTTTTTAAAGATTTTTCCCTTGAATCAAGCAATTGGCAAACAGCTTTTTATATATAGCAAGACAATGAGAAGTAGAGAAAGAGAGATCACGATGTCTCAACGGCTCCGTTAGTTATACAGCCGTTGACTATAGTTTTAACGGCGCATAGACCTTAGTAGTTATGTAATATCATTAACAACATAGATTACAGTTTTAGGAAATATATAATAGAGAAATTGCTTACAAATACATGTTGTTTGGTTCAAAGTATAAAAACTAAACTCATTCAGTGTCATCATTGTATGTCTTTTCCATTTAGTTTTTCTTAAAAATGTCATTTTAAAATATAATTAGAACTTTTATTTGTTTGGCTTCTTCTTTTCTTGTGTTATCTTTTTTATTTCTCTCTAAAAGTATACATGTTGAGTATTATTTCAGTAGAATAATACTATGTTGTTTCAATAGTCTAGTAAACATTTTTTTTAAATGACAGCTGTATTGGAATGGATAATGTTCAATGCAAGATACAAGTTCAACTCAACTACCAAGAATAAGTATATGATTCATTAAAATAAGTTAAAACATTTTTTGTTTTACTAAGTAAACACTTGGTTTGAAGAATATTATAGAACTTCCATCTTAAAAAAACATATTAACGTCGTTAACTGTAATGTTCAGCTACTAACTTGTCGAGTGTATTTATTCTATAGTCCTACTTGTCTGTTTTTAAAAAAAAAATTGAACGTTTGAGTTAATATAGAAATGGTCAAGTCTTCAATCAGGAAAGATTCAATAAGGAGGAGAAGACATGGTCACGTCTACATATTATATATTCTGACACGGTCAACACAGATGCTGAATGAAAACAGACGTTCTTATAACGTAAAAGCTTTGAAAATCCCAAATATGAAGAGTAGATAAACTTATTTCACAAGAAGAAACAACAACAACAGCTTAACCTAAAATACATGACATAGCTTACATGTTTTATTGGAACACATGAAATATCATATCGGGTATTGGGATACGTTTCTTCAACCAAGCATTTTTCTAGACCTACCACTGTAATTAGAAGTGGTTGTGCCTGTGTTTAGTATAAACGCTCCCAGTGCCCAATCTAGTGCTATTCCTTTTTCTCCAGCTTTATTTGCAAATTCGATTCTGCACATAAAAACAAACATAGTTCTTGATCAAAACCAACGTTGATTGACTAACTGTTCTTCATTAGTTTGTGCAGTATCATACCTTTCATCATCAAGAGCAAAACCAAGACTGTCGTGAAGCAATGAGATAATATATGCAGATGAGAAACAATATCCATCCAAATACTTTTCTTTAGTTGTTGGGTATTTCTTTTTCAAGTTGGACCATTCTTCTCCACAGAAACTCGTTCCAGCTTTAATCATTTCAGACAGCCAATCTTTTTCGTCCAAGCCAAAGAACTGTTTCAGACAGAAACATAATGTTCAAATAAAATTTTGAGGTAGACCAACATTAATTCATGGGATTCTATCATACCTTGGAGGTGTGGTAGAAATTTTCTGTAGCCAAGAACTTTCCTTGAAGATGAGGTGTGAATGTTGATCCAATAGAACAATGCTCATAAGCACAATTCTCTGTACACAAAAACAACAAAAAAACGAAGGTAAACCCGTAAGAGATTGTGACGAAGATAGTTAACAGCTAGCAGCAATTTTTAGCTGTATACCAATATATAATGCTCTTACCTTTTCCGTCTTGCAACTTTGCCAATGTAGCGGATCGGCATGCTGAGTAATTACCAGCAGCTTGAACGGAGCTGTTTTCGTAAATGTATCCTTTAGGAGTACACGGATCAGTAACTATTCCATCTTTTTTTGCAGCTGCAAGGGAATGAAAACACTGTATGAGTTTTTGAGTGGAAAGAAGCCTATGTCAATTTGCCTAAACTCAAAATTGCAATTATTAACTTTACAAAATCTTCAAGTTCAGTAGACAACTAACCTGAGTTTTGGAGTGATTCCAATAATTCTTCCTGTGCTTCATCCTGCAAGGCCACAAAAGTTAGCAGCTTCTTGAAAATCAAGAAACGATACAAATCACTTTTCCTGGTAGCGTTATCAACAAGTTCTGAAAGACCAAAAAAAAAACTCTTCTCTCAGAAACTACATACCTGTCCATAGTGGAGGAAGCTGTGACTGTAAATTTTGTAAGCAACACCTCCATAGGATATCGCACGCGAGAACCCAGGAGGTGCAGTCTCACTTGACACAAATGTCACCTAAACAAAATGCACAAACAATTATCAACATTGACCATTTACCACATATATAGTTGAAGTCTCATAAGTCACAAGTGACATTTAATTGATAAGTAAGAGACTAAAACCTGAGCAGAAGCCCCACCGAGTTCAACAATCCCGGTTGTATGCAATGGATCACCTCCAAGAGAACCGATTGCATAGTTCGCAACCACCCAAGCATACATCCCTTCATCAAATCCTGCATAATTTTTCCAATATTTATCACTCAACTATACTATCATAGAAGAAACTCAAACAATACTAACAACAAGAGTTACACCCTACCAGTATTTGAATTGTAAACCAGTATTGATTACAAAGTACTAACCGGAGATAACCGAAGCCCACTCGTCTTGAAACTTAAACCCAGAAGATCTAAGAACTCCTCTCGTAACTTCAAGAATCTGCTCCTGTACACTGACGTCAAGCAACCTCATCCCAGCGGTCGCCATCAACCTAATCTCACTCTTCTTCAACATCTCCTTCGGTACTCTCCCTTTCGCGAACTCCACAAGCTCCTTCAACGAGACGCTCGCTCCTTGCGGGTTATCAGCGTACGAAGACAGACCAGGACTCAGCTTCAAGCTAGCGTAGTTCTCCTCACCGAAGTCGAACACCGGTTTACCGGATTCAATCTTGTACCGGAACACGTGAGCTCGTGAACCGGAGCTCCCGGCGTCGATAACGACGCTGTACCGGAACGAGCTTCTTAGGTTCCATCCAGAGAATACAATCATGTAGAGAACGAATAGAAACGCGAGCGTGATAGCGACGGAGAGGAAGAACAAGAGGATTAGCAGGAGAATCGGTTTCGTGGGCTGCTTTGACTCGGACTTGATGTTGAAGATGTAGGTCGTGGACGACGGGGTAGATTTGTGGTGGTGGACAGGTAGCATGTGAACCTTAAGAGTATCCTCCTCCTCCATCTCTGGTTTCATTTTGTGTTTTCAAACCCTGAAAATGATAATGAGATTTGTTTTGTATCAAACGTTTGAAGTAGCCGTAACGAAAACTGATGAGATGATAATGAGATCTTAACGTATGAAAATAAACGTAACGCAATGACATAATTCGTTTTTTTTGTGTGAATCCGACGTTTCTTCGTGTTAGTTTTATCACCTGGATTTATTATGATCGAGTTCTAGAACGGCCGTGCGAAGAAAGCCGCCGATGAAGCTCCTCTCGTTCGTACTCTCAGACTCAGTCTACTGTTTATTTATTTTTTTGTCGTAGTGGAGAAGAAGTTGGTCACTGGAGCTGATATTTAAAAACTCAAGGCACAAAGTAAAACTAGCATAACCTACTCGGGTCGGGTCGGCTTGTCGGGTCATTTAAAAAACACGTGGTTAAAACACAGAACCACATACTTATTCACACGTTGTCCAGTAGTATTTGCAGTTCGGCTTTATTTACAGACTACTTCCCTACTAGACATATCATATACTCTGTGGTATAGAGGAAAATATCTATTTTACGAGATAGGGCATGAATGAACGATATTAGTTGTCACGTTTCATTGATTAGTGATTACAGTATCAATATAATTTGTAGACACTTGTTTGCAGATTGCTCCACCATTCTGTCCACATATGTGTTTTTTATGAATCTGTCCACAGATGTGTTTCAAGTGGGATCTACCATGAAAGAAATGGGTTGTCATTTATGTAAAAATGTCAAAATTCATAAAATACATTGAACCACCCCCCCCCCCCCCCAACTCTTGATTTCCAATATTCTTACATGAACTGATGTACCTAACTTAAAAAGAGAACAATGAAGACTTGACATAAAGTAAACGTGAATACAAATATATGATTACCATTTACTTTTGAAACAATACTCTTTCATTGGAACTTCAATCATATATTTTGTAATTTGGCTACGTTACTCAAGAAGAAATTTTCTAGATTTACCACTGGAATCAGAAGTGGCTGTGGCAGTGTTTAGTATAAACGCTCCTAATGCCCAATCTAGTGGTATGCCTTTCTCTCCTGCTTCACTTGCAAACTCGACTCTGCAGACAAAGTAACAGTTTTTTTTATCGAAAGTTCGAAACCCAAAGCCAAAAAGATTGTGCAGTAAGTTTTTTTTACCTTTGATCATCAAGAGCAACACCAAGACTGTCGTGAAGCATTGAGACTATATATGCTGATGAGAAACAATACCGAAGTAAATTCTCGCCTTTAAATGTTGGATGTTTCGCTTTCAACTTCGACCAGTCATCTCCACAGAAACTCTCTCCGGCTATAACCATTTCAGATAGCCAATCTTTTTCTCTCAACTCAAAAAACTGATCCAGAGAGAAGCATACAAACCAGTGTTTAAACAACTCTCCACAAACACTGAAAGAGTATTGACGTTCACAAACAACTGAATACCTTTGAGGTGTGGAAGAAATTCTCTGTAGCCAAAAAACTTCCTCGAAGAGTAGGTGTGAATGTTGATCCAATAGAGCAATGCTTATAATGACATTTATCTGTACTCAAAAGTAAACTCGTTCGATATAAAGAAAAATTGACACGAGGAATGGTATTCAGCTATGCCAATCATGCTCTTAACCTTTTCCTTCCTGCAAGATGTTGAATGCAGCGGATCGGCATTTTGAGAAATTACCAGCAGCTTGAAGTGAGTCTGTAAATTTGCTGCTTTCTGCAGGAGAGACTATTCCTTCTCCTGTAGAGTTTTTGTCGGGGATGTATCCTTTTGGAGTACAAGGATCAGTAACTATTCCTTTTTCAGTAGAGTTTGCAGCTGCAAGGATTCAAACACTGTATGAACTTTGAGGGGAAATAATCTTACTTTCAATATGCCTAAACTCAAAGCTACAATTATTAAATCAAAAAACATTCAAGTGCAGTCAACCAGTGATTACTTGACAGAATTATCAATATAACCAACCTAATTTGTTGAGTGATTCCCATAGTTTTTCATGTGCTGCATCCTACAAGGCAAGGCAAGTTAATAGCACCGTCAACATTAACAGGGGTTATTTGTTAATGTTGCATGGTTTACAATTTTGAGGAAATGTAGAGAATCATATATCAACAAGCAGCAAATAAGAGGCATAATCAGACTATCTAATGTATTTTGCTATTTTTCCTCTAAAATAAAAGAACTCTATTATAGAGATGATATTTGCTTTAATGTATTCTCTAAAATATCAGTCTTCAAATATAGAACGAAATATAGAGGACTGCTTTTTTCCTCTATAAATAGAAAAAAAATCGCAATCTCGATTTAGAAGAAGAAATAAAGATGAGTTAGAGTGATTTCGCTTCTAAATACTATATTAGAGGTAAATATATAGGTGGATTAGAGATTCTCTTACATACAGTATCAAACACCGACTTCTAAAAAGGATAAATCAAAGAAAAAAATGCTCTGCTCGTAAATGTTACCTGACCAAGGTTGAGGAAGCTGTGGCTGTAGATTCTGTACGAAACGTTACCATAGGTTATCGTACGCGAGAACTCAGAAGGCACATGCTCACTTGACACAAATGTCACCTAAACGAATCCACAACCAATCATCATTACAATCGACTAGTTTTTACAACACAATTGTGGTTTATTCTAAGTTCTCACAAATCTGAAGGGAAAAAGACTAAAAACCTGAGTAGAAGCCCCACCAAGTTCAACAATCCCTGTTGTTAGCAAAGGATCACCTCCAAGAGAACCAAGTGCATGATTTGCAACAACCCAAGCATATATACCTTCATCAGATCCTATAAAAAAATTTATCCAGTATCAGCACTTATTCAAACAAATCCAATACTAATAACAACAAGAGTTACTTGAACATTTCAACTAAACACTCAAACAGTGCTAGAATTGTCAGTGACAGTAATCGATATCTCTAACCCCACTCCATATAAGAAATAGAATAATGAACAACAAAAATTAATTTATTTATAAGTAATGCTTTTATTTTTTGTTCGTTCCTCCATTTTACCACTCCATGTAGTAAAATATAGAGTGAGGTTGGATATGCTCTTAAATATAATCCTAAGCAGCAAACACTAACCGGAGATAACCAAGGCCGATTCGTCTCGGAACTTAAACCCAGAAGATCTAAGAACTCTTCTGGCAACTTCAAGAATCCGTTCCTGAACACTCAACTCAAGCAACCTCATCCCAGCGGTCGCCATCAACCTAATCTCACTCTCCTTCAACTTCCCCTTCGGAACTCTCCCTTTCGCGAACTCCACAAGCTCCGCCACCGAAGCGCTCGCTCCCTCCGGATCATCAGCGTAGGAAGACAAACCAGGACTCAGCTTCATACTAGCGTACCCTTCGTCACCACTAAAATCGAAAACCGGATTTCCCGATTTAATCCGGTACCCGAACACGTGGACTCGGGTCCCCGAACTCCCGCCGTCGATTACGACGCTGTACCGGAGCGAATCTCTCCGATTCCTTAGTAAAAACGTGTAGCAGACGAAGAATATCGCTAAAGCGATTGCGACGGTGCCGATGATAATGAGGACGATCGATCTCGCCGGTTTACACTTGGATTTGGAAGGAGATGATCGTTGGCGGCCAGGTCGAGTGTGAACGTGGGGAGGATCCATATCGGATTTGTGTTTCAACCTGGAACGAGCATGAGGTCGTTGCATCAAGGTTTACGGAGCCGCCACGAGATGGGAGGACGATGAATCATGAGATCTGGACGTGATTGAAGAAAAGACCCCCCAAGAAGTTTGGAAACACACGATAGTTGGATTTGAAGATTTTGTCTTTATTTGTGTAGAATCTAGTTTCGCAATCGGAGATCGATAGGGCCGTCCAAGATCGCCGCTGATGAAGCTCGTCGATGCCCTTTCGTCTCCGTTTTCGAACTGGAGAAAAGAATTGGTCAGTGGGGGGCGCCTTTTTACGAAAATTTACACTTAGAGATTAGGTGAGCCTTTAGAAAATCATTACACCTCTTTTATCAACCAATCACCTTTTTATTAGTAAAAACTTGGAATTAGAAAAGCAATTAGAAACCTTTTATATCTTTTACAATATCTAATACTTTTTAATAATCGTATAATTGTAAAAATATCACTTTCCTAAATTAATATCTATAATAATAAATAAATAAACTATTATTATTTATGAGGTGAATTTGCTTATGTGTCATGTTATCCATGATTTTAAGTATTTAGGTATTTAATTTATTATATAATAAAAACGATTTTTATATAAAAACGAATTTTATAGATATTTGGTTGTTATCCAGAAAATAATAATTTCTGTTATAAAAAATTAAGACATGGAACAATCAAAACCACTTATTGTGATAATTTCTGAAAAACGAATGGCAAATAATTCAAAAAATATATATATATTTTCACTAAATAAATTTATATCTTCGTATTAAAATTTTGAGCTTTTAAAGTCTTTGTTATGTTTAATAAATAATTTGATTAGATTGTCAATATATAATTACCCATAAATTAAAAATAAATTTCATTAATGTGATAATCATTCTATCTTATGTCATCCAAAATATTTTACATCATAAATTTTTAAATAAATATAAATTCATGTATATATTTGTAGGTATATATGAATATTTTCAAGTTTATTTTATATAACAGAAGATATTTTATTAAAATATAAAATCTTAATCGAATATTTTCATATTTAATTAATTATTAAATATTGTAAAAGCATCAAAATAATTTATTCCAATGGTTTTTGAATTGATAATATATATATATATATATATATATATATATATATTTTATTTTTTTTGTAAAATTATTAAGCCCGCATGTGCAGGCAAAACACCTAGTTTACAATTAATTAAAAACTGTACTAAACATAATTCTACACAAAGAAACATTTTCACCAAAATAATGAAAATTATTCGAATAATATAAATTATAATTATATACTCCTTCCGTTTCATATCAATTTTCGTTTTAGACTTTGCTACACAAATTAATAAAACATCTAATTTTGTATATTTACTATATAAAAACATCATTATCAATACACCTAACCACATTTCAACCAATAAAAAAATAGATAAGAATAAAAAGACAATAAATTTTACATTGAAATCATAAAATGACATTTATTTTGAAACGAAAATTTTCTTTTAGAACGATAATTAAATCGAAACGGAGAGAGGAAGTAATTCCATGAAGTAGATTTTTATGAAAGATGGTTATTTGTTTTCATGTTTTTGTTATCTTAAATGTATTTGAGTCTCCCTAGTAAGGAGAAAGCTTAAGGAAAGGATAACACACCTTTTAAACTATATGAAGTTCTGACTTCTGAACATAACTTAATTAATAAGGATTCAGTTTCCTCATCCATTGGAAATTACAGAAACATCACACTCTCTCTTGTACATTAAAATATAGAAACAGACAGAAGCGTTGAAAGCTCCATGTTTGCGGAACAAAATCATCCCAACACTTCAATCACAATGAATAAGTAAGAGACGTAAGAGACAAAGAATCATAGAATAGATTACTTGAAGATCTTCAAATTGGAGTAAAGCCAGAATTGTTTATCTTTCGCTATGCTACATATGGGATGAGCATGTTCAATATGTTCTAAATTGTTTTTCAGTAAAACCTTCCATTATCCAATATATTTTTCCTCCCTCATGAGTCATGCAAGATAAATGTATGGTTTACTAAGTATGCAATGTGAAGTTTTACTAAAATAACAGCTTCATTTTTCAACCAACTGGAAATGTAATTTTGAAGTTGTTTCACACGGTGTAAGTTTGTCATGTACATTTACGTTCAATATATTTCTTCCCACATTTTTTTGGGTCAAAATGTCTTCCCACATTTTATGATTAATAAATCATATTAGAAATATCCCTGAGAAATATTTTGAGTTTAATACTCTTCAATTGGATCGACTTCCAACATGGACAAGTACTACTCCCTCTGTTTTTATTTAGTTAAAAGTGTGAATATTAAAAAAGTTTTTAATTTTTGAAAAAATAGCATTTGATACATAAATTTAACCAATAATAAAAATGTATGGATTAATGGTCACACAATATGTAATAAATGTAAAAGATATTCTGAATTATGTAAAAATCATACATATATCAAACAAACATTTTTTGCTAAAACTATTTGCATATTAAAATAGAGGGAGTATCATTTACAGTATATCACTAAAAAAATATGACCAGAATCATCGGTAAACACGTATCAACGGGAAGTGGGTTGGTAGTGGTTTGATCTCATTAATCATTATAATTCCTCGTGCATTTTGATAAATTTTATATGTTCAGCATGTTGCTTTCTTTTCTTTAAGGGTTTTAATATATATACTATTCCTAACTCGAAGGCATAAGACAAAAATAACTGTATGACATGTTTAGCGCTGATCGTGGCCAGATCCTCAGTTACTAATTAATTATGATCAATACTTTTGCGTCTTTTGACCCTTTCTTACAAAGCATTCATTAGCGAATTGTTAAATGTTAGTATGTACGTTAGTAGCTAGGCTAGATACATGTGAATTGTTTGAACTTGGTTCACATGTGCTTGATATTGTTCCTTCCCAACTTTTTTATTAAGTTAAATATATATATTTAGCGGCAATTGCATGCACAATGAAAGGCATACATGTTTTTCTTTAAAATAGCTCGTTCCTAATTTACACCAAGAGATATGTTACAAACTTTTTTTTTTTAAAGATGGCATACAAACCTAACTATTTATGCATTTGTTTTCAAAACAATAATAAGATGATTAAAGAGACAACGTGCGGGAAATTTTTAATAGATCACGAGGGCACTAATAAACACCTAATTAATGAAAATGTATAAGCGTGTGCTATTTGTCTTTATAAATTTGAAGCCAAAATGTTTCAAGTGTGCATTACAAAAACGAAAAGTGCACAAAGTGGGAGTAAAAACTTGGTTTATCCTCAAGTTTCTATTGTTTTCATGTCACCTCCTCAAGCTGCAGACTTTGATTTCTTCTACTTAGCTCTTCAGATGCGTACTCTGCTTTATCTCAAGTTCCTCAACTGTTATTTACAAATATGTACCACGTGAAATTTCTAATTTGATGTTAGTATAAGTCGGAAATAAACAGCCAAAATTAATTTGTTTTGAAAACATTTGCGTAGTGGCCAGGAGCCTATTGTGATACATAGCCTAGTTGTTGGCTTGTTGCTATCCAATATCCGGTAAACCTGGGCAGATTTTGGCTTTCACGGTCTTTGGCCTAATTACAATGATGGTTCACATCCATCGAACTGCAATCCCGACAGTGGATTTGATCGATCTAAGGTACATGTAATAGTACTAGATGATTGTGTAAATATTCCTTCTTTCTTCCAGTTAATTTTGTTATTTGTTTATATACTATCAAATTCATATTTGAATGTATAGATATCGGATATTGTAAGTAGTTCGCAAACGAAGTGACTACCACTATCGTGTCCGAGCAACGATTGTTTCAAGTTGTGGAACACACGAGTGGAAAAACACGGCACGTGTTTCATATCCGAGTCCACAATGGATCTACATGACTACATGACTACTTTGAGAATACTCTTAAGATAAGGCCAATCTTCTTCACATTCTCACAAACTCTGTTATACATACACACTAGTTAATCGAAAAAGTCACTATATCTAATCAATGTATTAATTTGTGTATGCTTAATTAAACTCTATATATATTTCCCTTCTTTTGTGAGTATGTGGCGTAACTATAGAAATCACTTTTAGCAAAAAAAGAGAAAAACTATAGGAATCATACCAAGACGACGGATTCTATAATCTTCGCAATATTGTGAAGGAACACAGAGGATAACATGGAAGAAGAATGGAGTAAGGAGAACTATAACACTTACTCACTATTCGAATTGGAAAGAGGGCACAAGGTTTTAGATGAGTTCGAAGACACTGAACCTAAGAGCATGCGCATCAGGGAATTTAAAAGGGGAGTGCACACATTTTTTGAAATAAAAAAAAGAAGGTGAACTCGTTTCCTGCGAAGTCACCGCAGTAAACCCGGATCATCACTGTAGCGCGGGATACAGGTGGCCCGCGATTGATCCGCATTTTTTTCTTAAATCAAACAAAAAAAGTTAAAAATAAATAAAAAAGATTAAACTTACGAACTCTGGGATCGCATCGCTGATACGCATGATCTAAGTGAAGAGATAAAAGTGAGACTGTCAGAACAACCATGCAAGATACCAATTCGAGAAGTATCAAAGTCAAACAGCTGTGCAGATATGAAACTTTAGTATATTAAACACTTAGATCTATCTCTAACCTAACTCTAGAACTATATTTTAGTGTGATTTTGACACTAAAATTACATTATTTAGGTAACACTATAATTTTATTTTTGGTGCGATACTATTCATCACACTAAAACATTATTCATTCCACTAAAATACTATTCACTTATCTTAATAAAATATATAATTAAATAAATAATAAAAAAAACATAAATACAAACATAAACACATATAATATTATAAAATGACTTTTAATACTAAGTTTTATGTTGTGGTTGGAGATAAAAAAAAAATTAGCCTTGAAACAACACCAAAATAGTATAAATGGAAAATTTTTAAATTTAAGGGCAAATTTTTAAAATAGCACTTTTAAAAATTATCCAAGAATATCTAATACAAATATTATCTTTCCAAAATAATAATATAATTTGATATTAAGAAAAAAAGCCAAGTTAGTTTAATTCTTAAGTTATTTTACTTTTTCAATTTTAAATTACCAAACCACAAACACACAGTGCCGGCTAAGTAGGGGGGACAACTGGTGCGACCGCCCCGGGTCCAAACCCGAATCCCCCCCCCCATATATTAACAATTAAGGGGTTCAATTTTTTAATAAATACATATTTTTATATGGATATTATTTAAAAAAGTACAAATAAAATTAAAAAGGGCCGAAATATGTTTATATGTATATATTTTTTGTTTTTATCACAAAATAAATAAAACATTACAGCCTAAATTTTTTTAAAAAATATACATATATATATATATATTAAACATTAAATAAACACTAATTTTAGAGGGTAAACTTTTTTTTCCCTAACGCCCTTAACCAAGCCGGCACTGCAAACACAAATCATTAAACTCTAATCTTATTATATAAAGCGTAGTTTTTAAAGTTACTAATTAACACGATTGCGACACATGTCAAATTATTATTTAAGATTGTGACATGTGTTTAAACAAAATTATCCTATAAATCATATTTAAAACATATTTTCCCTTTAAAATATTTTTACTCTCATAATAGTAATTTTCCTTTATTAAAATCCTAATTAAAAAAGTTAAACAAAAAAATAAAAAGTCTTATATTATTATAAACTTTTTAAGTTATTATTAAAATAAACGATTTTTAAAATAAAAAATTCAAAAAAATAATATAAATTTCAAAACGAAAATAAAAAGAAATTTCAAAAATTCATAGTATTTTTAGTTTTAACAAAACCTATTCCAAAACCAAATTGTAACTATCCTTTTTAAAATATAAACCTAAAAAAATAAAAAAATATTATTAAAATTATTATTAAAACTAAAATTATAATTAAAATTAAACGATTTTTTTGAATAAAAATTTCAAAACGAAAAAAAGAAACTTATTATAGTAAAAAGATTTTTAATAATTTTTATTAAAATTAAACGATTTTTCAAGAACTATTCCAAAACCGAATTGTAAACTCTCATAATAGTAATTTTCCTTTATTAAAATCCTAATTTAAAAAAGTTAAACAAAAAAATAAAAAAATCTTATCTTATTATAAACTTTTTAAGTTATTATTAAAATAAATGATTTTTAAAATAAAAATGTCAAAACAAAAAAAATAATATAAATTTCAAAACGAAAATAAAACGAAATTTCAAAAATTCATAGTAATTTTAGTTTTAACAAAACCTATTCCAAAACCAAATTGTAATTATCCTTTTTAAAATATAAACCTAAAAAATCAAAATTATTATTAAAATTATTATTAAAATTAAAATTATTATAAAAATTAAACGATTTTTCGAATAAAAATTTCAAAACGAAAAAAAAGAAACTTATTACAATAAAAAGATTTTTAATATTTTTTATTAAAATTAAACAATTTTTCAAGAACTATTCAAAAACCGAATTGTAAACTCTCATAATAGTAATTTTCCTGTATTAAAATCCTAATTAAAAAAGTTAAACAAATAAATAAAAAAATCTTATCTTATTAAAAACTTTTTAAGTTATTATTAAAATAAACGATTTTTAAAATAAAAATGTCAAAACAAAAAAAATAATATAAATTTCAAAACGAAAATAAAAGGAAATTTCAAAAATTCATAGTAATTTTAGTTTTAACAAAACCTATTCCAAAACCAAATTGTAACTATCCTTTTCAAAATATAAACCTAAAAAAATCAAAGTTATTATTAAAATTATTATTAAAATTAAAATTTTATTAAAATTAAACGATTTTTTGAATAAAAATTTCAAAACGAAAAAAAGAAACTTACTATCATAAAAAGATTTTTAATAATTTTTATTAAAATTAAACGATTTTTCAAGAAATATTCCAAAACCGAATTGTAAACATCTTCTTTAAAATATAAACCTAAAAAATTGGAAAAAAATATTTTATGTTAATTGTCCTTTATAATAAAGAAAATATAATTGAAAAAAAAAATCGATTCAAAAATATTTCTACTTTCATATTGCTAATTTTCCTTTATTGAAAAAAATATTAGATAGTAATTATCCTTTTAAATATGTTTTATGGGAAATTTTTGTTTAGACACATGTCACAATCTTAAATAATAACTTGACATGTGTCACAATCGTGTTACGCTTTATATAATAAGACTAGATCAGTTAAATAAAGATCGTCATTACCGTCGAACCGTGGTACGTCTTACTAGAAAGTGGGAAGCAAGAAATTTAAGCAAATATAATAAGCTTCTAGGAATAAATTTTCTCCTACTTGATGAGAAGATAAATATTTTTATTTCAATTTTTAAAAAATCTTATATTGTTTTATTATTAAATATAATTTGCTTATTATATAGGAAAATATCATTCAAGGTTGTGTACAATGTTCTCTAATCGAAAAGTTATTATTAATTTTATTATATAAAACTTGGTTTTTCAAGATTACTAATTAACATTATTTTAACACATGTCAAATATATATAATAAGATTGTGACATATGTTAAATACATATTTTCATTTAAAAAAATTAACGAAAATAATTTTAAAAGTTAGTTTTCCATTTTATAAAGGTTTTTAACAAAAATATGTAAAAGATCAAAATATTTCCATATAAATAACTATTTAAGAACAAAAAGATATTTAAAACCAAGTTTAATAACTTTGAAAAACCAAGCTTTATATAATAAGATTAGTTTTCATTTTCCAAAAGGTCTTTAACAAAAACCGTAAAAAATCAAAATATTTTCAGATAAATAACCCTTTAATAGATAGTATTTCTTTTTTGCATGTGCGTTTACAAAATACAAGACACTATTTTAAGATTAGCTTCCTTGCAAATTAAATATTAAAAAATAATGTTTTAAAATTATTTTATAGTATTTCATGTTAAGCAAATACTAAACCAAAGAGAGTTGTAAAAAAAAGAATTTAAAAAGTTAGTTTTCCTTTTTCAAAAACTATTTAACAAAAAAAACTGTAAGAATCAAAATATTTCCATATAAATAACTATTCAGTAGATAATACATAATACAAACATCATTTAACGTTTAATTTCCTTTCAAATTAAATATTTTTAAAAAAAAAAACTGTAAAGAAACCAATTATAAAAAATTAGTTTTTAAAAAAATCCTAAACAATAGAGAATTGTTAAAGTAATCTTCTTAGAAATAACTAATTTTCAGTGTAAGTCTTCTTGGTCAAGTAATTTAACGAAGGGTTAATGTTTTGCAACACTATAATGTCTATGTTTGAATTCTAGAGTAAGTGAATTATCAATTTATTAGAGAGAAAACTTATAAGATATTTTATGGAAAGAACACCATCAAACATGGATTTTATATATTAACACATGATAGTTTAACTAGACGTTAATCCATATAAAGTAGGTAAAAGTGTTGGGTATACATTTTTTTATGTAATGTTTCTCATAGTAACAAAAATTAACAAACAATTGTCTAATACTATCAATATATATTTATTTATATTTATATTGATTAATATTTTATCGATAAATGGTTACACATAAATAAATATATTAATACATATTGATCTATTATTAGATTTTAAAACTAAATTATTTTTCGGTTTCAAAACAGAAGAAATAGTAGATGAAGGAAATGATTCTCATAGTTATGTTATATTTAATGAAGACTATCTAGAAAAATCGAGAATCCAAATGATGGATTTGATAGAGAGAATTGTATATTTGAAATGAAATTACAAAAATGTTTTAAATCTCTTCTTCAGCTCTATTACATCATAAAATAATACAATTTATTGTTTATTTTAATATTTATCACCATAAAACTGTAATTAGCAAGTTATTTTCATAAATATTATTCGCACAATCGAGATTCAAAAATATGGTTTTCATCATGCACATATATTTGTGGCTAAAAGAATCAAAGAAGTAACAAACTTCATAAGGTATCAATAATTTTATTACCTCTAAATTACATGATAAAAATGTTGATCCAATGTTTTCTATTGGTTAAAGAACAAAGATTATTTGCAATTAATCTGAATTATCATTTTTATATTTTACATAAAATAAGAGAAATTAATATTATATTGGTGGATTTTATTCAATTTAAGATTTGTAATATAATTTCTCTATTTTTGCAAGAAGATACAGAGATGTGCTACTTTTGTCTCTAAATATAGAAAGTTCAATAATTTTCACTACATTTTTTTTAAAGTAGGTAATTTTATAATAGAGTCATGTGAAACTCATCGCTTAACACAAAGTTTCAATATCTTAAGAAAATATATATAGATTTAGATTAGAGATACATTAAACGTGAATAGACCAATGCAAAAAGTATATAAATGATATTAACTTTGAAAGTTAATACAAATGTTAAATTAAGAGCATAAGAATGTGTATGACATTGTCATAAATTAAATCAGCTTGATTCAATTTTCAATTCATAGTATTTCACTGTAATTCATATTTCTTCATGATTGAGTTTCATTTGAATTTTCAGATCTGTTTTTTTCTTTAGCCCTAAATAAAAAACTGATAGTAATTACTTAAAGCATGATTATCAGTTGGAAACTGTTACAGATTCTAAAGAAAAAAAATAATATTGTTAGTAGTATAGCAATTGTCTTTGTAGATTTAAACATATCCTTAAGAGTGGCGAGTTGATAACTTTTTATACTATCTTTCCTATTTAATTATGTTTTTTCTTTTTATTAAATGATAAAAACTCTTCTAAATACTTCCATTAGAGTTGTTCTTATGTATTATGATAACTATAACATAAATACCAACCAAATTTACTGAAAAAACAAATTTATATTCCTTAAATAAGTTTCAGTTAATATATGCAAAATTCTAGAATAACTCTAATTGTTTTACTTTTATGTATTTTTCATTAAATTAAAACATCAGTCAAAACCCGTGCAACGCACGGATCTATACCTAGTTCCAAATATAAATTACTTTTTAGTAACTGTTATTTTTTAATTATATATTAATTTGTCATAAGATATGCAATAGTGATTGGCAAAAGTATTTCTCTAAAATCAATTATTCCAAGCGAATTTATGTTGACCAAACTCGCAACGTAGGTGAGCCGTTGTAAAAATATCTCGTCTTTGGTTTTGTGTCCCTGTAATGAAATAGGATAAGATTTGGGATAAATAAAATAATAAAAATTCAAACACTGAATTGAACAAAAGTAGTTTGGTTTCTAGATTCTTCTGTAACCTTCGTATATTTTCCTTTTTGCCAGCTTCCTCTTGAACACGGTAAAACCCTTCCGCTAACGTATATAATCTCTACCCCTTTCTTCGTCTGTTTGCATCTCCTAACTAATTCTTACAGTTTCCTTCTCCTTCGTCTTCTTCTCTGTTTCCTGCTAAAGATCCTTCCTTTCACTCTTACGAAATCTTTGTTTAGTTTGCTTTTACGTGATGTCTTCGGAAGAGGCGGAGTTTGCAGAGTTCTCGGCTTTGTTCGAGAGGATGATCCAACGAGGCGAAGGTCTCTCTCGATTCTTGCCGCTGATGTTAGCTTTAGCAGTTGAAGTCGACGAGAACGGTGAACCGACCGATCAGACGGCTGGACAGAGAGAGATCGTCGTCGATGCGGCGAACCGGAGAGTGGTGATGATCAGATCGGCTCTGGGGGAGTTCTTAAACGGCGAATTTTCGGAGAAACAAGGGAGGTCGCCGGCGTCGAAATCGGCGGTGGAGAGTATGCCACGTGTCGTGATCGGGAAGGATGAGGTGAAGGGAGGATCGTGTCCGGTTTGTCTCGAGGAGTGGTTGGAAGGTGACGTGGCGGCGGAGATGCCGTGTAAGCATAGGTTCCACTCGAAGTGCGTGGAGGAGTGGTTGGGGAGGCACGCCACGTGTCCGTTGTGTAGGTACGAGATGCCTGTTGAGGAAGTGGAGGAAGAGAAGAAAGTCGGGGTTTGGGTCGGGTTCGCTGTTAGTGCAGGCGAAAGGAGAAACGAAGGGGAAGGAGACGGAGGAAGAAGCGGTGGTGACTCGAACTCTCGAGATGAAACAGAGGCTTAGGCTGCTTTTTAGCTTTTATGTTTTTTGAAAGAAGCTTGTGTATATTCTTTTCGTTTTTTTCTTTTTTTTTCAATTGTCTTACTAGTTTCAATAAAGATTGGTTGATTGAATTGAATATCCAAAGCATATGATTCGTTTTAACTTGATTTATTGCAACAAACAAACGAAGTTAAACATAGATTGCATTCATTGTATAGGCTTAGATGCTGATTGCTTCTGTTAAGATGTAAGAATGTTTTGACAATCCTCATACACACGGTAGTGGTAGTGTGTTCTCACATTGTCTTTACAGAAGCTCTTCTATCACCTTTCACCAGCCAAAAGCTTCGTCCGATGTCAGGGAAGGAGAACTATCTCTACGCATTTAAGGTCATCTTTGATTTCAACGTAACTGAATTTTCACTGAAGGATTCTTTCTACTTTCTAGGATTAATGTTATTACGCATCAGCCTCCCTTTGGATTTTGTCGATCTAGTTGACTAAACTCCACCATTCAATTTTAAACTTCTATTTTGCTTTTCCAATAATTTGATTTGGACATCTACTTTTATCCTATCTTTTGATTATATTTACTTGCAAAGGGGTTAGTAAAGTGTTGACAAAAGAGAGAGAATTTTACTCAGCTCAGCTGCTCATGTCCATATCATACCAGTTTACTCAGCAATATATCGGTTTGGCACAGTCTTACTCAGTCGTGACGATTAACCAAACTAAACCGAACTACAGAAACTTATCGATAATTGGATAATAAACCGGTTAACATTGTCGCCACTCGCCAGCAAGTAGATATGATTACAAGACAAAATAACAATCAAAGCTTTAAACAAATCTGCTTACAGATCTCCAAAATGAATAATATACTTTTACAGATCTTCCAAGATCAATCAATATTTGTCAAAAGGTTAAAAGCTTTAAGTAGGTCAAAGGATCGACCTTCTGATTCCTCAATTCTTTTTCCAGCCACCATTAAACCTTCTCTTTCCCTCTAGAATGCAGAAACGAGAGTTGATTTGACAGATTCTCCATAGCAAATGAGCCACTCTTCTTGATTCTTCTTTGAGAATCTTTGCTTGAGCTTCCTCTCAACGAGAGGTTTTTCCTCATCCTGTTCCTGTTTATCATCATCATGGTGGTGTTTCTCGGTGGCACATTCACAGCGCTTTCAACACAGTCACCAACCTGAGCACACCCCCATCGTCTTGTAGATGGCCCATCTTCACAAAACGGTTTAAGCCTAAGGACAAGGTTATGTGATTTGGACTGCTCTCCTTCCTCTTTGGTGCACACTGGACAAGGCGGTTCACTGAGGTGGGCCTTTGGAGTTGATTTCTCAAGACACTCAGCGTGAAAGACGTGTTGACATGGAAGCACTCCTGCGACGGGCATGTCTCTGTTTCTTACGATGAACCGAGATCCACAAGGAGGTTTCTGCGAGATGTATCTGTTACAAAGACCGCATCTAAATGTACTTGAAGCTGCTGCTCGTTGTGGTTTGGTAGAGTTATGATTATCCCAATCAAGAACTGCTTCCATAGAATCAATGCTGCTTGTTGTCCCGCTGCTCCAGCTGCAGGCATCCGCAGAGTCAGATATTGTTTCTCTAGCATTACCAAAATGTATAGGATGAACCGGCTTAGACATGAAGAATCGCCGGTTTGAGAAGTTGCGGTTAGGTTCAGAGTCACTTATATCAGAATAAGACCCCAAACCGACGTTTCTTGATGAACCAGGTTGCTGCTTAAGAATTTGATCTGCATAGAAGCAAAACGTTAACACAAAAAAGATAAACGGAATGTGTGAGTTGTAGTACAACAAAAAGCGAACCTCTTCTTGTTGCAGATTCAAAATCATTCCAATGGAGAGTCTGAGAAAGGTCGGGACTAGGAAGAAGATTAGCGTTTGACGATGATGTGGAAGATCCGTAGAAGCTAATACCATCGGTTAAGCCAGGGACATCCCATCTCGATGAAGGTGGTGGAGAGAAACTTGTGTTAGTCCTCCAATAAGGCTCGTGAGGGCCAAACGAAAAGTCTCTACTTGCAGAATCTGACCTATCTGACTTCGCAGCCACACAACACAGCGAACCCATCTTTAGCTAGATTAAACCCTTTCGCTTAAAAACCCTCAAGTGTCTGAAGACACTCCACACCAAACACCTCTCTAACTCCATAAACTAAGAGACAGAAACATATGTGGATTAACACGCCTCTGAAATCAAATAGCACCAAAAGTTTCGAACTTTCAATCATCAAAACAAACTCTAAACAGCGAATAAATCTACCAAACCAAGTAATCTCTCAAACATACTAAAACTAGCAAAGATCTGGTCTTTCGTTTTCGAGTGACAGTAAAATGCGTGAGAAGATTAGCAGAGATGAGTAAAGTAAAATAAAAGGGCTTTCTACTTCGAAACTTGGAGAGACATATCTGGAAAGAAGACCATTGTTGTCGGAAGATAATGAGCCTACTTGCCGCGAATTCGATCGAAAAAAACCCTGATTTTTGGAAACGGGGATATTTTGATGCTGCCACTTCTTTACAGTACTGTTTGTAATTTTTTTTAACTTTACCTTTTTGTTTTGTTTTATCTATTTAAATTCAGTTATGAAGCAAATGTTAGATGAAATAAAAGTCTCCCAGCTAGCGATTCAAAAAGTTGAATGCATTTTGGTTGAATATGAAAATTCGGAATGTATTTAAGTTTTGGACGAAAAGTGAATTCGTTGAATTTTAGTCAAAGAAATTAATATTTCGTTTAAATACTCATATATGCATGAATTTCAAATAGTCAATCAATTTTCTAAATGAAATTAATGAATTAATGATTCGACAGATTCACAGTGATTCTCTTTTAGCCTCTGTTTTAGTTTTATATTGTAAGTAGTTTAAAAAAAATTTGTTTGTTTCATAATATACTCCTTCTGTTTCATATTAAGTGTCACTTTAGCTGATTTTTCTTGTTTCATAATAAGTGTCATTCTACAATACCAATGCAATTTTTATAAACTTTCAGCTCAAAATTAATTGTAAATGCATTGATCTTATGAATAAACATATTTATCTAAAATACTATTGGTTAGATATGTGATATTAATGAAAATATAAATGCATTTTAATGAGTTTCTTAATATGTGTGAAAAGAGGTTGAATGACACTCTTTGTGAAACGGAGGGAATATGTAATTTTCATTTTTCTATATAACTTTTACTTTATCGATTATAGTGTGACCAATCAAATAATATCAATTCATTTATGATTGGATTAACTATATTTAATTTATATCTCAAATATTATTTTAAAAATAACTAATATATTTCTTAATATTTGTGCAATCAAACAAAACTATATACATAAGAAAACAGAAGGAGAACTAAAAAAGGTGGATATGCCACTTTTACATTATTTCTCAACCAATATTTTTGATTTTTCTTTGAAGATATTTGGACGATATTACCAATATGTGTGATGTTAGAGAAATATCTTATGATTTTTTTTGAAACAACAAGAAATATCTTATGATAATAACTAAAATATTCTATCACAAAATAGTCTCCAATATCAAAATAGCCAAAATACATTTTATTAAAAAAATATTTTTTTTGAGGATTAACTAATCTAGATCTAGGATTTAGATTTTAGGGAGTGTATTTAGGGTTTGGAGATAAGAATTATAAATTTTGGATATAAAATTAAAATAATAATTTTAAAATTAAATTTGAAAAGGGGTTATTAAATAAAATATTCAAAATTTAAAAAAATCAAAAAAAAATTATTTTCCAAATCTAAAAATTGATATTTTTTGTAATATATATATATATATATATATATATATATATATATATATATATATATATATATAGAGTAAGAGTACAAATGTTCTTTACCTCTTTAATAAGATACTAGATGGTGGTCCGCACACTTGTGCGGAATAATATATATATATATATATATATATAACTTGTGCGGAATAATATATATATATATATATATATATATAATTCAAATTTTCACAATTTTTTTTTAAAAAGTTTCAATGTAAATTATTTAATTAGTTTCAAATATTAAATTAATCAAAAGATATAATTTTTGTCATTACAAACGTAAAACATATCATCATCATAATAAACCATTAGCAATAATTATCAGTGAAACTTATGAAATTAAACTCTTCTTCATTAAAATCTTAATTTAATTTATATGAATTTTCTCGCCATCTGAGTTTATAGTGACACATATTAACAAAATATATAATAATTAAAAATATTTCTATTAACGTAAAAAAATTATAAATTAAAATTAATAAATTATATATGTATAGTAGAACCTAGTTTTTTAACTTTTAACGACAAGAGTTTGTATTTTTTACCTCATCACTCTTCTATTGAAATTCGCAAAAGAAATGTCTCATGCCTAATATAGATTACAAACATCAAACATTCATGATTTTGATGTGAATGAATCAAATTACTTAGCTATTATTTTATATGTGAGATAATTCGGTTGCATAAAGTGAAGTAAACTTAAAAAAAAATATAGAATATTAAACGATTTAACATTTTTAAAATAAAATCTTGCAAAAATATTATATTATTTTTAAAATTTGATAACACTCTTTAATTAATAATAATTATCTATGAGTACAATTAAAATATTTTTAAAATAATCACTAAAATATTTAAAAACTAACAAATCAAAAAGTTATGTATTAAAATTAATGACTCAATCTAAATAATGGAATATGGCAAATATGCTTTAAAAATAGTAAAACATGACAAATAAATAAAATATCCTAAAATCATGGAAAATATGACAAGTAAGAAAAACTAAAGTTATCACATAAAAATATTCAAAAATAAGACAAACAAATAAAATTACCAATTAAAGTTATTAAGAACATTACAAGTAAATAAATAGCTTAAATTATGGAGAATATGATAATAATCAAAACTAAAATTATTAAAAATATGATAAATAAGTAAATTAACTAAAATTATGGAAAACATGACAAATATGCAAAATTATCTAAAATTATGGAGAAAATGACACATAAGCCAAATCACTTCTCAAAGTTATCACATAAAAATATTCAAAAATAAGACAAATAATTAAAATTACCAATTAAAGTTATTAAGAACATTACAAGTAAATAAATAGCTTAAATTATGGAGAATATGATAATAATCAAAACTAAAATTATTAAAAATATGATAAACAAGTAAATTAACTAAAAGTATGGAAAACATGACAAATATACAAAATTATCTAAAATTATGGAGAAGCTGACACATAAGCCAAATCACTTCTCAAATAATAGTATAGATATTTTAATTATTTTCTCCTTATATGTTTGTTTAATTTAAAAATATTTTTTAGTTCTATTTGGAAGATTTTTGTTTATATTCTTTAAAGCATTACTATAATCTTTTTGAAATTTGTAGAGTTTTTGTATAGCAACATACACTTTATTATAAGTTTATATTTAAACAAAAAATAAATTCAAAAAGCTAAGACCATCAACATCAGTGAACCTCCATGAGGTTCACACAAAATTCCAGAACAAAAAAATATTAAAATAGTCAATAGTGTTGAACCTCGCTTTTTTTTCACCTCTTCCCAGTGAACCTCTGTTCGGGGACTTCATTATTGTTTTGCGGACTGTGATTAGTTCGATTATTTTATTTAAAAAAAAAATCAAATAGGAAAAAAATAATAAAAAAATTAAAAATATAAATCTCAAAAGAGGTTCATTCATGCTAATGCTCTTAGCGATTTCTTTGGATGGTTTCAACTTTCAAGGAAATACTTGCGTGTTAAAGAGACTAAAAAGCCATCAACTTGATGAATAGTAAGAAATGAACGTTTATTTATTCCAAAACAATTCAGCAATTATTGAGCTGTGGAAGTGGAATATTTAGCAAATTGTAAAAGACAACAAGTACGACCTCTCTCTCTCTTTCTCTCAAACTCCGCCTCAGTACAGGCATAGGCTGCTTCAGAAGACTGATGGGGTCGGTTGCTTGCATATTAGGTGAACGTCGACTCCATTAAGGTCTTATGTGACGTTAACTGTCAAATCTCAAAAAAAAAAAAAAAACTGTCAAATCTCTACCATATTAAGTTATTAACCCACTAGTTTATACTCTTACAGCCTACCAATTGGATTACACAATAATTTAATTACACTAGTTTGTCGTCTCGATTTATCATAGTAAAACTAAAAACAGATAATATACTTTTTAGCTTTGATATAATATACTTTTTGTTATTCTTTATATTTTATATATAATATTTCAATCTAGCACATGCTGAACAACTGAACAAAGACTAACTCAAACTAGTTGGGTGATTATATTGCAAGTCTTCAAGATATATACAGCTACACAATAATTCCTATGACAAGTGGGATAAGACATTAAAACTTCGAAGTCATAAGATTTTTACTTATTTAAATTATTTGATTAATATTTGGTGTTATTTGATCAAACAAGTGTTTATATAAAACGACAATGATATATACAAGAGCCAGAAAAAAAAATGCTAAAATAAAAATCGTTACGTTCATGTCGTTGCTAGCAATTCAAAACTAAACAATAATGCTAGTTGGCCAATAAAGTCCAATGTAGTTGGTGATGATAATAAAGCGATTAAAAATATCATATTGTCGTATACTCGTATAAAACTCATACGAGTAATCATCGAAACAGTAACATAATAATTATTAAAAACTTCAGGAACATGTAATTTATATATGCTTTATATGATGGCTAGACTATGAATAATACGTGCCGTCACGTCCCTAAGAAGGGTTAAAAGAGATTAACAGTAAAAAAGCACACCTGTCACGTTAACCTTCCAGATATTTATATTAATAGACGTTAGCCCCAGTTCTTGTACTTCTCTGCTTTCAAACCCAAAGAACCACCACTGAAGCAGAGAGAAGAGGTTACATTCTCCGGCAAGTTGGACGGATCGATCGCCGATCATTGACCAATTCTTCTCCGGTAAGTATTATCCGCATGTTCAATTTTCTTCTAATTCTGATGAAATGTTGGTAGAACCGAATCCATCATGTAAACTCTTTAGGTCTGGTCTGGTGATGTGTCATGGATCTTCATCGGTTGGGTTCGTAATGGTTCTGTCGAGCTCAATTCTCGTAGAAAACTAGTTTTGGTCTAATATTCTGTTTTGTGAGTTCTTGCATAGTTGACCGCCAAAAAGTCAAGGTGTTGTCTTTATCTAAATCAACATGAGTGGCCAAGATCTGACCATTATAGTTGAACTATATCATCATACGTAAATTGATAGCATTGATTCTCATTTTGTTTTTTTTTTTTCTTTTTCAGTTTCCTGTCACTTGTTGAAATGGCTAGTAGTACTATTAGGAACGTGCATGGTAAGAGATCTAGTTTCCAATCTGAGTTTACCGGAAACGGAGCGAGCAAGAGAAGGAACCTTCACGATGAGACAGATCGTAATGTCATTGGTTCTGAAGACACCGTGTACCGTTACTTGTGCCCCGTGAAGAAAGCAGGGAGCATTATCGGCAAAGGCGGTGAGATCGCGAAGCAGATAAGGTCAGAGACGAAGTCAAACATGAGGATCAACGAAGCTTTGCCAGGTTGCGAGGAGCGTGTTGTTACCATATATTCTACTAGTGATGAGTTGAATCGTTTTGGAGACGATGGAGAGATTGTTTGCCCTGCCTTGGATGCTCTTTTCAAGGTTCATGACATGATCGTAGCGGAGGTCAATGAAAATGTTGATCATGATGGTGATCTTGGTGAAAAACAAACGGTTACTGTGAGGATGCTTGTGCCTTCAGACCAGATCGGCTGCGTTATCGGGAAAGGCGGGCAAGTGATTCAGAATCTGCGTAACGAGACCAATGCTCAGATTCGTGTCATTAAAGATAATCTACCTCCCTGTGCTTTGACTTTGAGTCATGATGAGCTTCTTCAGGTGATACACTCTCACAAAGTCCTTTTTGATCTGTTTAAATTCTAGTATTAGCTCACGTTTATGTGTGTGTTTGTTGGTTTAAAATTTTCAGATAATTGGAGAACCTTTGATTGTAAGAGAGGCTCTTTATCAAGTTGCTTCACTGCTTCATGATAATCCGTCACGGTTTCAACACTCTCTTTTGTCTTCTCCAAGTACATTAATGCATCAGCCATTAACGAGCTCTCACAGAAACTACGTGAGAGATTTAGCCGATGCAACGGAGTTTTGTGTTTGTTTCATCTGTCCAGCAGAAAACGTCGGTGGTGTGATAGGGAAAGGAGGTGGTTTCATCAATCAGATCAGGCAAGAAACTGGTGCAACCATTAGAGTCACTACCTCGGAAACTGAAGAAGATGATAGCATCATTTTGATATCATCAAAAGAGGTAGTCACAATCTCTTTGCATAGATCTCATACAAAGATCTGATTCCTGACTCTCTTTTTTTGTGTGTGTGTATAGTTCTACGAAGATCAGTCTCCAACGGTAAATGCAGCCATACGTTTACAAGAGCGATGCAGTGAGAAAGTTGGTAAAGATGCAGATGATTCAACAATCTCCACTCGTTTACTTGTGTCGAGTTCACATATCGGATGCCTCATTGGGAAAGGTGGTGCTGTTATATCCGAGATGAGGAGTGTAACCCGAGCTAATATCCGTATTCTTCAAAAGGAAAATGTACCAAAGATTGCTCGTGAAGATGAGGAGATGGTTCAGGTAAACTATAAACACAGTACACACACACATCATTCATATTGAATGTAAGACTAAGCCATTAGTATTCAATTTTGTTGTGATCAGATTACAGGAAATCCTGATGCAGCTATGAAAGCTCTTACGCAAGTGATCTTGCGGTTAAGAGCTAACGCTTTCGACATGAACCATGGACTTGTCTTGCTACCAGCATCTTTACCATATAGATCTCAAGTATCCGAATCTTCAAACAAACAAAAATACGCAAAGCGGGATGGTTCCAGAGATCAAGACTATAGTAGACTGGTATGTACTGGTGACAAATGTTATGCATCGATCTATATATATCGAGATATTTTACTTAAAATTGTATATGGTTTGTTGTTGCAGAATTTGAATTCCAAGAAAAGAAATCATGTTTCGTAAATCAAGGAAACCCATCTCAGAAAGGTAATGCTTTGTGGTTTTGGAGTTTATTCAAAAGACAAAAGAAGACTGAGAGTGTTAACACAGTTTCAAGGAACTCTTATGTTGATGGAATTTTTTATTACTTGTACTTTGTAACAAAAAAGTGTAAAAAAGATTGTCTATGAAGTTCACATAAGAAATGTAAACACGAGGGTAAGTCTTTTCATCATTTCGTTTCCCTTTTTCTTGTTTATTTTGTTTTACGTTTTTTTTGGTCAACTTTTTACTTTGTTTTACTATTTGAACTTTCGTATACTATTTGAATTATCAGTATAGTACTTATTCATTTATTTTGTTTAAAAAACAAACATGTAACACTTGAACGTAATCTATAGCTTATATTAAAGGGCTGAGGACATGCGTATAATGCCATGAAGAGAATTCCTATTGGTTGATGTTGGATGTAACAAACTAGAGCAGGTAGCGAGAGGAGCAAACACAAGATTACAAATTAGTTCTTGCTCATTGTCTGTCCTCATCAGAAAGAACCTAATTTATCTGTCTTTATATGAATACTACACTTTGCTGTACAATTTTATTCTACTCTTTTTTTTCCTACTCTTCACTACAATAAACTATTCAAAGTCCTAACCGCTTCTTGAATTTCTTCACGTTTATATATGATATAACGTAATGTAATGAGTACAGAGATTTCATGTGACGAGAGATAATATACAAAACAAATACAACTAAGCAAGCAGCTCCACCACGTCGTCTATCGATTTCAATGTCTTCTCGTAGTAGAGATACGACTCGTACACCTTTGGCGTCCGTACGTAGAAATCCAACTATTGCATCAAAAACATTTTACAAAACCATTATATTAAAACGTTTATAACAAAAATATGTAATATCATATGCTTTTAAGTTTGATTTCCACTTGCTTGTTTATTATTGAATCATTTTTTGTAAATCAACATTGAAAGTGAAACTGTTAGTATATCGTTTACTTTACACTTATAGCTAGTGAGTTATTAAAAGTCCAGTCCGATTGGTAATAACCGTAGTTTTTATATTTTTGCTGTAAAAAAAAATTGTAGACTTTTTTACTGTGATTTTAGATTTTATTTGGTTTTACATAAAACACTAGAAAATTGTTCTGAATATTTGGTTTTACAAAACACTTGTTGTATAGCTGTAGGCTATTTCAAAATTAAAGTTATGTTTTTTATTAACTTTGATTGCTGCTGTGAGTACATACGTCAAGCACCAATCAGACCCTAAAATTTCAGAAGAAATAATATTGTGTGAAGTTGAACATTATATAAAACCCATTAATCATTAACCAATTAACTGATACCTCACTCATGTTTTCGACTAGCCGGTTTGCCGCTTGAGCGTAATCATTCCGGCGACTCTCCGGCAAGATGTTCATGGCGTTGGTCAGATCTTGAGACAGATAAGCCTGTTTCAATCTGATGTAAAAGATGACGTACCGCCACGACATATGGTCCAACATCTCCCTCATGTCTCTTAATCCTTCAGCCGTCTGTTTTATACGAGCCGCCGCGTCCTCCGGCGATAAACCTGGCTGAAAATATTTCTCCTTTATGAATGACCTCGTCCCCCATTTCTCCTGTGCTAATGCTGATGACGTGGGGACGATGGCCGTGAGTGTTATAAGCGATGTCAGGGTTCTCCGGCTAGTAAAGCTGTCTTGTTGGGATTCTCCGATGCAGCAAATGACAGGGAATAGTGGCTTTATGCGGTGATGGTGATTTGGCCGGGGGAGATAAGGTGGCGGAGTTTTGGTGGTGAAGGAGCTCATTTGTTTTTGGTTACTCTCTCTCTTTCTTCTTCTTTTAAAAAAAAATGTTTTAAGGATAGGAAATGGGAGGAGCTAAAAATGTTATTTACGACAGTGCATATTATCCCTAGAATCTTATATTAAAAGGAATTATAATTTGTTTTCAAAACGAGTGAACATGAGCACATAGGACTAAAAAACCTCAGCTAGATTTTTTTCTTCTTTTTACAAGAATCTCAGAATGCAACATTTTACAAAAACAAAAGAGTCGAGAATCTCAGATCCAAGCTCTATCGGTATTCAAATACATTAAAAGAGCTTTGTGGCTTTTGCATACATGTATGTATATTAAATTGAATAGTATCAAGATTTTATGTATAAAAAAAATTATTTAAGAAATCAATACTATTAATTCTGCAGTGTGACCCATTGATACTAGATTGTGTCCAATAAAAAAATTGACATCTATAACTGCATATAATATACCGTATAAAATAACTGTAACCAAAAAGAAAACTGTATAACTTTATTTATGGTCAATTTTCTAGTCCTATTTTAACGGCTACGAGTAGTGCAACATAAATGATACGAAAATATATGTTTGTTTTATTTTTCTTACTCCTTTTTGTTACCTATTAATATATTTTATATCTAATTCCAAAATTAAAGTATTTATTTAACAAACAAATATCTGAGGAATCAAAGTAACCACCTTCTATATATACCATGTGGACCAATATATTTATGTATTTTTCCTTACTTCTATTTTATAAAATATAGAACGTGGATATGTATCCATACGAGTATGTTTTCTATTAAAAACTCATTGCTTGAACTAATTCTAGAAAATCATTATACTTCTGTGACTAAATATGTTTTGTTATTTTTTTCTAAAAAAATATTAACAATTGTTTAAATATTTAAATGTCTAATATGAAAAAAATAAAATTTAAATCCAAAATAATATAAAAGTAAAATATAGAATTATAAAAGATTATCGAAAATAATAAACTTACACCAAATCACAAATACTAGCTTTGTTAATAGATTCATAATCCACAAGACTATATAATCTTTTTTTTATAAAAACTAAACTAAAAATATAATTTCCTAATTAGAATATATATATATATATATATATTTTAATAATATAACTAAAAATCCAAAAAGCTCATAATTAAAAGTTTCGTATTGGTTCAACAAGTAGTTCAACTGGTAATCGGATTTTGGGGTTTCCGGGTTTCCGTGGGTTTAGCCGCGTTATTCTTTTTTTTTCTAAAAATAACACTGAATTATGTACCGATCACCGAGTTTACAGGTTTAATTGCGGATCCGGATCGGATTTCAAAGTTAACAACATCACAAATTCAATACAATTATCAAAACCTTTTACTAAGATTTTTTTTAAATAGTAGAAACAATATAATTAAAAAGAAAAGCACAAATAAAAATACACAAATATAAAAATTAAATTTATAAAAAATAGAAAATAAAAAACAGAAAAGATACCCACTCTTTGAAGAGCGGGTCAAAATCTAGTTAGGAAGTAAAACATATATCCTTTTGAGTAACGTCCATGAGTTAACCAGAAAAGAAAACGAATTTCACATCAGATATACATCCAGCTAGACTTTGGATAATGAATTCATGCATTTTGAAGATTTCTTTAGAACTAGGCGCATGAAAACCGTTCTTTGTTTCAGTGTGCACGTGGCAACATCAGTTACCTAACTAACTCTCGTTCTTCTATCAGTCACATTGAGACGCAACTGATGTTTTTTTCTTTTTTCTTGGCTAAAATTTGGGACGTATTAACAGATGCTTAGAGCATCCCCATTGAGAGTTCAATGGAGAGGTTCACACAGTTTTTGTGAAAAAAAAAAATATTAAAATAATCAAAAAGTGTGAACCTGTTTCTTTGGGGTTCATGGCAGTGAACCCGGATCACTACTGTAGCGCGGGCCCTACGGTGCGTGGCGGCCCGCGATTGGCCCAATTTTTTTTTTTTTTTTTTTTTTTTAAAAAAAAAAATCAAAATTCAAATAGAAAAAAAAAATAATGAAAAAAATGCTCTGTGAACCCCATGAGAGGGGTTCACTGATGTACATGCTCTTACAGGGAACCATATTTCCGTCTTTTTCTTTCAGCCTAATTCATTACTGAGTTTTATTCAGTTTCAGACGTAACTGATGTGTAATTAGAAGTAGCCAAAGGTACGTACACACGTGTTGTTTATTTAGCCTTATTAAGTATTGAGTATCGCAAATTTATGTTCAGCTGTCGGAATCGTCACGTTTTAGATCATTGCACTTATTTGTCTAATTCATACTACTTTAGTGATTTAATCAGAAAGAAATGTCTTATGGTGAAACTAATTATCTTCTTTATATAAACATTGGACCTTTGGTTGGTGTTAAGTAGAGAAAGACTCGTCTTTTCAACAATGGCGGAGGACGGTGGAGTTATTCCAATGATAGACTTGATGAACGTTTCTGAGAAGATCTTGAATCAGAAAATCCGTGAAGCGAGCGAGAGATGGGGATGCTTTAGGGTGATGAACCATGGAGTTTCATTGTCTTTGATGTCTGGTATGAAGAAGACCATTATGGATCTCTTCGAACGTCCACACGACGTGAAAGTGCAAAACACTGATGTGTTACACGGGATTGGTTACAGAGCTCCGTATGATATCACTCCTTACTATGAAACATTTGGTGTCTATGACATGGCTTCTCCTCAAGCTGTCAATATTTTTTGTGACCAGCTTGACGCTTCCCCGGATCAAAGGTTTCTCTCTATTTTGCTAGTCTAAAAAAGGTTCATGTATCAACTTGTAGTTGACGTAGTATAGTAGGTATCTAAGGGGTTATAGGTTCGAGTTTCTTTGGAAAGGGTATGTTCTCTTAAATTTCTTTACTGATGGAATTTTGAGGTTTCAGGGAGATTATGTTGCAATATGCCAAAGCTGTTGATGGACTTGCAAAGGATTTAGCAAGGAGGTTAGCAGAGAGTTACGGTTTGGCTGAGACCGAGTTCTTCAAAGGATGGCCTAGCCAGTTTCGGATTAACAAATATCATTTTAAACCCGAAGCAGTCGGGAAACTGGGGTTTCACCTACACACAGATACTGGTTTCTTGACGATTCTTCAAGCCGATGAAAATGTTGGTGGACTTGAAGCCATGGACAATGCTTCAGGAAAGTTCTTTCCCATAAGCCCGTTGCCAAACACGCTTGATATCATCCTCGGGGACATGGCTACGATCTGGAGCAACGGGAGATTGTGTAATGTGAAGCATATAGTGCAATGCAACGAAGCAACCGATAGGTTTTCTATCGCCTCATTTTTACTAGGCCCAGTGACTGATTTGGAACCACCAAGTGAGTTAGTGGATGCTGAACATCCCCGACTATACAAGCCTATTAGTCACGAAGGGATACGAAACATTAGAACGATCACGAAGTTGGTTGATGGAGAAGCTCTCAAGCTTATAACCTATGAATGATCTAATGAGAGATTAAGATGGTTGTGACTTTTTCTCAATAGAAAAACTATTCTATTGTTCTTATGGCTCATTTTACATGTTCCATTCACTTTTGTAATCAGTTTCTAAAAACTATGCATGACTCCGGTCATGGCAAAAATAAATAATATGGTAGTGTTTAAAAAAAAAAAAAAAAAAAAAAAAAAAAGAAAAAAGAAAAAGATGGTTGTGATAACATGAAACTTTAATATCCTTGTTAAGTTACCCTAAGATTGAGAAAGAAAGATGTACTTTTATCCTATGAATTTCGCAATATACAAAAATGAATAGTTTCACATTGGTATCTTTGTGGATGCAATGCAATACAGCTAATACTTCTCTTGGTTCTCTATTTATTGTTCTCGCTCGTTCTTTTTGATAAGACGCTGCATATTAACCCAAGCATGGCCCATTATATCTACGTATCGCATGGCAAGAAAGATATCCGGGCGGATTAAGTGAAGCCCATTAACCGATTAACAAGACAACGCTTTTTATATATTATGGAAGTGTTTCAACTTTGTTTTTTTTTTTTTGAACAACTAAGTGTTTCAACCTTCAAGACTGCATGTATTTATGTTAACTACTTAAAAGTTTTTATATACTAATAGTTTTTGATAAAATAACAATTATACGTATATCAAATGGCCCGTCAGAAATCAAGAAAATCTTTGACTGTCTATTGATGATTTTAGTGAAAACGAAATGCATGTATTATTATATAACTAGACATAAGCCCGTTGCGTTGCAACGGGTTTTGTTTGATGTTTTAATTTAATAATTAGTTGGTTTATTAAATAAGTTGTTAAAATTTTATTATGTTAGGATTTGTTCTAAAGGGAAAACATTCTATTTTATAAATATCCTTTTATTTACAATTTAAATATACAAATACTATTAAATACTCTTTTACTTTTTTTTTGTTTAGGATGTAAAAAAAGATAAATTACTGTTATATAAAGTTTTACAATTTATCGTCTCTTTAGAAGTTTTTTTTAAAAAATTGCTATCAAATAATTATTTCTATTTTATAATAAATAATTTAAAAATTACTATTTTTACGATTTATATCAATACTATTTTACAGTTCTTTTATTAGCTGTATAATTTTTAGTACCATGTTCATCTTCAAATTCTCTCTTAAAATATTATCAAATAATTGTTTACAATTCTATTTTGGTTATGACTTAAAAATATGATACAAATCTTTTTTGATTAAGATTTTTAGAAAGAAAAAAAAAATTATCAAAAATTCTTTTACAGTTTCTAGGGTTTTATAAAATAAATTAATATTAAATAATCTTTTACAATTCTATTTTGTCTAGGATCAAGAAAAATAAAATTACTATCAAATAATTATGTCCAGTTAATATTAACTATTTTTAAAAGTTGACATTCTCAAGGTTAGGCTTTCTCAATACCAGTAATATTTTTTCAATTTTTCTTGTTAATTAATTTTTTTAGTATCATATTTATCAATAATTTTTCAAAGTGAAAATTACTATTAAGTCAAATTTTACAATTCTCTCTGATCAGGATTTTTTTAAAGAAATCTTATTTGGTTAATTAAAAAGAAAAATATTTCATGAATATCTTTTATTTAGGATATTAGGAAAAAAAAGTTATTTTCAATAATGGCATATTTTAATTGTTTTAACTGATATATGTCACAATCATATCGGGTGAAATATGTTTTTCATTTTGGTTTATAATTTTTTAACACAAAACTATTAAAATTAAAGTTAGTTAATTATACAAAAGTAAGATTACTTTTACAGTTTTATTTTATTTAAACTCGTAGAAAAGGAAAATTAATTATTTTATAATTGGGTTTTCTTTGATATTTTTATACAACTAACTTATTTTCATAATTTTTTATTAATTATATATATATATATATCATATACATTACTTGAGAAGTGATTTTGTCACATATCCTCTGAATAGTGATAAATACCATAAGATGTAATAAAGATAAGAGAAAAAAAATAAGTTGTATCAAGTAATTAAAAAAAAATACTCAGGTAGCTTAAACCTAAATATAGATGTGAACTATTTGTAGCTATTTTTTGTCATAAATGTTTAACATACAAATATCTATTAGAAAAGGAAAATTAGTTATTTATAAGAAATAATAAGAGTACTTTTTAATTTTCTTTTTGTTTAGAATTTTTAAAAAGTAATATTATTTATTTTATATTTAGTTTTTCTATATGATTTTATTAAAAATTTATTATACTTGTAGGGTTTATAATTCGTTTCTGTTTAATATTTTTGCTTAAAACTCAATATTTATCTTTAATAATTCTCTTTCTTTAATATCTTTGAAACCAATATATATATATATATATATATATATATATAATTACTTTCAAACATATTCTTATAATTATTTTTATCTTTTTTAAAAAGAAGAAATTGCTATCAAATGTTTAAGCAATATATAATTTTACAGACTATGTAATTGTAAACATCACTTTCAAATAGCTTCTTACAATGATTTTTTCTTTAGAACTTTTTTTTTATAATGAAAATTATTATCAAATATTTTTCTTTCATATATAATGTAAAAAAACTATATAATAGTAATTTTACTTTTCTAAGATCTTATTTTGTAATGGAAATTTTACTTTCCTCAATCTCTTTTAAATCCTAAACGGAAGATAATTGTATCATATTTTTGACACTTGTCACAAATATATTGAAATAAACTACAATTTTGTTGCATAATTCTATTTTCATGATTTAAAAAATGCAAAATTAGAATTTTTTAAAAAGGAAAACTGTTTTCGTATAAATTTTTATTTTATTTATTTATTATTTTTATAGGAAGCTTACTATTAGATAATTATAAGTATATAGTTTTTTAATTTCGTTAACAATATATTGTTTAAAATTTAAAAAGGAAAAACTATTAAATAACTATTATAATTCTCTTTGTTCATATTGTTTTTAAAAAAAGAAAATTATTTTCGTATAACTTTTACAATTTTCTTTTATTTGGATATAAAAAAGGAAAAATACTATTAATTAAATATTTATATAAAAATTAGTAGTTAAGACATGTCATAATCTTAAATATATAATTGACATGTGTCACGATCATGTTAATTAGTAATTTTGAAAACTAAGCTTTATATAATAAAACTTTTACAATTTTCTTTTCTTTGGATATAAAAAAGGAAAAATACTATTAATTAACTATTTATATAAAAAATAGTAGTTAACACATGTCACAATCTTAAATATATAATTGACATGTGTCACGATCATGTTAATTAGTAACTTTGAAAACTAAGCTTTATATAATAAGATTTATTCCTCTTACTCTATCATGTGTTTGAATTTGATGACTCCCATTTTAATTCTTTTACCATTACACGTGATCCACGTTTAGGCACGTAACTTCAAGCCACGGATAGTTCTTCAAGAATGCTCTTTCCCATTAGTACATACTGAAACAGGTTGCTATCAAACAACTACAATGTGAAGCAATGAGGAGGCTGTGCAACGTGAGGAATAGAGTGCAATGCGAAGATGCAACAACGAGGACCGAAGATGCAACAACGAGGACGTGGATGCTCGCTGAACACCCACGATTATAGAAGCCTGTCACCTATGAAATAAACTAAGAAAGCTTCGGATCACTTTCAAGTTGCCTGCATGATGAAGAAGCTCTCAAGCTTATATAGATTACGAAGAACTTAAAATAATCTAACGGCAGTAGGTTATTAGGATTTCTTAAAGAATGTAAAATAAAGATGTATCTTTGTCAATCGGACATCGTGGTCTGGTGATAAAGGTTCCACTATCACGAGTTCGAGTTCCGCCCACAACGGATTTAATATGGTTTTCGTTTGGTCTTCATGACATTCCTCGCCAGTTCGGTTGGACGCGGTAGAATAATCAGATTAAGTGAGAAGTTCGGATACCTGAATTATCAAAAAAAAAGATGTATCTTTGTTTCATCACAATTGACAAGTGATATCTATTGGATTTTTGAAATATTTATGTATGAATAATATTTGCATTTGAGTTCTTTGTGGACACAATACTTTCCTGACTGTCTCCCTTACAAGCTCGATCGTTTCCGAACTCTTTGACTTAGTGAATTGGTTTACATAGGCTTTTCTCTTATAAGTTACAAACTAGACCGGAATTAGGGTGTTTTAAGCGGGTCGGGCTTAGTATTAAAACTTTAGGAACTATTCATGTATTCAAAATTTTAAAATAATAATTAACTTAACATTATAAAATATATACTATGATTTAATAAATATAAGGCCACATGCTTTAATCAAGCCACTAAAAATCTAAAATATCAGGGATGGTGGAACTGACCTATACCAACCACATCGATTATGTTGAATGGTTGTAACTCTTTGTTGACCTACACGCATGTGCCAACTAGTGCACTCATCAGCACTGATGAGTTATTTATCTGTCCGAGTCACGTGAACCACGTTCTTCCTTCTTTTTGGACACTTCATCATTTAGTTACGCTCATAAAGTTTATAATAACATTTTTCCTCTGATTTGCTGAATGTCCCATCTCGAATCCAACTACCTCATTGATTAGATTAGATTAGATTAGAAAAAATATCAGAAAGAAAAATCTTTTTGGTGCAGAAGGCAAATCTTGTACATCATTATAGTAACGTCATTCTCCCGCAGGATGGTCTTCTATATAAGTTTGGGCAAGGGCTTTTCATGAAGACAAAGAAAACAAAACCTATATACTATACTTACCGAGAGAAAACATATACAATGGCGGATCTCAAGGAAGTCATTCCGACAATAGACTTGAAAGAAGTTCCGGATGAGAAGTTGAATCAGCAAATACGTGAGGCGAGTGAGAGATGGGGATGTTTCAAGGTGATCAACCATGGAGTTTCTTCGTCTTTGTTGTCTGAGATGAAGAAGACTGTTACAGATCTCCATGAACGTCCACACGAGGTGAAAATAAGAAACACTGATGTGATACTTGGAAGTGGTTACAAGCCTAGAATTGAGTTAAATCCTCTTTATGAATCATTCGGTCTTTTTGACGTTGCCTCTCCACAAGCGATCAATACTTTTTGTGACAAACTTGAGGCCTCTGCTGAACAGAGGTTCGTTTCCAAAACACTCTTATATGACTCGTTTAGAACAGTTCTAGTACATCGCGATATACTCCAAACCATTTAAAAAGATATAGGCATCTCTAGTTTTCTCTATATTTAAAAGAAAATAGTATTTCTCTATTTTTACTTTAATATAAAGATATATTCGTACATTATAATATTTTCTCTATTATAAAATTACTTTATTTTAGGAATATATATATATGAGATGGTCTCAGCCTCTCTGTTCTTGTTTGTTTTTTATTCTTTTTGCCTTCAAGGATTCTTGTTATGTGTGCCTAACCTAATCCGCTTTTCGGTTCAATGGTTTTGTTAAATAAATTTTGATATATGAAATATGGAAGCCGAACATTTTATTAACGAAATATCCGGTTGATGATGGATCTTTGATCTTATATATGTCTTGATGATTCTCGGATTTTTGTTTACCTTTTTTTTTTGGTTGTAGAGAGATCATGGTGAAGTATGGCAAAGCTATGGATGGTCTTGCAAAAGATTTAACGAGAATGTTAGCAAAGAGTTATCAATTAGAGGATCCCGATATATGCAAAGAATGGCCGAGCCAGTTTCGGATTAGCAAATACCATTTCAGTCCTGAAACAGTTGGTAAAAATGGTTTGATAACACACACGGATCCTGGATTCTTAACAATTGTTCACGGTGATGACAATGTTGGTGGACTTGAGGCCATGGACCATTCTTCAGGAATCTATTACCCCATAAACACGTCGGCAAACACACTTACTGTCAACCTTGGTGACATGGCTAAGGTAAGAGGAAAAAATCATCGCTAATAGTTCAATAATAGTTTTGACTTTAAATCACAAAACTCGGTTTAATTGTTTGGTTTTTGAAACTTTCGTAATAGATATGGAGCAATGGGAGGTTGTGCAATGTGAAGCATCGAGTGGAATGCAAAGAAGCAAAAACGAGGATTACTATCTCCACCTTCCTATTAATACCAATGGATGAAGTTGTTGAGCCACCAAGTAATTTTGTGGACGCTGAACATCCACGTCTATACAAGCCTATCAGTGATGGTGAACTAAGAAAGATTAGGCTGAGCAACAACATGCATGACGGCGAATCTCTCCAGTTTATAACCCTCAAATAATTTTATAACCATAATATATACGGGTGTGGCTCCAAGAAAATGTTTTGTTTTCCCCTAATTAATAAGAGTTACAAATAAATATGAATTTTCTTATGATTATTAGTGTATAATATAATTGTTATATAAGATCTCTTTAAAAATATATCTGGAAACAGTATTCTGAGTCTGATAATTTTCAAAAAAAAAATCATAAGAACCCATCATAACATATAAGATTTCAATACTCCGGCTTTGTTACAAGTTAAGCCATATGCATGCATAAATATAGACAACATCATACATTCATACTATATAAGATTTGTACCTTTCAGATTACATGATAGGCATTAAGATCTTAAATATTGGTTTTAAAATTTCTAAATGTGGAAATTAATCATTCCCGTTCGTTAAACAGTCTAATTGTATTTAGAGAACCTAATCAAATTTATCAATAACTGAAGGGCTTCATTATAAAGATAAGACTAAAATATTCTACGTGCTAGTCACGTGCTCATCTTCTCCAACCTACCGAGTTGATAATCACGACTCGCGAGTTGACTCACCGGTGCCATCAGCTAATTCGTTTCTCTGTGGAGCGTCGACTAGATTCACCGGAGAAGAATTCTCCTTAGCTCAGATAGATTTCAGAAGGTTAGACTTTAGAGTAAAGTTTTCGCTTTTACACTTGGAAGAAAGGAAAACTCTACATATAACTTAGGCATCTACGAGCTTAATCCCCATGTTCCAATCTTCACAATGCATTACAAAAGGTTCGTCCTTTATTACTGTCTCAGCTTGACAACCATAGAGCGGAGGAGGTCTATGGAAACACGGCTCCATCGACACGGCTCTAACGCACGGCGGGTCCGGAGTTGAGTGGTTCGTTGGCCTGTAGAGTATCCATGCTTTTAACCCTCCCAGACCTTGAGCAACGTATCCGAACGTAGATACGCCGCTTATGACAAGTTCATCGGTTAAACTCAAAAGATACATCTCAGCGAGTGCCTTTTGGTCGTGTAACTTCTCGTCTGTCTGCTGATACATTTCTTGGCTTGGTTGGTGAACTTGCACCATGTCTCCCGTCGAGCTCGGGCTTTCCCAGTACATGTTCCTTAGCTTCTCCGAGTACTCTGGGTAAAGCGATGTTACAAGAACAGCTTTGAGTTTCGCGCTTCTTGTTGATGATGTATTATTATTAGTGACTGTCACTTCTGGTAATAGTTTCTCTCGTTTGGTACATGATATGATCTGGTTCATGACGTGGTCCAAGTATCCGGTTTGGTTGGTTAGAATTCGTACTTGAACACCAAGCGTCTCGTCTGCTCTTGATAAGTATGCGTTGTAGTACCTAGTGATCAAACCCCAGACTTGGTTTGTAGGGTGGAGAAGATACCGACCTAGATGGTGGAAGACGGTGTCTTTCTTTGGGAAAAGCTTGATGAGTTCGGTTTGGAAGGTAGGAATCAACCAGAGAGATGGAACAGAGTAAAGGTTTGAGTTGAAGACCAGCCAAGAGACTTGTCTGATGAGATTCTGATCTGTTTCGCAGAAGAACATCTTATCATGATCCTCGTAATCGTGCATGAGATATAGACTGAGGTAGGACGGGATGGTTCTAGTCGAGTTAACGGCATGAGTCTTCAGCATTGTTCCGTAACGACGTGAACTATTTAACTGACCCATCAGAGGAGAATCAAGAGGGAGTAACCAGGAAGTACCGGGGAAAGGCTCACAGAAGAGATGTGTTATGTCTGTGCGTTGGTCAAGGAGAAGGACTCTCTCTGTCAAGAGAGCATATAGGAATGTAGAGACTAGAGATAGTATTCTGTTTCCGAGTCCGTAAGCAGCAACCCACACAATGTATCTGCATTCACCAACAGATCTACTGTCATGACCAAGCTGCTCTGTCTCTGTTGCTCTCTTGAAGGCTTCTGTGCCTGGACCACAACGCTTGTGAAGCATCTCATAGCTTCTTAGCTTGGAGACAAGATAGTGAGAAGGCTCGTACGGTGATGGCTTGCGGTACAATGAAGACTGGTACATACTCAAGCAAGAACCTTCATCAAACTCTTCAGTAAGCAGCCCTCCTAAGAGTTTACTCTCCCTTGGTTTCCCTGAATCCCTTGGACCTATACAGTAAAATAGAGGTCAAAAAGAGCATTATTGGTTAACAAAACCAAAAAGATAAAATAATGTTACCGTTGATTGTAGCATGAGGAAGCTGGTTGTTCAAGATGATGAATAATAATAGTAACATCAGTGACCAAAGTAGTAAGCAAGTAACAAATAATGTCCTTAGCTTCATCTTGAAACCCATAGCTTAGAAAACTTCCATAGAGATTTGAAGTAGTAGTTGCAGATAAATATTAAGCGCTATCAAAGGGTTCAAGTGTGACTTAAAAACAATAGAACTTCTCATTATGGTAGAAGTTTCTTTTTACCCTTTTTTTATATAATGTGATGATAAATGTGTGCTGTGATATGGTTGAAGGTGATGGTGACGCTTCTTGTCCTTTTTGTTGGGACGATCTCTATCCTTTTCCCATGCCTTTTTAATGACTAAAGGGACCTGTCTCTTCCTCCTCTAAACTTGAACCACAAGTTTCTTATCTCCCATTGATTTTTTTTTGTCACTGTCTTATCTCCCATTGATAAGTAAGTAAGCATTGTCCACAAAATTAACATTCCAAACCGATTTGAGAGAAAATCAGAAATAAGGAAAAAAAGTAGGTGATTGTAGATCTGGTTGGCTCCGGCGTCCGGCCGCCGCGTGAGCTTGCGTGCCGTCGCCGGAGACCGTCTTCTTGCCGTTTATGATGTTTCTTTTGTTTTTCTAGCGCCTCTCTTCACAGATCGTCTTGTCTGAGCTCTGGGTCACACCATCCGTCGTCGCTTAACTCTGGGAGTTAACAGGTCGCAACGGTGGCTCTGTCTCTAGTGTAAAAGCACGGTCGTGTGGAAGGATGGTATGGTGAAGCCGGCCGTTAGGGTTAGGTTCTTTTCTGGGAGACGGAAGCTCATTTAGCTCTGTCGACACCGGCTTTTGCTTTCGGGAGGAGGAGGCTCCCTCAAATCTTTTTTTGCCGGCTTTTGTTTCCGGGACGCCAAGGCTTATATAGCTTGTCGTCGCCGGCTCTTGGTGTTGTAGCTCCGTCATGGGTTCGGGTTTGGGGTCCTTTTTTTGGATCCGGTATTTCCAGGGTTTCGTTTGTTTCCGATGGCCATCGGGGTGTTCGTGGTGTTTGATTTCCGTGAATTCGGCTAAAGCTCAAATTCGATAAAATCTCGATACGTTCGAGACAACTCTCCGTGAGGAGATGAAAACGCAGTGGTGAAGAGGTGGCTTCAGTGGAGGTTCGGTGTTTTACGAGCTCCGGCGAGTCGAGAGAGGTGCTCCGTCTAAGGTGCGACGCGGCGGCTGTCAGGCTGGGGCGAAGGGGACACGTGCAGCTTCAGTCGGTGGTTTTGATGAGATTTCGGTACGTCCGATGGAAGGTCTCGGGGGATGACCATCTTTGTTGCGTCCTTGGGCTTGCCTCCATGACAACCATTCCAGAATCCGGCGACGCCGCTGCGTGGAGGCGGAGGAGACAGTGACCAAAAAAATATAGGATTTCTTTGAGTAGATGGGCTTGGAGTGAGCTCTAACCTAGTTTGCTTTGTTTTTTCTGGTTTTCGGTTTGGGGTCGGGCCTTTGTGTTGGCTGGCCCTGGGCCTTGTAAGAATATTTGGGCTTTGTCTCTTCTATTTATATTAATCAATTGACGGAAAAAAGTAAGTAAGCATTGTAGAATTTTATTATACAAAACCCCACACTTACCTAGAAGTCAGGAATCCTCATCAATATTTTGAACATTTTTAGTAAAACGAATGGAGGGAACGATCAAATGAACAAATGAACAAACAAACATTTGTGACAACTAAATTATTTACATGCTTAACATATTAATTCAGAGGAAACACCTGTAAACTCTAAAGTGTAAGATAATTCTCTTAAGCACATGAAACATTATTATAGAGGAAGATCAAAAGAAAGATAAACTTGATCATGTGGCTAATTAACCCAAATAGTCCGACGAAATGAACTAAGACAAAAACAAGAAAACTATTACAACTCATCAAACAACTTAATCCCACCATGCTCACGATCCTCACAATCCCTTACAAAAGGAACAACATTCCCCGAGTAAGTTCCCCAATCAGCATCACATCCATGAGAAGGAGGAGTAAGGTGACAAGGGTCAATAGACGTGGATCGAATACACGGAGGATCAGGAGCCGTGAGCTCCTTTGGCTGATAGAGTAACCATGGCTTTAACCCTCCCAGACTATGAGCAACATATCCGAACGTGGACCTTGCGCTCGTGACAATCTTATCCGTTAAACTCAGAAGATACATCTCCGCGAGTGCCTTTTGGTCGTGAATCTTCTTGTCCGTTTGCTGAACCCTTTCTCCACTTGGCTGATAAACTTCGATGATCTCTCCTGTCGAACTTGGTCGCTCCCAGAACATGTTCTTTAAGCGGTCAGCGTACTCTGGATAGAGAGATGTGACGAGAACAGCTTTGAGCTTCTGGTTTGTCGATGCGTTGACTTTTGACTCTTCTTGCGCAACGACTTGAGGTAATAGTTTCTCTCTTTGCGTGCAGGACAAGATTTGATCCATGACGTGTTGGAAATATCCTGCTTTGTCGCTGAACACACGTACTTGGATCCCGAGGGTTTCGTCTGCTCTGGCTAAGTGAGCTTTGTAGTACCTAGTGATCATACCCCAAACTTGATTCGTCGGGTGGAAAAGATACCTAGCCAGATGATGAAACACGGCTTCTTTCTGCGGGAACAGCTTCATCAGTTCTGGTCGGAGCGTTGGATTGAACCACAGAGATGGAACAAAGTAGACGTTGGTTTTGAAAACCAACCAAGGGACTTTATCGATCATAGTTTGGTCCTTTGGGCAGAAGAACATCTTATCTTCATCCCTTGAATCATGTAAGATATCAAGATATAGATGACTCGGGGTTGAGTTCACGCTAATGGCATGGTTGTTCAACATTGTTCCGTAACAACGAGAGTATCCTCTTCCGTAGCCATCAATCTGCTTCATCAATGGGAAGTCATTAGGGAGTAACCATGAAGTACCGGGAAACGGCTCGCAGAAGAGATCGCTTATGTCTTTGCTTTGATCAACAAGAACGACTCTCTCTGTCAAGAGCGCGTAGAGGAAGACAGAGGTAAGAGTTAGTATTCTGTTTCCAAGCCCGTAGACCGCGACCCACACAACGTATTTGCATTCACCAACGGACTTGTTTGCGTAATTCTCATTATCGTGACCAAGATTCTTTGTTGCTTGCTTGTAAGCTTCTGTGTCTGGACCGCAATGCTTGTGAAGCTTCTCATAGCTTCTTAGCTTAGAGATAAGATGTTGAGAAGGCTTGTAAGGAGATGGCTTGCGATACAAGGAAGACTGATAATACCTACTCACACAAGAAGGTTCATCGAATTCCGCTGTTAAAAGCCCACCTATCAGTTTATCATGGGGCGTTTCGGATTTACTTGAACCTAGTAATCACAAGAAAATAAAAACTTTAGTCAAAAACATACCTAAAATATTAATGATTTTGTTTTATTTTGTTGTTAAGTTTACCGTTGATTGTTGCAGCAAGAAGTTCTTCGTTGCTTGTTGCATCAAGAAGTTGGTCGCTGAAGTTGTTTGAGAATGATAGTAAGACTACAGACCCAATGAGTAAGCCACCAAAGATGACTGTCATCAGAATCATCATCTTTGAACCCAAAGCCCCGAAAACATCGCCGTTGATCTGAAACATGTGATACATGATTACTTAAGTTGAATCTAACGTGCATGGTTATACCATTTTAATTATTGTGATCCAATTAGTGGATGGAACTTGATATTTATAAATAAAGAGTTTGAATATTCTAATGTGTCAGTGTTAGGTTGTGTCTATAAACTAGCTCCGTACGTGACTCTACATTTGTTAACGTATAAAAAGTCTTAGTCTTCGTTTTATCGATCATCAAGCTGCATTTTTAGATTTTAATTAACGTAATGATTGCCGATTGAGAGACTTGTTTTGAATTATCAACAAACGGTTTTATGTTGAAAACTTGGACTCTATACTACAATATTATCTATAGTTCACAGGCCGAACACGAGCTTACTAGAACGGCCAAACTCGAGCTTCTAAAATCAACTAGAATACAGTAGTTTTTCTTGAATGCTTATACCATATGACAAATTGTATATCATATGACGACTTCGATAGATTTTTAGAATTTTTTTATTCAATTAATTCTACATATCAAATATTCCAAGTCACGTTGGAATTTTTAGAAGCATCGATGATAGAGAATTAAAGTGGATTCAGTTCTTGAGCAGGCTCCTCCATTACACTCTTATCAATATAGATATAATCAATTTAAAATTTTAAACCCAATTTTTTTTTGATATAGTCTTGATTAATCATTTTGTATCAAGTGATTTGTTTTATTCATGTTTTGGATATACATATATTGAGGTGTAAGCTTAAATATGAACAGAAAACGAATAAAAAGTAATAAACAGTATGTTGATAAAAAATAAGTAATAAACAGTATAAATCATAACGTACATACCTTTTTCCATTGATCTGCTTTTGGTTGAATTGATCTTTCATGATATGTTTGTTCTTCATCGTCTGACTCAAGTGGTTGCTTGGTATCCATAGTGTTCATCAGCCACAAACAAAAAGAAAGTGTTTTTTTTTTATTTGTTTAAAACAAATATACTTAAGAAATTCTCATGAAGACCATAAACCAAAAACAGAGAATCTTTTTCAAGAAAGGGAGCGTCTTGGTATTAAACGTTCGTATCTATCTATATAAAATCAGTAAATACACGCATCGAATTTATATTAATTAGATATCAATCGCTAATTGCTAAATAAGGTAGAATTAAAAACAGGTAAAGGTAATATTGACTAGTTTCTACGAAATGTCTGACAAATTGTTTCCATATTTGTAACGGATCAAATACTAATAAGTAAGCACAGAAAGCTTAACGGATTACATTCAAAATTTAAGATAATATTTTTTAATTTAATTTAGTGATACTTAATGACATTTTTATAGGTAAGTTATATTTGATTCCTGGCAAGAGAAAACAAATAAAGAAGGCAATATTGACAATGACAGTCCATACTTGACCATTTACTAAAGAAACTGTTTCATTTAATCAATTAACTGTAGTTATAGAATATTTTTGTATAAAATAAGTGTCGTTCTAGGATTTTAATGTAACTTATGTCGTAAATATACCTTTTCACCTTTACATAAGTTTTGTAGAAAGTCTAGGTTTCAACTCATGACGAAAAAAGCAATGTATTAAACAATTATGCAGACTATAAAAAGAGAGGCTTATAAAAAAAATTAACATAGTGTCATAGGACGGTTTATGTGATGCAACTATATGTAGATTTTTATAAGGTAGGTAGTTAGTATTATTAGTTGTAATATCATAATAATTTGTTTATGTAATTTTTCTCATAATTGTAATACTGTAGTAAATCATTGTTTAAAAAAGTTTTAGAAAATAGAATGCTAATAGTTTAATAAGAACAAAAATCAACATTGAACCTTTTTCTTAAGTAAAGTGAAAAGTCTAGAACGACATCTATTTTTCAATAGAGTATTTTGTAAGAAATATGTAATCTGTACAAAAATACATTTGCCTTTACATACAATAAAATTTCATTGAAGCTTCTCTTTTTTTTCAGTGGAATAACATCTATAACTCATCTTTAGTATCATCAAATAGTTTAAGCCCGTCATGCCTAAGATCCTCACAATGTCTAACAAAAGGAACGACTTTCGCCGAGTTAACTCTCTTTTTAGCTTCACATCCATGAGTGGGAGGAGTAAGGAAACAAGGCTCCATGGATACAGCACGAACACAAGGTGGATCAGGAGTCTTGCCTCTCATTGGTTGAAAGAGTAACCATGGCTTTAGCCCTCCAAGACTATGAGCAACATATCCAAACGTAGACCTTGCGCTTGTGACAATGTTATCAGTTAAGCTCAGAAGATACATCTCGGCGAGTGCCTTTTGGTCGTGAAGCTTCTTGTCTGTTTGCTGAAACCTTTCTCCACTTGGCTGGTAGACTTCTATTACGTCTCCGGTCGAAGTTGGTCGTTCCCAATACATATTCTTTAGGTTATTAGAGTACTCTGGATAGAGAGATGTGACAAGAACAGCTTTAAGTTTCTTGCTTACTGATGTATTGGTGACTTGTGATTCAAGTGTAGTCAACTCAGGCAAGAGTTTCTCTCTTTGTGTACAGGAAACGATCTGGTTCATGACATGCTGCAAATATCCAGCGCGTCTGCTGAAAACCCTTACTTGTATCCCAAGTGTTTCGTCTGCTCTTGATAAGTAAGCATCGTAGGATCTTGTGACCATACCCCAAACTTGATTCGTCGGGTGAAAAAGATATCGAGCCAAGTGGTAGAAGACGGTTTCTTTCTGAGGGAATAGCTTCATTAGTTCGGTTTGGAAAGTTGGATTAAACCATAAAGATGGAACAAAATAGACATTGGCTTTTACAATCAGCCAAGGGACTTTATCGATCATTGTTTGATCCTTTTGGCAGAAGAACATCTTGTCTTCATCTCTTGAATCATGTAGGATATGAAGATACAGATGCGGAGGGATTGAAGTCGAGTTAATGGTTTGATTCTTCAACATTGTTCCGTAACAACGAGAGTATCCTTTATCGTAGCCATCAATCTGCTTCATCAGTGGAAAGCCATTAGGGAGTAACCATGAAGTACCTGGAAACGGCTCGCAGAAGAGATCACTTATGTCTTTGCTTTGATCAACAAGGACAACTCTCTCTGTCAAGAGCGCGTAGAGGAAGACAGAGGCAAGAGTTAGTATTCTGTTTCCAAGACCGTAGACCGCGACCCACACAACGTATCTGCATTCACCAACATGTTTGTTTGCATAATTCTTATCATCATGACCAAGATTCTTTGTTGCATCCTTGTAAGCTTCTGTGTCTGGACCGCAACGCTTGTGAAGCTTCTCATAGCTTCTAAGCTTAGAGACAAGATATTCAGAAGGCTTGAAAGGAGATGGCTTGCGATACAAGGAAGACTGATATCTACTCAAGCAAGAATTTTCATCGAAATCAGCAGTTAAAAGACCTTCTAGCAGTTTATCCCTTGGAGGTTCGGAATCCTTTGAATCTATAAAAAGAAAATGAAATATTAAGCCCAAAGGATGATTAGTTCCGAATAAGTTAACCAAAAGAGAAATGATCATACCGTTGACTTGTGTACCAAGAAGGTGGTGTTTGAAGACGTTTGAGAAAGATACTAACGTCACCGACCAAAGTACCAAGCAGGTGCCGACTGTTAACATAAGCTTCATCTTCATACTCAAATCCCACAAAAACTTAATTGGAGACTTGAAATATTTGATGATACGACATGTTGTTGTATCAATTATTAGTAGGAGTTATAAGGAGTTTAGAACTCCTCCTATGACCAAGTCAATGTAAACTTGTATGTTTATTAAATTAATAAAATATGTTATGCTGTGAAATTGGACAAACTCTGAAAGCAACTCCATTATTTTTCTAATGATTATTTCATATATTTGTTACAATAAAACAAATTGATGTAGGTCACGATATTCCGTGTATATGGAACAACCAAGTTATTAAATTAACAAAGAATTGACAAATAAGAGAGTTTTGTTTAATAATTTGTCAACAAAATCAAAAGAAAAAGAGAGTTTTGTTTAATCAACAGAAATATTGTGATGTCCAAATCTCAACAATATATTATTAGTCATTCAGCTTTTTCTTAATCGTCTGTGGATAAATCATTAGTGTTTTGTTGTTATTAAATTTCGGGTGCTGAGATGTTTGTCATGTGACTCATACCAAATATAGTTACAAAAGTATAAAAGGTCAATTTTTATTTATTTGAAATAATAGTGATATAAGTTTATAGTAAACCTTGTATTTTGGTTAACCTACTAACTAAGTTTAATTATAACCAAGCGACTCCCAAACCGTCAAAATGAGAAAACAAAAGGATAACATAATTCTAGAAAGTTACAACAACCATTCAATAAAATGAGAAAATAAAGAGGCAACATAACTATAGCAGACAATTATAAAATTTTGAGTGACCTGTTGTATGAACAATTGAATATTTAATACCATATAAACTTAGGCCTGGCCTGACATTGATTATTTATAAATCATATTTTTGTCAACTATTTATAAATCATCTTAAAACTAAAAGAACACTTCATTATTCAAGATTATTCTTTTGTTTAAAGTGAAAACAATTTTTATCTCTTGTAATAACCCAACCAAAGAAATTTATCCCCCATTTTCCAAAGAAAAAAAGAGCTCAAATACAGTACATATTTGCAAGGATAAATTTGTGAACTAACCAAGTTTTCAATAATCATAAAGAATATAGCACATATAATTAGAAAATGAAATGAATAAGTTAAATCACTTTTTACCCTTCTCACTATAAACAAAAGGTTGTTTGTTATACCATTTGACATTAGTGTTATTTAATATGGTATGCATACATAATTTTATACTATAAGATATATGATCATATGTTGATAATTTTAAATAAAATAAAATTAAAAAGATTAATGAATGAAATACATATGTAGAAAACATTTATAAACTATTGAATATATACTAAGTTCTTAAAATCTAATTTTCTGAGAATAGTGGTAGAACTAGTAAAATAGTATAAATTACAATACACTTTATAATAGAAAATATAGAATTGTGGAGAAATTATCAACAGAGAGAATAGAATAACAATATATATTTTTTGAATTGAATGTTAAATTTAATTCAAAAAAAGAAAAGACTGTTTCTACAACAAGTGTAACATATGATTGAAATAAAAGAGGTCTATGCTTCTACACTTCCAGTCTTCACTTTACTTCAAACTTCAGTCTACTTCCTTATCTATATGTTTAATATTATGTTTAACAAAATGCTTAACATTATATAATTATTGTCTTTTTTTTAAAAGTATCTGATTTAAAAATTCAAATCATATTATGTTCATTAAAAAATATACTTTTCAGTTAAAATTTAAAATTTATTTATAATATTATGTAAAGACTGTTTAATAAATAAGACTGAAGGAGAAAGAAATAAGCAAGAAAAGAAAATCCTCTCAAACAAGTAGTCAACCCTCAACTTGCTTCCTCGCAGCCACTTACTATTCTTCATAGATCTTCTTGGCTTCCTCAAAGCAGCCCATATAAGCCATTTATTTGCTTTGATCTGGAGTTTATTTTGCTTTGAATGACATCTCAAAGCCAGCATTGTCTCTGATTTATATATGTTGTTTTAGTTCTTGTTCGTATTTTTTGAAAATATATATTGGTGTTGACAAAACCTCTTTCATCTACTCTTTTTCAAGGTGTGTATGGTTGCAAACTAGGATCATATACAGTCGATTCAAATTAGGTACCAATGACCAAGCTTTTTTTAATGAATCGCCAAGCTAGACTCATTTAAACTGAAAAGACGAGTTCGAACCTTGTGTTTCTACCAGTACAGGTGCTTGGACATAGCTAATTAAATGCCGGCTAAATGAAACATTGTTCTTGAATTCCTCCCAATTTTTTTTTTCAAAATAATAATATATATATAAATTATATAACCTCTGAAATGTTGAAACTGAAATTTTATTATAGCTCCCAAAACATACAAGAATAAAAAAGATAAGACAGTGTAAACTGTTTGATGTATCCAAAGAGTACATTCACGATCTTCTTAAACTACTAAGCTTTTTTATCTCCACTGTTGATTGTTGGTGATTCTTTACTGACATTGTTCAAATGCTCATTCTCTAATCTGTTTTCCACGAATCAGACCAAAAAAAAACAGAGTTATTAACTGAACATTAACGGAACAACACAGATTGTAGAATCATTGATATGAATTTTGAAGGTTCTTTTTCACCTGAAGAAATTCCATATACCACGGCGAATTATCTCAAGACTAGCTACAACAGCAACCATCGACTGTGTGCTATGCCTGAAGGGGAGGTTGAAATCCAGAACCGTTTGGATCCATGCAAACCTCAGAAGGACATTCAAAATCTGAGATATATACATGTTCTAAACATCAGTTGCTGTGAACATCTTTTGATGGAATCAATATTTCTTTTTTTGAGACTCACCATTGCGATGAAGTATACTTTCTTTTGAGGAATGAGGAGGTTATCCCGAAGCCAGCGGTTTCCGGAACCCGGTTTTAGAAGACCCCAATCATGGACAAAGTCCCAGTAAGTACCGAATATTGCAGCTACAACTGAGAAGATAATGGCTAAAACTCTCCAAGCGATTTGACCTGGCTGGATACTGTAAGCAGTTCTAAAGCAAACCGCCACTATAGTCAAGAAGTACTTAACTCCATTCCACTTGTGATCCTTTCTTTTATCTTTATTATCTTTATCATCAACCAGTCGTCGCAGACACTGCATTGAGTACAAAATTAGCTATTGAAAGAAGGCTAGAGATGTTAGGGTTTTCTTTTGGAGAAAAGAAGCTAATGTACCTGAAGGAGGCGAGAGACGAAAGGGATGACAGCAACTATGAAGAAGAAACCTTTGTACGCATCAGACTTCGTACAAGTGTTCTTTCTGTGTTTGAAGTCTCCCCAGCCATAGTAACATATGTAGAACTCGAAGCTTCGAAGAGCTTGAACCTGGCTAGTGTATTGATCGCCCAAGAAGCTATCAGCAAATGATACCTGCATGAGAAATGAGAAAAAAAGATGGACGGTTCAAGACCTACTATAATTGGAATTTTATAAGATTCTTACATTCTGGTCAACAAGCTTATTGGATCTCTGGTTTACCTTATAAAAAGGAGCGGCGATGCAATGTAACATACATGTAACGTAGAATTTGCGTTTCGAGTGGTAAAATAATTTGAATGGAAGAAACAGAACCCCAAATATACCCTGCACAAGTGGAAAGCAAAACATTTAACGGAGTTGTTATGATGCCAGTGTTTATAGTATTGATATTTTTATTACAAAACTGAAAACTCTGGTTCCCCGGATTTTGAAACTCACGATAAGCAGGAAAAGAGGAAGAAGTTCGGTGAATTCTTGGTAGTCTTTCGTTTCAGGATCTACCTCCATGTCAAGATTTCCAAGAACACAAAGCAATGCAAAGACGCCAATGCTGAAAGCCACAAGCAGGACTTGTCTGTGTCCAAGTTCAGTTCCTTGCTTGAAATTAAATATTTTGGAATAGTTTATTTTGTATCGCCTCCAGAAGTATATATTCACAGCATACATGATGATATGCAGCATGATAAAACCAAACCAGCTGCAGGAAACAGCAGAGATGACATCAACAGCTAAGTAAAATCGTTCCAATCGATGTAAATATTTAAGAAGAAAGAACGAGTTTACTATCTTTTTCTTACCTATAAAGTGGAAACATAGTATTCATGTATATATCCTGCCCATCGTTCTGCAAGATAGTTCGGGTGCGGATAATCGCAGCAAGAGCCACTATAAGAGAGAAAACGCATCCAGCCGTGAAACCTAAACCCAATATCGTCATATTAATAAGTTTTAGCTTCTAAGCCAAATGATGCAAGTTTCTGATTTTTTTTACCTGTGGAGAATGTAAGTCTGTGCCTCTCTCGTGTCATTTTAGGCCTTAGAATGTTCATTCCTTTGGTTCGATTATCATCTGCAAAATATTTTATGTAGTCCTCTTCAACACGCTTTGTGAGTCGCGTGACCTGTCATAACAGAAGATCCATATAAAATCAAAAAAAAAAGAAAGAGAGAGGACTTGGCGAGAATAAATTTCGAATAGGTTCAACATTTCATACAAATCTTACTTTATCAGAGCCTCCCAGGAATGAATCATCCACCCTTTTCATGTAAGGCTTCCTTTCCTCCCTCGAATATATCTATAAACATACATTTCGTCGACCACAGTTTCGGTCATATGAATCATATATATATAACTTCAACTCAAAGTCTCAAACCTTACCTTATCATACTTCTTCAATATCTTCGAGAACGCCTTAGCATTTGAAAAGCTGTATATGCATAATTTAAGACCCATCGATCACAGACAAATAAAAAAAAGAGATTCAAAAAATTTGCAATTACTACGAAACTCATGCGCACCTGTAGTTTTGGAGATTTATAAGCTCACGATATAACTTGATGTAAGCGTGCTTCAGTTCCTTCTCGTTTTCCCTCAGCTTTTTTTTTGTTTTTTAACTCGCTCTTCTTCAATTCCTTGATATTTCCTCTGTTATTGTTGCTCGTGAGTCCGTCGATAGTATATGAAGGAGATGCTCTCATTTCTTTGGCCCATTCTATGTCTCCATCTTCCAGTTGACCATCTCTGCTCGAGTCTCCTTCCTCTACCATCACCTTATGAGCTTGACTTCGAACTATCACTACAAATTTGAATGTCGTTTTGGTAAGTTACGGGTTACGGAACAATACAATTTGTATAAACCGGAACTTAGTTTGAACCAGTTAATCCAGTTTGGTACACTGCAGTGCGTATTGACGTGATGATTGCAACGACGATCACCGGCACAAACCAAGCGTTTTTTTTTTTTTGACGATTTTATTCATCACTGATTAACCAAGCGTTTTTGAAAACGCAAAACATGTTTTAGTTAAAAATAGGGAAAATCCCATAAAAAGTCACATACTAACATTTTAAATATTTGTTTTTTTTGTCAAACACCTTTTAACATTTAAAGTGATACTATATTTTAACCCGTAAATCCACACGGATGTTAATTTCATTTTTATGGATCTAATAAATTTGTTTCTAATGTTTTCAGGTTGGTTGTTAATATATTGCTGTTATATATTCATATTTCTACATAATATCTTATGTAACACATTTGTCATGCGATAAAATTTATAGCCTTATGGACGAATCTATTTTAAATGTATCAAATTTTATTTTGCAATAATAAATTGAAATATAATATCAACATTTTAAAATTATATAGCATAAAGCTATAACAATTTTTTTACTATAATTTATTCAATATTATTAATATAAAATGGTAAATAAATTTATACATAATTTGCTTTATTATAAACTGTTAATAAATGTCAAAAGTTGCTACACTAAAATCATCATTTAACATACTAAATAGGTTTTATCACCAATAAAGCCCAAAATGACCAAAAACGATTTCATTAAAAAGCCACATGTATATAAATAACTATTTAAACAAAAAGTAAATTTTAAATTGTACATTCTTAAATTCAAAATTTTGATAACAAAGAATTACAAATGATCTTTTCAGTTTTTTTTTTCAAAAATTGAAGTTTGTTTCGAAACTATTTTTAAAACAGTTAAAAAGATTAGTGTATTTACTTAATTTTTAAAATCCTAAACCCACTCTCTAAACTTTACCCTTAAAATCTAAACTCTAAATCTAGATTAGTTAATCCTAAGAGTATAAACATCTATTTACTCTTTAACAAAACCTCTTTTGGTCATTTTGACATTTTGAGAACTCTATTTGTGATTAAGGCTTCTATGTTATCATAGAAAAATTCTGTAAAAAATGCTCTATGTTTTTAGTTTATGGATTCTTTGTAACTATAAAATTTACACATCATCACTGAAATAAAATATATTATTCTTTTAACAATCTTGTTAGCATTTTATAGTACCTCAGTATTTTACAACTTGATCAAAGTTAGTTGGTTAGTTCAAAATTTAGAACATCTTATCTATTAAAATAGAAATCATGACTTCTTTCATGTGTGATTTTTTAATTTGGACTATCACTTCGAAAACTTTTTAAACTAGGTGTTTTGCCCGCACTAAATGTTTCTATAGATATTTATTAATACATGTACTAATAGTTGAAAGATCATTTTTTATCAAAAAAAATTATCCTATTTTATAATGTTTTTTATTTACTTGATTTTTAACTTTGATTAATTTAAGAATACTATTTTGTAAATCAATATTATTATTATTTTAAATATGTTGTTATCTTTAACCAGTTTTATTAATTTATAAACAATTATTTAATTAAATAAATAAATATAGAATTTTTAATGTAAAGTAATATTATTTAACCAAATACTTGTAGTTACCAAAACTAAACCTACAAAATCTCAAAATAGTCAAAAGTACAAGAATATTAAACCAAACTCAACTTTACATGTCATATTAATCAATATAAATAAAACTATAATTATATTGTGAAATATCTCCCATAATAATTAATAACTGAATAAACACTTAGTTTTGGAAAATATAATTTTTATAAAAAGTATAATAACGTATTTCCTTACATAATAATCATATAAATAAATTTTAATTTAAAAAAACTCATAATTCTGTGAAGCTCTTGAAAAAATAAATAGAGTTAATTTTTTATAAATATAAAGTTGGATATATTAAAATTTTCAACTTAAGGAACAAATAAATATATTTTGCAACTGAACAAAGAATTTTGGTTTTAAGGTTCATGAAGAGAAGTGTTTTGAGATGTGATCAGTGGAGTTTTAGGCTCGTTTTTCTTGCGACATATGTTTTGGTTTTCAACTGTTTTATCATATCTGTCTTTTCTTTGTTTCAGTCTTTGTATTTTTGAAACAATTTGTTTCCTCGACTCTTTTACGCTTTCTTTAATGAATTCTCAAGAGTTAAAAAAATAACAAATAAATATATTTTTGGAACTGAACAAAGAATTAAAAACAAAATACCACGAAAAAATCAAAGATGATAAATCAGATTTATTGTTATTTCTATCTTAAAACTTAAATAAATTTAATAGTTTAGAAAAATGCCATGGTATATTGCGTTTACAAAAAAAGATTTATATTTTTATATATTCTTTTTGATATCATAGTATAATGATAAATCTAAATATTATATGTGCATATATACTACAAATTATAAAAATAACAAATAAGAAAGATAGATGCAGATAAACACAAAATAAATACATAGTATTATCTTTTATTCTGTTCCAAAACGTTTTCCATTTATTTTTTTAGATAATTATATAATATTAATTTTTTTTCAGTTATTTAATTAATTAAATAATTGTTCATTAAATATATCAAAACTTGAATTAGTGTATTAAAATTAAAATTATGAGCCTAAAATTAAGGAGAAAATGAAAAATAAGCAAATTCACTTCTCAAATAATAATATAGATGTATTTTATTATAACATCTTTTGATATCTTTTCATTTTAAATATAAATATATTTATTTAAAAATTCTAAAAAATCTGTTTTAAAATATTTTTACAAGATCTTCATTTTCGAAATTATACTTAAACATTTCCAATAATTTCGACATTTAAAACTATTTAAATATTTCCACTCCTTTAATTATTTAAATTTTAAATATTTAAATATTTCCACTACTTTAATCATGATATATTTATATATATTATATTTTAAAAATTATATTAAATCTTTAAAAATAATCATTAAAAACATTTACCTATAATTATTAAAAATATTTATCAATAATTTAATGTATTTTAAGTTATCGTTTATAAAATGAAAAATTTAAATTATATCCTAATTTATCACCTTTATAATCATAATCACCATGTTAAAATATAATTATTATATTGAACTAAATATTATATTGATAATTTTTTAAATTTTATTTCATAAATATAAACTATTATTTTTAAATAGAATATAATGCCATAATGGGTTAAAATTAGCAAACTATATAATAGATGTCTAAAAATTAACATATCTTAAACTTTTGTATATACAATATTATATTATCCAAAATGAATAAGCATGAAAAATATTGGTAAAAGGAAATCTATCTTTGAAAGACAGATCAATATAGTATAAACTAAATAAAAAGTAATTTTCAAATATGTTTTCTCATGAATATATTAATTTTGGTAAATGCAAATACAATAAGATAAATATATAATAAAAAATGACAAATACATACGGCTTTTAAACAACTGATTAATTATAACATGTAAATTATTGTATTTGAAATAGTTATATAAACATTTAAGTATATAATTTACGTTAAAAACATATACCACTTATGTTATAAAACAAACATATATCCTGTTAGCCATCAAATAATTTAACATTGCACTTCTGGGACCCACATAATAGTCTGTTGGCCTCGGTAGCCGGACACTGTGGTTAATTCAGAAAAGAAAAAAACAAATATATATGTATATAAAATGAAAACAAACATCCGCGCGGTTTCGCGGATCAAAATCTAGTTTAAAAGTTAAAGCAAATAGTTGGTTATTTGCTTTTATATATCTGTTTATTTCACTACACGCGGAAATAGAGTTTAGAAATAATTTAATTGTGAAATAAAAGGAGAAATAGACTATGGTTATTTGAAATCAGAGTAAATAATACATGTATGTAAATTATGTAGAGATGGAGAACATATGTTATTTTATTTGAGTGGAAATGGAGATGTTTTCTTATCACTAAAGTATATTATATCGTATAGTTTATTTGTTGTTGTTGAATTTGTGTCAAAAGGATTTTCTTTTTACAAACGAACTATTCTAAATTATTTATGTTTTCATTAAATTCTTATTTTAATTTTGAAACAATCTGCATAATTATCATAAGAAAAGAATCTAAGATTAATGTAAATTTCAATGATAATTATTGTTGAGATATTTTTTAATCTTATTTATTTGTTAAGATATTATTATGTAAATACAAAATACATGTAACAAATATATTAAAAATAGTATAACTTAAAAATCACACATGAAAAAATGTTTTGACTTCTATTTTAATAGATAATATTTTTATTTTCTTGCGATTTTATTTAAAGTGAAATTTGTATTATAAATGTAACATTGCAAAACCACACAAAAAAACAGTTCATTATGAAATTTACAGAAAAAGCTAAATTAAAAAAGGCCACCAAACGGAATTTAAATTTTATTGAAAATTACAGGTGATTTGGCAGAGATTATTGAACTAACAACATTCAAATATCAAAAACTACTTAAATATTCAAATCGGGTGATATTTTAACTAATTCTAATCTGGTTTTGTAGCCGGAAACCACTAAACAAAAAATTCAGCACTAGAACTTCCAAAATTGATTAAATGTAAACTGTGTAAAATAATCTAAGTTAGCCACCAGTTTTCACAAATACAATCAATAAAAAATATCATAGCATTTAGATTTACGATTTAGTAATTATTTAGTGTTCAATATTTAGACAATAGGTTGGTTTATAAATTTTGATAAATATTTATATATTTTTATCAAATTTATATGAATGATTTATGTAATGAAATTTAATTTCATATTTTATCACAAATTTTATGCATTTATAAAATAGTTTAAATTTGAAAAATGATATCAAACCTACAAAAATGGACCAAACTCTTGTTGTTTGTTAAAGTCGGTGGAAAAGTAGCTTTATGTATATTGTTGCTTACTGGATTTAGTTCCGGCGGTAGTAAAAGGAGAGATAGCCTCCGAGGAGGCACTGATACCAGAAGCCAATGGAGTGATCTCCTCCTCCAACCCACGTTCTTTTGGATTCTCAACTTCAGTATGAACATCTCTGAAATCATGGAATTTCAAACAGTTACTAGATGATCAAAAAAAAAATTTTTTCTTAATTAACAATTTTGAAGTCAAATAATCTTTATACATATTAGCCATTTTTTTTGTGACCCGAGACGGATGTTTGGCATTGATGAAATCTTTCATCTTCTTGCTAAGCCGCACCTCTTCTTCCAACACTTTCTCAACGTTCTCCTTATAAAACTTACTGACTTTGTCGTGTTGGTCATCTAGTCGGTCAATAAACTCTGAGTCATCCACCTGAACTGGCCCAGTCATCGTCTTTGCCACCGTCCGTTGTACCCCTTCCTCAACGTCGTGAGAATTACCGATTCTTTGTCTCCACGGAATAAGGAGAAGTAAACAGCTAGATAGGCTGTCCAGAGTCATCTTCCGGTTTAGTCCTCTGCCGTGGTGAACCTTGGCGCCACATGCATTGGCGTTCTTGAGTTTAAGAATCTTTTTGAGAGAATTGTAATCCATGTAAGCGTCCCGATGTTGCCACTCTGGCACCATCTGAGACGAAAATTCCTTCCCGAACTTCATTGCTATTCTTGTTTTTGTTTCTCTGTTGAGGAGATGAGCAGAGTAATGATGTATATATACACCTAAATCATGAACTTACAATTAATTTAGAGCTAAATAGTAATCAAATAAGTGATTTTGCTTTTAGTATATTACTTCACTATTTATCCAACTATTGATGTGAAAATCTTTTATCTCATTTACACTTTCTCACACTCAAGCATAAGCGATAATTTATAATTTGTACTCGGTATATATATATATATATATATATATATATATATATATCTTTACAGTACTTTCACTATGATTTAATACAAATAAGTTTTTTTAGGAAGCCAGACATAATATTTGTTTTACTAATTCTTACAATAAGTATCATCGTACTTTTGTTCATATACACACTGATCTAATAAATGTTGTAAGAATATTTGATTTTAACTAATCAATTAGGACTCATTTTCATCTCACGCGAGAGTTTTTAATATTTCTTCTCAAAAAAAAAGAAGAAGAGTTTTTAATATTTGTAGTGAGTGACCCTAATTCATCGCATCGTATCAAGATTATATTATATTTGTAAGAACTATAGTAAAACTTTAAGGGGTGTTATTGAATAGGGTAATTTAATAGAATTGAGTGTAATTTAAACCCAGTCCTAAATCCAGTGTTATTGGATTGGATATTTGGTAGACAGAATTTAAATCCATTGAAAACCCATGTTATTCAATTTCTTTTTTTTTGGTAGGAATATGGGAGATTAACTCCCAATTTATTTAAATAAAAGAAAACTTCAGTTCACAAGACGAGTTTGTCGTGGCCGTAACGGTCCAACAACATCCTCTTGAGCCAAAACAGAGACTTCAATCGGAACAACGTCATAACTATGAAAACCAAAAGGGAGAGAGAAAGCAAGGTTAGCCAAACCATCAGCCAAGCGATTTGCTTCTCTATACACATGATCAAATCGGACTAGCCAGTCCCTTGTCAAAAAGCCATGGCACAAGCATACCAGAAAGGACAGCGGATGAGTATCCTCAATCCCTGTCGTAAGAAACTCCATCACCATCTTAGAGTCTTCCTCTACCTCCAGTCTTCGCACCCCTTTCTCCCAAGCAACAACCAACCCATAGTACACACCCTATAGTTCCGCCAACGGTGCTGTGCAAGTACCTATGTTTATTCCAAAGCCACCACACCACTCGCCTTCTCCATTACGCAATGCTCCCCCTGCAGTAGCACTTTTTAGATGTTGTTAGAATTCAGTTATGATGGATTTTAATGGAATCTAGTATATCTTTTTAACTAAAATAAATCCTACCTCTTTTTAACAATACTTTGAAGGAAACGAGACTGGATATATCTCTTCCTTGAAAATACTTGCATACTTAAATTTCTAAGACTTGATTCCAATTCCAACATTCAATAACACCTTAAATGTTTGGTATCCCGTATCTCCTCTCCTGAAAAATGAGATGTATAAAAACCATGTCGATATATACGTTATAAAAGATTAGCTGAAAAATGTGTAACATGTTCGATTTTGATAAATCCACTAGATTTTGATCCGTCCAGTTGTTATTTTCAATTTTATATGTATATATATATTATTATTTAATTTTAACTATATATTTAAATGTTTATATAAATAGTATATAGTTACATGTTGTAAACAATCAATTGTTTAAAATCATCACATTTATTTGTTTCATTTTATTATATATTTATTTTATTATATTTGCATTTAGTTATAAAACAAACAAAAGTGTACATGAAAAACATATTTGAACATTATTTAGTATTTAATTTTATGTTCAACTTTTACCCGCCATTTAAAACTAGATTTTATTTTTTAATATTTGTATGTTTATTCATTTAACATAATATATTTTTGTGTATAGAAAAATATAAGTTGCGTTAATTTTTATACATGTATTATAGTATGTCATCATATTATATTTTTGACATAATATTTTATATGTATGAGAATAAAGTTTATAATCTATCAATTTAATATAATTTTATCATATATAGTTCAATATAATAATTTTATTTTTAATATAATTGATTATGATTATAAAATAGATAAAAGTATGATTAAATTGTTATTTAAATTTTATAAATAATAAATGTATATATATATATATATATATATATATTTTGATGCATATTATTATATCATTTATAATTAAGAAATTAGTGAGTATATTTACATAAGTTTTTTTTCTGAAAATTTAAACATTGTTAAAATATATATATCAGCATAATAATTTTATTTTAATACGATTGATTTTGATTATATAATTGATAAAATAAGATAGAATATTTATTTTTCATTTTATAAATGATAATTGAATATATTAGTGTATAGTAATATATCAAAACTAATCACGAAAGTGCATCTGTTAAAATATTTTAAACAGATTTTTCGATTTTTTTTTTAAATTTATATTTATATTTTTAATAAAAAGATATCAGAATTATTCAATATATTGGAAATTTTGTTTACAAAATCTCTAAAATATTGGAAAGTTACTGATTTTAATTAATTAATTATTTATTGTTAGATAAAAATAATATGTACAGTTGAATAAATAATAAATCTATTTAAAGTTATGAATTTCTAAAAGAGAAAGCAAACAAAAAAATCACATAAGAAGGAAATGATGACTTTTCTTTTAATGTATAAAACTAGATTCTGATCCGCCCTTAAAAGGGCGGCTATATATTTTGTTTTAGATTTTTTTTCAGAAATTTAATTTTATATTTGTATATTTTTAGTTATATTTGTGTTTTATATAATATTTTTCTTAAATGGTTAATAAGAAGTTATAATAGTTGTATTAAAATAATTTGCCACACTTATATTTGAGTTATTTTTTTTAATAATATTTGTGTTTAATCCAATAGTTATAAGCTGTGATATAATTTGATACAGTTATAAAAAAGTTGGACAAAACATTTATCAATATGTCATATTCTTGTTTTAATAGAATATATTAAAATCTCTTACTAACAATTTAAGAAAAATATTTTAAGCAATTATAATTACAATGAAAAATGTAAATATGATTAAAAATATAAATATGAAAATTAAATTTAAAATAAAATTTAAAACAAAAAGTAGATTCGTCCTTCAAAGGGCATATGCCAGAATATAATTTGTGTATAAATCCTTAATCAAAATCTATTTTATAAAATAAAAGCAATTTAAAAGTTGATCTGGCATACGCTTGGTTCTTTAATCATATGCTCGTATGACCATTTATTTCTAATTATATTTTGTATGTTCCGGATCTTGACCCGTCGGTAAAATGTTGGTTTGTAATTTTTATTTTATTTAAATAAAAATTAGTTATTTGTAATCTGTAAATATGTAATATTTTCTCTAATTTTTTCTTATATGTTAAAAATAATAATATATATACAGTTATAATGTAGGTTATCCTAACATAGTGATTAGTTTATATTTACAGAAAACGTAAGGTTGTATAATATATGCTAAAATATGGTTAAATTTCTTACTTGTTAATAACTGCCATACCGCAGTGGTTAGTGTTTAAATAAAATTAGTTATAATTATAAAAATAATAATAATTTGTGGTTCTTTAAATAAGAAAATAAATATATGGACATAACATTTATCAATAGATAATGATCATGTTTTAATAAAATAGATTTAATAGAATAAATTTAGATGTCAATTAATAGAACTATATATAATTTCAACATAAACCCATACGTTTTTAGTATATGTCGTAACTAACTTGTTATAAAAATGTTTAAATTATATTTTTATTTGAAATGAGGAAAAATAAATAAATTTTAAATTTTACTATATTTTTAAACATGGTTTTTCTTTTATTTTTAATGTTGATATATTTATAATATATCAATACAATTATTAAAACTTCTTATTAATTCTTTAAGAAAAATATTATATAAAACATAAACATAACTAAAAACACAAAAATTTAAAAATTAAATTTCTGAAAAAAATCTAAAACAAAAATATATATCTGTTTTTTTACGGGCGGGTCAAAATCTAGTATTTTATTAAAACATAGGCATCATTATTATTTTTCCTTACAAACCCTTGGCATATTAGCTTTTTGCAAATGAATTTACTTTTAAATAATTTATCTAATTATACAATTGTAACTTTTTATCAACATTTATATAGTTGTAACTACTTTTGTTAACTGAATCATGTCAAATAACTTCCGCTTATAACATGTCAAAGTATATTTTTTGTTTTTAAATTTTTTACCTAATATAATTTATATACTTGAATGTTTGTATAATCATACTTTACATTTATATTTTTTTAATCATATATATATATGTTTTGAAAATTATATTTTTTATATTTGTTTGAGAAATTTAACAAAAATATTTGTGTTTAAAATTTTTGTTTTGAGAAATTTAATTTTTGTGTTTGTGTTTTTATAATCACATTTATGTTAAATATTAATATTAATTTAATATTATTTAAAAATAGTTGGACTAAACCTATATAAATAAGTCATGTTCTTAATTTAATAAAATATATAGATGTTTCTAAGTAGAATAACCATCGCATCTCAGTTTAATCATAGAACCATTCCTTCTGTATGAAACCGAGAAATATCTCGGTCATGTTCCTAAATTTTAAATATGCTTTTTTTCTTTTAAATATAAAATATCAAAATTCATTTAGCAGGAATTGTTATATGATTAAACCGAGATGCGATGGTTATTCTAGTTAGAAATTTTATTTTTGTTTTAATTTAATTTTAGAAATTTTAATTTCCATATTCGTGTTTTTCTTTGCAATTATGTTTGTGTTTTTTAATCTTATTTGTGTATAAATCTTAATCAAAATCTATTTTATAAAATAATTGTAATTTAAAAATTGACCCGACATACGCTCGTTTCTTTGAAATCATATACTCATGTCCGTTTATTTGTAATCATACTTGTTTATTCTAGATTTTGATCCGTGTTTGCGGGTATAATGTTGGTTTGTAATTTTTGTGTAAATATGTAATTTATGCAATTTTTCTTATATGTTATAAATATGTAAATTCGCAATTTTGTGGACTGATGATTAAATAAAAAAAACCCATGATCAAACCATGATTTAACTGTCGCTAATATATATGGATCCATGCAGTTACAAAAATATGTATCGTTATGGATTGATGCAGTTGTTAAACAAATAATATATTTAATCAGTTCAATGTAGTTATATTTTTAAATTGGATACAACTAATATCAATTGGACATGTTGAAGAATTAATAGAATAGATAATTGGGATCACTTCTTTGTTATTATAATTAGAAACTGTCAAGAATATTATTCTTTAGGGACATTTGAAACTCACACTAATTACATCATAATTATAAAGCCAGTTTCGTTTATCCATTAGACAAACATATATCAATCGAACATGATTATGTTTTAATAATATTGATTAATCAGCATCGTCTAATTTATTTTAAATATCAGGGTACCACTTCTTAAAAATAATTTCAATCAAAATATCATAGCATTCGAGTTTAAATTTTATAATTAGGTTTTAAGGTAAAATATTTTAGGGGTGGAGAAAATTTATAAACTTTATAAATAATTATTAAAAAATTATAAATGGAAAAAAAGTTTATTTAGTCTTTTCATCATGAATATCAAGTATTTATAAAAATAGTTATTTTAAAAATTAAATTTGAAAGTATTATCAAATTTATGGTAAATTAATATTCCTACTTTATCTAACAATGATATATAGACTATCAACTAGTATAAGACTCTAACGTTACAAATTTAGATTTTCATCGGTTCTGGAATCATTAAAAATTCTTCAAAGATTTTGCAGAGAGTGTTAATTAATACAATCACCGTGGGCTTAAGCCGAACACGAGAGGAAAATCATTTATCTCCTTCAACAAGCATGGTTATGTTTAATCATATGTGCTCAAGAAATATACCAAAACAAATAAATATAATTTTTATTAGGTATCATTGTTAAAAAAATTCATTAGGTATCTAGATAATATATATTCCTTAAATCTTTTCAGAATATCTTAAAGACAGTTATGTTATTTAGTTAAATAATAATTTTAAATTTATGAAGGAAAATTCTTTTGGTTATGTATATAACTATCTTAAGATATGCAAGAAAAAATCAAATGAAATACGCTTGACATAAATTTCTCTTTACTTAAATATAGTTTTACTCTTTGTAAATTTGTTTTCATGTATATAGTTGTTGTTATGTTCGAAAGTTTTGAACCACAGCTTTATCAAATATATTTTTGGTATATTTTTCAATATTAAAAATAAAATAAAATACTGAGAAAAGAGGAATATGAGAGCTTCTAAAAAACATTTATTAGAGTTCAAAAGTCATGTCTCTTATTGTGAGTGGTTTAAATTTTATATAGTTTAAATTTAATCAAAAATTTTAAAAAATTTAGTATTTAATTTACTCTGGACCAAAAAATGACCAGACTTTCCCCACGCTTGGAACTAATGTTACAAAGAGCAACGGACTTGTAATTAAATTATTGCTAAGAGTAGTACATCTTAAAAATGGCTGGTTCTCAGATTTCATAACTAAAACTAAACAAGTGTAGGATAATTCAAAGATATCTTATAAACAAGTCAAAAGGATGTAAAACTTATGATTTCAGACTCAATAGATCCAAACAAATTATATATTAAACATAAATGAAAGCAAATAAACAAACGACAGAAACCACAGACTGGATTATCTAAGCAGCAGTAACACCAATGAATAAGAAATCAATTAAACTTAATCAATAATAAATAAATCAATAAATAAAAAATCAATGAAACTAAATCAACGAAACTCAATATTTCGTGTGATCATTATTATGCCATCAGTAGATTAACAGAGAAAAGAGGTGGTAATTTCGTAAGGTGATTTGATACACAAAACTCATCAATGATAAGTTTCTTTTGAAAAGCCCTAAATCAAAATACATTTATGGTGAATTAATATATAAAGATATTATATATAAATATAATTTACTCGCAAAATTTGAGAGAATCTGAAAACAATTTATTTTCTTGAAAATTTACCTATAGGAAGATATCTTAGTCACAGTATTGTTAAATATTATAGATACATGCATAGTTATCTAACCGTTCTTAATTCATTATTCGATACTATAAAAATACAATGAGCTTTTTTGAGATCACCTTAGAGCTTTAAAGTTTTTACCATTCTATGTCACCAGCATATTTTTAAGCTATGCTTTTAATTAATTTTAAACTTAAATACTTACCATATTTTGTGGGATTATAATCACTTGGAATCAACAATCTAGATAAATATAAGATAAATACTCCTATTAAGTTCAAGATAAATAAATAAAATTGTTATATAAAAAAAATCAAAGAAACAATACAAGTAGTTAGGTACATAATTTCATTTTTATTACATTTAAAATGCAATGTATTTGTAAATACTTCTAATTGTATTCGAGCATTAATACAATTGAGCGTTTTAAAAACATGAGTCAAAATGTGTTGGGAACATTTATTTATTATAACTCAAAACCTTTTAGTAAATCCACACATAAGAACTTATAAAATAAAATTAAAGTAAAAATAGGCTGCAATCAAAAACACCGTATATTGAATCCATATAAACACATATTTAAGATATTAATCAAGTACAAATGGTTTGAATAAAAATATTAAAAATTATTAGAAGATCATTATAAAAATGTACCAAACAAATTGGGTAAAAATGTATTATTGAGTTTCAGTTTTAAAATATTTTACAAAAATTAATGTAATACTGATTAAATTTATAATATTTTTATTAAAAATAAAATATTGTTTTTTTCAATCTCACGTCATAAATAATTTACAACCTAAATATATAAATATCACTATGGAATATATTTCAAATTATTTTAAGTAAATCCACACATAAAAGATATATAAAATAAAATTAAAGTAAAAAATAGGTTAAATCCAAAAAAAATATTTATCAAAGTCATATAAATACATGTTTAAAATTTTTTAATCAAGTACAAATCTATTAAATAAACATATTAAAATAATTATAAACTTATTATAAAAATTACCAAACGATAGGTTAAAAATATATTATCGACTTGTAGTTTAATAATATTCAAAATATAAATAAATACAGTACTGATTTAATTTTCACTATTTTATTAAAATGTATATATTAAAAAAATTCAGTTTCACATCATAAAACGGGTTACGACCTAAACATATATAAATAGAGCTATGGAATATATATTTCACATTATTCTTCACAAACTGTAAATATATTGTACAACTAAAAAAATAATTTTTCAGCTTTTATTGGTAAATTTAAGATCAAAAACGAATCTATGTAGGTATAACAAAATTAAAACTAGATTTTTTTATAATCTTTGTTCATCTAATTTTTATTATTAAATAACTAAAGCAGCGTTTGTCGAGATAAAGACAAACGCTTAGTGCACATTAAAAAAAAAATAGATTTTATAACTTCACTAAAGTATATAACTAACATAAAAAATTGTAAGTTTAATAATATTTTTTTAAATAATTGTGCGCTTTAAAAGTGCGGATCAAAATCTAGTTAGTTTTTAAAAGTGATACAAATATGCATTTATTAGCATCACTTGTAAACAAAATGAAATGGAAATAAAAGGGGGATGCATTGGCTATCATGGGACAAGGTTTGTAAACATAAAGATGAGGGTGGGTTGAGCTTTCGAGATTTACAAGATCATAATACTTCTTTACTGGCAAAACAACTATGGAGATTAATGGATAGACCAGATTGTCTTTTTTTTCAAAAGTATTCAAAGGGAGATATTTTCGAAATACGGATCCTTTAGCTACACACAGATCTTACTCACCATCTTATGGTTGGAGAAGTATCTGCTCAGCTCGATCTCTGGTTGAAAAAGGGCTAATCAAAAAAGTGGGTAATGGAAAATTCATTTCAGTATGGAATGATCCTTGGATCCCTGCTCCTCACCCGAGATCAGCAACACCAAAACCGCTGTCTCCGTTTATTCAGGACCTTAAAGTGGAATTCTTCATTGATCCGATTACTTTCTCATGGAAAGTGGATTTGCTTAATACATTCATACACCCGGATGATGTTACAATTATTCGAGGTTTGGCAGTTAGTAGATCGTCTACACCTGATTCTAATGGTTGGGCTTTTACGAATTCTGGCAGATATACGGTTAGATCAGGTTATCAAACAGAATCTAAATTCCAGGATAAATGCTCGGAAATGTCTGTTTTTGGACCAGATACTAAACTATTATTACGTCAGACTTGGAAAGTAAATTGCTCGCCAAAGCTGAGACATTTTCTTTGGCAAGCTGTTAAAGAGATTCTCTCGGTGGCGAAAAACTTGAGGTCAAGGGGCATTGCCTGCGACCCACGTTGCAGTTTGTGTGGGGCGGAAGAGGAGTCTATTAATCATGTTCTTTTTGAGTGTCCACCGGCATTGCAAATATGGGCGTTATCGAAAGTCCCTTCAGCCCCTGGCCTTTTCCCAAGTGCTTCTTTATTTGCAAATATGGATTATTTGTTTTGGAGACAACCAAAAGATTTTACTTATGATTTATTCCCATGGATTATGTGGTACATATGGAAAAATAGGAACACCAAGGTATATACAAATAAATCTGGAGATCCGCAGGAAATTCTTCGGATAGCGGAAGTGGAGGCTGAGGTGTGGGCGGATGCTCAAAAAATGATCCCCCGCAAGAGACATGTCGAGAGTTCACCTTCTCTTTGGACGGAATCGGAGAGGTCCAGAATCTGTTTTGTAGATGGAGCATGGAAGGAACAAGATAAATTTTCAGGTCAAGGTTGGTTTTGCAGGAAAAATGGTTCAACAGAGAAAATGGTGGGAGCTATGAATCTCCGAAGAAGCTTATCTGCTTTACATGCCGAATGTGAAGCTTTGATTTGGGCTATGGAGTGCATGAGGACCCTCAATTTCTCAGACGTAGTGTTTGCCACAGACTGTTCTCAACTGGTGAAGATGGTGTCATCGTCCGGAGAATGGCCAGCCTTTACTACACATATGGAAGAGTTCCAGCGCAGTAAGTTATTCTTCCTACCTTTCAGATTCGACATATACCAAGAGCAAGGAACCTAGTGGCGGACAAGTTGCAACGAGGTGCCAGGAGTTCCCATTCAGCTATCTTTTATGTCGATTCTTCGCCTCCGCCTTGGTTCTCTGAGACGGAAGGACACATATCGTAGTCTAGTTTCATTTCGTTGTTGTAAAAAAAAAAAATTAGCATCACTTGTAATGACCCGACACTAAAGAATTTACAATGACATCAATTATTATAACTGATGTAAAACTGTATAATTGGCATCACTTGGTTTTAAGTAATCCTAGTTTGTGTCAATTATTTTTCCGATACATTGTAAGTGATGCAACATTCATTTTTTTTGTAGTGTTTTATGGTTTAAATACTCTTTGAGTTATTCATATTAATTTCTATTTAAAATTTCTCACTTGTATATTCATAATTTTGTTATAGGGATATTAGTATTGGGAGCCCCTTCTAATCTTTGGCTGGTATAATAAAATAAAAAAGAAAGAAAAATAAAGAAAATGAACAACAATAGGAAAGAGAGACATGGTGTACCTTTAAAAAAGTCCCAAGAGATGAAAAGAGTCAGTGAAAAATAATCTGACTTTATATAATTAAATGAACATTTGTCAGTTAATAAAAAACACTAAATTATATCATTATTATTTTAGTTAGATTTTTTGTATTAACTAGTATCTTTGTAAAAGCCTTTGCAATGGTCCCCTAAGAATATTGACTAAGAAGAAAACTAAAAAAGACATCCAACTGAATATTCAGAATTCTGTTGCCAATCCCTGAGCTGTGTAGATCCGACCACCACGTCATCCAATAGCAGCTAGAGCTGCATATGAAAGTAACAAAAAATAATTTTGGAGGCCAATTTTTTAATTTCTTCGCAATAATAAATGCGATAATATTATTTTTTTTGAAAAAGCAACAAAAATGGTTCGGTTAACACTGATAGTAGTAGTCCTCGAGTTATACCAGTCAATCCACAGCTGTGAAGTCTATTCACAATGTCTTACATCATCTTTAATATATTTATAAATATGGATATATTAAATACTTTTTCTTATAAAATGTCACTTTAGTTTTCTTTGTTACAATTGTTTTTTGTTTTGCTTAAATTGTTACATAAAAATTATTATTTAAAAACTGCAATGCAATCTATACTTAATTTTGGCTTAATTAATATTAGTTACAAAATATATTGATCTCATAAATAAAATTATTTATCTCAAATACTATCGATTAAGTAGATGAAACTAATGAAAACATAAATATATTATTTTTTAATATGTATGAAAAATGTCTGAATGCTATTTTTTTAATAAAACGCTTTAGTAATGATAAGATTAGTAGTTTTTTTAGTTCTATAAACCATATTGAAATATTTATAGAGAAATTGTCAAAAATACCACAAGTTAAGTACCACTTTTCAAAAATATCCTCAACTAAAAATTTACAGAAATTTGAATTTATACTTTAGTGATTAGTGTTTGAGGTTTATTTTGAAGAAGTTGGGATTGAGTTTATAAATATTTTATGAATATTTAGAAAAAAAAATATGTTAGTGTGATTTTATTTAAAATCTAGGGTATTTGTGAAAATAATCATTCATAAATGGTAAATTTGAAAAGTGCTATCAAACATGTGCAAGAATTGAATTTTCCCCATGTTTATAAGAGAAATATCATATGTTGTAAAAACATTTTTGTCACAAATATAGTCTCCGACAATCAAATGATCAAATTGTTTCATTAAAAATGTATACATTTATACAAGTATAGTCAACTAATATAATACGTAGAGTTTAAAATAAAGAGGTGAAGTTTTGGAAGGAAGGTTTAATTATTTAAAAATTAAAAATAAATATATTTTTTTTTAAAAAAATAAATTTTTAAAATAATTTCAAAAAGAATTTTCAAATTTTAAAAAGAAAAAAAAAGATTAAGAAAAATGATTTTTATAAGTATAAGAGCATCAACACTGGTTTTGTTTCTTAAATCCAATTTCTCACCTTATTATATTAATACTTTTACAAAAACTTTCTATTACAAACAAAAACTTTATGCCATTAAGAAGAGGACAAGTGGAGAACTAATCTCTACAAGAAGGGACCCCTACAAGAACAAGGAAGTCTCTTTTGGACGTATTGTTTCTACTCCTCTCTCAATCTTTTTACTTTATATTTATTCTTTCTAATTTTTTTCTTAAAAAATAATTGTTCAGAAGGGGTGCTAGAGATTTGCATTCCGATTGTTCTAAGGATCTTTTGCTTCTTTAATAAAATTTATTTTGATTGCTTTTTATGAAAATTCTTTAAATATATATATATATATATATATATATTTGAAATTATTACCTTTTTAATGGAAAAGCTAATTTCCTTTTTAGCTTTTTTACGACAATTTTTTTTCTTAAAAACATATATTTGAAAAAATTACCTTTTTAATGCAAAAACTAATTTTTCTTCTTCTTTTCTAGCGCTAGCAAACTGTTTTCATGTATATAATTGTCGTCCTATTCAGCAATTTCTAACCACAAATTTATCAAAGATATTTTTGTTAGGTTTTTCATTATTAAATAAAATAAAATTTTGAGAAAAGAGGAATATAATAGTTTCTGAGAAACATTTATTGGAGTTCAAAAGTCATGTATCTTATTGTAAACTAGTGGTTGGCCCGTCTTACGGGCGGGTGAGTTTACACTAAAACTATAACATAATTGATTTACACATCTAAATCGAGAGTATCATAATAAATTTGGGTTTTGAAGATTCAATTAGAACTAAAAACCCTCAATATCTTTCAATACGTTTGGAGATACAGTGAATGTCTAAGGTGAAGCTTATGCTTTGGTATTGAGAAGAAAACAAAACGAAGAATGTAAGAAGAATGTTCTCGTAGGTTGAGTCATAGATAAAGAATGAGATATTCATAAAAAGACGAAATAGAGATTGCATGGAGATTTTTTTCAAAGGTCGAGCAACGGAAATTTTGATTACATCGATGATTTCTGTTTTCCGACGTCTTCATCTCTCATGGTGGTCTTAGGCTGTCTTACCAGCCGTTCATTTTATGGCCTTCTTCTATGCATGGATCATTGAGACTCATTTATATTAGTTTTGTTATGAGTCTCATCTTACTTTACAGTATTTATGTTAGCACAAAAACAATGTATAGTTACAGTTTATATATTAGGCATAAAGACAACATGTAATTTTTAAGTTAAATAGACAGAAAAGCAACGTTAGATGTAAAATTCCAATACTAGACAGGTGTCGCAACCTCCCCCCCCCCCCCCCCTTAAAATTTTTAAAAAAGTTGATTCTGAGATTGATAATTGTTGATTCTAAGATTGATAATTGTAGTTTTAAAAAGTTGTATTTTATATTTTTCAATTATTTGAACATTATTCTTTTAAGATGTTTTTTTGCATTCTTTCCATATTTTGATATTGAGCTTTCATAATTTATATATTTCATTTACTTTCCGGTATGATGTGCTTCTCACCATCATCGGAAAAGACTCACCTCCATGCTCTTCTTCTACATCACGTTTTTTTATGTAAGATTAGCTGGTATTTGATATAAATCAGGTTTATAAGTTACCAGTTATGTGATTGTTTTTCATGGTGTTGTAGGCTATTCTGGTCAATATTAACTGTGTGTTTGTTCTTCCTCAGATTGTCTGGTATTTGTTATAGATTAGATTTATTAGTTTCATGTTGTGTGGTTGTTTCTCACATCGTTATAGGTTGTTCCAGTCAATATTGACTGCTTTTTTTTTTACTAAATTTTTTATTGATGTTAAGAAGTGCATCTATTTAGGTTTGGTCAGAGTTTAGTCGTCTTTAATGTTACTTTCTTCTTTGTTAGCTTACCGTCGATAATCCCTACTCGGTTTGATTTTCAAGATCTGGTTTTTGATCATCTTCCTTCTATGCTCTCTTTCATAGTTTGAGGATGTCTCCACGGTTTGCTGATTTTGTTTTGTATACCCTTTCATGTATCTTCTATCATCTTGTTACAGTCTTCATCACTTCTCATGTCTTTAGTGACCCTCTTTCAAGTTATATTTCTTCTTTTCACGATTTTCTTAGTATAAGTGTGTGAAGTTAGTTTCTTGGAATTTCGGTCTTTTTTATCTAGAATTTTGTGGTTCCTCGCTGGTGGATGTGCTTATGGTGTGCTGAGTATTTGTCTTCTTGGTTGGTGGCGATTTTTGTTTTCTGTTGAATATTCTTACTCTAACACACTTTCTTGGTTCTTTGTGTTATTTCTTGATCACGTTTCTTTGTATTCGAGAAATGCTTTGTCTCAGAGTTTATTTTTTTTTTTGACATCTCTTTGTTATGGTCAAAATATTCTATGATAAAATGAGCTAAGTTAGTTTTTGATCTCGTTTCAGCGCTAAACCTTTACATAGTTAGTGTGTCTTTGACATTTTCTTTTTTTCTATAATTGTATAGATTTCATGTTTCGATTATGAATCGTGCTATTTTTCTTAATTTGGTCAATATTAAAATAAATTTATTATTTGTAAATGAAATAATAGAAAATAATAAAAACTAATAAAATAGTGAAAGTGTATGTTTTTTTAGCCTCCGGTTTGGTGCTAGGTGTTTCCATTATGCTATGTGTTATGTCGATTTTACGTTGCCGGTTTGGTTCTCTGAACCAGACGAACATAGATCATAGTTTAACACAGATCATAGTTTATTTTTATTGTTGTAAAAATATGTTAATTTTAGCTATGAATAAATTAAAAACTAAAACTATATTTATACTATTTTTTTATTCATATTATATTTTTAATCAATAAAATGGATTATCATACTTTAAAAATGATGGTTAGTGTGAAAAAGATTTGATGGTGCACAATTAGAAATGGTTGAACAAAATTGTAATAATCTAAAAAAGAATGATTAAAATGTAAAAAGATAGAAAAATGAAACACATGTCAACAAATCTCCCTTCCACATGTCCTAAGAAAAGAGAAAAGTTTACTTTATATATATATAGATGCTTTAAATTTGGCAGAGCTGTGGGGAGTGTATTATGGTCTAGTGATGGCGTGGGAGAAATGGATTAGATGCTTGGAGTTGGAAGTTGATTCAAAGGAGGTGGTAAAGTTTCTTACGACAAGGATTGGGGACGCTTACCCTCTGTCTTTCCTGGTATTTATTTGCCATGGCTTTTTAAAAAAAGACTGGAAAGTCCATATTGTTCACGTGTACAGAGAGGCGAATCGCTTAGCAGATGGTTCGGCTGCCCTTGCTTTTTCTCTTACATTTGGGTTTCATAGTTTTACTGAGGTTCCAATTGAAGTTGATGTTCTGTTGCAAGAGGATGCTGTCGGATCGTGTTGGTCACAGCAGGTTCCTGCAAACTGAAGCTTTTTGTTTTTTGTTTTGAATATTTTGGGAGTTTACTCTCTTTTCCCCACCAAAAAAAAATAGATGCTTTAAATTTTATAGCTTTATAATTTAATCAAAATTTTAAATTGTTTAGTGTTTTATGGTTTAAATACTCTTTGAGTTTTCATATTAATTTCTATTGAATATTCTCACTTGGATATTCATAATTATGTTATATGACTGGGAGCCTTTTCTAATCTTTTGCTAGTAGAATGAAAGAGAAATCAGAAAAAGAAAGAAAATGAACTACTTTTCTTACAAAAAATTATCCAAAAGATGAAAAAACACAGTGAAAAAAGATTTAAATTTTTACAATAAATTATAAATTTATATTAACGTTTTTCAGTTAATAAACATACACATTCAACTATATCATTATTATATTAAATAGATTTTTTGTTAGCTATTATATAAACTATATATCTTTGTGAAAAACTTTGCTGACAAAGCCCTCTTTCAAAAAAAAAATAATAATAACTTTGCTGACAAAGTGACAATGGTCCCCTGCACTAATAAATAGTCTGGAAGTGCAAAGCCCAGAGTTGTGTAGATCAGACGACCACGTTATCCAAAGGCGGATCCAAACAAAATTTCTTTAAGGGAAAAACGATAAATATATTTAATTAAATTATTTAAGGGAAAAACGATAAAGGATGCGTGACCAATATACCGTTACATGCGCCTACGTGTGCCCCCTGACGTCATCCATAAGATTGGAATATTTTCTCTTTTTTTCCTCATAAGGAATTATTTTTCTCTGTTATTCATTGGAGGAGCGGATTCCTCAAGATATCATGTGACACGTCACTGTCGGGCACGACATATTTTAGGATTTTTGTTCATGGCTTCGATTTTTTGAAGTCACCGTATATTTAAAAGAGAAATAGCTGCAAATTACATGAGAGCCTGTTTTGAATTTTATTCTGAAAGCATTAGTGCATTACTGAGTTTTTTTTTAGAAAGGGCTTCTAGTGCATTACTGAGTTATCATATTTTATATAAAAAAAATTGATCATGTCCTTTTCTTTTTATAGCTAAATTTATGCTCTTGACTTCCTAAATTTCCAAGTCAATTATAGCTTTAGAATTTAATTAATAGCTGAGACAATCACATTCTCTAACTTTGTCATAATATCACGGAAACATCATTAAAATTTTATCTCTTTATTTTAGAGGTTAATCTATATGTCCCTTTGTTTTTAATAGATGATACTTTAATATTAATTATATAGAATTAAGAAAATGATTAATTTTATAAATTGTCTAAATAAAAATATTATTAACTGTTAAACGAAATACAATTCAACAAATAATAAAATATAGTTTCATTAATCACATTAACTATATCTATAATAAAATTGATATTGGAAACTGAAAATTTCATCTAATTTAAAACAAAAAAAAAGTTTTTGCTAAAAATTCAAATAATAAAAACGGAAGGCATCTTATTCAAAGGCAAAGTTTCATGCAAAATAAATAAACAAGTAAAGACTAAAAATATGATATTAAAGTGTTTTCAATTTCTTCGGAATTTAAATCAGTAACAATCTAAAAAAATCCATGTCTAAGATATAAACTGAAGAAAATGAATAAAATGGTTTAAAGCGCTAAGAATATTCCAAGTTTCACTCTATAATTTACTTTAAAATGGCATTTGAAGTAAGAAATACTCTAATCTCACTCTATTTTTGTCTCTGTAGTGAACTAAAAATTGATTTATTTTTCACTCCAAAATAGATGAGAGTCTACTATAAAGTTACTTTATTTTAGATTAAAAATGAAATTTACATTAATTGGAGATGCTCTAAATTTCGGAAAAAAATGAGAGATTCATCAAAATTTAACTTTCTAGTAGAGGGTATTTAGATGAAAACAAGTGAAAACACAATATTATAGGTGTGAGAAGCAAAAAAATGGTAAAAGGTGGGTCGGAAACTAAAAAGCTAGAGACCTCACAACGGCTATCACTAAAGTATACTGAGAAAAGGTCATTTTTTCCTTATAATTTTGATCATGCTAAATACCACTCTAAAAAGGTAAGTTTCAAATACAACCCAAACTTGATTGAAATTTAAATTTTCTATCTGAATTTTTACTATAACTCAAAATATTATTTTGACTAAAAATCGTTAATCAACCACTAAAATAAACTGAGTCATTCATATTAGTCAAAACGACAGTAGTTTTATGTCTTTTTAATTTTCTTTAAAAAATATTGTTGTTTAAAAGACTTGATTTTTTGGCAAAATAACTCAATTAAAAAACATTTACCACTCAGCAAAGTAAATATTAATTGTAACTAATATTCTCATACATCTATACTATTAAAATAGAAACATTATCATAAAATCTACTTAAACTAGGTTTTCACACTTGTTCATTAGTATTTATAAACCAACTCAATAATCTCCCTACATATATCTCCTAATAATTCCATAAGTACGATTCTAAAGATTCTAAATTCGAATAGCATTAATATCCTTTTTGTGCAACCATAGTTAACATCCTTAGAAATCATATTATACATATACAACATAAATATTCATTGATAGTATCTATTCTATTAATTTTGCTGTATGATCAATTGATAAAAGATTATGTCAAACAGTTAATTTATCACTTTACATACTTAAAAAACATATGTTTACTAACTGCATCTAAATAATCGGATCCATTTTTCTAACTGCATTTAAATGCTTTATTTAATCAAACACGTGCATCAATGTTAGCAAGTGGGCCTGGTCTAAATTATTATCTCCCAATCACGGGCTTGATAATGTATAGTTTGTCATTTATGGCATGCCCTGACTTAAATTAATTTATCGTTGTTAATGTATCCGTTGAAAAATTATTATTGTAATATTATGTATAATAATAGTGTTATTATTGTTATATATAAAATCAAATCATTAAAATTTAATGAACAACATAAAATTTAATCTATGTAATTACTAAACAAAATTGTAACTATACTTTCTTATTTTAAAAAAGGGAGTTTTGCACACTTGACTCAAAACTTAAAGTCAAACACAAATCTAACCTATGATTTTTTTGGAAATTGTGTTTGACCTATTCACCACAGAAGTTCACAATATTCACGAAAATGCCATTGATATTTTTTTTTCTTTTTTTTCGAAAAATACATTTTTACTTTCACAACCTCATCTTCTTCACTTATTTACAAGATTGTCATTGCCATCAATACACCAACCACCATGAACAACCACTTTGAAGCTCTTAATGCTCATAAATCGATTAAACACTATCTCTTTCTTCATTTCTATCAACTAAAACCAACTTATCTCTCATTTTCTCTCCATATTCAACCTTAAAAACCATAGATTTTGATTCTAAAATTTGTATGGTTCATTGAGCCATTGAAGCTCACGATTCTCGTTGGGTCCCTTTCTTTTGAGCTTCTGGGTGCTTGGAGAAGACTTCTGGGAGCAAAGAAAGTTATCTCCCAAGTTTAAGGTAGGAAATCGAGTTATTTTCCAGATCTGTTCGTCCAGACGACTTCCGTGGAAGTCGTCTGGTCAAAGCAGAGGTTAGTTTTGCAATTGACTTTTTAAATGTGTTTTGTTGGACGACTTACATAGAAGTCGTCCGACTTTCTTTGTTGAAAATAAAATCCCAGACGACTTCCGTGGAAGTCGTCTGAGATAAAGAGGTTAGTTTTGTGTTTGACCAAAATGTGTCAGAAATTTGACTTTTCCAGACGACTTCCGTAGAAGTCGTCTACGAGAAAAGTAAAATATCAATATTTTATTATAACCAGACGACTTCCACGGAAGTCGTCTCAGGTTAGTTTTGGAGTTTGAAAATCAAAACAAAAAATGTTTTTTTTTCTAGACGACTTCCACGGAAGTCGTCCAAGATTTTATTCCGAGATTTTGGTCAAACCTCGATAATCTTGGACGACTTCCACGGAAGTCGTCCGTTTAGACAACTTCCACAGAAGTCGTCTGAAAAAAAAACTTTTTTTTGTTTTAATTTTCAAACTCCAAAACTAACCTGAGACGACTCCCGTGGAAGTCGTCTGGTTATAATAAAATATTGATTTTTTACTTTTCTCGTAGACGACTTCCACGGAAGTCGTCTGGGAAAAGTCAAATTTCTGACACATTTTGGTCAAACGCAAAACAAACTTCTTTGTCCTAGACGACTTCTGTGGAAGTCGTCAAAGGTCGCCTGGACGGACGACTTCAATTATTTTTAACAAAGGACGACTTCCTGGACGGACGACTTCCATGTAAGTCGTCTTTGCAAAAATTTAATAACAAAAATGACCTAAATGACGACCTCTCTGGACGTCGTCCAGAAGACTTCCGTAGATGTCGTCTGACCGAATGTTTAATAAACTTATATTTTCTCTAAAATCATAAAGACTTTTTAACATTTTATTATTAATTCATGTATATTAGACTATATTAGGGCTACTGGATGAAAATTTTAACTTTATTTATGATAATTATGAAGTTGCCAACATTCATGTTAATTAAAGTTTCTAGCTAATGTAGAAGACTTCCAGGGAAGTCGTCTGAGAAATGTCATACATGTTCAATGTTTGCTAATGTGTATTTTTTTTCTTTTTGCAGATGAGATGTAAGTTACATGCATTGTATGAAGAATGTTTGTTGCAAGATCAGAGCTGGTCCTATAAATATGGAGGCTAGAAGCCAAAAAAATATTATGTGGCTGAGTAGGTTCGAACTCGTAACCACCTCACGTTGATATGAGTACATTTACCAAGTACGCTAAAGGGAGTTTTGACAAAAAAGTGGCCGAATTACTACATAATATTTGGCGGCTGGAAGCATGTGCTTCACTCGCTTATGTTAAAGGTCGGCTCTGGCTAGATGGATGTTGGAATTTTGTGGTTGATCAACACAAACTTCAAGATTTGTAAAACTTATATTTTCAATACAAACTTGTAAAAAAATGTGATATGCTTTGACTAGTTACTATTGTTTGGTTCCATCTCTTAAGTATTATTTTTTATGAGTTGGAAGAAATGTTAAAATGCTTCTTCAAATATTGTATCAATATAAGACTATCAGCATTCTTTATTAAGATGAGAAGAAGATATTTAGACTTTATTACTGCATTTAGGAAATCTAAAGATAAGATAAAAACTATTGAAATAATTAATTTCTTTGATTTTTAGCACATATATTACATCTTGGGAAACAATTTTACTGATTATACAAAAATATTACAACTAAATGAGTAAACAAGCTTGGACTCCACTTTATGAAAGAAGACTTAGTCAGAAGACTTCCAGAAAGCCCAGACGACTTTCAGAATGTCCAGACGACTTCCAAGAAGTACAGACGACTTCCAAGAAGTCCAGAAGACTTCTAAGTAAGTCGTCTAGACGACTTCCAAGTAAGGCGTCCCAAAACTCTTCCAAATCCAGATCTGGAAAACCTGCATATCCAAAAACGTTCAAATGGCTTAAAATAGAGAAAATGAGGGGAAGATTAGACAAATCTACTTTTATAAAACACACAAAAATACATATCTAAAATTAATAGATATACCTTTAAATGAGTGGAAAATGAGAACAATGTGATAAAAAATCTGCAAAAAATGTTAAATTAGTGAGAAAGACATGAGAAAAAACTGAACAAATTCATCTAAAATTGGTGTATTGAAGTTAAAAAAAACTAGAGTGGGTTTGGAGAGTTTTAGTTTGGAAAAAATATTAGAACTTTATACAACATTAGTTGACCAAATAAAAAAAATCAGACATAAAAACTTACCAAAATGCTCAGATCTGTTATAAAAATGAGAGACATGAGAGAGGACTCTGTCAGACGACTTCCAGAAAGTCCAGACGACTTCTAAGAAGCCTAGAAGACTTATAGAAAGCCCAGACGACTTCCAGGAAGTCCAGACGACTTCTAGGTAAGTCGTCTAGACGACTTCCAGGTAAGTCGTCCCAGAATTCTTCATATCCAGATCTGAAAAATCTGCATATCCAAAAACGTTAAAATGGCTTAAAATAGATAAAATTAGTGGAAGATTAGACAAATCTACATTTATAGAACACACAAAAATACATATCTAAAATTAATAGATTTACCTTTAAATGAGAGGAAGGTGAGAACCATGTGATAGAAAATCTGCAAAAAAATAAAAATAAATTAGTGAGAAAGACATGAGACAAAACTGAAAAAATCATCTAAAATTTGGTGTATTGAAGTCAAGGAGATTAGAGTGGGTTTGGAGAGTTTTAGTTTAGAAAAAAAATATAAGAATTTTATACAACATGAGATGACCAAATAAAGAAAAATCAGACACAAAAACTTACCAAAATACTCAGATTTGTTATTGAAAGGAGAGACATGAGAGAAGACTTCGTCAGACGACTTCCATGAAGTCCAGACGACTTCCAGGAAGTCCAGACGACTTCCAAGAAGTTCATACGACTTCTAGGTAAGTCGTCCAGACGACTTCCAGGTAAGTCGTTCCAAAAGTCTTCCAAATCTAGATCTGAAAAACCTGCAAATCCAAATCCAGATCTGAAAAACCTGCAAATCCAAATCTAGATCTGAAAAACCTGCATATCCATAAACGTTCATATAGCTTAGAACAGAGAAAATAAGTGAAAGATTAGATAAATCTATCTTTATAAAACACACAAAAATACATTTCTAAAATTAATAGATTTACCTTTCAATGAGTAAAATATGAAAAATATGTTATGAAACACCTGCAAAAACAAGATAAATTAGTGAGAAAAATATGAGACAAAAACAATAAATTGATATAAAGCTTGGTGTTTATAAGTTCAAAAAGATTAGAGAGAGGTTAGAGAGTTTAAGAATGATGAACACTACATTTTTGTTGCAGCCATTTGAGAGGAGGAGAGAGAATGTGTAAAATTTTATTTATATATGGAGACACAAAATTCAATTATGTTAAATATTTTCTGTTCAGACGACTTTGGACGACTTAATTGTAAGTCGTCCAGAAGACTTTAATATATTTAGCGGGAAACTAAAATACTTTTAGCGGGAAACTAAAATAGAAGACTTCCTAGACGACTTACAAGTAAGTCGTCTAGGAAGTCGTCTGGTTTAAAATATTTAAGCGGAAAAAGAAAGTCGTCTAAAGTCATCTAAAGTCATCCAACTTTAACAATTCAACAGACGACTTAATTTTAAGTCGTCTAGACCCTAAACACAATCTCTAAACTAATTTAATTAACTACACACTTCAAAAAATCAAATTAAACTTAAAAAGTGTTTACTATACACTGAAACAAGCACGAATAGGTAAAAATTTACATTTTCAAAAACTCATTCAAGCTTTTCAAAATCTAACCCTAACAAAAATACAATACTACTACATATGTTCTCAAACCCTAAAACCAAAGAATATCATGATTAACCACTTTCACTCATCTATGTTAAAAACTATTAAAAGTTATTATTTTTTAATTTACATCACTCACAAATGTTTATAGTTACATGATTTTAATTTTTCGCTACTCAAAATATTTTTTAATTTTTTTTTAAATTATTTTTAAGATCAACAACTCCAGACGACTTCTCAGAATCTCAGACGATCCAGATGACTTAATAGGGCTATATTCGTAAAAATGGTAGCAATTTTTTTGTTTGGTCACAAGAGGCTGGCTGTAATTTCACATGGCCTTGAGATTAGTTTTCTATTTGATTCAAGTTGGGGTTTGGTTTTGTGGTTAGGATCAAGTTTTGAGTCATAAGTTGTAAAAACCTCTTAAAAAAATAATAATAACTATATTTGTTATTAAAACATTAACATGACTTTTTATAGGTGCGATCCAACTGTTTTAATAGTACAAAGTAAAATATTTTTTATTAATTATTTAAAAAATATTATACAAATAAAAAAAATTATAAATAAAAATATAAACATAAAAATTAAACTTCTAAGAAAAATGTAAAAGAAAAAATAATTAAAAGCGGATCAGAATCTAATGAATTTTTAAAATTTAAAAGTGGGTAAGAATCTAATGGACTTTTAAAATTCTTATAGTTTTAATAGTTTTTTTGGCTTAATTAATTACTATAATTTGTATATCTCTCAAAAAAAAATTCCTACTTATGTTTAGAATAAAATGTGGAAAATTAAAATTGTTGTCGTATATAAAACTACAAAAAAATTAACATATTGCAAATTTTATGAATAAAGATTAAAAATAATTTCCCAAAGCATATGACACAAGTAAATACTTTAAAATTTTCTTTATTTAATATACTTACCAAAATTATCTATTCTATTAAATTTATATCATACAAAAATATGACAATACAAACACAAACACATATTATATTAGGTAAAAATTTTTTGTTACCTTTATTTCTCTACGTAATAGTTGCCCTATGTTGACAATAAAAGTTACCATATTATAATACATCACGAGAGTTATATAATGATGTCGTCATTCTAATTTTAATCGATGGCTAATACATCACTAAAAACCAAGATATAACAAAACCCAAAACTATATCAAGACATAATTATATAATAATTTATGTACATATATCTACACTATTAAAAATAATCATTCTAAAAATACAATATAAAAAGTTTGTTGAACCAATGTATAATTATTTTATATTTTTGATCCTACAACTAATTACTCTAACCATACACAATTTTAAACACTTCAAATGACTCATATTATTATCTTATCTTATATATTAAACAGAAGTCACAACCTTGATTCATATGCGATATTTTAAAAAATAGACACTTGTTAGAAATCAGTTATCAGTCATTTACTCCTAATAACATGTCTTAATAATATTTAATGTTCCTAATATAAAAATATACTCCTATAAAATCAGAATTGTTAATAAATACATATTTAATTTCTTAATAAATTATACATAAAGGTAACGTAAACCATCGTATAGTTCAAAATACTTAACCGATTTAAATAATTCAACCAATGTAGATATAATAGTTGTATAAAATATTATTTATTAAAATAGATTCCATGACTTATTTCATGTGCGATTTTTTTTTTAATTTGGACAATCTTTTGAAATACTTTAATCATAATATATTTTGATATCTTTTCATTTTAAACATGAATATCTATTTTTAAAAAAATCTAACAAATATTTTTAAAATATTTTAGCAAGATCTTAATTTTCAAAAATTATGTGCAAATATTTTAATAATTCGTAATTAGTTTTAAAATATTATTATACATTAATATATTTTATAAAATATAGAATAAAAGTTTTAACTAAATATGATAAATTATATTAAATTATTAAATTTATATATTTTATTTTCAGAAGTATTTATGTTCAAAATATAATAGATTGGTAACAAGGGTTAACATTCAGAAACTATATAATATATGCATAAAAATTAACATGTATTTGATTAAACCTAATAATATAAAATATTTGTAACTACTTTACTCATGATATCTTTTCATTTTATTATAAATAAATATATATATAGATAATTCTAACAAATTTTTGAAAAATATTTTAACAATATCTTAATTTTCAGGAAGTTTATGTAAATATTTTACTAATTTTGTAATTAGCTATGAACTATTATCATGCATTAATATATATTCATTCAAAAATATTTAATATATATTCAATTATTCTTTATAAAATGAAACACAAAAATTATATATTATTTTTATATATTTTATAATAATAATAATTCATGTTAAAATAAAATTATTATACTGAATTAGATATGATAAATTATTTAAATTTATAATTTTAATTTTATAAATATAAAATATTTATGTTAAAATATGAAATGGTGACATAACGACTTAACATTCGCAAACAATGTGATACATGTACAAAAATGACATATCTTAGACTTTTGTATATAAAAAAAAATTAAATGAATAAAAGTGAAAATATTGCTAAAAGGAAATGCAACTTTGAAGGTTGGCTGAATATAAATCTGATACAAAATGATTTTCAAATAAGTTGTATCATGCATATATTATTTTTAATAACTAAATCAAAATACAATAACATAAATATATAATAAAAAGCGACAAATAGATGTGATGGTTTTAAACTACAGATTAATTACACGATGTAAACTATAAAATTATTATATTTGAAATAGGTATATCAACATTTAAATATATGGTTAATGTTAAAATTGTATACCACTAATGAACTGAAATAAATATATATATGTGTATAAAACTGAAAAAGAACATATGCGCGGTTCAAGATCTAGTTACTTCTTATTTCGTGTGTACACTTTTTCTTAAATATTTTATCACCTAACATTATGATTGTTATGCAATATTTTTATACACCATATTTAATGCTCATTATAGATCTACAACATTTACACATTACTTATAAAAATGATTATATTACCAAAAATATAGTTTATCATATTGAATTTTTACCGAAATCTGAAACTATAACCAAAGCTCAAATCCAAAACTTAAAAAAAAATACTTGTAATACTAGAATGTTATCTGAAATGCCCAAATATTCATAATATAAACAAAACATTTTGGAAATTTTGGGTACACGGATTCGAATAGAGACCCATAGGCCCAAAAAAAACCAACAAGTATATTGCTCCATCCAGTCTAAACATGAATTCTCATATTAGTTTCAGTTAAGTTTTTGGGTTCGCGTAAAATGCATATCTCTAAGAGAGATATAGGAGCATGCATTCAAATAAACTAATTCATAAATTATAATTTAAAAAAAAAAATCTTTTAGTATTACGATTTAAAATAATGATAATAATAGTAGGGTTTTATAATATAGTAATGTACAAAATCCAAAATACTAATTTATATCAAAATTTATTTATAACCCAAAGATATCCGCGCTTTCGAGGTGTGGATCATAATCTATTATAAATTATATTGATATTGTGTTGTCTCTTTTCTAATATTTGTCGTCGTGCTCTTCCAAGAAAAGTGTATGTGTGCATAATAGAAAAAGTGAATAGAGCTATGGACAATTTCTTTGTTATAATTAAAGCAAATTTACCAGAACGAGTCAGTTTTGGTTCTAAAAGAGTTGTGTGTCTAATTTTCGCCACTTAGATTTGATTTGTGCTAAAAGAAACTATTTACAATGTTTGGATTCTTGGTAACAAGGTGAAACATTTTTTTTATCATTTTCTGATTTTTGTTAGGATGAAGATGTTGAAGGGCTTGAATGGGTATCTTGTGTTGTTGATGATTGTTTATCACAAGAAGCCACACTTCTCTGCACACAAACCTATGAAAACAAACAGGCTTCTCATCTCGTGTTTTGGTTATAAGCTCGTCATTTAGAAGAGGTCGACATTGAAGATTTAGAAACAGGACAATATTTTGAAATATTCATTAAAATTGATGATATATTATAGTAATTTTTATATGACGTTAACCTGCCTACGGGTGGGGCCAAACTCGACCTACGGGCGGGACAAACCCTTGTTATCAATATAAGTGAAAATGCATAAGATTATATCCAGTTTTACTTTGGCCCACTAGCCAAGTGGTAAATGTGGTTGTTAATTGAGTACCCTCAAGTCATCTTTCTGAATATAACAAGTCATCTTTTTTTCTTTTCTTTTTTTCGTCGAGAATATAACAAGTCATCTAGCATGTAAATTTAATAAATTTTTATATTAAATTTGAAAATATTAGACACAAAGTGTCTCACATCGGTTGGATGGGATCCTAAACAATATATAAGATAGATGGACTATTCCCCTAATCACCAATTGGTTTTAGGTTGGAAGCTCATCTAGCTTAAATGGTATCAGAGCATGATCCGAATAACCCAACCCGATCTATCATTGATCTGGTCCAAAGTTGGCTCATCGACTCAAAGATTCCAAGATTGACGCTCAAAGAACCATCATCTCGAAGGGGCGTATTAGACAAATAGTTGTCTCACATCGATAGTTGGAATGGATCATTAGTAATATATAAGGTGGATGGGTCAATTGGTCAATTCTCTTATCACCAATTGGTTTTAGGTTGCCAACTCATCTAGATTAATAGAAAATTTCATCTAATTTGAAACAAAAAGTATCTCTAGAAGTTATTAATTTTGAAACATAGTGAGGAATAAACATAAGAAGTCTCTGAAGAGAGGAAGTAGCAGTGAGGTAGGAAGCTGAGAGACTACTTGAATGAGAGGATGTAGTTTAACAAATGAAGGCTTCTCGTCGGCGTTGATGTATGTATTGGCTTTGATGTGGAGTTTATTTTCTTTGAATGACAATTCAAACGCCGGCATTGTCTCTGTATAATTTTCTGGTTACACATGAAATCTCAAATCTAGTTCGCATGTTAACATTTTGAAAATATGTGATCGGTGTAACAAAGTCTTTTTCAACTACTCTTCTTCAAGGTGTATATAATTGCAACCTATGACCATATATAGTCGATTCAAATTAGGTACCACTATAAAGAATCATATACAACTGAAATGAAGAGTTTAAAGAATACTTTATTTTCTTTACATGATGCACCACTAGAGATCAAAGCATATGTTTAGTTGCGTTTGATATATCCCTAAATTTATCATCTGAAAATAAAAATGAAGAACAAAGCAGATAAGACAGTGTAAACAGTATGGTAGCGAAAGAGTATATACACAGTCTTCTGAAACTACTAATCGTCTTTATCTTCATCTTCATCGTAGTTGAACGGTAATGGAACGGACTTGAAGGCTCGGTATTTCCCGACATTGTTCAAATGTTCGTTCTCTAATCTGTTTTCCACGGACAAGACCAAGAACAAAAAAAAAAAGACAGACAGTTATTAACTTAATATTATCTGAACAAAACAGATTGTGGAACCATTGTTATGAGTTTTGAAGGTTCTTTTTTACCTGAAAAAATTCCATATACCACGACGAATGATCTCAAGACTAGCAACAACAGTAACCATCGTTTGTCTATGCATGAAAGAGAAGTTGAAATCCAGAATCGTTTGGATCCATGCAAATCTCAGCAGGACATTCAAAATCTGAGATACATGTGCCAGACATCAGTTGCTGTGAAATTTGTATTGGTAGAATCAATATTTTTTTTTTTGAAATTGAGACTTACCATTGCGATGAAGTAGACTTTCTTTTGAGGAACGAGGAGTTTATCCCGAAGCCATCGGTTTTTGGATGTCCGGTTTAGAAGACCCCAATCATGGATGAAGTCCCAGTAAGTACTGAATATTGCAGCTGCAGCTGAAGAGATAGCTGCTAAAACCCTCCAAGCGATTTGACCTTTCTGAATACTATAAGCAGTTCTCAAGCAAACCGCCACTATAGTCAAGAAGTACTTGAGTCCATTCCACCCTTGCTCCGGGTTTTTCTCCTCAAACAGCCGTCTCATGCACTGCACTTGAGAACATATATTTAAAGAATGGTAGAGATTTTTATTTTGGAGAATAAAAGCTAATATGTACCTGAAGGAGGCGAGAGGCGTAAGGGATGACAGCAACAATGAATAAGAAAGTGTTGTACACACTAGATTTGTTACAAGTGTTCTTTCTGTGCTTGAAATCTCCCCAACCATAGTAACAGATGTAGAACTCGATGCTTCTAAGAGCTTGAACCTGGCTAGTTAACTGATCTCCCAAGAAGAAATCAGGCAGTGTTACCTTGTAGAGAGGAGCGGCTAGACAATGAAACAGACAAGTGAGGAAGAAAAAGCGGCTCGAGCGGTAAAAGAAGTTGAATGGCAGGACTAGAACCACAAACAAAGCCTGCAAAAGTGGATAAACAAACATCACAAGAGAGTTATTATGATGATGCCATTGTTTTTGATGGCTGGTTTTGATTACAAAACGAACTTACAAGAAGCAGGAAAAGAGGAAGAAGTTCGGTGAATGTTTTGTAGTCTTTGGTTTTGGGATTAGCCTCCATGTCAAGATTGGCGAGAACACAAAGCAATGCAAAGACGCCAATGCTGAAACCCACTAGCAGGACTTGTCTATAACCAAGTTCAGTTCCTTGCTTGAACCCAAATATGAAGGAATAGTTTACTTTGTATCGCCTCCAGTAGTATATATTAGCCGCATACATTATCATGTGCAGCACGATAAAACCAAAGAAGCTGCAAGAAACATCAGAGAAAATAACTTTTGAGAAAAACATCATCCCAACTCGAATATAAATACTTGCCCAAGTTTACTAAACTTCTTACCTGTAAAGAGGAAACATAGTATTCATGTACTGCTTCTGGCCTTCCTCCTGCAAGAGATTTCGCGTGCGGATGATAGCAACAAGAGCCACTATAAGAGAAAAAACGCATCCAGCCGAGAAACCTAGAACCAATATCCTCATAAGCACCCACAAAGTTTGAACTTATAAAACCAATGAATGCAAGTTTGTGATTCTACCTGTGGAGAATGTAAGTCTATGTCTCTCTCGTTTCGCTTTAGGCCTTAAAATGTTCATTCCTTTGGATCGATTAGCATTTGCAAAATGCTTTATGAACGTAGCTTCAACACGCTCCATGAGTCGCACAACCTATTATAATAGAGGATCCAGTTCAAAAATAAAAACAGAGGAGTATACTTTTCCAGGTGGTTCAACATCTCATTAAACTCTTACTTCATCAGAGCTTCCAAGGTATGAACTATCAACAGCTTTCATGTAAGGCTTTGTTGCATCCCTCGAAGTTATCTACAAAACAGACGTTTCAGTCATATAATAAATACAATTCCTTAATAAAAAAGAAAACCCTCCAAATAAAAGTCTCAAATCTTACCTTATCATATTTCTTCAACACCTTAGAGAACGCCAATACATTCAAAAAGCTGCATATACATTATTTAGACATCAATTATTAAACTCATTTGAAAAAAAAAAATCAATTATTAAAAATACAAAAATAAATACAAAAACTCATTATACTGCCAAAATTTATACGCACCTGTAGCTCTTGAGAAGCCTAAGCTTCTGATAAAACACGATGAAAGCGTTCCTGAGTTTCTCCTCGACTTTCATCAGGTTTTCTCTGCTGAATTTCAACTCGGTCTGTTTCGGTACCTGGAGAACTCTTTTGATGGTGGAACGAGGCGTCTCTTTGGTGTTGTTGATCGTCACTCGATCCAGTATATCTAACGGAGCAGGTCTCACTGCTCTCATCCTGGTCGTGTTCACGTCACTAGCTCCTGCAGAAACCGAGGCTACAATTTCAGCTTGCGCTTCTTCCTCTTCATCATCTTCTAATTGTCCAGCTTTGCTTGACCCTCCTTCTTGTATTGCCTCCATATGAGCTTGACTTCGAACTTTCACTATAAAATTTGAAATGTCGGTTTGGTAAGCAAGTTGCGGCAGAGTTCGGTTTTTATAAAACAGAAATTTTTATACAAACCAGTTTCTAATCCGGTTTGGTACAGTACAGTGCGTAAGGATTTGATTGCAACGTGGCACAAACCAAACTTTAAAAATATTTATTTATAAAAATTAAGTGGTGAAAGCATTATAAATATTTCTATCTATGAATGAATATAAGTATCTAACAAGCCAGGCCTAGTACAAAAAATATAACATCGCGAGAACATGTAATTTTATTCTGAAAAATCACAAGTAACAGATATTATTAAACTGTGTTTCAAAAAAAAAACAGATATTATTAAACTAACAAAATTCAAATATATATAAAAAAAATCAAATATCAAACTTTTTTTATTGTATAAACCGGGGTAGTTAAATTAATTATAAGCCGGTTATCTAGTCGGGAATCAATTTAAATCGAAACTAAAAGTCCGGTTTTGTAACTATCATAGTCGATTCAACCGGACATAAAAGCGGGACCAACTTTAAACTCCAGTTGATTGCTGTCAGAAAGTCAGTGAGTTAGGTGGAAAGATAGATAGATAAAAAGTGTCAATGATTGCTTACTGGATTTAGCTCCGGCGGGAGTTGTAGCGGATATTGCCGCCGCGGAGGTATCAATGTCGGAAGCCAAGCGAGTGATCTCCACACCTCGTTCATCCCATCCCCACCCTTCTGGATTCTCAACTTTAACACGAAACGCGATCAAAGCGTCCATCTGTTTGTTAAGCACCGCCGCTTCTTTCAACACTTCCTCAACTTTCTCTTTGTAAAACTTATTCACTTTGTTGAACTCGTCGTCTAGTCTCCTGAAAAACACTAGCTCGTACTCTCCTCCTTCCTCCGCCGCCATCAGAAACGTCGTCTCGTAACCGCGATCCCCGGTTTTGTTCACAAGAATTGGCCCCGACGTTGTCGTCGTCGTCCCCGTTAGCTGTATCCCTTCCTCCACGTCGTGAGGATTGCCGCGTCGTTGTCTTCCCGGAGTTGAGACTAAACCACTAAACGCCCGGTAGAGAGTCATCTTCCGGTTTAATCCCCCGCCGTTATGATTCTTGGCGCCACCACGGGTAGGTGCATTGTTGGTTCTGATTTTGAACCGGATGATTTCTTTGAGAAGGGTTTTGAGAAAATCGTAGTCCATGTAAGCTTGTTGCCACTCTGGTACCATCTGAGACGAAAACTCCTTCCCGAACTTCATTTTGATTCTTGTCTTGAATCTATCTTAGAATTTTTTTTTCCTGTTGAATCTAGATTTTAGGTTTCTCTGATGAGGACTGAGGAGCAGAGGAATCGTGTGTGTATATATATATATACACTACACTACCACTGGAGAGAGAAAGATATTTGTTATGTTTTTTTTTTAACATTTTTTTTGTTTTTTTTTTACATTTGTATATGGTTTATGATTAAAGAGGTTATTCTAAATAGAACGATTCAACTTTATAGCTTGTTGATCATCTTTGTTGAATTCTTTTTAACGTGTATTCAATGAGGGCAACTAGACCGCGTGGTGGGCACTGATCTGTTCATTTATAGAATTCGTAACCCAATTTTATAATATGTAATCAGTCATCAAACATTGTCTTTATAGTACAGCAAACTATTTTTCCTTTTTTCTAAGCACTAACTTAAAAAAAAAACTTAAAAACTTTCATTTATCATCCTTAAAAGAGGTATTGTGAAGAAATTACAAATTCTGGTTAACCGGAAGAAACAAAAAGTCTTAGGTTATACATGGATCTGGAAACAGACAACATACAACAAACAAGAAGCCAACAAAAATACTGTTGGAATTTTATTTGATCATCACTATGGTTGTACATTTAAATTTTAAGAAGCCAACCGGACATTTTGTTTCACTAGCTCTTACAATAGATTTGTTTCATTATACTTTGGTTTAGAAACCACCTTGATCTAAATGTTGTAATTACACAAAAGTAGCTGAAAATGTTGTGACATGTTCCATTTTAACTAATCCATTAGTCATTATCCTCTGCCACGATAGTTTTTTTTATAATCGTGTTGGACGACCCACTTTTCTTTGTTTTTAAATGTAGTGGGCGACCTTAGTTGATTGCATTGTAGGCTTGTACCAGATATTTTAATAACTATATAGTAAAACAAAATGTTCGGTATCTACTATTCCTGAAAACTTGAATGTATGTCTATATGCTGTAAAAGAGTAGCTGAAAAAGGTCTGCCATTTTCGATTTTAATAAATCCATTAATCAGTGTCGTCTGTTTTTTATATTAGAGTGGACGACCATAGTCGCATTGTACGTACTCGACCTACAGCATATGGCGGCTCAAGGTTGATGGTATTATCGTCATTGCAAGGTCACCAAGTTGAATAAGTACTTGATAAAAATGATTACATGCAAATATGAAATAATTAATCGTAGAGCTATATTTCATTCTTTTATATATCGTAATCAACGTTGCATGGATCTAATCAACGCAAACCACGTACGTGTGTACATGAAAAAAAAAACAGAAACTAAGAAAAGAAAAAAGATCGACAAGTATTTATTACGCAGAAACTTTAATTTCTTAAGAAAATATATTACATCACTTGATCAATTCGGTCAAATAGGCGTTAATTTGTGATAATACTAATTGATACAACACGGAACATAACATAGGGTTCGAATGTCAATATGTAGTACAACTGCGTAACAATTCTATTATTAACAACATATAAATACATAAATATTTGTATAACTGATACAACAGGAAAAAAAAATATTTGTAGATTTTTTTTGTTAGTATTAACTACGTGCGTAGAGTACTTTATTTGTTGTCAAAATGAAATATTAACTACGTGCGTTGGATGTAAAATCACCACTAATAGCAAGCCGACAAGTTATTAATGTCCATCGATAGCTGTGAATTCTAGTCACAGTGTCTCACGTCATCTTTTTTTTTTGGACAAAGTGTCACGTCATCTTATTTATTCGTTTGTCAACAAAGCTATGATTCACCTTCAATCATTTTAAGATGAATAATCTAACGAGGGTATATCATACGATTTGAACGTTACGAATTCGAGTTTCATCGACCATTAAAATCCTTCCATGATTTTACAGAGTAGGAATTGAGTAGTAAGTAGTAACCGTGTCTATTTCTCCATGGTTTTGTTTATTCAAACCAGCCACATATATTGAAGGAACAATGGAGGCAATAATTAGTACATTCTAAAGCAAAAAAAAAAGTATAATACTCGGACATGATATCAGGTATCTTAGTTTCTTAGCATTATTAAACTATATATTAGCCATCCACTTTGACCATCTCAAAACACTTAATTATTTTATTACGAAGCATTTCCCCTTATCTAATAATTACATAATACCAGAATTGTTGTTACTTAATCAGGAATAAAATCATATATTAAATATAAAACGTATACATCAATTAACAGTAGTATTGGTTGAGAAGAAAAGTAAAAAATAACCAATTGAAACAATATGAATTTGTTGACCAATCACCCGAAGTATTGGCTGTATCTCTGTTTTCTTGTTTTTTTTTCTAAGTCCTCATTTGGATAAGCGGATTTACTCAGTCATCATATGTTATCACGCCAGTGTCAGGCACGCCATTAAGATTTTCGTTTTTCACTTTCTATTTTAGTCTAAGTCAATTATTTTTTATGAAGTTAGTATACATAAGACTCATAGTTGTTTCGAGAGTGCATTGCTGAGTTAGCATGGGTTATCAGTTTCTTCTTGTTTCCAAAAAAAAAAAATTGAGAAAAAGTTTCCAAAATTATCCTCTTTGTAAAATTCTTAGTCCAATTACAATTATTATAATTAACTAGTAGCTGAGACAATCACTTTTCCTAACTTTGACGTTTTTGAATTAAGAAGATTTACTCTCTTAAGTTTTGTGGTTACTATATTATATATGTAGGGAATTTAAAAATAAATTTTATTGCCAAGCAAAACACATGTAGAAATCTATAAACATGATAGTTTTTTTTTAATAATTCTTGACGTTCAAATCAGTAATAATTGAAAAAAGACCCACAAAATAGATTTAGATGCCAGAAATTAAAAAAAAAACAGGGAAAAGTAGTTAAACCGGTGTAAAAGCTCTACAGTCCGAAAGAATAATTAACCTGTCGAATATACTAAATTTATAGAGAATGTCTTTAATTAGGTAATAACAAAAACAAAATATTAACGGCTAACACTAAAGTAAAATAAAACATATAAGAACGAGAGAAACCCAACCACTTCTTGGTAAAAATGTCTTATTTGTAGGTTATACTTCTCTATGGGTTGGATGGGTCACATTTACACTTTCATTCTGGCGACGTGTATTTTCAGAACTTGTCTTCTTTTCCATTATTGGTATATTCAGTTATGGCGATCAATTAAAAAATTGGTTCTAAAAGTTAACTAGTAAAATGTAATTTAATTTCACATATGATAGGCGAAGACTTTTTTTTTGGTCGACTATAGGTGAAGACTTATCAATGAAACATGTTCAAAGAAAAAGTAAAGGACGTTTCTGCCAAAGTTTCCAGCGTCAACTAGTTGCCAATATGGACCTACAGCAGAGCACAATGATGAACTTGTAGGGTGATTGACACAACAAGCTAAAATATATTGGTGAAAAAACACTCGAATGTTTTATCAAATGTGATATAATACATGTGACATGGGGTTTTTTAATATCAAGGTCAGGATGTCGAATTCGAACTTCTTGTCTCTTAGGTGCTGTTAGTTTGTTAAACTAGGTGATGAAGACGCAAATTGATATTCGATTTATACATTAAAATACTACACTATGATAGATCATCCAACTGTATTTATGAAAACTCATTTCAAATTCTTACCCAAATGAAGATAAATCTTCACGGATCATCTGGATAAGGATGAATTTTCACCAAAAACACAATTTTCTCATCAAAACTGGAAAATATATTTTCCGTCAAATCTGGAAAAATGCAATTTCCCACAAAATTTGAAAATAAAATTTCGTTAAAATCAGAAAAATGTAATTTCTCGTCAAAATTAGAAAAATGCAATTTTCACCCAAAACAAAACAAAATGCAATTTCTTGTCAAACTCGAAAAACGCAATTTCCCGCTAAAATTGTGAAAAAGCAATTTTCCGCCAAAACATAAAAAACAATTTCCTGCCAAAACTGAGAAAACGTAATTTCCCGTCAAAATCGGAAAATGCAATTTCCCTCCAAATACAGGAAAACAAAAATTTCCTGCTATAACTGGGAAAATGTAATTTTCCGACAAAACCGAAAAACACAATTTTCCATTAAAACTGGAAAAACGTGATTTCCTGCCAAAACTGTATTTTTCCTCCTAACCCGTTAAAAACACACATTCCCGCGAAAAAAAATCTTTACCAAAATCGGAAAACACACTTTTCGTCGAAAACGTAAAATGCACTTTTCGCCAAAGTCTCAAAAACACATTTTTCTGGTAAAACAGCATTCTTCTGTCAAAATCACAAAAACATATTTTTATGCCAAAATCTCAAAGTCGTAATTTTCCCTTAAAAATGTAAAAACAAGTCTATTTTAATTGTTTTGGTAAAAAGTTCATCTAGATGCAGATACAAGTTAAAACAGAAAAGCAAACAAAAACAATTGCATTAAGATGATTCACATGGATGCATATATGAAATACAGAAAAAATGAAAACACAAAACTTTATGAGTCTTGCAAATACAACGTGTCCAGCTGCTTGAGTTTAGAGACTGAGAAGGGTATGTCTCCGTATAACAGATTATCAAAAGAATCCCTGAACAATGGAGCATATATATCTCATATGTAAAAACATTAAAGATATGTTTATAAGTAAAACTTCAGATAAACAAGAGAAGCACAGTTTCTAATCTAATCTGGAATTAGACCGTTTAGAATCATCTCAGCGAGTAAATATGCTAAGCCAAAATCGACACACTAACTTGACCAATGCCAAGGACGGTCACAGTTATAAACATCATGGTTCTTACAGCATTATTACCTGTCAGGATACTTACAATTCTACATGTTTGAGGCTGAAGTATTGTAGCAGGAAGAAACGAAAGGATAGTATAACATCAATGGATAAGCTAAATCACAATTTAGGTAAGTTAGCTAATAGATCATGTGAAATCAGCGCTAATAATGTTATACTATCCTTTCGTTTACTCCTGTTACTATCTCTATTTTGGAACACTATGTCAGCATCTGTTTTTACACAAATAATTGTTGGGTTTAAGATTAATTTTTAGGCTAGATTTATTATTTCATGTCTTTTATGATAATGACTTTTTAACGACGACAGACATTGTACTGACAACATTCAAGAAGCTAGTTTTAAACTAACTGAATTCATTTTGTCAAAGCATCTTCTTGTTTTACAATATGATCTTTAACATCTCAGTTACCTGCAAGCTCAATCCAAATCCATGGAACAACAAAAGCTCCTCTTCTTTTTTTTTTCTTTTATTGTCAATACACTTTTTAGTCGTTTACTGTGAAACAAACGAGAATAAACAATCTTTAAACATCGAATAATAATAATAAGCAAACAGAATGTCACTGTCTTGTTTTCACATGGAAGATGTTTTGTTGATTATGAAGTGAATAAGCCCCAATGGTGATCTGATGGTAGAGTTTCCTTGATCTTGTCAAGTCTCTTGAGGATGTCCAGAAACGATGGTCTCTGGTTCATGTCTGCGTCCCAGCATTTCACTATTAACCTGAGTAAACAATGAAACTTTGGTTAGGTTATCCGCAAGACTAAAAGCAGTGCATAGGGGGACACTAGAATTTTGTGCTTACTCTCTTAAATCAGGTGTACATCCTTTGGAACGGAAAGTAGGTCTGTGTCCATCTGATACATGTTTTGCTGCTTCATATGGCTCGTAGTTCGCAAATGGTGGCTCTCCTTCAAGCATCTGAATAGAATGTGGTTAAATCAAATTAAGCTGTTCTTAACTTTGGTTCTGTTTTTATTGTAGAGAGAGAGACACACACAGGGATTTTCTTTTTAGCTAAATATGTGTTAGTGTAGTACCTCGTAAAGTATCATTGCAAAGGAGAAGACGTCCACTTTCTTGTCGTATTTTCTATGCTTGAATACTTCAGGAGCCATATACCGGTCTGGTTTGTTTGCCACAAAGAAAGATTCAAGTAAGAAAAAACAAAAGACGAAGACACACGGTGTTTTGACTATAGAACAACACTTACAGCTTCCGGTTTCTCCAGTCATTTTGTAGACATCATGTGAGTTTTGAACCTTTATTAGCTTACTAAGTCCAAAGTCTCCAACTTTCAGGTGGTCTGCACTCGAATTCACCAGAAGAACGTTCCTGAAACACATTACAACCAGTTTTACAGACAGCAGATTAAAAGTATAACTGAGAAGCTATCTATCTATCTATATATATATATATATGAAGCAAGTTTGGTTACCTCGGTTTAAGATCTCGGTGAATGATAACATTAGGTTCATTGTGAAGATATGTCATTCCTCTGTTAGCAACAAAGGCCATGTATAAGTTTTCAAATAATATCTTAAATATTTTAAGATTAAAAGTACCTAGCGATATCCAAGGCAAAGTTGACAGCAGTTGCTGGAGTAAGACCACCCTTTTCCTTGAGGTATTGGTGAAGATCACCCTGTGAATTAAGCAGATGAATCATTTTAGTTGAACATTGCGGAGATGAAGAACACCAGATAGTGAAAAAAAAAACTTACCCCGCGTAAGTATTCAGTTATTAGCATAAGTGGCTTTCTTTCGGTTACAGCTCCTAAGAACTGCACTATATTCGGATGGCGAAGCTTAACTAGCAAATCAACCTCATGCCTGAAGTCCTGACTGCATCACATCAAGTATGACATAAGAATCTAAGGACAGACTTCTCTACCAAGGTAGCTAATATCAGAAGAGAAAGAGAGAGAGAGATAAGAACTTACATAACGAGTCTATCATCTGAGAGAGAGGGAAGAATACGTTTGACAGCTACTGGTGTTCCTCTCCAATAGGCTTTCACAATCTCACCAAATGAACCCTAACAGAAAATGTGACCAGATCCACTTCAGAAACTCTCCATTGCATTGAACTAAACAAACGATTACTAAAACACAAACCTTCCCAATCATGGCGGCATTAGAGAAATCCAGCTCAGCAGGTTCAATCTCCCAGTCACATTTCTTAGGAATTGGTGGTGGCACAGGCTTTGGTTCAAAGTGACTCCCGTTTTGACCCTGCGTAGAGACATTTCAATCAGCCACATACAAAGACTAAGAGATCGAAACACTCTACCAGTGTCTCTTTGAATCTTTGAGCAGCTGCTTCACAGAGATATTAAAAGTTCCTAAATTTGGCAGTAATAAGAATGAAAGATTCTAACTTTAAAGCTACACGAGGTGAGAAACAAAGAGATTCAAAAAACTCACATATGACAAACCACCATGAGATTTCAGAAGCTCAATCATTTTTTGCTTCCTAGCTCCTTCTGCATCAGCCAGAGGCTTTCAAACACACACACACACACACCAAAACAAATGTTCAGATCAAACAATATAAAGAGATAAAAGAACCGATTTTTTTAAGAAGCTTACCGTGTTCTTCCACCTGTCCTGAGCGTTGACGTCAGCACCAAACTCGATCAGGCATTTGACGACATCGATCCACCCGTGAAGAGACGCCACGTGGAGAGGCGTCCGCTTGTCGTAGTCTCTGGCGTGAACGAGAGACGGATCTTCCTCCAGGAGCTTCCGAACCGCAGCCGCGTCGTTCTGGTGCGCGTGCCACAGGATCAGAGACGTTCTGCTCACGCGCGCCTTCTCCTTCTGTTTGTCGTACGCCGGTGATGGACCCGCGCTCGTTTCTCCGCCGTCTCCAGCCGCCGACGGCGTTTCGGAGCTCATCTCAACCGGAGAGATGATGAGATTGACGAAAAGGGGGGATTCGATTTGATGATGGATCGAAGGATGAGAGTTCGTTGTTGAGAGTGATTGAGGGATCTCGATTATTTTAATTTGAGAACGGGCAGGGAGAGGGAGATGATGATGATGATGATGAAGCTTGCTTGCTTCTGTCTCTTTTGGCTTCTGTCTCTTGTGTGAACGTAGATCACTTGCCGTTAACTTAGCCGTCAAGTAGGTGACTTTTTCCTCCGTCTATTTTAGTGAGTTTACTTTTTACTCTCTCTCTCTCTCACTAATTCCAAGGGATTATGGGTGTTTTACTGTTTTTGGTGTTTTTTGTTTCTTTGATTTGACTTTTACGAACAGTTACTAATTAATTCTAACTTGTATCTAGATATTTTTCCTTTATTTTTTTTTAATATTTCCTACAAACTTGTTTACCTTAAGAATTTAGTAAGTACATTGAATGAAAGGTAACATCTGATGTGAATTATTATCAGTTGACAAAAAAAAAAGATGTGAATTATTATCTTAATTGTTTCATTTTGGTCACCTCTTTTTAAAAGCTGAAATCATGAGGTTATCTTATCACCTTTGATTTTACCACTAGTAGTAATATTATAACTAGATGGTACCTAACAATTGCAAGTAACATTAATATGATGTTATGGTCCTTGTGTGTGTGTGTGAAGGGTACTAAGTCAACGATCCGGATAACATGGCATCAAATCTATCACATGACTGCTATAAATACACATGCTTATTAATAGCATCTACTTTTATATGTAACCAAATAAGGTCATTGCTTTACATGTTGCAAAGTTCAATACATCACATGTTTGGCCAACTATCAAATTACTCCAAATTGGTTGGCCAACTAGCCATGAAAGAAATATCCGCATTTATTAGTTGCCCAATTCAGTTTAGCCAAATCAAACAAGCTTTGTTCTAGCTTTTCAGTCTCTTAACTCTCTCTATATTCTTAAACCGGTACAAAAACCATCAACCCATAAACCAAACTATCATAAACCAGATTGCTACTATGAACTTGAGAAGCCTTTACTGAGCAACTTCAAGAGAATAACAAGAAAACACCAAACATCTATATATATATATATATATATATATATATATATATATATACACGATTAATTACACTTGTTTATACAAGTTTTTTTGGGATAATTGTAAGTACTATTACGATGATGTACAAGCTATTTATTGTCCCTCAAGTCCTCAAGAGAACGCTTACGGGATCCCAAATTACGCTCCAGCGTCTGTGGTGTTGGTGGTGTTCTTCCACGGCGGAATAGAACCGCCAGAGACCTTGTTTTCCGGCAAAGATCAAAAACCTATTACAAATAATGATATTAAATCTAAATCAACAAACAATGTCTAGAATAATAATATTTGATATCTGAATCTTACAGATGAGGCTTCAATCTCAGCAACGCCTTCACACCCTTTTCCTCCACCTTGTAGTAGATCACAGTATCGAACAGCCTCATTCACATCTTCGAAAACCTTTAGAGAGATGGCAAAAAAAACATAATCAAACTTTTGGTCTTTTGCATACAAGTCTTGGAATTGATTTCATTGAGAAATGAGAATGCTTACCGAGTACTCCATCTCGAACGTCTTCTACGAGCATATCGAATTTAGTTTCGGGTCTAGATTGCTTTTTTCTGGTTGCTGATCCTTTTAGAGAACAACAATCCAAGCTCTTTCTCAACTTCACTGTGGGTTGTTCTAGTTTTCATGGTGCAGATCTGGTTTTCTCTCTGAGTTAGTACATAAACCGGCTTTGAGTCTCCTCTCCATGGGTTAGACTCCAACACTGAGATTGTCGAGAGAGGAGGAACAAGATCAGTTAGGATGTGATTTGCTAGCAATCTTGGAGATGATTCATATGATGATGAGAAGTAGAAAAATGCAATAATTATTTGCTCAGCAGAGTTGAGCTGAAAGCCTTCTTCTCTAACTAAATCCATCTATCAATAGAGATTGAATGTTCACCAAAAACGATTGGGGTCCCTCTTAATGAAGACAAGGCACTACGGAATCAACCTAGTACTACAGAGTAATAACTAATAAGTGAGCAAACTTCAGAGAACGATTGATTAGGGAGTATATATATACCGTCATAGCTGGTGGAATCAAACGTTTGCTCTAGCTTCCGACGCATGTCGTAAGCACGTGACGAGACTTGCCTCACAAACTCATCGGAAGTCCCAGGGATCGTACCGTCCAAGTGAAGCGCCTTCTCAACTTCCTCGCTTTCCTCTTCTTCTCCACCCTGTTTATCTGATCCTCCTCCTCCTCCTCTGCCGCCGGCAGTCGATTTACAGCTCAAGAAGTGTCTTCTTCTCGGGATCGAGATTCGTCTCCCTGCGCTGGAAAAGGAGGAAGAACAAGAACGGTGGGAAGGAAGAGGAATCAATACTGATCGTGAAGTTGAAACTGAGATCGTGGTTGTTGGAGGGAGTATTATGGAAGGAGAAATAGCTTGCTAGCGACTCCATTGAATTGAATCAACTTTCTTTCTTTCTTTCAATTTTCTCGGGAAAATCAGTGGGAGGAGACGTAAACGACTCAACGTGAAGAGACGAACCTTAAAAAAAAAACTCGTGGAAGCAAAATAAAACAACTTTTGCTGCTTCCGCTGATATTTTTTTCTTTGGTGGCTCCAACAACTGTTCAAAACCTTCTTTACGAATCAGAGGGTTATTGTTGAAGTAGCTTCTTACGAATACAGAGCGAACAAATATAATGGGTGATTAATGGATACAAATCTCTGAATTAGAATCACGTATATATTACAAATAAAACATAAAGCTGACATTATACAAAATAGAATTCCACTTTCACAGTTGTTCCAAACAAGACTTTTAGAAAACTCACCTAATATTAGAGGTCACACTAACCAGTTATGTCGCTCCAGCTTCACCAGACGCTGCTAAGCCATTGCTCTCATCATCGCAAGGCTCTCCAGATTCTTGATCAGGGAATAGCTCCAGCCTCATAGACGGAGCGATGTTGTTAACGTGAAGCCATGTCAACTCCCATAAGCTGTCTCCACCAAGTGCACTTCTCTGCAAAAGCACTCCTTTCGTCTTCATCACGAGCAATATGTTCTTGAGAAGCTCTGGCACTGTTTCTTGTAAGCTTGTCGCTTTTCTTGCTCCTTACTTTCACTTTCATGTATTTCTCCATTCGTGTTAGAACGCCCAGCCATAGCTTGCAGAAGGTTGATAACTGAGATAGCTCTTGGAGTAGCTGAAGAAACACTTTGGAGAGGAGTTTGATTGCCAGAAGCAACGTGCCTTCCATGTTACGGTAGTCTTTCTGTGACCCAGAAGCGATCTCGAGTAAGTCATCTAAAACCGTGAAGATCACTTTGTCGAAGCACTGAGACCACATGCTATGAGCTAGATTGATTCCGTCTACTCCTCCCAAGCACTTTTGTAATGACTGTAACGCGTGGTTTCGGACATCCTCTCTCTGGTCTAAACACACTTTTCTCAGTCCTTGAACAAGCCTTAGCCACATTTCACCGAAATCTTGTGACATCTTCGTAAAATCTTCTTCTCCCATATTCTCCTTGGCTGAGCGAGCCCATTTAGCCAAATGCTCTAATGAATCTCCCATGAGGTCGAGGGCGCGGATAGAACGTTCGGATTGTCCCACGCGGGATTCAGCAAACTGTCTTGCGGCATCAACACAGAGAACATAATTGGCTGGATACAGGTGAGTTCCTTCAGACATAACAAATGATACGGCATTAAATCCTGCTTCAGAAGCTTCAGGGTGCCTCGCTGTAATGGAGAGCAGCGATGTTATTGTTCTCCAACCCGCCTGAGACCTAATGTGATTAGCATTGGCTTTCACAAGGCGGCTGACTTCATCAGCAATTTTCTCACAGTAGGCATCGGCAACACGTGCATCCAGTTTCAGCACAAGCTGAAGAGATCTCAAAAGCTCATCAGCTAGGCTTTCTTTATAAGGAAGTAGTCTCTGGCAGATCCGAAGTAGACCAAATATAGCTTTGTCCACTAAGTTACAGGGCATCACCGTTGACTGAGCAATGGTAGCTATGTGTTCATACACGCCTTGCCATAGGAGAACGATCCTGTCTCTGTTGTTAAGAGTGATTGCAATGAGCAATTCCAGGCAGAAAACTGCAGTATCCTCATCCTCTGGAGAATTGTTTCCTTTTTGAGGCCTACCTGCAGCCCAAATGAGAGCACGCGCAAGCTGCAGCAAAGATTCAGCTTGTAGAAACTTGCTTTCGGTGAATATGCTGTCAATGTGACATTTCTGAATAGTTTGAAGTGTTCGTTGATGAGCCGCAAGCTGTTGTTCAGTAGGCTGTGATCTTGGTTCTTCTGTATCAAGTGAGAGAAGCTGACTAAACCTTCCCATCAGCCCTGAAGATCTCCTCGGAGTTCCCATAGCTTGTAGATGAGCTGAAGATAGGGAATTCGCAAGAGGCTTCCCTTGTCCTTGCTCAGATGCAAGTTCGGATTCATCAGCTGCATCAGTGGCTACACGAGCTGGCAGAAGTCCAAGTTTATGCAGCCGTAAGATGCAGTCCAATATGTTCCTCCAACCCGTACGAATATAATCACCATATTTGTTTGCAATGGTAAATATAGTGATAGTCGCCATCCTTGCTTTTGGGTCATCACCAAATGCTAGAACCGGTTCATCAGCAGATGATGGATTCAACAGTGTTGTGAATTTGCAGAGAGACACAACCAGATCATCAAGCACATCTTCAAGATGATGGCACGCAGAAATTTTAGCAATAGCCAAGAACCCATCAATGCATGTTTGGTAAACGTCTTCATGTTCTGCATGGTCAAAAACGACTGAAATGGCAGCAATAGTTGGACCAGACATGATAGCAAACATATCGTGATCAAGATAAGCCCTTGAATCAGCCAAAATATATGGAGCAGTTTTCTTGGATTTATGCATCAAATCAATCCAACGGCTGGGGGTCATCTCCGGAAAGCCTGAACCTTGTTCTGGAGTGGTTCGGATCTCATTGTTGCAGATGGAGTGAAAAAGTTCAGACAAAAATTCTCGAGGGAGATCATTTCCTCCATTGATATGCCTATTGTTGCGAATAAAATCCTCTTCTGTCATCTTTTTCTTCACTTGAACGTTGTGTTGATCGGTGTTGAGCATAATAATAGAGTATGATAACACAAGAGCAGCATCCTTGTTAGCAAGAATCTCAGGAGACTGCATATAGTATCTTTCAGAGAACGCTTCAAGAACCCTTTGTATTTTCTGAGATTCTCCAGGCAACCTGAACGTTTCCAAGAAGAGTCGGAGTGCAGTATCCAAATTCATGTACTGGAAATCGAAAGTCCCAGCAAACTCATTGAGAACCTGAACACAAAACTCGTCGTGATTCCCAAGAAAATCTCCCACAAGGTTCTTATCAAGCCCAGCAGTATATCTGAAAAAGCAAGCTACACTCTGGGGATCAAGTTTGTCAGGCAAAAGATGGGTCCCTTGGAGAAACTCTAACCCCTTCTTTGGATCCCTGTTAAAATGATCTGCTCCAATCATTAACCTTCTCTTGATATATTTTCTCCTGCGGACAAATGAAACCCAGTGATTTGGATCACTGTAATTGTCACACTTAACCATCCAGAAAGGCGTGTACTCATCAAGATGGACAGGCCCTAAGTCTAAACCAGTCAATCCATTACTTATCCTCTCGGCCATTCCTTGAATAACGGCAATTAATCCATCCAGCGCAAGAATGTGCATTGCAGACAAAGGACTGTTCACAGGAAATGTGCTCTTCGATATTAGATTAGCTAGCTCCTCAAACACGTTGCTGCAAGTTATATCACAATCGAGATTGGCATACATCTCCACCATAAAACTCTTCTGCCTACAGAAGTTCACAAGAGCTTCCATAGCAACCTCTTGCTGCTGATACGAGGGCCCATATTTTCCTTGCGCAAGCCTCAGAATTACACAGGAAAAGAATGCCTCAAGCTGCAGTTTGAGCTCAGTACGTAGATGTTGATACAAATTGAGAACAATGCTGCAAACCATCGAAAGAATAAGGGGGCTCATCGACAAGCCGAATTGCATCAGATTACGAAATAACTCATCCTGGATTAGGCTTAACAATCTTGGGTGATGGCGAATGGACGCTCCACCCAATTCAATGGCTGAGTTGATCATGTTCAACGCAAAGAGAGGCACATCTTCATCAAATGATATGGTATTTGCTCGGGCGCCCATCCCAACATGTTCGACCATATTTAACAAAGAGCATAAAAAGTGAAATATTTCCACCATACTAGGAACTCCGTATGGCTCTGTCATTATATGCAAATCGTATGGCGAAGCCGGCTTTCTGCTTCCAGGCCCAGCTGGTCCATCATCCATCAAACTTTGAGCACCAGATGCAAAAGTTGCCACAGAATTTTCATTATCATACTCGGAATTAGCATTCCCATCCTCCACTGGTTTAGTCACAATGGCATAATCATTGTCTACTCCAGCTTTCTGCAACCATACAAAACACCATCACTAACGTATTTATTTGAAGCAAGGGAAAATGGCATAAAATTCAGTGTCCTCTGGGGAAATTCTTTGACTAGTAGTGATTTTTGACTCGCACTAGGAAAAATATAAATTTATGCGGAAAGAAAGAAGATAAGAGTCTATACAGTTTTGAGGTCCTAAAGTAGGTAGCAGTCGTATATTTAAATAGGAAAATCTATTACTCTCTGCAATTTCGTACTGAAGAAACCAAGCTATTGTCATGTCATTTTATGCTTCACTCTCTTAGCATCCTACAAGTAAGGTGTATCCTAAATTGACTTGAAATCGACCTAAGAGGAAATAACAAGAACCCAATATCATACCTCTTGATTGATGTTTTCAGATCTGTTGACAAGTGTAGTCTCCGTTCTGTCAACATCTGGGAGATGGGAGAAGATACACCTCACTAGTTCATGCATCGTGTGGCGAGCTACACGTTGCAATAACTCACCTTTCATTCCTGATTGGTGGACAACTCGAAAACAAGTGTTGAGGACAGTGCACACATGCTGGTTGCTCAGCATAACCGACGCTCTATTTTTCATACATGCCAGAAGAACCTGAAGTATCTTCATCAGCACAACCTCTTCTGACGCAGGATCTGTCACCTCAAAACGGCAGCTTGTGACAGAATCAACTATCAAGTGCATGGCGTCTTCAATGTTTGTAGTATTCTGATCAATTACATCCAGACTCAGGATCTTGTAAACTGATGACAAAGCAATGCTGGTTATCGGCGCTCCGGTTTCATCCGACCGTATCACATCTAGAAAGGGCTGAAGATAGAGCATGGGGCTTATCGTATGCCAAGGCTGGTTCCATGAGAAGAGCTGTTTCCTAAGAGCTTTAAGTGACTGAATCAACGAGTGCTCTAGTTGATCATCACCAGCCATGTATCGACCTCCCCATCTTACATTCCTTCTCATAATCGCCAAAACAGCAGCGATCTCAGTATCGATCATGCATGCTAAAGTGGTTGTGTTGCTTGACTCACTACTCTCGAAGTCCTCAGGCTCTTCCTCAATGGAATTGATTCCGGAATGCAACTTAAGGCGACCCATCTAATCTTCTGACAGAGCCCAAAGGACTTCGATCCTCACTATCTTCCTGGCAAATACCCAAACTCAATCATTACTGGGAAAAAAAAGTAAGAGTCATACTAAAAGCGTTGATATAAACAGATCAAAGATTCTCTTTAGAGAACTTCAGAGGAAAGACAGCTGCAAAAATATCTCACAGTATACAATTCCAGAAATTAACTTTTAAATTAATTCAGCTGACCAGTGACAGTGTTTTCACAGTAATCCTAACAATATTTTCGAAACTACTTTCTCAGTTCTTCAGATTCTAAAAAAATCTCATTGAACCCCCAGAGAACTCGAAAACTAGCCTCTCGCTAAATCTCGGAGTGTGAGCAGAAGAAAACGTTCGATACTTAGATGAAATCTAGTTCAAAACAAAGAGGGGTAACTTCTGATTTCAATTCTAGATTCTAGCGAACGACACGGACTATCAATGCACGACGAGGGAACGATACGAACAATAGTATGCGAAGAATAAGAAGAAGAGGCGAGATCTGAAGATTTTTACTTACTATCTCTGCAGCGATCCAGAGATCTATCGCCGGGCTCTGTCGCCGAGAAACAGAAAATGATATTGAGGAAAGCACGATCGGAAACACAATCTCGGGGGAGCGCAGAGCCCAAGGAAAGTGAAGAAAAAAGAAGTAAAGTAAAACATGTGATTTTACGGAAACACCCCCGTATATGGCCACATCATTTATTTCCATGTATAAAAGGGTCTGTAATTTCACTATATTAACCTCGAATTTCTGAAGCTGATCCTGATGTTAATGGGCTACTATTTAAGTGGGCCTATAGCAGGCTAATTGTTTAATTGTCGTAATAACTTCTTGAATCTTGATTATTCAACCTAAATGCATACGGTTCCTTTTTTGGACCTAACTATATAAATTAGTTTGTTTTTAGTATCAACCACTTTTGTCATTTTCAAAAATATCAAATTTTAAAAGTGTATATGTTACAGACAACTGTAACACTAGTATAGTTTTATATATATGCCGCAGAACAGTTGAATGGTTCTATTTCTTTGATGTTGTTGAGGTGGGTTGCCTTTGCGCCTCCGGATAGTGGGAGACAATACTTTTTCCTGAATTTTATAACCCCAAAAATGATTGAATCTTAATTAATATGAAGTTGTCCTACATAAACTATGTAAGGAAGTAGTATACAATGAGCTTTTTTTATATCTCCACATTTATAATCATAAGGTATTGTGACTTCTTGCTTTGTCTAATTAGGTATTCTTGCACCCGAAGGACATGTCTCTTTCATGTTTAATCAGTGTCAAAAAAGATTGAACAACCATTCAATAAAATATAGTATGCTTTGTTACCAATGATGGTGATAATTCATCATATTCGTGACATAAATATCTAAATACATAGCTACTAGATACATGAGTTGTGGACGAAAGCAGTTAGGTATTTTTGTGTGATGAGTGATCGTGTAAGAGAGTTTTATTTTTTCAATTGATATACATCCAGGTATTTGGTATCTGAAAATGAAATTGAATACCAAACAAATATTCATTGCACATCCACCCCTAGATTTATAGATATATTAAGATTTAAATAATACTATCTATGGCGTTTCCAGTTGGCAATGTTTGCTAAGGTCTCCACACGTTCAAGTATTTGGTTGGAAGATATCTGCTTCTTGAATTTCATATATTAACCTTGTCTGATATATTTGGTATATCCACGTAACTGCACCAGCTTCTGTGCTAACAATTGTAATTTTGTACAATATTAAACCAACAAATAGGGATCATGTTAATTTTATGAATGAACTTTGGTTATATTTCAGTTTAGTTTTTCTTTTAATAGAATAATAAACTAAACTAGCTATATATTTGAAGTTAGTGTACATTCGTTTGGTATAGTTCGAGTATGTCAACTTTGACGAGAAAAAGAAATCGAGTTGTCATCAAATAAAGTTTTTATTCCAGTGGTTCAAGTCGACATTATGGCTCCAACTCGAAAGCTATTCATAATACTATAAGAAATTTAATTACGGGAACATCATGTAAGTGTATACATTTCAATCGGTCCTCTTAAGTCTACCAACCATACTTGCAGGCTTGCAGCTGTTCAAGCCTCTTAATTGAACTTCAAAGCTTCTAATTAATGTTTCATTTCCCTCTTTCAAACACTACTGCAGGCATAGAGCTCCCTCTGCGAAAATTTATCTTTAAATGCAGTTATACATTATATATATATATATATATATATATATATGTGTGTGTGTGTGTGTGTGTGTGTGTATAAATATTTACATGTATCGTATATATTCACATATGAAATAGAGAATGTAAATCGGTTATACTTGTAGTACCCACGTATACTAGTAATCATACTCATATTACATTAATACGTTAAAAGTTACGTTTGCAAAAACAAGTGCAATGATATGGAAAGTTAGACTTGCATTTTTCTATAAAAAATGGGAATAAAATTAAATAAAAAAATATTGTGACTAGCATTTCAACGATCAATTTATTAAATTTAAAATAATATTTCATTGATTTGATATTTCACATTTTTTGCTTTGGGCCTTATTTGATATTCTACTCTATAATGAATAGTAATTACCACTGAGGGAAATAAGGAAATACAAAAAATTGTTGTCAATAAAAAATTGTTAAATAATCCGGCAGTCCGAAAAGTACTATTTAAAATTTATAAAAATGTTTATCATGATAAAATAAGGCATGGTTGCTTGGAAAAAACACACCTAAAATGGAGACCATTATTACATTATGTAAATGTTATCCCATCTACCTAATTTGTATCTTTTGGGTGAGAAAATGGATGCCTTGTTTCTGTCGAGTTTTTCTTGTTATTATTATATATACTCTTCAGTTTTTTTACTCTCCAGATTCTTAATATACAGTTCATGTAAAGAAAAATAGTTTTATGTTATAACTATAAGGCAGTCTAAAAGTATTATTAAACTTGGGAGAAAATTGATTTATTTGGAGTTGAATATTTTTGTAGATTTTACCAAAGAAATTATGTTTGTAGAAATTAAAACCCATCTTATGTTAGTTACGTTTCGATATAAATGATCTCATAATTTTGTAGAAAAATAACTTTCAAAATTATTTTTCCAAATATAATTATAGGCCGACGAAATTTATTTTTGTTATTTTCATTTATTGGTGTCAACTATTGTATGCTAATATTGACAGAGAATGAGGATATGTAGCTAAAAGTCTAAAAATAAAAAGCAGCAGCAATAGATAATCATATAAGCCGTCAATAGCACAGTTGAAATATATTGGCGAATCTGTTGCTATGTCTGGTTGAAAATACCATTAACTAACAACTAAAAGAACTTATACTATATAGATTATAGAAAAGGAATGGATGCAAGAGAAAGTTAACTACTCGTAGCTGATCTTACTTTTTAATACAGTCGGATATTTATCTGTATGGTGTAACGATTAGCAAATAAGAATGGGTAATAACATAAATCAAAGTGGAACTGGTCTAAGTTTTGGAAGTTATATACATAATTTGAAGCGAGGTAACCACCAACTTGTATATATATATATTTTTTAAATGATTAAGAAATTATGTCCACAAACATACAGAATCAGCGAAGTCTCTTTCAAATAACAGCTTCAACCAAAAGAGTATAAAATTAAAATTAAATACTGAAACTATTTAACAAAACTGAAGAATATATATCCGTGAACTAATTTACTCTCATACGAAAAGGACTTTGAACTAACTAATCTAAAATGGTCTATTCACTTTCTAGCTCAATAATATTATTTTTAAAATGTAGTTTATTTTGGACGGTTTTGATATATAAACAAGAGAACAATCAAGTATGGGATGACTCAATCACAAGATAAGTAGAGAAAAACGACATTGTAAAACTACACTGTACTTTCTATCACTGAATCAACCTAATAACCGGATATAAAGGATGATTATGTATATGTAATCTTCCTTGGACTACCATATATAAATGCAGCTTATAACACTAAGCATGTGGTTCTCACACCACTAAGCATGAGATCCTCGAGAACTTCACAAGGAATCTCTTTTAAAATGTTACTATATTTCAAATCTCCGGAGGATCATAATTAAACATTTTCCATCACCAGCTTCTGTATGAGACTATTAGTTTTTTTTTCTGTTACAGTTTACAAATATCATATGTCTTAATTATTAAACTTTTTAAATTTGATGAACTTATCTGAATATAGTTTAGCTTGTAAACATTTTATATCCGTCACCATTTTTCCAGCCTTCTCTTGCCAAAATAACCAAACCTTCAAATCAAGTTTTTAATTTTATTGATGGTCGGGAAAACAATAAATGGATGTGAATATTTATTAACATCGATGAGGAAGACGACATAAAATACTTAAAAGAGGTTAAGAAGTATTCCATAAATGGAGACACGTGCTGTAAAATAACACATCTCTGTTCTGTAATTAAAACGTTGCTTCTTTTACCCGCGCGCGAAGTTCATGGATCAATCCTTAAAACAAAATTTACCTTTGTCTGTAATAAAATACCACTAAAACGGACAAAAAAAAATACAAAATACTAAATAGCAGAGATAGAGAATTAAACGGGGAAGAAGAAAAAGACTTAGAGGGAGAGGATCCGAAGAAAACGGATTACTTGAGAACCACTGGTGTTCGGTTCTTTATTTTCTCTTAGGATCTTTCTCTCTCTCCCCCTCTTTTATTTATAGTAAGAGATTAAAAAGTTGTACTTTTTATTTGACACGAGAAGACAGAGAAACAGAGATAGGCAGACAGAGAAGAGAAAGACGAACAGAGGATTTTTCAAAGATCCTCTTCTTCCTCTGTTCTTCACCTTCTTCTCCCCTGGTTAGTTTTCTTGATTTTGGAATGAGAGAAAGTTTAATCTACTTCTCTATAATGAGTCTGAAGTATTTCACGTTTATGCTAAGAAATGATTTGAGTTTTTCTTGATCTCCAAAACAATGCTTAACTATGTGTTTTCAAGATTTTCTTACCTTTCACGTTTCAAATATCAAGTGCTGCATTTTTGGTGTTTGATGTCAAATATGATTTAAGTCATCTGCTAATTAAAAGAAACATAAATGTCGATTTGAGTCTTTTTTTTTGGTTTCTTTTTGTGAAGGTCTTGAAGATACATGAATCAACATCCTATTGTTATGAACGTTGATGCACTCTCTTATATCTTCATAAGCTCTTACAGGTGACATCTCTCAAAGATTATAAAGAAGGTAAAAACATTCAATCTTTTGCATTTGATGTTGACTCCAGACAAGATCATATGTAATTGGTATGGTGGTCTTATTCGTTTCCTTATATCTTGACTATTTTGAACAGGTTCTTTGATTTGTTGTATAGCTATTAGCTGGTGAATGTAGTAGAAACCCTCTAAAGCAATTAAAAATGGGTGGCTGCGTTTCTTCCCAGAGAAAAATCAACAACAAGCTTCAACAGAAGAAGCATAACAAACATGGTGGTAGATCAGCCCAATGCCGGTCCAGAATCTCGGCTTCGATGCCCGATGTTCCCATGAAACGCATGAGCAATGCAAGCGTCAGGGATTTTGTTAATCTTGATTTCGAAAAAGGTGCAGCCAAGATGATGTGTAAGAGAGCTGAGATGTCTAATGCTAACTTCCACATGACACAGCTTCAATGGAACTGCAGCCAAATCGATGGAAACCGTATGAACTTTCATCTTTTTTTTTAAAAAAACAAACTCTCATCATCGTTGAGTTGAACCTGATTAGTGTTTCTATATATGTACAGGAATATCACAAGAGGAAGCTTGGTATGATTCCTTTAGTTACATTGACTCTGATTCTGATGATGGATCAAATGGTAGTGTTTTCGAAGGTAAACAATCAAAGCTTATTGATAAAAGAATCTAAGACATTATAATTAGTAGTATTGTGATTTATTAACATGATTATCTTCATGCAGATGCAGATGCTTCTGCAATGGGACAAGTGATTCAGTACGAAGAGTTCTACGGAAGTTACCTGACGATAGATGGAAACAAAGCTGAGTCATACTCAAGCAAGAATGAAGTCAGCATAAAGAGAAACCAAGTGGCTGATGAGTCTCATCATGAAACTTTCAAGACTACTACTTGTGAAGATCATCAAGATCAAAGGAAGACATCATCAAAAGTTGTTATGGTCTCTGTCCGAAGAACATCTATTGATAGCAAATCAGCATCATCTGACTTATGTAAGAAGAAAAAGAAGAACTAAAAGTCTTTTATAAGTTTCAATGTTTTCTGAACGTTTTCTTATGTCTTTAAACTCTGTAACAACAGCTTCAGGTGAGAAGCTCCTGTACCGACCAAAAGCATGTTCTGTGATTCAACGTTCTTTGGGAGAGAAGCTGACAAATCAAGGAAGCTGGTCAGAACTTTCTCCGTCGAGTTTCAAACTCCGTGGATTGAACTTCTTCAGGTTAGGATTCAAGAAAGTACACAAAACTGTCTATGTTGTAGGCAATCTAAATGTATCATTTTTGCAGAGACAAACAAAAGAGTCCAGCACCAGATTGTAGTCCTTACACACCGATCGGAGTCGATCTTTTCGCGTGTCCTAAGAAGATAAACCACATTGCTCAGCACATTGAGCTCCCTAGTTTGAAACAAGCTTCATCACAAGTCTGTGATATCCCCAATCTCTTGATTGTGAACATCCAGCTTCCAATGTATCCAACGTCCATGTTTGGTGACTATGACGGTGAAGGACTTAGCTTAGTCTTATACTTCAAAGTAAATGAGAATTATCAAAAAGAAATCTCATCTCACTTTCAAGAAACCATCAAGGTATTATATGATGATGATGATGCATACATTATGTTTTTTTTCTCTGTAAAGAGAGGTTCTAAAGAATTGTTTTGCTTCTTGTGCAGAGATTTATGGATGATGAGATGGAGAAGGTTAAAGGATTCACAAGAGAATCAACAGTTCCATTCAGAGAGAGATTGAAGATCATGGCCGGTTTGGTGAATCCTGAGGATCTTCAGCTATGTTCTACTGAGAGAAAACTCATCACAGCTTACAATGATAAACCAGTCCTCTCTCGTCCACAACACGATTTCTTCCGGGTTAGATTACTGATCTTTCTTTGAGTTACCAATAGCTATCTTGAGATTTCATTTTGACAGCTTTGTGCTAATGTTATGTGTTGATCATTTTGGACACAGGGACCAAATTACTTTGAGATCGATCTGGACATACACAGATTCAGTTACATTTCGAGGAAAGGACTTGAATCTTTCAGAGATAGGATCAAGAATGGCATCCTTGATCTTGGTTTAACCATTCAGGTACTTGAAATAATTAATCTCCCAAAAACTTTTGGTTGGTAGGTCTTTTTTGTTTTTGTTTTGGAGTAAAAACCTTTTTGTTCTTTTTCTGAAACACAGGCTCAAACACCAGAGGAACTTCCAGAGCAAGTACTGTGTTGTGTCAGGCTGAACAAGATTGATTTCGTGAATCACGGACAGATTCCAACGCTTTTAACTAACAAACAATCATGAGATCCAAGGATCAACCAATCAAATCATTGTGGGACGCATAAGAGACCGAAGCAAAAAGGAAAAGACTGAGAAACTTTTCATGTATTTGTATTGAAAAGGCAAAAAGCAAAAAAGAAAAAACAAGAGATCTGTCTTTTTGTGGAAACCATAGTTAACAAAGATTTGCTCAGAAAATTTATTTAATCTTATAAAAACTACTCATTTGTACAATGAAAAAGTTGCTCTGTACATTTCATTAAGCAAATACTACGAGACACCAACAACAGAAGAAAGCAAGTTTGGGTCAATAATGTGAATACCATAATAAAATAAACAAACAAAATATTACAAACAGATAACAAATACATCCACAGAATGTATATAACCTATCATCCTCTGAATACAATAACACAAAGATACAACACAACCCCCTCCCTGTAGTATTCTTCCTCATGTACAAATGAATTCACACAAGTAAAAAACAGACAGACATCTTAAAAAAACCTACAAAGCTTTAAGGTTTTACAACCCCTTCTGATGAACTCTTTTTCTTTCCTGTAAACTGCTAGATTTCTCAGACAATTGTGTATATAGTTTAGTTACCTGCTCAACTTCAACCACAAGATTCCATCAAAGTTGAAAGCTTTGTCATGAGGAAAAGATCTTAAATTATCTGCTCTTCTTTTAGCCTTAGACGCGCAACAGGCTGCTGCTGCTGATTTAAGTTAGCCAAACGATTTTCTGGCCTTAACTGTGCCGCAGCTGCAGCGGCATGGCTGCTTGATTTAGATGCAGGAAGGTCATGGTTATGTTTTCCTTCATATGTTGTTACTACAGCTTTAGGATCTGTTGCTGCTCTCTCTACATGTTTCCTGACTCCACATCCCTGTGTTGTGCACTTATAGTAACTCCTGTAGATCAATAAGGGAACATATGAAGTAGCAACAGCAGCAATAGCTTAGATCAGTAGATGATTAGTCGTGTATTACCTTGGATAAGGGTTTCCTTTGACGACTTTCTGTCCATATTTACGCCACCTATATCCATCATCTAGTAGATCAACTTCACTTGTCGTTTGGACAATGATTCTAGGCTCTGTCACAGTTCTATGTGATGCAGCAGTAGCAGCTGGTTCTGTCACTCGAACTTCTGTACTTCTGCACATTCAAAGATCTCTCTCATCAAAAAATGAATGATCAATAAAATCATCAAAGGTTATAACTATATACCTTCTCTTGGGGTCAGGCTCGTCTTCAACTTTCTTCCTCACACCAGTTTCTCCATTACCAACTTCTTCGCTGTCACTTGCCTCAGACATTTGCTCTGTCGTAGCTTGACTTGCTGCTTCATGCTGTTCCCTCGTAGTTTTATTACCGGTATTATTATTAACCGAACTCCCATTTAGATTAGCGGTGGAATCTCTGTTGCCTCTCTTAGTGTTTTGAGGAGGTTCATGATTGTGCTGACCTTTGTAGATGATCTCCGTTACTTGTCCATCGAGAGATCTCTCAACCTTTTTCTTGACAGGACACCCTTGACTCGTGCACTTGTAATAGCTTCGAGGAAACTCGCTGCCTTTAACTTGCTTTTGCCCGTACTTTCTCCAGTTGTAGCCATCATCAGCTGGTTTGTCAACGTTTAGAGGCTGCTGTGACCTGTGCTCGATGATGGTTGTTGTACCCGAGGTTTCTCTTGGAGCTGAAGAAGAATCCGGAGCTGTGGTCTGGCTCTGAGGTTGTTGACCAGACGAAAATGATTGAACCTGAGAGGAGGAAGGAGGGTACTCGGTTTGTGGTTGTTGCATATTATTAGCATTGGCTTGAACTGCTTGTGCTGTGACTTGTGCTAGGGCTTGCTGATGTGTCATTCCATATGATCCCTGCACAGGTAAATTCAGAGTCAAGACAAAGGAGAAGCAGAGAAAGAGAAACTAGCTAGTTGCCAAAAGAGAATAGCACAAGTCTTCCTAAAGGAACCATTTACATATTGTACATATCATCAGGTCATAAAGACAAAGAGTTTAGGGTATATATAAACCTAAAGAAAACCCAAATCTTGATGTGGGAGTATTTGATCCAAAAGTGCCTAAAGTTCATACCTTTTCAATACAGTTGAGCTGAAAAGTTTCTTTCATCCAGGAGAAACTCCCCCAAATGGTTCTAATAAACCCCCAATTCAACTCTAATCTGATTCCTCCAATTTTGACCTAATATGTGTTGAATGTTTTTTTTTCTACCTATCTCCTAACGAAATGGTTACAACAAGTTTATGATCTGTTGGAGATGAAACCTACCTAGATTTTGCTAACAGAAAAAAAAAGTGGTTCTTTATTCATAAGGAGCCAACCAAGCAAAACAACAAGAAACAGCTCAATACAGAAAGCCCTAAACTTTCAGTTTCCATAAATAGATTTTCAAATTTTTTAACCCAAAACCAAAAAAGATAGAAAATTGTTGATTGATCAAATCTTAAAACCTGAAGTGGAGAGAAAAGACCCAAGAAGCTCGGTGAATCCAGCCGCATCGCAGGGCTTAGCCCTGGCGGTACGGCGAACATCGTCGATGGAGGAGACTGAGAAATCGTCAAACCGGTGGGTCTGCTCTGCTTGAATCTCGGGTCAACATCACCGCTCGAGCTGTTATTATCCCCTTCTTCACTAGCCCTAGCTGCTGCGGAAGATGGAGCTGCTGCTGGAGAAGGCATGACTCCGGAGAGGAGCTGAGAGAAAGACCTAAACTCATCTGAATCGGGGAACATGTTCGAGACAAGAGTCATCGGACCAGGGCTGAATCCAACTCCACCGTTGAAGAACATCTCAGTAAAGGGACGTGGAGGGAGAGATAGGGTTGGTCGCGACGGAGCTCCGGTGGACTTGTTGGAAGTCGACGGAAGTTGTTCCTTCTCCGACATCGTGGAAGAGAGAGAGAGAGAGACAACAACCCAATAATGAAAACAAAACAAAAAAGGTTCTTTTTTTTTTTCTTACTTCCTCTAAAAATGTTGTAAATATCCTTTTTGTATATATCTGTCTGTGTGAATCCGTGTCGTGTTTCACTTCGCTTTTTTTTTCTGCCGTCTTTAGATTATTATTTTTTTTTTTTGAGAAAGGGCTTGTCTTTAGATTATTTTAATGGAGATTTTCAAGTTTTTAATTTATTTTTTTATGTTCCATAAAAACAGATCTGGAAACATAAAAGGATTAAAAAGCTTTTGTCTTCTCGCAGTATATAGTAAAGTCTACGATGCATATATGTAAAAGAATCTCTACACGTTTGGAAAATGTAAGACATATATTATTGGATCATCGATGATTTGTATTTGGTTACGGCTTTTATGTACGTGTCATGGTCGATAAAAACTGGAAGCAAAAGTAATGATTTGAGAAAGTATTAAAAATATATATATGGAGTATTAACCTCCTCAAGGTCCTCAACCAAGAAGAAAACAAATTTTGTACCAGATTGATCTAATAATTCGATTTCAGTTTAGATCTTCACCTTTACAAAAGCGTCGGTCTTGTAATTTGTACGATGAACCTGGAGTGAAGAGGCAAGAGGGACGAGGCCACAACTACTCCACGTTGTATGAGATGAATCCATAAATGACAGCTGACATTCTGTTTTCAAGGCCCATTTTATCTGTTAATGGGCTATCGAATAAAAGCATAATCATATTTATTACTATATTAATATACAGATATTAATATCATCATCATACGAGATTAGTGGATAAGCTGTATAAATACATGTTAAGTAGGTCTTGAACCGTAACATTGCCTGATTTCTTCTTGAACTAGCCATGTTTAAGCTCTTCCAAGCATCTAAGTTCTACATTTGTTACTAAGGTCGTGGATACTTTCACACATATTGAACACTTGAAATCAATGTTCTAAAAAAATTTTGGCGGTTACTAAACACTTGATAGAAGACTAGTGATTAAATTGATTATTCGGAACCTAATAGCAAATTGTTGATATATATTGTACATATATCTTAGGTTTTAAGTAAATATATAATTATTCTAATGAACTACAAAATTAAATATACAAAACCGAATAAATTAGATAAATTTGTAGATTTACAATAATCTTGTTGCTTAATTTAACTTTAAACCGATTTAAAACAATTTAAACCAATTTGAATCGTGTATATAGATTTAAATCGGACTTCAGAAAAACTAATCGAGAGTAGCCGCCTAGTCGGAGGAAGAGGCGCCTTCCAGGCCCGATTTTTAGAACCTTGCTTGAATTAAATATGGTGTGTACTGTGTACAACACTTTCTTCATCGTTGCTGTCATCCCATACGTCCCTCGCCTCTCCATGTACGTAGCTTCCTTTCTCCAAAGGAAAAAATCCAACATCTCTTGTATTCATTCAATAACTGAACATGTACTTAATGCATGCAGTATACATGTAATGTAACAGGTGCTTGAATAGAGAAAACCCCGGATCAACGGTGGAACGGACTAAATAACTTCTTGACAATAATGATTGACACAATCCGCAACACTACCTCTTCACATGTTAAAGCGTTTGGAGTCCCTTCAGAAAGATTGGATCTCAAAATCGAAGCATACAAAATCTGAGCTTAATTATCTTAGATGACATTGCTTACTTTTTTTTTCTTACTTACATTAGCCAAAAAACAAAAATACAAACTTTCCCAGCTACAGACCAAGTAAAAACATTGTACCATGCATGATATCAAATTCACAAGAAGCAATCGCTAAGCAAACCAGTTTGTGACTGAAAGATTAATGGGCATCAACAATATAATGACCTTTAAAGAGCAATGTAATAATCAGCAACAATTTTATAACAACCCATAAAACAACCTAAAAATCCTCTCAATCATAAGGATTCCAACTCCCTCCTCATCTGTTCTTCACCTGCAAGAATAAATCGAAAGTGCTCAGGGTTAGCATACATGCATCTCACTAGCTTGGACATGTGCTGGCTACACTTGGCTGACGTATCTTCCTTGTTCTTCTCAGCTTCGTCACTGCAATCTAGGTAGGCCTTGAAAGCTTCTTTACAGCCACCTTCTTCCATAACGGCTAAGATTCTCTTTGCTTCCTCCTCCTCCTCTGCGTCTTCTTTACCTTCCGTTAGATCTCGCCCAGCAGCTGACGGCAGGAAATCCTTAATCATTACTTCCGTTGCATTTTTCTCAGCCGCCAGAATGGGATGATAGTATTCGGAATGAGCTACCATACACTTCTCAATCATAGGATAACACTTAGTGCCGATACTTTCATTGTTTTTCTCAGCTTCCTTAACACAATCTTGAAAAGCAGTGAATACTTCTTTGCACCCACCTCCTTTCATGAACACTTCTATAGACGAATCTTCATGATTGGAGACGTGGTTTCCCATAATAATAGGATCTTTCAGTTGTTGAAAAAGGTAATAGAGGAGAGAAGGGTTAATATCTGAGTAGGTTTTAGGTTAGATAAGGTATATATAGAGCTCTCCTTTTTCCATACACGCATTGGATTAGTTTTTTTTTTTGTAATTACTGCCTTTATATGAATTCTAATTTGCTTTTTAGTTGTTTAAGAAAAAAAATCTATTAATACAAAAAAAAACCAAAGATATATAAGCAACCTATGACTTGGTTTCATATTAACAAAACAAAAGGAAATTCATTTTAAAATTGCAATTACTAAAAAAAGTGATTCTAAAAGAAATCTTTATTTTAGAGGTGAAAATCCTCTTAATTAGTGACTGACTAAAATTTCTAAAATCTGACATATGGAATAAAGTGTTCTAAAATAATTTATTCATTTACTTTTTGTCCATTAAAATTTCTTTAACCCGATGAAGTTTATGTAGTTGCTAAAAAAAAAGTCTCGAATCGAATAGACTGTGTGAACTTTGTAAAAATTCTTGCAGTCTGAGCTTGACATAATGTTCCATCTGCCGAAAGCTCATTCCATTGTCGAAACTAGCAAAGCCAACATACTTTCACCTATTCAACTTATGGGCAAAGACCATTAAAATTTGTATCTTATTTATTCGATTTCAGTTTAGCTTTTACCTTTGCAAAAGTGTCGGTCTTGTTTTTTGTACGATGAACCTGGAGTGAAACTAGTGAAGAGACAAGAGGGACAAGGGCTCAGCTACAATAGTGATTGACACAATCCCCAACGCTATCTTTTCACATCGTTTTGGGCCTTTTGGCTTACAAAATAGGATCTCAAAACAGAAGCAGTCTATATGATTATTTCTTACTGACATTAGCAAACAGAAAAAATGAAATACAAACTTTCCCAGCTACAGATCAAGTAGAAACATTGTACCACGCAAGATATCAAATTGATGAAAAGAAGCATTAGCTAAACAAACCACATCTTGTCTGAAAGGTTAATCGGTATCAACAATGTAATGACCTTTAGAGCAATGTGATAACCAGCATACAGTTTTATTCCATTAAAAAAATCCATAAAAACTACCTAAAAATCCTCTCAATCACAACGATTCAAGCACCCTCCTCATCTCTTCTTCAGCAGCAAGAATAGATTGAAAGTGCTCAGGGTTAGCATACACGCATCTCACTAGCTTGGACATGTGCTGGCTACACTTGGCCGACGTATCTTCCTTGTTCTTCGTGGCTTCGTCACTACAATCTACATAGGCCATGAATGATTCTTTACAAACACCTCCTTCCATAAAAGAGAATAACCTCTCTGCTTCCTCCTCCTTCACCTCTATGTCTTCTTTGCATTCCATTAGATTGCGCACAACAGTTGACGGCATTAAATCCTTGATCAGCACTTCAGCCGCACTTTTCCCAGCCGCCAGAATGGGATGATAGTAATCAGAATGAGCCAACATACACTTCTCAAGCATCGGATAACACTTAATGCCGATAGTTTCATTGTTCTTCTCAGCTTCCTTAGCACAATCTTGAAAAGCTGTGAATACTTCTTTGCAAGCACCTCTTTTCATGAACACTTCTAGAGATGAATATCCCGGCTGGTTGTCACGATAATTGGAGACGTAATCACGATAATAGGAGACGGAATTACCCATAATGATGTCTTTCAGTCGGTGAAGAAGGTGACAGAGGAGAGAAGGGTTAAGATCTGAATAGGTTATTAGGTTAGACGGGGTATATACAGAGCTCTGTTTTTTTCCATACGCGGATAGGATTATGTTTTTTGTTTGTAACTACAGGTTATGCCTTTATACGAATTCTAATTTTCTTTTGGTATTTTAATATAAGTTTCTACTAATTATAATATGTAAAAAAATAAAGATATATAAGCAAGTAAGCAACCTATGACTTGATTTCATATTAACAAAAAAAAACAGGTGATTTATTTAATACTGCATTCGCTAAACATTGGATTCTAACTTTATTTTTAACGTGAAAATGCTCTTTGTTAATTAACTGATTGACTAAAAGTAACATCTTATTAGTATATGAATTGTTCGCGACACATACGTTTAAAAACTAATTAAATAGTTATGGTGTCTTGCGGGGACGTTGTGAAGTGAGGAATGGCCATTAGTAGGATGGCCAGCTTTCAATGGATACTTTCTGAATCGAAATATCAATCTTTTATTTCTAACAAAATGATATTGCATACAATATGACTCTTAAAATGATGAGAAAGAGAACAAGAATGAACATGATAACTTTTTATCGGATAATATTGGTCTTTCGTTTTATACAAGAAACTCATCAACGCTCACCTCGTCCTCCAAGTAACTAGTGCTCTCCAAACTTTTATAGTTCACCATTTTAGTTTTGCCGGAAAATATTGCAAAGACAAAAAAAAACGAGAAGTTATCCTGGAGTTTTGTCCTTAATTTTGACCATTATATGGCTTTGAGTTCTACCCTGCAGGATAAGCTATATACCAGCTAAATTTCGCCTTGCCCACCAACCAAACCAATATCTTTGAGCCGTTTCTTTTGGTAATACTAGCACATCATGCTCAAGCTCCCTATCCTTGAATATTTGGTCGATTTGATGAAGGATCCTTTTCTCACCAATCCTTATCTTAGTAAGAGCCATTTCCATCCCAGGACTAAGCTTTCCTTCTTCCAAAAACTAAATGGGTTCTGATCGAGTAGTTTACACAGATAGGATACCTACTCGGAGTTAATTTATAACTTGCAGTGTTTTTTAATTTGCACCTAACCAACGGTCGGATTGGGTTAAACCGTGAACCAAAAACCTATTTCGATTAAATGGATATAAACCAGATTTATTTGTAATATAGTACCAAAAGACAATTTTTAATTGATTTTCTTCTAAATTATTGTAACTACTAAAACTAAAACTAAACATATTTTATTGTATTCAGTTTTTGAATATTTATAACTCATATGGGTGATAAGTATTTAAATAGTCATTTTATATTTGAAATCAAAATACTAATTTTAGATTTTATTTTTAATTGGTTTATACTTAAACTTTACTTCATTATTATTCCTATCTAATACTTTAATAACTAAAAATAAATAGATTTTTAAAATTAACTAAAGATAAATAACAAGAAATTATACATAATTCTATTTTTTATTTTATAACTAAAAAAATAATTTCGGATAAATTTGATTGAACCCAATCAAACCATATTAATCCATGACCCAAAAATATTCGGTTCAGTTTTGATTTAAATATTAATTATAAGAAAATGCTTCTATAAAAAAGTTAAAAAAAAAAGAGAGAAGGCTTCTATAATTTGTGTTAGCAAGTGTGACTTGAGTCACACGTATTATATATACACATGCACTACGTTCTACTTGCTCGCAACAAATTCATTTATCACTTTGGTTAGTTCTTTCGAATTCTTGTTTTCTCACCGTATCTTCTTCATTCGTTATCTCTGATCAAAATTTGTGTACTGCAGAAACCACAATGTCAACCAGGGTCGGAAGAATAGCGAAGGACTTTCTTTTCGTTCTGTTCAAAGAAGCAACCGGAAAAGTTCTATCCACGCCGAAAGATGCTCGGTTCCCCACGACATATCAACAACGCGAGGATGATCACAGCTGCAGCAAAATTGAAACTAAACCTCAGAAGGAAACAATGGAGATGACGGTTTCTTCAAGGAAAGTGAAAGATATGATTCAAGAACATATGCCTCGCCACAGTCCTACAATGGCTGAATCAGTTTGCTTCCCCGGAGCCAAAGTCATCCTCTAATTATCTTAGAGATAGAGAGTTATACGAGTGTTACGAGTTACGAGTGTCGAGTGTATGGATTCTTGATAGAGAGTTACGACTTACGAGTGTATGGATTCTTGATATCATTCTTCAAATCTTGGTTCAGTGTTGGTTTATTAATTTCTGATCTTTTGGGTTGGTTTAACAAACCGTTTTATTTTTTTTATTTATTTTCCGAACAAACACTTTTATATGTAAGGAACCTGGCGAGAGTAATTACATTTATTTAATCAAAAATAATAAAAAAAAAAAGAATAAAAAGAAAGCAAGATAAAAATGATCTCACAAAGAAGCAGACGAAGGAGAGGAGAAATGAAAGAGAAGAATTGGATGTAGATCGAAGATATCGATAATTCGATTGAGGTAAAACACCCACCAGACTCTGATAATTCGACTTTTGTTCGATGATTTGAGTATCTTCAATTATAAATCTGCTTAATTCTCAACTAAATTCTCATGCGTTTCTTCTGTAAGTTTGGTACAATCGTCGAACTTTAGATGTTGGACTTTGATTACTATTGCCTAAGAAGTCTCATCCTACCTTTAGTTATCACCAAGTCTGAACCTTTATACATACATAGTGTTTGAATTATTCTCATCATCACTTGTTTTGAAAAGCTATAATCAGAAATGGGTTTATGGTGAGATGGAACCAAATTGAGCTCTTGGAGTTGTAAAGTTTTTTGTTTTTACGGATGAAATGTGGTTTAAATAATAATGCTTGTTCTGTTTGATTTAGGATTTGGGGACAGTTCCAATGTCCTTTGAATCAGATTTGTTCATCTCTCGTACAAGATTCAAGTTTGAGTTTTTTATCTGCAGAGAGTCTTCTCCAACCGGCCAAGTAGCCACTAGATTCATCGTGCTAGTTTTGTATGAACAGTTCACAAAGAGTAATGGGTTTACCTAATTATGGTCCTCCAAGCAAGCCAGTCTTGTGGAAAGAAAGGACGTTTATTGACCTATAAGCTGATACTGATACTGACAGCAGTCATGAAGTCATTCATCAGTCAATTTTTGCTTCTCATCAACCACGCCACTTGTCACCATTTAGTCCTCCAGATGCTGCTGTCTCTAGGAACCATTTGCATTCTTCTTGGCAGCTTTGGCTTCCCTCAGAGAGTTGCTTCAGCGCAGAGATACCCCAGTTATAAACCTTTCTGACACATTGAGTGGTAAGTAATACTCAGAAACAAGGGTGTCTCGGAGATAGATTACAGTTTGAAAGCAATGCTGGATATAACTCATGATGATGTGGTGGAAATACCATTCCGTCAAACCACAACATGTATTACAATGAGTGTTCTTCTTCATCGAAGTCGAGATTCTCTGGGACTGGCTGTAAGTATCCTAACGGAGGAAGAAGTGATTACAGCCGGGGGAAATCCATTCTTGGATTTAAATGGCTCGGAGGTGAAGTTTGTGAGAGATTTGAACTTGAATGTGACACTTTCAAACACTTCTCTTGTTGTGGTCAGAAAGGATGAAGAACATCTAGCTACTTTACCATGGCTTGTTAAAACCAAGTCTACTTGTATCTCTGAGTTGGCTGATGGAAAATGCAATCTGAAGAGTTATTATGATGCTGTTCCCGAGGAATCAAGCGCGTTCTGTCGAGGAGATAGATTACTTCGAGTCAATGACACTGCAACTACCTGAGATCACAGCAAGAAGAGTACATTCCTCAGCCATTAGTCCCTGACGACCTCAAATTGGAGGAAACCTCAGGAGCAATCACGTGTCAAAGACCAAGAAAAGGAAACGCTAGAAAAGGCAAACAGAGATGAGACCTTCCAAAGAGACATTCTCCCTGGACTTGTCTCTCTTTCTTAAACACCAAGTAACAGAAGACATTCAGATGTTTGATGGGTTCATGAGAGCAACGGGAAGCTCCTGGACTCCAACCGGTTCAAGAGGAAGACCAAGACTTGTCATAACAATCCCTGAACCGGTGGTCTATTACCCGGTTTACATTGAAATTGGTTTTGAAGATAGAAGGCCAAGGAGACAACGTTGTTCTTCTTCAACTCTAAGTACAAGTAATAATTGGGAATAACTGTACAGTAAAATCTATATTATCAGAACTATGATAGTAAAATATTTATTTACATAGTCATCAATTTAAAAGAATTTTTCTTTTACACAAGCACATACTCTCTCACACACACTTTATATATCTACAAATATCTGAGATACTCTGTTTTGGGCTCAGAAACATAGACATGCTTTTCCAGGAATTTGACCGGTACTACGGACGATTCCTGCTTTCTCCTTCACTTTCAACTCTTCGTTCTCTCTTTGTTTCTCTGCTTGAGCTCTGGCTCCGGCTGCAATCTGTTCGATGTATTCCATGTCTTCTCTAAATCTCTGCAAACCTCTCTTCCTCCTCTGTTCTTGTTCGCTCTGTTGTTCATGCACTAACCGGTTAGAGACAAGAATCTCAAAATATCATTCGAGTAAAGGTAAAAGGAAAATCATGTAATCAACCTCAGATTTGTCCAGCTTCCTTCTAGCTTTGTCCCTCTTCTTGGTTTCCCACAAATCAATCTTTCTGTTTAACTTCTCGTACCTGCTTGTGCAATACATATGTTCATGTATTAACAACATATGTATACATTCATTTGTGTGTGTGTGTATTGAGACTTACCTTGCTTTGATCTTAGCTAATTCAGCTTTTTCCCAAGCATCAGCTGTATAATCATCTTTTTGACCAGTTTGGTTAGAACTCTGCCTTTTGCTTTCCCTATGCGGAAGCCGCAGAGGTGAAGGTGATAGAGGAGGAGGGGGAGGTGGTGGTGGTGGTGGAGCACGACGTTCTGATCGTGTCCTGGGCGGTGGTTGTTTTGGCGGTTCAGAAACTGGTTTCCTTTGTCTTCCATGTTTCTCCCTTGAACCATCACTTCGTCTGGTGTGGTCTCCATTTAACTCTGGCTCCTTAAGTGAAAGTTGTCCTATATAAAAAAATAGCATAATATCAAGTTAATAATTTCAGTTTAAGAACAACTTTTGAGGTGTTCTGTAATGTGTGTCACCTGAGAATCTTCTTGATAAGCTTCTCGGTTCTTCAAAAGGTGAAGCTTCTCTTCTACTCTTGCTCCTTGGCAAAGATGCTCCACGTTCGAGGCCACTCTGCTTTTTTTTGAATATTCCAAACTAGATCAAACTCAAACTACAAGAAAAATAGTTAACCTAATTAATTAACTATAGCAAAAAGCCTTTGTTAGAACCCTTACATGATAACTTTCTAGCCAAGTTTCTTCAAAAGCGGTTATGGCATAAGCAGTGGCTGCAACTGCAGCTGCGTGGTCCATCTCGCTGATCGGGTCATAGCCTTGGTCGCTCATTTGCCTCATGAACTGCTTTTGTAGCCAGCTTGAAGACTTTTTCTTATCTACTAGCACACATTAATATGATATAAGGCCTAAGTTAAAAGTTAATCACGCATCAAAATTAGTCTAACAAGAACAACATATCAGAAGTTTGTGGCACCTTCTTTGAATGAAACAGACCTCCTTGCTGGCACTTTCTTTTCTCTAGTGGAGCTAACAACCTCACCAGTTTTAGCCTGGGAGGTTTGATGTCTCCTCCTGAGATAATATAACAAAATTTCTTACATCAATATATATGTTCATCTATATGTTTGAATGAAAAGATAAATTTTTGAGATTTGGTAATTGACCTTGTTTGCTTGATCAAGCTATCCATATTCAGTCTAAAATATGGTGGGAGAAGGAGAACTTGAGGGAGTTTGGTTAGATGTGTCCGAGGGTTTTGGGTTTTTGAAGGGGTTTTTGAGGTTGTTGCTTTGCATGCAAGTTTCAGATTTAGATCATAAAGCTGTGTAGGTAAAGTAAAGAACACTTTTTCTCATTCTTTTCCCTCTTTGGCTTTTTGGTTCTTTGCTTTCTCAAAAGGACTGTGAAAAGAACAAAACCGATTCCTTTATATTCAACTTTCACATAGTGGATAAAGGAATCATTTACATGCAGAAAAAACACATCAACTACAAACAAAGAAAATGAATCTAAGAGCCTGAAAACAAGGCGAGATTCCTATATATGTCTATGAACAAGATTTGTAATATGCATAACTAAACAATGACGCCTCTGTCATAAAGTTCCAGGACCTTACGTGCTCTGTTCGCCTTCACGTTTTATTTGAACGCGGACTATTTTCTGATTCTTCTTATTAAACGTCTTTATTATTTATAAACCATGATCATGTATTACAAGTTGTTGCATGAAAACCGGACATGAATAGAATAAACACCACTGTAACGGATACCAACAAGCTTGCTCGGCTAAACAGTGAACACATTGAGACTTTGGAGCCCATAAACATTTTAGTAAGGTTTTAACAATTTTTTTTTTTTTACAAATTCGGAGTCTTTTTTCAGTGTAATTTTTTTTTTTTAAAAAGTTGGGGGCCCTACACTAATGTTTCCTTTCGCCATTGTCGCTGATCTGAATAAAAACAACTGAGAAGAACATTTGTTGCCATAGTGTTTTATAAACCGTGGTGTTATCCACTTATCCCCAACAACACCATCCATCACTATTTTCTGATCCTATCACAGTTTTTCTATTCATTTATCTGCTTATTTTTAATATTAACAAACAATAAATATTATTAGTTTTCAACATTTAAATAATGATAAAATTAAATACTTGAACTTTTATATTAATTTGTGTGAAACAAATTCAACGATAAATAATTTAAAACGGAGAAATTAATGGTTTCTAAAAATAGCTTAAAATTCCAATGATTCCAATCAAACCAACAAAGAGAACCACAAAAACACTGTCGTATTAAATAGTGTTTAAATCATCTCCCTCTCTGGCGGGAATCAAATCATTTCTCTCTTAACCTCACATTTATCATCATGATTGTCAATTTTTTAACCTTCATCCTCTTCCTCTCTATCTTTACCTCCTCAGCTAACGCTGAGGCGGCCCTTTCCGTCTCCCCCAACACTCTGAAACGATCCGGCGACAACGTCACCATCCAATGGTCCGACGTTGACTCTCCTTCCAACCTTGATTGGCTAGGCATCTACTCGCCGCCGGACTCTCCTCACGACCACTTCATCGGTTATGAATTCCTCAACGCTTCGTCCACGTGGACATCTGGTTACGGATCGATCACCCTCCCCCTCACCAATCTCCGATCAGATTACGCCTTTCGAATCTTCCGATGGACGCAATCAGAGATCGACACCAAACACTTGGATCACGATCAGAATCCTTTGCCTGGAACGAAACATCTTTTGGCCGAATCAGAGAAGGTGACGTTCGGATCGGCCGTGAATAAGGCGGAGCAGATCCATCTGGCGTTCGAGAATAAGCCTAACAGGATGCAGGTCACGTTCGTGGCCGGGGATGGGGATGAGCGATTCGTGAGATATGGAGAGGCGAAGGATATGCTGGGGAACTCAGCGGCGGCGCGTGGGATTAGGTATGATAGAGAGCAGATGTGCAATGCTCCGGCTAATTCCAGCATTGGATGGAGAGATCCTGGTTGGATTTTTCATACCGTTTTGAAGAATTTGAATCCAGCCGTTAGAAACTACTATCAGGTAAACGAATCTAAATAATGAAAAAATGAACAAAATTCATTTGAGAAATTAGAAAATATATATATTCAGTTAATTCTTTATCAAAAATTAAGAAAATGTGTGCTATTTATCAATAATTTTGACGTTATAGAAAAAAATCTAGGAAGTATAAGGCTGCCACTGGTTGTTAGTAATATAATTAAATTAAGTTTATGATATAAAATGAATAAGTAGTCAAAGAAACAAATTGATATAAAATGAACTGGGATTCTTTTTCTAATTTAATTGGTTAAAATATTCCGAAACCAATGCATGTAAAAAATAATCATTCATGATTTCTTTTATTCCAGTTGCATCCTAAAATTAGAGTAACAATAAAATCATATATAAATATTTTAGAATATGGTCATTAAAAGCACGTTTATTGCATATAATAATCGATTTTTTAATTTTTAATTAAAAAACCTAAGAGATGTCTTTTAAATAAGAGATATTAAAGATGTTTCTTAGCTTTTTTAGTTAAGAGCTAAGATACTGTATTTTATATTATGCTAAGAACCCTAATTTAAGAGACATGCAATAAACGCTCTAATTAAAGCGTAAGATTCTAAAACAGTTGTTTGTTTAAGAATATCAAAAGGTTACTATGTCTTTGGTTACATGACGATAAACCATGTGATTTATATTTTTGGTGTTTACTTATATACTGCGTCATGTGAATCAGATTGGGAGTGAAGCAAAAGGATGGAGTGAGATCTATAGCTTCATATCTCGAGACATGTACGCACAAGAAACCAGAGCTTTCATATTTGGAGATATGGGTTGCGCTACACCTTACAAAACCTTCATCCGCACGCAACAAGAGAGTAAATCAACCGTGAAGTGGATCCTACGTGACATCGAAGCTCTTGGTGACAAGTCATCTTTTATTTCACACATTGGAGATATAAGCTATGCTCGTGGCTACTCGTGGGTGTGGGATGAGTTCTTTGCTCAGATCGAGCCTATCGCCTCCAAAGTTCCTTACCACGTCTGCATTGGTAACCACGAGTATGACTTCCCCGCTCAGCCTTGGAAGCCTGATTGGGCAGCTTCCATTTACGGAAACGATGGTGGTGGTGAGTGTGGTGTGCCGTATAGTTTAAGGTTCAACATGCCTGGGAACTCAACGGAACCCACGGGAACGAAAGCTCCTCTCACAAGGAATCTATATTACTCTTATGATGCCGGGTCGGTCCATTTTCTTTCCATCTCCACGGAGACGAACTTTCTTGAAGGTGGGACTCAGTACAATTTCATAAAGCGAGATCTTGAGTCTGTGAATAGGAACAAGACTCCTTTTGTTGTTGTCCAAGGGCACAGGCCGATGTACACCACGAGCAACGAGGTTAGAGACACGACGATTAGACAAAAGATGTTGGAGCATTTGGAACCGCTCTTTGTGAAGAACGAGGTGACGCTTGCTATATGGGGACATGTTCATAGATACGAAAGGTTTTGTCCGATAAGCAACAACACTTGTGGGAAGCTGTGGAAAGGAAGCCCGGTTCATCTTGTGGTCGGTATGGGTGGTCAAGATTGGCAATCGGTTTGGGCGGTTAGACCGAACCATCCGGACCTTCCTATATTCCCACAGCCTGAAGAATCAATGTACCGCACGGGTGAGTTCGGGTACACTCGTCTAGTTGCAAACAAAGACAAGCTCACTGTTTCGTTCGTGGGTAACCACGACGGAGAAGTTCACGATACGGTTGAGATGTTAGCAACTGGTGAAGTAATCAGCGGGAGCAGAGACGATACTAAAAGCTCGAATACTGCGACCGCTCCTGCACCTGTGGAAGTAACCAGTGGGAGTAAAGACGATACTGCAAGCCCGAACGTTCAGACCGTTCCTTCATCTGCAACATTTGTGGGAAAATCTGAAGCTAGTGATGGATCGTGGTTTATCAAAGGAGCATGCTTGATGGTTATGGGTGTGGTTTTAGGTTTCATTGCTGGGTATTTTACGGGGGTGAAGAAAGGATCTTCAGCTCGTAACCGTTGGATCCCAGTCAAGAGCGAGGAGATATGATATTAAATAAGTGAATCTATTTAGGGAGCACGTTTTGTGTATAGTATCTTCTTCCTCACGGTAAGAAAGCATAGTTTTGGTACATTATAATAATACTGATTCTTGCAAGTTTGAAGAATTGTCCGAGAATCACTCTTAAGATGTTACAGTCTGAAGGGACTTTTTGTGTAAATATAGATTTCATCATTTTTATTTGATTTTGGACATAGAAGAAGAAACATATTCTTATATTATAACTTTCTATTAGCATTTGATAATTTTTTTTTTCATATTTTGAATAAATTCTCGTGTAAAATAATTTCCAATAATATTTTTTTTCTTAACACTCATAATTTTATCAAAATTTCAACAAAATACAAGTATGAAATAAAATTTTATATAAATGCTAAATTTTATTAAGCAAAATTATTATAAAAATAAAAATTAAGAGACGGTTTAATTATTAAATGGAAAATAAAAAATGATATGAAGTGTTAAAGAATATTTGTAACCAAAGTGAAACCAATGAATAATATGATGGATCAATCTGCTATGGTTTTATTCTTAACTTGGTAGTTGGTAGACGAGTTTACATCAGTGATTCAGAGGCTCCGAGCCGTGCCTCCATAGTGAAATATGAAGCGTCCGCTTATGGCATCAGTTTTTAATAAAATTAACATGGCATATCTCATTAGTTTCTAATATATAGAGATATTTTTCATTAGTTATTATTTTGATTAAAGCATCTTTTATTAATTATATTAGTTGCTCCTAACATGCTTATATGGATCTATGAATGTCAATATCTAATACTATAAAGAAGTGTTTATATCTCTCCTGTGAATCCACGTGGAAATTCGTGTGATATCATGACGCCACGCGTCCCGTTTCTTAATCCGCTTCGTTTCAATTAAAACTCATCGTTAACGGGCCTCCTTCTAGAGTTTGTTTCTTATTTTTCATGGGCCGTCTGACCCGGATCTCAAATTTGTGAAACCCTTTTTTTTCTCCTGTTCTCTCTTCTCTTCCATCAGCGCCGAAAGACTCTATGCCTTCACCACCATGGATCTCAACGGAGTGCGTTACTATGTTTCGTGTTGATGGCAATCAATTCAGACGCCCATTATGAGGCCTTCAATGCGACGATCTTGAGTGTGGCGGTGTTAGAACTGTATATATATGTAAGTTACTCTCACATCCAACTCACAATTTCTTCTTCTTTCTTTCTCTGATATTAGATTCGTGTTGATATGGCTATTCCCAGAATTTTCTTTTCCGATCTGAAGGCCGGCAAGAGCCTCTGCGCCGTGAAACTCGGCTTTTGCGGTTCTGGGAGGCGAGAATGTGAAGCGCGGTGGTAAGCTTATGTGGGTGGACATGCTTCTGATTGATGTTAACGTCAGTTTATCTTTTATGATCTCAGCTTTAGTTCATGGTTTTGGATCCATGTCGGATTGTTTTTTTTAAGGTTCTCATGTTTTGTCGGCGATTTTGTCCTCCTGAACTGATGATGGTCATGTTTTAATTTTCACAGTCGGCTGTGATTCAAGCGTCGATTAATGCTCAGACTCCCGAAATACCAGGAGCTTCTTGCCGCCGGGAAGATGTTACCACTCTCTGGTTTTGACGTATCTCGGTCTGCACAGAATTACAAGCTTTCCGATTCCGCTCCAGATTCGGTTCAGTGATTCAACCGTGTTTGATGAGATAACCGAACTGGTGTCTCCCTTGCCTGAAGAAGACTTCCGGTTCCGGAATCAATCCGAATTGGTTGGTCTGGCCAACACAAACTCGCATCTACCAGGTAACCTAGATACAATGGATTTTTTTTGGTTAAGTAACCGGTACGATTGCTAATTTATGTTTCGCATTCCATAGACATAGGAACATCTGTGAAGAGCACCGTGGGTGATGATCATGGGGAGAAGAACCGTGTCATGGCAACTATCAAATTGCCAAATTGGATAGGTTGTTTTTATTATTCTGTTTGCGTCTTAATTTCGTGATCATTGTATTTTAAAGCTATTCAGGCTTTCACATTCGCAAAGTATTTTAACTTTTATATTCAGATCTTTGTTGAACCTTTTTGATTTTTTTTTTAACGGTTTGTTGATTATGCCGTCTTCTTCATATTTGTTTCAGTTGACCCTCATGCCTGCCACCGCTAAGGTTCATCGTTCGCCTCTTTCCTACACCACGTCAAGGCTGGTTCAGTGTTCACATTCAGTGGATTTGATGTCACTGCAATCGGAACTACAGACAGCCAGTTTCTCCTCTAACATTCGGTACAATGATTCAACTAATTCCCTTGCGTTAACTGAACCAGTTCTCCAATCTTGATTTAGTTTTCTGGGATCACGGTTCGCTGCTTGGCCTAGCCTATACGAACACACATCTTCGAGGTACACCCTCTTATTAGCTGTTTATCTCAGATTTATCATTATGGCTGATAAATAATTAAGCTTCCTTCATCTCGAACATGTTATCGAAAATTACTGTTACTGACAGTTCACCAGGAAAAATAATCTGTCATGACAACTATCAAACTGGATAAGTTACTCTCTACTTCATATGAGACTTTTACTTTTTAGAAGACGTTGATGATTTTATTTTAGATTGTGTTTTTTCCTTGGCAGTGGTGTATCAGCTGTGAATCTATTTCTGTTTAACTTACAAGCTGTGTCATTTCACAGCAAACTGGAAAGCTTCTTGGATGATCCAAGGGTTTCTGTTGCAACTATAATAAATCCAAAGATTGTTGGGACGTGTAGTGATTGGTGGAATGTGAGAGACGTTATGGATTGAGAGCTGTCTATAGAGGGTAAGTACTGAAAAAAATCTTTAACCAAAACAAAATTGGCTCAATGTATCTGTTACTAAATGATATATATCTCTCTTCCTGGCTTTCAGTTTTGTTGCTGCATTGAAGGATCTGAAACTCTATGCGATTAATGTAGTTCCCTCAAACTTACTTTCCTTCATGATGATTCACCTACTCTCTGCACTGAAGAAGAGGTAAGGTATATGTACAGTACTCTCACATATATGCATCGCTATTGCCTTTTTTATATTTATGAATGCAAAATCTGATGTGTAAAAAAAACCTTTAGGTGCAGCTTGGTGTCTGTAATGGCTGAAGTGGACAGAATTCTTAGACCACAAGGAACATTTATAGTAAAAGATTTTTGTCAAAAAAAAACATTTATAGTAAAAGATGGCATGTAAAATATAGGAGAAATTGAGAAGATGGTGAAATCACTGAAAAGAATCACACGTTCCAAATGTGGAGAAGGAGTGATCTATGTTCAGAAATCATGGTGGCGTCCTACAGAGGTCGAGACCATTACACCAGCAAGTGAAAGAGAATTGGTTTAATATAGTTTTATGAGTAATATTTCTTTTATGATCATGTTGATTGTTTATGAGAAAACTGTTTACAAGACTTTGTCCCAATAGTGTAAGCTTTTATAAGTTTTTGATTTGGTCCTAAACACCCGTGGAATATTTGTACTGCTGCAGCAAACTTATGTATATTGTCTATTTGAATTTGAACTATAGGTATATGATGAGTCCATGTTATATCACCAAAGAACCCCTAATATAAAAATACAACTAGAGCAAAAGGAATTATTAAATTTAAAAATATTGTAACAAATTTAAAATATAGCTTACTAAATTCAATATCAAAATATAGTAAAATTGTTACTATTGTAAAAAGAGACAACATAAAGACCATTTGAAGTTATTGGGGCATTTTCAAGTCCACTTTAATTTCTTCACTAAACTCTATTATCGAATAAAACTTTCTCCACTTCCACTTTATATCCACTCAAAAATAGTGAAACTCTATTTTTACTCTATATTTGGATTAACTCTATTTTTTATTCTATTAATAGAGTGAAACTTTTTTTTACACTTTAGTCCTTTTATTCTTTAATTTTTTTATTTTGTAATTATTATTATTTTTTTGTCAACAAGATTACAGAATCATATGGACTCTGTAAACCAAGCTGGTTGCTCTGTATCCATATGGACGGTAAACGACGTTTGTTACCTCACACTGCGTGCCGCCTTTTATTTTGTAATTATTTATGTAATTTAATTTATGCAAACATCACATAATTATCTTCAGCACTATATATATATATATATATATATATATATATATATATATATATATATATATATATATATATAAATGTTTGCAACTTAATATTATTAGCCAAAGAAAACAAACACTAAAATTAAAAACAATTTTATAAGACTAACCAAAATTAGCAAATACTAAAATTAAAAATAAGCAACAAACAACATAAAATTAAAACCATAGATAATTGTGATTTAATATTCTGGAGTTATCCGATCGCATTTTCCTATGTAAAGGGACCAGATTGTTTTTGGAAAAACAAAATGTTACATGACATTATAACGACATGTATAATTCTACACAACATGATAATTAAGGATAAACGAGATCTTGAAACACCAATAGGAGTGAGAAGAGAAACTCTACCGCCAGAGGTTCAAACACTGGAGTATGATAATATTCGGTTTGAAGAGTTTCTAGGTCGATTTAGAAAAATTAAAGATAAAGAAGCTAATTTTACACTTCGGAATTCGCTAATTGATCATTTGTGCGAAAGATACACCAATGGTGATGCTTAAGTTAAATGTATTATATTTTAATATAATGTAATGTAATTTTTAAGATAATAAATGTTCGATATAAATATATAATTTTTAAGAACTGTGTGAAATTAAAATATAAGTGATCAATTTGTAAATTTTGTAAATAAAAGATATTAGTCATAAAATAAAAAAAGAATAAATTTAAAAATATTTATTTTTAGTGTTAATTATAAAGTAAACAATCAGAGAAAAACTCTATTATACTTTAGAAAAACTCTATTTTAGTGTAAAATCTACTCTAAAATAGAATAAATCATTGAAAATTGTCTCACAGCATATTAATGTCACATCTCTTTATGTAGAAACAACTATTGTTTTTTTGGACAAACAGCTATAGTAAACAAACAAAACGTATTTTATCGCATGTAATTCCTCTTCACCAAAATTTTTATGAAAGACAAAATTATTATCATATACATCTTTTGCAAATGCAAACCTAAAACGCTAACCACAAAATAATACAACAATAATATAAATTATAAATAAAATATATTCTGCCCATAGAATAAACGAAAAATATAATAAAATTATAATTTAAACAAAAAACCCGAGGGTAAAAGAAATCTTTATAACAAACATCCATATAAACTTCATGTATCTACCAATTACTTATCAATGTATAACAGAACTCAGACAATATATCAAACTCACATACATGTCTCTCCCTAACAAATGTAAGACCACGAAACATATGAACAACCAATGTTTATTATAGTTACATTTTAGTTACAAAGTTACTTTTATATTCTATATCCCGCCCGTAGGGCGGGCCGACCCTAGTTTAAAATAAATTATTGTATGGATTATGTTGGAATTTTCTGATTATTTGGATAAGCTTAATATGAGCTAGAAAAAAATAATCAGAGAATGTTGACTGTTATTGTTATAGTGGTCTTATGGCTATCTAGTGACATTTTAGTAGTTTTAACTGTAAAATAACAATATAAATTAAATAATAAGAATTGTTAATATATAAAAATAAGACTAGAAAATACAGAGTAATATTGCTATTTTATGAACTATAAAAACGATTCACAAACATTTGAAAATTTGGTTATCAATTTTGTAGAAAACAAAAGATAGATTTAGAATTTTAGAATTAATATTTGTTTGCTGATGTTTTGTTTTTATTTTTTTTTGCTCTATAACACTAATTTTGTTATTGTAATTTAAATGCCGAGACATTTTATTTTCAATCGCTTATGTTGATCATGAGTGTTCGCACGGCTCTGAGTGATTGGATTGGGATCTATTAAACTTAACTGGAATCAATAACTAAAAATGCTTTATAGAAGAAATCAAATCAAATGAGTTACAATATTGACAATTTTTGTAGCCAACAATGAACAAAGAAGACAAATTTTAACTGTACAAACGTAAAGAGAGCAAATATCTTGATGCGTGTATGTATAATCCGTTGTTTGTCATTCAACATCGGTGGCTACTTCAGCGCACAAACAAATTAATGCTGGCTCTTATTTTTCTTTTCCTCACTTTTCAAATTTTCTTAAATTTATTTTCTGATGAAAATCTCTTAGTTGTTTTGAATAACAAACCGAGATATATAACGTTTCAAACAATATCACATGTTATAAAGCGACAAAACAAACAACAAACCTCTAAAAAAAGTTATCACTATAAAGCGTAGGCACGGCGCTGAGGGTTAACGTCCGTATGGATATGAATTATGTCCGACTCCTTGCAGCATGATCGATGTTTGAATTATGTCCGAGTACTTGCAGGAGGATCTATGTTTAGGCTAAGATCCGACGATCAAGACTGTCTCCAACGATTTTTCTGCCGCACCTTTTTGCCCCTAATTTTATCTCTGATAAAATGAAAAAGTTATCACTACAAATGTCTCCAAAGTATGAGAACACACATCCACCTTTATCGTATATTCGTATTCTATTCATCTTCTTCTGGTTGGTCATCAAGACATCAACTCACAAATGGCATAAGTCACACACAACCGGCATAGTATACTAGAGAAATATTTTATTCTTGTAAATAAATTGTTACCTTTAAACTAAAAGTTTTATTCCACAACAGTCACCAGTGTATCATTAAGGATCATAGTCAAAACCATTGTTAAATTAAATTTCACACCAAAGACTTTGTAATAGGCTATTAGCCGTTTCAGTCGTGTACAACATAATTACCGTCTTTTGTATAGTCAGCAATAACAATAGCATTATTTTAAATTTTGAAACGTTTCATCAAGATGTGACAAATCCCATTTCAAAATGTGACTCATCAATATGTAAATAATAGAAATTGTATTCATCAATATCTTATAGGGTGACACATGTCCCAAATGTGTTATATAGAACTGGTAATCTATAAATAAATTCCATACGACATAAATAAAAAGGAAAAGTTACAAAAGTGATGAAGTGCGATTTTGGATCCCAAAAAAAATCTAGCATATTAACCAAATCTACGAATAATTAACATTGACAGAAATGCGTTAAATGCATAATTACCAAAGTTGCATTATGCAACAACCAGAGAGCCCCCCCCGGCATATCTCCCCATGCATAATGGTAGTTTGTCAATTTCCTTTTCTATTGTACGTTATTAATGAACTTACAGAAAATCTACCTTTTTCCCTAAAATGATTTATACTTTACATAATCAGTTTATTCTGTAGATATTTATTAAATCACCTTTCATTGTCCAAAACTCTTAAATTCTTTTGCACATCTCTTTATAAAGTCATCATCTTTGTTTTGGTGTCTGCTTGGTTGTTGATCGAAGGTCAAAGTCTATTTTGTGCTCCCCCTAAGACTAATCTCACTACTTGCTCAAAAAAAAAAGACTAATCATCAATTCATCATGAAAGTGTTTCTAGGTCTCTTGCTTCTCTTGGCCTTGACAATACCTTCAAGTAAGTCTATCTTCTTCCATCTTCCTGATTAATTCTCTCTTTTCCTATTATCTCAAGTCTTCTCTTAATCTCTGTCTCTCTTCTTTATTGGCGTTCATAAAAAAATCTGTCTCTCTTTGTAGGTGCAATATACTGTCTCTGCAACGAAGGGATAGGAGAGAAAGAGCTTCAAACAGCAATAGACTATGCATGTGGAACCTTAGCAGATTGTAATCCAATAAAAGAAAAGGGTTCTTGTTATCAACCAATCACCGTCAAAAGCCACTGTGATTGGGCTGTTAACAGCTACTTCCAGAACGCAGCTCAAGTCTCTGGAAGCTGCGACTTCTCTGGAACTGCCACTACCAATCTAAACCCACCTTCCAGTAAATTCACTTACTCTTATAAGTCTGTAGCTTTGATGAGAAAAGTTTGTGAGCTTAGATGGTCTTCTTCTGTGCAGATTTGGCTCCTGGTTGCATATATCCTTCAAGCCCTAGGTAATGATCAAATTCCAATTAGCCTAAATACCTCATTCACATCAATATGACGAAAAAACATTTCGGTGTATATAACAGCGCTGCAGGTCCGCCTCCTTCAACTACACCACCGACGGGAACAACACCACCAATAGGACCAGCACCACCAACGGGAACAACTCCACCAACGGGACCAGCACCACCAGTGGGATCAACACCACCAACGGGAACAACTCCACCAACAGGACCAGCACTACCAAATCCGACAAACGGAACTACTCCATTTCCAGGAACTCCTCCTCCGCTTGGTCCACCCGGAACCGGAGGCTTTACTCCAAGTAAAGGAGCTCCCAGTTTGGTCATTTCCTCTGCTTTCACACTCTGTTTCTCATCACTAGCGTTTCTGTGAGGCTTTGATGTAAGGTTGGGATTTAGTCATGTGTAGAGACAAAAAAAAAAAGCTTAGGTTCTTGACGTCTTTGATTGCCTTTTGAGTGGAAAAAAATAAGCTTAGGTGCTTTGTTGTGTGCCTTTTTCTATGTTCTTTCATCTATTAAGGTTTCCTCTAATTAATAAACAAGAAAACAGAACATAAATCTCAGTGATGAGAATGGAAAACAAATGACCTGGTAAGTGATGAGTTATTTATGACAAGGACTTATCAACGACAACCTTGCTTGTGTACAAATATACTATTTTTAATTGTATACAAAAATAATATTTTTCATGATCAATCATTGACCAAATCAACAATGAGTGAAGTAAAGTACCACCTACTGCTTAAAGAGAATATTTTGGTAAAAACACACACACCTTTAATTAAGTGTTCAAGGATCTCTATGACATACTTCCAACCTCTTTACAGCGGCTAGTCTCTCTAACAAACTCTGTGATCAGTTTAGCTGTAGCAGCTGGTTTTTCGACGTGAGGAAGATGTCCACAGTCTGATATTTGTTTCACACTTGCGTTAGGTAACTCTCCATGTAGCCTCTGCATTTGAAGAAGAGGTGATGTTTAGGCCTAAAAGAGAACATTTTGTATTATTGTAATTTGTAAAAGAAGAGACAGCCAAAAAAAGCTAACCCAAGCGAGTTTGTTGCTAATGATTTGGTCATCCTCTCCCCATACTATCAGCGTCTTCTGTGAAACCTGCAGATATAACACGGACATAAGAGAGCAAGAACTGGAACAAAGAATGTAGAGTAGTTTCTCTTCTTGATATATTCCAAAGTCTAGAAGTTTACCTTTTTAATAAGAGAAGTTACGTTGTATCCTCCGCTAGTCATAAAACTAACAGCTGCATCTTCCCACCAAGGATACAGGCAATGCAAGCGACCAATCTAGATTTGAGATTGCGAAAGGAAAATCAGACTGAGAGCTATCTTATCGACAACAAGAATTCCTACGTAAAGCGTGTATACCTTTGTCCAGTCCCATTTAGTTTCCAGTGAGACACCATTGAAACAAAGGAAGTTTGCATACAGTCCTCAATGGAACACTCTTGAGTAGATATACCTAAAAAAATCTCAAGTTAAAAGGATTGTGAATAGTTTTATTAAATATAGAACTTGATGAGTACTTACTCCAGCATAAGCTGCTGCTTTGGGTAAAGTTGCCAAGTTTCCTGTACCTTCTGAGTAAACACTTGCGTCCATTAAAACCAAAGATTCAACCTGTATAATGTATAGTGCTTCTCAAACTCAATATCTTACCAACATGTTAACTGGTAATTAAATCTCAAGCTCCTTAATGTTTCTAATAAGTACCGCTTCAGGATGGTTGACCGCAATGTCTATAGCAACAGCAGCACCGAGGCTAGGTCCAACCAAAACCACAGGCCTTCCAATATGAGACTTCCAAAACTACGGATCGGATCACACAACGACGGCAAATTCAATCATCACTTTATAAAAACAGAGGAAACTCACATGAGTAACTGAGGAACAGACCTTGTAAAAATGTTCTCTTTTAGACGCTACATCACACGGTGGAAGTTTCTCTAAATCAGAAAAACCCCAACCAAGTATATCAAACGCCCATGTCTCTAAACCGGCTTCTTCCAGCAGTGGATAAGTGTATCTCCACTCTAAACAAGAACTGTTTTATTACCAAGGAAAAAAGATTTTAAAAACTCTTTTAACTCAAGAAAAACCGCAACATTATTATTGATTTTTAGTAGTAGTACCTATCAAAGCCGTGAAGAAGCACCACAGGACATGTCTCTTTCCGCACCATCGGCGTCACGCAACTGCTCATGATTCTATCTTCGGAGAAGCTCACCTACACGTTTCCCACTTTACATGACATGACAGATATCATAAAAGGTTAATGATTCTATTTTAACGTGGAAGAAGAAGAAGAAGAAAGAAACATTTACTTGTACGGGAAGCCTCTCGATTCTGGAAGCTAGCCTTCAGAGCGAAACGCGTCTTTGATTCTCTCAACATCTCTCGGCAGAAACGTCGGAAGTTTCTCCGCCGCAACAACTTTGAACGGCTGCCCGTTTCAACATCGGCCGATCAATCCGCGCCGCAGCCGTCGCTGATGAGAGCATCGTTGTAGCTTCTTTCTTGCTCCGTCCCCTCGTCGTGGCAGAGCAATCGACGCTGCTTTTCTTTAGCGGTTGGTACTTGATAGAGAAGATATCACACGTGGCAAGTAACACCAATCAAAGTAGTTGAAAAACGGCGTAGTAATCCGACGTGGCATAACAGATGGGCCTAATGGGCCGTACTGGTTAAAAACATTTTATATAGAATAAATAAATCGACCGTAGTACCATCCCAAATCATTTTACTTCGGTAATTCGATTTAGTTCGGTTTTTAATTACAGAAGAAAAACTAACTCCGGTTCGACCGGTCTGAGGTTTGTGTGCCCCCTTCCTTGTCTAAAACCCCTAGATTGGTAAGAAAGATCTCTGAAAGCTGATCGTCGCCGGTCGGAAAATCAGCTCAATTAGTTCATTTCTCCAGCTGCCTCAAGGTACAGGCGTTCAACATTCCATGCGGTTGTTTCCGATTCCATTACTCTCACACGTGAGAGGATTGGTCCGAAGAGCACCCTCTTCTTCGCGTATGTACGCGGTTCCCGCACTCGCCTACTACACGAACTCCACGACCTCTGAGCAATCGAAAGAAGGTAACTTTGATATTCCTAACTCACTGGAGCTAAACGAAGTTGGGGTATTGAGAGTGTTAACCACTATGAGGGACGATCCTTACCTCGCTTTGTCGTTTCTGAAACGAATCGAAGGAAACGGAGCTTCTTCGCCTAGTGTGAATGCTTACGCAGCTGTGATTAGAATCGTTTGTAGTTGGAGTTTGGATGAGAAACTGAGTCGTTTGTTTGTGGAGCTGATTAGAAAAGGAGACGAAGGGCGTGGGTTTCGTGTTAATGATTTGTTGAATGTAATTGGGGAAGCTGAAGAGGATGAGAAGTTGTCTTTTTTGTTGTCGAGTAGAGTCTCTAGTGCGTTTGTTAAGGCCTATGCTGAGATTGAAATGTTTGACGAAGCTATCGCTCTTTTTGGGGATATAGAGAAGTTAAGGTGGGATGCGGATGCAGATACTTATGTTGTTGTGGTTCGAGCATTGTTTAGGAAGGGTGATAGCAAAGGAGTGGAGAAGCTTCTTAGCAGGTTGTTGAGCTCAGGGAGGAGGAAACATTTTTATATGGATTTCATTGAAAGACTCTGCGTGAATGAGATGTCGCTTGTGGCTTATTCTCTACTCAGACCACTGAGGGATGCAAACATCCTTGTGGAGGTAGATGAGAGTTACAGCAGAGTGATCCGGGGTTTGTGCAGTGAGATGAAGTTAGAAGAAGCTGAAAGAGCGCTTCTCGACATGGAGAAGTGTGGGATTGAGCCTGACGCGTGTGTTTACTCAGCGGTAATAGAAGGGCATCGCAAGAACATGAGTTTCTCCAAAGCTCTGCGTTTTGTCAACGACAGAGTGTCGCAGAGGATCATAAACCCTGTGATTGCAAGCTCCATCCTTCAGTGCTATTGTCAGATAGGGAAGTTCTCGGAAGCTTATGATCAGTTTATTGAGTTTAGAAACCTCAACATACTACTTGATAGGTTCTGCTACAATGTTGCGTTGGATGCTTTGATAAAGCTAGGCAGGGTGGATGAAGCTGTTGAGTTGTTCCAGGGGGATGACGTGTGAAGGAATAGATCCTGATGTTGTCAACTATACGACTTTAATAGGTGGTTGCTGTCAGCATGGTAGGTGTGGGGAAGCCCTTGACTTGATTATGGAGATGGAAGAGAAAGGGAAACCGCCTGATATCGTCACGTACAACGTACTCGCCGGTGGACTCGCTAGGAACGCTGAGAATGCTTCTCATCTTCTGAAACTAATGGAAGATAAAGGTGTGAAGCCCACTTCCGCTACACACAACATGGTGATCCAGGGCCTGATCGTTGCAGGTAAGATAGAAGAAGCTGAAGCTTTCTATCAGAGTTTGGAAGAGCATAAACCTAGGGGAAGTGTGGCGGCAGGAGGTATTGTAAAAGGTTACTGTGAAGCTGGCCGTCTTGATGAGGCGTTTAAACGGTTCATTAGACTTGACTTCCCTCTGCCCAAGAATGTTTATTTCACACTCTTCACTAGTCTCTGCTGCGCCAAGGATAAGCATCACATCAGCAAAGCTCAGAAGCTACTTGAGAGAATGTGGGAGCTTGGAGTTGAACCTGGGAAGAGCATGTATGGGAAGCTAATCGGTGCTTGGTGTCGAGTCGGCAATGTGAAGAAAGCCATGCGGTTTCTCAAAGTTTTAAAAAGTAGAGAGATAGTCCCTGATCTGTTCACTTACACAATCATGATCAAAACCTGTTGCCGGTTAAACGAGCTGAAGCATGCCGATGCCCTTTTCAGAGACATGAAGAAGAGAGGAATCAAACCTGATGTGGTAACGTACACAGTTCTTGCCACGAAGAATCCGGAAATCGATAAAGACATGAAAGCGTGCGGTGTTAAACCGGACGTTTTCTACTACACGACCGTGATGAACACCTACTACCGGTTAAACAAGGAGAAGAAAGCCCGTGCAGTCGTTAAAGAAATGAAGAGGGGAGGAATCGTACATGATGTTGCAACGTACACAGCCTTGATCAACGCCTATTACTGGCTAGACAACCAGGAGAAAGCGTATGGTCTGTATCAAGAAATGAAGCGGAGAAGAATCTGTCCTGATGTGGTAACGTACACAGTTCTTCTCAATCACGACCCGGAGTTGGATATGGTGAAGAGGGAGATGAAAGCGCTTGGGATTAAACGAGACGTTCACTACTACACGGTTTTGATTCATCAAAAGTGCAAGATTGGGGAAGTAGAAGAGGCGGGGAGGATCTTCCATGAGATGAAAGAAAGTGGAGTGGAGCCTGATGTTGTGTGTTACACGGCGATAATAGCTGGTTGTCTTAGGAATGGATATGTACACGATGCTGACAGATTTTGGCAAGAGATGCGGGAAAAGAGGATTGAGCACACTAAGTCTAACACCAATAGACGTTCAGCTCGACGAAGATCTGATAAGCCTATATTGATAAGCTCAGGTGAGGTACAGAGTTCTCTGTTGATCAGTTGAAAAAAAAAATGGGAACTGCATAGGTGTAATGTGTATGTTGAGCTGAACTGTTTTTTTGAGAAGTACTAGTTCAGGGGATATGTAAATTAGATAAGATGTTCCAATATGTATATACAAGATTCTTTTGTATTAATTAACCGAACTTGAACCAACCTTCCAAAACCAAATCACAACTCAGTAAGATTCATTCATTCAGTAACAATATCACAACTCAGGTAATAAAGTCATAAACCAAGTACATAATCCAATATCTCACTTGATCAACATCACATATGTTTCATTATAAGACATCTGAGATTGAGATTTAAAAGAAAATCCATAAATTGACTGAAGAACTTGTGTTAACAACCACCATGGCTTAAGTAATTCCAACCAGAACCAGAACTAAGAAAGAACTGCAAATTCTCATGACAAGAACAGACTCGTGCAATGATACTGTTCTCTCCCTCGTTCATGTCAGCATCAACATAACTCCCGACCATGAAAAATTTGACATGTTGGAGAACGTTTTGTAACTTTATTAACCTCCTCCAAGATTTCTTCATCAGAGATACGTCGAGGATAATCAGTGAGACTCAGAGTGAGTTTCTTCAGGACTGCTGCCTTCTCAAGAAAGTAAGTGGCTACTTTCATCTCCTCTTCCTCCCAGTCATGAATTCTTTTTAGCTCAACACACTCGAGAGTTGATAAGAAGCACTGAGGGACATTTGTAAGTTCGAATGCATCGTCCTCCATCTCCCTTAAATAAACAACCTCCTGGAAAACACACACGAAATAGGCTGAGTTAGCAAATTATAAACGTAGACAAAATACACAGTGTTGGTTGAGAGTTCTTTTACCAAGATTAGGTGTTTCAGATTGGGGCAACACTCAAGAAAGGCTGGAAGAAAGTCTAGTAAATAGCTAGGGAACACTGCTTCTAAACGTGATAAGTTATTGAATTTAGGAATCAACTCAACTCTCGAGTGAAGCTCAAGGATCTGCAGCAACACCAAGAAATATATATGTATAAGTGGGAGGTTTTTAATTAGATAAAGTCCATGAATAGAGAGGGGTGTAAATAAACATATATATATATATGTATATACCTTGACTGTTTTCTCAGAGATGATCATGTGTTGTACACTCAATATCCCATAGAGAAATACGTTGCCAAAGTAGAGAGAAACAAAAGAGATATCAAGGTCGACCACGAACAAAGAATCAAGGTTCTTCACCAGGAAGCTATCAAACTGATCTTCTCCGAGAGTCATATGCTCTAGCCTCGGAGCATCAATCTCAAGTGTGCATTTCACAGACGAACTGCAATCTTCCCCGTACCAGGTCGGAACACGAAACCTCTTCAAGCTCCCAGACCTCACACGCATGAATCTATCAACCTCTCCCACGAAACTAGAATGCATATCCCTAACCAAGGTCAGATCCTCGAGAACAGGACATCCCGACACGAGCTTCTCCAGAGTCGCGTCGTCTCGAAAGTGAACTTTTACAAGAGTCATGGATTTAAGACAAGGCATAGAGACAAGACCTGGATCCTCGAGACCCGAAAACGTGAGCTTCAAGGAAACCAAAGTCTTGCTCGTGTACAGATTCAGAGGCATAAATTCGACATAAGGATGGTAGGTTCTGGTGTAAGGGTCTGAACACTTGGTGCAGCTCTCAACGTCAAGATGTTGGGGTCCACGTTGAATCAATGTACTGATCCGATCCTTGAGTCCCTTTATCTCCACGCTGCCACATTTCACCTTAACTTTAAGCAGGCGTGAATCAAGGCGAAACTCGAGGAGCCAGTCGAGGAAGCTGAGGAACACTTGTTCTTCTCTATAAGGAAAGTCGCTGTAGTTTAAGTCAAGAGATGGAACATTCAGCCACAGATTCTTCCATCTCGTCGATAAAGCGGTCGTTGTCACAGAGTGTTCAGTGGGAAGGTATGAGAGTATATGAATAAGCAAAGGTTCCGGCAATTCGCTGATCCTATCGCACCCAGGCATCATCACCGAGACAAAGAGACCCTATAAGAGCATCAACAAAACAACAACAGTACGTGAAAAAAGGAGAGGCTTTTATCGAATCTTAGGCGAAGGGTTTGTGTAGTTCAGATTACAACGAGGAATGTAAGCAAAATGGAATCTGGGTTTTTGAAGAACTCACCGGAGAGTTGATTAGCAGGCGGATTTTGATTTTCTTTGGGTGGGACAAAACTGATCGATTAGGTATTTATGTACTTATGAAGCGGTTCGGCTTCTGAGCGTTTCAAAAATAAAAGCGGCCTTTATTATGCATCATAAATATATTTTTTTTTTAATTGGTGCCCAAAAATGATTTGCTAATATGAGAAACATTTTGTTTTTGATATACTCCATCCGTTTCATTTTATTTGTCGTTCTAAGTTTATGCACACAGATTAATAAAACATATGATTTTGTATATTCCCAAAATAAAAACACAATTACCTATATATCTAACCATATTTCAACAAATAGAAAAATGAATTAGATATTTTGTTAATAAATTTTCATTGAAATCCTAAAACGACACTTATTTTAAAACAAAAATTTTGTTGCAGAACGACAATTAAATTGAAATGGAGGAGGTATCTGTTTGTATACTACCGAAAAGTTCATGCAGATTAATAAGATTTTTTTTTTTTTGGAGAAATATATGTATTTCCATAGTCAAAACTATTTTAGTGTTTGATAGATCTGATATCCAAATATTCTTCCAAAAAAAACAGTTGTTTTCTTGTTAATTATAAAAGTAACGAAAAGGGAAAATAATAGCTAATTTTTGGTTGATAAATTCATTTAATAATCAGATTTTATTGTTAATGATTCTAATTGAATTCAAGAAACTAATATATAAATTTACATGATCAAAACTAATATTTTTTTTTGTCATAGAGATACAGACTCATATTGACTATGTGGACCAAATTGAAAACTCTGCATCTATGTGAACGACGAAAGACGATTGTTGTCTCGCACAACGTGCTAAACGATCCGCCCTTTGATTCTCCGTTCTTGGTACATAGATGAACTGTGAGCTCCTGAAACTCTCTTTTAACTTGTTGATATCCTCCAGATAACTTGCAAACGCTGGCCACTCCTCCGGTTCCGAAACCATCTTCACCAACTGAGCACAATCCGTCGCAAACGTAACCTGAAACTGTCTTAGATTCTTCATACACTCCATTGCCCAAATTAAAGCCTCAATCTCGGAATGAAGAGGGGATATACTTGCTCGAACATTCTGTGCCCCCATGAGACCCTCAAAACCTTCTAAAGTACTATACCAACCTTGTCCCGAAAAAATATCTTTATCTTTCCAGGAGCCATCTTTGAAACACCATCTTCTTTGGATAACCAAAAGTTGCCGCATCAATGGTTGTACCGTCCTTTTAACATCTACCTCCTGAGCTGCCGCCCACATAGTGGATTCTGTTACTGCCAACTGTAAAATGTCCCTCGGATCGACATCCAAATTACTAAAAACCTTATTGTTCCTAGCTTTCCAAATATACAATAGTATCCAGGCAAACACATCATCCTTCATTTTTGGAACAATTCTCCAAAATAAGAAATCCATGTTAGTGAATAATGCGCCTGATGGAAAGAATCCTGGTGCCGTTGGAATCATCGATAACGCCCACACTTGTCTTGCTGGGGGACACTCGAAAAAGATATGGTTTATTGATTCTTCAATACTCTCACATCTATCACACCAGACATCCCCTTGCATTCCCCGTATTTTTAGATTTTTCTTAACCGCAATACAACCAGTTAAAATCTGCTACAGAAAATGTTTCATCTTCGGTGGACATCTCACCTGCCAACAAAATGCCTTTAGGGCAGTTACTGTCGGTCCAATAAACTCTGGTTGTTTGTCCCTATCTGGATAGATTCTTTCGACCTCATAGCCTGATTTTACCGTATATTTTTCATTTTTAGTAAAATGCCATCCAACCCTATCTTCCATCATACTTCTACTAAGTGGTATACTTTCTATAATTGCCGCATCCTCTGGTGCCACTAATGCCCGAATAGCCTGTGAATTCCATGTTCGAGAACCCGAATTAATAAGAGAATCCACTGTAAGTTCCGGAAATAAATTATGTTGATTTTGGTACCTGTTGTCAGGTGAGATGTCAAAACTAATAACAATCATCTAAATATACTTAGTACCTGTTGTCAGAAAAAAATATCTATACAATTATTCATTAAGTGATTTTGATTACTTGTCATTTTCTCTATAATTAGTTAATTTTGCTTATTTGTCATGTTTAGATTCTGATAAAAACATATTTGACATATATAAATACTTCAAGTTTTTATTTAACTATTAGAAAATATAAATAATAACTTAGTATGTTGGTTTAAATTAATATAAACTAATAACATTCTTGTCATATTCTCCATTAGGCCTGGGTAATCGGGGGATCAATCGGATGTCGGGTTTTCGATTCTAGAAAAAACAGCTCCATTCAGATAATTTAAAATTTCAGTTCGATGTCGGTTCGGTTCGGCTTTTGTAACACCACAAAGTTACGACTACACACGTTATGCATTTGGATATCGATTCTTGGTCGGGTTTCGGTTATGAAAACACCATATTGTAGTTGTTTGATAGTGATATATACCTTACATATTGATCGAGGATTGAGAGTTTGAAGATTAAAATCATATCTTACAGTCTTATAAACAAATAAAGAAGTGTACATCCTTCTCCAAATGAAGAAACAAGTCATATCATGCAGTCATATAAACAACTTTCTAGGATTGTGTCTTAGTGTCTCAATGAGATTCGGTTGTCAAATGTAATCAAATGGATGTCGGGTTTAAACCGAACAGAAGCGACAACCATTATAACACGAAAAAGTCAACCGTTTGGTTTATTTAGAACATCCGAAACCGAACCAAACCGCTTTTATCGGACCGGTTTCCATTCGGTTGATCGATTATCGGATTACTGCCAACGCCTATTCTCCATAATTTAGTAGTTATTAATTTAATCTATACTATTATTTAAACTTAAATTTTAATATATACTAATCAATATTTAAGATAATTAATAAACAAATTAAGTAATTCTACCGATATATATATATCAACCAAAATTATAGAGATGATACTGATCGTAAGTAATCCAACCAGAAGTAAGAAATGTCTACAAAAAAAACAACGGCAATTTTTCATGACAAGAACAGGCTCTTGCAAAGATACTTGATCTCATTCATGACAGCATCAACATAAATCCCAATCAGCAAGAATCTGACATGTTGGAGAACGTTTTGCGACTCTATTAACCTCCTCAAAGAATTCTTCATCAGAGATAAGTCGAGGATAATCTGTAAGACTTAGAGTGAGTTTCTTCAGGACTGCAGCGTTCTCAAGAAAGTAAGTGGCGACTTTCATCTCCTGTTCTCCCCACACATGGATTCTTTTAAGCTGAACACACTCCAGTGTCGACAAGAAGCATCCAGGCACATCTGTGAGTTCGTATGCATCCTCCGTCTCAGTTGGATAAAAAATCTCCTGGAAACACACACACGAAAAAGGCTGAGTTAGCAATTATAAACGTAGACAAAACCCACACAGTGTTAGTTGAGAGTTCTTTTACCAAGATTAGGTGTTTTAGATTTGGGCAACACTCAAGAAAGGCTGGCAGAAACTGTAGTAAATTTCTAGGGAACACGGCTTCTAAACATGATAAGTTATTGAATTTAGGAATCAAGCCTACTCTCGAGTAAAGCTCAAGGGCCTGCAACACAAAGATATAATAATTATATAAGTGGGGTAGGTTTCTAAGTAGACAAAGTCCCTGAGTAGATGGGTAAAAAAGTATATTACCTTCACTGTTTTCTCAGAGATGATCATGTGTCCTACACTCGATATCCCATAGAGAAATAACTCGCCAACGTCGATAGAAAAACTGATATCAAGGTCAACCATGGACAAACAAGTCAGGTTCTTTAGCATGATTGCATCAAATTGACCTTCTCCAAGACTCATGTGCTCTAGCCCTGGAGCATCAATCTCAAGTGTGCATTTCACAGACGAACTGCAATATTCTCCATGCCAGAGCGGAACGTGGAACCTCTTCAAGCTCCCAGACCTCACACGCATTAATCTATCAACCTCGCCCTCAAATTTGAAATACATATCCCTAATCAAGGTCAGCTCTTCAAGAAGAGGACACCCCGACACGAGTTTCTCCAGAGTCACGTTGTCTCGAAAGTGAACTTCAAAAAGAGTCAAGGATTTAAGAAGAGGCAAACAAACAAGACCTGGATCCTCCAGACCCGAATACGTGAGCTTCAAGGAAACCAGGGTCCTACTCGTGTACAGATTCAGAGGCATGAATTCGACATAAGAATGGTAGGTTTTGGCGCCAGGGATTATGGTGAAGGGGTCAAGGTCTAAACACTTGGTAGAGCTCTTAACGTCTAGGTGTTGAGGTCCGCGGTTAATCACTGTCCGGATCCGGTCCTTGAGTCCGTCTATCTCCCTCCAACCGCACTTCACCTTAACTTTCAGAAGGCGTGAATCAGAAAGGAGTCTGTCAATGAAGCTGAGGAGGACCACCTCGTCGTATTCTATTCCGTAAAGGAAGTCGTCGCAGTCTAAGTCAAGAGATGGAATAGTTAGCCACAGATTCTTCCATCTCGTTGATAAAGCGCTCGTTGTCACCGAGTGTTTGGTGGGAAGGTATGAGAGTATTTGAGTAAGCAACGATTCAGGCAACTCGCTGATTCTATCGATCTCAGGCATCACCTAAGAAGAATGAGACGAGAAACTTGATTGGATAGATCCAAAACTAAAAATCCTACTATAGATTCGAAGAAAGGATAAATAAAGACCTAGAAGATGATCAATCAACTCGAAAGTTTGAGTTCGTAATCGTACCTCTTGTATTAGCTCTTGTTAGTTTACTTGAGATAAAAGTAATAGGTTCGAAGAAAATAGTTTTAATGATTGATTGATTCTTTAAAACTGTTGTGAGGCTACATTATATAAGAATTGCAAAAAAGAAAAAAAAAGTAAAACCTAGTTTAGAAAGGAAAACCATAACTATAACTATAAAAAGATACATGAAAGATTTATATTTGAGGTTTTTAAGAACTCACCGGAGAGTTGATTCGCCGGCAAAGTAAGCGATAATTAGAGAGAAAACTGATCGTATTAGGTCTTTTGTAAATGTTTGAAGCGTTTCCGGTTCCGGGCGTTTCATAAAAATTTATATATTTGATATATGTCTTTTTTTTTCTTTGAAAAAAAGTTAAGATAGCACCGAAAAGATTTTGTCACAAATATATATACCAAGAATCAAACTGAGCAAAATATTTTATTAAAAAGTTAAATATACGCTTATATCTTTGGATTAATTCATTCAAACCTTAGGGTTTAGTGTTAAAGGGGTGAGAATTTTGGGATTAAAATTTAAAATTCTATAAAATAAAAATAAATACTAAAAAGTTGAAAATAAAAATTTGAAAATTAGTTAAAGTATTTTTGAATTATAAAAAGAAAATTTAAAAAATAAATAAAAAGAATTTCGAAAAAAAAAGTTTATAAAAAATTCGAATTTAAAAACATATAATTTGATACTATACAAAAATTATTTTTATTTTGTTATTTATTTATTTTTATTTTTTTGTATTCATATATCTATGGTAGTTTGTCTTTTCACCTATTAAATGAAACATTTTGGTCATTTTTTTCTCAGAGTTTATTTTTGTAACAAAAATTTGAAAATAGTATATTTAAGACAATTGCCCTTTTTCTTTTGGACAAATATTTTTGATATATTCATGTTATAATATTGGAAAATTCATGCAGAATTGCAGATTAATAAGAGTATTTTTTGGAAAAATATGTATTTCCATAATCAAAATTATTTCACTTCTGGTAAATCTGACATCCAAACAATCTTTCCAAGAAATCGTAGTTTTTTTTTGTTAATTATAGAAGCAACGAAAAGAAAAATAGTTAAATACTAATAATTAAGATACGTTTGATAAATTACATTTAATATTTAGATTTTATTGGCAAAGATTCAAAAGAATTCTCAAAAGCTATTTCCGGAAAAATATATATTTTTTTTTTGGTAGATTCTATCGGCTGTCCAGTCAGTCCCGGTAGGAACGCACCGAAGTGCTACAATTATGGACTAAATCTGCGATTCAACGGACTCTATGAGCTGTGAGCAGACTCGGGTCGAACGGACCATAAAATCCAAGTTGGACTACCACACTGTCTGTCCCGAGTTTAGAATATCTTGCGACTAGTGCCAAAAAGTAGATAAGCCGCATGCATTTCTGGCTACCAAAATCCAATTGACAGTTTTTCCAACAAAATATTATTTACAGCAAAAGAGGAAATTTGAACCCATGACGTGGAAGTTGCACTTTTAAGCCAAGAGACGTCTTACCACTAGTCCAACACGATGCGGACAAAAAAAGTTTATGTTAGTTTCTTTAGTCTATCATGTTAACATTTGTTAATATTTGAATGAATTTCTTTAGTCTATATAACATTTGAATGAGGTCCATGTGGTTCAGACTTACAAAAGCACTTGAGAGATACTCTATTATTTCATTCAAAAAGCATATAATCCGAACTGGTATCACCCTAACATGTGTTTTTGTGTCTATCAAAAACTCCATGTTACAAGGCATAAAAGCCGCTTGGTCGATCTTGGCACCTGAAGTGTAAGATATCCAATTTGCTCTCCATGTAATGGAAGGACAAATAAGACGATCTGTTTTCCAACCTCCTGATCTCAGCTAACATAACAAGGAAACAAAAATAAAAAATAAAGAGAGTGAAAATCTAAAAGCTAATACAGTTGATATCATGTTGAAATTATCTAAGGTATCTTGTTGAGGAACTCGTCATAATGTCTAATCCATCCATACAATGGCAAATAACTTCCACTGTCATCTCAGTGTTATATAGCGAGCAGTGGCCAAAATATGCTGCAATAGTAGTGAAGTATCTCACTAGATCAACATCACATATGTTCATTATAAGAACATCTGAGATTGAGATTTTTAAGAAAATCCATAAAGTGACTGAAGGACTTTGTATCAGCAACCACCATGGCTTTAAGTGATCCAACCAGAACTAAGAAAGAACTGCAAATTCTCATGGACAAGAACAGACTCGTGCAATGATACTGCTCTCTCTCTCTCTCGTTCATGTCAGCATCAATATAACTCCCAACCATGAAAAATTTGACATGTTGGAGAACGTTTTGTAACTTTATTAACCTCCTCGAAGATTTCTTCATCAGAGATACGTCGAGGATAATCTGTGAGACTCAGAGTGAGCTTCTTCAGGACTGCTGCCTTCTCAAGAAAGTAAGTGGCTACTTTCATCTCCTCTTCCTCCCAGTCGTGGATTCTCTTTAGATCAACACACTCGAGATTCGATAAGAAGCACTGAGGGACATTTGTGAGTTCGAATGCATCCTCCTCCATCTCCCTTAAATAAACAACCTCCTGGAAAACACACACGAAAAAGGCTGAGTTAGCAATTATAAACGTAGACAAAACCCACACAGTGTTAGTTGAGAGTACTTTTACCAAGATTAGGTGTTTCAGATTGGGGCAACACTCAAGAAAGGCTGGCAGAAACTGTAGTAAATTGCTAGGGAACACGGCTTCTAAACGCGATAAGTTATTGAATTTAGGAATCAAGCCTACTCTCGAGTAAAGCTCAAGGGCCTGCAACACAAAGATATAATAGTTATATAAGTGGGAGGTTTCCAAAGTAGACAAAGTCCATGAATAGAAGGGTAATTAAATAAACATATTTACCTTGACAGTTTTGTCAGAGATGATCATGTGTTGTACACTCGATATCCCATGGAGAAATAAGTTGCCAAAGTAGACAGAAACAAAACTGATATCAAGGTCGACCATGAACAAAGAAGTCAGTTTCTGAACCACGACGATGCTATCAAATTGATCTTGTCTGAGAGTCATATGCTCTAACCCTGGAGCATCAATCTCAAGTGAGCATTTCACAGACCGACTGCAATATTCTCCGTACCATACCGGAACACGGAACCTCTTCAAGCTCCCAGACCTCACACGCATGAATCTATCAACCTCGCCCTCAAAACTAGAATGCATATCCCTAACCAAGGTCAGCTCTTCAAGAACAGGACATCCCGACACGAGCCTCTCCAGAGTCACGTCGTCTCGAAAGTGAACGTTAACAAGAGTCATGGATTTAAGAAGAGGCATAAAAACAAAACCAGGATCCTCAACACCCGAATACGTGAGCTTCAAGGAAACCAGGGACGTGCTCGTGTACAAATTCAGAGGAATGAATTCGACAAAAAGATAGAAGGTTTCGGTGTTAGGGTATAAATACTTAGTAGAGCTCTCGAAGTCCAGATGTTGAGGTCCACGTTGTATCACTGTACGGATCCGATCCTTGAGTCCCTTTATCTCTATCCAAGGGCACTTCACCTTGACTTTCAGAAGGCGTGAATCAGGATCGAACTCGAGGAGTCTGTCGAAGAAGCTGAGACACACTTGGTCTTCTCCATAAGGGAAGTCGCATCGGTTTAAGTAAAGAGATGGAACAGTTAGCCACACGTTCTTCCATCTCTTCGATAAAGCGCTAGTCTTTACCGAGTGTTTAGTGGGAAGGTATGAGAGTATATGACCAAGCAAAGACTCCGGCAACTCGCTGATCTTATCGCACCCAGGCATCTCCGAGTCAAAGACCCTAAAAGAGCGTGTAAGAAAAGGAGAGGCCTTTATCGAATCGTAGGCGATGGGTTTGTCTAATTCAGACTACAGTGCGGTTACGACGAGGAATGTAAGCGTAACGGAATCTGGGTTTTTGAAGAACTTACCGGAGAGTTTGATTCGCCGGCGGTGGGAACCCTTTTTTTTGGTGGAACGAAATTGATCGTTTAGGTATTTATATAAGTTTGAAGCGGCTCCGCTTCCGAGCGTTTCAAAATTAAAAGCTGGCCTTTTATCAGCAGATTTTTTTTTTTAATAAACCTAACCAAACTGAATAAATCGACCGCCTAAATCAAATCGAACCGAACTAAATATACATTTAAAAAGATAGTTGTATTTTATTAACCGATATACCGAAAAAAACGAACCGAACTAATATCCATTAAACAGCCTCTAATATTCATGGTATACTATTAAAAGATTCATGTGAATTATTAAGAGTGTTTATGTAGAAATATATGTATTTCTGTAATCAAAATAATTTTATTTAATGTTCAAATTTTATTGTTAATGATTCAAGAAAATTCCAAAAAAAAAAAAATATATATATATATATATATATATATAGACATTTACATGATCAAAACTAATAAAAACATCTAAATATATACTACATAAATCTACTCCCAAAAACTGATAGCAAATTTCCTAACCCTACCAGAGTTTCATAACTAATCGATCCTAAAGAATATGGAAACTATAAACCTCCTAATCCTACTTGAATTTCGTAAAAGAGCACTATATATCTTAAAAACACTAAACAAATATCAAAGTAAAAATCAATAGCAAAACGAGAGATCGTAATCATGTTGAAGAGATTAGGGCTTTTTTGTTACAAGGAGTTAGCAAGCGATATAAGCTTCGAGCTACCGGAGCATGTTACAGTCAATGAAGAAAACAATACTTGTTTCCTCGAGTCAGTGACAACTAGAGAACGCATTTATCTCAAAATCATTCCGGCCAAATCATCATGTTCCTTGTCGGTAACCTATGAGAAATATATAACGCTTTATGCAAGTGATCTCGCTGGACACATGTTTCATTTGCCGCGGCTTCTATACCCGGAGCCTAAGGTTAAAGTGCTCGGCAGAGAAATCGGTAAACAGTTTCTTGTTACCAAAGAAATCTTCCATGACCACATCGCAGTGGTCTTGTCGGAGACGTCTCTCTCAAGTTGCTCTCAGAAGCTTCTTGCAACGTATATATCCGAACTAGAGGCGATTACCACAAAGAGATATCGAAGAGGTTTCATGATCGAAGTCGATATCAGAGTTGTAGTGGATCATCTAGTGCACATTGGATATGGCTGCAAGGGAAGAGAAGCTTGTCCAATGCGGGTGATCTCGGATAGACACGTGGCCACAAAAGTGATCGGGACGGATTGTGCAATATGCCTGACGGAATTATCGGGTGAGGTGGGTCGCATGGAGTTACGGTGTTCCCATGTTTTCCACACACAATGTGTGATGACATGGCTGGACAAGCATACATCTTGCCCTGTTTGTCGTACCAAAGCTATCGGTGAGATGGCAATTTTTTATTAGATTTCTAAACAGTAAACCCGTTATGTTTTTAAACTGTTAACAATTCTGAAGCGAATTAATGAACATCCATCCATCAGTTACAAGATTTCCATATTAGTTCGTTTCAAATTTTCATCTGCAACTTGATCGTTAAGCAAATGAGAAAACAAACAGTAGTTTTGTATTATGGTTTTGTTGGAGTCAACTCTTGAGAAGTGAAGTAGCCGAGTGACAGGAAATGACACTATCACTATTCGCCTCATTGTAACTAATGCAACATCAACACAAATAGAAAGCGTTTTCAAAGACATAAAGTACGTTAGATAAAAGTGGATACATAGGGAACCATTGTCCCCTAAAAAACACAAGACAAACGCACACATACAAAAAAGAAAGAAAAACAGTACAAGATAGAAGCCGTTTGTCTCATGAGTGAGTGAGTCGTTCATCAAAGAGATACAAACTAAGCAAAGTCATTCCCCTGCAAACCGGTCTCTTCATGAGTAGTTTAATCAAAGGTTTGCAGCAATAGCGTACACGAACTTGTAAGACTTGGGTACTGTCAGCAAAGCATCAAACCACTCGACCGTATGAAAGGTATGTAGTTGGAGACTTATAGAAGCACTTGAGAGAGTAGTACTAAAGAGTTTATTGAATATCTTTGAATGTTCTTTAATAAAATAAAATAAAAAACTCCCTTTGTATTGTAAATCATCATTGTCTTCTTTGGCTAATCTTTAACATCTTATCAAAATACCTCCTTTGAGTGAGAGGCGGTACATGATGTCTTGGAAATCTCTTCTTTGATAGGATTCAAAATCTCCACGGGGGTAGAGATGGAAGATGGTCGTCCAAGGTATTCCATAGCAACATGTTTGTTTGGACTAAACACATGTGTTTATGATTTTTGGTAGAGAGGAAGTAGTTTGTTAAAAGCTTTATATGGATAGAGTAAGGGTAATTCTGATAATCTACTAATCTCTTAAAAGCATATGATCACCACACTAAGGAACTAACTTGCATCAACCAGAACTAAGAAACGATACTGATCATAAGGAATCCAACCAGAACTAAGAAATGTCTACAAAAACACTTTAACTGCAAATTTTCATGATAAGAATAGAATCCTGCAATGATACTGATCTCTCATTCATGACTCATGACTGCATCAACACAAATCCCAATCAGCAAGAATCTGACATGTTGGAGAACGTTTTGCGACTCTATTAACCACGTCGAAGATTTCTTCATCAGAGACATATCGAGGATAGTTGGTGAGACTCAGAGTGAGTTTCTTCAGGACTGCAGCGTTCTCAAGAAAGTAAGTGGCTACTTGCATCTCCTGTTCTCCCCACACATGGATTCTTTTAAGCTGAACACACTCCAGAGTCGACAAGAAGCACCCAGGCACATCTGTGAGTTCGTATACATCCTCCGTCTCAGCTGGATAAAAAATCTCCTAAAGAACACACGAAAAGGCAGAGTTTGCAATTATAAATGTAGACCACAAACCCCACACAGTGTTAGTTGAGAGTTTTTTTTACCAAGATTAGGTGCTTCAGATTGGGGCAACATTCAAGAAACGTTGGCAAAAAGTGTAATGAATCGCAAGGGAACACGGCTTCTAAACGTGATAAGTTAATGAACTTGGGAATCATCCCTACGTTAGAGTAAAGCTCAAGGACCTGCAGCAACAACAAGAAACATATATATATATATAAGTGGGAGGTTTTTAATTATATAAAGTCATGTGTAAACAATACCTTCACTGTTTTCTCAGAGATGATCATACGTCTTGCATTCGCGATCCCAGAGAGAAAATAATGGATTTCATTTCTCTTTGAGAAGTCCTCGGGATCAAAATTTAGAGCAAACTTGATATCAAGATCAACCATGAACAAAGAATCCAGGTTCTTCACCAGGAAGCTATCAAACTGATCCTCTCCAAGAGTCATATGCTCTAGCCTTGGAGCATCAATCTCAAGTGTGTATCTCACAAACGGACTAGTGCAATATTCTCCGTACCAGAGCGGAACGCGAAACCTCTTCAAACTCCCAGACCTCACACGCATGAAACTATCAAACGAACCTTGGAAATTAGAATCCGCATCCCTTACCAAGGTCAGCTCTTCCAAAACAGGACAACCCAACAAGAGCTTCTCCAGACTAGCGTCATCTCGGAAGTGAGGTTTTACAAGAGTCATGGACTTGAGACAAGGCATGTAGACAAAGCCAGGATCCTTGAGACCCGAAGACTTGAGCTTCAAGGAAACCAATGTCTTGCTCGTGTAAAGATTCAGAGGCATGTAATCGACACAAGGATATAATTGAGTGTCAGAATCTAAATACTCAGTAGAGCTCTCAATGTCTAGATATTGAGGTCCACGTTGAATCACTGTACTAATCCGATCCTTGAGCCCTTCAATCTCCAAGTTAGAGCACATCACCTTGACTTTTAGAAGGCGTAAATCAGGGTTGAACTCGAGGAGTCTGTCGAAGAAGCTGAGGACCACTTGGTCGCCTCTATAAGGGAAGTCGCGCCAGTTTAAGTCAAGAGATGGAACAGTTAGCCAAAGGTTTTTCCATCTTGTTGATAAAGCGCTAGTCGTCACAGAGTGTTTAGTGGCAAGGCACGAGAGTATTTTAGTAATCAGCGGTTCAGGTAACTCACTGATCATATCGCACCGAGGCATAACTTAGGCCCTAGCATCAACAAACAACAACAGCATGTAAATGATGTAAAGGATAGGTCTTTATTGAATCCTAGGTGATGGGTTTCCCTAGTTGAGATTACAATGCGGTTAAAAACGAAATAAGGATTCTGGGCCCTAAGAGTATCGACAAACAAACAACAGTGTAAAAAAGGAGAGGCCTTTATCGAACTGTTAGAGATGGGTTTCTCTAATCCAAATTACCAAGCTATTAAAACAAGACATGTAAACGAAAGGCAATCTGGGTTTTTTTTTGAAGAACTCACCGGAGAGTTGATTCGCCGGCAGAGTAAAATGAGCGATACGGAGAGAAAGGTGGGAACTTTATTTGGGGTGAAACGAAACTTCTGATCGTTTTTTTTTTATCAGAAACTTCTGATCGTTTAAGTATTTATATATGCGATTGAAAGCCGTTCGGACTCCAAGCGTTCCAAAACTAAGGCGTTCACTGTTTTGCCCCCTACCACTCGCAAACACAGGACGGTTGGTAATGATTGTTGACGTTTTGCAACAATCATTCAAACCGTTTTAAACCGTTTCAAATCGATTCAAATCGTTTCAAATTTCATAAATTCAAAAGCTGATTTCATCGAGCATTTGCGATTGCGAGTGGTTGCGGAAAGATAATTTTTTTTTCAAAAACGATATAAATACAAAAATAAAAATATTCAATAACAATATTAAATTAAAATTATTAAAATACTAAAAATATATCTATTATATTTCAATTAATACTATAAATTTTAAAATAATTTTTTTTTATAATTTTAGAAATTTTAAAATTATAACTTTCTAAATATAATTTTAATATTTATTACAATCTTATAATTTTTGGTATTTTTATAATTATATAAAATATAAATACTATTAATTTATTATTCAACTGCTGGTTAACCAGTTATAAGTATCCCGCAAACGCACAAATTTCTAACCACAGTACCAATCGTACAAATCGCTTAAAACCGCTAGAAACCGCAACCACCCGCATCCGCAAACTCTCGCAACCGCAACCGCTTCAGTTGAACCAGTCATGCCTTAAAAGCTTATTTTTTCTTTAATAAGAGAAACATTTATTTTTGATATATCTTTCCATGGTATACTATCGGAATATTTATTCAAATTAGTGAGTATCTTTGGTGAAATATACTTCCATAATAAAAATGATTTCAGGCTTTTCAGCTTTGGTAGTTCTCATATTCGAATGATCTTTCAAAATTAATTATTAATTATTTTCTTGCTGATAAAAGCAAAGAAAATAATAATCAAGATTTCGGTTGATAGCATTTAATATTACAAGAATTTCACAGGATTGCATTTTAAATTTCTTTTTACCAAAAGAGTTTCTTAAAAAATGTTCAAAAAAGTTTTACTAATAAAGGATATACACTTATATTGTTAAGGTTAAGTAATCTACACTTTTGAATGGTGTTGTTTTGCGAGTAGAGTATCGAATTTAAAAAAAAAGTAAAATTAATAAAATAAAAAAATTTAAATAAAATTTTTGAAAATAGTTTCAAAAAGAAATTATTAAAAAAAATTAGAAACAGTTTGAATTTCAAAACATATATTTCAAAACTTTAAAAGTAATTTTTATTTTATTTATTTGTTTTTATATATCTATAAGCAAGAGGCAGAAGAATTTATTTCTTCTTTTTAAATATTTTTGATCATTTTTAAAATTCTTTTTGGTTACATTTTTTTTTAAAACTATCTGAACAAATTGAACTTCAATATTCGGATTTTATTAGTAAATATTTGAAGGAATTCACAAAAAAAAGCTAATTTCTACATATGCATGATTAAAAACTAATAAAATCATTTAAATATATTAAATACAGTCAATTTATAATTATGTTCAATAGTAATGCCGGTAAAACGATTTGAATCACCTCTAAAATCTCAAATAAAAAGTAATACGGTTTTTTAACTAAAAAATTTCATCCAAACACTATGAAATCACTAAAAAAATTCTAGAAGTTTATAATTTAATATATTTTTAATAATTCGATTTCAAAGTAATTTACAAAGACTAATATGATTTCAACACATCTCCAGCCGCTTAGTCTTTGTGCAGCTAACGAAAAGATACAGATTTAAACTAGGATTTTAACTTTCATCTGTAACTTACCATAGATATGGAACACAGCGAGGAATAGGGTTGGGCATTGATACTTGTGTTACTTGAGTCGTACTCGGCTTGAAAAAGCAAGAACTTGGCATTGTCAAGTCAAGCAGCAAGTCCGCAAATTTTACTATTTGCAAATACAAGTCAAGTATTACAATTTTTTTCTAATACTTTGACTCGTTACTTGTTTTACTATTTGTTATTGGTTTTAAGAATATGTATGCCCTGTTAAAATACTTGTTTTACTTCCAACATTGTAATTAAAAAATATTAATTTTTAGGTATCTTTTATTTTGTAAGTGTACTTATTTTGGATGAATCATATACATACACTAAATCAAATTACTTGAATAGATTGAATAAATTAAACAGTACATGGAAAATAAAAGTATTTATTCCATTTTTAATTGTACTTATCAGTTTTGGTACATTTAGTTTTAAAATTTTAAACCTAAATAAATAAGTATCTAGTATTAACAAGTATTTTGCAAGTATTAAAAGTATAGATAAGTACTTGATTATAAAGTACTTGATCGGATCAAGCACAAGTACAAACCAAAAATTCTAATACTGACAAGGCAAGTTAAGTAGTGAGCAGGGCAGGATCAAGCACAAGTACAAGCCAAAAATTCTAATACTGACATGGCAAGTTAAGTAGTGAGCAGGGCAAAAAGATCAAGTAATTGGTTTGCGTCCAGGCCTAGGAAGAGAGACGATAACCAAAATAGCTAAACGGTTTCCACAAGTAAACCGAGCAAGCAACATCCCCATCATGTAGATAAAATACTTTCCATGTAAATTATTCAATCTAAAAATGATTTATCCCAAAAAAAACTACTGAAAATTTTCATATATATAGTTTCTAAATCATTCACTGCGAAGAACTTGTATCAACCACCATGGTTTAAGGAATTCAACAACTAAGAAATGTCTACAAAAAGACTTTTAACTGCAAATTTTCATGACAAGAACGCAATGGTAATCCTCTCTCTTATTCATGACTGCATCAACCACCATGGTTTACGGAACCAGAACAAAAAACAGTGAAAGATGTCTACAAAAAGAGTAACTGCAAATTTCATGACAAGAACAGGCTCCTACAACGATACTTGCTCTCTCTCATTCATGACTGCATCAACATAACTCCCAACCAGTAAGAATTTGACAGGTTGGAGAACGTTTTGTAATTTTATTAACGTCCTTGAAGATTTCTTCATCAGATATAAGTCGAGGAGAATTCGTGAGACTCAGAGTGAGTTTCTTCAGGACTGCTGCGTTCTCAAGAAAGTAAGTGGCTACTTTTATCTCCGCAGCCTCCCAGCAACGAATTCTTTTTAGCTCAACACACTCCAGTGTCGTTAAGAAGCACTCAGGCACGTCTGTGAGTTCGAATGCATCCCCTATCAACCTTGAATCAACAACCTCCTGGAAACACACACACAAACGCTGAGCTGTCAATAACGAACATAGACAAACCCCCCCCCCCCCCCTCTCAGTGTTATTATTTAAAGGATTTTACCAAGATTAGATGTTTCAGATTGGGGCAACACTCAAGAAAGACTGGCAAAAACTGTGATAGATGATTGCAAGGGAACACGGCTTCTACACGTGTTAAGTTACTGAATTTGGGAATCAGCCCTACGTCCGAGTAAAGCTTAAGGGCCTGATACACCAAGAAACCAAAAAAGGGTTAAATATATACAAGTAAAGAGGGTTTCAAAAATCAAAGTCAATGAATTGCTGTGTACCTTGACTGTTTTCTCGGAGATGATCAAGTGTCTTACACTCAATATCCCAGAGAGAAAGAGATCGCCAAAGTTCTTTCTCTCTGATGAGTCAGGATCAAACTTGACACCAAACTTGATATCAAGATCAACCATGAACAAAGAAGTCAGGTTCTTTAGCACGATGCAATCAAACTGATCTTCTCCGAGAGTCAAATGCTCTAGCATCGGAGCATCAATCTCAAGTGTGCATTTCGCTCTCGAACTGCCCCAGTATCCGTCCCTGGGAACAAGGAACCTCTTCAAGCTCCCAGACCTCACACGCATGAAACTATCAACCTCACCCTCAAAATCAGACTGCGGATCCCTAACCAAGGTCAGCTCTTCAAGAACAGGACATCCTGACACTAGTCTCTCCAGACTCAAATCATCTCGAAAGCGAACTTTTGCAAGAGTCATGGATTTGAGACAAGGCATACAAACAAAACCAGGATCCTCAACGCCCGAAGAAAAGAGCTTCAAGGAAACCAATGTCTTGCTCGTGTACAGGTTAAGAGGCATGCACTCGACAGAAAGATAGAGTTGGTCGTCAGGGTCTAGATAGTAAGTACAACCCTCAACGTCTAGATGCTGGGGTCCACGTTGAATCACTGTACTGATCCGATCCTTGAGGCCCTCTATCTCCACGCTACCGCACTTCACCTTGACTTTTAGAAAGCGTAAGTCAGGGTTAAACTCGAGGAACCTGTCAAGGAAGCTGAGGACCTCTTCTTCGTCATCTCCGTAAGAGAAGTCGCCGCAGTTTAAGTCAAGAGATGGAACATTCAGCCACAGATTCTTCCATCTCGTTGATAAAGCGCTGGTCGTCACAGAGTGTTTAGTGGGAAGGTACGAGAGTATTTTAGTAAACAAAGGTTCCGGCAATGAGCTGATCCTATCGCACCGAGGCATCACGAGACGAGGCCCTAAGAGGATGAACAACAGACAACAACAGCCATGTAAAGGATAAGTCTTTATTGAATCCCAGGTGATGGGTTTCTCTAGTTGAGACTACAGTGCGATTAAAAACGATAAACGGATTCTGGGCATTACGAGAAGAGGCCCCTAAGAGTATCAACAAAACAACAACAGAAGTTACTACAGCATAAAGGAGAAGCCTTTATCGAATTCTAGGTGATGGGTTTTGTCTCTAATTCGAAATTACAAAGCGATTAAGACAAGGTACGTAAACGAAACGGAATCTGGGTTTTTGAAGAACTCACCGGAGGGTTAATTCGCCGGCGGATTATAGCGGCCAGAGTGAGAAACAGTGAGAGAGAAAGGTGGGAACTTTTTTTTCTTGGTGAATTGTTTTATTGTTTAGGTGTTTGTTATATACCGTTCGAAGCGGTTCCGACTCTTGAGCGTCTCAAAATTAAAAGCTGCCTTTATATGTTATCATAAAAGTTTTTCAATAGGGTGAATTAGCAAAATAGCTATATTTTGAAGCTTAATTAAATTATTTTGACGTTATTCAGTTAATAACATTTAGCATTCGTTTCGCCTACCAAAAAAAAAACATTTAGCATTTATTTTCTCCAGTTTTACCTTCTACACTTTCAAGTCACCGGTAAAAAGATGAAATGGGGATAACGTCGCCACCAACTCATGTGGCCTATAATATGTGTGTACTGTGAATACGTCAAAAAAAAAAGAAAAGATCATGAAACTCTAATATGTATGTGGACCAAGATTTAAGCCACATGTTCATAACTTACGAACACGAAAAAAAAACCACATCACTTAATTTTTTACATGACTTGGAAGTTTCTGAATGTGTTGTTCCATACTGCTTACATAGTATATAACATTAATCTCTCCTCAACTCCTAAATAATAAATCTTATCTCAACCCATTCCAAACTCCAAATACTAAACCCTAAAACATAATCATTACACTCTAAACCTAAATCCAAACCCTAATGAAAATATAAATCTAAAACCCAAATAGAATGGAACAAACTATATAGCATAGTACATATTGGTTAATATATGAAATGTATAAGATTGCATGGAATAAATTAATATTAACCTAAGCTTAGTTCCTATCTTCCAAATACTAAACATTAAATCATAATCACTAAACTTTAAACTCAAATATAAAGCCTAAACATAAATATTAAACATTACATGGAAATATAAATCCTAATCCAGTGTCAACTCCAATATTCCATAAACTAAATTCTACCTAGTAATTACTGAATCCTACATGAAAATATAAACTTTAATCCAATGTCAATCCTAATCTTTCATAAACTAAACTCAAATTTTGAAATGCAAGTTATGATTTAAGGTATAGATGGAATAGAAAGCAAATAGTATAGTAGTTTTGATATGATTCTTCGTATGGAATGGAAAGCTAACCACCATTTCACTTCCTCAGGTCTTTTTGTAAATTCGATGGGTACTTACTTCACCGCAACAAACGCTCCTTCGCTCAAAACGAAATCACTTACGGAAACTCGTTGGAATGAAGTAGAAGAAAAGTAGAGGCAATGCTCCAATGTGAAACTATTCAACTTCTCCCCTTTTACCGATTAAAAGTTATTATGTAGAATGGATATGATTTTCCAAGAGCCACGATGCCCGTTTTACCCAAAAGGTGGTTTGGTTTTAATTTTTTTATTTGGCAGGTTTTCCCGGTTGTATCCAAGGGTAATACGACAATAATACATATAATTCAAGAGGAACAAGAAAAATGTAAGGCAATTGATCACCGAGTGAATTATTGTTTGCTTGAACGTCATACAAGCAAATTTTCATTTTCAATATGAGAAACATTTTATCTTTATTTATTTTATTTTCGATAAAATGTTATTCTATTACTCGAACTCGAGGTGATCTGGATAACAGACCGGAATAGAACAACTAATAAAGTAAAGAGATCTATGGAATGGTCTCGCAGTTTTAGCTAAAGAATCTGAAATCTGGTTTTGCGGTTTTGAAATATGAGTGATCTTGAAATCTTTAAGATTAATGAGCATCTTTGAAGAAATATATATTTCCATAGTCAAAATGACTTTGGTTATGGGTAAATCTGATATCCGAACAATCTTTCCCAAAATTAATTATTTTCTTGTTATTTATAAAAGCAATGAAAAGGGAAAATATTAAAACTAAGATTCGATTTATGAATGGCATTTAATATGTATACTATTATTTATGAAGTGATTTTACTTAATTGTCAACTTCTCCATAAAATTATGTGATTTTGCTTATTTGTCGTTGTTTATTGCTCATTTGTCATATTTTCCATAATTTTAGATAATTTGTTTATTTGTTATGTTTTAATAATTTTAGTTTTGTTTATTTTTCATATTATCTATAATATAGATTATTAATTTATTTTTCACGTCCTTAATAATTTTAATTTGTAATTTATATATTTTATTGTTTATTTCTCATATTTTCCATAATATTAGGTAATTTGATTATTTGTTATGTTTTAATAATTTTGTTTATTTTTCATATTATCTATAGATTTTATTATTAATTATTTGTCACGTACTTAATAATTTTAATTGGTAAAATAATTTAGGTGGTAATTTTAGTTTTACTTACTTGTCATATTTTCCATTATTTAGGTTGAGTCGTTATTTTAATAAAAACATTTTCAAATTGTTAGTTTTTAAATATTTTAATGAATATTTAATAACTTTTTCTTTTATTCAAGGATAACTATTATTAACGAGTAGTATTATAACTTTTAGCAATAATTTTATAATTTTGTTCATCTTATGTTTACTTGAATAATATTTAATCATTTAATGATTTTATTTTTAAAAGATGTTTTTTTCTCTTTTATGTCATCGAATAATTTATTACCTTTAGTTTATATTAGTTAAATAGAAGTATGCTTTTAATTACTAAACTTTTGTTACTATGTGTCATTATAACTTCCGATGAAGAGAAAAGTTATTTAAAATATAATAAAAACTTTGATAAAGAGGGACTTGATTTCATAGTCTTCGCTGATAATTGATAATTATAGTTTTTTTAAGATTTATCTTTAGGTTATTTTAAAATATTAATAAAATTTCATTAGGTTATGATGATAATTTATATATATATATATATATATATATATATATATATATATATATGTGGTTTGGTGATAGAATAAATAAAATGTTTTATACTAACCTGTTATTTATGTTGAGTTGTAATAGAAAAGTAAACTTTATTTTCTAATTATTTAAATAATTTATATTGAAATTAAAAATTATGTTAAAATATAAATTAGTTGGATATATATTAGTCCGCACAAGTGTTTAGGCTATCATTTAGTTCAGATTTTATTGGCAAAGATTGAAGAGAGTTCCCAAAAAGCTAATTTCTTCCATGATCAACTAATAAATATCATTTAAATATATGCTACTTATAGTTAATTCATTATTTTCATTCAATGGTTATGTTGGTATAAAAATGAATACAGTGATTTTAGATCCAACCTCCTATAGAGAATCTGTAAACCCATTTTAGTTTCTGTTAGTTTATTTAATCTCATAACATTTGGTTCATGAAAATATGTAGATGGAGACTTATGGAAAAATACCTTCTGAATACATATCCAAGCTTAACCCTCTGAATAAATAGCTTTGCTCTTTTCCATAAGATTTGTCAAAACAATGGCGTGAATATATATGACTTTTAACACATCTCCAGCCGCTTAGTCTTTGTGGAGATAATGAAAAGATACTGATTTGATCTAGGATTTTTATTTTAACTTTCATCTGTAACTTGCCATACATATGAAACCCAGAGAGGGAGAGAAAAGAGAACCAAAATAGCTAAAGGGTTTCCAAAGGTAAACCGAGCAAAACATTCCCAATGACATTCCCATCGTAGTTGCATTCCTTCCTTTCAGTAGAATAAAACACCCAAAAAAACTACTAAAATTTTCAGATTTATATTTATAGTTTGTGAATCATTCACAGTGAAAAAAGTGTATCAACCACTATGGTTTAAGGAATCCAACCAGAACTAAGAAAGAACTGCAAATTTTCATGACAAGAACAGACTCCTGCAATGATACTCTGCTCACTTATTCATGACTGCATCAACACAACTCCCAATCAGGAAGAATTTGACATGTTGGAGATTGTTTTTTAACTTTGTTAACCTCCTCGAAGATTTCTTCATCCGAGACAGATCGAGGAGAATTCGTGAGACTGAGAGTGAGTTTCTTCAGGACTGCTGCGTTCTCAAGAAAGAAAGTGGCTACTCTCATCTCCGCTTCCCCCCAGTAACGAATTCTTTTTAGCTCAACACACTCCAGTGTCGTTAAGAAGCACTCAGGCACATTTGTGAGTTCGAATGTTTCCTCCGTCCACCTATCAACAGCCTCCTGGAACACACAAACACTGAGTTCTCAGTAACGAACATAGACAAACACAGGGTGTTATTTAAGAGATTTTACCAAGATTAGATGTTTCAGATTGGGGCAACACTCAAGAAAGGCTGGCAAAAAGTGTGATAAATTGCAAGGGAAGACGGCTTCTACACGTGATAAGTTATTGAATTTGGGAATCACTCCTACCTTTGAGTACAGCTCAAGGGCCTGCAACACCAAGAAATATAAGTGAGAGGTTTTTAATCAGACAAAGTCCATGAATTGCTGTGTACCTTCAATGTCTTTTGGGAGATGATCAAGTGTCTTACACTCAGTATCCCAGAGAGAAAGATGTCGCCAAAGTTCTTTGTCTCTGATGAGTCCTCTGTAGCAAAGATGTTGACACCAAACTTGATATCAAGATCAACCAAAAACAAAGAAGTCAGGTTCTTTAGCACAATGCTATCAAAATGATCTTCTCCGAGAGTCAAATGCTCAAGCCCTGGAGCATCAATCTCAAGTGTGTGTCTCACTCTCGAATAGCTCCCATATCCGTAGCAGAGCGGAACACGAAACCTCTTTAAGCTCTCAGACCTCACACGCATGAATCTATCAACCTCGCCCTCAAAATTAGAATGCATATCCCTAACCAAGGTCAGCTCTTCAAGAACAGGACATCCCGACACAAGTTTCTCCAGAGTCACGTCGTCTCGAAAGTGAACGGTAACAAGAGTCATGGATTTAAGAAGAGGCATAAAAACAAAACCAGAATCCTCAACACCCGAAGACAAGAGCTTCAAGGAAACCAATGTCCTGCTCGTGTACAGACTCAGAGGCATGTACTCGACACAAGGATAGAGTTGGTCGTCAGGGTTTAGCCAGTAAATACAACCCTCAACGTCTAGATGTTGAGGTCCACGTTGAATCAATGTACTGATCCGATCCTTGAGGCCCTCTATCTCCACCTTAAAGCACTTAACCTTGACTTTAAGGAGGCGTGAATCAGGGTTAAACTCGAGGAGTCTGTCCAGGAACCTGAGGACCTTTTTGTCTTTATCTCCATAAGAGAAGTCAAGGCAGTTTAAGTCAAGAGATGGAACATTCAGCCACATGTTCTTCCATCTAGTCGATAAAGCACTAGTCGTCACTGAGTGTTTAGTGGGAAGGTACGAGAGTATATGAGTTAGCAGAGATTCCGGCAATGCGCTGATCCTATCGCGCTCAGGCATCACGCGACCGAGACCCTAAAGAAACAAACCACAGAAGATACAACAGCATAAAGGAGAAGTCTTTATTGAATTATAGTTGATGGGTTTGCCTAATTCGAAATTACAAAGGAAACGGAATCTGGGTATTTTGAAGTACTCACCGGAGGGTTGATTCGCCGGCGGAGTGAGCAACAAGGAGAGAGAAAGGTAGGAACTTTTTTTTTGTTGGTGAATCGTTTTATTTTATAGGTGTTTTTTATATACCGTTCGAAGCGGTTCCGACTCTTGAGCGCCGTCTCAAAATTAAAAGCTGTTATTATCATAAAAGGTTTTAAATATGAGAAACATTTTATCTTTATACTATCGGAATATTCGTTCAAATTAACGAGCACCGGGTGATTTTTCCGTGCCCCATGCACGGATATAAATATTGATAAAATATATATATATATATATATATATATTATAATAATTGATTGATATTTATTTTTAATTTTAAATTAATTTATAATTTTACGCATAATTTATATTAATAATGTTATTTTAATTAGACATGTGATTTTAGATATGTTATATTTAGTTGGTTTTGTTGTTTTTACAGTTCATGTATTTATCATTTGAATATATTTAATTACATTTATTTTTTTGAATTCAACTACAATATTTATTATTCTAATTATATGAAAATTTTAACTAATTTTCTTATTTTGCATTTCGGTTGATTGTTGTCTTAGATATGTAAATTGTCACAGTTGGTTAATATTTTATTTTTATTTGTTCATGTATTTTGAGTCATATTATAATTTATATTTATAAATTAAATGTGCATGTATTTTAATAATGTATATCAAATTAAATGTTGTTTTAATGAAATTAGAAAACATAATGATGATCTACAAGGAGTTACATACATAAGTTAGTAATTGTTTTGGAAGCTCATGAACATATATCAATATTACAATAACTGAAATATTTTTTATAAATTCTATATAGTTTTATGCCATTTGATTATGGTTATATTAAGTTCCACATACATAAAAATATAACATTTAAAAGAAAATTTCAAATTAATAAATATATAATTTTAATAATGTAAAATATAATATATCTACCTCGTTAAGGTATATAGTGTGATTTTCAAGTATTTTTTTAATTATTTGATGAAAAGATGTTTATTGTTAAAAATTAATTATTTTTTGCTTTCTTAATATCTCTTAAAAATAAGCAGCAAAAAATTGTAAGTGTATTTGAGAAATCATATTATATAAGTAAAATATAATTTATAAATATTTTCTGCAATTGAAAGATATTATAATCAACTAAATATAAGAAATAAAAAATAACATTTCAATAATACTAATTTTAAACTATTTTAGTCAATAAAACATATATCAGTTTATATTACTTAATTATTTATATAATCATCTTAAAATAGATAGATATATAAAAAAATATTTCTGTTACTTTGAAAATATATATTGTTACTACAAAAAGTATTTATTAGTATATTTTATGTCATATAAAAATATTTTTTTAAACAGAATATTATTATTTTGTGAATTTTCCTTTTTAATGAAATCATATTATTTATACATATATTTTCGTTTTTAAATTCGTTTTGTAAACTTTATAAATATTTCTTTTTTATTAGATATGTTATTTGGAATTTTTTTAAAGGAAACTAAATAAAATTCAATAATAGTATTTAAATATAATATTTTTAATTCATCAAGAGCATCAATGTAATCAACAATCGTGAGAGTTAACGTGAACGCGACACATAGAAAACTGACTTCTCAAATAATATTATAGAGATCTTTGGAGAAGGATATACTTTCCATTCAAAATGAATTTGGTTTTGGCTAAATCTGATATCCGAACAATCTTTCCCAAAATTAATTATTTTCTTGTTATTGATAAAGCAATGAAAAGGGAAAATATTAAATAAGATTCGATTTATAAATGACATTTAATATTCAGATTTTATTGGCAAAGATTCAAGAGAATTCCCAAATAGTTAATTTCTACTTTTACATGATCAAAAACTAAAAATCATTAAAATATACTACTACCTATAATTTATTATTTATTTTCATTTAACGGTAATGTTGGTATAAATATTTCTTTCACAGGTAAAAAATTCAACCTGTTTTAGAGAATCTGCAAACCCATTTTGGTTTCTGTTAGTTTGTTTAATCTTATACTAGATTTTGATCTGTGCGACTGCACGAATGTATATTTTATATTATATACCAACTTCAGAAAACAAAAACTTTAACGGTTCTATTTTAAATACTTTTATTTATTGTTTAAATATGTATTTCATCATTGTGTTATGTAATAGAGGCGTCCGAAAAATGTTGTGAATCATAAACATTATATAAAATTTATAGTAAGAATTTTACGTTGAGCGGTAAAATCTAATTTATTTCAAATAATTGATCAGTTGAATAATCAATATAACAATGATCGGTTTCATAGTCCACAAAAAAATAAAGTTTGTATGTTGGGTAAATTTATTTCTAGTTTGCATATTTGGTTTATGCATAACTCTAGTGAATTTATATGGTTTTGGGTTTGTATAAAATTGTACTCTTATGAACAATTATGGTTTTGGGTGTGTATGAGTTGGTTTGATCTCTGATCTTGCATTTACATTTTGTATGTATGTCATATTTCTTGTTTGATTAGCATTGGACCAACACAAATGTTTAAAGATATTATAAAATTACATGCCCATTTGTATATGCTTTTTATATATCCCCATTTGTGTAGTATATTTAGATTGACGAAGTTAATTATAAAATAATAAATTAATACATTGCTCTTTGTTAAGTTAGGTACTCTGACATATATTATTCCAATTAATATGTAATATATTATATAATTATATACTTTTAAAAATTTAAAGCATGTTATAGATTTTAAAAAATTTAATTTAAATTGGTTATCGAAATTCGAATCGAATTCCCAAAGATCCGAACCGAACACGAAATCCCAAAGAGACCCGGAAACAAATCCGAACGCCCACTTTAAGTAACTATTATATATCCAATATGTGTCATCATAGGTCACAAAAATATGTGTATTATATAATTAATCGTATTTTATACATACCGTCAAATAAGTAATTATACAATTAATAATATTTATATGTACAATCATATAAGTAAGCACATATTATATTTTTAACTTTTTATGTGAAATATGAAAACCATCCTTTAAGTTGGTGTTTAAAATTAGGTTTTGTATTGTATTTTTCTTTTGAAACATTTTTACAATTGTTATTGGAAAAATATTTTAGTAAAAATCATTTTTTGAATATATGTTTATTATTGAATGAATTTTTGATATAAATCAATTTTAAATTATTATTTTGATTTGAAATGTGAATATCAAGTAACATAAGCTCATTATTTTTTAATATAATGTGATGGATTTCTAATTTTTTTAATAGAATAATCCTTTGTTTTTTTTCTTAATATACTACTATCAATGTTTCCAAACAACACAATATTTATTTTTTTACTATTATTTATGTTTCCAAACAAATTTTAAAGGTACTTTTACTATTAAAATAGATAACATTTGGTTCATGAAAAATATGTAGATGGAGACTTATGGAACGAAATCACTTGAGACATGCTACTAATCCTTATGGAACTAACATGTTTTTTTTGTGTCTTCATTAAAACAAACACTCCATCTCACAAAGGCGTAAAAGCTCAGTCGGTCTTGGCATCTGAAGTGTGAGATATCCAATTTGCTCTCCATGTAACGGAAGGGCAAAGAAGACGCTCTGTTTTCCTAACTCCTGATCTCAGCTACATGACCAAAGTAGCTTAAGTGTTTCCGGAGCTAAACCGAGCAAGCAACATTTGCAATGACATCACCATCATAGTTGCCATTATCTCTTGGTTTACCAACTTTCAATAAATAAAATACCAAAAACCTACTGAAATTTTTCACATTTAATACTACCGGAATATTCATTCAAATTACAATGAAACTTCTATAAATTAATAATGTTGGAACTACACATTTTTATTAATTTATAGAGATTATTAATTTATCGAGATACTAATTGAACCAAAAACTTAATTTATGACTATAAAATTATATTAATTTATAGAGATATTAATTTATAGATTATTAATTTAAAGAGGTTATACTGTAATGAGCATCTTTGGAGAAATACATATTTCCGTAGTAAAAAATGGTGCAGCGTACGAATGGGGAATCAGTCGATCAAAGAACTTTTAGGGTTCTAAAGACCTGTTCTTGGATCGATCAAGAGTTTTTTTCGGTAGCGATCTTGAGACCAACTTCTTGTTGATGAATTGAATCAAATCGAACAAGAAATTAAAGCAAAATCTCTTTATTAAAATCAAAATGTGTCCGTAGACACAAACCGTCATAGGAGTAGGTAATTAAAATAAGTAAACTTCATGTTAATAAAGGAAAAGCCCATAAGTAAAATAGAAAACAAACTTAAAACCGAAATAGGAAATATGTTTAAGTTGCCGCCAATGTCATAGATGCTCCTGCATCAGGTCCCTCAGCGTTAAAAAGATTCGACCCCGAATCGTTATCCGAATCTGGAGGCAAATATGGCGACAAGTACTTAACGTTGAACACATCAGAAGTGTTGATATCAGAAGGCAACTCAAGACGGTAAGCATTATCGTTGATACGTTCAAGAACCTTTAAAGGTCCTATCTTCTTTGCTCGAAGTTTATTATAAGAATGAGCTGGCATTCTGTCACGAGTAAAAACTGCCCAGACCAAATCTCTCACATTGAAGACGAGACGGCGACGATGCGCATCCGCAGCTGTCTTATAACGGGAAGTAGAATCAGTGAGGTTCTTTAATGTTTGATCATGGACGTCTGCAATGGCCTCAACAAATGCTGAAGCTTCACCATGGAGACGAGTACGGTCGGGTAAGAGAGAAAGGTCAGTTGGCGCTCGCGGAATGATGCCATAGATAACCTGAAACGGACTAAACCCAGTACTTCTATTGACCGCATGATTGTGAGCAAACTCGGCCTGTGGAAGTTGTTGATCCCACGACTTGATAGAATCACCCACCAAACAGCGAAGAAGATTACCAAGAGAGCGATTAACAACCTCTGTTTGACCATCCGTCTGAGGATGATATGCGGAACTCATATCAAGACTCGTATTAAGACGTTTCCACAATGATCGCCAAAAATGGCTAAGGAAGCGGGAATCACGGTCAGAGACGATGGAAGATGGTAAACCATGGAGACGGTAAATGTCGCAGAAGAATAAAATAGCAACCTTGACAGCGTCAGTGGTCTTCTTACAAGGAATAAAGTGAACCATCTTGGAGAAGCGATCCACCACTACAAAAATAGAATCGAATCCCCGTTGAGTTCGTGGAAGACCAAGGACAAAGTCCATACTGATATCAGTCCATGGTTGTGTAGGTATCGGCAAGGGAAGGTAAAGTCCATCATTTGAAGCGATACCCTTGGCGCGTTGACAAACAACACATCTCTCCACAAACCGGGCAACATCCTTACGCAGAGAAGGCCAAAAATAGGAAGCATATACCAACTGGATAGAATGATCGCGGCCTACATGACCTTCATTGTGAAGTTCTTGAATTATCGGAAGGCGTAAACTACCTGCCGGAATGCATAATTGATAGCCACGAAAGAGAAAATCGTCATGTATAGTATACTCACTCGACATGCCTGCTTGCGCTTCGTGAAACAAACGTGCAAAGAAGGGATCGTCCTCATACTGATCTGCCAAAGCTGAAAATCATGTAACAGACGTATGTAAGACAGACAGAAGAAGCTGACGACGACTCAAAGCATCTGCCACTCTATTACTTGAACCCGACGTATGCTTAATCACAAAATTAAATTGTTGTAAGTAGGCAATCCACGATGCATGGCGAGAAGACACTTTCTTCTGACTATGCAAGTGTTTCAATGCGTCGTGATCAGTGTACAAGACAAACTCTTTGTGAAATAAGTAATGACGCCAATGCTTAATGGCCTGGACAATGGCATAAAACTCCATGTCGTAAGTACTGTAACGAGAACGAGCACCAGCCAATTTTTCACTAAAAAAGGCGATGGGACGAGCTTGTTGACTTAAAACTGCGCCAATACCAGTTTTAGAAGCATCACAATGTAATTCAAAAACCATATTGAAGTCCGGAAGAGCAAGAACAGGCGCAGAGCTCAACTTTTCTTTAATAATGGTGAAAGCAGCCGATGCTTCAGACGTCCAAAAGAATGAACTATTACGTATGCAATCCATGAGAGGGGCCATTAAACTGCTAAATTGTGCCACAAACCGACGATAAAACGACGCGAGTCCATGAAAGCTTCATACATCAGAGATGGTCTTGGGTATAGGCCAAGTCTGTATTGCCACGACCTTAGAGGGATCAACGGCCAGTCCCTGGGAAGAGACAATATAACCCAAAAAGTGTATATGTGGCGACCCAAACTGACACTTTTTCAATGTCGCATACAATTGTTCTCGACGTAATACGACAAGAACGTCTCTCAAGTGCTGTAGGTGATCTTCGAGGGTCTTGCTAAAAATAAGTATATCGTTAAAGTACACGACAACGAACTTGCCAATGAAAGGTCGGAGAGCTTCATTCATAACTCTCATGAACGTGCTGGGTGCGTTAGAAAACCCGGACGGCATTACAAGCCACTCAAAAAGACCTTCACGAGTTTTAAAAGTTGTCTTCCACTCATCACCCGGACGGATTCGTATCTGGTGGTAGCCACTTTTAAGATCAAGTTTTGAGAATACTGTGGCTGTGCCTATCTGATCGAGCAAATCATTAAGGCGTGGAATAGGAAAACGGTATCGAACTGTGATCTTGTTAATGGCGCGACTGTCGACGCACATACGCCAAGATCTGTCTTTCTTTGGTATTAATAAAGCCGGAACGGCACATGGACTAAGGCTTTCACGTAGAAAACCTTTTGCCACTAATTCTTCGACTTGTCGACGTAACTCCTCATGTTCAGATGGACTCATCATGTAGTGAGACCGATTGGGAAGAGAAGCATCAGGAATGAGATCAATGCGGTGTTGAATATTGCGAAGTGGTGGCAGCTGAGATGGCAAATCAACAGGGGACACATCAGTGAACTCTGAAAGCAATGGTTTGTAAGTGTCTGGTATCTCATGCCCATCGAACGAAGACGATGGCACTGCAAGGAGAAGAATGAGCTGCTCCGCTGTGTGCAAAGCTTCCTTAAACTCTGCTGGTCGTAGTAATAAGACTGGACTTTGCGTGTCAGCTGGTGTAGTGATAACCGAAGAAGGTATTGTTGGCTTGAGTGTGAAGGTACGATCATTGAACCGAAACGTGTATGTATTAAGAAACACATCATGAATGACACGTCTATCAAACTCCCACGGGCGTCCTAACAAGAGATGGCATGCATCCATCGGCACAAGATCACAATATATGTCATCTTTATAAGCACCACCCACTGAAAATTGCACTAAAGTTCGTCGTGTGATGAAGAGTTCATTCCCTTGATGCAACCAACCGAGTTTATAAGGAGATGGATGTTGTTCAACTTTGAGATCGAGTTTGTGCACGGCGGATTCTGCAATTACATTCTCGCTGCTGCCCGAATCAATGATAAAGACACAGACTTTCCCATTGATGGTGCATCTGGACGAAAACAGATTTTTGCGTTGAGGATTTTCATTGGATACCTTTGGAGAGAGACATGTTCGCCGCATCACCAACAGAGTACCCTCATCAGCTTCGAGTTCTTCGTTTGTCTCATTAAGTTCCTCCGTACTGTAATCATAAACAACCTCGACATCATGACCAGTGGTGTCAAGAAGTAAACCGCGAAGATTGCGAGTCGGACACGCAGATTGTCTATGACCAAGTTCTCCACAAGAAAAGCAACGCAATCCCCCAGGTCGTTGTGTAGACGAATCATAAGGAACGATTGCAGTATCTGATTTTGAAGGCGTAGCATCAGACGGAGTTGTTGTCGATGGTGTTGTGTTTTGTCTAGCTTGGCGACTTGCACTCCAAGATTGAGAGTTACTGTGATTCTGAGCTTCCACGGTGAGGGCTTGCTGGTGAGCTTCAGAGATGGATTGAGGTCGAAACAAGTTCAGAGTATGCTGTATTTGTTGACGCAATCCGCCGACAAAGCGCATAACAAGTTGTTGTTCCGTGTCACGAACCTCTACCCAATTGATCATCCGAAAAAATTATGTAGAATAATCATCCACAGACCGACTTCCCTGCCGCAAGTTTTGCAGATTTTGAAACATTAGTTGTTCATAATTATACGGCAAAAAAAAATTTTGCATCTCGTGTTTGCTCCATGATATGATCTTCGATCTTCCTTCTCGAGCTCGTATTGTCTTGATTTGTGATCACCAAGCTGCAGCTCGATCTCGGAAACGTGCTGCAATAAGAGGCGCACATCGATCCAACGGGATCTCTTTAAATTCTAAAATTTCTTCAACTGTAACAAACCACTCCAACAAATCTTCAGCTACTGTGGAACCTTTGAATTCGGGAATCTCAAGCTTAAAACATGATTTCCATGCTTTATCATTGTCTTCTTCCTCTGAATCAGAATTGTTGTTGATGTTGTGTTGTTGTCGTCGTTGTTGGTGACGAAGAGAAGCAAACAGATTTGCATCTTCATCATCGAAACTGTTGCGAGTAGAAAGCTGATCGTTGCGGCGGTGACGCGTCGCAGGTGCAGCTTGTTGAGTAGTCAAAGCAGCCACTGCCGCGGTTAGGGTTGCGAGTTGCGCATGTAAATCATTAACGGATTGTTGAGTAGCCGGGGTATCGTCTTCAACATATTGCTGAGAACGAGTTGTTCTAACCATTGTAGTGGTTGTGAAGGTTTCGAAGCGTAGCAAAGTTCTGATACCAACCTGGCGCAGCGTACGAATGAGGAAACGGTCGATCAAAGAATTTTTAGGGTTCTAGAGACATGTTCTTGGATCGATCAAAAGTTCCTTTCGGTAGCGATCTTGAGACCAACTTCTTGTTGATGAATTGAATCAAACCGAACAAGGAATTAAAGCAAAAGCTCTTTATTAAAATCAAAATGTGCTTAACAAGAAACCATAAGCTTGGTTTATATAATTCTCCGTAGACACAAACCGCCAATTAAAATAAGTAAACTTCTAGTTAATAAAGGAAAAGCCCATAAATAAAATAGAAAACGAATTTAAAATCGAAATAGGAAATATGTTTAAGTTGCCGCCAATGTCATAGATGCTCCTGCATCAAAAAAACGACTTAAGTTTTGGCAGATCTGATATCTCCATATAATCTTCCCAAAATCAATTGTTTTCTTATTCATAAAAGCAATGAAAAGAGAAAATAATAATTAAGATTCCGTTGATAAATTGCAGTTAGTATTTGGATTTTATTGGTAAATATTCAAGAGGATTCCCAAAAAAGCTAATTTCCACATTTCCATGATCAACTAATAAAAGTCATTTAAATATACTACCTATAGTTAATTCATTATTTTCATTTAATGGCAATGTTGATATAAATATTTCTTTCACAGATAAAAATGACACACTGATTTTAGATTCATCCTGTTTAGATTCTGTTAGTTTATTTAACATTTGGTTCATGAAAAGTATGTTGAGGCTTATGGAACAAAACACTTGAGCTAATCCTTTTAAAAAGCATGTGATCCGAACTGGTATAAACAACAATAACATGTTTTTTTGTCTTTACCAAAACAAAAACTCCATCTCATAAAGGGTAAAAGCTCAGTCGGTCTTGGTACCTGTACTGTGAGATAATCCAATTTGCTTTCCATGTAATGGAAGGGCAAAGAAGCCGCTTTGTTACCCAACCTCCTAATCTCAGCTACGTACCATACATATGAAACACAGAGGGAGAGAAGAGAACCAAAATAGCTACAGGGTTTCCTCGAAAGGTAAACTAAACCGAGCAAGCAACATTCTCAATGACATTCCCATCGTAGTTGCCACAGTCTCTAGGCTTTCTTCCTTTCAATAGAATAAAATACTCAAACAAAAATACTAAATTTTCAGATTATAGTTTGTGAATCATTCAGAGTGAAAAACTTGCATCAACCACCACGGTTTAAGGAATCCAACCATAACTAAGAAATATCTACAAAAAGACTTTTACCTTCAATTTTTCATGACAAATAAACAGAGTCCTGCAATGATACTGATCTCTCATTCATGACAGCATCAACATAACTCCCAATCACGAAGAATTTGACATGTTGGAGAACGTTTCTTAACTTTATTAACCTGCTCGAATATTTCTTCATCCGGGACAGATCGAGGAGAATTCGTGAGACTGAGAGTGAGTTTCTTCAGGACTGCTGCGTTCTCAAGAAAGTAAGTGGCTACTTTTATCTCCTCTTCCTCCCAGTAACGAATTTTTTTTAGCTGAACACACTCCAGAGTCGATAAGAAGCACTGAGGGACATTGGTGAGTTCAAATGCTTCCTCCACCCACCTTGAATCAACAACCTCCTGGAAACACACACACAAACGCTGAGCTTTCAGTAACGAACATAGACCAGTGTTATTATTTAAGAGATTTTACCAAGATTAGATGTTTCAGATAGGGGCAACACTCAAGAAAGACTGGCAGAAACTGTGATATAATGCAAGGGAAGACGGCTTCTACACGTGATAAGTTGTTGAATTTGGGAATCAGACCTACGTCCGAGTAAAGCTTAAGGGCCTGATACACCAAGAAACGAAAAAGGATACAAATAAGTATAAGTAAGAGGGTTTCAACTTTTAATCAAAGTCGATGAATTGCTGTGTACCTTGACTGTCTTTTGGGAGATGATCAAGTGTCTTACACTCAATAACCCACCAGAGAGAAAGAGATCGCCAAAGTTCTTTCTCTCTGATGCGTCCTCTGGAACAAAGAACTCGCGTAACTTGACACCAAACTTGATATCAAGATCAACGATGAACAGAGACGTCAGGTTGTTTACCACGATGCTATCATAATGATCTTCTCCGAGAGTCAAATGCTCAAGCCCTGGAGCATCAATCTCAAGTGTGCATCTCACTCCCGAATTGCCCCAATATCTGTGCTGGGGAGGAACAAGGAACCTCTTCAAGCTCCCAGACCTCACACGCATGACTCTATCAACCTCACCTTCCAAAATAGAATGCCTAACCCTAACCAAGGTCAGCTCTTCAAGAACAGGACATCCCGACACGAGTCTCTCCAAACTCAAGTCATCTCGAAAGCGAACTTCAACAAGAGTCATGGATTTGAGACAGGACATAGAGACAAAACCTGGATCCTCGATACCCGAAGACGTAAGCTTCAAGGAAACCAGGGACGTGCTCGTGTACAAATTCAGAGGCAAAAAATTAAAAGAAGGATAGAGTTGGGTGTCAGGGTCTAGATAGTAAATACAACCCTCGAGGTCTAGATGTTGAGGTCCACGTTGTATCACTGTACGGATCCGATCCTTGAGTCCCTTTATCTCCATCCAAGGGCACTTCACCTTGACTTTCAGAAGGCGTGAATCAGGGTCGAACTCGAGGAATCTGTCGAGGAAGCTGAGGACCGCTTCATCGTCATCTCCATAAGGGAAGTCGCTGCAGTTTAAGTCAAGAGCTGGAACACTTAGCCACAGGTTCTTCCATCGAGTAGATAAGACGCTAGTCTTCACCGAGTGTTTAGTGGGAAGGTAGGAGAGTATTTTAATAATCAAAGGTTCAGGTAACTCGCTGATCATATCCCGCCGAGGCATCACGAGAGGGGAAGCCCTAAGAGTAAAGAGCATCAACAAAACAAACAACAGCAGTTAATAAAGGAGAGAGGCCTTTATCGAATACTAAGCGATGGGTTTATCCAATTTCAGACTACAATGCTATTTAAGCGGACGGAATCTGGGTTATGGTCTTTTTTAAGGACTCACCGGAGAGATGATTCGGCGGCGGATTGTAGCGGCGAGAATGAGAGAGAAAGGTGGTGATACGAAACCAAACGTCTGTATTTATATGCGTTTGAAAAGCGGTTCCGATGCCCGAGCGTTTCAAAAATAACAGCTGCTATTAATAATGGAGTATCATAAAGACAGCTTTTTCTTTTATAAAATAAACATTTAGTTTTTCATTGGGAAATTCATGGGCATATCGTTTAGTTTTGGGAAATTTACATATTTCCATTGTCGAATTGATTTGTTTTGTGAGAGATTTGATATCCAATCAATCTTCCAAAATTAATTTCTTTTCTGTTACTTACAGAAAGCAACAAATAGTAACTGCGATTCGGTTGATAAATTGCGTTTGGCAAGCAGATTTTATTGGTATAGAATGAAGAGAATTTCCAAAAAGCTATTTTCCACATTCGACAGTAAAAGTATATAGTCTAAATATCGCAATATCAAAATATGAGTAAATGCTTTTAAACGTACACGTGTGTTTATTACTTGGTTGCGTATATAAAATTTGATAAGTACAGATCCGTAATCCCCAGTTTCGGTTATGTTGAATCTATATAACATTTTGAATGAGGTTCATGGAAAGTATGTGTTTGGGAGACCTATGGACCGAAACCAGTTGAGAGAGACTACTATGATCACCAACACTGAAATAACATGTTTTGTGTCTTTACTAATATAAAAACTCCTTCTCACAAAAAGACATAAAAGCTCAGTCGATCTTGGCACCTGAAGTGTGAGATATCCAATTAGCTCTCCATGTAATGGAAGGACAGAGAAGACGCTCTGTTTTCCAACCTCCTGATCTCAGCTATATAACAAGTAAACAAAAAAAAAGAGTAGCAATCAGAAAAGTTAATACAGTCCATTTTAGGTTGTAACTAATGATCAAAGTTACCTTGTTGAGGAACTCGTCATAGTGTTTATCCATCCAAGCTTCTCCTTCTGAATAAAAAGCTGTGCTCTTTTCCATGAGATTTGCCATAGCAATGGCGTGAATATATGACTTCAGCACATCTCCAGCCCCTGAGTCTTTGTGCAAGATCACACTTACATTTCCCTTTCTATGTGCCAATAAGTACTTAGCTGTAGGAGTTTACAAAAGACAAGAACCTAGTTTAAACGTTCTCAAGCATGAAATAGAGAAACATAATGGAAAAAAAGAAACCAAATCAAACCATTCTTGTGAGAAGAAGCTCCAACACCATTTAGAAGTTGCATCCTGCAAATTAATTGTCAAACCTCACACGGATTATTTCCCTTTAAAGCTGCGAAAATTTTATAAACTGTGACTTGTAATGGTTACAGAATAGAACTTACATATCTGGGCGAGGGAGAGAAGAAACTCTTACACCTAAGTGCACTCTCTTATGCAATGCGTTTGACTTAGTTGACTTCAATGAAGTGGCCCACATGGGCAATACACTCTCCATTGAGGAAACCTGTTCCGGAGAGAGAACTGGCAACATGTTTGGTTAAAGAAAATTCCTAATGCCTATGATACAATGATAAAAAAAATAGGGAAGCCATTGAAACGTTCTGAGAATTACCTTGGCCAGTTTGCATGAAATGTGATAGAAGAATCGAGCTCCTCTCGAAGTTCAATGAATTCAATACAAGGCACCTGACAGCTCTGTAGTTTGCTAATTACGTAGTAAGAAAAGGAAAACAATTAATGAAAAGAGTTGGAGAAATTATGATTTGATCTTAGGATTTTAACTTTCATCTGTAACTTACCATACATATGAAACACGGTGAGGGAGAGAAACGATAACCAAATAGCTAAAGGGTTTCCAGAGGTAAACCGAGCAAGCAACATTCCTAATGACATGCCCATCATAGTTGCCATTGTCTCTTGACTTCCTTCCTTTCAATAAATAAAATACCAACAAAAAAACTACTGAAACATTTATACTTTGTGAATCATTCAAGAGTGAAAGGAAGTTAAGAGAGTACTTTAGCAGATATATCCGCTGCATTGTCTTGGAGAGCAAAGTGCTGAGTTAGGGCTGCTCTGGTTGCTCCACTTGCAACACCAGCTAATTCAAGTAGTGGAGATCAGCAAAATGTTTAAATATCAAGCTAAAAATCGGAAGTCTTAACTATAATGTTTGAAGCAAGTAATGAAACTCACTAAATGATCTTGATAGGCTTCCTAAGCAAACCACAATGATAAAGGCAGACGGAAATAGAGGAGAAAGAAGGTCCATTAGCATTCCTGCAATAAAAGAAACAATGCTAGCACTCATTAAAAGTCTCAGGGAACTACATTCAAGTGTGAATGTGACAACTAGCAATTACTGGCATGAACGGAACAAGAGGAACATACCTATGTCGTTCATAAGGTCCGCAACTAAACGCCACATTTTTGCATCACTATCCAGGTTGGAACCCTGCAGAGCAGGAAAAAAAATCAGAGAGGTCCCATATTGAGCTCAGAAAACAAAGGGAGTCAATTAGCTGATTTAATACAATCATCTAAGTTCTCACACAACATCCAAAAGCAAACGGAAGAGAATATGTAAGGCATATGATTGGGGGAGAATCAAAGTACCTGATAAAAAGTGAACAAAATGCCTCCAAGCATCCCAGTGAAATCCCTCAGGAACCACTGCATAGGACAAACAAGAGATAATAAGCACACCATAATCCATGGCCGTTCCATAGCAGGAGAGAATGATAACATTACATGTCATCAACTAGAAAATTCACCTGAAAGGTAGCACCTATAACCGTTGCAGATTTCTCACCAACCCCAATCGCACTCAAAAGAGCCTGAGAGAAATAGTCCAAAATCAGAAAACGCTTCAGCAGGACAAAAATCAAGAACTCAAAAAGCTCAAAAAACTTTGATCTCACCTGAGTTGAAAGCATCATCTTTATATACGTTGAGAGCCCCTGCAGACAAAAAAAAACAAGGACACAATCACAAATCAAATTCTAGAGTAATCACACAAAGGGTATATGATCTCACATTACCTGTAACGTGTCCCAAAGCTGAAACCCTACATAATCCGGAGTTACACTATCAGGAAATCCCTGCATTAGAGAACAAAGTAGTTGTTTTCAAAATCAAAAAAAAACGAGTGAAGAAAGATTCTGAGAAGAGGCTCACTTGCCTCGGGTACAAAGGCTTGAAGAACTCGTCTCCATACATGGTTGATTCGATTAGTAGACCTAATTAATAATCATACCCATTACAAAAAGTTTTCAACTTTATAGTGAAAAGCAACCAGAAACTGGATTGGAAAATAGGAAGAGAGGAGGGATAAAGGGAGAACCTTTGGATGGAGAGGGAAGAGGAGGCAGTGATGGTTGCCGTTCTGAACAGCTTAGTTGAAGAAGAACCGTTCCATTCTTCGAGTGTGATCGGTGCACAAACAGGGTGCTCTTCTTCTTCTCCTCCTCCCATGGCCAATCAAATCTTGGCTTAGTTCTTCCTCCTCAAAATGTTGAACAAAAGAAAGAGAGTGAAGTTTTTGATTTTGATTGTTGGGCCTTTGGGTTGGGTTTCAATAGCGCGACCGAAGAGATAAAGACTTTTCTTTTGTGTGTTTTAAAAACAAGCGAAAGTCATATAATATAAAACAGAGCGAGTCGTATTTTTAAACGAGTCTGAGTCTTTCTTCTTTCATGAGGGAATCTCAAGACTGAACATTTTTCTAAACGACTCTTCAGATTGCTTCAAACCTGTAATCTTTCATCCACTTTTGAATTTTGATATTTACTGATTTAACAAAAGTCTTCTACTTCTGCTCACATGGTGTTTCATTTCAAAGTTTCAGGCTCTTCTTTCTCCTAAAAGAGTCATGAGGGAGCAGATATATTTTGTAATCTTGCTGCTGATAGTTAGAGGAGCAATTCAACAAGTAAAAGGTCATATAGAAAAACCTTTATCAGGAATTGCTATCCATAAAACGACATTTGACCTCAATGAACAAGCTCATGTCAAAGCCTCTCCAACTGTTCTTGGATCTAATGTAATAAAATAAGCCTTTCTCTCTCTCTTTTCTATTTTATGGTCAAGATCCTTTCATAATGACATGTAAATTTATTTTTGCATTTGGCAGGGTCAACATAGTGAACATGTGTTAGTGGAATTTAGTTCTCTGTACCCATCAGATGATGACTGGATTGGAGTGTTTTCTCCGGCAGATTTCATGTTCGATTATCTCTTATCACCCATTAGTTCAGAGATTGAAATAAATAAAATAGTGTGACGGTTAAGTACTTTTTCTTGTTCTTACAGGGCTTCTACTTGTCCAGGAGATAACAAACAACAAATGGTGAGCCGACCTCGAGTGTGTTCAGCTCCTATCAAGGTTTTTTTTATTGCTTCTGTTCGTCTCATAACATGATTCACCATCGTTTCTGCGTTTCTTTTCTGCAAACAAGTCCTTAACTTGTTCCTCTTGTTTCCACTTTACAGTTTCAGTATGCAAACTTTAGTAGTCCAAGATACAACAGTACTGGAATCGGTTCTTTGAAGCTTCAACTCATCAACCAGAGATCAGATTTTTCAGTCGCTCTCTTTTCTGGTGGTTTGTTGAATGTAAAACTCATTCACTTACATTATGTAGCTTAATAAGTTTTACGTAAAACATTCCTTCTTGTGTGTGATAGCCAAAGCTTGTGGCAGTCTCAAACAAAGTATCCTTTGAGAATCCAAACGCACCAGTTTACCCACGCTTGGCGCTAGGCAAAGAAAGGAATGAAGTAAGATCCTGTAAAAGTAAAACCCCTTTTCTCACTTGAAATGAGTTTTCTCAAACGTATCTCTTTTGAACAGATGACAGTGACATGGACTAGTGGTTATGCACCCGATGTAGCAGAACCTGTAATCGAGTGGGGATTTAAAGGAGGTAAACGCAAACGCTCACCTGCTGAGACGTTGACTTTCAAGCGTGACGACTTGTGCGGTGCTCCTGCAAGGACTGTGGGATGGCGTGATCCTGGATACATACACACATCTTTCCTCAAAGACTTGTGGCCGAGCTCCAAGTATACCTACAAAGTTGGGCATAGATTGTCCCATGGTGGTGCATTCGTATGGAGTAAAGAGTATCACTTCAAATCTTCTCCGTTTCCGGGCCAAGACTCTCTCCAACGAGTAGTAATCTTTGGAGACATGGGAAAGGTTTGATCTAAAAGCATATCACATTGTTCTAAGACCGTATTGCTGATCTTGTGTTCTGCTTCAGGCTGAGGTTGATGGGTCAAATGACTACAACAGTATCCAACGCTCTTCTCTCAACACCACAACGCAACTCATTAAAGATCTAAAGAGAACAGATGCAGTTTTCCACATTGGAGATATATGTTATGCTAGTGGATATCTTTCTCAGTGGGACCAGTTCACAGCTCAGATTGAGCCCATTGCTTCCACTGTTCCATACATGATTGCAAGGTTTTTGTCTTTCTCGTTTCTTGTTTTGATATCTTTTTCTTGTTTCTCTGAAAGTTAGCTCTGTGCAGCGGGAACCATGAGCGTGACTGGCCCTACTCGGGTTCGTTTTACCAAGGTGTGGATTCTGGAGGAGAATGTGGTGTACCAGCTGAGACAATGTTCTATGTTCCTAATCAAAACAGAGATAAGTTATGGTACTCTAGTGACTACGGAATGTTCAGGTTCTGTGTAGCTGACACAGAGCAGGACTGGAGAGAAGGAACAGATCAATACAAGTTCATTGAGCACTGTTTCGCATCAGTCAACAGAAAGAAACAGCCGTGGCTGATATTCTTAGCTCACCGCGTCCTCGGTTACTCCTCCACAGAGTTCTATGCGAAGACAGGCCATTTTGCTGAACCATTTGGGAGAGTTCATCTTGAGAAGCTCTGGAAGAAGTACAAAGTGGACATTGCAGTGTATGGCCACGCACATAACTACGAGAGAACATGCCCCGTTTACCAGGTAAAAACATAAGTGAACCTTTTAACAGACTATGATTAGATTGTTCTCACGCTTTCTTTTTGTGTGTGTGCAGAGTTCATGTAAGACTTATGAGAAAACTAACTACAAGAGTCCAATGGATGGGACGATCCACGTAGTTGCTGGAGGTGGAGGAGCTCATCTCGCTGACTTCTCTGAGCAACAGCCGAGTTGGAGTCTGTTCAGAGATTACGACCACGGATACGTTAAACTTACAGCTGTTGATCGCTCTAGTCTAGTGTTCGAATACAAGAAGAGCAGCGATGGACGAGTTCATGATTCGTTCAAGATATCAAGAGAGTACAGATACGTCTCGGCTTATGGTGTTGATAGTTGCCCTGCAACAACACATGCTACATAAAAGAAGATCTTTCTATGGTCAAACTGGTCACTGTTCCATTGTTGCGGTGATAACAAGACGCAAGTATTCAAAGCAAGAATCACTAATATATCATTTTGATGATTCTTTGATGTTTTCTCTCAAGTATTACACCCTAAAATACATGAGAATCTTGATCTTCTTCATCAAGATTGAGATTCGCAGAAGATATCCAAAAGATTTATAAAAAAACAACAACAACTAGAAGATGAGACTGAGAAGAAAAAGATAACGTTCCGGCTCTTTACCAGATTCTTCTAGTCAAAACGTCGAAGGAGAAGTGTTGACAACAATATGCCGAAGGGGACGATCAACATCACCACCACCACCGTGTTTAACAAACTCTGCGGGCGTCAAGAAACTGCCATGGCAAATGCACATGATCCGAACCTCCTCTCCTACTTTCCCGTACTTGTATAGAATGCCGTCGACACGTCTCCCGTTTGGACCGTCTCCTTTGGTGAACACACACGGCATGTCGAACAAACCTGTAGACGTAGTAGTAGCCGTCCCTTTGCCTTTCCTATCATCCTCTCCTTTCTCATTGTCAGCTCTAGGTTTCTCTGTTCCGTGGATTTCACTGTTATTAGATGAACATCTTGTCGTGATCTTTGGACTCATGTCCTCACCACAACTGTTTGATGAACCTACAAGACCCAACATTAAGCTTTGATTCCACTATTCTATAGTCTTTAAGACCAAAACAATGTCACTGCTAATATTGAGAACATACCTTGTTGATGATTCTTGTTGTCCAGCTCCGACAAGCTTGAGGAGCTGCCTCTTGCGCCATCGGAATCAACGCAAGAAACCAAATGTCTCTGCAGAAACCCGCTTTTACTCGCAGTGACACATCTCTCACTCTCAAACGACGACGTTTGCTCATCCCCACCTCTGAAACTCTGTTTCTCGCATCTCCTCTTCTTAGCTTCCATTCTCCTAAGCGTTTGAATCTCTTTCCTTTTCCTCCACTCCTCTTCCACCTCAGCCGGCAACGACGTCGTTCTCGCTAACCCCACCGCGTAATTCTCCGGCTCAGACACAAACGGAACAGTTCCCAAAACGGAGGAAGATCGTTTGAGCTTCCTAGGAGTTTTGTCTACTCCGAAAAGACCTCCTAGAGACAGACCAAGATTCAGCTCAACCGCTGCCTCGTCTTCTTCGCAGTCCGATGTTTCAGACAGATCTGTCGGGTGTTTATTTATGTCCAGAGAAAGATTCATCGTTAACGTCACGTCTCTGTTGTTCCATGCCTTCTGTTGTTGTCTACTTGCTTCTTCTTCCCCCATAGGTTATTACTAAACAACTGATGATTCACAAAAAAAGAATCATACTTGAACATGTTACAGAATAATTCATACGTATCAAAGTTTAGTTTTTAATGGAACGAGCAAAACTCGTCGGAGTTTACCAGAGATGGTCTATGGTAAAGGTGGTGGTGGTGAAGAAGACGAGGAGAGAAGCTTAAAACTGTGAGTTGACCTGATGGAGAAAACGCTTTTTTTAGAGATTAAAAAAATGAAAAGAGAGATGAAGGAGAAAGAGAGAGAGAGAGAGAGAGAGACGCTTGACTGAGAGGAGGAGGCAAGTGGCCGGCGAGAGAGCTGCCTGGACGACACGTGTCCGGTGGATTACGTCGGCGTTTCCATAATGCTGCTTGAGGAAACGTGTCGTAAAGCGACTGAGTTTAACAGAGTCTCGACACGTGTCTCCCAAGTAAAAAGATGCGTTTTTTTCTCTTTTATACATTCAAAGAAGAGAAAACAGTAAATCGAATTTTTTTGATTAAATTTAAGCGGCTCGACAACGTCACTCACGTGGCTCTCGGACCGTGGAACCCCACTAGGGTAAGCAAGTTGCTTGTGGAAAAAGTGAAAGGAGGAGAACAACACTTCATTTTTGTAAAAGGAAAAAGTTATAAGTTTAATTATTACAACAGAAAGGCAATTTCAAATAAACTACTATTATTAAACTAAAAGATTAAATACTATAAAGTATTAAGCTAAGGCTTTGATCATTGACTAAATTTTTGATTAACAACATAATAACAAGCTGAAAATTTAGTGAGAGGTTAATTGGTTGAGTGAAAGTTAGGTTGGAGAATGAAATCTATAAATTGAAAAGAAGATTTTTTCGAATCTTTGGTGGGTCACTTTGTTTAGTCCAAGTGGGGGACCTAGCAGGGAAGCTCTTTAACTTTAACCATACAACCCAAAACACCACGTGTCATTCACCTGTTGGTTTTTGCAATATGAGGAAACTTATAAATAGTAGAGTGAAGAAGACCCTATATCCACTTTCCCATCACCAAGAAGCCCATAAGGTATAATGGCTTTGCCCATGCTGCCTTTCGTGCTTTACATGAATCAAACCCAAGTTCACACGGAAATTCCGGTTTACTTCTGGTTGAGATATTTTTGTTTGTAAACCGGTCTAAATAAAGCTTTACTTGAATCAAGAATCGTATAGAAAACAAAATCTCAAAATGAAAGTAGTATATTGCCTAAGAGAGATGAAACCAACGCCAAACAAAACTTCTAATCTCTCCCTCTCTTCTATTCTTTTCCTATAAAACTTTCAGATTCTCAATCTCAAATGAACAACAACAACAACAAGAGAGTTTTCAAACTCTCTTTTAGCCTCTGGCTTGAGCATTTTCACGACTAGCTTTCATCAAACCATTCTGATAAGCTCTGCTGCCATCAGCATTATTATTGGCCTCACCATTGCGTGATTCTCCCCGTCTCTCATATCCATTTCTTCCACGCCCTCGTCCTCCTCCGTTGAAACCGTTGCCCCTAGGCTTACTAAACCCGTCGTTTCTGCCATTCTCGTTGTTGCCTGCAGCAGAATCAAGTCATCAATACATATTATTTCCCGAGCACAGTAGTCTCACCATGTGATCATCTCTGTAACAGTACTTCCTATCTTATATATACATTTATCTCTCACTTTTAATCTTCTCTCGATTGATTAGTCTCTCTATATAGATCTAATATTCATAGTGAATTTTCATTTTCACTAAAAGGTTTAAACTTAAAGGACATTTGTATCCATGTCTTGAACCGTAAATAAAAAGGAAAAGTCTATGAAAAGATTTGATTTTAAATTATTTTTCTGAAACTCAACTGTTTTTTTCTTTGTAAATATATATTTTGGGTTTGTTTGGATCATAATTAAAGATATATTTGTAATTATATTTTAATAATTTTTGATGAATATTCGTGCAGGTACTAACAAGATTAATATATGAAGAACTCGTGAATTTATATGTTGTTGAGTGTGACAGTTGGTGTTGTAAACGGTGTGTCTAAAATTTCTAAATCATAGACGAGGTATGCATAACTGAGGTATGCTTATCACGTGTATATTTTAGTTAGCCATTTTGTATAATCTTGAAATTTACTTTTAATGTATTTTAGTTGGCTATTTTCGATCTGGAAAAATAATGATTAAGGATGGTTTTCCAGGTATCCATACGGGTTTGATTCAGATCGGTTTGCGTTTCGGGTTTTCAAGGTCAAAGATTTCAGCCCTATTAGGATGTTTCTAAATTTTTGTTTGAGTTTGATTCGGATCTTTGCGGGTTGGATTCGGGTTTGGACAACCCATTTAAATTATTTTTAAAGTTTTAATTCACTATATATTTTAAATTTATCAAAATCTTTAAATAAAATAATATATTACCTATAAATTTAAATAATATATGTCAGAATACCTAAGTTTAACGTATCAATTGGTTTGATTTAAAATTCTGGATAAGGAATCAATAAATATTTCAAGTATTTTTGGTGATTTGAGTATACTTTAACTATTTCAGATATTTGTTTTTGACTATCTATATATATATATTTTCAAGTATTTTAAATCAATTTAAAAGTATCATTCTTGATGTTTTATATACGTTAAATCAAAATATATATATATATATATTTATCATTCTTGAGTATCATTCTTGATTTTTTTTAAATTTATCCTATTATTTTGTTTAGAGCATTTTTATGCATGATTTTTCTGCTTTCAATAATTTATGGACTCTTTATCCCTATTATTTCTAACACGAATTTAGAAAGCATATAATTCTTCTATTTATATATAATAACACCAATCAAACTCCGGTTTCAATCTTTACAACCGATAAACCTAAAAAATACAAATCTTAAAAAAACCATTAAAACAATTGATACATATTTTATGTTGAAATACATTGTTACAAAAAAAAATTGACAAAGAAGACAAATCCGCGCATCAAAATCTAGTTTGATATTAAGATTCATTTAAGGCTACCACACTGACCACAACACTCATTTATGCCAATCCTAATCTTAAGATAATGTTTAGTAAATGTGCATAATATGTAACCAGTAACTAACGACAACCATTAGATGTCACTGTGAACAAAATTAAAATATTGGCGATGAAGATTACATGTAATCTCCAAGAAGATGAAGCCAACGAGAAAACGCCAATATTTTACTTTACTATGACTTTTTTTTTTTAAATCAGTTTGACAACAAACATATTCATTGTAAACGTTATTTGAAAATAACCAATTTTAAAATATTCACTTTCATAATGTCATTCCATTTCTATAATTACAAGCTCATAAAACAAGACAAAACAAAACTCACCAATTTTTTAACTCCTTAATCAACGCTAAATCAAACTCCTAATGGGCTACAAATGCTTATTAAACTCTTGTCGTTTTTATTAACTCCTAATGGGCTACAAATGCTTATTAAACTCTTGTCGTTTTTATTACATTCCTTGACCACACGGTCTTCCACCTTTTCTTCCTCGTCGCCACAATGCTACCATAAAACCCAGGTTGACCATAGCTCGAACCACACTCTTATACCTGTCACCACCGGTCCACCGGTTTCCTCCATATAAACCGGTCATCTTTCTCCACGCGAAAAATCTGCAAACCCGGGTTCACCGAGTTAGCCAAGAGGTGAACCAACCAAACACTCTTCGACGCACCAAAGAAAGCCTACACAATACGGTTCAGATACTTTTCAATAAACCAAATGATAATTAATAAACCGTTCTTTACCTGTAAAAGCGGTTCAGGCCACGCTCGGTTCCAGGAAAGCATCGAAACGACGTCGCTCATCTTCCGGTCACAGAACCGGCTAAACTCCTCTAAGAAATGCTTCGTCCCTCTGCTCAACACCTCGTCCCACGTGAGCTCCATCAAGACGTTGAACGAGGCGTAATTCGACTCGCAGCGATCAATCGGGTTCAAGATCCGGGTCGACCCGCTTTTCTGAAACCCGGAAGCTTCGAAATCCTCAAAAAAGGCTCTGCTCAGGATCGCTTCGAGGTAAAAGATCAGACTCTTTCGGGTTCTTCGCGAAAGAGTTGATCTTTACATCGAAAGGCCGGAGGAGGAGAGAGAGGCGCTCGTATACTTTCCCACCGACGGTAAATTCTCCGTCGTCCCTCTGCTCAGGGCTCTGATGGAGGAGCGAGACTCCGACACCGAGACGAGGAAGTGCTGGATGATCCTGTCGTTGAACGCGACGGGAAGGCTCTGTTTCTTGTTGCTGCTGCAGCACTCGTCAAGGCCGGACTTGAGGTTGTGGCAGTAGATCTCGAGCTTGTTGAGCTTCTTCTCGAGCTCCGACATTGATATTTTCAGACGGGAGGCTTCGACGACGGCGTCTTCTTTCTTCTTCGTGGCTTGGATGAGTTTGTGGGAGAGCTCCGCGACTGCTAACCGCCACTGCTCTTCTCTGGAGAAATCTGCTGCTGCGGAGGCGGAGGAGGAGGAGGAAGAGCGCGGCGGGAGGGATGATGCGGCCGTGGTGGAAGAGGGTTTGGGGCTTTTGCGTGTGAGGGAGTGGAAGATGGATTTGTATGAGGTTGGGGCTGGAGATGAAGGAAGGGTTGTTGTTGTGGTGGCTTTCGAGAGGCACGACGGAGAATTTGTCTCGATGGGAGTGGAGAGGACGGAACTTGTTACAGGAGACTGCTCCTCCGTATTCGTCGTCGTCGTGTCGTTTTCTGTTTCAGTTGTGGTGGAGAGTCGTTTGATTGTGTTGGTAGTTCTCGTTACTGCGGCGGTTGTGGTGGCGACTTGGAGTGGGGGAAGAGCCGCCGTCGCTGCTTGGTGTTGTTGCTCTGTTTTTGTATCTTTCTTCGTTGAAGTCGTCGCATTCTGGAATCTGAATGAACAGAGACAAGTTTTATAAAAATGATATAAAAACGTAACTTTTCTTTTTTTTTCTTGCTCTGCTCTTTTTTTTGTTGGCTGTAATACCTCACTTTGTTTTATACACCCGCTACTAGAGTCTCATGATAGTATAAAAAAAGTTCAAGTCAATTTGTTAATGAAACACTAGAATAATAGTAGAATGGTGATCCTTTTTTTTGGTGTTGAGGTGGTAAGCTAAGTCAAATATTAAATTTGTTTCCATCTTAGTTCAAACCAAGTCCAAGACGTAGACTATGCTCTCTAATAGACATGTTTTGCTGTCGTCGCTCTGAAGATTTAATTTCTTTGTATATACATTTGAATTCACCTAATATTCAACACTATATCCATCCATATGGATCCGCCAGTTTAGTCATGTATAAATAGTTCAACACTATAAAGCTTATCTGTTTTGTGTTTTGTTGGCGTTTGTTCTTTTCGTTCATCTTTGTTTTTGTTTAGCTCTGCAGGTTTTTAAGAGCACTTATTCGAATGTTGTTTTTCATGGATGTATATTCCCCAAAGTTTTCAATTTAGTAAGGTAAAAAAAAATTGAACAAAAAAAAAGTAAGGTCAAAATTATATAGACTTACGTGTTGTGTACGTGTGTATAATATGAAATGTAATGATTGTAGTCTCCTTGGATATGTAAAAGGGCTGTTTATTTTTTTCTTTCTCTTTTCATGTTCTTTCGTTGTCTATGAATCATCTCAGCAGCTTGTGATAATTTCTTAAGAAACGAACCACATAGTCTTGCTAAAAGCTATTTACATCTGCACAAAATATAACAGAAGAACAAAAAAAAGAATTGTTGTTGAAGGAATAACAACCACGCACAATGGTTAATGTTAAACACATCTCATAATAAGACTACGTATAAGTTTACACTCACCTAGTACTTTCGTTTTATTTCCATGGTTTGGTAAAACATATCCTTGAAAATGAAATCATACAATATACAAACAAAAGTATACGTACGTGATACATGTGTATATTTACTGGTGTAACGACAATTTCCGTCAGAAAAAAAGAGACGAGGGAGAGGTGTTCTTTTTACTTTTTCAATATTTTCCTTCTTTCACATAAAGTGTGGAAAACAATTTGCTAGTATTATTGAAATGCAGATTGCGTTGCATATAGATTTGATGTTTGCAAGTTTTGGTGTGAATTCTAATTTTGATTCTATTCTAATTTGAAATGGTTTTGTGAGATTTAGAGTCTGGTTGGTAAGCTTAAGAACATTACATCACGATTGATCCAGGGAGTAAATTTCGTGGCAGTGGATAAGATAACTTTTGTTTAAAAAGACTACACAATGCCATACCAGTTTTTTTCCATTAAAAACATAGGATTACATTTGAAAAATACTAGTTTTGGATATTTCAATAAAATATTTTTAGTTATCCGCATGTTTAGCCATTTACCATTTTCATTAGTTTCCACCATAATGTGATCCTTGGAAGATTGTTTTTCATAATAAAGAATTTTTATTTTTTTATAATTAAGAATTTAGTTATGCAGTTCAATAATTCATTAGGTCTCGTGAACACGAAAGAAAAAACATAGACATCAAATTGCTTAAAATGAGAGATATGAAAGTCTGTATTCATTATCTGTTGCTTAGTAATAAATACTAGAGTAGGGGGAATTGTCACATTAAATTCTGAGTGAGAAGAAAGCAGCATCCAAAAAGGATTAGGATTATTAGTTATTTAAATTAAAAGACTTACAGATGAAAGTTGTAGTACATACAAGGGAGACAAATGATTGCCATGAACCAGTGTCCTGTAAGGCTGTAAACAGATAGAATACACATAGAACTCCGGTAACACCACATAGTTTATCCTCGACGCAGAGTCGTATGTGTTTATGTAATCAAACTCCAGATCCGCTAAACAAACCAGCTGCCAAAAAAAATGAAAAATATTTTTTTTATTTCTTCTTCTATCTCCCAAAACATTTTGGGTTATTAACCAAAGCTTGTGATCAGCGCATGCAATATTTGAAACTCAGACAGCAACACACTACAAGATTGACTCCATTATGCTCTTTTGATTTAGTTTTCCCTTGTTTTACATATTAAGTTGCATTCATAATCAAAATTGATTTAATTAAATAACAAAATTATTAAAAAAGGGAATTAGAGTATCCAAATCATAATTGTTCGGGTTACCCTATTGAACATGGGTTATATATATATATATATATATCTTCTGATCTTTTAATTGACTTCTTCCCCAAGATTATCAATTCCGAGAAATAGAAACTCGAAAACCCTCTTCGTTCTTCAGCAGATTTGATTCTCAATTCGAGTTCTTCACTCGAACACCCTCTTCGTTCTTCAGCAGATGATTCGATTCTCAATTCGAGTTCTTCGGCAACTCCATTCGCTTCGTCTCCGCTTCTGGTGGCTACGGTCTAGTCCACTCAAGTCAACCAATTCTCATTCTCAAATTCTTTCAGTTTCTCGCGGTTAATCTCATGTATTTGTTCCCTAATCTTCGATCTTTCTGTTTAATTTAATCTATCTGCAATTAAAAACTGACATAGAGAGCGAGGAAAAAACCCTAAAGGCGTCTTCTTTGAGAGATTCAGATTCAGTTCCCTAATCTCATGTCTTCTGAGGTTGTTTGGTCAATAGGTCATGTGAGTTTTGTGATCTTCAAGTCTTGAAATGTTTGAGAATTGCTTGGTATATCCATTCAATGATGGTTTTATCTCTGCTTTATGACAAGTTTCTACTTTATGCAATTTGTGTATATTTTGAGCATGTTGATTTGTTGAAAGGACAAAAAGTAGATCGTGTGGACGTTGGATGCCCTATAGAACATGTTGTTTGCCAAGTAAGTAGTAGTAACACTTGTGTTTATTGTAATCTTGACATGTGACTTCATAAGATAAAACAAAAACTAACAAGAACGTATAATTACAGAACCTAAATTACCAATGTTGCATGAGACACATAACATGGTTGGGGAAATAAGTCTTCTCAATATGGATAATTCAAATAAACATAGGAACTCTGGTTCTTCTCTCAAAGAACTTGATTAAAAAGTAAATATTATTTATCTACTAGATCGCTTTGTTCTTGTCGGTGTCAGATATGTTCTTAATTAACATCGCTGTTATTTTTTTTTTTTCTATCAAGCAGAATTGTTGGTAACACCATGATCTGTATAAGCGATCAATGTAAAAACATGAAAAATCTAAAGGAACTTGAAATTGAGAGAACACTTACTTCCTAATGCTCCAATAAAAGGTTCCATATGGAATTCGTTACCGTCAACTATAGCTTTATGAAAACAGATTCATGTCATCGATTGTTTTCTAGTTACTTATAACCTAGTTAGAGAATTATTTTCTCGCTTTAGTTTCAAAAAAAATTATTGTGGTCTTGCTTAATGAACCACCTTATCATCTGGTGTTGGGAAATGAATTAATAAATAAGGTTTATACGGTTTTGACGATAAATGTATAAGAATATATATTTTATATCATCCAATAGCTGCATATAACTCAGTAGAAAATTGCAAATGACACCTAAAAATAATATTTCTAATAAAGTTGAACACAATTTTACCAAATTTCAAGAAAGAATTCCATGATTAAAATAGTAGATATAGTTATTAGTTTAAACAATTTCTCTTAATTCAGATCTTTTTAAACAGAATCATCTGAGTACTACTAATTAGTTCATTACACAGTTTCAATATGGTTCTCAAGATAATTTTAAAAGTTTCTTCATATATGCTCGAGTTGTTTTTTTCTACATCAAAATCCAAGTTCTATGATAGTTGGTATCTTGGTTGGTTTTGAAGAGAAGAAAGTGACTCATGTTTTGATTTCACCTCTATTCCCAAGGGTGACATCCACATGCAAGGAAGAGAAGGATACAAATACTATAGGTAGGATTAGTTTGTACAACTAATAACCAAGATGAAGAGGAGGAACCAATTTTTTTTTTTACAAACTAAAACTTCGAATAATTTGGAAAAGATCATTTTAGTTTGTACAACTAATAACCAATATACGTGCAACAATTTACTTGAAGCTTCGTCCAAATGCACATATCTCCATCTAGTTTTCTTGAAAACTCAACTAAGAGGTGAGTTTATTAGTAAGTTGGAAACATTGTCATTTACTTCAACTAAGAATCTAAAACAGTATCATTATGATACAAATAGTTTATGGTTTCTATGAGAGAACAAATCTTGTTTATTTTGGTCGACATAAAAACTGATTTTGCCTCATAAGTTTTGAAATAGATAAATCAGAAAGTGTGTTTCTTATTTCATTTGGTCGATACAAGGTATGATGATTGGATTCCAATCATACACATCCAAATTCGACCTTGCTGAATCACATGAACTCTGTATGGCACCATTACCACCGATGAAGACATATGTAAAGAAACATCTATAAGTATGATTTACTTTTTTGCTTTGACTGTGTGCTAGTGCATTATTGTGTTTGGTTCATGATCAATTCACTATAGAGGACTGGAATGCACAATTTCAATATGGTTGGTTTTTAATGCTTTTTATTTATTTACTTATTCATTTGTGAAAGTACTTGAAGAAATGATAAACAAAAGAAATTGAAACAATTATGAGATATAAAAAATTTATGGATTAAAATGATAAACAAAAAAAATACTAAGAATTATAAATGTGATATGTAATTAATTGTAAGGACCAAAATGCAAATAAAAAGATAAAATTTCATATCTTTTTAAAATTTCACTTCATAAAATTCTAAATTTGAAGTTGTAAAGTTTTAAAGTTTTTTTTGGGGAGAAAAAAAAAAACTGTATACTTAAAGTTGTAGAGGTTTTTTTTTGAGATATTCTTAGCATAACAATTTGGAGTTTCCTGTCTTGATTGTTTTTGGAAAATATTCATTTGAGTTACTAATCAACCCTGTAGAAAAGTGGATCAATGAAAGATAAGATAGTTCGAGTTCAAAACGTCGAATGTTTTGTGCCGATTCCTCCAACAATGCCTTATATTTATAACAGTTGTGGTATTTTATGGAGGAAATTTGGTAGGTGGACCATGTTTTATTGATGAACCTTATTATTAATGTTGATATACAAGAAGATAAGGGTAGTCAATTTCTCGGCTAATGGATTTCGACTTTTATCAATTAATGTTTGGACTTTCATCTTCCAACGCCAAAGTCCACCTATCCAAACACTAAAGAAGGTAAAGTATAATGTTCAGGAGACAATATATATGTGTGAGTGTAACTTGAAGCTTGTCTTAACAGTTTGTGAAAGGGGTGCATGAAGCTAAAACCTCTCCTATCAGCACAAGAAGTCTAAATTTGACGTTTCCTGTATTACAACTGGAGCATGTTGACAAATTTTACGAAGAGCAGAAGCACAAGCATGTTGACCCTATATCCATTTTCCGGTTTACTTCTGATTGGGATATTTTTGTTAGTAAACCGGTCCAAGTAAAGCTTACTTGAATCAAGAATCGTATAGAAAACAAAATCTCAAAATGAAAGAGTGTCAGCCTCAGAGAGATGAAACCAACTCCAAACAAAATTTCTAATCCCTCCCTCTCTTTTCTTCTCTTCCAATAAAGCTTTCAGATTCTCAATTTCAGATGAACAACAGCAAGAAGAGAGTTTTAAAACTCTTCTTTTAGCCTCTGGCTTGAGCATTTTCACGGCTAGCTTTCACCAAACCATTCTGATAAGCTCTGCTGCCATCACCATTATTATTGGCCTCACCATTGCGTGACTCGCCCCGTCTATCATATCCATTTCTTCCATGTCCTCGTCCTCCTCCGTTGAAACCGTTGCCCCTAGGCTTACTAAACCCGTCATTTCTGTAACCGTTCTCGCTCCTATAACCTCCGTTTCTGCCATTCTCGTTGTTGCCTGCAGCAGAATCAAGTCATCAATACATATTCACAAAAGCATTGAACATTGTTTTGTTGGAACTAACCTCGTTTCTCTTCTATAGAAACTCTTCTGTTTCCGATTCTTATGGCTGTCTCCTTGTGAGCCTAAGCGTTGTGTAATACAAAACATCAGAAGAAAGCATTCCAGCTTCGATCAAAAGTTGAGTTGGTGGATTTTTAAACATTACCTGGAGGACCAGTTTCACAGCTTCAGCAGTTTCAAATGTCACAAACCCGAAACAGTTTCCCTTCAGCTGAAAGAAAATCAAACCTTGATGAGTTTTTTCAATACTTTTTCTTATGTCTAAAAGATTTCATCATAATAACAAAAACTAACCCTGTAACTTCTAACTTGGATAGCATCTTTCTTAATGGCGCCAAACCCTTTGAATGTTTCATTGAGTTGCTCAGGTGTCGCATCCATAGGCAAGTTTGCAACAAATATAGAACCACCCTCTGCTGATACATGCAGCAACTAACAGGCTTAGGCTTTTACAGAAGAAGCTCTGACAATCAATGTTATAACATTGAAACAAAACCTGATTGGTCCAGTTGGGGAACAGGTGCAGGAGCCTTGGATTCAGGAGCAGCACTCTGCTTCTTAACAGGCTTTGGCTTTGCCGGAGAAGCTCTGACATTGACTGTTGCACCAACTTTAGCCGGGGATTGGACCTAAGTGTAAGTTGTGAAACTCTTTCAGATTCTATAAGCTAAGATTGAGCGATAAAATTGGATAATGCACACACACAAGGAGGACTCACAATTACTGCAAATGATTTCTTAGGAGCATCCACAACGTTGCTGTTATCGCTCACAACGTTTTCCTCTTGTGTTAAGGGATATCCATTAGCTACAGCTCTCTCTGGTTCCTTTACCAAAGTTTCAGTTGCCTGTTGAGTAGGGACGGTGATAACTTGTTCTGAAACTACACTTGCCGGCTCTGTTGAAATCATAATCTATATTTGTTAGTAAAACCGATTATCATTATAAGATCATACAAAACATTAGCCAAAATACTCACCCAAGATCTCGTCTGTTGTTGTTGTTGTTTGGACTACTTGAGTAACCACCTCCTCAACCTCCTTCTCGTTACCTTCCGGTTCAACAAACTCATCAGAGACATACCTAAACACATCGTTAAGCACAAAGTAGCTTCCTCTCTGCGGCACGAGGAAAAAAGACTGAGAAAATCTCATCCTTTCTCCATCTCTCACGGTGAGTAAACCAGTGACCAAAGTCACAACTCCACTCTTGTAAGAGGCTTGAGAGTCAGCAGTCAGAATCTGAATCTTTGTGTTCTCGTAATCAAAGGACATGATCTGTTCGTTAATAGCCTACATACAACAAAAAAAAACAGAGCTTTCTAATATATCAAAAACGTTTTGCTTCCAAAAAAATGGAACAATCTTTTTTTCAAATTTGAATGTTTTTTACTTTTAAGGAGTTGACAGAAACCATCTCTCCATCAGAACCAGGTCTCCCTACAACACTGTCCTCGAGATAGAACCGATGCACTTGGGAAGGTGATTCGTACAAGTGGTTGTAGTATTTCTGAACGAACGCATTGCCAACAATGTGTGGATCCGCCAATGGTGCATTCGATTCGATTGCCATCTCTCTATACATAATCCAATTGATTTACAATTAAAATCCAAATCAATTGCTCTTTTTAACTCAAACTATAAAAAAAAAATTGAATCTTTGTGTGATTCAGACAAGAGATTTTAATACAAGACAAGTCACATGTACATTATATCATTCCAGTCTACACAAAACCTCAGCAAGAGTTGGCTATATATGAATTGAGTTAAGAAATGAATCCAAAAAAGAAAAGCAATACCGTGGAAGAAGAAGATGAGAAGCAGAATCAAAATCTCAGATCAGAGTGAAGAGAATGAAGACAGAGAGGACGACACCACACGAGTGATGGATAATATTATATATGTATGTGTGTGGGTTTTTTTGTTGTAGGGTTTTACTTAGAAATCTCCGACGAGAATTGGGATTCTTGTAGGGACTTCTCTACTGATTATTTTTTTCCCACTGAAATTAATACTAAATTTAACTGTTGTTTATGGTAAGGAGGGGTCGAGTCATGTAAAAGCAAAAAAAACAAAAAGAAATTGGAAGATGTAGCAGAAGCCCCCGGCGAGGATCGAACTCGCGGCCTTTCGCTTACGAAGCGAACGCAATACCACTATGCTACGGAGGCTTTGGTGTATCCTCTTCGGTTTTAAGATATATTAAAGAGTTAACGTTATACCTTTATGTTTTTTTTTTCGCTAATCTTATAATGGTGTTCAAATAAATATCAAATGAAACCATTGAATGATACGAAGTCTTGTGTGCCTAAAAAGTTCATATAAATTAACACCCCACTCCCATTGCATTTTCTTCTTATGCTGGTTGATGTTCCAGTGATGGTATATATGCCCATATATTATCGGCGCCGGTTCTGAAATTTTCGTGGTCCAATACAAATTTTAAAACGAAGCCCTTAAATAATACATAGAAATTTAATTTATGAAAACCTCAAGTTTATAACAAAAATTATAATATCTTAACTAGTAAAACTTTATAAGTTCAAAAAAAAAATGATTCTTGCATTTTCTTACAAAGTCATCCATAATCAAAATAGTATAGGTAAAAAGGAAGAATTTAACCTAGAATGATTTTTTTTCTGTTCATTCTCATGTTAATTTATCTAAATATGATATATAAGGTTACAAACCGTGTTACTCAGTAGAGTATGTTTTACAAAGTCTCACCACCTCATTAAACTTTACGTTAAATAACAACAATATTTGACAAAAAATAAAGCACCAATTTTTTTTTAATAAGTCGAGACCCCATGCAATTGTTTCATGCGGATGTGTTCAACGCCGGCACTGGGCGCAATCAAAAACAAACTAATGGGCTACGATTAGCAATGCCCATGAATCTAAGCTCGAAAACGTAACCGTGTGCGCTGAGCCGTCAAATAATAAACTGTCCACTTGGACAAATGGCAGCCATTAAATGAAGTAAAAGTGTAAGACAAATACTATAGGCCCTGTTCAAAAACACTCCACCTAGGTCTGGAAACTCGCCAGAAAAACGCAATCTGGCCACCAAGCGTGGCGAATTAGAGGTATTCGGGGAAAAAAAATCGAATAATACATATAAGTTTGATAAGTTTTCCATGAAAACAGCAAAACAATTGATGAAATCTGATGTTTAATGCGTCAAAATCGGATAGATGTCGGTATAAAAGTTGCAGAAACCCTAAAAATAAAAAGAGGAAGACGATAAGTTAATGACGAAAATACCCTTCATTAACTCAAACATCGAAAATATGTAAAAATAGCTCCTTCCATCCTTCGAACTTGGGTTGATCAGCGTTTAAACAATGCTTTAGCCGCTACACCATGTAACTTTTATTGTACTTTCTCACAAATGTATTAAATATAAACAAAACAAATCGGCGATTAAACCATGTATAATCCTCGATTTTTTCATTTGGCGCTAAGCCCGGCTACATCGCACGCGTAATGCCTAGCGAGTTTTCGAACAGGCTATAGGTAAAATAAGTTTGCATCCAATTTTCAAAACACTTGTAAATATATCTAATTAATAAAATAAAACTGTAAATGTTTCTTATAAAGAGAACAACCAGAATAACAAGAAGGAAAATATTTACAAAACTCATATATGTAGTACTAAGAATTGTTCTACTTTAATGTTATTTGTTGTTCAATGTTTTATACATATTGGCTCTACTTTAATGTTATAACTGAGTAGTAATTCGTGTAAGTGAATAACTTATTAGATTATTTATTTTACGTTATAATAAGAGATTTGTTATATATTTTTTTCAAGGAATGTACATTCAGATATTTGTTCGGATTTAATTGATCTATTCGAATTTTATTTTTTAAAGTTAGAAGTTTAAATATGATTTGAATATTTACAAATTTTAGTTTGAATATAGTTTAAATTTGGTTTGAATCATTACATGTTCAGTTCAGGTTTAAGTTTGAACACATATTTTAATTATGTAATTTTTAACAAAAATCCAAATATATTTAATCTTAAAAAGCTAAAAATAAAAATAATATAAAGCATAAAATTTAGAATAATGTAAGACAAAATACCTAAATTTACATAAAAATAGTTCAATTTAAATAATTAGATGGAGAAAAATAAATATTTTCAGTATTTTGAACATATTTTATTATTTTTATATTTTAATATTAATGAATATCTAATCGATATAAATTTTAAAATAACTAATAAATGTGAGTATACATAATTGTGTTTTAGATATTTTTGATATCCAAAATATTTCAGTTTGGATTGGACTCGGATCTTTTAGATCTGTTTGAGTACTTACTTAGTGTTAATTTATGTTTAGTGTTACTTTCAAGTTCAATTATATTATTCGGATTATAAGAGAAAAATGATACTTGGCTACACTAATGATCTAACTTTCTATGCGTCGTTTTTTCACCTAAACTTCTTTAATTCATAACCAATCATGTTTATTTTTTGCTATCATATTTCGTATGCATAAACGTCAACCATGGCCAAGTTCGACGAGATATGAAATTTTCAATTTCTCAAAATATTCTTACTTTAATATTTTAGTTGATGTGAATCTTAATAATTTTTTAACTTATTTATTTCAATATTGTTTAGTATTTGCCTGAAAATAATTTGATATCACTAATAAAAAAATAAAAATACGAAAACTAAAAAGATATGTTTCAAAAATTAGTATGTGAATACATTAAATTGTATGTGATAAGGTTAAGAAAATTAATGCGTAAACACAATAATTACTAAATAACTGTGAAAATGACACCTAAAATTTCTAAAATGAAATTGAATTGATTGTGAAGCTAACATATCAATTTGTGTGTAAACGCATTTGTTGCAAATGTTTTTTTTTTAATGTATAAGAGAGAATCTACGCATTTATTTTAAAAATAAAACACACAAAAAAAAATACACAAAAACTTCTTGGAAAAATGCACATGCATTTTATTTACTGTAGTACTCCAAAAACATCAATGTCAAAAAAAGTAAACAAAGTGAAACGCAAATCTCTATGCATAACAATACAAATGCACATGCATTATATTTTCAGCTCCTCTTTCACTACCATGCTGAAAACTATCAAAAATATATAATAAAAATATAAAATATACTTTTACCAAAAAAAACCTATCAAAAATATAAATCACCATCTAAACTTTGAATATCGCTCTCGTGTTCGATCTGTCCGTCAAAGAAACTAGATATTTATTTTGCATACAGTATAAAGTAAAAAATGGGTGTTTGATTATTTGGAGGAAAAAATGTCCATTTTTTTTGGACAACGGAGGAAAAAATATCCATATGTGTACTTAACCACATGGCAAACGGGGAAGGGTAACCACAAGATGATAAAAAGAGAAGAATGAAATCAATTTGGTTATGTTCGAACCGAACTAGAAGTCCATTTGCTAGTTAAGGGCATAACTATAAGACCCTCTCGTTGGCCCGACATCGACTTGACTGGTTTCTTCACACTTTCCACTTTCTTTCATTTTTTTGTTCTTACCTCTTTATTCCTACGCGTTACCCTTAAAATCCTTTTGGGTTCCACAAAGAACAGCTGTCAATAGTGAAATATTCTCCTGATGTTATGTCCTTTTCAGTGAAAAAAAAATTAGAACATACACCTTTTCACTTAAGACTGTTTCAGAGTTTTTAACTCTATTTCTATGTATTTATGTATTTTGTTGGTCAAAGTCTGTGACAAACAGTTGAACTAGTTTCCAAAAGTTATCAAATATGTACATGTGAATTGGAACAGAGATAGTATTATATTTTAGATATATCTAAAGTAAGAATGAGTAATCTATAGATTAAACACAATTATACTACGATTTTATGATTGGCTTTAACTCAGTCATTTGATTAAATGTATATATATGTCTCATGATAAGACATCTTCATTTGCTGAAAACTTATATCCTAAGCGTGACATTTGAGTTAAGCGAAGGGTAAAAGGCTAAAAACATATCCTACACTGTTTATTTTCTTTTTTTGTTTAACCACTGTTTATTTTCTTTCAAAACAATATGGTAATTTTATCTTTTTATAATAAATTTTTTAAGTTCATTAGATAGTTATTATTTAAAGTTCAATTATAAAAGTAGTATTAGTTTTGAGGTAAGATTAGAATTTCCGATGCGTGAAGATGAACAAGGAAATGTGTGAATCACGAAGACATTAAGCAAACATAAATAAAGAGTTCACGATCACAAACAGTTAAAGGAGATAGAATCGTGGCGTAATTCTTCCTTTCGAGTTACTATCAATGCTATAGTAAATGTGAAAGGGAATTGGAGTTCGCTGTCAAATAAGTATATAACAAATATAAAACAGTAAATGAAGCAGTAGAAAGTAGCTGAGCGAAGCAGGCCTCAGCCAGCTACACGAGCCTACATAACACAATACAGAGCTTTTACGTATAAAATGTCAGCTTTCTTCAATTTTCTTTTAATCATCACTACCCTTTTGTCTCCCCTTAAATATTTTTTATTTTTTTCTCAACATAAAATCCTAGTACAAGTAATTATCCTCTACAACCTGTAAAAGAAAATAAATAAAAATAACAGTGTAATTGTACAATAAACAGATTTACAACCACGCGAGGCTTCTAAAGATAGTATCACACGGCAAAAGATTTTCCTTTGCAATATGATAATGATATTGACTCCAGTACCGATTTGACTGCATACGCGTGTCGCTAAATATAACTCGTTTTATAACTGTTGTTTTTTTTTAATAGCGGATGGTGAAGTAAAGTCTCGAACATTTGAGAACTGAGATGGCCATTTAAAAGATCAGAACTTAAAGAAAAAAAACTTATCTCTGTTTGTCATGTGAGCACGCCAACGCCATAATATCAAATGCCAGATGTATTAACCCCACCCTTTGATCTTTACTACATGTATGTACTCTATTTATTAGTGAAAAGCACGAAATAGTGCTCCTTTTTTTCTGAAACAACACAAAATAGTACTCCAACTAGGTCTACGCATTTTAATCTGGATCCGAAAATCCAATCTAAAACAAATCTAAAAATACCTAACTCGAACCCAATCCGAAAGTTTACTAATATCCTAAATTTTTTATAGCCGAATAAACCACGACCCAAAAAAAATCGACCTTAATAGACTCAGACCTGAAAAGAACTGACCCGAATAGATCCGATCCGATAAAAACCGATTTGTACACGATTTAAAACATTTATATTCAAAACTATGATTTTGTTGTGTTTTGTTTTGTATATATATATATATATATATATATATATATATATATATATATATATATATATATATATTATTTTTGTTTAATTGAAAAAATTTTGGTTAACAAAATTTATTATTATTTTGTAACATTTTTAATTAATATGAAGTTTTAAAAATATAAAATTTTAAATGTTTTATGTTAATTATTAATAGTTTAATTTAATATATATGATAAATATTGATTAATTTGAATGAGTTTGAATATTTCATATATTTTTCAGAGTTTAAATACACAAACCCAATCCGGACCCGACGAGACCCGATCTGAAACTGAAAAATTATGAATATTTTACAGATTTTAAAATTATAGATCTAAATCGACACGGACCCAACAAAACTCGACCCATAACCGACCCGAAAATTATAAGTACTTACATGAATCCATCCGAAGGACCCGGACCCGATAAGACTTGACCTAAATCCGACCCGAAGACCCGGATGCCCAAGCCTAACTCCAACCTTCTTTTTTTTTAAGTATCAAATACTCCAACTTATTTGGGCTTTACATTTTTATTACTTAAAAGAAATGGCGTCAATCCCTAATTCAAAACTTGATTCTGTCATTTTTACTGATTCTGTCATTTTTATCAAAAAAAAATTAAATTAAATACATTAAAAATTAAATAAATTTATTTTAATATATGTTTTGAAATAAACAGTGAATATTTAATTTTACTAAATAACTGATTTACCGATTGTGAAATTTGTTGTTATATTCTATTTTATTTAGGACGATAAAAATTTTGATCTACAGTTTATCGATAAAACTAAAATATTTATAAAAAATAGAAAACTTCAAAATAAATATATTTTCACCTTAATTTGTTTTCTATATAAAATTTTCATAAATAAAACAAAGTTAATATTACTATTTCTAATATGGTGAGAAAATAGTAATTTTTATTCAAATAAAATATAAATAAATTGGAAGAGTTTTAAATATTACAAAAAAATAACAATAATTAGAAAATCCTCTAAGAATAGTTTCTTCTGTCTACTTCGAAAAAATATATATGCTTTAAAATATAAAATCGTAATATCAATTTCATCAGCACATGATCATGACCAATTGATAAATATATATATATATTTTAATTATGTATTTCACGTATTTTTTTGGCATTTATGTATTTCATGTATTTAAAAATTATTATATTAAATTAAAATTAAATATGTATATGATCACATAAAAATATAATATAATAATTTAAAATTTAGAAAATGTTAAAAAATATATATATCTAAAATGACAGATCATAATCTAGTTAGAATATTAATACATCCGTACTATTAAAAGAGCTTTGGTGAGAAGTGGCAGGGACGGCTGCGATTCTCATTTGGATTCTCTCTTTAGCATTTTTCTCTTTTCCATAATACTAACATTATACTCTTTATTTTCTATTGGTTACTTAATTACACCCACTTACTTTAATTTTAGAAGGAGCGCGAATGAATTCCTATCATATTATTACAATGCAATGCGATATCGATATTACATTATTACTGTATTCACTTGCTGCAAATTTATTTGCAAGTTAACACACACCAATCCGTAAGCTTTTACAGTATCCAACACAAATCATATGAATCACATTGTACTGCATGCGAACAGTTTCTCAAGAATTATTGCTTCCTGTTATAGAAGCAGTCCACAAACAATTATCAAACGAACTTTTGTTTAGATTTAACACAAATTTAGCAAATAATACTAACTGAATGTAAATAACGATTCTCACCATAACTCAAATTTAATTCTATAAACTGCAATTTTCAAAACAATTTTGTAAATAACAAAACTAAAGCAAAATCAAAGAATTACTCCACCATTCCGTGGTTCCATCATTAAAGCTTTTGACTTGTTTTGACCTATAAATCTATAATACAACCTAACCAACTTGCTAATACAAATTTAAAGCATTTAATTAAGCATTAACATACCTAACTAGTAATTTACGATTCGATATTACTGTAATATATCAGCGATGCAACCAATTGACCATTCTATTTAAACACCCTTCCCATGCACATCAATTCATATCCTCATCAACTCTCAATACTCCTCTCTTTTCACTCTGCTACTTACCATTACTTGCTAAAAATGTCTCCTGAAGCTTACGTTCTGTTCTTCAACTCTCTCAACCTCGTAACCTTCGAGGCCTTTGCCTGGATAACTCTTTTCGTAGCCACAGTTGCTTTCTTTCTCTCACCAGGTGGCCTTGCATGGGCCTGGACCACCTCCTCCAAGACTCGCTCTTCGATCCCTGGTCCATCTGGCTCTCTTTCCGTCCTCTCTGGTTCCAACCCTCACCGTGTTCTCGCCGCGCTTGCCAAACGCTTCAAGGCCTCTCCTCTCATGGCGTTCTCCGTCGGGTTTTCTCGTTTTGTCATCTCCAGTGAACCGGAGACCGCTAAAGAGATTCTGAACAGCTCTGCTTTTGCTGACCGCCCGGTTAAGGAGTCAGCTTACGAGCTTCTCTTCCACCGTGCCATGGGGTTCGCGCCGTATGGTGAGTACTGGAGGAATCTTAGGAGAATCTCTTCAACGCATCTTTTCAGCCCGAGAAGGATAGCGAGCTTCGAAGGTGTTAGGGTTGGAATCGGTATGAAGATGGTGGAGAAGTTTAAGACCGTAGCTGGCTGTGGTGAAGTTGAAGTGAAGAAAGTGATTCACTTTGGTTCGTTGAATAATGTAATGACGACTGTTTTTGGTGAAAGCTACGATTTTGATGAAGTTGATGGGGATGGTAGTTTTCTGGAGAGGCTTGTGAGTGAAGGTTATGAGTTGCTTGGGATATTTAACTGGAGTGATCACTTTGGTGTTCTTCGTTGGTTTGACTTCCAAGGAGTGAGGAAGAGGTGTAGAGCTTTGGTCTCAGAAGTCAACACTTTTGTCGGTGGAATAATCGAGAAGCACAAAATGAAGAGGAACAACAATCTCAAGGGTGAGGAGAATGACTTCGTTGATGTTTTGCTTAGCTTGCAAAAGGATGAAAAGTTGTCTGATTCCGACATGATCGCTGTTCTTTGGGTAAGTTGTTTTTTTTTCTTGTGGTTAAAGTTTCAATATATGTGAATTTCTTATATTTGTTAAGTTTTTATCTTTTTTTTATGTGGATTTTTTTAGGAAATGATATTTAGAGGAACGGACACAGTTGCGATTCTAGTGGAATGGGTGCTTGCAAGAATGGTATTGCATCAAGACATCCAAGCTGAACTCTACAAAGAGATAGCTTCCGTTACAAGTAACAACACCAGGTCCTTGTCTGATTCCGACATCTCAAAACTTCCGTACCTTCAAGCTGTAGTCAAAGAAACCCTGAGGCTTCACCCACCAGGCCCCCTCCTCTCGTGGGCCAGGCTCGCTATCCACGATGTTCACGTGGGTCCCAACCTTGTCCCCGCTGGAACCATAGCTATGGTCAACATGTGGTCCATCACACATGACGGCAAAATCTGGACCGACCCTGAAGAATTTAGGCCTGAGAGGTTTATTGACGGTGAGGATGTAAGCATCATGGGTTCGGATCTTAGGTTGGCTCCATTCGGTTCGGGTCGTCGGGTTTGCCCGGGTAAAACAATGGGTCTAGCCACTGTTCATCTCTGGGTTGGTCAAATGATTCAGAATTTCGAATGGGTTAAGGGTTCTTGTGATGTTGACCTCGCCGAGGTTCTCAAGCTGTCCATGGAGATGAAGAAGCCGCTGAAATGCAAGGCTGTACCAAGAAATGTTTGTTTTGGCTAATGGATCTGGTTATCTGGTGTATCGGGTCGGGTACTTGTTTAATTAACTACTATGGGTAGTCTCTTTTAGTAACTAATAATAATTATGGTTGGGAAGGAAGTTAGGGTTTTGGCACGTTGGTCGAACTTCTTTAGGGTTTTGGTGTCATGTTTAATTTACTTTGCTTGTGTTTGCTTCATGTAACGCGTATCGTATCCCGTCCCTTTGTTTTCATGGCTTTTCAATGTTATCTATAAAATTGATTAGCTAAGTTTTAAGGCATACATAATATCGTACTATATCTAGCAAAAGTCTCTTACTTGTATATATTAATATCGGATGCCATCTTCGCCATATGTAACAAGCCACAATACTTGATTAAGCGTTGAAATATTAGTTTAATCAACTAACATAATCATTGATTTTGGAGATTGTAGAACCAAAGTAACAAGTGAGTTGCTTAAATTTCCTTATCAAAAGAAACAAACAGATTGTTTTCAAAGAGCCAAGCCTCTTGTCGAATTGAACTATATAAAATAAATTGTGATATGATCATAAGGTAGTCCATGAACCTCGTTTGGATCCTTATCGGAATTAACGAGCTTAATCTGAGAGAACATACAGTTCTCAGATTCAACGAGATTTTTTTTCAGAACCGAAGTTGAAATATGTTTAGAAGAGCAGTATAAAATCTGGAATAGAAGATCTCGCTGCCACAGTTTCAAAAAAAAAAAAAGATAAAAAAAAAAGATCTCGCTGCCATGAAACTTATTTAATACGCAAACAAAAAAGGATCAGATGATGTAATTCTTCTTACTCGAGAGCCATATCAATAGATAAGTTTGCTAGAAAGGAAACCGAGTAATGGATGATGATATGATAACTGATGAAAATGTCACTTATTCATGTGTTAGCATGTTGATCAAGATGATCCACATGTCTACCATGTGAGTGAATAATTGGATATTTAGCGTAATAAATAACATTTCTTTCGTTTCATACTGTATGATATTTTATAGAGTTTTTGATATTTAATATGTAAAAATGTTTTTTTTAATTCCGTAACCTATAGTATTTTGTAATCAATTTTGTAATTTATTTAATAATTTAATTTATATTTTAATAACAAAATTAAGATAAAAGGAAAATCTTTAATAGTTATACGTAGATTTAAAACATCAAAAATTTTGGAATATAGGGAATATGATAGTAGATAGTTTATTTTCTCTTTTAACACACATGCTGATCCATGATTACGACATGATCAAATTTTAAAATTAGAAAAATGGGAAGTCTAAATACACCATATATCTTATGTACAGTTGTGGAAATCATTTTTTCGGTTTATAAAATAATTCTAACAATATAAGTGGTCTATTTAATCTACAAAAAAAAATAAAAAACAAAGTACTTTTTACTGATGCTTTTAAAAAATTCCTCTTTGCTGATGCTATATCTTTTTTCTTCGCTTTGATTTGTTTTAATAGGATTTAATTGGTTCGTTGTGTCATCATACTTGCAAATTAAACAGTTTAAACATATCATGAAATAGATTATCATGAAATATATATCGGTGACATGAATTATCTTGATTAAGTTTGAGTTAGAAGTGTAACTCAAAATTATTACGAATCATAAATTATATTTAATCTTTTGAGGTAATATGATAATGTGTTATTTTTAAGTTATAATTTTGATTTTATTTCATTAGTAAAAATTAATAACTCAAGTTTTAACTCAACATCAAACAATTTTTCATGTATTAGAAATTGATTTGATCAGTTTTGGTGTTTCACCAGTATCCTACGGTTATCTTTATCTTTTTAATAATTTTAACTTTTAATGTATATATCCATATCCCACATATAGGTTTCTTAGTTAGTGAGAAAATATCTGTTTAGTAGTTAGTCAACATGTGTATAAGCTATTGTTTCCCATTTAAATTACTTATAAAAAATATTCCAATAATTTTAATGCTAGTATTCTTTGGTAGCTAATTTTTTGCATACATAAAGTTATATGTAATTATATAGGTGTTTTTTAGGAGTATAGACATAAGTATATTTATTAAATTTGAACTTAATTTACTTTTAATGTAATATATCTTATGTTAGCTTATTTATTAAATTTATAATAAACTATATTTATGATTTATATTCGGATTTTCAAAGAAATAATAGGCACTACAACTTATACATTAAAAAGTTACCAATCAATATAAAATATATCAACTCATATTTTTACAGAGGATTCACTCCTTAAATCTATAGTTTCTACAACATAATTATAGTTTTACTGTAAATTATATCATATTATATTTTTTGTTATAATTCAATTCTAATTCAACATGTCACTTGGTTTTGCATTTAATGTGTTTGTTTTATATTGATGTGAGCTTGATATGAGTATCGTCAACTTAAGCTGGAACTACTTTTGAAATAAAATTAATATGTAATACTATAATTTTGGATTTAGAAAAACTACAAGCACTTCCTAATAAATAAAAATATATTTGATGTATATACAATTAAATTGTTAACAAAATATGTGATACTCATTACTTTTTTTTTGTAACTGTGATACTCACTACTATAATGAAATATATTTGGATGTATCCAAATAATATTATTTTGTTATTATTGTGTAGTATACTCAAAATATAAAATTTTCCACTGTCATATAGAAAACAAGATGTAAATATGTAAGTTCAATCTATTTTTTACTGTAAGATAGAGTAACTTTAAAATAGAATTGAGTTATATTTCAATGATATTCTATTTTAAAGTAAAAAAAAGAACGATAAACAAAAAAATAGAGTAAACTCATTTTTTACTTGGAGTAAAAAATAGAATATCATTAAACCACTTTTATTCTAAATTCTATCGTAGAAAAGAAAATATAATGGGGTTAGAGATATTTTAACAAAAAATTCGAAATAACTACTATAAATTGTGAGAAAATTATGCAATCTATGTATACATTTCTCTTCTTTCTTCTTACAAACTATATCTACTATATATTAACCGCTGAATTAGACGTTAGATGTTAGGTCAGTACCACCTAATCACTCAACTTTTCCTCGAAGTCTTTTTTTTGTTCTTGCGAAATGTCACATTATCAACCACATATTCAAAGGTGCACAACGTAAATTTAAAATGTGCTAAAATGACGTAAACAAACAGTGAGAAAATGTAACAATCACAAATTCGATTTATTCGTCTTCTTTGTTTTTTTTCCTCGAAGAATATTGTTTGTCCGATAGGAATTCAACACCATTTAAAGTTTACACTTAAATTAATACTATCAACATAAATGTTTGATGTCTAAATGGATTAGATAGAATTTATGACTCATCTGTATTAATATACTACAAGATCGTATCCTCGACGTTCCTCTTTTTTTTGTTTCTGAATCTTCCAACGTTGATTAACTATTCATTAGTGTGAAATTAACAACTCATGTGCTCCTAATTAATATACACAGAATACTCGAAGAATAAGAGCATATATGGGAAATCCATCAGGAAATAGGGATCACGCTTTGGCCATTTTCTTGACCAAACCAATGCTTTGCTATATTGCTGTACGTATCTCGTTTTCTTACACCTTTATATATAAATAACTAATAAGTATTATGCACATAACTATTATGTTAGTATAGCATACTGCTGATGATAATGGGAAACTTAAAGGGATCACAATTGCTACAGGGGCCCCGAGTATCAATCACCTATTGTTTGCAGATGATACCATGTTTTTCTGCAAGGCTAATGTACAAAATGCTCAGACACTCAAGCAGATTCTAGCCACTTATGAACAGATATCAGGCCAACTTATCAATGTGCAGAAATCAGCAATCTCGTTCTCAAAAAATTCAAACCAGGCAACTCAAGATCAAGTGAAGCAAATGCTAGGAATTGAAAACTGCGGAGGGTTTGGGAAATACCTAGGGCTCCCTGAACAACTTGCAAGAAGAAAGCGTGCAGGATTTGCTTTTATTGTGGACCGTATAAAGCGCAGAGCCATCAGCTGGTCTTCAAAGTTTCTTTCTCGAGCAGGAAAGATGGTCATGCTGCGCTCAGTTCTTGCTGCTATTCCATCTCATGCAATGTCCTGCTTCAAATTACCACAGACCCTTTGCGATCAAATTCAATCTATACTCACAAGGTTCTGGTGGGATGGTGCACAAGACAAAAGAAAAATGTCTTGGATTTCTTGGAAGAAAATGGCTAAACCAAAGAAACTAGGAGGTTTGGGATTCAAGGATATTCCTACCTTCAATGATGCCCACTTCGCCAAGCTCAGCTGGAGGATATTAAAGAAACCCTCTTGTCTCCTTGCTCGTTGTTTGCTGGGAAAACACTGCAAGGAAGAATCTTTTTTAAAAATACAGCCTTCAAAGACTTCCTCCCACGGATGGAAGAGTATTCTAAAAGGAAGAGACCTCTTAGTCCAGGACTTGGGCTGGATTGTTGGCACAGGAGCTCAGATAAGTGTGTGGGATGACCCATGGATGTCGTCGACACACCAACTACGCCCAGTTGGACCAGCCCCAGAAGCTTTGAAGGACCTACGAGTTTCAGATTTGATGATGGCTGACTCCATCGAGTGGGACAACAACAAACTCGATCTCATCCTGCCGTTCCACAAACAAGACGTGTTGCTCATCAAACTGTCTATTTGCAATAAAGCTGATGAGTTAGTGTGGCTGAGAACTGCCTCAGGAGAGTACTCCACAAAGTCAGGATACAAAGCCCAATCTGAACGAATGAATGCTGAAGAGACACTTGATCCTGCCACAAACAAAGATTGGTTAGCCAATGTATGGAAACTGAGAACGGCGGAGAAAATAAAACTCTTCATTTGGAATTCCCTACATGATGCTTTGCCAGTAGGAGAACAGTTCTCTATAAGAAACATACCCCTTTCAAATAGATGCATCCGATGCAACGAGATGGAATCGGTAGCTCATGTTCTCTTCACCTGCCCCTTTGCGCAAGAAGTTTGGAACCTAACCCCGCTTGCCCAGGACTTTAACTCGAGCCTGATAACGTCTACGTGGACTGGACTGGATCTTCTGCGGACGATCCCTTCACTACCACCACTAGGACTAACTCAAGGGATGCTATCAGAGTGGGTTTGCTGGAATCTATGGATCTCAAGAAACCAGCTAGTATTCCAGAAGAGGACCTTCACTGCTGTTGAGACAAATTGGAAAGCGATCCGAGAAGCCCGAGAATGGCTAACTGCTCAGGAACCACCCAATATTCCCCCACCACCGACCCCCCGTATCAACCAGGATCCACCACCTGACCCGGATCGAGCTTGCTTGTATACTGATGCAGCTTGGAACTCATCGACGAGGTGTGCAGGTCTGGCGTGGATCATCGATGATGCAGGAGAATCATACACTCATTCAACGATGGCCTCCTCGGTGGCCTCGCCCCTTATAGCGGAAACCTTAGCGTTGCGAGACGCCATGACCTCTGCTCTGCGATATGGAATCAACTCACTTCGGATATGCTCTGATTCCCAAACTCTCATCAAGTTGGTGAATACTAGGAGTCGACATCTTGAGATCGCGACTCTCCTTTCCGACATTTTCTCTCTTGCTGTTTGTTTTGCTACTATTGAATTTAAGTTTATCCCTAGACAAAACAATATTAGGGCTGATCTTGTGGCCAAACAGGCTCTTGCCTCTATGTAGTCACTGCGTTAATATTAATGGTATTGTGGTTTTACAAAAAAAAAAAAAAAGTATAGCATACTGCTGTGTTTGCTTTTCAGAGATCAATTTGTTTTACGTTTTGTAACACAATGTTTTTTGTAATCAACACACATTTAAACAAGTTTATCCAGAGGTATTCACCAAGTTTTTTGTATGTTCTTATCGTTTCGTGACTACAATATTAGAATAAATTATCGTAGAGAATTAGATAAATGATTTGGAATGTGATGACCGCCCGGTGGCGTATCCTTACTATCTTTCAAATCATTGAAATATTAAAGTTTAATTAGGACAATTTGTTAACCTTCAACTAAGGATTAATTTAATATACAAGGTAGCTAAGGTTTATGCTTTTGGAAAAGAAAAAGACATATACCTTTTATAATAACCAAAACGACGTACTGTAATCAGTTCAACATGTTTGGAAATGATTGTTTCAGCTGTATTGTATTCCAATCCGATATAATAGCGTTCTTTATGAGTCACCAAGGCAAGTTATAGACAATTTAATAGAAGTTTATAGTTTTGAAGTTCTGAATTTTTTTTCCGACAGGTTTAGAAGCAGATATTTATATATAACTTTTTTCCAAAAAAATGAGAGGTATGAGTCGATGTTTTATTCTGTTTGGCTAGGACCGCCCTTGTAAGTCACCGATGGTTCATACAAAAAACGTTGTACATATACTTGAAACAATTAATGAGTATATAATTTTGCGTAAACGGTCGCATTCTATAATGATATGGGACATGAAAACGTTTTGATTGAAAGTGCTAAACTTCTGCGAAATAAAATATAAATAAAAGATTTAGACACTACTATTTAACACTAGTAACAAAAAGGAAAGATATATACACTACATTTTGGGATTTGGATATCCAATAAATATAACTTTTCGTTAGTCTAAAAATAAGTGCAAGTTGCTTTCCTTCCCATCTCTTTCTTTCTTTAAAATTTTCATATTCCCTTGCATGATCGATTCTTCGTCTCCTTCATTGTAGATATGACTGATTCACCACAAACGGATTGGAACCAAAGAATCGATGTTAGTAGAGACATTATCGAAAGTGACAATTATGTGGTTGCAAAATATATGCTTTGTTTGAAGATTCACTAAGTTCTTAAATCATTGGATGCTCTTAACCAAAAATTAGGTAATATCTGCAAAATATTTCCCCTTGGTCGTGTCTTTGTAAGTGAATATAATACTTTCAAATACTAAATATATATATATATATATATATATATAATTTGAAATATCAGTTTAGTTTACCATATGCTCATGTAAAAAGCTATATCCTGGTTACATTTTATGTTCCAAGATATTGTAAATGCATCTTCAATCTCACTATATTTGTCACTATAAAATAGAGTTTAAAATAAAAATGCTTAAATGATACTATATTTCTCACTCTACAATAGAGTGAAAAATATGCATACTTCAAATATAAAGTAAGTTGTTTTTTTTTCTGTTCATCATTTTATTTTTTACTCTAAAATATAATACCATTAGAGAAAACTCCAACCATTAGAAATGGTATAAACTCTTCTTCGAGCTAGCTGCCACACTACATATGGGCATCTGATTATTGAATTTATTTAAAGTTTTGCCTTAAATTAGTTTCAAAAATTTACGATGCAGTTTTGCAAATCGTCATCTAGCATTATCATGATATAAAATTGGAAATTTTTTGGCTTTGAATCAGTAGTCCTCTTGGATTATATCTGCCTCTCATTGGGCAAGAGAATTGGATCCTTTTTCTTAGCTAGGGTTGTAGACATTTTTTAAGGGTTGTAGACATTAATTAGTTCATTATTATATACTTTTGTTGATCTTCAAGTGGCTTAATTAATGATTACGATTCCTTTCGTAAAGCTGATTTTCGATGCTTTTGTTAAAGCCAAATATTCACTTGCAATTTATAACAATCGCCAGTTAATCATTTTTAAATTACATTAAAGTCCAAAAAGGCTATGTATTTTCTGCGCCACTCATTACTCAATAGCACTCGCAGGAATTTATAAAAAATCTATATACAGTACATATGAATACATCGGTCTGCCAAAAGCATGGCCGAGCATATATATATATAAATATATATTATATATATATAAATCCTTAATCAATCACTAGCCTTGGCAATCATACAAAATACGTGCGAAAACAATTTAGGATAAATCACATCATAAGTTTCTTTCTCTGCCTTCTATCCCAAGTTGAAAATGCAATGCAGAAACTAAAGAAGAAGCTATAGCACAAAGTCTACCAAAAATTATTTCAACGAAGATATGTGTATTTATTTTCAAAAAGTTAAAAGTACACGTTTTTGTTGGTTTTTCACTTTGCTAGATCACACTTCAAACCGTGGTAGCAGGCCATTCCAGGGAACGTTTCCACCCACCTTTTTTTAGAACAACGTTTCCACTCCACCCACCTCTATCTGACTTATGCAGGAGAAAAAAAAGAACCACTCGAAAGAACCTTTAACGCGACTGAATCGGTTTAACTATTTTTACAGGTTACTAGATTTTGATCCGCGCATTCAAAGCGCGGATTTATGTTTGGTGAAAACTTTATATAATCACAATCACATTTATATAATCTGTTTTGTATGTGCATTTATATAACCTGTTTCGCATATGTATTTTATATTCGAATTTATGTTCGGTTAAAACTATATTGTAAATATATTTTTGAGTTTTTATTTTTTTTAATTAGATATTTTAAATATAAATCGATATAATAGTTTTATAGTTTTGATCGGTATTTTGAAACCCGACTCGGACCTACGGTTGAATGGGTTACCGGCTGGAAACCCGGTATTTTTAATATCTGTGATTATTTTTATAAGTTGAAAATTTGTTTAAAATATATTTATAATTTTGATAATCTTTTTAAATTATAATGATTGTTGTCAAAATTAATAATTTTAGAATTAACTAAAATCTTATAGAATATCAGCATGCTATTATTGAATTTAAATAACTTACCAGTCTAACCAAACTCATAACTGAACCAAACGACTTCACCGAAAACTTTGGTTATGTTCGGCAATATTCAACCGTGTTATCATTTCGAATCATGAAATAAACATGAGATTATATTTAGGAAAAACAGTTTAAAACCATAACCATTAATTTGTTTAAAAACAACGCAGTTTCAAACATGACCCGTTGGAAAAATAATAAAACGATGCAGTATCAAACATGAAAATAATGGCATACCGAAATTGAATTAGGAAACCGGTGGTATCAAACAGAGAAATAATGGCAGACCAAAATTAAATTAGGAAACCGGTGGTTAATGACAAACCAAAAAACAATTAAGAATAAACCAGCGCAAAATATCTAAAATACCCTTAATGAATACAAAGGAAATACTCCTTAGTAAGGATAAAAAGAGTAAAAATACCAATGTGCTTGTACTTTAATAGTATAGATAGAGTACGATACATCTCAATATAGAATGCTCGCTGTAGTTGATCTTTTATTAGGAAGGATATATCTTATATGTTTTAGATATACTCGAATTGTAGATAGCTACTAAAGAGTTCTTATCTAGAAATATTTAGGTTATCGAATCTCGTATATAAGCAAAGGGCAACTACTCAATGTAATCATAAATTCATATTTCACATCAAATATATCACGTTACATGGTATTGATACCACTCAAATTGCCCTAAAGAATTATTATTCTCATAAAAAAAAGATTGATGTAGTACTTAAAAATCGAATCTACAGAAACTCTAAGATTACTAAATAGATTTAAATGACTAGAAATGAGAAAGACTAAAAGGTTTAATAGTTTTAAAACAGTAAATGAAGAAACAAACAATGCAATTGCTTAAGCAATTTAAGTTGAAGTGTTTTCCAAAGATGAGGAAAGAGTTAGACTTAGGTTGATTCTCTGGTATGAAATTGCACATTTAGGATAGAATTAAGGTGCTTGGATGTTTTTGAACTCAAACAACGAATAAAACCGGATAGGTTTACTTTGCTAGATTTCAGATCTCAACTCTCGTTTATTGATCTCGAGAAAGTGTCGATCGATGTGACTTATGGTCTATCGATCGATACACCTTTCTACTCGTCGATCGATTTAACTCTCGTTTTATCGATCAATGGTTATTCTAGCAAGTTTTGCGAATTGGTTTGAGGCTGTTCTCTAACCTGCTAGACCAACTCTCGTTGTGTCTAGTTGGTTAGATCACTCTGGTTGGTTCGGGTTTTATTGGTAACTGATGATTAACACAATTATATCCTAAGATCTAAAATGAGGATGATCAAGCCTATTCTAGCATTAAGATCAACAAGCATGAAAGAACAATCAAAACATCTTTTGGTAAATCTTATTATTGATACATGCTTTCAACCATAGTAAGAAACCTAAATCTAACAGATGGTTTACTCAAACATATTCATGGGAGACAAGGTCATGATGGTGTGAAATAAACTCAAATGAAACATTGAAAATATAAAACAGAGTAATAGAAATAAAGGATTTCAAGATCTTCTCTATTGTGTAGTCTCAGATCTATCTCTCCTCTTCTAAGCTCTTTTAATGGTAGCCAAATATTCTCTCTCTCCAAACTAAGTCTTAGGGAAGTTTGCCCTAAAAATGATACAAAGCCCTCATACATATAGCCTCTAGGCGGCTAGGGACTTAGATTGCAAATAATAAACTTTTAGAACATGAAATCTTCTGATTTTGTAGGGAGTCTTCGAGTGGTTCCACATCGATCGATGACTCTCCTTGCTCGTCGAGCGATACTAGACGTCTCTCGTCGGTCGATGTTGTCCTCTAACCGTCGATCGATCCACATTCGTAAATATACTCTAAAGTACTTCAGAAATCATCTTTTTCTTCCATCAGGTTAGAAAACATGTAATTACCTTGAAAAGACTCTAAAAGCGACTAAATGTATCTTAAAACTCTTATATACCATGTCTAAAAACGGGTGAAAATCATGGTATATCAAGTATCAGAGTGAAAAAGTTCTGAGATCAATTTTTTTCATCGTCTTGAGAAGTTCTCTTAGTCATGTCAGACAGTGATGATTCTTCCGCAAGTAAAGTCAAAAGTGCTCAAGTTGAGCAAGGTAAACACTGTGTGGCAGCTCCTTACTCGCTGCATGCATCAGACAATCCCAGTGCCTTAATAACATCAGTGATGTTTACCAGTGAGAATTACAATAAATGGTCGACGGAATTGATCAATACACTCAAAGCCAAGCGAAAGCTAGGGTTCATAGACATAACTATATCTAAACTGTCTATTGATGATTCAAACTTTGAGCTGTAGTCGTCGGTTAACTCGATGATAGTAGGATAGATTTGTTCGTCAATAGAACCTCGAGTTCGATCAACTATTACCTTTATGTCAGATTCTCACAAGTTGCGGGATAATCTCAAGAAGCGTTTCTCAGTTGGAAACAAAGTTTGTGTTCATCATCTGAAGGAGCAACTTTCGTCTTGTAGACAAGAGGGTCAATCGGTGATGAAATATTAAGGTCGTTTAGCTAAGATGTGGGAAGAGTTAGACATGTATAAACCAGTTCCAGCTTGTAGTTGCAGTGCCGCTGTTGAGTATGAGAAGGAACAGAATGAAGAGAAAGTGCATCAGTTCGTCATGGGTCTTGACGAATCACATTTTGGAGTTGTGTGTCAAAGAATTATTGCAAGTGATTTTCTGGTTGACTTGGATGATGCATACACTAAGATTGTCAGAGAAGAACATCGTCTTAATTCTTCAAAAGACAGAGAAACCAAACAAAATGCAGTAGGTTTTTCCACCAAGAAGGAAGTAGCAGAACCAACTCGACGTGATAATCAGTGTTCTCATTGTGGTTGTAGTGGACATGAGAAAGCCAACTGTTGGCAATTGGTGGGTTTTCCGGACTGGTGGGAAGAGATAGCTAAAAACCATGGTGAAAACAGAGCTCCTAGAGGTCACGGCTGTGGTAGTTCTGATCATGGTAGGAGTTCAGGAGCCAAAGTTAACAGCGCTCAAGCCACATCTTCGAATTCGTTTTTCTTTCCTACATTTACAGAGGAGCAATTGAGAACACTTGCGCAAATGATTAACGAGAAAACAAAGTCATCTGACAAGTTGTCTGGTAAGTACACACATGGTGATCTTATTCTCATATCATCACATGACATGAGATGTCTCGCTGTTAAAGAATGTTAAAAGTATTCCACCTTGTCCAGTTGGATTTGCGGATGGAAACAGAACCTATGCAACACATGTTGGCATATTTATTCTTACAGACAAAATAACTATGTTAAATGTGTTATATGTTCCTCATCTGAATTGTTCTCTCATCTTGATGTCCAAATTGCTCCATCAAACAAATTCCTTTGCTCTTCTAACGGATACAATTTGTGTTTTACAGGACCGTTTCACGAGGACGCTGATTGGAGCAGCTGAAGAGCGAGATGGGGTTTACTTCTTCAAGGAGGTCATGGCTGCGAGAGTCTCTGTTTCTGATAAAGTTGTTGGTTCGGTCGATCAGGAGTGTTGGCTTCAAAGACTTCGTTTTCAGTGTTATCTTCTTTGAAGTTGTGTTCTTTTTCAAATAAGTTTGTTGCTCGAAATCCTTGTGATACTTGTTTTAGAGCGAAACATTTTTATGACAGTTCCAATAAAACTACAATAGGTTGGAGCTTATACACTGTGATGTTTGAAGACCGTATTGTACAAAATCTTCGTCTGGAGGAGCTTATTTTCTCACGGTAGTAGATGATTATTCATGATCGGTTCGGACTTATCTACTACTTGAGAAATCAGAAGTCCGTGTAGTTCTGCAAAACTTCATAACAATGGCGGCAAAACAATTTAACAAGGACGTTAAGATAGTAAGAAGTGATAATGGTACGGAGTTTATGTGTCTTTCAAAGTATTTTCGTGATAGTGGAATTCTACATCACACCTCATGTGTAGCTACACCAGAACAAAATGGTCGGGTTGAGAGAAAGCATCGACACATACTTAACGTAGCACGCTCACTGTTGTTTCAAGCTAGTCTTCCATTCATATTATGGGAAGGAAGCAATTCTTACAGCATCTCCCCTGATCAACCGTACTCCATCATCTTTTCTCAAAGGACATGCTCCCTATGAGTTACTTTACGGAAAAGCACCAAGCTATAATCATCTTAGAGTTTTCAGGTGCTTGTGCTATTTTCATCTAAAATTAAGAGATAAGAACAAGTTTAGTCTGCGAAGTGCAAGATGCATATTTGTAAGTTATCCATTTGGTCAAAAAGGGTGGAAGGTTTATGATCTATAGTATAAGGTGTTTCTTATTTGAAGAGATGTTATATTTCATGAAACAGAGTTTCCATTAGAGGATATCTCTATTGTAACTTCACTAGTCTCGACATTGCAAATATTGTCTGCAAGTGATGAAGATTGGGAATCAACAGAAACTCTCACTTCCAGTGAAAGGGGGAGCTTGGATAGTACTGATGTCTCATTACCAACTCCGGAGGTAGAACCACAATCATCATCACAAGTTCAGTCTCCCGTAACAGAAACAGTTCAATCTAGCAGTTCTGATTCTGAAGCAGTACTAGTGGTAGAACAGTCTCCGACAGCTGAGGTGCCAGTTTCAGTTCTTGAGTCACTTGTAATCACTGAGCAGATGGGTAGAGGACAACGCACGCGTACTCAATCTTTTAAACCTCGAGACTACGTGCTGTATAATGCTAGTTGCACTGAAGAAACCCCTCTCGCCCATTCATCTATTGCGTCAGCGCCATCTTGAAACAATCCAGTTAAATCACTATATCCCTTGGATGATTATGTTACTGACCTCAACTTCTCTGTATCACATCAGGCATTCTTGGCAGCTGTTACTGCTGGTGTTGAACCAAAACGATATTCTGATGTAATTAAGGAGAAGCTTTGGCGTGATTCCATGAAACATGAGGTTGTGGCACATGAAGAACTTGGTGCTTGGGATATAGAGACACTGCCTCCAGGAAAGAAACCCATCAACTGTCAGTGGGTGCATCACATAAAATGTAATGCTGATGGGACTATTGAAAGACATAAGTCCTGGTTGGTAGCGTGTGGAAACAAGCAAATTCAAGGTGAAGACTATTCAGAAACGTTTGCACCTGCGGTGAAAATGTGTACGGTTCGAAGTTTATTGGCTATAGTTGCAGCCAAAGATTGGGAAGTTCATCGAATGGTCGTCCACAATGCTTTTCTTCATGGTGATTTTGATGAAGTAAGTATATATGAGGTTGCCTCCTGGTTTCACTCACTCTGATCTGAGGAAAGTGTGGCGTCTCAGAAAAGCTATCTATGGTCTTAAGCATGTTCCTCGCTGTTGGTATGATAAGTTATTTAAGGCATTGATTGAGTTTGGTTTTGAGCAGTCTTATTCTGACTACTCACTGTTTATGTACACGAAAGGGAAACAAGAAGTAAGGGTTCTCGTCTATGTGGATGATCTTGTCATAGCCAGTGATGATCTTGAGTTTCTTAACAAGTTCAAAGACTATTTAAGTAGGTGCTTTCGTATGAAAGATCTTGGCAAGATCAAGTACTTCTTAGGCATTGAAGTAGTTAGAGCAGCTGAAGGAATTTTCTAATCACATCGCAAATACGCGTTGGACATTATAGCTGATTGTTGTTTGCTTGGAGCAAAACCAGTGTCTACTCCGCTAGAACCAAATCATCAACTTGCTGGAGACAAAGGTCCTCTTCACGCGGATCCTAAGCAGTATTGTCGTCTCGTCGGTCGTCTGGTATATCTATCGATCACACGACCTGATCTCAGTTATACTATTCCTTTTCTATCGCAGTTTATGAAAGCTCCACATGAAGTTCATTGGAATGAAGCTTTGCGTGTTGTTAGATTCTCAAAGGAAGTCCTGGTCAAGGAGTTCTCTTCCGTTCAGATAGCGATCTTGAGCTATCTGTTTATGTAGATGCTGATTGGAGTATGTGTCCTACTACACGCAGGTCATTAAGTGCTCATGTGGTTTTTCTTGGTCCTATTCAATGGAAGACGAAGAAGCAAAGGATAGTGTCACATTCTTCTGCAGAATCAGAATACAGAGCAATGGCAGGAACAACAAAGGAGATGAAGTGGATAGTTCCGTTGGTTAAGGATCTTGGTTTGTCAGTTGATAAACCAGTTTGTTTTTACTGTGACAATCAAGCTATTGTACACATAGCTGCACATCCAGTGTTTCGTGAGCGCACCAAACATATAGAGAGAGACTGTCATTGTGTTCGTGATGCTATCAAGGCCAAGCTCATTTCTACTCAATACGTCCGTACGAAGGACCAAATAGCTGACATTCTTACCAAGGCATTGAGACGTTCTCAATTTCAATTCCTGCCGTCCAAGTTTGGTGTTCAAAATCTTCACTCTCCAACTTGAAGGATAGTATTAGGTAGAATATATCTTATATGTTTTAGATATACTTGAGTTGTAGATAATTACTAAAGAGTCTTTATCTTGAGAGGTTTAGGTTATCGAGTCTTGTATATAAGCAAAGGACAATTGCTCATTGTAATCACAAGTTCATATTTCACATCAAATATATTATGTTACATCTTTCCATACTTCAACTGGTTCAAGTTTTTTTTTCCGGTAAAATCAACTGCTTCAAGTTGTCCACCTGATCTTTATATTTTTAGAAAATTAAAAAATGATGATAAGTAATAAAAATAATGAATCAATGTGTTTGTTAGCGATTTTTTAAAATGTGAATATGTTACCAAAATGAAATATAAATTTAGTTACAAAGCTCTAGATCAAAGAACTTTAACACAAGTGTCAAGTTCAAATCTAAACAGATGCAAGAGGGATTTAACAGTTCTTCTTTTTGATCCTCAAAGAAATTATAAACTTTGGTTCAAAAGTATCGAATTAAAAAAAGATATCAACATCACTTTCCATACAACATGACATTAGTGCTGGAACTAATTTTTACGAGTTTAACAGTCCGAGTAAAAATAAATATATGTGAATAGAGTTTTAACAAAATCTGATGAAATGAATAATATTTCATCTGATGTGAATGTTGGACTTTATATAGAAAAATGGCACCACATTTTATAAGGTCTTAAATCGGATAAAATATTGGAGTTATCTTTGGCTGATAAAATTATATTCTATTTGTTTCATATTAAGTATCATTTTATCATTTTTTTGCATAAGAAGTATCGTTTTATAAATTCAATGCAATCTATATTTACTTTCAACTTAATATTAATATCAAAATGTATTTGTGTTATAAATAAAATTATTTAGCTAAAATACTATTGGTTAAATAGATGATATCAATGAAAACATAAATGTATTTTAATCAATTTTTTAATATATTTAAAAAATGTCTAACTGACACTCTTTATGAAATTGAGAGAATATTAAATAAATTAGTGACTAAATACAATCTATTTGGTGATAAAATTGCTTAAGCTAAGTAAATTTAGTGACTAAATTATTTTAGTGACTAAACTAATTTAATTTAATGACAAATATAAAGCAGTCAGTTTCCAAACTCTAAACCAAGATAACTTAGTGAAATTAATGGCTAAAACTTAAGAAACTTAGTGACAAATTTCTGCCATTAGTTTTCAATCATATTTACAACTTTGTGCCATTCCTATATTTATCTAACAATATTAATTATTTTTAACCAAAAAGTTATATATTTGTATTGCTGCTAAATCAATAAATGCATGTATGTACCTAAATAATTCCTATATACTTGCCAAAGAAATATTTTGTTACCATAGTGAGTCAAAACAAATCTTATACTACGACAAGTTAAGGTTTTGGTAAAGTATTTTATTCAAAATAATTTATATGGTAGAGCCTATATATTATTTTTTTGTAACTGTGAGATTATATATAGTTTATCCATACAATCATGTCATAAAATAATTATAATTCTTTTCAATCCCCAAATTTTGTTTTAAATGTTTATGTCTGTGCCAAAAATATAACTAATGGGATTGAAGTTAAAAAACAAATAATGGGACTATCTTATTTTATGCAACGCCCATAACAAAACAATGTTACCGCTAATAAATATCTATAATCGATTTTGTAAAGAAGTCTTTAGCTTTAAAAATATTCAAAATTATGAGTTTGTCAAAATTTATTATATTTAAATTTTGATGATTAGAATATACTGACTATAATAAATAGGATGTAACTCTTGATGGTTTGTCAAAATTCTGAAAATATAGGTAACAAAATTTAGTGCATAAAGAGAACATTTATCATAACAAAAAAAATTCTCCAAGATATCACATCCATTTAAAGCAGTTACATCAGGATTTTTTTTTAAAAAAAATATTTTCATAATTAATCACTTTGGAGCTACTTTAATATTTTACAATTCTTAATAAGATAATAATCTTTATATGGTAAAAATTATCATTATATTTGTTAAAAACATAATATATTCTTATAAAACCTTTTCAAAAACTAAAATAAATCAAATATTTGTTATAGGAATCAAACATAATAAAAAACAACAAAATAAATGATAATAAATTTTACGAGATGATAACAAGCGCATATTGTTATATGAAACAAACACAAGCCGGTCCATTTAATTAAATAATTTAAATTGGGTAGAATAGTTTAAAATCATTTTGCAAACTCGAATATAATAAATATAAATTTTATATAATTAAAAGTCAAATAATAACTAACCCATGGATATAAAAAAATACAAAATAAGAAAATTTATAATATTTCTAACAATATATTATTATTTTGAAAAATCAATTTGCTTTTTTCCATGGAGAGATGAGATATTTTTTAAATCGACTTTCTTACATATAATTAAGCGTGACATTGTTTTTGAAAAGCGCGGGTCAAATCTAGTTTTATAGTTACGTTTTGTATATTCCTCTTATAAATCGACATATCTCATCTCTCTATTAACAATATAATTACACTAATATAACAATATTATACAAAATAAGCTTGCACATACAAAATTTCTAATAAACAATATATATTCCTCTTATAAATCAACATCTCTCATCTCTCCATTAACAATATAATTACACTCATATAACAATTTTATACAAAATAAGCTTTGCACATACAAAGGTTCTAATAAACATCTCAAGTTTTTTAAAAGCAAGTCTCCGAAAATATGATATGGAGATGTTATTAACAGATTATGTTTTGAGCGACAAAACAATCTCACATGATTTTATTACGATACTCAAAATTGTATTGAAACCATTTCACTTATAAACAATTTATTAAGCGAAGAAAAAAGATCAAATCTCAACTCCACGCATTTGTCAATTTTTTAACAATTTAAAAGGTTTTACTGCCTTGTATTATCGTTATCAATTCGTTTTGATTCGTTAATGGAATTTCGCGTACTAACATTTGAAATGATTGGTCTATTTGTTTTTATGACTGAGAGTTGATTAATTAATCGTTGTAATTTTCACAGACACACACACACACACATATATATATATATATATATATATATATATATATATATATATATATATATATATATATATATATATATATATATATATATATATATATATATATATATATTATTTACTTTCATCTTGTATTGTTGTTTTCTGTAAATTATAAATGATGATTATTAGATTAGTAGTCAAACTCGATTTGTTTTTTTTTTTGAATTATACAGAGGTATTCTGGTCTCACATAAGTGGTCTAGACTAGTCACGTGTTGCCACATGTCGGTCATGTATCCCTAGCGATACCGAAATGTTAATTCTCCAGTGGCCGGAATTCGAACTCAGGTGGCGGTGCTCACAACCGTGAATCCTTTACCACCAGAGCTAGAAGTCCTAGTTAGTCAAATTGGATTTGGTGAGAGTCAACTAAGATCTTATCTCTGTTTCTTTCATTTCAAAATGTGATTTCTTAATCTCCAATCAAAACCTGATCTATTTCTTAAGTTACAATTTTATCCCATTTGTTATTTATTTGTAGAATTGCTGGGAAAAAAAAACTGGTGGAAAAACAAAAGAGCAATATGGCGCGTACTTGGACTCATAAAGACACTGGATAAATAAGGGTTCATGAGAATTTGGAGAAACTAGGCATTGGCTTGGTAGATTATGTAGCTGAGATATCAGAAGCCTCCATTCTAGAACATGGTGCTTTCTGCATTGCTTTATCGGGAGGCTCTCCCATTAGCTTGATGGGAATAATTACAAGTTTTAGTAAAACGTTTTCAAGCTTGTTAGGATCCATGTTCAGTCTCCATCATCGCTTCCCTAATGGATGATTCAACAGAAAATTGATCAGCGGCCTTACAACAAGATTGTTGATTGGCTAAAAGGTATGTTTTTTGGGCGGAGGAGCATGCGGTAGTTAGGGCCATGATGATAGCAACTACAAGCTCGCCAAGGAAAATCTCCTCTCTAATGTTAGATATGTTTGGATTGGGTTTTTGATAGCTTAATGGATAGAATAATCTGACGCTATCTGGTTTTCTTGAATGTTGACTTTTGCCAATAATATATGCTTGTTTGAGAAGACAAGTTGACGATGGGGAAACTAATCCAATCAGTCTTAGTCAACGTAGCTTTGTGTGTAACTTGTCTTATTATAATGTTGACTGTTGTTCTGATAGTTGCTTTACTTTTTCAGGTTAATGTGTTTCCAGGCATATATGTTCCAGTAACGAGAGAGTATCAGTGGAAAAAGCTGCAATAGAGTATGAGTTAGCCATCAGACAGATGGTGAGAACACGAACTGTGACTCCGTCTGAAAACAGCGACCTGTCCCAAGTTTGATCTGATATTACTAGGGATGGGCTCGGGCAAGTAGCCTCGCTCTTCCCGAACCACCCAGCACTCGAGGTCAAAGACGATTGGGTTACTCACCTAAACAACTCACCTAAACCGCCACCACGAGAGAATCACATTTATTTTGCCACTCAGCTGCTAACGTCGCTATAGTGGCAACCGGCGCATATCCAAAGCCAATGGTATCCACTTGGCAATCGATGACTTGCCAATACAAGACAGGATTCTGGTGTGGTTTATGGATAAACCAGCAGGGTCCAAACTTGATGGGTTTAAAAAAATTGAGGAGAATTCAGATTTATCTTCTTTGTTTCAAAAGTAAATGGTTCTTTACATCAGCGATGACCCTTTTTCTATGAAGAGCATTCGGTTTAGAAACATGGATTTTTTATAGCTTTTCTAATCATGCAAGTTTCAGCAAACTAGTAATTATAACAAAAACATGATCAGAAACTTCGTGAAACAATCTAGTCTCAAACTCAACTAGGTGATAGTGAGACACAACTCAGACGAAAACCGGCAAAAGCTTACTTTCACTGGGGGTTGTTGTTGTCATGACTTAGAGCTTCGGCCTCAGCTCTGGCCATAGGATCATCTTTAACCTCAGTATCTTCTTCCATCTCGCCTTGTCTATCTTCCGCCAATTTCTTCCTGTGAAGTTCCTCAGCAGCCTCCATAGCAGCCTTGTTCTCCGCTTGGATCTTGATAATCTCCTTCTCTTGTTGCTGCCGCTCAAACCACGTGTCTGCATCCGCCCAAACTGCAAAATAAAAAAAACAACACAATTAATAAAGATCAGTTTATTATTAAGCAATGATAAACAAGCCAACAGGTTAAGAATCTCTCTGCTTAACCAAGAACATATCAATCTGTTTTGAATCATAAGCTTGAGCTAAATTCAAATCAGATAATTAACATATCCTTAACCTAATTTTAGAACCAAACCCTAATTTCAACAATCCCTAAGTTCCATACTCACTCATAAACCTAAACCTATCACGAATCAACATCAACAATAGATCAAATTCGCAAAGGAGGAATCGAAACGCACGTGGATGTGCGGCCCAGCCCTGTTCTCCACCCTTGATTTTCTCCGGGAGAGCATAATTGACGGTGAGAACACGGCCGTAGAGCTCGGCGCCGTCCATGTTATCCATGGCGGCGGAAGCGTCTTCTCTCTCAAGAAAAGTGACGAATCCGAAGGATCTGTGCTTCTGATTGGCTTGATCCAGCGGCGTCTTCACGTCCTTGATGTCGCCGAATGGTATAAACGCGGCGTGGAGGATCGATTCGTTCACTTCGTCGGCTAAACCTCCTACGTACAGCGTGTTCTTCTGCATCGCTTGCTGCTGTTGAACCGCCGCCATTGTTCGAGTTCCTTCTCTCTCTATCTCGCTTGCTCAGTGAATCTTCTCGGTGAGACTCGAAAGACGACGACAGTGATTTTTATTTTTGGTTAAGAACAACTCTCTGATATAATGGGCTCGAGCTCTTTAAGCCCACGACGGTGGGTCCAATAGTTTAATATATACTTATTTATTTTGCTTAATGTTTTCCTGTTTTTTCTTGGGCATTTTCTTACATATACAATTTTCAAGTTTTTCGTAACAGAAATTAAGAAGAAAAATAACCAAATAATTCATTTTATAGGTAAAGAATCATAATACTCCATATATATAAATATAAAATATATATAATTTTTTGTTGTAGTTTCAGATTATATGTTTTCAAATTCAATTTATTTTTATAATTTTTTTTGTTAATTTTTTACAATTTTTTTTTTTGTATTTCGAAAATATTTTTTGATACTATTTTTAAAAATTTTATTTTAAAATTTTTATTTTAATTTTATTTTATGAAATGTTAACCTCAATCTCAAATCTTCACTCTTAATTCTAAACCTTAATGTTTGGATTAGGTAACTCTATGAATTATAAATGTATATTTACCTCTTTAATGAAATATTTTGATCATTTTGATCTTTAGAGTTTATATTTGTGACATAAACTTTTTTTAGTGCTATCATAAGGTATTTTTCTTTTTTTTAATGTTTTCTTATTTTTTCTTTGAACAAAAATGTTTTAAATTTAATATTTTACCAAAAAAGCAAAAAAAAAAAAAATGTTTTCTCATTTTTCTTAGTGATTTAGGTGTGAAGTCCTTTTGAGCTCATATCTCTTTCTAAAATCCCTTGTTGTTTTGTTCAGTTTGTTTATGCTTTGTTATGATTTTGTTTTTTTTTATCATAGGGATTTGGGTCCCCGTTTCTGGAATCTAGAGATTTAGAATTTGCTAGTTTTATTTTATATCTTAACTATGCATTTCACAATGTATGATTGAATTTCAAAGAACAGGAAAAACTAATGAGAAGCTTTAAGATTCATAACATTTTTGAAAGTCTAAACTCATGCTTGTCAATGATGACAATCATGAACATCTTCACGTCCACATAGAAGCCCTCCGTTTAGTTTATCCACTGCTTGAAATGTTCCTCCTCCACCACTCCTCTATATTCCAACCAGGAAAGAAAATAAAAAATATTAATTACTCTATTTTATTTTATTTTATTTTCTAAAACCATATTTCTTATAAACTTTACCTTGTAAAAATTGACAGCGACAAAATTCGCCCATCGGTCCCCAGCGGCTCCGTAACATGTATTAATCGTATCGATAAGATGTTGAGAGTTCTCCTCACAACTCAAGATCTTAACCGCAACTGTGCTGAAATGATTTACCAAAACCAAAGCTTTGCTTTTATCGTTTAGCTGTGCAGATTCTGCCCTGTTGCTACATTCCGAAGGTTTAACTCCATCGTCACCATCTGATAATTGAGATGAATTCGTTATTTATCGACCAACGATGATTAAACCGGAATTTTGGTATCTCATCACACTCACATTGGTTTTCCAATACGTAGTTCCATTGGTAAGCTATTCCTTCGGTGTCTTGCTTAGATTTATCTGAAGTGAAGACGACTAACCGGTGGTTATTTGCAACCATATCTTTAACCAACGGCCAATCTTGTCCACCCTTAGGCATGTTTTCAACCGGAAACCAGAACTTCTTCAAACCAGAGTCGGTAAAAACTTTGGTTAACGCATTTGGCGTTTTGACGTAGTCCTCCAGAAACAATGTCACGATCTCTGATGGATTTGCTGTCAAGAATGCGAATACCTCCTTGAACGTGTCTATCGCCCGATTCTAAAATACGACATAACAAAACAAATCATTTCGACGAAGCCATGTTTAAATTCTAGTCTTTTGTCTTCCAAGAAACTGCTGAGATTAGACTTACAAACTTGGTGAATTCAAAGCACTTCCCGTCAAAGGAATGGCACAACCATACGTCTCCTTCGTAATCGTACGTATCTAACATCAATGCTCGAACGCCACTCTGAGCATAAAAGTTTAGCATATCATTTAAATTTTCGACTATGCATTATGAAACATAAATGAACTGATTATTTAGTAATGAACTAATACTAACATTGAGTTGTTGGGTTATACTATCTTCTTGGGTCGCCACATGAAACATTTTTCCTTCGATGGCATATGAATTGTGGGTCGTCAAAAATGCATATTTGTTAAACGGCATGGAATTGTTCTGTTACGGAAAACACACATACACACTTAATAGTCATTAATGCGTCATTATAGTCTGTCAAGAAAATAAAAGACTCGTTAAGGCCGTTAACTCAAGCATCGCCTATCAAACTACCTTATGACTACGACAAAAGAAGGCATTGTAAACGTGTATAATGGCGTGGTGACATCGATACGTGTCAGAACTCAAGATGAAGAAAAGAAACATCTAACTGATGATAGACCAAACGATCCATGATCAAAGAGAGATGTTTAGAATGTCCCTTTGAAAATTAGAAGGGACCACCTGAGTGACATGACTCTCATGTACACTCATATTCTACACAAAACACTAAAATATAGGTCAGTTTATGATTATGACATAGGAGATAAAATATTGCCTCGGTTAACATAATATAAATTATAACTATTCAAAAAATCAGAACTTTTGACAATAAACATTAGTAACAATAAATTACAAATGCAAACAATTCCTTTTCCGTTGGTGCTTAATTAGCGTCTGCGTTAACGCTTTTTCATGCTATGATATTCTTGTTGATGGTACATGAAACACAACAGTCTTAACATATAAATATAAAAAGCGTTTCTTACTTACCACAAGGGAAAATTGATCTGTGATGTTTGATCTTACGCATCTTGCACAATTGATGCCGCATTTAAAACAACCAAGTCCAACGCTGCACTCTTCGTCGGATGAGCATTGGTCGCCGAGCTGAATATTGATGAAAAGCCCTAAATTGTAACATGGATGATAACATCCCTAACTATTGCATAAAATATATATTCAATTTGATCTCCTTAAGAAATTCTGGGGAGTTGTCAAAGTTGGTTACCGCAACGTTTGCAGAACTGGTTTACCTGTTTTGAGCCTTGGGAAGAAGCAAAAACGATTGATGCGAGATGAAGAAAAACCAAAGTTGTGACTACTGAGAATCTGAAACGTGCCATTGTTACTGGCTTTTTGTAACTTTTAAAACGAAACGTTTATTACAACGTTGGAGTCTTGGTTCGTAATTGACTGATTCTGATATTTTGTTCATGAACTTATAACGTTTTAAAGATTATCTTTCCTTGATATCTGATAAATCTTTCTTGTTTGGGTAGCCTCTTTAAAAGTAATTAGTATTTATATATAGAAACTTAGAAAAATATTTGACCAGAAAAGAGTATAAGGAGTCATTAAAACTAGAATTAAATAATTCAGATTTGACTAGTTTTGAAGTTTTCAATCTGAATAACATGTAATGAAAATAACTTAAAAATTTGTAATACTTTGGTCTACACACAACACTTACACATGTACATAAGTATCTATAGACTGATCTGGGCAATTTTGGGATCCTGGCAACGGTTAAGCCTCATGTGTTACTTATTAGCAATTCGGTAAGGAGATGTGATATCGCCAATTTTTACCGTACCACAGTTCTTACTGCCCGTAACCATTTACCGCTTTTTGTCACAATCAGACCAATAATCTATATGATATTTTTCTCTCATAATTGTATCATAACGTGTCTACTATTAAAGATTCGCTTTAACATGTTCTATCAGATTCAGAAAATATCAAGAATTTAATCAAATTATTTTAATTCCGTTAAGCTTATACCAGGTTATACATAATAAAGGATATGAATTATCACCTCATCACGACATCACGTTTATTTTTATTCAAGCAATATAAGAAACGAGTGCAACACAGGTCCATACCCGTTTTATTTTTCGTCTACAAACCACGCACTATTATTAGATTTATATCATAATAAAGTTTACATTAGATGATTACATTTTGGGACCGTCCTTAATAAGGGGGTTTGATTTGGCAAACAAGTCCAGTTCAAAAAGATCAGATTCCGAACCTGAATCACTCTCGTATCCACCATTTAAATCATCTTCTCCTCTTTTTCGATCCGTACTCTCAACCTTCCGGACCGAGCAGAGACTCTCACAAAACCTCACGTTCAACTTCTGATCACTCTTCTTCGAACCTAAACCTTTCACGTGTTTCTCATCAAAGCTTCTCCTACGCGTGTTGAAACTCAACGCGCCGGCGCCGGAGACCGGCGAAGAAGCTTCGGCGTGTGTGGTCACGGTCACCACGCAGCTATGCCTCCTCCTTCTTTCCCCACGTGGACTCTCCACCTCTTGAGTTGAGTTAGACTTTGACTTTAACTTCTTCAGACCTGCTGAGCGAAGAAGAGAGTTAAACAAGCTGGTTAGCTTCTTCCCACCGCCGCCACGTGTCTTCATCTCCTTCTCCTGCGGCTTCACGATGACGACTCTAGGTTCCGGGAGTTTATCCTCTGTCTGAGGGTGTACTCTCTTCTGTCGAAGTTCTGTAACAGTGCTCTGTTTCTGAATCTGGATTCTTGAGTTCTCGGCCATTGTTGGTTCGTTGAAGTCGGAGAAATACCGAGTGGCTTCAAAGACGTCAAGTTCGCCGGAGCCGTTCCTCTTGAGGTTTGGTTTAGTGGTTGAAGAACTGCCAGCGTTCTCTGACATTATTTCTTGACTGCCAAGACTTGCGATTGTATTATTTTGTTTGTCGGTATATTGTTATTAGGACTGTGGGTTGAGCAGAAAGATGCTTGCGTCTGCTTTATAGAGCGAAAGAGATGGGTTAACTGAACCGGTCTCAACCTAAGCAGCCTTGGGACGGGTACGGGTACAGGAAACGGGGACGGAAACGGGGACGGGAAACGGCAAACTTAAAATTTCTAGATACGGGTACGTCATAGAAACGTCAACCAAATTATAAGAAAATATAAAAATATCCATAAGTTTAAATATTAAGATCTTAAACATAACTTTTAACAGCAACAAACAAACTTCTTCAAAATACTAGATATAAAAAAAACAACATCAAATATACTTGATCAAAATACTAGACAGCAACAAAAACAAAAGCAAACACACTTGATCAAAGAACCAAACAGCAACATAATAAGCTAATCATCTAGTAGCTCATTTTCAAAATCCGGTTCATCTAGTGAAAGGTCAGCAAACTCCAAAAATCCTACATCTTCCATAGAATCAAATCCATCTCCACCAACGTCCCACATCTTGGTCTTTTCAACTTCATATTGATTAGAACCAAACTACAAACTATTGTAGTTACCTTGATTTTTCTAGTTTGGTTTGATTACAAAATGACATTACAACTTTTGATCCTTTCAAAATTAATAGAATAAACACATTAAAAGTTCATATAATCTTTTACACTTCTTAGCACAAAAAGTCAAATGGGTACGTGTATTTTCTGCAGAAACGTTTCCGAGACGTCTCCGGTCTCCGATCAAAACGTCCCCGTTAAACCATGCCGTCCCGGGTTCACCTCACCTGCATCGGGGACGTTTCCAAGGCGCTTCCGAGACGTACCCGTCCCCCCGCCGATTCTGGTACGCGAGACGGCAGCCATGTGCCGTACCCGTGCAACGTAGGTCTCAACCAGTTTCATGTGTTAAGGCATTTCCATTAGTTATTATATTTTATATTTTTTTCAAAACTATGTTAACTCAAAATAAGTTTTACTTTTATGATTTTTTTTCTTATTTTCCGTTTCAAAATAAAGGATCTTTCAAGTATTAATATATATTATTAAATTTTAACATTTTTAAAAAACGTACGAAAATTTATCAAACTATTTTTAACTAAATCTTTAGTATATACATAAGTTTAATTTTACTGGAATATACAATGATTTATATGAATTTATATTAATGAAAATATTAATAATATTGTTATATAATATATATATATATATATATATATATATATATATATATATATATATATATATATATATATATTTTAAACAAAAACAAAATCTTGTAAAAATCTAAAGATCAATTTGTAAATAAAAATTCAACATAAAAATGAAACTGTGAGCATTATTTCCTCAAACTTAATGTATTACTGTTTATATTCTTATTTTTCATCAAAATGATGTATTATTAGGAATTTTTTCTTCATTTTTAATTGTGTTCTTTCAAATGATGTGTCATTAGAGATGATCTTGCTTATGTTCATTTCAGGAACCACTGAACTAGTTACGCAGCTTGATATTGAAATGATAAGATGGTTAGATGGGGATAGATGCTTTTAGATTGACAATAAAGGATATGTGCATTTTCATTCAGTAATAGTGAGGTGAAAGTCTTTGCGAATAAAGAGAGGTTTATTCGATTTGTGGTTCAGTGATGTTTGTCAAAAAAATCTAAAATGACGTATAGCTTGATTATTTGCTAAGGTTCATACCTAATTATTTATCAAGATTCAAGACCCATGTCTCTCATATATTACAATCTAGCAGTTATTATATGTTAACATTTTCTCATAATATAAAATTAAATACAACAGAAACATCATAACTAATTTATAACTTTTTTGTGTATTTATACAACACAATGAATCATTGCATGAAGATAGTATGATTTGATCACTATTGTCGATAATTATGTTGTCTACTACTACCTCCGTTCGGAAAGGAAGATTTTCTAGATTTTATTTTCGTTTCACAAAGAAAAATTTTCTAGACTTTTAAGGTACTTTTGTATTCTTTTAAGATGCACTTATTGTAAATATTTGAATTGATTAAATTTTATTGGTAGATAGTTATTGGAAAGTGTAAAGAAATTTAAATATTGAAGTAAACTCTAAACATTTATTATTTTCTTAATAAACGTGAAAACTCTAAAAAATCCTAATTTCGGGAAAGGAGGTAGTACTAGTTAATATTTTTATCGCTGTCGCGTCCTAAAGTCCCAACTCATATTTGAAATTGATGTATGTATATCGATCAGTTATAGACGAGTAAAATGCGCTACTATTAGGCTAAGCCATGTTGAAATGAATCTTCGAATTGCATTTAAATCTTGAAACTCTTTAATATATATGGATTAATATTTTTTATATTTTAAACCCAGAAAATTGTGAATTAATAGTATGTTCTTTTGTGCTCGTGGGGATGCCACGTTATTATCCATGAATATTCACACCTTTTCAGGCTGTCATGCAAGTTCCCAAGCCCTTTTATGGTCACAAAGGGAAAAGGTGATAAAGATAAGATGACCCATCGATCAATTTGTTGGGAGAAATTACATATTGATTAGATATAGTAGCTACTAAAAATGTAGAGGTCCTAAAATCAAATTTCTTTGCAACTTGAGAAATTCTAATCGACAACTATACAAGCATGCATATTTTTCAAAAAACTTTTATACAAGTGCATGCATGTTCAATATAAAAACGTCAAAACTTGTAACTGTCTACAGAACAAATATTGAATCATATTGTCAAGTTAAATCATATTACAAGAATAGTATATAATTACTTGAAATAGACTAATAATAATTCACTGAATTGTTGACAGAGAAAGAAAAAATCACCTATAAACTAATATCATAATACAATTTTATCTGGTTGGGTTTCACTATTTCGACAATTACGCCAGCAGCAACAACAAAACATAAACTGACCATAATTGATTGATCCAATGGTGTCCAAGTTCGAAGAAGAGCAGTGGAAATATTAATGGTGTATATGAGCAAGATATGTTGGCTCACTTACTTTTCTTTTTTCTACTCTGACATTCGCTCCAGTGTTTGCCAAAGAAGGAACATGGTGGAACTTGTATGTTCGTGGATTCTTATCCACGAATGAAATTAAAGCAACTACAAGGAAAAAAATCACACAAACGACTGGTGCGAATGCGATGCTAGTTAAATAATACATGTGTTATTACTTATTAACCGGTTACATTCTAAAACTACGACGAATGATTTAACTTATACTATACAAATTTAGAAAATCTAATGTATAACCAATAACATTTCTCATGCTCTAAAAATTGAAGTCAATACGGACATACCAAATTTCTACAATATTTCGGACAAGTATCCACGTATAGGGTTAGCTTATCCCTTAAAAATGGAAACAGTATGGAATAGATTAATACCCAATCCCTTTATACTGAAATCTGGAGATCTAAATTTTAAACTTATACCATTTAAGGAGATCATATAAAAAATTAACAGGAGGGAAAAAGATATGTTTGATAAATGTCTACCATATAAGGATGTTCAAAACTTCAAAGAAGAGTCTTACATAGGAGCATCAAGTCAACTGGGCCTCGTGGTCTGGTGGTAATGGAACCTCGGCTGAGGTGCCCGCCATCACGAGTTCGAGCCCCAGTCACCGGGGAATTTACATTTGGGCATCGCCAGCGACACAGATTAGTCTCTTGGGCCTAGGAAGCCTTTGAGGAAACTGTGTATAATTCAAAAAAAAAAAAAAAAAAAAAAGAGCATCAAGTCTAAATTGACGTTTCGATGAGCGCTAGATGGTCCTGAGAGGATGGGTTTCGTATGACCTATGGTGAAAGTGTCATATGTAGACAAATACGAATGGCCTAATCATTGTTTACTATAACTACAATGGTCTTCAGTATATACCTTTTTTTTGTTAGGGTTATCATGTCACACTATGGTTTGATTTTCGATTTGAAAATTACCACCATGATCTTACGTTTCTTATTAATAAAAATCTGAGTTGTTATTGTTGCCATTCTACTACTTTAATTCATTTTTGGTGTAATACTAGATTTTGATCCGCGCTTTCAAAGCGCAGATTTATTTTCTTTGTCAATTTTTTTTGTAACGAATGTATTTCAACATAAAATATGTATCAACTATTTTAATGGTTTTTTAAGATTTGTATTTTTAGGTATATCAGTAGTTAGAATTGAAACTGGAGTTTGACGGATTGATTTGATGCTATTATAAGCAGGCCTGAGACTTAATATCTGGATCAGTGATCCGATCCGGGATCCGGTCCGATCCGATCCGAAAAAATAGATATCTGGGGGGTCTGGATCCGGATCCAGGTAAAAAAAAGATAAATTTATAATTTTATACATTTGAAAGATATTTTATGTAACAAATTTATAATAATCTATATATGTATATGAAATTTATTATAGTATGTTATGTATAATAAAATTTATTTTGGGATATCTTTTAAATAAAATTTATGTTAGATTAATAAAAACATATAATATTTTTTTGTCTTATTTAAAAAATATATGTTAAAAATAGAGCGGAACGAATTATATAAAAAATGATAGACAAAATTCATCATATAATATATATTTATGGACCTCTTAATATTATAAATAAGATTAGCTCCATCTATATTTTGAAAACGAAGAATTATTTTATGTTGATAAAATTATTAACTCGTTTGTTAGATCACAACATAAATAATAAATGCATTTGTAAAACCCGTTTGTAACTGATACATATTTTACATATTTAATGGAACAACCTGTATTGTAAACCTACTCTAGATTTTGATCCACACTTTCAAAGCGCGGATTCGTTTCCTTTGTCAATTTTTTTTGTAACGAATGTATTTCAACATAAAATATAATCAACTGTTTAATGGTTTTTCTAAGATTTGTATTTTTTAGGTTTATCAGTTGTAAAGATTGAAACCGGAGTTTGATTGATTGATTTGGTGTTATTATATATAAATAGAAAAATTATATTGGTTTCTAAATTCGTGTTTCAAATAATAAGGATAAAGAGTCCATAAGTTATTTAAATTTATAGTTAATATATTATTTTATTTAAAGATTTTTGAGAAATTTAAAATATATGGTGAATTAAAACTTTAAAAATAATTGAAATGAGTTATCCAAACCCGAACCAAACCCGCAAAGATCCGAATCAAACTCAAACAAAAATTTAGAAACATCCTAATAGGGCTGAAATCTTTGACTTTGAAAACCTGAAACGCAAACCGATCTGAACCAAACCCGTATGGGTACCCGGAAAGCCATCCTTAATCAGTATTTTTCCGGATCGAAAATGGCCAACAAAAATACATTAAAAGTAAATTTCAAGATTTTACAAAATGGCTAACTAAAATATACACGTGATAAGCATACCTCAGTTATGCATACTTCGTCTATGATTTAGAAATTTTAGACACACCGTTTATAACACCAACTGTCACACTCAACAACATATAAATTCACGAGTTCTTCATCTGTTAATCTTGTTAGTACCTGCAAGAATATTCACCAAAAATTATTAAAATCTAATTACAAATATATCTTTAATTATGATCCAAACAAACCCAAAATATAAACTCACAAAGAAAATGACAGTTGAGTTTCACAAAAATAATTAAAAATCAAATCTTTTCATGGATTTTTCCTTCCTCATACGGTTCAAGACATGAATACAAATGTCCTTTAAGTTTAAACATCTTACTGAAAATGAAAATTCACCATGAATATTAGATCTATATAGAGAGACTAATCAATCGAGAGAAGATTAAAAGTGAGAGATAAATGTATATATAAGCTAGGGAGTACTGTTACAGAGATGATCACATGGTGAGACTACGGTGCTCGGGAAATAATACATGAAGGTTTATCGATCTGCCTTATGCTACCCCAGTTCCGATGAGCTCGTCACTGTCCGATGATGAACATAACAACACCATTAAAATTAATGTTAAACCAATCAAATAAGAAAATTTTAGGTTAATTAATCAAAAGACTAAAAAAACTTATAGAATACCTAACATATAAGTCAGAAAATATATTTCAGTTGTAGCCATCATTCCAGGATCTATTAGACCTGCATAAGAACAAACATGAAATTTAAATTAGAACACTAATTCGTTAAGAAAATAAAACACTAAAACCATATGAAAACGAAAAGTCTATGTGTATTTTACAAAAAAAAAGAAGTGTATGTGTCAACTAATGAATCAAAAATACCATATATAATGAATTGATAATGTATGTTTAGGGTTTTAATGCCGAGATATTGTTTAATTTGCAGCATAATTTTCGGGTCTAATTTCATTTGGAAACTAAAATAAATACCACAATATTATTAGAATATATGCTGCAACATGTTTAAATTTATTGTATCAATTCAAGAGCACATTATATGACGTGATATTTATTATCAGATCTTACTAATAAGTTAGGATTACTATTTGAAAAATCTTATTTAAATCACAAAATCTTATTTCTATATACTATCATTCACATTTATTGTTAAGAATATTCATGGGTTTGTTTTGATCCCACCCCAAAATATGTGCGATTAAACATAATATATAGTTGAAACTTGAAGAGAAAGTTGGGGACAATCTTTTTATTATCGGATCTTACTAATAAATTAGGATTAGTATTTAGAAAATCTTATTTAAATCACATCTTATGTCTATCCCGTTTCCATTTCAATACCAACTAATATGTCGATTTTAATTTTGAATTTATGTTTCTATAAAATATTTCATCGAAAATTGACTGCTTAAATATAATTCAGTGACACATTATGGTAAATACTCTTTTTACCCATATATATTAATAGAATTTGGAAAATATAGATTTCTGTTTCTGTTTGTAGCAATTCCAGAGAATATAATCAATACCAACTAATATGTCAGATATTGATATGTCGATTTTAAATTTCTGTTTCTATAAAACATTCCATTGAGTTTAGATGTGTTAGTAAAGAGATTGGAAGCTCATTCATGTGAAAATAGATTGTGTTTATTAGGCTTGCAATTTAAACTAAACAGAAATATCTTGGGCCTGCGATTTTAGTTTTAAAAAAATAAAAAGCCATGTTTTGTAATTATCTTAAGAATTTTTTGTAATTTCTTTAAAAGCGAGAGATTTTTTTGTGGACCTCTTAATATTATAAATAAGAATATCTCCATCTATATTTTTGAAAACAAAGAATTATTTTATGTTGATAAAATTATTAACCTGTTTGTTAGATCACAATAGAAATAATAAACGCATTGTAAGACCCGTTTGTAATTGATACCTATTTTACATATTTAACGGAAAAACCTGTATTGTAAAAATTTATACTCATTAATTGTATATTGATTTTGGAGAGTCAACTTTATTTTAAAATTTAAATATTGATTTTGAATTTCTGTTTCTATAAAACATTCCATCAAAATCTAAATGAGTTAGTAAATATATTTGGAAGCCCATTCTGTGTGAAAATATATTTAAATTATTGGGCTTGCAATTTAAATTAAACAGAAATATCTTGGGCATGCGATTTTTGTTGTTAGTAAATGAGGAGCTATTTTTTGCAAATAGATTAAAGATGTTAATGAAAAGCACTGATTTGCAAATATTTTTTAGAACTTTCGGTAATTCGGCTGAAATTTCAGGGGCAGGTTCATCAACTGTCAGCTGCTTTAATAGTATAGACTAGATTTTGATCCGCGCTTACAAAGCGCGGATTTATTTTCCTTTTCTTTTTTTTAATTGAAAAATATTTATTGAATGTCATATTTTGATCTGCGCTTTCAAAGTGCAGGTTTATGATTGTGAAAACTTTATATAACCCGTTTTGTATATGAATTTATATAACCCGTCTCGTATATATATTTTATGTTCGATTGAAGCCATATTGTATATGTATTTTAAGTTTTTAATTTTAAATTAGATATTTTAAATATAAAATCAATATAAATAGTTTTATAGTTTTGATCAGTGTTTCGAAATCAGAATTGGACTCTCGGTTGAACCGGTAAATTCAGTGATAAAAAATAAATCCGAGTTTTATGAAAAAAATTATAAACCTAACAAAAACCATTGAAACCGGAACCCGGTTACCGGTTAAACTATTTGTTGTAATAATAATTGTTAAAAATTACTATGATCATGTTCCTTTTTAAATGACTATTTATGTTTAAAATTTTAAATTTCATTTTTAATGAATTAAATTTGTATAATTCTGATGAATTAATTTTATTATGCGGTTAATTTTTTAATAAAAAATAATATTCTTTTAATAAATATTATGCTTTCATTGAAAAAACCATTTTTTTATAAATGCTTAAATTATATTAAGAAAAGAAAAAAAATTAAAATTGTGTGTTTAAGTTTTGTTCACTACACAAAATATTAAGAATGATTGAAAAAAATTATTTGAACTTGGATTCAATGGCTCAAAGAAAAAATAAATGTGAGAATTGAATATGATTTTTTAATTGGCCCAAATGAACCAGAAAAATAATGGCCCAATATAGATGTGTTATTAATATTACTTGATTGCCCTTAATGAAACATGCAATGTTAGTTTTAAAAATGACATGTTTAGTTAAAAATCCAAATATGCTTGTACTTTAATAGTATATATAACTTTCATCTTATTTCACATATGTTTTTTTTCAACAATATTGACAATCAAAAACTTTCTATATTGATTTAAAAGCCACACATCTATATTTCATGAATAACTAGGGCCGACCCGCCCTACGGGCGGAATGTAATTTACATGTGACATATATAAGTATATTATTATATATTTTCATTGCATGTGTTTTATGTTAGGATTAACAATGAATGTGTAAAACATATATGGTTTGTAAACATTATTCAAAATATTTCTGACATATAAAATTGTATTATTGTATCTTTTATGGCATGTGTTCTATGCATTTGCAAGAGAATTTTATAATGACGTTTATGATTTTAATAATTTTGTGCATGGAAAAATTATATACGTTAAGATTTATAATGTTCGGTTTTGATGGTTATGTCTATATTAAGAGGTTGAGGTATAAAATGTGTTATATAGATTGGGTGAGGTTTATTTCGTCTTCGGGTTATATGTCTTTTATAATTCTTAATCCACAATTGTTGGGTTAAATGTGGTATATATTATTGGCTCTAAAATGGGGAATGTAAACATATATAAATTTTTTAAATTTTTATAAAGTTTTACCATTTTAACATTAACTTTTACTATTTTTTATTTATATTAGATATCATAAGTATATCCCTTATTTATTTTTTTTAATTATGATACCCAATAGAAGAGTATTTTCTATTTTTGTGTGCTACTAATCATACGTATATTTCATTATTTTTTATAGTTCTTTATATAAACGATGTGAAAAATATATTTACCGCGGTAAAAATCATCATCAATTGATTTAACATTTTGTAAGTCTAATATCAATCTTTCCTATTAAAAACATGACCTTAAATTTAATATGAATATGATAGTATAATTTTCTAATTATAATTTATAAAACGATGTGAAAATATATTTACTGCGATAAAAAGTGCCATGAGATGATTAGACATTATGAAGGCCTAATATTAATATTTCCTTTTTAAAAAATAGACCTTATTTTTAATATGTATATGATAGTATATTTTTCAAATATTTATTTTTCTAACACAGTAAATATTTGACGAAAAAATAGTAAATGCTTTTTGAACAATTGATAGAAATTAAACAGCGATGATTTGATGATCTAATATTTTGAACTTGTTCTGTAATTGTAATAATTATTTTAAAACATAATAGCTGAATAAATCAATTTGAAATGGTTCTTTTAGTTACACTGAAGTGATACAAAACTAACTTATATTGTAACATATGTAAGCCATTTTAATTTAGTGTAATTTTTCAAGATAACATAAAGCTAAAGAGTCATCAACTACATAGTTATTCTCTTGTTTATATACACTTTAAGCTTTGTGATTTAATATTGTATTAAGTGGTAGTGTCATTGATAAATTTGACAGACAAATTACTCGTATGAGATTCCTTTAATTGATTTAATTATTGTATAAAACTTGCATAAAAAATCTTCAAACCGCAAAAATTGTATTCCAACACTAACTATTCCCCCTCACGTCTCATGTGGCTTGACTCTTGCTTCTTACTTCACTACTTTCCTTACTAATGTCCATCTAACAATCTCACTCTCTGATTCTTTGCTAATCTTCATCAAGTTTTCCAATACAAACTTCATCTTGGGCCGATAGGTATCGTTCTTTTTAAACAAAGATCAGCAAGTCTATCCAAAGTCATATCAACGTCTCTATACCAAGTTTCCAAAGCATAGCTGAAACCCGAATATTCTTTTGTGTTTCACAATTTGCTAAACACTTCATGAGTTGCATTGAATTTCTTTTTCATAATTCTATGGCTGCTTGTCCCAGAGGTAAATGTTAACGCTGCCTTTCTTTGACTCTGAAGCAAACCAAAAGAGAAATGTGTAAGTTAAGAAGTTGACGCATATTAACAAATAGATAAGTAGGGGAATGATGAATTTCAATTGGTGTCTATACCAAGTTTCCAAAGCATATTAACAAAGCTTTAAGATTCCATTTTTTCAACTTGGTTTAATCATCCCTCATAGATAGAGTGATATATCCAAGACCTTGTCTCTTACCTAAAACTCATTTTTTTAAGTTGATTGTCGCCTCATTGTAATCTAACAAACCAAAATCTATTTCCTTCAACTCAGACGTGTCTTCTCTTGAGATCAATTAAACAGAAAAATATTAAGCAAAGTTTTTCAAGTAAATGTCAATAATATGGCGACAAACCATCAAATGTATAAACATAAGTAAAGATTCTTTATCACCTCAGGTTTGAGAGCCCGGCGTACAAAATGCAAACTCATTTTTTTTTCATAACAGTCACTGCATCCTACTCCATATCCTTCCCACCTATGCGCATAAAACACACCACCACGTTCAGTTTAGCACATACAATCCTACGTCTGAAGTCTATTGTTTCCTTACCTTGAAAGTATCTATGCAAAAGCTCTCCTCCTTCACATAGCCTAAAACAACAAATCACTAACATTATAACTACATCACTATATAGACATTATCATGATCCTCATATGCATCATAGCAATGAGGAAGGTTATCATGATCCGACAAAGCTCTTGGCATCTTCATTCCTCTCCACAAAACTACACAGCAAATTATAAAAAAATATAACAGATCTCATCATCATTAGTACAATACCAGAAGACATCAAATCAAAAGCACTAACCTTTGATTTTGGAATTTGCAGCAACTTGTTGTGCTTTGTCATCACCTTTCTTAAACTTAACAGTAGTTCAAAATGGCCACGACCAAATTCATCACCAACGCTCGTATCCAAAACCACTCCGCCTCATTCCGCTTTGCTAGATCGTCGCAGAGTTCTGCTTCACAGAGCCATGCCGTCTCAAGAGAGCAGCTCTGATGTATTTACCAGAGAGACAGAGAAGTAAACAGCTGTTTGCAGAGGAGTGAGCTGACTCGCACCCTAACAGGGAAAAGAAAGATTTGTTCCTCTCAGTTTTCGTTACAGAATGATCTGTTTATGGGTCCAAGACTCACTTTTTTATAGTTAGAGATCCACCGCCTGAAAGAGATAAATACATTGAATTAGGTATCGTGCTTGGAGTGGGTAAAAGGATTTAAGGAGGTCGTTAATGACAATGTTCAATGCCCCTTGTAACGGTTTGAGAAGAAGGAATCCAGTTGAAACGACATGATAGCAAATTCGTATCACATCACCCTACCGAAAATCCATTGACGATTTAACTAAATAGAGCTCGAAAACAGGATGAACCCTAGAACTGGAGGGTCGCCATCGTTGAAGACGACAAAGGTAACAATAGAGATACGCCATTGATTTTCAGAAGCCCAAATAACTAACTACCCAAGCCCGTTCAATTCAACCTAGAAAGCCCATAACAAAACAAACGGAATGCAATGAAACTCGCAATAGAATTAGAAAGCCCATTAACGCTGCTGTTTTAATGAAACGATGCGATCCGACGTGGCCGCTGGTGGTACTTCGAATTTCCACGCTGGATGTCGACGTGGACCCCTCAGAAGTGATTTAAACACTTCTTTATAGTAATAGATATTGTGTGTATATATAGTATGAACTAGAATGAAAAAAAACTCGTTTGAGAGAGAGAACATAGAGAGAGAAAGTAGATCTTGTTTGAGTTTTCCGGCCGACGATGGTGGGTTTACACAAACACCTCGTCGGTCGGGATTTGTTGTCGATATTTTGTTATTCAGTCTTGTTTTTTCTTTTTGTTCCGGTGGCGCATCTTCCTTTTGATGGCCGGTCGGTTTTGGATTCCGTCGTCGCACTAGCTCTATGAAGGTAGCTCTATGAAGGTGGACGGTCGGCTCAAATTTTCGCATCACAATATTCTTCGGTTGATGGCGGCATTGTATTCTTGTGGTTGAAGATTTGTGGTTGATGGTTTGTCGGCTTGGATGAGTTCTTGATGAGATCGAGTGAAACTCTTCGATGGTTTGAAGATTTGGGTGTGTTGGTTTTGGGTCGTGGATGAGATTTCAAGTTTGTTGATGAAACTATCCGGTGACAGAAATCAAAGAAACGAAATCGTGATTGCAGGAAATGGTGAATCCGCGCTTTAATATTCCAGTGTTGTGTTCTCGACGGTAGCAATGGGGTGTCTATGTGACATGTGCGCCATCGATGGAGCTTCAACAATTAGAGATTTCTTCTGTCTAGGGTTTTCGTGGTCTAGGGTTTTAATAGATTGGACATTGTTGTTTTTGGACTCAATATAACTGGATTGTAAGAGTTTTATCTCTGTGGGCTTTGGTCTTTTTTATATAAAACATTAATGGAAAAAAAAATAGTATGAACTAGAATGTATAGAAGTACAAGAAATTTTATATTTTTGTCGACAAGTATGAGAAAGTTAATATAATGAAAAGATAAAATTGAAAACGTGGCCGGCCATTGTGTATAATGCATCCATTTTCTTTAGGACAAAAGTTGACCTGTTTTAATCGCTTAAAATTTGATCGCACGAACCAATAAAACGAAGCCAAATCCACACGAATATAGGAAAAACAATAGTACTATAAATGCATATACAACCAATTCCTTCCCTTGAGAAAGTTTCGATAATTTCTGAATAATTGTAGCCACTTCGAAGTTTCAGAAGAAAGAGAGAAGGGTATGTCGATCTTGTATGGCTTTATTCTTAACTTCTTATGATTCTGTTGACTTCCGAAGGGTCTACATTTTTTGATGATCTTTTTTTCGGTTTTTTGGTGACGGCAATATGATTTTTTCCCCTTTGGTTATAGATGTGCTCAGATTAAGTGCCGAAATTGTGATTACTGAAGTTACATTTCATTGATTTAGTCAATGAATTTTTTGTCCATTTCTTATTTTTCATGGAGAATCAGTAAAAACATATGACATTTTCTCTTCCAGGTTAGCTTTTGAAACGATCCAAATTTTTCATTTGTATTTCAAAGTTCTCAGGGTATCAACCCTTAATCTGTTTTCAGTTCTAATACATTTTTAAAAAACTTATTTTGATAGTAGTTGTTAGGTGTAAGTTTTGTGTATATCTGCTGATCAACTAATTCAAGTTTTTTGTCTATTGTTCCATCATTATTCTTTGAAAAATCATAATCTGCAAGTCTAATTTTTTGAGATTTTTAGTTGCTAGATTCTGTAGTCACGAAATATCAACCACTTTGTTCATTAAATCTTCATCTGATGTGCTGGGAAGAATGGGATGTTGCTGTGTAGTTGTTTAATCAAAAGCTTGTGTGAGCATTGCAAAAAAAAAATCCACATTCTTTTTTCTCAAGTTCTTGCCATTTTTCTTCATGACACATGACTCTTACTAACTATGAACCAGTCAATCATTAGCTAGATAAATCATGGGTTTGAAAATCAGTATCATCATGTCTTCTCGCATTATGTATTTTTTCTTTCCATCAACAAAAGTTGAAATGGTGGTAGTTGATTGCATCCTATTACTGTCTTTTATATAACTTTATAAATGGAATAGTGGAGAGACTCATCATTTGTTTTGACCTCTGGACCATGCCCTTGATAAACCATCTATGTCCTTGTGTGAATTAGCTTTTGTGACTTCCACTCAGATGATATTGTCATACATAACTTCCTTTTGGCTCTACGTTTCTCTTCAACGGGTTGCTATAAATTTGGAACGAGATTGACCTAATCTGTTCTCATTTGTTGTCTTTTACAGAACCGAAGCTATATTATCTTCAAGCAGCATCCAGCCAGCCACTATGAATGATATACAAGGTCAAAGCGACAAAATGTTTATGGACAAGAATGTATCAGCATGCGACTTACCAGAGATCGTTGTTTGTAACTGCAAGGAGCTTACTCAAAACGTCGTCAAAGATATATGCGTCGATGAGGGTGTGCCTTTGGTGCAGGAGAAGTTCTTACTAAACAAGGAAGAAGCAGTCAAAGTAAATGGGAATGTTCCCGAATCCAAGTCCTCAGAAGACAACAAGTTTGAAGAAGTTGTTGATACTAAAGATGTCATGGAGTTGGTTGTGACTGGAGATGAGGTTATTTACGATAAATCGCCACCTGAAGATATAGTAGCTGGATCAGAAAGTTTCTCTAAGGTGGCTTTAACCTTGGGAGATATTATATCAATGGAGGTTTCCCATAAACCTCTCAACAATGTCAACACTTATGAACCTGAAGGAAGCCTAGGCCGTGAGATAGAACAGAGGAAAACAGGGGAGAAAAAATCAGTTAGCTGGAGATATCTTCCCTCAGAAATGGGTGAACCAGAGAACCAACGACTAAAAAATATAGTCTTCGAGGACTCTTATGATCATCACCATCTCTTCTTCTCAAGTAACTTCCCAAATGAGTATGGTGCAAGAAGTTCCTCTGAAGCAGAGTCAGGCTTGGCTCATCATATAACTTACTCTGGACCCATCTCATTCTCCGGAAGCCTCTCAGCTCGATCTGAAGGAAGCACAGTCAGCGGAAACTCATTCGCTTTCCCAGTGTATATATACATACATACATACACTCACAACATATATGTATATATCAACTTCTTATCTACATATTTACTCTTACGCAATTTGTGAAAACTCTGTTACAGCTTGCAACAGGAGTGGAACAGCAGTCCTGCAAGAATGGTGAGAGCTAAGAAGAGAGAGGAGAAAGGATGGAGATATTACTCTCTTATCTGCTGTACATTCTGCAGATCGAGAGTGGCTTAATTTCAGTAAATATTGTGTTTGTTTCTTGAGAGTTTTTCCCCAATTTCATGTGTTGCTTCAAACACAAGGCACAAACCCTAAGTGCGGCAAACTCTTGATTGTTATTTCCTTTCGGTTATATGGGCTTTTTTAAGAACCAAGGCCCATTTGTTTGCAACTTGTTAAGGAAACTGTACATAATCTTGTCGTATTCGTCAGTAAAGTCGGTACAAGTTGCCACGTCATTATCTACTTCCCTTTTTCATCACAGCGTGTGCTCCTCAGTCCTCGACACGTATCACACACCAATCGGACGGATGTTATCTCGTGCGGATCTATCCATCCGACGGCTCTCTTCGCCTGTTTTAGATAATACAAAAATAAAATTAAAATAGCTACCTGACGTGTCACTGGTGATGATAAAGAAACCATGGCCCATAACTTCGCTGTAGTTTAAAGAAGCCGTCGCGAGAGAGAGAGATAGAAGAGACGGAGGAGGAGAGAGGAGGCTGATGAATCAGTGACTCACTGAGTCGGATTTGAGCGATTCATTGCCTCCATTGAAGATCTCTTTCTGAGTTTTCCCCTCCGCTGAAGTTGTCTCCTCTTCGTCCACGATGCTTACGATGTAACTGAAAATCATTCTTCAGATCTGAGTTTCTTGTGAGTTTTCTTCTTCAAATCGTTGATTCTCGCTATGTTTCATCGTTCGATTCGATTTAGCGTTGATCTGTTAGGTTGTAGTTCTCGGAATCTCTGCCAATTTTTTTTGATCATTCTAAAGGAAGATCATGTTCGTTTGTGTTGATTGTTTTAAAGTTTCTTGTATCAAAAGATGTGTTTGATTGTGGTGGAATAGTTTCTCAAGATGTGTGCAGAAAGAAGATGTTTTCAAGTAGTTTATGTAGAAACCGAGATAGAGAAGGTGGCTTTGAATATAGAACTGTATAGAGGTAATCTAATATTCTAGATTTTTGATACTATACGTTATCTTTTATGCAGAGATGGCTTGCCTGATGTAACACCAGTCTAAAGTTTCATACTGCCTTGTTAAGCTCGTGTTGGTTGTGAGAGATGGCAATGGCAGTCTTCAAGTCTCCTATTAAAAGTGAATTCCATGGACCTAGAAAGATGGAAGGGAAAGAGTGCAAGAAGCAGCATCTGCTTCATCGTCACTCTTCTGGACGAAGACGTGTGTTCGTACAAACCGAAACTGGCTGTGTTTTGGGGATGGATCTGGACCGTAGTGACAACGTTCACACTGTGAAGAAGAGGCTTCAGATTGCTTTTAACCTCCCCACGGAGGAAAGTTCATTGACCTTTGGGGATATGGTGCTGAAGAACGATGACCTGAGCGCTGTGAGGAATGATTCTCCGCTTCTGCTGAAGCGTAACTTAATGCACAGAAGCTCGTCTACTCCGTGTCTTTCACCTACTGGGAATGATCTGCAGAGGAAAGATCTTAGTGGTCCTATTGAGATACTTAGCCACTCTCGTTGTTTTCTGTCTTTGAAGCAGACGGCGAATGACATTGTTGAGGCGATGAAGACGGGTGTTGAGCCGATCCCTGTTAACGGTGGGATGGGAGGGGCGTACTATTTTAGGAATGAGAAAGGTCAGAGCGTTGCAATTGTCAAGCCTACTGATGAAGAACCGTTTGCTCCCAACAACCCTAAAGGCTTCACAGGGAAATCGCTTGGGGAGCCTGGTTTAAAGCCTTCCGTGCGAGTCGGGGAAACCGGATATAGAGAAGTTGCTGCCTACCTTCTTGATTATGATCACTTTGCTAATGTTCCCCCCACGGCACTTGTGAAGATAACACACACTGTGTTCAACGTCAACGATGGAGTGAACGGGAACAGATCTCGGGAGAAGAAGAAGCTGGTCAGCAGCAAGATTGCTTCGTTCCAGAAGTTTGTAGCTCACGATTTTGATGCTAGCGATCACGGGACTTCGAGCTTTCCTGTTGCGTCTGTGCACCGCATTGGGATACTGGACATAAGGATTCTCAACACAGACCGGCATGGTGGAAACCTTTTGGTGAAGAAGCTTGATGATGGGAGGTTTGGTCAAGTGGAGCTTATTCCGATAGATCACGGCCTTTGCTTGCCGGAAACACTCGAAGATCCCTACTTTGAGTGGATTCACTGGCCTCAGGCTTCGATTCCTTTCTCTGAAGAAGAGCTTGACTACATACTAAGTCTTGATCCAGTGAAAGACTGTGAAATGCTGCGACGAGAGCTTCCTATGATCCGAGAGGCTTGTCTTAGGGTTCTCGCTCTGTGTACTGTTTTCCTTAAAGAAGCGGCTGCTTATGGACTCTGTCTTGCAGAGATTGGTGAGATGATGACTCGAGAGTTCCACGCAGGAGGAGAAGTTCCAAGTGTTTTGGAAATGTTGTGTATCGAAGCCAAGAGATTAGTTGCTGAAGGAGACGTTTTATCTCTCAAGTCAGATATAGAAGGAGAGACAGAGTTTCAGTTCGATCTAGACTACAGTGACTTTGATTCGGTTTATAACTCGAAGACGGTTAAAAACCCATTTTCAAACGGACGTTCTTCACTTGGAAAGCTCGAAGAAGAAGAGGATGAAACCGAAGAAGAGGCAGGACTTGCTCTATCTCTCTCAAAGCTGTTGACATCAACCAAGGACAACAAAATGGGATCCGTGTACCTGAACACTCCAAGAGACGTGACCGAGAGAACATTGTCAAGTCACAAAAGTGCGAACGTGCTTCTACTGGTTACCACAAACTTTGTGAAGTTAGCAGACATGATAGAAGTCGAGTGGGTTATGTTCTTGGAGAAGTTTCAGGAGTTACTTGACTCTGCTTTTGCAGAGCGTCGGACCATGACGTTGAGGAGTAGACAGAGACTTGGTACATCGTGCCAGTTTTGAGAACATACAAGACTTGGAAGACTTCACATAATAGAAAAGACCGACGGTTTACGTATCAAGTAATGACTTGTTCTCTACGTTACGATTAGCTCTACTTTGTGGCCACGACGAACAACTGCAATGCGAATAAAGTTTTTCTTTAATCATCTGTCTTCGTAAATAACAATAGTTGTCCAACATGATCTTTTCGGAATATATAACCAGTTATAAATAAGGTTTTTACTATCTTTCAGCTAAAAATTATTCAAACGAAGTGGTAACGTATCATTTCACTGCTATCATTTTTTTTCTGACTTTGATAACCGAATAAAGGGAGAGCGAGATTTTCATTGTTATCTTAACTTTCTGTTTTTGTGAATTTTATGCCAACTTGTTCATCGTTTGGTCTGAGATTGTGATGTGTTTGTGATAAACTTATACTTTAGTGGACACAATTTATCACTGCCACATCAGTGACCATTACTTGTCTGCTTGTCAATGTCTTTACACAAGCATTTTTTAAAAACTCTTGGTACTTTATTTAAACTTGTAACCAACTTGTTCAACGTTGAAACTGTTAAGAGACACTGGAGTTACTGGGAAACTTAGTCTCTGAAATCATTTTCTTTATATTTGTTTTGAACAACTTTGGTTCTCATTGTATGAAAAGCTAGAAAATCAATAAATCACAGCAAAAGCAAACAAGATCATCTAAGCAATTATTATTCTCTGCTGGCGACTTGGCGTTAATGATTGATTTTCACTTTAGAGTTTTGTTAATTACTGTATGATTTGTGGAGATAGGTGTATATTTGAAGTTCTCCTGTTAAAAAGAAACTTAAAATAAAGTAATGACCTATTCAGCTGTATCCAACGATAATAGTACCCCATAATAAATGAACTCAACAATCAACATTAAACTTTTGTTTTTACATGTAAACACACTAGTCAAAAACACAACCGAACTGAAAATGAAAGTTCGGTTAATACCTAATCAAACTTATAAGCAATGTAGATATAATATGTTTTTGCTGAAAAAGTCAGATCCATACATTTCGATAGAAGAGTCAAATCCAAACAAAACCATAAATTAAAATTATATAAGTTTGGTAAGGGATCAAAACCCCCAAAAAGAAAACTTAAATTGAAATAACAAGCAGATTAATAGAAAATCTTTTATCAAAAAAAAAATAACAAGCAGTTTGATTAAAAATATTTTTATTAAACCAAAGAAAAAGTCAAAAGCTCGATATAAGTAATAACCCAAAGTGAACCGAAAACTTGATTAGTCTCGGTCCGAATATCATATATGCCTCCATGGTCTCTCAGCGAGGCTCACACAATCACCATGTCTAAAACAATCAACCAGATGATCAATTGTTAACCCTGCCGCTTGCATGAAAGAATGTACGATAACTGGACCGACGAATCGAAACCCTCGTTTGATCATATCTTTGCTAATTATCTCAGCCTTGGGAGATCTCAGTGGTACATTTCTTGAATACTTGAATCTATTAATGATCGGTTTGTAATCCATAAACCCCCACATGTAGCTGCTGAATGATCCAAATTCCTTTACCACCTGCAAAATAAAGTTTTCTTTGATCTAATAGAAAACGTCAAGGTATAATAGAATTTTATATACAAGAAACTATAGTGGCTCTTCGCAAGAAAATGGTTATACTTGCCTTGGTTATGCATTTGGCATTGTCAACTATACACCTAACTCGACTCTCTTGTAGCATTATTGCTTTGTTTGATGCAATCTCTGTGATCTCTTTCTCTCCCATTTTGGCGACCAGGTTTGGGTCAAACTCACAAAATGCCTCTCTAGTTTCACAAAAATTTCGTAAAATTTCTAGCTACACGCATAACGTAGCAAATATTGAATAGTGGTGAGATATTTGACCTAAAGAGTTCTTTGCGTTTTAAAATCTCGGTCCAATTATAGTCCATTAACATCCCCGACATAGCAAGGAACTCAAAAAGCAAGCTGTTTAAATGATTAACCACCATTCAAAAATAATAATATTATTTTTTTCTTAACAAATGAACTATGAGCATAGTATGTAGAAGCCATAATCATACTTATCATCATAGACAGGGACTCCCCATTGCTGATCATGAAACGTTACGTAGACTTCATCTACAAAGAAACAAAAAGCCCTCGTTATATTTAACTTATCATGATCACAAAGGAATATATTTGGTTTAGTTACATTAATGATTCTCTAATTATGTGTATTGATAATATATGGCTATAATTTTAGTTTAGGACATTTCTTAATGATCTTACCACTTTTCTTGGTGATCCAATTACACCTCTTTGGTTCATCACTTTTGATGTCCTCATCATATAGACGTTGTTCTTGTTGTTGACGCGGAATTGTTTTAGGAACAAATGTTTCTCTTCTACGAGGAGATGAGATTAAACCGAGTGCTAGAGAGATCCTTTGCTCTAACGTGGAAGTTGAATCCGTGGCAGAGGAATCGGTCGAGTTTTGAGAGAGTGATAGAGATATAGAAGAGAGTGAGAAAGAAGAAGAAGTACTACGTTGAAGCGTGATCGGATATATCCTCTTTAAGTGTTTGGCAAAGAAATTTGAGGTTTGCTTAGTCTCCTTCTCTCTTACACTCTTACTTTTCTCCAAGATCGCTCTTCTCGTAGGGCTTGGTTTGTACATCTTTGGTTCGAGAGTAATTCAAAACAAAGGATAGTCACAAGTACTTATAGGAGAGAAATGCACCATAAAATGGAGGTTAAATGTTATTACAATAGCTAGATAGAAGTAACTACACCTAAGTTGGTGAAATGTGGATTTCATGTCTGTGAAATTTTACCATATTTGAATATCTCCTCCACTAGTGTATAAAGAAACGGCAGTTTCATGTATCTTTTGCTAATGAAATTTATTTAAGTTGAAAAAGACATAGCACGATATAGCAATATTAATTTATTTTTAAGTTGTTTTAGATCTAATGCATGTATCAAGAAAGGTGACAGACAACCAAGATGGTGAAGTGATCCATCTTAGTACCTTTTGAAATCACTTTTAACATTTATTTGTTAGATTTCTCTGTAGGTATTTGATTTGAAACACTAATTGATAAATGTATAATCAATTTTGAGTACCATATATGCATATGCATGAATGAATATACAACCAATATTAAGTTCTGTAACGTTTAATTTTGTGATTAAAAACTACTAATCTTGGAACAAGACGCTGGTTTTAGCCAGTGGCGGAGGCAGGATTTGGTTTTACTAAGGTCAATGTAATAACAATTACTACAATTTACATGGGTCAATAAGTTAATTCTTCATAATTTCATCAAATTTATGAAGGAAAATACAAATAATTTTTTTTATGTGGGTCATATGACCACTTTGGTTACACGCTAGTTCCGCCACTGGTTTTAGCAGAGAAAAAGACGCTGTTCGTAATATCAAAAACAACATTAGTCTAGTTCACACTTGCAAAATCTTTGTTTAGCGAAGAAACCAAAAAAAGATTAATCAAATATAGTGAATTAAATAATTGTAAAAGAGATTATTCTTAGCTTCTACTCTTTGCTGCTGCATGTTGATTTTTAAGACATCAACGTTTCGCCTATTTGAGACAAAGAAGGCTCATCTTTCTCTACGTATATGTCTAATTCGTCTAAATTAGTTAAATGGATGTTACTGCATGTAAACAGAGGGTAAATTCTGCGTAGACGACAGTGTACTAAACCGGTCGAGAAAGATAACCGGAACGGATAATAGATTCGGTTAGTTAAAAACCGGAATTAGGTTTAAACCATAAACCCAAGAAGCGTAAAACCCTTGTCTCCTCCGTCTATCCCCTTCAAACTTTCCGGGGGAAAAAATCAAATTTTCTCTCCGGCGACCCTCAATTCTCAAAATTCACTTAATTTTCTCAGGAAACGACAACCGAATTGGAAAACCCTAATCCCCAAATCCCATGATCTGCAGATGGATTGCAATCAATCCAAGCAAACTGTCCCGTATCCTCTCTCCATTCTCCACCCTCTTCTCCACTAAACCCTCCTCCTCCGCCGCCGCGAAACTCGACGACTCCCCACTCCCCTTAACCAATTCCGCATCCGATCAGAGAGAAGATCACTTCCGCCACGAGATTCTCTACGGGATGAAAGAGATCGGGTTCCGCGAGTATCTCCACGGCCCTAGCTTTCGAGGCTTGGTCTCGGACTTGAAACAGACCAACGTAGAAGAGATCATGTGTGAATTGATGGGTGAAAGCTCGGATCTTTCGGTTTGGTTTTTCAAAGAGCTGAAAGATGTTTACGGGTTTCGCCACTCGAGGCTCTCCTCGTTGTTGGTTTCTCACGTCTTAGCTGGTCAGAGACGTTTCGGAGAGCTTCAAGTGGTTATGGAACAGCTCCTCCAAGAAGAAGGCAAGTAGGTTCATATGAATAGATAAAAGAGGAAACTTTAAGAGTTATGTAATGTAGAAACCTGAATATGAGTTATTGCTATTTCTTTTAGGCTCTGGTTCAGCATCTTCGCTTTGTGAGATTCTCTCTAATAGCTTCAGAGAGTGGGATTCTACTAACGTAGTTTGGGATATGTTGTTGTTTCTTTGTTCGAGATCTAACATGGTTGATGATTCGCTTTATATCCTGGAGAAGATGAGGGATCTGAACTTGAGGGTGTCTACACAAGCGTACAACTCGATCTTGTATAACTTCAGAGAAACAGATAAGATGTGGGACGTGTACAAGGACATCGAGTCTAAGAACGAGCACACGTACTCAACAGTTGTAGATGGATTGTGCAGGCAACGAAAGCTAGAAGACGCAGTTTCTTTCCTCAGGGATTCTGAGTGGAAGGACACTGGAGGCCCCTCTGTGGTTTCTTTCAATAGTATAATGTCAGCTTACTGTAAATTGGGTTTTGTAGATACGGCCAAGTCTTTCCTCTGTACAGTTTTGAAATGTGGATTGGTTCCTAGTGTGTATAGTCACAACATACTCATCAACGGGCTCTGTCTAGCTGGCTCCATCGGAGAAGCTTTGGAGTTAGCTGGTGATATGAGTATCAAGCATGGAGTGGAGCCTGATACTGTGACGTACAATATTCTTGCGAAAGGGTTTCATCTCCTAGGTATGATCAAATGGGTTTGGGAGATCGTTCAGCAGATGCTGGATAAAGGTTGGACTCCTGATGTGATTACATATACCATATTGCTATGTGGTCATTGCCAGTTAGGGAACATAGACAAGGGTTTGAGATTGCTGAAGGATATGTTATCAAGGGGTTTCGAGTTGAACAGTGTCATCCCCTGCAGTGTGATGCTCAGTGGTTTGTGCAAAACAGGACGGGTCGAAGAAGCTTTCTCCTTGTTCTATAGAATGAAAGCCAATGGGCTCAGACCTGATATTGTGGCGTATTCGATTGTGATCCATGGCCTCTGCAGATTAGGAGAGCTTGATATGGCTATTTGGCTTTACGACGAGATGTGTGCCAAAAGGATCCTTCCGAACTCTAGGACGCACGGTGCTATGTTGCTTGGTTTGTGTCGGAAAGGGATGATGCTCGAGGCGAGAGCGCTTCTCAACTCTCTGGTCTCAACTGGCTGCACGCTTGATATCATTCTGTACAATATCGTAATCGACGGGTATGCAAAGTCTGGTTGCATCGAGGAGGCGTTGGAGTTATTCAGGGGAGTGATTGAGAGTGGGATAGCTCCTAATGTTGCAACTTTCAATTCCTTGATTTATGGTTTTTGCAAGACTCAGAACATAGCTGAGGCAAGAAAGGTCTTGGATGGCATCAAGTTATACGGATTGGTTCCAACCGCTGTGAGTTACACAACTCTGATGAATGCATATGCTAACGTTGGAGATACTGAGAGAGTAGACGAGCTGCACCGTGAGATGAAAGCAAAAGGAGTCTCACCAACCAACTTCACATACTCTGTGATCATCAAAGGGCTTTGCGTAGGGCGGAAACTCGAGAAATACAACCAGGTACTGTGGGACATGGCTTCCGAAAGTGTAACTCCAGATCAGATCACTTACAATACGATTATTCAGCATCTATGCCGGGTGAAAGATTTGTTCAGAGCGTTTGAGTTGTTTGAAGAAATGAAATCTCGAAATCTTGAGCCTACGCCTGCCACTTATAGCATTCTAATCAACGGCCTTTGTTTCTACGGTTACTTAAAGGATGCTGATAGGTTTCTCTGTTCGCTTCAGGAGAGGGATGTTAGTTTGTCAAAATTTGCTTATACCACGCTGATCAAGGCGCATTGTGTAAAAGGTGATCCTGAAATGGCGGTGAAGCTGTTTTGTCAGGTGCTAGATAGAGGATTCGATGTTTCCATCAGGGATTACAGTGCGGTGATCAATCGTCTGTGTAGGAGAGGATTGGCAGAGGAGGCTAAGTTCTTCTTCCGTCTAATGTTATCCAGGGGTGTTTCGCCTGACTTAGATATCTGCAGAGTGATAATCAAGTCATCAGATATGCTTGGTTGGACTATTAAAGCGGATTTGTTGCCTTAAAAGTCTATTGTCCCATCTTATTTACTTGCTGGAGAAGGCGCACTTTCAGTAGAGAAACTGTCACATGAAGATGTAACTTTCATTAGCTTTGTTAACAGAGCTATTGGATGGTGTAATCTTAGCTACTGGATGGTACCATCGGGCACCAATTGTATCACATGAGCTTCTTTTCAAGGATCGCTGTAAGTGATGTTTCTTGATCATTTGAATAAGGCTTTTAGAGATGGTTCCTCTTTGTTGTCCATCTACCATCGAATGATTGTGTATTCACCCTTGGAACAGGACACTTGTGGCTTCGACTTTTTGAAAACGTACCGTGTGCTAAGCAGCTTCTCAGCTCCCACAAACAACACAGAGCGTCACTGGTGTTTTTTCCTATCGAGACTAAAGCTGTATTGTCTTGTTCAAGTTCTTCTGAAGGTAAACTCAGTGGTTCTTGAGCTTTCCCTGTTTCTTTACCAAATCTACAATGTGACTATAGCGTGCTTGTAAATTAGCCTGTTGATGGAAGTGTTCAAATGGGGAAAAGGGTTTATGTAACTAATCAAGCTTCATGTGTTAGGCCTATTCTTGACTGTGGCATCCTGAATTTTTTTTATTCTTTTTCTGTGTAAAAATCCCCATCATTTTTTTTTGTTCTGGTTTTCTCAGATGATTTTCGGATGTAAGAAGTCTATTATATACAAAGCAAAGAAAAGATTACTAACAAAACTTGGTGAAAAATCACAAACAAACTCTGCAATTTTTTGGATCATAATGTCTTTACTACAAGCACACTGTATGTATTGTGAGCCTGTGACAACATTCGCCAATGACAAAATGAAACCATTGAGTTATATATACCACATTTATATATGTTATATAATATAACGATATTACAAACACAAAGCTCACAAAATCACAAATTACTCATATACAGTATAAGTATGTATAATATCTTATACTGATATGTGATTAATATTTAATAAGGAGAGTTTTTGTTGGGACTTTTATATAAACGTAGATAAATCTGATCAGTTGTTCTTGGGAGGATGGTGCCTCGGTTTCCAGTAATCAGCAGTGTAGGCGACAAGATCATCCTCTTCCTCAACACCTGTCTCCTTCTCTATTGGCTTCTTCGGATTCATCTTCATCTTAGTCGTCTCCTTACTAAACTCTTCTCCACTTCTTTCTTGTACTTGCATCTTCTTCAATGCATTTCCATCATTAACATGCTTCACCAATCAAACATATTCTTAGATTACATACAATATAAAATATACTCTACCGGAGTCATGTTTGTGAGTAGGTTCAAATTAGCTAATCTTGACCAGTTAACAATTGAGAACTACAAGAGAGGCCATTATATTGAGTAGTTCTTAGTTTCACTACTCAAAAAAAAAGTAAACATTTGGAACGTGTATACTACCTTCGCATTTGAAACAACGTCAACACTTGGCTTTTCATTCTTATCTCCTGATTAAACAAAATACACATACATATTAGCTGCGTTCTTGTTAAGATAAATATATTAACCATGCATGCATTATTTTCATGCAATGGAAAATATAAGAAATAATTTATAGAAAAGTTTGACTGTATGTCATTCTCATATATAATGTAAGTTGTCACGTAAAGTCATAAACAATTAGTTATTAACTCGAATACTCATGACATTACAAATCTAATAGTTTATAACAGAGAAAAAAGGAGTAACATAGAGAGAGAGAGAGAGAGAGAGAGAGAGAGAGAGAGAGAGAGAGAGAGAGAGAGAGAGAGAGAGAGAGAGAGAGAGAGAGAGAGACCATGAAGGGAATATCCACACGAGAGGCAAAACAAAAGAAGGATCAACAAACACAGAAAGCTTGAAGTGATGGTCATCACTTAGTTTTGCCCTCAGCTACGAAAATATTTCAGAAATGAGTTATGAGATCAAATCATGCAAATGATGATGGGATATTATGTTAATTAACTAGTGTTTATATAGGAGGTCCAAAGAAGAAAACTCAAGAGTGTGAAATATAATTTTTTTTTCCTTTTACCACAAGCCATGTGTCTCTATTGGGATCTTGCCATCGACGTTTGGGACATGGATAGATTCCCAAAAAGTGGAGGAAGCTGTAATTTACAACATGAGGATCCAAGTTCTCCCTTCACAGTTAGCAATATTAGAGGCTTTTCCAACTAGATTAAGAGAATGAAAAAAAAGTTTAAGTGAATATAGTCTCGTATTCTATCAATGAAATTTAAAATAATATCATATATTTTGAGAACTAAGACTATAAACACTTCTCTATTTAAAAACATTTCCGTCCGATTCTAATATTAATAAAGGTACCGTTCATAACAATGTAAAAGAAAAAAACATCTTGTTAACCAAACTTAAGTCAATATGTATTTAATTATTCAAGAACATCCCTTTCTAATCTCGTATAAAGTGTAAATTATGGGTAAACACATTTATCTGTCTGGAGATTATATTCAACTTTAAACCCCTAGAAATCTCATCAGTTTTCTTTCATAATCTCTACCGGCTGATCTAGTTAATTAACACCGAGAAGAACACACCTGCTACAAAGTAAACTGGTGAAAGTGTACCACACTGTTTGACTCGAGTTTAGAAGATTTTCCGACTAATGTCAAAAGATCTGTTACGGATCACCATGTAAACCACCTGAACCGAAGCTCAAGTCCAGACTGGTCAAGTAGGGATATATTAATTCCTAGAAAAAATCAAACCTATAACTTATATGGATACACACGAAACTTCAAAATATTACCACTAAAATACCATCATTTGGTTAGTCTTTGTTTTCGTCTCGCAGAAAATTCCATTCTCATTATCATACTTTTATTATTGCAGCAAATATTAGTATCCAGTTTGCAATCGAACGAAGTTCTTATATACCAGACTAAAATCTGTGAAATTTCTCTCAATTCTTCATTACTTTTATGGTCCAACGCATCTTCGACCGAAAAAGGCCAGGAACAATATAATACTATTCACATAAATACATAATTATTTAAAACTAATAATCTAATTAAATACTTTTGATTTCTTATATTAATTTTTATCATTTTAAATCATATATAAATATTGATTAGGTTTATTTAATTTAGATATATAAAAATAATTATTAATTAGTAAAATAAAATGTTGAATTTTATTAAATAAAATCATTGTAGTATATAAGATCATTTCCAATGTACTTTCCTATTTTTTCCTCTAAAATATATGAACTCTATAATTTCCAATGTATTTCTTTATTTCTTCCTCTAAAAATATTTTTTTTTAATTTTACAAATAATACTTTTTATTTGTGAAAGTCGAAAACTAACCCAATTTAGTTTAACATTTCATAAGATTATGATATTTTTTACATTGAATATTTTTATAGAAACTATTATGTCAGTAAAAAGTATGATTATATTTATACAAACAGTACATTTTCACTAAAAATATTTATTTTGGGTATAATTGTTAAAGTAAAAAGTTAAAGGATCATTTTGTAAATAAAAAAATATACTTCTATTATAGAGGAGTGCTATTTTTTCTTTTAATTATAGAAGTGAAAATAACAATCTTTATTTTAGAGGAAGAAATAGAGTAGGAATATTGGAGTGATTTTAACTTCAAATGCTATTATAGAGACAAATATAGAGAAGGGTTGGAGATATTTCAAAATTGAACGTATGTTGAATGATAAGGTGAAAAGGAAGGAGAAATAATGATATAAAATGTTAAAAGACGAGGAAGGATGTTGAATTTTAAAGGTATCTGAGATGTTGAATCTCAAATTTAAATGTATACAGTTGGCTTTATGTGTTTTAAAAAAAACAGTTGGCTTCCAATTGTATATAATAATCTTATTTTTCGGGAGTATTTCTCATATGATATCAATTCATTTCTCTCAGTAGTACACGACGTGTGAAAGTGAAAAAGCAAGAATTCACGTTGGGAATGGCCACAAAAACTTCGAATAACGAGAAGAAACATAACGTAAAATGCAATTCACAGATCTATGTGCGTGTTTTGTGTTTGTCTCTTGCTATATTGCCACTTTTCTTATATTCAAGAACCAAATAGAGTTAGCAACATCAAAATTTAATCGAAAAAGAGTTGCAACATCAGTTGTGTTAACTGTTTCAGACTTGCCAAAATATTATCTGCAATATTCACATAATTATGCCTTCAGTCAATATATATATATATATTCACATAATTTTGTTCGTATTCAACTGCACAGTCCACAATAATGTATTAAAAAACTCGGTGAAACTGTGGATACTTATTTTTGTTCCTTAAAAATAGTTATGCTTTGATTTTAAAAATTAAATCTACAGCCAAAATTTATTGAAAAATATATTAACTCTAGAACTTTGTATTCTAGAGTTTTTATTTAGAACTTTGAAAAAATCTACAACAGTAAAATTTAAAATCATAATAAAATTTAAATCTTAGAGCATAATATAAAGTCACAACCTCAACCAATCAAACCTAGTAATTCCATTTTATTTATAAGTCAAAGTGAAAATCAGAGTAGCTTGACATAAAATACTGCTCTATGACTTTTAAATTACCATTAGTTATACATTAGCTTACAACTCTCGCAGATCATTTAAAGCATATCCCTTATATATTAAAGGAAAAACACTTTTAAGAATTTCATTTTTGAGCAACAACAAACTTAAATTCACAAGCTTAAACAGAGTTTAGGTCCAACATATGGGTTTAAAAGACAGGCCTTGGCAAGCCCATCGGCAATCCCATTTGTGGTCCTTAGAATAAAAATAAAACGACAACGCATAAGGGAGAAGAAAAGGAGAAAGCAATCTCGTCGATATCTGATAAAACTTTGTAGAGCTCTGTCGTGTGTCGTCGAGAGTTGATCGCTTGAGTAAGCACTTGAGAATCTGTTCTGATACAGATGTGAGAGAAGTTGTGGGAGGCTGCTTTGAGCAGTGCTTCCCTAATTGCCAGGGCTTCATCCATACACGAAGAGGATACTTGGAATTGCTTGATCGATCCATGGAAGAGCTCTTCCGAGTCGGCGTTCGCGAACACCCAAGCTGATCCCGCATCCTTCGATGCATGGTTCCAAGAGGCATCCGTGTTGCAGAAGATCTCCTGCGGGTTAGGGTTCGGTGGAGGGCATAGTTGGGGAGGAGATTTAGTCGACATCGGTTTCTCAGGCTACGCAGTCTCCCATTCCTTGAGGGCTAGTAGTGCTTTCAATGAGGTCTCCTGTGGCGATTGCGTTCGGTTCTCAAAGAGTAATTGGTTTCTGGCTGTCCATAGGAACCAACAGAACCAGGGGAACACATTCCCTTTGATGCCGAACGGTGGTAGAGGGTTCTTTTTCCATGACTCCTCAAGCTTTTCTAGGAAAGATGGATTGCGTTGTAGATCAATTGGGTGTTCCGAAGGGGAGAGTCTCCAGACTTCGCAAGCATAATGACAGAAGAAGAGGATGGGGTCTAGTGTCTTCGGGTCTCCACATCGTTTGCACAAAGTATTTGTGAGAAGGCCTCGTGTGCGCAGATTTTGGCCAGAGGGGAGTGCGTTAGAACTAACTTTCCAGAGGAAGTACTTCAGCTTTGGAGATATTTGTTTATACCAGATAAGTTTCTTCCATTTGCCTCCCAAGAGTCTATCAGCGATTGGTTAGATGGCAAAAAGGTAGAGTAGTAGCCTGATTTAACGCTATATTGTCCTGTCTTTTGTAGGGGCCAGATGTAGCGATCTTGGGTGTCCATAACACTGGGGCGGATTGTGAGAACATGATCCTTTAGCGTGGGGAGGAGTCTCTCCACAAGGTCTACCTTCCATTCTGTAGTCTCCCTTGTAAGCAAATCCGCAACCTTCAGGTCTTTATCTTGGAGGAGCACTGGTCCTATGGGTTTCAGCCTTAGTTCTGGATTTATCCACGAGTCTGTCCACACTGAAGTTGTTTCTCCGTTGCCTATTGCCCTTCCTAGGTGTTCGAGATGGAGGTCTCTGCCTTTTAGTATTCCTCTCCAGCCGTGAGAGATAGAGGAAGCCGCTGGGGTCTTTAGGAAGTGTGTCTTATGACAGTACTTGCCTAGGAGTACCTTTGCGAGCAGATAGTCAGGGTTGGTAAGCAATCTCCACCCTATCTTTGCTAACAAGGCGTGATTGAAAGCCTGTATATCTCTGAATCCTAAACCTCCCATATCTTTTGGTTGTATCATCTTGTCCCAAGAGATCCAACAGATTTTCTTCACCCCATTATTTGCATCCCACCAGAATCTGGTGAGAACAGATTGGATGCGCTTGCACATGCTAAGAGGTAGTTCAAAACAAGACATTGCAAAGGAGGATACTGCCGATAGAACTGACTGGATCATAACTGCTTTGCCTGCAGTGTTGAGAAACTGAGTGGACCATTTAAGGGTGATCTGCTTCATCTTATCCACTATCGAGGCGAACAAGTCCTTCTTCTTTCTTCCAAAGTGTTCATGTAGGCCTAAGTACTTGCCCACTCCTCCTTCTTTTTCAATTCCCAACTGATGTTTGACTCTACTTCGAATTTCTGTAGACGTTTTCCTCGAGAAGGAGATTGATGACTTCAACGGATTTATCATCTGACCAGAGGCCGCTTCATAGCTGTGAATGATCTCCATCAAGCTAGAGCAAGCGTGACTATCCGTTTTGGTGAAGGACATTGTGTCGTCTGCGAAGAGTAAATGATTAATCTTTGGGCTATTTCGAGATATTCTGATTCCGGGTAGTGAACCTTCTTCTTGGGCGATGAGACAGAGTCGTGACAGGACTTCCCCACAGATAATAAAGATGTATGGCGACATCGGATCACCCTGCCTGATTCCCCGTTGAGGTATAACACACCCCACTGCTTCGTCATTGAGGATGAAGGAGTAAGAGACCGTTGTTATACACTGCATGATCCATGCTACAAAGGTAGAGCAAAAACCCATCCTCTCAAAAACATATTTGATGAAAGTCCATTCCAATCGATCATATGCTTTGCTAACATCAGTCTTTACTGCCATTGAACAGTGTACGGTGGCCTCAGACATTTTCAGATAGTGGAGCACTTCGTGAGTAATCAGAACATTATCAGAGATGATACGTCCATGTACAAATGCAGACTGATTCTCCGAGATTACTTCTTGCAATACTGGCTTGAGTCGAAGGGATAACAGTTTAGAAATGACTTTATAATAGACATTGCATAGGGTAATAGGTCTATAGTCTGAGACTGCTTTAGGATTCCCAATCTTGGGGATTAACCTGATGAAAGTAGAGTTGATGGTGTTTGGTAGCGAACCTTCCAAAAAGAATCTCTGAATCTCGTGTATAGTTGCAGGGGATGTGACCTCCCAGTTCGATTGGAAGAAGCTGGCTGAGAAGCCGTCAGGCCCATGGACTTTATCAGGGTGGATATCAAACAAGGCTGCTCTGATTTCGTCCGGTGAGGGGATTTCAGTTAGCTTTGTGTTTGTAGAACTGGAGATGCATGGCGAGATGGCTTTGTCTACTACTTTCATTGCAGGGTTTTCCGAAGACGTGAAGATCTTTTGGAATTAATCTCCAATCGCTGAAGCAATCTGATCATCTTCATACACTGGTACGCCTCCAGAGTTCTCAATAACAGATATTCTATTGCGGGCTCTCCTTCCCTTTGTGGTTGCGTGAAAAAAGCTTGTGTTCTTGTCTCCCAGTGTGAGCCAGAGGAGTCTGCTTCGTTGTCTCCAGAACTCATCTTCTGCTTTATACGCCGTGAGGAGCTTGAGATTAAGCTGAGCAATGAGGTTATCGTCGGAGGAGCTATCAGAGAGAGCAGCATCTAAGGCGTCTTTTGTTTCCCCGATCAGCTTCCTGCTGTTAACGTGATGTTTCTTACTCCAAGCTGAGATTGCCTTACGACATCTGCTGATACGAGTGGCTACAAGTAGGGTCTGATCTTCATTCCATGTTTTGGAGACCAAATTGCTTATCTCTGAGTTTTCGCGCAGGCGTCGGTCATAGCGAAAGATACGGGACGATCGTTTCTTCTTTGAATCAAAGGTAGAGAGCAAGGGTCTATGGTCTGAGGCTTCGAACTGGAGGTAGTGAGGTCTTCCATTGGGGTAGAGGTCTGACCAAGCGCTGTTTGCCATAACCCTATCTAGTCGACAGTGGACTGTGTGGGTGTTTCTCTTCCCCCTCCACGATAGAAGGTTCCCCGAATGCTTAAGGTCAAATAGATTGCAGGTTGATAGGAAGCTTCGGAAGTTGCTGAAAGTACTTTCTGGTCTCTCAGTACCACCTGATTTCTCAGCGTTCGAGGTTATCTCATTGAAGTCACCCGTGAGAAACCATGGGGTATCTCTTGTAGCTGCTAGGTCAGTGAGGGCCGTCCAGACTGCTAGTCTCTTGGAGATATCCGGCTCTCCATAAATAAATGTGCTGTGGAACGCTTTCCCTTTAAAGGTGATGAACGTATCAATGTAGTTCTGAGTGGCAGATAAAATCGAGATACTAATGTCCCTTTTAAGAGTTTCATTAATGGTGAATTAGTAATGTATGACGTGACTTCATAAGAAGCTTTTATTTTGCAAAAACGCTTAGTTGTCACACTGAGAAAGTTTCTCACCGAAATTGTGACTTTAATGCAGTCAAAAACTTTCTTTATAAAGAACATGTTATTAAAAACTTTTTTTGCAGCCATAACACGTTTACGTGATGCAGTTGATACTTATCAAAAATTTAACACATCAAAACCTTCTGTATGCACCATTAATCAGAAGACAAACATAAAAAAATTGAGGTGTCGATGGTAGTTTATGTCATCAGGGTTTGATCATGCAGTATATCTAAAAATAGTTAAAAGTAAATGTTTAAAATAGTTAAAATATATTCAAAACACCAAACTTAATATATTTCAAATATCTATTGATTTTTTATCCAAAAATTCAAATAGACCAATTTATATATTAAGTTTAGGTATTATGACATATGTTATCAAATTTATATGTAATATGTTATTTTTATTTATAGATTTTTGAAAAATTTAAAGTATACAATGAATTTTACAACTTTTAAATAATTTTAATAGGTTATTTGAACCTGTAAATATCCGAACCAAACCCGAATCAAATTTTATAAATATGGAACATGGCTGAAATCTTTGACTATAAAATTCAAAAAATTGAATAAATCCGAACCAAACACAAGTAAATATCCGAACATCCACTATGTATGCAAGAGATATTTTTATAAAGTGTTTCATCCCGCACAAGGTGCAGGTCGTACCTAGTATTATATGTATAATCCATACATTTTGTAGAAGAAAGATCCACAAATTTTTTTTATAATAAAATTAAAATTTGGTAGATCGAAGGTCGTCGGTCGAAACATGAGTTATTAAATTATTAGTTAATGAAACGCGTAAACAAAACATATGTAAGCAGTAAGCCATAGTCTGTATGATTTTTTATAATTGGAAAATGTGTATCTTTGTTAGTATCAATTTGTGTATGCTATATCTCCCGCATTTCACCAAAGTTTAAGTACCTAATTGCTTTATTCGATCAGAATGTATCACCTTTTTCAGTGCAAGTACAATTAGATTAGTTGCCGCGTGTGAGCTGTAAAATTAACTATCGAAATTTAATTTGATAAAAGAATAATTTCTATAAACTATTCATAATTTGAAGGTCTTAAGTCTGTAAATTGCCATTGGCGATATAATGTAGTCATGTAGAATATTCGCAAACATGCCTATTGCCGTATCACCTTTTAGCAGCTTTTTCTACGTACCAGTTCTCGCCTCGTTTTCTCCTTCATGCACGTAGCAACAATTCAAGCCTAATCAAACAAAAATTACCAAAATTGTTACCATCTTTTATCAAACTCCTAGAAAGCACCAAATACACAAATGAGTTAGTTTATTGGGCCAGTATCAAAGCCCATTGGTGTACTTCTAAAACTTGCTGACCGGTTTATTTGCGTGTACTTATAGTCCATTTGAACATAACCTACTACTTATATGTTACTAGGGGTGGAGCTCCGCGCAAGCGCGGAGTCGTTGACGTTTGTGTTGCTCTATTTCAATATGTTCATATGATGATTTGTTTGTGATTTTTGTGTGTTTACTGTGGTTATTAATTTTCGAAGATATGTATTGTAATAGGGTTGAGGGGTAGTGATAAACTCTGATACATATTTTCTGCCGTTTGTGTAGCGTATGCTTTGCTAGAAAACCACATTGTACTGTTTGGATCTTCGTTGGGGCTTAAGCCAATTTAAAAAAGAATCTTTTCGTCTTTTGTGGAGCTGGGAAAATATTTTCTAATTTTTCATGAGGTGCATGTGTTTCATTGTGTTATTTTGGTTGATATATTAAGTTCGGGTGTAGCTGTATTGGTGAGAATTTGTTATTTTTAGCTTGTTTCTTCTAGCTGTAAACAGTAGTTTGCAACATCTTTGTTTTTCTCTTGAGTGGCAAATTTTGTTTAATACTTTTTATATTATATTTTTAACCATTTTTTGAATTGGATTTCTAGGACCACCAAAAAAACCTATAATGAAGATGATATCGGGTTCCTTGATAAACTGAAATGGTTAGCAATCGTTCTATTGCAAGCTCATTCACTGTTTGCATGTTTGTTCAATGTATCTCGTAAATCATGTATATACCATGACCTTTATAATTTTGAAAATCATTGATGGATTGATATTTATAAGCACTTTACAATTTAAGAGTTAAAAAAAATGTTGACTATCAGTCTGCATTTTGATTTTTTGAATAAGCAATAAGAAAGACAATTAACACATGACGATTAAAAAACACTTGTGTAGTTGTTAATTTTACGATGGAGTAAACCTTGTTAGTAATGTTGTTGTTAAACTTGTGTGGATAAATATTAAAGTTTTAATGGATTCTCATATAATTTTTTAAGAAAGTTGCTAATATAGCTCAGGAGATGTATGTTAGAGGATTGTATTTAATCAAATGCCTACAAATATTAGAATCTTAAATTGTATAAAACGGTGCAATAATAATATTACATATGTGTGTAAATAAATTATTTTGAGTTAAACTCAAACAAATGTATATAAATCAGTTATGTGTATATAAATCAATTAAAATAGTTTATTTAATTTTTGGTTTGATTTAGTTTTAAATCATTTCTGATAAAGTAAGTAGTCTAAATAGGTGGTGATCATTTTAGTTAACATGTTACTTTTTAATGTATAAGGTGATGGTGGTTTTAAAATTGGTTGAGTTGTAAACAATGTCTGTTTCAGTATTGTAAGCCCATTAATTAGTGAAGTTTTAAAATGAGTTATTGTTAGCCCATTAATTAGTACCCCTAAATATTCCGGTGTAAATGACAGCTTTTCATTTGTTTTGTGTAAAATAGAGGCGACATTTTTTAAAGAATACGACATGGATAATGTCTTAAAGACCATAGATAGCTACACTTTGTACATAACACAATAATATATACATATAATAATAAAACACTTTATTAAATATAACAAAATAATATATACATACCTAGAAAAATAGTCAAGGTGAGATTTTTTAACAGAAATAAAAAATGAATTTCTATGAGCTCCTCTCAGGTCTATGCGAACTCTCTTGATCCGTTCAAAAAGTTGTGTTTCTTTTTCATTCGTTTTTCCTATAGTTATCAGCTGTGTAAACGATTTTGTTCGCCTCCTCCTTGAAACTATTAGTGTGTTCTAATTCAAATTTGAAGTATGAGAAATTAGTGAATCCCTCCATGGCGTACATGTCTTAGCGGACAACTTCAAAAAGTATAACAATGAACAAAAAAAAGTTATACTAATCAAGTTTTCAGTAGGACTATGGAATTCTATCAATTTAAAGAGTTTCAATGATATGTGACTGAATAGAGCAGTTTAGAGTGTAATGGTTTATCATCGGATGTGAGAGTTAAGCGTCAAAGTGGGAGAATCATAGGCCATATTCAGAGATTGTGTAAAAGAATAGATGATTATGAAGTTTTTTTGGGTATGTCTGACCCATCAGCATTACCTTTTAAATGTTATGTAGAAACTAAGTGTCATAGGTCGCAAGTTAAGTTAAAAGGACTCAACAATCATTAATTCATTACATAATCATGTTCGAAAACTCACTACCGAGGACCGTAAAATCATCGGGAAAACGTAATTCAGACACCAACGATGATGATTTATACTGACTCAATCCAAGAATCGAAATTCTTAAAAACTTATTTTTTCACTCATTTCATCCTATATTCGAGTAGTATATGAAAATGGAAAAAACGAAAAAACTGATGTATAACTCTTGAAAAATTATGAGCTCTCGGAGTCAATATTGCAGAAAGTCTAAAAGTATAAAGAGAAATACGACTTGTAAAAATCATAATTGTATTTTATTAAATTTAATCATAAAAAATGTAAAAACACATGTTCTCTATTCGAACCCGGGTTGTGAACATCTTTAATGATACATAAACCACTGCACTAAATGATATTTTCTGATATTCATATGAATGCATATTATCTTAAAACAAAAATATAAAGATGGGTCCCACAAACATTTAATAAAATCTGATGTGGATATATTAAGAAGAGAGGAAAGTGTCTCATTATATATATGATTTAAGAACAAAAATTATGGCCATAATCTGCTTTAATTATGCATTTAGGCCCTCTATATGATCTCATTTATTTTAGATTAAAAGTTTGTGATCTCCATGTTAAATATAAGACATTCTATTCCGACTGATTGACAATCAAATGATGAACTAAAGCATCATGTCGTTAAGTACGCAATAACGCAAATTTGAATTTATATTCGTCAATCCAAAAAGATATCGCTCGTGTAGTTCCAAAAGAAAGATTGATGTGAATTTTCCTTAAGTAATGATGAATTAAGCTTTCTGTCCTCCAAGCGAATAAATTACAAATTAATTTAGTCATTTATTCTCCACTACACATCATTTTCCCTTTAATTAGGTTGAAAAGCTTTCCATTTAATATTTTTCAATATCTTTTATTTCTATAATGCAAGTAGCTTCTAGAAAACTAATAATTATCGGTGTCTCATATATGTTTTTCTCATTCATACTGCATTGTTATTTTAGTTTTCACGATCTATTTATTTTTGAACTTATGTTTCACGATATTCAGACGCTGTTATGAAGTTTATACGTCGTTACAACATCCATTTCTATCTTATAATATTTGGGTATTTTATTAAAATAAAAATGTTGGGTTCTCTTGTATTATATATTTTTTTGTATTATATACTTGCACACAAGTTGATTCGTTACCTCAAATTAATAAGAAAATCCCATAAACGCAGAAATTAAGAGAAGTGCTTTCCTTAATTATGGAAATGATATATTACATTAAGCCTTAATCTTAGCTTTACAGAGTATATTTAGATATACACAATATATAAAACCAGAAAGAGCATTATAAGGTAATTCTTAGCATCAACCTTTTCTAAACATATACTGAAAATAAATTAACAACTAACCAATATCTATAGATTATTATGGCACGCATCATTTATATTGCATATAGGCCATAATTTTCTTCCTGCCACTTCATCTAAAAAGCGTTAAAAAGGAGAGAAAAGTTTCTTGAGTGAGTGTTTCAAAAAAAAATTCTCGAGTGAAGATGGGAACAGCGACGTCGACGATGGCAGCTAAGTTAGCTTTTTTCCCACCAAACCCGCCGTCGTACACGGTGGTCACGGATGAATCTACGGGGAAGATGAGGATATCGGCGGAAATGATGCGTCACCGGAGAGATGAGGAAATCGAAGTGGTGAAAATAATGACTAAAAGAGGGAATGAGATCGTGGGGATGTATATAAAGCATCCAACGGCTAAACTAACAGTTTTGTATTCTCACGGCAACGCCACTGACATAGGTCAAATGTTCATTATCTACAACGAACTAAGTCACCATCTCAATGTCAATCTCATGGGGTTAGTCTATGCAATATATGTCTACTGATGCATGATATCATTTATACGCATTATTCCGTTGAACTCATTTATTTGATTCTATAGGAACCTGATACATTATTTGATGCTTACTTAGACCTTTTCCATAATTTTTTTTGGTGCGAGATAATATTATATTTAACACAGTGGGGGTAGTTCAGAATTAGTCGTCAATTATATACATTTGTGATTTTAAGTTTACTCAGCAAAGGATTGATGAGTTATAAATCCCAAGAAACAAAATCTATCAAGTTGATTTTTTCATTATTTAAAATTGAAGATAAGCAACTAGTTTTTAATTATTTTTAATTAAAAAAAACTTTAGACAAGCTACTAGTTCGGTGTAAAATCACTACACAACTCACCGAATAATTAATCAGGATATTTTAAATATATGGCTCACTATATATAATAGAATATATTTTTGAAGAGATTATATATGGTTTTCTGTGATGATAATTGCAGATACGATTATTCAGGATATGGACGATCTTCTGGTAAGGTAAGTCAACAGTGGTTTGCATAATTTCAAATCAGCCTTGTTATGGGCGGAATTTTGCGCGTCTATATACGCGTAAGTTAGTAAACAAAACTAAGATAATTTACATGATGTCATGCTACTCCAGTTCTTTTTTTGAAAAAAATCTATATATTTTTTTGAGAAAATCTATATTTTATTGTATAATTTAACGGTAAGATTGGCCGTGTGTACTGGGATTGATTCGGATCGTTTAATGTTGGAAGCCAAGCGAGCAAGAGACGTACGCAGACATAGAAGCAGCTTACAATTGGCTAAGAGAAACGTACGGTACAAAAGATGAACGTATCATTTTGTACGGACAATCTGTGGGAAGTGGACCGTCGCTTGAGCTTGCTTCTCGTCTTCCACGTCTTCGAGCACTTGTTCTCCACAGTCCTTTCTTGTCCGGTCTACGTGTCATGTACCATGTCAAGCACTCCTTCTGGTTTGACATTTTCAAGGTTAAAGTAGCATAGCGCATTGGTTTCTTATTCATAAATTATTTGTCCAAAATTACGATTTATACTTAGTGATTTGATATTGCAGAATATTGAGAAAATTCAACTCGTGGACTGTCCTGTTCTTGTGATTCATGTAAGTGTATCTTCTCATTACATTATATATTCCTATTTTACATTATATAAGAATTATAATAACAAAGATGTTATGTCCTATGCGTGTTGTCCAGGGAACAGATGACAAAGTGGTGGATATTTCACACGGAAAGCAATTATGGGAGCTATCCAAGGAAAAATACGAACCCTTATGGCTTAAAGGAGGAAGCCATTGCAACCTTGAGATGTTTCCAGAGTACTTACCTCACTTAAGAAAGTTCATAGGTGCAATTGAGAAGCTTCCAGTTCCACAAGTCCGACGCCATTCAGTATCTGATGATCACAAGAAAGACAAACAACAATTGGATCCGAAAAAGAGTAGTAATTGGATTGGATCTAGGCATAGCACGGAATGTGTAGTTACTTCTAGAGACAAATCAAGAAAGATGAGTATTGGTCATCGGTTTGGGAAGGCGAGAAACAGCACGGATAGCTTTGATCGTGCTAGGAATAGCTTCGACAGGTTAGTACTTAAAACCATCGATTCGATAATAGTTAGATTTGTACTTGTACTCTTCTTTTTTTTTTTTTTTTGATATGTGATCTAACTTTATGGTAATTTGGTTGTAGGTTCGGTGAAATGGTGAGATCAGTTCGATTGTGTAATGTTGATTGTGTGAAGAATTCAGTTGCAAAGGCCTGATGATGGTTGTTAGATCCAACCAAATATTGTTCTGTTTTTTTGTTCTTTGATTATATTCTGTGGAAGGGAGAAAGATGTCTTGTAAACATATATATCCTTCTCACTTTTCACTAAAAGGAACATTGTCTTTTTATCTTTCTTCCGAAAAGTGAAAAACATATGTATGTGTGCATATTTGATATTATTAGGTATCCAATGAAACCAGCTAGATTTAAACTATTCGTATAGCAGAAATTTCAGTTGATACCGTAGGAGTTAAGTTTTTTTTAAAAGCGTAGTCAGGCTCTGATACGTTATACCATCTTAATAATCAGGAGACATTCATTAGATTTAAAAAAAAAAAATCTGATTAGAAACTTAGTGAAGAGATGTGTATAAATCGCTATGATCTCGGCTTTGCTCATGTTGATGGTGGACTACTATGCCATGAGAATGTTGAAACCGCAAGAAGAGAACATCGTCAAAAACCCTAGAGGATGGATCCAACGTATTGGAGAAGGAAGAGGCAAGGAAACAGCTTATTACGTATCAAGTCATTGCTCAGGTAGGTAAATCATTTAATTTACAGTTATTATATTATTTATTAAAATTTGCATGTTCCAATATTTCATGAATTCTAATTTTGTAATAATAATTGGTGCTAGGTCTTGGAGCTAGGGATGGTAGTGCATTCGTTTGTAATAGACTTTGCAATTAATGGAGGCTTCGGATAACAAATATACTGTACGATCTCTCATCGCAGCTCTTTGTTTTCATCGACTTCTTGAAGGCATGGGACTTGGCGGATGCATTCTTCAGGTAGCTCATTATACCAACTATCACTTGGGCAATTAATATGGTAGTGTACTTCTCATTGTACAACCTCTTCATAATAGGTGGTTGTGTTTTTGTTGGTTTCTTAGGCGCAATATGGCGGGAAAAATGAGATGGGCAATGGTGGTTTTCTTCTCGGTCACTACACCATTTGGGATCGTTTTAGGAATGGTGTTACAAACGGTATACAGCCCAACAGCATTGATCGTGGTCGGGGTCTTAAACGCCTGTTCGGTCAGTTTATTGAACTACATGTCACTTGTTGATCTATTAGGTGCAGATTTTCCGGGACCAAAGTTGCAAGGAAACATGAAGCTTCAGACGTTGGCTTATGTTACTGTTTTCCTAGGTGCTGGAGGAATGACTTTAATGGCTAAATGGGCTTCGAAAACGAATCAAAATCGAGTTTACAAGTCATTTATATCGACTTCTCAGTTTTATTTATATAGTATGTGCCTTATGATGGTACGTAATAAGCACAATGATGGCAGACCATAGTCATGTTACATTCGATATAATTTTACTATGGAAGTAGAGAGAATAGCAAAAACTGGCCATGCCTAAGATCCGTACAATTTTTCAAAAAGCTGTCAGTTTAATAATTAGTTATTAGAAATATCTCGAAAAATTAGAGCTACCACCAATTTCTAAAATAACATTTTTGTTTATCAGTTGTTTGACCCTGTGCTTTGCTTTACATAAGGTTTTTATTCCAACTTTGTTGCTCATAAGAAAAGAAGCATTTATAAGGATGCAAATCAGCAAAATTAAACCTGAAGATTTGATCAAGACTATACCGAAACTTTGACATGTTGCAGATGCTGTGCTTACTTTGAATCAATGGTAATAATAGATTTGGCTTTTCAAGACCGATATGTTGATATCAAAGACATAAAAATGGTCAACACATTAATTAAGTTGCCATTTTCATGCTTCCTAAAACACTATTTAAAGGTTGCATCCGCCAGAAAACAAACATCATCAAACAGTAAAAACATAAACACTAAACTGATAAACGATATTTCAAGATCAAAGAGAAGATGGCTTCAAAGACAACATTGTTCATTTTGTTTGCTCTCTTCCTCTCCTGTAAGTCTCTCTATCTCTCTTTCTCTCTCTCAACATACGATTTGAAACATAGTTTAATTCTAATGTAATTGTAAAAACTAAACAGGCATATTGTTGGTGAGCGTACCAGGAGTTGAAGCGCAGTTGATAATTCCATGCAGGAAAGCAGCTGATTGTAAATCGAAACTTTTTTGTTCCAACGGAAGCCCGCAATGTGTGGTCAGACAATGCCAATGTGCGAGCGTCAAACCAGTTAATCTGATGAGGGCAAATACACGTGTCCGGCAAGGCAATCTTTGAGTGCGCCAATCTTTGAGTGTGCTTCTTCTCAACAATGCCTAACCAAATTTATATTTTTATTAATCTATCATAAGTTTAATAAAACACAAAACGAGTCTTATAAAATTTTGTTTTCATGTTTCCAATAACAAGCAATCACATACGGATATATTAATTTCGTTTCTCACTAATTCTGTGAATAAGGTCCAATGTACCTCTATCCAAAACTACAAATGAAAAATCTACAGCACTAAGAGCTTAAATGGAATATAAAAGTGGTGCTATAACATAAGTTTGTAAGAGTTAAGAAGATTATATGATACATCAAATTTTAATTAAATACATTGAAATATATGTATTCATCCTATTCAAAAGAGTTAAACATGAAATTCTAATTGAAAAGATAAATGAGTAATGAAGGATTTTTAATATGTCTAATTAAATCCGCTTAATTAAGATGTCACATATCGAATATACTATTCACATGCTTGTATTGACAGTGTAATTTGCCTAAAAGTAGATATTTATTTTTTGAAATGTGATGGTGTAATACATATGCTGGCAGGGACGGATGCAAGATTGTTTTTGGTATGGGGCACAGAACCAGGTTCTGGTAAAATGTTGAATTTGAATGAATATTCAGGGAGTTTAGTACTAATTATCATGGAAGAAAATAATTTAGAGTGGGGCACATGGTACACCGTCTTAAGCTCTTGAACCGCCCGTCCATGCTGGTAAATAAAACTAACATAAAGTCTCTGGAATATATCACAAAATGAGATAAATGCATGTCCCCAATTTTAAATTAGACTAGACAAACAAAAATATATTTATCTTCTAATTAGTTTGGTCAAACCAAATCAAGCTTAATTAATAAAAAATCATATTCTAGTTTTGGTACAATTAGATAGATAACGTAAAAAGACAAATTGAGTATATATTGAGTCAATATATAGATGTATTATGTATCTTTTCAGATTAAAAAATTCGCCAACATTATTATTATTGCATATATAGACAGTAAAAATATAATCATTGGAAAAGAACTATATATTTATTTTTATATGATTCAGTTTTTGTTATTTTTATTAGACAATAACCGGGAAGACACTAAAATCTTAAATCTGCTTACATTTACATGTAAGTAAAATCAATAGTTTATTTTTTGGGAAATTGGTTTTAGACCAAAAAAGGTAATTATGCTTCATTAGACCGATTTTTATTTTGTATCATTATTGCCTATAATGCTCTTTATTATTTTCAAAAATATATTAAAAATAATAACTTAAAAAATGGAAAATTAGTAACTACTGATGAGATACTTATATTAACTTATTGTTATTTTTATTTTAAAAATGTTTAAATCATAATTTCAAAATCTGTTATACAGAATGTAAAACTGACACTATAAGAAGTAGAATATAAAATCCAATTTTTGGTTGAATCTACTATGTTTAGAATACATGATTTACATAAACAATAATACTCAAAAATATTTAGAATACAGATTCTGCATTTAACATATTGATCTAAAATCTGTAGATATCATAATTTACACGTTATTATAACTTTAAAACCTATAAAAATCGAAATCCACACATTAATATAAATCTAAAAACATGTAGAAACCAATTTCTACAAATTTACTGTATTTGACGGAGAAGAATAATCATTTTCAGAAAAGATAGGAAGACACTACAAGAAAACATGTCGCTAAAGACTACATATTTGGTTGTTAGTTGGTCGTTATCGGCTATGATTTTGACCCACTTTTAGTCATGGTTTATAGGTACTTTTACATATATTTACTACGAAATAGAGTCTATTTAGAGTATTTACAGATTCAGGTACGACTTGGAGTAAAATGGTGATTTTGGTGTCTTTTAGAGCCTTTTAAGTGCAGAACTGTGCAGATGCGTCAGATGTTTAGATATGGATGGAGACTTTCCCAAGGTGCGATTGAGCTGATCTTTGGACACAAGATAGATCTTTGAGTTAGCTTTCCAATGCCACCGGTTTGAGGTCAATCCGACGGTTAGATCAGAAGTTATGCCTGTTTTACTGAAGAGTGGTCAGTCTGCCTCGCGAGAGAAGGCTGTCGAGAAGAGGAATGTATATCGATCGATGGGAAATCACCCATATCGATCGATATGAGTGTCAGGACGTGGGATTACTATGTTTCATGACTGCCAGAAGCCCTAAAGCAACCCAAATTACCAGAATACCTTTGGACGACCAGAAACCCTATTTTATGTTATTCTAAGCCATTGTTGACGGCTAAGCTTTCACAACTCTTTCATTACTCCAAAATTATTGTTCTAAGATTGGAGAGAAGATTAATCTCCTTCAGAGATTGATTGGAACTCCATTGGTTTTATCTTTGATTTCTATTCTATTATTATTCAGACAATGATTTGTGTTCTTTCTATCATGTCTGAGTAGTTCATCTTGTTAGATTTAGGGATTTCATGAGCTTAATGTCAAACTGATAATCAATTAGGATTGCTAGATTATTTGTAGATCTCTACACCAGGGTGATTTGTAATACTAGGATCTGGAATAGTTTTACTCACACGAAAGTGTGACTGATTGTTTCAACCTAGAATCATAGGACAATTGAGATGCACTAAAGTACAGTCAATTAACGGAACCCGAATCCTGCTGGATTAGATACTTAGACACATATGAGAATTGGTCTAGGAATCTAGTTGAACAATATCAATTAGGTCGCTAATGCTTGTCTGAGGAAGTATCGACCGATGCTCAGACCATAGCATCGATCGATACTCACTTCTTGTTCGCATGCGAAAGCTGGAACAAGGACTTAGACATCTGATTTGTAGTTTTTTGAGAGAGATAATTACTTGCTTATTAAAATCGAGTTCTAGAATGAATCTATATTATTAGCATATCTGAATTATAGTTTTGAATATCTTGATTGATAAATCCCTAGGTCTAGCTATTTCTCTTTATTGTTTACAAACCTTCAATCAAACAACTGTTTTATTTATTGCTTTATAAACTGTTTACCTAGCTTAACCTTGATTTCTATAGTTTATTGTGTGTTCCTGCTCTCTGTGGATTCGATCCCTAAGTACTACAATTGATCTCTTTTGATGAGAGTAATTCACTCCTTAAGGTAATTTGAGTGATATCAAATTTGGCGCCGCTGCCGGGGAGCAAAGATTCGCCATTAGACTTGATTAATAGGTTCAGTCTAGGTTTTATTTACTGTTATAGTTATTTACTGAAAATTTTTTCTTGTCTTTCAGGTACATACATGCCTATCAGTACCAGAAGCAGCAAGGAAGAATTACTTTTTGTCTCAGATCCTACAAATTTGGAGCGTTCAATCCGCAACGAAAGACGTTCCATATCGATCGATAACAACCCTTGTTCATCGATCGATATTCGCCAACCACAGTCGACCGAGACACCGATTTCATCGACTGATACTCGCCCACCCACATCGACCGAAGCTACCCTTCTGTCGACCGATAATTCCCACCCAACATCGATCGACACTTCACATCGAACATCGATCGATACTGAGCAGCGAGACATGGTTGCGCATATACTTCTTGTACGAGATGAGAACGGAGACCTGCATGACCAGGAAGGTCATATGTATAATGCAGCAGGTCAGAAGATAGATGGACAAGGGACTGCAGTCCTTGATTCATCTGCTACCACTGAGGATGATAGAGTTTCTCGCAAGAGAACGATAGCAGAATTGATCAGGCCTAGTCTGTTCTATACCAACAGGTCTGCTATTCGAGTACCTCCAGAAGCCAATGGATTTAAACTACACCCTAAACTCCTCATTCATGTGAGTAATCAGCAACTTTATTGCGGCCTTCCTCATGAAAATCCCATGGACCATTTTGAGACATTAGAAGACTATGCATCTGGCATCCATGAGAATGAAGCAACCAAAGACTACATCCTCTGCAAGCTTTTCAAATACACACTTTCTGAGGATGCTACAATTTGGCTGAGAAGTCTACCACCAGGATCTCTCACTACATGGAATGATATCAGGAGTGCATTCATTAATTTTTTCTTCGATGATGCAAAGGCTGAAGAGATAAGAGATAAGATTTGGACATTCTCTCAAGGACTTACAGAAGCTTTCAGAAGCTATTGGGAGAGGTTTATGGGATACCAAAAAGATTGTCCACATCATGGTTTTACAAAGATTCAGTTATTGAAGAAGTTCTACAGGGGTGTTGATGTAAGATATGGTGTGATGATGGATACTGCAAGCGAAGGAAACTTTGAGACAAGGACCATAAAGGAAGCTAAGAAACTGATTGAGAACATGGTGTCTAGCAACAGTGCCAAAAATCTTGATATACACAGAATAAAATCAGCTGCAAAGGATAGCGACAAGATTGTTGAGGCTGAGATTGGTTCTGTACATGAAGTCTCATGGGTGCAGAAAACTATCATTGAGAATGAGGCTCCGTATGATGAGGATGACAGGAAACTCTTGGAAGAACTGCAAGAGGTGATTGAGCATTTGAATTCGAGATTGGGTTTTCTCTTCAAAGAGTTGAATGGAAGACTTAAATTCTTAGAATCCTATATCAAAATAGTTGATACTCAGGTTCATCAGACTACAGAAGCAGTGAAAAAGCAAGCTCTTTTACAAAAGAATGACACTGTTGTCGCCGGTACTGTTCATCAAAGTACTGTTCACGATACTGTTCATCGAAGTACTGTTCACGATACTGTTCATCCTATGTCGATCGATACTGTTCATCCAACATCGGTCGACACTATTCATACCGCATCGATCGATACTGTTCATCCAGTCACTGTTCATCGAGACACTGTTCATCGGGATACTGTTCATGTTACTGTTCATCCCGACACTATTCATCCCGGCACTAAGGAGCACCAGGTCGACTCCAGCTTGGATAATTACATTGCGGAAGTAATCAAACATGAGAAACTGGAAGAAGAAGCTTACCTAGTCGAAAGTTTCATGTCCATTGGGAGCTCGAATTTGTGTCGATCGATACCGTCAACCGAGCATCGATCGACACCGCTTTTGGGATCAGATAAGTCTGTTCGAATTCAGAGGCACTCTGAATTTGCTGCTCTACACCCACATCTTCCCACCCTAGCTCGAGTTAAACCAGTTGACATCGATCGACAACAACATGTCAGCATCGATCGACAAGAGAAGAAGAATATCGATCAACACCTGTCCACGCCACACAAAGTATGTTTACCAGATCTTGATGCACAACACTTGAAGGTAACTCGAAACTCATCTCAGACTTCAGTTTGCTTAAAGACAACAGAGAAGATGAATCAACAATCTGCAGAATCACCAAAGCAAGGGAAATCAACCCTAGCTGAAACCTCTTTCGTTGAGAATATCGATCGACGACATACACCATGTATCGATCGACACCAATGTGACGGATACGAACCTGCCATGGAAAGTCAGGTAACGAAAGATGAGATTCCAATTGAGATGAGAGTGAAATATAGGAAACCATATATTCCCAAGCACCTCAGGAGAGAATTTAACAAAGGGGACCTTGATGGATTTCACAAGAGGGTGAAGAGGGTTCCTAAGGATATGTCTTTCGAGGAAGCCTACTCTAAGTATAGACTTGGTAATTTCTTCAGAGAAAGCAGAGAGACTGTTAAGGACATTGAGCTGCTATTCAACAATGTCTGTCGTAAGCCTAAGAGGATTCTCAAGAAAGAAGAAGATCCAGGGAAGTTCCTGATTCCATGCTCTATACATAACCATGATTTGCCAACCGCCCTCTGCGATACTGGATCTGCAGTTAGCATCATGGCAATAGACACTGCTGAAGTATTAGGATTAAAAGTGGAACCTTCTAAAGATAGTTTCACTTTCGCGGACAACTCAAGAGCTAATTCAGCGGGCATCATCAGGAATGTTAAAGTGGAGATAGGAGAATGCACTATTCCAGTGGACTTTCATGTCATGGAGATCAAACCAGGTAACAAAAATTCGCTTCTATTGGGAAGAGCCTTCATGGCTACAGTGGGAGCAGTTTGTGATCTTAAGAAGAACAAGATGTGCCTGACTAATGTTGATGAAACTGTCTTCTATGATCCCTTGGAAAAGAAGATCGATGAGAAGTTTATTTCATGCATAGAGATGTTTGAAGATACATCACCTAAAGGTGATTCAAACCGCGAGCCTGCATTACCAGAATCAACATCGATCGATAATAAGTCTCCAGCATCGGACGACTCCCAGTCCTCAGAATCGGTCGACATTCTGCCTTCAACATCGAACGACAAACATCCATCAGAATCGTTCGATACGAAGCTTCCACCATCGATCGACATACTATGTATTTCAGAACATACCGAGACTGAAAAGTCTAAGTCTGGGGGAAGGATAAGGAATAGGAAGAAGAAAAAGAAAAGGAATGCAGATGCAGATTTCCTATCACTAGTCCCTTCCCAATGTCAAGGGGGAAGTATTGGGTATAAAGTGCGTTGTAGAGGAAGTTCTGAACATTTTGCCAAGGTTAGAGTGTTATGTGATCCAGAGCTGAGAGATAAAGGAGATGTTTCTGCTAGAGCTTTTACCAACTACATCAACAAAATGAGGAAGAGAGACACTGAGACTTGTTTTGGAGCAAGTCCACATCTTCATCCGGACTAAAACAGTTCTCCAAAGTCAAGATAAATGACTATAACAAAGCGCTGAGTGGGAGGCAACCCACTGTTAGGTATGTTTTCAATTTGATTTATTTTCCTATGTTACTAATTAAAATTTTTATTAAGTTGCAGGTTAAAAAAAAAAAAAAAAAAAAAAGAGATGAACAGTAACGACGGTACTGTAGCAACGCACTGTAGCACGACCATCGAGCGATACTGTACATGAAATCGAGCGATACTGTAGCAGAAAATCGAAAATCACTGTAGCGAGACACTGTTCATCGAGAAAAAATATATTTAATTGGTTTTCTTAGTTATCTATTACTAACTTTTAGACTTTTAGTGTCTTATTTATATTAGGTGACAGGAAAAGATAAGAGGAGGGCGAGTTCTCCACCAGCATCGAAAGACAACCGGCCGGTGTCATTCGACAGATCATCACAAGTATTGATCGCCACTTAACTGTGTTTATGGATACTCACATCATGGCTGGTATACTCGTGAATCTTTTTCAATATTATCCTTATGATTTATTCTCCCACCAATCTTAGACTGTATAACACTAGTAACAGTGTTGTTTAAGTCTATGGGAGGTTCTACTAATATTATGAGTTAGATTAGCTATTTAGAATAGGGATCCGAGTAGACGATTGCCAATCATATCGACCGACGAGAATAGTCGATATCGATCGACAGTACATCACCTGCAGCGACCGATGGTAACCTAAATTCATCGATCGACACTTAATCCAGTCAGATCCAAGGAAACGATTGCTCCGCACATCGATCGATGAGGTCATCTCGATATCGATCGACAACACTTCATCAACATCGATCGATCATAAATTCATTGTATCGATCGACATCGAGCAGGTTATCGTTCTTACTTGTTTAATTTCGTACTTCTGCTTTATTATTTTTAACTTACCACCGACTGTGTTACACTGGGGACAGTGTAATTTAAGTCTGGGGGGATTACTAACGTTATCTACCTTTATGAGTCTTATTTAAAATATTTTCAAAAAAAAAATATTTTTATTGAGTCAAGAAGGGGATGATGATCTTCGATTTATTACTTGTCATCTAACCACTCTTTAGACCAGTCTTAGATTTACTGACTGCAGAAGTACTAGATATACTAAAGTGGATCAACCTGTCAACTATGTTTGCACTTACTGAGAGTGTTTGAAGGAACCAAAGCTGACCTCCAACCTAATTTGACTTGATTTGCTTGTCTTGGGGCTTGGTATACAAGGGATCGGAATCCTCATGCAAGTCTGGAAGATAATAGTCTGTGTGTTTCTGATTCCCTTCCCTCTCTCTCTTCAGCATCCTAAGGAAAGAGAGAAATTATTTGTATAAAGATGTGATATGATATCTTGAGAAGTAGAGGGGTAGGAGTGATTCCTGCGACCCCACAATTCTACTTTAAAAGATTGATCAAAGCGAGGGGTAGGATTGATTCCTGCGACCCCACTATTCGCTTATTCAAAGGTATGTTTTACTGAGTCAATGAGATAACGCAAAGATAGCCTTTGTGGCAATCAGTGTTCATCAAAATTTGAAACTATGTGGATCCAGAGAAGAGAAAAAAAAAGGGGAAGAAAGGAATCAGAGAAGACTACCTGTGTTTTCAGAAACTTGCTTGAGTTGAATCCATGTGTTCTTTGATCGATACTCCCAAGGTAAAACCTGCACTTTAATTTATGCAAGAAATGAGGTTGGTAGAGGGGATTGTCAGACATGATATGTTGAGTTGTTGACCAGGTGAATTTGGTTGCTATACTAGGATATTGTATAATGTGCTTCTAATGTTAGAATGTCTATGATTTGGTTTGCACTACTAGAGAGATGGTGACTAAGTTTTAAAAACGATTTGAGTCCCTGCTGTTTTCAAACCTCTTTCAGAGAGACTGTCTGTTGGTTTTGCTTGAGGACAAGCAAAAGGGTAAGTCTGGGGGAGTTGATCGGCCATGATTTTGACCCACTTTTAGTCATGGTTTATAGGTGCTTTTACATATATTTACTACGAAATAGAGTCTATTTAGAGTATTTACAGGTTCAGGTACGACTTGGAGTAAAATGGTGATTTTGGTGAGCCTTTTAAGTGCAGAACTGTGCAGACGCGTCAGATGTTTAGATATGGATGGAGACTTTCCCATGGTGCGATTGAGCTGATCTTTGGACACAAGATAATCTTTGAGTTAGCTTTCCAATGCCACCGGTTTGAGGTCAATCCGACACTTAGATCAGAAGTTATGCATGTTTTACTGAAGAGTGGTCAGTCTGCCTCGCGAGAGAAGGCTGTCGAGAAGAGGAATGTATATCGAACGATGGGAAATCACCCATATCGATCGATATGAGTGTCAGGACGTGGGATTACTATGTTTCATGACTGCCAGAAGCCCTAAAGCAACCCAAATTACCAGAATACTCTAGGACGACCAAAAACCCTATTTTATGTTATTCTAAGCCATTGTTGACGGCTACGCTTTCACAACTCTTTCATTACTCCAAAATTATTGTTCTAAGATTGGAGAGAAGATCAATCTCCTTCAGAGATTGATTGGAACTCCATTGGTTTTATCTTTGATTTCTATTCTATTATTATTCATACTATTATTTGTGTTCTTTCTATCATGTCTGAGTAGTTCATCTTGTTAGATTTAGGGATTTCATGAGCTTAATGTCAAACTGATAATCAATTAGGATTGCTAGATTATTTGTAGATCTCTACATCAGGGTGATTTGTAATACTAGGATCTGTAATAGTTTTACTCACACGAAAGTGTGATTGATTGTTTGAACCTAGAATCATAGGACAATTGAGATGCACTAAAGTACAGTCAATTAACGGAATCCGAATCCTGCTGGATTAGATATTTAGACACATATGAGAATTGGTCTAGGAATCTAGTTGAACAATATCGATTAGGTCGCTAATGCTTGTCTGAGGAAGTATCGACCGATGCTCAGACCATAGCATCGATCGATACTCACTTCTTGTTCGCATGCGAAAGCTGGAACAAGGACTTAGACATCTGATTTGTAGTTTCTTGTGAGAGATAATTACTTGCTTATTAAAATCGAGTTCTAAAATGAATCTATATTATTAGCATATCTGAATTATAGTTTTGAATATCTTGATTGATAAATCCCTAGGTCTAGCTATTTCTCTTTATTGTTTACAAACCTTCAATCAAACAACTGTTTTATTTACTGCTTTATAAACTGTTTACCTAGCTTAACCTTGATTTCTATAGTTTATTGTGTGCTCCTGCTCTCTGTGGATTCGATCCCTAAGTACTACAATTGATCTCTTTTGATGAGAGTAATTCACTCCTTAGGGTAATTTGAGTGAAATCAGTCGTAATAAGGGCATTACGATCAACTAAAAACCAAACACAACTGGTCGTTATCGACTAGTCGTAATCATCAATTGAAGGTACATTGGTCGTAACATTACGACTAATAAATTTAGTCGTAACGTAGATGTAGGTGTACGACTACGATGAGTAGTCGTAACGTAATAGTAAATTAATTAGTCGTAACGTAATAGTAAATTAATTAGTCATAAAGGATAAGTAAATCCTTAGTCGTAAAAGAGAAGTAAAGTACGACTTTTCCGGAGTTGTTCATTGGTCGTACATGTACGGCTAAATACCATCGACTGTAAAGGTAATGTAGTCGTACATTAACGACTAAATTACATCTTCAGTAGATGTTCATTAGACGTAACTCTACGACCAATTAACATCCGGTTTTAAATTTAATTAATTAGTTTTGTAATATTTAAATGAAATTTTAAAAAATTATATTTATTTAAAATTTTATTAATTTTATAAAAGTTCAAATCATTCATAAAAACATAATATATAACATCCATAAGTTTTAAAGATTCAAAATACAAAATAATAAAAACCGAAATAAACTAAGTGTTTAGGTTGATCTCACTGAAGAGATCAGATTGTGCTAGATCTGCACGCCGATCTAATTCTGCTTGCTCTTCCGGAGTTGGGGTGGAAAGGAAGGTCGGACGTAGAGCCTGCCACTGAGTCGCAACCGAACAGTTGACATTTGGTGTTGTGTCTATAAGCATGTTGAACATATTTGCCATAGCCTTAAATTTGTCGTTGTGGCTGGCTATGATCTCGTTCGCAGATGTCAAATCCCTCTGGAGAGAGGAGTCTTTTTCGATTCTAACAGCGTGTTCAGCTCTCGCGCTCGGAACATCGTTCACACTCCCGACCCCGACCATACGTCCTATTTTCTTTGGAACACGCTTCAATTGATAAAAAATAATAATTAGTATATATATATATATATGGAAAAGTTAGTCTAGTTTGGATGAGCATATCAAAAGTTAGTCCTGATGATATCTCCAAAGTTCCGTCCCACACTATTGTCCACATCAAACCCACAAAATTGAAAAGCATATAAATTAGACCAATGAAGTGCAATTAATTGATATAATTAATGAAAATGCCATTTAATTAATTTAAAATAAATTACCAAGTCGTGCCGGGTCGTAGATGTGGATCGAGGATTGGTAAGCCTTCTCGTTCGGGCATCTGGAGAATGTCTTCAACAGTATATTTTGCATTCGGTGGCACCATCAAATATGGATGAAGAGCTGGTGGAGCCGGGGAAGCTGGTAGAGCCTGAGGCTGCTGTGGAGGTTGCTCGGGATGCTGTGGAGGCTGGTAATCATACGGAGGCGGCTGCTCTTCATATTGAATGTATGAATCATCATACCGCAGATAGTATGGAGCTGCAGGAGCTGCGGGATCGTATGCATGTGGAGGCACAAATGGAACCCTCAAGATTTGGCTATCGAGAATATTTTCTAGGGCGGATGATTTGCCGGAGGTAGAAGCTGATGGATCCGGCTGACCGAGAAAAGTAGATCCGTAAGTATTTGCAACTGCATGGTTTCTAAATCTCTTTCTACCGGTAAGCATAGTCATATCGTCAATCTGAAAAAAAAAAAAACAAAAAAAACATTAATGATTATTAAAAAAAATCAAATTAATTCTATAAAACAATCTAAACTTTTTCTAATTGCGCATCATAATATAAAAATATAATTTACAGAAACCTAAACTAATTCCAAACCTAAACTAATTCTAAACCTAAAAAAATTACCTAACTAATCACCTAAATAACCACCTAAAACTAAAAAAAAGAAACATTACCTAGAGAGAGAACAGAGTTGGTTGTTAGAGAGAAGGGGGAAAGCAACCAAATGACATAGTGAGCTCGAGTATATATAGGGATTTGCTTCTGGTCGTACATGTACAACTAACGAATGACTATTGGTCGTAATGGGGCTGTTAATTTACGACCAATGAGTGACTAAATTTTAATTACGATTAATTAAAGACTAAGTTTTTTTTACTTACGACTAATTTATGACTGCTCATCGTAAACCATAAGTAAATTTACAACCAATTAGGATCAAATTTCTTTACGACTAATTAGTGACTTCAGTTGTAATTCGGAAAAAAAATGCAAAGAAGTTTTTCAAACTTTGATAAACCTCTTTTCTAAAAATATTTGATTGATACAAATATATCTTCCAAAAGATAAATTAGATGTTGCAGATCCTCCATGAAGATATAAGATATATTTAACAATCTTCACACATTATTAAGTTTATAGAATTCTTTTTTTTTGATTTGAGATGTAAATATATATATATATATATATATATATACAGCAAACACAAATGGAAAGAGACAAAGCGAGACCTACATACATTCAAAGTTCAAACGTACTTAGGTTTTGCCATGCATCTTTCCACTTGTGATTGGAAATATTTCTTTCTTTTTGCTTTACAAGATTTCTAACAATCTTCTAACAATTATCTAATAATCTTCTTCTATGATTTGGGAAGAACATGGAGGTATTTATAGGAAGATACTACGACCAATTAGAGACTTTTTTAGGTATTGGTCGTACAATAGTCACCATTAAGACTAATCAATGACTAATAGTGCATATGGTAGTAGTCTAGACCTACATTACGACTAATCTGGAACTAATAGTTCAATTGGTAGTACTCGAGTCGTACATGTACGACTAATTAGTGACTGATATTGCAAATGGTAGCAGTCAAGTCGTACATGTACGACTAATTAGCTTCCAGTTACCCTAAACAGAAACCCCAAAATCCCAAACCCTAAACCAAGTCAATGGTTAGTAGATAAAGACCAATGGCAAGCAGATTCAAGTCAGTCGTACTCGAGTCGTACATGTACGACTAATTAGTGACTGATAGTGCAAATAGTACTAGTCCAGTTGTACATTTACGACTAATTAGCTTCCAGTCATACATTATCCCCAAATCCTAAACCCCAAACCTCAAATTCCAAACATCAAAAGTTTTATTATACACTTCCATATTCTAAAATACAATTGAACGAAAATGATAATGTCATATATTATTTGTAATGCAATACAAAGAGTTTAAGTATTAATAGTCTACTCGTCATCAGAAACATCTTCCACTTCATCATTTTCTTCAAATTCATCTTTTTTGGCTTCGTCTGTTGCATCGTCTGGAAGTTCTTCATATTCCGGATTATGCAGATCATCAACAAGTAAGATATCATCCATAGCTTGGCCGGGTACTTTTACTCCAGTTAAGGCATCTTCTTTTAAAGGTGGTTCTTCATCAGTCAATACTCGACCCCGAGGGGTAACTTTTATAGGGGCTAGCAAAGCGATTCCAGATTGTCTGGTCCTCGGATATGGAATAAAACAAACTTGGTCTGCTTGGGAAGCCAATATGTAGGGTTCAAATTTGTTGTACCTCCTTATAGCATTTATGTATACAACACCAAACTTGCCATACCAAACACCTTTATTGACGTTGGGGTCAAACCAGTCAAATTTGAAGAGAACACATTTCAGCTTTGCTACGTCAGGGAACTCAACTTCGATGATCTCTTTTAAGATTCCAAAAAAAATATGTCTCGCCTTTCACACATACACCATAATTCATTGTTCCTCGCCGGCTTCCATATTTGTAAGTGTGAAAAGTCGTGTGAAATACATAGATGATGTGGTGATCTTGGCGAGCGGACCTTGTATCAACTCGTGAAACCACTGAGGATAAAATTGATAATCATAATCGACCTGGAAGATAAACATATATATATTGTCATGTATAATACCTGCATTTTTAATCATTTCACAAAGTATTGGTCTTTCCTTTTGTTGAGATCATTAGTTGATATTCATGGCATAACTTCTTCGACTTGGGCAACAAAATCGTTGTTTTAAAACGAAATGATCATTAAAGTGTATATATGTGTGTTAACAACAAAAATGATTATATATAATAATGTACCTTTCAAATAATTCAATCTCCTCGCAGTTAAAGAATATATATGTGTGGGCACTGTGAGCGTTTTCTGAACTCGACCACCAGACTTCTTTAAGTTTTCCACCAAGACGTCCAATCTGACAAAATATATCTGGAACACCTTCAACAACATATGTCGGCATCACACCACCATCATCATATCAGCTCGTAGTTCTTTTCCGTGTCCGGACTTGTGATCCAAAGTAATAGGACGTGAAGTGAGATGTTTCTTCATTCAAACTTCCAGCAACTATTGAACCTTCCACCCTTGCCAGATTTTTTGCTTTCCCTTTCAAATATTTCATAGTTTGCTTGTAAGGATACATCCATCCATTACAGGTCCACGAAGCAGTGCCTCATACGGAAGGTGGATAACGAGATGTTCCATGACGTCGAAAAGGGACAGAGGAAAGATTTTCTCCAATTTGCACATCAAAATCTGGATACTATCATCAAGTTGTGTGATGATATCTTCAGTTAAGGCGCATGTGCTAAGATCTATGAAAACAGCTTTGATGTCTACAAATAATTTACAATTATCAGTTTTTTCCCAAAAATAATCAATAATAACTTTAAGTTTTTGTTACCTGCAAATGTTTCGTGAACATTTTTGGAAAGCAACTCCGCAAATGCAAATGGTAGAAGTCGTTGCATAAAAACATGACAGTCATGACTCTTCATCCCCGAAAACTTTTGTCTATGCTGATCAACACATCTTAATAGATTTGAAACATATCCATCGGTAAACTTCGCATCTGATGTCACCCACTTGAACAATGCCGCTTTTGCTTCTGATGACAATCTGAAAATGAGAACCGGAATTTTCCCATCGTTTTTGATATGCAGCTCAATCCTAAAACATAATGCAGGCAAATCCAACCTTGACTTCTTGTTATCTTTTGTTTTCCCGTGGACGTTCAACAAAGTATTGATGATGTTGTCAAAGAAGTTCATCTCTATATGCATCACATTAAGATTGTGGCGCAAAAGTAGATTTTTAAAATATAGAAGTTCTCAAAATATACTTTTTTGTGCCAATTATGATGTGTCCTATAACCATCAGGCATATTTCCAAGAGTATGACAATTATCCCCTTTGGCAACTGTCTCTATTCCACCATAGTAATCAATTCATTCTCGATTTCTACTCCATATAAATATGGTGGAACCTTATCTGGAACAACTCTTTTTGACCGAAACAATGTCTTGTTCCTGAAGTACGGATGGTTAATGGGAAGAAATCTCCGAAGACAATCAAACCAGGACGTCTTCCTACTATTCTTCAGCTGAAATGCATTTGTGCTTCTTATAGAATAAGGACAAGACAGCCTTCCATGCGTCGTCCAACCCGACAACATCCCGTATGCTGAAAAGTCACTAATAGTCTACAATAGAACTGCTCGCATTGTAAAATTTGTTTTTGTTGAACTATCATATGTCTCCACGCCTTTTGACCATAATTCTTTCAGTTCGTCTATCAACGGTTGTAGAAAAATATCGAGGGACCTCTTCAGATGCTTTAGCCCAGGTATCAATATACTCATGAAAAGTAATTCATTTTCCATACACATCTCTGGTGGAAGGTTGTATGGCGTCAAGAAGACTGGCCAAAGCAAGTATTGTCTTCCAGACATCTCTAACGTACTAAAGCCATCTGTGCAGAGCCCAAGATAAATGTTGCGGGGGTTGTTATCAAAATCAGGGTATATCGAATTCAAGTGTTTCCACGCCTTTGCATCAGAGGGATGATTGATCTCTTCTTCCTTCTGAACATATTTTGCATGTCATCTCATCGCTGCCGCCATCTTCTCAGATTGATACAATCTCTTTAGTCTATCCTTAATAGGTAAGTACCACATCCGCTGGTATGACACCCGATTCCGCCCACGTCCTTGCGGTTTATATCGTGGCTTCTTGCAAAATTTACACTCTAACAATTCGGCATTGTTTCCCCAGTATATCATACAATTGTCTATACAAACATCAATCATGTCCAAAGGTAAGCTTAGACTATGAACAAGTTTCTGAATCTCATAATAAGATTCAACACATAAGTTATCTTCAGGCAAATACTCTTTAAACAACTCAGCCCATGCATCCATACAAACTTCAGGTAAGTTATGATCAGTTTTGATATTCATCATCATAGCTGCCAATGATAATTTAGAAAGACCTTCTCTACAACCTTCATAAATTGGCTGATTAGCCGCTGCTAGCATTTCATAAAATCTTTTTGCATCCAACTTAGGTCCCTCTACATTTTCGACCTCCTGATCTATTACTGATGTTGTTTCACGAAATGCATCGGTAACCATATCATGCATCATATCATGATCTACCAAATTATCTTCTTGAATGACGCTTTCAGAAGGCAAATGTGGCTCATCTCGGTTACAAACATTTTCAACCTGATTACTACAACTAGCTTCATTCCTATTATCATCCTCCCCGTGGTTAAAACAGATCTAGTAATGTGGAGTAAATCATCTATTTACTATATGTTTCCAAACAGTTTCACTAGCAACAAACTTTGTATTGTTGCACTTACGACATGGACAAAACATTTTATATGTTTCATGTGTGAGAGGCATCTGTCCGGCCTGGTACATGAATATCTCTTCTCCATTGAGAAATTCGTCTGTTACTCTTTCCTTTGAATCTTTATAAGTAAGTATACATCCAACTCCGAATTTCATAAATATTTCCAGACATTTTTTTCAACTCTTTTCTTTTTTTTCTCTTCTTGTTTTTTTGTGCATCTTAAGAATAAGAGAGAATGTTATATTTATAGAAAAATTTCAATTTTGGTATGTAGCAATGTTACAACATATGTACGTTGGATTACAACTTAACTACTAAAAAACAACTAATTTACTCGTAAACTAGTCGTAATATAAATGCAAGATATTCGAGGTAAGTTAGTCGTAAATTTATATCTATATAACGACTAAGGGAAGATGTAGTCGTAAAGTAGATGTAACTTTACGACTACATTACTACGAATTATATTTGTAGCAATATTACATCTACTTTACGACTAACTGAAAAGAAGTAGTAACGTAGTCGTAAAGTAGATGTAAATTTACGACCAACCATTTGTGGTCGTAATTTCTAGTCGTTAAGACTATGTTTTTTTGTAGTGAGAAAATATTTGGAAATATTCTATTTCTATATATAAATAATATATTTTATTAAAATATTAAATATATCTAGATACATTATAATGATTTATTAATTGTATTCAAGAATTTCAATTATAATAATATATTTTATAATATATTTAAATATATCTAAATACATTATAATGTTTTTCTGTTTTATATTATTAGCTATTTAAATAATAATATATTTAGTTTTAATATTAAATTAATCTAAATACATTTGATGATTTACTAATTATAATTACGAATTTCAAATAAAAAATGTAATTTATTAAAAATATGGGAAGAAAAAAATTTAGAAATAGTTTGTTTCTATATATCAATAATATATGTTATTAAAATATTAAATATATCTAAACACATTATAATAATTTCAATTATTGTTAGGAATTTCAATAATAATAATATGTTTTATAAGATATTTGAAATATCTAAATACATTTTAAGATTTTTTTTTTGTTTTATGTTATTAGTTATTTTAATTATAATAATATATTTTTATAACATTAAATTAATCTAAATACATTATAACGATTTACTGATTGTAATAACAGATTTAAAATTAATTTTTGATTTATTAAAGGTAATAACAAATTTAAAATTTAAATTTTAAGGGTATTATTGCCATTTTGAAAATAATTAATCTAGTGTGACATAGAATGTATGAGATTAGTCTAATTGGACAGACATAATTATCATTTTTTGCCTAAAGAAAACAGTTTTCCCTTTTCTTTTTAATCTGGCTCTCCAAAATTGTAAAACCGTCTCTAATCTAAAATGTCAATGGTTTTTAAAAAACTATTGTAAAATGAGCAATCATCATGTTTGTATATATTTCAAAAGAAGGCAATATAAGCTCGACATTTATTCTTCAATTAATCAAACGTTCGGCGAATTTGCATTAATCAACATATATAGCAATGACATGTATTGCAGTGACATGTATAATCGCGCATACACACTTTATATTTGCACGTTTGAGGGCATACTCCACTACAATCAGAGTTTATATTGCAGCGCGTAGTAAGTTCTATTGGAGCACTAATTGCTGGAGTAGTAGTAAGAACTTTATCATCTTCGGCCGGAGGAAGACAGTGGCAATCAGGATCTCTGTCACCAGGACAGCGACACATACCTTCACCTATTTCTGGTATTGTTCTCGGTAACACTTCAGATGTCAACAATAGATCTAATCATGAAGAAAGAGAAATTTGGTAAATTTGTGTCCCAAAAAATAGAGCATATATATTTTTATTCACAGTTTTGCGGTGTGTGCATATATTCAAATGTTTCAAAAAGTGTGTATACTTACAAGATGCAATAATAAGAGCGAATACGATATGAATGATACGTCTCGCCATAGTATTTGAATTTTAAAAATCGAATTAAGCTTTTTGTGTGTGTGTGGATTAGTTTGCTATCTTTGTATATATACAAGAGAGCCAAAGAGAGTATGCTTATTACAGAAACTTTGACTATTTGCTTTTTTTACTTAGAAACTTTGACTATTTGTTACATGTTTAGCTAAGAAATCTCTAGACCATTATCCATATAGAGAAACAACAAAAACAAAAAAAAACAATATTATTTCCACTAAAACACACATAACCGCATTTTTCTGTCAAAACAACAAAATCAAGTTTTCACGCTAAACCACAAAATTAGATCGCAAAATCCTATTTTCCCACCAAAATCGCAAAATTCAAATTTCCGTCAAAACTAAAATATCCGATAATTTCACTGTCAAAATTGTGAAATCCAATTTTGTCGTCAGAACTGAAAAATTAAAATTTCCTGCTAAAATTACAAAATTGAATTTCTCTCCAAAATGGAAACCATGTTTACACCAAACCGCAAATTCATGTTTTCCTACCAAACGTGTAAAATCATGTTTTCGGTCAAAAAAAAAAATCAAGTTTTCCACCAAAACTTGTAAACTTGTTTTCCCAACAAAACTAAACAAAACATATTTTCCCCACAAAATTACACTTTTTTTCAAAACTAAACAATCGCATTTTTCGACAGAAAAAAAGTAATTAATTATTCATTAATTTTATTAAATGAATCAATAGATCTCCATTAATTTTATGTAAAACCTATTTAATAAATGGGCCATGCCCATTTAAAACTCATTAAACTAAATGGATTTAAAAAGAAATTTATTATATTAAAACATCATCTAAAACCCATTAAGAAAACCTATTTAGCATCTCTAGTGAGAGCTATATTTATAATGCTTGTTAAAAAAATTAAAAATAGTTATTGGTTAATGAATTCTAACTTCTTATTAAAATCAGTGTTATTACTTTAATGATTCTTTAATAAAACATATAATCCATAGTTATTTAAAAAAATAGGGTTTGGTGATTTTATAATTCTATCAAAATCTAATGTTATTGAAATTTGAATTAACAATTTTTTAAAATATTACATATATTCTCAAGATTCTTAAAATTATTGTAGTACAACAGTTTCAGAGACTTTAAAAATATTAAAAAAATGTATTAGAACTCTTTATAAACTTAGTAATTCTTTTGATTATTAAAAATTAACCAATTCTACGTAAATTCATGTCCCATTAACCTCATCTTGAAGAACTGTAATCTCAACGTATGAAAAAAAATTATGAAGTGACGATAATAATCACATCATATATAAAAGATATTAACTTATTGTCAATTGCTTATTGGTTTAAAAATTTATAGAGTTAACAATCTCATTTACCAACAATAAAAAAGTAAAAAAAAAATGTCTTACTCGGGGAGATGGAGTCATAAAAACGAAAAACCTTGAAGTAATACAATAATTTTTTTCTCTTTTATAATTTTCTTGTGAAATATTAAACAAAGTTCCATATTCGAAAATTAGACAAAAGATATCTATATATATATAATAGATTTTTCTCTCTTCATATGACATGTGGAAGGGAGGGGGGTTTGATGACATGTGTCCCTTTTTTATTTCTTTTTACATTTTACCTCCTTCATCTTTTATATTACTACAATTTGGTTAACCATTTTTTAATTATGCAAAATTTAATCTTTCTCACAATAATCATCATCATTTGAATTGTTATAATCTATTTTATCAGTCACAAAAATACATGAAGAATTAAAAAATAAGTAAAGTAATATAAATATATTTTAACTATTTAATTCATTCACAACTAAAAAATAACATAAACCTTTACTATTTTATTATTTTACTATTTTTGATTTATTTATTTACAAATTATATATTTAATTTTAATATTAACTAAACTAAAAAAGAATAAACTACATCACAACACATAATTTAAACTTAAAACCTACATAATCACAAATAAAATCAAACTGCCGAAGTAACACTAACTCAATAGAAGTTTAAAATCTGAACGAAAATCAAAAACAAAGACTAACTTACCTCGGTTTAATATTGAGTGTCACACCCAGAACAAACAAAGTCAGAAAATGGATTGAAAGATAAACTTTGAAACAAAGCAATCTCTCGAACACAAAAAAGTGCGATCAAAGACTAACACCAAAAATAAGAAAACATGTTACATAAAGAATAATCAACAGAATACCAAAATTGCTACGAAGTAAGAGGACACTTTCTTAATGCACCGTAAGCACAACTACCAACTAAGAAGTAAGAAGCACTTCACAAACTAAACAAAAAACAAACAAAAAACTCACGCCAACAAAGAACCACAAAGCTCTGGATAGAATGGTTGAAAGATAAATTTTGAAGCAAAGAGATCTCTCTAATACAAAGAAGTGCGATAAAAAAATAACACAAAAAACAAGAAAATATGTTACATAAAGAATAATCAATAGAAAACCAAAATCGCTACGAAGCAGGAGGACACTTTCCTAATGCACCATAAGCACAACTGCCAACTAAGAAGTAAGTGGCACCTCACAAACTAAACAAAAACAGACAAAAAGCTCGTGCCAACAAAGAACCACAAAGCTCTGGATAGAATGGACAAAAGCTCCAGGAGATTAGCTCCCCACACTTATACTAAAGGAAGCATGGGAAGAAAAAAAACAACCCGAGGGAGAAAGAATGGAAGCCAACTACCGCCAAAGCAGAGCGCAAACTTGAGACTAGAAACAACCTTCGAAACCTACAAAGCATACACAGAGAAAAACATTATCCAAAACTAGATTGGCAAGCATGGCGAAATAGAGAGCCACAAGAGATGCAAACAGATGGCGAAAGTGAGAGTCACAAGAGACGCTGACAGCGATGAAAACTGCAACGAGATGAAAAACAGAGAGAAATGGTAGATGAAATGAAATCGATAAACCGTGGAGCCTTCCTTGAGCAACGAACGTGAACATACAAGTTAGATCACAAGAATTCAAATCTTGAAAACTAAGACAAGCATAGACTATTGACAGTAAAACCAACGACGATAATAAAAACATCAAAGACGACTAAACTCAGATCCAACCCAAGGATATGCAGTTCCTAACATCAATTGAAATTTAAGGAAGAGGAGAAGCAGCCAATATTGACTGGAACAGCTTACAATGCCGTTATAAACAACCGCATAACTAGAAACTTATAAATCCGATCTATAACAAATATCAGATAATCTCACATGAAAAAGGTGAGGAAGAACAAGAGCATGGTGGTGAGTCTTTTTCCAGTGATGGTGAGAAATACATCACACTAAAATGGTAAACGGAATACATAGATGGTGACCGTTCAATATCAAAATATGGGGAGACGGCACAAAACATCTTAAATGTTCAAATAATTAAAAAAAAACATAAAATACAAATTTTATTGCTAAATTGTTAATCTTAGATCAATTAAACAAATTTATTGAAATTCAATATGCTTTATATCAGAGGCTTCAATATACTTTACATCATAGGCTGCTGGCTCAGCTCCTCCTTGAGCTAAACCAATTTTCCACTAATAAGTACTACTATATACACAACAACACATTATTGAAAAGCTAAACACTAAATATATTAACTGATTATCTATTACTACATAACACATTTAAAACACCAGATAATGAACATAATGCATTTAACTAATAAAAACAATCACATAATTACATCATCCAAAAAATCATAGTTAACAACACTTGAACAATATTCACAACACTTGAACAATATTCCGCGCAAAGCGCGGACAAGCCTCTAGTGTAATATATAATGAGAAATTCAATTCTAATTAGTACGAGATCTTTTAGAAAGCAATCCAAAAGTAAATCCATGTAGATTTTCTTCTTAGGTTCAAATGGAAAATATCGTACTAATCAGATATAGACTTTCACAACCCAAAAATTGGTATTAAAGCGGGTTGATGAAGATCTGCAAGAAGACTAAAATACTCTTAGAGTAGACCCTTCAAGTCTAAAAAGAAGGTATGTGGCAGAAACTAAATCTGAAGATCATGACACTTGTGATGTTGTGGAAGAGATATTCTCAAAGGAACGAGACATTGTGGGAGACGCATTCTTAAAATAAGAAAAAACACACGAGATAAGTATGGTTCTTAGTTTGAGGAAAAAAATGTGAAATATCAAACAAAGTTGCACATTGGAAAGTGGACAAAAGATAGACTAATAAATAAGGAAACTAAGAGCGTGTATGCGCTTCGCGCGGAATATTATTCTAGTGTTGTTAGTTATGATTTTTTTGGATAATGTAATAATGTAATTGTCTTTATTAATTAAGTGCATGATCTAATGCTTTAAATATTGTGTCATGTAGTAATATGTAATATGTTAATATATTATGTGTTTGGTTTTTCTATAATGTGTTCTAGTGTTATAGTAGTACTTATTAGTAGTGAAGTAAACCTATGATGTAAAGCATATTGAAGTCTCTGATGTAAAGCATATTGAATTTCAATAAATTTGTTTTATTGATTGAAGATAAACAATTTTAGCAATAAAAATTGTATTTATGTTTTTATTTAAAATATTTGAACATTTAAGATGTTTTGTGTCGCCTTCCCATATTTTGACATTGAACGGTCACTATCCATATATTTCATTTACCATTTTGGTGTGATGTGTTTCTCACCATCACTGAAAAAAGACTCACCATCATGCTCTTGTTCTTCCTCACCTTTTTCATGTGAGATTATTTGATTTTTGTTATAGATCGGGTTTATAAGTTCCTTGTGCGGTTGTTTTTAACGGCATTGTAAGCTGTTCCAGTCAATATTGGCTGCTTCTCTTCTTCTTTAGATTTCAACTGATGTTAGGAACTGCATCTCCTTGGGTTGGGTCTGAGTTTAGTCGTCTTTGATGTTGTTATCCTGGTTTACTGTGCTTGTCTTAGTTTTCAAGATTTGATTCTGGTGATCTAACTTGTATGTTCTCTTCGTAGCTCAAGGAAGGCTCCACTGTTTATCGATTTCATTTCGTCCACCCTTTCTTCTCTGTTTTTTCATCTCGTTACAGCTTTCATCGCTGTTCGCGTCTCTTCTAGCTCTCTCTTTCGTCATGCTTGCTACTCTAGGTTTGGATAGTGTTTTCTTCCGTGTATGCTTTGTAGGTTTCAAAGGTTCTTTCAGGTCTCAAGCTTGCGCTCTGCTTTGGCGGTAGCTGGCTTCTACTTTTTCTCCCTAAAGTTGTTTCTTTTCTTTCCTTGCTTCCTTTAGTATAAGTGTGCGGAGTTAGTTTACTGGAGATTTGGTTCCTTCTATCCAGAGCTTTGTGGTTCTTTGTTGGCATGAGCATTTTGTTTGTGTTTGTTTAGTTTGTGAGGTGCTTTTTATCCCTTAGTTGGTAGTTATGCTTATGATGCGTTAGGAAAGTTTCTTCCTGCTTCATAGTGATTTTGGCTTTCTGTTGATTATTCTTTATGTAACATGTTTTCTTATTTTTTTGTGTTGGTCTTTCATCGCACTTCTTTGTGTTCGAGAGGTTGCTTTGTTCCAAAGTTTACCTTTCAACCACTTTCTGACTTTTATTTGTTCTGGTTATGACAGTCTATGATAAAGCGAGGTAAGTTAGTCTTTGTTCTTGATTTGCATTCAATCCTGAGCTTTTACCGAGTTAGTGTTAATTCGGCAGTTTGCTTTTCTTTGTGACTATGGAGGTTTTATGTTTAAATTATGTGTTATGATCTAGTTTATTCTTTGTAGTTTAGTTAATATTAAAATTAAATTTATAATTTGTAAATAAATAATTTTAAAATAGTAAAATAGTAAAATACCAAAGGTTTATGTTGTTTTTAGTTGTGAGTGAATTAAATAGGTAAAATAAATTTATATTACTTTACTAGTTTTTAATTCATCGTGTATTTTTTTTGACTGATAAATAGATTATAACACTTCAAATGATGATGATTATTGTGAAAAAAAATTAAATAGTGCATAATTAGAAAGTGATGAACCAAATTGCAATAATATAAAAGATGAATGAGCTAAAATGTAAAAAGAAAAAAAAATGGGGACACATGTCAACAAACTCCCCTTCCACATGTCACATAAAGAGATAAAATTATATTTTATATAAATAGATTTCCAATTATAATTAATATGAGGCCTTTGAGAAAAGAATCCAAAAGTTCCATGCGGATCAGCATGTTAGATACAAAATGAACAATATCGTACTAATCAGGCAATAAAAGGTTAGACATAGAATTAATAATCCCAAGAATTTATATCAGAGCGGTAAGCCTGAATTTAAAGACGCAAAAGGATAAGGTACCAAGGAGTTTTGCAGAACAAAAAAATATGAGATGAGTGTGGTCTTTAGTTTGCGGGAAAGAATGTGAAATATCAAACAAAGTCTCACATTGAAAAATTAGAAAAAGAAGTATCTAATATATAAATAAATTGAACTCTAATTAGTATAAGGTCTTTTGGGGAAAAGCACAAAAATAAATTCATGTGAACCAGTTTCTTCGGCCCAAAAATAGAGATGTCAAACAAGTTGTCTCATCTCGTCTCGTCCCGGAAGGCAGCGGGATTTTCTTAAGCGGGTCGCGGCGGGATAGGTCTGCGCAGGCCGCGGTCTCCGAAATGGCTGCCCAAACCGTCCTACTATATGTACATGTCTTTGGGGGTCGGCCCGCGGGACATATTATAATACACGACACAGAATTATAATACACGAACATGATGTTTCAGACCACTCCATAACGCTTTAGGCCACTCTAGGACATGATTCAGGTTGTCGCTCAAACTGGACATGATTCACCAGTCATTAATTTGCTTATTTTTTATTCAAAACAATAGTTGTACTTAATTTTGTCACACGCCAAACATATTAACATACCAATTAAAGATAATTGCAGAAGATGTTTTTTCATTAGCTTAAAATGTATAAGTTCTTAACCAATGTTTTAGTTTTATTAATCAATTAACTAAATAAAACCAAACACCTAATCAAAACTGTCAATCCCAAAGTAAATAAAAAAAGAACACTAAATTAAAATATCATTGGACGTTATGCTCAAAAGGTGCAATGTCTTAGTGAAGCTGAGTCTTGGTGCAGCCCAAATCTAGCCAGATGTTAAGCTCAGAAGGTGTAGTGTCTCAACCGTGTGTAAATTGTTTGGTTGGCTTGGGCCTTTCCCGATATCTCGGTTTCGGAGAGCTTCAATGTCATATAAGTTACATGTTTGAAGAGGTAACCGGTATTCAGCTACTACGGTTGGAAGGCTGACTAAGAAGATTGTACAGTCTCTTAGGCTTGGGGAGTACCAGCAATGTGAGTCATCACATCAATTCCATCTCCTCGAGCTAGGTATTCTCTTGTTGAGAAGGGTACCGGTTTCTCGTATATCTTGGCTATTAAGCAGACTGCGCCGGTTAGGTTTGTGTAAGGAAAACTTAGTGGATCGGGATAGAAACAGTTTGTGTTAAATCAAAAATGTAATCAATTTTAAAATCCAGGTTTGGGTTTTTCATATTTTAATACATACAATATATTTCTTTTAATAAAAAGACACCACCAGAGCTTAAATTGTCATCGTTGGAGCTCGAATCATCATCGCCGGAACTCTAATCGTCATCGATTGCTGGAGCTCTCTTCATTTTTTGGGGGGAAGTCACACGAATCACTTTCTTCTCACTTGTTCTCTTACATTTTCTTTCAAATAAAATATGAAATGAAGAAAAAAAATACGGGTTTTTGTAATCTCATATAGTCCGCCTTGTCCCATCCCGTTAAAGCCAAGTTTCGCAACAACTCGTCCCAATTTGCGCGCTTAAAAAAACTTGGCCCAATTCTGTGCCGAGACAGTCTTTTACGGGCCATACTTGTAGTCCATGTCCATAGTTGTCCATAATTAACATCATTATCCAAAATAAACAAATACCGTATTAATCGGATAATAAATAGTTGAATAACAAAGAGCTGGATATAGACTTTTACGACTCCAATATGTCTTTGCAATGAATTACATAAAAGACAAAACACTTACGAGAAATAAATATCATAAACTGGTAACCAGTTGTTGCACGGGTACGCCACTTAGATGACGTCTCGCGTACCGGGTTCGGCAGGGGGACGGGTACGTCTCGGGTACGGCTAGGAAACGTCCCCGACACAAGTAAGGTGAACCCGGGACGGCATGGCTCAAGGGGGACGGGTTTGGTCAGAGATGGGAGACGTCTCGGAGACGTATCCGTTGATTTTTGACGTCCCGAGACGGCATGGCGTATTTCATTTTAGTTTGTTTATTTTAGTAGTTCTGAAAAAAAAATTGTTTATCAAATATTAATGGTCTCTTCCACTTCCACATTATTCTCTTTCACTCTCCTACTTTTATGTCTTTCTCTTTTGACTCTCAACTACATCTCACGTACGCATGTTTCTTCTTCTTGTCTCCTGTTTTTTTTTTTTAATGTTTTTGTTGTTTTCGTTTGAATTATATTTTATATACAACTTTCTGATTTTTTTTCTCCATGTGTTTCTTTATACGAGTATGTGATTTCATGTGTTTCTATATACAACTTCTTGTATCTTCTTAATTTCTTATCTTTAATGGTGTTTTGTTTTGTGTTGATGTATGTTTAGTTTTGAATATTATCGTTTGTATAACTGTTTATTTTAATATTGGTGGTATAACTAGTAGATGTTTAGGTTATTCTGTTGTTTTCTAAGTGTTTTTAAAACTGTAAGATTACATGTGAGAGATTTTAATATTGTGATTTATATGTACTTTTACATTATCTATATATATATAGCCGTTACTATGCCCGTACCCGTATCTACAAATTTTAAGTTTGACGTTTCCCGTCCCCGCTCCCGTCCCAGTTTCCGGTCCCCATCCCCGTTCCGGGGCTGCTTAGGTAACCACAACTTTGAAAATTTTGTGTGTGGATAGCCAGCTTATCTCACGGAAATTCATCTGGTAAATGTATTATTCAAGATCGGTTCTCCAGATCACTCATATCACCCTTTACGTCGCTGTGTTGCTTCTGGTGACTTTCGAGACGAAACCTATTCCATCCGTTTTTCTGTCTCTCTCTCTTCGTCGAAGCTCAAGATTATTTAGGTTGTCATAATTTCTGAGACATTTTGCACATAAATTGACAACCTCTTCATATGTGGGCTTGGTTCAATTTGGTTCATTTTACTTGTGTGTATTTGGGCTATACAAATATAAAAATGGCCATTACCACTGTCTTTTTCTTTCTCGTGCTTTTTATAGAAAATTATTTATCAAAAAAGGATTAAGTGGACCAGCGATAGATACAATTTCTAATTTTCTATCAAAAATGCATATATCCATTTCTCTTTTGTGGCGGATATGAATTCTGACCGGCTTGCTGTAATTTAAAATAAATGAATCAGCCACATATCCCATTTATTAAATAAGGAGAGATATCGAGAATTAGTTTGCATGCGTAAAGAAAAATATAAAGTTCTTTTAACCCCAAAAGAAAAAGTTTAATTGTTGAAAAAAGTTTAATTTCCCTGCTGGAAAGAACATTATGAGGTCTATTTGTTTAGATAGGGAATCCGAAATATATAGACAAATCAAGATATGTTCGCACGAATGTGTAAACATACAATATGAATGGATAGGTATGTCTTGAACTCTTGATTCTACAAATAGAGAGGCATGATTTGACCTCCGCATAATATTATCAAGATATGATTCGGGCTCTTACCATGGGGAAGTTGATTTGCCTTGTGAAGGGAATATATAATAAAGATTATAAAAAGTATTTTTGTTGCTAGATATATAATAAAGATTATAAAAAGTATTAATAAAGATTATAATTTTTTTTTATAAAAGTATAACGCTGCAAGGACGAGCGTTATTTATGCTCTTAGATGCCTTCATAAAACTTAAAAGAGTATTTTTACTATATCTATAGTATTCACCCAACTCACTATAGAATTTATACCTTTGTTTACAAATGTGAGAAAATAAATTGAACCGATCCGGCTCGATTGTGTAATTTACGGTTAAAATTGAGAGTTTAAAATCAATATATCAATATACTGTGTAGTATATTTTAATTGGATAATATATTACAATAGAATATATACAATAAATACTCAATCAATTAGTATATGAAGCCTGGATCTCTATGAACAAGGCTATAAGAAGTTTAGATGCACTTATATGTTGATAAAAAAAAAAGATGCACTTATATAATTGTGGGAGCACTGAAACAATAACAAAATATAGTAGCTCTCGTTTTTTTTTATAAAATTTGAAATTTATTAATCATCATGATAAAAAATGAACATCTACGAAAGAACAACTATTGCTATGCTTTGTGTATAAAGGAAAGACTAAGAACACTACTTCTATCAACTCGTAACTTCAAACCATATCTCTGTAAAAGACCAGCATTGGGATGTTGTCCCGAATACTTCAAGGATATGATTTTGTATCTCCTCATCTTGTCAATGGCTTTGGATAGTTGGTATGCTGTTTTCCAGCTCGTCTGATGCCTTCTCTCATTTCGCTCCTTCCATACATGATAAATTGTCATCTGAAACATCATCTTAAGAAGGATCGAATCCAACATGTTTCTTCTATAGCTTGCAATCATCGTCATCGTTAGTCCAATCACGATTTGTCCGTCTACCAAAAAAAACACGCACAAGTTATTCCCAAACATTGAAAGAGTAGGGGACAAGCAAAGAAGAGATGATCCCTTGCCGCTTCCCTCTCCCCACAAAGCACACACCCTTGTATAATTCCCCAACTCCTCCTTCTCGGTCCAGCCGAACGTTTGTTCAGAACGGCAAGCCAAGTGATAAAAATGTTTGGGATGCTTTGAGAGAACCAGACTTGCTTACTCCATTGATCTTTGTTTTTCCTCAGTCGAAGTTGATCCCAAGTGGCCTTAGAAGAGAAACACCCTTTGAAATCACCTTCCCCATGCTTCCATAATATAGTAGCTCTCCTTAGTTGAGCTTTTTTGTTAAAGTTTGTCAGTATCGAATGACAGTTACGAGTTAGCTCATAGATCCTTTCTGATCTCTAAGTTTTCCCGTTCTCTCTCTCAAATAACGCTCTCTCTCCAAACTCTCTCCCAATCTCCTTTCCCGTTCTTGTCTCCGGCGGCCGCTTCTCCTCCTCGCCGTCGGAGGGCTCCTCATCCTTTATCCTCCTTTTCCTTTGCTCTAACTTTCCCTTTCTCCAGCCTCCGATATGTGGTCGTCTCTGGAGCATGAACGTTCGCCAGCGGAGGAGCCTAGGCCGAATCTGGTGGCCGCTTCGTCCCTCTGGTGACTCTGCGAGGAGGATGTGGTGACGGTGGGAGGTTGGAGTCGGCTTTTGGGTAGGGTTTCGTCTGGTCTCGGTTTTCCCCCTTTTGTAGATCTATGGCGGAATCCTAGAACTGGCGGCGCGTGGCTTCAGATGGTGGTTCCTCCGCCTCGGATCTGTTCTGTACCAGCGATTACATGTCTTTTGTTTTCCGGCGGAGTGGTACGGCGGCGCGTGACTCACCTGCGCGCGAGGCGTCTCGACGTTAGGGTTTCTCGTGGCTTAAACTGCAGTAGGTACGGCGAGGTCTCTGCTCAATGGCGCGTCTGAGATGTTGTCGGGTTCGTCGTGTGGCGTCTCCGGTCGTGTCTCCTTTGGTGCGTGCGTCTACGGCTTGGGTTTTGAGTCGGAGTCGTCTATGGCTTCAGTTCTTCCCGTGTCGTGGTGCTTCCTCCTTTTCCTCCTCTGACCACGGCGCTCCCTCCGGTTTCTCCTAATCCTTCTTTCGGCTGCGCTTCCTTGGCTTATGGTTTTTGTTTCCGATCTGCGAGCCGGTCAGTGCCCTGGTTCTCAGGGACTGTCCATGTCCGACTGCTCTTCCTCGCCGTGGGGTCTGCGGTTCAGGTAGAGCCTCGGGTTATCTTGGTTTGAGCTTGACTTCCCAGCACTAGAGTCAGCCGTCTTCGTTCTGCCTCCTAGTGGTTGGGCTCTTCCGGTTTGTCTAAGGATGTGGTGTGCGTGTGTGGAGTTTGCTGCTGTCTTTCAGCCCTGTTTGTATAGGTCTTTGACGTGTAGCTGCTAGGTGGCTGTTCGTCTGAATAAAAAGCTTGTTCTTGTTGTGGTGGGTGTGCTAGGCCTCTGGCTTGGCTGTCTTCGTGTTGACGGACGCTCAGAAGTCTTCTTCAAGCTGTTCTTGGTTGGGCTAATCTTTTTGAGCAGATCATCGGGGAGGCCAAAATTTGTTGAGAACAGAGCACAAAACGGTGCAGTTTCGACGATTGTAAGCAAAGACAAAGAGAAGATGGGCCTCGCAGTGAAGCAGATGAAGCCCATGCGGCAAACGGATTGTAAAAGCCCTAAGTTTGAAACGCCCGCGTCGCAACGGCTCTGTCCGAATATTAAAGACACGAAGCTCAAAAGCAAAGTACAAGCTCAGAGCATGACGACAGCGAGTTCAGAGGACCACAATGCGTTGAAGCTGTCCAATCGGTTTGCTGCCCTTGATCTACAGAAGTCTTAGGATCTTGCCACCTGTCTAAGGCAACTAGGGTTTACATCTTCTTGTATAAATAGGCTGTCAATTGTAAACGTTTGAGACAGGAGAAATGAATGAAGTTCAGTAAAGTATAAAGCTTTCTTCTATACATTTCTTGTCAAATCTGATACATCTTTCATGGTATCAGAGCTTCATGGATAACAGATCTATGGAGCCGTATACCCCACCTGCTCTTAAGCTTACTAACGCTGTTACAGTCAAGCTCACCGAGAAGAACTACATTCTCTGGAAACGACAGTTTGAAGCCTTCCTCAACGGTCAACGTCTGCTTGGTTTCGTCACCGGAGCCACCCCTCAACCGTCGGCGACTATTCAAGCACCGACGATAAATGGAACATCAACTCCGGTACCAAACCCTGATTATCATCTTTGGTTTCAAACAGACCAAGCCATTCAGTCTTGGTTGCTCGGTTCGTTTTCAGAAGATATCCAGAGCTCAGTGCTCCACTGTACCAACTCATACGAGATATGGATGACCCTTGCGAGTCATTTCAACCGTCCTACCTCAGCGCGTCTTTTTGAGCTGCAAAGAAAACTCCAGACAACAGTCAAACAAGACAAGCCTATGGATGACTATCTTCGAGACATCAAAACGATTTGTGACCAACTCACATCCATAGGTCATCCTGTTGATGAAAGGATGAAGATTTTTGCTGCGTTGCTGGGTCTTGGCAAGGAGTATGAGCCTATCAAAACAAGTATTGAAGGTACAATGGACACTGAGTATCATCCTGCTTTTGAAGATGTTGTACCTCGTCTTGTAGCTTTTGAAGACAGACTGAAGAGTTACAAGGTCGACACTGCGGTCACACCTCATCTTGCTTTCAACACTGTTCGAGGAAGACCTTTCTTTAACAGAAACAGGGGTCGAAACAGAGGAGGACGAGGTTACTTTACCACTCGAGGAAGAGGCTTCCCACAGCATCTCTCATCTGCTTCGTCCTCACGATCCTCAGTCTCAGGTGACTCCGATGCTCGACCTGTTTGTCAGATATGTGGAAAAACAGGTCATGAAGCTATGAGGTGCTGGCACAGATTTGATAACAGTTACCAAGTTGATGAAGTGCACAATGCGTTGGCAGCACTCAGGGTAACAGACATGATAGACGCTGGTGGAGGAGAATGGTTTCCGGACACTGGAGCATCGGCGCACATTACGAACTCTCCTCATCATCTGCAAAATGCTCAGGCGTACACAGGGTCAGATTCAGTGATGGTTGGGAATGGAGAGTATCTTCCAATAACTCACACTGGAGCAGCGAGTATCGCTTCTTCCTCAGGTAACCTTATATTAAATGATGTTTTGGTTTGTCCTGAGATTGCTAAACCATTGCTTTCAGTGTCAAAGTTTACAAAGGATTACCCATGTGCTTTTGATTTTGATGCTGACAACGTGTGGGTGTATGATAAGGCCACCAAGAGGGTTCTGTTACGGGGAAGAAACACTAAAGGTCTCTACTCAATCAATGGTCCAGTCCACCATGCCTTCTTCAGTACACGACAGGTTGCTGCAAGTGATGAAGTGTGGCATCAAAGGCTGGGTCATCCTAATCCACATGTTCTTCAGCGTTTAGCAAGTAGCAAGTCTATTGTCATCAATAAGAGATCCAAGACATTATGTGTGTCCTGTCAAATGGCCAAGAGCTCCAGACTGCCGTTCTCTGCGTCTCAGTTTGCTGCAACAAGACCTCTTGAAAGGCTACACTGTGATGTTTGGGGACCATCTCCAGTAGTGTCAGTCCAAGATTTTCGTTATTATGTAGTTCTCATTGATAATTATTCTCGGTATTGTTGGATGTTTCCTATGAAGAAGAAGTCTGATTTTCATTCAATATTCTTGGCTTTTCAATCTCTCGTTCAAAATCAGTTTCACACCACCATTGGAACTCTTCAATGTGATGGTGGTGGCGAATTTATTAGCCAAGAATTTCTTCTTCATCTGCAAAAGTGTGGAATCCAACAGCTTCTCTCTTGCCCACATACACCACAACAAAATGGTCTGGCAGAGAGAAGACACAGACATGTCGTTGAATTGGGTCTTGCTTTGTTGTTCCAGAGCAAAGCACCACAGAAGTATTGGGTTGATGCATTCATGACTGCAAATTATCTTAGTAACTTGCTTCCTCATACTGCTCACTCTTCTGTAACAAGTCCATACGAGATGTTACATAACAAACGACCCTCTTATGATGCTTTGAGGATCTTCGGTTCAGCTTGTTTTCCGGTGCTTCGTCCTTACGGTCAAAACAAACTGGATCCTCGGTCACTGACCTGTGTCTTTCTTGGATATAGTGAAAAGTACAAGGGATATCGATGCTTGCTTCCTACGACAGGAAGGGTTTACATCAGCAGGCATGTTATCTTTGATGAATCAAGATTTCCATTTGCTGATATCTATCGACATCTGCATCCTTCAGTTGTTTCTCCGCTGATGGAAGCATGGCTTAAGAGTGATCCTCCTACAACATCACAGTCTGAAACTCCACCAACGGATAGAGCAGTAGACAGATTATGTGTTATCAAGCCACATTCTTTCACTACACCAAGCAGTTTCAGTTCTGGAGACAGATCATCTGAAGTTGTAGTCACTCCTCGTCACATCACCGAGAGATCAACTTTGGTACCTGAAGACATCTCGACTCGATCAGTGTCTCATCAATCTGCGTCTCCTCAAATAGTCTCTGCTGTGAATAATCATCCAATGACAACAAGGTTGAAGGCAGGCATAACAAAGCCAAATCCGAGATATGCTCTGCTTACTAACAAAGTTTCCTGTCCAAGACCGAGGACAGTTGCAGAGGCACTGAAGCATCCGGGTTGGAATGATGCTATGACAGTAGAGATCAAGAACTGCAAAGAGACAAACACCTGGACTCTTGTTCCCTACAAGTCAGGAATGCATGTCATCGGCAACGGTTGGGTGTATAGAGAAAAGTTGAATGCCGATGGAACAGTGAAGTGTTTGCGAGCTCGTCTGGTGGCTCAAGGTTGTAGTCAAGAAGAGGGAGTAGACTATTTGGAAACCTATAGTCCGGTAGTTAGAACGGCAACTATCAGGATTGTTCTGCACATTGCTACGGTTCTTCAGTGGGACATTAAGCAAATGGATGTTGCAAATGCTTTCCTTCATGGGGATCTCAATGAGACAGTTTACATGAAGCAGCCGAAAGGATTCGTTGATGAGACTAAACCAGATCATGTGTGTCTTCTGCACAAGTCTCTTTACGGTTTAAAACAATCACCGAGGGCATGGTTTGACAAGTTCAGCACCTATCTCATCGACTTTGGCTTTGTGTGCAGTATAAAAGATCCATCATTGTTCATATACCGAAAAGATAAAGACATCATTATGCTCCTGCTGTATGTTGATGACATGTTAATTACTGGAAACAGCTCCACGGTTCTGAGTAGACTTCTTGACGAATTAAACAGGCAGTTCCGCATGAAGGACCTTGGGAAAATGCATTATTTCCTTGGAATTCAGGCAACATTTCACTCATCTGGTCTGTTTCTTTCTCAAGAGAGATATGCAAAAGATCTTCTCGCAGTTGCTGGTATGTCTGATTGTTCTGCAGTTGCAACACCTTTGCCTCTGCAGCTGAGCAAAGTTCCGTTTCAAGATCAGATATTTGAGAATCCTTCCTACTTCAGAAGTCTGGCTGGAAAGTTGCAATATCTGACCTTGACACGGCCTGATCTTCAGTATTCTGTGAACTACGTGTGTCAAAAGATGCACGAGCCGACCGTGTCTGACTTCATGTTACTGAAGCGGATTCTACGTTACGTGCAAGGAACTTTGAACTATGGTGTTCACTTGATCAAAGACACAGACTTTACTCTACGAGCCTACAGTGATAGTGACTGGGCAGGCTGCCACACCACGAGAAGATCAACAGGGGGTTTCTGTACCTATCTTGGATCCAACATCATTTCTTGGTCATCGAAGAAACAACCAACGGTTTCACGAAGCTCAACTGAAGCAGAATATAGATCTTTGTCAGAGACAGCGTCTGAACTCAGCTGGATGTGTTCCATTCTTCGTGAGATAGGCGTCCCTATAAAAGCAACGCCGGAGCTGTACTGTGATAACTTGTCTGCGGTGCAGCTGACTGCAAATCCAGCATATCACAAAAGATCGAAGCATTTCGAGTTGGACTATCATTATGTGCGTGAAAGAGTAGCTCTGCGTGCTCTCATTGTCAAACATGTACCAGCTCGGCTTCAGCTTGCAGATATGTTCACGAAACCACTAACATTCAAGGCGTTTGATTCACTGCGGTACAAACTTGGTGTGGATTCATCACCCACCCCAAGTTTGAGAGGGGCTGTTGAGAACAGAGCACAAAACGGTGCAGTTTCGACGATTGTAAGCAAAGACAAAGAGAAGATGGGCCTCGCAGTGAAGCAGATGAAGCCCATGCGGCAAACGGATTGTAAAAGCCCTAAGTTTGAAACGCCCGCGTCGCAACGGCTCTGTCCGAATATTAAAGACACGAAGCTCAAAAGCAAAGTACAAGCTCAGAGCATGACGACAGCGAGTTCAGAGGACCACAATGCGTTGAAGCTGTCCAATCGGTTTGCAGCCCTTGATCTACAGAAGTCTTAGGATCTTGCCACCTGTCTAAGGCAACTAGGGTTTACATCTTCTTGTATAAATAGGCTGTCAATTGTAAACGTTTGAGACAGGAGAAATGAATGAAGTTCAGTAAAGTATAAAGCTTTCTTCTATACATTTCTTGTCAAATCTGATACATCTTTCAAAATTACCGGGTTCTGACTCTGGGTTTAACTGTGGCTCAGCGTTTTGCGGCAAGCGGTAAGTGCGGATTGGTTGAAGTCTCTCGCTAGTGGTTGGGTTGGTTGTGTCTGTCCCTGCTTAGCTAGTTTGAGTTGTTGTTTAGATTTTATTTTTATTTGCTCTGCTTCTTGTTGCCATTGTACTTCTGTCAAAAACTTAAAACTGATAATAATATCTTTACATGTTTACCAAAAAAAAAAAAAAAAAGTTTGTCAGTATCATTTTTGTTTAACATATTTGGGCATAGCTCCATTAACGGCTATTGCCAAAAGAGAGTTAGCGAGATACAACTATGATTAAACCCTATAAACAGTGGGATGAATAGAAAGAACATTTTGGATCTAATCCACGTCTCCTAAGTTGTTATCATTTGGCTTTTTTTTATTTTTAACTATTTACGATATATGAAAATGATAATTAAACTTTCGTCAAAAAATAAAAATTAAATCACCCAAATCAAAATGGAGATTCCAACGTTTTGAGGTTGATATCTGCTGACGCCAGTTTCCAGCAGTTAGGTTCAAAGGTGCCAATGATTTATTTCCATTAACTAAATAAATATAAATCCGTGTCTCCATTTGATTATTCCTCCAAGATCACTTGTTTATTATTATACTTTTACACATTTTTGTCGCTTACCAATTGGCTTTTTCGTGCGTGGGGCTTTCTAGAGTAATTTTGTGGCTCTCCTTCGTTGCAAAAAGTAATAATATTATATTATTTACCTTTAAAATTGATGTTTTGTTTAATATTAATCTTGTTACTCTGATCTGGATAATCCGCCTCTTCAAGTCAAATTCGACTACTATATACTGCCTCTTCTCGCAAAACAGCGACTCCAATTAGTAATCAAATTTTAAATGTAGTTCAGAACAATGTCAGAACTCAAACGATGCAGCAAAATAAAAGTTCACAAAACTAGTAGGAAGACGATAGATATTTCGGAAATAAATGTTTGCAAATCTATTTTATTAAAACAGAAACATTACAACTTATTATGGATTTTAAAGTTGGACCTCCACGTATTAATGCTAAATTAACCTACATATTATTAAACATGACTTTTTGTAACTTTATTTTACTTTAATGATTTTAATTAAATAATCCAATATTAACTAATGATCTGATTTATAACAATCATCATTATTGTTTTCCCTAAAGTGTTTCGTTGTTTCCTTATTATTATATGATTTAAATAACCCTGAATTTAAGCAATCTATATATTTTTCTATTTTACTAAATCATTTCTTAAATCTATTTTACTTTCCTTTGAAAAATTCAATGATATTAATTTTGGGAAATCAATTTACCATTGCTTCCAAACGAAAAATACTTTTTAAAAATATAATATGCTTATAATAAAGGAAAGTAATGAATATCTTTCAAAAATAAATGTTATTTGTTACTGTAGAAGTTTATATTAATAATATGGTGATATACATAACTCAAATATATGTATTTCCATGTTCGGCTACCTTTAATACATAACATAATTAAAACAAAGAAATAACTGATTTATATTAGTAAACATGCGTATACGAAAATACATAACTTTATGTATATTTTTATATAAATAATAGTCTAATAAAATTAAATATAATAAATGTGGAAGAGTATAAAATATAAACTATTAAAATTTCATATTAAACTGTTATTTCATTCAGTAAATTCAAAAAACATAGACTATTATTCGTACCATATATAATAACTTTTTGTACAGAAAATAGAAATTAATAGTTGCACAGATGCGGGTCAAGCTTTCTTTATATAACACAAAATTATTTTGTATATAATCTATCATTGTTTCACTAAGTTGATTTATATATTTCGTATGTACTCTCTCATTGTTCATTTTAAGCTTTTTTCATATATTACAAAATATTTTCCACACATTTTATTGTTATTACAAACACAAAAAAAAATTTAATGTATTATAAGTAACTATTACAAAATAATCGTATAAACCAAAAAAAAGTAAAAAATAAAATAAATACTTCGCCCGGACGGACGGGTCATGGTCTAGTTCCTTATTAGATATCAATAGCCGCCTTATTTAGATTAACACAAAGTCAAATCTCTTATGAATATTTTTAACTTTTTTTTATAAATGGTCGAATAAAGCTAACTATATTAATTTATCATATCGAATTTCACACACGTATATTCCTAATTTTGAACTCATGTACGACACGAATACAGAACAGAATGTTTTAAGTTTTGGTCAAAAATCAAATTATTTTTTTATTTAAAAACTAATATTTGATGGTAAAATGATTTGGTTATAATAGTTTTCAATAGTAGAACATAATATTTTCTTAATAGGATTTAGTGTTTCCAACTTTGTTAGATCAATTAGTGGTCTTACTTATAAATATATAATTAATATTGAATGTATATAAATTAAGTTCAAAAAAGAAATATTAAATATAAATCCCCTATATATTAAATGAAGAACATTATCATTTAATATGTTTTACGTTAGGTTTGTCACGTATCAGTTTTACAGCCATTTGAGAATGAATACATTGATGTATCACGTACAGAGAATTTTTCAGTTTTCTCAGTTAAACTCTACATAAATGTATTCACACTATATACTATTTTATTTTTATTTTTAATATAGAAAAACACATGCAAAATTCTTCAGATTATACAAAGTTCTAGAAAGAAAGACAATTTATAAAAAAAAATCACTATTGTTTAGGTTAATTTTTCACTTCATTTATTTTAATTGAATATTATCTTTCATGTGTTGTTTTGAACAAAAATATATTTTAGTGTTAATTACAGTATCTTTAAATATTTATCAACCACCTTTATATATTTCTTATACGCATACATATAAGAGTGGACACGAATCAGATATCCGAAATTTTGAAAATATTTGTGATCTAATCCGTTTCGTCAGAATAATCAGTTATTTGATTTGATTCATAGCCATATGGATATACGGAGTCTCGGATATCCAAAAACTTAAAATCTAAAATAATAAAATTTTAATTACAATTTAGTTTATTTTTTTGAATAATAATACCTAGTTTAGTAAATAGAAATATTGTAAAAATCATATAGAATATATTATTTATATAATTCATATATATATATATATGATTCACTAAATGGATATATATGTAAGCATATAACATATCGTATCAAATATATGTTTTTCAAATTATCAGTATTTGTGATTTGTTTCATTTTTATGGATATTGCATATTAGTGTTTGGTTTTTTTTTTTTGAGTAACGAATATTCATTTTTTGTTCGAATCAAAAAAGAGAACGAATCAAATTAATAATTTTCTTTTTATTTTTCTCTAATTGTTATCTAAATTTGATTTGATTTCCATGAATTTAGAAATTATAACATGAAATCATTGGTTTGACATTAGGATTGTCTAAAATTCATATAATATGAAACTAAACAAATAATAATAGCTTTTGGTTATGATTGAAAAATCTATAAATCTCAAGCATTTTATAATGGTTGTTATATTTTATAGATTAAAACACAAAAAAAAACTAACAATATCCAGATTAAACATATTTGATATCTTTTTAATTTAGTGAAATTAAGAATTTCATTCTGTTCTGCACAAACCGCGGATTATCTATACTATTAAAAAGAATTATTCTGAAAAAAAAATCTACTTATAAAAAGTTGGTTGGCCTATCTATCACTATTTATTGTTGTTTTGGTCCTACATTTAATTCAAACATAACATTATCGATTGTTTTGATTCTTATGGCATCAATACTATTAAATCAGGATCATTCATGAATTATGCCTTTAATGAAATATTGAAATCTTTCAGAAATACCCTTAATGATATGAATAACTAACAAAAATCATTAATGCTATAGTTGTCTTTTGGTTTTGTGGGTTTATTTCAATCGGGTTTAACTATATGAATTATGTTTTTATATTATCAATATTATGTCTCATAAAATTTTTAATAACATAAATTAAAATGTGCAATAACTTTAAAAAGTTGATATTAGAAATTGAAATTTTAGAAATTCGCGGAAATAAAACTTAAATAAAAATATTATTGACCATTTTATATGTTTAACAATATTTTATACAATTTATAATTATTTAAAATAATATAGTAGCCCAAATATGAATTTTGGATACAACTAGAGTTGGGAATTTGAATTTTTACCTGCAAGTCCAGCATCGTTTGACCTACTGGGGGCAAATGCGGGTCTGTAAATTTGAAAAATTCAATATGCAGGTGCAGGTCGAGTGAATTTTAAGCGGGCGGATGCGGGTCGGTCGAATTTGAATCGCGGGTATCCGCTAACTTGCAAAAAAAATCACTTTTATTTTTCAAAAGAAACATATTTTTGTAATATATTTATATACAAAATCTAATAAAATTATAAAATATTAATTAGAAATATATAATTTAATTATTTTATTACAAAAAATTATTAAAATATAATATCATTAAAAATATTTTATTAAATTTATATTAACTGCGGGTTATCCGCAAATATGGGAGGGTGCGAGTTTTTGAATCCATCTTCGCGGTTCATGCGGGTCGTAATTTTGAGTCAAAAAAAAATTAGTCAACCCGTGGGTTTGCGGGGCAGGTGGGACGGGTTGACCCGCGAACCCAGCTCTAGATACAACCATTGTTTGACTTATTTACAAACGTAAAAAAGTTGTGTGATGCATTTTAATTTTCGTCATACTATACACACAATAACAAACTGCATAATTGCAACTTGATCATGTCACACTTAACATAATTAAAACAAAAAATTATCAATTTTTATATTGATAAGAAACAAAAACGAACCCGCCCTTTCAGAATCTAGTATTCATTAAAAGTTATCTCATTTAAAGGGGAGAATTTGTTACAAAATGGTTTAAGCGCGTGACATTTTCTTTGGCTAACCTTTGACATTAACAAATACATTTATAATGATGCACAACACATGTTACTACGTTAGTATATATAGCTATTTTAAAATAATAATAATCTCACGCGCAAGACACGCGCCCCTAAACTGCGACAAGAAAAGCGAGAACCCTAAGCAAGCTTCACGACTCAATTTCGACGTTCTCCGGCATGAGTCGTCGCAAATAGGCCACTCTGGTAACCTTCCTCCTCCTCTTCATCATCTTCTCTCTGGATATCGTCATGGCATCGGAGGTTGACGTCGCTCCGGCTTCGTCTCTAACCTCTCCATCTTCGTCACCAACCTCTCTAACTCTTCCTTCAATGTTGGCTCTGTCGTCGACTACCTCACCGGCTCAGATGGACTCGTCAAACGGTACCACGGATCCCGGTACTTCTCTACCTCTGTCTTCATCGCCGTTGCTGTTGCGGACTTCGTCGGCTCCGATAAAGATGACCAACGAAACAACTCAATCTGGCTCCTTGACTCCTCCTCTGACATCAGAATCTGGAATTACTCAAGCTAGTGACCCTCCTCCTTCAGATTCACTTATCGTCATCAATCCAAACTCGACGGTTCTCCCTCTTTCAGACCAGTGTCAGATATCACCTCCTGAGAACAACAATCCGCCAACAACTTCTTTGTATAACGGAACTCAAGCTCCAGAAAAGTTTGTCCCTTTTTTAGGTTCATGGGCAAAGCCTCTTGTCTTTAAAGCTCCGGCCACACCTTCCGAACCATGTACTCCTCATTATTACGATCCGGCGATTGTTGGGAATCTGTTAGCCGCTCTCTAGCCATCTTTAAATGACGAGATTTTAAATAAGAAACCAAAGAGTAAGTTCCCTGCTCGAACTGTCCAGCCTCCGGTCGAGAAGCTTCCTCCTCCGGAACAAAAAGCTGATGGGAGTCTCCAATTTCCATGGGCTGCGAGGTTAAACGCTCAGTCGAGGAACCTTTACCGTGCAGCCACTCCTACCTACCGTCTTGATGGCACACATGAGGTATCTATTCCTTCAAAAGTGCTTAAGCTAGGTCCTGAAAATAAGGATGAATACATCATTGGAAAGTTCCATAAGTGTTCTTTACCACCGGGTGGTCTGGTGCATGCTGTGGTCAATAGAATATGGGGAAGAAGTTGCAAGATAAGTTGTAAGAAGCTTGGTGATTCTTCTTTCTTGTTTCATATCCCACATCAACCTACTCGTCATTGGGTTATTCAGAGAGGTGTGTGGCATATTGATGATTGCTTACTATTTGTGTTGCCATGGATTCCTGAGGGATCCTTCAAGATCCCTGAAGTCTCAACACTTCCGGTATGGGCCAATTTGAAGAATATACCAGATTGTTGTTATTCAAGACTAGGAATAAGTCATGTTGCCTCAGGACTCGGAGAACCTATCCTTACGCATAAACCTCGACTTGATCCTACTAGCATGGGCGAAGCTAAAGTTCTAGTGGAGATGGAACTGGATAGAGACTTCCCGAAACTTATTGCTTTGGATGATAAACAAGGTAACATTTTCTTTGTTAATGTGGAATACACATGGATTCCATCTATGTGTGAGAGGTGTGGAAACCTCGGACATAAGGCAAAGAGGTGTCTTTTACCATCTACGACTGTCAAGGTTGAGGTTCCATCTTGCTCGCCAGCTCCAGCAGATAACCATTCTGATGTTCCGGTAGTGGATATTGATATAGTCCTACAACAAAAGGAAAATGCTAGCTCACCAATTCAAACTTCTATTAAAGAGATAGAAGGTCAAACCAAACATGCATCGCCACCTACTTTGGTTCCTTCAGATACTAATGTGGAGTACCTTGCTACGGGAAGCGCATTGTTAACTTCCACACCTTCTTTCTTACCCATTCAGCAGGAGAACCTTGCTGCCACACTTAGCCCCATCAATACTTTTTCCACATTAGTAGATCAACAGTCTACTCCCATTACTGCATCTATTATGGAGTCTTCTCTATCAAACATTATCAACACCGAGTTTGCAAAACTTTAGTTGTTGATCCCTTAACCACAACATCTAACTCTTGTGTTTTTGAGAGTCCCTCTCGATTCACAATGTTAGGAGACATGGATGAAGTTGGGACAGAGCTTTCTAACTTGCTCAGCTTGACAAGAGGTGGAAGGGAAATAAAACTCCCAACCAAATACCAAGACATGGATTGGAAGACAGTTAGAGGACGAGGGAAGCGTGGCCGTCGTGGTCGGGGATCCTATCAGTAGCTAGTGTCTTTCATGTATTTCTTGTTACTCTAGTCTCTTTCTTTGTTGTTCACAGGAGGAGATTCAATAACTTTCATGCAAACTTTATCCAGCTATAAGACATTCGTCTTATCTTGTAATGGTTCGTTTATGTTTAATTTGAAAGCCTTTAGTCAAAAAAAAGTATATATAGCTATTTCCATTTTACAATCTGAGAGTGGAGGAGAATCCTAAAACAATTTCATTTGAAAAATGAAATTTCATTTAAATACATTATATTATAATAATATAACTAAAATTATTAAAATCTCATGTAAGTTTTAAACTCACAAATGTAACTTTAATATAATCATTACAAAACAATTAAATTAAAATGCATAACATAAATACAATATATTACATTACATGAAAAATCAAATACTTTATTTAATTTAAACTATTAAAAAGTTGATGAGAAGTTTAATCAGAATTTTATCAGATTTTTTTGGGTTTTTACAAGATCAATATGTGTCTATTCACGGGTTAATGATGAATTTTTAGGGTTTATTGGATTTTTTTTTTTTTGGTCAAAGGGTTTATTGGATTTTCTGTTAATGAGTTTTTCATTAAATCGAAAACCAGATTATATACGGTTACTAGGTTACTAGGTTTACCAATTCGACAGTAGATCTATATCATGTATGAGATAAATAATTTGTAAAAGTACAATAATTTTTTTTCACACTATCTAAATGTAAATCCACTATTAGTCATCAATATTTGGTATCAGTTTGAGTTTTTTTTTTTTGGTTTTTGGAGTTGTGGTTCTAGAAATTTATAAATTCTTCAGGTATTTATTGTAAATATAGTTCGGTTTCAGTTGAGTTATGGTTTCTGCCTTGGTTTAGATCAAAAAAATTAGGAACCTATTAATACCGAAAATAAATTCGGGTCCAATTTATTTTCAGTTTGATATGATTTTTGGTAATTTCGGGGTTATAAGAAAAATATTGGATAATTCGGGTTTGTCATTTTATCGAACCATATATGTACACAATTAAAAAGATTTAAATAATTTGTAAGAATTAAATACTTTTTTGTACCATTTAAATATAAATACGCTATTATTCCTCATCATTTGGTTTTGGTTTGGATATTTTGGATTTAAGTATTTTATTTTAAATTTAGGAACCGTTCAGGTATTTACAAAATTTGTTTTGGTTGCTGTTGGGTTATTTTGATGTTTGGTTCGGTTTAGTAGCAAAGTTGAGGAACAGCTAATATGAGAAAAAAAAATTGGGTCAAATTCATTTCTGGTTTGATTCTGATTTATTGGGTAATTATGGAATTATAAATAAAATATCGGATAATTTAGGTTTTTAGTTCAGATATCATCAGAGAAGAAAATCGGATAATTCAGAAGTTTAATATTATGAATAATAAATATTCACGTAATTGTTTTTTTGGATTATAAATACTATTTTAGGGTATTTGGTTATTTATAAATTAATATAATTAATGTTTATAAGTAAATAATTTGTATTTTACAAAATGAGATACCTATTTGGTTCTTACTTTTTTTTTGTTACATATATATATGATATGTTTGGTTATTTATGAAATTCAATCCAGTTTTGTTTTCTATTTTTTCAATTTGGTACAGTTCATTTCGAAATTCCCGATAAATATACTCAACCCTATACACTATCTTATGAAAATTAGTTTAAAAACAATTATTCAATTTCAAAACAAATGAGTGTTTTCTAATCGCGGATCAAAATCTAGTTACTTTAGTTATGATTAAAGCAAAGAAAGCATTTAGATTTTTTAATATATATCTGACAAAGAAAAAGGTAAAGCAACACCTAGGTCCTTAATACAGACGGATGGAGACACGTTACTGTATTAAGGCATCCGCATTATGTTACGGTTCTTAATACATATATATGTGTATGTATATATGTATTAAGAACCATAATACTAGAACCCCTTCAATGCGAGTCAACGTCTGTGATACCCCTATTTTATAATGTCAAATCTCTTATGTCCTCCTAAAGTTTCTTATGCCCCTATTTCATAATTATTTTTTGATCAAAACTCAAATACCCAAATTAAATCCTTCTTGGTCATCAAAACTAAACCCTAACCCCCCCCCCCTTTTGGATTAGTGAACACATGGGTAAGTATTTAAATTCTATACTTTTCAAATTCGAAAAAAAAATATTTTAAAATCGTTTTTAATCATGTTTTGATGATTTTTTCGAAAATATTGAAAAAACGTTTTTTCAATTTTTGAAACATTTTTATCAAATTCTATAAATCAAATAAAAAAATTTCACGTTTTCAGTTTAATTTTATGATTTCCCGTTTCACATATAAAATTAAAAGAAAAAAAAGGTCCTTTTGAGATTGTGTTATGAGATATAAGGGTACGAGAGGAATTGTCTCCTTCAATGCTGATGTCCTTAGTGCCCATCTTCTAGTTACAAATTTACAATATGACATATACTAAGGTTTAGGTAACACTCACCTGACCTGACCGTGACATATTATCATGTTTAATTAATTTAAACTCCTAAATGTCCAAGTGTGTCAATGGATCGACTAATTAAAATTCAGGTAAAAGTCTTGAATTTTCAGTTAAATTAAATCTGATGGGAACTACACGTGTTGACAGTAGCACACAGCAAATAACTGGCAAGTTCGTTTACGTGTTTAATAAGATTGGCTTAGACCTAGAAATATTAATTGAAATAATTAGTGGCGGAAGTGTGAGTGGATCACTACCGTAGTATGTTAATTATTGCTAGAGCCAATTAAGAAGAAGCTTAATTAGTTATTAATCAATAAAGTTAATCATCAACTATATGAGGTGCCGTACGTACGCACGGGTTTTTCAGTTTGTATCCATATTGTTAACAACAAGCTACGTATCAAAAGATGCGTGTATCACTTCATAATAAGGCATGTTCATATATACATATGTACTGATTTTTTTTTGTTTTAAATTTAAATATTCTGCAAAATATAATGAACATCTGTATCATTTTCTTACAAAATGGTTTTTTGGTTTTATTTCATAGCTATTTGATTGTGAGACCTGACAAAACGGGTAATGTCCGACTGTTGCTATTATATATCATATCATGCTTTATGATTTTGGTAATAGTTAGATCTGGGTAGATATCGGATATTCATATTTTTGAAGGTATTTGTAATTTGTTTCGTATGTTACGGATATCTAATTTTTTTATTTATTTTGTTTCGGAAAAATACGGATATTCGAAAAAAATATCCGCAAAATAAATAGATATTTACGAATACTTACGAATATTTATGGATATCTCATACTCTCTCCGTCCCAGTTTAAGTGGAGTTTTAGAGAAAATTTTTCTATCTCATTTTAAGTGATATTTTCAAGTTTTTAGGTAAAAATTAAATGTATTTTAATATTTTTAATTATTTATATTTTGTAGTGTGGTTGTTTATTAGTTGAAATTACTTTAATCATTGTTGTTTTTAGGCAACCGAAAAAATGGAATAAAATTTTGTAGTTTCTTAATCAACGTGCAAAAACTTTAAAATTTATTTATTTTGGGACGGAGTGAGTATGTCTTAATTAATAATTAACAATCCTAAAATTTTGATATAAATTGTTTTGTAAATATTTTTTGCATGATATGTAAGAAAAAAATAAAAGAAGTAGTGAGTTTACATATTTTGTGAAAATTTAAACTTAATTAACAATTACAAAACTTAAGAAATAATTATAACTGTCATAATTTCTTTCTCTTTTTTTTATGAAATACATTTTTATAAATTATTTATGTGAATATAGTTTTTCAAATCATATGTTAGAACAATAATTATATAATTTTATACATTTAAGACTTTAAAAATAATCAAGATATACATGTATATATATATTGCCGGATCGGACCAAATATCTCCTTCCCAAAATTATTTTCGATTTACTTTGATTTTAACGGATATTATTTTTGGTATATATTTTGCTTCAAAAGTTTGCGAATATCTAGAATTGTCGGATCGAATCGAAACAAATAACAAATCGAATCAAATTTAACGGATAAATGTCCAGTCCTCTTAACAGTTACGTCAACTATACACAATATCAAAACGAGATTATGTCAAAGAAAAAAACGAGATTACGTCTAAGAGTTTGGGTACAAAACTATGGCTATATATTACGTGGTATGACCGGATCCAGAAAGTTGAAACTGATATCAATTTTTTTTCCTAGCAGAGAAACACATAGCAATCTTCGGATTGCTTTTTTAGGTTTAGTGACATCTTCTAGAGGGATATCAAAGGCGTACAACGAAAATGGATCAACAGTGTTGATTCAAAACACAAACACAACACAAGTTTTGGCAAGGAAAAAAAATGTTTTGGCAAGGAAAAGGCAAGCTTATCCTCTTTTGTCCAATCAAAAATAAAATGTGAGGCTGCTCTGTAGTGAAGTGGGTGAAAGTGGAGACAGTGGTCATTATGTGATTTGCAAAATGGTACACTTTAATAATCAATTGGTACCATAGGGTAGGCTCTTCTTAATATGTCTCTCTAAATGGGTATATTTTGAAACCTGAAAGCTACCAAAATAATGAAACACGAAATCTTATTTTCTTCTTTATGTCATATAAAATTAGAAATTAATCAAATTATAGGTGGCGCGTGCATAACACAGTCTCTCATTGTGTTGTCCTGTCACATGAAAACTTTTTACCTCACAATGTCAACCGGAAAATTTTTCTCGATTATGTTAGGGAACACATCTCTAGAATATGGCCAATTAGAATGAAACCTTTTTCTACATGTTGGGCCGAAGCTTTGTGGAAGTTATCATCTTTTATTAAAAACAATTCATTTTCGATCATTATTATTTGTAAACTTTTTTAATACAAACTGTTGCCTGCTAAATATATGGACTAACGAGATACTCATGCACATTTTCATTCCGATTAATAACGTTATGTTATAATTTGTCAGATAGTCTTTATGAATATTGCAGTTGTTTTTTTTTTAAATTAACTAGTCAAGTGAAAAGAAAATCAATAATGGAAACGTATGTCATCAAATTATTATAGTTTGGTCCACAAAGTTGATATATATATATATATATATATATATATATATATTAATAAGCTATTGTGACTGATAACAATCGAAATAGTAAAATCGCGATTAATAAAATAAATTGATGGATTAATCTAAACTACAAAAAATCAAACGAAATACATTCGTTTCATATAATGATGACAGCGACAAACAACTACAGCAAATGATTATTAAAAAATGACAGGGCATTAGTTATTTTAGTGTAGAACTCAAAATATAAATTGTAAAAACCGCATTACCAAAAATTACCGACGACACTATCGACATCAAACGAACGCTATTTTCGCCCACATTTACAAAAGTAATGTAACCAAATTAAAGTTTTCTGAAGTCTTTTTAAGTCAATGGAAAGTACTGCACCATTTTTTTCCTTTACAAAGAACTCAATTGTGGAATAGACTACGAAAGCAAGTAAGCATGTTAAGTAAATGTTTAAGTTGTGTCTCGGTGAATTGGTGCGCCGGCCACCAGGGGTCACTAACTCACTACAGAATGTTTGGACCCACTCATTGCATTTCATGTCTCATTTATCAAATCACACCACCCTATCTTTGTTTATCTTTGTTCTCATTTATCTTTTTATACATTTCTTTTGGCCAATGAAGTAACATAAAAGATCTTACCTGTTTGGGAATCTATACCCTCTCGCGGGAAAATACTACTAAATCGTTTTGAAAATGGGAATACTGTAGCTCATGTGTTTGAAGTTATCTTGATGGGCGAGGATGTAATAGTGAATATAGGGTCATAGACGATTACATGACTTAATAATTAAAAATGCACAAGTTATATACCGTACACCGTACGTAGTGGTCGTCATAAAATGTTCAAATAAAGTGAGTCTCGATGGGGAGGAAGCTTGATAAAAATGCAACTTTCTTACTGAACTGATGATAGTGCGAATTTTTCTAAGACAAAAATGAATGAATGCTTAAAAAAAACCCTAAAACATCGAGAAAACTTCCGTACTCTGTACATAGTGGTCACCATAAAATGTTCAAATGAGTCTCGATGGAGAGGAAGCTCGATAAAAATGCATTTTAAAAAAAACTGACAGTGTGTGAATTTTGCTGAGACAAAAATGAATGAACGCTAAAAAAAGAAAGAAAAAAGCATTAAAAAGACTTCGCATGCTCTTTTTTTTTGACAAGTAAATATTTACTTATTAGGTAAAAATATTTATTTCTAACTTTTTATCAAATTGTTAGTTCTAAATAACATATATAAACCACTTTAAACCCTAGGATAACTACTACAAATATTTTAAATATTTTTGGCAAAGATGAAAAAAATACTTGACATATTTTTTTAATCATCATGCAGTAATTACTAATATGAAATAGAGGAGAGACCGTGAAAAAACTAGGGTTTTGAAAAATAAAAAGATGGAGAAGATGAGTTATAATTATAGAACTTAAATTATCTCTAATGTATTTTGCTATTTTACTTTAAAACAGATGAACTATATAATACATTGGAAGTTTACTCTAATATATTTTTTAGAAATAGCAATATCTAATTATAGAATAAATAAATATATATATATATATATATATATATATATATATATATTATAGAATAAAAAATATATATATATATATATATATAATTATTTTAGAGGAAAAATAGCAGTTTCTGTTTTGCAATTAATAAATGTGAGTTGGAGTAGATTTTCTCTAAATGTTATTATAGAAATATATATATAAATTGTTGAAGATAATCTTATTTAACACATGCGTGAACCTTTGAAACATTTTAATCTATTTTGGTTCCATTTTTTTCACAATATCCTAGAACTTTTATTGCATCTTAGTAACTTCTAAATATCCTAACAAAAATATTTTATTAGGACCAAAGAAATACGGACACATATTTTGTTACATCCTTATTCGATTATCGCATTATATTAACCAAGATTAGCATTAAAATATCACTGGTATATATAGTGATTCATGAACAATTTGGATCGACCTAAGATGGTGACCCAATAGACGTTCCGCGGATAGCTATTTAGGCCGAGTATAAAACATTAGGAGTATACCTTATCTTGCTATTTTTTTATCAGAATTATTTACTAAAGCATATATAATTAAGTTCAGTAGTGGGAAATCACCTAATTAACTGTTATTTGATTTAATTAATGATTTACTAAGTGATTTAGGGAAAATGCATTCGGATAGGCGTGGAGTAGCTGTTGTGGTCCTGTTTTAGAGCTAAACTCAGTTAACAAATACTTCTAGTATCTACTACATCAGTTTGTCGTGATAAAACATCACACATAATAATAATAATAATAATAATAATAATAATAATAATAATAATATTTCGTGATTGAATCTACAGATAGTTAATAATACAGTCTAATTTTTCTAAGGACTCCAATAGTATTATGTTTCTCACTTTATTATAGAATGAAAAATAAATTTATTTCAAATATAGAGTAAGTTGTTTTTTTTGTTCATTGCTCTATTTCTTACTTTAAAATAGAGTATCATTGAAACAAACTCCAAATTTATTATAGAATCATTCTATTTTAAAGTAAGAAATAGTGCAAACCATTGGAGATGGTCTGAGTATAATTTATTTATTAGAATATAATATACATATCCACAGCTTTCTTTCTAAATGAACTAATCTTTCTAAATATAATTGTTTATTTATTAGAATATAATATATATGCAACCCATTTTCTACACAACTCATATTCCTTTTCCTCACATCTCTATAAAACCCTTCTCCCTCTCTTCCTCTTCACTTCAAAACAACTTATACAAAACACATATATCTTTCTCTCTCTCTCTTCGGAACATTTTAATAACATCTTTCTCTAGCAAAAGGAATATTTATCAAAGCAAAGACCATGAACACAATTCCAGCAGAACTCACCGGATACTTCCAATATGTATCACCCGAAATATATAATAACCAAACACCAAACATGGACTCCCAATACTTTAACATGCCCTCTTCTCCTACTTCTTCTTCCTCCTTCCACTACATCAACAGTCTGATGACCAACAACAACAACTACTACTCTTCATCATCCAACGTTCATGATCCAATGACGAGCAACAATTCAACATCAGACGACGATCACCAACAAAGCATGGTCATCGATGAGAGGAAACAAAGAAGGATGATCTCTAACAGAGAATCTGCTCGTAGGTCAAGGATGAGAAAGCAGAGACATCTCGACGAGCTTTGGTCTCAAGTGATAAGACTTCGTACTGATAACCACTGTCTTATCGATAAGCTAAACTGCGTTTCTGAAAGCCATCAGCTTGCTTTGAAGGAGAACGCTAAGCTAAAAGAGGAGACTTCTAATCTCAGACAGCTAATCTCTGAGATAAAATCCAACAACGAAGACGACAACAATTTTCTAAGAGAGCTTGAAGATTCGATATCAATCTCTAGATCGGATTCGAACCAAATGGGCAGAGACTTTGAGCTGTGTTAAAGATCTTGATCATTGTTCTGCTTATGTCATGAATGTAGATTTCATAAGATCATATCGTATGATGATATAAAATATTAGTAAATGATCAATCATGCGTTTCTCCATCCCTTTCTTTTAGCCAACTTGGGTTACTTAAGAATATTATTGACAATCATGCGTACGGTACTATTCATACTATAGTATTCTCAAAATCTAAGCGGGTTTCATATCCTAAATATCCGATAAAAATGTATGGGAAATAATATTAACCCCTTTAATTCTTTCAGAATCTAAATTATAATGGTTTTTTTTTTAAAAAAGAAAATTATAATGGTGTTAACCCACGGAATATTAAGATTCACGACATGAATTAAATTCACCGGGGGACAACAGTTTATTCGAATGATATTTTCTTAAGATACGCATGTATTGTATCGACACGAAATTTGATCAGTTAAATGTAACTTTCAAATTTCAATACAACGACAAGTATATTCCTTTCATTTAAATTCCGTAATTATAATTATTTTTATACGACTGTACGAATGTGTGCCTTAGTTAACAATAAATTAGTTGGCACTATACCAATATGTTGCTAAGTTTCGTTTAGTTTTTTTTATCAATGTATATCAAGTGTGCCTCAAGTGTGCCTTAAATGTATATTTAAACTATAAAATTAGAATAAACGACGAAAATAATTTCAATTATCCAAATATTAAACCTATCGTTATTTATGACGATATATACTGCTACATCTTAAAATTTGCAGGTCGCCGCATAAATAGACTTGCATCATCAAAGAAATTATTCATGGCAAACAAAGATATAAGAAGCATTCGATTGCTAGAAGTGGTGGACCTCTTTTTATAAGTTTAATCAACCATTTAATCATTAGCCCCTTTTATTATTAAGTACTGTATTATAATTTACCCATTTATATATACCTTTCTAATTCGAGTTGACAAACCCACCTGAAATTGTTTCTTAAGCCATTTATATATACATTTATCTATTTTGTATAGGTTAATGAATTATTCGACTGTTATCTTCTAATGATAAAGATAATTATACCAAGAGTGGAATTACAATTCAGTCAATATATTATATTGGTCGAGCAATAGAAAATTATACATTTATATGCTATATATTTATTGTCTAACCCCTATATTATGCAACAAAACAAAATTTAGTTTCAAAATTCTAACATATTACTGCTATTAAACTCGTAGATTATCTCGTATTCGTAAAGTATAAATATATTATTCATTGTCGATAATAAAATGTAAAGATCATTTAAGGATTCATGACGAATATAGATAACCTTAAGAGAAAAGACAAAAAATATATCATATATGCCTAATATTTTTACTAGTTAATAAAATGAAAAATATCATGCTTATAACGAACAGTTTAAAATGTACTTTCTTGATAGATATGAGAGATAAAATATCTTTTTCTCTCTAAAAGTTGAATAATATTGGATTAGATCTTCTTTTTGTTTGACCCCATAAAAAAAAACTTCTTGCGTCCAATGTTAAGAATGAGAGTATTTTAGAATAGCGGATGGTTGTTGAAATTAAGTAAGACAAAGGGAGGTGGAGGCTCCTGGTGATAGTGCCTCTGCAAAAATGGTATATAAAACAAACTGGAGACTAATTTATAAGAGACAGTAAAACCTTTTGCATGGTTTTCCATGATAAAGCTTGTATCTGATCACGCAAGGCTATAGGCCCAGTTACTTTTCTCTAGCCAACAGCCCACTTAAACTTTTTCGTTGGTCGTCTAGCCCAATTAAACTTGACGTTTTTGCTAACGACAAATACTGTATATAAGATTTGATTAGTAACATGTGGTCTCATTGATTTTGTTTGAGTTAGGAATTTACATCATTGATAACTCAAAAATGTTACGATCATGCACTAAACTTCGTTTTTGATTTTAAGGTTGGGTTAGTATGTGTTATCTTTGAGTTATATTTTTAAGTTACACCCTTTGTTAATTTGATAACTCAAAACTTAATGCAACATCAAGGAAAAACCCATGTCTTAGAGTCTTAGAGCATATTCATTGAAGGTTCATGAACAGGTCATGGGCCGAGATTCATCGGGCTTTTAATCTAAAAGAAAATAAAAAGGGCGAAATAAAGATGAATCGGGCCGTTGGAGAGAGCTCGTATGATACGAATTCAAGCCACGTGGAGAGGAGGGATTGGCTTGTGCGACTCGCGTAGACTACGCGGAAAGTAGGGTTTTCGCGGATCTCTCTTCATTTCCTCTTCTCTCGAAAATACTAGGGTTTGCGAGTCTAGAGGCGATTTTTGTAGCGACGCCGATCCAGAGCTGATCTCTCCGTTGATTTCCATCAAATCGACGACGGAGTGTCTTCTCATCGATCTCCATCTCCTTTCCGAGTAGAGTGACGGAAGAATAGTGTCAGGAGGAGAAATCGATTTGGGGCTTTCGTCGGTAGGGTTCTAAATCGAGAGGTTGGTTATCGTGCGACGCGGATCGAGAGCTATTTTCTCCATCAAATCGACGATGGTGTGTCTTCTCATCGATCTCAGGTCAGTTTCCGACGAGAGTCAAGGTTCAATAGAGTCTTCGATCTCAAATCGATTTGGGGGTTTCTTTGTTAGGGTATTAAATCGTCAATTTGGTTTGATATAGGGTTCGTATGTATGTTAATTGAATTAGTTGAATTAGAGATTAGTGATTCTCTTAGATATAGTTTTATCAAATTATTTAGTAATTATGTTCTAATCATTTCGTTTTGTGGTGCAGATGGATCCCGCGGAAGAAAGAAGAGATTCAAAGAAGCATAAGGATTACTGCAACATGTTAGGGTTCGTCGAGGATTCCCAGTACGGGATTTTAAGAAGGTGTGCTTGCGGTGGGAGAATCATTGACGAGGTTGCTCGGAAGGAAGACTACGACAGTCTTCCTGGAAAGCGATTCTTTACCTGCGTAAACTATGAGGTAAGTAATGCTAATAATGTTCTTATAAATAATGTAACTCGAGGTCTCTCTAATATTTCTTTTGTGTTGTCAACAAGAATGATGGCTTGCATTATCCGCATCCTTGGGTGGTTGGTGTCCAGGAGAAGATTCAAAGGCTGACTAAGCGTCTAGAGGAGGCTGAGGAGATTATCCTGGGGGTAAGGAAACTCAATAAACGGATTGAGGCTTTGGAGGTAAGTGTATTTCCTTGCTCTAAATTAATCTTACATTATAGTTAAGTGGATATTGAGTGACTAATAATTTTTTTGGTTACCATATCTAGGAACAAGTTAGTAGCCTCACTGTGGACGTCGGTACCCTGGAGAAGGTCTGCTTCGACTGATGATCAGAGGTACGTAAAAATACTTATGTACCTGTGATGTAGTTAATAAAATAAAGTAGGACTAGTAGTCTGTGTTGAAAGCAAACTAAACTGAAGAAGGAGTCTGAACCAAACTAAACTAAAGTAGTTCTCTGTGTTTAGAATATAGTAATTGTTTTTTAAAACCAAACTCTGTCGTGGTTGCTTCCTGTGATTGTATTAATGAGCTAAACTAGATGTAGAACGAAAAGTACAGTGGAATTGATTGTGTGTTGGTTGGTTGCTTGTTTCGTCCTATTATATTAAGTAGTTAATTGAATTAAGTAGTTGCTTGAATTAAGTAGGTGATTTGATGTGTAATGACTGCTCGGATTGAAGTAGTTGTTTTCTATATTGAATGTTTGGCAGATAATTTTTCATTTTCTCTCCTATCTAAGCTAAAACTAGTTTAAATACATAACCAAAACCCCATTAACTTAAAACATCAACCTAAGCCATAACGAAAATTGATCCCTTTTCCACACACTCTTCCGGGTTCATTTCGCTATTAGCTTCACAGAGCAGTCCAGCAATGGACTGCGACTATGCTGAGACAGTAGCGAACTCTCCCGGGTTAGTAAAACCGGTGCAAAAGAGAAAGTGGTCAACAAAAGAGGACCTTGTGCTCATTAGTGGTTGGCTGAACACGAGCAAAGACCTTATTGTCAGTAACGAGCAAAAGGTTACATTCTTTTGGAAGATAATAGAGGCGTTCGTCAATTCAAGCCCTCTGCTCACTGGATGCGTTCCTAGGGTGTGGAGTCAGTGTAAGTAGAGGTGGGGAAGGGTGAACGAGCAGGTGTGCAAGTTTGTGGGAAGCTATGAGACGGCTTTGAAGCAACAATCTAGTGGTCAAAATGAGGATGATGTGATGAAGGCAGCCCATGAGATCTTCTTTAATGTTTACCAAGCGAAGTTCACCATGGAACACTGTTGGAGGGAACTGAGACATGATCAGAAGTGGAAGTCAGTGTTGAAGTCAAGAGATGGCCCGAAAGAGAAAAGGAAGGAAGCTGAAAAAACAAACTCATTTCTGAACTGCTTGATTGAATATGTTAACTTGCTTGGTTGAATCATTATTTACTTGCCTAAATATGTTTAGTTATTTACTTGATTGAAAAGGTTAACTCATTAACTTTATTTTTTAGTTATTAACTTTCTTAGTTTGGTTTTTGTTTTGCAGGTCACAGGTTTCTCATGAAGGCTTCTGGATGACGGGTTGCTATGTCTGCTGGATCACGGGTTGTTTGGTTCTTGCTTTATGTCTACGGATGAAGTGTAGTATTTTGTTTGTTTCTACACTCCTACTATGTACTTTGTTTCACGGGTTGTACAGAACTAGCATTGTATCACGGGTTATGTACTTGATGGTCTCACGGGTTGTAACAAGAAGCATATATAAATATGCTCTCTTCATGTATGTTTCTAAATCAAAACTTAACTTCTTCTCTTTGTGTCTCTGTTTTTCAATTTCATCATGTTTTTCTCTTGATCATCATATATAATTCTCAACCAAGAACACAACTTTTCTCAAACACTTGATCTACTACAAACCAAGAACAGAAGATCACTGCATTTGAAGACCTTTATCAACACTGCATCGACTACAAACGAAGAACACAACCAACGTATGCTCTTCATTACAGTAGCTATTTTATTCTTTAAAACTTAGGTTATACATGATCCAATGCTAGTTAATTTTATAAAATTGATAAAATGTTAGTTTGAAAAAATGTAAGTTTGGATATTTTGAGTTTATAATTTTATAATTTTAAACTAGGTTGAGAATAAAATTGATAATTTGGTTAAGCTATGTTAATTTTAAAATTTAAAAAAAATGTAAGTTTGGATATTTTGAGTTTATAATTTTATAATTTTAAACTAGGTTGAGAATAAAATTGATAATTTGGCTAAACTATGTTAATTTTAAAATTTGAAAAAAAAATGTTAGTTTGGATATTTTGAGTTTATAATTTTATAATTTTAAACTAGGATGAGAATAAAATTATTAATTTGGCTACGCTATGTTAATTTTATAATTTGATAAAATGTAAGTTTGGAATATTTTGATAATTTATAATATTTTGGATATTTTGATTATTTCCAAAAAGAAAGGAAGAATGTCAAGCTCCTCCTCAAATGATGAAGTATATGAAGTTTTTGAAGAAATGGTCGACCAACAAATTGATGATTTCATCGACTCTATTGGAGCCAAAGAGCCAAGGAGACGAGTTTATATCGAAAGAGATCGGGAACAAGGACACAATAAACTATGGCAGGACTATTTCAGTGAAAATCCTACATATCCACCTGAAATGTTTAGGCGGCGTTTTCGAATGAATAAGTCTTTGTTCCTTCGCATTTTCGAACGCGTAGGTAATGAAGTTTCATACTTTCAGCAACGAAGAAATGGTCATGGAAGGAACGGCCTCTCTGCACTTCAAAAATGCACTTCAGCCATACGAATGTTGGCATACGGTCAAGCGAGAGATATGAATGATGAATATCTCCGACTTACGGCAAGTACTGCAATTTTATGTTTGGAGAATTTTGCGGAAGCGATAATACAATTGTTTGGAGATGAGTATCTAAGAAGACCTACACCAGAAGATCTTCAAAAACTACTTGACGCTGGAGAGGCACGCAGGTTTCGGGGGATGATAGGCAGCATTGATTGTATGCATTGGGAGTGGGAAAACTGCCCAACGGCTTGGAAATGTCAGTTCACACGTGGTTCAGGAAAGCCGACAATTGTCTTAGAAGCTGTGGCATCACAAGATCTTTGGATATGACACTCATTTTTCGGACTATCAGGTACCCTCAACGATATCAATGTTCTTGATCGGTCACCAGTTTTTGATGAGATTTTACAAGGTCGATCACCTAAAGTGAAGTTCAAAGTCAACAACCACACTTATCGTATGGCCTAATATCTTACCGACGGAATTTATCCTAATTGGACAACATTTATCCAATCCATCCAGCTTCCTCAAAGTTGAGGCATTTGCAAAACGTCAAGAATCGACCAGAAAAGATGTCGAACGGGCATTTGGAGTCTTGCAATCGAGGTTTGCAATTGTTAAATACCCTGCTCTAAAATGGGACAACGAAAAGATAGGAAAGATAATGAGAACTTGTGTCATATTGCACAATATGATAGTAGAGGACGAACGACACAAATACACTCTAGCTGATACATCTGATTTCGAGTCAGAAGAATCTAGACGAAGTTCCAAGGTGAAAACGAGAGAAAGTGTGAATGTCGATATGCTTAATATTCGCAATCAAATTCGGGATTCACATATACATGAGCGTTTGAAAGCTAATTTAGTTGAAAATGTTTGAGAAAAATTTGGTAATCGTGATGAATAATCTTTGTATGTTCATGAATTTTCAATGTATTGAATAAAAACTCTTAAGAAATAATATAAAATATTTAGTAAGTTTATGAATTGTCAATGTATTGGATAAAAACTTTTTAAAAATATTTTCTATCTTCAAGAATTCTCAATTTGTTGAATAATATTAGAAAAAAAATTTAAAATATTATTTTAATTCCAAAATACTCATTATATTGAATAATAATTAAAAAAAATCTTTTAAAAAGAAATATTATTTTATAATTATGAACCCGGATTTGAAGTTCTTTGATGGAGGAACATAATTGATCTGGGTTCACTACTGTTCACAGCTTCACCATTAAATACATAAACAATACATATGAATCTCAAGAGGGGGTTCATTGATGTACTTTCTTTTAGAAGATGAGTTTAAACCTGATGCACGTGAGATTAATTTTTATTTGCAAATATTTTATTTATAGTTTTAAACCGACACAGTTACAATAAATATATGGAAGATTTACCTCTAAAGTCACTTTCTATAACTCATATTACACTATATGTTATTTTATACTACTTAGACATTTTTTTCTAACTTAATAGTTGAAAGAGAACTAAGTTCAACTAGTGGGTCCTATATCTTCTTTCTCCTTGTCTTTTTTCTCAAATCTTTTTTTTTCACAGATCTAAACAGAAACGCTTAAATTTTCAACAAGAAACATGATGACTTTTTTCTGATGACATAATTAATTTCTGATAATAGAATATTGACGAATTCAACCATAGTTCAGGCAAAAAAAAATCTGATGAACAACAGTTTGTGAAAACAGAGCAGAAAAAAGAATTAAGACAACTTTAGGAGTAGTGAAGAAGCTTTGGTTTATCCTCCAACAAAGTGTAGTAAGAGAGCTCCAATTCGTCACCTCCTCTCTGTCCAAGATACCGTTAGTGTGAGGTCTCATCGAACGTGGTCATCGCTCTTCGTCGCGTTTCTTCAACAACGGCTTCTAAACATCTCAAGCCCATGACCTCTTCATCTCCAAGTCATGTTCTCAGCTTTCACAGCCCTGTCTTTGCTCCGTCGTAGACGACCCGTCAACGAGATCCGGTGAGGAGTACGATCTGCAACATCAATGGAGGAATATCACCATTTTACACTTTTGGTCTTCTAGTTTCTTACTTTTTACACAATATGCTTCAAACTTTCAATCTGACCAAAGATGAGCAACTTGAAATTTTAAAGTATTCTTTTGTAAGAGATGTGTTGTTTTGTCATATAATCACAATTTTTACATTATGACATAAAGCTAAAATGTTGGTTTGTATTTGGTTGTTGACACATCTGAAGAATTGACAATAACAGAAAATTAAATCCATTTATATCTTTGTACTTGTTATACCAGTTCATATTCACTTTTCTTTTTTGTTTTATTTCACAGAAAATATTAACAAAGGTGGACCATATGTCAGGAACAATGGTAGTACACCCTTTTGTACACGTGGATATGTACACCGATGTACAACCAATTTATACATAATATTTTGTACATATGGATATGTAAACTCATGTACATATAAATATCACTACAATGTTGTACATGTGAAAAAATTAAATGAGATTTGTACTTTTATTCACCTATGATCTTCTCATCTCTGCAACAACCAATAAAATATACCTCTTATTTATATAATAGAGATCTCAAAAGGTGTAATGTTGTTTGGCTTTAAAAGGTAAAAAAATCTTCTTTAAAGTCCTATGTGTACACTTTACCATAGCATAACATTACTCATATAGTTAATTTGCAAGTTTCAAGATGTGTACTTCTACTTAGAAACAAGATAGTAGAAATATGTTTATACCTTACCATAATACTATTTTTAGATTCACCTTTGATGTACATGTGTACGAGATACATAATATACACAACCAACACAATAATAAATTTACATGGAAGCATGTATTCATGAGAAACAAAATTTTATAAGATAAATTTTCTAAACTTAGCTTTCATATCATAACCCCATCCGCACGTTGAATCTTTTTCCACAAACTTCGACCCCTGAATCTATTCTAAATATGAAAGCATGATTCCATGTAAAAAGATTATAATTATGTGTGAAATTTTGTGGTGTACACAATGTTTCGTGTGCATGTATACAACAAAGACGAATTAAAATATGTAAACATGTTTTTCATGGTTTTAGCTTTTCATTTTAGATTAGATTGAATTTGCATAATAAGCTTCATATAATAGAGGTTATATGTCATAATTAGATTTTAAACCATAATTGATAAACAATTACGCAAATCTGAATTTTTTAAATCCAATTTGTAAACAGTTGAAAGCTAAAAGACTAGTCATGCAAATATAAGAAACTTGATTTGGGAATGGATCCTTTCGTGGTTCGACAGATCGGATTGTCCCCCGGTTTGGTTCAGCGATGGTTGGAAAGGAGAAGAGGTCACAGAGGAAAACACAACAGAGCTTGACAAACCAACGATTTGAAGATGCAGAAGATGAGACGGCGACAATGCATAGAGAAACAACCCAGCGACGATTAATAGTACACTCGCCGCAAAAGAGAAGTTTGGAAACGGAGCCAGAGATTGAACCGGCGGCTCGGTCAGTTTCTAATCGTGTTTTGCGGCGGTGCTTGTTGCAGAAGAAAAGTCACAGTGAAGAAAAGGGTTTAGATGGAGAAGAAGAAGAAGACAACTTGATTTTAATTTATGATCTCGAAATTTACGGAAGATAAAAGAAAGAAGCAAAAAGTCAAAAAGATTTTAATAAAAATAAGAAATTAATAACAAAAGAGAAAAATAAGAGCAACTGGAATATTTGTGTAGTTATGTCTAGTTAGAAAAAGATGAGAGAAAAATTAGGAAAAAGTATACCAAAAACAATAAGTGACATATTCTGTAACACAAAGTCATAAAGTAACCTGGAGTGAAATTATCTCTAAATATATATGCAACGGAAAAAATAATCAAATACTACTGTCATGTTTGATGCATGATTTACGTTAGTAGTTTAAAAATTTTGGTTGTAGAATTCAAGAATATCATTTATGGTTTTAAACCCACAAATTAAGCAGTATCTTTATGAAAGTGAAAATAAATAAGCCCTTTGTAAAAAACAAAGAATCTGAAAACAAAAAAAAAAGTCAAATATTAGTGTAAATGATGTTAATATCTTTACACTGGTAGTTTTTTTATTGTTACCAGATTTTTTTTTTTGAATAAATAATGTTCTTAGTAGTATAACTCTAGAAAATAATACATATTGCATTTTTTTATCACAGTTTATTTTACATTTATTAAACATAAAAACTACTATTATTTTATTTTAAAATAAGTTAATGTTTTCTTTATTTTAATAAAATATTCATCATCTATATGTTTATATCTTTAATTATATTAACGAAAAAGCTATATTGCTACTTATACATCAAAAATATTATCAGTAATCAGTTTTAACAAAATGATTTTATTTTCGGGAAAATCGCATAAAAAACTTTGAAAGTGTCATTTACTAGCACTTTAAACCTTGAAGTTTTTTCGCTAACACTTTTAACCTTCAAAGTGACAATTGTATCATATAAAACCTCCAAAGTCAAAAACTGACCTGTTGAACAGGTAAAAAATGATGATGTGTCGGTTTTTATTCATTAAAATAAATAAAAATTAAATAAAATACATAAATTTAATGAAAAAATCAGAAAATTAATTAAATATTCAGAAAATGAAAATAAATTTCATAAAATTAAATATAAATTTATGAAAATTAAAAAAATTATGAAATTAAATAAAAATTCACGAAATTAAACTTAAATTCACGAAATTAAATTAAAATTAAGAAAATTCAATGAAAATTCAAAAAAGAAATAAAATTCAGAAAAAAATTGAGAATATTAAATAAACACCAGAAATTAAGTAACTCATAATTAAATAATATTAAAAATATATTGAAATACAGAAACTTAAATATAAATTCATTAAATTTAATAAAAATTCATAAATTTGATAAATAACAAACTTTTTGACAACCATCAAATTGACTTCTTATCATTTTTAAAAGTTTAATACATACATTAGGCATATTATCATTGACGATGACGATTGTCAAAATGTAGTTATTGACATATCTACAGTCGTTTTCAATGATGATGTCAAAAACTATCATTGGAAATATGTCAAAATCATCATTGTTAATGGTTAAGAAACCATTATCGTAAGCATCAATATGTTTGAAACTATTAATGTCAATGATGATATGTCAGTTTTGTTCAAAAAAATCTTGTAATCTTTTGAAAAACATCTTTTAAATTTTATTTAGAAAGCTATTTTGAATTTTTAATTGTCTAATACTTTGTGAATTTTATTTAATGTTATTTATTTTTTAAATAATAATCTTGTAACTTTTTAAAAGTATATTTTAATTTAAAAAAAAACATTTAAAATTTTGAATTGTCAATTTTACTTTTTGAGTTTTATTTATTTAAAAAAAAATTATTTAGTTTTTATTAAATTTATGATTTTTATTTTAGTTTCTGGATTCTTATTTAATTTTCTGAATTTTTATTTAATTTTCTTTTTTTTACCTGTTCAGCAGGTCAGTTTTTGACTTTGAAGGTTTTATGTGATACAATTGTCACTTTGAAGGTTAGAAGTGTTAGCGAAAAAACTTCAAGGTTTAAAGTGCTAGTAAGTGACACTTTCTGAGTTTTTTATGCGATTTTCCCTTTTATTTTCACTGGACACTACCATATAAATTTACAGTTCTCATCATACAATTTTTACTCGAGTTACATCAAATTGTAATATATACTGCAACACGAATTTAATAGTACATGTCACCAGTCGGAGCAAAATTAGATGTTGCGGGAAAAATATAAGTTGACATTGACAGAAACCAAACGAAGATTAGAATAAAATAACAAAGAAAGTCATGAGCACATGGTCAAGTAGACTTTGCATATGCTTATAGCTTGTACTATTCAAAAGAAAGAGTTATGTTCTTGTTTTAAGGAGATGACTTTAAGTCTTGTGTATAGATGTAATCAGTGTGAGCAGCTACGGTTTTCTTAACAAGACATTCTTCTTCGCTATCTGAACTCTTGCACTGATCTACTCCATCTCCATCACCTTCTCTACTTCTTTCTTTCTCCTAGTTCAACAAAAAGACAAAGAAGTAAAACTACTCGAATCTATTCATATGCTGTCAATGAATTTCAGGGATCAAAAAGGTCTAACTTCTGATTTTAGGAGGAATAAGAAAGAAGTAAACAAGACTGCACTGACAAAACTTACTTGAGTGGAAGAGGAGGGAGACAGTTTAGGAGGAGAATGACCATCCTCCCCTAGAATAAAACTTGAAGCCATGCTTAGAAGCAGAACTAAAGTGAAGAAGATGACCAACGCGTTACTTTGGTTCTTCATCATTTTTTCTCTCTCTTACTCTCCTCTCTAAACGATATGAAGATTTTTAATATAGACTATAGTGTTCTTTTCCAAGCATATAAAGCCATCATTTACATGATTAACAATACGGAGATATTTGACTTTATTATATTAATAAAGACGCAGCTGGATAGATCATAAATGCTGTATTGAGAAATGGGCTTTTTCTGAAGAACAATGAAAGATCGATGAAGAGAGAGAGAGAGAGAAAGGGAAGTCAAACTTTGGTATCTTGGGGTCAATGCTTTAGTTTTTTCCTCGGAAAGGTCACCTCTTCTGGTTTCAGTGTGACTTTCAGTATATCGAAACACCATGGACTTGTTTGTAAATTAACCCAAACAACACTGCTTCGAAAAGTACGAAGTTGCACATATTAGTATATACAGTATTAGTATTACTGATTAGTACAAAAAAGACTAAAATAAATAGCAGCAAAATAGCATTACGTAAAAGCTTAAACCCATAGAAAATTGAGAAAAGAAGGCTTATTATAAGTAGTATAATCACCGACGAGCAAACATGTGTTGACAAAAGCTTAAGTTTGTTTATGTACTTATACTAACTGATTTAATCAAATATGCTAGAGAAACAATCCCCTCAGATAATTACAAACCTATCGGCCTCAAAAAACCATCCTTCCTGAATCCGTAAGTCAAAATCTTTCTTGTACATGTCATGTCTACAATACATGTCTCAACCCCCTATACAAGTCATTGGACTACAACACAAGTCCCTTGTTTTTTTGAGCAAACTCTACAGTACAAGTCCCAATCCAGCTTCTTAAATATAAAAAAATAGGAAGAAAGTAACAGTTCTATCTTAACAATGCTTTGGTATTATTGTACTATTGATTGATGATGACACAGTTTAGAAAAAGTTGTATAGATGGTGTTGTTTTCCTGAGTGTTTGTCTGTATCATGAACTTCGCTGAATCTTCATTAATAAAACTAATCAGGTGACATTAAGAAAAAAAAATGTATAGATAACTAATTTGTAGAGAATAAATATTTGATGTAAATGTAACACGATCTTTGAAGCGAGACTCTTATAATAAAAAAAAAAGTCTTTTGGGCCAAAAACGCAGCTTTGATTGCAAAAAAGTAAAAAAGACATGATGAGAGCAGAATCTGAGATCATTTTGTACTATCTCCCTATCTGAACGAACTTCACCGATCAACGACATCCTTACCAAACCACCGCTCCAGAATTAAGGAGACAAAAGAAAAAAAGGTTCGGTTTTTCTTTCTGGGTTAATCAGTTTCGTTGCATTGCAATCATCTATGCCTGTTTCCTCGTTCAAAGGTTGTGTCTTTAATCTTCTCTGTGTGCTGAATTTTAGAGGGCTGATTAGGGTTTACGTCTCTCGGAATCGGATTTGATGCCTTCTGATTTAAAGTTTTCAACTTTCTCTAGGGTTTAAGTTAAATACAATGACTTTTTGTTTTGTTTTGTTTTGTTTTGTGTGATGATGTGATGAGCATTGGTTTGGTTTGCATGTGTAATCAGATGGGTGAATCTGCGGATCTCATAAGCGATCTACCACAGAGCATACTCGAGAACATCCTCACTCGCCTCTCCATAAGAGACGCTATCAGAACGAGCGTGCTATCCACCAAATGGAGATACAAATGGTCAACACTCACCGACCTCGTCTTCGACGAGAAATGCGTCTCTCCCTCTACAGACCGTGTTATAGTCGAGACCAATCTCGTCAGATTCATAACAGGAGTCCTCCTCCTCCACCAAGGCCCCATCCACAAGTTCCACCTCTCCACCTCCTTCCTCCAATGCCGTCCCGACATCGACCAGTGGCTCCTCTTCCTCTCCAGAAACGGGATCAAGGAGCTCGTCCTCGAGCTAGGTGAAGGAGAGTTCAGAGTTCCCTCCTGTCTCTTCAAATGTTCCAAACTCACCCGTTTGGAGCTCTGCCACTGCGAGTTCGACCCTCCAAAGTCTTTCAACGGGTTCTCCTCTCTCAAGTCCCTCAACCTCCACCAGATTCTTGTTTCTCCAGAGGCCATTGAGAGTCTCATCTCTGGATGTCCGCTTCTGGAGTTTCTGTCTTTGTCTTACTTCGACAGTTTGGTGCTGAGCATCTCGGCTCCGAATCTAATGTACTTGTATCTGGACGGGGAGTTCAAAGACATTTTCCTGGAGAACACGCCTAAGCTGGTTACGATATCGGTTTCCATGTATATGCATGAGGATGTTGCTGATTTTGAGCAGAGTTCGGATTATAATCTTGTTAAGTTCCTTGGTGGTGTGCCTCTTCTTGAGAAGCTCGTCGGTTATATTTACTTCACTAAGGTAACTCTTGCTTCAATCCTAATACTTTGGGGAAATCATGGTGGATGATGATAAAGTTTATCTTTTGATTGCAGTACTTGAGCATAGGAGATGACCCGGGAAGGCTTCCGATTACTTACATTCATCTCAAGACTATAGAGCTTTACCAAGTAAGTTTTGAAGATGCTAATGAGGTACTAGTTCTTCTCCGTTTGGTCACTCACTCACCTAACCTCAAAGAGCTCAAAGTTTCGGTATGTTATATAACTCCCTCTTTTCAAAGTTTTGTTAAGTTGCTATTTCTACGATTCATCTTTGTTTTGGATTGTGTTATTAGGCTTCACCAATCCAACTGTTTCCTCTAGAAGAAGAAAGTTTCGACCTTTTCGAAAGAGACTGTTTCGACTACAAGCTACCGAGGCTAGAAACCGTGAGGATGACAGACGTCTCTGGGATCAGGAATGAGCTGGAGTTTATCAGATTCTTGATGGGAACTTCACCGGTTCTTGAGACGGTTATTGTAACATCGAGTTTGTCAGATAAAGATGCGAGGATGGAGATGGTTGTGGAACTGCTCAGGTTCCCGCGTGTCTCTCCACGAGCACAGTTACTCTTTCTTCAAGATTGAGTCTGCTTTGTTCTTTTCATTGAAGAGTGTTTGAAAATAATTGATGGACGTGTGAAGTTTTAATAGTAGTCTGACCAAAGATGGATGATAGAAAAGAGTTAATAATGGTTGCAGAGACTTGTAAAGGTTACAACATCAAATCATAAAAGCAAGAAATTCAAAACTTCATTGATGTTTGCACAATAACACAGCAAAGATAGTGAAGGGTACTTCTAATTTTCAGTTTCCTTAACACCATTGAAATTGAAACCGAGTAGTTTGTATTAAAAGATATTTTTTTTTAAAACAACAAAAGTGGAAAGAAATATCGGTAGGCACGTGTGGGAAACGCGGTTGAAACGCGAAAGCTCTCTGCTTTGTTAGCTTTCTGGTCCCACTCGTCTTGCTTCGCCCCTTCTTATAGGGCCAAAACAGTGCGGGTGACAGACATCTCACAGCTCTCTCTTCTTTCTCTTTCTACTCCGGTCCGGACACATAAACTCAAAAAGGGTAGTCCTTTATTATTTGTTTGGTCGCTACAACCACCGGAGCCGTCGTAAGCACACTCGTCTCGTCTCTTCTTTGTTTGTTTTTTTTTTTTGGTAGCAGAAGATCTTAATTTAGATTATATACCACCAATCTCTACGGCCCCGTCTCAGTTCAGAGCAAAAGTTTTGTTCTTTTGGTAGAATGGGTTTATGCACATTTTCTTGATTTAGAGTCTTAGGGAATTGAAAGTGGTAGTGAGACACTCAAAGATCCATGCTTTAACGTTCTTTTAGTTTGAAATTTTGGATGGAAGTTTCATTTTGGGAATTTGAATTCTGAGGATATGTTGTTTTTTTTTCTTGTGTTGGCAGTAGTAGATTGGGAGAAGAATGGGTTACATAGGAGCACATGGTGTTGCAGCTCTTCATAGGTACAAGTACAGTGGAGTGGATCACTCTTATCTTGCTAAATACGTCCTTCAACCTTTTTGGACTCGTTTTGTCAAGGTCTTCCCTCTTTGGATGCCGTAAGTATCTTCTACTCTTTTTGTTTGAGTTTTACTTTGATGTGGTTACATGAGATATCTGACTTTGTTATGTGTTTACTCTACTGCTTTCCTTTTCATGTGGTGTTCTCCTCTCTGTTACCGAACATATCCAGACCAAACATGGTATATAAGTGATTCCTGTTTCCTCAAATTTGCTTTATGTGGGGTGGTGGTGTTGTCACTACTTTTGAGTTAAAACTTCTGGTTTTGTGTGTGTTTTGCAGATAACGCTTATGGGGTTCATGTTTCTAGTCACATCTTCCCTTCTAGGCTACGTGAGTGATTTTATGTCTTGTTCTTTTTTCTCCTTAAGCATTTGGTTTTTTCTTCTTCTTGTTGGTGAAAATGTTCTCTTTCTGCATATGGATTTGTTTTTTTTAAGACACTTTTCTTTACCTGTCTCAGATATATTCACCACAGTTGGATTCTCCTCCTCCACGATGGGTTCACTTTGCACATGGTTTACTTCTATTCTTGTATCAGGTCTTCGTCTCTCCCCTTGCTTTGAAAGTCTTAACTTTCCTTTCTATCTGTTTGTCAATGTGTTTTTTACTGACACCTTGTGAGATTTTATTAGACATTCGATGCGGTTGATGGAAAGCAAGCAAGAAGGACAAATTCCTCTAGCCCATTAGGAGAGCTCTTCGATCATGGTGATTTGTTTTTTCCATATGTCTTCTTTGATTATTTTTTTTCTAAATTTTGCTGACATGTATTCCATTTGGCAGGTTGTGATGCACTTGCTTGTGCGGTATGTATCTATGTATCCTGTTTATCTTTCTTTTTATACTCGTCCTGGAATCTGTGTTTGAAAGTTTTACAATGAAAACAGTTTGAAGCCATGGCATTTGGAAGCACTGCAATGTGCGGAAGAGATACTTTTTGGTTCTGGGTTATTTCAGCTATTCCCTTCTATGGAGCTACATGGGAGCAGTAAGTCCTACTTCTTCTAACTCTCTGCTTATGTCTCTTAACACGGTAATACTTTGTTAAGATCCGTTCTAATCCTTCTACTTAACACTTCTCTAGCTATTTCACAAACACACTGATTCTTCCGGTCATCAATGGACCGACAGAGGGTCTTGCACTTATATTTGTCAGCCACTTCTTCACAGCTATTGTCGGTATGCTCTTTTTTTTCTTGCAATCTTTGGGAACTTTACTGCTATTGATAGTCTATCTTTAAGTATTTTCATTTCAGACCAACGTGTTTCTATAGTTGTGATTGGTCTTGACTTCCACTATTTATCTTTTCTTTTTCCTGGTATTGTCTAAAGGTGCTGAATGGTGGGCTCAGCAATTAGGGGAGTCCATACCGTTGTTTAGTTGGGTGCCATTTGTTAATGGTAAACATATTTTTATAATTTTATATTGTTTTTCCTCCAAATTTTCTTGTACCTTTGCTGTCTTTCCTTTGTTGATTAATTTTTTTGTGTACTATGTTGTAGCGATCAAAACTTCCAGAGCAGTCCTATACATGATGATCGCTTTTGCCGTTATACCAACCGTTGCATTCAAGTGAGTCTTCCAAACTTGAATAGTATATTTGCAAAACTCAGTTATGCAATAGGAAGTGAGATGTCATTAATACTCAAGCATAATGAAGTAGATGAAGATGTGAAGAAAGAAAAGTTCTTTCGTCACATGATTCAGTGTTTCTTTCCCAAAATTTAGTGATAGATTTAGGTCCTTGAGCTGATAAAGTACCTATTTGCTAAGCTGGTTGCATTTTCAGTGTGACAAATGTCTACAAAGTTGTTCAATCAAGAAAAGGGAGCATGGTGTTAGCATTAGCTATGGTAATCTCCTTACCAGTTGCTTTAGAAACAAACATAGCTTTTAAAAATTTAAGAGAACTAAATGTTCTGTTTGATTCTTGGATGCAGCTCTATCCTTTCGTGGTTCTTCTTGGAGGTGTTTTGATATGGTAAGTCTTGTTTTATGCTCTTCTGAAAAGGACTTGCGGTCTTACTTTCCTTCGTTTCTGAAAATTGTTTGGATCTTATTATCAACAGGGATTACTTGTCACCAATCAATCTCATAGAAACATACCCACACTTGGTTGTACTTGGAACTGGACTTGCATTTGGATTCCTAGTGGTAAGTCTTCATCTCTTAGTTACTAATATTCCAAAAAGTTGTAACTCAAAAGGTTGTTTTATGTTTTTTCTTTCCCTCAGGGAAGAATGATTCTTGCTCATTTGTGTGATGAGCCGAAAGGACTGAAAACAAACATGTGCTTGGTAAATCCGATACCTTTTACTCGCTAATTTCTCCAACCTTACTGGTTTCAGAAAATGTAACCTCATGTTATGTTTCTTAAATTCAAAATGCAGTCTCTAGTCTATCTTCCATTTGCACTTGCAAACGCTTTAACCGCAAGATTGAATGCTGGGTATGTTAATTTTTTCCTCCTTACATTCTTGTTCAGAAACTTCCATGTTTTTTATTTCTTTATAGAGCTGAGAAACTTGTGTCTTCCAGGGTTCCTCTAGTCGATGAGTTTTGGGTTCTTCTTGGGTACTGTATATTCACAGGTTTTGCTCCTAAAACAAATCAAACCTTACTTAAGCTCTAGTTCTTTGTTTTTCTCTTCACTAACGTTTTGTATTTGATATAAAACAGTGTCATTATACTTGCACTTTGCTACATCTGTCATCCATGAGATCACTTCTGCTCTTGGAATCTACTGCTTCAGGTGAAAGTTTGATCAAAACCTGTGAAAATAGCTCTTGTTTTGCAAACCATTATTATTTAACGTTTATATCCCTGGTTTTCTTTTCTTGTTAATCCACAGGATTACGCGTAAAGAAGCTTGACAAAAAAAGAAACCTTAAGGTGGTGTTTTATTGTGTGTGGACCGTGTGGGATGAAATACGGCGAATGATCAAAAATGATTTAGATCGGTGATGTATTTCTTATTATTCATTTTTGTAATTTGGTTGATCGGGATAGGTGAAATTATGTAGAACGTTGTAAGTTTATGCATGTTGAACCAAAAATACGAAGATGACTTTATAAAGCTGTCTGAGTCTCAATGTGTAATTTGTTTACAGTTGAATTTGTTATTAGTTTATTACACTCAAACCTCTTCAGGTGAAAGAAGAGTAAAATATTATGTTTTCTATGTCTTCGTAGAGATCATCCCGTGAGATTCAGACAAATGTTGAGTCAAATCGCAGACTGGTTCAGAGTTTAGACTAAGTTTATAAACAATAGCTTAGTTAACTTCCTTTCCTTGCACGTCATTGTGATCCTTTGTTTATATAAATGATGAGACAAGACAGATCTTGAGCAACAAAGAATCAAGAAGAGATGTATGTCACTGAGCGTTTGTCTGAGTACCAGAGAAACCCATCTGAGCTAACAGTGCAAGCAGAAGGTCCAAACTCAGGCGTGCTGGTGATCCAAGACAAAGAGTCACTGCCCATATGTTGCTTCGGAAAATGTTTTGACTGTGAGCTCAACGGTTTGCCGTTTCCTCAGAACGCAAAGGTCACGGTCAAATACGAAACCGGAAGTTAGTTACTTTTCTGTTAATTCCTAGAACCTTTTGCTCAAAAAACCTTTTTTTCTGTTTCTTGCCTGTTTTTAATCCTGAGCTCTGGTGTCAATACAGGTGGAGAGGACAGGCTTGTCCTGCTTGACTCGGTCGCTTTCATTCCTGTTCTTCATCAACCTCCTTCCTCCAATCTTTACTACGTTATAAGGCGGAGCGGGAAACACACAGGGTAATGAATGTATTAGATGATCACGCAAGTTTAAAACTTGAATTGTAGCCAAGTTAATCACTCTATTCTAGCTTAAGCTACGATTAGTAGTTCAAGTTTTATCTTTAAACTGATAATCTTTGTGATGTTTTATAGCAAAGATTATCATTCATAACTTACTCCTTCTAAGTCAAAATGCAGAGAAGCATGTGTTAGTGCAACAGAAAGAGACAGGGCTCCTTGTTGCTTTTGTTTTTCTTATGTCCCCAATGTACGCCGAGACCTCTAGATCCTTGTGATACTTACCAACAGTTTGAGATCCATCAAAGAGGATCATCAACCCGTAACTTCTTCGCCACATCTGTTGTATCAGATGGAATACCACCCCGATTCCTTAGGAGGCAAGGCTGGACGGTTCCTTTCTCAGTTTTTGAAGATTTTGGTTTGATTGATGATGCAAAGGGTATAATAGATGCAGAGATTCGTGACGAGCTTCCTGATCTTGATAAGAGCGTTATAGACTTATAGTTGGGAAATGGTATGTTCCTTTCATGTTTATTACGGAAGGGGATGCAAAAGCTCGGATGAAAAAATCCATGTATTACAGCATGACCCTTCACCAAAGATTTGAAGAGGTTTTCTTCGGCGAAAACGATGACAGTCAACAGATTGAGGCTATAGTTGATGTGGAGGTAGAAACAGAAGTGGTTAAGCTTGGAGGAGAGAGGATTGCGATAGATTCAGAAGGTGTGGATTCGGAAAAAGTTGTCTGGTTTAGTGTCTCGAGGACCGAGGAGAAAATAGGTCTTGGCTCGGTGGTTTTGGAGCAGATGAAATGGGAAGAGGAGAGGTTTGGCTGGTCAAAGAATGGCTCAAACATAAAGAGGTCAGAGAAGTTCGAAGGCGGTGGGCCTTTTGGAAGAGTTACAGTCTTACAGATGTTACGTGTTGGTAGAGAACTTTGAGTTGAGGAGAAATGATGGGAGCTTGGTGTTGACATATGAGTTTAGACATGTTGATAAGTTGAAGAGCAAGTGGGACTAAGTTTCTTTGTGTGTTATCTGTGCAACTTATGGTACGTTCATTTGATGTAAATTTAGACATGTTGATAAGTTTAAGAGCAAGTGGAATTGAGTTTCTTTGTGTGTTGTGTGCAGCTTCTGGTGTGTTCAGTTAATGTAAATTTTGACATGTTGATAACTTGAAGAGCAAGTGAAATTGAGTTTCTTTGTGTGTTATGTGTGCCACTTATGGTGTGTTCAGTTAATGTAATATTTATGAAATTTTCATCTGTCATATCTGTAAAAACTCAAGATCATGAAGCATATGGAAATTTCCAATTCTAATTAATACGAAGTTTTATGAAAAGAAACATACGAATGAATTTACAAAGGTTTATATTGTACTAATCAGTTAATAAATAGTTGGACATGAATTTTAAAAATCCTAAGGAATAGTAACAACACGTGCAGTTACCGTGACCCGGTTCTTGATTATGTCCTTAACGTACTCCCTCCGTTCCATAATATAGGATGTTTTGGAGATGTTTTGCTGTTTCAAAATATAAGATGTTTTGATATTTTTAAGATACTTTAACTTTATTGGGAGTTGATTAACCAATAGTAGTATACTACTTTATTTGTGATTGGTTACTTTATATTTAATTTAGATTATTTGATAATATTATTTTCTAAAAAGTAAGTTTTCTTAATTCTTGTGCATTCAAATCAAAAATCTTATATTATGGAACAGAGGGAGTAACATTTTAATGATTTATGGCATCTCCGCATGAATATTAGCGACCAATTAAATCTAAGAAAGATAGTGCTATGGTGTCCAGTATTGAATTTAGAGATGCTGATAAGCTGTGTTAAAAAGAAAAAGATGCTGATAAGCTCAAGAGCAAATGGGAGTAAGCTTGTTCGCGCAACGCTTTCTTGATCTCAATGATTTGAGCTTCCATCGGTTAGTGTGATATATTTGCAGTTGAATTTGTTTTTACCGTTTACTGTGTGTTAGATATCACCGTCAACCATTTGGGGTGAATAAAAGATTAGTTAAATATTTTTTGTATATTTGTAGAGATCATCCACATGAGATTCTGACAAATGTTAAGTCAAACATCAGATTGGGTCAAAGTAGCTTATAAACAACATCTTAAGTAAACTTCCTCGCACGTTCTTGTGATCCTTTGTTGTTTATATAAAACGATGAGCCAACACAGATCTTTGGGTACCAAATAATCAAAGAAGAGATGTATGTTACTAAGCGTTTGACAGAATACCAGAGAAACCCATCAGAGCTAACGTTGCAAGCAGAAGGTCCAAACTCAGGCGTGTTGGTGATCCAAGACGAAGAGTCACAGCCCAAGTGCTGCTTTGGAAAATGTGTTGGCTGTGATCTCAACGGTCTGCCGTTTCCTCAGAACGCAAGAGTCACCGTCAAGTACCAAATCGGAAGTTAGTTAACTTTCTGTTAATTTTCCTAAACCTTTCCCTCAAACTTGGTGTTCGGTTTTGGTATCTGAACTCTGGTTTCAATATAGGTGGAGATGACAGGATTGTTCTGCTTGACTCGGTCGCGTTCATTCCTGTTCTTCATCAACCTCCTTCCTCCAATCTTTACTATGTTATAAGGCGACGTGGGAAGCACACAGGGTAATGAATCTATTGGATGATTATGCAGGTTTAAGACCGTTAATCTTTGTTGTTTTTAAATGTGCAGAGAAGCATGTGTTAGTGCTAAAGAAGGAGACAGAACTCCTTGCTGCTTTTGCTTCTCCTATGTCCCCAACGCTACGCCAAGGTCTCTAGATCCTTATGACACTTACCAACAGTTTGAGATCCATCAGAGAGGATCATCAACACGTAAGTTCTTTGCCACATCTGTTGCTTCAGACGGAGTACCACCCCGGTTCCTTAGGAGGAAAGGGTGGACGGTTCCTTTCTCGTCTTCTGAAGACTTTGGTTTGGTTGATGATGCAAAGGGCGCTGTCGATGCAAAGATTCGTTACGAGCTTCCTGATTTAGAAAGGAGCGTTGTGGTTGGGAAGTGGTATGTTCCGTTCTTGTTTGTGAAAGAAGGAGATGCAAAAGATCAGATGATGAGATCCATGTATTACAGCATGACTCTTCACCAAAGATTTGAAGAGGTTTTCTTCTTTGAAAACGTTGACAATAAACAGTTCGAGGCTGTGGTTGATGTGGAGGTGGAAACAGAAGTGGTTAAGCTTGGAGGAGAGAAGAAGATTGCAAGAGAGTCAAAAGGTGTGGATTCTGATAAAGTTGTCTGGTTTAGCGTCTCAGGGACTGAGGAGAAGATAGGTCTTAGCTCTGTGGTCTTGGAGCAGATGAAATGGGAAGAGGAGAGGTTGGGCTGGTCCAAGAATGGCTCAAACATTAAGAGATCAGAGAGGTTTGAAGACGGTGGACCGTATTGGAAGAGTTATCGATGTTATGTGTTGGTAGAAAGCTTTGAGTTGAGGAGAAATGATGGGAGCTTGGTGTTGACATATGAGTTTAGACATGTTGATAAGTTGAAGAGCATGTGGAACTGAGTTTCTTTATGTGTTATGTGTGCAACTTATGGTCTGTTCATTTGATGCAATCTTTATGAAATTTTCATGTGTTACAAGACTTGAATCTGTTAAAACTCAAAGGCTTACCATAAATAAAGAAGAAAACAAAAACAAGAAATGATCTTACATCTTTGCATCTCTTCAAAGAAGATGAAACTGAACCTTGTTCTCACTAAGTTTTCTGGAGAGAATACCAAAAAGCAAAACCAATATTCCAATGTAGTAAAAACGAAATTACAAAAGAAAAAAAAAAACAAAACCTCTCTCTCTCTACAACTAAGCAAACCTTAAGAAGAACTCTTTTGCTTCTGCATCCCAATCTCTTCCAAACGTTTCCACGTCGCCTCCCGTCTTGCTTCCACTTCAGCTTCTTTTGATTCACTTTCTCTGAACTTGGCAAGACACTCCTTGAAGAACTCTGGATCGTTGTCATTAAATATCTTCTGCACGTTCAGCGTCAAGCTATGCACAGCTTGGTTCCAATGCTTCTGAGCGTTTCTCTCCAGTGCAGGGAGAATGATAGGAAGTATAACTTTACAGTTCTGCTTTATTAGATTCTCGATGTGATCATTGTTCCATAAGAACAAAGCTCTTTCCGCAACCTGCACAAACATCAAGCAAAAAACACTCAACAAGTAGCCCTAACAAACAATACACATTTTCAATCTCATCTCAGAAACAGCAAATGCAAATGGAGAAACATATGAAATGCGATTACCTGAAAGTGGAGACTGTTCAAACACCGAGCAATTCGGCGAAACAACGGGACCATACACCGTTGGAACTCAGGTGGCTGAGTTGCTTCCAACACTTCCTCTAGCTCGTTTAAAAACATGACTTCCTTGGAACTATTCGTGACGGGCCAAGACTTCAATAGTCCTCTTATAACCGTATCAGCGAGTTTGCAATCTTTCTCCACAAACTGAGTAATACAATAAGACAGCTGCTGATGATACATCTGCAAGCATTTGGGTTTGTGGAGAGGTATCAACGCTCGAACCAGAAACACTTTGTGCTCTTCCTTAAGCGGCAGAGCAAACCCATTGATGATACTCCCCAAGATCTCAAGAAACTCAGCAATCCCATTGTGCTTCTCAGTCTCAAACACAAACCTGTAGAAGACATTGTTTATGGATTTCCTGATGAAAGGACGGTGAACCATGAATTTACCGTAGACCCGGTGGAGAACGGTTTTGAGACAGTCTCTCTCTCTAGGATCCTCTGAATCAAACAGATCCAGCAACCTTGTGACGAAAGACTGGTCAATGTACTTCTTAGCCAGCTTAGTCTCTGTGTCAGGGGAAGCAATGAACCTCAAGAGAAGCTCGTAGACGAGCTGCAAGTGAGGCCAAGAAGGATCCATAGAAGGCTCTTCCTCTTCCAAATCCAACGCATCAATAACTTTATTCTCACGAGGCTGAGGATTCAACGTTCTGAATATATTGACAGAAACCATTCTAACCGCTTCTTGGATCACACTCTCACTAAACTTCCCGTTAGCAGTAGCTACATAGTCCACAAGCTCGAGCAGCGTCTGGCGTTTGATCTCTTTCTCCTTAACGTTCTTGGTTGGATCAGAGAAGTCGAAGAGGACACAACACAAGCTGAGCTTTTTCAAGAACAGGTTTGGCTTCTCTGCGTTGGGGACGTCTTTGAAACTCGGCAAGGCTTCGTAGATCCCGTTTCCTTTAAAGTTTCCATCTTTAGGACCTGAAGAATCAGGAGGAGAAGAAGAAGGCTTTGCAGGAACGTTCTTGGAGTGAGACTTCCCGGTTGCATTGTCATGACTAGTACTACTCTTGGAAGTGGATGCAGATGCATTATTAGATGAAGAAGAATGGTTCTTAGAAGAAGACTTCTTAGGAAGCTTACTTATGATCTGTTTCCACATAACTCAAAAACCTAGAGAAGAAACAATATCTTCATTAACTACCTTCACAATACAGGAAACAATCAAAAAAGAATCACGAACCTGAAATAAATAGAGAGAGAGATCCCTAGATTCTCCAGCAAAAAACCCTCCCTTTCTATTGCAAACTCGGAGCCAAAGTACGAAACTTTATGAGATTTTTGGGGGTCAGATTCTGAAAAAAAAAACAATCAAAGAGGAAACATTACATTGAATGAAACAATCAGAAAATTACGATTTTGGGGGAAAGTGACGAGAAAAAAACAAACAAACAGATCAAACAAAATTCGCCGATTAACACACACACAACAAACCTCCTTCCTTCCTTCATTGTCTCTGTTTGACTTCACCAAAAATAAATTCCCTTTTTGAAGTTTATTTCTTGTGCTTCTTTGGCCTCTCTCGTGATCCAGTTATCTATCATTCTTTCTCTTCTAATCTCTCCGATGGCTGGCTAATCAAAACTCGCAATTCTATTTTATTTTATTTTATTTTAATTAAAATTTTAATATTGTTGTTTTTGTGTGTTTGGTCTGGCCTGCCAGGTCTTTCACTTATATTATTTTCAAGCGGACCACTTTAAATATGTTTTTAACTAAACTTTTTTTTAACTAAACTTTGATTATTAAAAAAACTGAACTTTTAATACTGGCATAACCTGTGATTATAAGGATGGATTGATTAGAAGACGAACTTAAGTTCGGTTTAGAGTATTATTGATTGAAAAAAAATAATGAAAATTTTGAAAAGACAATCAAGTATTATTGGACCTGTCTGTTTCATTAAAATCGAAAGTAATTGGGTGATTGATATGACCCACAGTTTCATTTTATCATATGCCTGGTTTGTTCTTGTCTACCTTTTCCCTCATTTGATAGCTAGTCTTTGGTTCAATCTAATTAAAATGTCCCTAGACATAATTCCATTTTATAATCTTTAAAGAGATAAATTGTACTAAAACATCAGCAGTTTTGTCTTTCATATTATTTTTAAATATAAAAACCCATCTAAACATAGTAGACTAAAACCCAAACTTAAAAACTAAAGCTTTTTTTGGGCTATGTAGCATTACATATTCATTTCAAAATAATAGACATATTTTTAATTATATGTACATATTCCAATAATTTGAAACTAATATACCTTGTAAATTAAAAATAAAACTAGTGTTTTTTAATTCATCTAATATTACATGCCAATAATTTTAAAATTTTTTTAGTTATCGAATCACATATATTTGTTGATTCTCTTTAGATTTCGGCCCAATTCACTTATTAATTAATCACCAAAAAACAAAAAAAAAAGTAGCTACAGTCGCCACATTTTCCCCTGTGCTCGGTGGCAACAAACTGTCTCTCCGTCTCCGGTAAAGACAGCAATGTTCGTTTCCGACAAGCCTCGTCCCAATGATTTCTACAAAGACGATAACGCCAATTCCTCCTCCACCACCGCACGCAACATGATTATCGACGGAGATCTACAGCCGCACAATCACCACAATCATCATCTCCAGCCGCAACAGATTCTTCTCTTAGGCGAAAGCAGCGGCGAGGATCACGAAGTCAAAGCTCCCAAGAAACGAGCGGAGACGTGGGTCCAAGACGAGACTCGCTCCCTGATCATGTTCCGTCGAGGCATGGACCGTCTCTTCAACACCTCAAAATCCAACAAGCATCTCTGGGAGCAGATCTCGGCCAAGATGAGGGAGAAAGGGTTCGATCGGTCTCCGACCATGTGTACCGACAAGTGGAGGAATCTGCTGAAGGAGTATAAGAAGGCCAAGCATCAGGACAGAGGGAATGTTTCGGCTAAGATGTCTTATTACAAGGAGATTGAAGATATTCTTAGGGAGAGGAGCAAGAAAGCGTATAGCAAGAGTCCTAATACAACACCCATTGCTAAAGTTGATTCCTTTATGCAGTTTACTGATAAAGGTAACAACTTTGATTTGGCTTATATTAAGGGATGCTTTAAGCTCTTGATTCGTTTTGAGGAAAGCTAGATGGGATTAGGGTTTGTGTTGATAAGATACTTTTTGGAGTGCCGTTTTTTATAGCTTGTTTCTTAATATAGCTTAAGAAGATGATGCTTTTGGAACTTGATATGGTTATAGGGTTTTAGTTTTCTTTTGTTTGTTAAGGTGGTGACTTTTATCTTTTCATCGTAGGTTTTGATGATCCGAGCATTCCTTTTGGATCCGTTGAAGGTACTGACTGATCTTGTTTATAATTTGTGTATGTGTTATTTTATCTTGCTATATATGCAATGATGCGAGATATTGTTTGTCCATTGCCTCTTGAAGCTTTATTTGTTTGTTGGTTTAGTTTTGGTTTCTAGAGGATGTGTATGTGTCTTTAATCTTGATAAGTTGTTTCTATCTATGTTCTAGCTAATGGCAGGCCGGCATTAAACCTTGAAAGGAGTCTTGATCATGATGGTCATCCTCTTGCAATCACTACAGTTGATGCTGTTCCAGCAAATGGAGTTCCTCCTTGGAACTGGAGAGAGACTCCTGGAAACGGTAATAATAAGTCTCACAAAAAAAACTTTTAAGTGTCAAAGTTAATTTGCCAAAATGGCCAAAGATTTGTTTTTTGAACTTTATGTTTCAAGCATGGTTTAGTATATGTAATAAGCTGAACCAAGATCACTTACATTATGTGCTTGCTTCACAGCCTCTGTGCCTCTGCTTGACTGGTTTTTTCTGTCTCTTTTGATTAATTAGAGCTTTTTTTCTTTATGTTTCAATGTTTATATACAAGCAGGTGGTGATGCTCATGGTCAGCCTTTTGGTGGGAGGGTTATAACTGTGAAATTTGGCGACTATACAAGAAGAATCGGCGTTGATGGTACTGCTGAAGCAATCAAAGAGACTATCAAGTCTGCTTTTAGATTAAGAACCCGGAGAGCGTTTTGGTTAGAAGATGAAGATCAGGTTGTCCGTTGTCTTGACCGAGACATGCCCTTAGGGAACTACCTACTCCATGTTGATGATGGTAAGATCAACCACCACATTCCTATCTCTTGAACTGTATGTTTTGACCCCTAAGTTCTCAGTATCCAAAACCTATTTTGCAGGACTGGCCATTAGGGTTTGCCATTATGATGAATCCAACCAATTACCAGTCCATACAGAAGAGAAAATCTTCTACACGGAAGAAGATTACCGCGACTTTTTGTCCAGACGAGGGTGGACATGTCTGCTGCAAGTTGATGGTTTTAGGAATATTGACAACATGAATGATCTTCAACCTGGTGCTGTCTACCGAGGAGTGAGAGAGAGAATGTGATCACAGAACTTATTATACAAGTCCATCAAAGGCTAATCTAATCACAGAACTGTCCCTGTAAATATGTATTTTCACATTTCCATTGTACATTTTTTGTTTGTTTCCCCTGAGAAGAACTAAATAATGTACTTGCTTAAATACTCATGTAAAACTTTGAATTCACGTTACAGGCCGGCCAATAAAACCTCAGATTATTCTTTTTTTTGTATGTTACAATTTGGAAGACACACAAGAGATGGAGAGGCAATAGTGTGTGTATGGGCGGTGTCATTCAATCTTCAAACTGTTCTGTCATTCCTCCCAACTTATCTAAATCTAATCCATCACTTTCTGATTTGAACAGAACTGTTCTCGACCTTGTTGATCTGCAGAATAAAAAAAAAACTTTCTGATTTTTAGTAACACAAACTCTTCACTTTTTGTTTTGTTCACCTTGGTATGTGAAAGTTTCTCTTACATGTTTCCATCAAGACATGGCAAGTAAATTAGCTTGGATCTCCCTCATGATTTCCTTGTCGTTTTTTCCCCTTGAGAGTTGAGACACAATGAAAGGAGAACGAATATCAAGAGACAAAACCTTAACTTCTAATTCAATTTCAACAAACATATCTGTTTCAGTCCAGAAGTTTCACCTCCTAAGAAGACCTCAGAACTTGCCTTGGTCCATAATCATTAACACTACTCTGTATTAGTCCCTCCCAGCAGTTTCATGTGTGTGTGTGTGTGTTTTCTCGAATTGCTACTGGCATCCTTCAACTATCGTGTAGTAGATGAATAAGTTTAGTGGAATCTCGTGAGCTTTTTTGTCATCTATTGAACAAGGTAAAAAAAATAGAAGTGTCCTAATTAAAACACTGAATACAAGTTCAGTTCCCAACATATCTAAATCTAATCCATCACGTAGATGAACTAACATTGCTTCTAATCAGATTACATGGATAAAGATACCATTCGTTTAAGTTTGCACCAATCATTTATATTCCTTTGTCCAAAGTGTTTGCATCAATAATTGCATCTATCTTCTTTCTTTTCATTTTTTAAGAATTCGAATTTTAACATATACTTTGATAATGATATCATTTTGTTCTTTTCTCTTTTAAGATCAGTTAGAACATTATGAATAACGACACCTCAAGATAAAAGAGATACGAGCCAGAAAAATAATACGAAATTTTAGAAATGAACATATAAGAAATTCACAAGACGACTCAAAATAATCAACAATTAAGTGTTGCTCAAAAAATCAACAATTAAGAATGTCACACAGATTCTCAAATTGATTTCAAGGCAATAAAGAAAAGAGTTGTCTGATAAGTTTTGAGTTATTTTCTTAACATGGTTCCCTACAAACCACTGTGATTGAATTTACCCCCAAAAAAAGTCAAAATACTAAATGTTTTTGATCATACATAATTACCATACACTTGACATGAATTTTTTTTTTTCTTTTATCAAGATTGTATCATTGTATGGGTTTGAATTCGAATTATGACACAATGGTTAAATACTAATTCAACCACTAAGTATACGTCATAGGGCTCATAGCGCACTTGACTAGAAGGTGTTATATCATATGTGTGCGATTACATATTTACATCTACAAGTTATATTAGTTATCTCAAAATTCTGTTAATGATGTACTGTTGACCGCTGATAAATATTTTAGTTTACATATAGGATGTAAGGATCCACTTGCATACCTGGATTAAAGAGTTTTGTATGCTTTCACGGTTTCACCTAACATAAAAATGAAATGAATTAAAGAGATAGAAACAAGAGGAGGAGAAGAGAAGACTTTTGGCAAAAGCCAAGAGTCATACCATATTGCATAAAGTTGGTTTGCTTGTTGCTGTCACGTTCATCTGACCAACCAAGGCTCTGAAAGTGGAGCATCTATGTGTCTCCATACAAAGTCACGATTTGATGAATATATAACACCACATTATAAAATATCTTTTATATCAACAACGCAAACTTATTCTGATGGTGACATTTAGAAGGCTAGAAGCTTCATAAGTATATATGATACACACCTTGTAACCAGTAAAAGTAAACCACCCTGAATATAGTGTCACTACCTCCAAGATAGTGTATTAAAAGTAAAATGGCTATAACTTGAACATAAGTAAGCAGGACAGTGCTATCATGATTCACCATTATATTAAGCTAAATGTTTTGATAAATTATCAATAAAACTGTGGAATTATAGGTTATATGTTGGTATACATAATACATGTGAGACTTAGGTGGAGTTGTCAAACTATATTTTACAAAATAAAATAAAATAAAAGAGAATAAAGATTACAAAACGTTTCAAAGAAAAAGAATGGCCAACCTTGAACGTAAGTAAGCAGACCAGTGTTAATGTGTTATCATGATTCACCATTGTCAATTATATTAAGCTAAATTTTTAGATTAATTATCACTAAAACTGTGGAATTATATGTTATAGTATGTTGGTATACATAAGAACATAAGTATTGGTGAATCGCATGGCTCGATTCTATATGTTCCAATTAATTAATAATGATTTAATCCCGGGCTACCACGTGGTGTGGGACCCACAATACAGTGACGAACCATTATCATCGCAATAAATTCACGCAACACGGATTCAACAAAGTCGAGTTATTTTAATATTTTTTTGGGAACTATATGAACTTTTATTATAATCCCTCAACTAGAGCTGGACCCGTCCGACCGGACGGATATTTATTTTCATTTTTTATATAATTAAATATTATTTAAATGTTTGTCAGTTTATATTTTTAAATATTTACATATTTCTAAATTTTTATAAACACAACAGTCGAATAGTTTATGTGCTGTAAAAATAGTATTTCGTGTTTGTTATTAATCTTTTGAAAAAGATAATATTGACCTATTGATAGTTTGAATAATATTTCTTGTAACATGAAATTATTTGCCAAATGTAAAAAAAGTTTAAATATTTTGATCAAATATGGATAATATGGTAAGATTTAGATACATTAGAAACAAAATGTATTTGGTTATAAACATTAAACATTGATTTACAAATAATTAAAATATATTTAAATTTCAGTATTAATTTTTTTTGTTGAAAATAATTAATAGCAACCAAAATAGTTAAACATATACTTTAAAAATTCTTGAAAAATATATATTTTTAGGTGAGATTTAATTATATTGAAATAATACAAAGTTATAAATATTTCATCTTGTTTTATAAGTAGTTTAAAATATTTAAATCTTAGCATATATAGATTTTATTATTCAAAATAATTAATGGTAATTTAAACATATATTTTAGGAATATTCAAAATATTGTTCAATGTCGAATTTAAACTTGAATTTCGTTCAAAATAATTAATCGTAACATTATCCAATTTTAATATTGTTAAAATAAATTTTAAATAAGAATATTCCTACAAATCAGCTAATTTATTTTAGGAAATATATTAAATACGAAATTAAGTTAAACTGATTTAAATGTTTATTTTCATTTTTTATATAAATAAATATTATTTAAATGTTTATCAATTTATATTTTTAAATATTTACATATTTCTAAATTTTTATAAACACAACAGTCTAATAGTTTATGTGTTGTAAAAATAGTATCTCGTACTTGTTATTAAACTTTTGAAAAATTAATATTGACCTATTGATAGTTTGAGTAATATTTCTTGTCACGTAAAATTATTTGCCAAATGTAAAAAGAATTTAAATATTTTGATCAAATATAGATAATATGGTAAGATTTAGATACCTTGGAAAAAATATTTTTGGTTATAAACATTAAACATTGGTTTACAAATAATTCAAATATTTAAATTTCAGTATTATTTTTTTTTTAAATAATTAGTAGCAACCAAAATGGTTAAACATATAATTTAAAAACTCTTGAAAAATATATAATCTTAGGTGGTATTTAATTAGATTAAAATAATATTGAGTTAAAAATATTTCATCTTGTTCTATAAGTAGTTTAAAATATTTAAAATCTTAGCATATATATATTTTATTATTCAAAATAATTAGTGGTAAGTTAAACATATATTTTAGAAATATTCAAAATATTGTTTAATGTCGAATTTAAACTTGAATTTTGTTCAAAATAATTAATCGTAACATTATTCAATTTTAATATTGTTAAAATAAATTTGAAATATGAATATTTCTGAAAATCATCTAATTTATTTTAGGAAATATATTAAATACGAAATTTAGTTAAATTGATTTAGGAAACTGTTTAATAAATAGAAAAAGACAATAATTTCTTAAATATATGTTCATTTAATTATTTCAGTGGTATGCCATTATAAATAAAATTGAAAACTAAAGGGTAATTTATATATGTACTTCAATTTTAATAATAGAGATGCTCGTGCTCTAATACATGTGAAATTTAAGTAGAGTTGTCAAACTATATTTTACAAAATAAAATAAAATAAAAGAGAATATAAATTACAAAACGTTTCAAAGAAAAAAATGTGCTATCATTGTATCATCAACAACAAAACAAAATTTGAAAGTTAAAAAAAACAAAATTTGACTGACTTTAAAGAATGTTTTTATATAAACTGAACGTGCTACGTGGTATATGATGATTGGATGAGCTAATAATAAGGGTATCTTCAAAACCTACTGCTTTGCCTGCCGGCCCAGCCCATAGGATCTGTGCGTGTTAAACCTCGAATATTCCATTACTTGCGCGTGAAGTCCAAGCGCCATTAGTTTCCCCGATTACTTCTTAATCCTACCTTAAACAATTGGCTAAACCAGTGACAGAAAACGGTAAATAAGCTTAAAAGTAATGGACAATCTCGTAAGAATAATTACTGAATCTTAATCTTTAATCTTTTTTTCCCAAGAAAAATTCTCAGCCACACGATCAGTTTCTCTTATCATCTCCTTTAAATATAACCCCAAAGCCTCACCAAACCCTCACTCACTACTTCGGTGCTTTCTCTCTCGATCTCATCGACATCTTTCTCTCTACTAATCTCTAATTTCGAAATGGGTGAGTTTCTTCGATCTCTATAGATTCCTCGTATATGCTTTTATTATGGTTTCTAATCCAATCGTGTGTGTTTGATTCTCCTTTGTTTGTGTAGCTGACAAGAAGATTAAGATCGGAATCAACGGTGAGTGTTTATTTTTGGTTTGTTTTCGTCATAGGTTTAGATCTGTGGAATCTGAGGTTATGGTGTTGTTGGTGAAGGTTTCGGAAGAATCGGTCGTTTGGTGGCTAGGGTTATCCTTCAGAGGAACGATGTTGAGCTCGTCGCTGTTAACGATCCTTTCATCACCACCGAGTACATGGTGAGTTTTTGTTCTTGCTAGTTCGATTCTGATTGGTTAATAGCTTTGGTGTTAGTCACATAGATCTAAACCGGATTGATGTTTGTTTGATTTTGTGTGACTATGTTTAATTGATTCGAGTATTGACGTTCTGATTGAATATTGTGTATTTGTGTTGCAGACGTACATGTTTAAGTATGACAGTGTTCACGGTCAGTGGAAGCACAACGAGCTCAAGGTTAAGGATGACAAAACCCTTCTCTTTGGTGAGAAGCCAGTCACTGTTTTCGGCATCAGGTACATGATCTGTTTTGATTTATGTTACTCTATGTGCGTCTCTCTACGTTATGAATATTTCTGATTTGTGATGTGGTACTTTGAAGGAACCCTGAGGATATCCCATGGGGTGAGGCCGGAGCTGACTTCGTTGTTGAGTCTACCGGTGTCTTCACTGACAAGGACAAGGCTGCTGCTCACTTGAAGGTTTGCGTTTTTGATTTTGTATATGAAGACACAGAGTGTTTGATTGTAAGTTTTAAGTATCTCAACATCGTTCGTTTTTGTGAGTGTGTCTGCAGGGTGGTGCCAAGAAAGTTGTCATCTCTGCACCAAGCAAAGATGCTCCCATGTTCGTTGTTGGTGTCAATGAGCACGAGTACAAGTCTGATCTCAACATTGTTTCCAACGCCAGTTGCACCACTAACTGCCTTGCTCCACTTGCCAAGGTCTCCTTTTTTCGTCTTTCTCTAACCCTAAAAATGTGACTTGTGAAATTTTCAATATGAATCTTGTACTGAAAATTGCAATCTGGTTTATGCAGGTTATCAACGACAGGTTCGGAATTGTCGAGGGACTCATGACCACCGTCCACTCTATCACTGGTATGTATAATATTCCATTTTGATTGCAGAGATTTCTGGAGGTTTGTTTAAACTCAAACTACAATTTGTTTGTTTGTGTGGTATCAGCTACTCAGAAGACTGTTGATGGTCCATCAATGAAGGACTGGAGAGGTGGAAGAGCCGCTTCCTTCAACATCATTCCCAGCAGCACCGGAGCTGCCAAGGCTGTCGGAAAGGTGCTTCCACAGCTCAACGGAAAGCTTACCGGTATGTCCTTCCGTGTTCCCACCGTTGATGTTTCAGTTGTTGACCTCACGGTTAGACTCGAGAAGGCCGCAACCTACGACGAAATCAAGAAGGCTATCAAGTAAGCTTTCTGTTCCAGTTAAATATTTACTTAGCTTCATCAGATCTTTTGTAAGATTTAACTAACTGATTGGATTGTTATTACACAGGGAGGAATCTGAGGGCAAGCTAAAGGGAATCCTTGGCTACACCGAGGATGATGTTGTCTCAACCGACTTCGTTGGTGACAACAGGTCTAGCATCTTCGACGCAAAGGCCGGAATCGCACTGAGTGATAACTTTGTGAAGCTGGTGTCGTGGTATGACAACGAATGGGGTTACAGTACCCGTGTGGTCGACTTGATCCTTCACATGTCTAAGTGTTAAAGCGCTGAAGGAAGATCTACGTTGATGTAATGGTGTCTTTATCGTTTTCGAATAAGATTTTCTTTGGGATTTGAAACCCTTTTTTTTCTCTGGCTATTCTCCTTCACGTGACGTGATGGCAAGTTTGTAGAACGGTTGTGTTACTGAAATCCCTTTATGTTGTTGGCCTTTGATGTGTATCTGAGTTACTTGTTTTTTATCAGATTTGAATCCTTTCTCCATCTAATCTTACGATTCGTATATTATCTATTCAATGTACCCCAAGTTGATTATTAGTCCATTTGGACTGACCTCCACCTCCTGATCTTCTTGGACTGACCTTGGTGAAGAAATGTAATAATAATGTGAGCTTTCGGCCTCCTGTTTCCATGGTCATGGAGCTTTTGGCAGAGCATATGCAAGCCACCTTACAGTGGACTTATTTTCAAAGACCATACAATCGACTTAAACGATTTGTAAACGTTATTGCGTTTGGAGTGCCAGACGAAATTAAACGCAGCGTTAGTGGAGCTATAAATCAAACGCGCCACGTCATCAAGCCATGTCAGCAAAACGCGTCAATCACCTGAGGCCGCGTGACGCAGAACGTAGATCGTACAAATAACATTCAGAACAACAACAACACTAATAACTAAAACGAAATTGTCAGATCGTGAATTTTAACTTCAACCCCTTGAATGATAAAAACCTCTTTTAATTAAAAAATACAGTACTTAGATTTTGCTTGGATCATCCTCCCTGTCCTGGTTCTCAGATCCTGAGAAGAACCATTTGAACACTCGTTTCAGGTCAGTTCAAAATCCATGTTCAATTGTAATTTTTCCGTTATAGATGAGTTTAGGATCGAAATTTTGGTGCCTTCTGAAGATGTTTCTGAGTTTATATCTCTAGGATCATTTTTTTTTTTGTTTGAATTCTGCTATCAGATCTTTGATTTCTTTTTTTATCTTCAGTTGTCGTTGATGCATAGTTTCTCAAACAAGAGATTGCAAATGCCCTATGCAGAATTGCTGATAGCTTTGGATTTAGTTTTAACAAAGCTTGATGCCTTTTTGTTTTGTTTTACAAATTGATTATATGATGATGATATCTCCCGGTGGTTAATTCACACAATGCTGGTGAATGTTGGCTTTTGAAGCTACTCAAGTCACTAAGTCAGGATTAAAGGGTAGCTAGCGTTTCGTATAAAATTGATTTTCTGCAAATGTATGATGCACCTCTTCTTTGGATATTGAAAATATATTGCAGTTATAGTCAGCTAAAGTTATGAATATTTCAGTGTCTTTGACTATGGTGTGTGTCTACGTACCAAAATCCTAGGGTCTTAATATGTAAAGGTTTAACCTTTAAGGTCTTGTTTGTGGTTTTGTTGAGTTTTCAGGATTAATAGTCTTGTTCGAGTTTGTTTTGATAAATACAGTGACTTTTTATTGGAGAAGGAGGAATAAGGCAACAAGATGGTGAAAATGACATTGATAGCTCGTGTTACTGACGGGCTGCCTCTAGCTGAGGGTCTCGATGATGGACGTGACTTACCTGATTCCGACATGTACAAGCAACAGGTCAAGGCTCTCTTTAAGAATCTTTCAAGAGGTCATAACGAAGCTTCAAGAATGTCTGTTGAGACTGGCCCCTATATTTTCCAGTATCCTTTTCACATTTGTTATTTCTTATTTTTTTATAAAAGCATGTTGACGTGATAGATTTCATGTCGATGTTTGATTGAGACATTGCGTGTTTGCATCTGAGTTTGGAACTATATATATTATCATTGATTCTGCAAGAAATTGACTAACCTTTTGAAAGCCAGTCGTCATGTTTTTAGGTGTCGTTTTATGCTTGATTAGTTTTCACTAGTCTGCTTATATACAAACCGCCTTTGGTATATGTTTATTATATCTTGGAAACCACGGTGAAAGAATGAATCAGATATCTGTGCTATTCCTTGATTAGAAAACTTTAGTTACATCATAGAAGGACGTGTTTGCTACTTGACAATGTGTGACCGCTCTTATCCCAAGAAACTGGCATTCCAATACCTGGAAGATCTCAAGAACGAATTTGAACGTGTCAATGGACCTAACATTGAAACAGCTGCTAGACCTTATGCCTTTATTAAGTTTGGTATGTGTTTGTAGATTCTCTCTCTCATTATCTTGGAAACATACCTTTTCTTAGGATTCTCACTCTTTTTTTTTCCCTTTTGTTTCTAGATACCTTCATACAGAAAACAAAGAAACTGTACCAAGACACACGTACGCAACGGAATATTGCTAAGCTGAATGATGAACTGTATGAGGTCCACCAGATAATGACGCGGAATGTGCAAGAAGTCTTAGGTGTTGGTGAAAAGCTGGACCGTAAGCTCCCATCTATCCTTTCTCCTATGATCATCCAGAACCGAAAGCAGTAGTTGTGCGCAGAGCGATACGCTAATCATGAACCATTTCATCTTTCTTCTTTCTAATGCAGAGGTGAGCGAGATGTCGAGCCGGCTAACTTCTGAATCTCGTGTATATGCTGATAAGGCTAAAGATTTGAACCGTCAGGTGAGTTTTGGATTCCAAATTCCCTATATTACGCAATGGCAATACTGTGAGTTAAGAGATGCCCTCATTGCTTATGATCATGGCTTCAAGTTTTTTTGTATGTGGTTTCTGATACTTTTGAGTTTGGTAAAACAGGCTTTGATCCGGAAATGGGCACCAGTTGCGATCGTGTTGGGTGTCGTTTTCCTTCTTTTCTGGGTCAAGAACAAGCTCTGGTAAACGAAAAGGAGGAACATGATGCTATTTTCGTAATCTAGCAGACTTCTCCGGTCATATATCAAACCGCCAGCGCAAATCTTCTTTCTTTCAGTGAAACTTTGACACATTTTGTACTTCTGTAGTAATGCAAAACTTTATGAGACTGGTCATATAGTATCATCCATCAATACATATTTTGTTAATTCTATCAGGTACTTCAAACAAAACCAAAATCAAAATTGTTTTGATTTCATTACATATGCCTAACCAAAAACGAAACACACATCTGCTGAAAACTAGAGGCCTTTTAGCGTCTACGTGGTCTCAAGTGCCGTTTGAAATCTAGTGGACCTGCCAAATCTAACGCTGAAGCGTTCTTCAACTCATCTGCAACTTGCAACGCCCTCTCAAACTCTCCTGACTTCTTCAGACAATCAATCAACGCTCGGTAGACATAAACCGACGGTCGTATCTCCCGCTGTTTCATCTCATCGAAAACCCTCAACGCTACCTTAGTGTTCCCTGACCGACCCAAACTGTCTATCACCGCTGTATAGCTAAGCAGATCAGGCTCGATCCCACACCGAACCATTTCTTGGTACAACACCAGACACATATCGAACCTACAAGCTTTCCTCATCCCGTTTAACACCGTGTTGTATGTAACGATGTCTAGACACACATCGCAATCCTCCTTCATCGATGACAGTAACTTGAGCATCTCATTGACTAAACCAGCTCGTCCCAACACATCCAAAACAGAGTTGTACGTGATCACGTCTGGTTTACACTCCCACTCTTTCATCTTATCAAGAATCATAAGCACTTTATGGATCTGTCGTGACTCAGCAAACGCGAGGATGGTTCTGTTTATCACTATTAATCTACACGGAAGAGAAGACTGGGATACTTCCTTGAGAAGGCTCAGCAAGTGTACGCCATCATCGGTGTTGTTAATAAAGGCTCTGGCGAGGTTGAGGTAACAATCCGAACTCAGAGGCGTACCTGCTTGGAACAACATCGTTCTAAAAGCTCTGCAGGAGAGCTTAGTATCTTTCTCCCCACCCGCTGCTGCAAGAAGGTTGTTGAGAACCGAAACGGGGAAGCAGATGTTCTTGTCTTGTAAGGAGTGTAACAGGTCGTATGCAGCAGAGAGGTTCCCATCTCTTCTGTACTTCTCCACGAGACTCGTGTAATCGATTCTGCTGATGGAGTTGGAACGACTTTCAGTATTCTCAGCCGTTTTCTTCAGAGGTTCTTCTCCTCCTCCTGTGTCTATCAAAGAGTGCATCGCCGAGAAGGAGCACTCAGCAGGAGCATACACAATATGTTTCTGCAATGCCCATACACAGAAACCATATTCTCAATTATATAGAAAAACAAAGCACAGCCTTTGAATCACTCTATCGGTATCGAACAAAAGGTTTGTAGAAAAACTCGATGAGCAGCAAACAATCAGAGAAAAAAAAAACTACGAGCTATAATAATCAAATCGAACAAAGACGTGAATCACGAAAAGGTTGAAGCTTTATAGTATCCGTACCATAGAAGTGAATGCACCTCCAAATACGGGGATTCTCTTAACGATCGACCGCTTCGCCATCTCCCTAAGTCTCCAAACTCCAGCTACAAAAGTTTTGATTTTTATGGCAACTTTTCGGAGCTTCAGTGACATTTTGTAACTATTGAGCATTTTATTCATACTTTTCAAACTTCAGGGACTAAAAGTGATATTAATTTAAAGTAAAACACAACTGTAATAAACTTAACCTGTCTTAAACAGCAAAAGGGTTTTGGTAAAATCTCAAATCTCCGATGTCATCCGCCGCAGCTAAACTCTCCCGACGTGGAGCTGTTGAAGCCAGACGTCTCCTAAACCCTAATCTCACCTCTCCCTTCTCCGAAACCGAAACCAATTTTAGATCGCTGCTTTGTGATTACGAGAAGAACTCAAATCCTCAGGTCAAAAACGCCGTTTCAGTTTTCCGGCAAGCACTCGACACCAACACCTCTCTCTCCTTCCCCGGAAACAACCTCATCGCGACTCTAGTACGCTCCAAGAACCACGAGCTCGCGTTCTCCGTCTACCGCAAGATGCTAGACACCAACGCTTTCATCAACTTCGTCTCCCTGAGCGGATTGCTCGAATGTCTCCTCCGATTACATCACAGCAATACCAATTTCGCCGTCGGCGTTTTGGCCGTGATGCTGAAGCGCGGGTTCGTTTTCAACGTCTACAATCTCAACATCATCTTAAAAGGTTTATGTAAGAATCTCGAGTTTGATAAAGCTCTCACCTTGCTTAGCGACATGAGGTTGAGTTCTGTGGGTCCGGATGTTGTTAGTTACAACACTGTTATAAGAGGTTTATGCGAGGGGAAGGAATTAGAGAAAGCTTTGGACTTGGCTAAGGAGATGGATTCTTGGAGTTTGGTCACTTGTGGGATTCTTGTTGACGCCTTTTGTAAAGCTGGGAAGATGGAGGAAGCTATGGGGTTGTTTGAAGAGATGAGAGTTAGTAAAGGTTTGGAACCGGATCTTGTTTTGTATACCACGCTTATCAGAGGCTTCTGTGATTGCGGTGAGGTGGATAGAGCTAAAGAGGTGTTCGATGAGGTTATGGAGAAAGGGTTATCTCCTTGTGCGATTACTTACAACACTCTTATTCAAGGCTTTTGTAAGTTAGGGGAGATGAGAGAGGCTTCGGAGGTGTTTGAGGTTATGAAGGAGCGTGGGGTGAGGCCGAATGTGTATACGTATACGGGTTTGATCAGTGGTCTCTGCGGAGTAGGTAAGACTAAGGAAGCTCTTCAGCTTTTGAACCTCATGTTGGAGAACGGTGGAGAGCCGAACGTGGTGACGTATAACGTTATTCTTACGAAGCTGTGTAAGGATGGTCTTGTGAGGGAGGCTTTGGAGGTTGTTGAAGTGATGAAGAAGAGGGGTACGAGACCTGATATTATAGCGTACAATATTTTGCTGGGTGGACTCTGTGCCAAAGGGGAGTTAGAGGAAGCAAGCAAGCTTCTATGTTTACTGGTGAATGATGGGAATTATCCTGATCCTGATGTTAGGTCGTTTAATGCGCTGATTCACGGGCTGTGCGAGGATAACAATCTCACTGAAGCTTTAGAGTTTTATGATTTGTTGGTTGAGAAATTGGGTGCTGCAGATATAGTGACTACTAATATATTGCTTAAAGGCACTCTCAAGTCTGGAGATGTGAAGAAGGCAATGGAGCTTTGGAAACAGGTCCCTGTTCCAAACTCGGATATGTATTCTACTATGATTGATGGGTTTTGCAAAACCGGCATGCTTAATGTTGCTAAAGGATTGTTCTGTAAAATGAGAGGGTCTGAGCTACCTCCTAGTGTATACGATTACAACTGTATATTGTCATCATTATGCAAAGAGGGAAGCTTGGACCAGGCATGGAGACTATTTGAGGAAATGAAGCGTGATGACAGCTTACCAGACGTTGTTTCTTTCAATATTATGATTGATGGAAGTCTTAGAGCAGGGGATGTTGAATCTGCAGAATCACTTCTAGTTGGGATGTCTCAAGCTGGTCTATCCCCTGATCTGTTTACTTATTCGAAATTGATAAATAGGTTCCTGAAACTCGGATATTTGGAGGAGGCTATCGGTTACTTTGACAGAATGGTTGAGAGCGGCTTTGAACCTGATGCTCATATTTGCGATTCTGTGTTGAAGTATTGTATTTCACAGGGGGATTCAGACAAGGTGAAGGAACTTGTGGAAAAACTGGTGGAGAAAGATATTGTTCTTGACAAAGAACTGACGTGTACGGTCATGGAATACATGTGTAGCAGCTCAGCAGACGTGGAACCTGTAAAGCGGTTGCTAAGTGTAGCAAATGATGAAGAGAAAAGAGATTAATTAGAGTACAGTAAAGTTGTGGCAGACCAGGAAGGATGGTTGCAAAGAAGTTTTGGGACTAGTTAGTGTCGTTGTAGAAGAAGACACAAATATTGAAAAAGCGAGGGTATTTGAAGACCTACCTCAACTTTGAGCTTAGACACTCTCTTCTATTGCTTGCACACTGCAGCTCAAGTTTCAATCAGTTGATCAGAAAAGCGGTGGAGTATATCTAACACACACTTGAAAAAAGGAGTCTTTACTTACCCCCGCGAGAGAGAGCAATCTTAACAATCTTCTCGAATCCCATCGCAGCATCAGTGACTAGTACAAACGCAGGTTTCCCAAACTCCATCTCATATCTAATTGAATAGAATCATCCAGCTTCATATTGGGCAAGAAAAATATAGGCAAAAGTAGTGAGATATGTGGACTACTCACTGGAAGTAAGACCGCATGAATGAATCATTCTGTTCTGTAGTTGAAAGAGTGGCAACAACGTAAAGTCGCGCAAATTGCGTTTTCAGCTGTATAGCTGATGGTGAATTGGTTGGAAATCTGTGAAAATACTATTCTATGTAGATGGTGTGTGTGTTTGTTTCAAAATATCTGAGACATGCTTTACCATAAAGGCTTTTTGGATGAGCTGTAATATTGGAATAATTGACCATGACTTGACAATACATCTAGTTTGTTCAAACTATATTTTTATAAATTCTTGACCATGACTTGACAATACATCTAGTTTGTTCTCGTTCTATTCTCTAACCTAAAGTTTTACCTATCAGATTAGAGGAAAACTAAAACGAGTGTAGGGAAAACCATTGGAATAATATATCTGACAAATTAAGGAGGAACTCAAAATTGAGAGAAATATAGTCGATGTAAATAAAACAAACCTTCAAAGTTCAAATGCAAACACAGAAAAAATGTTGACAAAAAAAACAAAGAAAAAATGCGGATCGTAACTAGACAGACACATCTTGCAGGGAAATACGCACTATGATTTGATTTGGACACATACATCATATTAATATACTTTACTCTCTGTCAACTAACATGATAGAAATTGAATCAAATGCACAAAACCTCATAATAATCAAGCTATTGAATATATAATGAAATTGTGAGAAAAGAAGACGAGACTACAATACGTAATATGAATTCATTTACCGTATTTTTACAATCCCTGTAATGAAATACAAAATTCACTAGACGTATATATAAAAAAAGTACATAAGATTTCAGAAACTGAGACTAAACTATAAGTATAATTTAAAGTGAGATAATTATGATAAATCATTTATCGTATAAAAACGTTATCTATTGTGAAGTGGGTTTGGTCCGGCAGGAGCTTCTCTACCGGAAACTCCATAAATAGGGGTCGTACTTATCACCGGAGTGCACCGCCGATAACAGTCTCTCTTCGGCAAATCTTCTCCGCCAGAACTCCGCCGTTGAGTGCAACGGAGTCTTCGTCTTACCAATATGGCGGCCGTGTGAGAGATGGAGTCCGCCTAAAAATAGGATCAAGATGATTAAAGATGCTTTACTCTGCCTCCAAGATTTCATCCTCTCTTTTTTTTCTCTGAGTTTTCGGTCTCTTTGATTAAGATCCGGCTACTTTTTTTTTTGATCAAAAGATCCGACTACTTAGGCAGCGATTTATATTAGAATTGAATAGTACAAAGACGATGCATGTTTATGATGGACTTGTGGTATAATAACATAAAATAATCTCGAGGCAAACTATGAAAAGTCGAAACAAGCCTTTACGTGATAGAAATATGTATTTAAGTAATACCTATGTAGATTATAAAATTCAGCTGGTATAATGATAGAATCAGTACATATTTAAATATTTTCAGTAATATATATTTTCTGGATCTGTAATAGTATAAGAAATTTTGATTCTGTTGTGTTAACATGATCGAATTACTATGCGAGGATGTATTTGTCGTTTTCACACAATAGGAGTTTACTTACGCAAACCTATCTCCCATGGGATCGATGTAGTGCTCTGCTCGCGTGGAACACCCGTTGGCACAGTCGACGCTCTTTGATAATGCTGTTGACTTTTATATTTGATGTTAATTTAACTTTGCCAGCAAATTATATACCCGCAACAGTACTAGTATAAGAATAAGCTACATAAAATATTCATAGCAAAGTTTATAATACATCTTTACTTGGCATCTTTCTTCACCAGATTTTGTTTTTGTTGACATATCAAACTATCATCTACATGATCTAGTTTTAAATAAATCTATCCAAACTGTATATATATACCCTCCTCACACATTACCTTATCACATTTCAATGACTAAAGCAGTCAACAAATTTCGATGATCACAACTTTTAAAAACTCATCGTTTCAGAATCAAAAATCAAAAGAACGCAAAGAAAAAAAAACGCTGACACGTGTAATTGCTCCCTCCTTCGGCTTCATGAGAAGAGACTAAAGATCCCTCTTTCTTTTTTTTTCTTGAAACTAGATCAGATCCCTCTTTCTTTCCGCTCCATCTTCTTCTTCTCCGTAAACTCTTCGTGTTATCCCATATATCCGTCACACAGATAAGATCAACCTCCGATATCAGTTACGTTACTCGATAATGGACGAGCCAGATCCAGCGAACATCGGCGGTGGCTTGAATAAGTTGACCGGAAAGATCTACTCGTCGCAGTTCTTTGCTATGCTTAAGAACAGAAAGCAATTGCCTGTGTGGCGGCAGAAGGAGGAGTTCATCGGAGTCTTTAAAAAGAATCAAACAATGATTCTAGAGGGCGATACCGGCTGTGGTAAATCCACGCAGGTAAATTTTCAATTTTATTTTTGAATTTGATCTGTGATCTGTAGAATTGGGAAAAATTCAATCTTTAATCGATCTTGCTTAGGGTTTTAGAAATTAATGTGGGTTTTGTTAAAATTGTTCAGATCCCCCAATTTGTTATAGATGCTTTGTACGATGAGTCCTCGGATATGAAGAAGTGTATGGTTGGTTGCACACAACCACGTAGAGTTGCAGCTGTGTCTGTTTCTAGTCGTGTTGCTGCTGAGATGGATGTTACTATTGGAGAAGAAGTTGGATACACTATCCGTTTTGAGGATTGCACTAGCCCCAGAACAGTCCTCAAGTAAGCGTTGATTGTGCTAGCTTCTCTTGTGATTTTTCTGAACTGAGAAGTAATTATGTTTTTTTTTTTGAATCAGGTACTTGACTGATGGTATGCTTCTGAGAGAAGCAATGGCTGACCCGCTTTTAAAGAGATACAAAGTGATAATTCTCGACGAGGCACATGAAAGGACTCTTGCCACGGACGTACTTCTAGGACTTCTTAAAAAGGTGTTGAGGGCTAGGTCTGATCTTAAACTGGTCGTCATGAGTGCAACTCTAGAAGCTAAAAAGTTTCAGGAGTACCTCAGCGGAGCTCCTGTCATGAAGGTTCCTGGTATGCTACATGGCGTCGAAGTATTCTACTCTACTGAGCCTGTGTTTAACTACCTAGAGTGTGCTATTTCAACTGTTGTTGCCATCCACACATATGGGAAGCCTGGTGACATTTTGTTGTTTTTGACGGGTGAAGAGGAAATAGAAGAAGCTTGCATGAAGATCATGAAAACAGTTGCCGATCTTGGGGATAGAGTTGGGCCTGTCAGAGTACTTCCGCTGTACTCCACTCTTTCACTTTCACTCCAAAAGATGGTGTTCGAGCCTGCTCCTCAGCCGGTAACAGAAGGGGGCCTTGCTGGGAGAAAGATTGTCGTTGCAACAAACATTGCCGAGACATCGTTGACAATTGAAGGTATTGTGTATGTCGTGGACCCAGGTTTGGCCAAAGAAAACGTCTACAACCCGATAAGCTGCGTTGAGTCATTAATGGTGTCTCTGATATCAAAGGCTAGTGCTCAGCAGAGGTTAGGGCGTGCTGGAAGAACACAACAAGGAAAGTGCTATAGACTTTACACAGAGAAGAGTTTCAACAATCTCTTGAAGCCGCACACCTGCCCTGCAATACTGAGGTCGAACCTTGCAGGCACGGTTCTCACTTTGAAGAAACTCGGAATAAGTGATTTGGGGAAGTTCGAGTTTATGGATAGACCTGCTCGAAAGACACTGATGCGAGCCTTGGAGGTTTTGGAGTATCTGGGAGCAATAAATGACAAAGGAGACTTGACAGCTACGGGTAGGCTGATTAGTGAGTTCCCTTTAGAACCTCAGATGTCCAAAATGCTCATAGTCAGTCCTGACTTCCACTGCACAGAGGAGATCCTCACTCTGTCAGCTATGCTGTCAGGTTACTGTTATTCCTTCTTGCTACTAGTTTCCATTTACATACTATTTTCCTTTATACTGACCCTTCTTCCATGTAACTTCTTTTTAGTTCCCAATTGCTTTAAACGGCCTAGAGAGGAGGCTCAAAAAGCTGATAGAGCTAGAGGGAAATTTGCAGTTAGTCATGGGGATCACTTCACGTTGATTAAAGTTTACGACGAGTACAAGAGAAACAGTAAGTGCTTGCGTATGCATTTTTCTTCCCTTGTTTCAGCCACTGACCATTTCATTTACTTGTAGGTGAAGACAGTGCTTGGTGTGATAGCAACTATATCAATGACAGTGCCATGGCCACTGTAGGCCATGTTAGGCAGCAACTACTGACTATAATGTCAAGGTTGAATCTTCACAGCAGCACTGATTCTCACAGCAGCAGCTATGACTACACCAGCATAAAGAAGGCCATAGTGTCCGGGTATTTCATGCAAACAGCTTACCGACGACACACTGGCGAGTACTCGACCCGCAATGATGACGCAGACTGTTTTTTGCACCCATCCTCTTGCTTGGTTGGCAATCCAAAGTGGGTTATCTTCCATGAGTACGTTTGGACTTCAAAGAAGTTCATTAGAACCGTGACAAAGATTTCCCCTGAATGGTAAGTTCTGATCTTCCTTGAATATTTTTTGGATATTTGTTTCTTATTTGAATAGTGTCTTTTTGAGGGAATTTGCAGGTTACTAGAGATTGCGCCCCAGTATCACAACCGCCCCAAGTCTGAGGCAAACCTGTTCTGGAGTGGATCATGCACGAAGCTTAGGGCTTCGGGTTATCGTGGGTCTTCTTCACAACCGTATGAAGCAAGAGCAAGGAACAACAGGCAGGCTGGTGTTGGTTACAGCTGCGAAGAGAGGGAAGTGGATGAAAGGATGGAACTCGAGGAGGGAACGCAAGATGATTCAGCTGGTCTAAAACGTATGGGTAACCGAGCAATGAAACGCTGAAAACAGATTTAGACATTTTGAATTCTTTTTCAGCTGCTTGTTTGCAAGTCAAATGGTTTAGTCAAAGCAGATTTAGAGTTTTATTCTTTTACGAGTCAAACCTATTAGGCTTTTGTAAATTCTCTTATTTTCTTGCATAAACAGATCACAATATTAGGCTTTTGTATTCTCATTTTTTCTTTGCATAAACAGATTGGTTGATTCTTCTTAATGCTGCATCTGTCTGGCCGATCTATCTTTCTTTTTTTGCAGTTCTATATATGTTTGTATTATGGTTTCCTACAAAGAAATTGGTAAAACAAAAACCACTTGTTCAACGTTTCCTTCAGTTATAAATTATAATCATGTCAATCCCGTCTGAACTCGAATGTTCAAAAAGGTTCAAGCATTAAGACAAACAAACCCCGTAATATGGAAACGACAAGCTCGAGAAGCACCACACCGTAGCTATACACATCGCATTCTCACTCGGTCTGAAGCTCTGCTGAGCCAGCTCCGGAGCAATGTAACCAACCGCGTTGTGAAACTTCATCTTGGTCTCCTTGCTCCCCAAATCAACATGGCTCAGTCTCTTACACTTCACTACCTCCTCAGAGACATTATCACCAACTAACAGATTGTTCCTCACCGAGATATACCCAAGCACAGGAATATCACAGACCCTAGTGGGGAACACTCCGTTAAGACCGTTGTAAGAGAAATCAAACCCTTGGAGGCTGTTACAGTTCGCTAACGACTCAGGGATTGGTCCGGAGAGGTTGTTGTGAGACAAAGACACGAACTTGGTCTTGTCGCAGACCCTAAACAGAGAGCAGGGATCTCACCGGAGAAGCCGTTTTTAGACAAGTCGAGAAACCTTAAGCTAGACAAACCACCTCAGGGATCGGACCGGACAAGGCGTTTGAGCTGACGTTGATGGTCCACAGAGTCTGTAGCTTTGAGTAATCAGACGGTAGGTTACCTGTAAACCTGTTGCCAAACAAGGTCAGGACACGGATAGAGTTTAGACCGGAGAGTCTCGGAGATAGAGTTCCGGTGAGACTTGTGTTCCAGAGGACGATTTTGTCAACGAATCCGTCAGGGTTGCAAGTGACTCCGTTGAAGCTGTTGCAGAGGTCTCCGTTGGGTGACCAAGAGGCTAAGCTGTTGTAGGGATCGTCAGTGATGCTTTCTTTGAACTGAAGGAGAATGTCTCGCTCTTCTTCGGTTGTGACAAGAGAGTAACAACATGGAGAAGTTGAAATGTGGATGAAATTGAGCAGAACCAGAAAAAGGTAAAACCTTTTCATAGTTGAACTCAGGGGGGCTGGATATAAAAGCATTTGACATTTGATTATAAACATATACTCGACTGAGGTATAACGAGACAAAACCATGACGTTTGGATCAGGTCAGACAGAACTAGGAATCTTACAAAACAACCAATATCATACTCTATCTCAAGTGGAACAACTGTTTTTGGCTTGTCATCTTAACCCCAATTCAAAATGAGTTGAGACATTTACTAGTTTGTAATTTGTATAACAGAGTCAAATGCGTTTTATATAAACTTATTTGAAAGACATAACTCAAATCGAGTTTGGAGTTTATGATATGAAACCCAAAAGTTCATTTTCACCTTTTAATTGGCTCCTTCAAAATTTTGAATGGAAAACTTTGGGGCGATTTGACAAATTTACTTTTTTTTTTCTATGGGGACCCTTCAATCCCTTTTAGTATTGTCGGTATTGCCTTTTTTTGTTTTTCCTTTATCCCTTTTTCATCAGTTCAAAATCTTATATAATAAAGTTGGCTTCTAATCTCTCCCTGAGGGAAATCATGCCACCTGTCTAATTTTCATTAATTGATTCTAGTTTGTGTATTATTTGTTAATCAGAATTGGTTTTCGTATTGGGCTGTATCATTTGGCAATCTCATTTGCTGACATATTCTGGCCCAGATCCTCTTTCCGTTCATATCTATCCCATTTCTCTCCACCCTGATCAGACTGGAACGACAAGAAACCCCGTCAACCTTCTCCGCCAATAATTTACTCGTCTATTTCCTTTCTCCTTGCTACGTTTAAGAAACGTCTACACTAATGACTTTCAATCAACGATTACACACTAGATCATCTTCAATCACTTTTTACTTCTTATCAAGCTCTCTTAGGGGACTATATATGTAGAATATGAGAGATCTTTAACACACATAGTCTTGCTCTTTCAGATACTCAAACCACAGTCAGCGTAAGAGACTTCCGAAATGATCACAGGTTTTCTTTGTTTTTTTTCTTATCCACCAACTTCTTGGCAATTGATAAACATAATATTTCTTATGGCTATTTGTTTCATCACAACTTTTTAAAACATGTTCTAACCAAATTCTATTGTTCTTTGCCAGGGAAACAAATTTGTCAAACTAAGCTCTGCGCAAAAGCTCATCCGGTGAAAAAAAATTCTTAGGATAACATTTTGTATGCTTTTTTTTGGTATACGATATCCTCCGTTCATGAATTAGCTATTGCCTGTTGAGCAAAAAAAAAAAAAAAAGAATTAGCTATTGCCATTTCTTGCTTTTTGTACTCAAACAGGTTTTGTGAAACAGTTTCTTTACGAGTAATAGTTGACCAAGTTACAAGTAACCATCCCTACATTAAATTATCATATCGGTAACTTTTTCTTCCTCATCTCTCTTTCTGCAGTTTAGATTTAAAAGACATTGATTTTACCATTCACACTGGTTTGTAGCTTGATAATTGCATCTTGAACAACAACGAAAGAGTTATGTGTTCTGTTTATTTTTTTACATCTTAATTTGGTGTTTATATGAACTTTCAAAACTGGCTGGTGGTTCTGGAATGGACATGAGAAGCACGCCAAGGTAATCTTTTTATTTTATTAACGCTTTAAGTAAGCAAATTTCCTGTAAAATAGATTCAGAATGACAAAGCGTACTGATCTCTCTTTGGTAAACACATTTACACTCTCCCTGGACCTGCAACCAACCATCAAAACTCCCAAAAAAGGAACTATGATGGTTCCAACACTTGTGAAGCTCCTGGAAAACACAGTGAGCTGATCTTATAGTAAGGCCTCTCATGTTCATTTCCCTTTCTAGGGGTCTTTATTTCATTCTTTTTCGATTCTCTGTTTTAATGTTTATACAAAACCACATATATCAGAGACCATACTACTGCAGTGTTGGAGCTGACAAATCTTTTGGAAGGGACAGTGTTGATTCTCACTACAAGAAATGTTTGTATGCCGTCAATAACACCAGTGCAGATCAATGGAGAAGTCATGCCTGGTCATTTATTACTTCAGAAACCAACAATGTATCAATATTTATATCACTTATGAACCAAAATTTACAAACATTTAGCACGGGCTAATCGTTTTGGTTGAAGCAGTTGGAGATTTCAAGTCTGCCCATTGGTTGGTTTTATGTGCTTTGGACTTTGCTTTGCAGCGGATCTACGGTGGAAGGAGCGATGAGTTGAAGAGAAGATGACATGATTATTCATATATTCTATGTGCAATTTTCTTCTGTGTTTTTTTATTTATTTATCACTAAGCCTTTTTGAACCAAGCATGACTTTCAAACCTTTTTAGCAATGTTAGCTTCAATATGTTTCATATCCTCAAGCTATGATTAATAACTTAATCATTTATCTGTTTCTAACTTTATATATATAGATATCCAACTTTGTGATGATTCTCTAAAGAAGACCAAAAGATGATCTTAACGTATTAGTCAAGCTAGCTTTACCATATACTAGACGATTTATGGCTGAGAATATAATGAGAGTTTAACAAATAAATTAGTTAGCGGTTTTTAAGGAGATAGTTTTGGTCAGCATATGAGAAGATTTTGAATCTTAATTGGGCAATGAGGACAATGATGTTAGAAAGATGTACACATTGAACTTTATGCAGATTTGGTAAAAGCATTCTTAGAGAATTGTTTGTGGCTTTCTATAAAGTCACAATCATCGTCATAAACAGAGGAACACACTACATATAAGGGGCATCCTAAGCTATCATGATTTAAAAAAATATATTCAGAAAAACACATGAAATATACATTAACTGGCAAACCATATGTTTTGATTATCATGTTAAAATAATTTAAGAAACCGGCGCGTAGCGCCGGCAAACCTCTAGTCTTTACTTATATATTTATCTTCCCCTTTGTTCAAAAAATAAAATATACTATTGTCGGAGAATTCAAACCAATATATCAAACTTCATTCGAATTGGTCCACCTTCATTAAAAAAGCTGGACCAACAACACCAATACAAAGCATATCTTGTAGTCCTTGTGTAAATGTGATTAGACAAAATAAGGATCCAGAAACAATAAATACGGCTAATAAACACACACATCCACGAACCCGACTAAATGATTTGATAAATGGCTAAGAGAGCATTTAAAATGGTCACATCTCTCTCGCTCTCGTGAGAATGGGTCCATAAGAGTTTTTTCGCATTAGTAATGATATTCATGCCGAACGTACGAATAGTAGTAACAAATAGTCACACGGGGTAAATTACGGGACCAGTAAAAGGGGCATTAATGTCAAAAACGTTTAATTATAACTTTTTTACAAAATAAATACGGGACCCACATAATGGTTTAGTTTTAACTGTGTCTAACCACACACGATTCCCTCCACTTCACACTACCTCTCAGACCGGACAAATCTCTCTCTTTCTTGTCTGTAAATTTTGTGAGCAGTTGTTCGTGTCCCGAGAACTTAAACACTCCGAGAAAGAAAGAAAGGAATTTTCTGGGGGGAACCAAATCGAGGAAACCGGTAGAGAAGAGAAGCTTCTCTCTGTTCCGTTTACTAGAGAGAGAGGAAATGTCAACGAGTTCAGGAACCGGTTCTGTGAATCACAGAACCGGTACGCATAGAACCTCACTCAGAGCTCAGTCCTCTGCTTCTTCTACTTCCGCTCCACAGAAACCTTCCCTCAAATCTAAGACGGCGCTTCGTAAAAGCAGCCCCGCCGCGCTCGGTGTCGGCTCCTCCTCCCCGGCAGGTTCTAAGTCTGGAAACGGCGGCGACGCTGGTGGTATAAAATATAAAATAAAAACTCCTCTGTTCATACTTTTTTTACCTAGAAAATTGTACTGTTTCTGTTTATTACAGTAATTAGAATGTCTCTGGATCATAATCTGTTTTTTTTTTGTGCAATTGCATGATGATTTTTTTATTAGTTCCTGGGAGAGTTCGTGTAGCTGTTAGGTTAAGGCCACGCAGTGGCGAGGAGATGATCGCTGATGCTGATTTCGCTGATTGTGTTGAGTTACAGCCTGAGGTACAAATTGATTTATCTATATACTAAGCTTTTTTTTTTATTTGAAAATGTGGAGATAGAGAGAGAGAGCTCGAATCAGTTTATGTGTTTGGTTCTTTTAGGTGAAGAGGTTGAAACTAAGGAAAAACAATTGGGACACTGATACGTTCGAGTTCGATGATGTCCTCACCGAGTATGCTTCTCAGAAGCGTGTTTACGAAGTTGTGGCTAAACCTGTTGTCGAGGTACTTAACAGAACTCTCTTCCTCTTTGTTGCTTAATCATTTATATATGATTTTCCCTTCTTTTGCATGCCTCTTTTGTGTAGGGTGTTTTGGATGGTTACAATGGGACGATAATGGCGTATGGTCAAACCGGTACTGGCAAGACATATACACTAGGACAGCTCGGTGAAGAAGACGTGGCTGATCGTGGAATAATGGTCCGTGCCATGGAGGATATTTTAGCTCAAGTCTCCTTGGAAACAGATTCTATATCTGTCTCTTATTTGCAGGTGTGTTAATTAATTTCTTGATTCTTTTTTTTTAAGTTTCATGTGTGTTCTTTCTTGGCATGTTTTTTTCTTAATGATTTTGTAAAATGCCAGCTGTATATGGAGACTGTACAAGACCTTCTTGATCCTGCTAACGACAACATTGCCATTGTTGAAGACCCGAAAAGCGGAGATGTTTCTCTTCCGGGTGCCACCTTGGTCGAGATTAGGGATCAGCTTAGCTTCCTTGAACTGCTTCAGCTCGGAGAAGCTCACCGGTTCGCTGCTAACACTAAACTGAACACTGAATCATCCCGTAGTCATGCTATCTTAATGGTGAATATTACTGATTGCTTGAAGAGTGTTTGTTGTCTTTGCATATTTCATCTCATCAACTAAAATAATGCAGGTTCATGTCAGACGCTCTTTAAAGACAAGTGAGAGTAATGGAAACTCACACATGACTAAATCTCTCAAGCCTCCTCTTGTCCGGAAGGGGAAACTAGTTGTGGTGGATCTTGCTGGCTCGGAACGTATCAGTAAATCAGGTTGATACTCTTCATCTATCAATCTCACTTTTTGTGTTAAGATTTTTATATATATTTTTCTTGTATCTCAACTTGTGTTTGTTAATATACTTGACCAGGAAGTGAGGGACATACACTAGAGGAAGCCAAATCTATTAATCTCTCGCTGAGTGCACTTGGGAAATGCATCAATGCACTTGCTGAGAACAGTTCTCATGTTCTGACAGAACTAGGAATCTTAGAAAACAACCAATATCATACTCTATCTCAAGTGGAACTACTGTTTTTGGCTTGTCATCTTAACACCAATTCAAAATGAGTTGAGGCATTTACTAGTTTGTAATTTGTATAATAGATTCAAATATGTTTTATATAAACTTCTTTGAAAGACATAAATCAAATCGAATTTGGAGTTGATGATATGAAACCCAAAAGTTCATTTCACCTCTTAACTGGCTCATTCAAAATTTTGAATGGAAAACTTTGGGGCGATTTGACAAATTCACTTTTTTTTCTATGGGGACCCTTAAATCCCTTTTAGTGTTGTCGGTATTGCCTTTTTTGTTTTTCCTTTATCCCTTTTTCATCAGTTCAAAATCTTTACATATATATATAAATAAATAAATAAATATATATATATATATATATATATATATATCACATTTGGTTCCCCTTTGTTCAAAAATTAAAATATATTTATCTTCCTCTAGTTATGTTTGAAAGGAGAATTCAAACCAATATATTAAAATTCATTCGAACTAGTCCACCTTCATTAAAAAAGCTGGACCAACAACACCAATAAAGCATATCTTGTAGTCCTAGTGTAAATGTGATTAGACAAAATAAGGATCCAGAAACAATAAATACGGCTAATAAACACACACATCCACGAACCCGACTAAATGATTTGATAAATGGCTAAGAGAGCATTTAAAATGGTCACATCTCTCTCGCTCTCGTGAGAATGGGTCCATAAGAGTTTTTTCGCATTAGTAATGATACTAGGGTGGAGCCCCGCGCAAGCGCGGGGTCGTTGACGTTTGTGTTGCTCTATTTCAGTATGTTCATACGATGATTTGTTTGTGATTTTTGTGTGTTTACTGTGGTTATTAATTTTCAGAGATATGTATTGTAATAGGGTTGAGGGATAGTGATAAACTCTGATACATATTTTCTGCCGTTGGTGTAGCGTATGCTTTGCTAGAAAACCACATTGTACTGTTTGGATCTTCGTTGGGGCTTAAGCCAATTCAAAAAAAAATATTTCCGTCTTTTGTGGAGCTGTGAAAAGATTTTCTAATTTTTCATGAGGTGCATGTGTTTCATTGTGTTATTTTGGTTGATATATTAAGTTCGGGTGTAGATGTATTGGTGAGAATTGGTTATTTTTAGCTTGTTTATTCTAGCTGTAAACAGTAGTTTGCAACATCTTTGTTTTTCTCTTGAGTGGCAAATTTTGTTTAATACTTTTTATATTGTTTTTTAACCATTCTTTGAATTGGATTTCTAGGACCACCAAAAACCTATAATGAAGATGATATCGGGTTCTTTGATAAACTGAAATGGTTAGCAATCGTTCTATTGCAAGCTCATTCACGGTTGATATTTATAAGCACTTTACAATTTAAGAGTTAAAAAAAAATGTTGACTATCAGTCTGCATTTTGATTTTTCGAATAAGAAATAACAAAGGCAATTAACACATGACGATTAAAAAACACTTGTGTAGTTGTTAATTTTACGATGGAGTAAACCTTGGTAGTAATGTTGTTGTTAAACTTGTGTGGATAAATATTAAAGTTTTAATAGATTCTCATATAATTTTTTTATGAAAGTTGCTAATATAGCTCAGGAGATGTATGTTAGAGGATTGTATTTAATCAAATGCCTACAAATATTAAAATCTTAAATTGTATAAAACGGTGCAATAATAATATTACATATGTGTGTAAATAAGTTATTTTGAGTTAAACTCAAACAAATGTATATAAATCAGTTATATGTATATAAATCAATTAAAATAGTTTGTTTACTTTTTGGTTTGATTTAGTTTTAAATCATTTTTGATAAAGTAAGTAGTCTAAATAGGTGGTGATCATTTTAGTTAACATGTTACTTTTTAATGTATAAGGTTATGGTGGTTTTAAAATTGGTTGAGTTGTAAACAATGTCTGTTTCAGTATTGTAAGCCCATTAATTAGTGAGGGTTATTGTTAGCCCATTAATTAGTAGCCCTAAATATTCCGATGTAAATGACAGCTTTTCATTTGCTTTGTGTAAAATAGAGACGATATTTTTTTAAAGAATACGACATGGATAATGTCTTAAGGACCATAGATAGCTACACTTTGTACATAACACAATAATATATACATATAATAATAAAACACTTTATTAAATATAACGCAATAATATATACATACCTAGAAAAATAGTCAATGTGGAATTTTTTAACAGAAATAAAAAATGAATTTCTATGAGCTCCTCTCAGGTCTATGCGAACTCTCTTGATCCGTCCAAAAAGTTGTGTTTCTTTTTCATTGGTTTTTCTGTAGTTATCAGCTGTGTAAACGATTTTGTTCGCCTCCTCCTTGAAACTATTAGTGTGTTCTAATTGAAATTTGAAGTATGAAAAATTAGTCAATCCCTCCATGGCGTACATGTCTTAGCGGACAACTTCAAAAAGTATAACAATGAACAAAAAAAAATTATACTAATCAAGTTTTCAGTAAGACTATGGAATTCTATCAATTTAAAGAGTTTCAATGATATGTGACTGAATAGAGCAGTTTAGAGTGTAATGGTTTATCATCGGATGTGAGAGTTAAGCGACAAAGTGGGAGAATCATTGGCCATATTCAGAGACTGTGCAAAAGAATAGATGATTATGAAGTTTTTTTGGGTATGTCTGACGCATCAGCATTACCTTTTAAATGTTATGTAGAAACTAAGTGTCATAGGCCGCAAGTTAAGTTAAAAGGACTCAACAATCATTAATTCATTACATAATCAAGTTCGAAAACTTACTACCGAGGACCGTAAAATCACCGAGAAAACGTAATTCAGACACCAACGATGATGATTTATACTGACTCAATCCAAAAATCAAAATTCTTAAAAACTTATTTTTTCACTCATTTCATCTTATAATCGAGTAGTATATGAAAATGGAAAAAACGAAAAAACTGATGTATAACTCTTGAAAAATTATGAGCTCTCGGAGTCAATATTGCAGAAAGTCTAAAAGTATAAAGAGAAAGACGACTTGTAAAAGTCATAATTGTCTTTTATTAAATTTAATCATAAAAAAATGCAAAAACACATGTTCGCTATTCGAACCCGGGTTGTGAACTTCTTCAATGATACATAAACCGCTGCACTATGTGATATTTTATGATATTCATATGAATGCATATTATCTTAAAACAAAAATATAAAGATGGGTCCCACAAACATTTAATAAAATCTGCTGTGGATATATTAAGAAGAGAGGAAAGTGCCTCATTATATATATGATTCATGCCGAACGTACGAATAGTAGTAACAAATAGTCACACGGGGTAAATTACGGGACCAGTAAAAGGGGCATTAATGTCAAAAACGTTTAATTATAACTTTTTTACAAAATAAATACGGGACCCACATGATGGTTTAGTTTTAACTGTGTCTAACCACACACGATTCCCTCCACTTCACACTACCTCTCAGACCGGACAAATCTCTCTCTTTCTTGTCTGTAAATTTTGTGAGCAGTTGTTCGTGTCCCGAGAACTTAAACACTCCGAGAAAGAAAGAAAGGAATTTTCTGGGGGGAACCAAATCGAGGAAACCGGTAGAGAAGAGAAGCTTCTCTCTGTTCCGTTTAATAGAGAGAGAGGAAATGTCAACGAGTTCAGGAACCGGTTCTGTGAATCACAGAACCGGTACTCACAGAACCTCTCTCAGAGCTCAGTCCTCTGCTTCTACTACTTCTGCTCCACAGAAACCTTCCCTCAAATCTAAGACGGCACGTCGGAAAAGCAGCCCCGCCGCTCTCGATGTCGGCTCCTCCTCCCCGGCAGGTTCTAAGTCTGGAAACGGCGGCGACGCTGGTGGTATTAAAAAAACTCCTCTGTTCATATTATTATTATTTTTTACCTGGAAAAGAGTTCACTGTTAAGTTTATTACAGTAATTAGAATGTCTCTGAATCATAATCTGTTTTTTTTTTTTGTGTAATTGCATGATGCTTTTGTATTAGTTCCTGGGAGAGTTCGTGTAGCTGTTAGGTTAAGGCCACGCAGTGGCGAGGAGATGATCTCTGATGCTGATTTTGCTGATTGTGTTGAGTTACAGCCTGAGGTACAAGTTGATCTATCTATATACTAAGCTTTTTTTTTTATTTGAAAATGTGGAGATAGAGAGAGAGAGCTCGAATCAGTTTATATGTTTGGCTCTTTTAGGTGACGAGGTTGAAACTAAGGAAAAACAATTGGGACACTGATACATTCGAGTTCGATGAAGTCCTCACCGTGTATGCTTCTCAGAAGCGTGTTTACGAAGTTGTGGCTAAACCTGTTGTCGAGGTACATAATAAGAATTTGCACTTGACACTCTCTTCCTCTTGTTGCCTTTTTTTTATGCCTCTCTTGTGTATGGTGTTTTGGATGGTTACAACGGTACTATAATGGCTTACGGTCAGACCGGTACTGGCAAGACATATACACTTGGACAGCTCGGTGAAGAAGACGTGGCTGACCGTGGCATAATGGTCCGTGCCATGGAGGATATTTTAGCTCAAGTGTCCTTGGAGACCGATTCTATATCTGTCTCTTATTTGCAGGTGTGTTTTATTAATTTCTCGATTCTTTTTTCAAGTTTCATTGTGTGTTCTTACTTGGCATGTTTTTTTCTTAATGATTTTGTAAAATGCCAGCTGTATATGGAGACTGTACAAGACCTTCTTGATCCTGCTAACGACAACATTGCCATTGTTGAAGAACCGAAAAGCGGAGATGTTTCTCTTCCGGGTGCCACCTTGGTCGATATTAGGGATCAGCTTAGCTTCCTTGAACTACTTCAACTCGGAGAAGCTCACCGGTTCGCTGCTAACACTAAACTGAACACCGAATCATCCCGTAGTCATGCTATCTTGATGGTGAATATTACTGAATGCTTGGAGAGTGTTGTCTTTTTCGAATATTCATCTCATCAACTAAAAAACAAATGCAGGTTCATGTCAGACGCTCTTTAAAGACAAGTGAAAGTAATGGAAACTCCTCACACATGACTAAATCTCTCAAGCCTCCTCTTGTCAGGAAGGGGAAACTAGTTGTGGTGGATCTTGCTGGCTCGGAACGTATTAGTAAATCAGGTTGATACTCTTCATCTACAATCTCACATTTTGTGTTAAGATTTTATATATATTTTTCTTTTATCTCAGCTAGTGTTTGTTTATATACATTGCCAGGAAGTGAGGGACATACACTAGAGGAGGCCAAATCTATCAATTTCTCTCTGAGTGCACTTGGCAAATGCATCAATGCACTTGCTGAGAACAGTTCTCATGTTCCGTTCCGTGATTCAAAGCTCACTAGATTGCTTAGAGATTCATTTGGAGGCAAGTTACTCTCTGCTTTTTGTGTTACTATTAGATGAAAAACTCAGCTGTCATGTTTTTCTATTCAAATCATTTCCAACTTGACAATCTGGCTTATGATGTCAACAGGCACTGCAAGGACATCCTTGGTTATTACAATAGGTCCATCACCACGACATCGAGGGGAGACAACAAGCACTATCATGTTTGGGCAAAGGGTAGGGACGATATCTTTTGCCTGACTTCTTTTTCTTGTTATGATGGCTACGTTATTAAATTTTGGGTTTTACTAATAGGCAATGAAAGTGGAGAATATGGTGAAGTTAAAGGAAGAGTTTGATTACAAAAGCTTGTCTAAAAGGCTTGAGTTACAACTAGACAGTCTAATTGAAGAAAACGAAAGGCAGCAGAAAGCATTCGTTGATGAGATCGAGAGGATAACCGTAGAGGCGCATAACCAAATCTCTGAGGCTGAGAAGAGATATGCCAATGCGCTAGAGGTAAGTGATGGAACAGAACCTACCTTGTTGATGAGAGCTTCCTTTCTTGGTGTGTAGATTCAGTCATCATCATATCTGCTGTGTGTAGGAAGAAAAGCTTAGGTATCAGAATGATTACGTGGAATCAATAAAGAAGCTGGAGGAGAACTGGTCAAAGAATCAGAAGAAGCTGGCTGCTGAAAGACTTGCACTCGGAGAGAAAAATGGTTTAGACATCACATCGAATGGAAATGTAACGTCTCTCGTCATGCATGTTTTTTTTTTCACTCCCTTGTAGATATATAGTCTCGTTAAACCTGATTTCTACATCTTTTTTTATTCCTTACTGAGATCCATTGCTCCGGCCTTAGAGGAAGTCTCTGAACTGAAAAGAATGGTCCAGAAAGAAGCTCAGCTGAAGATGGTGGCTGAAGAGGAAGTGAATAGACTGAAACTGCAACTCACTGAGTTTAAAAGAGTTGAAGTATATCCTTAAAGCCTTCCCTTTGTCTGTTTTTGTTTTCTTGTTTTGGTGTGTCCATTCAAAGTTTATTGGACTATAATTCATTAGGTATCAGGAAACACTGAGATCATGAGACTCCATAAGATGTTGGAAACTGAGACACAACAAAAAGAAAAACTAGAAGAGGAAATAGCAACGCTGTATACACAGTTACTCCAGTTGAGTCTCACTGCTGACGAGGTAACTAATACATGGATCTTCCAAAAAAAAAGCATGTTGTAGATAAAATATCTGAAGGTGTCCTGGTTTAATCTTTTATATATGTTTGGCAGACAAGACAAAACCTTGAGAGACATGGTTCAATTCTCAGTTAAAACTTCCTCAGTTACATGATCCGGGAAACGCTGAGAAACCTCCTGTAGCTAAACTATTTGAACAAGGTAATCTCTATTGTTTTCAAAACCATCGGTTGTTTGTTTTGTATTCAAAATACAACACGATCATATATGACTTCTTACACCGGTTTTTTCTCTTGAAGTTGGTTTGCAAAAGATTTTGTCTCTTCTTGAAGCTGACGATGCCGATGTAAGGATTCATGCTGTCAAAGTAGTAGCAAATCTTGCTGCTGAAGGTTTCCTTCTGCAACCTTCTGTATATGTTTTTCTTAATACCATTACCTATGCAAAGCCGGACTCACTATATCTTTGATGTAATAAAACAGAGGCAAATCAGCAACAAATCGTGGAAGCTGGTGGTCTCACTTCATTACTGATGCTTCTGAGAAGTACAGAAGATGAAACCATTCACAGATTTGCTGCTGGTGCAATCGCCAACCTTGCAATGAACGGTAATAAAATGTTATTCTTTCCTGGGTTCATTCATCTAGTTTATCATATTATATATTTTCGTATTTGCTTAGTAAACCTGTTTATATTTACTTCTTTATTCGATCAGAAACCAACCAGGAGCTGATCATGGATCAAGGAGGCATCGATTTATTGTCATCAACAGCAGCTAATGCTCAAGATCCTCAAACCCTCAGGATGGTTGGAGCCATTGCTAATCTATGTGGAAATGGTATCTTAAATTAATTACTTCATAATGAAAATAAGAATCCACAAACTATTTATTGATTAATATTTTTCCGACATAGATAAATTGCAGACAAAGCTAAGATCAGAAGGAGGGATTGCAGCATTGTTGGGAATGGTAAGATGCGGACATCCTGATGTGCTAGCACAAGTTGCTCGTGGCATTGCAAACTTTGCTAAATGCGAGTCAAGAGCATCAACACAAGGTATTGAATTTATCCAAATATTCTTTTGGCCTAAACATGTCATTATCTAAGATGATAATGACTTAATGCACTAATTAGCAGGTACGAAGAGAGGGAAATCACTATTTATAGAAGACGGTGCACTCTCTTGGATTGTTCAAAATGCCAAAACCGAAACTACAGCTATTAAGCGGCATATCGAATTAGCTCTCTGCCACTTAGCACAACACGGTATGTGTAATTTGGTTTGCATCAATTAGAAAAACTGTGGAATCATGGCAATGTAACATGATATTTTTGAGATTTTGCAGAAGGGAATGCGAAAGAGATGGTGGAGGAAGGAGCAATGTGGGAGTTGGTGAGGATCTCAAGAGAGTGTTCGAGAGAAGACATAAGAAGTCTTGGTCATAGGACTCTCGCTTCAAGTCCCACTTTCCTTACTGAACTTATGAATATTCACTTAATTTCTCATTAAGTTTGTCGTTTACATTGATCACACCTCTTATACAGCTGAGTGTGTGTAACAGAATATTAAACCGGATACTAAGTAGGAATCGAATAGGTTCTCACTTTCTGGTTAGGGAAAAATAGATGAATGAACTGGTTCAACTATAACCCATTAATCCGGTTTTGTGAGAGCAGGAACCTAGCAAGATAGATAGATAGCTCCAGTTTAGAAGAAAACAGAATCCATAACAAGCCACAAGCTAGTCGAGTAATTAAGCTATCAACAGCTGTTGCAATACCTTTCCAATAGGGTTGGGTTCATCTTGAGGAACTCGGGGGTTTCTTGTCTGGATTTTGCACTTCATCTCAATATTGCAATTTGCAAGTGATTGAGGAAGGTGGCTGATCTTGTACGTGATCAATCTGTTTTTCACCGAAACTGCTGCAAGGCTGTAGCCCCTTTATAGGTAACACCAGGGATAAAAACAAGAATCCAAAGTAGATCCAGCTAGAATAGGAAGGATAAAGCCTAACACTATAAGATGGGTTTTGGTCGCTATATGTAAGTCTTTAATAAGTTAAAAAGACTCGACCAAGAATCTGGAAAAGCGGAAGGTGAGTGAGAGGATATATATCCACGGGATGGCGAGGTGTGTGATTTGCTTATTAGCGTATGATATGTTTTAAGCAATAACGTTACCGATAAGTAGTAAACAGAAACGATTTGTGGTTTGTGATAACATGTTGCAATCAAAAGATAGAAAAGACACAAATTATATATCTAAAAGAAAAAGAAAAAGAAAACTAAAGGATTGCTTGCTTGAGAATCAAATGGTTCAGGCAAGGACAGTAGCAGCATATAACAAGTTAAAGGAACTATGCGATGAGTAAACAGGAGCGGAACTCTCAACCTTCCCACAAACCTCCCACAACCCCTCGTTTTCCCGGTATCTCTTCATGGAAACCTCAGCATACCAAAGCTCCAAAAGACCATCTTGTTGAGGGGCTTCCCAGAAGATGGCAATCGTCCTGTGAGAGAAGGAGCAGATTTTGATGATGTTTTGCTGCTGCAGCTCTTCCAAACCTTCGACTTCCTTCCAAAGAGTCCCATCTGGCCAACGCCACAGTATTCTCCCGCCGATACCACGGCACAATAATAACTCAAATAAACACCAATCATTTCTATTTTCTGGATCCTCTACTATTCCGTTGGTAGTAAACATAGGGGGGCTAGTAGTACTAGAACTAGTGGGGGGTGTGAAGTGAAAGATTTGACCATCCTCATCCACCCCATAAAAAACCTTGCGTTGTTGTATCACCACACTTTGTTGGATGTTGAGGGGCATCTTGGGCGTAGACACAAACAAAAACTCCCAAGTTCCGGTTTTACAATCATATACCTCTAACCAGTTGGAAGAATCAGCGACATCCCAGCACCCTCCAAACACGTATATCTTATTGTTTATCAAGCTTGCGGATGCTCCGCTTCGAGCCATCTTCATGGGGGCAGCTTCGTAACCAAAGTGATCGATAGCATCAAAAAACCTGACCTCCGATGTGGGCTTGCCGTTCATGAGTCCACCGATACAATAGATCCCCCAATTCGTCTTCACGAAACAGGATCCGGATAGTGGAGACGGAGACAAGCTAAAGCTCGAATGGACCGGTTTGAGACGATGTTGCAGGGGATGGAGGACGAACCACCTTGGGCTTGGATCTGGATACATGTGCATAAATACATACAAATATGGGTCCAACTTACCCAGCCGAGATCTCATGGCCCTCAGATCGTGGCACTCTGCCACAAACCGGTGGCTCCTGGAAACCGTGGCTAAGGCCAGCAGGTCCAGTCTCGACACCTGAGACAGGCAATCCATAGCCACATCATCTGGCAGCGACAATAACCAACACTCCTCCTCCTTCTCCCTCTCATTCTTCGATTCCAATTGACTACTACTACTACTACTGCATCCCCGAATCGCACCTTTTCCCTTCATACCGGCTCTAGGGCTTTCTTTCTGAGAGAGAGAGAAGACGGATCCAGACACGACAGCCTCCTGATTGTGTAATATTAATATATATATATATATATTTTTTTTTTTATATACTAATATACTATTATTCCCTCCTCATATATACATCCTCAGCAAAAAATTATTATATATAGTATCATATTTCCTTTTTCTCGTGGTGTTAAATAAAAAAAAGAAGCATATTTCCTATATTTTACATGGAAAAGTTTAATTTTCTATACCCAAGATAAATATTAAAGATTGATTTCTCTTTTCCTTTTTTTGAACAACTTTGATTTCTCTTTTCCAAAACCAACAAACTATAGTATATTATTAGCTCTATAAAAATAGGATTAAACCTGCCCACAATTTCAAATACAACTAAACATATTAAATTGTAGTATATATTTTAAGTAAAAACAAACATTGTGAAAAGAAATACACATGAATATTTGATAGTGACGATATCTTTTAACTCATTTTATCCACTTTTCTAAACTGATAAATGATTTTGTTTTGTTACTTTGAATCATTAAATCTTATAACATACAAAAAAAATGATTGTCGCCAAGTAAGAAAATGGAGAGAGCGTGTGGTGACAGCTTTTCCAACCATCAAAAACGTGGAACATCATTAAACTTGTTGATAATTGGGTTTTTTTTTTTTAAGTTGGCCTGTATTCGTCGTAGGCCAATCACGTGTATAATCAAACGATCTGTTTTAATTGGGTTATCGTCTGCAGAGAGAGAGACAATGCGTTTTGATTAGGTTAATGTCCAGAAACAAAGACGAACCCCTTTAGTAATCAATGCTTCAATGGCGGTTTGTGAAACGAGATTACTTGAGTAATCAATGGTTCAATCTAAGTTAGTGTCGTTTAGTCTTAAGATTCTCTGATACGTATGGAGCGACACATCCTCCTGTTCTGTACACGTACAGCAGGAAGAAGCCTCAAGCTGCGTAGGAGGCCGCAGCCTTGTCAGAATAAGGCCCAAGAGGAGTGATCTTATCTTGTTTGGCGTTTAGTAGAGAGTCGGTGAATAAGGGGAAGTGATGACGTGGTAGACAGGAGCATGTGCGCTAACGGCTCACGCGAGAGAGACGTTAGGGATATACTGAGATCACGTTAAAATAGCTAGCTGGTTGTACTTTTGCTTTATCAATTGTTTGATCATCATGTTCATGAAGAGAGAGAGTCAGTGAGAGTACTTCTTTGTAACGTTTTGATCATTCAATAAGAAAGAGAGTCTTTTGGTTTATAAATCTACACAGTTCCTGAGTTTACAGAGATTACACGTATCAACTTGGTATCAGAGCACTTTCGATCTGATATCATGGGACCTAAACGCGCAGAGACAAAACAAACGACGGAGATGGAGACGGTTGAGACGGGTCTGGTCACAGTCGCCGATCCCAACTCGTCTCGTCTGACGATGATCGAGCAGGTCATGGTCAACCTTCAGCAACAGATGCAGCAGCAGCTCCAGCTACAAGCGAACCAACAACAAACCCTGGATCGTTTGGAGCTGAGGTTGAGTACGGAGGAAGAGAAGAAACAGAGGATGGAAGAGATGGGGAAAAGTAAGGTGTCGTCTGATGAAGAGTCACCCGATTCTGAGCCCATCTTGGTGGGGAGCGTACCGTTGAGCGTGGGAGCTTCTCGTGGTGTAGCGTCCTCAACACCACAGAGACCACATGTCAACGAGGAACCGAGAGGAACGCCGCCGTCATATCACCTCGGCCGTTTCGAGGACTTTCGAGGTGACCGTGAAAGGAGGCTTACTCGGAAACTGGAGATTCCGGAGTTTGACGGAGAAGATGCTGAAAGCTGGGTCCTTCGTGTGGACCAGTTCTTCGAGATTGGGGGTTTTACGGAGGAGGAAAAACTCAGAGCGGTCAGGATGTGTTTCATCGGAGCCGCCCTGCCGTGGTATCGTTGGGAGCGAGAAAGGAACCCTTTTGTGAGCTGGGAGCAGATGAAGGAGCGTGCCCTCGAGCAGTTCTCGACTACCCAATACACCACTGCGGGGGAACGACTCATGGCACTCCGACAAGAGGGAACGGTGCGTGAGTACATACGCGATTTCAAAGCGCTGGCGTCCAACGCGCCGGAGTTCACAGAGGCAACGTTGATCTTGGCGTTTATGCAAGGCCTGAAATCTAAGATACGCGCCGGGGTCAAGATGCTGGAAGCGCGTACACTTGAAAAGATGATGCACGCCGCAAAGCGTGTCGAGGATTGGGAAACGGAAGGGGAGACGGCGACCGGAGCGACGGTGGAGACCAAGACTCAGACGTCGAAGTCTTTTTCCAAAGCGACGTCGTCTGGATCTGGTGGGTCAAACCAGCGTGGTGGATCTGGGCCTAGTCATTCGACCAACAAGCCCAATAACACGACTACGGGCCCAGGACAAAACTCAAAAACTTCGGCCCAACAGAACCGCAACACGACACACTTCAGACTCAAGCCCCCTTTTCGCCGACTGACACCAACGGAGGTGGCGAAATGGAAAGCTGAGGGCTTGTGTTTCAAGTGCGACGAGAAGCACTTTGTCGGTCATGTCTGTGCCAAACCGGAGCTGACCGTGTTGCTGTTGTTGGAGGATGGAACGGAGATGGAGTGTCCGGAGGAACAGCTTGATTACGAAGAGAGTGAAGCCGGAGTCGAAGCAGGAGTTGCAGAGGTTTCGGTTCACTCAGTGATGGGGCTTTCTTCGTCGAGGACTATGAAGGTGAGAGGGAGGATCTGTGGAGAGGAGGTGATTGCCTTGATCGATAGTGGAGCTTCCCACAATTTCATCTGGGAGAAATTGGTGGAGAAATTGGGGTTGCTGGCTTCGACGACGACGCTCTATGGGGTGTTAGTAGCAGGAGGAGTATCAGTCAGTGGCAAGGGCGTCATCCATAACGTCGACCTGGAGTTGCAAGATTGCACGGTGACTACCAGTTTCTTACCCTTAGAGCTGGGAATCGCTGATGTGATCTTGGGGGTTCACTGGTTGGATACTCTGGGTGAAATGCGTGTGAACTGGAAGCTTCAGAGGATGAGGATTCAGTTGGGGGGTCAAGAATTGACACTGTGGGGTGATAAGAGTCTCCACTCTGCGGGGGTTTCGCTCAAGGCCCTCCAAAAGAGCTGGGAGAAGGATGGAGAAGGGATGATAGTAGAGTACGCAGGGCTGGAGGTAGCGGAGTTGGGAGCAGTGCAAACGACTTCAGCTATTTGGAGCAAGGTACTAGAGCAGTTCACTGATGTGTTCAAGGAACCTGAGGGCTTGCCACCGTCTCGTGGGAGGGAACACGCTATCACACTGGTTGAAGGTGCTCCTCCGGTCAGTGTGCGTCCCTTTCGATACCCTCAGGTGCAGAAGGCTGAGATTGAGAGACAGGTCACCGCGATGCTCGCTGCGGGGATAATCCAAGAGAGTGGGAGTCCCTTCTCGAGTCCGGTGTTACTTGTCAAGAAGAAAGATGGGAGCTGGCGTTTCTGCGTGGACTACAGAGCTTTAAACCGCGTAACCATAGTTCCCCATACCAATGATCGATCAGCTTCTGGATGAGTTACACGGCGCCAGAGTCTTCTCGAAGCTTGACTTGCGCTCAGGATACCACCAGATCCGTGTGCGAGCTGAAGACGTGCCTAAGACAGCCTTTCGGACTCACGACGGTCACTACGAGTTCCTAGTGATGCCGTTCGGTCTGTCTAACGCACCCGCGACGTTCCAATCACTCATGAATGAGGTATTCAGACCCCTGCTGAGGCGCTCGGTTCTGGTGTTCTTCGACGATATTCTCGTCTACAGTAGAACAGAGGAACTTCACCAGCAGCACTTGACTGAGGTGTTGCAGCTGCTGCAGCGTCATCAACTCTACGCCAACAGAAAGAAGTGTCATTTTGGCTGCGAGCGCATAGAGTACCTTGGGCATATCATCTCAGCAGAAGGAGTAGCCGCTGACCCAGAAAAGATCAAAGCTATGGTGGAATGGAAAACTCCGAAGAACGTGAAGGAGCTGAGAGGGTTCTTGGGGTTAACGGGGTACTATCGCCAGTATGTGCAGGGTTATGGTCATATTGCTAGACCCCTCACTACTCAGCTCAAGAAGGATCAGTTCGCGTGGAACCAAGAGGCTACTGAAGCGTTTTCAAACCTGAAACACGCGATGTCTAGTGTCCCGGTGTTGGCAATGCCCGACTTCACAGCACTATTCGAGGTGGAGTCTGATGCTTCTGCAGTAGGGTTGGGAGCTGTGCTGATGCAAAAGGGGAGACCAATAGCATACTTCAGCCAAGCACTGACTGAGAGGCAGCAGTTGAAATCAGTGTACGAAAGGGAGTTGATGGCGATAGTGTTTGCTATACAGAAATGGAGGCACTATTTGTTGGGGAGGCGTTTTGTGGTGAAAACTGATCAGAAGAGTCTCAAATTCCTATTGGAGCAGAGGGAAATCAACATGGAGTATCAGAGGTGGTTGACAAAGCTTTTGGGGTTTGACTTTACGATCCAGTACAGGCCCGGTTTGGAAAACAAAGCTGATGACGCACTGTCACGGAAAGTCTACGGCCCAGAGTTGTCTGCTATCACAGTACCAGAAGCAATACAACTTGAGGAGATATGTGGTGAGGTAGATAAGGATGAGAAGCTACAGACCCTGATCAGAGAGATGAAGAATGATCCAACAGCTCACCCGGGGTACTCATTGGTGAAAGGGAGGCTGTTAAGACACGGGAAGCTGGTGATTCCTAAGGGTTCTCGGTTGATTGGGGTGATATTACAGGAGATGCATATCAGCAAGACAGGAGGACATGGAGGAGTGTTGAAAACTCAGAGGAGGGCAGCAGAGTTGTTCTATTGGCCGGGAATGATGACTGACATACGCCGCTATGTATCGTCTTGTCAGATTTGCCAGCGCCACAAATACTCCACCTTGTCTCCGGGGGGTGATGTAGCGGATCATGGCTTGCTTGAGCCTTAAGCAACGACAGGCCTTCGTAAACAACAAGTGTTTCCTTTTCTTTGTTTTATTTTATTTCTATAGGATAATTATGAATCTTTATCAGATTAGGATCTAGTTACGTTAGTTTATATATTGAGCTTTCCCCTTTGTAACAGAACACGTTTTTATTGAATCTATTTTGCAATTGCAACCAGAGCTATTCATAGCACTTAGAGGAGTACTCTAACCCTACTTTGATCTTGTCGAGAGTATCGACATCTTCGAAGAACCCTTGTCCGTGTTGAGAGTATCAACAAGAACAAGTTTCCTTTGATTCAGCGAGTTCTCTGCGAGCTTTAGCCGAATCTTCGTTCTCATAGCTTCCGCTTCTCTATCAGTTGGTATCAGACACGGAACGTTCCGGGAATTAAAATCTCTGCAACTATGCCACCAAAGAAAGCAACCGACACCTCCAACAGTGGTGAGCTGTCTGATTTTCGCAAGGATTTGCTGGCTATGCAGGAAAGCATTCAAGCTACAATGCATGCGTCTTTCATGGAGATGGGGCTGATGTTGGCGGATCGCCTAGCCGATCGCTTGGCAGACCGTTTAGCTCAAACCAATCCCCTGTTTGAAAGAGCTGAAACAGAGGATGATGAGTCTGTTGAGACAAACCCATTCGCAAGACACAGAGATCGTCATCAAGCCCGAGTTAGACGAGATGATGTTGATCCAGTACGCCCACCTGAACAGCGTTGGGAATTGGCGTTCAAGATAGAAATTCCAGAGTTTCACGGAGGCTCTCGCGGGGAAGCTTTGCTCGACTGGATCGCGTCCGTCGATGAACTTTTGGAGTTTAAACAAGTTCCAGAGGAACGTCGCGTCCCCCTCGTCGCTATGAGGTTTCGTGGTCATGCTTCTTCGTGGTGGAAGCAAGTGAAAGCAACAAGGCGTCGCCTTCGTAAGGCACCGATAGTGTCTTGGCTTAAACTTCAGAAACACTTACGCGCAACGTTCTTACCACATAATTATGAGAGAACGGTGTACACTAAGCTTCAAAACCTGAGACAAGGATCACGTACTGTTGATGAGTATGCGGATGAGTTCTCGCTCCTCTTGACCCGAACAGAAATCTTTGATAGTGCAGAACAGTTGGTCTCTCGTTTCATAGGAGGTCTTCGGCCTCAACTACAGTCCGCTCTTGCTCAGTTCGATCCTGCAACGATTGCTGAAGCACATAGGCGTGCAGCTTCTTTTGAACAACAACAGCGTTCATCTTCTTGGACAGGTCAGACGTCGCGTTCTCGCCCTGCTGAAACGACAACAACACCAACAACTACCAAAGATACCGAGGGGCAACAACAAACTACTCGCTCTGCCGACGAACAAAATCAGAACCTACGGCGCTCAACTCGCCCTCCAGCCCTGAAGTGTTATGAGTGTGGAGAACTAGGCCATCGTCAAACCGCTTGTCCAAACAAAAATCGCCGTGGTTTGGTCATTGACAAAGATAAGAACGACGCTGAACCTATCTATGATTCTTATGACGACGAGGAGGAAGTTAAGGATGATGACAATATCATTCCCACAGCAGGAGATACAGGACATCTTCTTGTTATTCAACGTTCATGTACGGTTCCGCGTCGACAGGACACACAGTGGCTGAGAACTAATATCTTTAGGTCTACCTGCACGATCAGAGGACGAGTTTGCACCTTTATCATTGATTCAGGAAGCTCTAAAAATATCATTGCTGATGATGCTGTCAATAAGCTTGGACTCATTCGAGAGCAACATCCTGCGCCATACACTCTCGGATGGATTACAGATAACAATAGCACTCGCGTCACTCAACGAGTCTTGGTTCCTTTTTCGATTGGACCTCACTACAGAGACCGCACTTACTGTGATGTAGCACCAATGGATATCAGCCATTTAATTCTAGGACGTCCATGGGAATTCGACCGCAAAATAATTCATGATGGAGCAAGGAACACATATAGCTTTATTTGGGAGACACATCAGATCCTCCTCCTACCAACCCCTCCATCAGAATCTATTCCTCCTCCGATCACACCAAACGCACAGCCAAGAACACTCCTCTGTTCTTATTCGGCGTTTGTTTCAGAATTAAAGACAGAAGGTGTTGCCTTTGCCTTGATACCTGCGACACAACAACAAACTCTGTCTACAGCTCCATCACCTCCTTTACTTCCTGTCTTGGACGAATTCAATGATGTATTTCCTGAGGAACTCCCGATTGGTCTGCCTCCACTCCGAGAGATACAGCACCACATCGACCTGGTTCCCGGAGCGACTTTACCCAATAGACCACACTATAGGATGAGTCCTACTGAACATGAGGAGCTTCGACGTCAGGTTGAAGCGTTACTTCAGAAAGGATACATCAAAGAGAGCTTGAGCCCTTGCGCGGTACCTGCTCTCTTAATCCCTAAAAAGGATGGGTCATGGCGAATGTGTGTTGACAGCAGAGCAATCAACAAAATAACTATCCGTTATCGCTTCCCAATACCACGCCTGGATGATCTCTTGGATCAAATCGGAGCTGCCACAATTTTCTCAAAAATCGACTTGAAGAGTGGCTATCACCAGATCCGTATTCGACCAGGCGACGAGTGGAAAACGGCATTTAAAACCAGGGAAGGACTATTTGAATGGTTAGTTATGCCCTTTGGATTATCAAATGCACCTAGTACTTTCATGAGGATCATGAACCAGGCATTGAGGCCTTTCATCGGCAAGTTCGTCGTTGTCTATTTCGACGACATTCTTATCTTCAGCTCCTCTGTGACAGCGCACGCAGAGCACCTTCGCCAAGTTCTCTCAGTGCTACGCAAGGAAAAGCTATTTGCTGCTAAACACAAGTGTGAGTTTGGGGTATCTCAGGTTCTGTTTCTTGGCTACGTCATATCTGATAAGGGCCTTGCTGTGGATATGTCAAAGATAGAAGCTGTGAAGTCTTGGCCAGTACCAACATCAGTGTCGGATGTGCGCAGTTTTCACGGACTTGCTTCATTCTATAGGCGATTTGTTAGCCACTTTAGCTCCATTATGGCTCCTATAACAAATTGTATGAAGGAAGGGAAGTTCGTATGGTCGCATGAAGCTTCCAAGGCCTTCGAACTTATTAAGGACAAGCTTACCTCCGCTCCTATTCTCGTGCTTCCTGATTTTACCAAGACTTTTGAACTACACTGCGATGCATCCAAGCTTGGGATTGGCGCGGTTCTTAGTCAAGGTGGTCGTCCGATAGCCTTTTATAGTGAAAAATTGGCTGGTGCGCGGGGTAGGTACAGTACGTACGATGTCGAATTCTACGCTATTGTCCAAGCAATTAAACATTGGAGGCACTACTTGGTACATCGCGAATTCGTCTTATTCACTGATCACGATGCTTTACGGCACCTTGATAGTCAATCAAAAGTATCTGTGCGACATGCTGGATGGATCTCTTACCTTCAGCAGTTTACATTCTCCATCAGGCATCAATCAGGGAAGACAAACAGAGTGGCCGATGCCCTTAGTCGACGTCATGGTTTATTAACCGCAATGCATACACGGGTTGCTGGCTTCTCCTCCTTTGCTGATTTGTATCCCTCTGATCCATTCTTCGGACGCATTTTTCTTGATACAACTAATGGGATTCGTGGGGATTATACGATCCAAGACGGGTACCTGTTCAAAGACTTGCGTCTTTGTGTTCCTGAGTGTAGCCTCCGTCTCCAGATCATTAGCGAACTCCACAATGAGGGCCATGTAGGTCGCGACAGAACCTTACAGCTGGTAACTTCTTCTTATTTCTGGCCATGTTTGCGTCGTGATGTGGAGCGTTTTGTGGAGAGATGTCGCGTTTGTCAGCAGGGAAAGGGTAAGTCTTCTAACGCGGGCCTCTACTTGCCTCTGCCTATTCCCACACAGCCGTGGACAGACGTGAGTATGGACTTCGTCCTCGGCTTACCTCGTACTCAGCGGGGTTTCGATTCGATCTTTGTGGTCGTGGATCGATTTTCGAAGATGGCACATTTTATTGCCTGTAAGAAGACGACTGATGCAGTGAGTGTGGCTGTGTTATTCTTTCGGGAGATTTACCGTTTACATGGTCTCCCCACGTCTATTGTTTCAGATCGAGATACTCGATTCTTAAGCCACTTTTGGAGATCTCTTTGGAAGCTGTTGGGCACATCTCTGGATATGAGTTCTGCGTACCATCCGCAGTCTGATGGACAAACAGAGGTGACTAACAGGTCGCTTGGTAATCTCTTGCGCTGTTTGGTGGGTGACAATGTTAAGTCGTGGGACTCTAAGCTCTGTCAAGCCGAGTTCGCACACAACCATGCGCTGAACCGCAGTTTGGGTTTCCCTCCCTTTCGTGTTGTCTACGGCTTGATTCCTCGTTGCCCTTTGGATTTAACTACGTTACCAGATAGGACTCGGCATCATGGGGAAGCTATCGACTTTGTTACAGACCTGCAGCAGCTTCATCAACAAGCTCATTCCAATTTGGAAGCTTCAGCTGCTAAGTACAAGGCCGCGGCTGATGAGAAACGTCGGGAGGTTCTTTTTGCTCCTGGTGATATGGTGTGGGTTTACATGACAAAGGAACGTTTGCCTTTGCGTGCTTACAATAAGCTGAAGTCCAAAAAAATTGGTCCTGTCGAAGTCTTGGAGTGTTTGAATCCTAATGCTTATCGCGTTCAACTTCCGTCGCATTTGAAGACCTCCAATGTCTTCAACGTTAAGCATCTGTCTCCGTTCCATGGTGACAATGTGCCTGCAGATTCGTGGACGAATCCTTCGTCCCCCGGGAGTACCTGATGTAGCGGATCATGGCTTGCTTGGGCCTTAAGCAACGACAGGCCTTCGTAAACAACAAGTGTTTCCTTTTCTTTGTTTTATTTTATTTCTATAGGATAATTATGAATCTTTATCAGATTAGGATCTAGTTACGTTAGTTTATATATTGAGCTTTCCCCTTTGTAACAGAACACGTTTTTATTGAATCTATTTTGCAATTGCAACCAGAGCTATTCATAGCACTTAGAGGAGTACTCTAACCCTACTTTGATCTTGTCGAGAGTATCGACATCTTCGAAGAACCCTTGTCCGTGTTGAGAGTATCAACAAGAACAAGTTTCCTTTGATTCAGCGAGTTCTCTGCGAGCTTTAGCCGAATCTTCGTTCTCATAGCTTCCGCTTCTCTATCAGGGGGTCTGTTGCAACCCCTACCTGTACCAGAGCAAGTGTGGGAAGATCTGTCGATGGACTTTGTGGAGGGGCTTCCCAAATCCGCAGGCTACAGTGCAGTGATGGTAGTTGTGGATCGTCTGACTAAATATAGTCACTTTGTGGCCTTGAAGCATCCTTACACAGCCACAGACGTGGCACTCTTCTTCACACAAGAGATCATCAGGCTCCACGGGTTCCCTCGATCAGTGGTATCAGACAGAGACAAGGTTTTCACCAGTTGCTTTTGGAAGGAGCTGTTCCGTCTTGCTGGTACGAGGCTCTGTTTCAGTACAGCTTACCATCCACAAACGGATGGGCAAACCGAGGTCACCAACAGAAGCATGGAGACGTATCTGAGGTGTTTTGCTAGTGACAAACCGAAGACGTGGGCACAGTACTTACCCTGGGCAGAGTACAGTTACAACACGTCCTTCCATAGCTCCATTCAGATGACTCCGTTCAAAGGCGTGTATGGCAGGGATCTTCCGACGCTGCTTAAGTATGAGACAGGATCCACAAACAATGCAGAGCTTGAGGGTCAGTTGTTGGAGAGGGATGAGATGCTGAAACTGCTCAAGGACCATCTCCATCGAGCTCAACAAAGGATGAAGGGGAAGGCAGATGAGGCTCGTCGTGAGGTGGTGTTTGAAAAAGGGGATTTGGTGTATTTGAAACTCAAACCATATCGACAACAGTCGCTTGCAAAGAGGTTGAATGAGAAGCTGGCGGCTCGTTTTTATGGTCCGTATGAAGTGGAAGCTCGTGTGGGGGAAGTGGCTTACCGTTTAAAGCTTCCGGAAGAGGCAAAGATCCACCACACGTTTCATGTATCTCAACTGAAGAAAGTGATTGGAGACAGTGTGGAAGCTACTCCTCTACCTCCTCAGTTGAATGCAGAAGGGGTACTAGAGGCAGAACCTGAGAGTGTGTTGCAGAAGAGGAACAACGTAAAGACTGGGCAGGAAGAAGTGTTGGTTAAGTGGAAGGGGCTTCCTGAGTTTGACTGTACGTGGGAGAGTAAGTCCTTGCTTCAGAAGAGGTTCAATGAGTTCAACCTTGAGGACAAGGTTAGTTTGGATGGGCGGGGTATTGATACGTATGGAGCGACACATCCTCCTGTTCTGTACACGTACAGCAGGAAGAAGCCTCAAGCTGCGTAGGTGGCCGCAGCCTTGTCAGAATAAGGCCCAAGAGGAGTGATCCTATCTTGTTTGGCGTTTAGTAGAGAGTCGGTGAATAAGGGGAAGTGATGACGTGGTAGACAGGAGCATGTGCGCTAACGGCTCACGCGAGAGAGACGTTAGGGATATGCTGAGATCACGTTAAAATAGCTAGCTGGTTGTACTTTTGCTTTATCAATTGTTTGATCATCATGTTCATGAAGAGAGAGAGTCAGTGAGAGTACTTCTTTGTAACGTTTTGATCATTCAATAAGAAAGAGAGTCTTTTGGTTTATAAATCTACACAGTTCCTGAGTTTACAGAGATTACACGTATCATTCTCCTCCAATACGTTACCAGAAGTATCGATGCATCGCCATTAACAACCATTACTCATTCAAAACGGTGGAAATCTACCTATAAAAGGGTAAGCTTCATCCCATCCTCATCCCCACAATCCCTAATAGTACAAGAGATTTCTTTTTCAATATAATGGCTATCCCAATAACTGATTTGAAGGCTGGCTGCCCTGTGCAACTGATCAGGTTTTCAGATGTAAAAGCATCGTTCTTATGAGTTTCAGTGATTTGGAGAAGAATATAGGTACACTTCAGCGGCTTCCCCTGTTTCTTTTGAAAGCACACTTATTCTTTGACCACTATACCTGAAGAGTACCTGTCGACCGTACGTTCTCTCCATCTCCTTAATTTCTCTTTTGTAAATTTACCAGTGAAGATTTGATCTCCTTTTCAAGTACCCCTCTTCAAATTCGATCTTTTATCAGTTTTTTTTAATGATGGGGTCTGAGAAAAGGAATAAACTTTGCAAGAATCTGAGTAAAAAGTTTAGACCTTTCCCTTTGTGTGTGTTTCTGCAGAAAAGAGCAGTGGTATCTACGACCTCACCTCTTGAGTGTTCAGTCATCATCATCATCATTGGTTGCTCATAAGCTACAAGGAGAGATACTTAGAAAAGAGAACGTTAAGAGCTTTACCTTCAACAAACTCAAACTTGCAACCTGGAACTTCAGATTAGACTCTGTTGTCGGATAAGGTGGGGTTTCCGTTCTGTCTATAGAGGTTGGAACAATCCACCACTGGTATTGTATTTGCTGTCAAGCGTGTTAACCTTTATGGCTTTCATGGTCGTTCATAAATCAAGATTTTAGTTAAACTCTTAGGCGATTGTTTCTTCTTATGCTTGAATGGTGTTGACTGTTGAAACAGATGATGTGCAGTGTAAGCCGCTCATTTGGATCTTACGGGTAAATGTCATATACCGAGACATCAAGGCCTCGAACATCGGTATACCCTCTTTTCGAACTCTCAGTGTTGTCTTAATGGTACTCACTTGGTTCTATTTCATACAATAAGACTAAAATGGAAAGCTTTCCGACTTTTTGTTTGCGAAAGACGGTCCAATGAGAGAAACAAGCTATGTTAGTACATGAGTCATTGGTACATTCGGCTATGGCGGCTCCTGACTATGTGTCAACAGGTTTACAAGAAAGCGTGGGATTAATAAATATATATATGGACCAAAGGAAACTTTTTTATTTCCTTTTTTTTCACTGTATAAAAATAATACTCAAAAATGTTTATATGTCTAGAAATGGTAGTGTATTTCTCCATGGTATACTTCTCCGCTGATATGACGTTGTGCTGGTTGATGATAATTCCTTCATTTGATGCTTATTTTTGAAGGAACGTGAAGAGGAGCAGAAACGGCTTAAGCTTCAGAGGCAAACTGAGGAGGCAGAACAAAAGAGGCTTGCAGCAGAGCTTCAGGAGAGAAGGAAACAAATAATCCTTAGGGAGATAGAGGAGAAGGAACTTGAGGAAGCTCAGGCGTTGCTGGAGGACACAGAGAAACGCATGAAAAAGGGAAAGAAGAAGACCCTTTTAGATGTAGTAAGTTTACTAACACAAGATAGCTCACTGGTTTGCTTATTATTACTAATATTGGTTGGCTAATACTAAATGTAGGAGAAGGTGACAAAGAAAACTGTGATGGAGATGGCATTAATTGAGCAGCTCAAGGAAAGGCAAGAAATGGAGAAAAAACTCCAGAAACTTGCCAAAACTATGGATTATTTGGAACGAGCAAAGAGAGAAGAGGCTGCTCCATTGATTGGAGCTGTTCCATTGATTGAAGCTGCATATCAGCGAAGACTGGTAGAGGAAAGAGAGTTTTATGAACGCGAGCAACAGGTAAAAATGTTACTATCGCAGTAGCGTTTCTTTTCTTACAACTTACCTCTGAGTTGAAAGTATATGAAGTCCTTAATCGCTCCTCTGATTTTCAGCGTGGAGTTGAACTCAGTAGAGAGCGTCATGAGAGTGACTTGAAGGAGGATATGTATATAACTTGACATATTTTGGTAATAAATTCTGATAATGCTAAACGATTGAAGGGAATGTTCGCAAACTGGGGTGCAGTTGAGTACTTTTCACAAGTGGAAATCAGTATTATAGGAATGAATCTTCGGGGTTTACACAAAAGCTTACCTATTATGTCAGATCCTTGCTAAAAAATAAATAAATAGAAAATCAAATTTGATGGGAAGATATTGATTCTAAAGTCGCTAACAGATCATTAATTAGGACCGAAGTCATCGCTCGCAGCAATCGTGTGAATAATTGCGTGATGGGAATCAAGTGTACTGTGTTGAACCATTTTCAACTTCAACTTCCGCTTGCAATCTCAATTCTTTACCTTTTCCCTTTATAAGACACTTGTTCCTTTCCTTCAATCTGTTACAATGGTTTATCTTTCCTTGCCTCTGATTTTTTTTCAAGGACCATCGTCTTTGTTCTGGTACATTTTTGATTGATTGTAATTTGCAACTTAGCTAGGCTAATGAAGTCAATGAAGAATCTCACTTTTGTTTTTAGGACAACTGTATTCATTTTCTAATATGTAAATTTAAAATTAATATATTTTCATGTTTTAATAACAAGTAATTTCTAAGATTTCATCGAAAAATGTTTTGCGCTTAAGAAATCAGTCAAGTAAATATTTACAAATAAACTACATATTTAAGAGTATTGATCAAACTACTTTAAAATCAATACTCAATCCGTTTTCGAATAAGTGTCACTCCGACATTTTTCACACCGATTAAAAAAGTTGTTAAAATATATGCAAATTGTTATTAATTACAAATCTTTGACCAATAGTATTTTAGATAAATAAAATTATATATAAAATCAATGCATTTTGCAATTAATTTTCAGCTGAAAATAAATATAATTTACATTGAAATTGTAAAGGGACATTTTTTGTTGAACAAGAGAAAACAGCTAGACACTTATTAGAAAATGAAGGGAGTATTAAAAACTATTAATACAAAAGGTTTATAATAACAATAGATATTATAATATGTGAATGTGGGTTAACCCTCTCTACTCATGTGAACCTCATCAAAATAAGTTGTCCAAAAATTTGACATTATAAATTTTATAAATGTATTAAACACTCAATATTCCTTTTCATCTTATTCTATTAACTAAAATTATTCATAAGCAAACACTATATGATGTGTGTAAACACTTCTCTTTTATATTGAGTGATTAGAGAGAGATGCGTGCACTCAAAGCTTCTTCTGGTAGCCCCATGGATTGTTGGTGGCCCAGTTCCACTGATCTCTGCACATCTCATCAACTCCGTATTTTGCCCTAGTAAACATTTAAACCAATTAAATTTCACTTAATAACCATTTAATCCCAACAGTCTAAAAAGCCAGCCGTTAATGGTGAAAGAGTTGGAACTTACTTCCAGCCAAGTTCTTTCTCAGCTCTCTCTGTTGAAGCATAAACAGCAGTCGCATCTCCTGCCCTTCTTGGACACAGCTTCATAGGTATTTTCTGCAACACATGTGTTCACGCTTCAACCATGTTTAAAACAAAACATCCCAGAAAAATATTATACCCTTCTGATTTCACTTGCTGTGTTGTTTACCTTGCCGGAAGCTTTTTCAAAAGCTGCAACCATTTCTAACACAGACGTCCCTCGTCCAGTCCCTAGATTGTAAGCAGTACAGCCTAGTATTTACAACAAAACGTCTATGAGAAGAATCCATCAAAACAAAACTGACTCTTTTCTTTAACAGTTTAATTTTCTGAGATAGTTACCAATCTTCGGATCAGCAAATAGCTTCCTTAGCGCAGCGATATGGCCATATGCCAAGTCCATCACATGGATGTAGTCTCTTACCTGATTCAAGCATCCTTTTTAACTAACTAAAATGATAATCCATTTCTCTTATAGTTATAGAAAGCTGTCCAAAGCTAACTTTCTCATCATGCATCACAGGTGAGGGATTGAGAGATCTGATTTGGATTTTACCGCACTGCCATCTGTTACGTGTGGATATCGGATGAAGTAAGATGAGAGCAAGTAACCAGAGTTTAATAAAAGTAATCATGGTTTAGTTACTTTATCTTTTAGGCTTTAACTATATATGAGGGAAGGGTGTTTTGTGGGAGGGTATCGAGAAATTAGTGAGTGGTTGCAGAGAGAGACAGAGAGTACTATGACGCCAACCGTGACCGCGTTACTAAGTAACAAAATGATTTTGTTATGTGCGGGTAATCTCAATAAGTATTAAGTTGATGCAAGTAGAATAAAGGGCTAAGTGACCAGTGATCACTGATGAATCTGGTGTGGTAAAGTCTGGGAGTGTTTATAACATATGAAATATTTAAAAATACATAAAATGAATATAAAAGTTGCAATATTATAAAGATTAGACACGTTGATCATCTCATCAGTAAATTCCACAAAACAAAAACAAACAAAGCTCACACACATAATTAAAACTGAATTAGGAAAACCAATTCAATCAAAATCATCAAAATGGTTGTAGCTTATCCAATGATCATCTCCGTAGCAGAAATGCACCTTCCCATGTTTAGCCTTTTGGTTTTAGCTTCCTATGATCGAATGGGTTCCATCTGACAAGGTTTTCAAGATTCAGTTACCTTCTTCTCATTTCCTTCAGCAGCTGCTACTTCGTTTGAACAATGGTTCTTGACAACAGTCGATATGTCAGTTTCAGAAGCACCTGCAAGTTTGAATCTTTCAACTGCTGAGTCAAGATTCTTCTCCCAACCGCTTACACTGATTTTGCATTCCACTTGTGATCTTTCAAACAACATATTTCCCCAGAATAGATGGATCTGTGATCTCATAGCAATCGCTTGCTCTGCTGCTTCTGCTGCTGTAACAGCTTCCGAAGCCTCCCCATTTTCTCCATCTCCTTGCTTCTTTCTCCTCTTTGACACTTCCTCTTTCTTGCTCGGATTTTTCAGATCATTCATCCTCTGTTCTTCAAGCTTCTCCCACATCTCAGTCGCAGCTTTCATCTTCTCTTCTGCACTATCAAAGAGGGCCAATGTCTCCGTTGCATCCCATACAGACAAATCTATCTTTTGTGCCAAAGCAAAAGACCAGTGGAGCTTAGCCATCTCAAACTGTTGTTGTCCCAAAGCGAGCAACCCCTCATAAAAGTCAGGTTTGATTGACAAGGCGTGCTCATACTTCTCCTTCGCTAGAGTGTATCTCTCTTTCACCCAATCGTAAGCAGTCTGAAGCTGCTCCGCGACCTTTTCCTTTCCAGCAGATTCTTCCAACGGAATGCGCTTCCTCGCAGCGCACATGTGCACATTACCCCAGTTGAAGAAAGCTAACGCAGCAACTTCTTGGAACTTTGCAGCAGCTTTCTCGAAAAGTGGCTGAGCTTCCTCACTAGTGACTGTTTCCTCCAGCGCCTCAGAGCAAAGCTCCATCCCCAGCTCATGCAAGTCAACATGAGCATCAGGGTCAATACCCACGTGCGACCTGAAAAGCTGAGCAAAGTCGAACAACCAATCATCCATCTCCAGTTCCTTCATCTCAGGATCTTCAGAAGAAGGTGTCTTCTCCTTATCTGACTTCTCATTGCTGACCTCTGTTTCCGATACTGTTTCACTCAGAGACGCTCGGCTATCTTCTTCAACAGGCTTCTCTTCCACTTCCACTTCCTCCTCTTCTTCTACTACTTCTTCCTCCTCGGGCAAAGGCGGCTCCTGCTCAGGACTAACATCAACAACATGCAATCTCAACATCCCAAAAGACTCAGACTTATCAGATTCAGGCTCTTTAGTCAAAACACCATCAGCAACAGTCTCAGCCAACCTAAGCTCCGCAGTACAAGTGACAGTAACCAAATCCCCATCACTGTCTCTATACTTAATCAAAACCGACTTGGAAGAAGGGAAACGACTCCTCACAATCTCCCTCAGCACCTTAAACCCACAGTTCACAGGCATCTGACCCAACCTAATGTCATGATCATAAACAAACTTCAACGGCCTCCACCTAGTCACCTTCTCTTGAGCCACCACAGCCACAGAGGAAGAAGCAGAAGAAGACTGCTCTCCCTTCATCACAATACCTTTAGAAGAATCATTCAACGGCTTCAACACAATCTTCGCCATCTGTGTCTTCCCTTCGTGTCCATTCTCCATCAAAGGATTCACCTTTATCCGTTCCACCTTACTATTACTACTAACAGGCAAGGCAACAGGCGAAGTAGAAGAAGAAGAAGAAGGAGCAACCTTTTTATGAACCTGACGAGAAGGCAAGCAAGGACCAAGCCCATTAACCGGCCCACCCAAAGCAGCAGAGGCGCCAAGAGCAGCAGGCGAAGGCCTGCTCTGAGGCCCACCAGGCCCACACATCATCAACCGTCTCGACATCTCCGTAGCGTCCTTATGATTCGGATCAGCTCCCAGCAGCGAATTCACATCCTGCGCTGCCAGCTCATACTTCCCGACAGCCTCAAGCGCTCTCGCTCTCCTCAGGAGAGCCCGCGTGAACCCGGGCTGGACCTGAAGCGCCATGGAGCACTCGGAGATCACTTTCTCGTAATCGATCGGCTTCATCTGCATCAAACAAGCGGCGCGATTGCTGTGGAAAACGGCTCGGTCAGGGTGGCTCTTGGGGATGAGCTTGAGGGCGTCGGCGTACTGGTCGAGCGCGCCTTGGAAGTCCTTTCCTTGGAACTTCTTGTTGCCTTCTTCCTTGAGCTCGTGGGCGCGTTTCAGGAACACGGAGGCGTCGAAATCGGTGCCGCCGTTGACGACGGGTTTCGAGGTGGATGAGTTTTCGGCGGAATTCGCCTGCTTCGAACCGCCGCCGCCGGTCTTCTTCTTCCTCGCTCCGGATTTCCCCATTTTATCGCGAATCAGCAGATGAGCGATTCAACGCGAAGCTGATATGATGAAGGGGAACCTGGAAACCCTAAATAAACATATATAAATCGGATTAATTTTAAGCCGTTGGATCTACTAGAGCGTTATAGGGCTAGTGCGAGTTGGGCTTTTAGATACTTTGACCCAGAGGCCCAACATTATTATTAGGGCGTCACTCTTTATTAACACACACTATCAAAAATAAATATTTCCTCTAGGACAGACTAGATGCCTAGTTTAGTTTATATATTCTTTACCACTTGAACCATATCAACAAAAATTCTTTACCGTAAAAGGCAAAATAACTATAATGTGGGTAAGAAAGAGTTACTTTCAAACATATATTGTGCAAAATATATACTTTGAAACAATATTTATACTTTGAATATTATACTTTGTGCCTTTTGTCCTACAGAAACAATATATCGGCTTTTTGAAAGCCCAATTTCTGATCCACACTATGCTTTGTGTTTTTTTTTGTAGTGACTATACTTTTTTTTCTTGTAGTATCTATAAAAGAAAATTTTTCAACAGTATAGATTTGGATACTCGCAAGATATCCAAAACGTATTCTAAGATCATAAAGGAGTTTGTGTTTCCAAAATAAAAAGATCATGAAGGAGATTGCAATCCCAAATAAGTCGGAATTCATAGTTAGCAAAAATAATATAAAATAAATTCACTAGATGTATGTTTGCCTTCTCTTTGGCTCGTTAGCAACTCTTTCCACTCGTTTACAAGTTACCACACCGAGCCTACTTACGTATTCACAATCTATAAGCCATTACTCTCTTGGTTCCTCATATTATTGAGGTCTACTTGTTTCACTTTCTGAGACCTTTCTCGAACTTCTCAAAGCGATGTTTCTCCGGGCGTAGTCGATGGATTGGCTCGAAAGATAATCCTCTTTTGATTTCACGACCTCTATTGCCTAATAATGTATATCCACATAATCAAAACTCATTCATGTCCAACGGTACGAGTATAATGCTGATATGTAAGCGTTGTTACCTTTTCATACAACTCGGATTGCTTCTCAAGTAGAGCGTTATTCCTCTTCATTAGTTCAAGCACTTCTTCACTTTGCTTTTGATTCTCCGCTTGTAATTTCGCCAACTAAAATAAACAAATCTAATTGCATAGTACCATCACTAAAATTCACAAATTTAGTTAAGCTAATGATTTACTGCACGTAGTTAATTACCGTACATATATTTCGTCGTTAATCGCAAGTGAGGCTTGATTCCTCCACGTTAATGTAAGCATTTCTTCTCTAAGCTTTTGATTCTCACGTGTCACTTTCTTTAAATCCGCCATCTGAAAAAGTACTGACAAATTTTGAAATAGTTATGATCAAAATATCAAAATTGACAATCACTAAGTTGTGTTTCAAGAAAAAAAAAAGACTATCACCAAGTTAAATTACCTTCTTCACACGATTTTCCATCTCGGAGTTGTAACCTTGATCACTGGTTCTGATGTAATTAGGTTTAGTTATCATGAAAATCGGGCTTATACTTTATATACGATAGATCCTATTCATCCCTATATATTTAGTGATATATATTCCTAACAGATTTTTGCAATTGAGTAAAATCTAAAAAATATATATATATATAAAAAAGATAATTCCGAATAATATGTGGGCTTAGGAATGTGATCATATCAACTGCCAACTGCTTTCTAGCCGCCCAACATAATCATACGAACTAATGTGATTCTTATATTTATTCACATTCATGTGATGTTCTTTTTATTTTCTTTATAATGAATAAAACAAGTGAAAAGCACATGACAAGGTTGATTCCTAAACCCCTAAGCAAGACATTCCAAGCTTACTCAACACTTCACACCGCCAACTTGCAATCTCTTAATTAAGTTCTCCCCAAAACTCAAATGTAAAAAAAAACAAACAGAATTTCTAAATAATGTCTCCACTTCACTCCTACTCTATCCTCCTATCCGTTTTGACGACAATCTTTATTCAATCATCAACAACATCATCCCAATCACATCTCTGTAGAACATCTTGCGGCGACATTCCGATAAATTATCCTTTTGGCATCGACGAGGGTTGTGGCAGCCCTTATTACAGACACATGCTCATTTGCTCCGACAACAACACCAAGCTTGAACTTAGAACACCATCGGGTAAATACCCTGTTAAGTCCATAAGCTACTCTGATCCTCACCTTCTTGTATCTGATCCATACATGTGGAACTGTCAAGATCGAGATAACTTTCGACCCACGAGATCTTTCAGCATAGATTCAAGCACACACTTCACTGTCTCCCCTCAAAACGACTACTTGTTCTTCAACTGCGATTCAGAGAAAGTGATCGTCGAGCCAAAACCGCTCTTCTGCGAGAGGTTTCCGGATAGATGCGACTCGTCGTGCGATAGCTCGAGCTATCTGTGCAGACACTTGCCCGAGTGTGGATCAGCTTTAGGTTCTAGGGTTTCTTGTTGCTCATATTACCCGAAAGCAACTCAGTCTCTTAGGCTGATGCTTCAGAACTGCGCGACGTATACAAGTGTGTACTGGAGGAGTACGGGTGCGGAGAATGCACCGTATGATCAGTTTCCAGAGTACGGGATTAGGGTTGATTTCGAGTTCCCGGTGACTACGAAGTGCCTTCTTTGCCAAGATACCACTAAAGGTGGTGGGGTTTGTGGATTTGATACGAGGACGCAGAATTTTTTGTGTCTTTGCAAACAAGGAAATGTCACTACTCATTGTAATGGTAAATTAATTCTCTCTTTCACAATTATTTGTGTCCCTCAAAACACTCCTTAGTATTTCATATATTCAATCTTTTTAATATTTTTTTCTGGCAGATACTAACCTCGTAAAGCATAAACGCATCGGGGCAGTAGCTGGTAATCAAGCAAGATTACTACTATATATTATTATCATACGATATTTTATTAGTCAACTATATGAATTTATTGAATTATTCTCGAGTTTGATATAATATAAATACTTGTGAGTTCTAACATATGATATGAACTGAACAATGTTGCTATCAGGAACGGTGACGGCGGTTTCTGCAGCCGGAGCGATTGGCGTTGGGGGTGGAGTCTTTTGGTACTTGAGGAAAGTGAGAGCCAAAGCTCCGGTCACTTGTGGAGTTCAAAGCAATGAGAACAGAATTTTCTGAAAGCATAAAAACATGTTTTTAAAAAGAATAGGCAAAAAAAGCACGAGCACACTCTTCTTTTCTTATGTTTCTTTCCTTTTGTCCTTTGGTTTCATCTGTGATTTTGTGTATACTACAAGTTTGGGATAAGAGAATTTTGTATATTTTGTTGCGTTTTACATAATAATATATGCAAGCAATTCAAACCAAACTAAAGTTCTAAAATATATATTTTCTAACTAAACTAATTAAAAATTTGTATTTGTTCTGACCGTTTCTTTTAATCAATTTTTGTGCGCTAGCAAGTTTGGAAAAGGCAAGGCAAAAGTATTCATTGGATACTTCCATGTCCTACAAAAAACTAAAATTCTTCCAATATAATTTGAAAGTTGTCCCGGCGTAAAAAAATCGCAAAACACATTAACCAAGAAGAGGAATTAATCATCCTACCAAACAAAAGAAGAGGAATTAATCAGCAGATCCTGCCGGAGTAGCAGCTGAGAGGACCGGCGGAAGAAGTAATATTAGGGACTAGAGAACCGTCATACACTGAAAACTCCTCTTCTCTTACGTACAACGACGTGATTTTTCCGTTGCTAGACGGCTCAAAGTAAGCTCCGTTCAACAAAACGTCTTTTGAAGATATCCATTCCCAACTCTTTCGATCATTTCCATTCTCTAGTCTCTTTGCCACCTTCATATATATAGACAACAGCTTTTTAATATAGAATTATCAGACTCACATAATTGGTAAAAAATACATTAAGCCATAGTATTATGTAGTAGTTTAGTATACAAGAGACTGATGTTTTAGTTTTAGTTTTTGTATTTGAAAAGTTGATGTTTTAGATTTTAATTAATGCATTTTTCTTTAAAACGAAAAAATGTCAAAAACTAAAAATATGTACTATAATTTTACTGGGAAGCAGTCAAAACTTAAACAGAAAATGTGAATTTAATTTTTGTTAACATATGTCTAAATTCTATGACATCATCTTTCAAATATGTATTATTTTAGTTTTCATGTGGAACAATCATTAAATCTTATAGCATTAATATAGTAATTTAAAGCGATAAACCTGTTTTTTGCTAGGGTCATCAGGAGCAACAAAGTAGTTGCCTTCACTGAAGATGGTTGGGTCAGCACTTCCACCGATCGCATACATTTGCCATTTATCGTATCTATTGTTTGCTACATGCGCATACCCTCTCCTTACCCTGCGATGTCATCAATCTCATAACAACGTCAGCATATACTAATCTCATTCTGTTATTACTATTAGTTAGTAAAATATATTTATACCTAGGAATTCTCTCAATGAGACCGAATCCAAAATGGTTGAATGCAATTGTAACTTTCATATTTTTATCATCCACATAGTTGTCGTTATGCCCGAGCAACATCACCTTCATAAATATCAAAAGTTATCATTAATAGTCAATATTTTAATAAGTAAAAAATTTACTGTTAAGTTATAAATACTTACTTTATCATGCTGAGTGAAGTAGTTATTAGAAACTGTGACGGCAGTGGAACCAAGTACCACATCGATCAATCCATCTTCGGACTGAGAAAAGTAACAATGATCGATCCAAACATTTGACGAATTAAACACGGAGATTGCGTCACCGTCCGATCCTTGCCGTCTACCAATATGAGTTGGAGTGCTCCGTACCATACCCGATTTACCTGGTTTGCAGTGGTGGATACCTATCCCATGTATAATGACATGGCTCACGCCTTGGATCGTGATGCATGGTCCGTTCGCGATTTCCACTTTTGCTCCTCTGCCATCAATGGTCTTGTAGCCGTTCATGATGAGCTCGTTTTTCAGCACTATGCCCATGTCACCTTTGAATGTGATCCATAGCGGCTCAGTCTGGATCACGGCATGTCGTAGGGTCCCAGGGCCAGGGTTTTCAGGGTCGTCTTCTGAGCTTGTTACCACATAGATCGACCCGTCTTTGCCCCCAGCCGCGTATTTCCCGAATCCCACCGCGCAACCAGCTAGGTCATGACGGTTTGAGTCCCAGTTAGGGTTTGTACGCCAGCAAGAATCGATTGGATTTTGTGACTCAACAAGAGAAGAGAAGAATAGTGCATAGAGAAGTGAAACTGTTAAGAAGAAAGAAGCCATAATATTTTGCTTGAGTTATACTATGTGTGAGGAAATTGGAAATATATATACCACGACGATATGGACCTGGTCAGCTAGAAAATCAACTGGTAAAGGAAACTTGTATCATCTACAATTGCTCAAATCCCATATATCACTCCTGTAAATGATCAATTACATTTATCTCTGTAGTTAATATCGGTAAGTAATCACTGTAATTGTGCACTCATATATATATAAGTTTATTTTGCCAAATCTCCTATATATAAGTTGTGACTCCCTTAAGTGTACAGTTTTGAATTTTGAGTCTACGTAATCATTTATTTTGTAAGAATACATTTAAGTTTAAAGAAAAGTTAGTGATCGTTAGTCATTTTTAAAACATAGTCAATTAATAGTCTATGATTAATGAGCTTGGTACACAAAGACGCTGCATTTTGACATGCATTGTATCGGCGGATGCATACAAGTGATACAACATGGCGCCAATGAAGTGATTGAATTTGTCTGTAAATTCTTGACCTGGCTTAATATACGGCGATTTTATTTAAACACGACTTAGAATGAGTAGTAACTAGTAATACTTTAAAAACAATACGGCGGCAACTGGAATGACATTTTTTGGAGTAAAATCAGTTGGAATGGATCATTCCATGGGACCCCAAAAATTATTTACCAGTTTTTCAAAATACAACTCCACTTACAGTATTTTTGGAATGAAACAAAAGAAATATCCTTTTGTAAAAATCATTCTTTTTATTCATGATTCTAAAGTCTAAACCTTCATAAATGAATAGAACGTGTGGAATCTCTATTCCATTATAATTTCAGTTTTTATTCCATTTTATTATTTTAACATCATTTCAAATTTTGTCTATACCATAAAAAATCATTCCATTTATCTATAATATTCTTTTTTTAGCGGCAGATTTGTCTATAATATTCATATTAGGAATAACTAGTTAATATTTTTTGAGAATGACATTATCACCACTTTTCTTTTGGAATAACGACATAAATATATGTATATATATTCAGTTTCCTTAAAATTTTGTCATTAATGTCGCTTCGTATAAAAGTATCATCATACCCATCATATACACTCTTCACATAATCAACTTCAAATTTTATAATTATGCATCTCAATTGTTGGATTAAAAGATACATAAATATACAAGTCTTTAAAAAATATAAATCGATCCTCCAGAAAGTTGAATTCCGTCCCGGGTAAGAAGAATTCACAAAATACACCTCAGATACAGGAATTCCGCCTCGATGTTGAAAGTTAAACACACAAAAACAAAACATGTTTATGAATATCATATATAATCAGCAAGTCCTGCCGGAGTAGCAACGGAGAGGGCCGGCGGAGGAAGTGAGAGAAGGGACGAGAGAGCCGTGGGACACCGGAAACCACTCTGCTCTACTGTACAGCGGCGTGACGGTTCCGTATCCAGACGGCACGAAGTAAGCTCCGTTCTTGAAAACGTCTTTTGATGTTCTCCATTTCCACCTTCTCCAATCATATCCGCTTTCTATTCTCTTTGTCACCTACACACATGCAAATACGATATGTATCACGACACCAGTTTCAGATAAATAAGCTCTTTCATCTTAAAATCAAGGGTTGATAATGAATACATGGACATCTATATATTTTACAAATACGTTATAGATTTCATGTTATTGTGGGATATTCTAACCGTGATTATTTAATCATATATATATTCACATGCATATGTTTCAACGATTAATTACCTGTTTTTTGCTAGGGTCATTAGAAGCAACGAAGTAGTTGCCTTCGCTGAAGATAGTTGGATTGGCACTTCCTCCGATCGCGTACATTTGCCACTTCTCGTATCTATTGTTAGCTACATGCGCATACCCTAGCCTCACTCTGCCACGTCATCATCCCCATATACATGTCAGTGATTTTCAAGATTTTGTTCTGGTAAGACATTGATATAAATGTATACCTAGGCATTCTCTCAATGAGACCCGGTCCAAAATGGTTGAATGCAATTGTAACTCTCATAAGCCTATCTTCCACATTATTATCATTATGCCCGAGCAACATCACCTTCATAATCACATATGAAAATAACATTAATATTCAGAATCTATACTCGCTATTAGTTAGTAAAAATTTAAATGGCTTACTTTATCGTGCTGTGTGAAGTAATTATTAGAAATAGTGACGGCCGTAGAAGCATGAAGCACATCGATCAAACCATCTTGACACCGAGAAAAGAAACAATGATCGATCCAAATATGTGAAGAATCAAATATGGCGATCGCGTCACCGTCCGATCCTTTCCTATCTCCAATATGGGTCGGACTGCTCCGCACCCGACCCGACTTACCCGGTTTACAATCATGGATACTTATCCCATGTATAATGATATGATTCACATGTTGGATCGTTATGCATGACCCGTATGCGATTTCCACCTTTACTCCTCTTCCGTCGATAGTCTTGTAGCTGTTCATGATGAGCTCGTTTTTCAACACTACGACCATGTCACGTGCGAATGTGATCCATAGCGGTTTAGATTGGATCACGGCGTGCCTTAGCGTTCCAGGCATAGGGTTTTCAGGGTTGTCCGATGGGTTTGTAACCACGTAGACCGACCCGTATTTGCCCCCTATTGCGGCTTTACCGAACCCTACCGCGCAATCGGCTAGAGCACGACGGTTAGATGCCCAATTAGGGTTTCTACGCCAGCAAGAATCGATTGGGTTTAGTAATGGTTTAGGGGCTGTGTAATAATTATTACTATAATAAGCAGCCTCTGCAATAGGATAAGAGAAAGTTGCAAAGAGAAGTGAAACTGTTAACAAAAGAGAAGCCATTTTTGCTTGAAGATGGGAGGGTTGATTTTGAACTATGAGTGTTTACACACACACACACATATATATATATATATATATATATATATATATATATATATATATATATATATATATATATACACGACATAGATATAAGCCAGACAATATACAATCATTAATTAACATTTTAACTAATATGAATGTTTATGTATGTTTATGAAAGATGAGAAGGTGGGACACACGGATAGTAGCGCTGACTAATGAAATGAAACTTATCTCATCATTTGAATTTAAATTGTTATAGAAGTACTTATTCGGTCGATGTTCCTAGTTATAGATAGACGTGATTGCACGAGCTTGTGATGAAGACGGGTTGGTTTTGAATTTGCAATTTTTACGTCAACTTGTTAATATAATGCTCTTTTATTTGAATACGATTGAATAGTAACATATATAATACCATCTAAGACGGCAATTAACAAATGGCATTATTATCGCATTTTTATAGGCAGAAAAGTCAACTTCCGCCAAAATATATGTACTTAGATATTGGTTTAAAATTAAAATTATAGAGTAAAATGGTAATACGATAATGTCGGATTTTAAGGAAAAAATAATAATTAGTAAAAGCTTCAAGTTTATTTAAAATATACTTTAGGCATAAATAATAAATATACAGATTACTACTGTGTATATACTATTGCATTTCTAATTATATTTATTTTAAAATGACTAGATCTCAATCAAAAGGAAAAGAGACCAAGGGTAATTATCATCAATAGTTTAAATTTAGTAAACATTGTTTTACATGTTATTAGGAGAATAGAAAGTTAACTCTGATAAGATAAACTAGATTTTGATCTGCGATTCGAAAGCGCATATATTATTTTCATTTTTATGAAAAATATTTTTTGTTTGAAATTATTGAATGTATTTATCTTAGTAAAATTTTATTTATAATAAATTTGACAAATTAGAATGTATCTGATAAACTATGTGTTTTTCTAGCTTTATTTTATTCACACTTCAATGAACATATTTATTTGATTTATTAAAATAAATGATTTTAGAACACGGCTGTACAATACTTTTACATTGATATTTTGTTTAAACAATGTGACATATTTCTATATTAATTAAATATTTACATTGTAATTTAAATTTGTATACAAATCAACATATTTGTCTAGTTTGTTGTTAATAGAAATGATTTTGAATCCAAATGTATAATACTTTTATATTATTTGTTTATATTATTTTTTTTTAAATAAAATTGTTCCAATATATGTTGTTTCAAAAATTAGTCAACTAAAAAATCTATAAACAATTAGTTACATTGCAATGTGACATATTTATATATTAATTCAGTTTATATTTTGATCCGCACGCCCATGCGGGTTTGTATTTTCTGTATATAAATTAACTATTACTGTCATATTTAAAATGAAAGTTTATTGATATATTTTTAGGTTGCTACAGACCAACCCAGACCGAAATGATCCAACTCGAACCTCCTGACGACATTTATAATATTCAAATGTATTTATTTAATTTAAAAATTTAGGGGGGGGAAAATATTGTGTATCACGAAAATAATATAGTCAATTAGTGGTTTCCTAAAATGTATGAGGTTTAAATGGATTTGCAGATTTTATTTGGATAAAGATATTTTTTTAATACAAATACAATTCAAGTTTCCAAACAATTTTTTAACTATAATTCATGTTTCCAAACAAACTTATTCTTTATAAATGATATCCAAATAGTCAAACACTTCAATTTTGTACTTGATTTTAATAATATATATGTATTATGATTTAATTCATTCTTGTAATAACTCTTTTATAGTATAAAATAACTTGTAATGATAAATGATATATTTTTATTTTACCAGTAGGAGTTCGTGCAAGGAATTAATCTTCCCTAGATAAAATGATATTTAGCAGATGTATTATAGTTACATACAAAATAATAATATGATGAATTCTCTTGGACTTCACCAACAAACCGATTTGCCCAGACATTTTCAAACGAGAAGAACAAAGCAAATTCCTCAAGAAAATTGAGCTTAAACATTCTTTGATACTCCAAGAGAATGTGACAAATAGTAATACTATAATGTTTAATTAGGATTCATAATAATAATAATAATAAACGAAACTAGCAGAAGAAACTGATCAAACGTCATTGAAGAGTAGTACATTGGTTTGTTACATGACACGAGAACATAAAAATTCAAACAATAATGATTACAAATCTTTTACAGGACCCTTCCGAATCTTAATAACAATTTGACCACCCATATCATATGTAAGCTATATAATGTTTTTAATTTATTTATTTCAGATTATAATATAAATGTAATCCAATTTGAACCAACAAAATAATCCTTTTTCTCGATAACCTTAATACCCCGATTGTTTCTTTAAGCATAGCTGCACATCCCATAGGCACACGATCTCCCTTTGTGGCACTAGCTTCTTGAAGCAACCTCCACAATGTCTCTTATCAAACATCGGATTTACACAATATCCGTTGCAACAAATCTCCGAGTATTGACAGCTTTTCCCACATCTTCCACAGTTCAATTTGTTGGTCCTCAAGTCCACACACCTCTTACGACAACAAGCACGGCCCGAACTGCCTTTGAGACGACATACTCTGGGGCTTTTGTCACATGTCAGTGCTGCACTTGTACGGTTCCCACCTTTTCTCCCTCGTGTAGAGGCTATCAACCGACCATATCTGTCTCGATGGTTCGCCTCAACCCTTAGCGGTTCGCTAAGTGTTATACCAATGGCTAAGACCATTAGGATCACCACGACGAAATGGGATATCTTGAATGTATTCATTCTTTTGTCGCCTTTTGAGAATTTAAAGGAGAGCAACTGTAAACAATTTTTGTGTATGGGAATGTGTTTGCGTGTGTTTGTATGTGTATGAATGTATTTGGATGAAGAGTAGCAAATGACGGGAATGGTATTTATATACAAGGGAGGGAGTGATGCCACAGGTCAACGAAGAAGTGTTTGAAAAATTAGGTCTTCTAAGAAAAATATTTGACTTTTGAATACTCTTTTAGTGGAGTGGTCAATTTCGAAGGGTTGGGAATTTCAGAAGAATGAACGAGTTAGGCTCGCGTAGAAAAAACAAAATCAATAATTTTCTAAATTAGGCAGAACAAAAGTAGAGAACACGTGAAATTCATTTGATCATTTGGAGAGGGGAGTGGGGGAAGCCTAAACCAATCGCCGCACAACCACAGCTTCATCATCATTATAACATGAAAAGTGGTTGCAAATAATCGAACAATGAGATGTCCGAGTTCTTTTTTTTCTGTTGGCAAGATCAGAGATATCGGATTTACTTAGAAGATTTTGTCCCACTAGCTTGACAAAAAAGAGGCAACCAGCATTGTAAGTCTCGACCGCGTACGGTAGTGAATTTGTATACTTTTATCAGATAATTTAGCATCTTAAAGAGCTTACTATATGTTCAAAAATAAAAGAGCTTACTTATTGGTCATGTATAAAAAAACAAGTAGCTAGCTATGTTCGGATGTTGGCTTACCAGCTATGTTATATGGAAACATAAATAGATAAGCGGAAACGTATACAAGCGCAGAAGCGAGATTTTTTGAAAAATCTAAAAGTGGATACATGTTGAAAGCGTGTATATATGTATCTATTAACAATAGGAATCCTGATTAATTCCAAAGGGATGTGTGTTTGTATAGGTATCTTAAATCTTGTGAAAAGTTGCGACTGTTCGTTAAAAAATTGCGTTTTTTTTTATGAAAAGAAGCGACTGCTTAATTGGTTGTGTATATTCTTCGATAAAAATTGCAACTGTTTAAATTGAAAGGGTGTGTGTTTTTATAGATAGCTTAAATCTTGTGAAAAATTGTGATTGTTTGTTAAAAAGTTATGTCTTTTTAATGAAAATATGCGACTATTTAAAAGGTTGTGACTCTTCTTCGATAAAAGTTACAACTGTTTAAATTAAAAGGATGTTTGTTTTTATAAGTAGCTTAAATCTTGTGAAAAGTTACGATTGTTCGTTAAAAGTTGTGTATTTTCTTTATGAAAAGATGCGACTACGTAAAAGGTTGCATCTCTTCTTTGATAAACGTTGCAACTATTTAAATTGAAAAGATGTGTGCTTTTATAGGTAACTTAAATCTTGTGAAAAATTGCGATTGTTCGTTAAAAAGTTGTATCTCTTCTTTATGAAAAGATGCGACTACTTAAAAGGTTGTGACTCTTCTTCGATAAAAGTTGCAACTGTTTAAATTGAAAGGGTGTGTGTTTTTATAAGTAGCTTAAATCTTGTGAAAAGTTGCGATTGTTCGTTAAAAAGTTGTGTCTCTTCTTTATGAAAAGATGCGACTGCGTAAAAGGTTGTGTCTCTTCTTTGATAAAAGTTGCAACTGTTTAAATTGAAAAGATGTGACTTTTCAAAGAGAGATTTTCAAAATCTATAAATAGTCTATGTTTATACACTTCTGAAAGTAAAATTTTCGCTAATCTAATTGATAGTAAAATGGTGAAAAAAATAGGTCTATGAAGTTACATGGTTACAAATTTTTTGAAGATGTTCGAATGAAACGTTGTCAAAAAAAATATTAGGAAGAGTTTTACGTGTTTGGATGGCCAAAAATCCTAAACGGAACAATGAAATTATTAGTCTTAATTTTCTTTTATTAAATGAAAATATTTGCTTGTATGTCGTTTTTATCTTAAGAGAAGTAGATTGTTGTATAATAGCAATCTCAATTAATGTGAAGATTTATATATTTTTTTAGTTTAAGAGTTGTGAAAAATGTCACAAGAAGTTGCATCATTCTGTTTGTATACGGTTGCAACTTTCTAAACTTGTAAATAATTGTTTTAACTGACTTGTGGATGCATTTGTTAGTTTTTTATTTTAGAATTTTGTATTTATTTTTATTATTTTTATTATGAAAAAGTGCATCTAATAGTTACGAACATTGATATGAAATGTTGTATCAATTACTTGTGTCTTTTTAGTATATATATATATATATATATATATATATATATATATATATATATATAGTATTTGTTTAAAACTCCATTGTTTTTCTATTTCTTAAACAAGCATATCTTATATTTTCTATTTATCAAATAAGTAAACGTTCAGTAAATGTAGATCAAAACTTTAATAATTCACTTTTAATTTTTAGTAGAATATAACTATCTTCAAAAGTATGAAGAGTGTCTAATACATTTTTGCATCATCAAAGATCCATTATTCCATTATTCTTCAACAAAGAAGATTATTTTGCATAGTCTTATAATTTTTTTATATTACTATATATTAATTAAACTAGAAAAGAAACTTCAAATAGAGTTTTATGGGAACGACTTTTGTCTATTTTTTTATATTTTTCATTATTTATTTCATCTATATATATACATCCATATATTAACATATTATAAAAACAAAAAAAATTGAAAAATGATGGAATTATGTTTTAACAATCATAATTTTTTGTTCACCCATTTTTGAAAAAGATACAAATGGAAATATATATCTATGTATTAATTATGAAATATTAGATACAAAATAACTTGGAAATAAATAATGTAAATGCTTTAAAGACTCGAAAATGATTGAATATATTTTCAGGACCAAAATAAGTTGAATAATTTTTGATACATTTTATAAAGTTTTCTATTACAATTTGTAAATTTGTTTTTCATAAAATGAGTTCTCGTGCGATATCGCACGGGTTCCTTACCTAGTTAAAATATAAAAAGACTGTATAAAATCTTGGACTAAAAATTATATGATTTAACTTTAAAATAAATCATTTATTCATTTATAATCATTTTGAAATAATTTCATATAAAAAATATGAAAATACACATAAAATAAGTTCAAAATAAATAATTATATTAATTATTTTAAATACTTCATAAATACTTAACACAATATATTTGAATATATGTTATATCTTTAATTAAAAACCTCAATAAATAAAGATAATTTATAGTATTGGTTTTAATATTTATATATTTATATTATCTCCATTTCATTACTATTAAAGTTTGGATTTTCTGTAAGTTCAAAACAATGATTTTAGAATCATAAGTTTTTAACGTATTTTAAAGAGAATAATTTAGAAGTATTTTGGAAACGAGATTTCGCAAACTTCCACAAAATTTTGATTCTGATTTCAATTTCAAAGTGGAAAGCGGACGTCCAGTGAAGCTTCAATACAACGTAACTTACCAGCGTCTTTTAGCATCTTGAATAGCTTGTAAACCCCCTTTGATTTTAATTACTTACCTACCAGTTATGAAGGTCACAATTTTAATTGAATGGTTTAATCCACATCAGCTCTGAAACTATAAAAGACATAATTAGGAAATGTTTGAAGATATACATTACAAAAGCTAAATCGACTGGCTCTCAGTGAAATTATAGGTTTTTAATAATATAGATCACAGACAATCCATGGTATAATTTAGCGATTAGCTATGCGTCAGTACAATATTTATAAGTCACAAAGATAAACATGTCAAGAACGTGTTATTGTAACATAATTCACAAAATATCATTGCTATATCTATTAACAGCTGTAAGCCTGTAACACATGGATTAATGAATCGCTGCTCAAAGTTGACATATCCTAACTTTTAACTTAAAAACTGTTATAAGAGCACTCGAGTATGTAGGGTTTTCACTCTTGGTCTTTGGATTGATACACTTGTTCAAAACAAATGTCTTCTCTTTAAACAAAGTCAACAAATATCTTTTCATACCAAAGCAAATACCTAAAACATTGACACCCGCAGTTCATAAATGCCAAAAGGCTTATTTTTTAGATCTTTGCTGATACGTTCTCACGATTTACATTGACCAACACAAAATCTAAGAGAAAAGAATACATAAAACCTATTTGATTTTGTAATAGCCATTGTGATGTCCCATAAAACTTATTTGATTTCACAACTAGTAACAATGCTATCACAAAACAATGCAAAGTACATTATTAAATTTTCATATGCTAAAAAAAAGAGTGATTCGCGATTTAGAAAGGTAGAGAAAGTTTTAAGAGAATCATTTTTCATAGCAGCATACTAAAGTCAAGTAGCATCTAAGCTGCGAATTAACGGCACCGCGTTCGCTTTTTTAGAACATGGGGTTTAGTCAACGTCTTATATTTTTCTTGTTACTGAAAAATTACTCAAAAACCAAAATAATTTGTGATCATATACAAAATCTTCAGTGAATAAACAAAGAGATCTTCAACATGGTTGATTTCGTTTCTTTCTATACCGTACAAAACCAACCCGGTTAAGTGAAATTCATTGGTTCTTCTAACTACCCTATGATGGTGAACGCAGAGAACCACCGCTAGCATGACTAGCTGCCGGCGTAGTGATCCGAGACTGACGTTTGGTGGGAACAGTAACACATTCGTCCTCTGAGTCTCCAATGCAATAACCGGAAATTTCAGACCGAACATCTTCATATTCATCGTCTTTAAAAACCGGATGAATATACGCTTTCTTAAGATAAGGTTTCAGGTTAAAGTTCGGTTCTCTTGCTCTTTCCAATGTATCTTTGATCATAGCCTCCTGTTAAAACCAAACCAAATGAGATCAATACCACATAATTAAACCAAAACCAGCCAACTAGAACTAATAAACCGGTGACAATTCTTGGGTTTGACTTTAACTGACCTGCAAGGGGTGTCGGAGAAAAGCCGGTTCGTACCGGCCTTTACAGAACCGGTGAAAGAAAAATGTGAGAACCGGTAAAGCGATGAGGAAAGGAGTGGACTGAGCAGCTCCTTTAGTGCTCATCAGTCCAAGTAAAAGAACTTGTGAGATGATCAACGCCGATATGATACGTCCATGAACATCAGGCCAGAACCTACCCGCGCTTTCGTATTCTTGATTGTACACATTTATAATCTGCAAATACAACCAAACCGAACAACTTGTGTTATCAAAATCTTGAAGATGTTAAAAAATAAAACGGAGTCTTATTTTTTAGTATTACTATTAACTAACCTGATGGCGAAAGACGAGGTAAGCTAATGCGAAGAAGATTATAATGAAAGGGAGCAGAACAGGAGTGACCGGGGCATAGACAAGACCGAGGAGGAAGTAGAGTTGAATCCTAGGCTCCGTCGCATGGAAGTTGATCTGTCCAGGGTTCATAGCTTCTTCTCTATCCTTTTCAGTTTTCACCAAGAAGAAGTTCTTTACATGGAAAAAGATTAGAGGTTTTAACCTCAGTATCTCCCCTGCAACTCCCGCCCAACCATCCACCATTATATACGTGATAAAGAACGTTGCCTTTATCGGTATCGCTACTCCAACCGTCCTAGGGATCCTAACAAAGTCACAAGAAAGAAGAAACATAAGCTCAAAACAGAGAAAAGTAGAGAAGCGGGAGACTTACTGATTTGCGGATTGTTTAAGGAAAGAATCAAGCTGTTCAAAAGCAGAACCGGTGATAATGCTTCCGAGGAAGACATTAACAAGGTTGAAGATGTAATAACGAAAAGCAGCTCTTCTCTCCAACGATGATAACGATACAAACCCTTCGAACTTGGACATGACCATCAAGATGCTTGGCAAAAATATTATAAAGAGCTTCAACGCAATACCAGGAAGAAAACCTTGTATAACTGATTTAACAAGATCCCTGCCCAAAAAAAAACATAACAAACTTAACATCTCATTCATATACATAACTAACTAGTTCAATAGAGAGAGAGTTACTTCTCTATGATGGGTTTGAGGAAAGGAGCAGATTTCTCTATGCCTTCTATACTCGCTAAGGACTGAACAAAGGCTATTGGGATCATGAAGAAGAAAGTGAGGAAGAAGAAGGCAACGTGCATTATAAGTCTTCTCACTGTTAAAGAGACGTAAGGAATGGCTAGGTTTGACCAAAACACTTCTCGTGCCTCTGGAGCCCATTCGGTTAACCATTCTGTAGGGTTTCTAGACTGTTGTGTCTGTGCACAAACCGCAGCACCCCAACGTGTTTTAAAAGAGACAAAAGCTGCTGGCATCACGCTTTTGTCATCTTTCTTTACTCTCTTCCTTTCCTCCATTATCTAACAAAAAGATTAAACCATTTTTGATTATCTTCAATGGTTTCTACCATTGTAGAAAGAAGTCAGAAGAGAATAACACTTACTTGGTCGTTTAGTTTCTCGATCTCAGCTATGTAATGATCGATGGCGTCAACTTTCTCTCCCCATAGCCCGAGAAACCCTGTCTGGATTATTCACAAAAGAACAAAGCGTAAAGACAAAGGCAGAGCTAGTTTAAGTTTGTGTCAGAAGAGTCTTGAAAACCATTCAGTTATACCTTAATCATTGGTCTTTGATCCTGGTTCCTTGTATACTTCAACTGGTAATAGTCAAGCCAGTTCTGTGTGCTCCTCTTCTTCTCTACTAAATCCGCCAAATCGTTTGCATTGTACACAACCTGATGTGTAAGATAATGGTCTGGATGGTTAACAAGGAAGTAATGCTCCACGCTCTCACTAATGGACTCATCTGGATCCGATGGTACATTCCTAACCAAAACCTGTGAAAATCAAAATCGGGTAAATATCAAGAAGCAAAAACTGATCATATAGTAAGTAGCTTTACCGTGAACTGATCAGGACGCCTTTGCTCGGACTGGAGAAATGATAAACGCATAGAAGCTACTTTCTCATACTCTTTCATTAGAACATAGCAAGTCCAAAATGTAAATGCATAAGCCATCACGAGGTGAGTCCAAAACCTCTCCGATCCACGTTCCACATTTGAGATGGATAACTTATCAATATCACTAGATGTTACATTACGTAGCTTTGCTATCTGCAGACCGTCGCTTGTCCAATTAACAGGTACAAGTATCGACCATGCAAGTAATGCTATAGGGACAAATATTTTAAGCCTGAAAAAAAAAACATGAGTATGAAAAAATGCAACATCAAGAATCATTAACAAGAAGAGGTCCAAAACATTCATACCCTATCAAGTAAATTCTCAAGTAGACCGCAGAATCTAAGCCGGCATGATCAATAAGCTCAGGCTCGGGCATCTTCAGAGCAGCGGGCATCCAGTTCAAGAACCGTAGGTAGGAGCCTAAGTTTACATTGACAAACTTGCTGACAAGAGCACCTGAGTGTAACGGGCTGCTTCTTATGCCTTTGAGATACCATTTAGGAAAATAAACTCTGTCGTTGAAAGGTTGTATCCTCAAGATTGCAAATGCCAAAAGGAAGATGATGGCAGTGATTATGTTGATCGCTGCAGCTACTCCAATATCTCCTAGTGTTGCCATCTCTTAATCTCTTCGCTTAAGCTATCGCAAAATCTAAAAAAAACCCTGCTTTGAAATTCGATTTCTTTTCACCTGCATAAATATTTAGGCCCAAATCTATCAAAACCCTTTGAATTGAAAGATTTCACCCACAAAATATTCATCCCTAATAATATATTATGTTTTATTAGTCAACATCTCTATTGTGATTTTTTATTCTATATGGAAATTTATATTTATAAGATTTAAAATAAAAACGATAAAGTCAAGAAAATCTATCCAAAAAAAAAGGAAAATGGTAAAGGAAAAATGGTAAGAAATTTGCACAGATTCCCAGCAAAAAGAGAGATTTAATATCTTCATTTAAGTTCCATTCCTGAATAAGCCTCTTGTTCTTCTTAGTCTAACATTTCTTATATACTCACTAATACGAAAGAGAAAAATCTATGTACTGTACATATATATGAACTAATAAAACAGTGACATAAGAGTTCAGAGATATGATAGAGAAACTACTAGATATAAGAACTGAACTCAATTAAACTCCTCGGATTAAGATCTATTAGATTTTATTTTCTTTTACAGTAACGTCTCTTATAGAGAATGAAAAAGCCTTTATCATGCAACTTCTGAAAAAGAAAATCTAGAAAAGCAATCTAACTACAAGATTATTAAGATATAGGGATCAGTTGAAGGCGAAGAGCTGAAACAAACCTAGAGAACCAGATTGCTCAAGTAAGGATTTCTTTGGATTATTTGTCACTCTGCGATGACAGAAGCTTGTCAAACTCTTATAAAATCAAAGAACAGAGAAACCTGAGAGATAGATATCTAGAAATAGAGACGTTGGGACATTTTTTAACTGTGGAAAACGCTGAAACAACACGGACGAGGAAGAAAGAGGAAGAAGAAAAGTTTTTTAAAAAAAAACTTCGACACCGAAAAGCTTTTTTAATATTCTTCATAGCAGTGGATGAATGAATATAATAATGTGACGTTGGTCCCCGTATTCAAGCTCTTTCTTCAAAGTTGAATTCCATTGTAGTCTTTCTCAGGTTTGCTTTAAATTCACTATTTATTTAGCAGTATTTGTCAGGCGTTAAGTAAACCCATACTTTTTCTATTAATTGCGTACTATATACCATCTCCACTAGATTGAATTTGATACGTTAATTATTATTCTTTTAATACGATGAAACAAATAGTATTTATAAAAGATGCAATGCAACTATGCAAATATAGCCATGAAACGAAATAATTAAAAATAATTAGTAGATGGCAAGTAGTTATCAATTAATTAGTCAATTATCATTAGATTTGATTCAGAAATAAGCTAGCTGCGTTAGCTGCCACGTGGGGGTGGCAAGCGTAAGATACTCCGTGGGGCGGCAACGGTGGACTCCGCGTTCGTGTCACGTGGCCTTCTCTTTTGATTCAAGGCGAGTACAATGGAGAACGTCACGCGCCGTGTATTCGAGCGTGTGAGCACACTAATCCAATTAGTTCTATAAAGGGACAATTAGCCAAATATCTGAAACTAACGCCGACGTTTATTAACAAGAGGGTTTGTCAACGGTAACCAAAGCTGAATACAACAATTTGTCTGACCAAGTTCCAAGATTTTGGATGGATTTACAAACAAATTATGATTTTTTTTTCTGTTACCATTAAATTTTGGTTGTATGTAAGCTAAAATTTGGTTCTAAAACACCATATGAGTATTTGAAAGAAATTATTTTTGCCTAAGATTATGTAACACTAGCTATGGATCCGTGCGTTGCACGGGTTTTATTTGATATTTTAATTTAAAAAATATAAAAAAATGAAAATATTTTTTTTACATTAGTTCTTGGATTTTCAGTATATATTGGTAACATTTTAATAATAATAATCTGTTTATAAATTTTGATTTGTATTTCTATTTCAATATTCATGGTGTTTAAAATAGTATATTAATATTTTCATTTTTTTAATAAATACTTCAGTTTTAATATTATTTATAGTTAATTGAAACATATAGAACTGTGAACGCTTTATATTTTTTATATTATGTAAGACAAATTAAAAACAACACAATTCAAATACTAATGTTACATAACACCAATCAATATGTTTTATTGATAGTTAACTAAATAGCCAATTTATTGCTAGATAAAACATCAAATTTGTTTACTTTACCATTCATGGTGTGACTTCAACCTCTATATAAAATTTTGTAGAACATTATTGTTGCTATGTTTTAAAAATCTGAAGCTCTTTAGTTGTACTGACTCTTGATAGTGCGACATATAATTGTAAGACTGGACTTGGCAAATAGACTAACCTTTTAAATTTGACCTTAACTCTTGTTGATAGTCATTATATAGTTATTGAAATGTCTTCTTGTATTTTTTGGTATGAGACTTATTCTAGGAATAAAAATCCGTTTTTCCACATAACTTCCGGTTAGGATTTCGATTTCAACAATCATGTTGCTTAAGCGAGTTATCAGTATCATTGTTTTATTGTAGGGTCTTTCTCTTTGATTTAAATTCCTTAATAGCATGACCTACAACATTCTATTGCATAGTCGTTCTCTTTGATTTAAATTTCATAATAGCATGATCTATAACAACATGTATAGCCAATTTTATATGTCGATAAGAAAAACACACATAAGTATGATAGTCACATTAACTTAGTCACAACAACATAACATTTTTATAAAGCTGGACAAAATAACCGTAAATTTTTATTTGATTCATTATCCGTTTCGATTTGAACTGAAATTCTGAATATCCGTAACTCTACTAAGAAAATTAAATACTTACATAAAATATCTATAAGAAACAAAAAAAATCATAAATACTAATACTTTTAAGAATGGATATCCAATCCGATACATTATATGGATATATATAAGTCATATAAATATTATATTTTATATATATAATTTTTGCAATTGGATTATTCAAATTCGTTTTGACAATATAGGTACATATATTTTTAATCATTATATATTTAAACACATGTAAAAATATTAGAAGGAAAATTACAATCTTAATTGTAAATAATTTTTTATTTAGGATTCTCAAAAAGGAAAAATTCTGAAAAAAAATATATTAAATAATATTTACAATTAGATTATTCTAAATTCGTTTTACTATAGAAGTACATATATTTTAATCATTATATATTTAAACACATGTAAAAAATTAGAAGGAAAATTACTACAAATAATATTTTATTAGAAGGAAAATTACAATCTTAATTGTTAATAATTTTTGTATTTAGGATTCTCAAAAAGGAAAAATTCTGAAAAATATATTAAATGATATTTACAATTAGATTATTCAAAATTCGTTTTATTATAGAAGTACATATATTTTAATCATTATATATTTAAACACATGTAAAAAATCAGAAGGAAAATTACTATAAATAATATTTTACAATTATCTTTTGTTTATATTTTTTAAATGGAAAATTACTATTAATAATATTTATAATAATATTTTTAATTATAAGATAGATTAACACATGTCACAATCTTTAAAGTTTCAATTGCCATGTGTCGCGATCATGTTAATTAGTAACTTTGAAAACTAAGCTTTATATAATAAGATACCGTCAGAGTTAGTATTTTTATTTTAGTTTTAGTTGTTTAAAGAAAAAATCCATAATTGAATGAAACGTTAGCTGGGATATACATTAATCTAATCAATTCTACAAATTGAAATATGTAAAATTGTTTGTGGACTTATCTGACTTTTTCCTTTTGCTTAAAAAGGAAGAATGTATTCCAAAAACTGACATTATTCCTAAAACCAAAAGTTAAAACCTCTAGTGGGTGGTTTATTCCAAATCATTAAAGGATTCTAGGTCTCTGTGGATATGTATATATAATGCACACAAGGCAAGGACGGATCAGATATAGAGAGCGATAGAGAAAGCTTGAGCTGAGGAAAGAAAAGAAAAGATGATGGAGATCAAAGTGAAGACTCTGACAGGAAAAGAAATAGGATTTGAGATCGATCCAATGGACACAATAGCTAGAATCAAGGAAAGAATAGAAGAACTAGAAGGGATTCCACCTCTTCAACAAAGGATCATCTACACTGGTAAACAACTTGCTGATGAACAAACCGCCAAACATTACAACGTCGAACGTGGTTCCGTTCTTCATCTTGTTCTTGCTCTCAGAGGTGGTTTTTGATGTTCTGTAATACTCTATTCAGTTTACGGATATAAACCTAGGGTTTTGATCTTTTTGTTAATTGTTCTTTTGCTACTCGGTTGTTTATGTCGATTGACTATTGGTTTTTCTTATTTTTTTGTTCTGCTTGATTTGTTGATATTAATTGACGTTGGTTATGGAAATCTCTCTTCATCTATCGACAATAAACAAACAAATATCATATGGTTTGGTATTCTTTTCGTTAATGGTTATGGAGAGTTGTTACTCGTCAGAAATATCGATTGTATCATATTTGTTGTTGAAACCTCAAAACCCTAGAACTAATCCTAATTAAAATAAAGTACCTACTGCATGGGTTATAGTTCTATTCGAATCTGCCCAATTCAATGAGAAGAAAAGAGCTTCAAATCATCCGGCTCCCACCAAACCAGAATGTCAAACCATGTATTATCTTCAAACGTACAGCCAAAACCATCATATTCATTACAGGAACTCAACTCGAACTTGTTAACTTGTAAGGGATTACAATGCCGGGAAAGGGTCAAAAGGATCATTCCGTTAAAACGTTACAAAAAATAAATAAAACCCAAAACTTTAATGTTCTTGATTATTACACATGCATTCTTTACATCTTGGGTAACGGTAAACGCTGCGTCCAGTAGGTCTAGCGAAGACATGTTTTGTCTGCCTAATCGCTTTTCTCACTCGCTTCTCAAACACGTTCCACTCTATCGTATTGTTCTTCAACAATATGTCCGAAAGCCTCCGTTTGTTCGGTCTAATCGTCGGCATCTTCCCGCCTCCATAGTATATCCGATAACCCGATACAAGAGACGATAGCTGGCTCCCTGAATCCGTCATCGCAAAAGCGTTTGCCGCAGCACAACCGATGAAATCTAAAGCCGCTAGCTACAGACACAACATATAACGTTTAAAACAAGTTACTTGTCAGTCACAAAACAGAATATTTTAGTTTCTTGATTACCTGAGAGGAGAAGTTCTTGAAAGGTTGTAGCTCGGATGGAGAGAGTAGTTCCTCTTTGGTGATAAGGTTAGGGTATAAGCTAGTTAACGCAGCTAAACGTTTTGTTCCTCCGTATATATGTGCACCAGCCACAAACACTCGTGTCTCACGGTTGAAGCCAAGAGCCACGAGCATAAGCACGGCCTCTTCAGGTGTTAATGGACAAAGTCCTTCCGTTCTCAAAGCATCTGGAGATGGGAAACTGAAAACAACCCGAAGAAAAGGAAAAAGGCAGTTTAGGGCTTAGACGTGATACGCACGAAATAGCTAAGTTTAAAAGAAGAACATATCATACTTCTTTGTTTTGGTTAGAGTGGAGAGGGAAGGAAAGTGTTTTTGACGATAAGAATCCAACTCTCTCTGTTCCCTTTCACCACCTCCGAAGTAACAGAGAGAGTGAGCCACCATGTCTATTTCAAACCGTAGATGGAGAGCAAGATACTTGGAAGAAGAAGCCTTCTTCTGTGCAGGAGGATCAGACATGTTGTCCAAGACTAAAGAAGAAGCGAATTTTGGACCGAGGAGATGCACGTCAAGTGGTGCAAGGTAAGATCCGCTGTTACGTAACCTCTTCACGATCAAAGCTCCTGTTTCTTGTATTCTAGGGACGAAGTTTAGCGCGTGGAAGTTACATCTGCACCGAAGCCTCTACTTCCAATAAAAAAAAAGTTTAGATTAAAGGTTCTAATCAAAGGATTAAAAGAAACATGTCTACCTGTAATTCAAATGGCATTGGATCAAAGGCTAAGCGGTTGCTGAATCCAACAAAATGTATGACTTTGTTGTTGTGTAGTAATGGGAGAATGTGCTTCATATAGAAGTCTGGCTTGGCTTCTTTCATCACATCCACATCCGTAACCTTTTAAAAGATAATATTAAAGTGTCAAAACATGAACAAAACAAAAGAGAAGGAAGTTGAGATTATGTAAACTCACAACGCTGCCAATTGCTTCAAGATCCAAAGATTGAAGCTCTTTTGGTAGTTCCTTTACTATCCGAATATCAGGCGACAAGTAGTTAATAAAATGTTCCTCTTGATAGATATCTCCGAACTGACTATGATGTATCAAAAGTTAAACGCATGGTTACAAATCCAATCTTTCTTCATGAATATGTAAGGGTTTAAGAGAGCGAGAGGAGAAAGGACGAGGAGCTTACAATAGTTACCTTGCATCTGTCCAAACGTCGCTTAGCATGAATTTTGGAATGACTAGAGACGCATTGAGCAAACGAGCTACAACAACGATGTTACAGACCTGTGTTATAAACAATTCAAAAGTTTCATGAATGTCAATGATGATTGATAAATTTTAAAGGAAACTTGAAGGATTACAAGAATACTTACAGCGACTCTTTGTTGATTAATCCCTCCGTTTGCAGTTACCATAATATATCCATTTTCTCCATCTAAATATCAGAAAAAAGCTATATAGGAAACAAGCTTGATCCAATTTTAAAAGAAAAAAAATAAAAAGAGAGAGAGAGAGTGAGACCGTCAGGAGACCAAGAACGTTGATCAGCGCATGGCGTCCAAGCCAAAGCTTGTGCCTTTGGCTCCTGCCATAACTCTTTGGGCTCACGTTTGTTCTGCTTCAAATCAAACACCATTACAAGGTAGTATAATAAAGAGCAATAATAGCATAAAATGTGTAACGGATTAGATTTTGGAGAACACGTTACCTCTAGCAAAGCCTGAGCGGCCAAACCCAACATTCTATCATATGTTCCATTATGTTTTCTCTTTGATTTTCCAAACTTTTGACGCTCATCTTTCTGATGCACGACAACAGCTTTGTATAAATCATTTTATACTTTTCCAGTTTAGTATTCTGTTTCCTTGTGAGACGAGAAAGCTTATAATTTTACCTGCGTAGAAGAAAGCCATATAGGGATCGGGTTTGGATTCTTAAGGAACCCTTTTCGAAGCCAGGCTCGTCCTTCGTGAAGACGAGAGAGCATGAGCCAATTCACAAGGAAGAAGACACCCAAAATGACGATCACGCCGATGGCTGTTGTAGCCGTTCTTTGCTCGTACCAAGTACGGATTAATCTGTTCTTCTTCCCTCGCTTTAACGTTTGTCTCGGACTCGGTTCTCCGGACAACGGAAAGAAACGGGTCGGGCTGAGAAGCGGGGAATATGGCGGTGGAACTCCGCAAACCAGAAGGAGATCACGTGACTCGGGTCTCTCTACGTCAGGTCTCTCATGTTCCATGATCAAAAACACAAGTTTCCCTGGTCTTTTTTCTCTCTCTCCTCTTGTCTCTAGATCGACAAAAGGAGAGAGAGAGAGAAAGAGAGAGAGACTAAACTAAGGGAATAACGAAATTGCTATAAATAAGAGCGCGAAAGCTTTGCCGAGTTTAGCTTCTCTTCTGACAGAGATTTGTCTGAATTTCAGTCCGTCTATTTATTGTTTGAATCCTCCTTTGTTTTACTGCTAAACTTAAACTTTAGTCCCCATTTTAAACTAGATTCATGTTTCCTCCCTCTAGTTTAGCTACTAACAGAAACAACCCTATACCCTTCCTGCTTTTGATTTTTTGGCAAGTCTTAATTTCTTAAGCGCGCGCCATCCTTGATTATTTGTCACAATCCATCATTCCAAGCGATGAACCATGCAATAAACACCAATGAGACCTTCCGAGAAACAGTATGTGCGTTTAAGTTGCATATATGTTACGAAATCTAGAAGCTAAATATGTTCAAACCAATAGAACCTATCTAAGTAACGAGTTTGCACTCTGACTTTGGAACTTTGAATTAGATTTAGGCTCTGTCCTCCATATTATGATATATATTATATGTTGAAGAACACAACAGAAAGGAAAAAAAGGTTTAAGAGTGATGAAAGCTTAAAGGTAAAAAGATGAGACATAGGTTTCAAGATAAGAAAAAAAGAAAGACCAAACGTGAAATCTCAAGGAAAGCAGAAAATCCAGAGAACGAAAGGAAGGCCGGTCACTCGAGAGATGATTATTGAGCTCCGAGTTCGAGGAGTAGAGTGTGGCTGAGAGCATCTGAACCAGGTCCAGTGAATTGGATTGGACCTACAAGACAATTAACATTTCCGCAAATAAAACAATGAGAACCATAAGAAAACAAAAGATGCATTGTTTAGAAGAAAAGAAGATGTGACGAACCAGGGCTGATGTATCTGTTCTTCAAAGCCCACTCCTCCCGCAAAGATGCGAATTTCTTAAAAGGTGCACCTGCAGATTCAAAAAAAAAGAAGAAACAAAACTTAGTATATGACCATTTAACAGCAGCATCAAGAACTATTAGAAACAAAAGAGTCACCTTCAAGTTCCACCATTGCTTTCTTGATCACAGGCTTGAACTTACCTGCAAGTTGAAAAACAACTCAGCTTTTAATATCTTGATTACGAATGGTTCTTACCAGATTTTTTCGATTTAGTTATTATCATACCGTGTCTCCTCTCGACATCCATCAAAGCTGTGAGAGCAGTCCCACCAACAGTCCATTCTTCCACAGGAGCAGCCAAGTTCCCCACCTGCGCCAATAAATTACTCATCTCACTCCACGCACAAAGGCAGTTATGTTCAAAGACTCAACAGATACATTATTTATAAACAGAGAGAAAACAGATTTAAATGGAAAACGGGTGGAGTACAAACCGAAGAGATCAGTCCGGTTTTCCCACTGTTGAGGAGCACTCCAGCGCCATAACCAAGTGCATAACAGTAGGTGGAATCAAAGTTTGTAGGCAAACCGCACCTTCCTTCATACCTGTATACATATCGACGAAAACTCATAAATTGAGATTGTGTTTCATAAAACAAAAGCATTGTAATTTTGGAGAGAACAAAATGTGAGAGGAAGTACCCGAAGAAATGAGACTGTCCCATGAATTGACCCTTGTATGAACCAGCTTGCTTTCTTTTCTCCAATTCAGTTTCAACCATTTGAATAAGCATTTTCTCAGTCTCAATCTTGGCCACCTAGCAAGATGAGGAGGAACATAATATGATTAATTTTAAACATGACCAAAGCAACTGAGTCTTTGTGGAATATTAGTACGAGTAAACCAGACTATAATCAAGTGTACCTGGACATTTCCGTGTGGGTCTCTCTCGAGCATGAGCTGTTCCTGAATCGCTTCAGGCAGAAGATCAAACAACTTCAAGGATTGTTCAGTGAGCTTATTCTTCCACAGTCCACTTTCATCAACCACCTCATTCGCCAGAATTTCATTCAGTTCTGCGATCAGCTCCTGAACCTGACAAGTCAAAAATTACAAGTAATCATCAGTTAAGAAAGAACAATCATATTAATTAATGTCTTAAAAGTGGTGTAACTTCAGTGTTTTGCAGCGGAAACAAACCTCGGGAATAAAATCGATCAGACCTTCTGGAATCAGAATAACACCGTAGTTGTAACCAAGCTCAGCACGCTTGCAGATAACATCAACCATGTAATCGGTGACATTCTTCAAAGTTTGCTTCTGGGCAGACACCTGCAATAAGGGTATATCCAAATCAGACATGAGTAAACATAAACTGATCTACCGAGGCTTAGAGGTCTCTCGGCACAGATAACCCATATTGAAATAGATTACTTTCTTCAATGTAAAAGTGAATGAATCTCATATGTATTCTAAGCCTACCATCTACTAGATTCAAAAATGTATGTGGCGTAATTTGAAGTCAAACAATAGCATACCTCCTCTCCAATAATGGTGATGTTTGGGTGAGTTTGTAAAGCACACTCAAGCGTAATGTGGGAAGCAGCACGACCCATAAGTCGTACAACTGTAATGAACATGTGATACAACATTGCAGGCATCAGCAAGAAAATAGGACATGATAGAAATGATGCAAACATAAGAAGTTCAATTCACGCAATCACTTACAGTGATAGTACTTTCCAGTTGACCTTGCATCAATCATGACATTTCCAATCATTTCAGAGTAAATCTGCATAAGTAATACAATGTTTTCAATAAGCTTCCTTCAACATATTTCTTTTGATTGAACAGACAATTAGATTATTGGCAAGGAATAGAATCAACACCACACGACTAGCTATGTGGAAAGGAAAATTTTAGAGCAAATACGCAGGGAAGCTCACCTTGCAAGCTGTATCAAACCCAAAACTAGTAGGAACCTCCTTGCATTTCAAATCACCATCAATGGTCTTGGGGCACCCAATGACTCGGGTTTTCAAGTTCTTACTCCTAATCACACAAGTAAAAGATTAAGTCAAATGTTAAATGAGTAAAGCAAAACATTCTGTACAAACGGATGTTGAAGAACAAGAGCTTTAGACTAAGCAAATAACTTTCAAAAACAGACATAGAAAGATTTAACTAAAAGTAATACCTGAAGTTTTCAGCAAGGAGGCAAGCATTGGTGTTGGAGTCATCTCCACCGATAACAACCAATCCATCCAAATCTAGCTTCTTTGCTGTTTCTTCAGCTTGTTTAAACTACACATGTGAGACAACATACAATTACACACTGTATGCAACTTTGCAAGCAGTAATAAATCACTAAAGAAACTACAAAAATGATATTCCACCTGCTCAGGTGTTTCAATCTTGTCTCTTCCACTGCAGATCATGTCAAAACCACCCTATTGATACAACCAAATGATAATTAAAAGTTAAATCCATATCAAATTAAACCGATGACAGAATTTCTAGAATGACAATCAAATAACAAAGTTTCCGATAAAGATTCATAAACTAAATGATGTCTAAGCACCTGGTTCCTGTAAGGCTGAATGTACTCTGCATTCAACTCGACATATTTGCATTTCATGATCCCAGCTGGACCACCCTTGAACCCGTAAAATGTGCTTCCTTTCGCACGCTCCTGCAAGTAATCTAAAACCCGAAAAAAAATTACAAATTTAAGAATAAACAAAGTGAAGAAAAACATAACAAAACAACACTTACCGAACAATCCAGAGATGACATTGTGTCCACCAGGCGCCTGACCTCCAGACAAAACAACACCGATCTTCAACTTCTCTCCCGACAAAGCTGCACTCTGATCCGGAACAACTGACACAGACGGCTGACCATACAGACCAGGAAACAACTTCGCAATCTCATCTGCAATTAAAAAAACAACAACTCTAAATCCCTCTTACAAAGTCTATAGAACACAGATCCATAAACAAGATCTAGACTTGTACTGAGATCAATACACAAACAAGATCCAAATCAGATCAGACGGAGAAAAACCCTAACCTGGGTTCCCGGCGGCGGAGCTAGCGGGTCCCTCGACGATTTTGAAGGCTCCTTTGAGCACAGAAGGCAGAGGAAGGGCGTTGTTGATCCGGCTAGACTGGACTTCGCTGTAGACCGAAGCACGTCCTTTCGCCGGAGCGTTTTCCGGAGATGCGGCGGCGAGATCTCGGTTAACGGCGGCGAGTGAAGGGGCCATTGCTTTTTTGGTGGTTTGTTTGTTCACCTAACTCTCTTCTCTTCGTGGGGGGTTTGTTTGCTCCTTAAGTTTAGTGAAGTTCACTTCGAGGACTCCGCATCGGGGTTGGTGAGCTTTATATACTGGTCTGACCCTAAGTCAAGATCTATTGACTCATCCTCCAAGGCAAAGGGTACTTTAGTGTTTTCGTATATCGGCCCGCTCTATTATATAATTAAAGGCCCATTTTTTTTAATATGGGCCTAGAATTTTAGGCCTTAAGACTTGGGCTTGGAGTTTCAGTGGCTGATAAAAGTCTCAGTTACTATATACTTTATTTTGATCTTCAAGTCCCATTTGCATCTTCGCCTACATTTTTGGAACGGTCGGTTTTGTTGAAGGAGACGGAACTTTGAGCAGGTGTAACTGTTTAGTTTTATGGTGATGAACTCGATGAGGTTATATATAGGTGATCTCCCAATCTTGAATGTTTTTTTTTTGTCTAAATGTTAAGATTTATACCAGCTTTTTCAAAGGTTTTACAAAGACGTGAGACATTACTTATTTCATGGAGGATAAAAAAGAGAGAGACATTAACTATAGGGGTCTAGGAACCAAAAATACAACTCCAACAAAGAAGGAGAGGAGGAAAAAAACAAGGAGGGGGACATGAGCCTATCACGCATGGCACGGTCAAGCCTATCACGCATGGCACGGTCAACCATTATGTAGAAGCCGTCTTCATTCATCGTGACACCTCTAAAAATATGCATTCCGTTCGCGCCAAAAATTGTAGGAGATGACTTGAGACAGAAGCTTCAGAATAACCACTGCCCGCTGAGTATGAGGACCCTGGATGTTGCTACATAGATCCACTGCCGCGTCCAACGAAGTCGGAGGCGATGCCATGTACCTGCCACAAAAACGAAGCCAAATAGCAGTAGCAAATGGACACTCGAAAAACAAATGCTTGTGAGATTCATTTGCAGAAAGGCATAAGACACAATCTGGTGGAACAGCAAGTTCCCAAGATATCAAGCGGTTTCATGTTGGAAGTCTACCAAAGAACGCAGTCCATGAAATGAAAGAGCATCGAGGAATCTACTCTTTAAACCACACAACTGAATGCCACTGAACCGGAGGGTGAGGAATACGTAATCTCTCCCAAGTCACTCGGGAAGAGAAAGACGCAGCATAACCGCCAGACTGGTTTCTCCACAAATAAACATCCCTGCCATTAGCATCACAAGGGACACTCATGGTTGATAAAATTACTTGAAGCGTTACAGCTATATCAGAACGAGCCGAAGGTTAGTTCCACTGGCCATCGGTAATGGCTTGAGAGACAGTAGCATTAAACGGAATCTTGAGCATTTTAGGACTTGAGGACCCGAAAAGAGGATATAAAAGACCCAGCTCAGTCCAAGAATCATACCAAAACAACACTGTTTTCCCGTCTCCAATGCTGCATCGGAGAAAGCCTTGAAGATCCTGCTTCAATTGAAGCATACTTCTGACAGTCATTAAGAATCGCTGAGCATCGTTGATCAGCCACAAAGATCAGCCCAATCGTGAATGTTAAACAAACTTAACTGATTAAATTTTGAATTAGATCATACTACTACTTTGCAAATTAAAAAAAAGGTCTATAAAACCAAAATCAATAGAAATATCATCAATAGAGTCAATAGACGCTCCCAGGCACGATACCCAATGGCCGGTCACCTACCCCTGCAGCAGTAACGCCCCAGCGTTATTAACCCTTTCCTCCGCGAGAAAGGCACAACTCCACCGCAAAAGTAAAGCTCCGATGACTTAAATTTCAGATAATCAAATTCTGCTCCGATCAAACGATAGATCTCGTTATGGAGAGTATTCTACAATGTCCACTTCATCAAGAAATCCCCTCCTGAGTGGTCTACAAGCAAAGCAAAAGATCTTGGATCACTCAAGCCTCCAGATTTTCAAAATTACCTCATAGTGAGGATAGTGTCGTTTCTTTCTTCTTCCCGATCCAACGCCGTCGTTCGTTCCTCTTCCCGCTGAAGCAGTTCTGCTCCTTTCCCATGGTCCGGATGGTGACTCATGTTCCGTCACGGTTCAGACCTCCTCCAGATCCGCCGCCGTGGTCGCTGTGTAAGCCTCGTCCTTCTAAACCACACTCTCTCATCGTCCCTCCAGAACCTCCAGACGTTCCCCTCCTCCTCGCTCCTCCTCTTCAAACCCTCGAATCCTCTGTCAACCCCGTCGCCTTCCTCCCCCGTTGCAGTTCTCCGGTTCCTGTTGTTGCAGCTTCTCCTCTGAGTTTCTTTGCATCAACCAGTGTTGTAACCAAGACTGTTTTCGTATCTTTTGGAGATTGTGTTTCTACTGCTGGGTGCAGATCTCAGCACAGCTCCTCTTTCCAGCTCGAGCCACAGTTTATCATTGCGGAAACCTTCCCTCGCTTAGCCAAGACTTTAAAAGGTACAGTCTCTGTTTCTTGTTGGAACAAGTCTTACTTGGATGAGTCTTGCCTTGTTTTAGGGGTTAATTGTCTCGTGGTGAGTCTTTTACCTCTGTATGAGGATGTTACCCTCTCTTGGAATCTTCTTGTACCTCAGGTTGAGGATGTTACAAGTGATCTCTATTTACCTCTTCATGAGGAGGCTACACTGTGTTATCCACTTTTAGGACCTCCATATGGGGTTGGTATTAGAACCTCTGTCTGGTTGGCTTTGTTTTCTATGGTTTCAGAGACTGTTGCGGCTGATAATGGAGGATTAAGATGGTGTATCCATGGAATGGATGACGCCCGTGACTCTCAAAGCTCTTCGAGGATATTATATGTGGTCTCATCCCTTGCAGCCGAAGCCTTGACGTTGCAGGTGGCCCTTCCTACAGCATCATCTGCTGGATTTCCAAAGCTTCAAGTAATTTTGGACTTTAATGTCCTCTTCACTGCCCTGCATTCAGGGATGGATTTGAACGAGATGCAGGTTGTGTTCTTACAAACCTTGCCACTCTCATCAGTCCTCTATCAGTTTGACTTTTATCTGTGCACAGCATTATGTTTGGCTGTTGCAGTTGCTTTGTGTGTGTTTTTCAAACAATGTCCCTCTATTACTCTATTTTGAGATATGAATGGATGAAATAAATAATTGACAAAAAAAAAAAAAAACCAAAATCAATATACGAAAAGAAAAAAGACTTCAGCCCATATCTCACAGAATAGGTTTGTTTATTTTTCTTTTGGAGAATGCAATGATGCGTGTTGGCAATTAAATTTTGAAGGAACTAAAGTTAAAGAAAGGCATGGACTGTGGACGACAATAATAGAAGCACTACATAGGTTTACATATTACAGTTATAACAATAATAGAAGCACTACATACTACATAGTTTACATATTACAGTTATGAATGTCATTACGTGTAAAAGAAGTTACTTATTACACGCACACGTGTTTATTAACATCTTTACTCTCATTTCTTCGAAATTGAGCACTCACAATTTTAATGCTAATCTGACGAGATAGAGGTTCGGTTTTTTTATTCGATGCGTTTGTGTGCTCAGTTATCGATCAATCATTATAACAATCACATTAACACTTAGTTCGCATTTAAACTGCGTAGCATACACGATAGCTAAATGAAAAGTGATTTAACTGATATATGCATTTTCACAGCATATCAGGGTTAGAAATGTGTTCTAGATATTAGCAGGTATTTCATTAGCAATTCAGCCATGCCCCCGCTTATTTTAATTTCTTTGACAATCAACAATCAATCGTTAATTAGTAGAAGATATATACTTTTAAAATTTACTTTTCTATCGTGCTATTCGAATCTTTTTTTTTCGGTGTTCCGTTTTCGTAATCTAGCAGCAGGGCTCGGGGTGATACAATTACACAGATGCATGCATCACGATGCACGTGACATGTAAAGAAAAGGCATTAGTACAATTCAAAAGAAACAAAAAAATTGATGGAAGTTAAGCACATCATAAGTTGTTACTTTCACCAAACAATCAATCAAAACATGCACCAACAATGAGAAGATTCAAATTAAAGAGGCTCAACCGTTCATCGCCCCAACTAATATGTTTCCAAATAAAGATATTCCCTTAGCTGTAAAAGCAAAATTGTAACTTCTTCTTTCTGTATTCTGATTATATGTGAACAAAAAACATTAATTAAAAGATAAGTAGACGAATAGTTAGACGATCTCACATTGCTACCTTTTGACGACTTACGTGGTTAATTCGTCCAAATAGGATCTTCATCATTTTGTGATGTGTTTGTTGTCACTGACTTACGAAGCTCAATTTATAATTACAAAATGCATCATGATCTATATTTGAATTTTATATTAGTTGGAGTCTTTTACGGTTCATTCATTATCATGCATGTATCTTAACAACCTCGCTAAGATCAACAAAGAAAAGTAGGTAGCAGTAGTCACCGACCAAAGTTTCATCTGAATTTCTGTTGTCAAATATTTTTGTCACAAAGTATATAATTTCAGATGATACAAGAAAGATAAAATACAAATTTTCATGTTAACTAGTACAAAATAGTTTTATAAGTATTTTAAATATATTATAACCTCAACCATTGCAACTTGGAATAGTTAATAACATTGTGTGTTATTTTTTAGTTTTGACAACTTGTGAATTTGCTATAGTTTTTGAGGGCATCATTTAGATAAAGCAAAATGAAAAGTAATATAACTTCAAACTTATTTTTATGTTTCTACTTCTTAGTGAGTTCGCGAATATTCTATATATGTATCCATTCATGTTATATATATACTTTGTATGCTTTTCTTACCAAACATCTGATCAAAGATTTTTTGATTTGTTAAAACTATGAAAGAATATTTTTCCCTATTGTAGAGGAATCCAAAGATAACTTATTGTAATTAGGTGGCTAATGCCAATTGCCAACCAATATTATTGAAGAAACAACCTCATAAATTATCACGATCGACAAAAATCAGAATTTTATCTTTAAATCAGAATATAATATTTGTAAAATCAGAATTTTATCTTCAAATGATCATGATTCTACTTTTTCTCTAAGCTTACCAACTAATTTGTAATTCAAACGGGCCAAATCATCTAATATAAGGTAATGATCTTAGAATATACACAATTAGTATTACTACGATTTACCGATTGTAAAAGATAAAAACAGCATTGTCATAATTAATATTATACCGCAAATTTCAAGCTAAGAAAACATGAACAACCTAATCATTTCATAATTTTATAATAGTACTATAAATCAGAATCCTATCCTATGCTCATATGTATAAAACATATCTCATTTTAAATTGTTTTATTAGACCTATTTACCAACCATCCATAATGGGAAAGTAATCAATCCATTGATCAGACATGCAATTGTCATATAATTAGCGTTTTCAGCTTTTGTTACAGTAAAATATTCCAAAGTTGCAAAGGTATTTTAATAATAAGATATGATCCTTTCTGATTTTGTTGGTAGTGACCATATATATATATATATATATATACATACATTTTTTTCATAAAAAACAAACTTATATTGCATAAAACCATACTGATAGCTCTACATTCATGTGAACAACAAAAAATGGTTGTTTCCTAACATTTCATGCTAGACTATCCGTCCTCAAATTTTACGTTTATGGTACATAAATGATCTCCGACCTGAGAAAATTTTCTTGCATCTTGTATCCTCGAGTTGCTATTCAGAAAAATAAACAAAATCATTTGTCGAATAACAATTACAAGGTACTAATTTTTTTTTAAAAAAAATTGCATTTCTTTTATTTGTGCGCATACTACATTGTTTTGTAATAACCTACGAATTCGCTAACTACAATGAATCAAATAAATTACAGTTTAAAAACCTTACCAAACGATTCTTGAAAACAAATTTACATTAAAAACTAGATAAGCAATTCAAAATTGTTTCGATATTTTTGGTTAAACACACTGCTGTATTTGAAATTGCAAAGTACTCCTGTAACTCATCATTATTCGAATGTTTCTCTGATTTAATAGAAACCATAAACAATTATTCATATAAAAAGCAAAAGAGAAAACCACATAATTGCAGAAAACTAGAATCGAAATGGAAAACGCCAAGTTTATCCCATCTCAAAAGAGAAGAGTGTAGGGTACCACCAATTATGTTGCACATACACACACACCTTCGTATACAACTTCCACAGACTCCTTTTCTTTTCTTGTAATGAAAGGAAAATAATATATGTCTAGCAACTTTATCTAAATGGCACAATTATATAATCGTATGATGATACGTACCTATCGTTTCACATGTATGTATATATATTTAAGATCTTTATATTACTATTTGCGCCTATAAATAGCGACCCTCTCTCAATTCCTCAACTCACATTTAACAAACATCATCAAAAACATTAAGCTTCGAGTTAAAAAACAGTGACTTTACAAGTTTACATCCAGAGTAATGGAGAAGAACATCAAGTTTCCTGTTATAGACTTGTCTAAGCTCAATGGTGAAGAGAGAGATCAAACCATGGCTTTGATCGACGATGCTTGTCAAAACTGGGGATTCTTTGAGGTTATCGTCTCTCTTCCTTTGTTCTTTTTTTTTGGTTTACAGTCAAAGATTTAACAATCAACGAGATTAGATGTTCTCTGCTCAAGCTTTGTTGGCGTATTAAATATGAAAAACTTGAGTTATACTAGATATATATATATATATAGTTGTTATTATTAATTATGAAATGACGCAATGAATATTATTCCTAGCTTCGAAACAGCATTTTCCTTTCATAATATTTTTTTTTAAAAATGGGTCGTTATAACTTTTGATATTTGTAATATTAGCTGCTAAACCATGGAATACCATATGATCTAATGGACAACATCGAGAGGATGACAAAGGAACACTACAAGAAATTTATGGAACAAAAGTTTAAGGACATGCTTTGTTCCAAAGGTTTAGATACTCTTGAGACCGAAGTGGACGATATCGACTGGGAAAGCACTTTCTTCCTTCACCATCTCCCTCAAACCAATCTTTATGACATCCCTAATATGTCAGACGCATACCGGTACACACACAAACATTTCTTTTATCCTTGAAATCACATCTCTAACAATCTTATTAAAAGGTACCATTGATTTGCTTGCCACGTTTTTAAACAACAGAACGGCTATGAAGGATTTTGGGAAGAGGCTAGAGAACCTAGCGGAAGAACTGCTGGATTTGCTGTGTGAGAATCTAGGGTTGGAGAAAGGGTACTTGAAGAAGGTGTTTCGTGGTACAAAGGGTCCAACTTTTGGGACAAAGGTTAGCAACTATCCACCATGTCCTAAACCTGAGATGATCAAAGGTCTTAGGGCCCACACAGATGCAGGAGGCCTCATCTTGTTGTTTCAAGACGATAAGGTCAGTGGCCTTCAGCTTCTCAAAGATGGTGTTTGGGTTGATGTTCCTCCACTCAAGCACTCCATTGTCATCAATCTTGGTGACCAACTTGAGGTATAAATGTTATCCGGTTTGGCTTTAAACGATTACTAATCAGCAAATTGGTTTAGCATTAACCGGATTATGTTCCTCATAGGTGATAACAAACGGGAAGTACAAGAGCGTTATGCATCGTGTAATGACCCAAAAAGAAGGAAACAGGATGTCTATTGCGTCGTTCTACAACCCTGGAAGCGATGCCGAGATCTCTCCGGCGCAAACCCTTGTTGACAAAGAATCGGAGTACCCGAGTTTTGTCTTTGACGACTACATGAAACTCTATGCCGGAGTCAAGTTTCAGCCCAAGGAGCCGCGGTTTGAGGCCATGAAGAATGCTGCAGTAACCACAGGTGTGAATCCGGTTGCCACGGTGGAGACATTCTAATTGTGGAAGTGGGGTTTCTATGGAGGCAAGAAAGATATGAATAAAAAAAGGGGTTTGATATGTGTGTGGGTAGTGTCAATAAGTAACGAAGCTAATGCAAGTAGAATCAAGAACTAAGTGACTAGTGATCACTGATGAATCTGGTGTGGTTTTAAGTGTGCGAGTGTTAATGACATATGAATATTGAAAAAGACTTGAATGAATTAAAAGTTGCAATATTATAATGATCAGAAACGTTGATCATTTCATCAGTGAATTCCACAAAACAAGAACAAATCAACTCAACTCACACATAATTAGGAAAACCAATCCAATCAAAACACCATCAGCATGATTTCAGCTTATCCAATGAGTGCAAGTAGCAGCAACCCACCTACCAGGTTTGATAGAGCCGTTGAGACTTAATATATTAGTTGGGCTTTATATATTTTGACCCAAAGGCCCCAAAAAATAAGTGCCTTCTGAGAATTTCTAGGGTGTCACTCTTTACGTCACTCTTTCTAGTTTGGTTCTGAATTTTTTTCCCTGATCAACAAAAAATCTTAAACAGAGAAAAAATAATTTAATTATATTTTCATCAGTTCAGACAAAAGTATTTTTCTGAGGGGAAAAAATGTGAGAGTAAAAAGTGTTACACCGAGACCAGCGCCATTCTGTCTCCATTATTTGGAAAACCAATGATCGAATATCCGCATTTCTAGGATTTAGTTCCCTCGTTCTGTCTGAAGAGAAAGTTGAATTGTTTATTTTATCGTAGTTACAAACAAACTATAAACCAAAAGACAAGAATGGTGATTAGATCACTTTTGATTACTTAGGGAGCTTTAAGCTTCTGTATTGAAATTTTCTTTTGCAGGGTCATGGATGTAGGCGGACGGACGTTGACGTCTATGGGTCACGTGCCCCCCAACTGTTTTTTATTTTACTTGTATAATTTATGTAAATTTCATTGAAATGTCGCTATTTTTCTGAACAAATAAGAAAGAATTAAACAAAAGGTTGGTTGTTTTTAGCAGTGAGCCCCCTATTAAAATTGTTTATGGATCCGCCCCCGGATGTAATGATGCGGATGATAAACATCTTCATTTCACGTTTTAAAGTCTTGCATGGCTCACAAGTTTGACCTGCATAAAATATTTGTAGTGCGAAGAAAATTAACTTATGATTTGCATGTCTACTAAAGGTTCTTCCAAGACAGTTATTTCTTTCTTGTATATTCCATTTTCTAGACGTAACTTAAGAACTTCTGAACATGGCAAAACATACCAATCTACCGCAAAAAGTGTAATCCGGGTCTAATGGATGTTGGACTGCACTAGAAGAAGTATACTATCTGATCACGGAGAAGTGAGCGTTTTGAATAAAGTTGTGAAATGGTTGTTGCTTTTATATTCCTTTACCAGCTTACGAACCTAAAGTTTAGTGTTTTTACTTTAAAATTAGACTATAAGCTTTGATGAAGGGATCACTGAGTGAACCGCAAAGGGCAAGAATGTGCAGACAAATAATATGACAACAACAATGCATGGGAAGCATAAAAATGGCCGTGGTGGTGGGCAGCACTAAAGATAATCGTCGGACTCAAAATAAATATTATATAGGGTCGACGATCTATTTCCCCACGAAAACTATCATATAGCATCAGATTCCCACCAAACTATGACCTCGTGCTAGATCTCCATGAATAAAAGTTCTAGATGTATTTCTCCCCGAATTGATAGTTTAGAACTTAATTACCCATAAACCAATGATTTTAATTGGTTTACTTATTTTAATTGGTTTATTTTAAACCAAATGATTTTAAATCAATTAAACCAAAAAATTAAAATTTTAATATATATATAGATATATAGATATATTATTTCCACTTAAACAAAATAAAAGTTTATTTTCAATTTTCTAAATATTATAAGAAATTAACTATATATAGATAAATAAATAATAAAATCATATACTACAAATTAATCAATAAAACTTATTTTAAAAATGAAGTTCTTTATTTGGATAATATGGTTTAATTAATATGTAACATGTAAAAGAATAAAATAAATGTAAATTAAAAGTGCAAAACATGAATTAATTTTTTATTTTTTGTAATTACTTATTAAATTTACTGATATTTTATTTTATTTATATTTATATAATTTCTTATTTAAATGATGTGAAAATATTATACTTATTATAATTAAAATGACATGTTATTGATTCTTTTATATGTTACATATTAAGTAAACTGTAGTATCTAAATAAAGGACTTCAATTTTTAAATAAGTTTTATAGATTAATTTGTAGTATATGATTTTATTATTTATTTATCTATATATAGTTAATTTTTTATATATTTATAAAATTGCAAATAATTTTTTATTGTTAAACATAATCTTTTTTAAGTGAAAATAATATATCTATATAGATATTTAAAATTTAATTTTTTGGTTTAATTTATTTTAAATCATTTGGTTAAAAGTAAACCAATTAAAATCATTGGTTTATGGGTAATTAAGTTCTAAACTATAAATTCGAGGAGAAATACATCTAGAACTTTTATTTCGTGGAGATCTAGCACGAGATCATAGTTTGGTGGGGATCTGATGCTATATGATAGTTCTCGTGGGGAAATAGATTGTCGACCCTATTATATATGTCTAACTAGTATTGTAGAAAAAGGCCTCTATCACTATACATAATCAGTTACGTATTTCTAACCAGTATCTAGGAACTAACAATTCTACTTTGTATTATGCTCCCTAATTATATTTCATAATTTTCTTTTGACGGTAAGAAAACAATAATTTATACAGGTTAAAGCAGTATCCGTGCTTCAGTGACAAAAAAAAAGCAGTATCCGTGCAATTATACTAACTTTTTGATATAATCAAAGATGTATAATACAATGATATTTGTCGCATTATACTACAGTTAATGCTTACAAGAAGCTTTTGGGACAATCAAACATGTTGCCCTAGATAGATCCAAGTGAATAGAAAAACATTTCCACATTTATATTTCTTGTAATTTTTTACAGCCATTTTCTAGGCCAGATTAAAAGGATTTCGGATAGAGTTTTCTTGAGATGGTCCGGAAAGAAGAAGTGGTACTTGTGATATGCTTGGGACAAAGTTTTCTTATCTCCAAACACCAAAAACTTTCTCACCAATGAAACTCACAAATCTACTCACGTTCCCTTTCTCCTCCTCCTCCACCACTTCTTCACCAACGTCTCCGGCACTGAACTCCTCCGTCGACCCCAAACTGCCTTTGCAACCACCAGTACCAGCATCAACCAACTCGCTCGAACTTGAACTTGAACAAGTACACGAACTCCCAATCGACTTACTGAGTTGACTCGGGATATCATTCATACCAAAGCTAGAACTAGCAAGAGCTGGAGACTTCACTGAACGCTTTCTCCGATCTTTCTTCCCATTTATGTTCTTCTTATTCTTCGTTTGTTTCTTCTTCTTCTCCAAGCTGTCTTCGAAAGCGTCAATGATTTCATGAATCAACTGGCGACTAGGTGACGAGTCCCATCTGACCCAGTAACTCGTGTAACAGCTGAAGCAGTCGCAGTGGAAGAGAGGCGAGTGAACGTCGAAGTGGGATTGTTTGTGTGGTTTGGTCTTGTTCAGGCGAGAGGTAGAGTTTCTGTCGCTGGAGTAAGAAGCGGTTGATATGAGGTAAGCCAGGACTTCACGGTCTTCCGGAGAAAGAACCGCTGCTAGTGATAAGATGGCAACGGGAAGGAGATGGAGAAGCTGGTCGTCTGATTTTATCTGCGGCGGCGATGGGTGTACGGTTCCTTTCCGGTAGAGCTTCTTCATTGCTTCGTATAGATAGAGAGACAGAGAGATAGACTAGACTTTAATGATGAAGATGTTATTGACTTACTGAAACTTTAAATACCGAAAGGTTCACTAGGTTTTTATTTGTATCGTTCCCTTTTTTATTGTTTTGTGATTAGTGTATGTGTGTACTAGCCAAGGTAAAAACCACACTTGATAGAAAATATTAGTGTTCTAGTTAAAATGTTTTAATATGTTTATACACATATGCTACCTACCACTTTTACTATAAGGCTACAGCCCAAAGCAAATATTCGTTATATTACGAAATTTATTATTTATTCTCGTTTTGTTTTTTTTTTTTTTTTTTTTTTTGAAAAAGGGCTTTCAATTTAAAACATAAACATTACAAAATAAGACTAAGAGTCTTATAGTTGGATAAAGTTTACATGAAAACAAGCTTTCATGAATGAGTGAATCTCAACTCTTGAACAACAAAAGGCTGAGACTAGAATAACCAAAATACAATGAAAGTTGATAACTAGTGATAAGAACCACGACCGCGGCGGCCGCGCTTTCCTCTCCCTCGTACCTTATTCCATTCCATTTCTTGGTATTTGATGGGAGGTTTTGTTTCCCTCCCACCCCTTGTCAAGTTGATCGAAGAAGTAGTCTCTGTCACAACTTCATCCACATCTTCTAACCCTTTAAACTGAGAAGGACTCTCAAATCCAAAAGGGATAGGTGTTGTGATTAATGGATCAACGACTAAAGTCTCACATACCTCAGTGTTGATAACAGTTGGTGGAGAAGACTCCATAATAAGAGCTGCAATGGGAGTAGATTGGGAATCTACTAATGTGGAAAAAGTTGGGGCAAAATTTGGCGAGACAGTAGTATTCTTCATCTGAAAAGTAGGTTGCAAAGCTGGAGTAGTTTCAAGTTCAGAAAAGAGATCTTCTATCTCTTTAATATTTTTCTGAGGCTCAAGTGCAGCACCATCTAATGCTGAGGGAGAGTTTGATTCATTGACGTGTAGCTCCTCTTGATGGACAGTGGGTGGAGAAGAGCCAACATTATCCTTTTGCTGCAGAATGGTATCAATATCCACCACAGGGACATCAGAGCTAGTGTCCATAGAAGGTGATGTGGAGGCAGAAACTTGAACAGTCGATAAAGGTAAAAGACACCTCTTCGCTTTATGTCCTAGATTACCACACCTCTCACACATTGATGGGATCCATGTGTACTCAACATTAACAAGAAAAATGTTACCTTGTTTATCATCCAGAGCAATAATCTTCGGAAAGTTTTTATCCAGCTCCATCTCAACTAAAATCTTTGCTTCTCCCATACTGGTAGGATCAAGTCGAGGTTTGTGCGTAAGGATGGGTTCTCCAAGTCCTGAAGCAACATGACTTATTCCTAATCTTGAATAGCAACAGTCCGGGACGTTTTTCAGAGTGGCCCAGACCGGAAGTGTGGATATTTCAGGGACTTTGAAGGAACCTTCCGGAGTCCATGGCAATACAAAAAGTAAGCAATCATCGATGTGCCATACTCCTCTCTGAATGACCCAATGACGAGTAGGTTGGTGCGGGATATGGAACATGAAAGATGAATCACCAAGCTTTTTACAACTGATCTTACAGCTTCTTCCCCAGATTTTATTTACCACCGCATGTACTAAACCACCTGGTGGTAGAGAACATTTATGGAACTTTCCAATAATGTACTCATCCTTATTCTCTGGACCTAGTTTAAGCACTTTCGATGGAATAGATATCTCAGGGGTGCCATCAAGACGATAAGTTGGTGTGGCTGCTCGGTACAGATTGCGCGATTGGGCGTTCAATCTCGCAGCCCATGGAAATCGGAGGCTCCCATCAGCTCTTAGTTCTGGTGGTGGAAGCTTTTCAACAGGAGGCTGGATAGTACGAGATGGATACTTACCCTTTGGTTGCTTGTTTAAAATCTCATCATTTAACGTTGGCCAGAGAGCAGCTAATTGATTTCCGACAATCGCTGGATCATAGTCCCGAGGAGTACTCGGTTCAGGAGGAGTAACCGGAGGTTTGAAGAAAAGCGGTTTTGCCCATGATCCCAAAGATGGGACAAACTTTCCTGGAACTTGAGCAAGATCATCCGCTAGAATTGTTGGTGGCTTAACCTGCGGGATAGGCGGTTGCTGTAACTGACTTGGTTCAAGAACCAGCGATTGATTGTTAACCTCAGTAGAGACATGAACCACCCTACTGCCATCTTGAGTGGTTGAGAAGGTCACAGGCGGAGCTATCTGTTCTGTAACAGGGTCCGAAGTCGGAGAAAGGACCACAGTTTCTGAAGCCGTAGGAGGAACCACGGGTGTGAGCAAATCGATTTCGCTCGTCAACATCACTGGGGCAGAGAAAGTCTGAGGAGAAGTAAATGACGAGGATAGAGTCTGATCAGTTCCAATCTTCAGGGTCGCGATCAACAGAGGCGATGAAGACGAAGGGATAAAGAGACAAAGATCGCTGCTTGATTTCCGAAGTGGCGGCAGATTCGGAGAATCGATCTCCGACGCCATGGCACAGGTCGAGGAGAGGAGTAAGCTTACCGGAGAGGCCTACTGGCGACGACTCACGCCGGAGGTACGCCGAGAATCAAATCGAAATGGTGGTTTAGGTTGTCGCCTTCTTTGTCGTGAAATTGGGGGCGCGTGGTTTTCACGTTCCAAAATGTTTTCCAAAATGTTTTTATTCTCGTTTTGTTTGTGTTTACTTTTTTTCAAATATTATTGATGTCGCAGAGGTCCTTCGGATTTGATGTATATTTTTGTTGTGCTTTCGGATATTTATTATAGTTTCATGAAACTTGTTTAATTCAAAACTATTCAAATGCTTAACAACTGATTGACGGGAAATGTGCTTGATATCATCATCGTCCAACACTTGTAATTAAAGTGGTCATTTGTTTATATTAAGTTTCCAATCGGTATTCACATAAACGTATACACTCGCATAAGAGTTTTTAAAGCTTCAAAAGGTGTTGAATTAAGAAAAAGGCTCAAAAGGTGTTGTTCCATACTTCCATAGTTCCATGGCAAATGAAACATTTTGTTATAAGGAGTAGTTTTAAATAAAAAAGGAAAAACAAAAAAAAAATCAGACTTAGATAACAAATTTCATTGAGTTGGGATATAATGGGCTTCATTTGAGAAAAACCAACTAAAATTATTTCAATAGACAGATTCATATACTACCAATCAAGAAACTTTATACATAGTTGCTTCTCTAGTTCCGTAATCCCCCAAAAAAGCCTATATTATATTTTCATCATATCCATTCATTTTAATTATAAACTCGCAGATGTCAAAGAAAAGAAGTTTTGAACTCGCAGAGGAATGTGCTTTCTTCTATGAACAGCCTCACATCATTGCCTTTTGAAAGCCACCGTGAGCTGGCCAACCTTTAAACCATTCTTTTTCCAGTACTCCACCACCTTAGAATCGTTAAACCTCGCCGTTTTAACAGATTCCCTCGAACCCAACACTAGTCGCCATTTCGTTAGATGTTCGCTTATAGTGACCAAACCATTTGGCTTGCATAACCGTTCCTCCTCCACGGAGGCACGTAAATCTCTGCTCGCATCATCGACTGTCTTATCTCAAAGGACATGATCCTCACAAGCTGTTTCAGCTCTTCAGGTGTTCCGACAAAGACACGTGGTAGTTGTGCTAAGAGAGAAATGTATCTTGTCGTAGGCCGAGCTATCTCAAATTCCCCGCCAAGATTTGTCTCGACGATAAAACGGTTCTTATCTCCTCCATTAACGTCAACGTACTCGTACTTCCCGGCCGGGTCATTGCCAAATCTTTCCCACTGGGACTTGCAAAGACCTATGTAATATTAGTATGAATCACAAAAGGTATACAGTAGGTGGCGGTATTATAAATTTATGCATACAAATGCGAAAACGTAAAGATATTAAATGATAATGAAATCAACCATAGTCTTTTATCTTTTTTCGTTAAATTGATATGGATCATATTTTCATCTCAGCATTTGCACATTAAATCCCAACATCCACTATGGTTATAAACCTTTAATATATACACATACAGCTGCTGTGTATTAATGATGATATCCAACATAGCACTAATATTTGTTAAAACAGTCTTATAATGATATACTACAAAAACCATCAACATCACTCAGCAATATCACATACTAGAGAATAATTTATAACATCCATATATAGAGCCTAATGTGAATCTACTTCTACCTGTGACTCTATATAGACCATTTTTTTGGACAACTGTATAGACCAATAAGACTGTAAAAATCAAATGACCAATGAATCTCGAAGCTCATATATTGTGCTATCCTCTTCAACAAAGCAGTTTCCAATCGAGAGGCTTTATAACCTTTGTTTTAAAAATAATATATCTCTTAAATCAACAAAATTCAGGTTATACTGAAAAAACTATATTCATTTAAAACTTATATGTTAAAAAAAATAACTGTATAAGATTATACATTTAAAATTTTATATTTAGTCATAGACATACATCTATCTGTTTTTAAGCCGAAGCGGATTGGGTATATGATATCCACCTCTATTTTTTTTAGTATTTGTGATTAACTCTGTTTAACGAATATTGTTTTACTATTTGATTTTCTTCGGAGACTTGGGGATATCCTTTGGGATCAAATCAAATCAAATTTAATGGATAAAATGTTCGCTCATATCTCTGATTATCAAATATGTATATACAAATGTAAATTTCGTATAAAGAGCATTAGTACCTGCATCAAAACCTTCGTTACGTAGATAAGCCATCAAGTGTCGTTTCTCTCCAACGAAATCACTTGCATTTACTACCTTATCAATTATTCTCCGTCGCTCTCCACCCCATCTGTGATCATCAAGAATCTCTCGTAACCTCTCCTTCACATCTTCATAATCATCATCAATGTCGTCTGATTTATCATCGTTTACTTCTCTAGGAGAAACCTCATCCGATAAGACTTTCAGTTCTCTGTAGATAAAATATTCTATCAGATCCCAAAGATCATGCAACTCATCCGGAAAGTGATCGCTCCCGCTGCTGCTATCGTGGACGTGCACGCGCCGCCGCCGCTGTCACGTCAAACACTGCAGCGAATCTGCTGAATCTTCTTAGAATCTGTACCATTATGTGCCTTTTTGCTGGTTGCTCCTGTCTTAGGCTAATTGTGATATATTTATAGATACACACCTGAAAGTTATATTTAATAATGTTTTCATTGTGTTGACCAAGTCGTTGACTTTTAACGGAGTAACGACGGAATGGTAAAACATGACAACAGAATGGTGTAACGATGGTGAATAATGGCTTAACGGCGTTAATTTTGGGTAACGGAGAAACTAATTACAGTTTTAAAATGTGCTGGCTTATTAATTTCCAGAACCTCAATTTTTACAGACCATAACGTCCACCTACAACTGCTTCAAAACGAATAACTTTTATCAAATCGAAATGACCAAACATTTAATAATACTAATACTACTATTAGTTAGTCGATATACAGTATGGTGAATTGCTATACTTTGGAAAAGAGTTGCATGGTCTGAGTCAGATTCGTGCTATACACCATCTCTATTCCTTTCTATTTTATTTAATGAAAAAGAGCATGATCAAACGGACGCCAAAATCTTTAAAGTTCGTACATTGTTTATCCACAACCAGAGTTACTGAGGTGGAGTAAAGAGAAACAGCTTGTGAGTACCACGTGGACACACATACGAGAAGCAAGTTAAACTGTGTTCACACGTTGTGAGTTGTGGTTAGATTGTTTCATCTCTACTTAAACCACTTCACTTGAGTGTTCACTGAATTGTGTGTTATCTTATTACTAGTATTACCACCAGTGCTACGCACTGGCCATTAAATGTTTTAAAATTACTTGATCATTTTCATTATTTTCAAATCAAATAATTTTCTAACAGAAAATATTTTATAATCTGTGACATGACATATAATATTAGAGGTATCTTGATTGAAACAACGTTGAAATGCATAAAACAATAACTCTGGTATTATTATAAAATAGATACATGTTTGTAGTATTTTCAACAAAAAAAATATATACCAAATTATAAATATACTTTAAATACTTTAAATGTCAAACGTTTTGTATCTACTTACCTGATCCACGTCTTCAACTTTCACCAAGTTTGAAAATCTTTGATCCCTTTATTCTTCAACCAGCTTTAATTTCTCATACATGTCTGCATCAAACTAAAATAAATTTAAAACTGAACAATACAAATATTTATGCTATATTTTCTAACTCTGATTTTGAAGAATAAGTTTTATATGAATTCACTACTCACCAGCTGAACACCTGCAAATTCTGGAAGCCCTGCAACAAAACTCTCTCTCTTCACGCTCACTATAAACCCATAATCCAAATGATGCTTTGAAAGAGGTTCAAACTTTCAAAGAGTATTCCACCGCTTCCATCTATAGCTTATCGATGATAAAATCTGAAGTACTAATTCTGGCCATGAATAAGAACTGTTTCAAATAGATTTTGTTTTATCAAAAAAAAAAAACAGTTTCAAATTGATGCAGACAAAAAAGAAGGAAGCTAGGATGAAACTCAACAAAATAGAAAAAAACCAGAGCATACATAAATTAGTATATCAAAAAATTATATAGCAGAAGAAACAGTTTGGAAACATAATCGGTTAACTTTGTACGTGGATAAGATATTGTGAGAAAATTTAGGTTGTAGCTGCTAGAATTTAGGGATCGTAGAATTTTTTTTTTTCCATTTAATTGTACTTTTTATTTTATTTTGTAAAACATTTTCTATGTGTCAAAATTTGATAGGTAAGGTGACTTGTGATTTATAATATAAAGGATTTCTGACGCGGAAACCAGAGTAGAGTAAACTAAAAGTACGTCTAGGTTCATTGAATCTACAAAGTTGACTAGGTTCAATGTATCTAAGGTTCAATTGCTTTTCTTTATGATCATGCAACTATAGTTGAATATACAAAAGTGTCATCGGCAATGCTTGATGCGGGTAAAGACTTGTCCATTACACGTGATAGCACTAGCCTTTGTTGTTTTTTTTTTCTTTTGAACGAGCGCTAGCTTGGTTCTCTGATTTATAAAAAAACTCAAGTTATCTTGTTAAAAAAAACTCAAATTATCAAATTAGACATCTATCAATTATCAAATCACCGAAAACATGTACACCACACTTCGAGATTGTAGACGTGGGCCTTTCTTGGTAAGTGAAATTTGGGCTGATCTTAAAAGCCCAAACGAATCATGCAAAAAGCATGGAGAATTTACCCGGTGGGCAAAGAAGAAAAGACGGTTATGTTTTCTTCTTCGGGAAGTCAATATGGCAAAGATGAAAACACTATACTCCACCGTCTTGTCTTTCTCCTCTCCGTTCAGCCATGGCGCTGCAGAATTTAAAACACCCCTACGCGTCGTCCCCGGGAGTGAATCAGTGCAATGTGCTCGAACACTGTATTCATTAATGAATATGGTGATGAGTTTTCAATTTAGTGACACAGAAAACTATTTTCCTTTGCAGAACTCTAAATTTATGTTGTTGCTCTATTGATAATGGCTGGATGATTCTTTATTAAGGATTTTAATGTTATTTCCTGAATTTTATGCAGTTTGAATCCATTGATCCATTTGATTGTTTTGCGATATCTGATGACTGATGACAGGATTCCTAGTTCATTTTTAGCCTGAGGCTGTCTCTGGCCTTCTAATCTTTGACTGGGGACAATAACAATCGATCATGATAATCTTGCATCCGAATAAGGCCCCCCATGGTTGCTCTCTTTATTTGGTTTAATCTGTACTCTTATCAAGCATTCCATCTTGGTTGAGATTATAATCTGATAAATTTGTTTCAGGGACAAACCATCAACTTGGATCGATCTCCAGAGCAAGCAAATAACTTGAAACATGTGGTTTGCCTTATTAAACCACCTTCTACAAGCAGAACGAGTCAGCTCTGATGGTAAAAGGGTTGTGACTGTAACTTCATCCGTCCAGATTTGATTTGCACTGGGAATAACATTTGATTTGCACTGAGAATAATAATTTCTAATGTTTGGATTCCCGTAGGTAAAACATTTTTTTAACCCCCAAAAAAACCCTTTTAGCCCAAAAAAGAAAACCACCTTCTGTATATTGCTTAAAAGTGAGGTACAATGTATCTAGCGATGGAAGTTCTAAACCTATGAGTCACATGTCATTTTATGTAGAAGATACATATATATCTTTTGGTTTTCTTTATACTTGGTTTGATCAGACGAATGTACAACTTATTTTATGTTTTATATATTCCATGCCTGCGTCTTATTGTGACTTTATATTCCATGCCTGCGTCTTGTTGTGTCTTTATATTCAATGCTTGCTTCTTGTTATGTCAGCTGACTGAAACTCATGCCACTCTTCCCCAAGTGTCTCCATAGTTATTTTTTGTGCTGTGAGAGGTTAGGATCACACTTGTTGCTGTGAGAAACATGCGTCCAAGTTGTGTTCCCACATGGTGGTGTGTACAGGTTTGTTTTTCTTATGACCGCTTATATTCCATAGATCGTGCACTCATGTCATTTTGAGTTATAACACACATCTAACTCTTAATATATAGTGTGACTATGTATTATGTAGGATAAACTTTTATGATTTTAATTATGAAATCTATCCCAAGACCAAACTAGATTTATCTTAACTCAACCCTAATATTTTCTAGAGAAGAAAGAAGAAACACCAACCTGATCCATGTTTTCCTTGGTTTGTTTGAATCAATTCATCAATTGATTTTCTCCCCTTTAACCTTCTTTCATTGATGATTTCTTTGATGGAAAAGAAATCTCAAAGCTTTCCTTAGTCTCTCCTAATGAACGAAACTGTCGTGTAGTATATTACCGAGAGTCTTTTTGTCTTTTTACAAGTTGTTATATATAAGTCAAAAGGAATAAAACTTGGGTTCACTTCTATGGTGAACTCTCAAATTCACCTCAATTGTTAGCACCAATCAAAGTGTCATGTAGGATTGATAAAAAAAAGAAAAAAAAATAGAAAAAAAGAAAGAGGTGAAAAAGAAGTCGGTTATTTTTTTGAAAGCATTCATGGCTTCTTCTTCGTCACCCACAAAGAACATTGGAAGCTTTGTTTATCAAACTGCTAAACCCAAAATATTAAACCTTAAATCATTAATTAGGTAAATCATAAACACTAAACATTAAATCCTAAACCCTCAGAATATCTCTTTACCCAAGGATTTAAGATTTACCCAAGGGTTTAGGATTTACCCAAGGGTTTAGGGTTTAGTGTTTTGGGTTTAGATTTAGGATATGAGGACAAATTATTGTAACCACCAATTTGACAAAAAAAAAATTTCAATATTATGTGTGGATGATGAAAAAGAAGCCATAGATGATGTTAAAAAAAATTAGTCGTCGTCTTTCACTTCTTTCCCGTTTTTTAATTTAATTTTATTTCCTTTTTTACTAGTCCTACATAGCGTTTTGATTGGTGTTAACAGTTGAAGTGAATTTAAGAATTCACCATAAGAGTGAACCCAAGTTTTGTTCAAGTCAAAGGACGTGTTGATTAATATTAATCAACACAACTCTTCTTTATAACAGTCCATAACGTATACTACTCACATATATGTTATAACTTAAGGTAATATATTTCATTATTATTACCTTTTACATATATGTGTATGTGATCATGAGACTAAAGACATTTATAAACATAAGGTAAAGTAGGTGGATTATCAATACACCTAAATTCTAATACATTAATTGAAACTGATCAATCAGTACTATATCACTTTTTATATTAGAATCTAAAAATATTAATATGAACTTGAACTTTATTCTTCCAAACCAGAGAATCTCTAGGAAGGTGCATCCAAGTTTGATTGGCGATGGTTTTATCTTTTGTGCAAAGGTCAGCTGTTTTTATTTCCTCAACGCGTAAACATGCCTCGTTGACAAATTCACTTTAAAAAATAAACAAAATTAGAGGGGTAAAAGGAATACGGCTTTGGAGTTTCAAAACTATTTTTATAAAGACGTTGCACATAGAGATAATAGATTTCTCAACCCATAAAAATGCTGCTCCCTCCTCTCCGTTTCTTCTTTCTTTGCCTTTGTCTCTCCTTTTGTTTATTACAGATGAAAGCTGATGGCATCTTAGGCAGTCATTTCAAAGTAGACCCGAAGCTCAAGTTCGAGAATTCAAAGCTACGTCAAGCCTACATTGCTCTCCACTCATGGAAACAAGCAATCTTCTCTGACCCTTTTAACTTCACAGCCAACTGGAACGGCTCGGATGTTTGCTCCTACAATGGAATCTACTGTGCTGTTCCTCCTGGCTCATACAACAAAACCAGAGTCGTTGCAGGCATTGACCTCAACCACGCCGACATGGCTGGTTACTTGCCTTCCGAGCTTGGTTTTCTCCGTGATCTCGCTCTCTTCCACCTTAACTCAAACCGTTTCTGCGGTGAAGTCCCTCGCACGTTCAATCGCATGAAGCTTCTTTACGAGCTTGATCTTAGTAACAACCGGTTTGTTGGGAAGTTCCCTAACGTTCTCCTCTCTTTGCCTTCTCTTAAGTTCTTGGATCTCCGCTTCAACGAATTCAAAGGCAAGATACCATCCAAGCTTTTCGATAGAAAGCTCGACGCTATATTCTTGAACCATAACCAGTTCCGGTTTGGTATTCCGAAGAACATGGGAAACTCCACGGTTTCCGCTTTGGTTCTTGCAAACAACGATCTCGGAGGATGCATACCGGGAAGTATCGGTTCAATGGGGAAAACACTCAACGAAATTATCCTCTCTAACGATAACTTAACCGGTTGTTTACCTCCTCAGATAGGAAACCTCAAGAAAATGACGGTTTTCGACGTCAGTTCAAACCGTCTACGTGGTCCGTTATCGTTTAGCGTCGGCAACATGAAGAGCTTAGAAGAGCTTCACGTGGCTAACAATGGCTTCACTGGAGTCATTCCTCCGACTATATGCCAGCTTCCTAACCTTGAGAACTTCACTTATTCGTCCAACTTCTTCATCGGTCGTGCTCCTATATGCGCAGCTGTATCGGTGGTGATTGGCTCCATGAATTGTCTCACCCTTATGGCTCGTCAAAGATCGATTAAAGGGTGTTTATCTTTGCTTGCCCGTCCTATTGATTGCAGTAAGTTTGGATGTTATAACATATTCTCTCCTCCACCACCAACGTTTAAGATGTCACCCGTTTTCCGAAAACTTCCTCCACCAGTTTACGTTTCCAGTTCGCCTCCACCACTGTTGTCTAAGATGTCGCCTACCGTTCAAGCATACCCTCCACCACCACCACCATCACCATCTCCTCCACCTATGGCTTACCTTTACTCATCTCCTCCACCTCCGGCTTACGTTTACTCGTCTCCTCCACCTCCAACTCCATCACCACCATGTCCTGAATCATCTCCCCCTCCGCTTGTTGTATACTACGCACCCGTGACACAAAGCCCTCCACCACCACCACCACCAGTATACTATCCACCGGAAACACAAAGTCCACCACCGTCAACAGAGTACTACTACTCACCAAGCCAGTCTCCTCCGCCAGAAAAGGGATGTAACGACGTCCATCCTCCAGAAACACCACCAAGTTACGAACCAACTCCTGAATATTCTTACACATCGTCATCCCCACCACCTCCTCCTTCTTACCCCGAAACGTCTCTTCCACCAATTCCAAGTGTCTCGTATGCTTCACCCTTTTCTCGTATGCGGATCTAGAACAAAATTTAATCGGGGCACAGTATCTATACTATTATTTGAGAAGTGATTTTGCTTATGTGTCAACTTCTCCATAGTTTTAGGTTTTTTATGAAGCAATTTTTCTGATTTGTCGTATTCTCCATCTATTTAGGTAATTTTGCTTACTTGTCATGTTTTTATTAGGTTTTAGCTAAATCATTGATTTATTATATTTTAGCTAAATCATTAATGTATTAATTTTAAAAATACTCTTATTAAATCTTCTATATATATATATATATATATACTCCATCTTCATGTTTATTCTCCATCTTTTTAAGTATTTTACTTATTTGTCATGTTTTTATTTGGTTTTAGCTAAATCATTGATTTATTATTTGTTGTTAACTAAATGACTAATTTATTAACTTTAAAAAATACTTTAATAAATATTATATATTAAAACGAATTATATTTTAAAAATATTAAATTTATATGTATATTAAAATTTAGGTAGATTTTCTTATTTTAAATTTTTATTAGGTTTCAGAATTTTAGCTAGGTTATTGAATTATTATTAAATTATAACTGATTCACTAATTTGTTAATTTAAACAATACAATTAATGAATTATAAATATAACTAAAAACAAATTTTATTTTATTATTAAATTATTATATCTATCAATACTATTATTTGCGAAGGGATTTTTTTCGTCATAACTCTCCGTTAAAAATTAGAGCATTTAAGGTCAATGATACCCTTAACAAGTTTGTATATATAATTAAAAACGAATTTATATTAATGATATAATTATTTTTTTTAAATAAGATAATTATTATATATTGTGTTGTTTTCTTAAAATAATTGTTTCGATTATAAAATTGAAATTTAAGATTTAAAGTTATTTATCTAAGTCTATACTATTATTTGCGAATTTATCATGTAATTAAAAGAATTTATATTAATAATATTAATTCATATTCAAATAAGATTGTTCTTACATATTGTGTTGGTATCTTAAAATGTGTTTTCTATTATAAATGTTTAAAGTTAAGATATTAAATAATTATAATTAAATTTTAATCAAACAAAAATAGTTGCATAAAATTATTTTCTAAAATATTTCTAATATGTTAGTGTGTGTTCTGAAAATTTAATACAACAAAAATTTTGAATAAAAAAATCTAAAATATTTCTAAAATGTTAGTGTTTTCAAAAAAGTAATACAGTAAAATGCATATATATTTTAATGATAACTTTTTGTCATATATAAATAATTTAATTGATTTGAAATTTTGAAAACACAAATAATAAATCTTTAGAATGATTTTTGAATTAATAAAATAATATTTAACAAATATTCGTATGAAAATTATGCCCGCAAATGCGGGCAAGACACCTAGTTATATATATAAAAATACTAAATTAATATTAATTTTAAATATAATAATATCTTAGTCAAATTATAACCAATTTTTTATTTTAAAGTATTATATTATATTTTTTAATCATCATTTTTGTCTATAAGAAAAAAATGTTTTTTTAAAAAGTCTAATACACACTAGTATAAAGTTTAAATTTTATTAAAAAAATTCAAAGAAAATAGTGTTTCATAAGATGCTTAAACAAAACATGTTATCGAGATGTTTCTAACAGTATAACCAGTTCTTGACCAAAAAAACAGTATAGCCAATTTGATCAAAACAAAAATACTATAACCCGTCGAGTGAACCTACATAGTACATAAAATTAAATGGCAAAACAAAAGGGAAGTGGAAGAATTGGCACACAGATTGTATGACAACAATGAATATCACTTGACCTAGACCAACTTAGCATACATACATAACACACAAATTTTATATAATCAGTATGGGGTACGTGACCCCATACCCACCAACGTGGGTCCGCCCTGAATTGCTTCATCTCCTCCTCCATCTTACTACTGGTTTCAAACCATCGAGGGAAAAGAGCATTGCCTTATGATTAGTGACTGTACACAGTAATTTGTCTATTTTGTTATATTTTTCTTTCATTATTTTTCCTTTTGGATAGTTTGTTCTTTTTCTCCCCTTAGTATAATGATCTAATTTTTTTTTTGTTATTGAAAATGTTGTGACTAATTAATCCTTTCACAAAATCCTTTTAATTCTCAAATTAAATTGACTTTTCTAGTTTATGACAAAAAGAAAAATTGAATTATCTTAGTTGTAAACTAAAATCTTTTGCTGAGAAAAAAAAAACAAAAATATTTAACAAAAAGTAAGTAAATATGATCACAGTCATCACACGTCAACTTCTCAGTCATCATCCCAAGAACGGCAGCTTTTAAAAAAAAAACTCTATAACCTACCTACCACTGCCCTCTCTCTCTTTATCTCCTCTGTATTATTCGAATTTGTGGTTAAGCTTCAGAAACTTCGTCATACACACGTCATCCGTTTGTTTCTCGTCCAATGGCGTTGCTCAAGTCTTTCGTCGATGTTGCTCCAGACTCTCACTTCCCTATCCAGAACCTCCCTTACGGCGTCTTCAAGCCTGATTCGAACTCCCCTCCTCGTCCTGCTGTCGCTATCGGCGATTCCGTCCTGGACCTCTCAGCGATCTCCGAAGCTGGGCTCTTCGATGGCCCGATCCTCAACGGCTCCGATTGCTTCCTTCAGGTTCGGGTTATTTCCACTGATTCCTATTAACTAGGATTACTATCTACTGCCCTTAGTATTTTTAATCTGATATTCTCTGAAGCCTTGATCCATGCTTAAGTTAGTTACTAGCTCTGTGGATTGCGGTTACACTAAGTTACTCTGATTTAATATATTTGTCTCATGTTTACTATATGCTTTAAGTTGGTTACTAGGTTCGGATTTATATACAAGACTAGCTCCAACGATGTTCAGAATTGTTTATTTTACTGCTTATGTATTAGTTCCTGTGTGCTCTGTTTTTTTCTTCAGCCTAATCTGAATAAGTTCTTGGCCATGGGACGGCCTGCGTGGAAGGAAGCTCGTTCTACGCTTCAAAGACTCTTGTCATGTAATGTTTGGTCTCATCCTATCGATTTGATTTGATTTGGTTTGTGTGGAGTGTTTGTTATCTAACTTTAAGGTTTTGGTGTGATTTAATGCAGCTACTGAACCCACCTTAAGAGATAATGATGCTTTGAGGAGGAAATCATTCTTTGAGATGGTTAGTTAGTGTGAAAAGTTAATTCCTGAAAGAGGCGAGAGATTATATTGTTTGTTTGAAGATTTGTCACTAACGCGTTTTCATGGTTCGTGTGGTGCGAATCTTGCAGAGTAAAGTGGAAATGGTTGTTCCTATGGTGATTGGGGACTACACTGACTTCTTTGCATCCATGCATCACGCCAAGAACTGCGGCCTTATGTTTCGTGGCCCTCAGAATGCTATTAACCCAAATTGGTACGGTTGATGTTACATTTCAGCTGAGGTGTTTCTTTGTGATTTTTTGTTAATCTGTAATCTTCATGATATTACCATTTATTTTATATTTTCAGGTTTCGTCTTCCCATTGCATATCATGGACGGGCGTCATCTATCGTCATCTCTGGGACTGACATCATTCGACCAAGGTTAGGTTGTTAAGAATTTCACATGTCCTATTTGAAGTCATGCATCATGCAAGGTTCATGTTTTTTTTTTTTTTTTGCAAAAGAAATACTTGTTGTAGTTTTTATGTGGTTTTATCAAATATTCTACTTTGAATCAGATTTGGATGATAGTGAGATTCCATGTCAAATACACTAATAATAAAATGCTAATCCTACCTTGTTCTTTGCTTGTTTGCCTTTCTTCCAGAGGTCAAGGCCACCCACAAGGAAACTCTGAACCATATTTTGGTCCTTCAAAGAAACTTGATTTTGAGCTTGAAATGGTAAAAGCATTATGCCTCACTTGTGTGGATTTTGTGCAGAATGATTCGGTGTCAGTAAGCATAACACCATTGACAACTCAGCGATTAACTTTAACCTGTCTTTTGCAACGTGGTATTCAGGCTGCTGTGGTTGGTCCAGGAAATGAATTGGGAAAGCCTATTGACGTGAACAACGCAGCTGACCATATCTTTGGCCTTGTACTGATGAATGACTGGAGTGGTACATTCTTTTGAGTCATCTTTATCCTGACTGTGTGACAGGTTTATTGAAATGTTGTTGTCTTGTAGCTAGGGATATTCAAGCGTGGGAGTACGTACCTCTTGGGCCTTTCCTGGGAAAGAGTTTTGGTGAGGAATCAGTATTCAAGTTTGATCTTTTGATTTCATCTACTCTAGCTAAAGTATGTGAGCAAAGAACGTCAATGAATGTTGTTTTGTTGGGTCATAGGGACTACTGTATCCCCTTGGATTGTTACCTTAGATGCGCTTGAACCTTTCAGTTGTCAAGCTCCCAAGCAGGTAAGCACTTAGCGTCACATTTTCTGTCGTGACATACAACCATATGATTCTCTGATCTGACATATGCTTGCTGCAGGATCCATCTCCATTGCCATATCTGGCTGAGAAAGAGTCTGTTAACTACGATATCTCCTTGGAGGTAGTGTTCGATTCTAATCACTACCAACTTCAGCTTATGTTTGGATTCAACCAAAGTAAGCATGATCCTTTTTTTTATGTCTCTTATAGGTCCAACTCAAACCATGTGGCAAAGATGAATCTTCTGTAATAACAAAGAGCAACTTCCAGAACTTGTGAGTTCCTTTTTTAATTTTATAATCTCCATATAGGTAACCAGATTTGCCTCCAACTCTTTTGACCTTATTGTGACAGATATTGGACCATAACGCAGCAGCTAGCGCACCATACCGTTAATGGTTGCAACTTGAGGCCTGGTGATCTCCTTGGAACTGGAACCATAAGCGGACCCGTAAACTCGTTTATACCCATCTCTCTGGTCTTATTAAATCATGTGATGCAGAAAACAATGAAGAAATCAACTTTGTTTCTTGATTATAAATGCAGGAGCCAGATTCGTACGGGTGCCTACTTGAGCTAACTTGGAATGGACAGAAGCCTTTATCAATGAACGGAACAACTCAGACGTTTCTTCAAGATGGAGATCAAGTGACCTTCTCAGGTGTATGCAAGGTAATATATTTTGTATCAGCTAAGTAAACATAGATTCTGCTTGGTTTATGATTATGATGATATTTCGGTTTACGCTTGTTAATCAAACCGTTGTAGGGAGATGGTTACAGTGTCGGATTTGGAACATGCACAGGGAAAATTTTACCGTCACTGCCTTGATGAGCTTTCCAAGGTAATAAATAGTGTGATAATATGATGACAATTCAAGAAAATAGTAATGTTCTTTCTTTGTTTGCAAGAAGTTGGTGGAAACTGGAAAGAAGATCTCATCCATATTCACATCACGATTAAGCACTTGGAGAATGAAGATGATCAAGTAGATAACCCTATCAAATTAATAAAATAAGTCATCTCGATATTTGGTGTAATATGGTATATTGTTGAATCTTTTACTATTTAGAAGACAACGGAATCTATGTACTTTCTGTAAAAAGCGACGAAAATATCGAGTGTGAATGGGTCGGTCGCTTTAACAAAAACTTTGAATTAACTACGAGTGAAAGAAAATACGTGTACGTTATTTTTATTCAACATTTGAGAAAACTCAACATTATTTGGACACTAGAAGAGAGAGCATTAAGTGGCTAATATCCTAAGCAGCACAGCTACACTTACACCTAGAAACGCAGCGTTTACACTCCAGAAGCGAGGGTTTGGCGAAGGCGTCGCAACCGCATGAGGTGGTGCATTTCCTCTGAGACACACCTCCCCAAAGGCAACGAGCCATGCATCCGAGCACCGGCCCGCACTTAGGACAGCCGTATCTCGTCTGCTCCACCATGCATGTCTTGCAGCTGTTTTGTGACGGCGGATGTCGACAGCCAACACCGGAGCTGACAGCGACTGTTCTCGAAATTGAAAGGAGTGTGGAGAGGAGTAGGAGGAAGATGAGAGAAGAGAAGAGGCTTTGAAACTTGTTGGTCTTCTTCATGTTGAAATTTAATTATGGTTTTGGTTTCTGAGAGAGTTGAAATTTGTATATCTGAGAATGTTATTGCATTCATTTATATAGAGGTTTTGTCATGATATACAGAAAATATTTATGTTGATTAGGTTAGTATCTAGTGACTTCCACAAGAGTTAACACTGCAGTGCCCCCAATATGCATTTAAGTAAAGCATTCACTGTTCTTGAAGTGTACAATTTCCGTAAATGCTCTCTGGTATCTTTTGATTTTTGGTCAAGTCATCTTTTTATTCCATCCATATACACATAAAACATAGTAGTATACATTATACACATAAAAGATATATATAAGGCTTTTCGATCCAACGAATAATTTTCACAAAACATTTCTTTGAATTCCTTCAGAGACCATCGTTTTACGTATTAACAAAACTAAATTAAGTTTTCCGTACAGATACTTTGTTGAATTCTACAAGCTAACCAGAAGTCATTATTTTCTACCATTTGTCTATGCCTTTTTTGGTTTGAATTGAAATTGTATGTAAAACCAAACCAAAGTTTTACAGTTTAGTAAACAAAGAATTTCCAATATTTAAAAGGGTTTTAAAAATCTATCGTTTCTAAACGATGAAGTGTATAAAATTTATTTCATCGCAAACTAACATTTAAGCTTTGTAGATGCGCATGAAACAAAGATCGGTACAGATAATAACGAGCTAATTAAATTGCAAATTAGAATATACTCTGAAAAGAGTAGCTTTAAGAACCAAAAAAACAATTGTATATACAAACGTAACTGAGGCGAAGAGCGCCAATATATGAACACACATTACGTCAAGATCAAATAGTAGAAAAAAAATGAATAAGAATGAATAAAATAATACATTTCTCTTCTTCCAGTAACTCATGCGATGGATCACAGCCAATTCTTGCGAATGTCGAAGGTGTAGTTGTTCTCCAAGTAGCACTTATCATCATCGTCGACGAACTGATGACATAAGACATTATTATTTGGCAAACTGAAGATGTTTTAATTAATTTTAATAACAATAACTATCAATGAAATAACGAAATGATTTTCGGCCTATTTATGTAAGTTTAACAGACATTATGATAAATAAATAAATATTAAATTTATTTGACTTTTGGTACCTTAGATTTAACGGAATAAGAACCTCTAACAAGCATACCAGACGGTGTCGATTCTTCAAACATGACATGGGTATATGGTTCGGCCTGTGGACTAAACGTTCCTAACATCTCCTTCCTACCATACACTGTACTCAACAAACGAGTAAGAAAAATAAGTTAAAGAAACAGCTTCAAAACTTATTGGTACATAATGTGGTACACGAGTGCGCTAAAAGCAAAAGAAAAATGTACCCTTGATTCCAGTCTTCCAAACCGTATTGCTGTATCGGAGACCGGACACAATATTGTTGGTCACACGGAAAGTAAATACGAGAGTGTACTTAGAGCCTTCTTTGAGAGTAAACCATGGTCCTTTGGATGTCGGTTTTCCATCTTCAGGGACCGTCAATACCATGTCGTCTCTATCCGGTGACCTAATTGTTAAGTTCAATATCTTCACCACCGGATCAAAAGTCTCTGTAATTACATTTTCTTATTCAGTCAAAACATTACAATTTACAAATCCATATCTAAAGATTTTTTTTTTAAAACAAAAACACCGTGTGGGCTAGTTACTTATCTGGAGCAGAACCATTATTACTCTTAGTTACCTCCAAATGGTGACATTTTTTGTTATTCCACTTTTTGCACAAAATATCATATTGTTACTTGTCTAATAGTATGTTACGTTAATTCACTCTACAGCTATTAATCGACCTTTCCCCTTAACATTGCCTACAAATTAAGTATGACGCAGGAGGCAAGAGACATGGAACTTAGGACATTACAATTTGTAATCAATGGAAGTCCTCTAAACCGATTTAGTTGTCATTAAACCATATCTAACCGGGGATTGAAATTAAGCTAATTACCTCCAACTTCCTCAAAATCCACTTTGCCTAGAAGTTGTTCTTTCCATCTCATCAAGCTTTCATCCTCCTACACAGTTTTTCATGGTATAAACAGAATTCACTCACTATTATTAGGCCAGATACATTATATTAAGAGAATAATAACCTTTGCTCAAAAAAAAAAAAGAATAATAACCAAATTAGCATTCGTGGACTAAGATACCGGCATATGCAAAATGACATTATAATTTTTGAAAGCTGGATGAGATATCAAACCTTGTCTTTCTCGAGCTGTTCTTTGAGAGCGATCATGGGACCAAGTTCAAGCTTCTTGTCATCGTCTTCGTCCTCATCTTCTGTCGGACACAAAGAGCTGTGGCTGTTCTTTCTGCTTAACGTCCCTTGTCCCTTTGGATCTTCTGAAGATTCCTCAGCTTTGTTCTCCTCATCTTTCAAACCCATCTTTGTTTCCTTGACTCTGTTGGTTGTATGATTTAATTCGAATACTAGAAAATCTCAATCGTTGGTTTTTGGAGATGGTTATTCAACCGAGTTTGACGAGGAGACAACCAAATACTCTTCACAAAAAACACACAAAATTGAATGTTTTTTGGGCTTTTTTCAAGAACAACCCACAATTTGAAGTCAAATGCAAAACCAACCTCATTTTTTTTGTCAACACTATTCACCTTTGAAATTTCCAAACAATCCTTATGTTTTTGAATTATTTACAAAATTGCCATTATTATCTAATTATTTATTATTTTCGAAAATGACAAAAAACCCATAACACCCTAAACATTTCATCTTATTTACAACAATGCCATCATCATCAATTTTACAACCACCATTGAACCACCATTTTTGAGCTCATAAAAGCTCAAGATCTAAATTTATAACCTTTTGTTTCTCTTTCTAAGACAACAATTCTTCATTTCCTCTTGTTTTCTCTACATTTCTATCTAAAAAACTCCCATAACTCTTATTTTCATAATCTCAAACTTCATATTTTCGAATTTTTTCATCAGCAAATCGTAAAAGATGCTTCTTTTTGCTCATTTTTGGTGTTTGGACGGTTGAAAGGGTTGGAATCGAGGTTCACACCAGAAAAAGGTAATTGTTTACATGGTTTTCACCATTTTCTTCAGTCTGTGTCGCGACGGTAGACTGTTTTATATGTCTGCACCAGTGTGTAGACGTACGAGTCAGTCTATTTGTCAACGCACAAGTCAGTTTTGCAATTGACCTTTCGAACTATTTTTTTGCAGCGCAGACTTCCACAACAGTCTACGTCCTTACCTTTGACAACAAAAACAAAAAATTACGTAGACATACCAAGACGGTTACGAAAAAGAGGTTAGTTTTACATTTGACCGAACTTTTGACTTTATAAAGTAGACTTCACTGGAAGTCTACGAACTGTAGGCTGCCAAAGAAGTCTACTTTAGGTCAGTTTTGCATTTGACCAAAACATTGACTTCGTTGAATAGGTTAGTTTTGTATTTGACTAAAATGTTTTTAAATAAATTAAATATTTTTAAAAGTGTAGACTTGAAATGCAGTCTTCTCTTCTTGGACAAAAAAAATTGAGACTGTTTGTGAAGTCTACAGATTTATTTTGGTCAAATGCAAAACCAACCCATGGGTTTTGAAGTTAGACTTTACGCGAAGTCTACGAAGCTGTAGACGTGCATTTTAATCTACACTTAGAAAGTCAAACAATGGTCAATTGCGAAACTAACTTTTTTCAAAAAAATAAAAACATGTAGACTACATATGAAATCTACATTCTAAAGTCAAAACTTGGATAAGTTTCGGTCAATGGGAAAAACTAACTTTTTTAATGTGGTAGACTGAAAAGTAAGTCTAAATGTATTAAGTCAAAATTTGGAAGAATTCTGGTCAAATAAAAAAGGTAACCCGTAAAATTTTCAATTGCAAAAACCAACCCGAGTAGACCTATTTGACCGTCTACGACTGTAAACTAAAAAGAACGTCTACACCAATGTGTCGTAGACCAATTTCACAGTCTACATAGGAAAATAAATTAAAACTGAATTTATGTATTATTCATAAAGTTTTTTGCTAGTTTTTTTGTTTGAAAGTGTGTGTTAGTTAATCCTAATGGGTTTGAGTGATTTTGAAAAGAAAAACTGTTGTAGTTATGAAATTATAATACTTTTGATTTTACAATATAGTTAGGTGTTAACATGTAGACATATTTGTAGGTCTACGTTTGTAGTTTTATGAAACCTAAAATATTTATTTTCTAATTATGTGAAACTGTATTTTTTTTTTGCAGACAATGATTCAATTACCGGCCGTATACGAAGAATGAGTGGAGAAAAGCTCATTGTGGAGTTGGGAGAATGTTCTGTATATATGATGGTTGTACACATGGTGAACTTATGCATGTCACGAATGATCGACAAGTGCAGAATTTGATTAAGTTATCTAATACACAGTTTGTACGCCTTTGTGTATCAAGCTAAAGCTAAGTACACTACAAATTTTTGGTTTGGATATATGTTAGATAACAAATGTAGACATCTTTCTAAATCTAAGAATGTAGACTACATTTGAAATCTACGTCATAAATTCTATTAGAAGTGCATTTGTGTATTAATCATCATATATTTTTACTATATAGTTATGTTACAGTGTGTGTTAGCAAATTTTAATGGTTTTGGATGAATTTCAAAATAATTATACACTTGAATTTTTTGCAAAAAATTGTGATTAATTTCACCCTTAAAATATCTTGAAAATTTTGTTTAGATTTTCTTCTACTCACATGTGTGTTAGGTATTGTTTTACCTCATGGTGGTTTCACTTGTTTGGTTGATTAGTTCTTGTAAAAAACTGAAATCTAACTACAAATTAATACTATCATACAAGTGAAACACAACTACAAGTGAATAAAATTTTTATTGATAATGCATCCAAAAATTATTTACAAATGAACATTTTATTATATGAGAAAATATTACAAAGGAATTTATTTGATTGTGTTTGATTTTTCATAATCTTGATGCCTCAAATAAAATCTTGGAAAAAGTACCTGCAAAGTAAGATAAAGTTATGAGAAAAAAAATAAGATAAAAAATAAATCATATTTTAGTAGACTTTTTATTAAGTCTACGTAAGGTTTATTGTTCAGTAGACATTAGTTGAAGTCTACACTAACGGAAAATTTTCAGATCCAAAATTGTACATTTAGAACTTTTGAAAATATTTTTTTCTGAAGGTATTTCAAAATATTTTTTTGTCAACCTTGTATCAAAGAAAAAATATAAAATATGAATCTATAAATTTAGTTCAATATAAATACAAAATATATATATATATATATGTATATATATATATATTGAATAAATGTAAATCTTACATTTTTAGGAAGATGATTTGAAAATTTTGGAAGAGAAATACTTGCAAAATAAAATAAAATTAAAATAATATTTGAGTAAGCTTTTAATAAAATTTACTTAAAAATCAAGGCTATTAGACTTCAAGTGAAGTCTACCAGCCCTAACTTTTAGGTAGACTTCATTTGAAGTCTACCATATAGAAAAAAATCTAAATCTGAAAATGTATATATTAAAAAATATCAAATAAGTTTAAATCTAAAAGCTTTAGAAAATATAATTTATATGAAAATAATAATAAACTAAAGTCATAGAGTTTGAATTTGTAGCTTTATTTAAATATAATTACAGAAAGAAATATATAAAATCTATAAATGTACTTCTTACATTTTTTGGAGGAGGAGATAACAATCATGGAAGAAAATACCTGCAAAATAAGATAAATATTAAAAAACATAAGAAAAAAAGACTAAAGTCATATTTTGGTAGACTTCCAGTGAAGTCTACTTACTTTATAAGCAGACTTCATTAGAAGTCTACACTGTCGGATAATTTTCAGATCTGAAAAAATCTATACATTTTGAAATATGAAAAACAGTTTTAAATCTGAAAATAATCTAAAATAAAATTTATCAGATAAAATAGTATAAAAAGTAAATGTACAGAGTTTGATCTATAATTTTATTTGATTATAAACTTATAAATACACATTTAAAATCTATAGATCTAAACTTACATTTTAGTGGAGGAGATGAAAACCATCAATGGTAATACCTGCAAAAAGATATGTGAAAAAGAAATAATATAAAAAAATACACATTTAAAGTCTATAGATCTAAAACTTACATTTTTAAGGAGAAAATGAAAACCATGAATCATAATACCTAAAATGACAACATAAATTGTGAGAAAACATGTGAGGATTTTAGAGAGAAAAGAGAGAAATGAGAGAGTTTAGAGAGAAGGGAGAGAGTTTTAGAGAGAAGTGAGAGAGTTTTACAAAATTGTGCAGCCATTTTAGAGAGGGATTGGGTAAAATTCATTTATATATGGAGACATAAATGTAACTAGGTTAAAAGATTGCCGACATTGTAGACTTCTTTTGAAGTCTACTAAAATTAAAAATTAAGAGTATGTTTTATTGTAATGTAGTAGACCTTTTTGAATGTCTACAATGATAATTTTATTATTGTTGTTAATTCATTATTGTTTTAATAATTTTAACATAAAATTTACTGAACTTTATTTTTGTTTTTTAATTAATAGTTATAGTATGTGATTTCACATTTTATTCTTAAAACTCAATTTAATTTAAGATAATAAATTTTTGTTAACAAAATTTAAAAATGTAGACTGAAAACGACGTCTCTAGCATTATAGACTTTATTGTAGATCTACGAAACTCTAAACCACAAATCTCAAACCCTAAATAGTTTGTTTGATAATCAAAAAGTTTCTTTTACTGTATCAAATATCAAAATTACACAAAATATAAACTACAAAACATTAATAAGCAGATTTAAGTCAATAAAACAAAAAAAAACAAAATCTAAAGTCTAACCCTAAAAATCTACCACTAAGAGACATAACATGTTACAACATTTTGTTTCTAAACTATGAACATTGTTTAACACATGGTTACCAATTTAGTATATATTTCTTAAAATTGTTCAGTTATATACAATTTTAATATAGTTAATTCATATTATCTATTATATTGATGATTAATTCAAATATATCACAATAATTATTTTTATACAATTTTAAAATTAAATTAATAGATTAAATTTTGATGTAGACTATACATCAAGTCTACAATTTAGACTTCGCTGGAGGTCTAAAAATATGTAGACTTCAATCTTCTACATGTAGACTTCCGAAAGGATAGAAGCGTAAATACAACTCCGTTTTTTTGTTTAGTCATAAGGACTAAATAGTATTTTTATCACTCATTTAGGTTGGTTCTGCATTTGACTGAAATTGGGGTACACCAATGCATTTGACTTAAATATTTAGGTTAGTTTTAGCAATTCTCCCATGTTTTTTTTGGGTCAAAAAAAGAAGAAGAAACTAACAAGAGAGAGGGAGTTCAGAGACAGACAATGAGATGGAAACGTTTGGTATCTTTGTCTGCGGGATGTTTAAATATGGAATTCGAAGAAAAGGTCATGCGGTGATCCTAAATTAAGACTTCTAATCTTACCGTTCACATGCTTTATTCTCTAAAAATAAATGGTACAATATAACAACTATGCATACGTACGTGAATCTGAATATATACATACATGCACGTACATTTATCAATGTACGTATTCACGTCATGAGGTTGGTATAATAGAGACGAAACAATGAGTATCTATCTGTTGGTAGCCAAACCTAGTAATATATATTTTACTAATAATCTGTCGACGCAAAAACTTCCACGGGAAAGTATTCCAACAATATCAAGTCTATAATTCGAATATTGGAGTTACAAACTTACAAGTCGAATAATTTACCCCTTTTTTGTTATCTTATTATATAAAGCTTAGTTTTCAAAGTTACTAATTAACACGATCGCGACACGTGTCAAGTATATAATTAAGATTGTGACATGTGTCAAAATTATATTATATTTTTACTTTACAATTTAAAAAAAGAAAATTATAATATATTTTTACTTTACAATTTATAAAAAGAAAATTATTATTTAAAAAAAGTTATGCTTTACAATTTATTTTTAGGATTTCAAAAAAAGGAAATAATACTATTACATTAGCTTTTACAAAGGGAATATTAAATTTTAAAAATAGCAACTTTACACTGAAAAAACGAATTTTGAAAATAGCAAAATTTTTAAATAGTTATTATTAACTGAAAATAATTATCTGTTTAACTTTCAATTCTTTTAATAGTTCAGTCTAATTATTATTTCGGGTTAAATTTGGTTTTAATATTTAAATATGAGTATTTTCAGTAATGATGAGAACACATATTAACCATAATTTATGTGGTAAAAAAAGTTTTTAATTCTAAAATAAAACTCATACAATATAAATAGAAAAATGAAAATATGATAATCTTTTACACGTATATCTTTTTATAATTTTAAAAGGAAAATTTGTATTAAATATTTTTTTTAAGATTTAAAAAAAGGAAACTTTCTAGAAAAAAGTTACTATTAATTAACTTTACACATGTCAAAATTTTAAAAATAAAATTAATATTAAATAATCTTTTACACGTATATCTTTTTAGATTTTTAGAAAAAGAAATTAGTATTAAAAGCAAAAATAAAAAGTATATCGTTTTTAGAATTTTAGAAGGAAAGTTACTATTAAATACTTATTTAAGATTTGGAAAAAAGGAAAAATTCTAAAAAAAAAGTTTACAATTAAATAAAATTTAAAATTACTTTTTACCATTAAGTAACATTAAAAAATATTTATAATTGCTTTTTTAACAAAATTTATTTTTGTCATTATCTTAGTATATATGTTTTTAATTATGAGATAGTTTAACACATGTCACAATCTTAAACATTTATTTTCCATATGTCACAATCATGTTAATTAGTAACTTTGAAGAACAAAGTTTTATATATTAAGATAAATTATTGTTAAATATTTTATAAATTTAATTTAGTATATAGGATTTGTATAAAACGAAAGTTACTATTTTAAAAAAATATTTACAAAATGTTTTTGAGAAGATTAACTTTTCTTTATTATGAAAGTAGGAAAATAGATATTTTTAATTATTTAATTATAGGAAAAATATTTGATACTAATAATTATTTAATTAAAATTAAAAATTTAAAAATAATAATGATGCAAATTTAAAAATAGTAGTGATGATAATTATCTGAAATTCTAAAAAAGAGGCAATTGTAAAAGATTATATGATAGTGATTTTCATATTTTAATATCCTAAAAAAAATAATGTAAAAGTGTATTTGATTGTATTTTTCATATTTAAATTCTAAGTAAAAACATTTATAAGATATAATGTAAAAGTGGTAAAACAAGTTCTTAATTCTCAAATAATGATGAGTACACATATTAACCATAATTTATGTGGTAAAAAAAGTTCTTAATTTTCAAATAAAACTCATACAACATACACAAAAAGAATTCTAAAACTATAATAAACTAGGTGTTGTGTCCGCACTTGCGGACTTAATTTGTTTCAATATTTTGTAAATAAATAGATTATCAATTCAAAAGTCACTAAAATAAAATATTTCCATGTTTTTGAAATTTTAATAATTAATCAAATAAAAAATTATCATATGAATTTTGTTTCTTTCTAAAATAATATATTTTTTACGCAAAATAAACTTGAAAACATTCATATATGCATAAAATTATATAAGGGGTTTATATTAATTTTAAAATATTATGATGTATAATATTTTTGGATAATATAATATAGAATCTTTTAGATAATGATGATTATCAAACTAATGAAATTTGTTTTTAATTTCTGAATAATTATATATTAACAAATATAATGTAACTATTTATTAAAGATAATAAATACTTTAACGCTCAAATGTTTAACGTGAAACAAAAAATCATTTCACAAATAACAAATATAAATATTTTTGATTTTTTGCCAATTATTTTTAGAAATTACAATAATGAGTGATTTTGATTGTTCTAAGAAGTTCATCTTAAAAATAGACGATTCATTCTATATATATATATATTTTTGAAATAGGGTTCGATTTAATATTACTAAACCAAATATAATAAAAACATATACATATAAATTTAATTTTACTAAATAAATTTAACTATGATATTATGGTTAGAATTTTTTAGTAATTCTAAAGATAATGATAAATTATCAGCAAAATCACTAAAATATTTATTAATATAAGTAATTGAAAATATTATATGACTATACCTAAAATTATGGTAAATATGACAAATAAGCAAAAAAACCTAAAATCATGGAGAGTATGACAAGTAAGCAAATTCACTTCTCAAATAATAGTATTAGATAGATATTTAATTTTACTAAATAAATTTAACTATGATATTATGGTTATAATTTTTTAGTAATTCTAAAGATAATGATAAATTATCAGCAAAATCACTAAAATATTTATTAATTAATATAAGTAATTGAGAATATTATATGACTATACCTAAAATTATGGTAAATATGACAAATAAGCAAAAAAACCTAAAATCATGGAGAATATGACAAGTAAGCAAATTCACTTCTCAAATAATAGTATAGATAATTTATTGTTTTTATATTTTATATAAAATTAAAACATCAAACAAACCCGTGCAACGCACGGGTCCATATCTAGTTAACTATAAACCATTATCAGTTTCAAAAAAACAACTATAACTATGATTGACAAAAAAGTCTATAAACCGTGCATGACTTGCATGTTATGTAAGTAGATAAATTGTATTGGGCTATGAAAGTCGGGCTTCAATCCCCAACTCCAGAGTCCATGGTTATCGGAGAATATTTGTCTTGGCTTTTTTAAAATATTCTAATAATGAAATACTAACTTCTACTAAATCCAATAATATGAGTTCGGCCATGTTTTCAAACTCAAACTTTGTCCTAAAAAAGAGATTTTTAAATCAAATACTACTAATCAATGTTCTTTTTCTATCCATAGCTTTTTAAACTCCTTCATTGATGATTAGATATGATAACTCATTAGTGATCAGATCTTAGATCAAGGATGGACGGACACACTAAATCTTTACTTATCGTGAGGCTGTGATACTCATATATTGCATGTAATCATGCAGACACTAATTAGTGTTTTTTTTTTCTTTCTAAAATTTGGCTAGTTAGTAGTAACAGTCGGATGCGGGATATCAAAGTCAGGAGGCCAAGTATGTTTTGAGCGTTTCAGACTTTGGGTCAGGCAAACTCGGACCCTCTCCAATTAATGACACTTCTACATGTTTCCCCAAAGATTATTTAAAATGAAATCCATAAAAGTTCATCACCGTCATGTTCACAATCCCCAAGTGCCAATTATTTGGCTACAAAGAGATTCTCTTAATCTCTTCTTTCTAAACTAAACCAACAACATGAATCCTCTACCGTCAGATTAAAAAGCCTCTTTCTAAATCAACGGACTAGAGTCAGACGTAGATAAGTGTATGATTCTAGAGACATTCCGTATGCTCGGCTTTAGCGTTTACACATGTTCAAGACATGGGACACATTATAATTGGACAGCAAAAGTGAATTATTTACAACCTTTTCAGATCCACATTATAAAAAAAATTATCAATCACATCGAAACTAGAAAGGGAGACCATATAAATGTGTTTCTATTTTACTTATTAATAATCGACACCTATAGTCTTAAAACGCATATATTATCAGTAAATAGGTAATGATGGTCTAGTGATATTTGGGTATCTCCAAAATTACTAGTTCTTTTTGTTTGAAGTGAAGTGATTTATGGTAATATCAACTATTGGTTTCGAACGCTACAAAAGATTATAGGCCAAAATTTTGAAATTTACAAAGTTAATCGCATCTCTATATTTAGAAAATTTACAAAATTAGTCGCATCTCTATATGGTTGATGACATGCATCATTTTCTTAAGATTGTTCTGGTAGTTGATCTGTGGCCAAATGAACCGATCGAATTGATCTTTGGTAATGACTTATTCGTAAGATGTCATACATCTAATCTACTCTCCATTTCATCTATATTTTCAAGCTTTGTAACATCATATCTTATATGCATTACTGGTGCGTTACTACGTTTAGTTTAATTTTCAAACAAAATTATACAACAAGTGGACCTACTGATGGGTAGCCGTCCAATCCTTTTTATCAGCTTTCTGCTGGGCATCTTTACAGACTGTGAGTACGTGGCGTGTGGTCTGTATTTTTGTTTTGGGAAAAAATATTAGAGAAACTATCTTAATCAGTAATCACAGTAATAGATTGTATGTTTTTTTTTTTTTTTTTTTAACTGGCTTTCATATTGGAATTTTAAAAAAACAGAGTTTACAGAGGAGGAACAAAGCATGAAACTAAAACATGATAAGAGCAAAGGAATTAAAAGAAAGATAAAGGGAGGAGGTCACAGTGGTTTTGAAGACCACGGAAGAATAGAGAGGCAACGCAGCAGTAGCGATGCTGCATTCCTAAATAAAAGACCAGAAAATCACCAATCTCAAACCAAGTTCTGATCCACAGTTACGCATAGCTGCAGATTTGTCCTTTGCCTGTTTGATGATTTCTCGAGATAACATCCAATGCGATTTTGTAAGACCATCATGGTAACGAGCATTACGCTCTTTCCATAAAACATAAATAAACCCATGCCAGAGATGAAGAAGCGCAGCTAACTGATCTTGATTACTCGTAGCAGAAACAAACCAGCGAAGAACGGAATCCCACTGGAGAGGAGGGTTAGTAAAACCAAGCGCCCCAGTGACTGTTCTCCAAACACAAGAGGCGTAAGGGCATAGAAAGAACAAGTGATCCCTAGATTCTGGAGCACCTCCACAAAGGAGACAACAGTTCTCCAAATCCAGACCCCAAGAGATTAACCGATCCATTGTTGGATTACGATTAAGAATGAACAGCCACGAAGTAATCCTGTGTTTGGGGATGATTGCTTGATGCCAAACAAATCTCGCCCATGAAACAGAAGGCCTAGCCATTCTCAAAGACTGCCACACTGTCTTTGTTGAGAATTTAGCACATACCGAATCTCCCACTTTCCAGATAGCAAAATCAGACCCTGAAGAAGGAGTAAATGAAGTGAGATAAATATGAAGGTCCACTTGTCGTTCAGACCTAGCAGGTCTTAGAGTCCAAGCGGAACCCTGAGTAATGGAAGAAACCAAAGAATCCAATGGAATGCCCAGATCCGCAGGGCCCGAAGGTCCCAGGTAATCAATCAAGACACCATAAGGTGTCCAAGGATCAAACCAGAAGTACGTTTCACCTCCTCCTCGCACCGTAATACGAAGAAATGACAAAGCTAAATGCCTTAACTTTAAAAGCCTTCGAAAAGTCCAAGAGATGGAATAATTTCGCGAGTTGAGAGACCAAAAAGAACCTGCTGAGAGGTATTTATCTCTGACCCAAGCAACCCATATAGAACCAGCACGGAAATAGAGCATCCAAATCAACTTGATGCCAAAAACAGTGTTCCAAGAGGAAAGACTTCTGATTCCAAGACCCCCTTCTGATTTCGGGTAACACAAAGAGTCCCAAGCAACCTTTGCAGAAGAGTCATGAAGTGTTCCATGCCAGAGGAAAGAAGAAAGCAGGCTCTGTATCATCTTTAAAACCTTTTTGGGGATACAAAAGGCAGATGTCCAAAATCCTAGAATTCCCGGAATGGTAGATGAAATCAGTTGCAGCCTACCAGCCATACTCAGGTGTCGATTCATCCAACCATTAAGCTTCCTTCGAATCTGAGAAAGTAGAGGGTCGCAGTCTCTAACAGATAATTTCTTGGAACAGAGAGGCAGACCAAAGTATCTCACAGGCAGCTGAATGGAGCGAAGTCTAAACCGATTCAGGATATTGAGCTGAGTTTGAGCTGAAAGGCCAGAGGAGAACATAGACGTTTTGGACATATTAACTTCAAGACCAGAGAATTTTTCAAAATGGGACAGAACTGTAAAGACGCCCGCCAAAGAAGCTTCTGTACCATCAAGAAAAATTAGTAAATCATCAGCGAAAGCAAGATGAGTAAGCTTTGTTCCTGCACAACCAGGATGATAGCCAAAAATTCCATCTTCAGCACCTCGGTTCAACATATAAGAAAGAACATTCATGACCACTGCAAACAAAAGAGGAGAGATAGGATCTCCCTGGTTTTCCCTTTAAAGAAACCAGAGGTTACCCCATTAATGCTCAAAGAGAAAGACGGAGTTGTGATACAGGCCCGAACACAGTCAACAAATTCTGCTGGGAATTGCATAGTCTTGAGAGTCTGAAGAAGAAAGTCCCAACGCACAGAATCAAACGCCTTAGATATATCCACTTTAAGCGTAATTCTTGGCGAACGATTCTTTTTCTGATATCCATTAAGCACCTCTGAAGCTAGCAAAACATTTTCGAGCAGCAGCCTATTTTTAATGAAACCCGTCTGGTTAGGGAGCACAAGATCTGGGAGAATATCTTTCAATCTATCAGCCAAGATACGAGAAATAACCTTGTACAAGGTATTCAGACAAGATATAGGTCTGAAATCTTGAATATTCTCTGCTCCTGGTCTTTTTGGGATCAAAATAAGAGAAGTGGAGTTTAGTCCCGAGGGCATGAACCTGGTTTTGAAGAATTCCAATATCGCAGTACAGACTTCATCACCAAGAAAACCCCACGAAGCTCGGAAGAATTCAGCTGTTAACCCATCCGGTCCAGGTGTACGGTTTAGAGAGAGTTTGAACATTGTCGCTTTGATCAAAGTAACCGACACAGGAAATGAGAGAAGGGTTTGATGACCAGGAGAACAGGCTACTGAGATAACTCGAGATAGGTATTCCGGCAAGTAACGACAATAAGAACCCCTTAGTGTACATAATATTCCCGCAAAATGAGCAGCTGCAATCTGATGGACTTCTTTAAGAGACTGAGATCTCGAACCATCTCCCCTTAAAAGATAAGTAATCCCATTAAGAGCATTTCTGACCAGAGTAATTCTATGGAAGAATTGAGTATTTAAATCCCCTGCTTCCAACCATTTGATACGCGACCGCTGCCGAAAAAACATTTCTTCTGCCAGACATAAGAACAACCAGATTTCACGAGACTTCTTCTCTGTAGCAATATTATCCTGAGAAGGAGAATTAAGCGCCTGAATTTGATGCAAATCAAGGGTCGATTTGGCTTCTTGAACTCTTTTCTCTATCTGACTGAAATTTTCTTTACAAAGAGATTTGATAGGAGATTTAAGCTGCTTAAGCTTAAAACATAAAGAAGTGAGATTTCCTGCAGGTCCACCAAACTGAAGCCAGCAGTCTTTGATAGTAGGAACAAAGGAAGGGAGCTTGATCAGATAGCTTGGAAACATGAAAGATCGGGTCCCAAAATCAGGTTTAGCAGAGGTAAGCCTAATGTGGCAAGGCGTATGATCTGAGAACTCCGGAGGTTCGAATGAACAGAATCCTTTAGGAAAAGACAGCTGCCAAAGATCATTTACAAGACATCTATCAATTTTCTTACCAATGGGATCTGAAGGACGATGATTCGACCAGGAAAAGTTTGGACCTTGAGAAGCTAGATCAAAAAGACCAATATCAGATAGGCACGAACCAAATTCCCTCATGGCTCTAGTTGAAGTAATGATAGAAGGATTAGAAGACTCCCTAGGATCCAAAATCTCATTAAAATCACCACAGACCATCCAAGGATTAGAAGTCAGATCAAAAGCTACTGCAGTGTCTTTTAGAGAAATCCAGAGTTGCCGACGTTCCTCTAACTCATTAGACGCATAAACTGCCGTGAAGTAGAAAGGAAGAGACTCTGGAGGCAAGATTTTGACCGTGATCGATTGATAATCCGCAAACAAAAACTGGACCTTGATAGGATCTTTGTACACAAGCCACACCTTACCAAGGTCAGAATACTGATAATTAGCTATAAGCTTCCAACTCGGCCCCAACACCGATAAAATAGATATACTATTAGCTTCACTAACATGCGTTTCCAAAATAGCACCAAAGCAAATTCTCCTTTTATTAATCCACGAAGACAGGGGTCTATGCTTCGAAAAATCATTGATGCCGCGCACGTTCCAAAAAAATGTATCCGACATAAAAATATTAAAAGGGATTGCGACCCCCTAAAGAAAGGGGAGGCGAACCACCTGAGCCCGGGGACCTTTTAGCCAGCTTCCTCTTCTTGGTTCTCTGAGTTTTAGAGAGAACCAGAGATGGAAAAGACTGACTGGACACTGGTGCAGCTACCACCAGAGAGAGATTAGCCTCATCCTTAAGAGAAGGAGGGTCTTCTTCTTGCTCAAGAGCAGCAAAAGGATTGTAAGAAACGACTTCCTGAATTTCTTGGCTAGATCCAACTGCAAACTTAAAAGAAACAGTCTTTACTGCTGGAATGAAAGGCTCTTCCTGTTGAGATGAGCTCGAGACTGGTCCAGAATGAGAAGGCGGCAAAGTATGATCAGATGAAGAAGTAGATTGATCCACATGAACCGAATGAATCATTCCTTGAGGAGGTGATGCTGATAAATCATATGAGATTGGATTAGGATCAACTTCCACCAAAATGGTTCCAGCAGGAAGCTGAACATCAGGACAAGGGGGAATGGCCATTCCACCTACCAGAGATGCGCCTGTAGAACGCTCCAAGTCAGCAAGAACAGAATTAATGCAGGATTTAACTGGGACAGTTTGTTCCTGAGGTTGAGCTTCCTTCGTTATCTGCTCATCAGAAACAGAGGCTTTAGACTTGTCAGAAGCTCTCCAAACAGATTTTTGAGTCTTCGACGATTTTTTAACTCCATTCTGATCTTGACGCTTCGGCTGGGGTTTACGAGTAGGACAAAAATTTGCCTTATGCCCTATCTCATTGCAGACCGGACATAAAGGAGGAAGCCAAGCATATGTCACCTCTAAGACATCAACCGAACCATTTTCTCTTTCAATCTCCACCAAATCTGGAAGCTTGACAGTTAAATCGACAACCACCTTTACATCAACTGAAGAGACGCTCGAAAAAGGCTTTGCATCGACAATCTTTCCCAGAGGTTTGGCGATGATTTCGAGACCTTCATCTGTAAGAAGATCAAACGGAACTTTATTCAGAGTTGCCCAGATTGGAGCACGCTGGAGTGAAGGAGGATCAATACTGTAGGAAGCTTTCCATTCAGTTACAAAGAAGGGCGAGTCACCAACTCTCCAGAGTTCATGCTGGAGAATACGCTGCCTTAGAGCCACCGATGGAATATGAAACAGAAAAGCATTCTTCGAGAGGTTGTGAATCGTTACTCTTCTATCTCTTCCCCACAGGTAATTAAGAACTCCCCAGATCTTTCCATATGAAGGAGCATTACCATAGAAGATGCCCACTATGTAATCAGAATGAGCTTTAGCTCCTCTTTCAAACACACTGTTGGGAATCTTAACCCGAGGGACCCCTTCACCAGACTGCGTAACAGGGATATCTGATTTCGGAAATTGTCTTGCTGTTTTAGCTCTAGAAAGCCAGTTAAACTCCGTTCCTTGAGAAGACGAGCCTTTTGCTTTACCATCACCCGATGGAGACGACGAAGCTCCAGCCTGATTACCATCAATGGGAGCCGTCAAACTTTTAACCGTAGCCGTTGCCGGAACAGATAGACCAGAGGGAGGAGCCGCCAGATTAGGGGAGGCACCATCCCTAGGGAGAGAGTTATCGATTTTGTCGGAGGTAGTGGAAGCTTCCGCCATAATCGTATCCTTCACAACTTGCTGAGAAGATGCTAAGGGATCGACAGATTCCGGAGCCAGGAGGAAGAGAAGGTCAGGAGGAACAGGAGGCACCAGCGGTGGCTCCGATACACCAACCATTTGGGGAGAAGATGAGGTCAACGGATGAAGCTAGGGATTTTGACTTTTCTCAGTTGTCGCAGTTTCCAGAGAGAGAAAACTGTTCGTCTTCTATATCTTTTATTATAATAGATTGTATGTTCTCAAAGTCTAAACATAAACACTAAACTAAGTAATTTAAAAGTGTTAGCTAAAACAAGTCAATCGATGATTCATATAATATCATCTCAAAATTACATAGTTAATGACTTGACGGTATATTTTAAGGGTCAAACTATTTTTTTAACTATTTTGTAAACATCAATTGTAAATCAAAATGTTGAAAATTTTATTATTTAAAAATTTTAATTGTGAATTGCCAAAACACCCATAACCAGAAATAAGAATTCTAACTTTGTATCAATTTAATGTTACTTTTCAAATTTTATCTTTAAATGATAAAATTTGTATAAATAGTTTATAAGTATTAGGAAAACAAAATAAAATTAACTGATAAATCATTTATGAAATTCTAAAAATTATTCATAGAAAGTTGTAATTTAAGTTCACCGATTAAACCCTAAACAATAGTTAGCAAACCATAAACTCAAATTTTAAGATACTTTTGATTGAATGTATTTTTGAAAATTAGTATTCAACTGAATATATTTCATGCAATTTCTTTAACCAAAATATATATCATAAAAATACCTAATTATATATTTTCACATTATATTGTTTTAATGCTTTTTAAGTTTTTTTCCTTCATCTATTTTCTTAAGTTCTCAGAATTTATTTGTAATCAACTAATCATGGTCTTTTTTCTTCTTGGGAACACAGGTGCAATCATGGTCTAGAAGATTAATCCTTCACCTAAGCATTTGTTAACTATTAATCACCAGTCGCCTGCACATCTATTGTTTTGATTAAAATAGTAAATACATTAAGCCTATATAAAATAGAAAAATATTTTTAAAAATAACCTAAAATAATATTGTTATTGAATAAATTATTTTTTGTTTAGATTTTCTCATTTATTTTATATTTAGCCTTTTAGTTATCCTATCAAATGTTGTTTTTGCCTATTTTACCAAAAAAGTAGGAAACCTAGAATGAATATCATTATTAATAGTTATTTGATTGTTTAGATTTAATTATTTATTTTGTGTTTGACCTTTTAGTTATCCTCTCAAATGGCGGTTTATCCTGTTTTACCATAAACTAGAGAAAAGAAAAGACGTTTGCCCAAAAAAAAAGAGAAAAGAAAAGACGAAGAAACAAACTCGTGTACGTGGGTCCACGTTCATGAGGATTCCTACCTGGCTCACATGTCCCGTTTGAACTTGTAGCCACGTCGTCATTAGTCAGATATATGGTACCGGATATCAAAAAAGGGCACCAGTACGAAATGCGTGAATAAGGAACCCTTGTAAGTTGTAACTAAACACGCTAATTCTAGTTTTAAACTTGGAAAAATATAGCTTTCGAAAAAAAACTTGGAAAATATTATTCTGATTCTTAAAATGAAATAAATAATAAATAGTTTACTTAATGTATAATGGTGAGAAGAAAATTGGAAAGATTGCATTCTTTTCTCAGACAATAATCAATCTCAAACATCAAAGTGGTTAAAAGATTAAATCTTTGTTTCAAAAGGTGTGCTGAAAAAGATAATAAGTGTTAATTAGTTTTAAACCTGTTTTTCATGACATGTAAATCTGCATACTAATAAGTATAAACAATTACACTATAATCCAAAAACTAGATATCACTTACATGAAAAACAAATATCCCAGTAAGTCTGAAAGGGAGAATTGCCAATTGTGACTCAAAACTTGGAGTCAAACCCAAAACAATACCCCAACTTGGGTCAAAGGCAAAAGTAACCTAAAAGGCTATTGAAATTACAACTAGGACCCTTGTGACCAAACAAAAAAACGGGATTTTTTTTACGTTTTTACCCCTCGGCAAGTCGTCTGTGCAGACGACTTAAAAATTACTCGTCCAGACGACTTAACTTAAAGTCGTCTGGACAGTTATTCTTAAACATAATTTAAAAATTCTGTAAAAAATATTTTGATAGGTGAAAAATGGGAATTATGTAATTAACATATGTCTTAAGAGATATAAATTAGGATATAACAAATTTCAATTGTTTTCAGCATAGATGAGTGAAAGTATGTCGTCATGATATTCTTTAGTTTTGGTTTCATCAACATATGTTGTAGTATTGTATATGTTCTCAGGGTTAGATTTCGGAAAGCATTAAAACCGTTTTTGAAAAATTTAAAAATTACCTAAGCGTGTTAATTTCTGTGTATAGTAAACACTATTGAACTATACTTTGATTTTATAACGTGGTTAGTTAGTTAATTTAGTCATTTTAGTTTAGGGTTTCATTTTAGGGTCTGGACGACTTAATACTTAGTCGTCTGTGGACAGACGATTAAATATTAAGTCGTCTGATGTACATTATCAGCCAGAATAAATCGTCTTAACCGGATCAAACCTTAAATTTTACCAATGTACTTTTAAAGCTAACCGGATTATTTACCCAATATATAAGGTGATTTTTTTTTTTGTTCATTTTTTCGCGAAATTCAGAAACCCTAACAGTTCTCTCTCACCGGCGATATCAAAGGCGATTCGAATTCCCACTATTTCCGAACAAACCATCGTTCTCAACGTCGGCTATCTAACTTCATTCTCACCGTTCTCGCCGCAGCGTCTTCTAACCCTAGCGCCGCCGCTTCCTCTAAACCCTAGCGCCGCCGCTTCCTCTAAACCCTAGCGCCGGTTCCACTATTTCCGAACAAACCGTCGACCTCGCCACCATGCTCACCAACGTTCTCACCGCCGCTTCCTCCAAACCCTAGCGCCGCCGCTTCGCCGCCGCTTCTTCACTGTAAACCGTAGCGCCGTTTCTCTGTAAACCCTAACGCCGGTAAGTCATCAATCTCGAGGAAAAGATGAAAATTAAACGTTGTCTCTATCAATGTACTCATTCTCACCGTTTCACTTTTATTTTTTCAGATCTATAACCGCAATGACGAGTACAACAACCGCAATGACGAGTACTCCAACTCCTTCTGCGACTAATCAGGTCCGCTTTACATTTTTCTACTGGAAGACTTGTAAGATAAGTCGTCTGGAGAGTCTTCCAACTGGACGACTTAGTAGACGACTTAAATTAAGTCGTCCAGCAGGAAGACTTTCCAGACGACTTATTACAGGACGACTACTAAGTCGTCCATTGGGAAGACTTTCCAGACGACTTATAATTAAGTCGTCTACTAAGTCGTCCAATTGGACGACTTTCCAGACGACTTAATTATAAGTCGTCTACTAAGTCGTCTGGAGTAACAATTAAGGCGTGATTGATTTAGCTTGTGTTCTGACTTCTATTGTTGTCTTTGATTATTTTGCAGACAAAAAGGATGGATATTCCAGAACTACCCCGTAGGTTATACACACCAGGCTCTGAGCCACCAGCCCACAATAGCATTTCGTATCACACGGATAACAAGAGGTTGCATACTGCTCTTAAGGAAGCTCTTACTGATGACGAATTTGAAGAGCTCAAGGAGTCGAGATTGGGAGTTTTCATCAAGTTCAAGGAGCAGGGATTTGGTTGGGCTTCAAGGCTGGTTCACCACATGCTCAGTTTCAGGCTGGACATTCAGAAGAAGTATGAGATGTGGTCTCTGGTTGGTCCAGAACCTTTGAGGTTTTCACTGTTAGAGTTTGAAAACCTCACTGGTCTAAACTGCGAGTACATCGAGGACCTTGAGACACCAAAATGTGAAGTTACCAAAGAGATGGTTTCTTTCTGGGGGATGCTGGGAGTTCATCTGGAAGCTGGGCCAACTACAGATCAGATAATAGCAGCACTGAACAGATGCGGGGATTGGTCCACGGAAGATCGGAAGCGGCTCGCGTACCTTTCCATCTTCACAGGATTCATTGAAGGGAGAAAGTTTTCAACCGCTACACGATCTTCTCTGGCAAGGCTAGTGATGGATTTAGATCGGTTTGAGAATTATCCATGGGGGAGAGTCGCGTTTAAGGTGCTGATGGACTCTTTGTGGAACAAAGATATTACTGGCTGCTACACCGTGGATGGGTTTATACAAGTTCTTCAGGTCTGGGTGTACACAGCTATGCCGGAATTGGGTGCTAGTATTGGTGATCCCAGAGCAAACAGTCCGTCTCCACCCATACTGGCTTACGGAGGCAGCAGAGGCCGCAGATCTTTGAAAGCTGCTATCTTGCGTCAGGTATTTACTTCAATCCAAAACACTGCGCAGACGAGTTATATTAAAGTCGTCTCTTAAGTCGTCCATCTAGACGACCTTTCAGACGACTTAATTAAAGTCGTCTACTAAGTCGTCCATCTGGACGACCTTTCAGACGACTTGTAATAAGTCGTCTGGAAAGTCTTCCAGCTGGACGACCTTTCAGACGACTTGTAATAAGTCGTCTGGAAAGTCTTCCAGCTGGACGACCTTTCAGACGACTTGTAATAAGTCGTCTGGAAAGTCTTCCAGCTGGACGACCTTTCAGACGACTTGTAATAAGTCGTCTGGAAAGTCTTCCAGCTGGACGACTTAGTAGACGACTTAATTATAAGTCGTCTACTAAGTCGTCCAGCTGGACGACTTAGTAGACGACTTATAATTAAGTCGTCTATTTAGTCGTCTTGCTCAAATATCTAACTCGATCCTTCTATTTACTGCAGACCCGCGTGATCAACTTTGTCCAGAAGGACATTAGTGAAATGTGGCCAAAATGGGACTCTGAGGTTGAGGACCTGCCCGCAGAGAACATCATCAAACTCATGTATGATCGGAGACCGTGGAAGTGGACCTTAGATTGCTGGGAAGTCACTGGTACTAAGGTCTATACAAAAACTGTGGAGGCTACATCGAAGAAAGCCAAAGAGATAGAGATGGTTGTTGTGGAGGAGGAGGAGGAGGAGGAGGAAGACAATCCAAGACCTCTGAAGAAAGGTCGTAAAGAGGCTCCTAAAGAGGCTCCTAAAGAGGCTCCTAAAGAGGCTCCTAAAGAGGCTCATAAAGAGGCTCCTAAAGAGGCTAGTGAAGAGGATTGGATGACCAAACAGGAGTTGGAAAGAATGTTCAAGGACGTAACTGAGTGCATGAAAGAAGGGTTTAGGAAGTGCATTAAGGAGATTAGGAAGGTGTCCGATAGGTTGGAAGCTGTGGAGAAGAAGGTTGGTATCACCAATCAGGCTACCCCTAAAGACAAACAGGCTCCTGCTCCTACCAAACAGCCTCCTGCTCAAGATAAACAGGCTCCTGCTCCTGCTCAACCCATTCAGACAACCCCTCAAGATAAACAGGCTCCTGCTCCTGCCAAAGAGCGTACTCCTCTTAAGAAACAGCCTCCTGCTCTTCCTCCTACCAAACAGCCTTCTCCTCAAAGGAAACAGCCTCCTCCTCCTCCTACCAAACAGCCTTCTCCTCAAAGGAAACAGCCTCCTCCTCCTCCTACCAAACAGCCTTCTCCTCAAAGGAAACAGCCTCCTCCTCCTCCTACCAAACAGCAACAGCCTCCTATTCCTACACTCAAAGATGTAAGTCGTCTAGGGTTAACTAGTTGTCCAGACGACTTAAAAAAAAGCTTTCTGGACGACTATTCGACCGTCATCGTATCCGCTATCTCTGTTCGAACAGCAAGCAAGTATTCAACACCCCGGCTATGTGGAGTTGTGAGACTCAAAGCATCTTGTCTCCTTTTCACATACCATTTTCCTAACTTCTTTCTTATGAACTCCAGCAGGAACGTAATCGGAAATCCTCTTGCTTTCTTCAGTGCGGAATTAATAGATTCAGCGATGTTGCTTGTTTTTATGTTGAACCTGTTCCCCTTACAATGAACCCTTGACCATAGGCTGGCGTCGGCATCCTCCAAATACTTTGCAAGTTCCGGGTTTGCACTCCGTATCTCAGCCATGTACCGGTCAAAATCGTAAACCGTGTGAGCATAAGCAGCCCCTTTCACCAAGTACATGAGATGTTTCCCTTTAAACTTTTTGACAATGTTATCTTGAAGGTGATAATAACATATTCCTCGGTTTGCCCAAGGAAACACCTTATCACACGCACTTTTAATGGCCGAGTGCCGGTCGGAGACTATCATCAGAGGCTTGTCATGAGATATACAAGTAGCCAATTTTGTGAAAAACCATTCCCAAGAAGGATCATCTTCAGCATCCACGATCCCAAAAGCCAATGGGAATATCTGAAAATTGCCATCTTGTGCGGCTGCAACTAACATAACACCTCCATACTTTCCACTTAGGTGAGTTCCATCCACCACAATGACCCTTCTCTGATAATTAAAACCTGTGATAGAAGCTCCAAAAGATAGAAATAGATACTTGAATCTTTTAACAGAATCAAGTTCTATAGCCGTGACAGAATTAGGATTTGCCATGGAGATTTGCTCGAGATATGATGCCAGCCGCGAATACCCTTCTTCTGCTGATCCTCTCACCAATGTTTGTGCATATAACAATGCTCTGTATGAAGTGGTGTAATCAAGCTCCATGCCAAACATGTTCTTCATTGCATCAGTGATATGTTGCGGAGTAATCCCATCAATGATCCCAACACGATCAATGAAAAGACTACCAACATACTTCGGAGTACAATGTCTCCGCTGAGCGATTCGGTCTCCCACTGAGCATAAATGTTTTTCCACATACTTTGTTACCCAAAACGTGTTTGTCCCATGTTTCACACTCGCTCTGATCTTCCATCCACAACTGCTAACCCGACATCTTGCCACAAGGAGAGTTTTCGTTGATTTGTATATTCTGAAAGAAAACCTACCCCTCACTGCTGCCAACCGCAGCTCTGAAAGCAGTGCATCCTTGCTATCAAAACTCTGGTTGACATAGATACTACCATCCGATTTTCCTCCTTCAATAGCTTTTGACTTAGCATATGTCTTTTCGATTTCTTCAAAACAAACATTATCATCATCTTCCTCATCCTCATCTTGAACCTTTCCATAAAGACTGTAATCCCCACCATTCTGATCTGTTTCACCAACAATTTCCTCCTCATTTTCCTCCTCCTCATTTTCTTCCTCTCCATCTTGATTTTCATCTTCAACAAACTCATTATCACCAACATTTTCTTCCCATTCATCAGCTTCATCATTATCACCAACATCTTCTTCCCATTCACCAGCTTCATCATCACCAACATCTTCTTCCCATCCACCAGCTTCATCATTATCCCTTTCCTCTGAAACCGTTTCCACCTTGCTGCGGCTTGATACACAAAGACATACTCTATGCGTTTTGAGTATCTCGAGCAAGTTTTGAACTTGTCTATCACTTGTAACATGAATGGGAGGACTGCCTGGAGCCATCATCATTTCTGCTGGTAATGAGTAGCTAATCTCCACAGTCACTGTTCTCATGTCCAGGTTATAATCTTCTTGAGCCATTGCAACAAGTTCAGCATGTGTTGAATCTTCATTCAATAAAAACAATCTTGCTCCTTTGAGATCATCAACCACAAAATCCCAGCGGCAATCTCTCAACAACCATTCTCCATACACTGCATGTAACTGAAAAATCATCTGCAAATATTCAAAATAAAACACATTAGTAAACATAGAGAAAATGAAGAAGTTCAATAAACATTGCCGCAGACGACTTAGAATTAAGTCGTCCAGACGACGTAAAGGTAAGTCGTCTAAAGAGGTCACTTTTGCAATTGAAAATGAAAAGGGACGACTTAATAGTAAGTCGTCCGGCTTTGTTTGTTAAAAAAAAAACTTCAGACGACTTATATAAAAGTCGTCTACAAGAAACGGGTTAGTTTTGCATTTGACCGAATCGTGACAGATATTTGACTTTTCTGGACGACTTATAATTTAGTCGTCTCTGGAAAAGTTAAAATTTCAATATTTTATTCAAACAAGACGACTTAAACGTAAGTCGTCCTAGGTTAGTTTTGTAATTGAAAAATAAAACTTGAAATTTAACTTTCTCCAGACGACTTAAATGAAAATCGTCCCACCAGAAGACTTAATTTAAAGTCGTCCGGGGTAAGCAAAGTCGTCCAGACTAAGTCGTCCATCATTTGACGACTTAAATGAAAGTCGTCCAGATAGATGACTTAACTTAAGGTCGTCCGGTTTAAGCAAAGTTTGACCAGAAAATTTGGAAATATTCTGGACGACTTTGCTTTCTCCGGACGACTTTAAATTAAGTCTTCTGGTGGGACGACTTTGATTTAAGTCGTCTGGAGAAAGTTAAATTTCAAGTTTTATTTTTCAATTACAAAACTAACCTAGGACGACTTACGTTTAAGTCGTCTAGTTTAATAAAATATTGAAATTTTAACTTTCCCAGAGACGACTGAATTATAAGTCGTCCAGAAATAGTCAAAGATCTGACAGGATTCGGTCAAATGCAAAACTAACCCGTTTCTCGTAGACGACTTATATATAAGTCGTCTAGAGTTTTTTTTTAACAAACAAAGCTGGACGACTTAGTTTAAGTCGTCCGTTTGACCAGAAGACTTATCAGTAAGTCTTCTACATACAGATGACTTACTAGTAAGTCTTCTACGCGAACAGATCTTGAAAAAAATTCAAATTCGTACCTTAAACTAGGTGAGATGACTTCGTTTGCACACAGGGTCTTCTCCAACCACCCAGAACCTCAAACGAAAGCAACCGTAAGTCAAAACGAAAGAAATATGGCTCTCTCAACCATAAATTATTTTGAATCAAAAGCTTGAGTTTTTTGGATGAATATGGAGAGAAAGTGAAAGAAATGTTGTTTTTAGTTCATAACAATTGAAACAGAGAGAGTGTAAAGAGATTTACGTGCATTAAAATGCATTAAAAGCTCCATACAGTTAGTACAAGGTTGTTGGAACTATTCATGGTAGTGGCACTATTGTAAATACTTGAAGAAGATGAGGTTGAGACAGTAAAGAAGCCATTTTCGATAAAAAAAAAGTAATGGCATTTTCGTAGATAAAATGCAAATGTGGGGTGAAAATCTCAAAAAAAAAAGGAGTCAAAAGAAAAGGTTAGTTTTCTGTTTGACTCCAAGTTTTGAGTCACTTTTGCAATAAGCCCAAGTCTGAAAACCAAATGATTTGAATACTTAAAGATGTGGCCTGTGAAATTTATTCAAAGGTTCATTCTCCTGAATTTCATATTCATAAAAAAATCAGACTCTATCATTATATTTGAATTGATTTTTGTTTAACCTTGTTTGCTTGTACGTACACTGACTGACTGGTAGTCTAATTGACTTCTTTTCCAGTGAAAGAAAATATACTGCTGTTGATTGTTGATATATATCTTTAGTAATGATCTCTTAAACACTATACCGAATCCTCACCATTCCATACTCCGTTTGGCTTCCTATTTGAGGAACTTGGATGTGTTCCTTTTTGCTATAAAGAATGACATATTTTTATTTGTCCATTTTCATCTAAATAGATACTCGACCTTTCTTTAATTAAAAAAACGAGGATTAAACTTGAATTCATCAAAAATAACTAATAGTATATATTTCTTCAACTCAATAGAATATCTTTTTTTTTTTAACTTTAAATTTCCATTAATAAAACTTAAAATCTTTATTCTTCGTACAAACTGCAACTAACTAAAATAAAAGAACCAAGTAGAGGAGTATGTAACTATCAAAGGGAAATTGCGCTGCGCCCTCGATAAAGAATCCAGCTTCGTCCGAATCAGACTCTGGATCTTCGCAATAAGAGAAGAAGGAGGCCTAAAAGCTTGGGAGTGAACCCTTGAGTTACTTTCTTTCCAGAGAGTATAAAGGGAAGCGTGATACGCCAGCCGAAGAATAACAGATACGTTCTTATCTCAAAGACTTATGATCCAACTCAGACCATATTCAAACCGTGGAGGAGGCGAAAGATGGAGTCTAGAATAGAAAAAAAGACCATACCTCCTTGCTATAAGAACAGTCGAAGAATAAGTGTTGCCTGCACTCATTTGCTTGATTACAGAGGGGACATAGAGGAGAAACTGAAACTACCCCAACGGATCAACCTGTCTCGAGTTGACATCCGATCATGAGCAGCAAGCCACACTAGGAAAGCATGCTTTGGAATTATACCAGAGAACCACACTGCTTTGTACCAAGATACCGTCGGTAGCTGATTGTATAGATGGTTCCACATATCAGAAGCAGAGAAACTATCCCCTGGAGCATTCTCTCTGATCTGCCACAGAAACCGATCGTCAACCTCTGAGCTAAGGATACTGGTTGGGTCTGGTAAGCAATTTCTCAACAAAGCAATGACTGGGTTCCTTGAACGGAAGGAGCTCAACCACCACTGCTCACCAACGAGAGCCTCACGGAGAAGCAATGACTGCCAAGCCAGATAATCTAGGAGCATTATCACCTGTTAACTCAATCAAAGGATCCAGAGAAGTCCAGTTATCAAACCAAAAGCTCCCTGTAATTCCTGAACCGATTTCACAGAAAACAAAGAGGCGAACCAATTGTCTGAGCTTACATAGAGATTTCCAGATCCAACTACCACTTCTTTCCGGATCGAGAGTCCAAAAATTTTCAGAACCAATTAGCTTATATATAAAAAGCCAATTAGCTTGTATATAAAAATTTTCAGATCCAACTACGTTTAACCAATATAATATCTTAACTACCGATGCTTCTTTTTAATGAGCACAATTATATTTCAAGAAACAATCTAATGATTCTAATCCACCTCACATCAACTCGGCTAAAACAAGAACAGGCTAGAGCTCCCACAAGATTACATCCATAGTTTACAAAAAAGTTCGTATAGTATGGACTATGGAGTTTAAACGCCACGCCAAATAACATTAATATTCATTGGGCTAATTAAGAGAATGAAGATATGCTTCCGAATGCAGCAATGAAAGTAACTTTAATTGATAAAATTCCTAATAGATTTCAACGTTTACATGAGAAATCGTAACGTTTAACTCAGTAATTTTTTTGAACATTTTTTAATTCAATAATTAAAGAGTTCAACGCTAATAACATGAAAGGTTTGTTGTAACGGTCACTTAGGTCACATGAGAAGACAACTACTTTTCTATTGCATATCATTAATTTAATTTTTGTAAAATAGGATTCAAGTATTTTGGTTGAAAATTAGATAAAACAATTTTTATTACAACTTGATGAAGTAATGGTCAAGTGATGAGGTTCTATGTCTATGTGGCATGAGGTGTAAAATAGTACATAAGCTTTTTATATATAAGGAAAATAATGCTTTCATGTGCAATATTCATCATTATTATTCTTTAATGACACCGTAGACAAAAAACAGATAATTTTATTTTTGACATGTATTTTTGTTTTCTTAAAGAGATAGTCGTAAAGCATTTGCTTCTACTATATATAGCTCTCCTCTTGATCAAAGCTTTTCACTCACCAAAGCATCATATACACTTTTACTTCTCTTCTCATCCTCTTCTCTTCTCATCCTCTTTGTTTATTTTCTCTCTTTAACTTTTGTCCTTTCGAAATGGCCAACGTTGAGGTATGATGATATTCAGTTATAACTTTTAATCAGGTTCTCATATGTCGATCCATAGTTGATAATATTATGTGGTGATATTAGTTAGATTTGATCTACGATCTAATTATGTACAAACGATCAGCTTAACTACACGTATTCATGTGTAATGTGATGTATACCACCAGCAATAAAGTATAAAGATATGTTGCGGGTCAAATATGATGCACTACTCGCCGTCAAATCTAATAAAAACGGGGAGAGAGTTTTTTTTTGTTTACTAAGTTTGTCTTTGCTTACAGAATGAACAAGTGATTGCTCCAGCAGCAGAGAACGTCGAGTTGCCTACAAAGACAGTGGAGGAGCCAGAAGTGACCGAAGAGCCCGAAGAAGTCGTCGCCGCGACAGAGTCTGCTCCTGCTCCAGCCGCAGAAAAAGAAGAAGAATCTGAAGCACCAGTGGAAGAAACGACCAAAGATGTGGTTATAGAAGAGACAGAGGAAAAAGAAGAAGAAGCAGCGAAGGAAACGGAGGAGCCAAAGGTAGAAGAGGAAGAAGAGAAGACAGAAACTCCGGCGGTTGTGGAGGAGCCAAAGGAAGAAGAGAAGGAGGAGGAGACTGAAACTCCAGCGGTTGTGAAGGAGGAGGAGGAGGAGAAGACCGAGGCTGAGGAAGTCGCCGCCGAGAAGGCCGAAGAGTAAAGAGCAAGTAACAATATATGACCTTCATTGGTCTCATTTCGTTGTCTTTTTTTTTTAATTTATATCTTATCAAAATTTATATGTATTTTCTATCGTTTGTTTGGGTTTATTTATGATGATGTAATCAGATATTTGGTCATGTTGAAATCAAATATATGGGTATTTTGATGGTTTCTACACATTGTTACATGTAGGCTCGTAGCTACGAAGTTTACAAAGAACATGAAATTTGAAACCATCTGAAAAAATGGTAAACCATTCTCTCTCGCGTTTTCGTTTACGTAAACACAGTATGACACCTACGCATCACAATGAAGTTAAGTATTTATTTTTTCATTCCGCATTCCGCAAGAGTACTTTTTCAGATGGTACATTAATACGACTCTTAAGAGTGCAAAAGATCTGCTTGTACTCTTCGTTTTGAAAATTTGAATCAAAATAGATACCAGTAACCCAATAGTCCTTCGAATTATAGTCATAGGAGACATAAAGTGATTACAATCGATGGCCCAGTGGAAGTTTCTTTTTTGCTTTTCAAAATCAAAGCAGAACACTTGAATTCGAAAGTTACTAAAAAAAGCTATTTCCAACACAAAACAACCCAATATTCGTATACTTGCGCGTTGCGCCAACCATTGAAATCTAGGGAACTGATGAGTGTAAACTGTCACGTACAGCTCTCACCCCGTTTATATCTAGCCTATTTTTTAGTCCGATCCATATGATCTGCCTCTCTTTTTTTGCCAACGATCCATATTTGCCTTAAGCCGATCGTTATTTGAGCATGCCGGTCACAGTGACCCGTGATTGACCTAGAAAATAGCGTTTTGTTGGGATATGGGGTGCGGAAAATTATATTTGCCCACGGATGTGAAATATGGCAACAAAAGATATAACTTTCACGTAGGGAAAGAAAATAACTTAGGAGTTGTGGGCTTGGTTGTTTGGGCCTAGTTTAGCCTATCTGCAAGACAAATAAACATTGTTATATGAGCCGAAAGCCTAACTTGCAACATTGTCTTAAATGTTTATGTACAAACAAAAAATTGCTATATACAATTGACAATTTGTCATTGATATTAGGGAAATTAGGCTGTACGACCATGAAAAAAAATCATAATTCGTTGCCTAACCAATTTTCCTAACATTTATACACATCATTACTTTTCTATAATAATATTGTATTGTCTCTTTCTCCAACTGGTGAAACCTGAGAAAAAAAAATTAAAATATATTAATCATTATCTGTAAAAAGTAAATCGTGGTTTTATTATCTTCACATCTTCTTTTTCCTTCTTTTGATAACATCGTAAAAGTTGAATTGTCTGTCACACTGACTTGAGTCACATCATCACCTCCATCGGATCCGTTCTATTATTTGACTTCTCCTTCATTGTTTGCAAACTTGTGCTCTTCTCCGCTTCTCAAATCCGGAGGCCACACGACGGCGGTGCAGCGGCGACTAATAAAAACATGCATATTCATCTTCAACTTCGATTCTGTTAAATCTCTCCAACCATGGTAAGTTTTTGGGTTTATATATACAATAAAATAAATTACTTTGTACTGACCATTTATCGCTCTTACCTTCATTCTTCAGGTTTGCGTTGAATAGTTTGCGCAACTACGGTGGCACTTATATTGTTAAAATTGCATTATGTATACAAGGAATTGAATTGTGCGTCTTTCACTGAAGAACAGACGCGGACAACTGCAGAAAATTACACAATTGAAACACTGCAATTTGTGTCAGTCTAGATCACTTTCCGCTGGAGAGTAGACGTTGATGTCAGGTTTCTATGTCTGTTGTGTTATGTTAAACACTTTCCTTCCGCTTTTAGCTACTACAATCTCAACTTCCATAACAACGTTCATGTATTTTTCTGTGACTCCAACTCTGTATTTCTTCTTCAATTTTGTTGTTAACTTACCAGAATGTAATACTATTTCGTTCACCTTCCATACTATTCATTTTTCTAATTAAACAACTATTTTGTTTCTTAACATGAGGTTTCATTCACTTTGTTTGATATGACCACACGGTCCACCTAGTTATATTAGACGTACACAACCTCATATTTTGCTTTCTCAACTATGTTCATGATGCAAACATGTCCAAAACTATATTCAATATGAGAAAGGTGGTGGATTGTCTTTAGATTGCAACTATATATCTACATTTTCTATTCTATATGCTTTGTGTAGAATAGAAATGTATACGCATGGCATTTCGCAAATGGAAAATTTGATATTTAGTTTAGGTTTACATTTGGATTAGGGTTTAATGATTATAATTTATGGTGTAGTATTTATAAGGTGACGGGGGTATGGCTCAGGGTTTAGGGTTACATTTGGATTAGGGTTTAGTATTTATAAGGTGAGGGGGTATGGCTTAGGGTTTAGGGTTTACATTCGGATTAGCGTTTATATTTGGATTAGGGTTTAGTGATTAGAATTTATGGTTTAGTATTTATAAGATGAGATCTTTTATGCATTAACTTCTTCCATACAATTATATACATTTTATAATTTTATTAATATGTATTGTATTATTTATTTTGTTTCATTCTATTTTGGTTTAGAGATTATCTTTGTGTTTATAGTTTAGGGTTTAGAGTTCATCGTTTAGGGTTTAGGATTTAGTCAATACAACTTCTCTATGTGAGATCTTTTATGAATATTCTATTTGAAATGGAATATAAAAAATTATATGTTCGAAGTACTCAATTTGAGATGGAATAGATTGAAAAATTATTCTACTTGAGATGAAATTGCATGATTTGTAAAGAATGTGTACCATTCTTCATCATCGTAATGTTTGAAATATATAAAAAAAATTATATAAAATACAATGAATTACTCTGTTATAATCATGTTTCTAGAAGTAATCATTTGAGAATCATTGAATACTTACACACATATATTTTGGCATATAATACATGAACCTATTTATCTAAATGGAATAGCAATTTCGTTAACATCAAATATCTTTTACGTTTACGTATGTTCTGTTACACAGACAAATATTTTTCACTATTGTTGATGCATGCTTTTTTCATCATATGTGTTAAATACATCTGATGTACAGTTATGTAGTTGTTAATAAGTCACAAAAATCAAGCACATCACTTACATTAGACAATGCAACTAGAAACTTGTTGCTGGAAACGGTATAATCAGTTAGATTGTGTACAAAAAGTCTGACATTTAGTTATGTCAAAATTATGACTATTCACATAATTTGAGACTCATATATAGCTATCTCGTCAATAAGCCCTTGATATTACATAGGTATTATTGTTGAAATAGACGTTTTATTTAAAAATTGCTACAAAAACATGGAATTTGTTGCGAATGATTTTAACAGAAGAGTATTGTCACGAATAATTGTTTGCGATGGTTACACTATATAAATAGTTATCATGAGTTGTACTGTTGTAGCAAATACAAAGTTTCTAGGTAATAAGGGACTATAGAAATTTGGAAAATTATGTTATTGTTAGTTTTTTTTGGTAAAACAAATTGTGTTATTGTCGCTTGCTATTTGTATATTAGTGCTGAATCTGCTATATATATATTTTTAACAATACAAAAAATGCAAAATGTCTGAAAATTTGTAAACAGGATCATCTTCATCTATCTACAGTTCTATAAAAATAAAAGCTGATCAACCTCCACCCATCCACAGGAAAAAAACACATCTACTTAATCCACCTATTTGAATAAAAATATGCATCGTAAATTAATCGGCATAGTTCTTATTCATTTCGCATTACATGAAATTCAAGCCGGTCGACCTGCTACTTCAGATCACCGCAGTCGTTAAATGTTTGCAACTTTTAACTAAAGTTGCAAAAAAATCACATGTCACAGTGCCCACTAGTTCTCCATTTTGGATTTTAGCCATGATAGATGATACAAAATCGAAAGTGGAGATTGCTTACACTCTTTCTTAGTTAATCGATACACCATAAAGGTTTTTATTGAACTAAGAGTGAGAAGAAAACAAAGAGAGTTCACGGGTTAACTATATGCATAGTGCGTCCATCGAATTTATAATTGCTCCCAAGGGACCACCCAACTCTACATTGACACGCCATGCACCGTGACAAAAAATCTATGATGACATAAATTGTAACTTCTTTCGTTTTAAATTATTTTCTATATATTTTTAATTACTTAATTAGCCTTTTTGAAGGTTTAAAAGTAATCGGGAGAATGATCGTACGTGAAAGCAATCGCTAGGCCTAGTATCTTCTGATCCCTCGAATTAGCATCGTATCTATTACCTGTCTCATATATATAAATATACGTATACATATCACAACGAGATGGAATAAGAATAATTTTATTTTATTTTAAAGAATAAGAATAGTCTTTGTTTATCTGAATTAGGCCTGGGCACGGATCGGATATCCGAATTTTTGAAGGTATTTGTGATTTGCTTCGTATGTTACGGATATCTAATTTTAGTATTTGATTTGTTTCGGAGAAATACGGATATTCGGAAAAACGAATATCCGAAAAATAATTAGATATTTGCGGATATTTGCGAATACTTACGGATATCTCATATGTTTTGATTAATACAAATAATCTTAAAATTTCAATGCAGATTTCTTTTGTATAATATATTTTTTAAGTGATATATAAGATAAAAATTAAAAGAATTAGTAAATCTACATATTTTGTAAAAAAAGTAAATTTAGTTAACAATTATAATAACACAAAACTTAAGAAGAAAATTATAATTATCATAAAATATTTTTTTTTCTTTTATGTACTACTTTTATATAAGTAACTAGGTGTTTTCCTGCACCATGTGCAGTAAAAAAATTTAAAATATATTTTTAATAAATACATTATAAATTATGTTTAAAACAAAAATTTTATTTTTCTTATCACTATTTTAATACAAATTTTTAATTGAACATAAAATTAATATACAACTATTTTTGTTTATTTTAAATTATATTTAAGAATATGCATGTATATATTTAAAATTATAATCTTAGATAAATTTTTCTTTCTATTTATTAATTAAATATATTAAAAAATTGTAGTAGAAAATTTATAATTATAAGAAATTAAAATTAGATAATATTTATCAAAAATTAATGATTTTACGATTAAATTTTATTAATTTTCAAAAAAAGAATACATTTTTGAAAGAAAATTGTAATAAAATTGTATAATTTTAAAATATATAATTAAATGATATTTTTGAAATTTTTAATGCCATATTTGAATATATTTATTTTAATGATGATTTATGAGTTATTACCATATTTTAAAAATATTTCCAAAAATATAGATCGACACTAAATGTAATATATGAGTTATTACCATATTCTATAAATATTTCCAAAAATATATATATTTACATTAAATACAATTATCCATGTCATATTTTATTATAGGCCATGTCATCAATTTTATTAGACATGTCATCATTTTTGTCCATATCATATTTAATTATAGGTCATGTCATCAATTGAAGTAGACATGTCACCATTTTTTTTGTGAAACTAATTATAGAGAGGACATGTGGCAAAATCACTTCGCAAATATATACTAGGGGATACTTTTATATAAGTAATAATGTAAATAAAATCTGTCAAATCATATGTCAGAATAATAATTATATAATTTTATACATATAAAACTTTAAATATAATCAAGATATACATGTACTTATATATTGTCGGATCGGATCGGATATCCGCTTCCCAAAATTTTAATATTTGTGATTTGCTTCGTTTTTGACGGATATTGAATTTTAGTATTTGCTTCGATTTGTAAAGTTACGGATATCCGGATTTTTCGGATCGGATCGAAGCGAATAACGAATCGAATCAAAATTTACGGATATTTTGCCCACCCCTAATCTGAATAATATATAACATTGTTGTAGCCTATCGTAAATGTATACAATATGAATTTCCCCCTTGGGATTGCATGTGGTTTGAGACCATACGTGGTTTGGAATCTTTCAACTATATTGAATTTAGTCACTGGTGACTGCTCTGCCGAAAAGACCCAACAAATAAAACACACACCATTTGGTACTCCACTTCATTTCCCTCCAAGTTCCATGTGACGACCAAAAGAGATCTTATAACTTACCCTATTATATTCTTTCACTAGATTCTTCATTCACGGGGAAGGATCGTATTTGTGTACTGTTCAATCACTTAGATCTTATATTTGATCATCATATGCGCAATTTTGAATATGTTCATAATTAAAGCCACCTCTTTTTAGCTTCAAAATACTGACATGAACACTATATGTACTCCTTGGCATAGTTTTACTTGTCATTTTGTTCACAGTTGGTAGCTTTCATAAGACTAAGAGATCATTATTCAATAAGCTTTCCATGGTTTATCGAATAAATCACTGGATGAGTTCTGATCTTTAGGACTTAGTCAAACTTTCCATGGTTTGACGTAGGACTTTCAATGTGCATTCGTTTTTATGTATACTAATGTTATTTTATGTATATAATATGTATTGGTAATTGGTATTATTATAACTAAATGTATATCATCTGTAAACAATGTATTTAATGCCTTTGCATGAAGACAATGGTAATAACTAATAAGGACGCAGAATTTTATAAACTGATCGAGACGTCAGGCCTGCCCGCCCACAGCTTGAGACAGATTGTCTTCTAAGATATTTTATTTTTTCTTTTGGTCTAAAAATGGTAGTTTTCTTTTTCATCTCTTTAAACAGTATTCAAACATTGTAAATAGTCAATACGGGTAGCAATAGTTACAACCGCAATATTTTTACCACTAATACAACCGACATTGATCTAAGATATTTTATTATTTGTGTGTCACAAAACAAATGGTTTAATTTTTAGTAATAATTCCAGTAAATTTGACATTTTATAAAAAAAAATGTTAGTAAAATTAATAAATTGCAAAGATTGATTTTGTAGTGCTCTTTTGAAAAAAAAGTTTAATAAAATGCAAAGTTTTGCATGATTATATTAGATGCTTCAGAGTGATAATAAGAAAATCGATTCACTGACTGTATGTATCCAGTATCCTTTGCCATTGATACTTTAAAAGTAAAAATTTAATTTTGTAGGTTTTTTTCTGTATTGATTGTTTTGTACATGTATATTTAGGTCTCTTATTCTCCATGAATTATTAGAGTCACTGTTTCTTTTCTTCTGTAAGATACATGCATGCATGCAATAAGAATAAAGGTTTAGAGCAATTCTAAAAAAAACTCTATAACTGTAAATATGAAGTTTTTTGCTCTCCAAAAATGAATTTTAAAACTTCAAATTTAAAGTTTTGAGTAGTGAAACTTTAAATATAGAGTGTCCACTATAAAAAACTTCAAATTTGAAGTTTCATCTTCTTATTTGTATTTTGGTCCTCGCAATTACACTTTAAATTTATACTTTTTAAATATTTTCTCATTTCTCATTTTAATCTTAAAAAGTTAGATCTCATTAATCTTCAAATTTACTTCAACAAAATTAAGTTTTACACATAAAATTAAAGAAAAAAAATTAAAACAAGCTTTATATTATTTAAAAGTAAAATTAGACAACAAGAATGTTACAAAAAAAAACTTAATAAAAAACATTTTGAAAAGGTACATGAAAACATAATTATTATAGAAATTTAAATATTACAAACACTAATAATCTGGTAAAATTTGTGGAATAATATGGTATTTTGCTTGTAGTTTAATACTGAATTATGTATTTATATTTCTAATTTTATATTTTAATATAGCCTTTATTAATTAATATATCTGTAATATTTTTATAAACGTATTAGTTATTTATAAAGGTTGTATGAATTCTATATTAAATGTGACAAATATAAAGATCATAGTGTAAAATACAAATAATTTAAAGTTTTATTTTTGAAAAAAAAACAATTTGGAACTTCAATTATAAAGTTTGAGAAACTTCAAAATAAAGAGTCTTTTTGGAGTTGCTATTAAGCTTATAGCGAGGATCTAACGTGATGTATCCGGCAACCGATTAATTATATTTATTTTTTTTTTGAAAAAAATCTATTTAATTTTGGTGAATCTAATATATGTGCATATATATTGCTAATGTGCAAATTTCTATAAATTAAGATTTTCATGATTGACCGCCATCATATACTTAATAGCCAGAAATTTCGTAGATTTTCAGGAATTAAATCTACCATGACTACTTTTTTCCTGTATTAAATACAACTGGCATTTGATAAAAAAACAACAACTGCTAAAAACATCTCGTATTACATTGTTTTTTTAATAATTGAAAAGATAAAATGCTACGGTAAAGTAAATATAAATCATTAAAAAGTCATCTAGGTTTGAGACTTATCTTAAAAAATAAAAATTCAGTAAAATAATGATAATAGTTGTATACAAAATCTACCATGACTACTTTTTTCCTGTATTAAATACAACTGGCATTTGATAAAAAAAAACAACTGCTAAAAACATCTCGTATTACATTGTTTTTTTTTAATAATTGAAAAGATAAAATGCTACGGTAAAGTAAATATAAATCATTAAAAAAGTCATCTAGGTTTGAGACTTATCTTAAAAAATAAAAATTCAGTAAAATAATGATAATAGTTGTATACAAAATTTTGCTTTCCCTATCGGATAGTTTTCCCTTTTCTAGGACACGATTGAAAACAACAAACAATTGTAAGATCGATCCGCTCCTATTGGGATCTATCTGTAGAAGACGAACCAAATATATATTTTTTGAAGTACTGGCATAAAAATTTGAACACATATATATATAAGTAATACACTAAAATGAGTCCACAACCTAAAAAAAATACGTTTTTTTATTAATTCATAGAATCATAATACAACCAATACAACAATAACACCCCCAATATAAGAGTAATGTGAATAATGAAACATGAACTTCAAGATCTCTAGGGATCACGTAAAGAGAAACACAATTCGACCCCAATGACCCCATAACAGGAAGACTAGAATAAGAACACACAAAGATAAAAGCACACAATATTAAAAGTATATAAAATCACCTTGTCTGTCCAAAACAAGAAGATAAATATACATAAGTTTGAATAAATTATATATGGTATAGTTGATTAGCACTGAAAGCCAGGAGGAACTTGTTTGCTACAAACATTGAGGAGAAGACTTAGAGAGATTGGCAGGTTCAAGTTGATTCCAAGGACGTTGGCCTTCAGAGCAGTGCAGAGACAAACGGCTGCTTCAACATCAGCGAGTCCTTGGATGAGGCTGCAGCATGGTTCGACCGGTGGCTTACCAAGGTTCAAGTTGAGGAGACCGTTGAGAACATTGGCGCAGACACCGAGCTGGAGTGTATCTTTAGGGCACTTTCCCATGCCAGAGCTAGGGCTTGGTTTAGGAGTTGGCTTTGGCTTGGGAGAGGGGCAACCTCCTCCGCAAGGAGTGCAGCTACCGCATGCGGAGATTGTTGTGAAGAAGAGGAGACTGATAACCAAGAAAAGAGCTATGGAGCTTGAAGCCATGTTTTGTTTTTAAGACACTGTTCACTAGCTATGTTGTGGGTGAATTGAGTGTGGAGAAAATGAAGGGGGTTGAGGTAGCTTTTATAGTGGTTTCAAGAAAAGCCCAAGAACGACCATAAGGTATACGGTGGGATGCGAAATCTTTTGAATGATTGATTACAATTATCAAATATCGTTAAGGGAAATTGCAATTAAAAATTATTCTGTGGTTTCTTTGTTTCTACAATCTAAACAGCTGTATGTATTTGTACCTTTGTTACAAATTGTTACAAGTTAATTTGTTTGAATTTCATGTTACAAATATTCTAAGTTTTTGATATATAAAAGCCAAACTCTTTAATCTAGTTTTTAAAATGAATTCCTTTGTACTGCTCTTTGTAATCAGAAAGTATATTTAAAAGACATTTTTCGGATTTTCCTAATTACACATTTACACTTAAATCAAGATTTGTTCTTCTTCCTTTTTGTAATATACACGAGATAGTATAAGTGATGTTATGGACTCAGCTAGAATATTCGAGTTTTTTAAAGTATTTTTGATTTATTTTATATGTTATAGAATTTTTTTTTCTGTTTGTTTTGCTTCGATAAAATACGGATGTCCGGAAAATATCCTAAAAATAAATAGATATTTACGGATATTTACGAATACTTTCGGATATTTTATTTTATGTGTGGTATATAAAATATAAATTAAAGAAAATAGTGAATCCATATATTTTGTAAAATTTTTAAACTTGGTTAACACTTATAATAACATCAAACTTAAAAAAAGTTATAATTGTCTTAAATATTTTCTGTTAATGTAATACTTTTATATAAGTAACAATGTGAATAAAATTTGTCAAATAGTGTTAGAATAATAATATAACTTTATATATTTAGAACTTTAAATATAATCAAGATATACATGTATTTATATATTGCTGGATCAGAGCGAATATATGCTTCTCAAAATTTTAATATTTGTGATTTGTTTTTATTTTAATATAATCAAGATATACATGTGTTAAAACTTAAAACACATTCGTAATCGAACACATACATGAACAAAATTCCAATAATTTTTAATAAAACTTCTTTTTCTCCTAAACCTCAGTTTATATTTAATTGATAACTGTGTTTCCCTTATTCCCCAATATTTATTTAAAAATGTATGCCCTTTAATTCAGTTATCCAAGTAGTGACTCTAACAATACGTTTATGAATATTATATTACAATGCATGGTGGCCACAGAACCATGTGATAGTGACAATGCTGGTTCTCTTGTGCCCTCCACAAACAAATGTATAAAACAAGATATGATCGATCATGAGTGTACAACGAGGCGATTTACTGCACACCCATATACCAACGACATCATCTTTTACAATCGTCTAGCTGTCGTTGAATGATTCTCATTTTTTCTTCATTGCAAAGTGTCACGAAACTTATGTAAATAGGATTTCGGGAAAAAAAAACTTAAAAGGCAAATTAAAACCAGTGCTTCTAAAAGGTTAATATGTATTAAATTAGATGGACTTCCAACCTAAAACTAATTGGTTATTAGGGGAGTGATCTATCTATCTTATATATTATTAAGGATCTCTTCCAACTTCCGATGTGAGACACTTTGTGTCTAATACGTCTCTCGAGATGATGGTTCTTTGATCGTCAATATCAGAATGTTCGGACAAGGATCAGTGAGCCAACTTTGAACCAGATCGATGTGGATCGGATTGGATTTCGTAGATCGGGCTTTGATACTATGTTAAGCTAGATGAGATTCCAACCTAAAACCAATTGGTTATTAGGGGAATAGTCCATCTATCTTATATATTATTAATGATTTCTTCCAACTTCCGATGTGGGACGTAAATATGACGTAAAAGAGTTGCTTTCATTGATCACAATACATGAGTATATATAGTACAACGACCTGAACCAACTATTAGATATGTTAAGCTAAATACATCGTTATCTCTTAATAATTTCAAATATATCTTCTAATATTTGTAAATATACGTAATTATCCTCCATCTACTCCAATACTCCCCCTCAAGTTGGGAATATGAAAGTTTCTTACTTCCAACTTGAACAACAAAGCTTCGAACTGAGCTCTTCCTAGTGCCTTCGTCAGCACGTCTGCCACTTGCTCTGAAGTTCGCACATGAACCGTCTTTAGCGTTCCATCTTGAATCGCTTCTCTGATTTGATGACAATCTGATTCTATATGTTTGGTTCTTTCGTGAAAAACTGGATTGGCCGCTATATACATCAATGACTTACTATCACAAAAAAATTTAGAAGGTCGAAGTTGCTTTGCTCCCAAATCATCAAGCAATCTTCGCAACCACTTCACTTCTCTAATAGCCTGAGCCATGGACCTATACTCCGCTTCGGCTGATGAGTGTGACACTACTCCTTGTTTCTTAGTTTTCTATGAGACTGGCGAGTCTCCAACTAATGTCACATACGCACTCAACGATCTTCGTGTCAACGGGCATGCAGACCAGTCCGCATCACAGTACACCGATAAACTCAAGTCATTCTTCGAACTTATCATAATGCCCTGACCTGGTGTTCCTTTAAGATACTTAACTACACTCAAAGCAGCTTCCCACTGTAATTCTTTTGGTGCCTTTATAAATTGAGACAATATATGCACCAAGTATGTTATGTCCGGTCGCGTGATTGTTAAGTAAATCAAGCGTCCAACTAATCTCATGTACTTCTCTGCATCACTCAAGAACATGCTCTTATCTAACCTCAACTTATGCTGTTGCTCCATAGGTGTAGCAACTGGTTTAGACCCGAGCATGCTAGCATCAGATATTAGATCCAGAGCATACTTTCTCTGTGATAGCATAAAACCTTCTTCACCTCGTCTCACTTCAGTGCCAAGAAAATATTTCAACTTCCCCAAATCTTTCATATGAAAGCATCTACTTAAATAATTTTTGAACTTGGTAACAACCTCCATGTCGTTCCCACACACCAGTAGATCATCCACATATATCAGCACCCTCAGCTCCGCCCCTTTCTTTGAATACACGAACAATGAGTAGTCCGTGTAAGAGTGTTTGAAGCCATATTGCTTCAGAGCATTAGTCAGCTTTGAGAACCAGCATCTCGGCGCTTGTCGCAAGCCATATACTGCCTTATGTAACCTACACACCTTGTTGGGATCAGAACACTTGAAGCCATGACACAACTTCATATAAACTTCCTCTTTTAAATCTCCATGCAGGAAGGCGTTGTGCACATTCATCTGATGGACAATCCATCCCTTCCCTGTAACAATTCTCAGCAAACTGCGCACTGTAGTCATCTTCGCCACAAGTGCGAACGTCTCTTTGAAATCTCGATTATTTACTTGTCGATTCCCCAAAGAAACTAGTCGAGACTTTGGCCTTTCCAAGGTGCCATCAGAATTGTACTTGTATTTGTACAACCACATGTTGCCAATAGCCTTCTTCCCAGGTGGTAAATGAACAACACTAAACGTCTCATTTTCTTCAAACGCAACAATCTCTTTCTGCATCGAGTCACGCCAAATTTTCTGTTGAACTGCTTCCTTATAACTTTGTGGTTCCCTCTCTTTTGTAATAGATGCTAAGAACGTCTTATGTGCAGGAAAAAAACGCTCATCAGATATATAATTTGAGATTGGATATGGCGTATTACCTAGACCAATCGACGAAGGCTCTGATTGTGGAGTTGAGGCAGTGAGATCGTGATGGGGTTTGTCTTGTAAGCATCGAGCATTGTAGCTTACGTAGTCTCTCCACTTCATTGAAGGAATCTTCTCTCTACATCCTCTTGCCATTTTCAGGTTCTGCAACAGTCTCATTCTTTGCATTCGACTATGTTACTGCTGCAGTATTTTCATTCACAGCCTCCACATTCTCATTCACGGTCTCCACCACTGCTCTTTCTCCACTATTTGGTTGAACTACACTTTCCTTGTCTCCCACGACAATATCTATAATCTAATCATCATCAGGTGCACCGGTCATTGTCTGTAACTCAGCCTCACTGGGCTTGTTTTGCGCAAACGGAAACTCATCTTCCGTAAAACTAACATCTCTTGACACCAAAAACTCGTTACGTTCCAAGTCATACACTCTCCATCCTTTCTTCCCAAATGGGTATCCAACAAACACACATCTCCTGCTTTTCTCACCAAATTTATCTTTGTCTCGATCTCTCCTGTGGACATAACACAATGATCTAAATACCCTCAAGTTTGCATACGATGATTTCACACCAAACATCTTCTCATATGGTGCACATCCGTTCAGTACTTTGGACGGCGTCATATTAATCACGTGTGCTGCTGTCAAAATCGCCTCTCCCCAGAATTTGGTTGGCATTTTAGCTTGAAACAACAACGCCCTTGCTACATTCAATATATGTCTGTGATTCCTCTCCACACGACCATTTTGTTGTGGTGTGTTAATACAGCTTGTTTGATGTACTATCCCTTTATCTCTGAAGTACTCTCCCAAACATATGAACTCTGTTCCATTGTCACTTCTTATCAATTGAACTGACAAGCTGAACTGAGTTTCTGCATAACTACAAAACCGTTGTAGTACCTTCTTCACTTCAGACTTTGCAAGCAACAAATTAGTCCACACTGCCCTTGAAAAGTCATCAACAATTGTCAAGAAATAAACAGCACCACTAGATGCTGGAGTACGATATGATCCCCACACATCCACATGAACAAGCTCAAAACACTTCGTAGTTTTATTAGTACTTTCACCAAAAAATATCTTTTGTTTGCTTTGCTCTAAAACACACGCCACATGAACTAGAACAAGACTTATTCAAAACACCAGAAATCGAAGATAAAGAAGACAAAACACTAAAAGCTGGATGTCCAAGTCGTCGATGCCACAGTAGTTGATCCACACTTCTCTCAGCTCTGTTAGCTCGAACCACTCTCACATCTTTGAAGTAGTAAACCCCATCACGTTCCTCACCGGCTCCAATCAGAGTCTTCGAAGAACGGTCCTGCAAAACACAGATAGCATCAGTGAACACAGCGAAGCAATTGGTATGCTTTAGCAACTTCGAAACAGAGATCAGTATGCAATCCAAATTTGGAACAAATAGCACGTCTCTGAGCATGATGCTATCACTAAGTATTAGATCACCCTTCTGAACAGATATTGAGGTTCCACCATCTGCAAAACCTACAACACATCTCGGAGTCTCCTTCACATTTACAAGATGAGTCAAGTCTCCTGTCATGTGATGCGAAGCTCCCGAATCTATAATCACGTCACCAAGATTCTTACCAGACAATTTCTCTGCATGACCACCTGTCTTTCCTTCGTTGATGATCTGAGGTTATTACCTTCCACTGATCTGGTGTGAGATCGGAACTTCATCTTCCATGAGAAGTAGAAGCCTGCGCCGTATTTGCAGTACCTCGTCCTCCTCCTCTTCCATATCCTCCACGACCCCTTCCTGATCCAGCTCCTCTTCCTTGTTTCTCAGTCATCCACTCTGGATATCCTACTATTTGCCAGCAATTGTTCTTTTCGTGTCATGTTTTTCCACAGTTGGTACATATCCAGTCATTTGCTCTGTTTCCAAAACCAGAGTTTTTGTTTTCTGATCTTGTATCTCCCGAGTTCTGTGTATCTCGACGAGTTGCATCTTCCTCAGTTTGCGTCTCTCTCCTTGACACAAACCCGACTGCATCTTGTGCCACAGTCTCCCTAGCTTTAGCTGCGTTCAACCGTGCCTCCTCTCTGATCACCTTAGCATACACCTTTCCCAAGTCAGGTAACTCGTCAGCTTCAATGATTGCTGTCACAACATTCCCAAATCTTGAATCATCCAGTCCCATAATGAACTGATGCACTCTCTCGTCCTCACGTTCCTTCTCATACGTCGTGGCGGCTGAACAACTACAGACAGGTGGTGGTCTATAAGTCTGTAGCTCCTCCCACATCACAGCAAGCTGACCGTAGTAGTCTATCACAGCTTGACCATTCTGACGACACGACGCAAGTTGCTCCATCAACTGATGTACACAAACTTTATTTCCCACTTCAAACCTCTTCTTGAGATTCTCTCATAACTTATGAGCTTCTGTGATGAAAGTTACGGTAGATCTCACCCTAGGCTCGATGGAGGACCTAATCCACCCCACTATCATTGAGTTTACACTCAACCACGCTTTCAGATCTGGACTATCACCACTCGGTTTAGGTAGAGTTCCATCGAGAAACTCTATCTTCTTCTTTGCTCTAAGGGCGTTCATCATCTCCATCGTCCATTCGTTGTAATTATCTCCTTTCAACTTCACAGATGTTATCATCGCGCCTGGATTATCAGACGAGTACAAAGCATAAGGTGACGACACCATCGTTTCACCTTGCTTCACAGTAATTTGCTTCGCATCGTCGTGTCGTGATCACCCATCGTTGTCACTTAACCTTGCTCAACACTTCAAAAAAATTTTAAGCAGATTTATGCTCTGATACCATGTAAATATGACGTAAAAGAGTTGCTTTCATTGATCACAATACATGAGTATATATAGTACAACGACCTGAACCGACTATTAGATATATTCAGCTAAATACATCGTTATCTCTTAATATCTTCAAGTATATCTTCTAATATACGTAAATATACGTAATTATCCTCCATCTACTCCAATATAGGACACTTTGTGTCTAATAATATGAGCGTAAAATACAAAGTTTCTGACCAGGAATGAAACATAATTCTAGGTCATACGAACGTCCTTTTGCAGCATCAAATATAAGTTCCTCATTCTGTACTAATTTAAATAATTGTAACTAGGTTGAAAGTAAGCTAGCTTATTAGCTACGACTTACGAGAGACTGGATTCACTTTATAAAGTATAGTTATTAGTTTTATTTGCAGCAGCTCAACGTACCACTTGTGAGTTATGAAGCTTGCCCGCTCTGAGGCAAACAAGGGAAGCACTCGCTTCCGGTATTAATGATAAAAACATAACTAACCAGCTCTCTTCCTGCCAAAGTAACCGTCGGTACTGCTGGCTATATGTTGTGTTGAAAGCTCTCTTGGTAAGAGGTTCGGTTCCAATTTTGGCTTCTTTTTTATTTTGCTTCCAGCCCACAAATCTCAACACTGGGTGAATCGTTGAACTGAAAAACAAATGTGAAGCTGAAGCATTCTTACAACCAAAAATTTAATAAAACTATATATAGCTTTGCGGATGTGAATTTAGTAATATACATTTCTTCTATTGTATAGTTCGCGGTAATTTTATCCCTTAATGGCAATATTTCATCGAAATGGTTTAGAACATATAAATGGGTTACGATATTTTCTGGCCCGACAAAATTTAAAATTGAGAACTAAATATCGAAATTAGACTGTACTTCAAAAAGAAATGCAAGTTGGCCTTCTGCCCCCACACATGATTTTAATTATTGTACATAAGAAACAAAGAATTGCCAATTGTTTTATTGTTAATTAAATTATCTTTATATTGAGTTCACTTCACGGGATTGCATAAGAATCCTAGATGGCCCATTGGTTTGTTCGGGTGATCCAGACAGCCGAAATATTGATATTAAATATGTAAAGTAATGTATGTGATAATCTATACTATATAAAAGTTGATGCTATAAACCATTGAGGGTGACCACATAGGATTTAAAACAATCAATGATATTATTACACATCATTGTTTTACATAATTTTTTTGAAAATTTTAATATTTTAAAAAGCTGTATATTTAATTATAAAATACAAATCAATTCGATTAAGGAAAACTAACAAAAATAAAATATACATATATTAGTCCAGTATATATAACAATTTCGAAATTTAACATAAACATTTAAAAATATGTAATTAATATGAAAATTCATCATTACTATTTATTATTTTCTGAAATGTTAATATTTCTAAAAAGATATTCAAAGTAAAACTAAGTTATTATATAAACTAAAATATGTATTAACACTTGACAAGTTACTTCAAATTTTAACTTTTATTGTAAAATAGAAAATCAAAATCCAAATAGTAAGTGGAGGCTATAAACTATTGAGAGCGTCCACATAAAATTTAAAACAATCAATGATATTATTACATATCATTATTTTTAAAAATAATAATATTTTAAAAACTGTATATTTAATAATAAAATACAAATCAATTCGAATAAGGAAAACTAACAAAAGGAAAAAATATACATATATTAATCCAGTATTTATAACAATTTCGAAATTTAACATAAACAATTAAGAATATTATAATTAATATGACAATTAATCATTATTATTTATTATTTTCCGAAATTTTAATATTTCCAAACAAAACTCAAAGTAAAACAGAATTATTATACAAACTAAAATATGTATTAACATTTGACAAGTTACTTAAAAATTTAACTTTTATTGTAAAATAGAAAATCAAAATTCAAATAGTAAGTTGAGGCTATAAGCCATTGAAAACGTCCACATAGGATTTAAAACAATCATTGATATTACTACACATCATTATTTTACATAATGATTTTTGAAAAATATTAAAAATTTTAAAAACTTTATATTTAATAATAAAATACAAATCAATTCGAATAAGAAATACTCACAAAAGTAAAAATATACATATATTAATCCAGTATATATAACAATTTCGAAATTTAGCATGAACAATTAAGAATGTTATAATTAATATAACAATTCATCATTATTATTTATTATTTTTAAAAATGTTAATATTTCCAAAAAAACCTTAAAATTAAATTATTATATAAACTAAAATATGTATTAACATTTGACAAGTTACTTAAAAGTAATTTTTGATTGTTAAAAAAAAGAAAATCAAAATCAAAATAGTAATATTAACAAAAATATTACATTTTCTATTTTGTATAATAAATCCAAATTACATTTTAGGCCAAGACAAAATAGTAAACAATTGTAAAAATAGTTAAAGTAACAAAACCATCTAAAAACACTTACAATGTATAAAACAAAAAAAAACATTTAATATCATTTAAATTACATAAATTATTATTGACTATAAGTAATCGTTATGGTATAAGCCATTTAGATTGTCTCTATCAGATTTAAAATGATCAATTGAAACATGTAAAATTATTAAAAACACATATTATAATAGTAATTGAGGTTATAAGCTCTGAGAGCTTCCACGTAGGATTTAAAATGATCAATCGTATTATGACAAATTATTATTTTACATAACTATTTTCAAAAATATCAATATTTCATAAATAAAATGTTTATTTCATAATAAAATACAAATCAATCCGAACAAGGAACACTAACAAAAGTAAAAACATTGTACAAGTATATATAATAATTTTGAAACATCTATATTATATAAAAGTTGAGGTAATTAGCCATTAAGAGCATCTACATAAGATTTTAAACCACCAATCTTATTATGACTAACTAGCATTTTAGATAATTATTTTCAAAAATATAAATATTTCAAAAACAATTATTTCATAATAAAATACAGATCAATATCGAAAAAGGAAAACTAACAATATGATTTCAATAGAAATAGCAAATTTAAAACAATCAATTAAAATATGACCATTCATTAATATAAGTCAATTATATACTTTATATATAAAAATTGATGATATAAGTAATTAAGGGTGTTCACATAAGATTGAAAACATTCAATTAAAATATGACAATTCTTTATTATATTTTTTAAAATGTAAATATTTTCAACAGAATAGAAAAAAAACTATTACATTATATCTAATTAAAATAATACAAAATATTAAATTTTACAAGTTAGTTAAAAATACTAACTTTTATAATAAAATAATTTTTTTAATATTAACAAAAGTATTACGTTAGCAAGTTTATAATAAATATAATGTACTTTTACGCCAAAATAAAATGATAACTTAATTTAAAAATGGTTACATTAATAAAAGTATTAAGCACAATTTCATTGTATAAGATAAGAAATTTCATAATATCACTAAAATTACATACAATATTAGTGTTCTTATAAGTAATTGTTAAAATTTCATCATATCATTAAATAATATATTATATACAAAAAATATGATTCTAAAACATGGATTACCTATGAAATAACAAAATGTATGTTAAAACACTACTTTTGAAGTTATATAGCGAGCAACATAATTGGTAAAAAGTATGATGATTATATTTACAAAGTGTATTGCGAGTTTCTATGCATCAAAATATTTACATAACATTAAAAATATTTTTTTTTATAAATTATAAACATTATAAAAACATTTCAATATATTTTATACATTTGTCAATTCAAACAATAAATACTAAGAAATATATATTTTAAAATGAATAATTTGATAAATAAACATAAATTAAAGAACATAAAATCAAAATTTAATGCATATTTTTTCATAAAATATTAATATAAATATCTATTTAAATAACATACAATTATTAGAAAACATAAACTAATTATTAAAACAGACTCGCGCGTAGCGCGAGTATAAAATCTAGTATAGAGTTATATCCGATCTTACTTCTATATAGAAGGTAGAGTTGTATTGATGTGTGCTTTTATCTTTATCGCTAGCCTTCCTCTGTCTCTTGAGAGTAAGTTTTCTTTCGATTATTTGTCATGTTACTTTGTGAGATCCTTTGTCTTGGAGGCTTAATAAACACTTAGCGTTAAAAAAGAGTTATATATGTAATGTGAATTCTTTGCAAAGAAAAACAAAAAAAATATGAAAATATCATAACTTTTTAATTACTAGATATGCATAGATATATATATATATATATATCAAACCACCGACTAGATCAAAATTTGATGGAGGCTACAGACAAGTTAATACATATAGCTTACTAAGACTATTTCTATCAGCATCTCCTATAAATAGTCTTATAAGTACGTCGTATCAGTTTGGTAATTAATAATAGTACCTCCATACTATTTGTTTCACACATGCGAGTCTTGTGGCTCACACACTCTCATACTTGCTCCTCTATAAGCCCAACTTTCGGTCACACTTAGTCCCAAAGCTAACCACATCTTTAGCTCTATAATTCCACGTTAATCAATGTTGATTAGGGCTTAACAACTTGGAGATCAGTGGAATCCCACCGATCTTCCACAGCACTATAGGTCTATTACCTATATAATCTCGTGTTTTTTTTTGTGTATGCAACACTTGATTGCCAACCCTATAAGCAATCCTTCAATGCCTACGAGCTCGAGAAACGCCCTAAAGCTCGGAGATTGCGCCAAAATACTGAACGTTACAATCGAAACAACGTCATCGAAAACCCACCAGACACACCTTGCTGCTCATTGCTTCAAGGGATACAGCATTATAGATATTTTAGATATAGGCATGCATATAGCTTTATTTCAGCCATTATATATAATCTAGTTACCAAAACAGAAGCATGTATATATATATATATATATATATACCTTTTACACGCTCCTTCGGGGACATCCGATAAAAAAAAAACATATACCAGGCCTGCATATATATACCTTTAACATTAACAATCCTTTTTTTATCAAATTACATTAACAATCAAATTGTGTTTATTGGAGAGTTAACATTATTGCAACTCCGTATAAAAAGAAGTAAAAGATAGTTTAACTATCTTAACATTTGACCCCAAAAAAAAGATAAATAAACTGCACGTACGTGCATGGCTAGAAATTGACCCATTATAATGTTCTTCGACAAAATCAAATTAGCTAACTTCGGAAAACCTAAAATGTTGATTATGCAAGTTTTTTTTTGGCTAAAATTTGGTTCGTTATGCAAGTTGCAAAATTCAAGTATTTTAAATTTGCATATTCATAATGAATATAAATCCAAGAGCTACAGACTAGCTATATATAACTGTAAAACTTTATCACTTATTTTTTTTAAAAAAAAAATGGCCATCACCTTTTACGAATAGCGACGATATGAATAAAAATCTATAACTAATGGGATTCAACATTTAAAATTGTATATTAGCCTATGTAAGATTAGCTAAAGCAGCATTAGGATCGAGATTGTAATATGCGCGACAATGGAGGAGCGCATAAGCTGGACAAAATTTCTTAGAAGTTTTTCTTTGATAAGTATGTAAATTCATTAAAATGAAGCAGATTGTACTAATACAAGGGTTAAACCGTTAAACCAATCATTGCCAAAAAAAGTGAAAAAAAAAACACAATAGGTTTCAGTTGTTAGTAAGCTAGTTACTAATAGATAAACACTAGATAGAAAATTTCAAGTCTCCGAAGTTGTTGCGGTTCTTCCTTGCGATGATAGCTTGGCGGACCAAGGAATCAATGATCTTGAAGCATCCTTGGGGGAGTCGAGGTTGGTGAAGTGTGGAGTCTTGCATTCCTCTCAAACCAAATTTTGTAGATCGTTGCTTGGATAGCCAGTCGACGGAGCGTAGCAGGGGAGATTGTGTCCTTGATGTCTGACCATTCAAGAAGAGCAGTCCAATTGTGAAACATAACGATAGCCTAGGCGCCTGAGGATCAGGGTCCTAAATTGCTCACTATTCTATACTCACACCGCAGGAAGATGTTGTCCATGCAACTTTTGCTGATGCTCTGCTGCAGGTTCCTATGGAATGGCAACATTTCAGAAATTTCCTAGAAGTTGCATTCTCTCTTTAGCCAATGGAAGGTCAAAACTCTGTTTCCGTTGCAGGTTTTACTTTTGTATCGCTCTTTGCTTCATGGACTGATTCTTGTGTCGTGGGTTGGGCTAATATGTTGCTGTTGGGGCAGTTTGTAGGTTATTTTTTGAGCCCGTAGTCAACTACTATCAAACTAGATTGATATGGCCCATTAGTAAGAAATGTTTCAATTGTATCAAAATACAGTAAAACCTCTATAAATTAATAATGTTGGGACTTTGAAATTTTATTAATTTATAGAGATATTAATTTATAAAAGTTTCCATATTTAGATTTTTTTCTAATTTTGAATATTTTTATTTATTAAAAAAGAAAATAATTTATTTTACCGTATGTACATTATTTAAATTTTAGAAATTTGACTTTCATATTGTTTTATTATCTTATTTTGTGTATATTTTTATATTTCATAGAATTGTTAAGTGGTTTTTGTATAATTTTAGTAAATATTATCAAAATATTGAAATGTTAAGAAAAATAAAGAATTTTTATTGTGAATATAAAACCAAAAATATAATATTTAGCTTGTACTTATATAAAAATTATATATTGATAGATTATTAATTTATGATTTTAAGGGGACTATATATTTACATAGGAGTTTTAAAAATATTATTATCTTAATATTTTATCGATTTGTGTTATATTTAACACCGGCCCAACTTGGGACCGGCAAAATTTATTAATTTATAGAGATTATTAATTTATAGATTATTAATTTATAGAGGTTCTACTGTAATTTAACAACATTTTAGAGAAAATGCAAATCATTTCTGAGATGCGAAAACCTGATCGAGATTTTACGTTGTAATTGTAACGTTTGAAGATTACGAGAATGCAACAGAATACCCTATATATGAATTCAATTACTACAAATAATATATGTATGTAACAAAACAAGTTCATGTTTCATTTAAAGGAGAGCAAAACGACATAGTTTCTCCTCCTCGGTTTACTGCTGAACAAAAAGGCAAAGCTATCTTGACCCAACCAAATGTCGAAGCCCAACTTCAGCAAAAGCCCATTATCCAGCCCACAGCATCTTTGTCATCTTCCAGTCAACAAAGCGTATCACAACGGTCGACAATGGAGAAAAGCAGAGTACACAATACAGCTGCAACCAATGCGATTCAAGGAGCGTACACGATCAACTCCTTTATCATTGACGACATTTATTTTCTTTAGCGTCACTGTGAAGCGGAAAATCGAAATGTATCGTGTGGGCTTCAAGCGAATGTCTTTTGGATAACTACTCGCGGAGCGCAATGCGCGACGCGGAAACTTTGGATTTCTATGAATATCTGACTCATAACTATGATCTATTTCAATGCTATTATATGAATGATAATAGTTTCCGAATGTTTAGTGTTTAATAGAGTTCTTAATTCCGATAAACAACTTATATGAATTTGCATGGTTTTTACTTTCTAGTTTTTGTGTATACGCTTGCAAGTTTGTTTTTGTATGTATAGACATACAATGACCGTATATGTTGCCCACAAAAAAAGACCAAGACGAAACGAGATTATATGATTGATCAAATCTGCTAGTATGTTTTTTCAAAAAAAAAAAAATCTGCTAGTATGTTTTAGCAAACTCACCTTTAGAAGTAAAACATTCAAAAGACGTGAAATGATTTTGCAAATGAGTATTGTTATTTTTTTGGGAATGACAAGGAATACTATAGAATGAAATGGAACACTCTTTCATTTTTTTCATTATAACTAGATAAGTTTTTATGGAATTAAACATTCTGGAAGCCTTTATTCCAAATAAATGCATTCGAGTTGCACCTTTAGAACTTTTAGTATCCAAGATTCCAAGACATGGAAACTTCATTGCAAGCTAGTCCATGTGAAATCCAGCTATAGCTGATTAGTGATGTCTGTTTTCTTAGTGGACTATATAGATTTCATCTAACGCACAGAACTTAGCAATTATTATGAATCTTTATTTTCAAAGATATAACTAATCTTTTATGATAAAAATTTAGGTCAAAATTCAAACGAAATTTTTTTTTAGAAAATCAAGTCCACTTTAAAAGTGTACTAGGTAAAGGGCGGGTATATTTTTAATTTTTACCTTTTTTTGTCAGCAAAGGATATTAGTAAAAACGTTTGATAATTGTATTAAATTTGTGATATTGCATAACTATACACTTGTATCCAATAGTTTGAAACCTGATCCGGATCAACGGTTAAACCAGAAAATCCAGTGTTCCGGTATCAGTTTGAGTTTTAGAAACAAATCATTATTTAATAATTTGGTAAAACCCGGTAAACCCCAAAACTTGGTTACCAGTTGAACCACTGATTGAACTAATATATAACTTTTAGTTATTAATTTTAAAGATTGTTAGTTATATTATTAGACTGTTTATATTCTAGTTAGGAAGTTAGATTTTTAGTTTTTATAAAAAAAATATTATATGATCTTGTAGATTATGAATCTATTAACAAAGCTAACTTTTGTGATTTGGCGTTAGTTTATTTTTCTTTTCGATTATCTATTAGTTATTTTGAATTTAAAAATTTAATTTTCTATTCACATTAGACATATAAATACTTACAAAAATAATTTAAGATATACTTTATTATATTTTATAACTCGTAACTTGTTATAAAATTGTTAAATAATTTACACTATTTTTATTTTGACATTTTATATGAAATAAAAATAAAAATAAAGAAAACTAAAGTTTCATATTTTCCAATTGTATTTGAAACATTAAATATTTATTGTATTGTTCAATTGTTAATATATTACTATATAACAAAATTAATTAATTTAGCAACCCGTAGTTTGCATGCGGGGTCAACCCAGAAACCTATAAATTATTCAATCCATATCAGGGTTGGATTTCAAAACATTGCTTGCTCATACTATAACCATTTCATACATTAATTTTGAACTTTATTACTAAACAGTTATTAGTATTTTTTTTTGAAAAAAATAACAAAAATGTATTTCTGTCATAGAAGTATAATGATTTTCTAGAATTAGTTCAAGCACATGGATAGCAGCTGCTGGAGTTGGTGTAATTTTGATTTCACGATTGTTTATTATGTTATTGGTTCTAGTATGGCTTGGTGATGTTTCGTTTAGGGTTGAGACCGCTCAAGACATTTGTTCCTTAGGTCAGCTTCATTGATATCAAATTCTTTTGGAAAGGTGGAAAGAATAGACTTGTGACATAGATGAGTTTTATGCTCCATTTATGTCTTTGTTTTATTTTATTTGATTTGTGTTTTTTGATTTTGGTTTCTATCGAAACTATGTATCTCAACTTTCTTCGCGTTAAAAAATAATTAGTTCAAGCACATGAAAACCTAGTATACATACATACATACATACATGTCCACCTTCTGTATTTTATAAAATAGGAATAAGAAAAAAAATACACAAATATATTGGTCCACTGGTATATGTAGAAGATGGTTACCAAAGATGGTTATATGATAGATTTAGATAATCATTTAGAATAAATGAACCAATAAACAAAAATATATATTTATGTTGCAATGTTCGTAGCCCTTAAAAATAAGACATTGGTGGTTATGGAAGATTGACTAATATTAGGTAGTTTTCATTTTGGTTGCAGTTATATTATACTGTACATTTTAGGCATTTAAATTAAGATGTTTTTTTTGTTGGACCGAACATTTATCAATTGGTCATGCTTTTAATTTAATAGTATTGATATTGGCCAATCGTAAAACTAAGCATCCTCCATTTGTAATGAATTTAAGGACAACATTATCGGTGGTCCCTTAAGCTGCGTTCTTTAACGTAAAGTCCCTTAGTTTTTAACTAAAAACGCTAAGGGACGCTCCTTAAATACCTTATTTAAGGAGCGTTTCTTAGCGTTTTTAGTTAAAGCTAAAAAACTTTACTCTAAAGAACGCAGTTTAAGGAACCACCGATAATATTGCCCTAATGACCAACAGAAAAAAAAATAGCTTAAAATCGTGACCTTGGTCAAAATAGTAGCTTTTCAACTACTTTTTTGAAAATAAAATTGAAATGATCAATTGCTATAAAGATATCATCTTTTCAATATGTTATACTCAATGATGATGTGTTCTTTTGGAAAATCAAAGTTGAGGAGAGACAGAATAGTTTGCCTGATTAGCTCATGTGCTCACATATTCGCAAGTTCAGAACATAGAGAATAATATGGTCTGAATATGGTAAGAATCGGCAAGAGCCAGCTTTTCCAAAAGTTATTAATAAATAGTTTCAAAAAGATATCTTTTGGCAGAATGTGATGGGCCCATATTAAGATGTTTCCTGCCTGGTGATATTTGAACAACTATACAGAGTCTTCTTTTTTTTTTTGGACAAACAGCTATACAGAATCTTATATACCAGTTTCGGTGTTAATTTGCTTATCTTTTTAAAAAAGCAACCTCTGAATTAAGCATTTCTGCCTGTCCAAATAATATTTTTGGAATTATCGTAGTTTAATGGTTAATGTTTAAAAGTTTTTACATCTATAACTGAAATTAGATAATGGCCCGCATACTTGTGCGTACTAGTATATATCCAACTAATTTACATTTTAACATAATTTTTAATTTCAATATAAATTATTTAATTAATTTCAAATATTAAATTAATTATAAGATAAAGTTTACCTTTTCTATTATAACTCAACATAAATAACAGCTTAGTACTTATAAAATCTTTTATTTATTCTATCACCAAACCACATATATAAAAATTATCATCATACCTTAATAAAATTTTATTTTTATATTAAAAGAACCTTAAGATAAATCTACAAAAAAACTATAATTATCAATTATCAGCAAAGACTATGAAATCAGATCTCTCTTTATCAAAGTTTTTATTACATTTTAAATAAATTTCCTCTTCATCGAAAGTTATAGTGACACCTATTAACAAAATTTTAGTAATTAAAAGCATATTTCTATTTAACTAATATAAACTAAAGGTAATAAATTATTTGATGACATAAAAGAGAAAACAAAATTCTTTTAAAAATAAAAAATAAAACCATTAAATGATTAAATATAACTCAAGTAAACATAAGATGAAAAAAATTATAAAATTATTGCTAAAACTTATAATACTACTCGTTAATAATAGTTATCCCTGAATAAAAGAAAAAAATATTAAATATTCATTAAATATTTAAAAACTAAAAATTTAAAAATTTGTTTATTAAAATAATGACTCATTTTAAATAATGGAAAATATTACAAGTAAGCAAAACTAAAATTACCACCTAAATTATTTTAAAATATATAAATTACTAATTAAAATTATTAATTACGTGAAACATAAATTAATAATCTAGATTTATAGATAATATGACAAATAAACAAAATTAAAATTATTAAGTACGTGACAAGTAAATTAATAATCTATATTTATAGATAATATGACAAATAAAAAGAAACTAAAATTATTAAAACATAACAAATAAGCAAATTACCTAAAATTATGGAAAATATGCAAATACGCAATAAGCAATAAACAATGATAAATAAGCAAAATCACATAATTTTATGGAGAAGTTGACAAGTACGCAAATTCAATTCTCAAATAATAGTATAGATTCAAATCTCAGACAATTTAATTTTGCAGATTATAAAAAGTCTATATTTTAATTCCTAGAAAAAATATTTTATTAAAAAATTATGCAAAATATTGATTTTTTAAAAATATTCAACATGGTTCAAGTAAATCTAGTCAAATATAGATTTTCATAGGCGGCTTAGATGATTGAGTTGGACGAAGATCATCGGCAGACAGTATTGTCGGGTTATTGAATCCTTTATGTAATATTTCTCATAACTATAGTATCATAATAAATTAACATTAAGTGAAATAAGATAATATTTTTCACAAAATATATATATATATATATACATATACTTTATTTCCCAATTCAAGATAAAGCGATACTCAATAACATATATAAATTAGGAAATTAGATTTTTGGGGGTGGTTTTGCCTAAAAAATTATATTGTCTCCAATCAAACCCCCTATAAATTTTATTTTTGGAAACAATCGAAAATATTACCACTATCCACCAATATTTAAACTGAACTAGATTTTGACCCGCCCTTTTATATTTTTTGTTGGAAAATATTTTACGTAATAAAAATTATTATTTTTGATATATTATATATTTTAACTTTTTATGAAATGTCTCTTAAATTTACTTCTATGACTTATTTTTTTAATTTTAAATATGACTAAATTTTGAAGACTCTAAATAATTCTTAATCGTAATATGATTTTATTAATTAAACTCAAAGTTAAACTTATTTTACAAATATTTTACATCTTAAACACTCTTTGTATTAAAACATTCATTTGTGCATTTCAATTTGTTTTCTATAGTTTTATTAAATTTAGTTTGTATGATTTAGATTATTTTAAATGAAACAATTTTTTTAAGGAATTGAGATAATTTTGACTTGAATCACGATTTTATTGATTTAATCATTTGTTATTTCAGCTTGATTTTATTTTGAGGTTTCATTTAATAAATGCTTTCAAATAATTAATAACTTGAAAGATCTTACAAATAATTACATATATTATATTCTTAAAATTTAATGTGAAATATAAAAACCACAATTTAAGTTGGTATATGAAATTTGTCTTCTTGTTGTATTTTTTGTATATATATTTATATTTATATATATTGGAAATTGTTTTAATACTGGTTATTGAAAATATTTTAGTAAAAATAAATTTTTGAATATATGCATATGTTAATCAATTTTTGATATAAATTAAGTTTAAATTATTATTTTGATTTGAAATATTTTTATAAATTTTAAATTTTATTTTATGATTATTTTATTCATGTTTCTAAACAATTCTCATTTGTTATTAATTTATTGAAAATACAGTGGCTAGATGTATAAATAAAAGAAAGTAGACATCTATACTATTCATGTTTCCAAACATATCCCATTTATTTTTATTATCTTTGTTTCCAAACATCTCCAAAATGTAATTCAACTTTAATAATATAGATATCATTTTCATGTATAAGAGCCACGTATTATCTATTTTTTTTTTGATTAACTTGGAGGTATCACAAGATCATGGAGAGGCTCAGACTAATCCTCAAGGGGAGATGCAACCCACAGATAGACATTTTCTCCTGTTATTCAAATAGGCCCTAAAACATAAATCCATATCCGTGTTAGCTGACTAGAATAATTGTGACGTATTCTCTATTTAGATACTATTATTATTATTTTGTGCTATAAAACGCTAAAACAGAAACAAAAATCCAACAAATCAGAGCACGGCCCTAACTTATCCTCCTTATTTTGTCACCAATAACTAATAAAATAATGCCGACATACTAATGTGACATAATAATGTATCAGTATCATCATAAATATTGTTAAAATACAAAATTACCAGATGGTGGTCCGCACACTTGTGCGGACTAATATATATCTAACTAATTTTAATTTTAACAATTATTTTAATAAAATTCAATCTAAATTATTTAATTAGTTTAAAATATTAAATTAATCAGAAGATATAATTTTTGTTATTACACATGTAAAACATATCATCATCATAATCTAATAAAGTTTTATGATATTAAAAATATATCATATGAAATTGCAGGCATAATTCTTTAATATATATTTATTAGTAAATGTACTAACAGTTAAATATCAAAAACAATATTTATTTTAAAATATATTGTTATCTTTAATCAGTTTTACTATATTAATTTTAAAACCTTCATCTAATTAAATAAATGAATACATAATTGTTAATAAAAATTGATGTTTTCAAACCAAAATTTTGAAGTTATCAAAATCTCAAAATAAAATAAAAACACAATAATTTTAAACCGAGCCAACTTTACATATTATATGAATCATTGTTAATTAAAATATTGATTATAATTATATTTTAAAATACCTGCCATAATTTCTGAATAAACACCAAAAAATCCATATTGAGAAACAAAACATTAATATGTAATATATAAGATAAAAAACATTTCATATCTATTGTTATTTTAATTTCTAAATGTTATAATAGAGAAAAATAAGTTATAATCAATCTATTTTTTTACTCTAAAATAGAAATTTTACTTTCTATAAAATGATATTGCTGGTCGACAAAAAAAAAATATATTGCTTTATTGTCAATAATAGTTTTTATTTATTTTCAAGTATTGGTCTTTAACTTTCAAGACTTATTAAATATAACTAAAACAAATTATTTTGGAAATAATTTATTAAAAATATAGAATCACGATTTTCTTTATATAATGGTCTTTTAAAAAAATTTTAATTAAAAAAAAGACATAACTCTGTGAAACTCTTGAAAGAAATTAAAAGTAAACATAATTAATTTTATAATATAAGGTACATGTTGTAAATAAAAAATAATAATAATTTGAAAATATTATCTTTATGATTTTCATAAAAAATAAAATAAAAAAAATATTAATTTTCAACTTACGTAACAAATAAATGTTATTTTTCAACTGTAATAATAATAAAAAACACTACAAAAAATCACATTAACAAAAAAATATAAATCATTTTTATAGCTTATAAACCTCTTTAATAAAAATAATATGTTTATAAAAATATTTGGCTTGATATATATGTTTAAAAAATATAAATAAATTTATTTTATATTTTGTAAAACTATTTTTAAAATTTTAGTATGATAATAAATCTATTTATTATATGCATATATAAAATTAAAAATAATTGTAGATAAACGCAAGATGGATATATGAGATTATCTTTTCTTTTTCGAACAGTTTTTATTATTTTTTCAAGATAATTTTATAATATTAATTTGTAATCAGTTAAATAAAGAATTATTCACTAAATATATCAAAACTTCAATGAATAAATAAGATAATATTAAATATTGGTATACTGAAAATTATAATTATCATGTTTTAAAATATTTTTATTATTGAAATATGAATAATATTTATGAAAATCATTGATTAAGCCTAAAATCATGGAGAACATGACAAATAAGCGAAAAACCTAAAAATACGGAGAAGCTGACACATAAGTCAAATCACTTCTCAAATAATAGTATTGATTTATCAAGTCAACCCCGGGAGTGGTATTGCGCCGACTTTTATTTTAATGTGACTCTGTTGACATTAACAATGAATAATAGACGTTATCATGTTCTTACTTCTTAAAGCTTATCCAAAAGCCTTCTCTCTCGCTCTTTTAATAGTGTTAACTAGATTTTAATCTGCACTTTAAAGCACATGTTTTTTTAATTATAGACAAAATTTGACAACAATAAGTATTTTGTGATTGTTGTACATTATTATGTTAAAAAATTGTATTATATCGAAGAAGAAAAATTGTTAAAAATTATATAATATTTGAATTACTTTATTTGAGATTATGTATATACATTTTTATAGAATTCTCTTTCTCTTAAGCCTAGACATTTACTCAAATCCAAAAAAAAAATGATTGGGCTCGGGTCATGTTTGGACCAGCAGATCTTGATTCAGACGGATCCTACTCAAAATCAGGCTAGATACCCAAAAACATGAAATATTTTGTGTATATTAGGAATATTTGAGTATTTTTGATATGTTTTCAGTATTACAGATACTCTTTTTTTTTGGGTAAGTTTTCAATTGTACTTTCAGGTTTTAGGTAAGACTTCAACAGTTTAAAAATATATTTCGAGTATTTAGATAAAAGTTTGGGTATTGTGGGTTCTCGGGCTATATTTCAGGTAGCATTTCAGATTTTTTTTAGAGTATTTGCATATATTTTTGGTATTTATTACGTTTTGGTTATTTAAAATTTTTTTTATCATTTTTTTTTTCAAATCTTAATATCTGAATGGCCTATAAATGCTATGTATCCAATATTACATGATTTCTACATGTATTTGAATTATGATTCCAAATCGACCTGGATATGAAAGTAACCAAACTGAACCTGAATTATAAAAATTCAAATATTTATTTGGGTCCAAATGTTTAGGACTGAATATCTGAATATCATTACCTACTATCTCATTATATTTTTTGTGTATTTCATAAGAGTTACATATTTTTAAACTGATATAGTTTAAGATTTGCTTGGTAGATATTTTTAGTTAATTCAATAGAAAATTTTGTAGGTTTTTAATCGTTTTAAATTTTCTTAGTATTTTTTACTATAATAAATTTTATAAAAAATAGGTCAACGTAATTTTTATATATGTAATTTTGTTTTAACATATGATTTGCAAAACTAATTTTACTATTTTTTTTTCAAAATTTTGAAACTATATAATGTAAGATGACATAGTACAATATGTTTAAAGATACAATATATACCAACTCATTTAATAATTAATATATAAATATTGTAGATCTTGAGCATAAAATATTGTGTATAACACTATTTATTAAATGTCACTACTATGAAAGACGAAGCTATTAGTGTATTATATAAAATGAAGAGTAATAATAACAAAAAAAATAGAACCATGTATTTAATTGGATAATTGTATTATTAGAAATCTATATATTGTGCTAAATTAAACATTTAGTTCGTTTTAATGTAGAAGTATATACAATAACCAATAAAATAGTGTATAGGCTGCATACATGAGATGCACAAGATCTGAGTTACCATAATTTGATTAACTCTGACTTCAGTAACAAACCAACGCTATTAAGAAGGGATAAAAGCCGGGTAAATATGTGGTATTGATTAGCCTATTGTTACAAATGTATAAAGTAAGACCAATAAAAAATAAGTCTAATTAAAGGGTGCAACAACTTTGCATAAGTAGATTTTTTTCAGAATACTTTCCTTTTAATTGTATAGATTATTTTAGAGTTCTTTATTTTGTTTCAAAAAGTATTGGTTGACGTTATCGTAATCGTAATCGGGATTATATATTCCCTTTGCACTGATGTAAGTTATCTTTCAAGTTAACAAAAAAGAAGAAGTTATCTTTCACATTCGATTCCCCACTACGCATTATCTATTCATAATCTTTCTTTTATCTTAGAATCTTTCATTGTTGTTAAATTAACGCAAACAGAAAATATGAACAGTGTGTTCGCTAGGTACCAACAAACACTTGCAACATTATTCTGAATACTCTTCATACCTTTGAGCTGCCTCATTGTCTTATTGCTTGGATAGATAAGTGCATCACAACGCCACATTACTCTATAGCAGTTAATGGTGAGTTATGTGGGTTTTTTCAAGGCAAAAAAGGTCTTCGTCAAGGTGACTCGATCTCCTCCTCCCTTTTTGTCATGGCCACGGATATTCTATCCAAGAAGCTTGACGAAGCTGTACGAGAAGGTAGATTTGCTCCGCATCCCAAGTGCTCGGATCCCTTCATCACACATCTCAGCTTTGCTGATGATATGTTGATTTTCTTCGACGGCTCGTGATATATGGTGTTTTATACATCATTGTATATATGTTTTCTAATTGGTTTTCAAATCTTTATCGAGTCTTTCTAGTCCTTTTCGAGTCATTACAGGTCTGGAGTTGCACTGGATGGGATATGGACCAGTAGAAGCAAAAGAGACAGAAAACAGTGCAGTTTGGTGATTTTCACGCAGAACACTCTGATGAGTGTTCCGATTGATTGTTCCAGCGGCAGAGATTTTTAAGGAAACTTAATATTTCGGGATTTGCCCTAATTATCCTATTTTTCTCTTCCAGCCGCCTGTGGCTTTGATATATCATTATTTTCTGTTTCTCATTATCATTCTACGCTAGTTTTTACACAAGAAACCATTGGAGACTTTTGTGCTTTTGGATTGTAAAGGGAGAAGACTCCACCTCTCTCACCATAGAGAAGATTATCCTGAACCCTCTCTTTGTTTCTGTTATATTTATGCAGTATTATTCAGAATCAATGTCTATGTTCTCTTGTGTCATGGCTGAGTAGTCGGCTAGCTTGTCTAGGGTTCTAGGGTGTTAGATCGTGAGCTAAACATAGATAAGTGAATCCATTAATTGTCTTTGTTCATAACTGTTCTTATTGCTTGCAGTAAACTGGCCGCTTATTGTTAGATCCTAGGTTTAACATGTTCATTAACCGTGTAATAGGTTGCTAGATCAGTTATGAATGAGCATTGCATCCCTAATCAGCGAAAGTAGATATTAGGGTGTTTTGTGAACCTATCGGACCTGATCTATATTGCTTGCGATCGCTTCTCACCTCAACGACAGTTAGATGGTGAGATCGATCAGCATAGGGAGCAGTACCACGACAGTGGACTGTTCTACTTGAGTGATCCGAGTTCTGGACCTGTTCTTAATTTAACTTGAATAATTGTTTGGCTCATAAGTATTAACACCCGATGAAGTAACCTGATAGAGAGGCGGAAGCTATAAGGGTTAAGGTTCAAAGTTTTGAACCCTAAATTGATAACTTGTAGCTTAAGGTAGCTTGGAGAAGATGACAATGGTGGCGGATACTCTCCGCAGTGTTCGTTAGAACTCTTAAGGGCGCGAATACTCTTCGCAGTGTTCGTTAGAACTCTTAAAGACCTTCAAGTTTTATTAATCAAAATCCAAAGGTGTCTTATTACACAAACCTAAGCCTCTTATTTATACTAAACGATTGAAAGCTAAACCTAAATGAAAAAGGAAACTTGACTTTTATCAAATCCTAACAATAAAAAGGAAAAACATCGATGACTTGTAATCTAAGTAAACTCTGTAAAAAGGAAGCCATAACAATGGCGGTGAAGGTGTTGATACGCTGCATCAGGTTCCCCCAGACTGAGAAGGATTCGTCCACGAATCCGGTGCCGTATTATCACCATGAAATGGCGAAAGATGTTTAACATTGAAGACGTCCGAAGTACGTAGATGAGGCGGAAGACGAACACGATAGGCGTTAGGATTGATACACTATAGAATTTCAACTGGTCCAATTTTTTTGGACTTAAGCTTATTGTATTCTCTTAATGGAAGCCGCTCCTTGGTCAGATAAACCCAAACGAGATCGCCTGGGGCAAAGAGAACCTCACGACGCTTCTTATCCGCTGCATCTTTATACTTAGTCGTTGAAACCTCGAGATTAGACTCTGCTTGTTTGTGTATATCTTGTAAGTCCGAAATAAAATCAACTGCTTCTCCATGATGACGAGTCCTGTCAGGAACAGTAGAGAGATCTAGAGGAGCCCGCGGAATGATACCATACACAACCTTAAAAGGCGAGAAACCCAGACTGCGGTTAACAGCATGGTTATGAGCAAACTCTGCTTGTCCCAGCTTACTATCCCACGATCGAATATTATCGCCCACAAGACAGCGTAATAGGTTACCTAAAGAACGATTGGTAACCTCGGTTTGACCATCGGACTGAGGATGATAAGCCGTGCTCATATCAAGGGAAGTCCCCAAAAGTTTCCAGAGAGAGCGCCAAAAATGGCTCAGAAAGCGAGTATCTCGATCAGAAACTATTGAAGAAGGCAAGCCGTGGAGGCGATAGATTTCGCGAAAGAAAAGAACAACCACATTAACAGCGTCTGTTGTCTTTTTACATGCCACAAAATGTGCCATTTTCGAAAAGCGATCGACTACTACGAAGATAGAATCATGACCTTTCTGCGTCCGTGGTAATCCCAAAACGAAATCCATACTCACGTGGGTCCATGGCTGCGTCGGAACTGGTAGAGGAATGTAGAGGCCTGCATTAGTGGCTTTGCCTTTGGCGTGTTGACAGATTCTGCATCGAGCCACAAAACGCTCAACATCTCTTCTAAGGCTTGGCCAGAAGTAAGAAGTCGAAACCAACTGAAGTGTTCGATCTCTTCCTACATGACCCTCGTTATGAAGTTCACTGATAATTTGTAGACGTAGACTACCATCAGGCACACACAAACGAAGTCCTTTAAACAAGAATCCGTCAAGCACTGAATAGTCATCAAGAAGACCGAGTTGTACGTCAGCAAGAATCTTGGCAAAGAAAGCATCTGTTGGATATAAATCGGCCTGAGACTCGAATCCCAACACGCGTGTGTGCATTACGGTAAGTAAATAATGTCTTCTACTAAGAGCATCTGCGACCCGGTTAGTTGCTCCGGATTGATGACGGATGGAGAAAGTGAATTGCTGGAGATAAGAAATCCATCCTGCATGCCTGGATGAGACCTTCGCCTGGCTGTCCAGATGGCGTAGAGCATCATGGTCCGTAAAAAGCACGAAATCACGATGAACGAGATAGTGACGCCAATGTTTAATAGCTTGAACAATGGCGTAAAACTCAACATCATATGCGCTATAGCGACTGCGAGCACCAGCTAATTTCTCGCTAAAATAGGCCACTGGACGTCCATGTTGACTGAGGACCGCACCAATGCCTAACTTTGATGCATCACAATGAAGTTCAAAGGTAGCAGAGAAGTCTGGGAGGACAAGAATTGGAGCTGTCGTCAATTTCTCTTTAATCAATTCGAATGCTGCAGAGGCTTCCTGCGTCCAAGAAAACTTGCCCTCCTTCATACAAGATGTTATTGGCGCCATTATAGTACTAAAGTGTTCAACGAAACGTCGATAGAACGAGGCAAGACCATGAAAACTACGAACTTCAGAAACTGTTGTAGGTTGAGGCCATGACCAGACAGCTTCTATTTTCGACATGTCCACCGAAAGTCCTTTGTCAGAGACGACATATCCCAAGAAAAGAACCTGAGAAACTCCAAATTCACACTTCTGAGCTGCTGCAAAAAGCTTCTCCTTGCGTAAGACACTGAGAACTTGACGCAGATGATCTTCATGTTCCGACATAGAATTGCTAAAGATGAGTATGTCGTCAAAATAAACAACAACAAAGCGACCTATGAATTCTCGGAGAGCTTGATTCATAATCCTCATAAAGGTGCTAGGAGCATTGGACAAGCCAAAAGGCATGACCAACCATTCAAAGAGACCTTCGCGAGTCTTGAAAGCTGTTTTCCACTCATCACCGGGACGAATACGAATCTGATGATAACCGCTCTTGAGATCGATTTTAGAAAAATATTTTGCCGTTCCGATCTGATCCAACAGGTCGTCTAGCCTTGGAATTGGAAACCTGTAACGAATTGTTATTTTGTTGATGGCGCGGCTATCCACACACATACGCCAAGTACCATCTTTTTTTGGAATCAAAAGAGCCGGAACTGCACAAGGACTCAGACTTTCTTTAATATGTCCCTTACGTAAGAGATCTTCTACTTGGCGACGCAGTTCTTCGTGCTCACTTGGGCTCATACGATAGTGAGGCCTGTTGGGGAGAGTAGCGCCTGGAACAAGATCGATATGATGCTGTATGTCTCTTAACGGAGGTAATCCTTCTGGTAAATTTTCTGGGAAGACATCGGTGAACTCGTCTAACACACCCTTCAAGAATGGAGCTGGAGTTGATGACAGTGTCGATGGTGAGGAGGTGGGAATGATGGCGAATGCATGACCTTCTGATCTCATCTCAGAGATGAAAGTAGAATAAGAGCAAATCATTGTGGTTGATCGTTGGGGAAGTGGAACTGATGCCGACTGGTTTATCGGAGGAGATAGTGAAGCCGACGGTGCAGGTTCACGAGATGGGAGAAGTACAATCTGTTGGTTGTTCCATGTGAAGCTGTAAGTATTTTTTGCTCCATCGTGAATGACTTTGCGATCATACTCCCAAGGCCTCCCAAGGATGAGGTGACTAATATCCATCGATGCAACATCACAATAAAATCGATCTTTGTAGATTGGTCCAACTGAAAACGACACCAGGGCGCGTCGGGTGATACGTAAATTGACTCCCTCGGACAACCAGCCTAATGCATAAGGCGTTGGGTGAGGTTCGGTGGGAATGCCAAGCTTACGGATTGCTTCTTCCGAGATGACATTGCGGCAACTACCCGAATCAATTATGAAGTTGCAGATGCGGTCTTTAATAGTACAAGTAGAGCGAAAGATATTTGTTCTCAACCACTTGTCATTTGGTTGCTGTGGTGCTAGACAAGACCGATGCAGAAGCAAGAGTTGTCCCTGATCACCCGATGTGTGGTGGATGTTGGAGTCGTCGTCATGGTCGTTCTCCTCCTGAGAATCATACACATCCTGCTCATCAACGGAATCATTTATTACCAATCCCCGTCGTGAGGCCTGAGGACAAGCATTGATCCTGTGACCGAGTTCTCCACAACCGTAGCAACGTACCGTACTAGGTCGCGTCGAACGGCGAAGTTGCTGCTCGTCTTGTGTTGCAGACTTTGTGGCGGATATTGAAGCATCTGCTGTAGCAGTAGGAGGAGTCGTGCTGGCTGGCTGGTCTTGAGCGCGTGGTCGTGTGGAGGATGAACTCCAGTTGCCCGACCGAGATTGTTGTTCAAAAGAGGCGGCACGTCGATGAGCTTCACCAATTGTAGATGGGTCGAATTGAGCCATAGATGATTGTAGCTGCGGTCGTAGGCCTCCAATAAAACGAGATACGAGCTGAACTTGACTGTCATTGATTTCATTACGAGTCAATAACAGTGAAAATTCTTCTGCGTACTCGTCGACGGTGCGGTTGCCTTGGCGCAAGTTCTGGAGCTTGGTATACATGGTGCGTTCATAGTTGTGTGGAAGGAAAGTTTGACGCAGGTGTTTTGTCAGTTTCTCCCACGAATTTATAGGTTCCTTACCCGTACGTGACCGAGTGGTTTTTAATTGTTTCCACCATGTAGCTGCATGACCACGGAAACGCATAACTACGAGAGAGACACGACGATTAGGTGGGACTTGTTTGAACTCCATGATTTCTTCGACGGTGATCAACCAATCAATGAGGTCATCTCCTTTAAGGCCTCCATGGAATTCAGGTATATCGACCTTAAAACCCTGCTCCCATCGATTGGGTATGACATCTCTCTGTCTCAGGTCCTCCATAAAAACTCGTCTATGATCATCTTCTTCATCATATAAGTCACGAGCTTGGTCATCAGCAAACTGGTATTGATGCGGAACACGTTGTTGTTGTTGTCGTGGATGATTTGGTTGCTGTTGTTGACGCTGAGGTTGAAGTGGGGGCAGAGGACCAAATCGTGCGTCTTGGGTAGGAGCATCAACTACCGGCTGGTTTTGAGGGTTCAAGCGAGTCGTCAAGGCTGCTGTTAGGGCTTCGAGACGATCTGTTACCGCTGCTAATGCTGTGGTGAACGTCTCAGTTTGCTGGTTTATGGATGCTTGGTTCGTCGTTTGCAACTCGACGAGCAGGTCTCGTAAATCGGTTATGTTCACCGTTCCTTCTGCCGTTTTCTTTGCCATGATAACGAAAGAAGAAATCCCAGAACGTGCTGATTCTGATACCAACTGATAGAGAGGCGGAAGCTATAAGGGTTAAGGTTCAAAGTTTTGAACCCTAAATTGATAACTTGTAGCTTAAGGTAGCTTGGAGAAGATGACAATGGTGGCGGATACTCTCCGCAGTGTTCGTTAGAACTCTTAAGGGCGCGAATACTCTTCGCAGTGTTCGTTAGAACTCTTAAAGACCTTCAAGTTTTATTAATCAAAATCCAAAGGTGTCTTATTACACAAACCTAAGCCTCTTATTTATACTAAACGATTGAAAGCTAAACCTAAATGAAAAAGGAAACTTGACTTTTATCAAATCCTAACAATAAAAAGGAAAAACATCGATGACTTGTAATCTAAGTAAACTCTGTAAAAAGGAAGCCATAACAATGGCGGTGAAGGTGTTGATACGCTGCATCATAACCCTAGGCTGGCTTCTCTTTAATTTGAATTTAATCTTCGTTATCATTTAATTTACTTGCACGTCACTACTTAAATCAAACCCCCATATTGTTTTAGCTAAGTATTGATCCAATAGAAATAAAGTGTAATAGTGGTCTCTGTGGATTCGATCCTAAAGTGCTACATCGACATACCATTCGATTGTGGTAGTGTGCACATTAGGTTAATTGGTGTGCGTGAACACGAATATCAGCTCGGAAGCATCGTTGGCATCCATCCTGGAAGTTTTGAATTGGTCTCTGGACTCGCATTAAACTTGGAAAAGTCACATCTCTTTCTTGATGGTAACCAGCTGAGCACCACCACTTCACTTGCATCTGCTTATGGTTTAACGCATGGATCACTTTCAGTGCGTTATTTGGGAGTTCTGCTGTTGCCCACGAAACTCAAGAAGCACGACTATCAGCCTCTTATTGACAGGGTGCTATCGAGAATTAGATCTTGTACAGTCAAGCGTTTATCTTTTGCTGGAAGGCTTCAATTGCTACAGTCTGTGATCTATGGCATCATTAACTTCTGGTCTTTGGTCTTTCCTCTTCCACAGGGATGCCTGGATCGCTTGGAACAGATTTGCAACGCTTTCCTCTGGTCGGGAGATACTGCATCTGCTAGAGGAGCTAAGATAGCTTGGAAAACAGTTTGCACGCCAAAAAAATCAGGAGGATTGAGACTGAGACGGCTGCTAGGGACTAATCAAGTTTTTGGGCTGAAGTTAATATGGTTCTTATTCTCTGCAGAAGGGTCTCTTTTGGTGGCCTGGGTTAGATGACATTTAATTGGAGATAAAATTTTCTGGATAGATGACTTTACCAATATTGGAAGTTGGATTTGGAAAGAGCTCTTGAAGCTGAGACATATTGCAAGACCATTTATCAAATGCTCAATCATATCAGGGAGGAATGCTTTCTTTTGGCATGATGATTGGACTGGATTTGGATCCCTTTATGATATTGCAGGTGTCAACGGACCTATGGTGTCGGGAATTTCTTTGGATGCTAGAGTAGCAGATGAGTGTGTAAGGCGTTTGTGGAACCTCTCAAGAAGCAGACATCCTAAGCTTATGTTATTAAAGGCATGTATTCCTCAAACTCTGCCGGATTTCATGGAGGAAGGACAAGATGGTTATTTCTGGAAGTCTTCCCCTATCGATACTACTGGACAATTCTCTACTTCGAAGATTTGGAAGGCACTAAATCCTGCTCCACCGATAGTGGAATGGCATAGAGCAGTTTGGTTTGAAGAGAAAATTCCAAAGCATGCTTTCAACATGTGGGTGACGTTTCATGGCAGACTTCCTACAAAGGATAGGCTAATAGGATGGGGCTTATTGGTATCGCCGACCTGTTTACTGTGTGGCTCACAGGATGAGACGGGACCACATTTCTTCTTCCACTGCGTTTATTCTACTCAACTATGGCAGGGCATTTTCACTAACTCTGATTTTAATCCCCCGGTGGATTTTGCTATGATAAGGCAGTGGATTATAGGTGTAACGCAAGACCAGAAGCTTCGGACGATACTAGCACTCATATTTCAGGCGGTGGTTTATTTCATTTGGAGGGAGAGAAACAGAAGATTGCATCTCGCCCCATCAAGGACGACCTGCACTAACAGAAAGGAAATAGTTCTTATTCTGAAAGCTAAGCTAGCGGCTCTGGATAGGAGGAACTCCTCTCGATCACTGATCACCCACTCACATCAAATTACCACTACAACATTCCTGCAAACTTGGTTTCGACTCATCCACGCGGGTTAAGTGGATCATGAACGTGCTTCACTATGGTTTCTTTATTTATGATGCTGGTTTTATTTACCTAGAGTCTAGAGATTCATTTTAATAGACTCTGTTTTGTAAAATGTCTCCTTTGGGGGAGAAGACTTGGAAAATTGAATGAAGGTTATTTTGGAAAAAAAACAAACAATTGCAACTTTTGAATGCGAAACACAACAAAACATACAGATTTATCGAAGGTTTAGAAACAATTTACTCATTCGTAACTTACATAGACATACCTTAGTTATGGTGTGGGCGTTCGGATATCCGTTCGGGTTCGGGTCGGGTGATTTGGGTTTTCGGATTTTCGGGTGGAAAAGTGTAAAACCCGTTCGGATTATTTTATACTCTAGATCGAGTTTGGGTTTTTAAGGCTCGGGTTTGGGTTATTTCGGGTATAAACGAAACACCCGAACTGTTAACACCTAATAAAAAAAAATCATTTATTTTTGATTTGACCTTTTGAGACCAGAAACAACACTGTTAAATTTAAGAGATTGAACAACTTAATATAAGATTATGATTTTTTTGATTTGTTATTACCTTCATGAACATGAACCTGTATTAGTTTTCTTTGTGTAATTTCTATTTGTATTATCTTGAATAGAAATTGGTAAAAAAAAATTCTATTCTTAAATCAAAATAAAAAAGAAATCAAAAAAAGAAATCAAAATAAAAAAAAGAAGTCAAAAGAAAAAAAGAAATCAAACACTCATATATGGAAAGATGAATGGAAATGGAAGATGTAGATTTAAGATAGCTATATTCGGGTACTTCGGGTAATTGGTTCGGGTATCAGATATAACCAATCGGGTTCGGGTGTCCGAACTGACAAAATCCTAAACCCGTTCGGGTTTTTTTATAGTTCGGTTTGGGTCGGTTCGGGTTTGGGTTTTGGATAATGTGCCCACGCCTACCTTAAAGGCTTAAACAGTCATTAAACACTTAATATTTACTCGGTCGAGAACATATCTTATTCCGACCATCTCCTGTAATTTTTCATAATAATCACTCGATTATTGAGGTATGTATACACACCAACTAAAATTCCTCTAGAGTTTGTTGATTTTAAAAGTTGAAAGATTTGTTAAATTTAGAAAGAGTTATAAAGAATTTTTGTATATTGTAAATTTCTATGAAAATAAATTGATATAATGATTCTAAGAATCTAAGATATACAAGTAGTATTCACAAAATATTGTGTTATGAGTTAAATGATATAGAACACAACTCCCAGTAACACATACTTTAATATATTTAAAGAATTATTAAAATCTAAACTTTTTGAATAAAAAAATACATGTATTTTCTTGCACCATGTGTAATAAATTATTTTTTGAATCTAACTTATATTTCAAAAAAATTATTAGCTATTATAGATTTTACTATTTTCTTACTAACATTTCATATATATTTGGTATATATTAAATTAATTTGTATAAAACTAATAAGAATGATATAAGATTGCATAATTATAAGAGATTTAACCAAAACAATATTAAGATTAGATATTTAAATGTTGTAAGAATTGTAGAAATTAGATATGAGAAACCAATAATCTTAAGATTAGATATTTAAATGTTTTAAGAATTGTAGAAATTTTTTAAAGTTTTAGTAATATAAATTTTATAACTATACAAAAATAATAATAATTTGAAATTTGAAATGTTATATATGAATATATTTATTTTATAGATAATGTATGAACTATCACCATGTTTTAAAAGTTTACCAAAAAAAATATCTATATTAAATGTAATATAAGAATTATTATCATACTCTAATAAGTTTGCCAAAATTATAAATTAAAATGAAATTATCCATGTCATATTTTTTCAGAAGTCATGTCATTAATTTTAGTAGTCATGTCATATTTATTTTTTTTTAAATTGATTGTATAAAAGACATGTGGCAAAATCATTTTGCCAATATAATCTAGAGGATTATGACAAGAATTATTAAATCATCAGATCAGTAACATTAGATTTTAATGAAAATATGAGAATGTACAAACCAATAACATTAAATTTTACAAATTCTAACTATCATTGGAAATTCAACTCCCACTAACACCCCATAGTTTTCCTTGATGTGTTTACTATTTAAACAGAAAATTCCAATTTTAAGATTATGTTTTTTGACCCCAATTTTAAGATTTTTTTTTCACCGTTATTTAGAATTGGGTCCTTTTAAAATTTGACTTTTTATTCTTATGATTTATGAGTGAGCTTATGTCGCTCAGTGGTCATCTTCTACTAGAGCCTAGAGACACCTAATTTATTGCATGACTCAACTAGGGTTACCTAAACTGAATGTTGGGTCGAATTTGAGTTCCAAACTGGTTAGTCCAGTTATTTTTCAATACTTCAACATGTGATTAACTTAACTAAATTTAGATAAAAGTTTCTTTAGCTTGAATATGAAGACATTATTCTGCTATATACAGTAGAACCTCTATAAATTAATACTTGATAAATTAATAATTTCTATAAATTAATAATTTCCGGTCTCAGTTTGGACCGATGTAAAATACTGTAGTAACAATACTTCTTGATCAAAAAATTTATCTTGATTTTATATTTGCAAATAAAAAGTTAACATTTTAAAAATTAAATATGTTGTAGATCATTGGTAAGAAACATTAGCTGTTTTTCAAAATTTAAATCTCGCAGATACAATCATATCAATATACTTTTTAATATTCTTAGTATCAAATGTATGTTAATTCACCTGTGATTTTCAAAGGAACAAGGTTAGTTTAAAAGTTCATAAACATGTTTATAATTAAACTTCTTAAAATGAAATTAAAGACATGCAACATTTTTATAATAAATATTCTATAAATTAAAACTTGATAAATTAATAAAAGCATAAATTTACACTGTATATTTGAAATGTAGAATATCTTATGCTCCCTCCGTTTCAATATAGATGAAGTTTCGGAGAAGTTTTGTCGTTTTCATAATAGATGAAGTTTGTGCAAATATAGATAACTTTATTGAAAGTTATGTATCCAATTAATTTTTTATTACATTTATTTTAATTAAATAAATTAGTTTTAAATTATATTTTAATGACATATTTGTTAAAAAGTAAAATTTTAATATATTTGCATTAAATTAAAACATCATATAATAAGAAATAGAGGGAGTAAAAGTTATGAAAACGTGGTTACAATTACTTTCAGAACTACCTCTTGAAACTGTTTGGATTTCGTGTGTATGCAAGTTTCTACAATGATTTTCAAAATTACAAATCACATTATTTTGTTTCTAATAGTAGCGTTGAATTTTACCTTTATCCAAACCACATTGCCACAACGCTTGATTAATTGGTATTTTCTCGCCTTCTAGAGTTGAACCAATTGAAAACAGTTCTATTTTATTTGTATTTTCATTACCAAAATAAAATTTGACGTCAGACAACCAATTGTTTCACATTTTTGTGACAACTGGATACCTTCATTACCATTCAATTGGTCATCTATTTCTCCTAAACATGTTGTTAACTAATTTCATAATGATATCATCAAATCAAGACCCCCAGGCCGATAATTCTAACATAATCCTCTTTATAATAATACGAAAACAATTCCAAGTCATATATTTACAATATTGCCAACATTCTATTATTCAACAAGTTGTCATTCCAATGTTGGGTCAACCATGGCCTTTGGGATCCTCCGAAGGATTCATACCCAATTGTTTAATTGATACTCTTATTCACTATTCAATCAATCCGTTCTAAAAAATGAATCTGTAGTTTTCTCTTCATTCGCCACCTGCTGGAATATAAATACTTTATTTACTTATTATTAGATCAGCAAATTTGTCAATGTCACACATTCCACCTTACAGCCGTATTATCTACATCTTTTAATTTGCCAGTTTATTGCCCAGATAGAAATATTATCTGCATGGAATTCAATACATTTTTTCTTTTCCAATTTAACAATTCAATATATACTACAATGTAAATTATTATGGCAGACACATTTACACGTGGTATTCAAAATGTATCTTTAACTATGGTGTATATTAATTTTGTAGCACCGATCTCGTTATTTTGCTCATAATATATTTTAGTTTAAAGCAATTTTTATCGTTAATTTTTTAAAACTATATAAATAATACATTTTTCTTAATCTAAACAAACTATTTATCCGCATATATAAATGGGCTGTAAGTAGAGGTTCAAATCTATGTAAGTGTCCGAAACAATATAATTTAATTTCGTGTAACAAGAGAGGGGGGGGGGGGGTATATATGTAAATGTAGTGCTTGAAACTTGATACAGTAGAACCTCTATAAATTAATAATCTATAAATTAATAATCTCTATAAATTAATAAATTTTGCCGGTCCCAAGTTGGGCCGGTGTTAAATATAACACAAATCGATAAAATATTAAGATAATAATATTTTTAAAACTCCTATGTAAATATATAGTCCCCTTAAAATCATAAATTAATAATCTATCAATATATAATTTTTATATAAGTACAAGCTAAATATTATATTTTTGGTTTTATATTCACAATAAAAATTCTTTATTTTTCTTAACATTTCAATATTTTGATAATATTTACTAAAATTATACAAAAACCACTTAACAATTCTATGAAATATAAAAATATACACAAAATAAGATAATAAAACAATATGAAAGTCAAATTTCTAAAATTTAAATAATGTACATACGGTAAAATAAATTATTTTCTTTTTTAATAAATAAAAATATTCAAAATTAGAAAAAAATCTAAATATGGAAACTTTTATAAATTAATATCTCTATAAATTAATAAAATTTCAAAGTTCCCAACATTATTAATTTATAGAGGTTTTACTGTATATCAACCTATCAATAATTTAAGACCGGACAGATATAAGAAATAGTCTACAATATATTTTCTGAATTTCATATTAAAGTAAAAAAATTTGTTAAAAAAAAAATTTAGTGATAAAATCTTTTAACTATTTTTATGTAAATATAGTGCTTATTATGGGGTTGAAATTTCATCTATCAACCTATCCATAATTCAAAATCGGACAGACATAAAAAATAATCTACAATAATTTCTGAATTTCTTATTAAAGTACAAAAAGTCGTTAAAAAAAAGACTTTAGTGATAAAAAATTTCAACTATTTTTAAAGTGATATCTAATTAATTAAAGTTTTAAAGTTTTACAACTCCCAATTTAGAAATCGTTCAAACTCCCAACTGATCATCTGATGTGTTTGATGCCACCGAGGCGTTGAAAATGACCAATGCCTTTTAACTTACAAAGTTCATCAAACCCTACTGGTCGCACGGATATAAGCTATTGTTTTCGGTTTATTTGAATATCCAGAAAAAGATTTATCTGTGGGATGTACATCTACCCGAAAGTTAGGTTTGTAACATCATTTACCCGGATTTAACCATTTCTTTATAAAAAAAAAAACTTACAAAGTTCATACCCACAGTTCCAAAGTCAGAGGAAATAGTAATATTTGGCTTTCGTCTTTTTCACAAAGACGCACGCAATTTCTCTTTCAACGTGTGTATGTCTGTCTATATTTAGTTATTTACTACTATATGATATTTCTCTCCCCAATAAAGAAACACTCATCAGAGCCATGTGGCACTTTCTACTTCAATTTATATTTTCTGTATTAAAAAAATAAATAGAAAAAACCTAAATTTTTAGCTTCGGAAATTTCCAGTATAAATAGAGGCATCGAGACTCCAAAGATGAACACGTTTAATAACATAAAAGAAACCAAAAGATCTAAAAGAAAAAAAAACAAAAGCCTTTTTCAGAACTTTGCTTCTATTGATTTGACCAAGCAACCTATAAGAAAACTGCAAAAACATCTTTCGTCCATCTTCAAGATATGTCTCTTCCTGAAACTAAATCTGAAACCCTTTTAGATGCTTGGGACTTCCAAGGCCGCCCAGCCGATCGCGCTAAAACCGGTGGGTGGGCTAGCGCCGCTATGATTCTCTGTAAGTACACACACAATTAAAGTTCTACAAGAAAAATATATCACTGGTACATGCAGAAGAGAAAACAATGAACGTTTAACAGCCGTTTAGTACGTTATAAGCTTATTCGAAATGGTTTGGAGTTAATTTCAACTTCTTCCTAGATGTATCTAACTTGTTATTAATAATTATTTGAAGGTATTGAGGCGGTAGAGAGGCTGACAACTTTAGGTATCGGCGTTAATTTAGTGACTTATTTGACGGGAACTATGCATTTAGGCAATGCAACAGCGGCTAACACCGTTACCAACTTCCTCGGAACTTCATTCATGCTCTGTCTCCTCGGTGGCTTCATAGCTGACACCTTTCTCGGAAGGTTTGTATATATATATATAATTTCTAAATAATTATCAAATTGATTTTTTTCGCCTGTGCTCATGTTAAGTAAATTAATTTTGTTTCATATAGGTACTTAACGATTGCTATATTCGCCGCAATCCAAGCTACGGTAAGGACTTTAGAAGTCCCTTTCGTGTTACCAAAAATTATAGCCAAGAAAAATGATGAAATTATAGATATTGACTATTCTAATAAATATATGAAAACAGTAAACGGCATAAGTCTTTATTTTGTTTATTTTTTTCCAAATATATATATATAGATATATGTATATATTTATGTTATTCCTATGATTATTAGGGTGTTTCGATCTTAACCCTCTCAACTATCATACCGGGACTTAGACCACCAAGATGCAACCCAACGACGTCGTCTCATTGCGTACAAGCCAGTGGAATACAACTGACGGTTCTGTACTTAGCCTTATACCTCACGGCCCTAGGTACAGGAGGTGTGAAGGCAAGTGTATCCGGTTTTGGGTCAGACCAATTCGATGAGACCGAACCGAAAGAACAGTCACAAATGACATATTTCTTCAACCGCTTCTTCTTTTGTATAAACGTTGGCTCTCTTTTAGCCGTGACTATCCTTGTCTACATACAAGACGACGTTGGACGCAAATGGGGATATGGCCTTTGCGCGTTTTCAATTGTACTTGCTCTAAGTATTTTCTTGGCCGGAACAAATCGATACCGTTTCAAGAAGTTGATCGGTAGCCCGATGACTCAAGTTGCGGCGGTTATTGTGGCTGCATGGAGGAATAGACAGCTCGAGTTGCCGTCGGACCCGTCGTATCTATACGATTTGGACGATGTTATCGCGGCTGAAGGTTCGATGAAGAGTAAACAAAAGCTGCCACATACTAACCAATTCCGGTACGATTTCTATTGTCTAATTAGCTGCTTTATTTTCATTAATTTGAAACATTTTCTCAAAGAAACAAATCCCACCTAATCACCTATGATTACTTACGGTTATGACTCCCTATAAGGTTAAATATTTTTAAGATTTAAATTTGACAGTTTTTATATTTTATTGAAAGGGTTAATCTCAAATAATTGAGTGTAGTGGGCTAACTGAATGCGATAGTATAGACTTGAGAAATGTGAAACTAAAAGTGGGGCCGTGTGGGTGAGAAATAACTCAAAAAACTAGTGTCCTTTAGTAAAAGGGAGACCACAACTATTTTCATTATATTGCCTACTTGGCATTAGAATCCAATTAAAAAGAACATGGATTTTATACAGCTAACTACTATATTTTGGATTATTTCGTTATAATTGTGTATATATGTGGGTACTGACGTTAGATAGCACGTCAAATGAGTAGGCAAGAAAATAAGAAAAGTTTTTTTATGAAGATTTGATAAAAGTGAAGAAAAAAAATAGGATCTTATTATATAAAGCTTAGTTTTCAAAGTTACTAATTAACAAGATTGTGACACATGGCAATTGTGTATTTAAGATTGTGACATGTGTTAAATAATTAATCTTTACATAAATAGTTAAAGTTAATTAATAGTATTTTTCCATTTAATTTTTAAACAAAATATTGTAAAAAAAATAAATTCATACAGATTTAATAGTATTTTTCCTTTTTCAGTTTAAATCGTATTATATAAATCTTGGTTTTAAAGTTATTATTTAACAAGATTGTGACACATCGCAATTGTGTATTTAAGATTGTGACACGTGTTAAATAATTAATCTTTACATAAGTAGTTAATTAATAATATTTTTCCTTTTAAGTTTTAAACAAAATATTGTAAACAAAAAATAATTTCATACAAATTTAAAAGTATTTTTCCTTTTTAAGTTTAAAACAAAATATTCTAAACAAAAAAAAATTTCATACAAGTAATTATTTGATATTATTTTCGTTTTTTATATCCAAAAAGAAAATTGTAAAAATTATAAGAAAATAATTATTTGATATTATTTTCGTTTTTATATCCAAAAAAAATTGTAAAAGTTATAAGAAAAAAAACTCCTTTTTTACAAAATATTCTAAACAAAAAACAATTTCATACAAGTAATTATTTGATATTATTTTCGTTTTTTATCCAAAAAAAGGAAAATTGTAAAAGTTATAAGAAAATAATTCTTTTTTTACAACTTTATTTTGCTTAGAATTCTAATAAGGAAAAAATAATTAGAATTGTGACATGTGTTAAGTAATTAATCTTTACATAAATAGTTAATTAATAGTATTTTTCCTTTTTAAGTTTTAAACAAAATATTGTAAGCAAAAATATTTTCATACAAATTTAATAGTATTTTTCCTTTTTAAGTTTAAAACAAAATAGGCAACAAAATATTTTAAACAAAAAACAATGTTCATACAAGTAATTATTTGATATTATTTTCGTTTTTTATATCCAAAAAAAGAATATTGTATATAAAAATAATTCTTTTTTTTACAAATATTCTAAAAAAAACAACTTCATAAAAGTAATTATTTGATATTATGTTCGTTTTTTTTTATCCAAAAAAAGAAAATTAGAAAAGTTATAAGAAAATAATTCCTTTTTTTGCAACTCTCTTTAGCTTAGGATTCTAATAAGGAAAAAAATATTTAGAATTGTGAAATGTGTTAAGTAATTAATGTGTACATAAATAGTTAATTAATAGTATTTTTCCTTTTAAGTTTTAAACAAAATATTGTAAACAAAAATAATTTCATACAAATTTAAAAGTATTTTTCCTTTTTAAGTTTAAAAAAAAATATTCTAAAAAAAAACAATTTCATTCAAGTAATTATTTGATATTATTTTCGTTTTTTTATATCCAAAAGATAAAATTGTAAAAACTATAAGAAAATAATTATTTGATATTATTTTCGCTTTTATATCCAAAAAAAAAATTGTAAAAGTTATAAGAAAAAATCTAATTTTTACAAAATATTCTAAACAAAAAAAAATTTCATACAAGTAATTATTTGATATTATTTTCGTTTTTTATATCCAAAAAAAAGAAAATTGTAGAAGTCATAAGAAAATAATTCCTTTTTTACAATTTTATTTTGCTTAGAATTCTAATAAGGAAAAAATATTTAGAATTGTGACATGTGTTAAGTAATTAATCTTTACATAAATAGTTAATTAATAGTATTTTTCCTTTTAAGTTTTAAACAAAATATTGTAAACAAAAATATTTTCATATAAATTTAATAGTATTTTTCCTTTTAAGTTCAAAACAAAATATTCTAAACAAAAAACAATGTTCATACAAGTAATTATTTGATATTATTTTCGTTTTTTATATCCAAAAAAGGAAAATTGTATATTAAAAATAATTATTTTTTTACAAATATACTAAAAAAACAATTTCATACAAGTAATTATTTGTTATTATTTTTTTTTCTTTATATCCAAAAAAATTAGAAAAGTTATAAGAAAATAATTCTTTTTTTACAACTCTCTTTAGCTTAGAATTCTAATAAGGAAAAATATTTAGAATTGTGACATGTGTTAAGTAATTAATCTGTACATAAATAGTTAATTAATAGTATTTTTCTTTTTTAAGTTTTAAACAAAATATTGTAAACAAAAATATTTTCATACAAATTTAATAGTATTTTTCCTTTTTAAGTTTAAAACAAAATATTTTAAACAAAAAACAATGTTCATACAAGTAATTATTTGATATTATTTTCAGTTTTTTTATATCCAAAAAAGAAAATTGTAAAAGTTATAAAAAATAATTCATTTTTTTACAAATATACTAAAAACAACTTCATACAAGTAATTATTTGATATTATTTTTGTTTCTTATATCCAAAAGAAAGAAAATTATTTCTTTTTTACAACTCTCTTTAGCTTAGAATTCTAATAAGGAAAAATATTTAGATTTATTATAAATAGTCAGTTGTATTCTGAGTTTTTATAATCCGTTAAAAAAATTAAACTATTATTTTCTTTCATAATTCTGCTTTGTCCTGATTTAAAAAAGGAAAAATTAATTTTTTTTAAAAAGGAAAAATATACTCATACATCTTATAAAGTTTCATTTGTTACAATTTCATGCCTATTACAACATGCACTACATATTATTTTTATTTTTATAAATAGTTATTCTCACAATTGAGATTCAGAAACATGGTTTTTAGCATACACATATCACAAAAATTAAATTAGTATCAAACTGTATAAAGTATAAATAGTTTCCTTACTTCTAATTGCATGATAAAATGTTGATCTATAATGTTATTTATTGATAAAACATCAAAGATTATTATTTATATCTATATTCTCTTTTAAAATAGATAAATTATTTTATAGAAATGGATTTGCTCCAATGTGTGATTATGCAATAGAATTCATTTACTTTTAGAGGAAAATATAGAGATATGATATTTTTGTGTTATAAATAAAAAGATGAAAATGTCATTCCATTACATTTTTTCTTTAAAAATATAGAAACTCTATATCTGAATCATACAATGGAGAGATTCCTATTTATGAGAAAAAATAGAGAAATATATAGAGCTGGAAACTTGATATATTTTTAAGATGAATGAACCATACAAACCAAAAATATATAAATGCTAACGAATGCACAAAAAAATTCGAGATACTACAATAACAACAAAAAACATTACTAAATTGTTATGGAAGCATTAAAATATGTACGATGTTGTTTTTAAGAAAAATAACTCATAAAATTAATACAAACATGCATTAAACTAAGAACTTGATATATTTTTAAGATGAATAAACCATGCAAACCAAAATATATAAATGCTAACGAATGCACAAAAAAATTTGAGATACTACAATAACAATACAAAACATTACTAAATTGTTATGGAAACATTAAAATATGTATGACGTTGTCTTTAAGAAAAATAGCACCGGAAATTAATACAAACATGCATTAAACTAAGAGATTAAGAAAGTGTAGAACATTGTCTTCAACTCAATTGGCTTGATTCAACTTTTAAATTCTTTGTATTTTGCTTTATTTCGTATTTTTTTATGTTGATTTTGATTTGAATTTTCGAGAATAGCTCTTTCCTCTAGCCTAATATATAAAGTTTCTAATAAATCACTTCATTTATGCAACATAATTGTTAAAATAAGAGTATTAACCAAAACTTATGTAAGAAAAATAATTCTTATACCTTGAATAATTTTCACACATTACATACAAAATCATACAATGAAATTAAGACATTAATATAACATGTGTTAAATAATAATTCTATTTAAAAAAAAATTAAAACAAAATAATTTTAAAAGTTAGTTTTCTTTTTTTCAAAAAGTCTTAAACAAAAAAACTATAAGAGACAAATATTTCGATATAAATAATTATTTAATAATTTTTTTAACAGTGGGTTTAAAATAATTATAAGATTAAAAATGTTTCTTTACAAATTAAAATATTTAAAAAAACTTTTTTTCTTATATAAAACTTGACTCTTCAAATTTTTCAAGTTTAAATTAATTGTAATATTTCTTTTTTTTTAAAACCTTATTTTTTTAAGGTTGAGTAAAATATATGGATTTAATTTAATTACAAAATCAGTAAACATTAGTTTCAGAAAATATTTTTCTTAGTAAAATAAATAATTACAAGATGAATTTTTTGTTATATAAAGTTTGGCACTCAAAGTTTCTAATAAGCATAATCATGCACATGATAATTATATATATAAGATTATCATATGTGTCAAACAACAGTTTTTTTTTAACTTAAACCAAGACAATTTAAATAGTTTGTTTTACTTTTTTTTAAATTCGTAAACAAAAAAAGGGAAAAATATTTATTTTTATATAAATAATTATTAATAAATTAATTTTAAAATGTGGGTTTACGATAATTACAAAATAAAAAATATTATTTAAAGATGATGGATTGCAATAAAAAGTTTTCTAATTTTTATGTTTGTTGTGAAATTGAAATATCAATCAAAACCCGTGCAACGCACGGATCCATATCTAGTATAAAATAAAGCACATTGGGTAATATTCTCCATCGTTACTTCTAAATGAAAAATATAGAAAAGTACTCACATCATATGTTCGATTATTTGGTTATTAAATGAGAATGACCGAACTTGTTCTGTTGGCTGAATATTTAGAATATTATGAATTATTTTTTTGTTGGAAGAGATCTTATCTCACACCAGAGTTAATTAAAATTGTGGATCCCGTGAAATATACAAGTTTTCTACAACCTATATATAGACATTAAAAATATAGCCTAAGCCCCAATTTATTGTGAAAGTAAAGGTAGTTATCATCTTCCAATTTTTATTTTATTATTCTATGACGGAATCGCTTGCCTTAAACCTTAAAATATATAGATATACCTGACTCGTGATTTTCCACCTGTTAAGCTAGATGGGCTTCCAACCTAAAACCAATTGGCCATTAGGGGAGTGGCCCATCCATCTTATATACTATTAAGAATCCCTTCTAATATCCGATGTGGGACAACTATGTGTCTAATACGCCCCCTCGAGATGATGGCTCTCTGAACATCAATCTCGGAATGTTCGGGCAAAGATCGATGGGCCAACTTTGGGCTAGATCGATGTGGATCGGATTGGACTGTGTGGATCGAGCTCTGATACCATGTTAAGCTAGATGGGCTTCCAACCTAAAACCAATTGGCAATTAGGGGAGTGGCTCATCTATCTTATATACTGCTAAAGATCTCTTCCAACTACCGATGTGGGACAACTATGTGTCTAATACGCCCCCTCGAGATGATGGCTCTTTGAGCGTCAATCTCGGAATGTTTGGGCAAGGATCGATGGGCCAGCTTTGGGCTATATCGATGTGAATCGGGTTGGACTGTTTGGATCGGGCTCTGATACCATGTTAAGCTAGATGGGCTTCCAACCTAAAACCAATTGGCCATTAGGGGAGTGGCCCATCCACCTTATATACTATTAAGAATCCCTTCTAATATCCGATGTGGGACAACTATGTGTCTTATACCACCCCCCCCCCCCTCAAGTACAGTATCTTGCTCTTTCTTTTTGTTTGCCAACCATGTACAGTATCTTTTACACATCAATCCCTATGCATGCCTAGATAGACACACAAGAATCCAAAGGAATCAAATTACTTTAAACCTCAGATAACCGTATATCTTTATATCATCTTTTTTTTTGGTCGAATCTTTATATCATCTCTAAACCGAATTTCTCCTTGTTTTGGAAATAAATGAAAATAAATAAAGAAAAAATAAACCATAAGTTAGGGAGACAGTTGTTTTGTCTTGTAGTGGGAAACATCTCGTTTCGTGTCGTAACACCTCTACCACTTTACACGTACACCTTCACCAGGCTAGACCCAAAGTTAAGACTTTCGAACCCTACCGTCACGTTCTTGGGCGATTATGCATGTGCTGATGTGCATATATCAGATTATTTATATTTCTTCATTTGCTTTGTGTGAAGCTACGCTACATGCCTACATCACGAAAATATGATATGTTAGAAAAGAAGTCAAGGACACACAATTTTCAATTTAATCTGTGTTCAATTTTCGAAGATAGGCACTCTTGTCTGTTGGTGTAAAACTCTCTCAGGCACTCTTGTCGAGATAGGTCCTTACCCGCCGGTTTTCGTCTTGTTCCGAAAAGTTGACTTTCCTCTTTGAGTAACGGATCTCTGCCAACTCCCCACGCTTTTTCAAATAGTCTCCCAAAGTAGCTTTAACCGCTGAGTCTTCCACGTCTCTCTCCCTTTACACAACGGTCCCTCCGGGCTCCGGCGACGGGGACCGGCTGTCTACTCCGACAAACAATCTTACTGGAGCTAGCCTCTGCTCCATGACCCCCAATCCTTTCTTCTAGAGCTACCATCCAGCTTCGAGTCGACGGGTACTCCTCGTAGCTTCAGTTTCCGCTTCAACTTCAGCTTCAGCCTCAGCCTTCAGTTTCAGTTACAGCTTCAAAGTTCAGCTACAACTACAGTTTTCAGACATAGGCTCACCCTCAACTCCACCGCAACTACCATATTCAGCTACCACCATCATCTCTTCGCATCTCGGTATGGCCTCGCGTCGCTACACTGCTGCTGAAAAAGGCAAAAATGTCACACTACACCCTGAAGAACCACTTCGCAAGAGAGTCAGAGCTCCTGAATTTGACACATCTGCCCTCATCAAGGACAACGCACTCACGCTCATCGGTAGGGTCCTGAACCAGCGAGAACAACCAATAGGTGACTTGATCTCCTCTCTACCAGCTCGTTGGGCCCTAAAAGGACATACTACAGGGTCAGACCTAGGACAAGGAGTCTTCCAATTTAGGTTCGAACTCGAAGAAGATCTCCACACTGCACTAGCCAGCCGACCGTTAAGCTTCAACCACTGGATGGTTGTCCTCCAGAGATGGGAACCAGTTATCTCCCCTACGTTCCCATCTCAAATCCCCTTCTGGATCCGCCTACAAGGCCTGCCACTGCATTTCTGGCACGAGCAAATGATGTACACCATAGCATATGAGCTAGGCACCTTGGAGGACTACGCTATCACCAAAACATCGGCAAGGATCAAAGTCACTATGGATGCGCTGAAACCCCTCTTCAAGGAGGCTGTAGTGTACTTTGATAAGGGTGAGGAGCTGATTATAGCCCTGGAGTATGAAGATCTCAAGCACCACTGCTCTACCTGCTTGTGCCTCTCGCATCGTACTCGGGATTGTCCTACAATTGAAGCCCTGCCTGAGGAGAACAACCTCCCCTACTACAACGAACCAAGGCCGACAAGCAACCAACGGGTAAGCAGGAGCAGGAACCAAACTGAGCGTCCCCCCAGATCTCAAAACAGAGACAAGCCATTCAACCAAAGGGTGGATAGACATGGGAGGCCGTTTGGTGACAGACTAAACCCTCACCTCCCACAAGCTCCACCTCTAAGAAACAAAATCACCCCTCCTGTGACCTCAGAGTCTTCCCCCCGTGATACTAACCTCCATGATACTAACCTCCGTGGTAGTCGACACCGTCACCATGCATCTCCTCATCTTCCTGGCGCGAATGCTAGAGAAACTGTTCAAGATAGAGCCAGCCAAACACCTCAAAACCAACTACAGTGGAGGGAGAAGCGTAGAACAGAGACCACCCCCCCTGCAACAAGACAGGCTGAGAAGTCTTATTCCCCGGAAACATCACCAAGGGACCCTTCCCAAAGCAGATTACCACTGGAAAGGAATCTCGCTATCTCAGACTTCCCAGTGACCACCATTGTCCCATCTACGGAGGAGGTCCTCGATGAACTCAGAGAGGTTACCCACCAGTACATCCAATGTGCTGATACCCCCGTAGAGAGAGCTGCCAGACAGCAAAGGGTGCGTGCGGAAGAGGAAAAAGGCCTGATGGCTAAAACAGCTGCTGGTATAGTGGCAGCTGCTACTTCAAATCTAGCAAGACAACTCCCACCCATCCCTGAAGCCTCAGTTTCTAAAACGCCCAGACGTACTTCTGATCGCCAAGGAAGCTCGATGAGGAATCGAACAAACACAGGGATAATTCCGGGAGCCTGCTCCAGGAAAAGGAACCTCTACAGAGCGCATGCTTCACCAGCAAGACACGGATTCCCACATGCCTCTCCAATACTTTCGCAGCAGCGCCGAAGAACCAACACTCCTAGATCACTCTCAAGACGCAACAGAACTCCCTCCTCTTCGGCCCCTCAACCGAATGAAAACTTTGCATCACCAGTTCGGGGGAGCCCAGACCCGAATACCCAACAGTCAACTGAACACCAGCAGGGTTTTCACATCCTGCATCCTCCTCTTCCTTAGTAGTTTTGAGCTGGAATGTTTGTGGGCTGGGGAACCCCATGACAGTCCAAAGGCTCAAAGAAATCAACACCAGAAGTTCCCCTGACATTATCTTCTTGATGGAAACAAAGAATGCCGACGAGATGGTGCTTAAAGAAATTGAATCCCTGGACATGAACTCCCACTTTCTAGTCCCCCCCCGAGCCCCAGCCTCCGGGGGTTTAGCTCTTCTGTGGAAACAAGGGGTTGAGGTCGAAATACTGTCTTCGAATGAACACTTTATTGACACCTTGATCACCTATAAAAGGTCATCCTTCCATAGTACATTCGTTTATGGTGCACCAGAGATTCCAAATAGACAGGGAGTGTGGAACCAACTCAGATCGATCTCAGACTTACGCGACTCAGCGTGGTTTCTTACGGGTGATTTCAATGAGATCACGGATAACTCGGAGAAATCAGGCGGTAAAGAAAGACCAGAAAGCTCATTCAGTGCGTTCCGCTCCTTTCTCTCGGAATGTGATCTCTTCGACCTAAAACACTCTGGTAACTTCCTCTCATGGAGGGGAAAAAGAAACACGCATCTTGTCCACTGCCGTCTCGATAGAGCTATGGCCAACAGCGCATGGTCTGATCTGTTCCCTAATGGACGCTCTCACTACCTCAAATTTGATGCCTCGGATCACAGACCTCTCCTCTCCACCTTTGATTCAAAGAAAAAGAAACCCCAGAGGCTGTTTAGATATGACAGACGACTAAGAGATAATGAGGAAATAAAACAGCTAATTAATGTCATATGGATGGAGGATACCTCTTTAACAATTGCTCAGCGTCTTAGCAATTGCAGAAGAGCAATCTCAGCATGGAGCAGGAGCCACTATGTCAATAGCCAAAAAGCAATAATCTCCCTGAAGACAGAACTCGATAAAGCAATGACGGCTCAAACGGCAGATGATGGTCTTATCTCCTCCATTAATCAGAAACTGCTTCTGGCATACAAAGCTGAGGAGGAATTCTGGAAGCAACGAAGTCGTCAGCTGTGGTTGTCCCTAGGAGACCGCAATACGGGCTTCTTCCACGCGTCTACGAAAAATAGAAGAGCACGGAATCGAATCACGGTCATCGAGAACCAGTCGGGATCACCTGTTTATGAAGATCACCAGATAACTGCAGCGATATCAGATTATTTTCAACATATCTTCACTTCGACCTCCCCACCATCTAATGAAATAGTTGAGCGAGCCCTCTCCCCGCGCATCACGACAGAGATGAATGAGAAACTCATCTCTATACCCTCCCCTCTGGAGATAAAGGAAGCCCTCTTTGCTATCCACCCTGACAAGGCTCCGGGGCCTGATGGGTTCTCAGCAAGTTTCTTTCAGTCGAACTGGGAAGCGATAGGTCCTGCAATAATCAAAGAAATTCAATGCTTCTTCATCACGGGCTCTCTTCCAAGCACTATCAATGAGACACATATCAGATTAATTCCTAAAATCCAAGGCCCTACACAAGTCTCTGACTATCGTCCCATAGCCCTTTGCAATGTTTACTACAAAATCATTTCTAAGATCCTATCTCTACGGATGAAACCAGTACTTCAAGAGATCATCTCAGAGACACAGTCAGCATTCATACCTGAGCGAGTCATATCAGATAACGTCCTCATCACACATGAGATGCTTCACTATCTCAAGATCTCCGGGGCCACAAAACACTGCTCGATGGCTGTTAAAACAGATATCAGCAAGGCGTATGATAGATTAGAATGGTCTTTCCTCGAATCAGTGCTCAACAGATTGGGCTTTCATAATACCTGGATCCATTGGATGATGCAGTGTGTAACCTCAGTGTCATACTCCTTTCTCATCAACAATGAAGTGTCCGGCTCTGTTATTCCCCAACGCGGCATCCGTCAGGGCGACCCTCTTTCGCCTTATATCTTCATCTTGTGTGCTGAAGTCCTCTCTGGACTCTGCAACAAAGCACAGGAAAACGGATCATTGCCAGGAATAAAAACAGCTCGAGGATGCCCGAGAATTAATCACTTACTCTTTGCTGACGATACCATGATCTTTACTAAGATTGATGACCATAGCTGCTCAACGCTCATGGAGATCCTAAACAGCTATGAAAAAGCTTCGGGACAAAAGATTAATGCAGCAAAATCCTCCATCTCCTTCTCTGCAAAAACATCACAAGAAGATAGATCACGAGTCAAACTCTGTCTTGGTATTGAAAAGGAAGGGGGAGTAGGCAAATACCTTGGGCTTCCAGAGCACTTTGGAAGAAGGAAAAAAGACCTCTTTAGCTCCATCGTAGATAGGATGAAACAACGCTCTATTGGATGGTCCACCAGATTCCTATCTACGGCAGGAAAGGCCACAATGCTACAAGCCATCCTCTCAGCTATCCCAACCTTCGCCATGTCCTGTTTTGAACTCCCTCTGGGTCTCTGCAAGCGAATCCAATCGGTCCTGACAAGATTCTGGTGGGACGCTGCAAACGGAGATAGGAAAATTTGCTGGTTGGCTTGGGATAAGATCACCTTACCCAAAGATAAAGGAGGGCTGGGGTTCCGAGACATACAAACCTTTAATCATGCCCTCCTGGCCAAGATATCTTGGAGGATCCTACAGAAACCAAGCTGCCTCCTTGCGCGTGTCCTTCTAGGGAAGTATTGCCATAATACCTCCTTCCTCAAAGTCAGGTATGCCTCCGGGGCCTCTCACGGATGGAAAGGCGTTCTACTAGGGCGCGACCTCCTCATCCAACACTTAGGAAAAGCAATCGGCAATGGGGAGTCCACCAGTCTATGGAGAGACTCTTGGATTGATCCTCACTCCAACTTGAAACCCCACGGACCTGTCCTGCTACAAGATCAAGACCTCCTAGTATCAGATTTACTATCGAGGGAGACAAAGGAATGGAACAAAGCACGGATAGATAACTTACTTCCTGAGCTCTCAGCACAAATCTTGAAACTGCGACCAAGTATCTCGGGAGCTAGAGATACTTATATTTGGTCTCATCACAAGTCGGGGGAATATACAGCGAAGTCGGGATACCAAGCCCTCCAAGCAGCAAAGATCCAATCGACTCCCTTACTCTTGGATGGCGAACCGGAAAACTGGAAATGGAAGAAGGATATCTGGACCCCTCCCCTCCTCCCGAAGATCAAGTTTTTCCTATGGAAGGCGGCAAGAAATGCCTTACCAGTAGGAGACTCTCTACAGAAAAGAGGCATGATGCAGAACACCAGATGCTGCAGATGTGATGAACCGGAAACCGTAACCCATCTCCTCCTTCACTGCCGGTTCTCATCGGAGGTCTGGGACTTGGTCCCATGGACACAAAGCTTCACCTCCCAAGACTGCCCCTCCTTCACGACTGCCTTACACGAATCGCACCAGAGAGTAGCTCTCCCACCTCATGGAATCACTACAAATCTATTCCCATGGATCTGTTGGTTTATCTGGATCGCGAGGAACCAAATAGTATTCCAGAATCGAGCCACATCTCCAGGGGAGCTCCTTCTGAAAGCAATTGTAGCTGCACGGGAATGGGAAGCAGCACAACCCCCGAAGCCGACCCCCACCGCAAATCACCCCTATCTACCTCCACCACCCCCTCTTTCCCCCGCCACGGTCTACTGCAATACGGACGCCGCATGGAGATCGGAATCGGGTACAGCGGGACTGGGATGGATCTTCACCGATCTGCAATCACTTGAACTGCATCGAGGCTCCACGTTCCAAACTCACGTCTCCTCTGCTTGTATGGCCGAAGCCCTTGCAATCAGAGCCGCCCTCGTCCATGCAATCAGGCTGCAATACACTCATATCTGTCTTCGCACAGACTGTCAAGAGCTCGTCGGAGCTATCTCATCAGGTCGTCGATCGTCGGAGCTCCACGGAGTGATGGCGGACATCGAATCTGCTCTATCGTCTCTCTACTTTGTCTCTTGCTCCATTTCCTTTGTCCCTAGAGAGTTTAACGGGCCTGCAGACATGTTAGCAAAGGCCTGCTTAATTTCTGTTTCTGGGCCGAACCCTCTTGTTTCCTAAGTTTTTTAAATGAAAAACCCATCAGTTGATCAAAAAAAAAAAAAAAAAGACACACAAAATAAATAAATAAAAACAAGAGCAACTCCATTGGGGGTTCTTCCCATAAAGTTCTCAAAATATATATCATGTAAGCATATATGTATGTATATATTATATAAGCATAAATATGTGTGGGGTCTACAGTTTTTGTGGAACCCCAAAGACAAAAGTTCTTTAAAGAGAACTTTTAGAACTTTTAGACCACCTCCATTGGTTAGAACCCTTAATGGGTTTTAAAATTAATTTAATAATTTCTTGTGTACTTTATAAATTCTAGAACTTCTATTAATGTAATTACTTTTGTGATGGTCTAATGAGAGAACCTCTATAGGGTTCTTAAATTTTTTTTCTTTTTTAGAAATTGAATTATTAAAATTAAATATTACAAAATTTATAAATTATTGGATTTCATAAACTTTAAACAAATATGACATAAAAACATATGAAAAATAGAAATACAAAGAAGTATTAGATAATCTAAAGAAACTTAAACCCAAAACATAACATACAAGTTGAAAATTCTATACATATCCTTGGAACCATACAATTTGAAAAAACGATCAAGCAACTTCAATTTGAAAAAAGGACCAAGTTAAGATATACAATACCTATATAATGCAATCACAGTACTGATTTAAACGCGATACTGTTATAAGCAAAGATCAATCAGTAAAGAGAAGAAAAAGATGAGATCTTTGTGTCAAGCATAACGGCAGCAAGCATGCCAGTATTCTGCATAGCTGCACGGAGATTGTCAAGAGTCTCCTGATGATACTCATGGCTACCATGAGAGAAGTTGAAACGAGCAACATTCATTCCCGCTCTGAGAAGCTTCTCGGTCATAGCAACATTTATTCTTATCACACATCAAACAGCAAGTTGGCTACTATCAAAACTCTCAACACTATAGAGAACCAGATTATATATAACTATTAAAGCCCCCAACTGGGTTGGATCATTTCAATTTACCCGCCAACAGTGGTATAGTCGGAGAAAATAAAGGTCTTATTGACATTGAAACCGCAAGCAATGATATCTTTCACATTTTCTCTGCCAAGTCTTTTACATCTTCCTTCGGTAACTTCTTCCATATCTTTTTTCATCATTAGTGATCTGTATAACGAGGGGGACAATGAAAGCTTCCTGCAAGTATCTACCAAAAAGACAATGACAAGCATAAAGGACAAGCATTGAGCTTAAAAAAAGATTAATCATAGTCATGTTTTTATGATCTTATCAAAATCCTGTGTTAACAACACTCAGCCAAAAGAACATAACTTTCAACATCCCCATCAACGCAAATCAAAAACCGAATCATCAAACACACAAAGTTCGATACCTGTGTGCGCAGAAGACGCCACGGCAGAGGAAGACGTGAGCTCGGCGAGAAGTGAGTCTTTCGACACGAGCAATTAGCGACTCGTCTATCACGTCGCACCCAAACTGTTTGATCACCTTCTCGTGATCGACATTACCGGAGACGACCCACGGAGTCACAGCTTCAAACTCGATATCGTCATCCTCATCCATATCTTCACCAGAACCCTCCTCCTCATCATACTCATCCCGTATCTTCCAAATCCTCATCAGAATCAACCTCAACCCATTCATCCTCACTCCCTTCCTCAATTGAACCCTTTCTCAACGTGGCGAGAAGGAGGAAACTGATTAATGATGGCTCAAAAAACTAACTGGATCAACAAGATACTGAATTCGAACCTTGAGGGTGGTTTCATGGACGGATTTGGTGGAGGACATAGCAGCTGAGCAACAACGACGCCGAGATCTCTCAGAAAGGAAAAAGACCATCGACAAAGAGAGAGATGGCCACAAAGTAAAAAAAAAAGAAAAAAGAAAAAAAAAAGACGGTCAATACCAAAGAGACACGTATGGGGTTCTCACTAGTTCTAAAAGTCCTATGTAAGACAGCGGTTCTCTGGTGTTATCTCCTTTTTGATTTATTTTTTCTTGGTTTTTTTGTTAGAACCTCCTATTAGAACCACCGATGGAGGTGCTCTTATATATAAGGTTTTCTAAAAACTGTGAACCCCACACATATTTATGTCTATATATATATATATACATACATATATACATACATAATACATAATTTAAGTGTTTCATGGGAAGAACTCCCCAATAGACATGGTCAATCAATGAAATTTCAATAGGGACATTTTTAGTATAGTGATCTATTTCGCTATCACCAAGCCACTACCACTTTCTAAGAAACACACGAAAGATCTTTTGTAACAATAGAAACCTGTCATTAATCCAAAATTCATTTTTCTCCGTAGAAATCTAATATGAATCTAACTATTCCTTATATCTTTTTTGATGTCACAGTTCGTTAGACAAGGCGGCGATAAAGGACCAAGAAGCGGTGATGACCCAAAACGTATTCAACAAATGGACACTTTCAACACTAACCGATATTGAGGAAGTGAAACAAATAGTTCGGATGTTACCAATTTGGGCAACATGCATCCTCTTTTGGACCGTCCATGCACAGTTGACGACATTATCTGTCGCACAATCCGAGACAATGGACCGTCACATTGGGAGCTTTGAGATCCCTCCAGCCTCAATGGCTGTCTTCTATGTTGGTGGCCTCCTCCTAACGACCGCCCTTTACGACCGTGTCGCCATTCCCCTATGCAAAAAACTATTCAACTATCCTCAAGGTCTAAGACCACTTCAACGCATTGGTTTAGGTCTCTTATTCGCAGCCATGGGTATGGCCGTAGCAGCTTTGGTAGAGATCAAACGTCTTAGGACCGCACATTCCCATGGTCCAACAGTTAAAACGCTTCCTCTAGGGTTTTATCTACTCATTCCACAGTACCTTATTGTTGGTATCGGCGAGGCGTTGATATACACAGGACAGTTGGATTTTTTTTTGAGAGAGTGTCCTAAAGGTATGAAAACGATGAGCACGGGTCTATTGTTGAGCACATTGGCGTTAGGGTTTTTCTTCAGCTCGGTTCTCGTGACTATCGTTGAGAAATTCACCGATAAAGCTCATCCATGGATCGCTGATGATCTCAACAAGGGCCGTCTATACAATTTCTATTGGCTTGTAGCCGTAATTGTTACTTTGAACTTCCTTATTTTCCTCGTTTTCTCTAAGTGGTATGTTTACAAGGACAAAAGACTAGCTGAGCTTGGAATTGAGTTGGAAGATGAGCCAGATATTCCCATGGGTCATGCATGATGATGATGATGATGATGATGATGATGAATAATGTATTATTATTATGTATGAATTTGATTTCGAATTTTGTGGTATATATTATGATGGTTTTTTTTCAGTTAGACTATGTACAATGATTTTAAAATTTAACACCCTCCACTTCATATTTTAATATTCTACATTATTTTCTTTTTCTTTCAACTCATCATTCAACACATATTCAATTCATATTCACTACAATGGTTTTGTTGAATAAAACTCAACATCTTATTTTACTAATTAATAATTATTTTTTTCTGTATCCAAATTAAATAATTTTAGTTTCTATTTATAGAAAATTTAAAATAATAAATTTTCATATAAGAAATAAAAATAAATTATTTAATTTATAATAAAATTATTGGTTTTTAATAACTAAGATGATATGAAAATATCTAAAATCTTTAGAAAGTGATATGTGTCGTCGGTGGTCCACATTTTCTTCTTATTCAACTAGTTGAATCTTTTCAGTACAGTCTAATCCACATAATCATATTTCATTTTTCAACACCTTCATTATAGTAATTTAACTGTTGAATCTTTTATTCAACAACTTTATTGTACATAGTCTTACCTCTTCTTTCCGAGTCGACAAAATAATGGACCGGCTATTGCGGGAAAAATATCCCATCTAGGTCTGTATAAAAGCAGAAAATGTAAATTTTCTTAGGTTTTATTTTTTACAAAAAATGGAAATTTCTTAGGTTTAACGCAATTAATGTGTATTGTTTGTGTTACAAAAAGAAAGATGTGTATTGTTTAAATTTCAAGTTGTCTGATATTTTCAACTTTGTCTCTTTTTGGATATAAGTGAATTTATGACCCCAGTTCTGAGAATCTATTGGATCGACTGGTCCCTCGGTTACTAATGGTCAAGTGACAATATGAATTATTAGGGAGATAGTCCAAAGTTACTTTAAACCTATATGACAAATATGCTTTACGATGGTCCTTCACATTAGACTAGTTACTTTTATTTAATTTTATTTTCACATATTATATACTACTAGATAAACATAATTAAACTAATTAAAGAATAAGATAGACTAATGGCAAAATGAGATTTTAGAAATTAAGATAAAAAGGAAGTAATTATCCGAATGCTTATCCTGAATATTTTAAGTAAGACAAATAAGACTTCGACTAATATCTTTTAGCCAAATTATTGATTGAAATTATTTGTGAATCGGCTTGATGACCCTAAATGATAAACCCTTCATGCATTTGTTCCAAAATTATAGAAGATGGCCTAAATCTATGGAGCTTTGTTTTGCAATTCCATATATCCTCACGATTTAAAAATAGCAAGGAATGTTTTTTTTTTTTTTTTTTTTTTTTTGATAATCCAGGCTTCCCCGCTTCGCGGGTCATTGCCTGGGCCCGGTTAGGCAGCGGTCCACTTCACCCGGGAGGGCTGAACCTGGGCTGAGGACAAGGCCCAACACCCAGTACCACTTTGGTGACACGGAAGAGTAGTTCCCCCCGCCTGGCGTCGAACCCGGGGCATGACAATTGGCCCCAAAGGCCCTTACCAAGTGGGCTATCTCATCCGGTCAAATAGCAAAGAATGTTCTGTGCACGTTTGTTTGTCTAACAGTTGTCTCCTAACTTTTATCTAGTTTGCAGATATAAATCATAATTTAATACATTTTCCGATTTACTACGTTTTATACATTTTTTTGTTTATTGAAATTAGATGATGTTTTTAGATTTCAGTGCAAAATTTATTGATTTTATGTTTGAGATTTTTTATATATTACAGTATATTTTACTACTATTGATTAGAAAATAAAATATACAAACATAATTATGTATAGCATGTTTGTACAAACTTAAAGCTAGGAGTAAAAATAGAAACGGAATGAGAATTATGATTTCAACTCCATCCCAAATCATGCAGCAGCTTAAATTTTTACCTTACATATATACATATCTGTTCACTTCTGGCATGGACATTAATCCAATTAACCATGTATGTGAACAAATTTCCATACAAATCTAATTAAGTCCATTGATTGATGAACTAGAATGCATACTCATCTAGTGGTCTGGTCTGCTTCAGATATTTCTTTCAGCGATCCGTTATTTTGGACTGAGCTGGATAAAGTGTATGTCTTCGTGAGAGGTATCTGATTTGTAATCTAACTGCAGAATTAGTTCAACTAAATTTCAATATTTATTTTTCGTCACATAATTCTTTGAAAACAAAATATTATAAACAACGTACTTTCTGTATATCTTAGTTAGAATACGAGTTTTTTTTAGCATAATATCAACTAGATTTCATTTTATAATTTTAGTTACGGTAGAAAATATACGTAACTTTTAATGTGGGTATTATATGTAACTTCCTTTGGTTGAGAATGTAATTTAAGTTATGATACTTTTATTTCTCTGGGTCAATTTATTTGATGATCTCTTTTGACAACAGATTTTCTATCTTTTCCATGCGTCGGGGCGGACCTAAGTGGACAAAGGGTGTGGCAAGTACCCACCCAATTTTTTTTTTCTTCAGCAATTTAAAATTTATATGTATGCTCTTAGTTTAAATTTTTGTTATAGTAGTGCTCCACACTAAACCATTTCCTCCATTGATCCTCGGAGCATTTTCAATTCACTTCTATAATCAATACTATTAAAACAGAAACACTTTTTATCTACTTATGAATAGTCTAGATTGAACTACTAACAATTCATTTATTTAAGTTCCTATAATTTTGTTATACCTTATACTAATTATAATTAAATATATAATCAAGCTTCAATAGTGGGACCCAATATCCTAACAAATCGCATAACAACTTGCGTATATATTTAAGTCAAACTTTTTCATACTTAATATCAATTTATCCAATTATGTAATCTGCTTATAATTATTAGTTATACACTTCTTAACTTCAGTTCAATGGGTAGACATACAACTTCTATATATCAGTATAGTATAAAACTTTTGCTAACTATTATAAGGTATGTACTGTCTAATTTATATGCATAGAGTATTAAATTAGATAAATATATATCTTAATAAAATAAATATAATAGTTAACTACTATTAATATTTTGTGATATGATCAAACATGTTTTTATTGATATTTTTATGAGTAGAGTTTTACGGGTTATTTCATCAAATATGTAAAATATTTATCAAAAATAAAACTAATTGAACAAAATATAAAACACACTTTCAATTAGGTATGAGCTTTCAGGTACCGTTGGGATAAAGATTGAATATTTTGAAGTTTGGTTATAATTTATATCACATCCTAGATTTCATTATGATAAATTTTTAAATATGGATCAGGTTTGGATATAATTTGTATCATTCGAAAACCCTAAAAGTAACCATATTTCGTTTGGATCCGGGTTATATTGATTTAGTTCGGATATATCGGAAGATAAGTCCAAAACCTTAAAAACAAAACATAAGACATACATATTTACTTATACAAAATTTGATATTTAAGGCATTTATTTAAAATGTCAAAACTTATTTTGAAATGACATCTCAAAATAAATATAAAATTAAATATTTGAAGTACAAATTTATGTTTGAAGTATATATATTTGTGATTAATTTTGAAATTCAATTCGGTTTTTGGGACAGTTTTTTTTTTATTTGGGTAAAAACACTTTGGATTTAGATATATTTTCTACCGCCCTGCAAAATCCATTTCAGTATATTTTACATTCTGAAACGGGTATAAGATAGGATTTAATTATTTTGATTCCGGTTTGGACTTCGAGTTACAAATTTTATGTCCAGACCTACTATAAACAAAAACATACGATTATATAAAGTATTCACCGAAAATTATCCCGCGGTTTGAAACCGCGGGTTAAAATCTAGTCAATACTATAAAAACATGAGAATTTTTTATCGACTATGTTTTGAACTATCAAAAAAGTCATAACAGTCCAACTAAAATAATTTCATTAGTTATTATCATATAAGGTTTTTCTAATCTAACAAATATCCACTAATATTTCAATATTTCTAAACTAAAATTTATTTATCTTCCTATTTTTTCTCTTACAACTAACTTAATAATATTTTCAAAATAAGATATGTAAAAATATATTGTCAAGTATCTTTTTCTAAGATTTTATTATAAAAATATATTTTTATTTAAGATGTAAGCATAAATTTTTTAAATATTTATTTTCAAATAATAAAATTCGTAATTAATATTAAAAAAATTATTAACGTATATTAATTCTTTCATTATAGAATAATAAATAATATTCCCATAATATTTATATTTGAAATTAAACTAATACATAAACTAATAAATAAAAAGAAACCCAATTCAGTTATTAAATATTTTATAAATCATAAAATTAAAGAATAGCATACATTCATGAATTTCACCACATATTTTAACGTATTAAAATAAAATAATAAAGTAGGATACATAAAATAATAAATAATTACATATTTAAATTTGAATATTAAAAATAATTCGATATAGTATGATACGGGTTGAATGAAATATATTTTGACCAATATAAAAATTAAAATATTTTTTACTCTAATTTACAGTTTTAAAATATAAGTAAAATTAATAATGATGGGTTTTATAAATCAATTATTTTATTTTCAACAAATTATATTTATTAATTTTAATTTATTTATCTATAAAAAATTAATTAAAATACATGTATGAAATTTCTAATTTTCAGTAAAAAAAATTTTTGGAGAAAAAACTAATCCCATATATCTGGGTCGGGTAAACACAAGTATATATATATTAAGTTATTTCATAAATAACTGAACGGTTTATATATCTCTTGAACCAAAAAAAAAGAAAAACCATAATCAAACTGAAACCGAAATCCAAAAAGAAAAATAACTTAAAACCAAAACTGAAAACCAAACAATATATTTAAACATATTGGTGAACAAAAAGACGGATTAATAAATTTGTTGACTAAACCAATCTCAGACATTTAACAAATGAGGAAGATCAATACATAGGATGATGACAAAAAAAATCTTCTCCGCCCTTTGAAAGGCGGGTCAAACTCTAGTCAATATTATTGAAATATAAGAACTTTTATTGACTATATTTTGGACTATCAAAAATGTCTAGGTTTGACCATTTCATTTATTTTACCTATTATTTTTTCTCTTACAACTAACTTAATTATTATTAAATATATAATATATTCAATCTGTTATTTAAATATTTTCAAAATAAGATATCTAAAAATATATTTTCAAATATCATTTTCTAATATTTCATTTTAATAATATCTTTTGATATCTTTTTATTTAAGATGTAAACATAAATTTTCTTTTAATCTTTATTTGAAATAATAAAATTTGTAATTAATATTACAAACTTTTATTCATACTAAATTAATACATCAAATGATAAATATAAATTAATTTAATTCATTTATCAAATATTTTATAAATCATAAAATTAAAGAATAACATAAATTCATGTAAATTTACCACATACTTCAACGTATTATAAAAAAATAGTAAAGTAAGATGTATAAAATAATAAATAAATAAATAAATAAAATTTAAATTAGAATATTAAAAATAATTCAATATAGTATGATATGGGTTGAATGAAATATAGTTAATTTATATAATAATAAAACAAATTTTGAGCAATAGAAAAATATTTTTTTACTATAATTTACAGTTTTAAAATACAAGTAAAATTAATGAGGACGGGTTATATAAATGAATTGTCTTATTATATAAATTATATTTATTAAATTTAATTTAATTATCTATAAAAAACTATTTTAATAAAAATACATCTATGTTATTTCTAATTTTCAGTAAATATTTTTTTGAAAAAAAAACTGATCCCGTAGATCCGGGTCGGATAAACACAAGTATAAATGTATTAAGTTATTTCATAAATAACTGAATATTTTATATATCTGTTGAACCAAAAAAAAGAAAACATAATTGAACTGAAACCGAAATCCAAAAAGAAAAAAAAAATCTAAAACCAAAACCGAAAACTGAACGTCATATAACATATTGGTGAACAAAAAAATAGATTAATAAATTTGTTAACAAAATAATCTCGCGCTTTGAAAGCGCGGATCAAACTCTAGTAGCATTTAAAGTTGAAATCACTCCAACTCATCTCTATTTTTATCTCTAAAACAGATATTGCTTTTTTTGCTATATTTATAGAGAAAAAATAGCATTTCTCTATATTTTATTTTATATTTACAGATTTTTATCTTAGAGAATTACATTGAAACAAAACCTATCTCTATTATACAATTTATTTATTTTAGAGGTAGCAATAGAAAAATACATTAGAGATGGTTTCCGCACTATGTATAGCTGGACCCAAATTCACATATAAGTACCAAAATAATATCAACTAGGCCACAGTATATTCCAATATATTGACAACCATCTTAAAGAAGAACATCTGGGAAAAAAAAAAGAAAAAAAAAAAAAAAAAAAAAAAAAAAAGAACATCTGGGAAAATATCTTAGAAAGATATATTATAGTATTGCAGCATAGTGTTGCAGAAAAAAAAAGTATTGCAGCATAGTATGATTTACTGTAAAGATTGTCGAAGAGCAATAATGTTGAAATGAGACTTATTTGGATATGGAACTTACATGTGCCAATCACAGACAAGTAATCATGACTGTTGGTCTAAAGAACACTAGTTCAGTTTAATGTATTTCTTTCGCATATAAAAGACATGAGAAGAGAGTGGGATGGAGAGAAAGATGAAACTAACTATTTTCTTTGTCATGAATTCAGTTATTGTCGATAGATTCCTCTTTGGAATATATTCATGTTCATTACGTAAATACATATCCAGTTGTCACAAAAGTAGGGGGGGGGGGGGCTTATTGAATTGATCATTTGAGAGGTTTTCAATATATACAAAACTCAGGGGAATTTTATAAAGACTTGGAATTTGAGCAAATTCTTAGGAGATGATTAGATGGGATTTTAAGAGTTTCAAAAACAAATAAAGATAACTTAAATTTAGAATTCTTTATAAATTAATTCATGAAATTTGTACGCTGCAGTTATAACTACATTAGAAAAGAACGAACTATAGTTTAGCATAAGTCACTAATGGCCTAATGGGGGACATGTTTTACATCAGTAACACTGGAATCATGTTCCTCTTATGAGCATCTTTGTATAGTCCTACTACAAAGAGTCTTTTTTGCTGATGGTACTTTAAGGACATCTTATATTCTCAAACTATCATTACGTACAGTTTTCTTTGTTCATCCGGAACAAGACGTCGAGCGGATTGTTCAACAGAGTCAGGATGCAACTTTCAATTTCTGGGTTAATGGATGCAGTTGTGTTGCTATAAGAAGACCTGTGAAACTGTATAACTAGATCTACATTCAAAATCTCTTGTACAACGAAATGCAATAGATTTGTTTTCCATCAGTGCCTTTGACATCAAATAGCTTGAGGAGTGTGTAGAGCTTGAACGCATGTGCATCGCCTCGGTTTGTCCCAACGTTCATCCGGCCTGTCTTTAGAACTGCTTCAAGAAGCTTTAAGAGCATCCTGATGTTTCTTGTTGTTACAACACAGGCAAGTGAACCAGTTCCTACACAAAGCATCTGACATCAAACCATAGTGTCATGAATAAATAGAAAATTAAACTTAGCACTCTCTGATATAACTTTAAAGCAAACAGACTGTCAAACCTTTGGGTGTGTAAAACAATGAAAGGTGATACTCAATACATAACAGACAATTAATTCCAAACTTCAGCTCTTATTGATGGATCCATCCCTAATAATAGGCAATTATGAGAGTTTAATAGAACATCTCAAGAAAAAAATTGAGAATGCAGTGTCCAGTGTCCCTAGCTCTAATTGAGGGTACGGTAACCTATCAATCCTGGAAATCATTGGATTCATCAGTCATGATGGTGATTTTAGATGATGATATCACATACAGGATGAAATTATTTTCTAAGAAAAGGGTTTGATCACTTTAGGTTTTTAACGAAAAGGATGAAACAATCCTGTTTTTTTTTTCTAAATTACCATCTCATTAGATGGTATTCTACTCTAGCTAAATTTTAACGACAAATCCTTTTCAAATAATCCTAAGTATCTTTTGATAAAAATTCTTGTTGAAATCTCATTTTTCCAATAAGGGGTGATTTAATGGGATTTAAACAAATGATTAATTCAATAACCTTGGATTTGTAGGTTTTTTTTAAAATGCTCAATACAATATGGGGAGATTTGATTAAAAACTGAAACTCCTTCAAATACCCAATTCAATAAGCCCCTCATAGAATTTCGACATAATATTGTGGACGAACAAAATTGAGCCGCTCTGGATTGATGTTTTTAAAAAACAAAATTCATGTAAACATTTTGTATATTTTATTCAAAATCAGTATAAACCATAGTATATATATATTTTAAAAACTATCGTTATTCCCAAGATAAACAATTAACATAATCAGTGAAATAAATATCACATAAGACAAATGAAACCACACATTGTTAAACATAAGAAAACTCTAAACCTAGTAGTGTGGTAGATCAGCACGGTCGGTTAGAACTCAGAACACTTCACCAAATCGAAATATCAAACCGAGACTACTACACACTGTTTGTGAAGATGATGGCAACAAATCTATAAACAATTAGAGGCCTCTTGATTAAATGGGCCACCGCCCATAAATCATCAGTTATAACGTTGGGTTAACGAACTATAATCCTACTTCCAAGATACCATTTCCAACACACACAACAACACATTTCAGTTTTCTCCCTAACAACAACTCGACTAACATTTTGATTTTTGAGAGAGGATGAGAAACATAATGTCATCATCACCTCGCTAGCTTTCCCCCTCTTATTATCAATAATCAATGTCATAAAAGTTCAATAAGAAAAAAGAATTGAACAACATAAGACTGTTAAAAAAAAAAAAAAAAAAAAAAAAAAAAAAAACATAAGACTGTTAAAAGATTACACAATGAAGCAAATCTGAAACCCATGAAGATATTATCATTAGATCATTCATGTTTTCGCCTTATTTTACCAACGTACCTCTGTGACACTGAACGTTTGTTTTTCAGGTTTGCACCGAGTTTGACGACATCTTTCGTCTTCCCCTGCATCTTCTTGTACTCTCTTGATCTCAAAACCGCTTCCAAGATGTTAATGTCTTCACGGATCTCGTGCCTTGAGAGCGACGTTAAGTTGGGGAGTATCTCCTTCTGAAAGTGCTTCATTCTCCTCCCTCTTCTCAGCTTCAGCCCCGTCTCTTTGCTGCTATCTCTTGTGATGTTGTTGAGCTCATCCCGCGCCATTGATGACACGCACAAGTCTTCTTCCGTGTTGGTTTCGCTTATACCTAACGTGTGCAGCTCATATGAATCACAGGACCAATATTCCAAGCTGTTAGTTCTTGACACAGGCTTTGATTCCAAGTCTTGGTTTTGATATGAAACCGCTGATATGTGGACTAATGATTCAGCTGCCATTTCCTCCTCCTCCTCGTTACAACGTTCGTTCTCTGGTAAGCCAGGAAACTCAAGCCGTGTACGGCAAGAAGGATCCGGTTCTCGAGGAGAGGAACCTCTTCTTCTCAAGTTGTCTTCAGTGGTGCAGCAAGACGTATCTGAAGCTGGCGATGTAGTGCCGTCTTTTTCACTGAGAGATTTAGGAGAGCAAAGGGGGCTTGGACCATCATCTATACCAGTCTTATCGCAGCTAGTTTCTGTCTCTTCGATGTAAGGACAGTTCAGATCTTGTAAGAAACAGTAATGAGGCTCTGAAACCAACTCATCAGCTAGTGGGGTGCTATTAAGATCCAGTAAACCTGACTCCATATCCCTACCATCCTCTAAGAGAGATTGGTCAGCCAAGAATGATGGCTTTGTTTCAGGACTTCTCACAGTAACATAGCTAATAGAATCCTCATCCTCTGATGTGGGAAGTTGTTCAAGATCAATAACAATTTTTGGGTTTCTCTTGCCACTCCAGCTTGTGGCTAATGCTTCTTTCTCCTCATTAGCTTCCAACGCTGAAGGAAAATTCATCTCTACGGTGGTTCGTGAACCACCAATGCTGTAAACTTTGTCAGAACCAAGTATCTCATCAAAGTTAGTACAAGCGTAGTGATCTGCAGGAAGCCGAAGATCGATATCTTGTATCCTCATACATCCATTGCTGAGATTGGAGCTCTCTCTTTTCACTGGATACACCTGAAAAATGAAAAAAAAAAATTCTAATCAAACACCGAAAAGATCAAAACATTGGACTAGACTTGAATCTGAATAAAGCTAACCTGTCTCCCAAAGAGAGTGACAGTAGTACTGGTTTGATTCTGGTTAAAAGTTTCTTTATATGATACAACATTTCCCTTTGACAACACTTCTTCTTTGGACAAACCGAAGAAATACATGGCTCTTTATGATTCTGTGTTCCCCGTTCCCTATATCATATGCGAACACAGAACAACATTGACATTCCAACACAATATAGAAAACTAACAAGAGCCTACTACACAGAACATCCATGGAAGCTTACAAGTGACGTGTAACCGTTTATATTACCAAACAAGATTAAAACCTATTAAACGTATAAACAAGAAGTTCTTGTCGAGAACATCAATGTACATACATAACTCTCGACCAATTAATCAAATGGTGAAAAAGCATACAAATTTCCTGTTTTCTTAACCATTTAAATCTTAAGAAAAAAACCTCTGCTAAACCCTCATAATATTAGATCCTTTGATGGATACTAAACCTATACATTACACACACACAGAAAGAGCTTCTCGAAATGGCTTAACAAGAGCAGTTATATATAGTTTCAGTATTAATCTAAAACATGCAAATAATTAGTCACGCTATAATATAATGAAAGATTCCGTAAACCCTTTACAAGATTTTCCAGAAAGAGAAACAATATATAGCAGAGGTTCGTTAACGTAGAATCAAACAAAGTATACATATTTACCTAAACCAGAATTCAACAGTTAGAGCTATAAGAGGAAAAGGAAAAGCATCAAACTTTTATCATGATGAACCAAACAAAAACATAGTATTATTACTACTTGGACTTTAGATTAAGAAAAAAAGTATTAAAAATATTAAAATAAAGAATTACCCGTAAAATAAAAAAAGAAGAAGCTTTGAAGGTTGGGAATGGTCAGAGAGACGAACAGATCTGGGAGACAGGGGAATGAAAAAGAGACCAGAGAAAAATATCTCTCAAGAAGAAATGAGATCCATTAGTCAGATTCTAATGGTTATTGTCTCCATCAATATAAGATAGATAGATTTATACATACACACGAATAACGTGTATCTGTAACTATCACATAAAATTTACAAAAATAAATAATCTGATCATGAGGACCGAAAGAGAGAGAGATAAAAGAGGAGACTCTCTCAAAATCTCAGAGAGATAGAGAGAGAGAGATAAAAAGGGTATTAAAAAGTGGTTAGTGTGCAACAATCAGAGGAGCTATCTTTTTCTGAGATTTATATTATTTAACTCTCTTTTTTTATTCTTATTGAGAAAGGTTTTAAAAGCATTTTCTTCAGTATACCCTAACGAGAATATTTCTTCCTTATGTTAGTAATATTATTTAATAATTCAATTAAATAAAAAATTAATATTAAAACCGCTAAATACCACTAAAGTTATTCTTTATTTTTTAAAAAAAATATTTCATTTAAAATCTTTGTTTCTGTATTTCTGTTTATTTTTTAGATTAGAAAGATTATGTGAGAAACCACATGGTGGTGGGCTAGTGGTCTTGAGGGAGTTGCGACCCCAATACGGACCCGGCTTCGAAACCCCATGTGGCCACCCGGGCTAGCGTTAAATCGCAAGAATACGTGGACTGCCGTGGGCCTCGTGGGATTAGTCGGTTGACCTCGGTCGCCGGACCCCCACGGTTATCAAAAAAAAAAAAAAAAAAAAAAAAAAAAAAAAAAAAAAAAAGATTATGTGAGATGCTCCGTTAATAATGGTTTAAAAGTGTGTTTAGGATTCCTTGCTTTTTCTCTTCTAATTATGATGGAACGGGGTAATGTTTAGTCATTAAGTGACAACTGACGTAATAGTAGTCCTTTTAAAAGGTTGAGAGTGAGAATATTATTAAAATCAAAATTAAAAAGAATATATAAAGTTGAAATGGGAAAATAATTTAAGGCTCATTTAGTTGAATATACAAAAACAGCACGGTAATTGCAGATGTACGCACGATTTGAAAGTATTTGCAGATTTGGTTTTTTATTAGGCATGATCTGACGATACTACCCTATAATTGAAGCAAACAAACGATATCCGGGTACATCCCCAAAAACAAAGCCGCTCACCATCATCATCATCATCACAGCAAAAACAAACATCGTGCAACTACATAATTAAAAAAAACAGAATAAATCGGAGATACTAACAAGGCGATGAAAAAAAAACACCAATACAATCAAAACACATCAATACAATCTGCTCAAGAAAATCGTTGAAGAAGGGATTGTTCACATGGATTGATTCATCCAGATTAGAAGAATCTATTAATATCCACCTCCGGTGAAGAAGAAGAGGAGCATGTGACTAATAAGGTAAAAAATCGTAAGCAACGGAGCATTGGGTGGGGATTGATTTGTTTTTCACTGCGACTAACACTTCGGTGATCATACGAACTGGAAAGAAAAGATACTAAGGTAATTTATGATCAGGGGCATATGTGGAATTATGAAATGTCCAACAGTGGTTTTCCATATACCTAATTAAGTTTAGTTTTATAGGTATGTGGTGCAAATTCCCATAATTTAAAGTATAGAGTTTATGTTGCAGCTGTCGGGTAGGGATAGAGAGAGAGAGCAGTGCGTGGGGTTGAGGAAAGAAGAGGACCAAACATGTTGCTCAAAAAAAAAAAAGAAGAGGACCAAACATATATTAGTAGCTTTTGTGTCAGTAGAGGAGGAGGCTCTGTTTCCCAGCTTCTGCCATCTACTCATAATAGTACGTCTCTTTTATTGCAAATCCCCCCCCCCCCCCCCTCAATTGATTCATATATTTCCCTAAGTTATTATATTTTGTACGATCATTATTTTTTTTAGTATTACAAAAACTTGAATACTGTTGTTTAAGGAACTAGGATGGGTCCTTCTCGGTTCTATCGTCTTAAGCGTTCGGCGTACGTGATAGGCTGAAGAAAACTATTGAAACCAAAAAAAAAAGAAATGAAACATTATTACTGTCTCGGTTCTTGGAAGAGATTTACCACTTAATTATTACCACCTTGTGTACAGAACGTGATGCTAACGAGCTTCCCAAGAGTTACATCCATCGGCTGGGTGCGTGTCAGGCTGGTTACCACACATGTTGAGCAGTGGATAGGTGAGGAAGTACAACGTAGATTTGCGTCACGATCAGACAGTGATAAGTGGGATCATGATCATGTCATTATCGAGGCTTTTTAGAATTTCTTAGCTAATTACTGTTTTTCCTTCTCAGTTATTGGAATCCCGCAGATGAACGTTGAACAAAATGATCAACTCTTGACCATTTTCATTGTTTTTAATGTTGTCACAAAATAATAAGGTATTACATATACAAATGAACCATGCCCTAAGCATGTTGTCCATTTTCTTTTTGACGCCATCTCCTCAGCTTACTTCCCACCACGATCTTTGCTGTTTCTGCAGACTCTGCAGACTTCCAAACCAAATCTGTTGCCTACTTCATCTCCTCTATCGCTTTTATGCTCGCTTTTAACTTATTATACACTTCGGTTTTTCTTGCTTTGATCTATTCAAGTTCCGTTGCTATATCTACCAACTTCTTTTCGGTTTCTCTCTGTTCCCTCCCAATTTCAAAGATACAAACTCTTGTATATTAATTTTTATCTTCGAACCAGATGGTTCATCTTGTCTCTTTCCCTCTTGCTCCTGCGATATCTTTTTTTCTTTGCTCTTGCGATATCATCTTTACCTCCCCACGGATTTTCTATCATTTCAGCATCTGAGAGAGCAATATTCTTCATCAACAGCTTCTTGTAGTTTCATGTTAGCCTCTTTAAGCTTGTTTGTCATGATTTTGACCGTGTTCATCTCACTTTCATGAACTTTCTTCATTTCTTCATTTCTTCATCACCACGCTCTTTGCTGTTTTTTTTTTGCTTCCGACTTACAAGAGCCAACGGTGACCCTTTTTTTCTTTTAACAACAATTTTATTTATATAAAATGTAACATTACACTTTTTTAAAACTTTCGAAACACACCAAAAAAATGTGTAATGTTACATTTTATAAAAATAAAATTTTATTACTAAAGAAAAAGTCAACTGTGGCACCACAGCCATAACCAGGTTCACCATGGTACGCAACAATGAAGAACACCAGGAGCGAACAGACCCACCATTGCAAGAAGAAAATCGAAGCTAAAAAGACTAGAACACAAACCACGAGATATGAGGAAGCAAGGATAGAGATCTGAAGAGACTCAACCTGGTTGCACCCGTTGATGTTTTATTTTCTATTTTTGGTATATTCCAACGGTTGACCTTTTTATATAAACCAAACTCACCTTCTACTCATGTCTAAAGTTTATATTTGTACGTAAAACTAGCCCGTTAAAACCCGCTTATTGTAAGCCCGTTCGAACAACCATAAGCCCAGTAAACCCCAAACTAAAACTACTTTGATGTATCTCGTTGTATTGCTGGCCTTCAAATTTAAAAAACCAAACTAATATTTTTTTGAGAAATTAGGTGGGATATACACGAAAGAAGGCGTAATTAGCTAAATACCCTTTTCCCAATTAGACTACTTTACACATTTTTTATTAACCCAAAACACCCCTACTTTCCTACAGTGCTATGCAATCCTATAATATATTTGCTGTCAAAAATAAATATGTATAATCTTCGTATAATTACTAAACCTACTCTATGTAAAAGACTGGACAAAAGTGAAAAGTCTTTATTCACAGATCTAAAAGAAACATAGCTTTGTGTATTCAAGAGACATATCTTCTCCAAGCGAAAAAAACATTTGCTAGCATTTTATGTAGGAAAAATGATTGTTAGCTACACGGAGTATCAGCCATCACATGGCTAACCATGCAAACTAAATTAATATATATCTAGCTACACGAAGTATATGATACGCATGAAAACATCCCTCAACTTAATGATGCTATGTAGTTAAAATCACAAGTTTAATTTCATTCATTCAAAAAATGATGTGGATATCAGAGATCGTATAAATATCTTATTTCATCAATTAAAATATAACTAATCTGACATTAATCTAACTAAATTGGATTTTAATATGTGTTTTAAAAGCGTAAGAATATTTTTAACAAAATTTAATTTACAAAATCAATATGTTTTAATATATTTGATAAGTAGTATTTTAGCATTTTTATTTTAGCGTATTTGATAACTATATAATTATATTATTAATATTTATATTAAATTTGAAAGTCATATAAGATATTATTATTTTTAATTATAAAACTTATTTGACGTCAATCTGATATTTTATTTTCTTTAAGCTCATTTGATGTCAACTTAAGCCATAAACCAAATATTATCTCGTGTATATAGTTATTAATTATATATTGTTAAGAATAAAAGTAATCTAATAATACAAATCTAATATTAAAGTTTTGTTAAGTTTATGATTGGATTTTGTTTTTATGAAAATGGAAATAAAATAACTCATTAATTTAATTAATTTTACATCAAACTAATAAAATTTTAGAGTCAATATATAAATAGACATCAAATAAGTTTTATACAAAAATATCAAATAAGTATATGTTACATACTAATCAAATGAATTATAGAACTATTATTAAAATATAATAACAAAACAGATTAAATAACTGAAGAAAATAAATAATCTAATGTAACTTTCATATTTTATATAAATAAAGTATTATAATTTTATAGTTTTCAAATACATTAAATAAAAAGGTTAGAACACTACTTATCAAAAAATATTGATTTTTAAATTAAATTTTGTTAAAAATATTCGTGCGCTTTTAAAAGGCGGACTAAAATCAAACTTTAGTTAAATTACGATCAAATTGATTATATTTTAATTGATGAAACAAAATATTTAAACGGTCTCACACATCTACATCAGTTTTTGGATGCATGAAATTAAACTTGTGATGTTAACTACATAACATCATTAAGTTGAGGGATGTTATCATGCATTACATATAGTTCGTGTAGCTAAGTATACATTAATTTAGTTTGCATGGTTAGCCATGTGACGGACGATACTTCGTGTAGCTAGCAATCATTTTTCCTTTTATGTAAGTATCAACGATGTAACCTTTTTATTTTTAATAATCTCAATGATAGTTTGAGACTTGGTTTATGTTCGTCAGGGAACCAGTATGAATTCTCTTCGAGAGTTCATGAGTGTCAAAAGTTTTTGAGAGTTTGTGAATGGCACCACTCAAATAAAGGAACCCTATCACACACCAAAAATATGGGGAAAATGTAAGTTACTTTTTAAGTCTCTAGTTATCTATTTTCTTAGTTAATAGGTTGGAGTTATATGGAGTGTTTTCATTCCAGACGGTTTTATCTACTTAATTAGATATCAACATATATTGTCACATTACTCATAGATGAAAACATGAGATGTTAACTTCTCCTATCTCATTTTCATGTTACCAATATAACACAAACTTTATTTCTTTTCTTAAACTTAACTAAAAAAATATTTCTTACAGACATGTTGGATTCGTCCAACTTGGCCACGATATCTGTTTAGTTAAATAGTAACTTATATTGTAGTAGTTATTTATAAGTATAGACAATATCTACTTAGTTAGATGTTAACATACATTGTATCCGTTATTTATAGCTGAAAAGTGAAAACATAAGACATTACCTCCTATTGTCTATTTACATGGTACTAACATAAAACAGACTTTAACTTTTCGTTTAACTGTTAACTGAAATTATAATACTTGGTAAAATTATCTATGTGTAACAATGTCTTTAGCCATAGGTTTAATTCAGGAAAATTAAATTATAATTGTATATATTAGGAAAATTTGGAATCTGAGTTATGGGTTTAATGTTTTACATGAATGTAATATTTATAGTTGATGATGTATGAGGTCCTATGCTAGTTGACAAGATTATGATGAAGATAAAGAAGTAATACAAGATATTGTTCTTGTTCGATGGGAAAGCGATATGAATGTCTCCTTGAGAGTTTGTGAGTGTCACATGTATTAATTAAGGTCCAAGAGAGGTAGATCAAGAGGGAGGAAATATGGCCTTGAGTCCTTGACGACGTGTCTCCGCCATAAGCCCCGATAATTATATGGTGAGCACAAAGAATAGTCGCGAGAGAGAATATAAACGAGACTTGTTTTTTGCATATCATTTTCAAGACATAAAGTTTTTTTTTGAAAAAGACTTATATTATGTCTCCATTTGTTTCTTATCATATAAACAAATGTATAACAGCTTAATATACATTGTTAGGTGATACCTCCATCTGCTTAGGTTAAGTTATGTTCACCTTATGCCAAGAAACTACAAACGTAGCATAATATACACAATCTAATATGTTCACTAGTGAATACTAATATATATATATATATATATATATATATATATATATATATATATGATACTAAACCACAATATATTTCCATCAAAGTACTTTTTGACCCTATTCACCCGTAAAATTAGAAAAAAAATTGTACTCATTGCCTAGATCACACTATTTGTCTTTAGTATCTAATATATAAGTAACCAAGTTAGATGCCTAACATAATGGTTAGCGATTTATAAGTTAAGATGCAGGTCATAACATTATCTGATTCCAATCTAGTTTAGCTGAAATATATATTCATAAATGATAACTAGTCCACTGGTTAAAACATAATTTTTGTATAAATATGTATGTAATCTTGTTAAATGGTTAATCCAATAAACCTAGTATTTCAATATTACTTACCACCTAACGCGGTTGTTCCATCTCCTAACAAATTGTTATCCGTTAAGCCTAATATTTAGTATATACGTACTCATGTTACATGCATATATTAATGGCTAGCAGCTATATCTGGTTATCCAATACGAAATGACTATTCTTTTTCAGCTATGATACGATCATGGATAGCTCAAGCTCGGAGGAAGATGTTCATGAGCCAGAAGGAAGGATCACACGATCTAAGACCAAGGAGTTAGCTCCGGAAGCCAGAGTAACACGTTCAAAAGCTAATGAGCTAGCTAAGGAAGTCCGAGCCTTGATTAGCACGGAAATGGATGATCATCAAGCCACTACTATCTACAACATATTCACCCACAGTCCGCAAGAAGGGCCATGTGACTTATTTGAATAGCCACAAAGAGGATAATGTGTAGCTGTGCTCTTTCCTTAGAGAATGGGTTTTCCTACACCGGGTTTACCATTCTCAAGGTTTTAACGAGGCAGGGCATTTTTCCTTTTCAATAAAGCTATTTGAATAAGTACTTGGTTTGGTTTTGACGCATAAAGACTTTTCTTTATGTCGCACGTTTTGTTGTTTTAATTTCAGACTTCATGCTGTTTTCTTTTATTTATTTAAAACTACTTGCTGTTTGTTTCTTTAAGGGTATGTCGAAAAACCCTAAGGCTCATGTGCCTCTCTCTTTCTTTAAATTTTACGTGACTGATGTTTTGAGAAAGCAGAGAATAAACGTGAAACAAACTTTTCCAGCAGAAACTTGTTCTCTCAAACTGATTCGATTCTAAACTTGGATCCGAGCCTCTAACGTGATCTTTATCATCCTAGAGTCTCTACTACCCAGCAACCTTGTTTCCAGCCCTTGGTTGTGTCGAAATCATCATTCCCATACTCATCAATCACGTCACCAGTCCGTCTGTTCATCACTTCATCCCTACTATCATTCCAGCATTCATCGCACAAGCTGTTCTTCGTGTTTCAGCCTTTAGATCTTTAGAGTAGCGTTCCTAGGATCATATCATGTGGTATCAGAGCCACTCTGAATCCTAAAGGCTAAGAAAAACATTCCTAACTCTTCTCTTAGTTTGATTTCTTTTAGTTTCACTAGAAACCAAAACTGTTTTGTGTTAGATCGTAAAACCAGTTTGTTTTTCTTCTTTTATGCTTTATCAAATTTTTATTTTTTATTCTTTTTGGTTAAGAGTATTGAAATCTTTTCAAAGAACTTCTTACTGTGAGTTAGTTGATCTTTGTATCAGGTACCATGGAGCTTTCACCTGAAGCCATGGAGAACCTTAACAAGATGATGGCTCAGCAGATCAAAGAGTCTTCTAAGGCTCTTTCCACTCAGATCACTGCTCAGCTCAATGAACAATTAGCTCAACAGATGGATCAACTCAACACAAGAGTTGATACCACTATTAAGGAGATGATCGACGCACGAGTATCTACTGGAGAAGAAACATCACATACTCCAACCCCTTCTGAAGCCATGCGTTTGCGCAAGGGCAAAGGCCACATCAGCACCTCAGCCAAACGATCCAGGCTTACATCTACCAGGGCGAGACCATCTCAAGATTTTCGGAACAACACTAATCCTCTTCCTTTTGATAATGTAGGTGCGAGAGGATCAGGAGCTGCTGCTCTACCTCCCCGCCATCATAGACACAGCACAACCATAGGAGGACAACGTGTATTCTTTGAAGAGGAAGATGCCTACTACGATGATCAAGATCTTTCGGATCGATCTCATGGCAGCACCATCCGTGCTAGAGACCGGGAACCTCGTAGAGACGTTGATCCTGTTCAACAACATATCAAACACCTAAAAATTTGTTTCCCTTCTTTTATTGGTTCAAATGATTCTGAATTATATCTTGATTGGGAGCGTAAGATGGAATCTAATTTCTTGATCGCAGGTACCTATCCAGCCAACAAGGTGAAGATAGCCATATCTGAATTCAGCGACTATGCCTTACTTTGGTGGGAGCAGCTTTGTCTTACACGTGCTCGGGCCAATGAAAACCCTATTACCACTTGGACGCAATTACTCATTCAAATGCGCAAAAAGTTCATTCCAGCTCATTACCATAGGGAGATACTCAACAAGCTTAGGCGCCTAATTCAAGGTTCTAGGTCTGTCCGAGAATATTACCAGGAACTGGAAACTCTTTTGATTCGTGCAGGTCTTCAAGAAGGCGAAGATATGGTTATGTCTAGGATCTTGGGAGGGCTTAACCGTGACATACAAGACAAATTGGAGCTTCAGACTTACGTAGACATTAATGAGATGATTCACAAAGCAGAACTCATTGAAGCACAAAACAAAAGGCGCTCTAGCAGACCCTCCTTCTCGCCGAGAGACACCAACACCAACTCTAAACCTGCCTCCTCCAAAGACACTAAGCCGTCGCAATCTGTGACAAAAGAGGGAGTAAAATCTGACGTTAAACCCAAGTCTACTACGTCTCTGACTAGTGTACGATGTTTCAGGTGTCAGGGAATGGGGCATTACAGTCGTGATTATCCTAACAAGAAGGTGTTTATGTTACAAGACGATGGAGAAATTATTGCTCAATCTGAGTCTGAAAGAGAATCAACCTATGATGACGAAGAAGAGCTTCCTCCTGTCGTGGGAGAGCTCTTGGTAACTCGGAGAACAGCTCTTGGTAACTCGGAGAACCCTTACAGTTCAGCCTCAATCCGAAGAATCATGCCAACGAGAAAATCTGTTTCATACCCGTTGCCTCGTCAAAGGTAAGGTATGTAGCTTGATTGTAGATGGCGGGAGCTGTACGAATGCAGCTAGCGAGGTGATGGTTAAGAAACTTGGGCTAGAGACACAGCCACACCCACGGCCCTACAACCTCCATTGGCTTGTTAATAGCAAAGGTATTAACGTCAATAAACAAGTTAAGGTTATACTAACCATTGGCAGGTACGAAGACGAGATCTTATGTGACGTTATACCAATGACGGCCAGTCATATATTGTTGGGAAGGCCATGGCAATCAGATCGTAAGGTTTTACATGATGGCTTCACCAACAAGCAGACATTCAACCACAAAGGCATAAAGGTGACCTTGCTGCCCATGACACCTCACGAAATTTACCAGGATCAGCTCAAAGCCAAGTCTAAACCCCCGCCAGAAGAGGAATCTTCTAAGGGTTCAGTTTTATACCTTAACGCTAGGGAAGTTTCTGATTGTATTGATTCTGAATTACCTGTTTTATGGTTATGTATAAAGAGTCCCTAGTCAATGCTAATGATCGTCTTGAGCTGCCTGTAGGAATGTCTGATCTTTTACAGGAATTTAGTGATGTCTTTCCCGAAGACATACCAGCTGGACTCCCACCGATCCGAGGTATAGAACATCAAATCGATCTCGTACCAAGTGCTCCTCTACCCAACAGGCCTGCGTACCGAACAAATCCATAAGAGACTAAGGAGCTGGAAAAACAAGTCACTGAATACATGAACAAAGGATATGTACGCCAGAGCCTTAGCCCATGTGCAGTTCTGGTTCTATTGGTACCCAAGAAAGATGGCTCCTGGAGGATGTGTGTTGACTGCCGTGCTGTCAACAACATTACTGTCAAATACAGTCATCCAATCCCACGCCTCGACGACATGCTAGATGAGCTCTGTGGATCTACTATCTTCACGAAAATAGATCTAAGGAGTGGTTACCATCAGATTTGTATGAAGGAAGGGGATGAATGGAAGACATCTTTTAAGACCAAACTTGGTCTTTATGAGTGGCTGGTCATGCCTTTCGGACTCACCAATGCTCCCAGCACCTTCATGAGACTCATGAACCATGTCCTTAGGGAATTCATCGGAGTATTTGTGGTAGTATACTTCGATGACATCCTCATTTATAGCAACGGTTTGCAAGAACACCTTTCACATATTCGTTCCGTTTTAAATGTCCTTCGATCTGAAAAGTTATATGCTAACCTTGCTAAATGTTCTTTTTGTACTAATGAAATAGTCTTTTTAGGATTTGTTGTGAGTGCAGGAGGAGTTAAGTTGACGAGGAGAAGATCAAAGCAATCCGTGACTGGCCTACACCCAAAACCGTGGGAGAAGTTAGGAGTTTTCACGGTTTGGCAGGTTTCTGTAGGCGATTCGTGAAAGACTTCAGCACCATTGATGCTCCACTTACTGAAGTGATCAAGAAAGATGTTGGTTATCGATGGGAACATGCCCAAGAAAAGGCTTTTGCAGCATTAAAAGAGAAGCTTATCAACGCTCCTTTATTAGTCTTGCCTGATATTAAAAAGACTTTTGAAATTGAATGTGATGCGTCTGGTGTTGGTATTGGTGCAGTGCTTACACAGGACAAGAAACCAGTGGCGTTTTTCAGTGAAAAGTTGGGAGGAGCTACTCTCAACTATCCTACCTATGACAAAGAACTATATGCCTTGGTACGAGCTCTGCAGACCTGGCAGCACTATTTGTGGCCTAAAGAGTTCGTCATACACACAGACCATGAGTCCCTAAAGCACCTCAAGGGAAAACAAAAGCTCAACAAAAGGCATGGCAAATGGATGGAATTCATAGAAACTTTCCCATACGTGATTAAGTATAAAAAAGGTAAGGACAATGTAGTTGCTGATGCATTGTCCAGGAGGTATTCCCTTATCTCTACCTTAAGTTCGAAATTAATTGGTTTTGATCTTGTGAAGGAACTTTATGAATCTGATCTGGATTTTAAAGAATACTATTCCAAATGCTCTAAATTTGCTTTTGAGAGTTATTTCAGAAAAGATGGTTATATGTTCTACCGGAACAGGCTATGCATTCCTACGGGAACAATCCGAGAACTGTTAGTGAGGGAAGCTCATGGTGGAGGACTTGCTAGTCATTTTGGTGTTGCAAAAACTTTACTTAGTTTTCAGGATCAGTTCTACTGGCCCCATATGAAGAAAGACGTGGAGAAAGTGTGCTCTAGGTGTGCCGTGTGCAAACTAGCCAAAAGCAAAGTTCAACCACACGGGTTATATACACCTTTACCTATTCCTTCGCACCCTTGGACTGACATCTCCATGGATTTTGTCATTGGCTTACCTCGAACCAGAAGTGGTCGAGATTCTATTTTTGTGGTTGTTGACTGGTTCAGCAAGATGGCGCATTTCATTGCCAGCCATAAGACAGATGATGCAGTTAGTGTTGCCAATTTATTTTTCAGGGAAGTTGTGAGACTTCATGGAATGCCGAGGGTGATAGTCTCAGACCGTGATACCAAGTTCTTGTCTCATTTTTGGCGCACTCTATGGGCGAAACTTGGCACCAAACTTTCATTCTCTACCACGTGCCATCCTCAGACAGACGGTCAAACGGAAGTAGTCAACAGATCACTATCAACCCTGCTGCGGACCATGGTTAAAGGCAACCTGAAGACATGGGAAGAGTATCTACCTTTTGTCGAATTTGCCTATAACCACGCTAAGCATTCTTCTACTTTATTTTCTCCCTTTGAAATTGTCTATGGATTTAACCCCTTGTCTCCTCTAGATTTGGTTTCTTTGCCTTTGAAGGAATGTAGCAGTCTAGATGGGAAAAAGAAAGCTGAGTATGTACGTAGACTTCACGTCAAGGCCAAAGAAAACATCGAGAAGAAGACCAAGCTGTACGCTAAACATGCAAACAAGGGGCGCAAAGAGATGATTTTTGAAGTAGGAGACCTTGTTTGGGTTCACCTGAGGAAAGACCGATTTCCAGAAGAGCGGAAGTCTAAACTAATGCCGAGAGTTGATGGTCCTTTTGAAGTAATTCAAAGGATCAACAACAATGCCTACAGATTGACCTCAAAGGTAAGTATAACACTTCAAGTGCTTTCAACGTTTCTGATTTGCTTCCTTATGTTGCAGATTCAGATTTGAGGACAAATCCCTTTCAAGAGGGAGAGGATGATATGATCATGGATAGCTCAAGCTCGGAGGAAGATGTTCATGAGCCAGAAGGAAGGATCACACGATCTAAGACCAAGGAGTTAGCTCCGGAAGCCAGAGTAACACGTTCAAAAGCTAATGAGCTAGCTAAGGAAGTCCGAGCCTTGATTAGCACGGAAATGGATGATCATCAAGCCACTACTATCTACAACATATTCACCCACAGTCCGCAAGAAGGGCCATGTGACTTATTTGAATAGCCACAAAGAGGATAATGTGTAGTTGTGCTCTTTCCTTAGAGAATGGGTTTTCCTACACCGGGTTTACCATTCTCAAGGTTTTAACGAGGCAGGGCATTTTTCCTTTTCAATAAAGCTATTTGAATAAGTACTTGGTTTGGTTTTGGTGCATAAAGACTTTTCCTTATGTCGCACGTTTTGTTGTTTTAATTTCAGACTTCATGCTGTTTTCTTTTATTTATTTAAAACTACTTGCTGTTTGTTTCTTTAAGGGTATGTCGAAAACCCTAAGGCTCATGTGCCTCTCTCTTTCTTTAAATTTTACGTGACTGATGTTTTGAGAAAGCAGAGAATAAACGTGAAACAAACTTTTCCAGCAGAAACTTGTTCTCTCAAACTGATTCGATTCTAAACTTGGATCCGAGCCTCTAACGTGATCTTTATCATCCTAGAGTCTCTACTACCCAGCAACCTTGTTTCCAGCCCTTGGTTGTGTCGAAATCATCATTCCCATACTCATCAATCACGTCACCAGTCCGTCTGTTCATCACTTCATCCCTACTATCATTCCAGCATTCATCGCACAAGCTGTTCTTCGTGTTTCAGCCTTTAGATCTTTAGAGTAGCGTTCCTAGGATCATATCAAGCTATATAAGTATTGAAATGCTATTACCAACTATTTATAATAATCATGGTAAGATAATGGCTAGAGAGTTATCAGTGTTAGCTATAATATTAACTTGAAATATAACCTTTAACTATCATATTAGACGTTAACTTAATTAACTTAACTCTAATAGCCATTGCATCTCAGAATAAGCAGTAACCTCTAGATAGTTTTGAAGAAATCTCTCAGATTTCATGTATTGGAAAACACACTTTCCAACAATATTTTTTGGCTATGAAGAGGTGTAAGTTTAGGATTGAACAGAATCCTATTTGTTCAAAAAAAAAGAACAGAATCCTATTATCTCTAGGCCATATCTAATTTGATCTCTAAACTATTACTTGCAAAGGCAACGTGGAAATGAAAGAAGGTTATTTTTGGCATCACACCCTTATTTTGCTACAGGAATTATAGTTATTGAGTGCTGGGTGGTAGTTTTCTAATTTTGGTTCACTTAAGGTATATCTAGCCAATTCTCTCTATTTTTTTCAAATTGTTAGATATTGCGGAGGTATATTTAAGAAAATATAGGGAAAATTGGGAAAATATAACAAAACAATTAGTAGATTGTCCCTATGCCATAATATGATAAGAAGTTGTCCATTTAACCATTTTTTTTCTGTAAACCCAATTAAACCCCTAATCTAATTCTAAAACGATTTTATTAATTTAATTTTTTAAAAATCAAAAGTAAACAAAAAATTAAAAAATCTGAAAAGAAATAGAAGGGACAAACTTGTTTAATTCCCTCTATTAGTTTTTTTTTCTTTTTTGAAACTCTTTTACTATAGATTTTTTTTTTTAATTTTTTGAAACTTTTTTGAAACCCATAATGTAAACAAAATTAACTTATGAAACACAAAAAACTTACGATATCATAGATTTAGAATATATTCTCTTAACATATTTAAGAGAAATTTTTGAAAAATATACATTTCAACGTTGGTAGAACATACATATCACCTTAGTAGAATATTGATATGATGGTAGATTGTGCAACCTCACCGTCGTAGGAAAATAGTATTTTGGTAGATTTTGTAATTTCGACTTCGTAGATATATTATGAAGTAGTAGTTAATGAAATCTACCGTAGTTCAGAGATTAAGTAAATGACAATTGATTCATTCTACTAAAGTGGAATTATAACCATTTGTAGGTTATATGTTATACCAGAGATAGATATCAATATAGTTAACCGAATATATAATATACGTGCTCGTAGAGAGTGGATATGTTTTCTGCCACCGTAGATCAAAATATGAAATTATGTTTTCCTAATATTTAGTCAACCATATATTTTTCATATGATGGTCTCTTGTTTATCTATATTTTGTATTTTTTTATATTTTTCTGACTTTTGAAATAGTTGATATGAATTTTTAAAGTCGGTGAGGAGTAACTAAGTCTAAATCTGATCAAAAAAAAAATTATGGCAAAAGAACAATGTAATTGTGTTTATACTCCGTTCTGGCAATTTTTTCAAAATTTAATAACTCGAGGATGTCTTCCAAAAGCATTGTACCTCCAGAGTCCAGTCTCTTGCTTTAAAATTTGGACCCCTCCAATCTTTCATACAAAAAGATCATTTGGATCAAACAACAAACTCCACTTTATCGAATATTAAAATAAATGCTCGTGATAAAATTATTTGTCTATGTTTTGAATGTCAAATGAAAACTGATAAACTAATGGAATTAAAATTTCACAAAATACTGCTTATGATATATATGTATTACCAACATTTTTTTTGTCAGAGTTGCTGTTTTTAGTAATGGTTAGCAGAGTCCAGAATGTCACGAATATATTTTGCACAGGGATTGGTTCAGAAATTATGAATATAGTGATAATTTTAGTGTGCAAGTGCAATAATTCACTTTAGTTACAATAATCCATTTTAGCAAAAAAGGTACAATAATTCAGTGAACTGCATGAAACCTATAACCTGAGTGATCAGTTGGAAACTTAAAGAAAGTTTGATGTGATCAGTGGTGGTGGATTTCAGTGGTTTGTCCAAAAAGACGAAAGTATCCATACAAGACGATAAAAGAGAGACGTCGCTTACATATTTTTCAAACTACTTTGGTATATATTGATTTGTCTGCAACTCGATGGATATTTTTTCATGCTTGGCGTCTATTATTTTCAAAGAACAATAATAACGTAGACGATTCAGATTTGCCGTCTCTTTGTAGCTTTTACTAATTTTATAATATTATCTTATACGAGAAAAGAAAAAGGGTTTGTAACCTAATTGATTTTGTATATAAGAAGAAACTGGTTCTCCATTTTCACGAGGAAATAAATCGATCTCTTGCTCGGAAGGGGATGGATGTATTCGAGAATGATATGATAATCACAGAGTTTAAAAATGACTGACGTTGATACTGCATAGAACCTCAAATTATTCCTTCTATTAGAAAAAAAAAAATATATATATATATATATATATATATATATACATATATATATATATAGTCCAGCCGTATAACTATAAAAGCAAGTTTTATATATTCTACTATGGTAAATTTGAAATGTCCTAACCACAAGAGCGAGGTTGGGTGATTGAGGCGACTTATAAAGATCTTAACGATTGTGGATCGAAACCTCCTCCCAGATTAATTATCCATCTTTGTGATCAGGTGACAAAGGTATCTAATTTTCTTTGCAAACAACTGGATCTGACTAGCGATGATGGTCAGGCTTCCGGGAAACTACAGTAGGTTCGTCTCGGTCTGCCGGACACTCCCGGTCCATTAACGGAAAAAAATGAAATTTCCCCATTTTTTATTCTTGTTTTTGTGTATGTCTGATCGGGTCGAATCGGGTATTTTTGAGGTTGTCTAATCTGACTTTCAAATGATCATCAGAAATCTGAGTTTTTTTTAAAACTTCTGACTAAGAGAAATAAGAACATGGATTCTCTTATTTGTAATCATACTGTCACAGGAAACATTTTACGAGAGAACAAGGAACTATAGTTTCCAAAAGACAATTAAACATTGGTCGGGTACATATACATTAGCCTGAAAATATTGTGAATAAAAAGAGTAGGTCCCTTCTGCCAACTGCATGCAATGATATTGGTTAATATGATGTGCATAGTGGTATGGATATTTTATAATGAATAGTTATCCAAATAACTGTTACAATAGCATGTAATTTAGTCTAAGGATATACATTATTGCTGACAAAAAAAGAGATATACATTATCAATAGAAAAGGTTACCTTTTTGAAATGCTATGTTGAATAGTAAACATGATCCTGGACACTGTTAGGTGTTGGATACATTAGTCTGCACGCACTTCAAAAGAAATAGCCAAAAAGGTTATTTACATTGAACCTGTAAAGCTAACTAAAGTCTAAAACTTCTTTAATTATAAAATTTAAGCATTGTGGAAGCAAATTTACATTAGATCTCTTATGAGAATCCCATAAGATGTAACTAAAGTTTTTTTCTTGAAGTTAAAATTCTAAGTTACTGCATGTTGGATCGCCTACCATGATTATTTGCGCTGTTCACAAAATCATCCATCTGTAGACGAATAGACAAGAGTATTAATCTTCATTATCAATAGTCTATACAAATAAAATTATATGATATAGGCTATATCCAGTTGTATCTGAAACACAATTATGTTATTTTCAAACACCAAAATGAAGACAATGTCATCTATAACACACCAGATACATAAGCGGAGAGAATAAACAATGAAATAAAATTTCATCAATGATAAGTTATAATACTATGTTTTTACTATTTGAAACCAAAGCAGTTATAGTTCGTACTCCAATCCAGTTTAGGTAGTGATATAAAATTTCACAAAACGGTATATTCTTTTGTAGACATGCACGGTTGAAGCAATGCTACCTACTTTATTGAATTAAATATAGTTTTGCTAAAAGATAAACTGAATCTAATCTTTATACAAGAGATTATGTAAGAATTGTCAACAATGAACTGACCGGTCATCATTTAAGATACATATTTTCCTCGTTTATAAATTACTCATCGTTATACTTGAAACACACCACACACCATCACCTTTCTCTTCTTCGTTACTATTACAATCTCTTCCTCTTTTATTAGATAGCAATACTTAACTACAGCCTACACATGGCACAGAGTAATCGTGATCCAACCACCTCTCGCCACGTAGCGGTAATTGGAGCCGGAGCCGCCGGCCTCGTGGCTGCTCGTGAGCTACGTCGTGAAGGCCACTCAGTGGTCGTGTTAGAGCGCGGGAGCCAGATCGGAGGCGTGTGGGCTTACACATCTCAAGTGGAACCTGACCCGCTAAGCCTCGACCCGACAAGACCGGTAGTCCACTCGAGCCTCTACAAATCCCTACGCACCAACATCCCCCGAGAGTGCATGGGTTTCACCGACTTCCCTTTTGCGACCCGACCGCACGACGGGTCAAGGGATCCGAGAAGACATCCGGGTCACAGTGAGGTTCTTGCTTACCTGCGAGACTTTGCTAAGGAATTCGATATAGAGGAGATGATACGGTTCGAGACGGAGGTTGTTAAGGCAGAACAGGCGAATGACGAGGAGAATAGCGGGAAGTGGAGGGTTAAGACTAGATGCTCCGACGGCGTTGTAGACGAGGTATACGATGCCGTCGTGGTTTGTAACGGACACTATACAGAGCCACGTCATGCTCATATCGCTGGTAAATAACCAAAGAACTCGTGTCACTGATATGTGTTCTTTATTTTATTTGCTTAGGTTCTGTATATAACATCGAAAATTCTGATAGGTTTTTGATCTCTTGATAATTTTAAAATCCCTTTTTCGAATTAGGTATTTGTTACGAAAAAAAAACAGTAAGTAAAGAGAATTATGTTTGAAAACTAATGCATAAAATTTAATTCTTATTAAAAAAATGTTTACGTCAATGTAAGCAGTTTAGCTTTCTTACTCAATTTTCATTGATTATGCTAAATTACCCTCCAGAATCTTGTTTCTGATCTTATCAAAATTTGGTTTGGTTCTAGGCTGATTTTAAATCGACTCTATGTTGGGATTGCGAATTGCGAAATCCCATGTCCAACTCTATCTTGTCTTATTAGTACGATATTGTCCACTTTGGGCCTAGGAGGCTGGCCCGCATGGATTTACTTTGGGACTCCTTCCCAAAAGGCCTCATACTATTAGAGTTGAACATATCTTTATATATTAGACCTTCCTTTGTCTAATATCCAATGTGGGACTTAGATTGCTATCTCACATTCTCTCCCTCAAGCTAAGGACCACAACTCATCTCTTGTGTGTTTCCTAATCGTAGGGTTTCCTTTGAGAATGTATCTCCCACAACTTCACAGGTTTCATGATCTTATGACGTTTCTGCAACAGACCTTCTCTTCTTCTTCTACCTGTTCTTACTTAAAGGGTATTTTGGTCTTTTTGCATCTCTTCGTCAAACCTGGCTCTGATACCAATTGTTGGGATTGAGAAATCTCATGTCCAACTCTATCTTGTCTTATTAGTACGATATTGTCCACTTTAGGCCTCATATGCAAACCCGCATGGATTTACTTTGGGACTCCTTCCCAAAAGGCCTCGTACTATTAGAGTTGGACTTCTCTTTATATATTAGACATTCATTTGTCTAATATCCAATGTGGGACTTTGTTTGACATCTCACATTCTCCTCCTCAAACTAAGGATCACATTCATCTCGTGTCCCACAACTGTTTCCAGGATCGTCTGACTTGATCTCTGCCACACACACACCTCCCAATCCTAACTCGATGGGTACCCGTTCATCTCTCAAAGGGTATTTCGGTCTTTTTGCAGATTTCTCGTCAACCTGGCTCTGATACCAATTGTTGGGATTGAGAAATCTCATGTCCAACTCTATCTTGTCTTATTAGTACGATATTGTCCACTTTAGGCCTCATATGCAAGCCCGCATGGATTTACTTTGGGACTCCTTCCCAAAAGGCCTCGTACTATTAGAGTTGGACTTCTCTTTATATATTAGACATTCATTTGTCTAATATCCAATGTGGGACTTTGTTTGACATCTCACACTCTACTCAGTGCGAATGTTGCTTGCAAATTTGTCCGTTACCAGAAAAAGCAGAGTTTTTATTTGTGCGATATATAAATAGAGTTTTCTTTTTTTTGATCAAAAAATAGAGTTTTCTTTAGTGGTGAAATATTCAAACAATCAAGACTTAGGCTTTCTTTTTTTTTCAGGCATAGATACATGGCCAGGCAAACAAATTCATAGCCACAATTACCGTGTTCCTGATCCATTCAAAGATCAGGTACTTGCACAAGGATCTCATCACTATACTCAGTCTTGTGATCGCAAATCAATGTTTCTCCTGGCTCAACTCTTCTATCGTTTTCTTTTGTTGCCCTTGCAGATAGTAATAGTGATCGGAAGCTCAGCTAGTGGCGTTGATATAAGCAGAGATATCGCAAAAGTCGCTAAGGAAGTCCACGTCTCGTCTAGATCGACTTCACCGGATACCTACGAGATGCTTCCCGGTTACGAAAATCTATGGCTTCACCCAGTGGTACTAAATAAACCGACCAATGAATAATGCTGATTGTTTTGATTATCCAATTAATCTATAAGACCACATTATCTGATTCCTCTACGTCCATTGTAGATTCAAACGGCCCGAGAAGACGGTTCAGTGGTTTTCAAAAATGGAAAGACGGTTTACGCAGATACCATTATGCATTGTACCGGGTAAGATACACTTTGTAGGTCAATTCTCTAAGGGAGCTTAAACATCGAAATATGTTTCCATTGAACTTTTCGATTTTGTTGTGCTTAGGTACAAGTATTACTTCCCGTTTCTTGATACAAAAGGCAAGGTGACGGTGGATGATAATCGTGTTGGACCGCTGTATAAGCATGTATTTCCTCCGGCTCTTGCCCCCGGACTTTCTTTCATCGGCTTACCATGGCAGGTTAATACTCGTATAATAATGTTTTTTTTCTTTGTTTTGTATGTGAATAGCTTCCTTGCTTTTTCATATGATCTCATTATTTGGTTTAACTTGGATTCTAGATCACTCCCTTTCCGATGTTTGAGCTTCAAAGCAAGTGGGTCGCAGCAGTTTTATCTGGAAGAGTATCTCTCCCATCGCAGGACGAGATGATGGAAGACACCAAGGCTTTCTACGATAAGCTCGAAGCCTCGGGTATTCCCAAACGATATACTCATTTGATGCCTGATGACTCCCAGGTACGTACAACTTTCCAACCACTACTTCCTGAAAAAATGTTATCTAGATAAAATGGTCGTGACTAATATAAATATTCCTTTATTGAAACTCTTGTCACAGTTTGAATACGATAACTGGCTTGCGGATCAATGTGACTATCCACGAATAGAGAAATGGAGAGAAGAGATGTTTTACATTGGGTTCAAGAGAATTTATGCACAATCCGCTACATACAGGGATAATTGGGACGATGATCACCTCATCGCAGAAGCATACGATGATTTTGTTAAATTTATGTCAAGCTATCCAGAACTTTTGCCGTTGCTGAAAACCTAATTAATATTAAAAAAATGATTTGGAAGCTGTGTATGTTTTGTAAGTGTGTCTTGTCGCTACAATGTTTCCAAAATGTGAAAAGGTAGATCAATAAGGCTGATAGCCTAATAAGAGTGTGGGACTACATGTAATAATAATGTATATTGGGGGACTACATGTAATAATAATGTATACTGAGGACTACATATAAAAGATATATGGATGAGTTCATAAATGTGTAATAGTACGGGGAGCTTTTATGAAAGTCTGGCTTCCAGGAGGAAAAAGCGAGTTTGTCATTGCATGATTGCGCACTCATCACTCATGACGTCAATCACCACTACAATTACGGACCCACTAAATCTACTTTGTGTTCCAATAATTTAGAGGCTATACATTTCAGTGCAATGCTTTAGTTTTGGAAATCTGATTAGAAAAATTCCCACTAAAACCGTTTAATAAAATTAATCTGGAGTAGCCATGCAAATGGACTCAAAAGTGAAGTGCAGCTTAAGGATGATTTTTCTCTCCGGATATTTAAATCGATCATAAGCAATAAGATCATATTGCATACGGGGACGAAGCCTCTTGAAACACTAAGGTGCATGTGCATCCATTATGTTTTGATTTTTGTGAGAGAAATCATTAAAGATTGTTGACTAAATGATTAAATATTATTAGGAAGTGCGCCAATAGAAACTGAGGTTCGATGTCTTCGTATGTATACAGATATCCTAGATTCGCCCTTGTTTGCATAGTCATCTGATGGAGTGTTGTGGAGTGACTTTGAATCCGAATTGCTTAGACCATCTCCAACGTATTTCCTTATTTTTACCTCTATATTAAAAGAACTCTATAATAGAAATGTGTTTTGCTTCAATGTATTTTTCTAAAATAGAGATCTCTAAAATATAGAACACTAAGATTATCTCCAACTCACATATATTTTAATCTTTATATTTTCTTCTAAAATCGATAAACTTTATTATAGAGGTGAATTTGCTCTAATGTATGTCTCTATAATAGAGTTCCTCTATTTATAGAGAAATATATAGAGATATGCTCTTTTCACCTTTAAATATAGAGGCAAAAAAGTAACTTTCTCCTATATTTTCTTCTAAAATAAAAAATAAAGGAATTCTATTATAGAGGCATACGTGGAGCAATTCCACATCTATAATAGATATTTCTATTTTAAAGGAAAATAAAAAAGGCATACAATGGAAATGCTCTAATATAGGGGAATGCTATTTCTTCCTCTATAAAAAATGTAAAAATAAAAATCTATATTATAGAGAAAGGAATAGAGGAGGGTTGTACCAATTTTACTTCTAAATGCTATTATAAAGGTGAAAATAGCAATGAATGGGAAATGATCTTAACAAGCCAAAATCCATCTACCACTAGATCACTAAATCTTGTAACCTACTTATATATATATATATATATATATATATATATATATATATTTAAAAACAGACCTAGATGACAATTTTAATTTAAATTTATATTAAGTCAAACAAAAGGGTATATATTTGTTAAGAAAACTAAACTTTCATACAAAATATCATTACTCAAAAAAAAAAACTGGAAAATATTTTATCACGCGTATACAACACAAGACAAACACTTACACTAACCTAATTTTTTTTTTCTTTTTTTTTGTCAATTTTGGTCACTTAGGACCTTTATTCCTCGAACTGAGGTGAGAAGGGGTCGAACCCCTTACGCCAAAGGCAGAGCTCAGTAACCACTTGGCTACGAACGACCCAGCCTAAAACCTAAATTGATCCATAAGATTTTTATAAATCAGATAAATTAATCGATTTTTCTTTCCAATCTACTTGTAGTCTGGTTTCATTATAAGAAACGACCGATCAGGGGCACATAAATTATCTTGCATTTACTCTTGAAAATATCAAAATAAGCTTGGAAAAAGAAGAAACCGATACTTCGTTTCTTGGTCAGAAATTTTCGATTAGATGCAATGATCATCTGGTTGTTTTTTGAGTAAAATACCAACGTTTGTATTTTCAAAGGAAGAGAAGAAATGGGCCGGAGATCTTAATGTCAAGCCCAATACTTATATTTTAGTGTGGTGGGCTAGTGCGTTGGCCCATTGCTGGTTTTGTTGTTAGGACTTAGGACATAAACCATCTGTCACAGCAGGAGTGTTTGGTTTATGTCAGTGTCGCCACGTAATGCTTAAAACTGAGGGACCCACCTTAATCCAAAAGATATCAACGGTTGGATTAGTTCACTTAGATCGAAGTGAAGACGGAAAAGAAAAAAAAAAAGACATGCCACTCTCTCTGCAATCTCCGCCTTCTCCAGCAATTCTCTCTGCTTCGATCCCAGTACACCTCTCTCTCTCTCTCTCTCTGTTTGGTTACTTATACATTGTTTTGTATGTGTTATCTCACGGATGGATCTTGATCTGCGCAGAAGGGACGATGGAAGACAGCCGGATTCTCCCTCGATTCTCCTCCTCCCGCCGTTAACTTCAGTACTATCCGGCGATCGATTCCACGGATTCATGCTTCAGCTAGCTCCTCCTCCTCTTCCTCTCCGTCTTCTCAATCTCTCGGAGCTGGTACTGTTGTTATATCCTTTTATATGATCGAGTCTCTCGCATCAATTTGATTGGATATTTCTTTTTAAAGAGAATTTGATTATTTGGTTTTCTGATAGATAGATATAGTACCATCATTGAGCTTCTTCTAATGTCTGAAATCACCTGTTCGAACAAACTATGCTATAAAAAGTTGCTATTTTTTATCATAAAAATTATGGCTTCTGCTTGCTTTAGTTCTCACCTTATTGTTTTTGATACTTAATATGTTATATGTGGATGTGTTAGTAACAGATGGTGTCTTTGTTCTTGGATGATATGTTGGTTTCTTAAAGTTTTGAACTTTGTACTTTTATGGAATGCTTGTGGATGTTCTTTTTTTTATCAAGTATCAACTGCTTTTGTGGATGTTCATTACAATTCTTTGATTGGAATTTTTGTTATCCAGGTGAGAGCAATGAGCTAGATGCTGTCTCAGCTTTTAGTGAGATTGTTCCTGATACCGTCGTTTTCGATGACTTTGAGAGGTAACATATATCTCTCTCTACTTCATTACACTTTAGTTACTGGTAAAATAGCATAAAACCTGAGTCAGAGTTTAGCTTCTTGACATTGTACTAATTTTTTTTTTGTCTTGGATCTAGGGTATAAGAAATAAATTAGGTTTAAGGTTTTGTAACAATAAGTTTCCTTGAAGTTGTGACATGTATAATATTCTTTCTAAGCTTTGGTTATTGTAAATTTTCCTTCTTTGGTTTGGCAATGCGATCAATTTTGAAGTATTGATTACTTTGTTGTATATAATTGAACTACAGGTTCCCGCCAACTGCAGCTACTGTTAGCTCCGCTCTCCTCCTTGGCATCTGCGGTCTCCCTGACACAATCTTCCGGGTATGCATTTAAACATTTTGATATCTAAAAGTAAAATATATAGATTGACTCTCTTTTACATCATATGATTAGAATGCTGTGGACATGGCTTTGGCGGACTCTACCTGTGCGGGGCTTGATACCACTGAGTCAAAACTCTCTTGCTTTTTCGATAAGGTCTGATTTTCTAACAACTTACTCTGCTTGTTTCCCACTTTATCAGCTCAAAGCTTTTCTTTGTCCAATTACTGATGAGAAAAAAGTGCAGGCTATTGTGAATGTAGGTGGAGATCTTGTCAAACTCGTTCCAGGTCGAGTTTCAACTGAAGTGGATGCACGTCTTGCTTATGACACTAACGCCATCATCCGTAAGGTACTTTCTTCCAATGAGAGCATATATCTTTAAATCTCTTGACATGTGATGATGTGATGTTGTTGTGGATGTCTCTAGGTTCATGATCTGTTAAGACTCTACAATGAAATCGATGTACCTCACGACCGGTTGCTGTTCAAAATCCCTGCAACCTGGCAAGTAAGTGTCCTTCAGCAAACACTAATACAAAGTTAAGTATCTTGCTTATCATTTTTCGCTCTCATTAGGGTATTGAAGCTGCAAAGCTGCTGGAATCCGAGGGAATTCAAACGCACTTGACCTTCGTTTACAGGTACCTTGGAACGAACGTATACATAATGCATGTACTCTCTAGTTTTACCACATCTAATTCTTTCTCAAACACCAATCTTTAAAATTGCATTTCAACATCAGCTTTGCTCAAGCTGCAGCAGCTGCTCAAGCAGGTGCCTCTGTCATTCAGATTTTCGTTGGTCGCCTCAGGGTATAACAGTTTTGTTCAACAGATGCTGAGTGAACTTTCATTTATAACCTAAAGTTTCAACATCTTTAAAACTCTTTAGGATTGGGCGCGTAATCATTCAGGAGATGCCGAGATTGAAACTGCTGTTAAATCCGGAGAAGATCCAGGTCCGGCATTGGTCAGAAGATCGTATAACTACATTCACAAGTATGGCTACAAGTCCAAGCTAATGGCTGCTGCTGTCAGAAACAAACAAGACTTGTTCAGTCTTCTCGGGTAAAACTCAAAAACTGTAAAAAGAAACAAGACTTGTTGTTCTGTATTCATTCTAACTCTAGATGTTATATCCTCAGGGTTGATTATGTGATTGCACCATTAAAGGTGCTGCAGTCTCTCAAAGACTCACCAGCCATTCCTGACGATGAGAAATACTCGTTTGTTCGGAAACTTTCTCCTGAAACCGCAACACACTACAACTTCACCAACAAAGAGGTTAGTGCTAGTTTCTGAGACTAAACTTTTGGTTAGCTAAGCCGTTGTGTAATACCTTCTTTTTGGTTTGGTTCTGGTTTTAGCTGGTGAAATGGGACCAGTTGAGCTTGGCTTCCGCTATGGGTCCAGCATCAGTGGAGCTTTTATCAGCTGGTGTGGAAGGTTATGCGAACCAAGCGAAACGCGTTGAAGAGTTCTTTGGGAAGATTTGGCCACCTCCAAATGTCTAAAAACGAAGCTTTTCTCTTCGTCTCTACGGATCTTAAATCAATAAGAGAGAGCTAGACTCCATGCTACTTAACCTCTTTGTTTGCGTTATTTCGTTTTCTTGTTCCTTGTTAATCACGGTTCCTGGCCTCAAAACTTGAGTCACAAGATAAAGAGACCGATGAAGCTGAAGTAAAATCAATCAAGTATCATGTTGTTTGTTCTGGAAATTCTAGCTTTGAATCGTTTTATTACAATGGAGTAGCTCCATTTCATTACAATTCGAATAAGGTCATTGAAATGGAGTTGATTGACTGATTGCATATCCTTTCCATATATTTATTTCTCTGAAAATTATTGTCTAGCAACAGATAATAGATTCTAATTCTAGAGGGAGCCAGAACATGTGGTACCTGCCAGAAACATATCGGCCATTTTACATGTGGATCTAGTTTTTCCCACATCCAAACATTATACGAGATCTCTTGTCTTTTCCAATTTGGTGATTTAACGTGAAAGGATGTAAACTCTCAATCCCTTCACTCCCACATGCAAATTGGTATGGGGCTAGTAGAGGTTTCACGTGTTATAGACTTATAGTAATTTGTTTAATCTTTGTATAAATCGGTGCTGGTTCATCACTTCTCTCACAATTATTGGACACATGTTCCTGCACACCATCATGATTGAGACAATGATCCTGTTTAAGCAAATGTTTCATGTGCTTGACCAAACTAACAAGTGGTTAAGTGTATATTTAATCCCAGTGAAACTAACATTACTTCTTTCAAGTTCAGATCGTCTCGTGAATAAGTTCGGTGACTAAATAATACCTTCACTAAATTTAAAGTTCCATATTCCGACCTGGCAAATCAAATCTATGGTTCAAACTAATTACCTGATTTATTTTTTTAGCTACTGAGCTTTAAAGAGGTTTTGTGTTCGATCTTGTTAATAGCATTTGTTTATCAAGTATTCATCACGGTGATTTATATTCATGTCAGATATTTTTTTTTTTTTGAAAATGTCAGATATATAACTTAATTTAAAAGTTAACAAACAAACAAACAAACGTAACTTCTTTGTTGTCTTAGGCTAAAAAGAAGTTTTAGTTCAACGTTTAAACTGGTCGCTGGCCATGTTTTCGTGTTCCTCGAGTATTTCTATAATTATTCTTATATTATACTCCCTCCGTCCCACTTTAAGTGGTGTTTAAGAATTTCTATTTTGTCCCAAAATAATTGATATTTTCACTTTTCTAGACAAAATTTAATGTTGATTAAAATTTATAGCCAATTACAAAATGTTGTATCTTTTTTCTATTGGTTAAACTATTTTATTTAATGCTATTTACATAAAATTTTGTGTTTTCTTAATCTTTGTGAAAAAATCTTAAAACCCACTTAAAATGGGACAGAGGAAGTATATGACTTGAAAAGTTGGTAATATCAAATATTACACGGAAGTAAAAATCAAAATGGAACTAGGAATTACTAGTTTCGTGTAAAAATGAAAGAAGTTTCATATTTGAATCTTTGATCTCTTAATCTTCTACTTTAGTCAATTAAAATGTTTGTTTTTTTCCGGTGTATAAGTAATACACGTATACTTATTTATAAATATGAAGTTCCTTTCGTATTTGAAATGTATGAACCTACAACCATTAAATCTTTGTCAAAATTGTTGAAATATTTTTGTTTCTTTTCACCGTTAACGTTTTATATCAATGTATTCGTATAACTACGTGGACAATTCAATGTAAAACACACATCATTGTCTTACCCATTTAATTAACAGATAAGGACGAATACAATTGTTTTTGTGTTTCAAAAAAAAAACAATTGTTTTCCTTATTTCTTTTATTTGTTTTACGATAGTGTAGAATTAGAATGGGTAAAAAACTAAAATAGAAACACAGAAAAAAACAGAAAATTATAATTTGTTTCTTCACTCAGAAAAAAAAATTATAAAATGATTTTACAAGTCATTATTACAGAGATGTCACAGTAATAAACATGTAGACCAACCTCTCTTCTTTTGACATCTGGACACATTCCAGCGAAGCAGGAAGACATAGATCTATCTTTCTCTTCTCTTGTATGAGATTTTTAATATGTACTGTATACATATATAAAGCCATTTGCCTTTTCTCGTGCCATCGAAATCTCAAAACGAAAGAAACTCGAAAACGAGAAAAGAACCATGGCGAGCTCTGACGCTCTCTTGCCAATCTCCGCCAGAGAAGAAGACCCTCTATTATCCGACGGGTCAAGATCCGACTCGGATGCGGAAACCCATCTCCGTAGAAGGCCCGTGAAAGGTCTCCTCGCCGTCTCATTTGGGCTTTTGTTCATCGCCTTCTACGTCGCGCTCATCGCCACACACGACGGATCTAGATCCAACGACGCCAAGAAGATCGAAAGCGATGGAACAGCGACCGCAACGTCACGTGCCCGTCTCGCTGGCGTCTCGGAGAAAAGCAATGATCAGTTGTGGAAGCTTTCCGGTGACCGGAATACGGTGGCGTTCTCTTGGAACAACAGTATGCTGTCGTGGCAACGAACGGCGTTCCATTTCCAACCTGAACAGAACTGGATGAACGGTACACTAAAACTAATTTAAAAAAAAAAGAAAACTAATTAATTTATTTTAGGTGTTTGTTAATTTAAAAGAAGAAGAAAAAGTCTTCCTTTATTTTTGTACAAATTCAACGAATATTCATTCTTCCTTTTCATGTAGATATTCTTTTCCATTTTGACAAAAAAAAATATATTCTTTTCCATAATCTGGGAGATAGTGTTGGAACTATCTTCAAATTTCCGAATTATTCAACAGGGCTTTAATTCATTCAAATCTAGCGAATTCCATTTAGTGCATGTTGTAGTTTAATCATATGAACTTGTAACGATTTAAACTCTAGTTATTTCTGCTGTTGAGTAACAATATAACCTTGTTCTTTTAGACCAAAAAAAAATATAACCTTGTTCTAATATTTCTGCTGTTTCTTTCTGTTTTTTTATCCAATATGGTGTTGTTGTTCAATGGCAAACTTGGGCTTTTCTCTCTGCAGATCCTAATGGTAAGTTTCACTTTCATTTATTTTTCTGATTTTTTTTTGTTAAGAATGAATTTTGATTTTCTGAATTTTGGTAGAGTTAATTTTTTTTGATGTATATTATGAATTATTTATAAGAAATAATTGGAGGGACAAGAAGTAGTAGATCACAGAACATTATATCACACAATCCACGTTCTAGCCAAAGTTTAATGGTCAGTACAAAATATATCTTACTTTACATCCAAAAACAGTAAAAAGTTTGCAGAGAAAATCAGAGCAGAGTTATCTCACAACCAATCGCAAAATTATTATTTATTTTTAGTTTAATTGATTTTGCCAGTTTGTAGCCCACGTGAGATCCACATGCTAGAGATATCGTGCAAATCATTGGTTGCCATAGAAAAGTAATCTTCACTGTATAAAATATAAATCCTTATGAATGCATTGTTTGGATCTTGTCTGAAATTGGATAAAGCCAGTGGGGTATACTAAACTATTCTATATATTCGACTTGATACCTACAACTTTCTCATATACTAATAGAATCCCCAGCCTTTCGAGTTATACTTATTTTGACCCCATTGAAATAAATGTTCTGCATTTTGTTCAGGTCCATTGTTCTACAAAGGATGGTATCATTTCTTCTACCAGTATAACCCAAACGCAGCTGTATGGGGCGACATTGTTTGGGGTCATGCCGTGTCTAAGGACCTAATACATTGGGTCCATTTGCCCTTAGCCATGGTCGCTGATCAATGGTACGATGCCAATGGTGTATGGACCGGCTCAGCCACATTCCTGGAAGATGGCTCAATCGTCATGCTTTACACTGGTTCTACGGAAAAATCCGTGCAGGTATCTAAACACACAAATAGTAATTAAGTTAACATTCATGTTCAAAATTTTGGAACATAATCAAACCAATGGATCGTGTCTGTAGTAATTTGGAAAGACAAAAGCTCGATGCTCTTGAATAGAGGATCCAATAGGTTATTAAATATAAGAAATTTAGCCGCCGGTCCAACATTTTCGAAAAAATCTAATGTCCTATGCTCATTTCAGTTTTATGCCCTTATTATTCATGTAACTTTTTTATAGTGCCCTATTTACAACTAACATTATCACTTCAAAACATGATGACGTCTTAAGCTGTCGTTTTTTTCCATATGTTCCGGACCGGTAACATTATCATTCTGGCTGATGTCTTCCACATGATAATCTTTTATAAATCGGTTAAGAATAAATGCATGATTAACGAGAATAATGAATGAAATAATTAGTCGGAAAATAAATGAGGTTATTAATTCGGAAAGGAATAAGTTTCTTAATGTTAGGCAAAATCGTAGAGTTAATGGGTTTATATCGCCAGATGTTTGGTAAGTTAGATATTGAACATGTAGTTTAGGTTTAGTGTTTTTTATCAATTCATGATGCTAATATAATGTTTTTCAGGTCCAAAACCTTGCCTATCCTGAGGACCTCAACGACCCACTTCTACTGAAATGGGTCAAGTACTCAGGCAACCCGGTTCTTGTACCGCCACCGGGTATTCTCCCCAAGGACTTCCGTGACCCAACAACTGCGTGGAAAACATCAGCTGGAAAATGGCGGATCACTATTGGTTCCAAGATCAACAGAACCGGGATCTCACTCGTGTACGACACGACAGACTTCAAGACTTACGAACAACTCGACACGTTGTTACACAAAGTTCCAAACACCGGGATGTGGGAGTGTGTTGACTTTTATCCAGTGTCCAAGACCTTGGTCAAAGGGCTCGACACATCCGTCAATGGACCAGATGTGAAGCACATCGTGAAGGCTAGTATGGACGACACCAGGATCGACCATTATGCCATAGGGACATATTTCGATTCGAACGGGACATGGATCCCGGATGATCCTACTATCGACGTTGGGATTAGTACTAGTTTAAGATATGATTACGGAAAGTTCTATGCTTCAAAGACGTTTTATGACCAGAACAAGGGTAGGAGAATCTTGTGGGGTTGGATTGGTGAATCTGACAGTGAGTCTGCTGATGTACAAAAGGGCTGGTCTTCTCTTCAGGTATGTCTTGATACCTTGACATATCGTGGTTGGAAAGTTAGGTTTTTGTTTTGATATGGTTGCTTGTAATCCAAGGTAGCTAAAAAATTGGTTATATGATGATTAGGGCATCCCAAGAACCGTTGTTCTCGACACAAAGACAGGCAAGAACTTGGTTCAATGGCCAGTGGAAGAAGTAAAGTCTCTTAGATTAACCAGCAAGAAGTTCCATATGGAAGTGGGTCCCGGATCGTTGGTACCCGTTGATGTGGGTTCTGCGGCTCAGCTCGATATCGAAGCAGAATTCGAGATCAACAAAGAATCTCTTGACAAAATCCTTGGAGACGCTTCGGCAGCGGATGAGGCTGAGGAATTTAGCTGCCAGAAAAGCGGAGGCTCCACCGTTCGTGGTGCTCTAGGACCGTTTGGATTCTCGGTTCTCGCCCATGAGAGCTTGTCGGAGCAAACTCCGGTTTACTTCTATGTGGCTAAGGGAAAAGATTCTAAGCTCAAAACATTCTTCTGCACAGACACCTCAAGGTATTAGTTTCTTCAAATTATCATAAAGTAATAATGTCTGACCATCATATATTATTTCATTATGAAATGTTTGACCAAAAAAAAAAAAAGAAATGTAACATTTTTCTGTAACAGGTCATCTTTTGCAAACGATGTTGTTAAACCGATATATGGTAGTTCTGTACCGGTTTTGAAAGGGGAGAAATTGACCATGAGAATATTGGTAATTTACTTAATTCAACACAACTTCGTATAATTTTAATACTATGTAGATTAATACCATACAATATGGAATTCTTTTATGAATATATTGTTTTCATTAGGTGGATCATTCGATAGTAGAAGCATTCGGGCAAGGCGGAAGAACATGCATAACGTCAAGGGTATATCCAACAAAAGCCATCTATGGAGCAGCGAAGCTTTTCTTGTTCAACAATGCCATTGATGCGACTATTACGGCATCGTTTAATGTGTGGCAGATGAACAGTGCTTTTATTCATCCTTATTCTGTGGAGGCTGTCCGTTCTCTCTCTCGCACCTGATTATATACCCACCTCCAGCAATTTTTTTGTAGATTTACTTGTAATAAGTTATGTTTTTACTTTTTATGTTCCTTTTCCAATTTAATCGTTTAATTATTCTATTGGGTTTGATTTGATTCTTCATATTCATATGTAAGATAAAAGGTGATTGTTGAGAGCTTTTTTCTCTCTATCGTTATTTAACATTTTGGTTGTATTCAACCTATAAATTCCTTTAGAGGAAACTGGAATAAGTTAGAACTGCAGACAGACCAACAGAGAGGGTTTAAGAACAGAGTTTTTTTTGTGGGCTCATCATAAAAAGTTTACCACATCGATCGCTCTCTCTGTTCTTGATTTACCAATTCAGGTTTAATGTCTAAAAATGTTCATAAGCTTGGAGAGACAAACAAGCTCTTTAAAGTTTAAACATTGAGCTTCCATGAAAGTTTATGTTACTTGTGTGGATGATTTGAAACTGATGCCGTATGAACATTTTGTGCTTCCATGGGACCCGGCAAGAGTGAAAGACAGAACAGAGAAGATGCCATGCGCTGTTGTGGTAAGGCAATGAAAACACGAATCCAGTCCGGAATCGGTAATCCGAAAATGTAGTATCTGTTGGTTCTTATCGAACCGTATGTCACCGATATTATTGGAGAGCTATTTCTCTACACAGTGTCTAGGAACCGAGGTGTACAGTAATCATGTAACTGTATGTTAGTCGTAGGATTGAATTGTAAGAAAATTCCGGAAAAAAAAAAGAAATAACACTGACAAAGTAGACAGTGATCACTGCTGTTTCTCAAGACAAATATTCTAAAAGCCTGCTTAACCGGTGAATACCCCCCTAGGTTGCCCCCTAGCACGCACTCTCAGGTCAATAGTTTAAAGAAGAATATATTTTAACATAAAAGTATAAAGCTAGCATGAGTCCCAAACAAAAAGCACACTAGCACTTTTAAAAAAAAAATCTGGTTACCCTAATCAATATATAATTTTTCTATGAAATTTGACATTTTCTTTTTCTTTATCTTAAAAAAATTGATTAACAAATTTGCCCTAAGAAATATATGCTTTTAATATGAGAGTGCACAATTAATTTTGTAGTACACTGTAAACTAGATAAATAATTACGTCAAACTTTGTTAGATTCAAAACATATTATGGTCTTGGGATTTGTGGCCTATATATAAAGAAAGTAAAACCACACTAATGATAACACTTCACATGCTTTGGTCTCATATTATGCTTAGTGTTACTCGGATTTTCTGATATGTATAGACAGCACTGAACCAACACGGGTTGGCCTAGAGGTAGTTGAGGAAGAAACTCCAATACGCTCTCCGCAGGTTCGATCCGCGTTGGCCACCGGAGCTAGCGTTAAATCGCAAGAATACGTGGGTTGCCGTCGGCCTCGTGGGATTAGTCTGGGCGAAGCCTGGGACCCCACGGTTATCAAAAAAAAAAAAAAAAAAAAAAAAAAAAAAAAAAAAAATGTATAGACAGCACTGGTGGTTGATTACTATGGATCAAAACAAATTATAGAATGGGTTATTAATTTGTTTGTTCAGTCAATGATAATTATAAATTTTGGATTTATCTATCCAAGCTTCACCGTTGGACCGTGTTTGTCAAACCCAAAGAGCACGCCAAATGATGATGTTCCTTGCAAATAAATGCGGGGTTCGATCATTTTCTCATATTTTTGAAAACAAAAATTTAAGAAATAATTTCACACGATAGATATCAATTCTCGTTACTTTTCGTTGGAATGTCTTGCAGCATAGCGCTATTGTCTTGTTAATTAATGAAATTTCCTAAGGAATCTTAGAAACGTACGATGAATATCTTGTGCCACGGACTTAAATAATTCGCGTCAAAACAACAATTCTAAAATATGAATATATTAGAATCAAATAAACATGATATGGAGATTTGGGTTCAAACTGGTTTTAAACATCTGGTTTGGTCTTCTTATTAGATTTGACTTGGAAGTTTAAAGAGTCATGGTTTATATCGTTGCAAATCACTAAATATCTTGTATATAGTATATTGAAGAGTGAGATCATTTGAATATATTTTCTAAATTGTTTTTAATCTATAACCTTGAATTTTCGCCAAACATTTAAAATAGCAAAAAGATGAACGAATTCGGCTGATGTATAACAGATAAGGCAGTCCGCATAGCTCATAAAAGAATCATGATAATAAGGTATATCCTGTAACAATCGTATATGTGATTGAGATGTATGTATTTTTGGCTTGCATATATAAGTTTTAGTACATACTATATTACCGTAAATGACTGAAATCGTAGATAAGCTGGATTTTGAAAAACAATTTAGGAAATTTGGTTATAAATTTTGGTTGTGGAACTTGAAATATTTGCATCTTTTTCATTTTTGGATGAAGCTATGCTCTATGTATAACAGTATACATGTACAAATATTAACTCATGCATGTTTTTTTAGTAATGTTTAGTCTCAAATTTTACTCGTATTCATTAATCACGGATAAAAGTATTAGAAAATTATCGAAGTAAATTATAATCTACGGTTTCCTTTTGTGCTGACCTTGAAGCAAACACAATAAGTATATAATTCTTCATGAGAAAAAAGTGAATACCTTTAGTTTCTTCCTTGTGACTAGAAGAAACAAAGAAAAGTTTTTCCTTCTTTTTCCAAGGGATGTCTCTATATAACACAATCTTCTTCGAGCCAAGATGTCATTAAACGTGTGTACCTCCTTCAAGCCACATTCTCTTCTCCATCTTCTTTCTCACTATTTATGGTTATACATATCATTCACGCTTCCTTGGGGTTATTATCCCCATGAACACAACTCCGGTAAGTGGTCAGACCACATGTCTTATTTGAATATATCTTCTGAATTTGCTATATATACTTATGAGTTGTAGACTGTGTGTATTTTACTATTATGTTCAATAAAATACATAATACAAGCATAATTTTCCAGAATATGAAATTCAAGAATCTTGATTGTTTAATAAAATACATAATTCAAGCATAATTTTCCAGAATATGAAATTCAAGAATCTTGATTTTTAACTTTAATATGGAGCACTTCTAAAGAACAAATTGAGTTGTCTATATAGTACAGTGAGAATATGACAAAATAATAAGATACAATTGTTTACTAAAAAACATTGGAGTTTCAAATAGATTAGAGTATATATGGTTAATCATATCGAGTACAAGTATATATATGCATCGATACCCCATGTACATATGCATCTAACACAAGTTCAATAATGTAGTAAGAATCAATCGAAGCAAATATAAATCTGTACCATCATAATCATCATCTACACTTGATTAGTGTTCGCGAGTACGTATATGTATATATGCATTTATATGATAAAGTCTCCTCTTTCTGCTCACTTCCATAGATCAATCTGACAACTCGAAGATGTAGAAGCAGCATATTCTTCTCCCATGTCTGAAACCCTCTTCTGATCTTTTTCTTCATCAACTCGGTACTCCGCATTGCTTGCGTCCTTGGCATTTTTCTGTAGAGAAGCAGATGTTGTGGCCGCATCCTCGTTGCTGAGCTGAGAAGCAACAAATTTATCGAGAACTCTCCAGTCTGTGACTTGATCCACCCCTTGCTCGCTCTCGCTATTCATGTATAGGGTGCTGAAACTCAGATTCCCTTGATTCAGTTGTTCTTCATGCGCAAGATTTGACTGCTGCAATTTAGCAATCTCACTCGAGTTATTATCGTTGTTGCTTGTTCCGTAAGGCAGAGAGTTGCTATTACTATTAGCTTGTTGGATATTAGGGCTTTCAAGCTGAGGAAGTTGGATAAATGATAAAGGGGATTCATGAAAAATATCATGTTGTTGTACCAGGTGGTTGTATTGTAGCTCTATCTCTTGCTTGCATTGTAAGTTAGGATTATTGAGAGCATAAACAGATGAACTGAAGCCATATGGCAACTGCTGATGGTGCTCTTGTTGGTGCTGCTGCTGTTGATGATTGGGAAGGATCCGCCGTAGACCGTTTGTCTCAAGCTCAGAGGCCATAAAAGAGAGCTGATCGCCATACCAATGTGAAGGCGACGAGTCGTAATCTCCCATTCGTCTAACTGCAGCCAATCTCTTCTTGAAAACCCTACACACGACCCATCCTTCTTCCTATAACCAAATATTGTATAATGGGATAGATTAGAGTTTGTTATATATAAAAAAACCAAATAAATTGTAAAGGGAAGTTATGTTGTAGGGTCGATATAGTACTTGAGGAGTTCCATTTTCATCAGTTTCTAAGCGGTATTCGTGCATGATCCAATCGGATTTTTGTCCATTTGGGGCTCTTCCCTTGTAAAACACAAGTGTTTTCCTCATGCCAATTAGACTATGCCTCAAATATATAGCTTTATCTCTTCCAGTGGCTTTCCAAAACCCTACTTTTGTTGCTCTATTGGTTCGAGTCCCTGTGGGATACTTCTTGTCTTTATGGCTAAAGAAGTACCAATCACTCTGCTCTTCATGTCCAATTTTGCACAACTCTATTTTGACAAAGAAATGGAACTTTTCAAAAACGTTCGGTATGAAATTAAAATAAAGGAATATATGAAGGCTGTACAAATAATGGGACTTGGCAAACCTTGAAGATCCCATGGCTCAATCTTGTAAAGATCAATGTCCTTTATGAAATCGATTTCTATTCTGTTTGATGCAACTTTTTTTCTTAGGTAGTAGTCTACAAGTTCTTCGTCTGTTGGGTGAAATCTAAAACCCGGGGGAACGTGAGAAAATGAATTCATCCTTTGAGATCGATTTATAACCTGCTGTTAAGAATATAAAATAAAATGAAAACAAAATCATGCACCTAAGAACACAAGGTATAATGTTATAGCTAGTTACATTTACTACATAATTATGTGATTTGGTTTTGATTGAGCGTCCATATATGCTTAGTTTATAAGAGGATAAAATATATTCAGAACTACAGTCGTACATTTACTTATGACAAGAAATAGTTTTGTTACATTTATATATGATATATGAAGAAGACCCATCACGTGGCAAACTATCTTTCTTCGAGAATGATTAGATTTATTTTTATTTAGGTTCGTGGTATAGAATTGAACTTTCCCAAAATCTAAAATCTGTGAAACAAACCGAACAATTCCCAATTATCATATGATAACAGTAAAACGATTTAATTAGACTCATGCACTATATCGAGTAATTAATAAAATTCTACTTAACTATTGCTTCACTTGTATAGCATCTTGGATATTTAATTGCATGTAACTATGTAAGTACTAGCTAACCAAACAAGTAAAGTTCAGAAGATGAAGGGGAAAACAAACTGTAAATGAGGTTGATTTTCTAGATTGCCGTATAAAAATGAAAATTTCTATTAATTTAACACAACATAAAAAGAAACCTACTTAGTTGTTAATCTATTAAAATAAAATTTTAGATTAATATGATATTTTGCTTTGCTTGTAGCATCAGCAACACTGAGTACGATGAGATGAATATGATGATGATAATCAAGGTGATGGTTGAAGATGATGACAGAGGATTAAAGATGATTCAAAAGGATTTTTTTTACCTAAACAAGAAAACTATTTGTCAAGGTAGCTGAGGATCGGAATAAGAATAGACGGTTGACAGAGAATTAGGGTTTTACCTGAAGAAACTCTAGATACAAGATGATTCAGCTGAAACCTTTTCAACAGCTACTAACAAAATTGTATGTTTTCGGCTATTGTATGTTCTTCTCATCAGAAGTCTGATCACTTCAGCACAAAACTATCGAGAGAGATCGAAGGACCCCTGAAAGTAGAATGGACAAGAATTGACAGTTCTCCTCGGGAATAGGTTATTGGAAAGAGATATTAGATCCCGAGAGAGAAAGAAGAAATGATAGAAAGAATGGGAAAAGGAGAAAGAGTAAGGTTATATAAAGAAGATCAATGGATGAAGAAAAGAAGGAGAGCGTACACAACAAAAAGATGACAATTGTGTCCTAGTCTATTATATTTTATTTTCTTCCTCTCCCTTTCCCTATCAATCAAACTTTCCTTCTTCCTCTCAGAGAGAGAGAGAGAGAGAGAGAGAGAGAGAGAGAGAGAGAGAGAGAGAGAGAGAGAGAGAGAGAGAGAGAGAGAGAGAGAGAGAGAGAGAGAGAGAGAGAGAGAGAGAGAGAGAGACTTTATTTGTTGCAAAAGCTTTGGGAGATGAGAGAGGAGGATAAGGGGATAAAGTAAGATTTAGAGAGAGAGAGGGAGAGGTGGCAACATCCATTACCACCCACCAGCTCTTGATGGATATGCTTGATCATAAATATTAAGGTTGTTTATTTGTTTGTCCTCGCATTAAGCTTATTTCCTTGGTTTCAGTTTCACATTTTTGTGTCCAGAATGTTATATCCTTACTATTACTAGTTTTGAACCCGAAGATATATATTGCTAGTTTGATTGTATAGGTTTGCGAAAAATCTTTGTAGATATATCTCTACATGTACATCCAGAAGTTTTGAGACAATTTTCTGCTCGTAGATAGATTCGAACTTTACTGCAAAAAAACACTTAATGCTAAATGACAGTCATAGTCATGTTATAATTCATATTTTTTTTCCTTATTTCAAAACCTTCTGATGATAATATATTTGAACTTTGAAGGTTGATTAGGTACTAGTCCCAGTGTTCATGGAAGGATCTCACATAGTTAATGAGAGGTTGCCCAAAGGTAATATATAGAACATGCGGACCAATATAAAGGTGCAAGTTATTCACTATTCCATAGAGTTTAGCACAATCAAGTTTTGAAAAATACCATTGATTCAAATAGTGTATCTATTAGTAATATAAAACTACTTGTTTCGCCCGCACATGCAGGCCTGATTATTTTATAAATATTTATGTATATAGAAATATATGTATATGGAGTTGTTTTCTAATTATTTTTGTTGATGATGAATTATCAAATATATATATATATATATATATATATATTATTCCGCAATGTGTTTCAGTAATTTTAGTTCATATATAGGACTAAAAAGGTACTCTTTCAACTAAAATAGTTGTTTTCACTAGAAGTGAAACTATTTATTTGTGATCACAAAATGATGTGTATTTTTCTACTATATTCAATTTTGCTTTTGTTTTACCAATATGCATTCATATAATCATTTCAAAAAGTCTGGAACATTGTGGTTGAATGGTAAAAGATAGATTTGAAATGTTAATATATATATTTTGAGTTCTATTCAATTGATATGCAAAACTACAGTACATTAGACATTCGTATGATATAAACTTTTGCTTTCGGCTTATTTATAAATTTGAAGAGATGGTTTATCGTAAGTAGCATTTCTTTCAAAAATTAATTTTTTACTTTTTTCGTAGACCTGAGATTTATCGTAAGTCATTAAGAAATAAAATAATAATCATTCTGACAAAACTAAATGCAGGAACATACCAAAATTACCAGGATCATCTAACAGTACGTGCAATTGAAGCGGTCGAACATGGTTCTAGTTGAAAAATCGGGGTCCAAGTTAAAAAATATTAAAAAAATTATGAATTTTAGAAAATAATTGTATAAGTTATGATATAAAAACTTTAAAAAATTTAACGCTATTACTCTCTATTTCCAAACTATAGTTTTTTAAAATTATTCTATTATATTGTTAAATATACAACTAATACATTTGAATATAGTTCATAAATAATTTGAGACAGCTCTGAAAATTAGTATGAAAGTGTATGAATCTTCATGAAGAATAACCTGCAAAATATATTTATATGATACTTCTGTAAAGTAATTATTACTCTTTATTTACGCTATTACATATGCCCGTATGTTATATATATACAATCCTGATTCCTGAATACTTTCACCCTTTGGAAACTTCAAAAGTAAGCATAGACACATATACCCGTTTTCGTGTTCGTTAAACCAATTGGATGAAAACATTGATCTTAAACTATTTATCTATCGTGATCATAATTAAATAGCACTTATATAGCGATTCTCTCTAAAGGCTTAACTTGAAACTTTTAAATACAAATTTTGGCCATTGATTATTTGTGATTATTGGAACATGCATTTCTATCCCTTCAAAACATAAAAGATTTAGTTATTACTGGTACGCTATATGTCATTTCTTAATTTTCGCTTTTTAAGAAAAGAAAAAACAATTTAAAAAAAGAAGTGCTTCTCAAAAATTAATCAGAACTATTTAGGGTTTGTTCAGTCACTTCAATGTATTTTTTTTTTTTGATGAGAGGATTAAAACAGTTCTGTAAACTAGTTAGTAGTCAGCTTAGTTACGCTCAGCTCAGAGTCTAACCGGATCGGATCCTTGGTAAAATTGTGAATCAATGACTGACTCTAGAAAGAAATTTTTTTGACAAAAAAAAGCAGCGAGAGTTTAAGCGCTTGTAAGTGGGATGCGGGACCCATAAGGAAAAACGGAATGATGTGCTGACGTGGCGGCTGCTGGTCTGGCGTGAGTTAGCCCTCTATCATTAATCTCACGATTTGCTGTTGCAGGCCGGTTGGTCAAGTGGGTCCCATACCGTTTTCCCGTTCTCTAAACCCTCCTTAATTCCGATGTACTTGGTCCAGTTAACAATTACACTTGTGTAAATAAACTATGAGTAACTTTGATAAACTATGATATAACCAACCATATTGTTAATAGATTACAAAAAAACGTATCGTTAATAGTAATATGGAGATGGATCTATCGTTACTGCTTCAGTTAAACAACTCGACGTATGTACTTTTCACATTCTTTAGAGGCTACGTTGTTTTTTTTTGAGAAAAGAGGCTAGGTAGTTTCACATTCTTTATGGTATACTCCAAACTGATACAACACATCGGCATAATTAAATTTCCAACCACGATGAGGAATATTCCTTACAAACAAATTGTACGACTTATCAGTTTAATAGACATGTTTTTCTTGCAGGCTCCGAGGATTTTCTAGCATCTATCCGTGAATGTTTAAATATTTGTATTAGTAGCTAAAATAGTCATATGATGTTTTCGCTAATATAAATGTGAAAATGTTTCCCAGGTTTCAACAACGTACTGAGGCAAAAGTCACAAAACCGCACATAGTTTTCTTTTTGTTGTTATTTACTATTGAACAATACATTCAAATCTTTTTGTTCTAAAGAAACTATTAATAAAAATTGGTTCCCACTGTATCTATATCCTGTAATCATTTAACTAATTAACTAACCAACTAACAGGATAATATTTTAAAATACATATTAGGTAAGTTGTATAGAATATAGGTAAGTTTGTGTTTAGGTAAGTCCATCAAATATCGGATGGTTACGCGGCTGATGTTAGGGACTTCGGGCAAAAGATTTGGTGTCTAATATATATATATATATATATATATATATATATATATATATATATATTAATAGAAGTGTAATACAGATTAAAAAAGAAGTGAATAGAGAAGAAACTGGAAATGTTTTTTTTTTTGACAAAAGAAACTGGAAATGTTTCGTTTCATATATATTCTTTTTGCCTCTGTGTGTTGTTGAAACGAAGCATAGAAGTGAAGCAAAAGTAAGACCGTGATCCCAAAAGTATCATTTAGGTCCCACTTCACCTCTTGTCCATTACCTATTTGATACTGAAATTAAATTATCATCACCAATTCCACGCTATATTTATTTCTACATAGCAAAAAGGTATTTCGAGTTCACTAGTTGATTGCTAGGATACAATGGTTGGAACTAATACGTAAAGTTTCAATAATTATTATTTACTATTTTAACACAAGTTACAATTTTCTCTTGTTATGTGTAAAATATAGAGTATACTAATACGAATAAAAGTTTGGGTTTGGATTGGTGAATGTCAACTCTCATCGGGCCACCTACCATATATGTTGAATATTAAAATAAGAATAAAATACTAATTTCTTTTCAAATCGAATCCAAGATTATACGTTTCAATTAACAACAAAATGGTCAATATAATACTTTTCACATAGATCCTGCTGAAAGTGCAAGTTACAATTATGAACAAATATAATAAAGCTATTATTATAATTTTGGATTCTAGAAGAAGAATCTCAATGAAAATCTATTAAGTGTACTTTAATTTTTTATTTAAACTGTAGCATGAAAAAAAAATCAGTTTATTTATTAAAGAAGAAGAAAAAGAATCAATTGTAAACAAAAAGAGAACCAGTTGTGGCAGAATTTTCTTACTGAATCTACACATTTAGTTACCTTCAAAAACTATCCTGCTACTATAGTATATTAGTATTATCTTATATCCTACAATGATTATCATGACACATTAAGTAGAAGTATCAAGTACTGATAAATTATTTTACCTCTTTATACACTATTGCATAATGCCATAATCAGCACCTACTACTATGTTACCATTCATAACCTTAATGAACGGTCCAAGACTCCAAGTCCAAAGCTTTTTTTGTTTTAGGGTTTTCTAGGGAATTGGCGCATGACCACGTGGTGTATATCCATTTGACGAGAAGATATATTTGTTCACAACTTGTCCCATACCCCTAATCATTACGGAAAGTCCTAAGAATTGAACCACGTGGGAAAGTTTGTTTCTTTTGTCAGTTTCTTGTCCCATGAGAAAAACTTGCTACATGTGAAAACATTTCCATGTGAAAGATTCTACCAATATTTTACATATCTTTTTTTTTTTGGAAAAGGGCTTTTCTGATAGGGCTATTTAGGTGTATATACAAAATAAGAAAGGTAATTAGGTGATCGGTTGGTATTCAAAAATATTTGCAGATGTGGTAGCTCGGGGTGGGTGAAATGACATAACAATCCTCTATAACGTTTTAGGAAAGCTATACTGTAGTTTTGAAAGCTGGTTTTTTGAAGCATTACAGGTTAAGAATAAATTGAGATTTGTTATGAATATCATGTTGTGGATGTCCAGCAACCAGGCGCAATTCCATTAGATTATAGTCTAGAGTCTTGGCCCATTTATGACCCACTATGTAATAGGCCCATTAGGGTTTCAACCTTGTAACTCCCTATATAAGGAGCACCCTTGTTATCAATAAAGTACACATGAAATTCCCTTACTTTCACAACACGTTATCAGCACGATAGTCTCCACCCTGAAAAACCAAAAACAAACCCGAGACCAAAAACCCTAATTCCGGCCGCCGACTTCAAACCGCCGTATCTCACTAACCGTGACGACCTAGAAGGCGAGCCACCTATCAATCTGTAGATCTCGACGAGACGAAGCCAGAGCCGCAAACCACTCGCCGATCGGATCTCAGACGCGCCGTCAAGCTCTGTTTTAGTACGCGCCGTCAATTACCTCAAAAGCCTAATCCTTGGCGCCGACTTCAAACTGCTGTAACTCACCAACCACGACGAACCAGACGACAAGCCACCTATCGATCTGTAGCCCTTGACAAGTAGAAGCCAACACCGAAAGCCGTTCATCGATTGGAGCTCAGACGCGTCTGAAATCGCAGTTTTACTAAGCGCCGTCAATTACCTCAAAACTCTAATCCTTGGTGCGACTTCAAACCGTCGTAACTCACACACCACGAAGAGTCAGACGACGAGTCACCTACCAAATTGAAGCTCTTGACGAGTAAAATCCAGCGCCGCAAACCACACCGCGATACGGCTCTAGACGCGCCTTCAAATCCCGGATCAAGACGCGCCGTCAAAGTCCAAACCAACCAATCCGATTTCTTCTCTCTAAGGTGGTCCAAATTCTACACTTCATAAACTAAGGTAAACTATTTTAGAACCCTAAAAGAGAAGTTACAGATCGAACATGGACTTAATATTAAAGGATATGACATTTAAAATATGCAAAACCCCTAAAACCCTAGATCAATAAGTCCAAATCCTTCCATGAGTAAATCAAAGCTCTTAAACCAAAAGTTTGATCTTGAGATTGTTGATCAATTAAAATCACAGCTTCATTGGCTTGTTGAATCTCGAAAAACTTATTGATCTGAATGATCAAATCAAATCCTTTAGCCTCGAAGTTGATCATTCCCTAAAACCTAATTATGATCGATTTCTTATTTCTATAAAAAGAAATCTTCTATTTTCAGAAACTTTATATAAAAGGAAATTTTATATTTTCAGTATATTTCTATAAAATGAAACTTTATATTTTCAATATATTTCTATAAAAGAAAACATTATAAAAGGAAAGTTTCCATTTTCAAAAATCCTAAACAAGGAAACTTTCAATTTCTAGAAAGTTACTAAATAAGGAAAGTTTCCATTTTTATAAAACTTTTCAAATTAGGAAACTTTCCATTTCTAGAAATTTTATAAAGGAAAATTTCCATTTTCTAAAACTTTCCTAAAAAGGAAACTTTCTAGTTTTAGCAAATTTATATTTTCAGAAATATTTCCATATTTAGAAACTTACTAATTTTAGAAACTTTCTATTTTTATAAACTTACTATAAAAGGAAATATTTTATAAAAGAAATTTTCTATCTTGAGAAATATATAAGAACTATATGAATATGAACTAAGTTTCATAATTGTTTTTAACTCCCTAAATCGTATAGTTTGTTTTTATTAGCCGTATGGCCTTATACATTGACATAAGTGTGATTTGCTGAACATAAATAGCCGTATGGCTTCTTGTTTGATTAATTGGCCGAAGAGCCTTGTTCAGCTGAGTGGCCTTGATTGCAAACTGGCCTTGTGGCCCTCTTATGTGTTTGCTGGCCGTGTGATCCTGATTGAATAATAGCCGGAAGGCATTGATCACACAAAAATGGCCGTGTGATCATGAGTGGCCGAAGGGAATTGATCACACAGACAAGCCGTATGGCTTATTGTTCACATACTGGCCGAGTGCCTTTTATTTCTTGGATAGCCAATGGCATCAGAAATTGTATGTACTAATACAAATCATCTTGATATGATTTCAGATGTTGAGATTCCAACCCATGGACTATGATACCCTAGATGTCTCTGGAGAGAACTATCAAAGATGGACAATCAATATCTCGGTTATACTAAAGATAGAAGGTCTTAGTGAATGTATCATCAAGGATGATCATGGAACCGAGAATGAGAAATATATGGCATCAAGAGTAATGCGTCATCATCTCAATGTGGAACTGAGAAATCAGTACCAAAATATACAAAGCCCTCAATGCCTTTGGACAGAGTTAAAGTCCAGATACACTAAGGTGATATTACCAAAGGCAAGGCATGAGTGGATGAGCCTCAGGTTCCATGACTTTGGGTTCGTGGAAAAATACAATTATGCTCTATCCAAAGTAGCTCATACACTGATGTTTTGTGGTGAAAAGTTGACAGAGAAGGAATTACTTGAAAAGTTTTCTCCACAGCAGATCCAAAAGATCTATTCATACAACTAACCTATCGAGATAAAGGTTTCACCACATACAACGATCTGTTCTTATATTTATCTCAAAATGAACAGATGAATCATATGAAAGATAATATGAGCAGCTATGAGACAGATAGTGATGATGAAGAATCCATGGGAGCCACGTCCAAAGTGACATATGGAGTGGTCGGCTTGACCATTGTCTAAAGCCTTTAGACATTCTGATTTCATACTTATGATTTGGTGTTTTAAATTTTCATAGCATTAATAAAAGTTTTCTTTTATTTTCATTGATTGATGTGCTTGAAAATTTTTTCTGATTGACAAATGAGAATTCGAGAAAAGTATGTCTAGACCATCACGCCTAAGGCATGGCCTTGAGGAGGCACGAAATTTATCACCTAAGACCCATTGTGTAATGAGAACGATCCAAACAACTCCACTGGCCGTGGATACCACAATAACCGTGGTCGTGGGTCCAGCCATGGCCGAGGAGTGTGTATAGGTCGTAGTGGCATTTCCAAGCCACTTCAAAATGGTTTCAATAGTGAACCAATGGGCAAAACAAAAGGAAATGTTCTTTTAGCTTATAAAATAGCCAAAGGCATATATATATATATATATATAAGAGGTCGAGACTACATTCTCCCTACTGATCTAATACTATGCTAAAGATCGGTATAATAAGGCATAAAAGCCTAGGTAACCAGAATGGTTCACCAAAGAGTTAAACACTTTATGGCATGACCGGATTAGCCATCCTGGTCCAAAACTTGATGCAAAGTTTTAAAATTATTAAGGCACAAAGAGTTATCCCAAAAATCTCACGTTGTGAAACATGTACACAAGGGAAACTCATGAGGCTTCATTGTCCCAAGCAAACACGAAATATAATCTGATCATGAGGGAAGTGAGGACAAAACCCGTGATCATGACCAGACTACAAAATCGTGTACCATGATGGTTTATGACCATGCTGGCCTTCCAAGCATTGCGTTTAAGTGAGTACAAACAAACGTTTTTATAGCATGTTCATGAGGGGGAGAATAGTCACTCCGTGTGGTCCATGACCATACTACAAAAACCCGAACATGACAAGCCTGGCCGAAGGCCATAAGACATTATAGCTTGGCCGTAAAAGCAATAAAACTTTTAAGGTTCAGACTTCAAAAGTCTATAAACTTGGGGACATCACAAATATACATGTATAAAAGATAAGATACATCAGGCCATATAAAGTGAGCATAGATATTTCCGTATAAAGATGATAAAGGGTCATAGTCCAGACATAGACCATCCTAAGAGTTTATGAATAAACCACCACATACTTATGTGCCATCTAGGATGGAATACCTCATATAAGGATGAGATGAAAATCGGGAATATATGTTGGATAAGAGAACATGATCTTTCTCCCACGCATTCAGTAAGACCATGAGCCAAACGTAGGTGATCATATTGTGGCCAAGGTATACGGATTACATACAAGATGAATCCGACTATCCAACATCATGGAGAAAGCTATAAGCTGGTGAATAGTAAAAGTAAATGGTAAATACAGAAATGAAATGGTTTTAACCTTCCTTGTCTTGGCAAAGATCCTCGGACCAGATATATGTACTGGACGTCCATAACCAAAGAAAGAAAGATAGCCAGACAGACCCAAAAGAATGACTAAGTCATACCAGCTTAGCACCACTATATAAATGTCCTAGTAGAGACATAATCAAGTTGCTGTAGAAGTCTATACAAGATAGACCAGTATGTTCCATAGATAAGGAACCTCGGATAGAAAGAGATAAGGTGTTCATAATGATAAATCCGGGTTCATAAGAGAAACCATACTAGACAATGAGATAAAGGTCGGCCGACCCTAATGTACATGTATCATACAATGTAGTCTTGCAAGCTACAAAGTATTCAATGATCCTGATAAGAATAAAATCTCAATCGATTGTATCATGTCTAGAACGCGATAGAACGCGAGGGAACAGTATACAAGGTGTCGACACATACACACACTCATAAGTGATAAAGTAATAAGAGAAAGCACTTGAACATGAGAAATATGCGAGGATCACTAACCCACGTAAGAGTACTCATCATAAAGAAAAGAAAGGGACGTGGGGTTAAAGAAAAGAAAGTATGAGATAGGCGTATAGGCCATATACATAGATGAGACGCCATCTAACCAGTGAACAAATGAGTCTTGTGAGAAGTAGAAAATCGTGAGATGTGGAACATGAATATATAGACAAGAGGTCGTCCATGTTCCTACATAAAAGCATTCAAAGGAATGGCTTGATCACACAAGGATACTCACAAGGACTAAGGAACAGTTTATAAGGAGATATGCTCCTATGTGGTGGATGCTACTACAGAAAATCGAGATTGATTTTGTCTGGACACATATGAAAGAAATAATGGTGTAGTAAGCTATATATGAATCACTGATGATAATGAGAATAGAAAAGTACCAGAAAGATTAGAGAAATTCTCATAGAACAGTGTCGTTCCTGAGCTGTTCATAGGACTGAAATATAAGGCAGCTGCGTGCATATAATAAGACTAAGTAATGCTTAGTAAGAAAGTTCTATAAGAACGTTTCAGAGCAGTCCATATAGTAGTTATGAAAGAAATTCCTTGTGGTTATACTTAAAGAAAGGATGATTAAGATGATTGATTCTTGGAAAGGCTATAGAGAGACTACGATGATCTATAATAGAGACCATTAGCCGTGTATGAATGTTGGGATCTATGATTCAACGTACCAAGAATAAGAATGTGATATGGTCAGAGAGAATCCATCAGATTCATGACCAAAGAACTCATATCAACTAGGATCATGCCCGACCTAGCTCGACCTTAATCATCATTTGGTCCCGACCAGTTCGTCCCGACCAGTCCGTCCCGTCCAGCTCGTTCCGACCAGTTCCTCTAGGTCTTAATCCGACCTAAACTCATCCAAGTGAGAGGAACGTCCTATTGACTCAAAAGTGGCTTAGTTTTGATTAACATCAAACTATAACATAGTAGCCATTCATGAACAGATTATGAGCTTATACTAAAGAAGGTTCATGAAAAAGTTTTGGTCAAAAGTTATGAATGGGACACACATTGGACGATAATATGATCAGAATGGATCATGGATATAAGAAAGCATTTATGGTCAAAATCCATCCAAGGTAGATGAATGAAAATAACTGAGACACTCCCGTGTATATAAAGTCCATATGTTCTGGTCAAGTACCATAGAACATACCCGACCATATTTATGTAATGGACTAAAGATCTTGGTTTACTTATACTAATCAAACAAAGAGGAGTTTGGTTGATTTTGCTAATGCAGGATATGTTTTACACATGCCAAGATCATTGCCTTTCATGAAGCAGTCGCGAGGTTGTTTGGTCCGGTCCATGATCAACCCCATCCGTGTACCTGTCAAGTACCATCAGTCCGACCAAGACATGAAGTGATCAGCAGCAAAGGTGTACATCCTGACCACAACTTTATGGAGTTCCACAAGACACCTAGACGTCCAAGTATTCACAAGTTCATTCAAGGAGAATCCAGCTGATCATCCTCACCAAGGCACCACCGACCGCGACGTTCGAGAGGCTTATGTACCAGATTGGGACGTGCATGCTTAAGGACCTATACTGAGGTCCAGATCAGGGGGAGTAGTGTGTGTTGTACTCTTTTTCCTGTCTTTGGTTTCCCTTTTACCACATTGGGTTTTGGGTTTTCCAAGAGAGGTTTTAATGAGGCAACATTAAGCACACTACGAGCTCTAGACGGTTCTGGCATCCAAGGGGGAGTGTTATGAATATCATGTTGTGGATGTCCAGCAACCAGGCGCAATTCCATTAGATTATAGTCTAGAGTCTTGGCCCATTTATGGCCCACTATGTAATAGGCCCATTAAGGTTTCAACCTTGTAACTCCCTATATAAGGAGCACCCTTGTTATCAATAAAGTACACATGAAATTCCCTTACTTTCACAACAAGATTGATATTCTTAGAGATGCAACTATCAAAATACAACAATCCAACGAAATTTACCATGTATAACAACACCATTATCAGATTTCAACCAAAAGAAACTAGGCCATCATTAAAACTCAGCGTAAGACACAAGATCCAAGGTAAACTTTCAGTTTGAATCTGATGATAAAATAGCTTTAGGCTTTATAGATGAGAAGCTAACAAATAAGACCAGCTAGAAATTTATTTCCAAGTCCGTTGTACGAAAACACTACGACGACCGCAACGGTGGAAATGGAGGCAGACAGAAACACAACGATGGCGGCTGTGGAGACAAAGGCGGAGATTTACGGGAACACGGCAGTAGAGAGGAAGCTTTAGTGAGATGCAAAAACGAAATCTTTCGAAATCTAAACCACTGAAATTGCATGCCTTTGAAGAAAGTTAGGGTTCCTCATTCTTCTCTTGTTGCTCGGATGATGGAAGAGTAAAAGAAATAGTTGTGAATTAAGAAGAAACTAAAGAAAAAGGCAACAGATTCGCGTACAAGATTAAATGAGGAAGAAGAGAGAAAGAGGAAGAGAGAGGCAGAAAAAAAAACAAAGAGATAATAGTTAAAGGGATATATCCGGGTTACTCAATAATGTACAGTAACCTTTCCATATACTTAAATAATCTTTATTTCTTGTATATAGAGTGCAATTACTCTTTCTGTACATATCGTCTAGTTTGATCTTACTATTACCAAACGTTATGCTGTAGGTGGCCAGAAGCCAAATGCCAAATCGGTCTAGTTATTCAGCTATTTAGAACTGAAACCGATCATGGATGGAAAATCATTACTATATTGATAACTAGAAATTAAATATGTTAAAGAAGGTTTAATATCAAAGATAGTGGTTTTTTGGTTCCGTATTTCTATAGTATTTAATATATCTCTGCCACAGTAAATCATTTAGACCCACCAGGCCACCACTATTATATATATGTAGTTAATAAGTGAGATAAATTTTCAATAATTACTACACTAATTATCATTAATTATTATACGTAACAATAGTCTAAATGCATGAGCATGGCTTTAATCTATTCCATGCACCAAACGACTAATTATTTTCTTGTGGTATGAATCATTAAATATGAAAAATTACTGATGATTTGCAATTCGATCGACCAATACTAACTCAAAGAAACTCAAATATGAAAAATTACTGATGATTTGCAATTCGATCGACCAATAGTTTCGCTTGTAATTTCATTTCAAGAGATAGAAAGTAAACCAGTGAGATGTAGACATATGAAATTTTATAAATTTGGAACGGACGGAACAGAGTTTTTGATATTTTCTGAAACAATAATAAGGAACCATATGTGTATACAGTGGCAGAACTAGGTGGGGAGTGGGTGGAACAGCTGCCCCCATGATTTTTATTTCTTAGTGTAATTTTGCTTGGAATTTTTATTATGTCCTGGATAAAAGTTTGAATTTATAAATATATTATTAGTGTTTTGTTGTTTTGTTCGTGTAAAAATTTATCATAGATCCGCCACTATATATGTATATGGTATATATATAATATGTACCATTACTTTGAGTTGACTGTATCAGTATTTACGACTATAAAGTCAACTATTTTTCAAAAGCATTTTGTTACAATTTTGTTTTGTAAAATATATATGGATGAGATTTCAAATATTCTGTTTTTATTCATTTATCTATTCTGAATCAATCAACACTTAAGTTTACAGTATTTTCTATTTGATTTTCAAAACAATATAATATTCTTATTAAAATACATTTACATATCTAAAAACCAATCTAAGTGAAAATCACAAATTATTCAAAATTTTAATCTATGTAAAACAAAAAAAATATTATGATTAAATTTGACGAAGTTGATGCTATCAAATATACTAAGTGATGTCAAACTAATCATATATTACATATCAAAAATCACATGTTAACCAAGAAAATAAAATATTTTCATATAAATTATAGAATAGTTGATACTGAAATTAAAATATTAATAAACTAGATGGTGGCCCGCACACTTGTGGGAGCAAATATATATATCTAACTTTTCAAAATTTTAATCTAAATTATTTAATTAATTTTAAATATTAAATTAATCAGAAGATACACATTTTTTATTACACATGTAAAACATATCACCATCATAATAATCTAATAAAGTTTTATTAATATTTTAAATTAGCATTAAAAATTAAATCTACAAAACCATTAAAATTATACGTAAAACTTATGAAATCAAACTCTTCTTCATCAAACACATATTAACAAAATATATAATAATCAAAAACATACATCTATTTAACTAAAAGTGTATAAACTTAAAATAAATAAATTATATATGTTTAGTAAAATCTAGTTTTAAAAAAATAATTAACGAAATTTTTTTTTGACTTTATCACCCTTCAATTCAAATTCGCAAACGCAATGTCTCCTTCGTAATATAGATTCCAAACATCAAACATTCATGATTTTGATGTGAATGAATTGAATTACTTAGCTATTTTTTATCGGTGAGATAATTTGGTGCCATTAAAGCGAAGTAAATTTTCTTTTAAAATAAAAAATAAAATAAAAATATTAATAGATTTAATATTATTAAAGTAAACATCTTAATAAAACTATAAAAATATTTCCAAAATTTGATAATACTATTTAATAATAATTATCTTTGAATATAAAGTAAAAAATTATTAAATAATCACTAAAATATTTTAAAACTAACAATTCAAAAAGTTGTGCATTGGAATTAATAGCTCAACCTAAATCTATACTATATAAAAGTTGAGGCTATAAGCCATTAAGAGCGTCCACATAGGATTTAAAACCACCAATAGTATTTTGACACATCATTATATTAGTTTATTATTTTTAGAAAATATTAATATTTCCAAAACTATATTAAAACGAATTTAACATTCTATATATAACTTAAAATAAAATAAATAGATATTAACATTTTACAACTTGCTTTAAAATTATTATAGTAAAATGGAAAATCGAAAATAAAAAGGCTATATAAAAATATGATAAATCAGATTAAATGTTAACAGAAAATAGAAGTTTTCTAAAATATTAATATTTCTAAAATTATATTAAAAACGAAATTAATATTCTATATATAACTTAAAGTAAAATAAATAAATATTAACACTTTACAACTTGCTTTAAAACATTAATTATTATAGTAAAATGGAAAATAAAAAATAAAAAAGCTATATATAACTCAAAACCACCTATAAAAATATGAGAAATCAGATTAAATGTTAAAAGAAAAAAATGAAAATTACAGAGTCAAAACATATCCTGAAATATTATTTAACTTGTTAATAAAAATAAATATTATCTAATAAAGTAGGCTGATAAAAAAATATAAAAAAATTATTTTTAAAATGTCATGATTTCCAGATTTATTTATATTAACATAAAATAGATTAATGAAAAAATGGAAAACTTATGTTAAAGGAGATAACAAAAACTAAAACATTTAAAAGGAAAATTAACTAAATATATAAATTAAGAAAATTTCCAACATATGAAGTATTTGAGAACTATAAATAATTGTCTAAAGTTTTAAAGTTATCATGATTTACTTTGAGAATGAGAGAGATATTGAAAAGAGATATATACACAATAGTTGCTTCTGTTACTTCTTTGGTTTTAGATGATCTTAGGAAATATTTTAATAAGAATGAAGTTCTTGCTAGAGTACTTTACTTTTGGGAATGACGTAACATCAACAAGGGTAGTTTGTTTATAGGTATCGAGCTATTGCTTACTGATCAAAAGGTATAAAATATTTTGTCATTTAGACTTCTCAATTTAAAATTTAATAAGCACAACATTGTTTGTTTCACACAAATTTATACAGAGAACAACAATCCACACTTTCATTCCAGCTAATCGAATAGCATGCTATGAAGAGGATTTAAAAGCCGGTGTAATCTATAAGATTAAGAATTTCTTAGTCATTGACAACAAAACAAGTTACAAGGTGACTTCTCACAAGTTCTTAATTCAAATAATAATATTAACAAAATTGAAAGCTGATATAAATAGAAAATCAATTGCCAAATAGTAATATTAACAAAGTCTTAGATTTGCTATTTTGTATAATAAATCCAAATTATATTTGGGGTCAAAATAAAATATTATGCCATTATAAATATAATTAAAGTAACAAAATTACATCTAAAACAACTTACAATGTATAAAGCAAAAAACCTAATATCATTTAAATTAAATAAATTATTAGTGTGCTTATAAGTAAATTATCATAGTGTAAGCCATTTAGACCGTCTACACAAATTTAAAACCATGAATCAAAACATATCAAAATTGTTTAAAAAGTTTATGTTTCTAAAATGTCTAATTCTAGACTTATATACTATATAAAAATTGAGGTTATAAGCCATTGAAAACGTTAACGTAAGATTTAAAATGACCAATCGTATTTTTACACATCATTATATTAGTTTATTATTTTTAGAAAATATTAATATTTTCAAAATTATATTAAAAACGAAATTTATATTATATATATAAATTAAAGTAAAAAATAAAGATTAACATTTTACAACTTCCTTTAAAACATTAATTGTTACAGTAAAATTGAAAATCAAAAATAAAAGGCTATATAAAACTTAAAACCACTAATAAAAATATGACAAATCAGTTTAAATGTTAACAAAAAATAAAAGTTTCTATAATATTTATATTTCCAAAATTATTTTTAAAACGAAATTAATATTATATATATAACTTAAAGTAAAATAAATAAATATTAACATTTTACAACTTGCTTTAAAACATTAATTGTTATATTAGAATGGAAAATAAAAAATAAAAAACTAGATATAATTCAAAACCACCAATAAAAATTTGAAAAATCAGATAAAATGTTAAAAAAAGAAAAATTACAAAGTCAAAACATATCCTAAATTACTATTTAACCTGTTAATAACAATATAGATTATCTAATAAAGTAGGCTGATATAAAAAATAGTTTTTAAAATGTCTTGATTTCCAAATTTATGTATATTAACATAAAATAGACAAATGAAAAAACAATGGAAAACGTACGTTAAAGGAGATAAAAAAACTAAAACATCCACACATGATTTAAACCACTGGTCGTATTAACAAAATTAACAAAAATCGTTATTATACATGACTATATTAAAAAAAATCAATTATTTGTAAGAAAAACTGTTTATTTCATAATAAAATACAAATCAATTGGAATAAGGAAAAATAACATAAGTAAAAATGTTATAAAAATATTATCCCAATATGTATAATAATTTTGAAATTTAATACAAATAAATTAGAATATAATAATTTATATGACAATTCATCATTATTATTTTCTTTTGGTTGGGAAGAAAAACTATGATATAAATTTTTTTTGTTTAGGATTTTGTTTTGTAAAAAAAGGGAAACAACTATCAAATATTCTTTTAAAGTTTTTAAGATTTTAGAAAAGAAAATTAATATTACGTAATCTTTCACAAATATATCTTAGAATTTAGAAAATTAAAACTTTTTATTAAAATATTTTTGTGTAGATTGTTTTTTTAAAATTGAAAATTACTATGAAATATTTTAACAATCTTACAGTTTTCCTTTTCTAAAATCTTAAAAAAGAATTTAAAGTAATATTTTGTAATGAGAAATTTCCTTTTTAAATATCATTTAAATCATAAACAAAAAAGAATTATATCATATTTTTGACACATGTCACTATCTTAATAAATCTAATGCCACATGTCGCAATCATGTTAATTAATAACTTTGAAAACTATGCTTTATATAATAAGATAAAATTCAAAATAAAAACAGTAATATTAACAAAAGTATTACGTTAGAATTTTTTTTATAATAAATTTAAAGTGCATTTTATGCCAAATTAAAATAGTTATTTAATTTTAAAATGGTTAAAGTAATAAAAATATTTAACATATTTTCGGTGTATAAGATATGAAATTTCATAATATCATTTAAATTACATAAAGTATTACTTTGCTTTTAAATAAGTGTCAAAATTTCATCATATCATTAAATAATTTATTATATACAAAAATTGTGGTTATAAAACATGGATTATAGATAAAATAATAAAATGTATGATAAAATACTACATTTTCAGTTATATTAAGTGAGCAACATATTAGGTAAAAATATGATAAATATATTTAAAAATGTATTACGAATTTCTATGCATCGAGAATTTTACATAATATTAAAAAGATAAAAGTATAAACTTTAAACATTATAAATACATTAATAACTATTATTTATACATTTTTCAATTCAAACAATAAATAGCTAAGAACTAAATATTTTTAAAAGAATAATTTGATAAACAAACATAAATTAAGAACAGAAGATCAAATTTTAAATACATTTTGTCACAAAAATATGTATATAAATTTATATTTAAATAACTTATAATTATTATAGAGTATAAACTAATTATTAATGCAGACTCGCGCGTAGCGCGAGTATAAAATCTAGTAATGAATGATGAATAAGATTTTAATATAGTAAAACATGACAAATAAGTAAAATATCCTAAAATCATGGAAAATATGACAAGTAAGTAAAACTAAAATTATCACATAAATTATTCAAAAATATGACAAATAACTAAATTACCAATTAAATTTATTAAGAACATAAGAAATAAATAAATAACCTAAATTATGGAGAATATGACAAATAATCAAAACTAAAATTATTAAAACAAAATAAAAAGGTAAATTACCTAAAATTAGAAAAAAATTTGACAAATAAGCAAAAAAACCTAAAACTATAGAGAAGTTGACACATAAGTCAAATCACTTCTCAAATAATAGTATAGATTATCACAATATAATGATTTTATAAATATTTATATATGTGCATGGACACAGAAGAATCATCTAATATATATACAATGGCGGAACTAGACGAAGAGTGGGTGGGACAGCTGCCCCCTCCCCATAATTTTTTTGGGTGTAATTTCTTGAAATTTTTATAGTGTCCGGGATAAAAATTTGAATTTATAAATATATTACTAATATTTTGTTGTTTTGTCTCGTGTAGAAATTTATCCTAGATCCGCCACTGTATATATGGTATATATATAAATATAATATGTATTATTAATTTGAGTTGACTGTATCAGTATTTACGACTATAAAGTCAACTATTGTTCAAAAGCAAATATGGACACCGACACGGCGACACTCATGATTTCACAGTAGGGCAGCTCAAATTGTGACTTGTAATTACACTTTACATTTTATTTTATTTTATTTTTCATTTACACATATTTTGTTATAAGAATGTGAGATGTATATGGAGATGGGAGTTATGATTGCATTTTGGTTTATATGTCTTCTTCGGAACAATAATACTGAATTATGGTAGTAATCATACGTTAAAGGAAGAGAAAAGACATGAAAACTAATTAAAAGAGACTCAAATTAAAATAGAATAGCAAATCAAAATGAAACAAGTTTCTAAATCCATGCTATTAAGAGTAACAGGGCTTTACATGATCATCCATCAAAGACGTTGGGCCTCTTTCCAGCAAAGCCCACATTTCAAGGTTCTGCAAAACGACAAACGTCAACGATAACCTCACCTGTTAAAGAAGAAAGGAGAACGACAAAAGGAGAGAAGAGTACGGTTCCGTTATCGACTACAATGCAGCTCAGCAATCGCTATGGTGTGCTTTCAGATCAGGATTGCTAGCTGTCTTGCCACCTGTCTATGATCTAGATTGTTCTCTGAAGTAGTATATAACCTTCAGTTATCGTTTGTAAAGAGACGAGCTTTTGATGAATAAGAATCAATAATACATTTGTTAAATCTTATCTCTAAAGCTTCCAGCTTTAACCTACATGGTATCACGCCATGGACGGAAATCAAGATCCTGTTTCAGTTACATCTCTTACTATCACTCACGTTGTTACGTTGAAGCTTAAAGAAGGCAACTACCTTCTCTGGAAGCTTCAGTTTGAGCAGTTTCTGGCGAGTCAGACGCTTCTTGGATACGTTACTGGAGACCACCCTCGCCCTGCGCCGACGATTACAGTTCAAGAAGGAGGTCAAGCCACTGAAACTGCGAATCCAGAGTTTCTCCGATGGACTCAGAAGGATCAGCTTATTCTCGCCTGGATCTACGGTACGCTGACTGAAGATGCTCTCAAATCGGTCTACGGCTTACACACCTCTCACGACGTGTGGTTAGCTCTCGCACAGAAGTACAACAGAGTGTCTGCATCGAGAAGACTAGATCTACAAAGGCGAATTCAAACAACAGTCAAAGGTAACAAGACTATGACTGCTTATCTCTCTGAAATCAAGACGCTTTGTGACCAGTTGGATTCTATTGGAGCTCCTATCACTGAACCTGAGAAAATTTATGGAGTTTTGAATGGCCTCGGTCGAGAATACGAGTCTGTGTGTACGGTGATTGAACATGCTATGGACCTTCCCCCGGGTCCTAGCTTTGAGGATGTTGTCTACAAGCTCACCGGTTTTGAAGAAAAGTTAAAGGCTTACGAGACCACTGCTGAAGCTAATGCTCATCAGGCGTTCTATACCAACAGAGGAGGTTACTCTAACCGTGGTCGAGGTCAACGAGGAGGATATCGTGGCGGTCGTGGTTCTTACTCCACCCAAGGCCGTGGCTTTCCTCAGCAGTTCGGTCAGAGTGCTCAAGGTCAGAACAATCAGCGTCCTACATGTCAGATCTGCGGCAAGTATGGTCATTCAGCTTCCAAGTGCTACAAACGCTTTGATCAGAACTTTGTGATTCAAGATCCACCACAGGCTAATGTGTTGATGACAGCCTCTGCTCAACACAATGGAGCGTTTCCCGGTGCTGAATGGTATCCAGACAGTGGGTCATCTCATCATGTGACTAACTATGTTCAGCATCTCGACTCAGCTCATCAGTATGGTGGAACAGATCAGGTTATGGTTGGAAATGGTGAGTTCCTTCCTATCACTCATGTAGGTTCTGCATCGATCTCCACTGGCTCAGGTACTATCCCACTGTCTGATGTTCTCATTTGTCCTGATATAACGAAATCTTTGTTGTCTGTGTCCAAACTCACTGATGACTTCCCCTGTGAATTCACCTTTGATTCTACTCATGTATTTGTTAAGGACAAAGCAACCAGCAGAGTTCTCAGTCAAGGCAACAAAGTTAAAGGCTTGTATCGGTTGGATGTACCTCGGTTTGTGTCTTTCTACTCTTCACGACAGCAGCTTGCAAGTGATCTAGTCTGGCACTGGCGTTTGGGTCATCCGAATCATCAAGTTCTCAAGCATCTCTCTGCAATAAAGGCCATTTCATTCAATAAGACTGAAAAGTCATTATGTGAAGCATGTCAAGTAGGCAAGACATGCAAGCTTCCCTTTTCTGTTTCTGATTTTCGTGCAAGTAGAATTCTTGAGCGAATACACTGTGATGTATGGGGTCCTGCACCTGTTATTTCAGTTCAGGGTTTTCGGTTTTACATTGTATTCATTGACAATTATTCAAGATTCTGCTGGTTTTATCCACTTAAGTTGAAATCTGATGTCTTCTCTGTGTTCAAAGCCTTTCAACAACAAGTGGAAACTCAATATAATCAGAAAATAAGTGTTTTTCAGTCAGATGGGGGCGGTGAGTTCATCAACAAGAACATGTCACAACATCTAGCTGCGAATGGCATCAGACATTTTGTTTCTTGCCCTCACACACCAGAACAAAATGGTATAGCAGAGAGACGACATCGTTACATCACAGAACTTGGTCTATCAATGCTTTATCAGAGCCATCTTCCTCAAGAACTCTGGGTTGAAGCTCTGTTTACTGCAGCTTTTCTGAGTAATCTGCTTCCAACAACAGTGAATGATAAAATGATTAGTCCGTTTGAACTCCTCAATGGTACTCAGCCTGTTTATACTTCTCTTCGGGTATTCGGCTGTGCTTGTTATCCATATCTCAGACCTTACTCTCACAACAAGTTTGATCCTAAATCCTTACTCTGTGTATTTGTGGGTTACAATGAGAAGTATAAGGGGTATCGATGTTATCATCCACCTACTGGTCGTGTTTACATCAGTCGACATGTGTTGTTTGATGAACACAGACTTCCTTACAAAGATACCTACAAACATCTTCTTGCTCCTGCTGCAACTTCCTTGTTCACTGCTTGGCGTTTGCAGTATCCTGAGATCAGTGATTCAACAGAAAATTCTGAAGCATCATCTCTGGTTGAAGAAATTGGGAGATCAGTTACAGTGCCTGTCCACACTACTCCTCATGTGCCTAATGCTCCTGCAGCAGCTGCAGATACCTCCAGCTCAGATTCTTCAGTTGATAACAATGATCAACAGGAAGTAGCTATGCCACCACCTCCACCTGCCAACACCCATAAGATGACTACAAGAGCCAAGGTTGGAGTTATGAAGCCAAATCCTCGTTATGCACTAATAGCCATCAAAGGCTTACCTCAAATTCCCCGTACTACTGCTGAAGCTCTTAGTCATCCTGGTTGGACTGGAGCTATGGGAGACGAGATAGATACCTGTGAAGAAACCAAGACCTGGAGCTTGGTTCCTTTACCACCTGATGTTAGACCTATTGGATGTATGTGGGTGCATAAGGTTAAACTGAAGGCCGATGGAACTTTGGATAAGCTTCGTTCCAGAGTTGTGGCTAAAGGAAATGAACAAGAAGAAGGTGTTGATTTCCTGGAAACTTATAGTCCAGTTGTTCGAACTGCCACAGTTAGGATTGTGTTGCATCTTGCTGTGATTAAACGCTGGGAGATTAAACAGTTGGATGTTAAAAATGCTTTCTTGCATGGAGATTTATCTGAGACTGTTTATATGAGGCAACCACCTGGTTTTGAGAGCGAGGAGCATCCAGACTATGTGTGTCTTCTTCACAAAGCTATCTATGGTCTTAAACAAGCACCAAGAGCTTGGTTTGACAAATTTAGTTCCTATCTCCTCGAGTTTGGGTTTATCTGCAACGCAAGTGATCCTTCTTTGTTTGTTTATAACAAGGGACATGACGTGTTGTATCTACTTCTGTATGTAGACGATATGGTGCTTACAGGAAGTAACCCTGGGTTAGTGGAAAAGCTTCTGCACTCACTTAAAAAGAAGTTCCGGATGAAAGATATGGGCTCTCTGAGTTATTTCTTAGGCATTCAAGCTCAGTTTACAGCTACGGGGTTGTTTCTCAATCAAGCCAAGTATGCTACAGATCTACTTCAGGCAGCAGGGATGCTTGATTGTGCTCCTATGCCCACACCTCTACCGCTTCAGCTGGATCGAGTTCCTCATCAAGATGAGTTGTTTCCAAATCCTAAATATTTTCGCAGTCTCGCTGGGAAGCTTCAGTATTTAACTTTGACTCGACCAGACATTCAATTTGCTGTTAACTTGGTCTATCAGAAGATGCATGAACCTACGATGTCAGACTTTCATCTCATGAAACGTATTCTTCGTTATCTAAAGGGTACTCTGGAAATGGGGCTTACTTTGGAATCAGACACTGATACTCAGGTTCGTGCCTACTGTGATAGCGATTGGGGTGGATGTCAAGACACGAGAAGGTCTACAGGAGGATTTTGTACCTTTCTCGGATCAAACTTGGTGTCTTGGTCCGCTAAAAGGCAAGACTCAGTGGCTCGTTCTTCTACAGAAGCAGAGTATCGTACTCTGTCTGACACTGCAGCGGAGCTAGCATGGATAAGTCTGATGCTTAAGAGTGTTGGAGTGAGTCAGCTGGATGCTGCAGAGATCTACTGTGACAATTTATCAGCAGTTCATCTAACAGCAAATCCAGTTCTGCATCGGAAGTCAAAACACTTTGCTACTCACTATCATTTTGCTCGTGAGAAAGTAGCTGATGGTTCGCTCATTGTCTATCACATTCCTGCAGCTCAGCAACTAGCAGACATTTTTACAAAGTCTTTGCCTCATCACAGCTTCGTTGATCTTCGGTTCAAACTCGGTGTAGACTTTCCGCCCACCTCGAGTTTGCGGGGGAGTATTAAGAGTAACAGGGCTTTACATGATCATCCATCAAAGACGTTGGGCCTCTTTCCAGCAAAGCCCACATTTCAAAGTTCTGCAAAACGACAAACGTCAACGGTAACCTCACCTGTTAAAGAAGAAAGGAGAACGACAAAAGGAGAGAAGAGTACGGTTCCGTTATCGACTACAATGCAGCTCAGCAATCGCTATGGTGTGCTTTCAGATCAGGATTGCTAGCTGTCTTGCCACCTGTCTATGATCTAGATTGTTCTCTGAAGTAGTATATAACCTTCAGTTATCGTTTGTAAAGAGACGAGCTTTTGATGAATAAGAATCAATAATACATTTGTTAAATCTTATCTCTAAAGCTTCCAGCTTTAACCTACACATGCATGATGTGTCTATACACCGACACTGGATTCTGTTTTCATCAAGTTAAATTGTAAAGATTAAGTATTAACAAAGCTAAAATAAAATGGCGAAACTGAACAACCATCGGAGTCACATGGGAGATTATGATAGAAGAAACAGAACATTCTCTGAGCTTCGAAGTGTGCAATAATAAGCCAAGATCACTCTCATGTTCTGTAAAAGCACTACAACCATCTTCCAGGCAGCGTTCCACATCTTCGATTTTTAGTTTTGGACAATTATCAAGGACCCTGACAAAACCAAGATAAAAAAGCTTATTCACACAAATTTCAGGCACTAAACTCAAAAGCCTAGTTCAGAAACATGGGACAGATGGGGGCAATATAAAATGGTCAATGTTAATAAATAGAAATCCAATGAACACTCAAGGACACAAAAATGGTAGAAGAAAGGGAGGAACAGAACAATACAAATGTTGAAAAGAACAGTTAGCTCCACAAGCTTGCAGGAAGGTAATAAACGGCGTTGAGTGGTTTTGTCTTCTCACACAACCCTTTCAATCCATTCTTTGTCTTTGTATATTATGACAAGTTCTTCATTTGTAACTCCACTTTTAGAACCCAGTGGAAGATTTCTCAGCTCTAGGCAGTGTTTTGTATGAAGATCTCATTCAGACGTCATAATGAAAGAGAACTCCGGTAGATCCTCTTTAGCGCAATATCTCATCAACGGCCTATAAGCACCAGAGCACAACCTTCAAGCTCGAGCTCGCTAGAGTTAGAAAGAACCATCATATTGGTTTTCGATGGTTATGACACTCGTAATCCATACCTGGATTTGGGAAAGCCTTGGACGATTCCCAGTGAACTCTTCTCTGTTAACCCTTGCTTGCACATCATCTCGCTTCGCATTTAGCACTTCCATGGATTTCTGAAGAGAAGCAAGATTCTCGGTGAGGCTGTAACTATAATTTTTCTCTTCAGGCATAACCACTGACTGAGTCACCACATGACAAAGAGACACAGAACAGCTCCCTATCGTAACTGGGAAACGTGAAACAAAGGGAACTGAACGGTCATACAAATACAATCCGCAGACACTCCAAAACAACAAGAAGACAAGAGAGTGGTAGAGAAAATAGAGTGACAGTAACTGGATGAGACAATGGGTGCAATATATTTAATCAACACAATATTGTTTGTTTACACTGGAGCCTTTTATTCTTAAAGGAAACACCCACATAATATATAACAAACACACATGATTTTTTCTTTTTCAAACACTAACAAACCACACATGAATATCCACATTAATACGTTAAAATAAACTGGACTAGGCCTACCAGTTTTTGAAAGAAGCAAAACGAGAAGCAGAACAGTGTGAAAGCAGAAACACAGAAGATTTTGAAAACTGTTTCGGCGCACTGGAGAGAGGGCTAATAGTTTTTGAAGGAAGCTTGGAAACGGAGTTTGGTTGCTTCGTCCTCCCATTCAATATTACTTATCCAATGTATCTCTATACACTGGATACCAAATCCTTCTACATTGGCAACACTTTCAGAATCCAATGAAAGCTTTCTCAGGTTTGGACACCCTCCTACCCTGATTCCTTTCAAACATTGAAAAGGGAGAGCACTCCAATAGATGCTCTTCAACATTGGTACACAATAGAAGCTGAAGTGTTCTAAATTTGCAAAAGGAATGATGGTACCTGCCACACCATTTGTAGCTTTCTCTTGGCTTATTATATACTCTATTTGCGTTGAACGACCAACGTTAAGAATAGTTAGGTTGGGAGCGAACAACAGCCACGTTAAATCCTTCAGACCGTTGCAATAAATTATATAGACAGTAGAAAGGTTGAGGAAGGATGCACTCGTGGGACTTCTGTTGCATAATGAAGTTGCTGCTCCCTCTGCCTTTATCTCCTTCATTCCACACTTTTCTATCTCGAGGTCACAAAGGTTATCCATAGTCGGCAAAGTCAATACGCTGAATGATTCATCCTGAAGGTCATTATATTCTAACTTGTTAATACATTTCACCACACTGTCATAGGATGACAATTTCTCCGCAACCAAACATGAGCTTATACCTATGGTTACAACTTGTAGATATTTCAAGAGCTGCAACTCTTCCAATAACTTCATGTCTAGCTTCGTTTTGGAATGCCATAGTCCCAATCTCCTCAACCTCGAAAATTTGGATATCCCCGAAACATTATCAAGTCTCAGCGTGGATTCCAAATTCAAACACATTAGTATTCTAGACTCCTGTAAACCAACAGGCAGCCGCTCTATAGTTGTGCCTGACAAGTCAAGGTATCTCAAAGCGACCAACTCTGACATTTTCTCTGGCAATCCATTGAACCAGCTATTTTTCGAGAGATCCAAGACGAGTAGCCTAGGCATATGTCGAAAGAATTCGCTTGAGATAGTTACCAGCTTGTTCTCCTGGAGAAGCAAAGTTGTAAGTTCAGGGCAGCACGGACTGCCAGATAACTCTTTGATCTCATTGTTCATCAACGACATCTTTCTCACGGGCCCCCAACTCTCGACTTCCGGTATTTCACGTAACCCAGCACCAGCTTGCACAGTATATCTCCCTTCATGCTCCCCAAGATCAGATGCTACCCACAGAGCCATCTCCCGAACCACATCATGCATTTTCACTTGTACTTTATACACTGGTTCTTCCAACAATAAACATGTACGGAGAAGAGAACTGATGATACTGTAGCCCTCGTCGAATTCCTTTTCTTTACTCTGCTTTTCTTTTATGAAACCCTCACAGATCCAGTACTCAATTAGCCTATCTTTTCTTATTTCAAAATCTTCTGGAAACATAGAGCAATATAGGAAACATGGCTTCATATGCTCCTTGAGGCTGTCGTAGCTATACTTCAAAACTGGAAGGATCTCATCCATTCCAGAAAAAATTGCAGCATTTGAAGTTAAACTCGTAACTGCGTGGAGCCATTCTTGTATGGTGTCCTGGGATGACATGGTCTCACCAAGGACATTGAGTGCTAATGGTAGGCCATGGCATTTTCCTGCCACTTTCTTTGCGAGTTCGGGAATGCCTCGGTGGCGTCCCAGTGTGTTCTCCCCGACTTTCTCCTTGAACAACTCCCAGGCTTTCTCGGTGTCCAGACAACTGACTTCGACTGGGTTAGTATCCCCCATGTGAGCACATACATCCCTTGAACGAGTGGTGAATAGAATTTTGCATTTGTTTTTTTCTTGACGGAAACGGAACACCTATACCTTTTAATTCCACTTTGCTCCAAATGTCATCCAAAAACAACACAAATCGTTTGGTCTCCAGGGAATTGCGTATACTAGAGGCTTTTTGGGTCTCCGTTTTCTGTTTCCATAACTCCCCTTCCAGGCCTAGTTTCTCAGCGATCTCGTCTTGAATCTTCTCGTTCCGTTTAACCGTAGACACCACAACCCAAATGATCACTATGTCAACCCCATCCGTTGCACCACAAAACTTATTCCTGAGTTGGTCAAGAAGAGTTGTTTTTCCTACTCCTCCCATGCCATAGAGACCCATAATCTGTGTTCTGTCATCCATGATACGGCTCCATGAACTTTCCAGTATTGTTTCCTGACCAACAATGTTTTGTTCTAGATCTCTTTCCCTCACAACTTTTCTCACAGGTGGCACAGCCAGCGCTTTAATATCTTCCGTTAATTTGCGACCCGTGAGCTCCTTGACATCTTCCAGCATCGAGGAAACCTCTTTCCCATAACGAAACCTTGCTACTAGTTTCTTTGAACAACCATCACAAAGAGACAACCCTTGAAGATCACTAGTACAAGCCATAAGCGCTTCACGGGCCTCTTTTTCAATGTTCCTGACAGTCATAAGCCATACATCAACTCCACAAAGCCTTTGTAGACCTCTGTCTTCCTCCCTCTTCACGACTCTCAGCACATCATCTCGCCTTGCCTCCAGTATCTTCATGTCTTCTACCAGAGTTTTTAGATTCTTGTCGAGTCTACAAATATGGTGGACTTCCAGACAAAAGCAGCTACATAAATGCTCGACCACTAAATCGGTTGCTTTTGTGATAACACCACCCATCGTGCAATTGACACACAAAGAGAGAGATTCAGATCAGAATGCAATAAAAGTTAGGCTTACTTGTGAATTTGCCAAGTAAGAACTCAAGATGTATAGATGTTGGACTTTATTGATGGTTTTGTGAACGAGTCCAAGTCGTCTATGTAGTTGAATCCCCCACACAATCGTGACACTGTAATATAATAGTAAGATTCCAAAAATATCAAACATTATACTAATATTCATACCCCAACTTGGAAGTTTCTTGTCATTATTTTTGTCCAAGTCGCAATAATGGAGAGTGTTTTCCTATAGTTTTCCAAGAGGAACAATAAACAAAGATGAGGCTCGTTGTAGGCGCAAATAAAATGGTTCTGTCGTTTTCCAGGTTGTTGATCAATCAAACAAATCAATAGAAATTAAATCGGACTAAACAAATAAAGATTAAGATGGCTATTACCCCTATCAGCTAATAAGCCAGTAAAAGGTATGTAAGCAAGAAAAACATAGTTTCTAATCAACCAAAAAACATCTGTATCAATATACATTTATACATGTCAAAGTTAGATATACAGTTTGTATATATTAATCTTTACACTATCAGCCATAGTTGGCATATGAGAGGTTCTTCGAAATGAATACCTGAACTAACAGCTCTGTAACACGACATTCATGGCCATGCATCTAGGTTTCGAAGCCCAACCAAGACTTGAAGCATGAACGATCGATCAGTAACATTTGCATAAAACCAACACAAAAACACATATTCAAGCTATGCTGCAACATAAACTCATATACAACCTTCCAGATTACTCTTGAAATTAGGGAAATAAGTGCAGGTAGCGTTCTAGTCTCTCCAAAACGAGTATATAACATTTGGCTGCTGCAGTGCTGCTTCCTATATAACACTCACGACTTTTTGCTGAAAAGAAGACTACTAACTCTTCTATGTACGCTCCTATATACCAATACTAAGCAGCTTTAGTGGTCTTTTGTTGTTCATTCACTTTGATGTCTCTCTACTTTCATTATCCAATAAAAAATGTCGAAACTTATTATCACAGAAATATAATGACAGCTTCAATGATTTATCTCTTCAAACCAGGGAATGACAAACATTCCAAGTACTCGTCAGCAGCATCACCCTAACTAGTTTTCACCAAACTGATTTTTAGAAATTACTCCAAAAACATATATAAAGGGTCCTACAAATGCAATAATTCAAAAACACAGACTTCATGTATCGTTGATTACCTGAACCTGTATGAAGGTGAGTGCAGAGGATTTCTCAAGCTATGTAGTTAACTCACCCCCATCATCAGAGATTGGATTCACAACCTCAAAAAAAAAAACTTATCATACATTTGCGTCACAGGAGTGATCTTGCCTGCTTCCCCCATACATACAGACGCGTGACCTTCTGATCCATCTTTGATGAGAACATAACTCCCTCCTCTTGGCTCTTCCATAAACATTCGACAAACTTGATTCACCATAACACTGGAAGACACAGAAACAAACCTCCAATCCAATCAGTTCACAAACGGAGAGAACGAACGAGATTCACGGAGCAATACAAACCCCATCAGACTGAGAAGGAGATTTGATTTTGAATCCTTCTGTCGCCGGGAAAGCAAACTGTAATTGTAATTGGGCTTTCAGATTCCTCCCTCCGACGGACACCGATGACTGACGTCTCTTTGGGCTTCTAAGAAGATGTAAGGCCCATTAAAATAATATGGCCCAAAAGCTCAATACTTTTATGTTGTTGTTTGTATGTTTATTCTGCAGCCATACAAAGATAACAAAAATACTTGTCCATCCTTCCTTTACGAATGATTGTAGTTTAGTGCAGGAGACTCTCAGATTCAACTCAGTGAACTTTAATAATAATAGACACATCAAATCACAATCATACTCAACAAATGATAGAAGAAATATGAGTCTCTGTTCCATTCCATATCAAGCGACAGACTAAGCACACACTATAATACAAACAAACAAAAGACAACTCATAAGGATATAGTAAACAGTAAACACAAACATTATCAATTTTGCAGGAAACTGGCTTTGCTTCACGAGCTGTTTCCTTCTGAGTACGGTGTCAGGAGCTGAGTCAAGCAAAATAAGGAACAAACTTAAGATTAGAAAAAACAAACATGAATAAATTTTATAGTAATGAAAAAAAGTTCCATAAAACATACCTTTTCACAGCACGGTAGGAAACGGTCTTTAGTGGCTTTATCTTCCCATCGAACCCTTTTAAACCACTGATCATCTCTGTATTTTATAACAAGCTCTTCACCACCAACGCAGCTTCCATAACTGAGTGGAAGCTTCCTCAGCTTCGGACACTTTTCTACTTCGATCTTCTTCAAACAAGGGAAGAGCAGAGAGCTCCAGTAGATTCTCCTCAACCTCGGTAAGTTGATCAACTCAAGCCTCTCAAGTCTTTGAAAAGGAGTATTCATACCTCGCGCTTTCGGCTCATCCGTTACACTACTTGAAACTTTCTCCTCGCTTATGATCTCTTGTACCTTCTCTAAACACCGAAGCTCGAGATGAGTAAGGTTAGGAACAAACAACAGCCACGTCAGATCCTTTAGTTCATTGCAGCCAGTTACAACCACACTTGTGAGGTTTCTCAGTCTTGCTCTAGTCAAAATAGTGTCCCATGGCGTCCTCCCAATCTCTATCTCAGATATATCACAGCTCCTTATGATGAGTTTACTGAGACGCTCCATTGTTGGCAGAACAAGTGTTTTGTATGCTTCTTCTTTAACATCTCTTATACATACCTCTTTGATGCAACCTGCCAACTCATCAGCGCTGAACAGTTCCTCCAACGCTGAACTCGAGGAGATGTCTATGTTTAAGCTTTGAAGTCGTTTCAGCTCCTCGACCCTTCTCCACACGTCAGTTTGTCTTGCCATCATTGATCAGACGAGAAGAGAGACGATTATAAGTTCTTCTCACATTTTTTTTTAAAAACTGAGGTCTTCTTGTATCTCTATAATTATCGACGTATGAACCCATGAAGCTGCTTTCACACCGCATATAAACAATGTTTTTCAAAAGCGAAAAGCAACTACATTGACTTTATTAAAACTTTTTTTGACTAAAACACTCAGGTCTTGTAATATGTGACAAATAAACGTGTTGTTGATACACGTTGAATCAATAATAGTTAAGTTTGAGACGTTTTTTTTTAATTAAAAAAGTAAGCTCATAGGTCTATTTGAAAATATTATTCTTTAGGACAATGCTTAAAACACGGATTTGGAAATTACAAGGAAGATCATGAGTGACATAATCCATTTCAACCAAATAATTAGAAGAAATAACAAATGGACCTTTCCATAGTTAATAATTGGTGGTTTGTTTGCTTTGCGAAGTTGTGGAGTAGGTAAGGCATATATATTTACCCATGCGACTCCTAGCAAGACACCATTCACACATTACAATCAAAAGCAGAGCCAACAGAAAGAGAATCCAATGCAACTTACTATACTGAGATTTAAGGATCTACAACAACTTCAAAAGATAATCACAATATTAGTTATGAATCATTTCAATAAACCTTAAAAAAGCAGTCATCTTGATCTTAATCTCTTGTTATAATTCACGAGAAATAGATTAAAAGCATGAGGACCAACTACTTTTCATTCTCTCTTCTTCTTTTTTCTGGCGGGTAATTATGGCCGTTGCCTTTCAATGATACTAATGTATTGATCTAGCCATCCGAATTTTGCCACGTCTCAACTTCACAATGCGATATGTTTCTTTGGCTGGTGCTCTTATTTAGACAGGTACGTCTAAACCAATCATTGGCTAGTGTTCTTATTTAGACCGGTCTAAACGGACTAGTGTACTATAAACTAAACCATAATTCGTTTCCTTGCTTCATTGTATTCATTCTTTAATGAAATTCAAAGTTGTAAGTAAATAACTTTGCTGATTCAAAAAAAAAGTTTTTAATTAAAAGAAATGAAGTGGACTGATTCTACATATAATAGATTGTTATTTTATTCAATGGGAAATAGTTCTCCTTATCATTTTGGACAAATGAGAATTAAAAGAGTTCGAAAACAAGTCCTCAAGCTTTGAAGTTGGGAAGAAAGCCTGTAAACTACCTTCATAAGAGGATACTCTCCTTCTCCTCCACAGAGATAAGTTTTAACGAATTGGACGCCGCTTAAATGAAGGTAAGAAACGGTTTCGTGTGGCTTCGTCCTCCCATTCAATCCCTTGCATCCATTCTTCTTCGTCGTAACGGAAGATAAATTCTTCAACCTTTAATATGCTTTTTGAATCCAGTGGAAGCTTTCTCAGCTTTACGCAGTTAAAGACGGCAAAATATTTCAGACGTTGAAAAGGCAGAGCACTCCAGAAGATGCTCTTCAGCTCGGGCAAATCAGCCAAATGAAGTTCTTCTAGATTCTTGAAAGGAACAAGAGTATCCTCCTTCTCCAAAACACTCGCAGCTTTGTCTTTGCTTAATATCTCCGCTAGTTGTTTGGACCGCGACACACTAAGACAAGTAAGGTTTGGCGCCAACAGCAGCCACGTCAAATCTTTAAGACCATCACACCTTCCTATTTGCACTTTAGAGAGATTTGAGAAGCATGGAGGACTTGTAGGACTTTTCTTCAATGGTGTCTTCTCTACTACCTCTATCTCCCTCCCTCCACAGTTATATATATGGATGCCCCGGAGAGTATCCATAGCTGGCAAAACGAATACTTGCTCTGCTTCTTCTTCTGGACGGTCCTCAGTATAAATCTGTTGAATACATCTCCCTACTCTGGGATTATATAACAATAGCTTCCCAACCAAACTAGAAAATATATTTATGCTTACAAACTCCAGATGCTTTAAGAGCTGCAGCTCCTTCATTAGGCTCATATCTAGCCACACTTGGGATCCTGCTAGTCTCAATGTTCTCAATCTCGACAAATTTGATATCCCATCACAACTCACAACCTTGGCGTTCTCCAAATTCATATGTATTAGCATTTTCAACTCTTGGAAACCAACAGGTAGTCGATCTATCTTCGTCCCTACCAAGCCAAGATATCGCAGAGAAGACAACCTTGATATTTGCTCTGGCAATCCATCGAGATTGTAACAATATGATAAATCCATAACGAGTAGCTTAGGCATAGACAAAAAAAAATCACCAGAGATTGTTGTTAAGCGTTCGTTAGACACGAGGAAGAGAGTTGTGAGTTCAGGGCAGTCGGGGCTCTCTGATATCTTTTCAATACTAGTACTAACCAACGACAGCGTTCTCAGATCTTTCCAGTTCTTTACTTTAGGTACCTCACGTAACCCAATGTCAGTTTGCACAACACATCTTTCTTTATGCTTCCCTAGACCAGATGCTATCCACAACCCCATATCCCGTACTACATCATGAATTTTCACTAATGATGAATTTACTTTTACTTCCTCCAACAAACTTGCACGGACAAGAGTCCCAAGTATCGCATAACCCAGGTATAGTGCCCTCTCTCTACCTTCCTTTTCATCTATTAATCCTTCACATATCCAGTACTCTATCAATCTCTCTTTTTCAAAATGATAATATTCAGGAAACAGACAGCAACAGAGGAAACATGATTTCCCTTGCTCCCCCTTTAGATTATCATAGCTATACTTCAAAATGGGAAGAATCTCATCGTCCATGCCTGAGAACGCTTGAGCAGATGAATTCAAATCGCCAAGTGCTAGATGCCACTCTTGTACTGTGTTCTTGCAAGCCATAGCTTCGCCGATGACATTGAGTGCTAATGGTAGGCCACGGCATCTGTCAGCGACTTTTCTTGCGAGGTTGGGAATGTCTGTGTGGCTTTCCAGTGTGTTTTCTCCTACTTTCCTTTTGAACAAGTCCCAGGCTTTGTCGGGGTTCAGACAAGTGACTTCGATTGGGTCATTAACTCCCATACGCCCACATACATCAAGAGACCGGGTGGTGAATACTACTTTGCATCCGTTATCCATGCTCGGATACGGGACTCCAACCGCATATAAGTTTACTTTCTCCCATATATCATCCAACAACAACACAAACTTCTTCCTCCTGAGAACGTTGTGGATGTCAAGAGCTCTCTCTTTTTCGTTTTTCTCATCCCACTCTTTCCCCACAAGGCCTAGTTTTTTCGCAATGCTCTCTTGAATCTTACGGACCGAAGCATTTCTAGACACTTCAACCAATACAACAAGATCAAACCCTTCGCCTGTTTTGGAAAACTTGTTGTTGATCTGCGTGATAAGGGTGGTTTTTCCTACACCCCCCATACCGTGCAGACCCACAATCCCTACTGTGTCTTTAGTTAGACGGTTCCACACCCTTTCAAGCGTTGTTTCCTGACCAACAATCGTGGGATGACTCGGCAACTCTTCAACCTCAGGTATAGGAGTTGCCTCAGTCACCACATCAAAATCTCCTTGAGAAATAAGACTCTCACCCTCCGTCAATACTAAGATAACCCTTTTCCCATAACGATAGCTTATTTTCAAATTTTTAGAGCAAAATCCACACATACACAACCTTTCAAGCTCGAGATTACTAGTAGTAAGAAGGACATTATATTGGTTTTCGATGTCAAGGATCCTCGTAAGCCATACCTGGACTTGAGCAAGTCTTTGACGATGCCCAGTGAATTCTTCTCTGTGTACCCTTCTTTGGACATCATCTCGCTTTGCCTTGAGCTCTCCCATGGCTTTCTGGAGAGACACTAGATTCTCAGCGAGGTTTTGAATATAACTTCCCTTGAGGCATAACCATCTGGAGAACTGATTCGCCATTTGGTCACATGACACAGAGACAGAGAAACATCCTCCCATCGCTGCACAATAGAGAGAGATTCACTGCTCAAAGCAACAAGAAGCTGAACAAATATCAGAAAAGGAAGAAAAGAAAAAAAATATGAATTAATATTTTTGAATAGTTTAAGCAAATGAAGGGAAGAGGTTTGCAAGTGCATGAGTCCCAAGATGCTAATTTAAATCAAAATATCTAAAAGCCTCCTCCTGAAATGGTCCCTACTTTGTTACACGTTTCTGGAAACAACCCATATAGTATGCTTTTCCACTATTCTACGTTTCACATATTTGACACAATATCCCCACTCAACTTCACGAATCAAAACCTCCAAGTGCATTAGACGTGGATAGCTCAAAGTGAAAACCTGCACAGACGAGAGATTCTCAAAACAAAACAAGAAGCTAAGCATATTTTAAAGAGGGAAAACATGATAAGATTTTTGAACAATACGCTGTCTACCAAAGTGCAAAGAGCATAAAGAGAAGAACTTTGCTTTAGTTTATGAGTCCAAAGATGCTACTTTAGGCATCATATACAGTTCTTATCTTTCCAAAACGTTCCCAACTTAGTTGCCTATCAGTGGAAACCAGCTCATATTCTTTCCTGTTATTCTAGTTTTCACATAGTGGACACAATATCTTCAAGAATAAAGAAAAAAAAGTCTCAAATGTGTTAAACATGGATAACTCAAAATGTAAGAACCCTAGGAACTGAGGTATGAATTCAATCACATGATGAGTATATTGCTTAGGAACAGCAAGATTTACCTCTGCACAATACACACATACTTAAACACTGCAACATGCAAACTAAAAACATTTATAGATAAGTGAGATCTAACCAATTGTTTTCAGATTAAGTAAGTAATTTTACAAGTTACAAACTTTCAAACCGGAGTGCAGATCTTCTCAGCTTTGGGCTTCAGTGTATAGAGACTCTTCAAAAAGAGTGCATTCTTTGCTCTTTATCTAGAAAGGAGACTAAGTCCTATATTTGCTTTGTTAAGACCCAAAGGAAATAATTTACTAACAAGGCATTGCGCGGTCATGGTGTTTATAGTGTTCCTTCATTCCATTAAATCTATCATTTCACTATCCATTTAGCAGAAAATCAACCAAACTAGTTTTCTCCAACTTTACTTTTAAAATATAAGAAAATGCGAAACAAAAGAGATAGAAAATTCAATATTTCAAAACCATAAAGAGACACTGTAGTGGTAAAAGGAAAAGAAAACATACCAATTCAGAGTTCACGGAGAGATGGATTCAGGAGGCAAAATCTTCCTTGGATCCAGCATCCACGTGAAAGGTGTGCGCTTGCCCCATGCATGCAAACGCGTGGTCAGATAAATCTATTTTACATGTGGATAAAACGTCCCTTAGTCTCTTAACTATTCGACAGAGATACAAACTCTCATCAAAAGCTAATTCGAATAAGTAACAACTATTAGCATAAGCACATTCAATTCGATCAAAAATCAAAAGAATACACAAATGCAAATACTTGCCAGACTGAAGGTTGATCCAACCAAATTCACAAGTAACCCCTCACGAAGAAGAAGAAAAAAGAGTAGAAAAGTTTTCAAAACTGTGCAAAGAAATAGCCCACTTGTTTCTCGAGAAGAGATGGTATCTACTAGAAAACAAAAAAAAATGAAGTGTTGTGGTTGCAAATAGCGTACTCCAAATACACAACACAACAAGCACAAGGATATTCCATCAGTGTCCAATAGAAAAAAAAAAACAGTTCACACTCTATAACAAAAAAAAAACCATCCCAAATAAGGATAGCACACACAAATAGTAGCCATTTCAGGAAACCGGCTTGCTTAACGAGATGTTACTCTCTTTGGAAGGAGGCCACGATGAGGTACCACAATCAAAGAGGAAACAAACTTTAAGTGTGGAGATACAAAGGATAAGAAACTCTGTTTAGTTATTTGAACCGGTATAGTGCGATGTATATTACCCTAAGTCAGAGTGTGCTTAACCAAATCTTGCTTTCATTCTTTCTTATAAGTGCAATTGTTTTCAGAATATCAAACTTTCGGTTGTCTTACCATCTGTATGTAACACAACTACGACCATAAAAAACAAAACAGCTCCAGAGCCAAGAACCAAGAAGCCGGGACAAAAACCAGAACTACAATGCCAGGGCATAAGCTGATTCAAAATTCAAAATTCACAAGATCTTCACATCATTTCGAAATATTATGCTTTAGATTTCAGATAACAGCACATCAGTCCTGGTCAGTTGTCACAGATCGCACAACGCAAAAGGGTATGAAACAAGAAGATAGCATCCAAATCAAGAAGGGATACTCTGCTTATTAAACGGTCGATTGTATGATACAGAAAATGAAACCAGGCTAAACGCATTCGACTCAATTAGATTCCATGATCCAAACCAACGAGTAATAAATTTATATAAGAGTGAAACAACTTAACGTAGTAGATTAAACATCCTTGGAATAAAAAAGAGTAGGAATCACACCACCCACACAACAATAGAGTTAGTAAAACAAAATAAAAAAAGAGCCAACAGTAAAAACATATTGGAATCAATCAGATTAATTGATCCAAAACCAAAAGAAACCACAAGAGCATAACGAGTGCAAACTTTATGTAAAAATAAAAATAAAAACAAAATTCGAATTTGAAAACAAAAGTAGATCTCACTTGGCGACCATCCTGGCGATGAAATCCTCATACCGGATCTTCCCATCGGATCCAACATCCACCTCCTTGATCCACTCATCGAACTCGTTAGGCTCCAGCTTCTCCCCGATACTGGTCAAGATATGCCTCAGATCCGCCACGGCCACGAACCCGGTTCCTTCCTTGTCGAGCACCTTGAACGCGTCGCGGAGCTGGCGATCGAACGGCTCCGTCTTCAGGTGCTTCGCCATCAGATCCAGGAACCGGTTGAAATCGAACGGGGCGGTCAGGCTCTCGGATGCGGTGATCGATTTCAGCTGGGCTTGGGTCGGGTTCCCGCCGAGGGATCGCATCAGGATCCCGAGCTCCGACGGCGCGATTTTGCCGTCGCCGTCGGTGTCGAAGAGCATGAAAGCCTCCTTCATCGAGGAGACCTGGTCGTCGCTCAGGCCGTCCTTTCCCATTTTTTTTTCGATTCTTCCGGGTTGTCGGGTCGGGTTTTTCTCCTTTTCTCTTCTTTTAGAAATAAAGCTCTCTCTGTACAGCGAAATTGAGGTTGGAGAATGTGATGGCGTTTGAAACTTTTAAACGAAACAAGTGCTGATACGCATATCTAGATCTAAGGCCCATTACATTCAGGCCCAGTTAGTTCATGTACTATGTATATCATCTAAACTTGAATGTTGAAAATGATTGTGTTCAGGAAAAAAAAAAGAATGTTGAAAATGTATTGGAACCTCAACTGCTTAAAAATGCTTATTCCCACTAAGTTTTGAGGAAGTGGGGGTAAAAAGGAATAAACATGACCTAATGTTTCTTTAAACCATAGCCTATAGAGTCCTTGTCAAAGTGACATAGGAATTTTGAAAAGCTTAGAATTGTCCCACATAGTTGGATTTATGGGGCGCAAAGACAATAGCTTGAATGTGATTTAAGAGGCACCTTCCACTTGGATTATATTCACATGTTTGAGTCTATACTTTATATTTCCTTGTGTTCTTCACTTGTTGAATTTTATGCATTATCCTTGACAATCTCCATTATATCACTGGATGGAAAAGGTTTACAGCACTCATTATATTTATCAACGATCAATGAGACGTTATCTATTATATTTAACTGAGGAGGACATATTATTCTTTTTTTTCACAACAGGAGGACATATTATTCAAACTATTCTAACGATCATTCAAGTTCTCAATATCTTAATCATTTAGATAACTTATGTTGATGTATGATTTCACACTACACATGGACAATGACTGCTTTACACGTTGCATCATTGACACATGTATCATCGAACATCATACATCAGATTAACTGCAGGATGTAGACTAGACGTTATAGAGTCGAGGACGTGTTCATACATAATTTGTAGTTCCAGTTACTATCAGGGTTTTCTAGTTTTAGTTGATGAACATGCTTACACGAGCCAAACAAAACCCAAGACGTGTAATATAGTGATTTGTTGTGTCACCACTTAGATATTGTATCATTGAAAAGATACAAAAACGTAGTTGGTTGGTTTGATTATGAATTCATGGCGTGGGTGTTATATGAATGAACTTAACTAGAACCATATCTCCGTATGAATCATAGTCAATGACTCAATGTACTAAAAGGAACAACATGCCAAGTTCGTTAAACTAACAGTCCGCAGTGATTTGGTTTTAGTTTAAGCTTGCAATAGCAAGTCAGTATTGGAGGATATTATTACCAGCCGAATAAAATAATTCCAAACCTATTTACTTCAAAAAAAAACAGTAATAAATTATTTTGAACTAAACATAGATTAGATAGTATTGAGAGATCTAGAAAATTGATCTAAATCTAACAGTTATATATCAATATTAAAAAAATAAGAAACTTGTCATTTTTTATAATATAATATTTTATATTCTTCATATCAATTTTTATGTTTTAAAATATTGATATATATATATATATATATATATATATATATATATCTTTAATCTGGAAATGGAGTCTTATCTTCATGATCTGTCAATAGTTAGTTTGAATCTCTTATAATCCAAAACTAAAACTTTCTATATTTATATTTAGAGAGGAAAACAAAAATAATAAAAACACAATCATTTTTTTAATTATTTATCTCCCGCCACATATTACACAATTTATAAATCCTTCCCTTAACTCCAGTTTTAGTAATAACACTTCTACTCTATATCTCATTTAGCTATTTATATTCGGAATGTATAGTAAGAAAAGAGTTGAATCTGGATGTAACTGATTAAATTCAAAATATTGGGGATCTGGATGTAACTGATTAAATATTTAAATTCAAAACTATCGGGGTTAATTCTGGAACCAGAACTAAATTACATGGACCATATTCGAATAATCTTTTAAACAAAATGACGAAACGAGACTAGACTTCCTCTCTATTTGTCAGTGTTCTATAAAAGCAAGACTTGAACCCAACCAACACGAAGAACCCAAGAGACGAAGAAGAAGAAATTAAATGAAATTGGTTTGGTCTCCGGAGACTGCATCTAAGGCTTACTTAGACACCGTTAAGTCGGTAAGTTTTTTATCTTCCGGTGAATCGTATCGGATAAAAACATGTAACGATCTCTTTCATGTCTTGATTCACTCTTGTAACGATCTTTTTCATATCTGTTTTTTTTCTTCTTTTATTAGTGCGAGAATCTTGAAACGCATGACGCAGCGGAGCTAATATCTGCCATGGCGGCTGGCTGGAACGCAAAGCTGATCGTGGAAACATGGTCATACGGAGACGCAGTAGCCTCGAGTATTGGCTTAAATGTTGCAAGCCAACAAACAAACGCGAAACACATATGCATCGTACAAAACTCGAGAACAGAGTCGGCTTATCTCCAAGCCATTCAAGAATATCCATCTCCCTTGAACTTACCAGAGACGATCATATCCCAAGAACCGGGAGACGCGATGAAGGAGTTACAAGGAATCGATTTCTTGGTCGTGGATTGGCGGCACAAGGAATTTGCAGCGGCTGCGTTGAGGAACGCTGCGTTTGGAAGCAGAGGAGCGGTTGTGGTTTGTAGAAACGGATATTCGAGAAGTTCTTCGGGTTTTAGCTGGAGAAGGGCTTTAAGAGACAGGGAAGTTGTTAGAACGGTGACTCTTCCGGTCACCGGAGGTATTGAGATTGCTCACGTGGCGGCTATGGACTCGGGGAAGAGCGACAAGAGTAAGAGAAGATGGATTACACATATTGATCAGAGATCAGGAGAAGAACATGTGTTTAGAAAATAGTTAGAGACATAGTTGCTCAAAAAAAAGTTAAAAAGACAAAGTTGTGAGAAATGTTTTATTTGGAGTCTTATATCACTTTGTACATAAAATTCCATAGATGCTATTGTACCATACCTGTATTAGATCTCAGCTACAGCTAACTAATGATATGAAACACCTTGCTTTGGTTAATATATTGAACAAAACTTGTTGCATCTCATTACTTTATCCTCCACTACCTTTGATAACTTTTCGGACTGAGCAGTTTAGAACATTTATTTACATGAGAAACAATGTTGAAGCAGAGGGAAATGGTTAATGAATTGCATTTTTTTTTTCTCATGGCTTTAGTTGCCACTAGCATTCTTCTCTGAATGGGCATTGCATTGCATATTTGCATGCATGTTTTTTTAACAGTTTTCTTCTCCGTTAGATAGGCAACATGTGATGGAGTCGCAGAAAAAAATATCAGAAAATTTATACTAATACAAGGAGAGTCGTCAGTGGATGATTCCGATTGTGCATTTTCCTGGATGAGCTTCAAACCTGTCAAAAAAGAGTGATCCATTGGGTGATTGGGGTCAAAGAGCATTTATCAAGAACTGACCATATTGAAGATCTGACTCGCATAGCTATAAACTAATCACTATGTCAGTCCTTAGATTGGGCTCGAGAACAGTTCTTTAGTATTGTTTAAGCCCATCACATTAGAATAGAACGCTTCTCCATGACTTGCAAGTTACAAGAGGAAAAGCTAAACCATTCCGGTTTAACTTTTCAAAGCTCCAAATGTTAATTTTGGGTTATTGCATCTCTAGATACTATATGCTTTTTGTTGGACCCATGACGCCCAAACTTCGTTCTATCAACCAAACCCAGCTAATCAAATATTATAGCCTGGAATGAGTAATCCAAAATCCAACTATTTAAATATGAATGAGGCTTTTCTGTGGATATTTCTTTGGTAATAATTCAAAAGCGAAGAAATAAAAAGGTTTACGACAAAAAAAAAGGTTTAATGATTTTTACATGTACGTTGGGCAAAATACAACATGGGGAGAAAAACAGATGACGATTGCGTTTGTCGCCATCCGAAGTTCCCTGCGGTGTTGGGCTGTCCGGATCCTGAGAGGTCTGACCGTCTTAATGCGATCAGTGATATTTATTTTATTTTTTTAATGGAGAAATGCTGATAAAAATAAGAAAAAAATGGAGAAATTAATGAGAAAGCATGTAAAGAGGCGTCACGTGCACATGATCCAACCGGTGAATATGGACGTCAGGACATGTCACGCAAAGTCAGCCAGCTTTCAGAGCCCAAAACCAAAAACCTCTTCAAAATTTATTACTTTTTGGACGATCTTGCCCTCTCATTGTCCCATTTATTACCTATCACATGCCCCTTGTTTTATCCTTTTTGTGTGTGAATTAACTAGTTTTCATATCATATAACACAATAATGCTTAAAATTTCATTACTCAATATTGCTATACACCCGTTACTTTCTCAGTACTCACGCTTGTTTATTTATTTCAAAACCACAATCACATGAAATATAGAATGAGAATTAAAGTTAGGAGCTGCAAAGAACCAATGAATAAGGCACACCAATCTAACATGTCATAGGCCAAAATATGTTTTTGTTTGGTAATGTGGGTCAACCAATCTCATAAATGAGTTAGCTGGATTGGCATTTGATGCTGCTTTCTTCTCACTCGGTATTTAATGTGACAATTCCCCCTACTCTAGTATTTATTACTAAGCAACAAATAATAAATACAGACTTTCATATCTCTCATTTTAAGCAATTTGATGTCTATGTTTTTTCTTTCGTGTTCACGAGACCTAATGAATTATTGAACTGCATAACTAAATTATTTATTATGAAAAACAATTTTCCAAGGATCACATAATGGTGGAAGTTAATGAAAATGGTAAATGGGGAGGTAAACATGCAGATAACTAAAAAATAAATTATTGGAATATTCAAAACCAAGTATTTTTCTTAAATGTAACCATATGTTTTTGTAGAAGAAGTAATGGAAAAAAAAACTGGCATGACATTGTATAGTCTATTTTTTTTTTATCTTATCCACTGCCACGAAAATCTACTCTCTGAATCAATCGTAATGCAATTTTCTTAAGCTTACCAGCCAGACTCTAAATCTTACAAAACCATTTCAAATTAGAATTCACACCAGAAGTTGCAAACATCAAATATTTGTGCAACGCAATATGCATTTCAATAATATAGCAAATTGTTTTGTACACTTTATATGAAAAAAGGAAAAGATTGAAAAAGTAAAAAGAACACCTCTCCCTCGACTCTTTTTCTGACGGGAATTGTCGTTTTACCCGTAAATATACACATGTATCGCGTATGTATACTTTTGTTTGTATTTTATGAGTATGATTCAAAGATATGTTTTACCAAGACATGGAAATAAAACGAAAGTACTAGGTGAGTAAACTTATACGTAGGTCTTATTTTGAGATGTGTTTTAACATTAACCATTGTGCGTGGTTGTTATTCCTTCAACAACAGTTTTTTTTTTTGTTCTTCTGTTATTTGTGCAGATGTTGATAGCTTTTAGCAAAACTATGCGGTTTTAGCGAAACTATGTGGTTCGTTTCATAGGAAATGATCACAAGGTGCTGAGATTATTCATATATAGACAGTGAAAGAACATGAAAAGAGAAAACGTAAAACAGCTCCCTTTTACATATCCAAGGAAACTACAATCATTACATTTTATATATACACACGTACACACGTAAGTCCATATAATTTTGACCAAAGTAAATTGAAAATTTTGGGAAAAATAAAATTCATGGAAAGTAACATTAGAACAAGTGCTTATGGAAAACCTGCAGAGCTAAACAAAAACAAAGATAAATAGCGCCAACAGAACAGAGAAGCTTTATAGTAGTGTTTAGCTATTTGTATATGACATGCCCTTTTTCAAAAAGAAAACTATTTGTATATGACTAAACTGGTGTGTGATCGAATGAATACAGTGTTGAATATTAGGTGAATTCAAATGTATATAGAAAGAAATAAAATCTTCAGAGCGACGACAACAAAACATGTCTATTAGAGAGCATAGTCTACGTCTTGGACTTGGCTTGAACTAAGATGGAAACAAATTTAATATTTGACTTAGCTTACCGCCTCAACACCAAAAAAAAGGATCACCATTCTACTATTATTCTAGTGTTTCGTTAACAAATTGACTTGAACTTTTTTTATATTATCATGAGACTCTTAGTGGGTGTGTATATATAAAAAAAGCGAGGTATTAAAGCTAACAAAAAAAAAGAGCAGAGAAAGAAAAAAAATGGCTCCGTCGTCTTCATCTTCTCCTTCCAAATCTCCTGTTCCATCTCTTCACCCATCCCTTCAATTCACTCCGGTGAGTCTTAACTCAAATCTCTATTCTTTGTTTGTAGATGAAAACGCATGAATTAAAAGAACACACAGCCTCAAATTTGTTTTAAACAGTATATATTTTTCTTCTATTATTTCAAAAATCGTGGAACTGATTTATGGTAAAGCTCGAATCTTTCTTGTTCTCGCCTGTTTTCCTGAGAGCGTTACGTACAGACAATTATTTATCGGTTCCATGAAAAAGTGGGAAGAAACTGTTCTGATAACTTTATCGTCAAAAGTTGTCATCATTTCGATCTAAATGATTCCCATTAGAACTTCATATCGTGTCGTCACCTGAGGATTATTCAAATCCAAAGATTCCTTTTTTTCATTGACTACACGAAAGAAAGATCATATTTTTATATATTTTGTAACTTGTCTCTGTTGTTCATTCAGATTCCAGAATGCGAAGAAGACGACTTCCACGAAGAACGATACAAAAACAGAGCAACAACACCAAGCAGCGACGGCGGCTCTTCCGCCACTCCAAGCCGCCACCACCGTCACCACAACCGCCGCAGTAACGAGAACAACAACTACCAACACACTCTAACCCCTCTCCACCACAACGGAAACAGAAAACGACACGACTCCGACGACGAATACGGAGGAGCAGTCTCCTGCAACAAGTGTCGTCCTCACCACTCCCACCGAGACAAATTCTCCGTCGTCCCTCTCGAAAACCACACCAACAACAACAACAACCTTTCCTTCATCTCCAGCCCCAACCTCATCATCAAATCCATCTTCCAATCCCTCACACGTAGAAGCCCCAAACCCTCTTCCCTTCCGCCGCGCTCCTCCTCCTCCTCCGCTTCCGCCGCAGACGCTTCCAGAGAAGAGCAGTGGCGGTTAGCCGTGGCCGAGCTCTCCCACAAACTGATCCAAGCCACCAAGAAGAAAGAAGACGCCGTCGTCGAAGCCTCCCGGCTCAAAACGTCCATGTCGGAGCTCGAGAAGAAGCTCAACAAGCTCGAGATCTACTGCCACAACCTCAAATCTGGCCTCGACGAGTGCAGCAACAACAACAAGAAACAGAGTGTCCCTGTTCGAGGGTTTAACGACAGGATCATCCAGCAGTTTCTTGTGTCAGTGTCGGAATCTCGCTCCTCGATCAGAGCCCTGAGCAGAGCTCTAGCCTCGCAGCTCCGCACCGTCGGCGGGAAAGTCTACGAGCGTCTCTCTCTCCTCCTCAGACCTTTCGACGTCGAGATCAGCTCTTTCGCCAAGAACCCTAAGAGCCTCATCTTTTACCTCGAGGCGATCCTGAGCAGAGCGTTTTTTGAAGATTTCGAAGCTTCCGGGTTTCAGAAAAACGGGTCGACCCGGATCTTGAACCCGATCGATCGCTGCGAGTCTAATTACGCGTCGTTCAACGTCTTGATGGAGCTCACGTGGGACGAGGTGTTGAGCAGAGGGACGAAGCACTTCTCCGAGGAGTTTAGCCGGTTCTGTGACCGGAAGATGAGCGACGTCGTTTCCATGCTTTCCTGGAACCGAGCGTGGCCTGAACCGCTTTTACAGGTAAAGCGGTAAACCGAACGGTTTAATAATTATCATTTGGTTTATTGAAATCTAACTGTACCGTATTTTGTAGGCTTTCTTTGGTGCGTCGAAGAGTGTTTGGTTGGTTCATCTCTTGGCTAACTCGGTGAACCCGGGTTTGCAGATTTTTCGCGTGGAGAAAGATGATCGGTTTGATCCGGTTTACATGGAAGAAACTGGTGGGGACCGGTATAAGAGTGTGGTTCGGGCTATGGTTCAACCTGGGTTTTATGTGTATGGTAGTGTAGTAAAATGCAAGGTGGTTTGCAAGCATTGCGGCAGCGACGAGGATGAAGTGGTGGTGGAAGACCGTGTGGTCAAGGAATGTAATAAAAACGACAAGAGTTTAATAAGCATTTGTAGCCCATTAGGAGTTTAATTTAGCGTTGATTAAGGAGTTATTATAAAATTGGTGAGTTTTGTCTTGTTTTGTTTTGTGAGCTTGTAATTAAAAAAATGGAATGACCTTTACAAGTGAATACTTAAAAATTGGCTTTTTTAAATAACGTTTACGATGAGTGTTTTGTTGGTTTGTTGCCAAACTGATTCAAGAAAAAAAGTCTAGTAAAGTAAAATATTGGCATTTTCTAGTGGCTTCATATTCTTGAAGCTGGTTACATGTAGTTCTGTGTTTCAGAAAAAAGTTACAGGTAATTCACATTGGCATCTAATGATTGTCGTTACTTTACAAGAAACATATGTACATTTACACATTTACTAATCATAATCATAAGATTAGGCTTAGAGTGATAGGCTTAACATGGCGTGGAAATCTCAATACTAACATTATTTTTTTTTTTGGTTAAACAACAACGATAATATTTAAAATGTTGAATCATTAACGTGAAATAGGTTCAAATAATTTTGAACTTATAGCATTTAGATTGAGTTGCCGAAGATATAGGTTTTATTTATACGAAGTAATTTATATATTTAAATAATCTGAATTAAAATAGTCGTATAAATTCACATTTAGTCCAGAAAATGTTGGTTAACGGTCTCGTCAAAATAAGCAACAGCGATTAAAGGGAGTAAATGTTGGTGAATGGACTAGAAACGCGCGAAACGTTAACTACAAAAGACCCGGTCTACATCGAAACTTCGATTTTACCGATTCAAACCGCCGGTTCAGGTCAACACGGTCTAAACATTATAGTCACCAAGCAACCGCGGTTTTCGAGAGAAAGAGAATTTTAGTTTAATTTTAACTGCGGTCTTCTCTTCTTCGTCGGTCTTGGTCTCTGTCATTTGTCGTTGTCTATAATATTTTGATTAGTTCGCGATCTTCAATCTCTGCTAGATCCTTTGTTCGACTCGCTGACGGAGATTGTAATCAGTTGAGAAGTTAGGTGGGATCGCAAGCTATGTCGTACTCAGATTCCGATTCGTCGTCGTCTCAAGCTGGCGAATACAAAACCTTCCGGCAGCTTACACGTGAACGTGAGAGTTCTCTCCTTCTCTAATCTTTTATTTGATCCCACTGTTTTTTTTGACTCTCGTTGATTCGGAGTGACTTGTCTATTTCTGGTTCCGGATTATGTGGAGTGGCCATGTTTAGTCGTGTCTGGGTACTACGGTCATGAGAATGATTTAAGTGCGGTTTCTTTATTGGTTTACCCCCCAATAGAGTTTGTGAGTACAATGGCTAAGGCCTCTATCGGAATCCGCATTGGGAACTATGTTGCTTGTAATACTGGATTGTGTGGCTCAGTTGTTAGGGTTTAGATTTAAGATGAGGTTTATGAATTGGTACTATTGCTTGGTGGTGAAGCTAAATGATGCCTCTATCGGACACTGTTATATGTTTTGCGATAGATGACGATGGAAGGATTGATTGTGTGTAAATGAAGGCTGATAATATATGGTATTTTTCTAATATTTGAGAAAAAAGCTTTGAGAAGAGGGTCATGGATTTTTTTTATTGTAGTTACTGAGTAGAGTTATATGCAGTGTCGTTCATGTTATGCATTCTTGGATCTATAATCCATGAGGCATCGGCTGCTTCTACTGTTTGTTTGACAGGGTGTCTGATCCTTTACATTTCGTTATTTTTCCAGGACTCTTGTATGAGATGCTTAGATCTACCAAGACTGGGAGCTCTAAATCCACCTGGAAGGTATGTTTACGTCTTCGTTCACCCAGATAATGTATATTGCCTTTAAGGTTGCCTTGATACCTAATTTTTTCTGCAATGCTTTTTTTTTTCTTAGGTACTAATCATGGACAAACTCACTGTCAAGATCATGTCCTACGCCTGTAAAATGGCTGATATCACGGACGAAGGAGTTTCATGTGAGAATTTTAATGTTTTTTTTTGTAAGGATTATAGTTCTATATGATGCTTTACTTGGGAAGCTATTGTTTCTGTGTAGTGGTTGAAGATATTTTTAGACGAAGACAACCTCTACCTTCACTGGACGCCATTTACTTCATCCAGCCAACTAAAGAAAAGTAAAAATTATCTTTGATGTTCCTTAGCTGCGTTCCAAAATGTGACATTCATTATATCCCTCTTATATTATTTAGTTATTCTGTTTCATCAGCGTCATCATGTTCTTGTCTGACATGTCTGGGAAGTCACCACTGTACAAGAAGTAAGGAAATCATATTTCCCTCTTAGTTACCGGATCTATCCTAAAAAAATTTCTTCAAGACACTGATTCTCTTCTTTATTACTCTGCATCTGTGAAGGGCATTTGTTTTCTTTAGTTCACCCGTTTCTAAGGAGCTGGTTGGTCACATCAAGAAAGATTCGAGTGTATTGCCCCGGATTGCAGCATTAAGAGAGGTTTATATTGTGAAACTCCATGCTTTCTAGTGTATACTGATTGTCGCTGTTCATCTTAGTTACTATAGTATATGTGTTTATGACAGCATCCATATGGATTACTTATTTAATTTTCATTTTGCAGATGAACTTGGAATTTTTTGCCATCGATAGCCAGGTATGAGCATTCCGAATCTCTTGTGCTCGTGCAGTTTAGCGTATTTTTATATTGTTCTCCATCATCATATGGTCTGAAATGCAGTGCGACATGTGGTATCATGTTGTTAGTATATGTTTCACATTGAGAACGAGGGTCGAAGAAGACATTTATTAACAACAACTTGTATACAGGGTTTCATCACCGACCACGAGAGAGCTTTAGAGGATCTTTTCGGTGATGAGGAAACTTCTCGAAAAGGCGACGCGTGCCTAAATGTGATGGCCTCTCGAATTGCCACAGTCTTTGCTTCACTACGGGTACCAATCATTATTCTCAAAATTAGTGATTATTATCTGGGGACGACTCTTCTAAATCAGTTCTGACTCCACAGGAGTTTCCAACAGTACGTTACCGAGCTGCAAAGTCACTTGACGCATCGACAATGACAACTTTGCGCGATTTAATCCCCACTAAACTTGCAGCTGGGATCTGGAATTGTCTGGCAAAACATAAACAGTCGATTGAGAATTTCCCACAGACTGAAACGTGTGAGCTGCTCATCCTCGACAGATCCATAGACCAGGTTTAGAACTGTTTTTCCGCATTTGATGGTTCTTTCATTTGTTATTTTATTAATATGTTAATTGATTAGTAGCATTTGCTTGTTTTGAATGTCTAGATTGCTCCTATTATACATGAGTGGACTTATGATGCAATGTGCCATGATTTACTGAACATGGAAGGGAACAAATATGTACACGTGGTAAGTTAAACTCTATGCTTGTGATTTTGCGGTGGCTCTCTTCCTGGATTCTCCGTGTGATGTTCTTTTAGTGTTTTTAGATTCCAAGCAATTCAGGCGGACAACCGGAGACGAAAGATGTGCTCTTGGAGGAACATGATCCTATTTGGCTAGAGCTTCGACATGCACATATAGCGGATGTGAGTCTGATGCCTGCCTAGGTGTATTTTTCTCTTTGGTAATTGAAAAAGGTGAATATTAATGACCTGTATTTTTTCATCAGGCTAGTGAAAGATTGAGTGACAGGATGACCAATTTCCTATCGAAAAACAAAGCTGCTCAGCTTCAGCATGGTAAGAGGTGGGTGTTACTTTCATCTTTGCAGTAAATATAACCAGAGAACATATCCTCTCCTTAGTCAGTTTGATCATACTCTGACATAACTCTGAGTTGATGTACGTAGAATACTTTATTTGATTAGAGGAGTTCTCTGGATTGTTCTCTCTCCTTTTTAATCAGTTTTCTTTGTTTCTTATTTTTAGAGATGGAGGCGAGCTTTCTACGAGGGATTTGCAGAAGATGGTTCAAGCATTGCCACAATACAGTGAACAAATTGACAAGCTATCACTTCATGTAGAGGTACTTCCGTTGTTATGTGCACAGTGCAACGCTCCCTTGTGTTTTCTTGTTGCGTCCACCTCCATTTCTTTTTTTTTGAAAGAAACGTCCACCTCCATTTCAAAAAATGACATGCCTCTAGTTTGTATCCATGATTCAAACCCTTAATATTTATGAAGTGCTACACACTGTTGTTATGCTAGTATACATCATCTAATTGACATTTCATAGGATTTAGTGTCTGAAGAACTGTCTGCGATGTGGCCAGATTTATAAATAATTCATATCTCTTTCTCGCTGCAGATTGCTAGGAAAATCAACGACCTTATAAGAGAGCAGGGTCTTCGGGAGCTTGGACAACTTGAGCAAGACCTTGTTTTTGGTGATGCTGGGATGAAGGATGTGATTAAATATTTGAGTACCCAAGAGGTTTGCTAGTTAATAGTGGTTGATTTACTGTAATATCATTGAGCTGCGAGCTTGATTTGTTTTTTAAACTCATGTACAGGAGGCAAGTCGTGAAGGCAAGTTACGCCTGTTGATGATCATCGCAACAATTTACCCTGAAAAGTTTGAAGGTGAAAAGGGTCAAAATCTAATGAAGGTACTTGGGGATGTAAATGTTCTAGATCTTTTTTTTTTTGTTCCCATCAACTCCATCTAAGGCTTTATTGTACTCTTTTTTATTTTCTCTAGCTGGCAAAACTCTCATCTGATGACATGAGCGCTGTAAATAATATGAGATTACTTGGTTCAGCCGTCGGTGCCAAAAAGAATACTCCACGAGGTTTCACCTTGAAGTTTGATCTTCACAAGGTAACATTTTCTCTCTGAATGTTCCATCTATTTATTGACATGTGTGTGGAGTTTCCTAACATTCTCTGCTAATGGCTGCAGAAGAAACGAGCTGTCAGGAAAGAGCGTCAAGAGGAAGCAGCATGGCAGTTATCTCGATTCTACCCCATGATTGAGGTTCACTGAGTTCATTTTTAAAAGCATTAGGCAAGATTCATGTGTTGAGTGTTCTTTGATATCTGGAATTTGGCAGGAACTCATCGAGAAACTAAGCAAAGGGGAATTGCCAAAAGAGGATTACCCATGTATGAACGACCCAAGCCCAAGTTTCCACGGATCAACGTCACATTCTTCATCAGCAGCAACAGCAAGTAGTAGTCAAGGTCAAGCTGCTCAGTCCATGAGATCAAGACGCACACCAACATGGGCTAAACCACGAGGGTCTGATGATGGATATTCAAGGTAAAACTGTTTTTTTTAACACAATCCCAATATCAATCCAAAATGAATACAAACGTGTCTTAAAGATTGTTTGATTCTTGCAGTGACTCGGTGTTGAGACATTCGTCTAGTGACTTCAAGAAGATGGGACAACGAATATTTGTGTTTATCGTTGGTGGAGCCACAAGATCAGAGGTAAGAGGCCAAGAAAAGAAAGTCAACCCATAGAATTAGAGGATATATGATCATCTTTTCTTACTTATTCTAATTGTTTTTCTCAGTTAAAAGTGTGCCACAAACTAACCACGAAACTGAAAAGAGAAGTAATCTTAGGGTCCACAAGCCTCGACGATCCTCCACAGTTCATAACGGTAAGCCACATACTTGACACTCCGAGATTTGACAAACTATGCATCACCCTCTCAATCTCTTCTTGTGTCGCTACAGAAACTGAAGCTTCTGACTGCAAACGAGTTATCTATAGACGATCTTCAAATATGAGAATCAGGATCTCAAAGTCAAATCCTCTGGTCTCCCAATCTAATTTGTAACCAAGTTAAAAGACATGAAAGAAAAAAGGATAAAAATCATCAGATTATGAGATCACTGACTCTTAAATTTACACTTATTTTTTGGAGTCTATAAATGTAAAGCAGCTCTCATGAAGTTGAATTCTAGATCTTTGGCTATTTGTCCTGTTAAATTCGATTGTGTAAATTACCCTAACTCGTTCTTTTGTTATCTCATGATCTTCTCCTCATTTGATCATTCAATTCTATTTGTGAGAATCACTACAGTCGGTCATCTTAAAAATTACCCATAACAGATCAAGATCATCTGAACATGAACAGCAATATAAGACCTTTAAAGTTTTATTATTACTTTGAATTGCTAAGGAAATGAACGTGCAAGTCTTTTAAAGAATCAAAAGATTATATGATGTTTGCTGATTAAATGATTGATATAGAAAATTTGTATTGACCTGTATAGTCCTAGTTCATCATTTCCTTTAAATAAAAGAAACATAAAGCAAATTATTTCTTCACATGCTCGATGCTTATCTAGGGTTACTCATAGAAATCTCTTGAATGCATGAATGGAGACATCCCTTCTCTTTTATCATTTTGCTTTGATACAAATATTTTCATTTCATATCATGACGAATGATATTTAATCTTTCCAAATAATAGAATTTAATTCATACTTAACTAAATATCATTACCGTGAATAACCTACCCTATGAAGAAAAGTCGTAGTTAGAGTTTCAATCTCCACTAATATAATTTCATTTTGAAAATGTCATAACTACCACGGCAATTAAGATAACAAATCAAGTTAAAATATGTCAAAGTAGAACAATTGCGTTCACAAGTGTTCACCGGTGTGTTCTCAAAAAAAAAAAAAGTTTTCACCGGTGTACTATACACCACGCATATAATATGCGGAGACGGTACAATTGCGTTCAGAAGAGTTCTTCGAGACCTGCTGATTCCGAGTATCATTTCTATGTTTTGGTATTCTCTTTTATATTCCTCACTATATGTTTGCACATAATCCGACGAATGTAGAAACCAATGACATACCTACCAGATCTTATTCTCTGATTCGATTCAGTCGTCGAAGTTTTTCAGAATGACAACCATGACCACTGAACAGAATATTCTCCTGCATGGACTGAATCGAATTAATTTTTTTTTCCAGACCTGATGACAGCTATGCCTAGCACTGCATGGAATCATTGTCTTATATACCTGATTTGTAATCTATCAATTTTGTGGGGCTACAAAATCTGATAGCTAAGGAATTAGAAACAATTAGTTATATATATATATATATATTTGTTTTAGGATTTTATTCATTTTGTTATCCAAATTCAAAGAAAGTTGATTTATAATTGTCATTTGAATAGTTCTGGTTAAGAGATTTTTTTTTTCAATAGTGAACACTGCATTTTAAAGAATTAAAAACTCTTATAAATCTCTGGATATGTTTCAGGATATTGTAGATGATATATACAACTCAACAATCTACAAGGTTTTATAAAGAATCATATATGTTTTCACTCAGGTTGGATTTTAAGGAAAAATTTGTCATCAATCTATTTTTTTTTTTAAAAAATTTAGGTTCTTATTTTTGTAGACAGTAATATTATTTTAGCCCAAATAGAAAAAAAACAAGTAAATTGACTGAAATTAACTAAGCACAATAAAAAGACAAAAGTACACTGATTTTATTCACCCTTGTATTTTGATTCACATTTATGTTATTCATTATTATAAAAATGCAAAAAAAAAAACGAAACACACATTTCAATTTATTTATATGTCACCTTCAATACTTTATTATAAGGCTCCCTATCACATATTACAGTGTTAATTCTATTAAAATTAGGATTAGTTAGTTTATAGTGGCAAAAGGTGTAATTAAGGAGAAGCATGCTAACATGTGGGCACTAGTCGAATTTAAATGAGGTGATCACCAACCTTCCTGAATGTTTCGGCGGGATCCCCGGCTATGCTCTGGTGGACCCATAACATGTACTCTTTCCAAAAATCTGATAGCTAAGGAATTAGAAACAATTAGTTATATATATTTGTTTTAGGATTTTATTCATTTTGTTATCCAAATTCAAAGAAAGTTGATTTATACTTGTCATTTGAATGGTTCTGGTTAAGAGAAAGTTTTTTTCAATACTGAACACTGCATTTTAAAGAATTATAAACTCTTATAAATCTCTGTATTTCAGGATATTGTTGATGATATATACAACTCAACAATCTACAAGGGTTTATAAGGAATCATATACGTTTTCACTCAGGTTGGATTTTAAGGAAAAGTTTGTCGATCTATTTTTTAAAAAAATTTAGGTTCTTATTTTAATGGACAGTTATATTATTTTAGCCCAAATAGAAAAAAACAAGTAAACAGGATATTAATTTCAATTGACCGAAATTAACGAAGCACAATAAAAAGACAAAAGTGCACTGATTTTTACTCATCCTTGTATTTTGATCCACATTTATGTTATTCATTATTATAAAAATGGAAAAAACACACTTTTCAATACTTTATTTATATGTCAACTTCAATACTTTATTATAAGGCTCCCTATCAAATATTAAAGTGTTATTCTATTAAAGAAAAAAAACAACAGAGCAAAAATATAAAAAAAAATATTTCAAAGATATCATTGTGGAGCATCATATTTATTCATCATATTTAACCAGAACGTTAACAATGAACTCGGCAAAAGCAATACATAGGTGTTTTTGACCCATAACATTTACTCATTCCTTTAGCTCTGAGTTTCTCAACGCACTTAGCTTGGCACTCAGAATCAACACACACACCATTTTTGCTTAAAGGGAGTTCTTGATACTTACACAATTTTTGTTTCGCATCTGCCATCATTCCTGCTGGATATAAAATTTCAGATCTTTTAGTCAAAATGAAAAAAAAAATACTAATTTTCTCTTTCTCTGGAATATTATTATTTTTAAATAAAATTTATTTATGAAACAAAAAAATACTGATTTGAATTTTTTTATATAAAATAACTACTACCAATAGAAAAAGAGAGATTGAAGTAAAGAAAAAAAAGCGTATATATGATTTAAGATATATATGTATATATATGGGTGTGATTTAATCAGCAAAGTAATTTTCTTTCGGTGAAGATAGACTCTGAATAATTTCTGAATTTTACTGATAGGTGAGAGTAACATATAAATATTTTTTTAATTATTTTCTAATTTTAAAAAGTAAAATATTACTAAAAAAATGTACAAATATAATGAAATATAATTTAAATTACTTAAAAGGTCATTAATAGTTATGAAAAACAAATGTTACCAATTTTGTAAGTTCTTAAAAACCAACTGAAAGATAGATGATAAAAATTAGAAATATGTGGGAACTTTTCTATATTATAGATCTTCATAAATTATAAATACCATATATATATATATATATATATATATATATATATATATATATATATATAAAATCCTCTAAAATTTGTTTTATAATTTTTTTAAGAATGTTATGAAATTTACATAAAAGAGGTACTTGAAATAACAACTTCTATGTTATATCAATTATGATGTACTTTACAGAATATAGCCAGAATTATATTTTAAAAATATCAAAGTCATATATTCAAGTTCAGTTTATTTTATAAACGATTATATGTAATATGTTAAGATAAATTTAAAATATAAACACAAACCTAGCACAAGAATGATGAAGATAGTCAAGACTATAAACGATAGTTGAGGGGATTTCCTCATCATATATGAAAAAGTGAATTGATAATGGTTTTAAAATCTAAAAGGAAAGGTAATATATTTTTGTTTTGGCAACATGCATATATATATATATATATATATATATATATATATATATATATATATATATAGCTAAGATAGATAAATTAAGAAATTCACTTTATTATGTTCCGCTCTATCCGAATCTAATTTTCAAAAAATTCCAATTTTTTGCTCATCTAATATGGGAAAGCTTTAGACTCGTTCGCTTATGTTTCTATAAATAAACAAAATGGTAAATTTCATGTGCGTAAAGCTATTATATTGTCAAAACTGTTATTTTGTGGTAGTTTGGAAAATTGTGGAATGATATGCACACTATAATTTAATTGTGGGAATCAAAATTTTGAGAAATTAAACAATAAATTTGCGGTAGATAAAAATTTGAGATGTTTAATTAATCACTATTAGATTTTGACTCGTTACTGTCTTTTTGAACTTTTAAAATGTATTGTATGTGTTCATTGTACATAAATATTATGATATTAGTATTGGATTATTTTATTTTTTTCTGCATTAGTATTGGATTATTTATTTTTGCATGTTATCTATATTATTAAAATAGAAGTACACTTAGAAATTGTCCCTTAGTTTTCAATATTATTTACACTACCATGCCACTGAGAATTAAATTAAACTATCTATATTAATGTTAGTTTTTTTCAGTTTGAGTTATGTGGGTTTCCATAAATACAAGTTGCCAAATAATTACATTTGACTGCCATTGATTTTTAAATCTATCCTTTTAGAATTTTCCTAAATCACCTTAAACAAATTGACGTCCTTTATCCTAAAATAACTTGTAACTAAATTGAATGTACTGTATTATGTGATTTATTTACCAATTTGTATTTCGTATGTGTATCACGTTTAAAACCTACACTCCATTATATATTAATAATTCTAATCTGAATCGACCATACCAAATAATTTTGGTATGAAATTTATAAATATCCTTCGAATATGGTATAATCAGAGTATCTGCTAAAAATATATGTAGATTTTAAAAATAAACTATTTTCGTCAACCTAAGATCACGCTATTACTCAATACCACACCAAAAACCACACATGCACTAACTTTAAGATCGATCTTCCAAATCTCAACTTTATTCCAAGATTTATCCTTAAGTTCAAAAATCTAGCCATCTAGGTATACTTGATAGACACCCTAATAATTAATGTTTTACCCATCTATAAATAAGAGCATCTCATTACAAGCTATAGAAATAAACAACAACGCAATATTATGTATTGAATAGAAATAAATTCTAAATATGGTTATATATTTTATGAATTTATAAATTTATTTTATTTGTTTTTAAGGGATGATAAGATTTTGGAATTGGAAAAAATTATGGCCCACACCAATATTATTTTAGTTAGGAGATTTAAAATTTCTATCAGAATATTTTATTAACTTTTACTTATAGTTTTTATTATAACTGCAAAAACTAAATTTCAAACTAAATTTATGTTTAAATATTACAAACACATAATTTAATAGAAACAAAAAAAACTAAAAACATAAAATAAATACCCGTTCGGTCGGGCGGGTCAAGGTCTAGTTTTGTTTTAATACAACAGTACTGAATGTTGTTTTGTATCTTCGGACTTTTAGCACATATTTTTTTAGTAATACAATAAGTAATTATTGGAATTGTTATTTATTTTGATGTTAATTTTACACCATTCATGTACATCAAAATTCAAAATTTTGAAAAGAGTTATTATACATAATATAAACGGACTACTTATTTTGGCTAGCAAATAAATTGATATGTTTTAATATTTACGAAATGGTAAAACTATTTCATACCATATTATTTGTGGTAAAAAAAATCCTAGGATATATTGTCATTTCAACAATCATTAATGTTAACCTTAATTAAAATTAATTTACTGTATTTTATGGAAGATTTTGTTAAGATTCACTAATGCTAAAATTAGGATTAGTTAGTTTATAGTGGCAAAAGGTGTAATTAAGGAGAAGCATGCTAACATGTGGACACTAGTGGAATTTAAATGGGATGATCACCAACCCTCTTGAATGCCTCGGCGGGCTCCCCGGCTATGCTCCGGTGGATGGTCATTAGCGCTAGTCGGTTCTTCTCGAGGCTCTGGATACCAGAATCATAAAAAAAAGGTGTAATTAAAATATTATTTTAATGGATAGATCATATCAGTACTTCGACTTTAATAGGATAGAAGTAAACAATATGTCTCAGTAAAAATAATAATACCATCTACGTATATTTTATTATTTTTCTTATTAAGATATAAGGTAAAAGTACTCTCTTAATCTAATTTATTATTCTCCTCTCATTGATGGCAGAAATTCGCTAACAATAGAATATACTATGATTTTTATTGACTTGTTTTTATTTTATTTCTTTTCTTTCCTCGTATTTAAATAATTTGTCTTTATCTTATAGAGCAGACGAAAATGTAGCATGCCCAAAAACTTATGGTCAATTGCCTCACACATTGAGAACCAACTTTTCATTTTAACCTATACTGGTGCCTCGGCCCAATCCATTACTTTCTTTTAGTAATCCTTTGTTTTGAATGGGATGGTTTTAGTTTGTGATATAGTGGGATTGCGTCTGCAGTATGCCTTCTCGAGTAATGCAGTACTGCTCAGTTAGATACAACATGTGTTATTCAGACGCGAATCAATCAAACACAGCTTGGTTTACAGTCTTACGCAATTAAGTCCAGAGTCGAGCTTGTATGTAGTATTCTAAAACATCTTATGTTTGTCTCATATATAAGGTATCCTCAACCATCAATTCTGAAATATATAACATATTGCAATTTTGATAACCTGATTATAAGAATATAGGGATTGAGGTAGCAAAAGAAAAATTCAAAACAAACTACTCATAGAAGTAAGAATCAACAAGAAGTATCAAAACGTTAATGCATAAACATTATGTTTTTCATGGGTAAATATTTATAAGGCCTTATAAATTTGAAAATGTAAAATTCCTTCTAGAAAAACTCTATCTCCCTTTTTATAACGGATCGATTTTAAGAAATCAAGTTAAAACTAAAAAAATAGAACAAAAACCACCATCTATTATCTTGTCATCGCCGTTAACGTTCTTACGCATTCTTTAAAGAGCTCATTTTGTTCGTAGGAACCTGTCAGGTTTTTCAGGTTTCGCCGAAGAGTTTTCCGGAGATCTCATTAGGTTCGTCGGAAATCTCGTTCATCAGATTTGATCGCCATAGGAAATTTGAAATATCATATACTCCCTCCGTTTCTAAATGATTGATGTTCTGGGAAAAGAATGTTTTAAAAAGATGTAATTTTTACTTTTTCAATGTATGATTTAATAAAAAATTGTAAGTTTCAAAAAAAACTAGTGGTTTTTATTGAATTTCTATTGGCTAAAAGCTATGGAAAATTGTTATTCACAAAAAACAATGCACTTACAATAAAAATTTAATAAGTTTTCTTAATATATGTGAATAGTCTAAAACATCAACCATTTAGAAACGGAGGAAGTATATGATTTGGTTGGAATTCACGATATGAAGAACCGAGGAAGAGAATAGATTAATTTTAGGTTTATTTAGTTAAGGATATAATTGTCATTTTCTTATTTAAAAACTAAAAGTAAATTTGGTTAAGATAAAGATGAAAAATATTTTTAATAATATGGTAGTTTTAACAATTTCCCTTGTAACTCTTTACTGTTTATAAATAATTGTTTTTGAAATATATATGAGTATTATAATCCACATAAGCGGTCTAGACTAATCAGCTGATGTCATGTGTTGGTCCCTTGTCTTTAGCAATGCCGAAAATATTAGTTATCCCGTGACCGGAATTTATAAAAATAATTGCTTTTCATTGATATATGTGTGTTTTTACTTAATTTGTGTAATTTTACTTTAGTTGTCCGGTCAATCCATTTATGAAATATTGCCACTAGATTTCAAATAATGGTACTATTGACAAAGTTATGATTTACAAGAATATAAATCATGGGTTACAGATTTTCCTTTTTAGAAATACCCCACATAGTACAAACCATTGGCTCATAGAAATAAAGAAGAAATATATCTACTTTTATAACTATTCATAGTTGTATAAACCATGTGTAATTTAACAAGACCTGTAATAAGTAGCTTCAACCATAAACATCAGTGGATAGGTTTGGAATCTCAACAGATATTCAATGATTTAAAGGTGTAGGGCTTAAGAATTGTTCCCTGCATTTGAAACTTTACAATTCACTGCTTCAAAATGAATTTGTATACAACACGAAAACTATAATTTCGATACAGTTGCCTCCCCACTGAACTTGCTTTCAAGGTGGGGATCCACATTTTTTTTGTTCTTCTGAATGTTAGAAAATAGATTGATAGTTACTTAGAATATATGTATAGATGCATAATCGTAATCATAATCATAGTCACGGTTGAAATGAGATCGGAACGGGATAACAGGGTTTTTTGTTCTTCAGCTACTCTAGATGGCAAAGTAATCATAATCATAGTCACGGTTGAAATGAGATCGGAACGGGCTAATCAGGGTTTTTTGTTCTTCAGCTACTCTAGATGGCAAAGTATACAACTATACATCTTTTGTCATAGCCATCAGAACAAACAAACGTTATCATGAAGAAAGAACATTAAACTATCAAAAGTTCAAGGCATTTTCTCGAAAAGTAAAGACATGTTTTCAAGTCATGATTAAGAATATGAATTTCGATGGAAAGCGAGAGGGATCATTACAACTTTGTACCAACAGAAGAAGAAGCCAAAGCTGTCATTAATTAGAGTTTTCTAATTTCTAACGGATACAAATATCTATGGTTATGACAAGAAACTGAAAACTACAAAAATGTTTCATAAACCATTAAAGAGTTGTACCTTGAGGGAGATGATGGAACTTAGTATGATTACAAGACAGAGAACTTTGAAAATTTTGCATCACCATCAACATTTTGGAACCAAGTACAAAATTTAATATATCAATGATAGTAAATGGTAATAGTTATGAAAGAAAAGAATCCAAGACAATCCTAAAAATGACAAATTCTAATGATGAAAAAAACTAAGCTGAAACAAAACATAGGATTCAAATTTAGAAGAAAAAAAAAGTCACACCGAGGATGTGTCCACAAGAACATCGTTAAGCAAATTGTCATCACCATCAACCATGGCTAGTAGCTCTGCATCCCTATCCTCCTCACTAGAGAAATCTCTTCTTTCAAACTTCGAATTAGCTGATATAAAGATCAGCTTCTGAGCTAGATCTGTAGCTGCACGTGACCTCCCACGAGAGTTAACCAATTTCAAAAGAGATGAATTGCACTTGTACCCGCAAGTAGTTGCATGGAGGAAAATGAGCCTTACAGCAACTCTCCCTAGTGACCTAAACTCACTAAGATACGTCTCCCAAACAAGCCTACTGCTTTGAGGGTTCGCTATCCTCATCTTTCCAGTAACCGGATCACGCTCTTTCATCTGAACGGCCCTTGCGTACATAGGATCAAGCCCTTCGGTTCTCCATTTCATAAGCTCCATTAACGCGATGTGTGCCTCGTCTCTAGACACAAGCCTCGTTATCAACCTATCTACATCTTTCTCTTGCTCCGACGACAAACATTTAAACGGAGGAAGATACTTCCCGGTACTATCTCTTATCAAGTAAAGAGGGTCGAGTATGAACGCAGCAGCCCAAGCCGGGTGATAACACTTGTTGAATCTTCTCTCAACGATCTCATCAACATGTCCTTCCCCTACGTTAAACTTGGAATCCCAATCTTTAACCTTGGCTCTTAGCTCGTCCCATAGAGGGAGACACTGCCCAACGAGCAGTTTCTCTTCCTCTATTCTCCGAGCAATGTCTTTGACAAGCTTGATCAAAGCGTGAACCGCCTCCACCTCGTTCCAAAACCCTTGGTCTCCAACCATCTCCGTAACCTCCCTAGCTGTATGATCCTCCATCAAAACAGCTTTACAAGCCTCATCATGCATCACAAGCTGAATCGCTCTAGCGGAAGTCAACACATCCTCAAGAAGATTAAACAACGGCTCTAAGTTGCTACTACTACTACAATGCAAAGGAGGCAACCGCAGCATGATCGCTTCGCCGCGTTCTCCCAGCTGATACTTACAATGCGCGTTACGTATCTGCGCCGTGTTATTGATGAACTTAGCGAGCCTCACGCAATTTTGCGAGACGGACTTCAACAAAGGCAGCTCTTTGACGAAATCTTTGATAAGACTATTAAGCCCTTGGAACTGACACGACAGGTTCACCATCCATTGATGCTGCCCTTCGAGACTCCTAAGCGCTTTGCTCTTAAACCTATCAGATACCACCCCAACACACCTCTGAGGCGAATTTCCACAAATACCCTTAACCGTCTCAAGCAAAACCTCCTCCGCGTAATTCGACGGAACATCTCCTCCGTTCAACATAACCGCCTTTCTATACAAACTCATCCCGTTGGGTAAGTTCACGATCAAACTCACCAGACTCTCCCCCGATCTCCACCCGTCCGACGCGATCTGGAAGAACATGGCGTCTCGGATCCTCGACTCGGACTCCGCCCTCGCTTCCTCGTACTTCGCGTCGAGCCTCCCCGTGGCGAAGTCTCTCTTGGAGACGATCGGCAAACCGACTCCCGTCAGAAAGGCACGGAACTTCGGGTGCTCGAGGCCCGAGAGGGAGACCGAGCCGCAGGATTCGAAGACCCAGTCGGAGAGAGAGTCAAGAGCCGAGTCTATCTGCAACCTCGTGAGAGACTGCGTCTGCGAGGGTGTAGGACTCTTGAGCTTCTTCACGCTGTCTTCGAGCATAGCCAACGGAGCCAAATCGTCTTTTCCGCCGGAGAGCATCAAATGAGGCCCCGGAGGAGCGGAGTACTGTGATAATTCTCCGGCGGAGGAGCAGAATCTCGAAGGATCGACGACGGTTATCGGCGTGACGTTGTAAGAGCGAGGAGCAACGGCTCCGCCGAAGGAGTTACGTTTCCGGTGGTGATGAGAGGGAGAAGAGGACGAAGGGGAAGGGTTGACGACGGCGGAGGAGTTGAAATTGGGACAGGTGCCGCGTTTGAGATGCTCGGAGGCGGTGCGGGAAGGGTTGGAGGCGGAGAAAACGGCGTCGCATAGGGAGCAGCGGAGTTTCACTGCTTTGGGGAGACCACTGTCGGTGTTGCGTACGAGGATTGGTTCGAGATGTGTCCAGTACCACGCGCCTTTGCCTTTCACAGCTTTTGTTCTAACCGTCATCAAACCTTCGAACCTCTTGTTCAGAGCCTTCGCCGTTAGCTCCTCTGGGGATAACGCATCGATCGTTGCCGTTAGCTCCGGTTGCTGCTGCTGAGCCGAGGCCGTTGTTGGAGTGTTGTTAGTCGTCGCCATTTTAAAAGTGAAAAAAGACTTAAACGTAACGGAGACTAGTGGTACTCCACGTCATCTTGAGAGTAATTCATTACTCTACTAGTCTCTCCTCTTCTCTTCTTTTTCACTGATCGCTCTTTCTTGTTTTTGTGTATCTGATGAGAGTTTTTTTTAGAAGAAAGAGACAGCGAAGAAGAAAAAGGAAGAGAAAGAAGTTTGAAAGACACGCGCGTGCGTTGAGAGAAGTTTTTTTTTTGAAAGGAACAAGGTGAGAGAACAGAGTCCCACGTCGTACGAGAACACAAACGTTACATTTGGCTCTCACTTCCCCATCATTCGTGCGTTTCCATCACGCGCTTCTATGTGGTTTTCGGACATTGTCTTCTCTGCTGCTTTCTTTTTCTTTCTTTTTTAGTTGGAACTGGACCTTGATTTATAATCTATACATGTTTTTCTTGTTCTGTTGTATCAACCATTAAGTATTTAATTGTGAGTCTTGAGAAGAATTATGAAGGTTGTTATAAAGGGTTTGTTGACAAAGTAAAGTACTGTCTAAATCTTTTACAAATATATAATTAGTTTTTTATTAAGACAATTCTCATTACAAGAACTTTCAATACACTTGAGCATCCTCTTTTTAATTTCGTTACAAAACTATGGCTGCTGGTAGGGGTGGACAAAATATCTGTAAAATTTTGATTCGATTCGATTGGAAAAATTCGGATATCCGTAACTTTACAAATCAAAACAAATACTAAAATTTAATATCCGTAAAAAACGAAGCAAATGACAAATATTAAAATTTTGGAGATCGGATATTCGATACGATCCGGCAATATATAAATACATGTATATCTTGATTATATTTAAAGTTATATATGTATAAAATTATATAATTATTATTTTGACATATGATTTGACAAATTTTATTCAAATTATTACTTATATAAAAGTAGTACATAAAAGAAAGAAAAATATTTTATGAGAATTATATTTTTTCTTAAGTTTTGTATTATTATAATTGTTAACTAAGTTTACAAATTTTACAAAATATGTAGATTTACTAATTCTTTTAATTTTTATCTTATATATCATGTAAAAATATATTATACAAAACAAATCTGCATAGAAATTTTAAGATTATTTGTGTTAATCAAAACATATGAGATATCCGTAAGTATTCGCAAATATCCGCAAATATTTATATATTTTCCGGATATCCATTTTTCTGAATATCTGTATTTCTCCGAAACAAAGCAAATACAAAAATTAGATATCTATAACATACGAAACAAATCACAAATACTTTAAAAAATTCGGATATTTGATCTGTGCCCAGCCCTAGATGTTGGTGCGGTGAGTGGGATTTCTATTTGTGTCTACTTGTCTACGTGGGATGTGTTCAGAATTTGAACATTTATAAGGGTAAAGTGGGAACTGTCTTTTGTTTCTACTCGGACAGTGGAAGACATTGAAGAGTGAGAAGAGTGTGTTGTGTTGACCATTCTGTTGTTGACTCGAAAGGACATTTCTTTCATTTGTTTTTGCAAAATTCCCTTTGAAAGTTGTGTAATTTTGTAATTTGACTTCCATTTCTTTACCGACAATTTTTTTTGGTTTCTCCAACATCTTAGTTCTCACCATTATCTAAACATTTACAGTATTTTCTTAAAACTCTAGAATTTTGTTTTAACTCTAGAATATTTGGTAAAATAATACTGTAAATGTTCTTAACTCTAGAATTTTGGTTGCTTTATTTTTTCATCGATTTTGTGTGAAGGTTTTATCATGAGTGCACTTGTCCTCGCTAGTAGTTTGAACTTTCAAAGTCATGAGTAAGAACACCCTTGTACTCTTGACATCATTCACATATTTTTCTTCTGCGAAAACAACAAAGATCATAACACACATACGTATTGTTAATCTTTTACCAACCACTTATGTTACACAACAAGTTTAAGAGAAAAAATAAAAATGGATGTTACAGGCTTTTTCAGATGGTTACGAAAGTGATGTAACTTCTCTGAAATGTTTTTTTATTATTGAGATTCTTGTGTTATTGTTACATCAAATGATTGATCTTTATATAGAGATCGAATCATTAAGCTAAGAGACACACCTCTTAACATCAAGAGTTACATCTCTTTGTGTAATAACATAAATAACTAACTTATGTAAATAACATCTCTTCGATGTTACATTTCTTTGTGTAGTAAATAACTAACTTATGTATCAAGGAGAGATTAGATTATATAGTTTAACACTCCTCCTTAATCATATCTCGACTTAACTCCAAGCTGCTTCCTTAGATCTTCAAATCTTGAACCGCCCAATGCCTTTGTGAGAATGTCTGCGAGTTGATCATCCCCTTTGCAATACTTCAGTTCAATGATTCCCTTTTGCTCAGCTTCCCTCACGAAATGGTACTTGATCTCTATGTGCTTCGTCTTTCTGTGTTGCACCGGATTCTTCCCAATTGCTATTGCTGATTTGTTGTCACATAAGATCGGAATGCCTCTTTCAAACTTCTGACCAAAGTCTTCAAATAGTCTTCGTAACCACACTGCTTGATTTGATGCTGCACACACGGCTATGTACTCCTTGAATGTGTTGATGCTCTGGATGTTGCTTCCTGTGATGATTATATCATCCACATATAGACTCACGATCAACACATCTGCTTCTTGCTTCATGATGTATAAGGCTGCATCGTTCATACTTCTCTCAAAACTGTACTGAAGGAAGTATGAATCTATCCTTCCATACCATGCCCTTGGAGCTTGCTTTAAACCATATAAAGCTTTGTGTAGCCTTAACACCTTGTGTTCTTTCCCGTGTGTCACATACCCAGGTGGTTGTGTGACATACACTTATTCTTTAGGTCGCCATTGAGAAAGGCTGACTTCACATCCATTTGATACAATCGCCACTTCATCTGAGCCGCATAGGCAAGTATGACTCGTATTGTATCATGTCTTGAGACAGGAGAAAACGTCTCAATGTAGTCAACACCATACTGTTGAGAGAACCTTCTTGCAACTAGCCGCGCCTTGTGCTTGATGTGATTGCGTTAGCATCGGTCTTGATCTTGTAGATCCACTTCACACTTATCACATTCTTCTTCTTTGGCTTGTCCACTAGTTCACACGTCTTGTTCTTCTCAATCATGGCTATCTCCTCATTCATCGCTTCTCTCCATTCCTTGGTACCACACGCTTCATCATAAGTGTATGGTTATTCAATTGCACAAAAAAGCTTCTATAGCTTGAGCCGCTTCATCAAGCTCTACTCTCGGTGCCCTTTCCATGATATCAACCATGGACTTGAACTTCCTTGGTGCCTCAGAAGCTTCTTCATCTTCATCACTGGTATCAGGATCATTATTTTGAATGAAAACAGGGCTGGAAGTACCTTCGATTGGTTCCTTTGGCGATTGAGTGTCTTCCATAGACAACTCCAATGTCTTCTTGACTTCTTCTTGCCTCTTCCAATCTCACTTCTTGTTTTCTTCAAACTCTACATCTCTTGATACTTCAATCTTCTCATTCTCCAAGTTGAGAACTTTATAGCCTTTAGATTGATTGATGTAACCAACAAAGACTCTGCGTTTTGCCTTGACATCTAACTTCCTCCTCTTCTGATCCGGTACATGTATGTAGCATATGCTACCCAACATTCTCATGTGTAACACATCAGGCTTGTGTCCACACCACTTCTCTATAGGAGTGACATCATCTTCTATAGCATTTGATGGTAAACAGTTTAGAAGATATGAAGCAGTGTATACCGCCTCTGCCCATAACTTGAGCGGTAAGTCTTGCTCTGCCATCATAGTTCTAGCCATCTCCACAAAAGTTCTTTTCATCCTCTCTGCTGCACCATTTTGTTGTGGTGAATAAGGTAAGGTAACTTGCTTGTTGATACTTTCATCTTCACAAAACCGGTTGAATTCTTGTGAAGTGAATTCGCCACCATCATCTGATCTCAATGTCTTGATGGTACAACCAGGTTGCTTCTCCACCATTGCTTTGAACTTCCTGCTTCCATCAATGGATTGGTGCTGCATCGGACCACATACATCAGTATGCACAATCCCAAGCTTTTCTCTTGTCTTAGTTTAAGATTCTTTTGGAAAGCTTTTGCGTGATTGCTTCCCCGGTCTACACGCCTCACATGCTTCCTTCTTGACTTTAAACTTTGGTAATCCCTTTACCAAGTTTTTGTCTTGCATTTGTTGCAACCTTTTGTCGCCTACATGACCAAGTCTCTTGTGCCATGTCTCCATCTTGCATTGCTCACTTGCGCTCATGGCTTCCTCTTGAGCCGAACCCATCCTGATTCTTTAGCTTTTGTGAGTCATTGGGATATTCATTATCCTCCTTCCTTTTGCATCATCTATGATGCACCTCTTCTCTTGGAACTTCACCCGGTATCCACTTGAAACAATCTGCGGAACACTCAGCAAATTTTTCGCCAAACCCGGAACCAAGAACACATTTTTGATGGTCCTCTTGCCACCATTAGTCATCACGGTAATATCTCCTTTAACTGCTGTCATGAATATGCTTTCATTTTCAATTTCTATTCGAACCTTGATACACTTATCAAGCCTGGAGAAGTAACCCTCCTCCTTTGTCATATGATTAGTTGCTCCACTGTCAACAAACCAGACATCTTTAATCACTGTTGTTGCTGCTTCACTCGCATTGAACAACATGTGATCTTCATCAAAGTCTTCTTCTTCAAAACTTACATGTGCTTTCTCCTTTTTTTTTGAGTAGCACTTGTTTGCAAAGTGGTCTTCCTTACCACAGTTGTAACACTTCTTGTTACTCTTGTGATCCTTCTCCGGATCATCCTTGTTTTGTTTCCTCCAACACTCACTCTCGTTGTGGTTGTTCTTCTTGCAAACCTTACACCACTTTTTGCCTCCACGGTCCTTTGAGTTGTCGTGAGTAACACCAGAATTCTTCTGTTTAACACGAGCATCAAATGCTCCTTCACTTGTGCTTTCTTCTCTTACAACCATCCTTGCTTCATGAGCCTTCAAGATCCCGATCAAGTCTGTCATCTTTGTTGAAGTCAAATCGCTTGTTTGCTCCAACACACTGACTATGCTGTCGAACTTGGCTGGGAGAGAGATGAGTATCTTCTGGATGAGTTGAACATCTGACTTTTGTTCTCCATGATAAGTTAATTGATTTGCCAAAGCAACTAACTTATCTGTGAAGACCTTGATATCTTCATTCTCATCCATCTTCAGATTTTCGAACTCCCTTCGCAACATTTGAAGTCGAATCAAACGGACTTGAGGGGAGCCTTCATACTCTGCCTTCAATGCATCCCACACCTCTTTCGATGTTGTTGCTTCTGCAATCCGTGAGAAGATATCATATGATACAGTAGTTTGCAAGATTTTCAAAGCCATCGTATCGTTCACCCTTGCTGTCTCAGGGTTTTCATCCACTTGTGCTGGTGGGGCTGCTACGCCTTCTTCAACCACATACCATAACTTTCTAGTCTTGAGAATGGTTGTCATCTTAATGCTCCAGAAGTTGTACTTCTCACCATCAAATATGGGGATTACTTGATTCTTCATCGTTTTGTGTGCTTCCGATGTAACGTATGACAGAATCTTCTAACCTCCTTTTCTCCACGCCAAGTGTTTCTCTTACTAGTGTTTTTTTTCGTTGTCCTCTCAACCGTAAAGCTCTGATACCATGTTAATCTTTTACCAACCGCTTGTGTTACACAACAAGTTTAAGAGAAAGAATAAAAATGGATGTTACAGGCTTATTTCAGATGGTTACGAAAGTGATGTAACTTCTCTGAAATATTTTTTTTATTATTGAGATTCTTGTGTTAATGTTACATCAAATGATTGATCTTTATATAGAGATCGAATCATTAAGCTAATAGACACACTTCTTAACATCAAGAGTTACATCTTTTTGTGTAATAACATAAATAACTAACTTATGTAAATAACATCTCTTCGATGTTACATTTCTTCGATGTTACATCTCTTTGTGTAATAAATAACTAACTTATGTATCAAGGAGAGATTAAATTATATAGTTTAACATGTATAACATATATCATTGAGGTTCAGTAACATATTATAAATCTTTAAAACAATGATCCTTAAAATTCACTTATCTTATATTAGCTCGTTTTAAAGAGCCTTCTAGTTGTAAGTTGCAACTACTGTAAATACACTTTTTAACTGTTTCAGTCATTTCAATTAGAAACCAGATACAAACACTACTTTCTTGACCGACTGCTTCACTAATTAACCCTAACACATCAACTACCTAACATTTAACTTTTCATATGTTTCTTGTTCCAAATAGCTTATATACTGTCATTTTTCATGGTTTTCCTCTTGTCTGGATACATTTTCTTAGATTAAACAGATCATTTTGATCACAAACTATAGGTCCATGTAAAGTTCGAAAATATCAAACCACACTCATGATGTGTCATCGTTCAGTATAGATTCATGCACGGCGTATGGCTATACATAACAATAAAGATAACAATTCACAAACGAAAAAGATGGTACACCCGTGTTGTGATAACACCTATTTAGTAAAAAAGGAAGAAGTAAATGTCGCAATAACACGGTACGAACAACATAGATTAAAGCTAATCAAAAAAAAATTGGCACTATTTTACTTAGACAAGTTATTTAATCTCCTCTCATTACAAAAGTTATTCAAAAGTATTAAAGTTCACTGAACACTATAGTTTAATGTGAATCAAACGATTTTACCCGGTTACCCCATCTAGGGGTGGGCAAAATATCCGTAAAGTTTGATTCGATTCGTTATTCGCTTCGATTCGATCCGAAAAATCTGGATATCCGTAACTCTACAAATCGAAGAAAATAGTAAAATTCAATATCCGTCAAAAACGAAGCAAATCACAAATATTAAAATTTTGGGAAGCGGATATCCGATCCGATCCGGCAATATAAATACATGTATATCTTGATTATATTTAAAGTTTTATATGTATAAAATTATTAATTATTATTCTACATATGGTTTGACAGATTTTATTTACATTATTATTTATATAAAAGTAGTATATAAAAGAAAAATGAAATATTTTATGATAATTATAATTTTTTTCTTAAGTTTTGTGTTATTATAATTGTTAACTATTTTTAATTTTTTTTTTACAAAATATGTAGATTTCCTAATTCTTTTAATTTTTATCTTATATATCATGTAAAAAATATATTATACAAAACAAATCTGTATCGAAATTTTAAGATTATTTGTATTAATCAAAACATATGAGATATCCGTAAGTATTCGCAAATATCCGCAAATATCTAATTATTTTCCGAATATTCGTTTTTCCGAATATCTGTATTTCTCCGAAGCAAAGCAAATACAAAAATTAGATATCTGTAACATACGAAACAAATCACAAATACTTTCAAAAACTCGGATATCCGATCCATGCCCAGGCCTAACCCCATCCCCAAGTGCTATGTAGTGTTTCCAAGATAGAATTCGTTACATTTAAATAATATATTTAATTTCTATAAACGAAATAGTAAAATCATTATCAAAATTTAAAGAATCATAAATCATATACTTTATTCAAATCATGTACTACTAAAATTTATCAAAAGTTAAATTATTTTAAAAAAAAATTCAATCGAATTTATATTTATTTTTATAAGCTCAACCAGTGTCGGATCCCAGGTTAGTGACAGAATTTAAGATGTTTACGGATTTATGTGGTTTTGAAATATAGCATTTTAGTTATACCATACTACATACATGTTACCGGATTTACCGGTCCGACCACAAATCTGGATCGAATAGAAAAAAACATTGGTAAAAACTATTAAAAATCCAGCAAATATATATTATTAAATTAGTCTAAAATATATCAAATAAATATTATGTTTCGCCAATTCAGCAAATTTAACTATTAGAAAAGACATAAAATATAAAAATGATACTGTGAGATAAGAATGTGCATACAAAATCTCAAATAAAAAATTGATGAATTATATATTTTTTAATAAAAAATATATCTTCCCTTCAATTTTAAACAAAAAACTAGAGTTTGACTCGCCCTTTCAAAAGGCGGGCAAGATTTTTTTTGTAATCATCCTATGCATTGATCTTCCGAGTTTGTTAAATGTCTGAGATTATTATCACTCTTAAAAGTTGGCATTTTGATGATTCTCGTTGAGACATAAGATATATATATATATATATATATATATATATATATATATATATATATATATATATATATATATTGTTAACAAATTTATTTAACCTGTTTTTTTGTTAACCAATATGTTTAAATATGATATTCGGTTTTGGTTTTTGGTTTTATGTTGTTTTTCTTTTCGGATTTCGGTTTCGGTTCAATTGCATACATGTATTTTTATTAAAAATTATATTTATAGATAATCAAATTAAAATCAATAAATATAATTTTATGAAACTAAGATAATTCATATATATAACCAGTCCTTATTAATTTTACTTATATTTTAAAACCGTAAATTATAGGAAAAAATTTATTTTTAATTTTTATATTGGTCAAAATTTATTTTAATAGTATATAAATTAACTACATTTCATTTAACCCATATCATACTATATTGAATTATTTTTAATATTCTAATTTAAATATGCAATTATTTATTATTTCAGATATCTTAATTTACTATTTTTTAATATGTGGTAAAATTCATGAATGTATGTTATTCTTTAGTTTTCTGATTTATAAAATATTTAATAAATGAATTAAGTTACTTTATATTTTTTAGTTGATGTATTAATTTAATTAAGAATATAAATATTATGGGAATATTATTTCTTATTCTATAATGAAAGAATTAATATTTGTTAATAATTTTATTTGATATTAGTTACAAATTTTATTATTTAAAACTAAATATTAAAAAGAAATTTATGTTTATATCTTAAATAAAAAGATATTAAAAGATATTAGTAAAATGAAATCTTGGAAAATGACTTGAGAATATCTTTTTAGATATCTTATTTTGAAAATATTAAAATAATAGATTGAATATAGTATATATTTAATAGTAATTAAGCTAGTTGTAAGAAAAAAAAATAGGAGGTTAAATAAATGAAATGGTCCAACCTAGACTACTTGTAAGTAGATAAAAAATTATCATGTATGTTTAAATAACTCATTAAAAGTATATTCATAAAATATTATTAGTAACATGTTTAATCATATATTAAATATAAATAGTACCTAACTATTAATATATATATATATATATATATATATCTAATTTTATTAATCTAATATAAGAATCATATTTTTATTTATTTGGTGAGGCTTTAAAGAATTTTTTTTTTTTGCATTTGGATTAATATATGGTTGTATATATACGAATTAATAGACATATTTAATTATTACATTAACAAATAAAATATAATTTATTTTAATGAAATTTCGTATTTTATAAGTTAAATTAATTAGTTTATAAAAATAATAGATTAGTTAGTTAGTTCCTTAATTTTAGGAATGTTGTATATTTAATTGCAATTGAATTAGATATATGAATATATATATATATATATAGTTAATTAATTAAATTATTATAAAAATTACCAACATAAAAAAAATTTGATAGTCCAAAACATAATCGATAAAAGTTCTCATGTTTTAATAGTATTGATATATCTGCCTTTTTAAATGGCAGGTCAAAATATAGTTGATATATTAATAAAGCAATCTTATGTAATAGAAAAAATTGTTTAACACAAAATCAGTATGAAGATAACTAAACCATCTTAACATTTAACATTTATACCAAAAAAAGATAACTAAACCAATAATTAAAGTAACAAGTGGAGATTAGGAGGAGTCAAGTTTTAATTGGTCAATATATAATGTCTGTAAAACCATATGTCACAACTGTCTCCCACTTTCGGATGTATATATGAATGGTCCATGGATTATATAAGTTGTAAATATACATATTCCACCGATATTAAAGGCAGAATTCAATTTTGTTAGCAGAGAATTTAGATCAGTCCAATCTTAAAAGAGGGATAGTACTATCTGTTAGAATGATCTTGTCTGTTACATACCAACCACCCAAAACCCATGCACTAAAACAGCTCATTATTTCTTCATAAACTTATCATGCTGCAAAACACTTGAACAAACCACACCTAAGCCTAATTAAAGTGTTGAGTTTTGTGAATGATATTTGAAAAGAAAATGTTTAGTAGCAGTAAATTGTAAGAGTAGAGAGATAGCTAGTTTCTTACATGGAGTGAGGCTTTTTAATTGGCCGAATGATTAATTCTCTGAAATGCATATTTTAACTTTTAACTAAATAAGTAACTTTCGTGCCAGAAAAAAAGAGTAAATCAGTAAATCTTGTCTCCTGACAGAAAAGGAAAAAGAAACTGGATCTTCGTTTAATTTCATGAACTGACAACTTCTCGAAATGAAGACCTAATCATTCTAAACAAGTACTGTATATTGAGACGTTCATTATTACGGTGAGTCTGTGACAACGTAATTTGCTTGATTCACAAGATTGTAAGAGATTTTCCTCAACCACTCCACTAGATATACAGTGTGTAGATGACAAATGAATATACACCAAGTAAGAAAGTATAAATAATTGAGACAAAAAAAATTCAACTACGCTTTTTAATAGTGATAGCGACGGTAATGATTTAATTAGTGAAACTGGGATAGTCTTACTCTTGCCTTGCAAATGAAGTATTCCTACATTCATTCGTGAGTGATGATTTGATTACTAACTTGAAAACTGTTGAAAGTGAAGTTACACTATTATTTGGTAAACAGTAATTATAAGTTGTTGAATGGAAGAAAGAAAGATAAGAAAAGATGAAGCTCGGGATCTATTTGTACTGCGTGTATTCTTCCTATGAAGAAGTTACTAACCCAAAACTATTAAGATTTGTATAGGGCCGAACGAGCTCCATAGGCCCATTCTACCGGTTGTATTAAACCGGAATAGAATTGTGCTTCGGTCAGATAAAAATAAATCGGTTAGAACCGGAAACCGCACCGGAACAGCGGTAAACAACAGAACCGGAAGTCTCGTTTTGTCGAATACCAGTTCTTTGTTCAGAAACTCGAAAACCGAACTTAATCGAATCGCAGCCGACCACGGAGGCAGAAGGAGGAAGATGGGAGATATTTGGGCATGGCTTATATCCTTCTTCTTCCTCATCGCTCTTGTGGCAATCATCGTATACCAGGTTTTCATTCGATTTGATTTCGACAAAAAAAAATGAAACCTAAAGTTTTATACTTTCCTATCGAATTTGCCCCAATTTAGATTAAGGGATGAAAAAAGGAAAGTTTGAAGCTTTGTGTGTTCTCGGTAGTCTTGCTTTAACTTAAAATTAGAGTTTATGTACTTGCCACAGGATTGTAATTGAAAAAAGTTTCAGTTTTTTTTTTGGGAATGTTATGTTAAGGAGGATCATAATGGAGTCAATCTTGTAGTGTGTTTCTGTCTGAGTTTAAGTTATTGCATGTTTTGATCATAAGCTTTGGTCAATAGCCCAAAATGTGATGGAAGCAATAAAAAAATATCTTTTTTCTAATTTTTTGGGCAGCTTGTTTGCTTAGCGGATCTGGAGTTTGATTACATAAACCCTTACGACTCAGCGTCGAGGATAAACTATGTGGTGTTACCGGAGTTCATTGTTCAAGGAGTTCTATGTGTATTCTATCTCTTAACTGGACATTGGTTCATGGCAATTCTTTGTCTTCCTTATATGTACTACAACTTCCAACTGTAAGTCTCTTTTTATTTTAACAACTAATAATCTTAATCTTGCATCAGGAGCAAATGTTGTTGATGATGACTTGATTTAACACATTCGGGGGTTGTTTAACAGTTACTCGAAGAGACAACACTTGGTAGATGTAACGGAGATATTCAACTTGCTGAACTGGGAGAAGAAGAAACGGCTGTTCAAGCTCGCTTACATTATACTTAACCTCTTTCTCAATATCTTCTGGTAAACAAATGAAAAAAAACATCTTTTAGAAATCATCGCCTCTTTGCTTAACCTCCTTCATTATATGCTAAAATACTTTTTTCTTTTTGGTCCTTTCGTAGGATGATTTATTCAGCATTGGATGATTACGAGGACTGATTGACTTGACACCCATCCATCCATCCATCTTCTTTCATCTGATTGACGACACTGCTGCTTAAAGACACCAGCGTCCTCCTGCTCATGCTCGTTGGACATGAAAAAAAAAAATGAAAGGAGAAAGTGTATTTGCTTTACCTGTTGTTTGATGATGTTTGTAAGAGATTAGGTGGCAGAAAGATTTGTGTTATTGTGTATCATCATTCGTTATCCTGATGTTTCAACTGTCTATTATGTCTGATGACTAATTGTAAAAAGCTAATTTAAGCTCAAAAACTAGTGATCACACAAACAATAAAAGAAGTTGGTTAGTTCATTTGAATATTTATCATAAGAAAAAAAAAGTGAAGGGAGACTCTCATGGACAAGTTATATAACCTTCGGGAAACTTTGACAAGTTATATAACCTTCGATTGCAGTTTTGTCATTAGATAAAAAGAGTCCGAAACCTACTTTTTTGTGCGTTTGTGAACATCGTTAGCAAGGTGTGAGTTCTCTGCGTCTCCCTCTCTCTCTCGCTCTCTTCAAATAAGCTTTGTTTCGTCGATCTTCTCCTTATTGTCTGCTTTACGAAAGTTTGCGGTCGATCTCAATTGGATAGTTGATTAGATAGATCCCAGCTGCTCTCGCTACATTGACCTAGATTAATAGATTTTGGGAATCGGAATCAATTGTGAAGTTTAACTAGCTGCAATCTCAGCTACGGACTCGTTTCTTTTTAGTAGTGTCTATCAATTGAAATAAAGTAGCTTTCTTTTACTCTAATATGATCATAATAGGCTAATGATGTTCTTGAGTTTCAGCGTTGGTGTTACTTAGCAGTAGTAATTTACTGAGTCGTTTCTGATGAATAGAGAATGAACATAGATTTTATTCAGCAGGTTTTGTTGTTATCCTTTCTTTTTGTTTCAGAGAAACTCTCAAAATGGTTAATGCCATCAAAGGAGTGTTCATCACCTGGTACCCTCTCTCTCTCTCTTCTCAACCAACATCTTGGCAACATTCAACACAACTTTTTTGATAGTTTTGAATACAGTTTTGTCTTTTGCTGTCCTTTTTTTATGTGTTTGCAGCGATATTCCCATGGCGCAGTTCATAGTGAACATGAACAACTCGATGCCTGCCTCTCAGAAGTTCATTATTCATGTACTCGATAGTACTCACATGTTTGTGCAGCCTCATGTTGAGCAGATGATCCGCAGCGCCGTTGCTGAGTTTCGTGATCAGAACTCCTACGAGAAGCCTACTTAATAAGAAACACCCATCCATCAAACAAATGCTTATAAAGTTTAGATTACTCATATGCTTATATAGGTGACATTGTCCTATTTTCTCTGGTTATGTTTTATTTAGTTGGAGAGACTCATGTAGTCATGTTGGTGCTGTTGGAAACTCAATTGTTATCAAGGGAAAGATGATTTTGAGACTTGTCTCTCTCTCTTGTTTTTATTGAAGCAACCTGTTTTTTCAAACCAAATCAGGCTTCATCAGTTGTAGTTTAGTTTGATTCAAATAGTCAAATGTCTTTGATTTAGTTTGATTCAAATAGTCAAATGTCTTTGATTGATACTCCCTCCGTCTCATTTTAAGTGGTGTTTTAGGTTTTTGCACGTATATTAAGAAAATGCAAACTTTTATATAATTTATCTTGGTAATATAAGAATATCATTAAATGAAATTAATTCAATCAATAAAAAAAAAACTTAGCATTTTATAATTGGTCAAAAAATTTAAAAGATATTAAATTCTACCTAGATTAGTGAGAACATCACATAAAATGAGACAAAAACAAAAACCTAAAACACCACTTAAAGTGGGACGGAGGGAGTATCACAAGTACAGTACTGTATTGTTCAAGGGAAAGTGAACCGGTTATGTTTTCAACCGGATTAAGCTATTTGCATCTGAACCGTCTAATGTCAAAATGATCCAAGGGCTATGCAATTCTAATAGTTAAAAAACAAAAAAAAAACTAATATTAACCAAATACAATTTGACATGTAAACCAATCGGTTAAGGTAAACCAATATATAAGTGAAATCTCATAAACCACCCATCCATCTTCCTCACCCAATCTGTAATTTTCCCCCTTTGTTAATTAAAAAAAGAGACAAAAGCCAGTGTTGGGGTTCTCTAAACACACAGGCTCTCGACGACGACCATGGCGGTCTCGTTTAACACAACCCTTCACCAGTCTTCTCTGAGTCCGTGGTAATCTTAGATTCTCCAAAATCTTACACGCTTTATGTCTCTAATTCTAACACACACACACACACACACACACATCTGATTGTTTAAATGGTCTTTTTTTTTATTGTAGCTGTAGCATCAAGCTTTACTCTGGCTTGAAGCCTCAATCTTCAAGTTCGTTCTCTTTTCTTCTTAACCTATTCGAAAGTTTTGATTTTCTAATCGAATTGGGTTTAGTGCCTTTTAATGAACTGATTAGTTAGTGTTAAAAACTGTTGTCGGAATTGTGTTCAGGCTTTTTGACAAATGGGTATCAAAACTTGAACAAGGAGTTCTATGGCAGGATTCACAAGAGTTTGCAATCCGGGTAAGTTCAATTAGCTTTGTGTTTTTCTTCTCTTCTTGGTTGTTAACTAACTAGGTGTGGTTTAATGTGTTGTTGCAGGACGGGGAAAGCGAGTAGGTCACGGGTGAAGATGATGCCTATAGGTACACCTAGAGTTCCCTACCGAAACAGAGAGGAAGGCACTTGGCAATGGGTTGATATATGGAACGCCCTTGTACGTCCCTAGTATTATTATTCAACTTTTACACAATAGCCTTGTGAGAAAGAAAGATGCAAACTTTTATTATATATTGTTGTTGGCAGTATCGAGAGCGAGTGATCTTCATTGGACAAAACATTGACGAAGAGTTTAGCAACCAGATACTAGCTACTATGTTGTATCTCGATACTCTTGATGACTCCAGGAGGATTTATATGTACCTTAATGGACCTGGCGGTGATGTCAGTTTCTTCTCTCTTTTACATTTTGATTTTGTTTGAACTTTTTCTTAAAAAAAAATTATTTATCTTTTTTTTGTGTGTCTAGCTAACTCCAAGTCTAGCTATATATGATACAATGAAGAGCTTGAAAAGTCCTGTTGGGACACATTGTGTTGGGCTTGCCTATAACCTTGCTGGTTTTCTTCTTGCTGCTGGTGAAAAGGTAATAATCTCTTTTTCACTTTCTTGCCAAATTGATCTATATATGCTAGAAGACTCTTGAGGAATCTTGAAGTTGAATTATTGTTTTCGTTTTCTGTGGAAAGGGTCAACGGTTTGCGATGCCATTGTCAAGAATCGCCCTCCAGTCACCAGCTGGTGCAGCCCGTGGTCAGGTAAATAAGCTGCCTCTCTCTCAAGTTATGGACTATAATTCAATTCATTTTAGTTACATGGTGAAGCTATATATAAACTTCCTTCAGGCTGATGATATCCAAAATGAAGCAAAGGAGCTTTCAAGGATAAGAGATTACCTCTTCAACGAACTTGCCAAGAATACCGGCCAGCCTGCGGAAAGGGTTAGTTTTTGGTGTCCCCTCATAGTAAATAACCAAATCTAAAAAAGTATATGAACAACATGTAAAATGCTTATGATGAGTGATGATGATGATAATGAAACAATGATGATACAGATATACAATGATTTGAGCAGAATGAAGAGGTTCAACGCAGAAGAAGCTATTGAGTACGGTCTTATCGATAAGATTGTTAGACCACCGCGCATCAAAGACGACGCTCCTCGCCAAGACGAAACCTCTGGTCTCGGTTAAATCTGCTTTTTCTTTTTCACATTCTGTAATGTCAAAAGTTTTACTAGCTTGGGGTTATTGTTATAAAATCACTTTTTCTCGTTTATTCTTTCTCTGGATTCTACAAATATTTTTAAACCTCAAGCTGATGTGAACTTTTGCTGATATGTGGCTTACGTAAAACATACTTATCAGGGAGGGTACATCTCCTGAGTAAGTGAAGTGACGTAACCACTCAAGTTGAACTAATCGGATAATCATGAAAATGGTGTAACCTCCCTTCTATTATTAGAAATCATAAGTCAAGATTTTATGTTATACTAAGAAATGCATAGAAAGCTGTCGGTCGTATTGACACACGCACGCAACTTAGACCTAATACATGAGAACGACATCAAATATATTAATGAATTAACGAACATCCGATGGTTCATTGGATTATAGATTTCTTTTTTTTTTTGATCAAAGGATTATAGATTTCTAAAAAGTAATATCTTTTACTGGATGATGGAGATGGACATTTGAATTTGGACAATGAGATAAATATGTGTACGCTTTATACCACCAACTCTTCAGATACAAATCTCTAACAAAAACTAAATAAGAGACTACTGATCAACGTGGGGTGAATGGAACATAGGGAGACAACAACGCATCATTTTCCAATCACTATCACCTACCAAAAAGCTTTTATTGGCTTACCTACCTTTATTGTCCTTTTTTTTCTTGTTGGACAATTATGATTAGGGGTGGGCATTTTATCCGTTAAATTTGATCCGATTCGTTATTCGTTTCGATTCGATCCGAAAAATCCGGATATCCGTAAGCCTTCGAAGCAAAGCAAATACTAAAAATCAATATCCGTTAAAATCGAAGCAAATCACAAATACTAAAATTTTGGAAACCGGATATCCGATCCGATCCGGCAATATATAAATACATGTATATATTGGTTATATTTAAAGTTTTAAATGTATAAAATTATATAATTATTACTCTAACATATGATTTAACAAATTCTATTCACCTTATTACATATATAAAAGTATTACATACAAGGAAGATTTATGATAATTATATTTTTTTTCTTAAGTTTTGTGTTATTATAATTGTTAACTAAGTTTAAAAATTTATAAAATATGCAAATTCACTATTTCTATTAACTTTTATGTTATATATCATGCAAAAAATGTTTTACAAAACAAATTTGTATTGAACTTTTAAGAATTAAACAACATATATGAGATATCCATAAGTATTCGTAAATATCCGCAAATATCTATTTATTTTTCGGATATCCGTTTTTCCGAATATCCATTTTTCTCCGAATCGAAGCAAATCGAAAAATTAGATATCCGTGACATACAAAGCAAATCACAAATACTTCTAAAAACCCGGATATCCGATCCGTGCCCCGCCCTAATTATGATGGAAAGTTTCACTATTCAAACACTATGACTCATATATATTCATAACCACATCTAGATTTTGTTTTTCATAATTAAAATCATTGAACCAAAACCTTCAAACAATCCACAGAAAAATACCAACCACTAATAATCTAGCAAACACACAAACATATCAAAACAATAATGATAATAATTAATTTTAGAAATTTGTACAGACATTTATAACAACTAAAACCCAACAATTAAAAAAGTAAGCAATTTCTGATTTTATAACTACTTTTCTCTATTTACAAAGAAAATAAACAAACATTGCCTAAACTCAAACTTAATTTACCAAACTAAACCGACTATAACTATTGATCTTTCTTAAGGCACGCAGACTTCTTCGAATTCGACTGCACTGGTGGTTCGGTTAACTCACGTTCCGAACCGTTTCAAGAGCATGATTTGATAAGACACTTCTGATAGTGCATGTGATGATGATAATGCTGATAATAATGAAACAATGATGATACAGATCTTCAAAGACTTGAGCAGAATGAAGAGGTTCAACGCGAAGAAGCTATTGAGTACGGACTTGTCGATAAGATTGTTAGACCACCGCGCATCAAAGACTACTCTACTCGCCAAGACAAAACATCTGGTCTCCGTTAAATCTGTTTTTTTTTCCCATTCTGTAATGTCAAAAGTTTAACCAGCTTGGAGTTGCTGTTCCTTGGTGATTGTTAACCGTATAAAATAACTTTTCTCGTTAATTCTTTCTAATGGGTTCTACATACTTCTTTAAAGCTGAAGCTGAAATGAACAGCAGCTAGATCTCTGGATTTCTTGTCTGGTTGGTTCTGTTGTAGTCCCACGAAAGCACACCCTCCACCAAACCGAAGAAAATGCGTACACTGTAATGTAGTGAAAAACTGATCTAAGGGAGAATATATCACTCGGTCTTATTGTTATACAAACCGGACTAGTACTGCATCTAAAATCAAAATTATCTTGAATTCCCATAGTAATATGGATCTTGATGCTGGTATATAAAATATCATCATTCACCGGATGTGCAATAAGGTCGCTGATGCTTGGGAAGTGACGTAACCACTTAACCTGAACTAATCGGATAATCATGAAAAATGGTGTCACTTCTATTATTAGAAATCGTAAGTCAAGATTTTATGTTATACTAAGAATAGTAGTTTAATTGTGCAAAGAAAGCTGTCGGTAGTATTGACACACGCAACTTAGACCTAATACATGAGAACGACATCAAATATATTAATGAATTTGTGAACATCCGATGGATCATTGGATTATACATTTCTAAAAGGTAATATCTTTTACTGGATGATGGAGATGGACATTTGATTTTCTTTTCGAGATTTTGAATTTGAACAATGAGAAATATATGTTGTACGCTTTCTACCACCAACTCTATGAATACGAATCTTTAACAAAATCAAATACTAAGAAACTGATCAACGTGGGATGAATGGAAGGAACATAGGGAGGAGACACCAACGCATCATTTTCCAATTACTATCACCTACCAGAAGCTTTATTGGCTTTACCGACCTTTATTGTCCTTTTTTTCTTGTTGGGCAATTGTGATGGAAAGTTTCAATATTCTTTTTTTTTCTTTTTTGAACACAGGAAAGTTTCAACATTCAAACACTAGAACATACTACTATTCCAGCTTTTTATTTTTATGGGTCATATATATTCATAACCACATCTAGATTTTTCCATAATTAAAATAATTGGACCAAAACCTTAAGACATTCCACAGAAAAATACCAACCACTTATAATCTAGCAAACACACAAACATAACAAAACAGTAATGATAATTAATTAATTAGAACTTTTGTACAAACTTTTATAACACCTAAAACACCACAATAAAAATATTACGCAACTTCTGATTTTCTAATCATTCTTTTCCTATTTTCTCTCAATTTACAAAGAACATGAACAAACATTTGCCTAAATACAAACTTAATTTACCAAACTACACCATTTAGAAGTATGGATCCTTTTCAAGGCAAGCAGACTTCTTTCAAATAAAGTCTGCGTGCCTTTTAGCGGATTAATATACTGCACTGGTGGTTCGGTTAACCTCACATTGTGAACTGTTTCAAGAACATGATTTGACAAGACCAAAGCTGAATAGATTTCTCCAGACCATGCTCCCAAGTGAAACCAACACTGCTTTAGTCTGTTGATGTTCCTCTCCATCTCCCTTCCTTTGATTCACTGATGGCATTTCTTTCACTCTTAAACACTCCAAACCTATTTTCTCCCTGACCGATTCAATCAGTTTCGAGTCGGCTTCATCTCCATTGGCATTGGTTACATAGAATATGTTTGTAGCCATGCCACAGCTCGTTGATATCTCTGTTCTTGTAACGTTAAGACCGTTTTCTCTGAAGGTCCGTGTAACTTCCGCTAGTAAACCTTGTTTGTCTGGATGCCTCAGCTCTAACCTCACACCCTAAACACACAAACAAAACCAAAAAACCGGTTTAGATAACCGGTTAAACAATTGGAACATTCAAAACCAGTTTTAGTCTAGTCTTATTATACCTCAGATGCTCTTCTCTCCACTGCTGCTTCTAAGCATTGTATCACTCTTTGTCTCTCTGCTTCTGAACTTATAGGTGATCCATCCTTATGCCGGATATAGAATTCCTGAAGAAGTTAACCACAAAAAAGATCGTTTAGGTCAAAGTCAACCTCTCAAATTTAACAAATTTGCTAAAGATCGGTTCAAGAAACATACCAAATGAGCTTGGTCTTCAGATGTATTGATAGTCGCATGGAACACAGCATATTCCATATCAGTTAACGTACAAACCACGTCGAACAAAAGCTTAGTCCTGTCCCGGCAATGAACATTAACGACCGAGTAGCCCCTCTCAGCCCAATTCTGAACCGTCACCACCACCATAGGAGACCTCTCCTGCTTCTTGGATCTCTTCTCGTAGTCTCTGTCTTCAAACATAAGCTGGTGAAGCCTACGTTCAATGTGCGTCATCATATCCACCGAAACACAAGTCTTGGCAGCGGATTTAACGTCGCTGTCGCCGTTCAGAACGTTCTTTAACCGTCCCTCGATCTTTGATATGCGATGAGAATCGAGAATAGGTGATCCTGAGCTGCAGTCTTTGAGATAGATCATAGACGCAACTCTACCGTTATGTGTCCATAGCTTAGCGTCCACTACATCGCAGTTGAGGTCAGAGAGAACCGCAAACATCTCGGATAATAAACCGATCCTGTCCGTTCCGGTTAACTCTAAAGCCGTTAGACCGTTAGCTTCAATGTTTTCTCCGTAGTAAACCGTTTCGATCGACTGTCAAACCAAAAAAAGGAAAGATTTCTAATTTAGAATCCCATCTTGAATACATGAGCATATTTGTAATAAATTACGAAATTACCTGCTCAATGTATCTCAAGACGCTCTGATCATTCAACTTGTTTCCGTTTAAGTCAGTCACATGGAAAACTGCAGTAGTTTGAAAAAAAAAGAGCTATTAGCATAATTTCAGAAAATTATAATTAAGTATATTTTGAATTTTAGAATTTTTAATTACCATCCATGTTCCACCTTCCATCAGAAGAAATGTAAGCTTTTTTAATGGAGAGGTTCAAGTCGGTGAGGATTTGTACTGCTTCTAGCAATATACCATGTCCTCTTGGACTGTCAACCTGATAGAAGAAAAATGGGATTATTGTGTTATTAAACTTATGGATAAATAATGAATCATTTACTGTAAGAGTAAGATGGTTAAGATTTAAAAATAAAGAAGCAAACCTTGACGATTGTCGCGGAAGAACAAACACCATTGTCAATAACGACCCTGAAAATTATGTACAAATTCATTTTAGATTAATTTGTCTCAGAAATAAAATTAAATTGATTTAATCAATTAAATTTTGGAGAAGATAAGTCGTTAAAAATACTCAAGTTGATAAAAGAAAAGAGGCCGAAAGAGCTGTGGAAATCTTCTAGGAACAAGACAGAAAGAACAAACTTTTACATATTTCAATATATTTATTTGAAAAATAAGGTTAATTTCTAAAAGGATGAACGAAAAGAAACTTTGAATTTTTTTTTTTAAATCAATTGAAAATTTTCAAATTTTAATCTCATAATTTCCTGGAAAATCTTTAGAGATATGTACTTCTGGAGAGAAAATTTCCAGAAAAATAAACGCGAAATCATTAGATAACCAGAAAAATACGAGGTTCTTGGTTTTTCCAATCTTAAGATCTGGTTTTGAAAAGAAAACAAACAAAATCGAAAAAAAGAAGAAGCAAACAAACCTTGGAGTGTTCATCCTAATCACAAGCTTTTCATACTCATCCAAATAGCCTTTCATCGCCATATCTATCTTTCTATCAATCTCTCTGATATTCGCACGCCGTCGTTTTCAATCTCTTCTTCTTTTAGCTTCTCTGTTTCTTCTTCTTGTTCTTACCAAAGATGACCACCAACAAAACAAATATCAATCTCTTCAAAGGCGTTTCTCTCTAACTAAAACGGTGCCGTTAATCTCTCTTGATTTCTGAGACTGTTACTTTTTCTCTCTCTCTAGATGATTCAAAGCACGTTTTCACATAATCCTTCCATACACTGGACTCCTTTTATATATAGATAAAATACATATTTAATTATCTTCTTATTTTATTTTTATTTTATCTCGGCATATTATATAAGTCACATGGAAGGGCACAACTCACGCATGTTTCGAATTCTAAAAGTCTTCTTGATATGGACTTATAATGTTTCATTTTTTAAATAATTTAGCTTAACCTTCAAATGCTTCAGTAATCATCACTCTTTAAAAATTCAAACGTTAAGCCGTCGTATTTAACTTAATTCTTCTTAACAAAGAATAACTTAAAACAATAATTCTCAAAGGATCATAAGTCAATTTATTCATGGTAACTTTATTTATTTACGTATACTACTACTTACCAAACACAAAATCATCAAAAACATGAAACCTAAATCCCAGCGACATGGTTTAATTAGCCATTAAATACTCCCGTAATTAGTTAGCGATCCCATCATAAAGGAAGACCAAAAAAACCAACCAGCAAAACCTCCACGTGTCAACATATCCTTTGTTTTGGTCGTTCAACTGTCCAGCTAGGACACCACCTGTCCTAAATGGGGTTTTTCGCCTTTGCGTGCTTTCCACTCTAGTATGATCCCTCCCGACAATCACTCATCTAACGGCCACGGCAGGCCACGTGTCATAATCTTAAAGGTCCCACGTCAAATGATAATCGCTTCATAGCTAAGATGAGAATTCTATTCCCTACACACCTACCTCACTGGTCACATGAGAGCTACGCGCTTCTCGAAGATCCGTACTTTACCATAAAAGATTTATGTTATAACCCCTCGTAGATTTTGGTTCAGAGATGTCTGGTATGTTGCTCAAAAAAAAAAGATGTCTGGTATAGTATTCTACGCGCTTACGAAGATCCGAACTTTTCCCTTAAGCTTGTGTTCTGTAATAAGCCTCGTAGATTTTGAATTCCGACATCTCTGGCAGTCTAAGGGTAGATATGTCTATTTGTACCATGGGAATCTCCGAATCGGTAGGCGCAATTTTAAGAGGAGAAAGATCTTTACGGGTCCCACGTAAAGCTGGCAAGAGAGAGACTGTCACTTTTAAGCATGTCGTGAAGGGTAAAACTGTCCTTTAGCCGAAAGAATCAGGGGTAAGTCACGTGGTGACAATTAATTGGACTAGAGGAGGTATAGGAAGAAAAATAAATTCACGCGTGACTCTCACGTCGATGAGGTGATTTCATCGGCCTACCCATTGCGCATTTACCGACTATATACGAAACTTTTTAATTGAATTAATCCTAAATCAGAAATTCAGAATATCGTGTATCAACTTTATTGAAGATTTTGTGATCGTCCATAAACGTGATTTCCTTAACTTTTTTTCTAATTAGATAAAATATAAAGTGGCTACAGTTAGAAGATGCCAGAATTAATAGATTCGTATAATCTATATGTGGATTGTTAGTTATAACTTGTATCCTACTAGTATAATTCGGAAAAGAAAACAAGTGTAAAGCATAAGGGATCATCCAAGGAGATCATTCGTACTACATACGAATATGCCCCCACGTATGGGCCACTTTCTCCACAAGGAACAGAACCATGTCACGTGCAATCACGTAGGATGTCTTAACGATCTAAAACCATAGACGATCTAGATCTTGCCACGTCGACGACAGAGTTCTCCGTTATACTAGTAATTCAGGTTTCCATACATGCTTTTGGACGTGCAGTGCAGTAACCGAACCTGCCAGAGCAATTTAACTATTCGTTTAGCTTAGCGAACAAAGACCAAGACTACAATTCTTTGTGCTGCATTTATTAGCTGTTAATGTTTGTCATATCATTAATGACACATTAATGACCAATTTGCGATTAGTATTAAAATCATTTTTATGTTGTAACTCGACAACCGGTCAATCTTTATTATAAGCAGCTAGTCTAGAACGTCGAGGAAAATAAAAAAATGTGAATAATCAAAGTATGCTAGCGGAGAATCTTAGAACAACTACAAAAATAAACAGAGTTACGGGCTTTTCCGTACGTTCAAGAGAAATTTTGTCTATAATACGTTGGCCCTTGATGTTTTTGGATAGTATACTATATTTTGGCTCAATAGCTTTTGTGTCTTTAATGGCTCTTTCCACGTCGGTTTTAGCGGGAAATTGTGTACGATTCTCCGCCGGAAACGGGAATGGCCAGTAACCGGTAGGTGGTGTGAGCTACGTCATCAGAACGTAATAAAGATCATTATTACGATAAACTTGGCAACAAAATCAACCAAAAAAATCAATCGAACGAAGAGTGTCCACGAGAATATATGGGTCCGGTCGGTCGGTGCCGTTAATTCTCATAAAAATTCTTATTTTATGGATAATGTGACTTTCTTTAAGAATAATTCGAAACAATTTAAAAATAATAATTCTGCACAAAAGAAAAAAACACAACCCACAAGAAAAAACAGCCTTTGAGCAACTCGTAGGAACGAAACGTTGAATGGACAGAAAAATCCCGTGGGGGAATTTACTGATGTGGCAATACAGCTTATACATTCTTAATTTTTTCGTAGGACCATTCTCCATTTTATTCGATACAATTTCTAAAGGGCTTATTTGATAAATAGCCAAAAAATATAATGTGTTATATACCCTAATCTTTTAGGAAAATTATTGATTGTTGCGTAGTATTAAAAAAATCCTTTCATAGTAAGTGTGCAACCTAACCTAACCTAATCTCTGCAAGGGCAATTTCGTAGTTGACAATGGAATTGAGACAAAAAGGAGTCCATGTGACGAGACAGAGTTCGGTGTAGCTTTTTGACTCACTGTTAGTGTTTTGGCGCCAAATTTCAATATGCTTTCCCTCTCTCTTTGATCTTCAGAAGTTTTCTTTTGAATGCAACCATCTAACAAGTCTAAAGTACTAGGCAACATGACAAATGTATCTTTCATGATTATTATGCGCATCAGAAACTTATGATCGGAGATAGTGAACTTGTTTGTCAACTTGCGGCTCCATGAGATACTCGGATTAAATGTTCGATCTCATCAACTTGCAGTTTTTTTTTTCTTTTTGGAGATCATAAATAGGATCAGATTCACAATATCAGGAAGACATTGGCACGACCTCTGTGTTCATTAGTATATATATATGCTAAACATATTTTAAAGAGGTAAGTATATGATTGTTAGGGGTAGTCGGGGAGATCAAGTTATTTTTTAACTTTTACAAAGATCGCACCATTACTCTCAAGGGGCATGTTGTTCCTCGGACGTGACAAAAACATGTAATTTCCGTTGTTATTATAGTCACTGATATTTTCTATGATTAATACTATAATTTACTTACTTCGATAGAACGACAGTTGTAAATGGAGTTTCTTGTTGATTTGGCCACTGTATCGCCGATTAATATTTTATACTTATTTTGCATAAGATTAGGGTAAGGCATGTCGACTCTTCTCATATAGCATCGACAAATCTCCGTAGTTTTAGGAGAACTTCGTGGATCTGAGGATATTCCTTATACGAAATCTCAGCCGTCCAATTTAATATTGGAACTACCGCCAGAGTTTGACTAGGATTTTGTCCGTTGATGAATACCTTATACCATGTCTCTCTAACATATTCAAAAGCTTTTAAACTAAGTTAAAGCCGCTTTTAGACTAATCCAAGTGAATTTTTAAAAACTTTATTCGATAAAATCAACAGAACAGCAGAACCCGATAGCTAAACATGACCTTGTTTCCGATTACATTATAGTTTTCAAAAGTTTATCTATGTTGTGTGATTTCGTGGGTTGAACCGTCCATTCTATGTGTACTTCCAAAGTACATAGTTACCTTTTATAGGTTAATCCATAACTTTATCATTTCTATATTGTTTTGTTATGTAAATATCGTTGTGTTAGCTACATACACCATATGTTGTAAGAGAAATTGGTCACTAAGGTTAGTCCTGCTGTGATGGTTTATATATTTGCCTCTCGTCGCTTTTCTGAATGATCAGTATTAGTTACATGGGAAACTTTTATACATGTGTCTGTATCAGCATGATAGAGTAAGTTCTAGTTCTCTATAGTGTCTGTTTATGCCACGTTAATTAATTACAACTTGTGGGTAATACAATGACAATATGACATCCACACCGACAATAGCATATAAACCAATAAACGGCATGAGACGATAATTGGAGACGAATAAGTTGAATTAATCACATGCTTAATATCACAAGTAAAATGTTGGGCCGAATACCAGTCAATGTTTGAGGGGGGTTGAAGACTAAACCTAGTTGCTGAGGCCAGATGTATTTGAATGTTCAAGAAAGAGAAGGTTTTGACTTTTGTTTCACAAAAGTGCTTAAGATACATAAATATAAGTTTTGAGTTTTGATGATAAAAAAATGGTTGACTTCTGCATATACAAAGCCAAAAGAAAAGGAATAAATAAAATTATCACAGTTAGAGCATGATCTATGTTATGTGTTAGCTGTTGAGTAGTGACGAAGTGGAAGGCTAGAAGCACACACGAGTAATTAGGAGTGGTACACCGTACACACCACTTCCCTCTCACGCCGCTTGAGAGTTTCTTTTTTTATAATACTTCTAATATGTCAACGAGTATTGTTGGCTGATAGTTTATACTTCTAATATGTCAACTAGTATTGTTGGCTGATAGTTTATGTTATTTTGTTCTTGTCAACCTTGATTTTTAGTACATGACCCTGTTTATGTTCACCATTATAATATACTACTTTGTTTTTAAATGTACTATTTTAATTAATGTAAACCTGTTTGAAGAGTATATTCTCTATATTACTGAAGAAAATCGACAACGCCGCTTCATGCCGGCATATATCCAAATCGTGCGTGTTTGTGGATGATATAGATATTGTCCATTTTTTGTCAAATTCGGATACTGGTGTAATATGCCCATAATTTCAAGTTAATATCACAACTGTGAGCATTGCGTTAGAGTTCGGAGGTGATGAGACTTCAGAACATATTAATGCAGAAGCAGAACTAAGGGTTAAGCGTATTAGTTTTCTCCATACCGAAACATAGAATTACTAAACAAGAACTACATGCACGTTACAAAAACTTTATGAAACTTTATTATAAAATATAAAACATTGGGCTAGGCTCGTTATAGCTAGATGGCTAGTATGCACAGCCATCACATTCTATGTTTAAACCTGATATGGGCCCTTTTATCACATTCTATAGATTTTTCTTTTTGGATTCCATTGATAAACTCGTGAACACATGTCTCTCTAACATGTTTGCATGGGATCAGCATCCGAACTTTTAGAGAGCCGTTGTTTGAGTCGCAGTTCAACCGCACCACTTATATATGTATTCGGATTTCGGAGTATGCGTTCTGAGACTTGCATCTCCAACCAAATATATATGTTTACATCAAACATTTTAATGTTTCGTTTACGTATAGTTAATATCAAAATATGTATACAATGCTCGTCTTGAGAGCTGAATTGACTGCCAGATGAAGAAAATTAATCGAAACAAACTATATCCGAAAAAACTGAAGCACAGTTTATCATAAAATTTTGCACCACTACGTCAATAATAATATACACGAACAAAACCGACCAAAATAATATACACATTCAAACAAACATAGAAGCCACAGCCACGAAGAAAACCACAAACCAGCCTAAACCGAAAGAAAAGCAAAAATCAGACACCGAAGACGTCTAAGTTAAAGAAGTTAAAACCGGCATCTACCGGATATCAACACGAAGACGTCTAAGTTCAGTAAGGAAAGTGGGACTTGAAGTGAGAGTCCTATGAGCAAGACTTCTTATGTCTTCTCTTGAACATTCTCTCGAGATCCTCACCAGTTCCCACATTGCTCCTTCCTTTACCATCTCTTTCGCATTCCCTTCTGCAAAATCTCAAAAATATCATGTTACAACGGCATGATTCCTCAGTTTTTTTTAATGGATGAAAACCAATACACTTACCGTGTTGTGCTAAGTGGCAGAGAGCTAATTCGATATGCCGCTTAATAGCTGTAGTTTCGGTTTTGGCATTTTGAACAATCCAAGAGAGTGCACCGTCTTCTATTAATAGTGACTTCCCTCTCTTAGTTCCTGCTAATTAGTGCATTAAGTCAAATAAGTATTAGATAATGAGATGTTAAGCCAAAGAGAATATTTGGATGTATCCAAACCTTGTGTAGATGCTCTTGACTCGCATTTAGCAAAGTTTGCGATTCCACGAGCAACTTGTGCAAGCACATCGGGATGTCCACATCTCACCATTCCCAACAATGCTGCAATCCCTCCTTCTGATCTTAGCTTTGTCTGCAATTTATCTGTTTGAAAAAATATTAATCAATAAACAGTTTGTGGATTCTTATTTTCGTTATGTAAGTAATGAATTTAAGATACCATTTCCACATAGATTAGCAATTGCTCCAGCAACCATCCTGAGGGTTTGAGGATCTTGAGCATTAGCTGCTGTTGATGACAATAAATCGATGCCTCCTTGATCCATGATCAGCTCCTGGTTGGTTTCTGATCGAATAAAGAAGTAATTATAATTTGGTTTCTCTAAATAAATAATATGATAACCTAGATGAATGAACCCATGAGAGGATAACATTTTATTACCGTTCATTGCAAGGTTGGCGATTGCACCAGCAGCAACTCTGTGAATGGTTTCATCTTCTGTACTTCTCAGAAGCATCAGTAAGGAAGTGAGACCACCGGCTTCCACGATTTGTTGCTGATTTGCCTCTGTTTTATTACATCAAAGATATCGTGAGTCCGGCTTTGCATAGGTACTGGTGTTAACAAAAATATATATAGAAGGATGCAGAAGGAAACCTTCAGCAGCAAGATTTGCTACTACTTTGACAGCATGAATCCTTACATCGGCATCGTCAGCCTCAAGAAGAGACAAAATCTTTTGCAAACCAACTTCAAGAGAAAAACCGGTGTAAGAAGCCATATATATGTTCTTGTTGTATTTTGAATACAAAACAAACAACCGATGGTTTTGAAAACACTAGAGATTACCTTGTTCAAATAGTTTAGCTACAGGAGGTTTCTCAGCGTTTCCCGGATCTTGTAACTGGGGAAGTTTTAACTGAGAATTGAAAGAGTCTAGAGCACCAGATGCTTTCTGTGAACCATGTCTCTCAAGGTTTTGTCTTGTCTGGCAAACATATATAAAAGATTGATTAAACCAGGACACCTTCAGATATTTTATCAACAACATGCTTTTTTTTTGGAAGATCCATGTATTAGTTACCTCGTCAGCACTGAGACTCAACTGCAGTAACTGTGTATGCAGCGTTGCTATTTCCTCTTCTAGTTTTTCCTTTTGTTGTGTCTCAGTTTCCAACATCTTATGGAGCCTCATGATCTCAGTGTTTCCTGATACCTAATGAATTATAGTCCAATAAACTTTGAATGGACACACCAAAACAAGAAAACAAAAACAGACAAAGGGAAGGCTTTAAGGATATACTTCCACTCTTTTAAACTCAGTGAGTTGCAGTTTCAGTCTATTCACTTCCTCTTCAGCCGCCATCTTCAGCTGAGCTTCTTTCTGGACCATTCTTTTCAGTTCAGAGACTTCCTCTAAGGCCGGAGCAATGGATCTCTGTAAGAAGAAAGAAAGATGTAGAAAGCAGGTTCAACGAGACTATATATATCTACAAGAGAGTGAACAAATATCATGCATGACGAGAGATAGAGAGACGTTACATTTCCATTCGATGTGATGTCCAGACCATTTTTCTCTCCGAGTGCAAGTCTTTCAGCAGCCAGCTTCTTCTGATTCTTTGACCAGTTCTCCTCCAGCTTCTTAATTGATTCCACGTAATCATTCTGATACCTCAGCTTTTCCTCCTATACACAACAGATATGATGATGACCAGCTCCTGGTTATGTTTCATCACGTTACAAGAACTCATGTACCTCTAGTGCATTGGCATATCTCTTTTCAGCCTCAGAGATTTGGTTATGTGCCTCTACGGTTATTCTCTCTATCTCATCAACGAATGCTTTCTGCTGCCTTTCGTTTTCCTCAATTAAACTGTCTAGCTGTACCTCAAGCCTTTTAGACAAGCTTTTATAATCAAACTCTTCCTTTAACTTTACCATATTCTCCACTTTCATCGCCTAATTAATAATAACCGAAAATTTAAACGTAGCCATCATAATAAGAATAAAGGAGTCACACAAAGATATGGTCCTTACCCTTTGCCCAAACATGATAGTGCTTGTTGTCTCCCCTCGATGTCGTGGTGATGGACCAATTGTAATAACCAAGGATGTCCTTGCAGTGCCTGTTGAGATCATACGCCAGATTGTCAAGTTGGAAATGATTCAATAGAAAAACATGACAGCTGAGTTTTTTATCATCTAATAGAAACACAAAAAAGCAGAGAGTAACTTGCCTCCAAATGAATCTCTAAGCAATCTAGTGAGCTTAGAATCACGGAACGGAACATGAGAACTGTTCTCAGCAAGTGCATTGATGCATTTCCCCAGTGCACTCAGCGAGAGATTGATAGATTTGGCTTCCTCTAGTGTATGTCCCTCACTTCCTGGTCAAGTATATTAACAAACACAAGTTGAGATACAAGAAAAATATATATAAAAATCTTAACACAAAAAGTGAGATTGATAGATGAAGAGTATCAACCTGATTTACTAATACGTTCCGAGCCAGCAAGATCCACCACAACTAGTTTCCCCTTCCGGACAAGAGGAGGCTTGAGAGATTTAGTCATGTGTGAGTTTCCATTACTCTCACTTGTCTTTAAAGAGCGTCTGACATGAACCTGCATTATTTTAGTTGATGAGATGAAATATGCAAAGACAACACTCTTCAAGCAATCGGTAATATTCACCATTAAGATAGCATGACTACGGGATGATTCGGTGTTGAGTTTAGTGTTAGCAGCGAACCGGTGAGCTTCTCCGAGCTGAAGCAATTCAAGGAAGCTAAGCTGATCCCTAATCTCGACCAAGGTGGCACCCGGAAGAGAAACATCTCCGCTTTTCGGGTCTTCAACAATGGCAATGTTATCGTTAGCCGGATCAAGAAGGTCTTGTACAGTCTCCATATACAGCTGGCATTTTACAAATACATCAAGAAAAAACATGCCAAGAAAGAACACACATGAAACTTAAAAAAAAGAATCAAGAAATTAATTAACACACCTGCAAATAAGAGACAGATATAGAATCTGTTTCCAAGGAGACTTGAGCTAAAATATCCTCCATGGCACGGACCATTATGCCACGGTCAGCCACGTCTTCTTCCCCGAGCTGTCCAAGTGTATATGTCTTGCCAGTACCGGTCTGACCATACGCCATTATCGTCCCATTGTAACCATCCAAAACACCCTACACAAAAGAGAGGCATGCAAAAGAAGGGAAAATCATAAATCTAAATGATTAAGCAACAAAGAGGAAGAGAGTTTTATTAAGTACCTCGACAACAGGTTTAGCCACAACTTCGTAAACTCTCTTCTGTGAAGCATACTCAGTGAGGACTTCATCGAACTCGAACGTATCAGTGTCCCAATTGTTTTTCCTTAATTTCAACCTCTTCACCTAAAAGAACCAAACACATAAACTGATTCGAGCTCTCTCCACACATTTTCAAATTAGAAAAAAAGCTTAGTATATAGATAGATCAACTTGTACCTCAGGCTGTAACTCAACACAATCAGCAAAATCAGCATCAGCGATCATCTCCTCGCCACTGCGTGGCCTTAACCTAACAGCTACACGAACTCTCCCAAGAACTATAAAAAAAGCATCATGCAATTACAAAAACAGATCATGATCCTCCAGAGACATTCTAATTACTGTAATAAACAGAAACAGTAAAATTTTCTAGGTAAAAATAATAATAATATGAACAGAGGAGTTTTTTTTATATTTTTTATACCACCAGCGTCGCCGCCGTTTCCAGACTTAGAACCTGCCGGGGAGGAGGAGCCGACACCTAGCGCGGCGGGGCTGCTTTTACGAAGCGCCGTCTTGGATTTGAGGGAAGGTTTCTGTGGAGCGGAAGTAGAAGAAGCAGAGGACTGAGCTCGGAGAGAGGTTCTATGCGTACCGGTTCTGTGATTCACAGAACCGGTTCCTGAACTCGTTGACATTCCTTCTCTCTAGTAAACGGAACAGAGAAGCTTCTCTTCTCTACCGGTTTCCTCGATTTGGTTCCCCCCAGAAAATTCCTTGCTTTTCTCGGGACACGAACAACTGCTAACAAAATTTACAGACAAGAGAGAGATAGAGAGAGAGATTTGTCCGGTCTGAGAGGTAGTGTGAAGTGGAGGGAATCGTGTGTGGTTAGACACAGTTAAAACTAAACCATCATGTGGGTCCTGTATTTATTTTTTAAAAAGTTAAAACGTTTTTGACACTGGTGCCCTTTTACTGGTCCCGTAATTACCCCGTGTGACTATTTCTTACTACTATGCGTACGTTCAGCATGAATATCATTACTAATGCGAAAAAACTGTTATGACCATACACGAGAGCGAGAGAGATGTGACCATTTTAAATGCTCTCTAGCCATTTATCAAATCATTTAGTTAGGTTCGTGGATGTGTGTGTTTATTAGCCGTATTTATTGTTTCTGGATCCTTATTTTGTCTAATCACATTTACACTAGGACTACAAGATATGCTTTGTATTGGTGTTGTTGGTCCAGCTTTTTTAATGAAGGTGGACTAATTCGAATGAAGTTTAATATATTGGTTTGAATTCTCCTTTCAAACATAACTAGAGGAAGATAAATATATTTTATTTTTTGAACAAAGGGGAACCAAATATATTATATAATTTTTATATATATTAGGAATGGAACTCCTGCGATGTCGCAGGGAAATCTGTATTTATAAAAATTAAATTTATCAAAATCAATCAAAACTTGTGGATCATTGATAATCTCAATTTCTTATTGATAATTAATTTGTAATTGAAATTGATGACTCGTTATTTTATAATTTTCTGACGATTTTCAAACTTCAAAATCAGTAATCAAGAAAATATTTTCCTCATCTAGATACTCTTCAAATTATTGGATATATTTACTATTAATATAACCAATGATTGTGTCATTTTGCAACCAAAAGAAAAAAACATATAATTATAAAACAGTCAACTTTTCTTAAGATAAAAACGACATACAAACAAACATTTTCATCTAGTAGAAGAAAATTAAGACTAATAATTTCATTGTTCCATTTAGGATTTTTGGCCATCCAAACATGTAAAACTCTTCCTAATATTTTTTGTTGACAATGTTTCATTTGAACATCTTCTAAAAATTTGTAACCAAGTAACTTTATAAAACTATTTTTTCACCATATTATTATTAATTAGATTAGCAAAAAAGTTTACTTTCAGAAGTGCATAAACATTGACTATTTATAGATTTTGAAAAGCTCTCTTTGAAAATTCACATATTTTCGATTTAAATAATTGCATTTTTTAATAAAGAATAGACACAACCTTTTAAACAGTCGCATCTTTTAATAAAAAAGAGACACAATTTTTTTTATAATAAAACATCTTTGATAAACTCTGTTTGAAAAGTCATATCTTATCAATTTAAATAGTTGCATCTTTTAATAAAAAAGAGACACAACCTTTTAAATAGTCGCATCTTTTAATAAAGAAGAGACATAATTTTTTGTAAGAAAACAACTATGACGAACAATCACAACTTTTCACAAGATCTGAGATTTAAACAGTTGCAACTTTTATCAGAGAAGAGACACAACTTTTCAACGAACAATCGCAATTTTTCACAAGAATTAAGCTACCTATAAAAACACACACCCTTTCAATTTAAACAGTTGCAACTTTTATGGAAGAAAAGACACAACTTTTTAAGTAGTCGCATCTTTTCATAAAGAAGAGACACAATTTTTTAACGAACAGTCGTAATTTTTCAAAAGCTACCTATAAAAATATCCACCCTTTCAATTTAAACAATTGCAATTTTTATGGAAGAAAAGACACAACTTTTTAAGTAGTCGCATCTTTTCATAAAAAAGAGACACAATTTTTTAACGAACAGTCACAATTTTTCAAAAGATTTAAGGTACATATAGAAACACACACCCTTTCAATTTAAACAGTTGCAACTTTTAACGAAGAAGAGACACAACCATTTAAGTAGTCGTATCTTTTCGTAAAAAAAAGACACAACTTTTTAACGAACAATCACAATTTTTCACAAGATCTGAGATACCTATAAAAACACAAACCCTTTGGAATTAATCTGGATTCCTATTATTAATATATATATATATATATATATATATATATATATATATATATATGTAAAGATTTTGAACTAATGAAAAAGGGATAAAGGAAAAACAAAAAAGGCAATACCGACAACACTAAAAGGGATTTAAGGGTCCCCATAGAAAAAAAAGTGAATTTGTCAAATCGCCCCAAAGTTTTACATTCAAAATTTTGAATGAGAAGGTGAAATGAACTTTTGGGTTTCATATCATAAACTCCAAATTCGATTTGATTTATGTATTTGAAAGAAGTTTATATAAAACATACTTGACTCTATTATACAAATTACAAACTAGTAAATGTCTCGACTCATTTTGAATTGGTGTTAAGATGACAAGCCAAAAACAGTTGTTCCACTTGAGATAGAGTATGATATTGGTTGTTTTGTAAGATTCCTAGTTCTGTCAGACCTCATCCAAACGTCATGGTTTTGGCTCGTTATACCTCGGTCGAGTATATGTTTATAATCAAATGTCAAATGATTTTCTTTTTTTTTTTTTTCAAATGATTTTCTTTTTAAATGTCGTTTCTGTGCTTTTATATACCCCGGAGAATTGATGTATAAAGAAGACAAATTATTCAAAGCACTCAAAAGTATACGTACTTATTGTGTAGGGGCCTTCCTCAATGAGACTTTGCCAAGTTGAAAATTCTCTTCAAGCAAAAAAAGATGAGTTTCTTCGTTCTACAAAAGCCACTTTTGTATTATATATCGTTTCCATATTTATGAAATTTTATTATTGTTACTATGGACCATACTGGACAATATGCAAAAGTTGGCAACAGCAAAGATAAAAATATCCCAATCGAAAATCAAGTCATATGAAAAGTATATATGTTTTCTGGTGTAAACTCACAAAATGCAAAAGGGTACACGCCACTGATGCAATGTCAGATCATATGGTATTACATCATGGGCTGAAATTGGTTTCCTAGAGGTTGCAATGTCGCAGTAATAAGTTCTTTAGTTATCTTCCCACCATTTTCAAAGGATCGCAAATATAAAGCATATAGTAAAAAGGGAAAAACATATGTCAAAGTTAAAGGAAGAAGTCTACATGTTCATTTGGTAGTTCTTAAATTTGTGTACATAATAGTGCGTTACTTTCCTCTCTTTGCTTTTTGGAAATTGTTTGATAAGATTCGGAATAATGGACCCATGATTTTAGTTGTAACCATCAAAGAAAGTTAAGGTGAAAGGAACATTTTACCATACCAAAAGGCAAAACCAAGTTACATCATCTCATACTCAGTCTCCAATCTCTTCAAGAGTCCGAGTTAATATAGCTTTGTGGCTTCACCGAAAACGCAACAACTGACACGTTTACTGTGCAATTGCACACGCCGTTAACCACCAAAGAGACGAGCCAAAAGATTCCACTAGCTTAATAACTGAACTCAAAACTTCTCATTATAGCATACATTCAAATTCAAAGAGATAAAGATCATAGTCTCAGGGTAATATGATTTTACAAACCAATTTTTTTTATACACAATCTAAATATCATCAAGAAACCTGACTATATCCTGCCTGCTTCAAATGAATCAATCCTAGCCCAACACCTGACTTGTGTATAACACCTCAAATGCTACTAAGCATAGTGCTAGAAACAATCCAGGATACTATATATCGCTCCAACTCCAAAGCCTAGACGTCTACGATTCTCACATTGTTTATAAATACAAACTACTCTGACAGCTTCAATTTATCTACCATAAGCTATGTACAAGCTCCACTTATTCTAAGTCCAACAACTTCAAATGATGGAAACGTACTCAAGTAATAAAGAAATAAGTTAAAGCAATAAAATCACGAATTTCTGCACGTGGGAGTAAGCAAGGTCGGTGATTCATTCAATTACATGACACTACCCCTCAAACCAAAGACATTTCCAAATCTTCCACAATCTGATATACATAAACCCTAAGCTAGACACAATCACACAGACCACAGCTAGACATAATCACACAGACCATGCACAGCTTGTTCATGAGTCTCTCTACAAAGAAACTAGGAGAATCCTACAACTTCTAGTCAGTAACTTAGCTGTGCAAGGTAACTCCCTAGTTATATGATAATTAACAAGCGATTATCATATTCACATGTGATGACTTCACTATTAACGACTATTCTTTCAAACCTTGATAACCCTTACTCTTAACACACCATCATCTTATATTACTTCCACCCCATCTTATATTTATTTTCTGATAAACGTATTTATCATCAAGTATCCATGTAATGATTTTGCTTTATCTATATATTATTCATAAGAAACATATATATATATATATATATATATATATTTTTTTTTTTTGAATTGCTGTGAAGTATCAACTTTGATTGCTTTTCAGTGTTGTCTTGTTTCTCTCGTTTGTATACGGTAATGTATTAATTGCTTTCAAGCAACTAATTTCCGTATCATTCTTTTATGAAGTAGGCTAAAAAGAAATTAGAAGACAATCTAACTCATACTACTTCATGGACTTATCGTGACAGCGCAAATAAAATAAAGCTAGTGACTCAGCAACTCACTACATACAAATCATACGTCTCCACGTGTCCGACCGACCATGACACCGGTTTAATCAATGTTCACGTAAAACCACACTAATTATTGGGATATTATAAGTTTAAAACCTTTAATAAACAAAAGATAAGCGAATAATTCAGATTCTTTTTCTTGGACTCAAAAAAACCCAATTCGACTCTCTCTCTCTCTCTCAATTTTGATCCAACGGTCTAATTCTCTCGTTACTCTTTGATTTTCTCGGGAAACCGAAAAGAAAACAGAGGTGGAAAACGAATCTGACGGAGACGTTTTGAGATTTTTAAGGGTAGTATTGAAAGTTTTGATTTTTTGTTGTTGTTGTGTGTGTAATACATCTCCGGTCGATCGATGACGTACGGCGATGGCGTCGGTAAGACGGTGCCTGAGCTGAAAATGAGAATGGAGGATCCCGAGAATGGAGATTATGTGAAATTAAGAGGAGGAGGATCGGATGATGAAGAAGAAGAAGGATCTCCTCAGGCGGGATGTTCGATAGGGTCGGTGACGTCTGTGTGGTTCTGGGTTAAATTGATCTCCCTCCTCGCTTGTGTTGCTGTTTTGGCATTTGTCATTATTAAATGGATTGGTCCATTTTTGATCGAAAAGGTTTGTTCTTTTGTTTTGTATAGGTTAAAGATCTGATGATTTCTGATTCTGATGGGTGTTGCTTGAATGATTTTGGCTTCTGATGTGTCTGATTATACATCTGTTTTTGTTTCTGGGGTTTGAATGATTGAGAAATTAGGGTTCTTTGTGTGTTTAGATTGGGCTTGTTTTAGGTTTTAAGCATTTAAAAACTATTTTTTTGTTCAAGTACCTGTTTGATTGTTTCCGAACTTGTCTTACATGCTACAAACACTGCTCACGAATTTTAGGTTCTAATGCAATTTTTTTATAACCTGTATGTGTTTGTTTGAAAGGGTTTCTTAGCTGTTAAAATGGGTATCATGCAGTTCTTGAGATCAGCAATCCCTTAATAATGTTTGATGTGTGTGTATTTCAGGAACTGATTCCATTTATAATTTGGGTTAGAAGCACATTCAGCATCCCGATGCTTGCTCTTCTCCTCTTTGCTTCGGTTGCTTTATTCCCAAGCATTCTTCTTCCTTCCTCTCCTTCCATGTGGATGGCCGGTCTTACCTTTGGTTATGGAAAAGGTTTTCTGTTGATTATATCAGCAGCCTCAATCGGCGTTACTCTTCCTTTCTTAATCGGACATCTCTTCCTCCACAAGATGCAAGTAAGCATCATCATCCTTAATTACTTGGGAGGTTCTTACTCGCTCTTTGGCTTAATTACTTATTGTGAGCTTTACATGATCACCTGGCAGGAATGGTTGAAGCAATACCCGAAAAAAGCAGCCATACTTCGAGCAGCCGGTGAGGGAACCTGGTTTCATCAGTTTCAAGCAGTCACGTTAATCCGTGTCTCTCCATTCCCTTACATGATTTACAACTACTGCGCATTGGCCACCGGAGTTCACTACGGTCCTTACATCTTAGGCTCTCTTGTTGGAATGGTTCCTGAGATCTTTGTCTCCATCTACACGTATATGTCTTCTCTCCCACTATCTCTGTCACTATGGTAAAAAGACATGTTTCTGCAGTATCTTTAAATTTTGTGTGTTATTGGGTTACTTGCAGGGGGATAATGCTAAGAACGCTAGCTGTTGCATCAGATAAGAGACATGGTCTTTCGGCCATGGAGATAGTAGTGAATGTTCTTGGTTTCTGTGCAACTGCGAGCGCGACTATAGTCTGCACAATCTATGCGAAGAAGAAGCTAAGCGCAATGCAATCAGAGGAAGCAGCAGAAACATCATAAAAGTACACGCTACTCGAAGAACTCTTTTCATCACCAAACACGCTTAAAGAGCAACCATCACCATTCTAACACGATCTTGGAAGTTGTATGTAACTGATCATATATTATACAAAAATATTTTGTTTTTGTTTCGTTCAAATGAATATCTCTGGTTTTTTCTTGTATAGATATAATTCAACTAGATAATCTAATTATTTTTTTCCTTAATATACGATCCAACTCATGGTGTTCATCTGTTTATGTATTCCGGTTATGGAAGACAGAGCTCATTGGAACGGTTACAGAGAGCTTTTCCTGTACAATTAAAAAATGGAAGAACAACGGTCAAATACGAATTTATCACAGTTCTGCAATAACATAAATAAATGTGGTGTTAAGAACTTTTAAAAAAAGATTAGATTTTTCCGACAGAAAGCATGATTGGAAATTGAAGCGAGGACATTTAATGATAGTGTTTACTGAGGCTAACTGAGAATTGTACAATGGTCATATTGATTTAACAATTCACGGTGCCATTACTACTGTCTCATTGAGTACTGTGTGTGTGTCCTCTACCTCATGATTCTTCAGCAGGAAAAGAACTCTCAGAAAGTAGAACATTATTATCAGGGGAAAAAAATTGAAAAAGAGAAAGAACAAAATGATTAAACAAAACTGAGTAAAACAGAAACAAACAAATGACAGAAAGACGTTTACTTTTGTACACTCATCTGTCTCTGTCTTTAATTCTCTTCCCTTTTGATACCCCATGAGTTTCCAAAAGTTTGATTTGGGACCTCAAACATAAGAAAATAAAAACAAAACCATATTCAACAACCAAATGATTAGAGAAGCCAGGTTGATTACATAATCCCCAAAGATTAGTAAAAACTAATAGTTTCTGATAATTTAAATGAAATGTTACAACTCTCTGTAACACGCATTGAATACGTCTGAAGCTAACAACTCGGCCGGGACCATAACTAGTTGTTTTTTACTCATTTATTTTTAGTCATTAAATTAATTGGCAACCCTGGTTGGTGAAGGAGAGAATAAATGCTTTTGGTAGAAGGTACAGACAAGCAGACACTTACTTCTTCCCCTTAACATTACAAAAAAAACATATAGGTGATGAACAAAACTAAGCACGTGCTTCCTCTTCATTTGGTGGAAGCCAGAGCGAGAGAGAGAACTTACAAGCTTACTTTCCAGCCAAGCCACACAAGTCACACACTCTCTTCTCTGTATTTGCAAAGTTGAGCTGCGCACAGTTCTTTCCTTCTTCTTTTGTCCAGTTTGATTCGCAAAACCCAAGTCCCATTTTGTTCTCTCTGACTCTTCACTCTTGTGATTCCTTTTCTTTTTGTCGTTTCACGAAAGTCTTGACCTTTGGTCGGTAATTTCTTTTTTAATTTTTTTTGTAGCCGTTAACATAAATGCAAAAGCTGTTGAAAATTTCTTAGCTTGAGCTCTCAATCCCAATAAAAATCAACCGTTTCGCTTCATTGAGGGTTCGTAAATGCAACCACTTTGTTCTTGATTCCGGAAGAAAAACCGTAGATTAACGAACCGGGTTCGGTTTCGGATCCTAAACCGACAATGTCAACTGGGTAGATCCGTTTATATCCAGCCCCCCTGAGTTCAACTATGAAAAGGTTTTACCTTTTTCTGGTTCTGGTCAATTTCATCTACATTTCAACTTCTCCATGTTGTTACTCTCTTGTCACAATCGAACAAGAGCGAAACATTCTCCTTCAGTTCAAAGAAAGCATCACTGACGATCCCTACAACAGCTTAGCCTCTTGGTCACCCAACGGAGAACTCTGCAACAGCTTCAACGGAGTCACTTGCAACCCTGAAGGATTCGTTGACAAGATCGTCCTCTGGAACACTAGTCTCGCCGGAACACTATCTCCGAGACTCTCCGGTCTAAGCTCTATTCGAGTTCTGACCTTGTTCGGCAACAGGTTTACAGGTAACCTACCGTCGGATTACTCAAAGCTACAGACTTTATGGACCATCAACGTCAGCTCCAATTCCTTGTCCGGTCCCATCCCTGAGTTCATCGGTGGTTTGTCTAGCTTAAGGTTTCTCGACTTGTCTAAAAACGGTTTCTTTGGTGAGATCCCTGCTTCTCTGTTTAGGCTCTGTGACAAGACCAAGTTCGTGTCTTTGTCTCACAACAACCTCTCCGGACCGATCCCTGAGTCGTTAGCGAACTGTGACAGCCTAGAAGGGTTTGATTTCTCTTACAACGGTCTTAACGGTGTGTTCCCGTCTAGGGTCTGTGATATTCCTGTGCTTGAGTATATCTCTGTGAGGAACAATCTGTTGTCTGGTGATAATGTCTCTGAGGAGGTTGTGAAGTGTAAGAGGTTGAGCCACGTTGATTTGGGGAGTAATTTGTTTCAAGGGTTAGGGCCTTTTGAGGTTCTTGGGTTTGTGAATATAACTTATGTTAACGTCTCTTGGAACCGGTTTGGTGGGGAGATTGGAGAGGTGGTTGATTGTGGTCAGAGGTTGGAGTTTTTGGATGCTTCGGCTAATGAGTTAACCGGTGGGATCTCTGGTGGTGTGACTGGTTGCAAAAGTCTCAAGCTTTTGGACTTGGAGTCTAATAAGCTGAAGGGGAGTATCCCTGGAGGTATTGGGAAGATGGAGAAGCTCTCAGTTATTAGATTAGGTGAGAACTCTATAGATGGGGAGATACCAAAGGAGGTTGGAAGCTTGGAGTATCTACAGGTTTTGAATCTGCATGATCTCAACCTCGTTGGTGAAGTTCCAGAGGATATCTCCAATTGCAGATTACTTCTTGAACTGTGAGTTTGATCTTTTATCAATTCTTGTTACTGTATGTGAGTCCCTCTCTCATTGTTGTTGCTTTGCAGAGATGTTTCAGGGAATGGTTTAGAAGGAGAGATCCCTAAGAAGCTACTAAACTTAACAAACCTAGAGATTCTTGATCTGCATCATAACCGTATCAACGGAAGTATCCCATCCGAGCTTGGAAGCCTCTCCAGACTCCAGTTTCTCGATGTTTCACAAAACACTCTCTCAGGCTCAATCCCGTCTTCACTCGGGAGCTTGAACAAGCTAACGCATTTCAACGTCTCCTACAACAATCTCTCCGGTGTTATCCCTCCTGTTCCCGTGTTGAAAGCTTTTGGCTCTTCTGCATTTGAAAACAACCCTCTCCTTTGCGGTGATCCTCTTGTAACTCCTACTCCCTGCAACTCACGTGGAGCAGCTGCAAAGTCAAGAAGCTCTCAAGCTCTAAGCGTTTCGGTTATCATCGTCATAGTTGCTGCAGCTGTGATCCTCTTCGGTGTCTGTCTAGTCCTCGGTTTGAACCTCAGAGCTCGTAAAAGAAGAAAAGACGAAGAAAGAGAAGATATAGTCACACTCGAAACCACTCCTCTAGCCTCTTCCATAGACTCCTCAAGCGGTGGTGTGATCATCGGTAAACTCGTTCTCTTCAGCAAGAACTTGCCTTCGAAGTACGAAGACTGGGAAGCAGGCACAAAGGCTCTCCTCGACAAGGACAATATAATAGGAATGGGATCGATAGGATCAGTCTACAGAGCTTCATTCGAAGGTGGAGTCTCCATAGCAGTGAAGAAGCTCGAGACGTTGGGAAGAATCAGAAACCAAGAAGAGTTTGAGCAAGAGCTAGGACGCCTCGGTGGTTTGCAGCATCAGAACCTCTCTTCTTACCAAGGCTACTACTTCTCCTCTACAATGCAGTTGATTCTCTCTGACTTCGTCCCCAACGGTAGCCTCTACGATAATCTACATCTAAGAATCTACCCCGGAGCTAGCACGAGCCATGGCGGGAATACTGATTTGAACTGGCAGAGGAGGTTTGTGATTGCTTTAGGAACCGCGAAAGCGCTTTCTTTCCTTCATGATGATTGTAAACCGGCGGTTCTTCACCTCAACGTGAAGTCCACCAACATTCTTCTAGACGAAAAGTACGAAGCTAAGCTGTCAGACTACGGGTTAGAGAAGTTTCTTCCGGTTCTAGACAGTTTTGGTAGTAGTAGGAGGACCAAGAAGAAGTTTCATAACGCGGTTGGGTACATTGCTCCTGAGCTGGCTCAGCAGAGCTTGAGAGCTAGTGAGAAATGCGATGTGTATAGCTACGGTGTGGTGCTTCTTGAGCTGGTTACAGGGAGAAAACCGGTGGAGTCTCCATCAAGGAACCAGGTTTTGATATTGAGAGATTACGTGAGGGATATGTTGGAGACTGGTTCGGCTTCTGATTGTTTTGACAGAAGGTTGAGAGAGTTTGAAGAGAATGAGCTGATTCAGGTTATGAAGTTAGGACTGCTTTGCACGTCGGAGAATCCGTTGAAGAGACCGAGTATGGCTGAGGTTGTGCAGGTTCTTGAATCAATCAGAAACGGGTTTGGATCATGATCAAATGCTTCTTTTCATTTTTCATTCTTTTGAGTAAAAAAGATTGCATAGAAAATGTGCAGTGTTAGTGTTCAGAGATTAGAAAAGGTTTAATTCTTTTGTTCACAAACTTTTTGAGATTTTTTTTTTTACATGTTTCACAAGCTTTTTAAGTTACGTTTATAAACACCAAGCTCAACACAAGTTATACCGTAATAGGATCTAAACAATCCCGGTTCGATACCATGACATGAAGTTAGTAAGATCCCTAGATACCCAAGCATATTTGTCAAAGCTAATTAAGTGAATGACTTTAAAAAATACAAGTAACATGAACATGGAGAATATAGAACATGTTATTATCGTATACAAGAAGTACTAGGCATGTCAAATGTAGGTGTTTTTATTGAAAATAAACTCAGTAAGTTAGGGCTAGGTACAAATACCTGTTACTTAACAAATTATCAAGGCAACTAACAAGTTATAAAATTTTATTACTTACAAATACAAATCAAGTACCAAGCCATAAAATTATTTAAGGTACTTGACTTGTTTATACTCGTTACTTGATTCTCAAAACATTTTATACAATTTATATTATTATTTCAGCTAGTTTAATATTTATATTTTATATTTTAAATTCTAAAAATATCAAATGATGTATATAACATATTCATAGAAAAGTGGAAATGTCATAACTACCAAAGAGGAAAATATTTTTTTTTTAATGTCGGACAGAAAAATTGTGGTTTTTTATTTTCAGTTATGTGGAACGAAATAATTCTCTTTTTAAATTTCTCTTAATACCAATTATACTTTACAGTATTATTTTTCACATCGGTTGTAATAAAAAAAATCAAACAATAACTTTTCTAAAACTGAATTCATTGAAATTGACATTTAATTTTAAAGTTTCAAATACAAAAAAATAACTTTAAATTAGTAAGTACAAATCGAGCAAATTACTCGCAAATATCTGAAGTACTTGTTTAACCTAGTACTTGCTATTAGCAAGTACAAATACAAGGCAAATATTTTAAAGTAATACTTGGTCACGGCACAAATCGAATTACAAGTAAATCAAAAACTCCGAGTACTTGCTTTGTGCCTACTCCTACAGTAAGTACATACAGTATATAAGGGGAAATAACGTAGAAAATCCCCATATGAGGAAGTAAACAACACACATGACGTTCTCTCGTATACGTTGTGCTTTTGCATTATCATCTTCAACCCTTTCCGTTGTATGATCTATTAGATCATGTGTAGGAACAACAAGCACTTGAAGAAGAGCACTCGGATCTCGTCTCAACAGTCTTTGTTTGAAGTATTCGGATTCGATTGTTGTTTTCCATTGCTTTGATACACATTTAAATCTCATGAGAGGTTTCACCGCAAGTCTCTCTAGAATAAGCTCAACCACATGGTGAGGTAACGATTCCATTACTCCAGAGTCAAGACCAATATGTTTTTCTTCTTTTTGGATTGAGCCAGTTTAACTGATCATGTAACTATAAATCCGTAAGCAAAAAGGAAAAATGAAGTCACGACACTTATCTTTTCCTAATTAACTCTTTATATGATGAAAAAGATAATTACGAATTACATAAAGATGATGATGATCATGTTTAATCAAAACCCATCTAACCAGCTAATAAATCGGATACTTGTAGTTATCGAGTTGGTTCTCTCACGAAAATACGAAATCAGTTGAGCTTCGCTCAATTTAGACTACTAATCCGGTTTGTATGGTTTATAGCTGGTTAACTTGTCGACCAGAAGGCACCTTCTGATTCAACACGCCGCCGTTTTCGCTACTTGATAGAGAGAAATCCCTTATATACGCCGGAAGCCACTCGAGAGACGGTGTCGTTTCGTATCCGGGACCTGAAGTCTCCTTGTCGCCAATCCGATCTACGACGGAGGTAACGATTCCGATTGTTGTAAGCATACATAGATAATGGCCATAAGCTCGAAATCTGAATGATATAAAAGAGGTTTAATTCTTTTTGTTCACAACTTTGTGAAATTTGTTTACATGTTTCACAAACTTTTCTTGATAGGTTTGCTGATAACAACAAGCACATCTTTCTCAGACAAATTACCGAAACAGAATTACTGTTAAAAAAAACAAGCATATGGTGTAAAAAAAAAACTTACACCAATACAATAGTAGTAAGATAAAAATCATACAGCTATGACGTCAAACGTAAGTGAAATAGAAAAAATAATCAAGTTTATTGAAACTCCTCAAGCATGATTTGCATGAAAGAAAGACTGATACAAAGACTGATACAGAGTGTGAAATAAAATCAAAGACCATAACAGGAGGATAACACAAATAATGATCTTTTCTTGTTTTGTACACCGTAGTGATTCTTCAACCCTCTCCCTTGTATTATCTATTTCATGTGTAGGAGGAACAACAAGCACTTGAAGAAGAGCACTCGGATCTCGTTTCAACAGTCTTTGTGTGAAGTATTCGGATTCGATTGTTGCTTTCCATTGCTTTGATACACATTTAAATCTCATGAGAGGTTTCACCTCAAGTCTCTCTAGGATAAGCTCAACCACATCGTGAGGTAACGATTCCATTACTCAAACAAACCAATCTGTTTAGAAGATACGAGTGTAAATTAGGAATACGTATAGAAAAGAAGAAAAGGAGCTTTCAACACTTGCCTTAATTATCCTAATTAACACCGTGGAAGATAGTTATAAAGTTCGATGATCGGAATTCGAAACTCTACTGTAGCCTCTCCGTACTGATCACACGAACAGCGATTACACGTTGCTAGTGAGAACTGACAACTCTCACGATATCATGGCGATCGGAGATGAAGGTCTCATGGCGACACTTCATTCACATACAACTCTCCCGAAATATTTAATATAGAAGAGAAAAAGCTTTAACGGCAAATCCTCCGGCAGTGATAGAGTCTTTGCCTCTCCCTGCCACGTCACTCGTAGTCAATGGCTGTGTTGACCTTCTTCGGGAATTACGACGTACGGAACAACGTATCATATAATTACAAATTTCATAAATATCATCATTGGAATAAAACCAATCAAACCAAACTAAACCGAATACTAGTTTGGTTCTCACTTTCTGGTTAGTGAAAAATAGATGAGTGAACTACCCATTAATCCGGTTTGTGAGTCTACAGCTGGCATCTAATCCGAAACGAGGTCGTTTCGTTCACTTGATTCTTTCGAGAGAGAGAAATACAAACGTCGAAAGAGACGGCGCCGTATCATATCAGTGAAGGACGTCTTCCTCCTGGTTGCCGATCAGATCCCCGACGGAGAGGTAATGCTTCCAATTGTTGAGACCCTAATGAAATGGAAATTTTCCTTCTGTGTTGATTTTGCAATTGAGGAGAACCAGAATCGATCTCTCTGAATCGTTTTTTGTCTTTGAGTTAGATATATGTCTCTGATACTTCCTTTTTAAGCTTATACAAGTCTCTTTCGTGTGCAGTTTTAGCTATAAGAGGGGGAAGCGATGGATCAGGGAAGGCAAGTGTTTTCAGTTGATCTCCTGGAGAGATATGCCGCGAAGAATCGTGGCATGATCACATGTATGGCTGCTGGTAACGATGTGATTGTTCTGGGAACAAGCAAAGGATGGATCATCCGCCATGATTTTGGAGTTGGGAGTTCTTATGGTATGTTTACGCAAACAAATCATATTGTTTCTATATTCAGTTCAGTGGTTAAATGTGTATAGTAATCTTTTGTATGGAATTTATAGATATTGATCTCTCTGTTGGTCGAACTGGGGAGCAATCTATTCACAAGGTTTTTGTTGACCCTGGTGGTAGCCATTGCATTGCTACGGTCACTGGTGTTGGAGGAGCTGAGACTTTTTATACTCATGCTAAATGGCCTAAGCCTCGTGTGTTGAGCCGCTTGAAAGGTTTGCTGGTTAACTCCGTGGCTTGGAACAGGCAACAGATTACAGAAGGTTATGCTTCCGTGTTATATGATGAGTCTTCTTTTTTATGTTGACATGGATATTGATTTTTTTTTTGTTCATTCCCTGAGTTTAGTTTCAACTAAGGAGATCATCCTTGGTACTCAAGATGGACAGCTATTTGAGATGGCTGTGGATGAGAAGGATAAGAGAGAGAAGTACATCAAGTTCTTGTTCGAACTAGAAGAACTTCCCGAGGCCTTCATGGCTTTACAGGTAATAATGTTTATTTTGAGTTTAAGCTGTAATGGCCAATATGTTTCTTTTTGTTGATATTGTGTTAGTTTACCTGATGGCGGTTCTTTTGTTAGGTTGGTTCAGTTTGTTGGATATCTTGAATTTTTTTTTTTATATTTGGTCGAAAAGTTTTATCCCTGATGAGTTTTAGTCTTCCCGATCAAACCATGTTTCCTTCATTGGTTTTGTTATTCCAACCTCTGATTTTTTGCGCAGATGGAAACAGCCAACATAAACAGTGGAATGAGGTACTATGTGATGGCTGTAACTCCCACTCGACTCTACTCGTTCACCGGGATTGGAACATTAGAAGTAAGTTAAACTCCGTTCTGCTATGCGATGACTTCTGTCCCCCATTCTATAATTTATATGGGAACATGTAGTTTCGTGATAGCAAAATCAATTTGTAATCACGAAGTGAACTGGGTGCATTAGAGATTAAGTTTAAAGGTTCATGATATAATTAGTGAATTGGAAACTTATGGGTGTTATTCTACATGGTTCCTTAATTGAGCTTCAGAGGTCAACCCTAATTTTTCTTCACTTCAAATATCACATAGAAGATTGTATGCAGCTTCCCATTGTTTAGATCATGTTGCTTCCATATCTATGGTCTGAAATTGTGAATTAGATTTTCGCTATTCAGTTTCTAATTACTAAGCCTTTACTTCCAGTCTGTTTTTGCTAGTTATAAAGAACGTGCAGTACATTTTATGGAACTTCCTGGTGAAATACCAAACAGGCAAGTGTGAATTACCATAGGCTCATTTTGCGTATGACAGAAATCACAAAGTGTAACCCTCCTCTCTAACCAGATAATGGTTGCCGTCTTTCAGTGAACTACATTTCTTTATAAAGCAACGAAGAGCGGTGCATTTTGCGTGGCTTTCAGGAACAGGAATTTATCATGGGGGCCTAAATTTTGGTGCTCAGCACAGGTAGAACGATAATACCCATATCTCTTTGAATTATTTACTGGGATCTTTGTTTTTGTTACCCTCTCATATTTTTTGGTTATATCATTCTATTACTTGATTGAAACTTGTTTGGTAGTTACCCAAATGGTGATGAGAATTTTGTGGAGAGCAAAGCGCTCTTGGACTACTCAAAACTGAGTGATGGCACTGAAATAGTCAAGCCTAGTTCGATGGCACTCTCAGAATATCATTTCTTGCTTCTCATTGGGAATAAGGTTAAGGTATGTTTTGGACACATGTAGTTAATACATTCCTCGTTGCAGTTTCATCTGGCTACATATGTGTTTTGTTTCAGTAGTGGGCTTACTTTCTGGTTTTTGCATTCCTTATATGTGGGGTTAGGTTGTGAATCGGATAAGTGAACAAATCATTGAAGAGCTTCAGTTTGATATAACGGCAGATTCAGCTTCGAGGGGCATAATTGGACTTTGCAGCGATGCGTCTGCTGGTCTTTTCTATGCGTATGATCAGAATTCGATCTTCCAGGTCTGTTTTGGGGGTTGGCATGTACTTGTTTCTTAATTAAATTACTTGAGTAAATTTCTCTGATATCGTGTACTTTTTCTTCTCAATTGTGGGTTTTGGATATCTTCTCTAGGTTTCTGTGATTGATGAAGGCAGAGATATGTGGAAGGTTTACCTAGACTTGAAAGTTTTTGCTGCAGCTTTAGCAAACTGCCGTGACCCTCTCCAGAGAGACCAAGTTTATTTAGTTCAGGTGATCTTTGATGTCTGTCACCGTCAGTCTAGTTAATAGGACATGGACATGTTTCTCATGCCATTTCTGTCATATGTGCATTTCATTTTTATCATCTCAATATTTCTGTCGCCTTCGTATAGCCGGTTTGCCAAAAGAATCTGTCTGGTTTTGTAATGTGTAAATTGGCACCCTCTCTTGTAGGCAGAAGCTGCGTTTGCTGACAAGGAATATCTACGAGCAGCATCATTCTATGCCAAAGTAAGTTCTGGCTTCTTTGTTTTACTTTTCTCTATTATGGTATTATTCATTTTGATGTGGATACATGTTTCCATTGCAGATCAATTATGTAATATCTTTTGAAGAGGTCACGTTGAAGTTTATTAGTATCAACGAACCGGTAAACATTTACATTTTTATTTTTACCTGTTTTAAATATATACCATAAAGCGCATTTCAGAACATAAAATCTCTATTTCCGTGCTTGCTGTTTAGGAGAGAAAAATGTGTTTGACATGTGGGTTTTAATATACACCGGTCTATATTGCTTATGTGATTGCAGGAAGCTTTGAGAACCTTCCTGTTGCGGAAGCTTGATACTCTTTCAAAGGATGATAAATGCCAAATTACAATGATATCAACATGGGCAACCGAGCTGTATCTGGACAAGGTTTAGCTTTTGCTTCCATGCACAACTTATTCTCTGTTCTCACTTCGTAGTAAACTATTGGGTTTCTTATGTTCAATAATTATTATATACTTACCTCGTTTGTTATAGTGTCGTAATTCCTCTTGTTGATTCTGCGTTCTGGTTTATTTCTGAGTCTTATCTTATTTCGGTGTTTTTGGCTCTTGAATGTGGATTAGATAAATCGACTGCTTTTGGAAGATGATACTGCTATAGAAAACCGTAACTCAGAGTATCACTCAGTCATTCAAGAATTCCGTGCTTTCATGAGCGACTGCAAGGATGTATTAGATGAGGCAACCACCATGAAACTTCTGGAGAGGTAATTTCAACAAGTATCCCAGGCAATATACTAAAATTATGTTTTATCCAGTGAGCACTTGGACCTTTCTGATGATGGTGTTTATTATTTTCTGGACTAAGCTATTCTCTTTAAGACTGTTCTAAGCACATCTCCTTGATATATCTTGCTTGCAGTATGAAACATCGCCTTTTTCCTTCTTTCATTCTTTTTCTGATTTTGTTGTAGTTATGGTCGGGTTGAAGAGTTGGTATATTTTGCAAACCTGAAGGAGCAGTATGAAATCGTTATTCACCATTATATTCAGGTAAGGGGCGTGATAAGCTTTATATTCCTAATTGATTCATAGAGATACAAGATATTACTCAGTGTTGTTCAATTTACTGAGTTTTTTTCTCTATCCGTTAAGCAAGGGGAAGCAAAGAAAGCTTTGGAGGTGCTTCAGAAACCTTCAGTTTCAGATGAGCTTCAGGTGTGTAAAAGCTACAACAGGTTCTTTTTCAAAATGTGTTCTCCGAATCTTTGCTTCGTCATGTAGCTAAAATATGTTTTACACATTTCAGTATAAATTTGCGCCAGAACTTATTATGCTTGACGCGTATGAAACCGTGGAAGCATGGATGGCCAGTAAAAATCTTAATCCAAGGAGACTGATTACTGCAATGATGCGTTACTCAAGCGAACCTCATGCAAAGTAATTACCCACTTTTCAACTAAATGTCCATTCACGTTGTGGTATTAGTCTTACCAACAACTCCTCATATTAAACTGCAGGAACGAGACACATGAAGTCATAAAATACCTTGAGTTTTGCGTCCATAGTTTGCATAACGAGGATCCAGGGATTCACAATTTACTTCTCTCATTATATGCCAAGCAGGTCTGGTTGAGTCCCTTCAATATTTTCTCTTCGTTTAAGTCATTAAACTTTTAGAAGCCTGTATCCATATAGCAACGTCGAGGGTTACTTTTTTTCTTTCCCACTTGTAATATTGCGTAAAGAATTTATGGGAAGTGATACATAATGGTTTTTATTTCATATATCCAATTATCAGGAAGATGACAGTGCCCTCCTCCGTTTCCTGCAATGCAAATTTGGGAAAGGACGAGAGAACGGTCCTGAATTTTTCTACGATCCCAAATATGCATTGCGCTTGTGTCTCAAGGAAAAGAGAACTCGTGCCTGTGTCCATATATATAGCATGATGTCTATGCATGAAGAGGCGGTAGCCCTTGCTCTTCAGGTAATAATTCCATTATGTCAAAAAAGGGGTATTATCCATTTCTGTCTTATATGCGCGATCTTTAAAATACGATACTGAATACGCTAGCACAACTGTTTCTGTTTTACAGATTGACCCAGAACTTGCTATGGCTGAGGCTGATAAGGTTGAAGATGATGAAGACTTGAGAAAGAAGCTGTGGCTGATGGTTGCAAAGCACGTCGTCAAGCAGGAAAAGGGAGCGAAAAGGGAAAACATAAGGAAAGCTATTGCTTTTCTCAAGGAAACTGATGGCCTTCTAAAGATTGAAGATATTTTGCCATTCTTTCCGGACTTTGCCTTAATTGATGACTTCAAGGTTAGTCAACTCATTCTCTTTTCCTGGCACACAAACAGCTCTGTCTTGGCTTAACCAAGTTACTTCTCCGCTCTTGTTATTTTCATCAATGCCCTTGTACAGGAAGCGATTTGCTCATCTCTGGAGGATTACAACAAGCAAATAGAACAATTGAAAGAAGAGATGAATGATGCCACACGTGGTGCAGATAATATTAGAAATGATATTAGTGCCCTAACTCAAAGATATGCTGTAATCGACCGCGAAGAGGAATGCGGTGTATGCCTTTCTAAGATGAATAGCCTTTATCTTAAAAAATATGAATCATATTTCTGGACGATCCAAAATAATTAGCACACCTTATCCATTTCAATGTACCAGGTTTGTAAGCGTAAAATCTTGACGATGACAGGGGATTTCAGAATGGCTCAGGGATATTCATCATCGGGACCACTGGCTCCTTTCTATGTTTTTCCTTGTGGGCACTCTTTCCATGCACAGTGCCTGATTACACATGTCACAAGTTGTGCACACGAAGAGCAAGTAAGTCTCAAATCATGAGTTCTTATTATGAGTTCCCTCTTATTTACATGTAACATGTGAAGTATTAAATACTACAAATTTCAGCAATATTCAATAGCGTAGCTCTTAATTCTACTTTTAGCGAATACATGAATCTGTACCAATGTTAAAATGACTATTTCATTTTTGGATTGGATCTGTCTAGGCCGAGCATATACTCGATCTGCAGAAGCAGCTGACATTGCTTGGTAGCGAAACCCGGAGGGATATAAATGGTAATCGATCTGATGAACCGGTAACTAGCACAACTACTGCAGACAAGGTAAGAACATTTGTTCCATTTCTCGAGATTTTTATCTTATCTCTTAACATCAAAGGCTTGACATACGTTCCTTACCGTGAGGCAGCTTCGATCAGAGCTAGATGATGCTATCGCCAGCGAATGCCCGTTCTGTGGAGAATTAATGATCAATGAGATCACTCTGCCTTTTATTAAACCTGAGGAAACACAACACTCCGCTTCATGGGACCTCCGACCACAGACCAACTTAGCAAACCAGAGGACCATTTCTTTGCCTGTTTGATTTGTGTATAGCTAGCTTTTGGAGTGTGAATGTGATTTTGCGTGCGAATGTAATATTATTATTAAACATGCTTCTTGAGATTCATTCATACAATAAGTTTGATCACCTACTTGTAACTATATAATCTAAATGCTACTATTTCAGTCTGAAAAGATCCTTTTGTTGTTCATGATTTTTTTATCCGTGATGCGATTCATCCTCGGGTTCAATATCTTTTTCTGCAGATATTTTCTTCGACAGAGCCTGCTTGCCCCAGCGCTTCAAGTCATAGGCTCTCTTGAAAGGTTTCTTCTCCTTGGTAAGTCTTTTATTTGTAATAGCGATTGCAAGATCGTTCGGGAACAAACTTTGCCAGACAAAGCCGTGGAGAAGCGTGGAGACGAACAAAACGCAGACCATGGCCGAGGAAATGAAGGAAAGAGTGAGTGCTAGAGCTCGGCTAGTGAAACAAGGTACGGCTTCTGCATACTTTATCGTTGCTACTGAGGCTGTTGTCATAGGAAAAGTATATGACCACCACGCCACTGAGAACCTGCACATCACGTTGCCAGTTAGTTGCATCAGTACATCTTAGAGCCTGAGAAATTGTGTAAACCCTGAGATGAGACTTACTTGAACCCGGTGAAGAAATTTATCCGAACTACTAGGGAAATGTATAGGAAGAGTGCAATGAAGAAGCAAGTTCTTGAACATCCGTCGAACTGGCCATAGATTGTGTTCCATGCGATACTTGCTGCTGATGGTGCAGCTATGAACATAGAGTAAACAGGGTGAAGCTCTTTAGGCAATGCTTCACTTGTGGGAAGCCTTTGATAAAGTGTTACAAACACAACTAAGTAATGTGCAAAACCTACTGCCCACAGGAACTTAGCTGCTTCATTCCATCCAACTTTGGAAGCTAAGATGGCCCCGACGAAGTTCCCTACAATTGAAAGATGAGAAGACGGGTTTGCGACTTTGCAGAGCCGCCTTCTCCCTCCGGACAACCACTGTCCGTAAATCTTAAGCTCAAGGAAGAAGTAAGGACCCATGAAAACGCACCAGATGGCTGGATGGAGGGGTTCTCGCGTGAGCACCGGAGGTACGCTGATGGCTAGAAACATGCAAACCACCCAAGGAGCAAAGAAGAAGTTGACTCGAACGGGATGGAAGTATTCTCTTTTGATAGCTTCGAAGTAGAAGATGCATTTGAGCATGTAAGTGAAGGAGACAGAGACTAGGGCTACTAGCGCCAATAGCCATAAAACTAAGTTGATCACTGGTGGGATGTGTAAGAAGTGTGTAGCGGGGCTTTTTGCTAGTGCAAGCCACAAGACAGCTTGACTGCTAAGTCCTAAACAGATACCGTAGCATCCTATCGGGAACCTGAGAAGAAAAGGCCATTTTTCTTCTTTCGGAAGCAGAATATCTTCATTGTCCTGCAAGAAGAATAGAGTCAGAACTAGCTTATCAAGCTTCTATGAGAGAAGAGGAAGGAAGAGTTGTTACCTTGACTTCATCTAACTCGGGTCCTCTAAGAGCCGCAAAGTATCTTCCTGCAGAAACGTTTTCGTTTATAGATTCATCTTTGGCCTCACCATCTTCACCTCTTAAAGAATTCTCGATGTCTCTCTCCCTTATTACAGAAGGCAAGAGAGAGTTTTGTTTGCTGAGTGTAGATTTGGTTCTAAAGATACTGAAGTCCCCTTTCCGACCATCTCCACCACCGTTGATGATTCCACGTGTTTCAAACCCCGCAAAGCTACGACCACTCCTCGGTAAACTCTTCTTCTCACTTCTTCCTTTAGATTCTCTGTTGAGCACAGAGAAACCCGTCTCTAGTGAGACTTGTCTGCTGAAACCTCGGTATGGTCGTTGTCTCCCACGGTTAGGTCCTCTGTTACCGGTAAATCTCTTGTTGTTGTTTTCTTGCTGTTGCGGTTCTTGCTCTGCCTCTTCTTCTGGTACAACTTCATTGATATCAGCAAAGTTGGAACGAGGAGTTGATTGTTTTTGTTCCATTGATACGAGAAACTTGAAACAGAGGAGAAGATATAATTCTCTAATATGTTAGCAAACAAGTTGATGTATATAGAGAGAGAGGTCATGGACTACGTTTAAAAGTAAAGCTTGTGGTTAAGGAGAAGAGATCACGAGAAAGCTTGGTGCATGGTGTGATTTATGGTGTATATGTACCAATACTTTCCTGTAAAGCTTCTGAGGTTTCTCGTGAAAGTGTTTCGATCCCAACAACTTGGAAAGGAAAAAAAAGAGGCCGTTCAATTAGTCACGAGACTCCAATGCAAAGCCAAAGTCAAAGCCTATGCCTTTTATTTGCAATAGTCATAGGTTGGACCGGTAACAGTATGCTTGATTCTCCATTTCTATCTGCTACTTATGTTTGGTTAAAACTGTACAAGTACTTTGAAATCCTAATGGTTACTGGTTCTGACTTCTGAGTCATAGGATTGACCAAAGTTTAAACTAATTTATAGATCTTTCTGTTGAAATTGTAAACGTATTAATCAACAAGAGAAAGACTATTTACAATGAACATCAGTTCATTTGTTTTTTGATTAGCTAACTTAACGATTAATTATTACTATATGTGAATAATGAGTTGGTTCAGTAGATGTGGTCGTTTGTAATACCTAGCAAAACCTACAGGCTACAACATTGGTTAGTAAAACAAATGGAGCAAGTACTTTTTTGTGTTTGATATCAAGAAATTGGTAAAGTATAATAAGTTACTTAGATAAGTGTTTGACAACATTGTGTCGAACCCTTTTTCAAAAAAAAAACATTATCGATAAGTGTTTATTATGTTCTATTATTTATTTATTTTTGATCAACATATATTATGTTCTATATACACATTACTTACAAGTTACAAGGTTCTATTTTTAAATTCTACGAATCTATTGTTGAAACCATATGATGTAGTAGGTTCACTACTATCATTTTTCTACCGCTTTCGGGGCATTTAACCTGGTTTGAACTTGGATGTAAATATGATCAAGCTTAGTAAAACAAATTCTGTTAAATGATTACGCGTGGTTAGATTTATACAGGGAGTTTTTGGAAAGCAATAGCTATTCATAGTTTACACTCGTAAAATTGGTAAAGCCTGGATATATAATACAAAAAAAGTGGAGAAAGCAATTATATGGAGAGAAATAAGAATATTAGCATATATTCTTCTCTATACTCTTCTTCTCTTTAAGAGATTTTTTTTCATGAATTTGGTCCCTTGTTGGCTTTACTTTTCCTTTTATCCAAACAATAAACTACAAATTATTGAGACAACAAAACAAAAACAATACAATAAATCAATTAGTAGCCTCACATGGATTGGCCCAAAAGACAAATTCACATAAGCTGTCATTATCTCTCTGTCTACAATTATTTTCTTTTCACAACTTTTCAAAAATAAAACATGAACATAAACTCTTTAAGAAATTTGGTTTGCCAACCAACACGTTAGATAGATCTCTACATAATTTACACATATCCCTTATGAGTGACTTATGAACTTGTGAGAATGAAATCACAACAACCTTGGATATAATTACATTCTACATGAAATGAAGCATGTAATATAAGAGTTCTATTTATATAGAAGCCTCTCAAACATCTAGCAGTGCTACCACCATAAAAGGTTTACTATATTGGAACACACCTAGACAAGTAAGTCTAATGATAAATTAAACCCTACATTAGCTAGAACATCAACATCTTATCAGAACCTATTTAATAATACTTGTTGAATTTCGGATGTCACGTTTCTTTCATCTGAATAGAGTACGATTTGTCAATTATAGCAAGCAATATGAACAAAAAAATCATGTATTAAAAAAACCGTTTGTTAATCTGCTGAGGAACAAACTCTTAAGCTAATCTCAATACTTAGATCAAAATGATATATTACAAACATTATAAGAATACAAAATGTTTAGAAATAGTATGTTTTTGATACACAATCTTAATTCTTTACCCTACCTTTCCCCTTGTCTTTGTATATATTCCCCTTTTTCATATCATAGTTTATCCCCCAATCAATATCAACCATTTACAATTAAATTGGATCCCCTCCCCTCAAACCGGTTCAAAACAATAGCAAAATTCCAAAAGAATCAAGAAACTTAAACCGAAAAATATCGTAAAAGTTAAAAATTACTTCACCGGTTTAAATCCAGTCACTTTTCCGGTTTTCCCACAATCTCACTTCTGGTTAAGCAATTTAGATCTCTTCCTAGCTTCGCTGTAGAGAACCACTCCCATAATCGTGACCCCGAATCCAGCAACACCCATCACCGTCACCGGATTCCTAAATATCAAAACCGAGACACCGGCAGCCACGGCTGCTTTTCCGTTGCCCAAAACCTGCAAAGTGAGGGCACTTGTGTGCTTTGTCACCAAGAAGTTCGTCAAGTTCACTAAATACGCCACTGTCGCATTCGCCGCGAGCAAGAAGATGATCAACGGATCAGTTCGCGCCTTCTCGATTAGGATCCTTAACACGTTTCCTTCGATGTAGAGTGTAAATGGTAGTAAGATACAAGCTGCCATTGGAGCCATGTAGAGCAGAAGATTCATCGAATGTAGCTTCTCCGATTCTGACGTCAGTATAATTCCCTGCAAAATACACAAATATTCTATTAAACCAAACCAAACCAATAAAAAACAAAACCAAACCAATAAAAGAAAACAAACTCAAACTCCATTGGTGTTTCATTTTTGTGCTTAGTAGATCAAACGGTTTTGTTTCTCTTTTAAGCTTTCGATGATTTTGTGTTTATACATTTTAACCATGAACTGATTGAATCAGTCATCTATATTATACTGTATAAGATAAGTTATGCTCAACGTGCTTATTATATCTATTGTAAACATGCATTAAAATTAAAATATACTATCTCCGTTTCAAATTACTTGTGGTTTTAGGTTTATATACACAAATTAAAAAAACATTTAATTTTACACATTTTCAAAACAAAAACACTATTACCAATGCAACTAACCATATTTCACCCAATAAAAATAGATTAGAGAATATTATCAATAAAATTTGTATTAAAAACTGAAAACGACAATTATTTTGAAAAAAAATTCCTTTAAAATGATAAGTAATTTGAAACGGAATGAGTAATTAACATTTGATTATAGTACAATGTAATAAAGGTTGTCACATAAGCATTTAACAAAAAATGAGGTAGTCACAAATACCAACAACAAGTCAGATCTGCGAAAATTTCTTTCACATCTACATTAGCATTAATCACGCATTGACTTTGTCATTAAAGTGACTAAATGTGTGATCTGGTATGAGCACGACGACGTCTGCCACTGCCGCATGATAACTTCTAGTTTATCCAGTTACTATTCAGTCACTAAAAGTTGAATACCAATTATGGTAAGAAATACAAATACATTTTAAAGGACATTGCTCTAGAGAAGTAGACTTGGCCAACATAATCCAAAATTTAATGCTGCTTTCTGTCAAATGTTTTCTTTATTGCATTCTATTGTTAGTATAGTGTTTTCAGGGTTCATCACTCTACCATTCTGCCAGCTGATGATCAAGAATGCCATTGCTAGTATCCAAAGGTAATAGTTTTGTAATATGGCTTTAGTAATTACAAATACATCACGTTTCCTTTATTATAAAAATAAAGAAGGATATACTAACAACTTGCCCCAATAAAATTGACCTATATATCATTAAGAGTGAATTACACCGATGGTCACTTTTAGACTTATTATTTCACTCAAAGTCACTTTCTACTCCTTGGACACTTTTGCACAGCTTTCAACATACACAAAGTCTTTCATACCCTTATCTCTATGATACCTTCATTTTAATTATCAATTTTCTCTCTTTTAATTTTAATTCACTCTTTTATTTTCCAGAAATATCATCTTCAAGCAACGAATCTTCAAACAACAAAGATGAATTGGAGTCGATTCCTTCTAAAACTGGATCTGTATCAGAGTCTAGTCCTCGCTTGCCCTTTCGATTTGGAAACTAAATTGTTTTCGTTTTATCAACCCCCCCCCCCCACACAATTGCCGTCTTCTAAGCCTATTACCACATCTTGTCATTTCTCATCCCATGGAGCAGCAGAAACAAGGCGCTATTAAAGTAAGATCTGAAAGCTACTTTTTTTGTTTTGGAATGTGTTAATTCATTTCTTGTTTTGTGTTTTACGGTGGAAGTACTTATGGTTGGGAGCTGGTGGGATTAGCTGTGAATCACTCAGTACTCTTGCTCTCTCTAGGTTTCAAGATATTTGTATTCTAAATTCGTCAATTTATTTTTCTGGTTAATTCTAGTGGTCATAAGTTGTGTATTCTTCTTTCTGATTATATATTATAGCCATGTATATATCTGTGATTACCATGACATGAGTTTATGTTTGTGGGGCTAGTGTCTGGTTTAGATGAATATAGTCTGACAATGTTTTTAGTGTTCATCATTATCTTCTTAATTGTGTGAGTTTTGTTTTTCTGTATGTGAGGTTTTGGAAGCAATATGTGAAGGCACAAATGGGCACAAATAGCTAATGTATTCAGAGTATATATTATTACACTCAGTACATTTGACTATGACAGATTTGCTTAGCTAAAGCTGAACTACTTTGAGATGTAAAGAGTTTATGTCATTGAGATGTAAAGTCTTTTTTTTATCACCAGATGTAAAGAGACTAAATGTGCAAACCACCTTTAAAACCTCTTTTAAATGCCCACCTTAATTGATGTCCATGTGTACACCATCTCACATCATGTACAAGCATATAATCATATAGAAGGATATAATCATGTCTAGCATGGAACATATATACATATTGTTGTCGTGTACAAACCTAAGTTTCTTACGGAAACACTGGATTCGTACACACATATTTGCATGTTTACAATTATGATAGCAAACTTAGTATCCACAAGTACACATATTTTTTTCGCTTCATTGTTTTGGCTATATCCACATGTACACATGTTTTGGTACATCAATTTGGTTATATCCACATGTACACACATTCTTTTGAAAAGAAAAACCCATTTAGATAGGTTACATCTCACGTGAGATTAACATAGGAAAAAAAGAAAGAAAATTCATTTAAGAATGTGAGATGAATGATGATACTTTTAAGAAGATTACGCTTAACTAAACCATAACAAAACATAGCAAGCTATGGAGAGAATTGATAAACTAAGAACCTCCTTTACACTTAAAGTTTAAAACTTTTTTTACTTCTCCTCTAGTAGAATGTATAAAGAGAAGACTCTGACTAAATCAGTGAGCATGACAATAGTAGCTAAGTTAATCTAGAGAAGTCAAAATCACTGCTGAGAGAGACAACACATATTGAATTCCACGGCAAAAGAAAAGTGTATGAATCTAGCTTTAAGATATTGGTATGAGACAATGTTTTTGTTTGGAACTTTGGGCCGTGCCGGGATGGACCAGAGCTTCAATCACTTCACCCTGGAGTTTCTCCATTTCACTTTTTACGCGTCTTCTCCTCAAACGGCGGCCGTTACTGAACCGGTCTAGATATTGCTCTTAATGTGCTTCACTCTTACTGGACAGTGACTATAAAAAACAATAGTCTTAATCTCCCGTTGTTGGACATGGAGGCGACGGTGCAAGGGACACCACAATCCGATGAGAAATAGCCGACACAATCCGCTGATTAACTAAAGTTTTTCAAAAAATGAAAATCATATCAATTCGTGAAGTTAATCAAAGCCCCAAATCAATTAAAATAGAGCAGAAATAACTTTGGTCTATGGAGGTATGAGGGAAAAGAGCTGACAGCAGAGGAAATAAGGTTTGTTCGGGTTTGAATGTGGATGCTATAGAAGAGATGGATCAGAGACCCAAAGTTGACGGCGACTTTGAGGGAGATGATGCGAAAAAGAGAATTAGGGCTTTTGCTATTTTTGAACTAAAATTGTTATTTCCGTATTGATATTAAACGTTTTTTATTACACCGATTTAGTTAACTATGGATAAAGGACAATTCAGTCATTTTGTGTTGGGTTTTGTTAAGAGAAGTGTGTGGGAAGCGAAAATTGTCCTAGAATGATATATGAAACTCATAAATTGACCCACAATGTAATTCTTTCTATCATTAATGTGAAAGAGAGTAGAATTGACATGTCGTGGAGAATATATATTTGATCAAGTGCCTTAATCAAATTACAAAATGAAAAATTGTCGGTTGACAACAAAAAGGAGAAATGTCCCACTCTTTTGAAAATGAATAAACAAAAAGAATATGAAGTTTTGAAACACAGAAAACCATAATTTTGTTTTTGTATTATACGATAGGATCTGAAGTTATATGTCCAGCTTTAAGATATGTACTGTATCTATCAATAAAATCAGTTTCTTGTTATCTTGTCGCCCATGTCCATTTTCTCATCCAGTTGTTTTAAATTTGGAGACAAAACTTACATAGTTACATGAAAGAAGAATGCCCTTTTTCAAAAAAAAAAAAAAAAAAAAAACTTACACGGAAGACGTAAGTTTTCACAGCGGAACAATTATCTATGAACACGCACATATGTTTTGTCAATGATATTGTCTGTATAGTTTTTTATAGTATTACAAAAAAATATATAGTTTTTTATTGGTAATGATACTTCTGTAGTGTGTGTAATACGATTATACGAAGGAGTTATCTTTACTTAGAAGGACCACCAGTCTTTTATCTGACTCGTTGCATTACATGGATAATGAAATGTCTCTTTTCCTAATTTACCTTGAGACAAAATCTAGTGGGTAGGATGATTAGGGTTTACACCACATCGCTTCATAAGAAACTTAGAATAGTAGATGCCTACGTATTATATTTATAATTACAAAATTCATATTTAACTAATCCTTTTGTTTTTTTGGAGTAAAATCAAAGCCATGGATAATTTCATCTGTCTATATTCTGAAGTTCTTAATACTCTCCCAAAACTATATTATATGTAAAAAGTAGATAAAATAAGATAATAATTGACGATTTATTTCTGTCAATGTGAGGCTATAGTTAAGGAGTAGAATATCTAAACCAACTCACCACATGTTCTTGATTATATGATCTTAAGTACTAACTAGATTATGACCCGCCTTTGAAAAGGCGAGTATTTTTTTTTGTTGTTTTTTCAATATGAAAATTGATAATTCTTCGTTTTAATTATATAAACTGTCACATGATCAAGTTTCAATTATGCTGCTTTGTTATATAGTGTGTACAGTATGATGAAATTTAAAATGCGTCACACAATCATTTTATGTTTGTAAATAAATTAAACAATGGTTGTATCAGAAATTCATACTTGGACTATTATATAATTTTAAATAATTATAAATTATATAAAATATTGCTAAACATATAAAGTGGCCAATAATATTTTTGATTAAGTTTTATCCTCGTGTAGTTACAAAATTTCAATCTCTAATATCAACTTGTTAAAATTATTGCGTACTTTAATTTATGTTATTGATATTAAAAATATTATGGGATATGAAATTGATTATATAAAAACAAAATCCATTTTTGGAAACCCGAAAGACTCATTATTCTGAAAAACTCGAAATACCCATTAATCAAAACCATAAAATCGACATAATCATTTTAGTAAATTGGTGTGATACATAAAAAATGATAATATAAAAGACTTATTGATATGACAATATTAGTTTATTTTTGTTTTTAATAACCTATTATAAGTTTTGTATTTTTTATTTTAGATTTAAAATTTAATTTTATGATACATAGATGTAAGAAAATAATATTATGATGTCATTATGTTTGTTGATTAATTTACTTTCATAATATATAGGTATAATATTTAAATTTAAAATATTTATATTAAATAATAATATCTATTACTATAAAGAAGTGTTTAAATCATTCCTGCGGGGTCCACGTCGACATCCAGCGTGGAAATTCGAAGTACCACCAGCGGCCACGTCGGATCGCGTCGTTTCATTAAAACAGCAGCGTTAATGGGCTTTCTAATTCTATTGCGAGTTTCATTGCTTTCCGTTTGTTTTGTTATGGGCTTTCTAGGTTGAATTGAACGGGCTTGGGTAGTTAGTTATTTGGGCTTCTGAAAATCAATGGCGTATCTCTATTGTTACCTTTGTCGTCTTCAACAATGGCGACCCTCCAGTTCTAGGGTTCATCCTGTTTTTGAGCTCTATTTAGTTAAATCGTCAATGGATTTTCGGTAGGGTGATGTGATACGAATTTGCTATCATGTCGTTTCAACTGGATTCCTTCTTCTCAAACCGTTACAAGGGGCATTGAACATTGTCATTAACGACCTCCTTAAATCCTTTTACCCACTCCAAGCACGATACCTAATTCAATGTATTTATCTCTTTCAGGCGGTGGATCTCTAACTATAAAAAAGTGAGTCTTGGACCCGTAAACAGATCATTCTGTAACGAAAACTGAGAGGAACAAATCTTTCTTTTCCCTGTTAGGGAGCGAGTCAGCTCACTCCTCTGCAAACAGCTGTTTACTTCTCTGTCTCCCGGTAAATACATCAGAGCTGCTCTCTTGAGACGGCATGGCTCTGTGAAGCAGAACTCTGCGACGATCTAGCAAAGCGGAATGAGGCGGAGTGGTTTTGGATACGAGCGTTGGTGATGAATTTGGTCGTGGCCATTTTGGACTACTTTTAAGTTTAAGAAAGGTGATGACAAAGCACAACAAGTTGCTGCAAATTCCAAAATCAAAGGTTAGTGCTTTTGATTTGATGTCTTCTGGTATTGTACTAATGATGATGAGATCTGTTATATTTTTTTATAATTTGCTGTGTAGTTTTGTGGAGAGGAATGAAGATGTCAAGAGCTTTGTCGGATCATGATAACCTTCCTCATTGCTATGATGCATATGAGGATCATGATAATGTATATATAGTGATGTAGTTATAATGTTAGTGATTTGTTGTTTTAGGCTATGTGAAGGAGGAGAGCTTTTGCATAGATACTTTCAAGGTAAGGAAACAATAGACTTCAGACGTAGGATTGTATGTGCTAAACTGAACGTGGTGGTGTGTTTTATGCGCATAGGTGGGAAGGATATGGAGTAGGACGCAGTGACTGTTATGAAAAAAAAAATGAGTTTGCATTTTGTACGCCGGGCTCTCAAACCTGAGGTGATAAAGAATCTTTACTTATGTTTATACATTTGATGGTTTGTCGCCATATTATTGACATTTACTTGAAAAATTTTGCTTAATATTTTTCTGTTTAATTGATCTCAAGAGAAGACACGTCTGAGTTGAAGGAAATAGATTTTGGTTTGTTAGATTACAATGAGGCGACAATCAACTTAAAAAAATGAGTTTTAGGTAACAGACAAGGTCTTGGATATATCACTCTATCTATGAGGGATGATTAAACCAAGTTGAAAAAATGGAAGCTTAAAGCTTTGTTAATATGCTTTGGAAACTTGGTATAGACACCAATTGAAATTCATCATTCCCCTACTTATCTATTTGTTAATATGTGTCAACTTCTTAACTTACACATTTCTCTTTTGGTTTGCTTCAGAGTCAAAGAAAGGCAGCGTTAACATTTACCTCTGGGACAAGCAGCCATAGAATTATGAAAAAAAAATTCAATGCAACTCATGAAGTGTTTAGCAAATTGTGAAACACAAAAGAATATTCGGGTTTCAGCTATGCTTTGGAAACTTGGTATAGAGACGTTGATATGACTTTGGATAGACTTGCTGATCTTTGTTTAAAAAGAACGATACCTATCGGCCCAAGATGAAGTTTGTATTGGAAAACTTGATGAAGATTAGCAAAGAATCAGAGAGTGAGATTGTTAGATGGACATTAGTAAGGAAAGTAGTGAAGTAAGAAGCAAGAGTCAAGCCACATGAGACGTGAGGGGGAATAGTTAGTGTTGGAATACAATTTTTGCGGTTTGAAGATTTTTTTGCAAGTTTTATACAATAATTAAATCAATTAAAGGAATCTCATACGAGTAATTTGTCTGTCAAATTTATCAATGACACTACCACTTAATACAATATCAAATCACAAAGCTTAAAGTGTATATAAACAAGAGAATAACTATGGAGTTGATGACTCTTTAGCTTTATGTTTTCTTGAAAAATTACACTAAATTAAAATGGCTTACATATGTTACAATATAAGTTAGTTTTGTATCACTTCAGTGTAACTAAAAGAACCATTTCAAATTGATTTATTCAGCTATTATGTTTTAAAATAATTATTACAATTACAGAACAAGTTCAAAATATTAGATCATCAAATCATTGCTGTTTAATTTGTATCAATTGTTCAAAAAGCATTTACTATTTTTTCGTCAAATATTTACTGTGTTAGAAAAATAAATATTTGAAAAATATACTATCATATACATATTAAAAATAAGGTCTATTTTTTAAAAAGGAAATATTAATATTAGGCCTTCATAATGTCTAATCATCTCATGGCACTTTTTATCGCAGTAAATATATTTTCACATCGTTTTATAAATTATAATTAGAAAATTATACTATCATATTCATATTAAATTTAAGGTCATGTTCTTAATAGGAAAGGTTGATATTAGACTTACAAAATGTTTAATCAATTGATGATGATTTTTACCGCGGTAAATATATTTTTCACATCGTTTAAATAAAGAACTATAAAAAATAATGAAATATACGTATGATTAGTAGCACACAAAAATAGAAAATACTCTTCTATTGGGTATCATAATTAAAAAAAATATAAATAAGGGATATACTTATGATATCTAATAAAAATAAAAAATAGTAAAAGTTAATGTTAAAATGGTACAACTTTATAAAAATTCAAAAAATTTATATATGTTTACATTCCCCATTTTAGAGCCAATAATGTATACCACAATAATGTGGATTAAAAATTATAAAAGACATATAACCCGAAGACGAAATAAACCTCACCCAATCTATATAACACGTTTTAAACCTCAACCTCTTAATATAGACATAACCATCAAAACCGAACATTATAAATCTTAAGTATATAATTTTCCCATGCACAAAATTATTAAAATCATAAACGTCATTATAAAATTCTCTTGCAAATGCATAGAACACATGCCATAAAAGATACAATAATACAATTTTATATGTCAGAAATATTTTGAATAATGTTTACAAACCATATATGTTTTACACATTCATTGTTAATCCTAACATAAAACACATGCAATGAAAATCTTATTATATAAAGCTTAGTTTTCAAAGTTACTAATTAACACGATCGCGACACATGGCAATTAAAACTTTAAGATTGTGACATGTGTTAAAACGATTTATCTTTAAAAAGGTAATTATCATTTTTAACAAATCCTATACTAAAATAAATTTGTAAAATATTGCACAGTGATTTTCCTATTTTCCTACTCTCATAATAAAGAAAAGATAATCTTATTTTAAAAAAATTGTAATTATCCTTTTAAAAATATTCAACCTAAAAATATAAAAAACTGTTTAATATTAATTTCCTTTTTAAACATCCTAATTAAGAAAATCATAACCCAAGGGAAATTATGATTATTCACATATATATATAGAACTAAACTCTCTCATATTTGGTCACTTCTCATATTTAATCACCAAATATAATTATTGATTCAAAAAAAAAATATAAAGTGAGGTTCCATATCCTCTTGACAGCATGTTCTTTTTTCTTATGAACTGATTTTGATTTCTTTTGTCATTATTATCTTGATGCCTACGTAAATTATATATACAAATCGTTTTTGCCACAGTAATGATTAAAACGCTCAACACATAAGAATGCATAATGATTAGACATTTTAAGTTAATGCCACCAGAATATCGCTATACATAATGATCATAACTGGTGTATTACAATAGGCGTATTAGACAGTTTTAATATTGCTATTATGATTGCTTATATGTGTTTGTCCTATCTATTATTTTCTTACAATTGTAATTTATATTGTTATCAGGAATTATCAAGAAACAATGACTTCAGCAAGTTATTTAACAATAGATCAGTTAGATAAAAAATATATCTACTATTGTACCGTAGTTCGTCTTACTAGAAAGTGTAAAGTAAGAAATTTAAATAAGCATAATGATCTTATAGGAATTAATTTTAAAATATGTTTAAATATGTATAATGATTAAAATATATATACATCGATAATAAAAATGAATTTTTAAAAACAAATTGTAAAAATTATTAAATAATAAAATATAATTGCAAAAGATGATTCGATAGCAATTTTCCTTCTAATATTGTTACATGTGTCTAAATATGAATAATGATTAAAATATATATACTAAGAAAATAAAAAAGAATGTTGAAAAAGATGTAAAAAATTATTTAATAATATTTTTTAAAGAAAATTTCTTTTTTTCAAAATCCTAAACAAAAAAGATTTGAAAATAATGTATTTAATACAAATTTTCCTTTTCGATCAAAAATATGAAAAATATAATTATAAAAGATTATACTAAGTTTGATTTTTTTAAATTTGCTAACTAATATAATTGTGACATGTGTCAATAAATTATTCACAAAAATCATGATATGCACAAATAATTTTAACTTAAACTTACATGTTAAAAAGGATTTTAATTATAAAATAAATCTCACAAAACATATGTAAAAAAATATTAAACTATAAAAAATAATTTACTATTTTATATTTTTATTAAATTAAAACATCAAACAAAAACCGTTGCAATGCAACGGGCTCATATCTAGTATATAATAATATACTTATATATGTCACATGTAAATTACATCCCGCCCGTAGGGCGGATCGGCCCTAGTATTTTATAAGTATATGTAAACCCATTGTTTATTGATTCATTCAAATACATAATATACAAGTCCAAAACCAAAAAACTCAATTGCTATTAATAAATTTTATTAATCAGTTACAAAAATAAGGGTATTTTTAGAAAATTTGTAATTTTCATTGAGGATATAATTCATGAATGAATCTCTTTTAATGGTATTGATTACCCATTGATGCCAAAAAAGTACTAGTTACCATTTTTCTTCAGTTAGAAAGAATGTAGGCCAGACTATTATAGAAACCATTTCTTTCCATGTACAACTCACCATTAGTGGGCCTAGTATAATGGGGATAAAGCTATATATTTGCATAGGGCCGTCAAACAATTGGCGGCAAAACACATCTACAACATTTGGTCAACTGACCAAAGAAAAAAAAGATACTGGCTTCGCCCGGGTTCGAACCGGAGACCTTCAGTGTGTTAGACTGACGTGATAACCAACTACACCACGAAACCTGTTGTACAATATTGTAACTAGAATAATTTGATACTTTTCTCTTTGCTGGCTGCTTCGTTTGTGATATGTTCTTTCTCGTTGATAGACCAACTATGCTTTCGCGGAGACAGTTTTTCCAATACAACAGAAATATTTGTATCTATTAACTCATGGACAAAGACTTTTTAGTCTTAATGTGAACTGTTGTTATTTTAAGTTTGATTTTAGTGCTATAAACTTACACAAAAGAAAAGTAAAAAAGAATAACTACATGTTTAGCCAAAACCAGGGGGGACTGGGGGAGTTCAGGATCTTCTTCATCACTGTTGCTGTTGTCAATGTAATTAACTCTGTTGCTACTACTACTCCATGCTGCTTCTCCTTTGTTTTCTACCACACAGCCACTTGAATCACCTCTTGGTTCTGTTTACCAGCTGGACCAACACCGGTTTCACCTCTTCGTACCGGTGCTCGTATGTTACGTTCAGATTCTCTAGTGGATGGTCCCTCTTGAAGTAGGCCTCCTGGGGTTGATAATGAAGCATAAAGGGATGGCCCGGTTTCTCTGATCTCACTCTTCATCCCTTCTTCTGCTCTTATTATCCCCTCTGAGAGCTGGCTCAACATCTTGCTGCTACAAATCTGAATGTTTTAGTATGCCTGTCATCATAAGTCACAACCTAGAACAAGAAGTGTCAGTGTCACTGAACAGAAGTAATCCTCTTCTTTTTTTAACTTACCCGACTTGTTCGACTTTCGCATCAGAGAGTTGCCTAGTTTTCAATTTTTGAGCACCAGGTTGATTCAAAGCAGCTGACTGCTTGACAATAGATATCATGTTGTTTCGTAATTCCTACTGCAAAGAAACAAGTCACCGCTTGCTTTAGTAGTAAGAAGGCAGTGCAGAGTGTAGACGAATGAAAGATGTAAGAGTTGTTTGTTCATCAACACCCTTAAAAAAGAATAATCCACGTTGCCTCACACTCTTACAGTGTAGCCTTTTTAACTCTTTATCTCGAATCACAACAAGTTGCTGGAATGACAATTGCCCATTGTGATGGATTTGGTTGTAAAGAGTTCCATCATACAAGCAACTTAAACTAACCGCAAGTCGCATTCTTTTTCTAAATCCTATTTCTTGTCAGTCAATCGATTCATGATTACGTGTTCCTAAAGCCACGATAATGTATTGAGAAAGTCCATAAACCCTAATTGAAGGAGCAAAGCAGAAAGAGAGAGAAGATTTAACGTTATATTTAAGGCAGCGAATGATATTGACGCAGAGATGGTCAAAATCGTCGTCATCCTTTTAAGTTTATCTACAACTTCTTCCTTCCTCTTTTCACTTCTATTTTTCTTTTCGTTATTCCGCTTCTAATTGGTTACAATTAATAACTCAATAATTAATAAGATGACAAAAAAATAATACGTGAGGTTTTTTTTTTTCGCAAAACGGGAAATAATCGTAAATATATTAAGTTTTTTAGTACTGATTTTTTCTATCACAAATTATAAAAATATTACATATACATGTTTATAAATGTAATTTGAAAATTATGTTTATTAATTCTATTTACATCATTTTGAATTGTTTTATAAATTTTAAATATAAACGTTCAACACCCTTTGGGACAAAATATTCTCATAAACTCTTAAATAAAATGGTAACTGCAATATTTTTTTTTTCAAATTTGAAACCAAAAGTTTTGGTAGTATAAGAAGCAGATTTGGTTTAACTTATTTTAAATTATATAGTTAATGATAAACCAATTAAAAATAAATGTAAAATTATGGTCTGTGAATAATTTACTTTCGAGGATAAATAAATTTAAAATTGTTAATTCCTGGAAAAAATAAATATATAGCTTTTAAATCATAGATATTTGATTTGAGGTTGAATAAAATCTGATGTTATATAATAGTTGTTTTAGGAAAATAGATAGTTAACCTAATAAATTTTCACAAGTATACCAAAGTTTAGTGTCTTTGTTTTTCATTAACTAGGTTGTTCCTGATCTATAAAAAATAAGTTTCTGTATCACAATAATATTTGTTTTAAATTTTACATTCAGTATTTTTTGGGTTATAAAGTTTATATAAAGGGGATTGGGTTTTCGGCTTTTTGAGTTACATTAAAACAAAGAAAATTAACTTAATACAAGCTTGAGAAAATTGCCACTTTCCTTCCATGTATACACTTTTATTTATACACAGAATGCATGACCTGATGAATGGTGATGTTCATATTAACTGCAAACATGGTCATCACCATGTTGAATCATATAACACACAATAATGTTCCGATATGGAAAGAAGATCAAATTTAAACTGACCGCATCTCTATAAAAGATCCAAATGTCAGACCTAATCTTGACCCCGGCCCCTTAACTCATTAAGTCCAGCAATTATTGCAAGTAAAGAAATCATTTGATATCTTCCAAGTGTCCATGTCATCCTTGGCAATTAGATTCCAACTTATATGAATAATTGGAATTATATCGTTCTTAATCTCCACTATACTTGAGAAACTTGTGATTAAGGAATTTTTTATGAATATTTTTGACCCTTTAAATGTGCACTTGACCTGAAAGCTATCGTGACTAGTTGGTTTTAGTCTTTTAGATATAATATATTTGCGGCAAATTGAGATATCAACCTACATATTGTCTTGAAGAGTAAAAGTATAATTAACAAGAAAGCTAACAACTTGTTAAGAATCCAAAATAAAAGCCTTAAGAATTGATCATAAAACATACATAAAATGTATGTTTGGCTTTGTATAATTAGATATATGTGTATTTTTACTTTTTATATAGATATATACTTTGGAATTAAACTTAAATCATAAAAAACAAACCTGCAAATAATTAGAATATATATACATCTATATATTATTTTAACAAATAATTACATTATATAGTCGACACATTTTTTAAATGAAAATATTTTTTTCGTGGACCAGAAGGTAATCCAAACCTTACAACCCCAATTGGTTTTTCTAGAATCGAGGGGATCTTTTTCTACATTGTCAAGTGTACTCGAACCGAAAACCTCTAGCAAAAGTGACCCGGATTCTTTCTCGTAAATTAGCTCATCGTGGTTAAGTGATAATTGGGTGATTGGAAGACGTTGTAGAAGTTTTACGGAGAACTACTTTTATTTCTACAGCCTTCTTTTGAAACAATCAATGTTTTAGTTCTTAAAATTAAATTTAAAACAAAAATATTATAAAAAAATATTAGTTCTAGAAACCAATTTCTCTAGATATTTTTTGTGCAGCGATTTAGAAAAATATTCAGCAAAAAAGTATTCAAAACTACAATTAAAAGTCTAAAGCAAAAATCTTAAAACAAACAACAGAGAGCCACAGCTTTAACGCATAAAACCCAAAGATTCTTCATTTCAAGATAGTACTGCTCTGAAATGAATAAATAAGGCAATCGATAAATAACGCAATCTGATAATACAATTGTCGTTTTGAGATTGATTACTGATGTAGTGGAAGTTACGACAAAGACAAAGATTTTTATTTAGTCTAAGAATACCTAAAAATCATTGTTTTTTTAGATTAATTGATTAGAAAAATACCTGAAAACTAAGATTCGAGAATACTCTTACGTAACAAAAACTCTTTATAAAATATCAATATCAATAAATTGAATGCATTTCTAGACATAAAACGTCTATTTATATAAAAACTAAATAACAATAAACCTATTAAAAATTCTTCAAATAATTCTAAACTAATTAAGAAAAATACTAAAATAATAATATACTATATAATCAAAATGTTTGGAATATATCCAAATATCTCTCTGCATCAATTACGTCCATGATATGATATGATTGCATACCAAATTTAGTTTAATTGACTGATAGTTATGAAACATTACCAAATTATCATCAGTATTCAATAGGTTTTATAACTGAAAATTTATAAAAATCTAGACATGGATAATTAAGGGATGATTGTATCCTTAATGACTCTCATTAACTCTCACATTTGATTATTATATTGTCATGTAACGATATGATATCTTAATTTATTTTATAGCCCTTGTTGATCATGCACTTATGTAGTTTACAAAATACTAATCTTGTAAGACAAGACAGAGCAAAATCAAAGATAAAAGCATAGTTGAAATTTGAGATAGGTTTAATTAGGCAGTAAAAACCATGGAAAACACTTGACAGGTCATCAGTGTTTTTATATTGGCGAATTTCATATCTATGCGCCTTTTTTTCTGAAACAGAATTGCCATACGCTTAATTTTTGAAAGTGATGACAAATTCCATCTCTGAAGTATTTTTGAACATTAAGCCGGATTTATGTTTTATTTTATGGTATAGTGTCTCAGGGATTTATACCAACAGTAATCAGTGTTGCTATGGCTGATCAAGTGATCATTAGAAATCTACTATCGTGGGTCTTTGTCCCTGAAAAAGGTGTGATCGATGTTACGAATCTTTTGTTAGATGCCATTGCATCATGACTAGAGAATGACGTATTTTATTTTCTTAGCACTGCTTGATATATCTTTTCAAAAAATAAAAAAAGCACTGCTTGATGAAATAACTATTTAACTTTCGCATGAAACTGACACTAAATCATAAAATACCAATTTTTTTTGATGACAATGGTACCGCAAAATATAAAATATAGGTCTATGATTAAAATGTTATTTTGGCGGCCTATGATATAAACAATATATTTCTGCGTCCTTGGTATCTTGAAAGCAGCATAAACTTTTTTATAATACAATTAGTAACGTAAAAAATACTACGAATATTGAAAAAATGCTAGGAAATTAAATCAAACGGAAGATGGATTACAGTTTTCTTGACTAGTTAAGCTTATACACGCGTCCTCGGTTCCTTGAGTCTTAGTTTAATCCGAGATATAATATGATATCTTGCACGTATCTTTCATTAGCTAAACTATGATATCTTGCGTATAGACTAGTGACCTAAAACTTTTTACAAACATTTTGGTCGGGAATGTAACGTTTTCGGCTATAGGATGATATCATGATTTTGTACATCTATCACATGACATGGACACGATTTATTTTTATTTGTTTTTCTTTTAAAAACTGGATACCATCTGATGTCAAAAAAAAAATGGATACCATCTCTGAAAACGTTTTACAACGGTTTACATCTAGAAAAAGATAAAACTTGATAGTGTTGTTCAGAGGAAGTCAAAACCAAAAAGCAAACTCAATTGAAGCATGAAACCAACCATATCGAACAAATCTCTTTATCTCTGCGCGCACCTTTCGGAACCATGTGGATAGATATAAAGTTTGCTGTCGTCGCAATGATGAAGATGGTATCTGAGGCGTTGAAGCCGGGGAAATCTGATCCTCATTGTCGAGAGAGAAGAGCTTTGCTCGCAGCTGGAGAAAAATGTCTTTAACAACGACAAGGTAAGGTCTCTAGCGTTTAAGTGCAGTCTAGAATTTCTTTCCTTCCAAAGGTATACAATAAACAGCTGCTTGGAAGATGAGATTGAGAATGATTTTTAAACCTCTTTTTTCTACCGTGAAGTGAGTAACCAAGAAACAACAATTCAGACAGGTGATTTGGAGGCTCCAGTCCACTCCGTTGAAGGAGCTTAGTCCACACTGCAGAAGCATGATCACATTCAAAAAACAGGTGTGCAACTGATCATTTTCAATTTTTCATTTCCTCAGAGAAGGCACAGAGGGGACACGGTTTATTTTATCAATCAACAAAATGTAGATCATAAACGAATTATGGTTGAGCTTGTATCTAACATATTCTACCATATTTATATAAACTGCAATGTTTGATTTTTTTTTTTTTTTTTTTTTTTTTTTTTTTTTTTTTTGAACATTGCAATGTTTGATTTACATTGTAAATTTAAAATTTACTAAATAGTAAATAGAAAACTTAACTGAAACGATTGGGCTCCTGTGTTCGAAATTTTCATTTCATTGTAAACTAAAACATTCATCAAATTCAAGAAGCTACTAGCGGATGAAACGCAAAGATATGCTTCACGCACATTTTAAACATATGTTCCTTACGTAAAACTACTAAATTGATAGCCGCTAAATGAGCAGCGTAAGATTAATCTCTTAAAACGCTTTCACAAAAATATTTAGTATCGATCACCCACTTCTTGACAAATAAATAAAAAATAGTATATTACCACTCACCACCAACGTATGACCACTTACTCGTATCTTGCAGAGATTATAACGTTATATTCTTTGAGGCTACAAATCAGCCGTCACATCTGTCTCACTAAAGAAGAAACAAAAAAATAATAATCACACTTTGAAAAAAAAAAAAATCTTGGATACTATAAATGAGTCACTGCATTGCTACCCAAATTCTGCATAACCTTTTATTTTTATTAAAACCTCCCCACTCATAGCACCCAAAGATTTTCTTATTACCAAAACAGTTCCCACAAACACCAACAAGAGAAAAGGCATTATTATCCTATGGCTTTTCCATCTTCTTCATTGTTCACATTAGATTTTGCGTGTGGAAATGAATTGGATTTCTCGAGTTTGTTAACTCCTTCAACGTTTGTATCATTCCAAGATCCTAATCCATCAAATCCGATCACTCATACTGAAAACGACGGAAGACTAAGCATTCGTGGGACGACCGTGACAGATGAAACCACAAAAGAAGATGTTGAGCCCAATAACAAGAGAGCAAAACATAGAGAGATTGAAAGACAGAGAAGGCAAGAAGTCACATCTCTTTTCAAGCACCTAAGGTATATATTGCCAGCGCAATATGTTAAGGTAAATACAGTTTTATCATTCTTAAGTATCGTCCCTATATATTAAGCTTTAATCACCTATCCTTAGTCGACGAAATATTTTATATACTATACAAAATAATTCTATCTGTAATCTTTGGATTAGATTTTGGTTCGAAAAGTTAATTAAAACATTTATAGATAAGGCTGTGAACTAATACCGGTGAATCGGTGATGCATAAATAGGGTAAGCGTTCTTCATCAGATCACGTTCACGAAGCTGTGAATTACATCAAAGACTTAGAAAAGAAGATCAAAGAGGTCAGCAAGAAAAGAGATCGAATCAAGAGATCTATTACTCATCCATCTTCAGCAGGATATTGTCCTATAAGATCATTAGCAGCATCGTGTTCATCACTATCATCAAATTGTTCTTGTGTTGGAGATACACATATCGATGTTAAGGTGAGGACTTGTTTGGTCGGAATCGAGATAGTAGTAAGTTGCTGTTTCAGACATGAATCTTGTCTCTCAAGTGTTCTTCAGCTTCTGGTTCGGGAACAATGCTTTAATGTTGTTAGTTGCATCTCAACTAGACTGAACCTAAGATTCATACACACCATTATCTCTGAGGTAATATTCGTCTATTTTTTGTATTCATGGAATTATGAAGAAAAAAGGGAATAAGAATAATTATTTGGAAAGTTGTAAAATTTCTGCAGGTCGAGAGAGGAATAGAGATTAACTTCTCAGAGCTTCAAGAAAAGATAATCAAAATTGGGACATCGTGCTTAAAATTTTAGAGTTGCATTCCATTAGATGAAGGATTTGTGATGATATGTAAATTATCTGTCTTCAATTATGGATTTCCAAGATCATATAAAATTAGAGATTGTTGGTTAATATAAATAAACATCTCTTAATATTTAAGTATTAAAAATGTTTAAAGCTCTTTTTCAAAAAAAAAAATGTTTAAAGCGTTACTTTTGGTAAGTCCAAATGAGTTGTGGAAGCCCCCTAGGTCTAGTGGTTAGACTAAGGGTTCATTAATGTTTCTACATCCGGAGGTCTGGAGTTCAAACCCCCAAAAAATCATAATTATGCAGATTATGGAGAAACATGTTACAAGAGATCTTCAGCCTGGTGTATGACATACCATCGAACATGGATCTCATAGAACGGCTCGGAACGGTCCAGTCAGACGTGAATTCTCATATGATGGTTGAATTGTCGGCTGTAGAATCGTCTTATGTAATATTTTCATTATTGTAATAACATAATTAATCAGACGTTCAAAAAAAAGTCCAATTGAGTTTTGTTTTTGTCTTCCGGGTCATATTTCAAATAGATTGTACTACATATGGGAAACATGACCACCCATAGCTATTACCCCGTATGCAGAGCCGGCTACGAAATTAAGAGGCCTGAAACCAAAAATATTAGAAGCCCACAACTGAAACATGAAAACACTAATCTAAAACTGTGTAGGAAATAGTATTTTGGACAAATGACATTCATTAAAGCAAAGTTGAGTAAAAACTACAACAATTATTTGTGAAAAGTCGGACCCGAAAATACTTAAATATGAATTAAGACCTCATTTCCATGTTTAATTTGCTTGTATTTGATGTTTTGCCGCTTAATAAGTGAAGGGAGACCATCAGTAACACCAACATTCATCGCAACAAAGTCAGCCTCAAAATGAAAGAAAATTAAATAACAATATATTGCAAGTTATTAAAATGATCTAGAGCCTTATACAAACTCAAATAACTCAAAACAGTCTTCTTAACTTTTCTCGAACGTTACGAAACAATAAGAACCATTCATGAACTGAAAATAGCTTTCCCTAAAACCAGAAAGACTGAAACTTGTGGTGGTTGTTAGAATGTCTTTCTTTTTGTTTCACTAACAATTTGTTAGAATGTCTTAATTAATATTCTTCCTTTTGATAAGAGTTTTACGAACCGCAATCATGAAACTGGAACACAATTTAGAGTATCTCCACGAGAAGTTAAATACGCATCTAAAATCTTTTGTTTAACAAGTTTTAAACTTCATTTTATTTAAACTAGATAATGAACCCGTGCGATGTCGCACGAAAACTCATTTTATAAGATCAAATATATTATATTTTAGGGGTCTTTAAAAAAAGTTATCAATGTGATCTTTTTAGCAATTTTATCTATAATCTCAAAAATCTACAGGTCAAACCATCAAGTGTTTTGTCAACCCGCAATATAATCCTCGACTGTATATGTATATAAATATTTGTATATAATTTTAAGTTTTTAATGGATGCCCAATACTATGTCATTTTAAGTGTATACATTAGTTACAATTTTATTTGTGAGAGTCAAACCGCCTACCTTTTAGAAAATTCATTCAAGACATTACCAATTTTTGAATAAACAAAACCATAAGACTCGCTGAGAAATTTCAGAGGGATATGAAAATCGTACACCAAAAGCAACGGAGCGACATCAACATATATGTACCATGAAGTCTGACTTTTACCCCTTAGTAACAGACAGAAACATTCTCAGAAGGAGAAAAAGACCACACCATAAATGACGCTTGACAAAGTCGAAAATCGCAGGAGAAATAACATAGTTGTCATTGCCAGAGATAATTAATTATAACAAGTAAGTTACAGTGAAAATGAAAAGACGTGTAAATAATTATATAGAAAATGAAATTACATAGCTTTTTACAATTTTATTATTATTAAAAAGATCAGTGGAAATTTTACTTTGAGAAATGCATGAACATAAACTATTTAAAGATTTTGAAAATCTATTTAAACATTCACGTATTTTCAGTTTAAAGAGTCATGTCTTTTAATTTAAATGTAGTTATTTAGAAAAGATACTTATAATAGTCACAATTTTTCACTTTTAGAAATGACACAACTTCCTAGTATTTTTTGTTGACAACACTTCATTTGAATATATTCTAGGAACTTGTAACTAACTAATTGCATAGAACTTTTTTTCTTCGCCATTTTAATTGATTAGTTAAATTATAATTTGACATAGCATAAACATAGGCTATTTATAGTTAAAAAAATTGTCTAATAGTCACATTTTTATATTTAACAGCTATCATTATAAAATGATACTTATATGAACAATCATAACTTTTCAAATCAAAATATCGCATTCTTTTAATATAAGTAGTTATTAGTAGATAAAAAAGACGCAACTTTTAAAGTAATTATTTTTAAAAGTTGTGAATTTCACTTATGTTAAAAGGTTGTTTCTTTTAAACAAGCAATCTTTAAAAATAATTAATAGCAATCCTGATTAATTCCAAATGTTGTAAATTTCACTTATGTTAAAAAGTTGTGTCTTTTATCACGACGTTTCATTTGAACATGTTCTAAAAATTTGTAACCAAGTAACTTCATAGAACTATTTATTTCTCTATTTCACTATCAATTAGATTAGAGAAAAATTTTACTTTAAGAAAAGTATAAACATAGACTATTTATAGATTTTGAAAAACTATCTTTGAAAAATTATATCTTTTCAATTTAAATAGTTGCAATTTTTATTAAAGAAGAGACACAACTTTTTAAGTAGTCGCATCTTTTCATAAAGAAGAGACACAAACACAACTTTTTATAGGAAGACACATTAGACGAACAATCACAAATTTTCACAAGATTTGAGATACCTATAAAAACACATACATTGTGGAATTAATCTGGATTCTTATTATTAATTGATTAATCATTATGAGAGCTTTTAATAAGTAATTTCACTAATGAGTGTTCTTTGAGATATTATTCTCTTCAACAAGTGTTTTGTTTATAAAGTGTTCAGTTTTTTTTAAAATAATCCCTTATTATTAATCAAGAAGAAATTAAAAACAATAACCTTAAAAAAGTAACCTTATTACAATGTTGTCATTATGCATATGTCATATGTGTTATCTTCACAAGCATTCTCAGCACTTATATACAACCATCCTTGATTTACTAGAGTTATTACATACAACCATTGGTATGCTAACAATAACCGGGAAGACACATGAAGATACTTCTATACGACTGACATATATCCTATGTTTTAGAAATTTATATATACCTTTAATATAATCTATTGTTTACATTCGTATTATGTATATAATACATAACTTATATATACCAGAATTAATTTTATATATTATACGAACAACATATATTATCATATATAAAATATTGATCAAAAAATGGTATTGTACGTTTAGTTTCATTTTTTATAGGTTTAACTATTGCAATTACTAAAAGGAATTTTAATATTTTGTTATAGAAAACATAGTTTTTGCCATATATGCATAATTTTCCTTGATACAAAGTATCTGTGGAAGAATAATGATTTATCAAATCATTATAGTATATTTTTTAGAAATTTATATATACCTTTAATATAATGTATTTTGTATGTTCGTATTATGTATATAATACATAACTTATATATAACTGAATTAATTTATATATCATACGAACGACATATATTATCGTATATAAATATTGATCAAACAATAGCATCTACGTTCGTATTAATTTTTCGCCAAAATACATATACATTTTCTTTGAACATTGAATTGACGGCGACTGATATTGATTTGATAAATCAATATTCTTCCACATGTATCTAATTTCAAGGTAAATTAAGCATATATGGAAAAAACTGATTCAGTGGTCAATCACATTAATAAATTTAGGAAGGTTAACACATTGATTTTCAAAATTTGTGCGTTGCAAGGTTGGTATACTATATATTCCAGCATATAATACGAAATTATTATGGATATTATTTTAAAAATCAGTAAATCAATTACATTCCAATTTTGTATAAATTACTTACCATATAATACAATTCATATTAATTTGATATGAAGCAGTTTTACAGCCACTCTATAATGATAGAATTGTTAAACATACAAATATAGAATTGCTAAACATACAAATATAAACATGCAAATTAATACGTCACTAGAGCTGGACCCGTCCGACCGGACGGGTGTTTATTTTCATTTTTTTTATATAAATAAATATTATTTAAATGTTTATCAGTTTATATTTTTAAATATTTACATATTTCTAAATTGTTATAAACATAACAGTCGAATAGTTTATGTGCTGTAAAAATAATATTCCGTTGTTATTAATCTTTTGAATAAATAATATTTACCTATTGATAGTTTGAATAATATTTCTTGTAACATGAAAATATTTGCCAAATATAAAAAAAAATTTAAATATTTTGATCAAATATAGATAATATGGTAAGATTTAGATACATTAGAAAAAATGTATTTGGTTATAAACATTAAACATTGATTTACAAATAATTAAAATATATTTAAATTTCAGTATTAATTTTTTTGTTGAAAATAATTAATAGCAACCAAAATAATTAAACATATACTTTAAAAATTCTTGAAAAATATATAATCTTAGGTGAGATTTAATTATATTAAAATATTGAGTTACGAATATTTCATCTTGTTTTATAAGTAGTTTAAAATATTTAAAATCTTAGCATATATATATTTTATTATTCAAAATAATTAATGGTAAGTTAAACATATATTTTAGGAATATTCAAAATATTTTTTAATGTCAAATTTAAACTTGAATTTCGTTCAAAATAATTAATCGTAACATTATCCAATTTTAATATTGTTAAAATAAATTTTAAATATGAATATTTCTAAAAATCAGCTAATTTATTTTAGGAAATATATTAAATACGAAATTAAATTAAATTGATTTAGGAAACTGTTTAATAAATAGAAAAATACAATAATTCCTTAAATATAAGTTCATTTAATGGTTCATTTAATTACTTCAGTGGCATGCCATTGTAAATAACACTGAAAATTAAGGGGTAATTTATAAGTGTACTTCTATTTTAATAATAGAGATTTGCTTATAGCTACTTAAACTAAATGACAATATTTGCAATATATGTGACATATTATAATGCTCTTCTTTACGAATTACAGTATTTTCAGTTCATTTTGGCATTATTTCCATAGTATTTCGACCAATCATAATGTTCTTGACTAACATTTTGGTCAAGATATTTTGAACAAGTTAAAATGCATTAAAAACCCAACAAAATAAGGAATGAGATAAATTATGGCCACAATTTTATAATATGTGATTTCATCTTTATGATCTTACATGTTTAGTCAATGTATCATATCTATTTAGGGAAAGTTACATGTCATCTTGCTTTCAACGCAAATTTTGTTCTTTATTTATTGTTTTTTCATTTATACGAAGGCAATCATTGATCTCCTATAATATGGTTCGTTGATTACCTTCAAATATGTAACTGACGTAATTAATAGCTATTCCAAATCCAAAACTATAAACAAAATCCTTATTTTGCTATATGAATGTAGTCTTATTCGCAATTTAATAACTTTCTTAATTTGCATCAAAATTTAAGATCCTTCAGTGCGATTTGCCAATTAGTTTGTTTAGCCGTATCTTACATATACCAATCGCAATTATGACAGTCAAATTTTAAACTTATATAAATACGGGACTACTTCAAGCCTATCTCTCTTCTGTGTTCTCTCTTCTGTATTTCAATGTAGTCTTATTTGCAATTTAATAACTTCCTAATTTGCATCAAAATTTAAAATCCTTCAATGCGATTTGCCAATTAGTTTGTTTAGTCATATCTTATATATACCAATCGCAATATAAGATACGATTGGCAAATTAATTGGGGAAATGGTAATGCTTATTAATTATTGTAAAAATAAATCTTTCAGCCTTATATCTACTCTCAAAATTATTTAAAATTTTGTGTTTTTTTGACTTAAAAAATTATTTTTGAATCAAGAGATGTTCCAGAAATAGATGCTTTAAAAATAAGTACTACAGTTAATTTACTTAGTTTGTTAATTAAATATGTCAATTATTATGCTAATAAACTTTGTTTTTCCTCTTTATATGATTCCAGACAATTGATTTTAATTTCACTAAGCGGTGATGATTTTGTTTTTTACTGTTTTTAAAATATTTTTCTTCTTCTTTGTTACTTTATTATTTGAGAATTTTATTGTCTAAGTTATGTTTTTATATTATTCAGCACTTACATAAAAACAATAATTTTATAGACAATGTGTCTCTTCTCATATCTTCGCAACTATTTTTATATAAATCTTAGGCTAATACTTAACAAGTAGATTATTAAAATTCAAGATAAACCTTTTAACATCTCAACTTTTGAACATAAGACATGACGTTTTTTGTATTCTCTAACAATATCATAGTCATGTCCCCGATCCTGGATAGGACCGGCCGGACAGACTGTGGTGCGTGGAGATGCACCAGTAAGGTCATATGACCTAAAGACATGTGTGTCTTGACCAGGAAGTAAGGTTAAGGGCATCAGGAAGCTAAGGCATAGCTAATACAAGAAGGACACAAGTATAAAAGAGCTACACGAAGTGTATCACAGCTGGGTGATGCGAGCAAGAAGGTCAACCAGCTGGACTGAGCTCACTAGAGCTCAAGAAGAGTGTGTCAGCTCCCTGAGATGGATGGACTAGCTCACTCAGCTGGGTCATCTGGGGATCAGCTCAACTCAGCTGGACTGAGTGTTCAAGTCTTGGGCAGTTGGTCCGGGTCTGGACCTTGACCGGACCATATGGACGGACCATGTGCGCCGGTGGACCGGTGGGCACTTGGGATCGGACCAGAAGCTTAGGCAACCAACCTAGGCTTGTATGTGACGTGTCTATGGGTAGTTAGGACTGTCAGGGACGTCTGGAAACTGCCATAGGCGAAAGGGTGTGATCTGGACCATTGATTAAATCAATGGCTAGAAATGAAACCGAATGGATTTAATGGTTAGAAGTGACCATTCCTTTTCTATAAAAGGGAAGGCAAGTCCGTGCCTTTGGAGGCACGCCAGGGACCCTTCTTACACCCTGAAACACAAAGAAAAATAGAGAGAAACAGAGGTATGGTCGGATTAAACAATCCAATACCCAGATTGGTGTGAAGGCAGCAAAAAGACAGTTTTGTGGGCAATCAAAGGGGGAGTGGTGAACGTCCCTTTGATGGTGTTTAATCTGGGATGATCACGTCCTGGGCTTCTTATATGTCTTGAGATCACACGCAATTGGCCAGGGAAGAAGAGAGAAGACCGGATTCACTCTCAAAGTCCAAAGGCAGCCTTGAAAGCATATGCGTGTGGAAGAACAGTTTCATGGGCAACAAAGGGGTAAGTGATGCACGACCCTTGGGTGATGTTTGATCATGGATGAACACACCCTAGGCTTCCTCTCTAGTCTGGGAACACACGCAGATGGTTAAGAGAGAAGGGAGAAGGCCGGACTCAATCTCCATAGCCATGGCAGCCTCAAAGGTGGATGCAGTGCAGAAACTGTTTCCATGGAAGTCTGTCTGGAAGGGAAGATGGGTGCGACCCTGACTGGATATTATCAATAATGGAAGTATGTGATAAATCGATCATGGAAGCGTGCTTGGAAAGAGCATGGTCGGCCTAATAAGGTAACAGGTGTGGACTGAAGACCATTGGACATAGTTTGGTACACTATGGGCTGATCTGATCTTGCAGTTACACCTCACCCTGTTTATACAATTATTATTCATCTTATTTCTTCTATCTATGATTGAGATTGATGATTATACACGGAGGCACTGAACCTTGGCCTTGGCCGGTTCAGGGAAATCCTCCATGGCCTTGGTTGAGATGGTATGTCCGGATCTCATAGTTCCTGAAGGGATTGTTGGGATCTGATTATGGATTCTTCTTAGTCGTGATTTATCATGAATTATCATGTATTTTAATTGGTATTTAGGGATTGATTTGAGGTAGTCACCCTATGACCGGTTTGACTGAATTCAGGCGAGATCTATATGATCGAGGCCGGTTCTGTGAATTCTGATTATGGGAATCTCTTAGTTGAGAATTATCAAGAGTTTACATGAATTTTAATTAATTTTTGGAGCAGGTTTGCTTGGGGTCGAAATTGCACCTGAGGGCATATTAGGGTCAAATCCTTGTGTTAGGCTATCTGATCATATGTTTGTGTGCTGGGATATATTTATCACTTATGATATCAATCATAAGGAATGCTAGTTAACAACCTTGGTGTTGGAAGCTATGGTGGCTGAGAGCCATGAAGAAGAGTATTGCAAATACTAAGTGGTGTAGACCATTAGTATTGTGCTGGTGTTTTTATACAAGGAAGACCGTGTGTAATCTGATCATGGGCAAGGATGGACGACCTGATCCTTGGAGGATGGATCAAGGTGTCTGATCTGATTGATCAAAAAATGCACTGGAGGTAAGAGCAACACTAATCAGGTTCAGTGGAACATGGTTCCATGGCTGATTAGGAAGTACGAAGACTCATCAGTTCTGAGTCATGTGGAGTGGTTGGTTGATTGATTTAGGATCTGATGGGCATTGTCAGTCCTTGTGAGGACTTGGTATGATTAGTCCTTAAGAGAAAGTGGTCTGATTAGTTCATGAAAGGACTTGGTATTATATCTTACAAGGAGTAAGGATAATGGGTGAGGCATGGGCTTAGATGTGCCAGATGTTTACCAATGTTTATTGAAGACTTTCCAAAGGTTACTTAGTCTGTGGGGATGGCTGGCTGAATGACTAAGTAATCAAGGAAAGATGTTCATGCACGTATAAGGAAGCTGGACGAGTGGGAGGGGAGCTGGGCAAGGCTACCTCGCAGCTCGATCAGCTGGAAAGGAGCTGATGGAACCTCCAGTGAAGTGGTTCAGCTCAGCTAGCTGGATGAACTAGCTGGACATTTGAGTCAGCTGAGACAAAGAGCTAACAATCTCCGTTGATATGGCAAAGGTATGATCTATCAATGCTGCTTAGATCTAGATATAATGGCTTAGGGGAATGGAACCTCTGATTGTATGACTTGGTCTAGGTCCATGATCGACCTTGGAGCTAGCTGGCAGTTGTGTTTACTGACCAGTAACTGAGGTGATATGACCAGACAAGTGTTTTGGTTTTAGACCAATGATTGGTAGATATTATTTCGCTGTGCATAAGTTGAAAGGATCTAAGCTAAGAATTGACTAAGGTAGTCTTGAGTTATCTGAGTTAGCCCTCACCTATGGATGATGTTTTAAATAAAAGGCAAATTTGGAGAGGTTCGATCCGGGTATGGACAGAGCGACATGAGGCAGCGACATGAGGCAGCGACCGCAGCCTACTCGGCCGGGATCAGATCTTACAATCATACTTTACGTCAGCATACTATATTTAATATTTTAATGTTAATAATTGTATATTAAAATCTTTCTATTTTATGTATATATTATATATATATATATATATATATATATATATATATATATATTAAATATTATCTACGTAAAAATATTTATTTTTTCTCTCATTTCGCACGGATCATATCCTAGTTTTATATTAATATTAAACTTTAGAGTATCTTTAACGGATGAGAGTGCTCTTTATCATGCCATAACCGACGAATAATAGTTTGGTGAGTACCCCACTCAAGTACAAGTACTGTAAAAGAGTTAAAACCCCTTCAGCCTACTACCATACAATAATTGTCTTCTCAAGTCAACATGTCGGAATCTTCAGAATCTCCGCTCGTCCTCGTCCAACGCCCACCTACTCTTGCTTACATGGACGACCACCTCAGCCGCAACTTCCGCCTTCTCAAACCTTACGCCTCGCCGGATCCACTACCGGTCTTCCTCTCCCGCCACGCCGCCACCGTCACTGCCTTCGTCAACATCGGCAGGCTCAAGATCGACGCCGAACTCCTCTCCCACCTCCCTTCTCTCCGGCTCCTCGTCTGCACCAGCGTCGGCACCGACCACGTCGACCTCGCCGAATGCAAGCGCCGCGGCATCGCCGTCACCAACGCCGGCGACGCCTTCTCCGATGACGTGGCGGATTGCGCCGTCGGGTTGCTGATTAGCGTCCTCCGCCGTATTCCGGCCGGAGATCGTTACGTCCGGTCTGGTAAATGGTCGAAACCGGGGGAGTTCCAGCTAGGGAGTAAGGTTTCTTCTCAAAACCATAATTCTCACTCTGTTTCTAAAAAGTGAATCTTTTTTCTTGATTTCTTGAAAAAAATTGGGAACTTTATGATCTTGTAGATCAAGTGTTACTGTAGATAAAGACAATAACTTTCTTATGGATCTGTGGTTGTTGTTGTTGCAGGTAAGTGGAAGGCGAGTTGGGATCATTGGACTGGGGAGTATCGGATCCCGTATCGCCAAAAGACTCGAACCCTTTGGATGCATCATCTCTTACAACGCGAGAACTCAGAAACAGAGCATCCCTTACCGTTACTACTCCGACGTTCTCTCATTGGCAGCAGACAACGATGTTCTCGTGCTCTGCTGCTCTCTGACGGATGAAACGAGGCACGTTGTGAACAGAGAAGTGATGGAGAAGCTTGGGAAGGAAGGGGTTATCATTAATGTGGGAAGGGGAGGGCTGATCGATGAGAAGGAGATGGTGAAGTGTCTGGTGGAAGGTGTGATTGGTGGTGCGGGTTTGGATGTGTTTGAGAAAGAACCGCAAGTTCCTGAGGAGTTGTTTGGTATGGACAATGTTGTCTTGTCTCCGCATGCTGCTGTGGCCACGCCTGGGGCTTTGGAAAATGTTGCTCAGGTTGCTATAGGTAACTTGAAGGCGTTTTTCTCGAACCAGCCTTTGGTGTCTCCGGTTCAATTGGGTTGAGAGATCGTCCGGTTTGATCAAAGAAGGCCATTGATCAATCTATTATTAGTTATTGAACGATATGATTAAGAAAAGAAAGTGTACTTATATATATATTGATCCATGATTCCCCTATATGTTATGGGAATAGTCAAGAAAGAAAATTAAAACCAAGATGCTAATGTGTAATTATGGGAGTGATCTGTAGAGAAATTAAACTACTTCTCAAGATATTCTAATGATCATTTCTACACACAAAATCAGACCAATGTATGTCTTGTGAAACACCCTCTTTTACATGGAGGTTGTATTGGTATTTGGTACTACTATGTTATCACAACATGGTTACCGATGATGGTGGGCTTAGCAGCCCTCTCACTAATCCAAGATTGACCCATTGAGCAAGTCCATTAGCCATTTGACCTACTTGGCATAAGTGTCCCAACTGTTCTATAAATAAAGATGCTTCTTATTTGAGAAAGTTTATATACACAAGATAACATCTTAGTCATCCCTAGTCACAACTCATCAATAACAAAAATTTCCAACTCCTCCTTACTTTGGTTATTAGTCTTAGTTTTAAAAATTATGTTGTAATTTTCTCTTTGTAATCGATCTTTATAAACTCATTATTAAACAGTACAACTAGTGATTTCCCCAATACTTATTCCTAGTATACGTTTTGAGTTGCTATGTTTATGTTACCAACTAAACTTTGATATCATTAAGGATAATTTGTCGATCATTACAGGCTCCTTACGAAAACTAAGACAAAAATGAAATAAAAACCACAGTACTGGTGTTTGTAGAGATTTCCTAGCTATAGTATCGGCACATTGTTTTGTGTGATCAATCAATATGTGTAGAAATCATATTAGAACTGCATCACCTTCTCTTGGGTTAATAGACGTAAGCATCCGTGACCAGTACTCAAACGTAGTACTCAATCGTACATGTATGTAGTGATGCAGCCTCAAGTTGATCATTGAGAACCTGATTAATGATTTGATTGTCATCGATCAAACTCCACTTGAGAATATTCTAGAGACCAACATGATTGTAAGGTGGAGAATTCAACTTCCTTAGCGTTCCCACAGCTTTGGACTTCGCCCATCTCACATTCTTGTACTGTCTCCAGCCTCTATTGCGTATTATCCATCTCAATTTCATGGCCTTGGCATTTAAGTTGCTATTATGACGTAAGATGTGTCAAAGGTTGTCAGAAATTGCAGTTCCAGTTTTGTTTTTGAATTACTAACATGATTACAACAGTTTAAGAATTTAAAATAGTTACAAACTTTCAAGTTAAACTGAATATGTCAATAATATACGAGAGGCTTTTGGCTGCATTAGGATTTTTAATTATTGTTCAAATGACGTTGATGTCTCATCCAATATTAATGCCTCTCTAACTATAATAAGAAATTTGTGGAGAATATACTAAGTTTATTTGACCTTACAAAATTAAAGGTCAATATGTGAAATTCATATAGAGACAATCGTACGGACGGCATGAGGGGTTATTTGACCTTTCCCCCGACTTGAGTATTCTTATTAACTTTCTAAAATGTATTTGTTGAAAAGATTATGAAGAAAACTTGGCCAACTATGATATAATACCAATGGGAACTGCATGTTACTGCTTTCTAGCTAAAAAGAATTATACAAGCTCCACCAATATGCTATTAAGAGCATGTTTACTGGTAAATCCCTTAACTGTTTCTTAAGTGTGCCATGAAGAGAGAGAGACAACCAAAAGATGAAGAAGTAACAGAAGCCACATTTTGCTTAAATAAGGTACGTCCCACCTCTTTTCTTCATTTTTTCCTTTATTTTTATTGCAATTATGCTTAACAACCCTTCTTTAAGGAACAGCAATAAACTTGCTCTAATTGACTAACTTATCTGTTTATTGTATAGCTAGCTACTTATAAATATTCATTATCCCGTAGAAGAATTAAGCACCTACCACACTATTAATATAATTCTCGCATGATAGATATTAGAGATATGAAAATTTTAGTCGACGATTCGTATAAGCATTAACTAGACACTAATAAACTTGTCGTTAACATATTTATATATTTGGCAACACTGGAACCACAATATATGATGTATGCGGTTATATCAACTTATCATTGACAAAAGAAAAACTAATCATTAAAAATAAGTTAACTATTTAATAAAAAATAAACAAATACAAAATACACTAATAGTATATAGATAGACGACATTAGATAAAGTCGGTACAAGAACGACTTAAAGAACCTGCTCGCACGTCAATTATATACTACATTCTAAAACATCATTTAAACAAGAATTTTTACTTGCTTTCTCTCATCATTTTAATTTAATATATACTTTGCAAACATTCAGTGAAATGAAACAAATCGTAATCAGTACTGACAAAAGTCTCCAATAAAAAAGCAGAAAAGGGATCATGACCCTCACGTAGCCACCACCACTATTGTTAAAAGAGTCTCTATATAAGATTGTCTCTAATTTGATTACTTCGTCAAAAAACAAACCCTAAGAAAACCCATCCAAAAGAAAACGAAACTAGAGATGGGTCCGATCTCAAGTTTTTGGAGTTTCAAGAAGCTCTTTGCAATAGTCTTCGTCGTTTTCGCCATCTCCGGTGAGTTCGTCGCCGGATATTACAGGCCGAGCCCGTGGAGATACGCTCATGCCACTTTCTATGGAGACGAGACCGGCAGTGAAACCATGGGTATGTAAAATAAACATTTCACTATCATGTACAAATATTCAATATAATCACCAAGATCAAAATATGTTTTGTTTTTTTGACAACCAAAAATATGTTTTGATTCATAAATTTCTTTATTTGTTTATTCTTCATGTACAAATTTTCTCAAAAGAATTGTTGTTTTCAAAATTCATTCCTCGTATAAATCCATGAACCATGATTACCAGATAAAGTCAATTTCATATCTACATTATACTCATACATGCAATCTATGAGATATATGCAGGTGGTGCATGTGGGTATGGAAACCTGTTTAACAGCGGTTACGGGCTGAACACGGCGGCGCTAAGCACGACGTTGTTCAAAGACGGTTACGCATGCGGCCAATGTTTCCAAATAATGTGTGTGCAGTCAAAACATTGTTACTATGGAAACCCATCGACAGTGGTCACAGCCACCAACCTTTGCCCTCCTAATTGGTACCAAGACTCCAACAACGGTGGTTGGTGCAATCCTCCTAGAACCCATTTCGATATGGCTAAACCGGCTTTCATGAAACTCGCTAACTGGAAAGCTGGTATCATCCCTGTTTCATACCGCAGGTATATCTCACTTTCAAAATTTATATAACTTCAGTTTTGACCTACTTTCTTATATATATATATACTACTATATGACGACACTTGATATAAGTACTACAAAAATTGTGTAGCTAATATTTTATGATATGCGACTTATTTGATGTCTGTAGAGTCCCATGCAAAAGGAGTGGTGGTATGAGGTTTCAATTCCAAGGCAATGCGTATTGGCTTCTCATCTTCGTCATGAATGTCGGTGGAGCCGGAGACATCAAGAGTATGGCCGTGAAAGGTAGCCGGACGAATTGGATAAGCATGAGCCACAACTGGGGGGCCTCTTACCAAGCTTTTTCTTCTCTGTACGGCCAGTCTCTCTCTTTCCGGATCACTTCTTACACCACCGGGGAAACCGTCTATGCGTGGAACGTTGCTCCGAGTAACTGGAATGCCGGTAAGACATACAACAGTTACACCAATTTCCGCTGAAAACCCAAACAGGATTTTTTTTATGAGTTCTCGCTATTTAATTTGTTTTGTTCTCGTTCTTGGGATTTTATAAAAAGCTTCTATGGCCTTTTGTTCGGGATGGCCCAGCTTTATGGTATACATCTAATGTATACGTATAACGTATGTATGTAATTGTTGATATAACCCTTCATAATTAAAGTCATGATCATGAAGCCAGCCCTACTTGATCAAGAGACTTTCATTTCGTTATCAAATGTGTAATTTTGTCTTTTTTGAGTCCGTGTGGAAAAAAAATTTCGACCGATAAATGGCATATTTCCCCTTTTAGTTTTTTTTTCTAAGTATTTTTACATTTTTGCCAGGACTTCAAAGATTTTTTAAAAAAAATCTAGTGGGTAAATAAAATCTCATAAAAATGATATCATTTAACAATTGGCATGTAGAAATTTTACAAAAATTAGAGCATGAAATTTTTGTAATAGTTAGACTAATTTGTAATAATGATTTTTTATGAGCGGGTCTTGTGGTAGAGTATTAGTGTATGAGTTCTGAATGCAAACACATTTCAGATTCGATCTACTGATGCGGAAATTAAATCATATTATTCTGCTCATCACAGTTGCAAAAATGTATGAAGAAATCTGTTTTTCATCCATGGATTAGGCTCGTGTTAACCTTTTTAATTATCAAAAACAAAATGGTTTTATAATTTACGTACATAGCTAAAAAGCGCATTGGTCGCTGAATCATATAGCTGTAGTACATATACTGAGACATGGATGCTCATCCGTGTTTTGTAAATTAAGAATGTAAAATACAAGATGACTGAGAAAGCGAAATCGGAAGCAAATCAACAATTGTTCATCAACGCGAGGAATTAATACGAACAAGAGTCATGAATCATGAAGGAGGTATCTTATCATGAAAATATAATTAATTTCAGTTATTCGTAGATTAATCATTTAGTCAATGTAATAATCATGACTTGGATACATGATTGATTATAAAATTGTTTTTCTGATATGTTAATTTGCCATGGTGAGGGCCACCATGACTGCGAGGTTCCAAATTAAGACCAATGGGATTTCAGTGTTTTTTAAATATTACAACACGTAGAAAACGTTGTTGTTTTCAACAAAAGTAAAATATTCGTGATTACTTTTCGTACTCTCAACAAACAATTAAGCGGAAATTTCCGTGTTAATTATAATTAATTGCTTACACCACACTGACAGATCCTTTGTCTGACTGAAACATAAATTTAAATTATAGTCCCTTCAGTTTCATCAAATCCATGAAATGTTTTACCTACACTACATCCCCGAGGGAAACTCTATAGAAAATACTCTTTATGTTTCAAAATAATTGATATTTTGGTTTATGCACAAAAATTAAGACATACACTTTAATCTAAAAAATATCATTTAAAATATAAATGTAAATTAATTCAACCAATCATCAAAAAAATTATAAAAACATAATTGACCACACAATATTCTAAAAACTAAAATTAATATAAAAATACCAAAACATCATGTATTTTAAAACATCAAAACTCTTCGAAACATCGTCTAATTTGGAACGCAGGAATATATAATACCGGTAGTTGTCTTTTATTCGGTTAAAATAGTACATAATCGTACAATTAGTATATATATACTTCTATTGTATAAAATTCATCTGAAGCTCATATAGGGCGTTCATGTAATAAATAAAGTTATGGGCTAATTCATAAATTAAATAATATATGGGGTGGCAAAACTAAAGTTTTGTCCTTGGAAAATAGGATAAATAACGACTCACAGAAATGAGAGATCCTCAGTCTCTTTTCTTCTTCGCCGGTGAAATCTTCGATCACGACGGAGAGAATGGGTGCGGAAGCAAACGGCTCATCTTCATCTCTCAACTTCTTGATCTACGGCCGCACAGGCTGGATCGGCGGTATTCTTGGCAAGCTCTGCGAAGCTCAGGGGATCCCTTACACTTACGGCTCAGGCCGGCTCGAGGATCGCCGTTCGCTCATCTCCGATCTTGATTCCGTCAAGCCGAGCCATGTTTTCAACGCCGCCGGAGTCACCGGACGCCCGAACGTGGACTGGTGCGAGTCCCACAAGGTGGAGACGGTCCGTACAAACGTCGTCGGAACCTTGAACCTAGCCGACGTTTGCAAGGAGAGAGGCCTCGTGCTGATCAACTACGCCACCGGTTGTATATTCGAGTACGATTCGGGTCATCCTCTCGGGTCGGGTCTCGGGTTTAAGGAAGAGGACACTCCTAACTTCACCGGATCCTTCTACTCCAAGACAAAGGCTATGGTCAGAAACTCTTTCACTTTACATCTTGAACAGATTGGTCCGGTTTATTCCGGTTCAATTTAAATGGCATTTATTAATTCATACCGGAATCACAATGAATCTAAACCGTATTATTATGTAATAGGTTGAGGAACTGCTCAAGAACTATGAGAACGTATGCACGCTCCGTGTTAGGATGCCCATCTCATCGGATCTCTCAAACCCGAGAAACTTCATCACCAAGATAACTAAGTATGAGAAAGTCGTGGACATCCCTAACTCGATGACGATCCTCGATGAGCTCCTCCCTATCTCGCTGGAGATGGCGAAGAGGAACCTGACTGGGATATGGAACTTCACTAATCCGGGGGTGGTGAGTCACAATGAGATACTAGAGATGTACAAAGAGTTTGTCGATCCGAGTTTCACTTGGAAGAACTTCACGTTGGAAGAGCAGGCGAAAGTGATTGTAGCTCCGAGAAGTAACAATGAGCTTGATGCCACTAAGTTGAAAACAGAGTTTCCGGAGATGTTGTCTATAAAGGAATCTCTTGTTAAGTTTGTGTTCGAACCAAACAAGAAAACAGAGATCAAAGGTTGATAATGGACTACGGTCTTGAAACCACGATTCCAACTGGGAAGCTTTTAAAAATCGAATAAATGGGTCTAAATTTTTTTTGAAGGGTTTATGGTGAAAGTTGTTTTTGTGTACTTGTTGTTGGTTTATGTTTTCGTTTGTAATCCATTTGTTGTCAATGTGCTCTGTTATGTAATTCTTAACTCTTGCAAATTTTGGAATTGTCACTGTGAAACAAAAATCTCATTGCAAATAGATTTCGGCATCTTAAGTTGCTCATAACTTTTTTTTTTGAAAAAAGTTGCTCATAACTTTTAATAACGAGAACTAAGTTGATTTACGTCAATTCCTCTTTTCCAGATTAATATAGTTATTCGATTATTTTTTTAAATTTCATTTTTCTATGAGAAAAAGCTGTTAAGAGTTCGCTTTACTTTTTAAAGTAATCAAAGGCATAACGAGTGAATAGCTAATGGTGCTCGTGGAATATATCCTCAACGGCTCCACCATAACAACAGACTAATGATCATAATGATCTTTTTCCTCAACATCGTGGTCATAATTATTTCGTACTTCTTTGTATGAAATGTCATGGTCAAAGCAAGATTCTCAAAATTCAGTATGTTTCTATAGGTTAGCCTAATGGTAATGGAGAAAAATAAGATCGTGTATTAAATAAAAGTACCACCAAAACATATATCCGGATACTAGAAACACTGATTAATAAATTTTGATTCATTTCATTTGTACGTAGTAACGTTTTCACAAAAGCGTGATCCGACTCAAAACCCTACTTATTGGCGAGTCGCTCTCGCATGATCTTCAGACCCATATACCTGCATGCAAATATTCAAGTCACCGGAAAATGATTAGCCGTTAGTGAGAAAAGTAAACATGATCGATATTGTATATATGTATGATAAAAGAATAATTTGTCTCCACCTGCCAAGCATCATAACCGTGGCTTGAGGATTTGTACTGGGACAATAACCAATGCTCGACATATCAACGACCCTAAGCCGGTCGGTAACAATAATCATCGACGACTCTACCAACAACACATCCTCCATGGTAATGCCAAATTGTTGTAACCATATGTTGGCAAAATTCATCTGCCGATGGAGGCAACGAGGCTCCAGGACCATGTAATGTAGCATATATTATTGCTACATTAAGTACGTACCACGTGTGCGAAATAAGGTCCGGTGGACAGTAGCATGCAAAAGGACGGTAATACCGTCGGGATTGGCGTACTCTAGTAAATCGGCGGCGGTGTGTCTATGGCCGTTCTGATCAAAAATAGTAACGCCAGATTTGGTTCCATTGATGTGATCATATGTAAAACCATTGTTAGGGACGATTCCAACCTCCAATTAAGCCATCTCTTACGGCGGTTTGCCACCGTCCCATCGGCGGCTGAAACGCCACTTTGGCTTCTACCCAACGGTAAGACTCATTCGCTAGCCCTCCATCCCATTCCGAACCAATGTTTCTAACCACATTCATTTCCAACAACAACAATAAATAACTTGTACTTCTGTACTATGATCAACCCTAGCACAGGGTCGGATCTGGGCATAGACCATAATAACATTAGTCTTGATCCCCAAAAATGTTAGAGATTTTTTATATGAATATAGGCCCCCAAAATATGATTTTTTTTTTTATAAAATTTCTTAAATAAATGTTTCAAACCCTCATAATCTTAGACCCAGTCTAGTAGATATTAGTGATGTTTATTTTATACCAGCAATAACTTGGTTTTAGCTGCCTCGGGAGAATTAGAGTTTCGATGTTCTTTTTGTCGGTTAGGGATTTGGAATCAGAGATAGCAGGAGGATTTGGTAGATGCGGATGGAAATTAAAGATGATGATACAAATGCAAACACAGGACCATTGATCATCTGTAAATTCTTAAGTTTAGTTCTTGTGAAGTAAGTACAAACAGATATTTAAAATACTTGTCACCCCAAAATTGATCATCTGCATATTCTTTTAACTGTCAAAATTAGTTAAATTGATGATCCGCAGTGCAGTTTAATTTCCCTTTCGTTTAAATCAATTAAACCCGGTATGTTGCACGCATATTCCCACGGCTCCATCCCTAGGTAGATTAATACTCGTCTGCTGGAACAAATCGAAGAAGATTCTTATGAGCATACTTATTCTCTGTACACACCTTATTTGGTTCTGTTACTTCTGTATTGTCTTTGTTTAGTAGTAAAACATTTTCATGAAACTGGACTCAGCTGTAAAAGGACAACTGGATATATCTAGGAAATATGTTGTGGTTTTGATTTCATTGAAAATATTGTAAGGAGGGGGAAAAAATGCGTCTGCCGGTAGTCGAACCCGGGTCTATTGCTTGGTAGGCAATTATCCTAACCGTTGGACTACAGACGCTGAACGACTGATTGTTTGGTTTCTACTTATTCGTATGAAAATAACTAAATTATTTGGGTTTTGATTAGTGCATGAACACATTGCCGACCAAAATAGAAAAGCCAACTAAACTGAAATAATGACAAACCCAACCATTTTCTTTGCATTTCTATTAAGTGTTAATGTTTCAAATTGAATTGCCGAACAATGTTGCCATCTAACTACATAGTTAATAAGAAAATCTACTTGCTAACATCACAAAGTATACAAAAGACATAATCTACTTGTTAACTCTTATCTTGTACCTCAGTTTGATTATTAAAACAAAAGCCTACTTGTTAACTCTATATAAATTTTTACTATTTGTATCCACTACATTAATTATTTAGTTATTAAATTTTAAAAGTATTTAATTTTCAAATAATTTGTAATGGAATATTATTATTTTATATATTAAAGTTCCACTATTTTTTAAAAAGTTAAAAAGACTTTATTATTTTTTACTGAATCGGCGAATCGAATCAAACCGACAAAATATACTGATTTTCCTAATATCCGTAACACCGAATATCCAAAAATTACGAATCAAATCGGAAAATTGATTATCTGTACATAATAGATTGGAACAAATATCTTTAGAATTCTAGATATTCGTTTCGTGCACACCCATAATGTAAATGACTGTTTTGTCAAGTTGGTAATAGTGATGTTGTAACTCTAGTTAAAACCACAGATGATCCCAAATTTATTAACGAATATCGAGATAATAGTATTAAATTTATTAATCTTAAACTTAATGTATTTCAAAATTGCGATTTTACTGAAAAGCTTATTATAGTTTTGTATTGTTGTTGTAAACTGTGTATTAAATACTACATTTTTTTGCCCAAAAACTACATTAATCTTTTAAAAATATTATAGTCTCTTCATTGGTCGTCAAAAAGCTAAAAGCAGATATATTTCGGTCAAAATATTATGAATCGGTGGTCAATCTTTAATAACAATTTTAATCACAAGTAGATTGGGATGTTTTATGTTAAAAGGTAGATTGGGTTGTCGAGTTTAAGCATCTCATTAAGTCTTAGCTTAATTTATAATTAGCCCTATACTCTGTACATGGAGTCATGGAATCATAAAGCCCAACCATCTTTATAGAACCTTATAAATAACAATACAAGGAACCTTCTAACCCAGACAGAGGATCTAGTACTAGGAAAATCTTACAACTCACTTCACACACTATTTGGTCTATGCAAATGTACACACTGACACACAAATACGAAAATACGATAACATATATTTAAAATATATGCGTAGCGTCCCGCTTAGTAATTGTAACTCCACAGTGACATATCTTGGTACGGCATCTCTTCTTCCATGTAAGTATTAGAAGTCATGCCTTCCATGTACGATCGCGGCGGCGACATCAACGGCTCCGTCGCGAGTCTCATCATCGTCGTGGAAACTTCTTCTTCTTCTTGTTCCACATATCCGTACACATTCCTCTCCTCCGATCCCGAACCAGAACCAAAACCCAAATCCACCTCATCCCCGTAAGAGGGCAAAGCCGTAATTCCACTCTCGTATTCCGTCGGCCTGAAAATCTCCGCCGCCTCCGCCGCGACTCTCCTGATGACATCGGGATCGGTAGATTCCGGCACGGGAAGACGCCAGGCGGAGTCGGCGAAATTCAAACACGCGGATCTCCCGCGCAGAGCAAGAGCCGCCACGTCGTGTGCACGCGCCGCCATATCCGCAGTGGGATAGGTCCCGAGCCAAATGCGGCGTTGGTGAATCGGCTCTCGGACTTCGCAGACCCATTTGTCGCCGTTCCTCCGCCGTATTCCTCTGTAAACGGGGTGACGTGTCTCCTTGAACACTCTCCGTCCCGCACGCCTCTTCGGCGTCATCTCCGCCAGCATCATCTCATAGTTATTATCCATTAGTAAAAAAATAAAAATAACTCCGCCTTAACTTATAGAAAGTGAAAATACTGCTAAAACCAAACTATCTCACTGGACACTGGATTCTGTAAGAACAGATGTAAATCCTGTATAAGGATGAGGTACAAAGAGTTTGAAGATTGTTCTGAATAAAAGGTCTTTTTTTGTTTTTTTTTGTCTTAGTTGTGTTCTGTTTTGTGTTTTCGGTTGGGAGTTATGAAGCAGAGAAGTGAGGAAGAGAGGGAATATATAGGCTATGGTGATGGGACCCATATAGTGCGATATCTACGCGCGTAACACACCGTTAACAGCCTGTTATTAGTGTTAGCTTGAACCCATTATAACCATATCGGTCTGGGACCCGCTTACTCAACTTATAAAAATGCCTAATTTGTTTTTTTTTCTTGATATACAGTAATTTATAAAATGAAAATTATGCAAGATTTATTTCAAAAATACCATTATTATACCACTGACTATAAGTTTAACATCTAATGTACTAAAAGGCCACTAATTCATTTAGGATACTTAAATTAACAAGTCTAACTCTTACTAAAAAGATTTCTTTTTTTTTTCTGAACAACTACTATAAAGATTTCTAAACCTTAGCTTTGCGGTACTTTTAGTATTTATAGATTATATACCCTAATATCAATTTATTAAAAATTGTCATTAGTCTAATAATTAATATGTTTATATAGGCTCTAGTTGGTGATTAGTTGATTTATATGCTTTAGGTTTATTTTAATTTATGAGTGAAAATCTTCTTAAAGTAAAAGTTATAACAAATTATTTTAGCCTAATTCACAAACTATGTGCCAAAATAGGTACGGCCACCCTTTGGTTTAAGAGATTAGTGTGGTTTAAAACATTCTTGGAATCTTTGAGACAGAATAACTTCGCTTATTAGTTTAACTTATTATTAAAATCTGGAAGTTGGGTCCAGTACGTTGGACCACAAATATCTCAATTAAAAAAAAAATAAATTATTTCTATATTTGTTTTGTGGATATGGAACACGTGACTCTTTTCCATATTGAGTAAATTAGCCGGGAGTAACACGTGGGGTTTCCGTGGGAACTATTCCTATGTACGATGTTACAAAACTACGCATAACATGTGCCAATTGATTTACCCTTTATTTTATCACTAAGAATACTTTAAGATATGTAATTTCAACTAATGTGAAATATTTTGAAGTTTTATAGAGTAAAACATTAGTTAAAAACTTAAATCCATGCTGATCCATACGGCGTATTAATATTATCACGTCATCGAAGTCTATGTAGTAGCGACAAAGAAGATGAATTCATAGTAATATACTATTAATGGGAGATTCGATCTGTGACTATGAGTGACGTATACCTTCATCTTCGTGCATAGAGATTTTTTCACTATTCGAAATTCCACCATTAGATCAGTACTACTCCATAAATATGTGTATATGTTGAGTTAAGCTTAAAGAATAAGATAGCTTAGTGATCAAGTAACTAGACCTAATCTTATATTGTTGAGGAATTGGATTTGTTATGTTTACTAGGATTAGGAAATATCAATCTCTATATAAAGAGAATATTGTCGAGGTTAATGGGGTGTGACTTTGAGAGATTGTGAGCTTTTGATACATTGTATTCTAAGCATTGTTTGATTGAAATAAGAAAAGGACATCTTGTTTAAAGTGATTGTGTTCTTGGTTGCTTGTGATTCTATATTTGGTATCAGAGCCTCAAGAAACTAATCAGAGGATAGCGTGAAGAACAACCATGGCAGATATAAAAGAGGAGAACGTGAAGAACAAGGACACCGGACTTTCCGGCGTGAAATTTCCCATGCTAACCACATCTAACTATACAGTATGGAGCATCAGGATGACAATAGCACTTAAATGCAGTGAGGTTTGGGAAACAATCGATCCAGGAAGTAAAGATGAAAAGAAAAACAATATGGCAATTGCGTACTTGTTTCAGTCAATACCGGAGGCCTTGGTTTTACAGATTGGTGGTGTCGATACCGCAAAAGGCATATGGGAAGCGATAAAAGCACGCAATCTTGGAGCAGATAGAGTAAGGGAGGCAAGACTGCAAACTCTAATGGTTGAGTTTGATAAAACCAAGATGAAAGATGGCGAGACCATTGATGGCTTTGCTGGAAAACTGTTTGAGATCACATCTAAGGCAGCAGCCTTGGGAGAGATTTTAGATGAACCAAAACTTGTGAAGAAATTCTTGAAAAGCCTACCAAGGAAAAGATACATTCAGATTGTTGCTTCAATTGAACAGATGCTTGACTTGAACACGATAAGTTTTGAAGACATTGTAGAAAGGATGAAGACCTATGAAGAAAGAATCAATGAAGAAGAAGCAGAGGAAAATGAAGCTGACGAACAAAATAAGCTTATGTATGCAGACTCAAGCAACTATGGAGGTAATGGTAGAGGTCGTGGAAGGAACGGTCCCTCCTCATGGAGAGGAAGAGGTCGAGGACGTCAAGGATCCTCGTTTCATCATAAGAGGGAGTCGTATAAGCAACGACTAAGTGGAGATATCTCACATATTACTTGCTTCAGATGCGACAAGCGAGGTCACTACGCGTCAGATTGCCCTGAGAAGCTGCTTAAGCTCACCGAAACTGTTGAGAAAAAGGATGATGAAACCCATGGAGCTGATGAGCTAATGATAAACGAGGTAGTTTACCTCAATGAAAACAAAGTCAATCCGATTAAGTTTGAAGCTGACTCGGATACAATAAATGTTTGGTATCTTGACAATGGGGCTAGCAATCACATGAGTGGAAATCGACTATTCTTCTTGGATCTTGATGAAGCAGTTGTAGGAAAGGTAAGGTTCGGTGATGACTCTCGTATCAATATTAAAGGAAAGGGAACGGTGCGCTTTGTTTTTGATGGTGGAAAGAAGAAAATTCTGACCAACGTATACTATATACCTGGCTTGAAATCCAATATAGTAAGTCTAGGTCAGGCCACCGAGGTTGGATGTGAAGTAAGGATGAAGGACGATAAGCTGATGTTATTTGATAGGGATGGAGCATTGATGGTGAGTACGACACGTTCGAGAAACAGGCTATATAAGGTTATCTTACGAACTGATGAGTTTCAATGTCTAAAGATCGAGTCTTCAAGTGGACCATCTATATGGCATGCACGACTAGGTCACATCAACGCCAGAAAGCTGAAGATGATGGCTGAGAAAGACCTAGTTACTGGTGTCACTAGAATCACGTCCGGAGAAGAAACATGCGTATCTTGTATGCTTGGAAAACAAACTAGAAAACCGTTTCCTCAAGCAACTTCATATCGAGCATCCAAGCCTCTTGAGTTAGTACATGGTGATCTTTGTGGACCAATCTCACCATCGACAAGCTCACGAAAGCGTTATGTGTTCGTATTGATCGATGATCACACAAGATATATGTGGGCGATTTTGCTAGAGAAGAAGTCTGAGGCATTTGAAAAATTTAAACGATTCAAGACAATCGTTGAGCAAGAGACACAACATGAGATCAAGACTTTCCGTACAGACCGCGGAGGGGAATTTTTGTCTAAAGAATTTACCGAATGGTGCGAAGAACATGGAATCAATCGACACTTCACAGCACCGTACTTCCCACAACAGAGTGGCGTGGTTGAAAGACGCAACAGAACTCTCCTCGAGATGACTAGAAGCATCTTGAAACATATGCGCATGCCTAACTTATTTTGGGGTGAAGCGGTGAGGCATTCCACGTACCTTATAAACCGCATAGCAACTCGATCTCTAGAGGAAAAGACGCCATACGAAAGCTTGAGGAACAAGAAACCAAATCTGAGCCATTTACGTGTATTTGGATGCGTGTGTTACGCAAGAACGGAAGCTGCATGAAGGAAAAAGCTTGATGATTGATCGAGAGTCCTCGTACACTTGGGAACAGAACCAGGATCCAAAGCATATCGCTTGTATGATCCATCAAGAAAACGAATTGTTGTTAGCCGTGATGTAATTTTCGATGAGTTGAAGGAATGGAGATGGAGTAGTGAAGAAAAAACAGAGTATGATGAAGCAGGGGAGCTTAATGTTCGAATAAAAGAAATAACAGATGATACAAGTAGGGAAGTAATCAACATTGAGGATGATGAAGACGAGGTATCTAATGAGAATGACGAACATAATGGTACTAATGATGAGGAAGAAGACAAGGAGGAATAAGATGACACACTTCCTCAACTCAGACAATCACAACGAACCATCACAAGACCGGCTTACCTCGATGACTACGTTATACTTGCAGAGGTAGAGTGTGAACGATTATTGATGATAATAAACGATGAACCGTGGGATTTCAGGGAAGCAAAGGAGATGAAAGTTTGGGTTGATGCTTGTAAAGATGAGATCTCATCTATTGAAAAGAATGGAACGTGGGATCTAGTAAAGCTTCCTGTTGGAGTGAAACCAATAGGCTTGAAGTGGGTGTTTAAAATAAAACGTAACGCTGATGGAAGCATCAGTAAATATAAGGCGAGATTGGTTGCTAAAGGCTATGTTCAGAGACATGGTGTTGATTTTGACGAGGTCTTTGCACCTGTGGCACGAATTGAGACTATACGATTGATCACTGCTTTGGCGGCTGAGAAAGGATGGGAGATTCATCACCTAGATGTTAAGACAGCTTTTCTCAATGGAGAATTAAATGAAGAGGTGTACGTAGAGCAACCTGAGGGCTTCATTGTATCTGGAGAGGAGCACAAAGTTTACAAACTAAAGAGAGCTCTCTACGGTCTACGTCAAGCTCCTCGTGCGTGGAATACTAAACTTAATCAGATTTTACAAGGCCTGGAGTTTCAAAGATGTACTAAAGAGCCATCGTTATACAGGAGGGAGAAGAATGGCGATCTTCTTGTGGTAGTAGTGTACGTTGATGACTTGCTCGTCACAGGTTCCTCTGTTAAAACGATCATGGAGTTTAAGGTTAAGATGGTAAAACAATTCGAGATGAGTGACCTTTGTTTGTTAACGTATTATTTGGGAATAGAGGTAATTCAAGGGTGCAACGGGATTATACTAAAACAGGATCAGTATGCACGCAAGATTCTATCAGAAAGTGGGATGAGCTCGTGTAACCCAACACACGTTCCAATGGATATGAATGCTAAGTTTTCAAAGTCACCCGGTGAAGAAAACATCAATGACAAGGAGTATCGTCGGTCCATTGGTTGCCTTAGATATCTTCTCCACACTCGCCCTGACTTGTCTTTCTCCGTTGGGTTGCTCAGTCGTTATATGCATGAACCAAAAGCATCTCATGGAGCTGCTCTCAAACAGGTTCTACGATACTTGCAAGGTACTTGTACGCTTGGTTTAAGATTTGAGAGAAACAGAGGTTTAAAATTTGAGGGTTACAGCGATGCATCTCATAACGTGGACGATGATGATGGCAAAAGCACAACGGGGCATATCTTCTACCTTGGCAATAGTCCCATAACGTGGTGTTCTACTAAACAAGAAGTTGTAGCCTTGTCAAGTTGTGAGGCAGAATTTATGGCGGCTACAGAGGCTGCGAAACAGGCCATTTGGCTGCAAGAATTGTTAAGTGAAGTAATGGGAGAAACCAGCAAGCGTGTGACTATTCGAGTTGATAACAAATCTGCTATTGCTTTAACAAGAAATCCGGTGTTCCATGGACGAAGCAAGCATATACACAGGAGGTTTCATTTTATTCGTGAGTGTGTTGAAAAGGAGCTGGTCGACGTCGAACATATTCCGGGTTGTAAACAAAAGGCTGATATTCTTACAAAATCACTTGGAAGAATAAGGTTCAAGGAGATGAGAGATCTCATTGGAGTTCAAAATGTGTGTGAAGAAGACTTTAAACTTAAGGGGGAGAATGTTGAGTTAAGCTTAAAGAATAAGATAACTTAGTGATCAAGTTGCTAGACCTAATCCTATATTGTTGAGGAATTGGATTTGTTATGTTTACTAGGATTAGGAAATATCAATCTCTATATAAAGAGAATATTGTAGAGGTTAATGGGTGTGACTTTGAGAGATTGTGAGCTTTTGATACATTGTATTCTAAGCATTGTTTGATTGAAATAAGAGAAGGACATATTGTTTAAATTGATTGTGTTCTTGGTTACTTGTGATTCTATAGTATATAGTTAGAATGATTGTTTTCAGGAATGGCTTAATCCATTTCTGGTTTAATTAATAGTTCTTTTGTAATGAAAATCAATTTAGCAAAAAAAGGATTTTTTTTGTTAGAATTAACAACAAAAGTAGTTTACATGAAGTTTTGTAGTAATACATAAAATTGGTAGTTTCGTAGGCCTCTAACCCGCCGATTGACATGACTAACCAAATGTTTTATTATGAGAGGATTTACATGACTAACCGCTTGATCTAGACCGTTTCAACTAATTAAAACTCACACCTCTCTTGGGATTACATTTTGAAAACTTTCATGTATTATTCTTTACTAATAGACATAGTAATATATGTGTGGCTTTGGTCTATTTTAAATTTTACGAACAGTTCTGTTTGATAACAATAATTTGGAATTATATTAACATTTTACCAAAATAAATTATTTGGAATTAAGTAATTTACAAGAAGTATAGGGCAGAAAACCAGCTTTCAACCAAAAAAGTTTAGGGCACGTGAAGATTTACAATGTATAACAGCTCCAAATTGATTATAGAATCACTCAAAACCTGTATTCGAATTAGTAGAATGATGAGTGACGAGTTTGATGACGATGACTTTAAGTTTTTAAATGGGTGATAATACACAAGAAAATGTTGAATATATGAGTAATTAGCATAAAGTGTTAAGCCTTACAGACAAGAAGACATGTAGGCCAATAAAGAATCAAGGCTTCAAGCTGTCTCGTGAGTGTCACATGCGCGTGTCCTTCAATAATCTTCTCTCTAGCTTCTAATATTTGTCTGAAGCATGTTAGGTGAACATTTTTAAAATGCATTTATAGCCAATTATATGTCAATCCCGTGTATTAATATTTTACAAACTTACTAAAACTAAACATGTTTTCTTGGATTACTAGTTAATCAAAAGATCATCCGATATAGAGTATATCAGCAAATACAAACAGTAAACGTATCAAATTCTAAGATACTGTACTAGAGTCCATGATGAGATAACATCTATATATAATTATTATTTGCGATTTTTTTTTGGATTCGAGCTCTTACGTTAAAAAGTTAGGGCGGTTAATATCGTTTATATCCTTAATAAATAAAATATATTTCATCCATTTCTAAAAGATAATATTTTTAGTGTTTTCACGCATATTAAAAACGCATTAAATCACTATTGTTTTCCGTAGTTTTCAATTCTTTTACAATTTTTGATCAATAGTAATCCAATAAAATCATTTAATTTTCTAAAAGTTTGCAATTTTTTAAAAAAAAAACATAAAACGACCATCTTTTAGAAACACATTTTTTCCCAGAGCAATCATCTTTTAGGAACGGAGGAAGTATAAAATAATCAAAAATAAAAATGAATTTAATTATCGATTAGATTAGTGACTAAAATTAGTAATAATAAGAATCATCCAAATCTAAAAACATATATTGAAATAAAAAGATAATTCAAATATTATCTGAAAATATTTTTAATAAAAAGTTGAAAATTAAAAGAACATAAAATATATAAAAATAATGCATATATATTGTTTTGTATCTGAGAATATTTTTAATAAAAATTTGAAAATTAAAAACAGAAAACATATAAATAATATTAATCATGTAAAATCCAAATTGTATATAATTGAAAAGTATAGTTTAAAATAAAAAGATAAACTTAAATATATTATAGCGACCAAAGAAATTTACAAAACAGTTATAACACATACGAATTTATTTAGCCTATTAGTTATAAAATTTTTGTGCCCGCATCCACGGACTAAACACCTAGTTTACCGATTAACAGTCCGCGGACTAAACATCTAGTTTAATGATTAACAGCTTATCAAAATTTTAGATTCTAAGGACAGGGGGTAAGTTGTAAGTTATTCACTTATGGCGTCTGCCGTCTGGGTCTGGCGTTGTAAATTTTAGAATTCAACACAACTAGAATTGCTAATTAATGTCTTCCGTATTTACATGTGGCATCTCTTAGGGTATAACAGAAGGTATAGTACATTACCATATCAACACTAAATGAATAAGCCAAAAGTTTCTTTTACAGGCCACAATATCAGGATGACCACCTTAAGAAATGAGAAACTATCCCCACAAAGATTTATCTGGCAATCTTTATGGTACACGATGAATAAGTAATACTCACACTATGATTTCACATTATTCACATATTTATACTTAATTCTAGGTGTAAGTGTAGATCCTATATCTGTAAAAAAGCACTATGGAGAAAACAGATTTATAAGAATCACAAATACATCAAAAATAAACGAAAAAAAATTATGTATCAAAAGGCCAGAGAGAAACAAGAACCAGATTGGTTTGTTTCCAATGTTACAGAATAAGAAGACAACAGATTATTCTTCTTTACGTGGCTTTGGTCGAGAGGGCTTCGCAGGAACCACGTAACTGAGGAGAATCAATCCAACAGGTATGATTGTTCCAATGTAGTATACACTCCCGTAGGCAGTGAGCGTTTCGTGCAAGCTTAAAACCTGAGAGATCGCAATGATAAAAAAAACGGCGTTAAGAGTGATCCATAAGCGTGACGGAAGAAAAAAACAAGGTTAAGTTTTATTACCATGAAACCGACGGCTGAGTAGTTGAGAACCAAAACAGTGTAAAGGAAGTTGATGAACACCATCACACTTCTCAGCATTGCTAGTTTCGGACTGATAGATTGTTGCCATCGGTAAATAACTGCAAAAGAAAAGAGAATGTAGATCAAGAAGAAGAAGTAGAAATGCCACTAGAAAAAAAAGAGTGAAGCTAACCTCTTGAGCCAGCGATCATCAAAGCTGACTGAACAAAGAACATCATGTAACCAGGATACAGTCCCTGCAAGAAGCATCACATGCTGTTAGTTACTTCCTCCACCATTGAAATCAACTGACAAAAGGGAATAGACGAAGACAAGCACTCACATGCCAAACCGCACTGACGGTTTGTGTAGCTAGTAACTGGAAGAAACCTGCTTTCTTCCCACTCTTCACAAGTCTCTCATACACGTCTGCATTTCAAACAACGCAAAAATAAGTGGATAGTAGTCTCTCATGTAAGTAAGTTCACTCTTTTGTTATATATACTTACAGTGACGGAGCCAGGTGCTGACTTGTATGTTCCACACAAGCGGAATCTGAACCGCGCTCTTAGCAAGCTCAACACCGAGGATGTCTACGTTCTTGGCACGGTCCCATTTGGGTTTATCATCATCAGTCCAGCCGCTGAAACCCAAACCAGAGATGATTATAGAAGCCTCCGAGATCGACCAGATGAAATAATACTTCCAGCGAGCCGTTTGTCCCGCCATGTATTGGTAACCAAACTTCTTCAAAAATCCCCATTCTTGGTACACCGGTTCAGTGAACCGAGTCAACGGGAACTGAGGCACTAGGTAGAGATACAGCGCCATGCAGATCCCAGCTTGGAAGATAGCTCGCAGTGTAGCTAAATAAGGTGACGGCTGCTTTCTTTTCTCGGAAGTATCCCAAATCTAAGACAAAGCAACAAAAGTTTAGAATATTTTAACAGAGAGTCAAGAAGGAGGAGAAGAAGCTTACTCCTTTTCCCTCTGTCCATTGGAGATAATCTTTCATCTCGTAAACAGGACCAGCGAAATGACTACCGCAACAGAGACAGTAACCAAAGTACTCGATCAAAGACGGCATCTCGATCAAACGATTCTTCTTCTGAGCTTCACGTAGGCCTTCCTCCTTCAACATCCCATCGTTGTAATTAACCGCACACGAGATGACTTTCAAAGTTAACACCATTAACGCTCCTAATATGGATAAAAATCACAACTTTCATCACAAGCTCACAAAACAGAGCATGCAAAAGCCAAAAAGGAAGGAACTTTATTACCAGTGGAGTCAATTCCTCCTTCTTTCCACGCATCACCACTCATATAAAACACATGACTACACACAAAATCACGAGATTGCATCATCAGGGTCATGCTAAAGGAAGAATCTTTTTTTGATTTAAAGCATCAAAAGATTCAAAAACATTACCAGCCGATGAGATAAGCGAAGCCGAGGAAGAAAGTGATGATTCCACACTTGGGACGATACACCGCCATGGATGCGTATCCGATCGTCATCGGGACGAGGAAGTGGAGGTTTGAGGAGAATCCGAAGGAGAGGTAAGAGAGGAAAACGCCCGAAGCGGCGGCGTAGATGTGCTTGCCGAGTCGACTCGGGACGATTCGCCAGAAGAAGGAGACGGGGATCGTGGCGACGAAGCAGAGGAGGAAACGGAGGACGGCGACCGATACGCCGATCGAAGCAGCCATCGAATTCATGTCCATCGATTCCATGGTGGTTGTTGTTGGTGATTGGAACTCGGATCTAACTCACTCGGACTGAGTCACACGACCGAGTTGTTTCAGATCGTGTCGTGTGGATTTGCTTCTTTGTTCCTTCGTTCACTCAACACGAAACCAAAGGATCAATTTTTTTTTCTACATGTAATAAACCGATCGGTATACGCTCGATTGAATCCCGATCGGTTCGGTTCAGTTAATTCATAGCCCGGACTTGACCAATTCTTTTTGACGTTTCATTCAAATAGATTATTACCATATCTAGAATGTGTAACGTCAGAAATAAATACCAATATTCGAAGTGAATTGACTAGGATTAATTACGTACATTATTATTATACCACAGCATATCAAAACTGATTATTACTAAATATGAAAATATTGACTATAGTTAACACAAAGATACAACACAGTCCCTATATATTGTAACCTAGTTACACAAACCAACATTCAAACTCAACGAACACTTTCAGTCAATTTTGATAATATTCTTTGTATAAAGATCTTTATCATCCGCAAGGAAAATATGGAGAACAAAATAATCGCGATTTTAGTGGTGGTGATAATGGGGAGCCTTTTGGTCGAGACAGAGGCTATGGGTTTAACAGAATGTATCAAAGGTTGTTTTTCGACTTGTGGTTCAAACGGAATAAGTACAGTGGCATGTCCTTTCACGTGTCTCGCGATTTGTATACCACCACCTTCTGAACTAAATCTTCAGGGAACAGAGCAGACTGATTATCTTTGCAGACTTAGATGTGCTACTAATCGTTGTATTCCATCATCCTCGATCAAACATAAGGGTAAGTTTTATATTCTTGTTTATATACACTTCAATCATGTGTATCTGAGTATATTAAGTATTAGAATGTTTGAAGTTTTTAATCATGTGAGTTAATTTTATCTAATTAACTTGCTTATGGAAATTTGTTTTGTTATGAACAGATCACGCAGAGAAAGTTTCGGTATGTGTGGATTCATGCTCAGATATGTGCTCTAACAAGAAAAACTAAAGCCTATACGTTAATTTGTTTTCGTTCTTTGTAGACTATGTCTAATAAAAAGATATAAAACGCGGAGTGGTTTGAATCGATTAAGTATTCAAATCCAAAGGAGAATGATTTATTGATTTGATATTATATTGTATTACAAACACGTGTATCGACAAAATATTGATCCGAAACAGTCAAAAATAATAAAAAAGGGTGTTTAATAACAATTCTGTAGATTGTTCATTGTGTTTCCCGTTTCCATATAATGTTATTGCAATAACGATTGTTGTTAATTATTTGTAACTAGTGTTTCGTCCGGACGTACGGGATAAATCTATTCTATTAATTCTTCAACATGTCCAAATGATATGAGGTTATGTCCAATAAATATATAAAAAAATAAACAAACTATACAACCATAATTATCTTTTGTTAATCAATACCTATTTTATACTTCCAGTCCAACATTTTCGACACCACTTCTTTCTATTACATATATTAGCCGACAATTATATATATAATAACAATTATTACTTCTTTTTGGGTTTATACCAAATTGTAATTGGTAATATATGTTACTTTATACACAGATATCACTGTGATATTATCATGTATTCTGGACATTTTCTTTTTGTCAGTATTCCACACGAATTAATTTCTTTAGTTTTCACATATTTTTTTTTTCATTTGACATACAAAACATCAAAAATAGTTCTGTTATTTAAATTATTTTTATAACAAGTTATGATCTATAAAATCTAATAAATAATATCAAGACTTAAAAAATCATTAATATTTATATGTGTAATGTAGATTATAAATTAAATTTCAAATCCAAAGTAAACTAAAAGTAAAAAAATTGTTAATAAACTGACGATAACAAAACTGAAAAACCTAATTTATTTATTAAAAATATACAAACCAGAATTCAGAAACATAATTAAAAACTAAAATAAAAAAAAAAGTAAAAGTAATAGTTATCTATTAGTTCAACCAATGGTTCAACCGGTAATCGGTTTTCAGGTTTTAGCGATTTTTTGCAGGTTTTATTAGGTTTTCAAATATTACATTTCTACAAAATTTAAACTGTATTATCTTTGATCAGCGAATTTATCGATTTGATCGCGGATCAGGATTGATTTTCAAAACACTGATTATGAGACTTTGGTATCTGGGTAGATTCCGAGTCAGTTTTTTTTGTTACCAATATTCTTGACTAATTATGTTAAGTAACTACAAATAAATATAATATGTTGTAAATGTTATAAATGAATTTAAAAATAATTTATGAAATTCATATGACAAAAGTGTATAATTATGCAACTTCACATATTTAATATAGTTAACCAATGTCTATTAGTAACTTGAAACATAATTAAAAACTAAAAGAAGAAAAATTAAAAGTAATATTTATCAATTAGTTCAACTAATGGTTCAAGCGGTAATCACTTTCCGAATTTTAGCGAGTTTTTGTGGGTTTTATTAGGTTTTTAAATATTAGTTTTTTCACAAACTAAAACCATATTTATCTTAGGTCACCAAAATTATCGGTTTTTAAAACACTGAGTATGAAACTTTGCTTTTTAGGTAGATTTTGAGTCTGGGTCTTTGGGTACAAATATTCTTGAATTAAGTTTAAAAAATAATTTATGAAATCCATATAACACAAGTGTATAGTTATGCAACTTGACATATTTAATATAGTTACTAAATGATATTAAATTTAATTAATAATAATTACAAATGTAACTAAAAAACACACACAAATATAAAACTCAAAATTTTCAAAAGTTTAAACAAAAAATATACCCGCTCTTTAAAAGGGCAGGTTAAAATCTAGCAATAAAATGTTAAGCTCAAAATTAAGTATTGACTAAATTTTTACGCCTTATTTTATATATTTTTTATAAATTTACTTTTTATATTTATGTTTTATAGTCAGTTTTGTATTTTTAGTGTAATCACATTTATGAAAATATTATTTTTTAAATTATTAGTAATTTTGTTATAATTGTATTGAATTTATGTTATTGCATTACTATACACATGTGCCATATTATTTGGTAACAAATAAAAGTTACAAAAATACATGATTACATTTAAATTCCAGTTTTTTTGTCATATACATCAATAATATAAAATAGGAGGTAACTTCTTATGTGAACTGAGCATAGAAAAAGATATTTGGTTATATTATTAAAATATAATTGGTAATTTTTTTAAGTATGTTATGTGAAAGAAAACTGTTGAACCAATCATTTATCAATATGTCATAATCATAATTTAATAAAATAGATCCGTCAAATAAATAAACCAAATAAAAAACATAAAACCCGCTATCAACCTGTGATCTGATACCGGTTGATCAGACAAAACCCCAAAAATCTATATAATAGCCTATTATAAATTTTTATTTCTATTTATTTTAGATTCAGATTTTATTTTTATAATAATATTTAAAATTATTTTGGACACTCAAAAACTTTATATAATTACATTGAACCGATAAACCCTTATATATTGATAAAATAATTATAATGAACCGGTTATTTTTTTCTGAAGCATGAACTGATTTTTTTACACCAAGAAACCAAAAACATGTTTACACATTTATTGAAAATTCTTGCGCCGATTTTCTATTTTTATGGTTTAGTTGAAACTGTTACCATTTAAAATCTAACATATATATATATATATATATATATGATAAAATAATTATAATGCTCTTTTTGTGAACTATTATTTTTTAGGGGTTTTTTTATTTCTTTGTAAGTTTTCGTACAATAATAATTTCATTTCAATGTTCAAAATAAGAAGCCTAATTATTTTTGAGAAAAAAAAAATACACAAGTAAAATTGGAAATAAAAATAAAGATTTGTCCAAAACACACATATCTGATACAAATATATATATATAATAACAAAAAAACATATGCTTAGAAATGAAATTTCAAAAAAAACATACAAAACAAAACATATACCCGCCCTCTTAGGACGGGTCAAAATCTAGTAACAGTTTAAATTTGCTATCAAAATCAAGATATATTAACACCATATTTATTATTGATCAGACTATCTTACACTATAGTGCACCAGCTTTGAAATTAATTACTCTCATTAAGAGAAAATCCACTGTTCGATCTAAAAAAAATCGATCATGAACTTTAACGAAGTAATCCAGGTGATGAATAATAAAAACTTTGAATTGGTATAGAGAAAAGAAAGTAGATACGAAAGTGTCCGTCAAGATCAAAATTAAAAATTTAGGAAAGATGAAACGATCCCTGGTTTGATAACCAAAAAAATAGAAAAAGAAAACCCAAAAGGAAACATGAACCAAATTTGTAGATATAGCAGAAGAAAACTTTTTTTTGAAACACAAGAAAAGAAAACAGTTTGAAATCGTGGTAGGTTAACTTTGACGTGAGGAAAATCAGAAAAGAGTTGCTGAAAATTAGGGATCTAAATATTTTTACTTTTGTTGATAATTTTTAATTGTTTTTAAAACATTTCCACATGGCATCTTGATTCGACAAGCGACTTGCGCTTTAGTATATAAAAGATTTCATCAGAAGAAAGTTCTTATGGTGTCATACCCAGATCTCGCTTAACCGAGACGGCATGAATTCACATTGCCTTCACCAACAAGAAACACTTAAAAGGCCAATGAAAATCTCATTCCCAAGGATCGAATCCAAATGTCTTACAAAACCATACTAAAATAAATAGAAAACGTTTAAAAACCAAATCGTCAAGTCTTAAAATGAAATAACTTAAAGAAAACCCAACATCCCGAAATCCAGCACTGCACCGAGACAACTACTCCTGCACTCCATTGAACTCACCTGAAAAGAAAAAGAAGGGCTGAGTATTTCGACAAATACTCAGTGAGGAAAGCTCTAGGAGCCCCAAAATCAATCACCAACAATCATCACACAACATAGCATAAGTATCTAACTTAAACATCCAGTCAATTATAAGCAATCAACAAGAAACGAGGATAAACCCCGGCGGTGCCAACATGAGACCACGCTACCTCATTTGGTCCCCGCGTTCTTCATGTTGTCGCAAGAGAAATTTCATAACACGTTGTCTCCATGACATCACGCTTCTCACGCCTTCACGCAATCAAGTTACTGACACCAGTTCACGCTTGATTCGCCACCATGTTCATATGTTTCACTTTGTCTCCACGACATCATGCTACTATGTTACTTCATACACAGGGACGCCGCTTGCCCGCTCCGGCGATGAATCATGCCAACTCACGCGATTGCCACATGATCCAACAAGAAACAATGTAATGCCCGAGACATACTTATACATCATTCCACCACGTTACACAGGCAAACATAGGCCTTTAGCCTTTCTCTAACTCATAGATCTTAAACCTTTCTCTACCTCCCTTACATTTTCCCATTATATGTATATATCATTCTCATATACCATAACCCCAATCAATACAATCATCATATACAAGCAATCCTCAAACATCATTCAACCATATTTTAACAACCTTAGCAATAGATCTATGTCTTTCACACATTAAGAGTTAATATAAATATCATATGTATAAGTATATATATTTATAGATCTATAGAAAACAACACATAAGGATGAATGATCAACCTAGACACTTCTACCATGATGAGATAATGATAGAAGGAGATAGAGATTGCAACAAGCCCTCACCTTAGCCTAGATCTGAGAGATGAGATGAGAACAGATGTAGATCTGAGTCCTACGGATCCTCACGAACCAGATCTACAAGAATAAGGGTTGGTTTCCACCCAAACCCGAGATCAAAGATCTAGAAGAAGAAGGAGATAGAAGACAACTAAAAAAGAGAGTCTAGGGTTTCCTTACCCTTACTAGTTGCTGGATCTAGAAGAAAAAGAGCAGAAGACTCTAGGAAATGGCGAGAAGGGACTGAAACACGGCGAGATCTCCTCTCCGGTGGGATTACACGGTCGCTGGCGGTGCTCCAGTGACTCGAGGTGGCTCTTGTGGCTTCTCCTCCGTCGACGGCTGCTCTCTCTTCAGTTGGGCAGGGCTCCGCTGTGTTTTATCTCTGTAGAGAAATACCTAAGGATTGCCTCATTTTTATAGAAGAGGAAGGGGAAAACCCTAGAGTTTTGTCTACATGGGCCATAACATCACGGGCCTCGTCATTAACAATTGGTCTAGGGCCCAAGATGTGACATATGGTTAGTTACTTAGTTTATCAATATCATCAATCGACAAAATGGAACTGAACTTGATCGTCATCGGGACGAGGAAGTAGAGATTGGAGGAGAAGCTGAAGGAGAGGTAAGAGAGGAATACGCCTGAAGCGGCGGCGTAGACGTGTTTTCCGAGTCGACTCGGGACGGTTCGCCATAAGAAGGAGACGGGGATCGTGGCGACAAAGCAGAGGAGGAAACGGAGGACGGCAACTGATACGCCGATCGAAGCATACATCGAATTCATGTCCATCGATTCCATTGTTCAGAAGAAAAAAATTGAAACTCAGATCTAACTCATCCGGACTGAGTTACACCACCGAGTCGCTCCGGGAGGCGTGTTACAGATCGTGTCGTGTGGTCGTGTATGGGTTCTATTTCTTTTTCGTCTTGTAATAAACCGATCAGTACACTTTCTCAGTATTCGTTTGAGTTCGGTTTGGTTCGAGTAAGTCATAACCAAGCCTTTGCCAATTCTCTAAGGTCATCTCCAACCACTACACTATTTTAGTGTAAAACTACACTATTTTAGTATGATTTTAGCACCAAATTTCTTTTCATCTCCAACCACTACACCAAATATCACACTAAAAAAATATTCTATATTATTATATTATTAAATAAAAGATTTTTGTAAATATTTAGTCTTTTTGATTATACTTATTATTAATATAAGATACACAAGTAATAAATTTTAATAAACACTAAACTACCATATTTAAGACAATAATTATAATTATTAAAAGAATAATTTTAAAATACATATAAAATTAAAGTAACGAAAAACATACAAATGAAAATACATACGAAATTAACATAACTTAAAACATACAAACGAAAATACATTACATAAAAACATTATACCCCATGATCAAAAAGATTATATCCCAAAAAGAACACGTTCAAGGTGGAAATAAAATGTCACCAAATGATCAAGAAGATTATACCCCATATTATAATTATCTTGATGGAGCTGATAATAATTTTCCAGGTTATTAGATTATTATGTTAGTCTATCTGATGTTTTCTAGTTTGTTTTTGCATTTTTTTTAATTCTGCAAATATATTTTGTATGCACTTTATATGTTTGGTTGGTGTTTGGTTGGTAATTTTATATATTTTAAATAACTTTTATGTATCTTAGTTCTATTTTAAATGTTCTATTATAATATATACTTAATATATATTATAATTTACAGATACTTCGGGTATCCGAGCAGGTCTCGGTACCTGATCAGGTGTCAGATAGGATACGAACCCAAACCGAGACCCACTGATTCTAAAAAGGACCCAATAGGTACTTTAGAATGGACCCGGATCCGGACCTGAACCTGTATTTTTGGGTTGGTTCCAATTCAGGTCTTCGAATCCGGATAAAATGCCGAAGCCTAATACAACTTTTACCTTTTATAGAGATTGAGTTTAATAAAATTTAACAGATTATTTTATAAAATAATATTTTTTTCTATATTCAAATTAAATAAATTTAGTCTCCATTGATAAAGAATTTAAAATGATAAATTTTTGCATTAAAATTAAATAAAATATTTAATTTTAATATGATTATTGATTTTAAATAATAAATAGAATATGAGAATATCAAATATTTTTAGAAATTGAAATGTGCCGTTAGAGGTCTTTACCTTCTTCTTATTCAACATGTTGAATAATTTAATACCAATTAATTCATATCATAAAGTTTCATTTTTGAATATTCTCATTATAGGGTTCAACTGTTTGAATCTTTTATTCAATATCTCAATAGTCTAACTTCATATCATAAAAATAGATTATAACCATATCTAGAATATATGTGTATCGTTGAAAATCCAAATATTCTAATTGAATGGACTAGATTAAATACCTACTATCATTATACCAGAACATATCAAAACTAATTTATTATTCAAATATGAAAACGTTGACTATCATTAACACAAAACTACACAGTCCCTATATATATAGAAACCCTAGTAACCTAGTTACACAAACCAACATTCATAATCATCAAACACTTTCAGTCAACTTTTATAATATTCTTTCTAAAAAACACAAGAAATATGGAGAACAAAATAATGGTAATTTTAGTGGTGATGATGGGGAGCCTTTTGGTTGAGACAGAGGCTATAAATTTTCAAGAATGTTACAAAGGTTGTACTTTGGTTTGTGGTGCAACTGCAAGTGGATTTAAAAAGTTGGCATGTCCTTTCACGTGTCTCAAGCAATGTATACATCCTTCTGAGCCAAATCTTCAAGAAATAGACCAGACTGATTATTTTTGCAAAGTCGGATGTGCTACCAATCGTTGTGTTTCATCCTCCTCGGTCGAAGATATGGGTAAGTTTTATATTCTTGTGGTATACACTTCAATCATGTGTATAAGTAAGATGTCCTAGAATGTTTTAAGTTTTTTTTTTTTATCATTTGAGTTAAGTTTTATCATTAAGAGTCTAATTAACTTTCTTATGGATTTAATTTCTTTATCTTTTGTTATGTGCAGATCACGCAGAAAAAGTTTCGGTATGTGTGGATTCATGCTCAGATATGTGCTCTAACAAGAACTAAAGCCTACATTGTTTTTTTTTCGTTCTTTCCAAATTAATGTCTTATAAAACATGCAATGGTTTGTATCGATTAAGTATTCAAATCTAAAGGAGACTTGATTTATTGATTTGATATATATATTGTGTTACGAACAAGTAAATTGACAAAACATCATCCAAAACAAAGAGTCTAAAATGATAAAAGAAAAGGATGTTTAATAACAATATTGTAGATTGTCCAATGTGTTTCACGTTTCCATCTAATGTTATTGCAATAACTATTGTTGTTAACAATTTGCAACTTCATTGGGAGAAAGTTCTTATGATTAGTTTATCAATATCACCAATCCACAAAATGGAACTGAACTTCATCGTTGTGGTTTATTTCTTTCTCCAATATCCAAGTATTTTGCGTGCACATATTCGTTAGATTAAACGTTGTAAATCATGTTTATCTTCTAAGTATGTTGCATGCATCTCCTAATTGCGAGAGCTGTTCATCTCAAAACTGATCGGACTTTGGTAAGGGTAATACTGGATTCAGCTTTTGGTATAATCTCCAAATCGGATTATACATCGATAAAATTATCGTATCACCATACGATATTATACCAATGATTTGTCGTTGACTATGATCACTAATACGTAACCGTTTTCTCAGTTTTTATATACTCTATATGCTGATCTGGTCAATTTGAAAAAAAAAAAACATTCAATGCTACAAAAACAAAATAGATTAATTAGCATATTGTTTGATCCAAGTTTGGAATGTCTTACTAATATCAGTGACCACATTTCGCTTTCATCCATTTTAAACCCAACACTATCTAAGGCATTATCATGACTCGAGAGGATTGAACACAACAAAAAGAAAACTCATGGATTACAATGTTATATATATATGCCACAACATTGATTGCTCTGACAATTTGTTTAGTGGCCTTAACGAAATGATCATATATATAATTCCGAGACAGAAACGGATCAAACACTTATAGCGTATTATATTTACATGAAATATATGTACAGCAAAGCAAAGTCAGAAATGTAGAAGGAAAAAAACCAGAATCAGATCAAATCCAACTAATTAGAGAGAGCTATTACGATGATTTATGACAGTAACTCAGATCATCATATCAGGGAGAAACCAGTGTGACTTAGAGCTTGGACGAGTGAGTGTGTGAAGCTGGTTTTAGCGTCAGAAGGCTCGACAGAGTGTATTAGTCGTGGTCAAGTTAGAAGAGTGTTGCTGTTCAATGGGGCTGTTCGTGGGACTACAGAGTCTGCTTCTCTTTGGTTCTGAGATCCTCACGTTGGAGATTGCAACCACAAGCACATCGACCACACCGCTTTCATCTTCTTCCTCCTCCTCAGTGTTGGAGAATGAATCAGTCGGTGCTGAATCATCATGTGTTGTCTTCTTCTCTCTGTTTAAGTCAGTATTCTTAATCGGACTGCGAAGCTGAAGGCAGGTAGGAGTTCCTGCTTGACCCTTGTGCTTCGATTTAATACACATTGTCTTGAGTGTCCGGTCCGTGTAAAAGAGTATCCATGGGTGCCCTGAAACACACAAATGGTAAGCATTAAGAAAAAGACATACAAAAGATTCAGAGCCACTGCAGTCACACTCTATATGGATATAGAAGGCAGTGCAGCAGGGAGATTGAAAAAGGCTTACTTAGCACTTCATCCGCTGTGATCCTAGCAGACTCGTCTCTTGTTAGCATTCTCGCCAACAGATCACGAGCTGGTTTGGAGACGAACTCCCACACTCCAGAGTTGAAATCAAGCTTCACTTTCTTGATTGCTTCGAAAATAGCATCCAAAGAGTCTCCCTTAAACGGGAGCACACCAGACAAGAGAGCGTATAAGAGCACTCCTGCACTCCACACGTCAACTTTCTCTGAATAACTTTCAGAGAGAACTTCAGGTGCCACATAAGCAGGACTCCCTGCCAATCCAGACAATGTTTGACCTGTAACAAGTAGATAATTAAAACCTTGACAACTCCATTAAGCTACAGAGAAAAAGGTACATGAATCATACAAACTTACCTTTTGCAATTCTCATGGCGAGGCCAAAATCAGCAAGCTGAATCTTCCCAGCAGACGTTAGTAGAATGTTCTCAGGTTTGATATCTCTATGCACAACTCCCATCTCGTGGCAATAATTGATAACCAGCATGAGATCCTTGAATATATTAGCCGCTCGCTGCTCAGAGTACCTCCCCTCCTTAACCATCTGATCAATCAAACGTCCCCCGGGACACAGCTCCATCACAAGATGGAAACAATCAGACTCTTCATACACAGCGTGCAGTGTGACAACCCGAGGATGACCAGACAAATGCTGCATAATCTCAACCTCCCTATGAACAGTCTCCTCCCCTTTCTTCAAAGTCTTACACGCAAAGTCAATCCCGTTACTCTTCGACCTACAGATCCTAACCGACCCGAACTTCCCTTTCCCGATGTTAGGACCGAAAACATAGTCGTCCTCGATCTTGTTCTTCCTACCGGTCTGTGTAGAAACATCTATACAACCAATCTTCCTCTTCAAACCTCTCCCCGACGAAACAAGAGACGACGCGCCGCAAGGAGGTGCAGTAGCAACGCCTGCGAGGCGTCTCTTGAAGGAACCAGCAGAGTCCTCCTCGTCAACAGTATCATTCTCCTTGCAGCGCTTCTTGAGTCTAGCGTAGCCTTCTAGTGAAAAGTGTGACCTGAAGTTTGACGATCGTGATGCGGTTGCACATGATAAACCCTCTGGTGAATTATCAGAACCTTCGGTCTCACTGCCTTTCCGCTTCTTCCTCATCAAAACAGATAGCAACCGATCTCACTAGCATCAGAATCAGTTACATGAGAATTAAAGGATCAGTCTTTCTCCTACAGAAACAGAACAAACGAATCAGTGATAAAGCAAAGGACTTTACAAGTACATGACTTCCAACACAGATTTTCCCGCGAAATCACAAAAACTTTCCAGGAATAAAAGAAGCAGGAATGCTTAGATCGAAACAGCAATAACCTTAACACTCAATTGAACTATAAAGCTCGTGAGATTAGGGCAGATAACGAACCTCGGGAAATCACGAAAAAGAAGAGTACTTTTTCTCCCGAGACGAAGCCGATCAGAAAAGCTGGATGGGACCCGACCCAATGGAGCGAATCGAGGCGAAATTGCCGGAAAATCAAGGAGGAGAAGTCTAGAACGGAACCGAATCCCGAGAAATCGAAACAGTAACGAAGATCGAAACCCTAGAGAGCAATCTCGACGAAAGCGATGTTTAGGGGAAAATAAAGAAGCTTAAAAGCCTGAATCACGATGATGCAGCAGATATAAAAGGAGGAGATTGTGTGATTTTGTGTTTATATATCTCTAGACCGGCGCAAATGTCGGTCTTAGAAAACCGGTTTATTAGTTTATTGATTGGTTTACTATAATGTTGATTGGAACCATAGGATACAAACTTCTTGTTGCCTTTCCCAAGGTGGTTCTTCATGCATAACCAATCTATCAATTGATTTGTAACCGACAGTAGAGGCCTACTCTTGTGGTAAAATTCTTTGTAGCATTGTCATAGATAGTATGTAGCATTGTCATAGATAGTATTTTACCATCGGCATTAAAAGTCTCTCAAGTAGATGTTTTATATATCAAAAGTAGTAATATTTTAATTTTTTTTTTTCCAAAAGATACATGCTAAGTTTACAAAAAAAGATAGTACGTGCTAAATAAGACACTATAGCATGGCTTTCTCGAGTTTTTTGAGAAATTCTTCTACTAAAATATAATTATTTTGGTCAAAAAGTTTTCTAGAAAATCAACAATATGAATGTCATAAGAGCGATATTATTAATGGGTTCAAACCCTAGTACTCTGAAACTCTTTTATAACTCTTTTACATCAATAAGAAAAGAAAAATTGTAAAGAGAAAATGTAAAAGCATAAGAAAGTCTGTCAGAAACTCTATCAAACCTTCACACATGCACTTGGCAGTTTTGATACATATTAAATAAACAAAGTAAAATTTTAATATTTTAACAAAAATTCATTATAATATTAATATTTAAAAGTTAAATACTCTTTTGGAGTTATTGACCAAGAAACTAATATTATAAAAAAATATTAAGCGGCATCAATTTGACAAATTGAAAATTTGAGATATCTAAAGACTAAAGGTAAAGCTGACTATACTACATCAGCCCATCTTTCTGAGAAACTCCAGGGTCAAAACTTTCTCCTGATTTACATATTCCATTGACGACCATAACTAAATCAGGTTTGACATCCATTTTCCATCATTTTATCGACCAGAACCACAGCTTCAGACACTTTACCCTCCAGACAAAATGATCATTATATTGACCAAATCCACTGCTTCAGACATTTTACCCTCCAGACAAAATGAGTACTAATTACTAAACGTGGTTGTGCGAGGCTTAAATCCAAAAGTAATACAAGAGATCATACTATTCAAGGTGTAGATGTTATGTGCAATACCATTTGCTCGCAGACGTCTAAGACGAGGAGGCCATACTCTTTTGTTTTGACAATGCCCGCCAAACAATCTACTGAAAGCAACGAGAGTAGGAAGAGGATGAGACCCAAACATTTCTCTAAAAGAGGTTTGATAACTAACATCTACAAAAGGCTAAAGACCGCATATAAAAAAAACCCCAGCTTTGACCTCTCTCACTAAACCCAACTCCGGTTAAAAAACTAAACCCGGTTCAACCGGTCTTTACATGAGCTGGGGTATACAATCACAGAGTCTAGTGACAACCCGCCTTTGGTATGCGTACAATCGATCTGAGTCATCGAAAACTTGATCTTCGTCGATGAGCTTCTTGATTCCCGGACTACAAAATCTCCACCGTGGTAGTGGTTCCACCTCCCCCGCTCGGTCAACATGCATTGAGACGAGGAGTACTGACCATCTTCGGTCCAGAGCTGAAACCGAACCGGTTTAATGTCCCAACCATGGACTTGTTCCGTATTACAGACCCGTCGACCAAACCACTTGCCAGACTGTCCTAGCTGCAGCCTGAAGAAGATGTTGTAGGTTCCGGCCGGGAAAGGGAAATCAATCTCCCCGTCGACTTCAAACCACCAGGTTTGTTGAAGGTAAGCTACAGAAGCAAACCTGCAAGAAGGGAAGAATCAATAAAAAAATAAAAAGGTTTATACTTTAAAGTCGCAGAAACACAGAGAATTATTGTAATGGAACTCACCGAGATTCATCTGTAGGAATATGACTCCAGTAACGACGATCATCGATACCTGTGATTGATAATCCCTTAGCTGAGATGCTTAGACAAACACCACCGCTTCGTTTATCTATCCATACCTTCTGTAAAAAATCAAATACACTTCGTTTATATTACACAAAACTTTCTCAGAAAACTGAGGAACTCATAAAACAGAGGAACTCGCAAAACAGAGGAAATACAGAGAGAGGCGAACCTTGGTGCCTTGATCGAACGAGTTAACCCTGCAGAGACAAGCGTAGATATCTCTCTTCTGGAGATTCTCCGGGAAACCACCGAGGATCCTCTCGAGAAAAGCCTCGTAGTTTGGAGGAAGCTTCGATTCCCAGACGAAATCAGCCCATGAAGCACCACGGAAAGCCCTGTTGAGCTTCGAGAGTCTACAGATCTCGACGGGGTCCAAATTCTCAACAATAAGAGCCACGCAATCTTCCGGGAGATCCCCTAAACACGACGAAGACGGGTCCTTGTGATGAAGACCAGAGTGACTCGCACCCATCAAAGCAACCAGGAGCAGAACCCAAGAAGAAACCCTTCCTTGCCTTACACGAGATTTAGAAAATATCAGGTGGGTTTTGAAAGAGATTCTCGAATCGTCTTGAAAGTTGTAATCTTTCGTCGTGGGGAGGTTTTACTTCGCACGTGAAAATCAAACGTTAGGACAAGAACAGAGCAATAGAATAAAGAGGTTTGGTGCTGGTGACAGACAATGGTGGTGGTGTTTAACTCTATATGATGTGCTTTCGGGATATTGGACGGTGACGCAAAAAGGCATGTAGATCGTGTAACAATAATTAATATCTTTAGATTCCAAAAATATCATAAAATTAATTAGTTTTGAACATTACAAATAATTTTAAAATTGAAAAGATGTTGGATTCTACGTTTAGTTTTTGTTTCTTTTTTGTCCGTTTTTCTTTGTTTTATAATCCGTGCAATAATCCTCCTTTCATGAGTTGTAAGAAGTCAGATAAACAGTTTAATAAATGTACTCATATATCCTAAGCAATTTGAATTCTCAGTTACACTATTATTGTCTGTTATGATACGTGATCCAGGATGTCAACGACCATCTGTTCCGAACATGTTAGATCGCGTAGTGGTTGTAATAACGTTTCTCCGATAAACACGATAGTTGTTGTGGATATATGTTTTCTCAATTATGGATAAGATTTTATTTATTTGGTCAGAAGAACAAGAAAACTTCAAACCTTCATTTCTTTATTTGATCATCAACATTATTACCTACTGATCTGGTTTTAAGTTTACCTAATCTTCGTGAGTCTCGTGACACAGAATAGGAAATGTAGAGTATATTAAGATATTTTAACAATTAACTTTTGTTAAAAGAAAAACTTTTTTAATTATTCAACACATATAAAATGAGATATTTTGACAATCAAATGTTTCACATTCATGCATATTGAAGACGTAAATATCTATAACATCATTGCTGTATGTACAATTTTAAATCGATTATGACCTTGGATATTCACATTTGTCGACAAACAAAGTTAGATATTTATTTCCTCCAATCAAACTAATCCTCAACAAAAATACACATTTAGATTCTCAATAACAAGTGAAATTTTTTTGGCATGTAATTTGTTTATGTTTTGTTTTTGTTTTCTGTCGGCATTACCTTTTAGGCTTTTAACGTTACCTATGTGACGATGAAAAAGATAGATATCACTGATATGGTTGGCAATTAGTGGATGTCGATACAAAAATCTCAAACTTCCTTTAATCGTTTCAACTCAACTATAACACATTGACATTGAGAAAACGACCAAGGATAATATCGAATAAATATCTCAACTTAACGACTGAAAACACAGAAATGCATCAAATTATGATCATCAATATTATTAAAACATCAACTGGTCAAGTTGATGTAAAGTTATGTCCAATTAATCATTTCAACTATACATATATTTTTAATTTAACTGCATCAGATTTTTTTTTAATGGAACCACCACATATACACACCTATTAATTGGGGGCCGCAATTACTTTCTCAATGTAACCACCATTTTCTGAATGTAATGATATACTTATTTTGTTTAAGCAAACATTAAACAGCAATTAAATAAATATAAAGCAGCAATTAAATCCTGATTTTTTTTAGGATAAGATTTGTGCCTTGCGAGGGATGAAGTTGTGTATTTTTATTATGTTTTGGAAAATAGAATAATAGTTCGATTTCATTTAGATTAGGGGTATTCAATCCGAATACTGGTTGGTTTCGGTTTGATTTGATTTTTTTCAGTATTTCAGTTTATAAAATATAACTAATATTCTAAATCCACATTGATTTCAGTTTGATTTGATTTATACCGTCAGTTTTAATATTTATTCGGTTTTATACCAAAAAATAATTATTTAGTTTGAAATAATATTATATATTATACGAATTTTGGAGTCGTGTTGTCAAAAAATCATTTATTAAAAAATATTATATATTTAAATAAAAAATAAAAAACAAAAAAGCTTCTATCACCTAATAAAATAATCAAATCTAGAATTAATATCAATGCTCTAAATTTAAAAAAAAAAACAAAAAAAAAACATAAGCATGAAAGAAATTTTTTTTATTCTTCCATATTTAGTGTTCATCAAGTTAATATGTCTTCGATCACGACTATGTTTTTTAAAGATAAAACAAAAAATTGTAAAGAATTTCAACAAATTGTTATCCATCAAATTTATAATTTTTACTTTAATTTAGTTATTGTTAAAATAAAGCAATAATATCAAAAAAAGAAAGAGTGAAAATATAAAAAGACTTTGTTGCAGTAAATTGTTAAATATAGTTTAAATGACATGTGATTTAATATATAAGGGATATGTTCAGCTGAATATTTATAATTATAATTGTGGACCAAAATCTATTTTAAATTTATGATGAGCCATATCGATTTGGGATTAAGAAAGTTGTAAAAGTTTCAACTAATTGTTATCCATCAAATTTGAATATTTATTAAATAAAAGTTCATATTAATAAAATTCTATGATCATTTGTATCTTATTATAACAAAAAAAATTAAGCTATCGATCACAAAATTTTCAAAGTGGGATCTTCAAATTTCTAATAATTTATAGATGTTTTGAAAAATTCAAAATATAACATATGAGAAAAAATTTAAATGTTTTTATTATATAGTTAATGTGATTGTTTAATATCTTTTAATAATATTAAATAAATAAAAAGAACTAAGATACAAAAAATGTGATCAAATATTTATTATTCATAATAATTAATTTTCATATATACGTTAATCATATCAGATAATTTTACAGCTTTTATTTAAAGATAATCCGAGATTGTTTTTGTACATTATTTATCAGTTCGATAGTTAGTTTAATAAAAAGTGTAATATAAGTTAAGATAGAACAACCTATTTCTCTATGAATATTATATTTTATATAGTTATTTATTAAATGATACTTCTTAATCATACGGTTCTATGATCATTCATATCGTTTTATAACAAAATATTTAAATCATTGATAACAAAATTTTCAATGTGAAAAAAATAAATAATTTTATAATTTTTAAATGTTATTGAAAATTCATTGAAAAATTTTATATTAAAATATTTATGTAATCTTCTATTGTATATATTTTAATCTATATACATTTGTTTTATTATTTTTTATAACATATATTTATTTTATTATTAAATGATACTTTTTTACTCATATGATTTTAAAATCATATATATCTTTTATAATAAAAATGTTAAACCTTTGATCATTAATTTTAACATAATTATTTTAATATTTTTAGTCATTTATTGTCGTTTTTTTAAATTCAAAATATAACATATACGAAAAAATCTAAATTTTATTTTGTAGCGAATTTGATTGTTTAATTTATTTTTATAATATAAAATTAAACAAAAATGATGTAGGATGTATACATTTTTATCAAATCATTATTATTGGAATCATTAATTATCATATATATATAAATCATTTATGGTAATTCCGTATGTTTTATTAAAGAAAAGAAAATAAATAAATTAAATTGGATCATTCACTTTTTTAATTTCAATCTAAGGATGACACATATGATAAATTAACATCCCAATTGAGTGATATGTGGACAATGTGGCTTTTTTAAAATATTACAAACTTGATGTAATTATTTTTAAAATGTTTCTCTTTTAATATATAGAAGATGTGATGAATTTGTGGTCGAAATATGTTTATATTTGGGCCTTGTGGCCTCGATTTCGATATAGAAATCTTCAGGGTTTGTTTCATTGTGTGTTTATATGGTTTTTTTAAAATTCCAATTGTTTGAAATTAATTTTGTTTAATTACACATTATAATTCAATTACACAAATTACTAATCTACATTATTATCAAACAATTTCTATAATTACTATATCTTATTAACAAACACCTACTCTAAGTTTAGAAATAAAATATGGGAAACTAAAACTATTATCATATAGGAAACTGCGAAAATAGATAACATATTGCAAAATTTATGAATAAAAATAAAAATTAATTTCTGAAACGCATATGACACAAATACATATTTATGAAACTTGAATTATTTAATATACTTACATAAAACTATATATTCTAGTAATATTAATATCATACAGAAATATGATTATACAAACACACAAACATATAAATTAATATATAAGGAAAAATTATTAAAACAAAAAATATACATACTTTTTACTTTCTGAGAGGGAGAGTCAAATCAAGTTTGCTTTAAAGAAAGGAGATGTTCAATTGGGTGGTTAGAGAAGAAACTACAATGAAACCTCTATAAATTAATAATGTTGGAACTATCATTTTTTATTAATTTATAGAGATTATTAATTTATCGAGATACTAATTAAACCAAAAACTCAATTTAGAACAATGAAATTATATTAATTTATAGAGATATTAATTTATAGATTATTAATTTATAGAGGTTATACTGTAGATGTAAAATTGATAAGAATATATTACCGGAGAGACACGAAGTACGTATGATATATATATACAATATACTTTTTTGTACATTAGTTTGTTTTTCTCGTTTAATTAATTTGCTTGTTAGTTTATTCCTTTGTCATTGGTGAACACCAGTTAGAGTCTCTAATTACTTTTCCTTTTTAAAAAGTTAGTCTCACTAAAATATCGTGAAAATCATATCTCGCAATCAGAAACCATGATTAAACAAGTTTTTTGTCAAACCATGCCAAAATAATTTTAATAAAGAAAAAGTTCGAAAAGAAAATTCGAAGGAGCCCATAAAAGTCTGAAACGCAAAGAATTTAATTTACGGGCTACCCTCAACTACAAGCCATGCTTGTAAAACCAGCCCAATTGTCTACGGTGCTTTTGTTCGTTCTTTTCTGGCTCACCGTTAATCAAGCGTTTTCTAAACCAGGCCAATAGTCTAAGAGTGCTATATTGATTGCTGATGCTAGTTTAGCAAACTCTATTAATACATGGAATAATGATTGCTGACTACACGAAGTATTAGACATCACATGGTTAACCATGTAAACTAAATTAATGTATACTTACCTACACAAAATATATGTTATGCATGACAATGTCCCTCAATTTAATTATGTTATATAGTTAACATCATTAATTTAATTGTATGCCTCCAAAAACTGTTGTAGACATGTGAGACCGTTTAAATATTTCGTTTCATCAATTAAAATGTAATCAATCTGACCGAAATTTAACTAAAATTGGATTTTAGTCTGCGTTTTAACAACGTAAGAATATTTTTAACAAAATTTTATTTTAAAATCAATATTTTTAGATAAGTAATGTTTTAACCTTTTTATTTAATGTATTTGAAAACTATAAAATTATATTATTTTATTTATATAAAAATATGAAAGTTATATAAGATTATTTAATTATTTTACAATTATTTTAATCTGTTTTGTTATTATATTTTAATAATAGTTCTATAATTCATTTGATTAGTATGTGATATATACTTATTTGATGTCTATTTATATATTGACTTTAAAATTTTATTTAGATTAAGGTCAAATTGGTTATATTTTACTTTTTTAAAACACGGTTCAAAATCCAATTTTAGTTAGAAGATTGGTTAATTATATTTTAATTGATGAAATAACATATTTAAACGGTCCCTAATATCCACATCAGTTTTTGAATACATGAAATTAAACTTGTGATGTTAACTATATAACATCATTAAATTGAAAGATGTTGTCAAACATAACATATATATACTTCGTGTAGCTAGATATACATTAATTTAGTTTGCATGGTTAATCATGTGATAGCTATCGATCATTTTTCCTTAATACATCTACAAACGACAGCGATCAATATAAGTTTTTTTTTCGATCAATATGAGTTTCTTTACAACCTTTTACGATCTCTAGACTTCACTATTTTCCATTTATATTTTTAAGTGATTCTTATCTTTGAAGAGCTTGTGAGCACTTTTCTAATAAAAGCTGATTGTCGTTGTGCCGCTATTGTCACTAATGTTCAGAAATCGGAAGGTTTCAGAAATCGATATATAGTTGTATATTCTAAATACATATACATCTTTATAATCTAATAGGAAATCGTTACAGAAAGATCAGTATATAGTTTTAGAAGACAGTAGTATATAATATTGAGCATAGATAACGGTATTTTTCTTAGTGGTGTATAATCCATCAAATTTGGGTGGACCTTATGCTAAGTGCAAAAATCACGTGGTTTTGAAGTATGTGCAAACAAATTAGCATTTTTGTAGCTATGAAAACGACGCCATGCAACTATATATGTATACGTAATCTGTATAAAGTACATTAAATAATGATATTCATGTTTCCCTAGGCCCCCAATTTATGAAAGTATTCTTAGTCATTTCTTACGGCATTGCCAATTATTTACTTCTCCCACAAATTTCTTCTCGAGTTGGTTATATATATTGTTTATTGTTTATTTTGCTTTCTTATGTAAACACTAATTGATGTCATAAGTGTTCTACAATTAGTTCACTAATTAGATAATATAAAGATATGATCTTGTATGTTGATAATTTGATGTGATCAAAAATAACCATCTACTTAGTCAAAAAAACCCATCTCAATTTGTATATTTTAACTTAAGCTGAAAAAAGAAAAAAAATATAATAACATAAGCAAATCGAACGTGTTACATCTAACTAGCTAATGGTTGAACAAAAAAAAATCTAACTAGCTAATGTTTACCTTATACTTTTCAATATTAATTATTAATTAACTTGATCAGGTTTAGTTAATAGGCATCGTTCGTATAAATGATATATTTTTAATTGTTTGGCTAACAAACTTTCTGATTAAATTATGGGAAACCCAACGAGTCCACTAGACCACTCGTCCTGACTAGTAAGTAACGTGGCTTGAAATGGTTAAATACAAGAAACTATGAATTAGGAAAATTCATATTATGTAAGAAGGAAATTAAAAATTAGAAGTAGCCTATGGCTCGATATGTGACTCCTCCCGGTCCCCACGGCTGTCGTTTTACTTTTGTGAAAGGTCAAACCCTCTATGCGGACAAACAGACACTTGCGACTAAATCTGTCAGTTATTTCTTCTCTAACCTTAATGATTTAGTCGAATTCAAATTAAGAAAACATGTACTTTTGACCGTTCCACATTTGAATTACCTCGTTGTTTAATATAACCACCTTTAGTCGTCATAAAATGTAATGTTTTTGTCCAAGAAAGGTGACCTTCTCCCTATTAGAATTCTACTTATTAAATCTTCTATAAGACTAAAATAATGTCCCTACGTTGTTTTTCCTTATAAGTATTCATTTATACGCTTTTCTTTTCCTTACAGGGAAGTCTTTGTTTTGTTACATTCCAAAGAAGATTAGTTGATTTTTGTTTTTGTAAAAGAACAACGTTAGTTATAAAACTATAATGTCCCCAGCTTTACTGGTTCATATCAGCTGCTAACTTGTGAATTTCGAAGCTTTTTAAGCATCAATCAGCTGATTTTTGATTTCTTAATTTGTTATTTCTAAGGGGCTGGCCACATGCGTACGGGACAGACAACTTAACGAACTTTCTCCACAATTTTCTCGAATCCTCGTGTTCTTGTTGTAAAGCTTTAATTATAAGTCTTATTTCTTGGATAACGAAAGTAAAAAAAGTTCGCATTTCGTCTTATGTTAGAACGTTTTAAGCTATGTTCTACTAAATATATATAGCAGACCAATTTACAATATTTATTATGAAAATAAATATTTTAGCCTACAAAAAATGAATATTAGGATATACTATATATTTCTAATTTGTAAACGCAATTTCACAATTGCATTTCAGTTTCAAAAAAAAAATTCACAATTGCATAAAGGGGAGAGAAGTGTAAATAAATTTAAATAAAAAATATACAAGAAGAAACGAAGAATGATATGTTCACAATGCGAAGATTGGTATCACGTGGCCAGCTTTCTAAGTTAGAAATTCAGTCAATAAGTTTATGTAACGTACTTGAACAGAACATGTTAGGACCTAAGAGCACTTTAAGCAAATACACTCTCATCAGGGAACAGCTCCCTCCAATAATTAGTTTTTTTTTCGATTCTTAATTTTAATTTAAACTCTACAAATTATGATGCAGATACTTTATAAACGCAACCATTTCCGAATTCATGCGACCAAGTTCGGATATTTAAACCATAATCAGAACAAGATGGCAAAACAAGCCTATTTAAATCCACTTGAGCTACTTGATAAAAGCATAATATTGATATTCTACTGAAATATAAAAATTCCATAGATATGAATATCAATACTCAAATGAAGACACTTCAAAGCTTTTCTTTTTTTTTTTTTTTTTAACAACAGACACTTCAAATCGAACGGGCCTTATGGTCAAGTGGCAGTGGACGCTTGGGACGCCAACACGTTTCAGGTTCGATCCACCTGCTATGCGAAACTAAGTCATATTGTTCTGTTCACCTAACGCGGATATGGATCCATGCTTTAGGACCCATTTGAATGCCCAGAAGAAGGAGTCCATCCGTGGGCTTGCGACTCCCCCAGGGGTTAGGTCTGGTTCCAATAGTGACCTGGGTTTAACCCTTTTATTTAGCAAAAAAAAAAAAAAAAACAGACACTTCAAAGCTAATATCAGGTTTCATCAGTTTGTTACTAGTATCAAGTTAACATTAAAAAAATAGCTAGTTGAGTTGTCTCTACCTTGGTACATCCCCCCCTAACAATCACATCCCAAAACCCTTAATTAGTTAAAGACTATTATTATACTTTCTTAATACTTTTTTGATAAATTTCACTAAAACCCTAATGGATTTCATCCGGCCATTATGAAACCTGCCTACTCATATCATATCACAGAGACTGACATGCATGTATACACATATCAATCCACCGATCTAGCCCTAGTTAAACACAATGTTCGATTTGTGTAGAACTGTTGCTTGAATACAATTTCAAGTAAAACAATGACAATAATCTTCCTATTTCTATCTTTCCCTAAAGCAGATTCTAAGCTCTCTATTACACTGTATATATTAATTTCTAGGTCTAAACGTTAAACGTGTCTTTTTGAACCATGATTACTGATGAAGAAATCATTTTTTGTCACCAATTATGTTTTATTTTTAACTCTGTCACCAATTATGTAACATTGGATTTGTACTATCTAATGAAATGACGGAAAGATAAATAATAAAGGAGTGTATTTCACAATAACCTACCCTACACAGTTAGCTGTTTTATGTGGGTGTGAAGTAGAATTGCAAGGTTTGTTGCATAACACCTAAGCCCGTGGCTCAATGGGTAAAAGTTAAACTTGATTGGTTTAACCTGAGGCTCCCAAAAGCCGACTGAGATTATATATCTCTCATGTAAAGCCGAAAAAAGAAGATAATGATAATATCATACAACTCTCAGGTTAGTTATGATCTGAACTTAGAATTAGCAGGTAGTGGTTGATAACAGGATCTAAAATCTGACATACGTTATTCTACAATAAGATTAATCAGTTTGACGGAGTTGATTTTTAAGCAATATATAGTGATAATGATTAAAACCACACGACAAGCAGATCTAATGAGGAGATTCTGAGCATGAATGAGAACAAACTGAAAAGTAGTTATCATGTTGGTTTATATTTGCTACCCTGGTGTCAAAGATTGTATTAGATATATATATATATATATATATATACAGGGATTTTGGCATAGATATGATATAAAATGAGAAACAATTATGAAGTCAATAATGTAAAGCTGGAAACTCGTTTTTCCATGTCTAATAACTATGTGTATAAGTTTCAAGTTACAATACCAATTTGTTATTGTTATTATTAGTTTATTATCATATCTAATGGAGAGGAAGGACTACAAAACTGATCTCCTAAAGTGAAGCTGTAAACTTGCCGAAATGTTCAGACTGGTGTTTTAATGCCCATATGATCACAATAAACTAGGAGAAAATAGGAACCTTCATTTCATGATCTCCTATTTTTTTTTAGAAAAAAGCTGCCCTTTGACACGTCCAATAAATCATGTATGGTTTCTATATACAGATTTAAAGAGTTTTTAAAAATGGTATAAGCCTTTTTTTCATTCTGCAACTACTTTTTGAAAACAATATTTATTAGAAAAAATGATTGCTAGCTACACGAAGTATCAACCATCATATCGCTAACCATACAAACTAAATTAATGTATACCTAGCTACACGAAGTATATGATATGCATGATAACATCCCTCAACTTAATGATGTTATGTAGTTAACATCACAAGTTTAATTTCATTCATTCAAAAACTGATGTGGATATCAGAGATTGTTTAAATATCTTATTTCATCAATTAAAATATAATCAATCTGAAATTAATCTAACTAAATTAGATTTTAATCTGTGTTTTAAAAGCGTAAGAATATTTTTAACAAAAATTAATTTACAAAATCAATATGTTTTAATATTATTTGATAAGTAGAATTTTAGCATTTTTATTTTAGCGTATTTGATAACTATATAATTACATTATTTATATTTATATTAAATTTGAAAGTCATATAAGATATTATTATTTTTAATTATAAAACTTATTTGACGTCAATCTGATATTTTATTTTCTTTAAACGCATTTGTTGTCAACTAAACCATAAACCAAATATTATCTCGTGTACATAGTTATTAATTATATACTGTTAAGAATAAAAATAATCTAATAATACAAATATAATACTAAAGTCTTGCTAAATTTAAGAATTATTTTTTTTTATTATAAAATAATTCATTAATTTAATCAATTTTACATCAAACAAATAAAATTTTAGAGTCAATATATAATAAATAGACATCAAATAAGTTTTGTAAAAAAATTTATCAAATAAGTATATATCACATACTAATCAAATGAATTACAGAACTATTATTAAAATATAATAACAAAACATATTAGATAATTGAGAAAAATTAAATAATCTTATATAACTTTCATATTTTATATAAATAAAATATTATAATTTTATAGTTTTCAAATACATTAAATAAAAAGGTTAAAAAACTACTTATAGAAAATATTGATTTTTAAATTAAATTTTTTAAAAAATATTCTTGCGCTTTTAAAAAGCGGACTAAAATCCAATTTTAGTTAAATTACGGTCAAATTGATGAAACAAAATATTTAAACGGTCTCACATATCTACATTAGTTTTTGGATGCATGAAATTAAATTTGTGATGTTAATTACATAGCATCATTAAGTTGAAAGATGTTGTCATGCATTACATATAGTTCGTGTAGCTAAATATACATTAATTTAGTTTGCATGATTAGCCATGTGACGGCCGATACTTCGTGTAGCCATGATCATTTTTCCTATTTATTATCAACTAATGAGAGTATGTGTAAAGACTTGCCTTGTCTATTTAAGCACTCATCATAATGGTTGACGAATATGCGCCACCACTCAACTCCTCTTTCTTCTCTTTGTCTCTTTCCTCTACACGTTTTCAGTTTCTGTCTAGAGAACACAAACCAAAGAAGCAGCCAAAGGCAAAAATATAGTTTCATTTGTTGTTCAACCAAAACAAATCATATATACTCTTACTGTGATGTGGGCATTGTTCATTTGGGTTTCTCTGCTTCTCATTAGCATCACACATTGGGTTCGCAGCTGGAGGAACCCCAAATGCAAAGGGAAGCTTCCACCTGGTTCTATGGGTTTTCCTCTACTCGGAGAGACTATCCAGTTCTTCAAGCCAAACACAACTTCAGACATCCCTCCTTTTATCAAAGAAAGGGTTAAGAAGTGAGGGTCTCTCTTTTCTCATTAATTCAACCAATGTGATTAAATGGTACACAAAGGTTTACAGAAAGTGTTGTCAATATATGTGCAGGTATGGCCCAATTTTCAAGACCAATCTAGTGGGGAGACCAGTTATTGTATCAACAGATCCTGATTTGAGCTACTTTGTGTTTCAACAAGAGGGACGGTGTTTCCAGAGTTGGTATCCAGACACTTTTACAAACATATTTGGGAAAAAGAATGTGGGCTCACTACATGGGTTTATGTACAAGTACCTCAAAAGCATGGTCTTGACTCTCTTTGGCTATGATGGTCTCAAGAAGATGCTTCCTCAAGTTGAGCTGACTGCAAATAAGAGATTAGAGCTTTGGTCAAATCAGGAATCAGTAGAACTCAAAGATTCAACAGCAAGCGTGAGTTTCAGACATAAAGACTTCTTTTATGTTTCAGATATATATATACTCCCATTGCTTTATTCCTTATTGCTAATATGTTGGTAATCATCATTCATCAACTTGTCAGATGATATTTGATCTCACCGCAAAGAAGTTGATAAGCCATGATCCAGACAAGTCATCAGAGAATCTAAGGTCTAACTTCGTTGCTTTCATTCGAGGACTCATCTCCTTCCCCTTTAACATTCCAGGAACAGCTTATCACAAATGTCTTAAGGTGGGAATGAATATCTAAGAGTCGTTACTTTAAAGATTGATATAGTTACTAATGCTGGAAAATGATCTTTCAGGGTAGGGAAAATGCAATGAGAATGTTGAGGAATATGCTTCAAGAGAGACGTAAGAAACCACAGACTAACCCAAGTGACTTTTTTGATTATGTCATTGAAGAGATTCAGAAAGAGGGGACTATTCTGACAGAAGAGATTGCACTTGACTTAATGTTTGTCTTGCTATTCGCCAGCTTCGAAACAACTTCTCTCGCTCTAACTTTAGCCATCAAGTTCCTTTCAGATGACCCTGCCGTTCTAAAGCGTTTAACGGTTAGTGATAGGGATACAAAAAAATCATAAATCTCTTAGAAATAACTGACTAGTGTCTTCTGTGTTTTTTCTTATCAAACATAGGCTAAACTGTGTTTCTAATCTTCATTAGGAAGAACATGAGACGATTCTTAGAAATCGGGAAGATGCAGACTCTGGACTTACATGGGAAGAATACAAGTCAATGACTTACACATTTCAGGTTGCTTAAAGAGTTTCATAAAAGATATGAATGATAATCTCCTGCCTAGCTGACTAAGTCTTATATTGTGTAAGCAGTTCATAAACGAAACAGCAAGACTAGCTAATATAGTTCCTGCAATATTCAGAAAGGCGCTGATAGATATTAAATACAAAGGTACAATCGATAATCTATAACGATAATATATATATACACATTTCTGAATGATTAAATTGCATTTTGTTTCTTATATTATCACTAAGACATTTTTCAATGATGCACACAGATTATACAATACCAGCCGGCTGGGCGGTGATGGTCTGTCCACCAGCTACACATTTGAATCCAAAAAAGTACAAAGATCCCTTAGTTTTTAACCCATCAAGATGGGAGGTGAGGTCAAACCTTCTAAGTAACTTCTACTCCAAGTAAAACTGAAACTCTTTTTAACAAAACAAAACTAAAATTTTAAAGTGGATGTCATACACAGGAATCAAATGCTAACAATGCATCGAAACACTTCATGGCCTTTGGTGGTGGGATGAGGTTCTGTGTTGGAACCGACTTCACCAAATTGCAGATGGCTGTGTTTCTTCACAGCCTTGTGACAAAATACAGGTTAAGAAATAAGAAATCTCGTTACAGTACTCTCCTAAGTCATATGCTTGAATAGTATTAAGAAAAAAGGCTGGTTTTGAAATTTTATCAGGTGGGAGGAGATTATTGGAGGAAATATTGTTCGAACACCAGGATTACAGTTTCCAAACGGTTACCATGTCAGACTTCACAGAAAATACACTAGAGAATGTTACAAGTAATACGAAGCTATACATTTTGAACACCCTAAACGGGGAAAGATGTACCTTGAATCTTATGTCTTGATTAGGTTAAGGATGAGAATCAGCTACAAAGGTGAATATACAATTTTGACTTCAAGCTGTCGTGTGTTTGGTCAGAAACTGTAATATGTATAGCGTTATATATTTGATCACATGCATGTAAAATCTTACTTTTGAACTCCTGACATGCATCAGGAGTTTTTTTTTTCAATGGTGGACGATATCAAAATCTTATTACTACATGAATTATCCTTAAACGTTGCTCCAAGACATATATAAAAATGGTTCACATATAAATCAAGCTATCAAAGAATCCACTCAATCAAATACTTCAAAAGAAAAACACAGTTAAACTTTAGTTACAGTTAGAAAAACAAAAGGAGCAACACAAAAAGGAAACTAACATGATTAAAAAAAAAACAGTAGCAATGTTTTGGAAATCAACAAGTCCACCTGGACGTCTCGATACAGTCTAGGTGATGGCACCATTTGCAAATTTTGTTCCCATTCTCTCCTTTGAGCAGCATCACAATCCCAACCGCTAAACCCCCGATGACCAAAACAGCAGCGATAAAGAACAATAAGTACTGACATGGGTTATACTTTGATCTGGCACGAGGAGCACCGTACTGATGAGAAGCAGAGCTGTGGGACTCTTCCCACCCGTACTGAGGCCGAACCAGTAGTACAAACCCCAGGAGAAATCCGGTCAAGAACCCACCAATGTGGGCAAAGTTGTCAACCCAAGGAAGCAAGCCTATCGCCAAATCGATTGCGACAATGAACAAGATGGTGAACAAAGCGGCAAACTGGTAAGATTCAGAAAGAAACATTGTCAGGAAAATGCAATGGTTGTGATTTTGAGAAAGAACATGACATGTCTCAAGTTCGATCATGGGCAAAACCAAATGAAGCATTCGACTCAATCAACTAAATTTTATGAAGAAAATTAAATAGGTATACACCCAAATTTACGTAGATATTGTAAAACGAAAGTATTATTATATTGAGATCTTTACTAAATCGCCTACAGCCCGCAAAATCTTAGGGCTGATCGTGTGTGTACCTTGTTGGCGTAGATGGTCCAGTTGGTGATAAGCTCGGATAACATAGCTCCGAGGAGTCCAAGGAGAGCGCCTGAGGCACCGACAGAGATACTGTTTCGAAGGAAGAGAGCCGAGAGGATGCTTCCACCGAAGCCAGATATCAAGTAGATGAGCCCCACTCTTACTGCATTTTACAAGACATGTTGAATACATCAGAATGACCAATGAATAATGAGTGCTGTGTAAGAAGAATAAAGGACTTACTGAATCCAAACTGCCGCTCAAGGCGGAAACCAATGACGACCACATCGAACATATTAACAATAAGGTGAATGACACCGGCATGGAGCCACATAGAAGTGACAAGCCTCCATTTCTCATTACCTTTCACGACTTTGCTCCATTCCAAAGCTCCCATCTTCTCCAATCTGAAATGCCAATCGTGTTGGAACCATCAAACCGATCAGTAATAACATGGAATCACTACAATCCTTAAGGGTTCAAACGGAGCAAAAACCTTGAGACGTTAGGGGCTTTTGGAGTGGGAAACACAGAAAAGACTTACGTCGAAGAAGAAGGGCCCAAGAGAGGGTTCTCTCTGAGTGGCTGGAACGAGAACCTACGGAGAAACCTTGGCACGCAATCTCCGTTGGCACCAGCAACCGTCTTGGGGCAGTCGTTGACGAACATGACAACGATGAAGACGGCTATAGAAGCCAAGACGATGACCGGAGTTAGCCATGCCGTCCACTGTGTGTTTCCTCTGTTCTTCCTACTCGGCATTGTCTCTTCTCTGGCTCGTATAAAGAAAAAAAAAACAGTTTTTTAATCAATAGATCAAAGAAAATTGATTGAGACAGGAAACATTAAACCGACAAGAACATCGAATGATCAGAGATTCAGACAGAAGTCTTTAACCTTTTAATTCTCTCTTTCTGAATTTGGAAAAAAGTTAAATTAAACCGTTGAATCAATATACGTAACGGAAACAATCTTTTACCGAGTATACTCGAAACGTTATTATCTGTAAGATCAATAACGTCAAAGAGTTTTGGTGGTTGCAGCTCCGTCAAGATGTTTACCTTTATCTTTCTGATCAAAATCTCAGTCTTGAGAGGAGATAAATAAGATTCAGGCGTGAAATCAAATTGTTATGTTAATATATATACAGTATATATTGATTTGTTTTTTTGTTTAACGTATTTCTGTTATCTTCATAGTTTGTTGGGTATATAAATATATGTGATAGAGAAAAAGTCTACGGGTTAAGGTGTCATTAAGGCATATTAATTAAGTTTACTAAAATAGACTCTATTATAATGTGACTACCACTAATTCATTTTATTCAGTTGAGAAAGCAAATGGGATACAGTCAACTGATTAAGGCTTATTCCTTGGTTATTTTCTTAAACATAATTACTACTAGATTTTGACCCGCCCTTTGAAAGGGCGGGTATTTTCTGTTTTAATTTTTTTTTTGAAAAATTTAGTTTTATATTTGTGTTGTTTTTTATAATCATATTTTTTTGTCTTAATATTAGTTAAATATAACTTTTGATAACTATATTAAATATGTCAAGTTACATAACTATACACTTGTGTCATATGCATTTCAGAAGTTAATTTAAAACTTTTTTCTAAAGTATACAACATATTATATTTTTTCATAATTAACTAATATAATTAATCAAGATACTCGTATCCAGAACACCTGACTCGTAATTGATCCGAAAATCAAGTTTGATACTCTATTAGACATGACCTATATATTCGAATGGTTCGTAACGTGTTATATCTAAAAACCAATATCAAATCCAACCCGCATTGAAAGCCAAACAAATTTTTTGAAAAATGTTCGAAAAAAATCGTATATATATGGATTAATATGGTCTTCACTAACTTTGAGTAGAATCACATTTAATAAAAAAAATTAACCGAATAACCTATTTAAAACTTGTTAAAATTAATGAGTTCATATGAATATTTGTTTCTATAAAAAGTTTACTTAAACAATGTTAAACTATATTTTAACATTATGTGCTTTGTTAATTTATAAATTTAATGTCTATGTAAAATATTTAATAAATTAATGAATGGTTGACAAATTCTAAATTTTTGGTCTGGGATATAAGTTATGTTGATGTATGGTTGATAAATCCTAAATATTTAAATATTTTCTTTTTATTAAATAAATATACATTGATTTAAATTGTTACCGCATTAAATTAACTGATTTTTTTTTTTTAAAAAGTGCCTAAATCATATATGTTGATCTCAATTTTAGTTTTGGTCGTTTCTTGTAAAAATATATAAACAAAATTAAAGATAATGTTATATTATATATTTGAAAGGTTAATTATAAAACCAAAATATGAATCAGATAACATAAGAATTAACATTTATGTGGCCATTTTAAATGATAATTGCAATACATAAATATTTTAAGATATTAGTATTTTCACATTTTCTAATAATAATTTAATTTCATATATTAAAAATATATTGAAATATTTTTATGTTTATAAAATAGAAAAAAAAACAATACACAATCAACAGTTTCATCCTAAAATTAAGGGCTAGTTTAAATATGAGATTTTATTGTTAGAATAAGTAGATTTAGTTAAGATTAATAGATTTAGTTTTGATTTAAATAAAAAGTATAGATTAAAAATATATCAATGGCATGGAGTTATAAATACTTCAAAACTTCAAGATGATTTTAAAAAAGTCTCTTGTGTTTTTATAGTATTGATTTTTCTGATAAAATTATTAACTCGTTTTTAGATCATAATAGAAATGAAAAATGTATTTGTAAGACTTGTTTGTACTTGATAAATATTTTACATGTTTAATGGAAAAACCTGTAAATAATAACTGAAAAATTGTACTCATTAATTGTAGATTGATTTTGGAAATTTAATTTAATTTAGATATTTTAAATATTGATTTTAAAACTATTTAAAATTTATGTAAAGCTATAATTTCTAAGCGCATATATTTAGCAAATTAATATCAGATTGATTTAGAGAATATTATTTCTATGATTTTATAATATGTATCAGTATTATGAGTAGCTGTTAAATAGTATGTTTGAAGTTTACAAATTTATTTATCAAATAAGTTCTTTGTACTTTTTTGTTTCAAATTAAAAATTAACATTTATGTAGTAATTTAAATGATAATTTCAACACATATAAATAATTAAAAATGTTGAAAATATTTTTCACGTATTTTGTAATTATAAATTAATTTCAGATGCTAAAAGTATTTTTAAGTTTTCAAAATAGATGAAAAATAATAAAACAAACAAATCAATCCTAAAATTAAGTATTAGTTAAAATATGAGTATCTACTGTCGATTGATTATTTAAAAAGTTTAAAATTAAATATTGTTAAATTAAAAAGATTTTGTTATAATTAAAAAGATTTGTTTATGATTTTAATAAAAACCATAGGTTTTAAAAATGTAATGGCAAAGATTTGTAAATACTTTAAAAAAGAAGAGCACCTCAAAAGAAGGTCTTCTGTTTTAATAGTATTGATACCAAAGATTGTTACACAACATTATTACATCGGAATATAAAGACAAATAAGCATAAGTTAAAACGTAACATATAAAATTTTAAATAAGCGAATGAAAATTAGAGAGTTTTCGATGTAATATCTCCATGTAAAAATCTTTGATGTGCTAATTATGTTTAAGAAAATAAGAAAAAAAATCCTTAGACCATTAAGTTAACATAGTTGATAGTAGGCCTGGGCACAGATCAGATATCCGGATTTTTTAAGGTATTTGTGATTTGTTTCATATGTTACAAATATCTAATTTTTGTATTTGCTTTGCTTCAGAGAAATACAGATATTCGGAAAAATGGATATCCGGAAAATAAATAGATATTTGCGGATATTTACGGATATCTGCGAATATTTACGGATATCTCATATGTTTTTATTAATACAATTAATCTTAAAGTTTCTATGCAGATTTTGTTTTGTATAATATATTTTTACATGATATATAATATAAAAATTAAAAGAATTAGTAAATCTACATATTTTGTAATTTTTTAAAATTTAGTTAACAATTACAATAACACAAAACTTAAGAAAAAAATATAATTTTCATAAAATAATTTTCTTCTTTTTATGTACTACTTTTATATAAGTAATAAATGTGAATAAAATTTGTCAAATCATATGTCAAAATAATAATTATATAATTTTATACATATATAACTTTAAATATAATCAAGAGATACATGTATTTATATATTGCCGGATTGAATCGGATATCCGCTCTCTAAAATTTTAATATTTGTGATTTGTTTGACGTATATTAAATTTTAGTATTTGCTTCGATTTGTAAAGTTACGGATATCCAAATTTTTCGGATCAGATCGAAGTTAATAACAAATCGAATCAAAATTTACAAATATTTTGTCCACCCCTACCCTTAGTTGATAGAAAGAAGTACAAAAGCAACAGATATATAATAATCAAGTCAATAGCAAATCCGGTTTACCACATCTGACAACTCCAGTTCGAACATGAATTTCAGAATTCAGATACATTTGCTTGTAATAAAGTTAGTAAAGTAAGGTAACATAACCCCATCCGTACATTATCCGAAATAAAATAAAAATCAAACAACCCGCGTACACTGTCGTTAAAAAAAATAATCAAATAACCCGCGTACACTTGTCCGGTTGTTGACTATTGACTAATGGACCACATGAAACTAATGAATGATTTTTAAATTCTAACATATCAAAATATTCACCCATTCGTATTCGTCAAAACAGATTATCTGTTAATTTTCTTCCATCATCGTCACCTCTCTCTCTCCTCTCGTCCTCTCTCCACGATCGATCGAAACCCTAGCAATCCCAATTTCATTTCCTAAGATCGAAATTTCACCTTTTTATGGCTTAACCCTACGTCAATTTCATCGATTTCGATTAAATCTTTGTGTATTGGGAAGAAGCTAAGAGAAGGAAAATAAAATGTCAACGGAGAATACCTCATCGCTGCCATCAGACACCATCGATCCAGCGCCTTTGCTTCTGAGCGGCGACGAGAACGAAGGAAGCAGCAACAACGGAGGAGGAGAGCTTAGATCCTCCGTTCGGAGACCGGGGCTTAGGGAAGCGGCGAGGCTGCTGAGCCGCGCGAGCAGCGGAGGACGCGCGATGCGGGAGCCGTCTATGGTTGTTCGAGAGGCGGCGGCGGAGCAGCTAGAGGAGAGGCAGAGCGATTGGGCCTACTCGAAGCCCATCGTGGTGCTCGACATCGTCTGGAATTTAGCGTTCGTCTCCGTGGCTGCTGCGATTCTGGTGATGGCGAGGAATGAGAATCCGATCATGCCGCTTAGGGTTTGGCTGTTGGGGTACGCGTTGCAGTGCGTGTTGCATATGGTTTGTGTGTTGATTGAGTATCGGAGGAGGAACAGGGTGAGGACTAGTCGGACGACTCCAAGGTCGCGTTCTTCTTCTTCGTCTTCCTCTTCGTCGATGGAGGAAGATGCTTTGGGTTCGAGGAGGAGTTCACATGAGGAGGTCTTGTCGCTTGGGCAGATTGAGAACGAACGTAGCAGGTGCGTTACACTTAGAAGAAGATAAGAGTTTTAGTTTATATGATTGATAAGATATTGTTGTGGTTTCTTAGCTAAAGTGTCTATCTTTATGCTCCTTGATTGAGATAAAAAGGCATTAGATAGTTATATTAGGTTCACTTCTTTCTTATAGCACTGTTACACTAAGCTTGTCGCATTTGTATCTTGCTGTTTCCGAAGCAGTGTTGCAAAGCATCTGGAATCTGCCAACACAATGTTTTCATTCATTTGGTGGATCATTGGGTTCTACTGGGTATCTGCTGGTGGCCAAGAGCTAGCGCAAGAATCCCCACGGATCTACTGGTTTCTTTCTTCTCTTTTTTATATTCTTAAGTGTTAAGTTTATCATTCAAGTTTTCTGAGTGCCTTTTGCTTATGTCTCAGGTTGTCTATCGTCTTTCTTGGTTTTGATGTGTTCTTTGTTGTCTTCTGTGTTGCGTTGGCCTGCGTTATTGGCATTGCTGTTTGCTGTTGCCTCCCATGCATCATTGCGGTTTTATACGCCGTTGCGGATCAGGTACTTCTCGTGACCAATTCATCTTATATATACTTAAGTCGCTACGTTTTGCTAGTTGTTTTAACTGTGAGAAACAGGAAGGGGCTTCGAAAGAAGACATTGAGCAGCTGACCAAATTCAAGTTTCGTAAAGTTGGTGATGTCAACAAACACGCTGGTGATGAAGAAGCTCAAGGAAACACCGAGGGAGTGATGACAGAGTGTGGTACTGATTCCCCCGTTGAACATACTATTATGCAGGAGGATGCAGTAAGTATAAACTAGTATACCACAGACAATTCACTCCTCTCATCTTGAAAAGATCAAACGCTAGATACATTAATACTTTCTGATTCCTGTGGTTATGCCATTTATAGGAATGTTGCATCTGTCTCTGTGCGTATGAAGACGGAAGCGAACTAAGGGAGCTTCCTTGTGGACACCATTTCCACTGCTCATGTGTAGACAAGTGGCTATACATAAACGCGACTTGCCCGCTCTGCAAATACGACATCCTCAAGAGTAGCAATTTGGATCGTGAGGAAGTCTAAGAGGAGTCAGCTTTTGCTTATTCATGATGACCCCCTACACAACATTTGATCAGGAAACTTGGGGTCCAAAGGGAAAAAAACACGACTGGTGTTTTTCTTATATATGATGCATTGTTTGTTATTATCATGATATTTTTTACAAATTATTGTACTTTTGTTTTTATGTTTTGGATTGGAAAAGAATCAGGTCTGTACATGTATGTCTATCTTACTTTCGTTTGCAACCACTCTTTTGTATTACCTCTGTGTTGACCTCGAATTGTTAGAGATTTTTCATGATCATATTGACCTTATCATCTGGAGATTTTAATCTTTGAGTTTATTAGTTGTTCGTTCGAGGCTAGAAACAATGATGTGTGTAAAGCTATTTACTCAATGAAGTAGGAGACTGGTTCGATACAAGGAAAATAAAGCAAACACTATCGGACCTACTTGACGAAATCTGGGTTCAACTGACACCGGTTAAATCACATAATTCAATACTTTGCAAGCTATTTTCTGTAATAAGTTATGGTTCAATGGTTCTAATGTACTAGCATTGACCCCAGTTAAATTTTTGGCTGGGTCCGTCCTTATATGATGTGTATATACACTCTTCTTTTATATCGAGTGATTAGACATGGTAACTAAGAAAACACACGCACAGAGAGAGAGAGCTTGATAGGTATTTTCTGCAACAAATGTGCTCACGTTTCAGCCATGTTTAAAACAAAACATTCCAAAAAAAATATTTTACAAGAATCCATTAGTAATAACGTTACCGATTCGTATAGCAGTAAATAGAAACGATTTGTGGTTTGTGATAACATGTTGCAATCAAAAGATAGAAAAGACACAAATTATATATTTAAAAGAAAAAGAAAAAGAAAACTAAAGGATTGCTTGCTTGAGAATCAAATGGTTCAGGCAAGGACAGTAGCAGCATATAACAAGTTAAAGGAACTATGCGATGAGTAAACAGGAGCGGAACTCTCAACCTTCCCACAAACCTCCCACAACCCCTCGTTTTCCCGGTATCTCTTCATGGAAACCTCAGCATACCAAAGCTCCAAAAGACCATCTTGTTGAGGGGCTTCCCAGAAGATGGCAATCGTCCTGTGAGAGAAGGAGCAGATTTTGATGATGTTTTGCTGCTGCAGCTCTTCCAAACCTTCGACTTCCTTCCAAAGAGTCCCATCTGGCCAACGCCACAGTATTCTCCCGCCGATACCACGGCACAATAATAACTCAAATAAACACCAATCATTTCTATTTTCTGGATTAGCCTCTACTATTCCGTTGGTAGTAAACATAGGGGGGCTAGTAGTACTAGAACTAGTGGGGGGTGTGAAGTGAAAGATTTGACCATCCTCATCCACCCCATAAAAAACCTTGCCTTGTTGTATCACCACACTTTGTTGGATGTTGAGGGGCATCTTGGGCGTAGACACAAACAAAAACTCCCACGTTCCGGTTTTACAATCATATACCTCTAACCAGTTGGAAGAATCAGCGACATCCCAGCACCCTCCAAACACGTATATCTTATTGTTTATCAAGCTTGCGGATGCTCCGCTTCGAGCCATCTTCATGGGGGCAGCTTCGTAACCAAAGTGATCGATAGCATCAAAAAACCTGACCTCCGATGTGGGCTTGCCGTTCATGAGTCCACCGATACAATAGATCCCCCAATTCGTCTTCACGAAACAGGATCCGGATAGTGGAGACGGAGACAAGCTAAAGCTGGAATGGACCGGTTTGAGACGATGTTGCAGGGGATGGAGGACGAACCACCTTGGGCTTGGATCTGGATACATGTGCATAAATACATACAAATATGGGTCCAACTTACCCAGCCGAGATCTCATGGCCCTCAGATCGTGGCACTCTGCCACAAACCGGTGGCTCCTGGAAACCGTGGCTAAGGCCAGCAGGTCCAGTCTCGACACCTGAGACAGGCAATCCATAGCCACATCATCTGGCAGCGACAATAACCCACACTCCTCCTTCTCCTTCGATTCCAATGGACTACTACTGCATCCCGCAATCGCACCTCTTCCCTTCATACCTGCTCCAGACACGGCAGCCTCCTGAGTGTGAAATATATATATCTTCAATTATTTTATATTCTATTATTCCCGCCTCATATACATATACATGTTCAGCAGAAATTGTTATATACCTTATTTCCTTTTTCTTGTGGTGTTAAATAAAAAATAAGCATATTTCCTATATTGTACATGGAAAAGTTTAATTTTCTATATCTAAGATAAATATCAAAGATTGATTTCTCTTTTCCAAAACCAACAAACTTTTATTATTAGCTCTACAAAAATTCATTGGAAACATATTATTATTGTAAATAATCTACATATACATAGTTTGTTTTTTCTCGGTATTTTACCATGTCTTGTTTGTTCTTTCTTAAATATATTTCCTCTTTTTCTATGGTATATCAAAGTTTAGTTTTAAATATTTATGATTTATTTACCTAAGAGTTTAAGGTTTAATATTTTTGCTGACTGCGTTAATTAACTATAATAACATGCATTTTTGTGTAAATGACTAGAATAACATACAAAAACAAAGAAAAAAAAAGTGAGTTAAAGTCCAAACTATCCAATCCATTAAATTAAATTAATTAGACCAATTTAAAAAAAGAGCTATTTAGCTTAATATACATAGAATGAAAAATAATTAGGTAAGTGGTAAAACCTTATTATATTTGCATGTCTGGTAACTCAAAAAATGTTAAAATTATGAATGTCTCCTTAGTAAACATAGAAGCAAATACAGTCGTCGTCTCCGTCAAGCCATACCCCCGCAGAACTCTAACACCATTGTATCTCTCCACGAATTTCTCCGTCATCTCTCTGCTCAGAGGAGCTCCTCTGACCACGACGATGCGCAGCGAGCTCAGATCGTACTTCGAATAATCTCCTCCGCGCCGTTAACCATGGCCACCAGCATCGGCAGGACGAGAGAGATGCGACGGCCGGTGAATATCCACGGCGGAGAGAAGTTGATCTATCTCGAACCTGGGGAGAATCACGATCGTCCACCCTAGCGCGATCAGACTCGTCGGAAAACCCTCGAAGTTGAATTTGTGGCACAAGATCCTCGCCGTCTCAAGGGTCCGAGCTTCCACGTATGACAGATCTGCCGACACCAAAACCTCTCTCCAATCAGAGATGTCTCCGCATCCTCAAACTAAAGAGAGCATGCCTTACTCCCATTGAGACACCAGAACGACGGAGCTGTCTTAGGATATTTGAAACAGAGACCATCAGATTTGATGAAAGAGAGAGAAGAAGTACCTCCAATACACGCAGCCGGTGCTATTTCATTATGTGACTCGAGATCCAGAAGGGGGAGAGCACGCTCCAGCTCAGGCGAAGGAGCCGCACGTCGAAACGTGTATGAACTAAGATGTAGAGAGTAAAAGAAATAGGGGTATGTCGGGTATATTTTAAAAAGAAACAGTATACATACCATATAGCTAAATATACTTTATTTTATGTATATAGGATGCAATTGTTCTTTAAAAAACAAACACTTCTAAACGACGAGTGAAAATGCAACAAGATTTTTTTAATTCATTCATGAAAGACTCTAGAGAAGTTAGAAGGCTTTGATGATCAAAAATAAAAGGTAAAAGCTTAAAATATAAAAATATCCCCCACGACAACTCTCTCTTTTCCCTGACCCAAAGAACCCTGAAATCTTCAAACCCTTGTTTTTCTTTCTTTTTAACATGATTCCTCATCGTGTCGGTCATGTCCGCACTCTTCTCTACCATTATATTGTCTAACCAGAAATAATATAGTAAATGAGAACAAATTGTCTAAGCAGCATGACATATTTTGCATGCAATTGTGACACCGATGACAAATTGAACTTGTATTCAATTTTTTTTTCTTAGTCGTTTCTTATCGTGACTTGGAGAAGAAGAAACTTTTTTGGCTAAATCTAAGTTTTAGTAACTGATAACGGCTAGTGGTCGATTTTTGATTCAATTAGTCAACCAAAATTTATTAGGGTAAATTTCAATTATATTATTTTGGTGATACTATTTTTTATGTTTACCATCAATAAAAGAACATTTTCAAAAATATATTTCTCATTAAAGGAGAAAAGACTAAATTACCCTAAGCGAATCTTCTTCTCCATCGTGTCGTTTTCTTCCAGAAAAAAAAGTTCTGAAAAAATCTGAAAAATCAGACTGACAAGCTTCTTCATCCTCAATACTTTGATTTGCATCGAATCACCACCATCTGATCCAGTTTTCTCATTCTGATAAGTGAAAATTAGGGGGTTTTGATATCTCCCGATCCTTCAAATTCAATTTGGTGATGAAAGTCGAATGAAGAGATTTCGATCTTCTTGTACAGACTTGTGTCGCGTAGTCTCTAAGAAAAGTGCTGATGGAGAGAGAAACGGGGCCAAGTTCGTCCCAAAAGCTTAGAAGAGCCGAACGAAAACAAGAGGATGTGGAGGTTATCGAGTGGGAAGAGTACGACCATGAGCTCACTCATTTGTGGAGTCTTTCCTCTGCTCTGAAACTAGCCACCATGTGAAGAGTCTCAGAGTGGAAAGGAGATTGGTCGCCAGAAAATATGAGCGTACAGCATTTCAAACTCCTCAACCCTAAGGCTAACACCGTACGTGTCTTTCCCCAAGCAGCTGAAAACTCATATAATATGATATACACAAGTGTTACCACTACTAAGCTTAAGGTGTGTATCCATCTAAAATACTACTACTACGTTGTGGTTAAGCACTGACCTTCTGCATCCATATAGTACATCACGCTTACGGGAGGTGTTGCGCCACTTATGCCTTCAATTGATGTTACCCACTTAAAGCGACCTCCTCCACCTGACGAGAAGGTCACTAATTTATCTCTGTTTTCTTATAAAGATAATTCTTAGTGAGTTTGATGATAGTGGTAAGTAAGAAGCCATGTTTCCTTCTTCAGGTAGCTTGGCAATGGCTTCCCATCAAAAGTTCTGCTAGGAAAGATGATCTGCAGCTTTACCATTGGGTAAGAAGAAGTGGAACGTTATCACAATAAAAAAAAAACTTTGAGTGGTAAATGGTGTTCCATTCTAATAGCCCCACATGTGTTTTATGTTTACAGGTTAGAGTGGTAAATGGTGTTCCACCTACAGCTGACTATTCCTTTGCCAAATATAACAAGGTTTTTTACTTTTTACATATATCCCCACTTGATCAGTGTCCCGTTTGAGTTACTCCTCCTACTTTCATCTCTTCGTTTATGCTTCTTCTGGCCTCTTTTCAGAATTTCTATACTAATGTTCGTACCTTCTTTTTCTTGCAGTCAGTTGATATCTTGAAATACATGGACGATGAGTATGAGAATCATTTAACGGATCCTGTAAGTGTCTGCTCAACGAAGAGTTTCTGATTCATGCTTTTATGTAACAGAGAAAGTTTCTGCTTAGCCATTATACATGCTTGCTCTGGAAAATGTGGACTTTGTTGATTGTGCGCTCAACTTGTAGGTGTGGACCAAGGAAGAGACGGATCAGTTGTTTGAATTGTGTGAAAGGTTTGATCTCCGTTTCACTGTCATTGCCGATCGCTTTCCATTACCACGGACTGAAGGATCGTTACTATAGTGGTATGTTTCCTTCTCTTACAGACACCCTTTGCCCCTTCACTTGTTTTTATCTTTTGTTTATATTTCATGTTGCACCAGGGTTTGTTAAAAAATACGAGGACTGAGAAAATTCTCTTTCTTATGTAGTAACTCCGGCCCTGTTTCCTGCTAGAGATCAGTTGAGATCTTGTTTGTATATGCTGTCTTTCTCTATGCAGATTGGTGTCAAGGAGCTCACTGAAGGAGGTCATGACACTGACAGTGCAAGTGTTATGTGTTCCATGTGCGAGCAAAGATGCGTTCCTTTGCTCTCAAGTTTTTTCTTTTATTATTAAGTCAAAGGTTTTCTTTGCTTTCTTGCCTTTGGCTGAACCTCTCTCTTGAACCAATATGTGGTCTATCAGACACCATGTGGAGTTATGGCCATTTACTACCTATCTTTTTGACATCGATTCAATCACTGATGATCTCATTAATTTTTTTTCAGGTTATAGTTTCTGAAGTTCCTGAAATCATCTTTAGATGTATCAGCAGAGATGAAGCAGTTTTAGCTGTCGCTCATAAAGCTTTCAAGGCTCTTTATGATAATGCATAAGGTAGTCTTCACGTCAGTGCCAACCTAGCAATTCTTGTGGCTATTCGTGATCTTTGCAAGCTTGTTGTTAAAGAGCTTCCTAATAGAAACAAGGATATGTGAATTTTTGAAAAAAGTTTATAAGCTACTTATAAAAAATTATAATTATTTTTAAGAGTCTCTAAACTATTCATAAAGGTTTATAAAATAATTAATGAAGTTTATAAACCATGTATAACTGTTTATAAAAATGTTATGAAAATTTTAAAATTCATTAAATGTATGATCTTATATATAGCTGAACTTATAAGTGTTTATAAATTAATATACAAGGTTTATAAATCTATTTATAGGAGTGAATAAGTCACCAACAAATTTTCCACCATTTCTTTTCTTATCAAAGAACATCATTCTTTTACAGTTACTTTTATAAGACCTTATAAAAAGGTATAACTGAGCATTGATATATAGTTTCTAAATCATTTATAAATATTTATAAAAATAATTTATAAGTGTAAAATCATTTATAATAATTTATAAAATCATCTTAAGGTGTTATAAATATTTATAAAGTCATTTATAAATAGTTTATAAATTATTTATAATAGTTTATAAATTATTTGTAATGGCGTACAAATATTTTATAAATATTTATAAAGTCACTATAAATGATTTTTAGTCTTTTATAAGGCTTTTCATATTACAAATATTATTTTAAAGGGTACATTAATTTTCAAAGGTTCTATAAGGGTTTGTTAAAATTTTATAAGGTTTATATAACCATTATAAGTGTTAATCTATAAGGCTATATACACAAATAAAATAAGGAATTAATAATAAATAAAATGTATATTTATATTTAATAAGTCAACTTCTAAACCCTTAAATTAGTTTAGAAATCAGTTTTTAAATTAACTTACAAACCATTATGAATCTTATCATAAGGTTTTTATAAATTAACCATAGAAACCTTAATCATTGTTTATATACCTTTATATATCAGCTTACAGACCATTAAATTAGTTTATGAATATTAATAAATCAACTTCTAAACCCTGGAATTAGTTTATAAACCTTTAGAAATCAGTTTATAGATTAATTTATAAACCCTTATAAATCATTTTATAAGGTTTTAGTACATTAACTTAAAAATATTAATGAGTTAGTTTTTTTTTGGAAACACTAATGAATTTCCTTAAAAAATAAGGTTTATAATTAATTAGCTTATAAAAATTTATAAATCAGTTAATAAACTTTATAAATTGTTTTATTAAAAAAATATTTTATAAAACCTTATAAAGTAGTTATAATCCTTTATAAATTAGTTCTTAAGTCTTCTAAATTGGTTTATAATCATTGTTTAATCCATTTATAAACCTATATAAATACTTATAAGTCAAAAGCCAGTATATAAAATAAATAAATCAACCTATAAACCCATAAATTAGTTTATAAGGCTTTATAAGGATTATAAATAATTTATAAATGTTTATAAATCATTTATAAACCTTTATCAATAGTTTATATATATTCCTATAAATCATTTATAAGCCTTTATAAAATCAGTTATAAAACATTCATAAAGTTTATAAGGTTTTATATAATCATTTAAATAATTTATAAGGGTTTAAAAAACATTAATAAAGTTTAGAAAAACAACTTATAATGTTTATACACCAATTATGAGGGGTTTGTAAGTGTTTTTAAATGGTTTATAAATCAGTTTATGTTACTTTTAAAACTAATATTATTATAAATCTGGGTTTTATGATATTCTAATAATACATCAAAAAATTTTATAAGTTTTTATAAAGTTGTATATGAATAAGATATATATATATAAAGGTTTATAAAACAGAAATGAATATATCTGCTTAGACAATTTATAATGGTTTATAAAGGTAAAATAAATTAGTTAGAAGAACTCAAAAATATTTAAATAGTTTATAACCATTTATAAAGTCTAATAATATAATTTATAAGGGGTATTATAAGAGTTGTATGAGTTTATTAATCAACTAAAAGAGTTTATAACCATTTAGAAAGTCTTATAAAACAATTTATCATGGTTTGTATAATAATTTATAAATATTTATAAGGGTATGTAAATAATTTATAAGGGTATATTAAAAAAATTATAAAATTTATAAACCATTATAAAGGATTATAAAATAATTTATAAATGTATGTAAAATTTTTGAAGCGGTGGAACCTTGCTTGTTGTCCTCATGTGCCTTAGAATATGCCACATATCATCATTTCTTTACAAAGCCTGCACATATTCTTTAGTTTTATTAATTTAATCTTGTGTGTCAAAATGTTGGGCTTTAAACAAAAAATGGTTCAAAAGATGTTTATAAAGATTTATAAGGGTTTAAATAAATTTATAAAATATAAAAATTTATAATATATATATATATATATATATTTATATAAGATTTGTAAGGGTTTATAAAATGTTTTAATGGGGTTTGACGAGTTTATATAGGGTTTATAAAAAATATAAAGGTTTCTAAAACCATTTAAATATTTATATAACTATATATAAAACCATTTATGAACCATTTAAAAATTTTATAAGAGCTTATAAGACATTGTATCAACCATCTATAAAATTTATAAAACAGATATAAATATTTATATAACTATTTTAAATATTTATAAAAATATTTAAAAGGGTTTATAAAACTAAAATTATTTTACAGATAATAATAATTCAACTTAAACCCCCGAAAATTACCTTATAAACCCTAGATCATTAAAATAATAAATCAGTTTCTAAACTCTTATAAGTCAATTTAGAAAATTTTATAAGTGCATATAAACTTGTGTTTCCTTTGTAAAAATTTAAAAGGTATTGTGTATCATTTATAAACTCTTATAAAAATATACCTATCAATAAGAGTTTATAATTAATTATAATTAAGAGTTTATAAATATATTTTGCTATGAACATAGATCATGAAGCGACGTGTTTCTTGCACCCTAGTATAGTCTGAGTCAGGGTCTAGTCTCTCCGCAGGCTCATACTCCCCTTCTTTCTGGGAAAAGTGCATATTCCAACCTGAACAATTTGGATCGTGCCAAATACAACCCGAACTAATGGTTAGTGCCAAATACGACCTGAACTCATTTAAAACTTTAAAAACCTACCCAAACTTTTTAAAACGTGCCTAAATCTACATTGAAATATTATTAAAAATTTGAAATTATATAAACTACTATATTTTCATCGTATTAAATTTTAAAAAACTTTGGTGATATTTTTTCTGATTTACATAAATACATCACATGTTTTTACTTATTATATCTTCAATAAACTTATTTCTTACTAAAATATAAATAATAAAATATTTATAATTACATGATCTTAAATATACTTAAAATTTTTAAGTTATTTATAAAAATTTCTTGTATAGATTATTTTTATTTTTAAAATTTAAGTTAATTTTTTCAAAGTTATTATTATATATTTAATATTTTGTTCAATTTTGAAAGATAAAAGGTTCAAAATATAAATAATTTTGAAAAAAATATCAAAATATATAATAATAAATTTGAAAAAAATTCACTTAAGTTATAAAAATAAAAATAATCTATACAATTTTTTTTTATAAATAACTTCAAAATTTTAAGTATATCTAAGATAATTTAATTATAAATATTTTATTATTTATATTTTAGTAAGATATAAGTTTATTGAAGATATAATAAGTTAAAACATGTTATGTATTTATATAAATCAGAAAAAAATATCACCAAAGTTTTAAAATTTAATACGATAAAAAATAGTAGTTTATATAATTTTAACTTTTTAATAATATTTCAATGTAGATTTAGGCACGTTTTAAAAAGTTTGGGTAGGTTTTTAAAGTTTTAAATGAGTTCAGGTCGTATTTGGCACTAACCATTAGTTCGGGTTGTATTTGGCACGATCCAAATTGTTCCAAGTTATTATTATATATTTAATATTTTGTTCAATTTTGAAAGATAAAAGGTTCAAAATATAAATAATTTTGAAAAAAATATCAAAATATATAATAATAAATTTGAAAAAAATTCACTTAAGTTATAAAAATAAAAATAATCTATACAATTTTTTTTATAAATAACTTCAAAATTTTAAGTATATCTAAGATAATTTAATTATAAATATTTTATTATTTATATTTTAGTAAGATATAAGTTTATTGAAGATATAATAAGTAAAAACATGTTATGTATTTATATAAATCAGAAAAAAATATCACCAAAGTTTTAAAATTTAATACGATAAAAAATAGTAGTTTATATAATTTTAACTTTTTAATAATATTTCAATGTAGATTTAGGCACGTTTTAAAAAGTTCGGGTAGGTTTTTAAATTTTTAATTGAGTTCAGGTCGTATTTGACACTAACCATTAGTTCGGGTTGTATTCGGCACGATCCAAATTGTTCAGGTTGGAATAGGCACTTTTCCCCTTTTTTTCTTGACCTCACGGTTTCCAAGGCAGAAGAACGTCAGATAGTTTCTAGGATCCTACTCTAACCCCTGTGCCCTGATAGCCTGAGTAACATCGTTGTACATCATCTCCAAGGTCCTCCTCTGCCAATCCAATATAGCTTGCACCGACGCACTCTCCGGGATACCTTCAGGCCACACTGGAACCACAACATAAACCCTAAACTTCTCTCCTTTCTCAATCTTGTCAACGATCTTGAGAGACAACTCTTAGGGATCAGATGCAGTGAATTGATGTCTTCCGGAGTGATCCCATCAGCAGCCCAAGCAAAAGAGCTTCCAAGGAAGTACTGGTTCTCAATGTAGATGAAGTCTTTAGCACGTCTTATCGCTTGAATGTATGCGTCTTGGATACTCCTGTTAATGACAGTATCTTTTCCACTTACGAAACCAGCTTCAGCAGCTACTTCAGGTGATTTATAAACCTTTATAAATCATTTTTAAAGTACAACTCGACGGTTTATAAGTATTTATAAAAAGTTTTAAAACAAGAGTTGACGGTTTATAAGTCTTTATAAAAAGTTTTAAAACAAGAGTTGACGACTTATAAGTCTTTATAAAAAAGTTTTAAAACAAGAGTTGACGATTTATAAGTCTTTATAAAAAAGTTTTTAAACAAGAGTTGATCGCACATATCTATAAGAACATATAAATGTGTGTAACTTGAGAATTCTTGTGAGGGATGCTAGAAAGAATGAGTATAAGCAACTCAAAAATAATTTATGAAAGTTTTAAACTGATTTATAAGAGTTTATAAATTATTTTTATGATTTTTTGTCAACTGAATGATAAGTGCTTATGAAGTAATTTATAAAGGTTTATAAACTGATTTATAATGGCTTATAAGCTGATTTTTCACAGCTATAAATAATTAGTTTAATAAACACATTTAGGTAAAACTCTCTCTCTCTGGTTCAGCCCCTAAGGTGCCGCCTCCATGGATCTCTGCTACTTTAGCTTGGTTGCTCAGCCTTCCATCATATGAAGCAGCTCACCATCCTCATGGATCCGTTGGTGATTTCGTCTTCTCCGTCGTGGTCCCGTCCTCCGCCTCCTCCGTCACGATTCCGTCTTCCTCCCGATCTGCCGCCGTGTTTGCCTCCTTATATGCCCCCAGAACCACCGTTTGAAGCTTTCTCTCCAACAAAACCGCCGTCTGAAGCTCTCTCTCCGCCAGAATCGCCGCCTGAAGCTCTCTCTCCAACAAAACCGCCGTCTGAAGCTCTCTCTCTGCCAGAACCGCCGCCTGAAGCTCTCTCTCCGCCAGAACCGCCAGATCCTCCTGACGCACCCTTCAGTCTCGTGTCTCTTCTGTTCCTCGACACATCCTGCGCATTTTCTCAACCAGTTTCAAAAACTCCAGATCTGGAATCTTGTTTGTTGAATGTGGCTTTTGTGTTCTGTGATGAGGTTGCTTCTCATGTGTTTGTTGGTGACATACGGTTTGTCTCCAAACGATGGTATCCTCCAGATGGTAGTGTGGTTCTTTGCTCGATCCCCATCTCCATCTTCGCCTCTCTTCCTCGTCCATCAAACCAGGTTTTATCACAGAGATTATCTAGTTTAGTGTTGGGTGATGAGTTGATATATTTGGATTGGAATTTTGGACTCTCTTGTGGTCTGATTTTGTATACTGTCTTGGTACGCCTCTTTACTGCAGTATGCAGTCCCATTACTGCAGCATGCAGTCCCATTACTGCAATATGCAGTCCCATTACTGCAGTATGCAGTCTCATCTTTGTGGTACTCAATTCTTTTCAGTTGTGGCAGCTCAATGGATTGATGTCTCGCATTTCCTCTGTAATGGAGTTTGTTGCAGGGAGTGTATTGTTGAAGATTAGAGATACTTCTAACACTGAAGTTCTAATCAAAGGCTTTTTAGCCATGTTGAAGATTGTTGATTGTGCACTTGCTGCTGCTTCAATCTTGGGATTTATATCACTGATTGTGGTCTCTAATTTCCAAGGCTTCATCACACTTTACAACCTGATGGTCGTTGAGATTAGAGGACTTCTCGATGTCATTAGTTGTTCAAGTGTTTTGTATGCCCCTATCTTTATATGTGTTATTTGCATCTCTGTAATAGCTGTTTGTTTAGCTTTGATAGCTCTGTTTCCTTGTTCTGTGAACACCTTCTCCATTCTTGGAGAGTAAGAATCTATAAAATTGATGTTTGTCCAAAAAAAAAAAAGCTGATTTTTCACAGCTATAGCCGTGCAAAATATTCAAACTCCATAGTTAGACATTAAATTTTTGTTTACTTTTGGTGGAAAAGCAAAAGCATGGTATCTATCAGTTGAACACCAAGCACATGCACTTCTATTACTTCCTGCTAGCATTAAATAAATGAATACATGTCAGAAATGAGCACAAAATATCAAACTGAAGTCATGCCGCAATTAGCACAACATACCAATCTAATTCCATCCAAGTCTCTTGCAACCACAATGTAAACATCCACTAGTGTCTTGACAATGCAGCTGAAATTTCTATTGTCCTGAATAGTCTCAGAAACTTGGTACTTGGTCCTACCTTGTAGGAAGAGCAAGACATCTTACACCCAAGGCTATTAATTACTTCTACACGTTCCATTACCTTGTAGGCTGCTGCAAGATCATCCAGACCAAAGTGTATATAAACCATTATAAATAACTTATAAACTATTATAAATGATCTATAAATCTTTATTAACTTATAAATATTTATAAATTATATATAATTCCTTAAAATTAATTTATAAACCATTATAACTAATATATAAACATTTTATATACCATTATAACTAATTTATAAACATTTTATAAAGGTTTATTAAATATTTATAAGGGTTTATAATACTATTTACAAGAACTTATAAGCTATTTATAAGAGTTTATACATTTACTTAAAAGTGTTTACAAATTAATTTACTAGGTTATATACATATTTATAAGAGTTTATACTATGTTGGTACACGTACTTGCCTTTCTGGACTTGAGATCGAATATCTTCCTGTAAATTTTTCTGTCAAGTCTACACGAGTGAACTTAGAGATTTAAAAATATAATAGATTTCCAATGCGTACTCAGAATAATGATGATCTGATGCAGATCCCATAATGAGCTTCTTAATTTTGCTTTCATGGATGAGTTCTAATATCCCTTGCTTCACATCGTTCATCTTTATACACGATATGTAAATATCGTCCTCGTTCACCTGCGATCGGACAACAAGAATCAGGAGGAACACAACGATTTCAAAGCAAGAAGAGAAAACTGCACCAATCAGAACCGGATCTGGAAACAGCCGAATGAAACATTGGCCTCGGCCCCTAATTTTTTTAGCGATTTTTTACATAGGTTTAAATCCCTAAACATTAGTTCCAGCCCCCAATTTTTTTAAAGTTCTTAAAAAATGTTTTAAGCTCCAAATTCTCAGATCCGGCTCTGTCACTAATATATATATGAAGAAGGCAACAGAACAAAACAATATCCCTTCTTGTTGACAGATGTCAAAATAATCATGTAATGTCTCGTAAATGATGGCCTCCAGTTCTTCAAGCTTACGTGCTGAAAACATCACCAAAAAACACATTACATATGAAGCATCGAAAATTGCTACATGGGGACCATATAAATCAATCAGCAATGAAAATTACCAGCATGAGAAACAGTTTTTGGCTGATAAACATGGAGGATGCAGACTTTCTTGGCACCAAGGTTCCTCAAAGCCCAAACCAGAGTCGATCTGCTCTCTTTGACATCAGTCTTCACAGAAATATGAACAACATCATTTCCCATGGCCATGAGTTCCGCCATTGTTGTCCTTTACCTTTGTCTTTGTGTTCTGTCTTCGTTTTCCCTGTAAAGTGAAAAGGAAAAAACAGAAAAACAAAGAAGCATCTGACAGAAAGAGTCCAAGGATGGTTAGTGGTAACCCTCAGCATCTTTTTGTTGAATGTTTCAGTTTTCCTACGATGGACACCTTAAACTCAACGGGTGGTAGCTAAAACACAAGTCAATGCATAACAACTACTGAAAAAATAATAAATACATTACATATGAAGCATCAAAACAAGCTAGAAAAGATCAAAAAGTGTATAATTCACCTGATGAGATGTAGCATATTTCGTTACATAAGGTTAACATTTGATTGAACAAGAGTAAATAAATACCTGAGTGTTTGTGTAATGCAAACCAGCAACCAAAAAGGGGAAAAGTGGACCATAAAGACCGTTGGGGATTTCAGTCAAATTCTGGAACGATAAAGCCCCACCCTGCAATGCAAATGCAAGCAATAAAAACTAAACGGCATCATAAGATCTGACCAAATGGGCCACAGAATTAGTATTAGTCCTAGTAATAATAAAAAAATAATTACCGTATCAAAGCCATGATGATGATCAAGTGACATTCTTCTAATGCTAGTTATCCACAAAAAAAACATGAGATCTGCAAGAAACAAGAGAAGGGGGAGTAAGTAAGCAAGCCTATTAATAACTTTAGTTTCCACTTAAAGAAGAAGTATATTTCACTTGGATGGAGAAATAAGCAGGAATCCAAAGGAAGGAAGGGCAGCCGAGAGCTTTTCTTTGATTCCGAAAGGGCATAAACTGTTCAACAACACTCCTTCCTCAACTCTTTGGAGGCCAAAAAAGCGGTACTAGAAATAAACTATCAAACTTTTAGCAAACTTATCAAAAAGAGAAAGAGAGGAGAGGACTCACACTTGGGTAAGAATTGTGAAATGGTTTTTGTCTGCTTGCGCTGCAAAATCAAGACAGGAAGCAGAGCCGTTCTGAAAGCCACTGTGGACGAAGCAATCACGACCCACCTGGCAAATTCATCTGAGTGAAATTAACTCAAGACACAAAAACTGAACTATTCAACTAAGAAAGAAACAAAACAGCAAGTGCTCTGATGAAAGCTGCTGTGTCTGTCTTTTTACCAGGGCAATCCAGTGAGGTCATGGTATGAATCAAGCAACGAGATCACATGTCTGGTCAAAAAATCATGGCTAGCCTCACTAGCTCCGATCAAATCCTGGCCCAAGTCTAATCCATTGCCACCACCACCGCCTAGGCCAGTGATCGAGTCCAGGTCTGTGGGGGTGGAGAACAGCCGGGATTGGAGAAGACGAAGCGACGGTGGGGAGGAGACATGTTGAGGAGAGAGAGGGGAAAGAGAAACAGGAAGGGGCTTCGAAAGAAGACATTGAGCAGCTCACCAAATTCAAGTTTCGTAAAGTTGGTGATGTCAACAAACACGCCGCTGATGAATCCCAAGGAAACACCGAGGGAGTGATGACAGAGTGTGGTACAGATTCTCCCGTTGAACATACTATTCTGCAGGAAGATGCAGTAAGTTTACACTATATATTACACACAATTAACTCTTCTCATCTTAAAAGATCAAACGCTAGATATGTTCTTATTCTTATGCCATTTATAGGAATGTTGCATCTGTCTCTGTGCATATGAAGACGGAAGCGAACTAAGGGAGCTTCCTTGTGGACACCATTTCCACTGCTCATGCGTAGACAAATGGCTGTGAGGAAAGAGTAGCAACTTGGATCGTGAGGAAGTCTAAGAGGAGACAGCTTTTGCTTATTCATGTTGACCCCCACACAACATTTGGTCAGGAAACATGGGGTCCAAGGGAAAAAAACACGACTGGTGTTTTTCTTATATATGATGCATTGTTTGTTATTATCATAATATTTATACAAATTATTGTACTTTTGTTTTTATGTTTTGGATTGGAAAGGAATCAGGTCTGTACATTTATGTCTGTCGTACTTTCGTTTGCAACCACTATTGTATTACCTCTGTGTTGACCTCGTATTGTTAGAGATTTTTCATGATCATATTGAACTTTCATTATCTGGAGATTTTGATCTTTGTGTTTATAAGTTGTTCGTTCTAGGCTAAACAAAAGCGAGGCTGCAATGATGTGTGTAGGAGACTGGTTCGATACATGGAAAATAAGTAAACATTTAAACCAATAAAATTTCACTTAATAACACCATTTAATCCCAACAGTCTAAAGCCAACCGTTAATGGTGAAAGAGTTGAACTTACTTCCAGCCAACTTCTTTCTCAGCTCTCTCTGTTGAAGCACAAACTGCAGTTGCATTCTCCTGCCCTTCTTGGACAGAGCTTGATAGGTATTTTCTGCAACAAATGTGTTCACGTTTCAGACATGTTTAAAACAAAACATTCCAAAATATATTATACAAGAATCCATAATAATAACGTGACGTCACCGATTAGTAGAAAACAGAAACACGATTTGGTGGCATCTTTGCTGAGGGAAACTACTGCCCTCGCTTGAACCCAATCAGGGACTCACGCAGGCTAGTCTCATCGGCGTTAATGGCTGAGGCCCTAGCCATCCGTTCGGCGGTTATGTATGCCGCTTCGTCAAATGTTAAATATCTTATGATCCAGTCCGACTCCCCTCTCCTTGGTCAAGCTGCTGAACGAGAAGGCATCAAGGCCGGCTTTGTTTGGGATTTTATTTGATATCTACCATTTCAGTACTTTGTTTGATGTAGTGTCTTTTGTTTTCATTCCTGGCTCGAGTAGTGCGGAGGCTGATTCTGTGGCTAAGTCAGCCCTCTCATTGCTTAACTCCCTTGGTGGGGTGTAGACTCTCTATTTATGAAGGAATGAATGAATGTTTGACAAAAAAAAAGAAACACGATTTGGTATGTGATAACATGTTGCAATCAAAAAGATGGAATAGAAACAAAATGATAAAAAAAAAAAAAAAAAAACCTAGAAAGAAATAGTAATTCAGGCAAAGATAGAAGCAGCATATAACAAGTTAAAGGAGGAAGTATGCGATGAGTCTGAGAGAAGAGCAGCGTAATCAACTGACCCCAAAAGCTCGTCTCCCGGGAAACTAATAATGGAAATCTCAGCATACCAAAGCTCCAAAAGACCTTGTTGTTGTTGAGGACCCCTCGGAGGCCGAGCTTCTACGAAGATGGCAATATTATCCCTAGACAAGGAGCAGATTTTGATGATGTGATGCGGCTGCAGCTCTTCCAAACATGTGACTTCCTTCCAACGAGTCTCATCTGGCCGACGCCACAATATTCTCCCGCCGATACCACGGCACATTAATACTGCCTCTGCCTCTGCCTCAAATAAAAACCAATCGTTTCCCATTTCTGGGTTAGGAGGCTCTGCTATTCCGTTGGTGGTAAACATAGGGGGACTAGTAGTACTAGTACTAGTGGGGAGTGTGAAGTGAAAGATTTGACCATCCTCATCCACCCCATAAAAAACCTTGTCTTGTTGTATCAGCACACTTTGTTGGATGTTGAGGGGCATCTTAGGAGTAAACACAAACAAAAACTCCCAAGTTCCGGTTTCAATATTCAATACCTCTACCCAGTTTGAGGAATTAGCAACATCCCAGCACCCTCCAAACACGTATATCTTCCTATGGTCTATCACAGTTGCGGAAGCTCCGCTTCGAGCCATCTTCATGGGGGGAGCTCGGTAAGTTATGTGATTGATAGCATTAAAAAACGTGACTTCTGATGTGGGCTTGCCGTTCTTGAGTCCACCGATACAATAGACCCCCCAATGCATCCTCACGAAACAGGATCCGGCTAGTGGATGCAAGTGTCTCGAATAGGCGGACCGGTTTGAGCCGATGTTGCAGGGGGTGGAGGACGAACCACCTTGGGCTTGGATCTTCTGGATACATGTGCATTAATACATACAAATATGGGTCCAACTTACCCAGCCGAGATCTCATGGCCCTCAGATCGTGGGACTCTGCCACAAACCGGTGGCTCCTGGAAACCGTGGCTAAGGCCAGAAGGTCCAGTCTCGACACCTGAGACAGGCAATCCATAGCCACATCATCTGGCAGCGACAATAACCCACACTCCTCCTTCTCCCTCTCATCCTTCGATTCCAATTTACTACTACTACTGCTGCATCTCCGAATCCAACTTCGACTACTACTACAACTGCATCCCCGAATTGCACATCTTCCCTTCATACTCGACGAAGACGTGTAATATTAATATATCTTCAATTACTTTATATACTATTATTCATTCCCTCCTCATATACATGTTCAGCAGAAATTATTATATACTATCATATTTCCTTTTTCTCGTGGTGTTATATAAAAAAAAAGAAGCATATTTCCTATATTTTACATGGAAAGGTTTAATTTTCTATACCCAAGATAAATATTAAAGAGTGATTTTTCTTTTCCAAAACCAACAAACTAGTATATTATTAGCACTATAAAAATTCATTGAAAACATACTATCATTGTAAATAGTATACATTTAGTTTTCTTTTCTCTCAGTTTTTTCCCATGTATAATTTGTTTGTTATTTCTTAATTTTTTTTTTATCTTTCCTCTATGGTATACTAAAATTTAGTTTCAAATGTTTATGATTTAGGGTTGATGATTTACCCAAGAGTTTAAGTTTAGTGTTTTGCTAACAGCGTTAACAATATTAATTTTTTTATAACTACTATTATTTTTTATTTATTTTAAAAACATAATACAACATGAAAAATTCTTATTCTTATTATTTTTAATATTTAATTTGACATAATTAAATCATATATTGATTGGTGAACCTATATATTCGAGGATGGACCCAAAAAATAACTCTTTTTTTAAACATTATTATTATACTAAAGACTGTTATAATGTAATAAATAAAAATTTAAATAACTAAATGAATATTAGAATGTTTTTGATGTAATAACTCCGTGTTAATTTTTTTGATGTGATAATTATGTTTAAGAAAATAACTAAAAATAGATTTGACCATAATCAATAGATATATATGAAACCAAGGCAATCACAAATATGATTGAAAGAAGTACAAAATCAATAGATATATATGAAACCAAGGCAATCACAAATATTTTATTAAAAAAAGCAATCACAAATCCGGTTTACCACACTGGACAACTACGGTTGGAACATGAATTTCAGACACATTTGTGATTTATTTGTAGTTAAAACTTAAAGTTAGTAAAGTAAGTTTATAATCCCAAGTTCCCAACCGTACATTAACCGATAATTAAAATTTAAATAAAGCACGTACACTTGTCCGCAACGAGGAATCATCGTCATCCCTCTCTCCTCCTCCACTCGTCCTCTTTCTCTTTCATCGATTTAAGTTTTCTTTTGTTGAGAAGAAGCACCGTATGTTGCTTTTGAGAAAAATGTCAACGGATAAATCCTCATCGCTGCCACCAGCCATCGATACAGCACCGTTTCTTGTGATTATACCATTTATAGTTATAGGAATGTTGCATCTGTCTCTGTGGGTATGAAGACGGAAGAGAACTAAGGGAACTTCCTTGTGGCCTGGCCACCATTTCCACTGCTCATGTGTAGACAAGTGGCTATACATAAACGCGACATGCCCGCTCTGCAAATACGACATCCTCAAGAGTAGCAACTTGGATCGTGAGGAAGTCTAAGAGGAGACCGCTTTCGCTTATTCATGATGACCCCCACACTTGATCAGAAAACTTGGGGTCCAAAGGAAAAAACAGGACTGGTGTTTTCTATATGTGATGCATTGTTTGTTATTATTATGTTATTTATACAAATTATTGTACTTTTGCATCTATGTTTTGGTTTGGAACGGAATCAGGTCTGTACATGTATATCTATTTATCTTCTTTCATTTGCCACCACTCTTTTGTAATAATACCTCTGTGTTCACCTCGAATTGTTAAGAGATTTTTCATGATCATATAGACCTTTCATCATCTAGATATTTTGATCTTTGAGCTAATAAGTTGTTCGAGGTTCAAGTCTAGAATAGCCTTGGGATTTGAAGGAAAGCGAACTGAAATGATATGTAAAAAGCTATTTATTCAATGAAGTAGGAGACTGGTTCCGATACATGGTAAATGAAGCAAACACTATATGATGTGTATAAACACTTTTCTTCTATATTGAGCGATTAGACATGGTAGAAAAGAAAAACACAGGGAGGAGAGAGAGAGAGTATACACTCAAAGCTTCTTCTGGTAGCCCCATGGATTGTTGTTTGCCCAGTTCCACTGATCTCTGCACATCTCATCAACTCCGTATTTTGCCCTAGCAACAATTTAAACCAATTAAATTCCACTTGATAACCATTTAATCCCAAAAGTATAAAGCCAATCGTTAATGGTGAAAGAGTTGGAACTTACTTCCAGCCAAGTTCTTTCTCAGCTCTCTCTGTTGAAGCATAAACTGCAGTTGCATCTCCCGCCCTCCTTGGACAGAGCTTGATAGGTATTTTCTGCAACAAATGTGTTCACGTTTCAGCCAATGTTTAAAACAAAAACATTCCAAAAAACATTTTACTCTTGTGATTTCACTCGCTGTGTTGATTACCTTGCCGGAAGCTTTTTCAAAAGCTGCAACCATTTCTAACACAGACGTTCCTCGTCCAGTCCCTAGATTGTAAGCAGTACAGCCTAGTATTTACAACAACACGTCTATGAGTAAGAATCCATCAAAACAAAACTGAACTCTATTCTCACAGTTTAATATTTGAGATAGTTACCAATCTTCGGATCAGCGAATAGCTTCCTCAGCGCAGCGATATGGCCATCTGCCAAGTCCATTACATGGATGTAATCTCTTACCTGTTTTCAAACATCCTTTTTAAACTTACTAAAATGACAATCCATTACTTTTATAATTATAAAAAGCCGGTCCAAAGCTAGCTTTTTCATCAAGTAACAGAGAGTGAGGAATTTCGAGATATGATTTGGATTTTTACCGCACTGCCATCCTCGGTAGGATAGTCATGTCCATAGACATTGAGCTCAGGTAGACGTCCCACAGCCACTTGTTGGATATAAGGCATGAGGTTATTGGGGATTCCCTTTGGATCCTCACCGATTCTGCCACTCTCATGCGCTCCCACAGGATTGAAGTACCTCAGAAGAACAATCCTCCATTCTGGTTCCGCTGCGTGGATGTCTCTAGCTATTTCTTCAAGAAATAGCTGCATCAAGAGAAAGGTGGAATAAACTCACCGTTGCTTATAACAAACTCAGCATTGTCATCTTTTGTGAGGGGGAATAAAATTTCACCTTGGTACGACCATAAGGATTCATTGCTTTCAATTCGAAGTCTTCCACGCATGGAATTTTCTCGGGTTGTCCATAAACAGTTGCAGATGATGAAAACACCATCTGTATACTCCAATGTAAAAATCAACAAGGAATTAATATATGAAATAAACACTTCCGAAGATGTAGAAATCATATCTAACCATTTTGCAGTTGTATTTTGCCATGGTCTCATATAGATTGATTGTTCCCACCAAGTTATTGTCAAAGTAGCGACGAGGGTTGCCAACACTTTCACCCACAGCTTTAAGACCCGCAAAGTGGATCACAGCATCAAATCTTGTACAAGAAAACGAAATCAAGCCAAGCGCCATAGCATCCAGAAAAGTGACCAACTATACAATTCACCTAAAAACTATTTGCAAACTTTGAAGGTAAGAAGAATCTAACAATAACATACCTCTGCTTGGAAAAGAGTTTCTCAATATCCCCTTTGTTTCTTAGATCACCCTGTAATCAAACAGAGAAAAACGAAATAAATTCAGATTCTTGAACTACAGTAAAAAAAAGTACTAAATTCTCTGTTTCAAACCAAGCAGCCAAGCAGAAGTGCAATTTCACTATACCAAATCAAAGTAAAAGAAGTAGTACTTACCAGATTAAACTCGAGCTTCTTGGAGAGATCAGGACCAACGAGCTCCCTAACCCTATCGACGGCTTCGATAACAGAGTTATCAAGATTATCGATGATCGAAACCTTAAACCCATCTTTTAGAAGCTGAACAACAGTATGCGTCCCGATAAACCCAGCACCACCAGTAACAAGAATGTTCTGCTCCACAGAAGAACCCATTTCCACGAACTCGAGAAGTTATCAGAATAAGATCGAAACTTTCTGTACTTTTAAACTATCCCTTTTGGATAAAAGAAAAGCAGAAGAGAGAGAAAGATCACAACGAACAGAGCAGATGAAGGAGATAAGAAGACACAAGAAAGTTGGGTCCTTATTTAATGAAATTTTGTAGCTTTCTTTGACAAGTTGATAAGAACGCACGCAAAGCTAAGATAATAGGAAAGGGAGCGGGCGCAAAGATGTTTTTGTTGGTTTCTATACAAAAGCGGCAGTGATGATAATGACAACGACGATGATCCACGTCATGATTCCCTTTGATTCCTCATTTTTCAGATACGATGTATTGATCGTGGACTTTGTCTTTTTGTTGCAGATTTGTATTTTTAGTCTATTTTTGGTAATATGAAACTTAATGATGACCAAATCCACGGGAAAATTATAAAACAGAGGAATTTAGGATTGGTTTTCTACGCGTTATTGATTTCTTTTTTCCGGTAAATCTCTGAAGTATTAAAGTAATCTTGCTGTCATTCACTAAGCATCATTTTCTGTTACTGATATGGCATGACGCTACAAGTTGGATAATGATGTGGACCAATCATCATCTTTTGTACTGTTTGTCTAAACGACATTATCTCAATAGATCTAACGCTAACTTTTCGATAAAATTTGATGACCCGAGTGAAGGAGTAAATCATTTAACATGTAGATGTATTATTGTAATTATAGCAGAGAACTACAAACGGTCCTTGTTTGGTACCTCCAGAAACTGTTACGGCCAAGAACAATGTGTTTAAGTTACTAGACATTTTGACGTTTATCTTTAACCAAGACTTGTGATCTTACAATTGTTCTCGCTGTCATCAGTTGAATTTGGGACTGAGGTAGAACTCGGGATCCTGGAAAAACCTGCTGAGACTATCAGCCTTGTCCGAAGAGAGATCTGTGTTTGCTAATATGTCTTCTTTGGATGTTTTAGCGGCTGCTTCGATTGAACCGATAGCTTGGTATAGCTGTAACCAAAAGGTAAAATACGTAAGCAGGACTTATCGTGAAGCGGTTAGAATAACACACGCACAATTCAAGAAACGTACAAGGTTAGAGTTTCGAAGTAAGAATAAAAAAATGGAAGTTTTATTGTTTGATCAGTTCATAAGTAAAAAACATCACCGTGTTTGCATCATGTTTGTCAATGTTGGGTATGGATGTGAGAACTCTGATGAACATCTCTGTATCCTGAACAGATCGCTTTCTCTTCACATGACAATGGAGAAAAAAAAGAAGAGAGAAAGCTTTAGAGGTCGCAAAAGCAAATATTGAAAAAGATTCTTAATAACGAGGGGTCTTTGAAGACCTACCTCAACCTTGAGCTTAGACACCCCCTTCTGTTGCTTGCACACTGCAGCTCAAGTTTCAATCAGTTGTTCAGAAAAGCGGTAGAGTATATCTAACACACACTTGACAAAGGAGTCTTTACTTACCCCCGCGAGAGAGAGCAATATTTACAATCTTCTCAAATCCCATCTCAGCATCAGTGACTAGTACAAACGGAGGTTTCCCAAACTCCATCTCATATCTAAACAGAAAAGACTCATCCAGCTTCATAATATTCGGCAAGACAAGTATAGGCAAAAGTAATAAGATGTGTAGGCTACTCACTGGAAGTAACACCGCATGAATGAATCATTCTGTTCTTGGGATGAAAGTGTGGCAACAACGTAAAGTCGCGCAAATTGCGTTTTCAGCCTCTTGACTCTGCAGAGACAAAGAGATCAGAAAAAGACAGACTAAAAGTTGACCAGAGTTGAAAGTAATAACCTGTTGAAAAGGGAGCCAACGTTGGAACAATCATCCCACTTGGTCACAAAAACAAAAGCAATAGACACGCCTCCACAATTGAAGATCAGATCCTACCACAAGCCAGAAACAAGTTAGCTACCTTAGATTGAATCGTCCCAAACAAGGAATATAAGCGAGAGGGAAGGGGTACTACATACAGGGGAGATGGAGACGAAGTTAAGCCGGAAAGAGTTTGAGCTGAGATAAGCGGATATGAAAGTGATGAGGGAAGGATCCTGCTCACCTTTCCATGCATTGCTCATTATACAAACACCAGCACCATTCCCTGATCCATACATCACAACAATCAACTCTCTAACACTACTAAGGCCCTGTTCGTTAAAACAAATAAACCCATCAGTATACATCAAACACATTCTCAAAACCAAGCAAACCCATGACAAATCATACTAAGCAAACACATATATCGAAATCTATCTAGCAAACTAAGCAAACCCATCAACAATATGTGAGATATAAACCCATCAGTAAGCACCACAAATATTAGTCTGGAATCTATAGATCTAATGAACACAAGCGACTTATCTAATGAACCTACAGATCCTGTACTGACACAAATATTCATACAAAACACTAATCCATCATCAGTACACTAGAGATATATGTATAGAGAGAGAGCGTACGATGGATACCTGAGAGAGAGTGAGATGAGGAGAGAGAGAGAGACGCGGAGAGAGAGTGACGCGGAGAGAGAGGCGCGGAGAGAGAGAGGCTGAGAGAGAGAGGCTGAGAGAGAGAGAGAGGCAGGGAGGAGAGAGCTCAAGGAGCTTTCATGGTGATTGTGAGAGAGAGAGATATCAGAGAAGCTTTCATCCTTTGACGGCAAAGGCAAGAGGAAGAGATGCCCTTGATTTTAGGTTTGTAATTTTAGAATATAGTGAGGGGTAAAATCGACATTTTGTTATTTTAACTGAGCCATCTCCAGCCAACTGCTTCCTTTCGGTTCATTCAAATGCATTTCGAAATTAAATCTAATTTTTTAAAAATCATTCAACTGAACCGTTCGAATGAATCGTGCTTTTTTATGTCCAAACAAACAAAAGACTCAGCTTCAGCCAAATGATTCAGTTTAATGATGAAACGAACAGGGCCTAAAATTTCATGTAAAACTTCGCTTAGTTTACAAAATCATGCCAGTTCTGATATATAATCTACAACATTACATAAATTTTGCATCGTAGTGTATAATCAATGGTGTATATTCTACGATTCTAGTACCAATGAGCTATAAAATCGATATCTAACTGCATTTGACAGCCGGAGTAACATAAAATTGAGTAAATCTCCAAATTCAATTCGATCGGAGTAATCGAAACACATATCGGCTAATGATGAAGCATATACGGAGTCTAATAATCGGAGTAAACAATTAGATTTTCTCAGATCCGAGACGATTCGTCAGTGTGTATAGGAGGCGAAAGTATGGTGTCTCGTCTGACAAATCGATACCGACAATAACAAACCCTAGACTCTGATGACGGAGTGGGGCGGAGATGAGTACCTAGATTCGCGAGAGGTGGCGGCGCTTGATCTGTCGAGGGACTGTGGCTTGATCCCGAAGTCGCCATCGGCAAATCTCAGAGACTTTTGAAGACGGAAGCAAATTTGGCGGACGATAGAAAAATGAAACTAAATTTTGAATATTGCGCCGCTTTATTTCGTTTTGCTGTAACTGTTATAGTGATAATTACCTCGTTTTGGTTAATCAGCAAATTAACAGGTTCGTGTTAAAAAAAAGTGACTGTTTTCTTTTGAATGTTTCTTTTGCTTCCTAGGAGACCATATTTTATTTTCTTTTGAACTTTGCAAATGAAAAGTATAGTTTCGTTATAACTTTTTTTGGTATACCTTATTAATTTGTTGTGTGCTATACCTTATTAATTTGTTGTGTAATTTGTTATAACTTATTAATTTGTTGTGTGCTAAGGTATAGCTTAAACTTTCAACATATTTATGTCTCGCCTGATAAAATGCCAGCAAATGATAGTCACATCTATCATGTATCGTTGTCAAAATTATTTTATAGAGGAGCTACATGATTTGGTGATTAATACTATATTCTTACAAATTCTTGACCATGACTTCACAATACATCTAATTTGTTGTCATAAAATAAATGATATATCTAACCAATTAAGAGGAACTCAAAATTGAGAAAAAATATACTTTGAATGTAAATATAATAAACCTTCAAAAATGTGAGCAAAAAATGCCGATCGAAACTAGACACATGTTGCAGAAAAATACATCTATGATTTAAATTGCAGACCTTTGAAATAATATATTATACATACACTCTGTCAACTAACATGATAGAGATTGAATCTAATGCTCAAAAACTCATAATAATCAAACTATTGAATATATAGTACGAAATGAAACTGTGAAAAAAAGAAGAATGAGACTCCAATACGTAAAATATGAATTCATTTGTTGTGTCTCCTATAATGAAATACAAAACTAGCTAAAACGTATATAACAGTATTCAGAAACTGGAGACTAAACTATATATAGTTTTTAAAATGATATAATTATGATAGATTATTTCGTATAATAACAGAAACGATTTTATCTATTGTGAAGCGGGTTTGGTCCAGCAGGAGCTTCTCTGCCGGAAACTCCATATATACGGTCGTACTTATCACCGGAGTGCACCACCGTTAACATTCTCTCTTCTGCAAATCTTCTCCGCCAAAATTCGTAGAACTCCTCCGTCGAGTGCATGGAAGTCTTTGTAGTAAGAAGATGACGACCATATGAGAAATGGAGTCCACCTAAAAATAAGATCAAGATGATTAGAGATGATATACTCTGCCTCCAAGATTTCATTCTCTCTCTTTTTCTTACTCTCTCTCTCTCTGGGGTTTTGATCTCTTTGATTAAGATCCGACTAGTTAGGCAGAGATTTATATTAAAATAGTACAAAGACGATGCATGTTCATGATGGACTTGCTGTACAATAAAATACTCGAGGCAATCTGAGAAAAGTCGAAAACACCCTTTTACGTGTTGGAGATTAAATATTTAGGTATACAGTATACTTAGGGATATTATGTATTTCAGCTGGCAGAATGATATAATCGTTACATATTTATATATTTTTAGTAATTATATAATTTCTGAACATAATTTTCCTCGCACTGTGTGGGTGAATTGTTTTGTTCAAGTTTTCTCATCATAAATTTCAAACAAAATAAAAAATTTAGTTATGTGATTTTGTGCACGACCTACATTGAATAGAAGGGTACTTATGTAAACATATCCCCCATGGGGATCGATGGAGTGCTCGCGTGGAACACCCGTTAGCACAGGCGACGGTCTTTGATCATCCGTTGACTTCTTATATCATTTGTTAATTCAACTTAGCCAGCAAATTATATACTCGCAACAGTACTAGTATAATGAACAAAAAAATTACATATAATATCCATACCAAAATTATGATGCCATCTTTATTTGGCATCTTCTTCACCAGAATTATTTTCTATTGTTGACAAATCAAACTATATATGCTTGCATCTACATGGTATGATTTTAAACTAATCTAATCCAAAATGCTATATAGTCTCACACGTTACCTAGCAGTCAACAAATTTCAAATTCCAATGTTCATGACTCGGCTTTTACGTTTCTCTTGTTTCCTCAAGAACAACAGTCTAAATTTTTATCAGCTTCTACTTTTTCACATCACAAAAACTCGTAAGATTTTACATAAGAAATCATATATTGTTTCTTGTACACTTGCTACACAAGTCTTTGGGTGATACCACTTTGAAGAATGAAACAAAAACCAGCAGAATCATTCATTCCTCTATACTCTCTCATTCTACCCTGTTGGTGCAAGACATGATCGTAGTTTTCATCTCTTCTTTGCTCAACGATGCTTCCACAATCAGCTGCAATCAAATAAACATTTCAAAAATAACTGAAACCATCCAAGATTCATAATAAATCAAGACACTAAGATATTTGGTAGATCTTTCTCTTTCTCTCTTTACCTCTTGCACTCTGTTACCAGCACGAGCAAGCAGTTTGTATTGGTTCTCAAACATTGGCGCCATGTAAACCTACACATAAACATTGTTCAATAAAGTAACTATAAAAAAACTTTAGTTACTTTTGAAGGATTTTGTGTTTAAGATGTGTACCTGAAAAGTTGGAGCAAGACCTGGACTCAAGAAGAAACGACCTTTTGAAACAGATTGGATCCCTTCAACCATTTCCATCTCTTTGATTAGAGATTCCACATCAGGCCACTGCAGAAGAAACTTTTTTTCAGAAACCTGTAAAAAATAATGGATTGATCACATATTCCCAAAAAGAATACCTCAGCGTCAAGCTCTGCAGCTTGTAACCTCCCCAACTGATCATTATCACCAACTACAGATTCCAAGGCTTCTGTTAGAGGATCAGGCTGCATAAAGATACAATATAAGGGTCAGATTTATATCAAATGAGATACATATTTCTCCAAGGAAAACTTATTATAGATCTCTGTCTCTCTCACCGTGATTTCTTTTAGTGACAAGAAGATACGTTCAAGAGCAAAATCTAGCTGGTGCACTTTCGCCTCCACAATCTTATAGCACCAACCACAACAAAAAAAAACATTTGTTAGATAGTTCCATTTCTTAGCAACGTTTTAAAAGATATCTCAAGATATTACCTGACCGATTTTGAAATATGACGCAGGGTCTAAAGTGGCATCCCATGAAACTTCTGATTGGTGAATCAATGCAGGGACACCTTCTAGCTGTTCCAACAAAACATGTAAGTTTCAGCAACAATCTGGATTCGGTTCTAGGGGGTCTATTAGCAAAAATGTAACTATAAAAAAAATTGTACAGTACCTCGCAGAAAATACCAAAATAGGTAATCTTCTTGATGCAGCATTTCACAACATCCCCAACGCGAAGCTTAGCCATCAGGTTTCGTTTCTTCTCAACTTCCTCTTCGTTTTCTCTTGGCCTCATCGAGAATATAAGCTTCCTTGAGATTCTATTAGCCATAACCACATTCACTTTGATTTTCTGCATTGATGTAAAATGATAAGAAAGGGAAAAAAGTAAAGCATTTCATGTAGATAATAAAAGTTTTTAGATATTTTTTGGGATCAAACCTGGCCAACAAAAGAGGATAGGAACTTCTGCTTCTCTCTGTCATACACCATAAGAAGATCTTCCAGCTTCATATCAGAAGAAACTTCTCCATTGACTGCGTTACTAACTTCAGAAACTACTGAGCTTGAATCTGGAGATGAAGCTTTAACATCTTGACCTCCAATTACTCCGAGGTTTTGTCTATACTGTGATGGATCTACACCCTTTCTTCTCAACCATGATTCAAACGCTAGAAATTTCCATTTTGCTGCAAGGTTCCGGTAAGGCAAGAATCCGATCAAAGATCCATATGAAACCTGTAAAGAAAGAGCAACGAGTTAAGGAGAGGAAACCTTGAACCAGATATGAGGACAGATCTTACTTACAGCAAATCCTCTAGTGCTAGAGCTTATTAGCTCAACATCCGCTCGTAGCTCTGTCTTAACTAGAGACTCTGCCTTATTCCAGTCACTTTCCTATCAAATTCACACAAGCTGAGATTACGATTTGCTTCTTATCTTGCGAAGGAACATATAGTGTAAAAAGAGTGTTAGTTCGAAACCTCCAAGGAAGATCTAGACGGAGGGCCCTTGAGCTCAACAGAGACCTGACGGGCTTCTTGGTTCACGGTTAACGGTTGTTCTCTGCTTGAAACTGATGGCTCTGCGGAAGATGGGTCTAACCTATAACAATTTTTACCAATCAAGTCAAAATATGAAAGAAAAAACAGTTCCACAACAGAACTAATCAAGACACTAAACCGGAAAGAACCTTTGAGGTTTCCCTTGTAAAGAAGCTTCGACGGTGGGTTGAGAAACTGGATTCGAAAGAGTTCTCTCGACTGGATCACTGTTAATGGCTTCCTCCTCAGAGGATTCTGATGAGGTTTCGCTCTTAAGCTGCATTTCTTGATTTAAGACAACAAACATATGAATCAGCTCCATGATTGACAATTAGTAAGAAGTCTTAAGAGTCTTATATATTACCATTTGGAATTGATTTATCTTCAATCTCAGGAACCTCCACAGCTTCCTCTTCTACGTTCTCAGGCTCAGGCCTCGCTTCTGGCTTCTCTAAAAGAGTATACTCCGAGTACACCACATCTTCTTGCTCTCCTTCCTCCGTAGTTAATCCATCACTTACAACCTTATCTTCCTCCGTATTCACACTCACTGGTTCAGGTTTCCTCAACAGCGTCATGTCACTAAACCTCTCATTCTCCCTCTCATTCCTCATTTTCAACGTCAGGTTCCGTTTCAACCGCAGCTTAGACTCATCCTCCTCGTCATTATTCACGTAATACGAGCTCGGCTTTCTCAGTATAACATTAGGCAACGTCCTTTTCGGAGGAGTAGCAACTGGAACAGCACCCTCCACTGGCTTCTTCAGAGCAAAGCTTGGCTTTTTCACCACCACCGGCTTATCCGAAGTCTCGAACTTGACTCCGTCTTTAGGAACCGGCTTCACCAAGTTCAAACCATCAAGCGAAGTCGGTTTCTTCTTATCTTCCTTTGACCAATCCAATGGAATGTTTTCAATATCCGGAAGCTTACCCTTGTTCTTGTAAAAAGACTTCTCAACTTCAACGAACGAAGCTTCTGGATTCACTTTCCTAGCCACTATCTGTTGTTCATCATTTCTCACCATTAAACAAATCATACAGAAATCAAAAGTTTCGAACTTTTTATAAGAGAAAAAGAAAAATCTAACCTTGGCTAAAGTGAGTTTAGGGTCTTCTCCGAGTAAGCGGCCGAACTTGAGCTCCATTTGATCCCATTCGTTCAGCTTCGGCTCTTCCCTCTTCGATGCAGAAACCACAAACTTCTTGTGCTGCTTAGCTTGTACGTTTCTCCACTTTCTTCTCACTCCAACCCTAGACGGAAACAACGGGAAGCTGACAGCGGCTGAAGCGGAAGAGGATAAGGCGAGAACGTCCATTTTCCCGATTAAAGCACGGAACTTTATGCTAATTTATCCGGCCCAGTATCATAGGGTCGGATCAAAATCTCGAATTTCGTTTTTTTTTAACTCGAGTGACAGTGTAGCTCGAGCTCTGTGTGAAGTACAGAGGAGAGGTGGTGGCTATGGCGGAAGGAGGAAGGAGCTTTATCGGTTTAGCTTTGCATATTTTTCGCTTCTTGGTTCTACCAGTGGTGGAAAGACACGTGGTTGATGAAGCAATGACCAAGCGATTGGCAGTAACGTTTTTCTGTTCTTTTATTTTAGAAGTAAACTGCACCTCGTTTTATCTTTAGTCAAACGTCAACCACTGGTCTTCTTTCTCTCGTAAAAGACGTAACTTCCCTTAGGAAATGAAACTACGCCTATGGAATTGGTTAATGAGCCTAGAATCAGCCCATAAAAAGAGATGTTAGAAGAGTAGGCGCGGAAGTTTGTGAAACGTGAAAATGAGCAATTTGTAGTTTAAAGTTATTATGATATCGTAATTATAAGAAATACTCCTTCTGTTTTTTTAAATGCAATGTGTTTTACATAAAAAGACCAATATTAAGAAACTTGTTACTTTTTAAAAAGTAGTATTTAGTGTATAAATCTAACCAACCACAAAAATGCATGTATTATTTTAGTGGGTACACAATATTCAATAAGCATCAAAAATGCATTGAAAAATGAAAACAACTTAGAACATTTCCATTGAGAGTTCAATGGGAAGGTTCACACAGTTTTTGAGAAAAAAAAATATTAAAATAAACAAAAAGTGTGAACCTGTCTCTTTGGGGTTCATGGCAGTGAACCCGGATGACTACTGTAGCGCGGGTCCCACAGTGCGTGGCAGTCCCGCGATTGGCCCAATTTTTTTTTTTTTTTTTTTTTTAAAAAAAATCAAAATTCAAATAGAAAAAAAAATAATAAAAAAAATGCTCTGTGAACCCCTCCCATGGGGTTCACTGATGTACATGCCCTTATATACTGAAACAAAAGTTTTTCTCTAAAACTACATATATTTAAAAATAGAGGAAGTATTACATAGACGATTCGATAACTGACAACACTATCTATCTTATAAAAATTTACAGTTTTACACCTAACTGCATCATTCGAGTCTGGAGATCTCATGACTAGATTTACTTGCATCATATTGAATATCTCTTGCACATCTTTCTTCTGTAGTCTGTATTAATCGATTTCTCGAGAACTTAAAACCTAAATTTCTTGTAGTCTGCAAAAAATTATATAATCTGAAGTTCAAACTCAGGATTTAGGTATAGAAATCTTTAAGCTTTAATCAATAGGCAGGCCCGTTCCTGCCTTAAGACATGTAAAGCACATGCTTTAGGCCACAAGATATGTAACCAATTTTACGGCCACATTTGTACTACAGATTCAGCCATATTCAACCATTTTAAGCATTTTTGTGTTGTTTGCATTAATATTTTCCATTAGTATTTTAGATAAAAGGCCACAAATTTTTATTTTGCTTTAGGCCACGTCAAATTTCGGGACGGCAATTTGAGATGTTCAATTCGAACAGTATAAAACGGAAAACATGTTCTATGTTAACACTAGGATCAATCAACTGTTTTAGTAAAAACGGGAAACATGATGACACGTGAAAACGATAATGGGCGTTAAGTTCTAGTGTTCTATACCGCGGATTTATTCTGAAACCACGTACACTTGTCGCTCGATTTATCTGTGGCTGTTGGCCTCATGATTCATGGCTCCTTTTCTCCAGTCTTTTTTTAGTATTTCTATGAATATTTAACAAAAGTGTGTTTCAAATGCTCAGGGTAAAATTAATGTTTAAAAAACGACCACTCCTGTCTAGTGGTCTAGTAACGAACAAAAGTATTTTTGTTGTTTGGATTAATAAACCATCACTATTAACAAAAATCGTGACAGTAAATTCTTTGTTTATATTTGTTTATGTTTTATTCGACTGACTATAAATACACGTGATGTAATTATTTTATTTTAATAGGTCTTGTCTCATTCACTAAACATTCACGAACCAATCCAAATTCAAAATGCCAAAAGTGCACCTAACAAAACAATATTTTAAGTGTTAATCAAAAGAATTGGTTCGATCATATCACCTTCGCAGAAACAACAATTATCAAAACCAAATCTTCCACAAATTAGGAATCTTTTTGACTTATTAAACTTTAATATTCAGTTATTCACCAGCTTTCAGCAGAAGTAAAAATCTATTATTGGGAAAACACGTTTTAATTTAAAGCAAAACAATTAAAAGACAATAAAAAAAATCTGCATATGGAATTTTCTGTGACAAACATGGGACCTAACTCCCACAGTTTTACCCCATCTATAAATGAAATACGTTCAGTCTTTCACTTCAACTCCATCAAGAAACTTCAAACTGCAAAACAAACCATTTGTTTCATTTACCAAAAATACTCCCAAAGCTTTTTCCACTTCTTGCTTCCTTCTCTCAAGTCTCAAGTTATTACAATGGATGTCTACATATCTGAAGAGTATGTCAACCGAAGGAGAATAGAGAAAAAGGCTGCCGCTGTGGCCGGAAAGAATCTGAGGTTCGGCTGTTGTGCAGGCAATAGACCGGAAAAGAGAAAAAGCATTCCCCAGATATCGGAATCTCGTCCGGAGAATGAGTTTCGGGATCACCGGCGGTGGTGTTTACGAGAGCTGTGTGTTCCAATGCTTTTCGCCGTAATAACCTATCGTTCGCGTTTAGTGATTCAAACGCAGACGCAGTTGCATATGCATGGGCTGTTATATTAGTTGTAGCTCTTGTACTGTATTTCTTGGTTTCTATGCTACTAGTAGTATATATAGAGGGGGTTTGCTGAACTACGTGTGCTTATCCATGAACTAGTCTACGAGTCTACAACAATGTATAATTGTTAGATTCTAGATAACTATTGCTGATCGGTTGGTAAGAATACTCTCATGCGTCTATTGCGGGCGATTCTTGAATTATCGATGTGGGCCTTTGAAGACTCAAATAGAGTGATGTGATCAAGTTTCGTTACTGGATAGGGTTTTCCAAATTGTAGCACAAGTACTATATCGAAAGTTAGCCCATTAGTGGTTTTGAAGAGCGGACTACGCATTCATTCATCGTCTGTCTTTTGTTTGTTAATCTTTTAATTGCGAAGGAAAAAAAATGCATACCTATGCTACTTAACCGATCCCTACTAATTCAATGAATCAGTTTTAGGCAATCCTTAGACTAACCAGCTGCACCAATCGCCCGATAACACGATCACCTCAGTTCTTATCTAAATGTTATATATGGGAAATGTTATGAGAATCGCCCAAGATAAATATGAAATACGTGGGTGTATATGATTAGACTGGACCGTATACACTAAAGTATAAATAGTATAATCATATACAGTAGAATCTCTAAAAATTAATATTCTATAAATTAATAATCTCTTTAAATTAATATATTTCACCGATTTTTGAACCGGTATAAAATATGACATAAATCGATAAAATAATAAGATAATAATTTTCTTAAAAGTTTTCATGTAAATATATAGCTCCATTAAAATCATAAATTAATAATGTATCTATATATTTTTATATAAGTATAAACTAAACCGTTAATTGTTGGTTTTATATTCATAATAATAAAAATACTTTTATTTTCTTAACGTTTCAATAAATTTTAATAATATTTAGTACAATTATATCGAAATCCATATAACAGTTTTGCGAAACATAAAATTATACACCAAAAGATAAAAAAAACAATATGAAAGTCAAATTTATTAAATTTAAGTAATGTATATTCAGTAAAATCAAAAATTTATTATTTGATAAATAAAAATATTCAAAATAGAAAACAATCTAAAAAAAAACTTTTGTAAATTAATATCTCTATAAATAATAAAATTTTAAATTCCAATATTATTAATTATACAAGTTTTACTGTATGCTACATTTTTTTCTTTCTATATTTTTTGTCACATGTTTTCTTTCTATATATTAATTAGTGAAAAAGTCTTATATCTAACATCTCCTATTTCATTGTGGCTATAGATCTGATTAACTTCATTTTAGTTTTAAATCCATCACAACAGAACAAAACTCTTATCTCTATTCTCGATATACGAAAATATTGTTATTAAACTAATAAAATACTGCTGAAAGATAAGAAAATATTTTTAAAAATTCTGCTCATGGTGCAAACAAGTTGTTTATTTAGCCAACGAAAAAATAAAAATAAACAAATTCAAAATTTTAAATTATTAAAAGTAACAAATGAGAAGAACAGCTGACTCTAGAGATATGCATATTCGCTGAAAGTCTATAAAAGGAGAGAAAACTGTGCGAGAAAAATGAAAAGAGTTAAGCAAGAGAGAAGATAGGTTTTACATGAAGAAGAGAGCCTGATATCTAGTAGCCAAGGATGACTTGCCTGCGCTTAGTTCTTTCCCAACGATTCGATCTTCTGTGTGTTATCTAATCAATAAACAGTTTGTAAAAAGTTGATTGAATCTTGAGGTTTATGTTTCAGGCAGTCTCCTTGGCTATCTTAATATGCTCTCTTTATTCATGTTACACCAATTTCTTCTTCCTATACTATATGAAAATCCATTGTCTAGTTAGAAGCATACTTATGTGATAGCACAATTATTTTCCATGTATTTTAAAGAAGTTTCAACTTCCATTCATTCAGGCCAGCCCTGGTTATAGTTTTGCTTTCCACATTTCTAACTTGTAAAAAAACGAAATGAATTTGCAACTGTGACACTCTGTAAATGGATTTTGGACTTAATGCTAACTTGAGTGAAAACGTTTTAGTAGTATAGGAGTTGTGGTTGGCCTAAAAGATTGTTCGTTCTGCCTACTAAATATCTTACATTGCAATAACATTATAGATTCACTTTGGTCCAAGCGTTGTAAACATTATATTACTACTACTAATCACTGAACAGAGACGAATTAAAGGAACTAAAACACGATTTTCTTAAACACTAACCTTCATTAAATTATAGCTACAAGGTTTAAGCGTCACTATCGTCGCTGCTTTCATCAACATCCTCGTTGTTGTTGCCGCCAGAGATGTAGACTCCAGGCTGGATCGATCTTCTCCTAGTCCTCGACGGGAGTATGTTATCCAAATCCACCTCCGCCAATGGATCGTCAGACAACTCGCTTTCGTCGTACTCACCACCGTCTTCGTCTTCATCATCGCTATCGTCACTCGAATCGATTTCGATCAATTTTCCTTTTCCTTTGTCTTCTCTCGATATGCCTTTACCTTTCCTGTCAATCTCAGCTTCAGTTGAATCCTCCTCGTCCTCCTCATCGTCCTCTTCATCTTCTTCTTCTTCCTCGTCTTCATCTTCCTCTCCAACTCCACCTTCTTCAGATGCAAGATCGCCGGGGACGACATTCTGATCCTTCTCCGGCAACGAACCAGCTGCTTTCTCAAGCGAATTGGATGACTCTGTCTCGTTTTTTCCAGAATTCAGATTCTCGACGCCGCTTCCATTAACCGCTCCGTCTCCAGACTCAGAATCAGCAGCACTCGACGAAGGATTAAGCTTCTGAGCCTTGTTCGCGACATTATCCTGCTCTTGGCAACAGAGATCCGGTTTCCTCTTAACCGGAAACGAAGAGTCCGGTTGATTCTCAACGTCCGCCATCGATGAACCGTCCTTCCTCAGAAACTCGCTGTTGGTTAGAACTTAGAAGACGATTGAGAGTGAGTGCTTCGAGCAAACAGAAGCAAATTAGTAACCCTAGATTGCAAGACTCTGTAATTTTCCAGTCAACCCGTGTAATTTTCCATTTTATCTTATTAGTTGGACCCAGCCCATTAGCCCATTAGACCATTAGCCCGTTAGTATCAGGTGGAGAACGTGCTGGCTGATACTAAACCAACTTATGATAATATCTGACCGGTTTGGTTTTCTACTCGTTAAGCAATATAAATCGAACCGGTTATCCATTATGATTGAACAAGTAGAGAGATCCATCGGAGAAGAAGAAGACAAGAGTCAGATTTGAGAAAGAATGACTTCGAGGTACTGGGTGGTGTCTCTACCAGTGAAAGACTCTTCTTCTTCGTTATGGAATGGCTTACAGGAGCAGATCTCCAAGCATTCCTTCGATACTCCTGTTTATCGGGTACGCGTTGAAATTTTATTGGCAGAGAGAGAGAGAGATCTTGTGATTACGATCTAATGATAATTCTCTTTCGATTTTGATTCGCAGTTCAACATTCCTAATCTTCGTGTTGGAACCTTGGATTCTCTACTCGCTCTCGGCGATGATCTGCTCAAGGTAATTCCTCTCCTGATTGGATCATATTTGAAATTTGTTGTTGGTGATTATGAAAATGTATCTGTCGAGATGTGTAGTCGAACAGCTTCGTGGAGGGAGTTTCGCAGAAGATCAGGAGACAGATCGAGGAGCTGGAGAGGATTTCTGGTGTTGAGAGCAATGCTCTTACAGTTGATGGAGTTCCTGTTGATTCTTATCTCACCAGGTATCTAATTGTTTCTCTTTAATTGCTGATTTTGGTGTGATCAAATTCGGTAAAGGACAAAATTTTTTTGATTGGCGTCAAGGTTTGTATGGGATGAAGCTAAGTACCCAACAATGTCACCTCTGAAAGAGGTTGTGGACAGTATTCAATCTCAGGTTGCCAAGATTGAGGATGATCTCAAGGTAACTTTTAGCTGAAATGGTCCGTTGGTACAAGTTTGGTGGATCCTTGTTCTGCGTTATGATTTAAATTTTCGTTATTGTGTGATTTGATGAAATACTGACTCGCTGATTGCAATTTATTATTCAGGTTCGTGTGGCTGAGTATAACAACATCCGAGGTCAACTCAATGCCATTAACCGAAAGCAGAGTGGAAGGTAAAGCTTTTGTTTTCTTTTCTCTTATTCCTACTTTGATATTCTCAATCGGTCAAAGTTGGCTTGCAATGTATTCTCCCTGTTAAAGGGTTTTCGAGAATAATGATGTTGGTCTTTTTTTATCTCTTTCTCCTCTTTGTTACAGCTTAGCTGTTCGTGACCTGTCAAACTTGGTTAAACCAGAAGACGTTGTCACGTCAGAACATCTTGTGACCCTCCTTGCAGTTGTTCCAAAGTATTCTCAAAAGGACTGGCTAGCATGTTACGAGACGTTGACCGACTTTGTGGTAAAATTATTAATTTGTAGAGCTCCATATACCTACGTTTAAACTACTACTATGTCGCACTGCGTTTTTACTCAATTTCTTCCCCTAACTCTTCTCAGGTTCCCAGGTCCTCAAAGAAATTGTTTGAGGATAATGAGTATGCTCTTTACACTGTCACTCTCTTTACTCGTGTTGCAGACAACTTCAGGACTAATTCCCGCGAGAAAGGGTTCCAAGTGAGTATTCTAATCAAGTTCCTTATACTACCTTTAGAATTCACTGTGCAAGTTGAGACATTTGGTTGATTCTCTATATTAAATGTTGTATACCTTTCTCTTTTAGGTTCGTGATTTTGAACACAGTGTTGAAGCCCAAGAGACTCGCAAACAAGAGCTAGAAAAGTTGGTTCAGGATCAGGAAAGCTTGAGAACCTCTCTTTTGCAGTGGTGCTACACCAGTTATGGAGAGGTACACAGTACTCTGTATAGCGATACTCTTGTAATATCATATTACAAATCAAAAACCGGAATCTGTATTTGATCATCGATCCATATATCTGTAGGTTTTCAGCTCGTGGATGCATTTCTGTGCTGTGCGTATATTCGCTGAGAGCATTATGAGATATGGTCTACCTCCGGCTTTCTTGGTTAGCTATACTTGTCTTAAAAATTTCCTCAACCCTGTTAAAACCCCATGACTAAATACTTTACCTTGTCTTGTGAGTTATTATCCAGGCATGTGTCTTATCTCCGGCTGTAAAAAGTGAAAAGAAAGTCCGCTCCATTCTTGAACGCTTGTGTGATTCTACCAACAGGTATGTTATAAAGTCTCTGCTTTATCTATTATAAGGGTTGATTCATCTATCACAAGTAGTTAGATGAGATGTCGATTTGAATTACTGAGTCTATTATACGAAAATGCAGTTTATACTGGAAAAGCGAGGAGGATGCAGGAGCTGCCATGGCTGGTTTAGCTGGTGACTCGGAGACACATCCTTATGTCTCCTTCACGATTAACCTTGCATAAAATTGATGATGAGAGATGGCTTGATGCTTCTTCTACGTCTATATGCCTTCATCTGTTATATTTGTTTGTGTTCTATATATTTCATTGTTATTATATTTTGATTTTTTTTTGTTTCAAAATAAAAGAAGGAAAGATTGAACGTGGCACTCTAGAGAGATGTTACTGTAATTTTTATTTTGGCCGGAGTCTTGTTCCGATGAGATACTTGTGGACGAGCAGAGCTTAAACAGTTGTTAAAGCCTTTGGTGATTTTGTTGCATTATTAAGCTGTTTCGATTTTGTGTCCTTCTATTTTGGTCTGAATGATATATTTTGGTCTGAATGATATTTTTATGACTTATTGGGTTAGATTCACCAACCAATAGGATTGTGTCATTTAAGATTCAATATTTATTAAAAAAAGAAACAAAATATTATCAAATAAAAATTATACTAATCACATAAAAAAGAAACAAAATACTTTCAAAACAAAAATTAAATAAAATTTATACTAATCACAAAAAACAAGATTTTTTAATCTAAAAGAAATATTTTCAAAATATATTTTAATGCTGCCAACAAACATTAAATCTTAGAATTTTGGATAAATTTTAAATTTTAAAGTTTAAGATTTATCCAAAGGTTTCAGATTTACCCAAGGGTTTAGGGTTTATCCAAGGATTTAGGGTTTATGATTAGTATTTAGGGTATAGTTTTTTGGTTAATGTGTTATAAATAGTTTTCTTTAAAAAATAAAAGTTTTAGAATTTATCCAAAGGTTTACTAAATGATTTAGGGTTTAACATTTAGATTTTAATAATTTTTTTGTGGTATTAATTTTTTTTGAAAAGAATATATTTTTTTGCGATTAGTATTATTTTTATTTATTTTTATTTTTATTTTATTTTTAAAACGTTATTAAATTTGGCAATATTTTGTTTCTTTTTTTAAAAGATGTCAAATTTAAAATAACTAAATTCTATTGGTTGGTGAACTCTATTTTTATTGGTACTTGTATTTTCGAAACGAACTATTTGGCGTCGGAAATATTATGTAGGTAGTGCAACACATGTGACCATTTTAGAAATAATATTCCAAGCTCTCATTAGACCCTACTAATACTAACATTGAAGGAAACTATATACTGCTTAATTGTACCTTTTTATATAAGCAAAATACGTATACACACAAGTATAACGGTGTAGTATAGATTGAGTTTCGTGAAATTAAACACAAAAAATACTCACACGGAGGAAAGATTACACTGAGAAAGCGAACCACAAAAATTACAACATTAATGAAGTACCAATTATACAGACACCAACGATGATCAGAACCAAAGAAAGATCAGGATGGAGCTGCGTCGAGATGCCTGCCGTCTTCCTGTTAAACTGGTCTGAGCTAGGACCAGGCGAGTCGGTTTCTGGAGCAGGAGAGACAGCAGTATCGAATGACCGGTCTTTGGTCGGAGAAGGGAAAAATGAAGACATATCTGGTGCATTGATATACGGTAAGACAATAGGAGAAGCTGAGACTGTGGGTTTACTGCAAACCAGAGTCCATTGGACCGACACAACGATCAAGAGAAACACGGAAAGCGAGAAGTTACAAGACAAAGCCATAGGTGTTTCTATTTTTTCTTCTTCTGTTCTGCAAAAGAAAGATAGCTTTTCCAAGTCATTATAAATAATAGAACAGAGAAGGAGACAGATTCCTTTGTTCCCATGTGTGCGTGTGCGTGTCTTACTTAGAAACAACGAAGTGAATGAATATGTTCACGGACTAAAGTATGGGTCCTTACTCCTTAAAAGTTTTTCACATGCCTCTTTTTTGGTTTTTTCCTCTTAAGTAATGTGATTGCATTTACTTATTTCCACTTCTACCACCTAGGGTTAACTAGTAGAAAAACTTGCATTTGCTTATTTCCACTTCTACCACCTAGGGTTAACTAGTAGAAAAACTCTCTAGGTTTGCAAAGTTTGTGGCAATAGCATGTAATCTGCAAAACTTGTTGATCTTTCTATCTTTCTTCTGCAGAGTCAAATGGCATGTGAAGGTCTTGGAATAATTTACCAGCTCGTAGCTGAGCTTTAACGGGCTTTCCATGATTGATGCAAGACCGTCTCCAATATATTCTTATTAGATGATGGTTCGCACACTTGTGCGGATTAATATATATTCAACTAATTCAAATTTCAACATAATTTTTAATACTAATCTAAATAATTTTAATTACTTTCAAGTACTAAATTAATCAGAAATTATAGTTTACCTTTTTATGATAGTGCACTACAAATAATGATTTGGTATTTGTATAATATTTTATTTGTTCTAACACCAAACAATACATGTAAAAAATATCATGAGCATAACATCCTAAAAATTTTTTATCAATATTTTAAAATAACATAAAAATCAATCTACAAAATAAACCATAATTTCCAATTATCAGTGAAGTCTATAAAATCAAATCCTTCTTCATCAAAGTCTTAACTGCATTTTTATTTAATTAAAATCTTATAAACAAAAAAATAATAAATTATATATGTCTTGTAAAAACTAGATTTTTTTTCTTTTTAACTGTGAGAAATTGTATTATTTAAACTCGTATTTTCTGTTAATAAGATAATTCAGTAACATTAAAGATAAGCAAGATTTATTTTTTAAAATAAGAAATAAAACATTAAACAATTTAATATTACTAAAGAAATATAGCATTAAAAAAACTATAAAAATATTGCTAATATTTGATAATATTCCTTAACAATAATTGTCACTAAATATAATGAAAATATTTCTCAAATAATCACTACAACGCTTAAAGCTAGCAATTCAAAATTTTATTTATTAAAACTAATATTCAATCTTAATCATTGAATATGACAAATAAGTTTCTAAAATAAGAAAACATCACTAATAAACAAAATAACCTAAAATAGTGGAGAACATGACAAGTAAGCAAAACTAAAATTACCATCTATAATTATTTTAAAATATGACGAATAGAAAAATTACCAATTACGATTATTAAGAACATGATAAATAAATAAATAACATAATTTAAAGAGAATATGACATATAAATAAATTAAAAAAATAAAAAAAAATATAATAAATAAGAAAATTACTTAAAATTATGGAAAATATGACAAATAATAATAAATAAATAATGACAAATATGAAAATCACCTAATATTAGGGAGAAACTGACACGTAAGCCAAATCACTTTATAAATAATAGTATAGATTCTTGAATCTAAAATAAAATAATTATTTTTTAAATATGGATAGTTATAGTATTACATTCTATTATAGATGAATTTACTTTCATTATTTATTGAAATATCAATCTCTAGTTATAGATTAAGATAGAGAATTGTTATTTCTTCTTCTATTCATATAGGAGAAAATAATAATTTCTATTTATAAGAGAAAATAAAGCTGAGTTAGAATAAATTTATCTCCACATATATTATAGAGACAAATATACAAATGAAAAAAAACTCATTTTCTTTCTGTAAACAAAAGGAACTTAAATTCTACAAACTTAAGACATGACTCATAATGAGCATGAACGTCTACAAACTCAAGACACAACTCTTTTCTCTTTTTCAGAATCATATGTATTCTTGTTGACAAAAAAATCACATTACACATCGTCCCAGAGGAAAACGCATATACATGTATTCACAAGTTTGACATGTATTTAGTTTATTGTTCAGATAAAACTACTCCATGTATACTGTTCATTAGGTTTACAAGCTAAAACTATCTATTCAAGATTATTTTTTAGTTTGTACAACTTCTTTTGCTTCCTCATTTTTTTTTCACTTCCTCATCTTCTTCTTGGTCATTAGTTGTACAAACTAATATTATCTATCTAATTTGTATTATCCTCTTCACTGGATTGTGGTGTTTTCTTGAGAATAGCTAATATGTTCACTTTTTATGTGTACTCCACTAAGGTGGAATCAAAACATGAGTCACCTTTTTTTCTTAGAAGCTAACTAAAAAATCTAAAACCATTAAACTTGGATCTGATATAGAAACATATCTAGGAAATTGTAAGGCATGCAAAAATCTCTTAGAATTATCTTGAAAGTGTAATGAACTGACTAGTAATACTCTGATGATTCTATTTTGAGAAAATCTGAATTAAGAAACATTGTTTGAATTCATAACTACATTTACTATAGTAAACACTGAAATCTTTTTAAAAATTTGATAAAATCGTGTTCAACCGTATTGGAAGTCTTATTTTTTATGTCTCCCTTGCATGCTACAACTTTATTAAAATGGTTCATGCAAATCTAAAAAAAATGTTTGCAATCCTTTGATTTTGTTTAAAAGAACAAATAATTAAACTATTAGATTTTCCCACATAAAAGGAATATGTACTGAGGTTTGAGATTAATAGTAAATTGATAACAAATTGTTGCATTAAAGCCTAAATTATCATCATACTAGATTGTTGTCTAATAAAACATGGAGAGGAGACCTAGACTATCAACATATAATTTCTAAATATGAAATAATTGATCATCTCATCTATTAGTTTAACGTTTGCAATAGTGTTGTTTTGTAGGTTTCGCAAATGAAAAACATATCCTAGTTTATCTTTAGAACCTAGAAAACAATACCAAAAAAAAATCTGACATGCACATGCCTACTATTCGGGTATTTGATTATTGGACCTTTTGAGTTAAGATAAAACTCATTTACTTCTTCCCATGTGTTTGCACGTGGCAGTAGGGTAGAATTTGCAGAGATTCTAAGAACACTTATAATCTCACTCCATATTTGATTTTAAATGAAGTTTGTAGTGAAAAAGGAACCAACTATTTCATTTTCCACACTATAATGAAGTTAACCATGAGTTTACTCTATAAATGAAATAATATTTTTATGTTATGTTCATTACTCTATTTTCACTCCAAATAAAGTGAAATTATAGCAAAATTCAACTGCATTAAAATTACGGTATAATAGAAAATGAAAAATATATTAGAAATGTTGTTCTAAAATACGGCGTATCAGTCCGTATATATTCTATACAGTAGTGCACTGTACTGTATTTTGGTATACGGTAAAATAATACAGTTATGGTTATATGACGTTTATACATCGTTTATATGTCGTATAAAACGGTGTTTATACAGCGTTTATACAACGTTTAATTTTTTTTCTGCTAAATTTTGGCGTATTTTTTTTCTAATTATAGTTTTGATTCTTTTGATTTCATTTGTACCCGTTAATTTATTTTTTTATTTTAAATATTCCTTAAATAAATATAATGTATAATCTATTTAATTACGCTTGATATATATTTTATTGTTTACATATAACTTATGTAGTTACTTTATTATTATTATATCATTATTTTGTTTATTATTATGATATTTATTTAAAATATGTCTACCGTATATACTCCGTATATACATCTGTATATACATCCATGCGCTATAGAGTAATCCACCGCCCGGCTAGCGTATAGCGTATTTTAGAGAACCAGTTCGTAGAGAAAGTCTCCACACAGATTTTATGTGTATGCATCCAGCCTCCAGGTACACCGTTTTAGAGCAATTTATAGGTAACAAGTGTGTGAAAATCCGAACGCATGTCGAAAGTTGAGAAGAGGAAGTCTTGCTGTTTACATCACAAGTGTTGTTGAACATTCTGATGATTAACCGAACATGATTTTTTTTTAGCGAAAACCATTTTCAGGTAGGAACGTGTCTACACCAATTAGAGGGTTTAAATCTCAATGATAGGGCCCAAACCCATTTTAGGAACTTTATAAAAATGATTCCCACATATAATGGGCCTAACAGGCTCGAAATGATCCAAAATCTTGGCATTCAAGTAACACGTTAACAAATGTAATTTGAGATTCTATGATCAAACAATTATCCACGCAGAAGTACTATGTGAATCTAAGAAAACAATATTTGAGAAGATACCTTTATTTCTTTTTAAAATGAGTGGAGGTAAAGGAATATGTAAAATGGGACCATTGTGTCCGATATCTTTTACCCCAGTTAATCTTGAATTATTGGATTCCTTCTTTTTCCTTTCACTGGTTGATAACTGATTCAATGTACACAATTAATTGTCAAATTTGTAGCTGGATATCTATTTTTCTTTTTGTCAAACTGTAGCTGGATATCCAAACAAATTAATTTTTGCTATTTGGTGGACAATTATAGCTATTACAAATTTCATATTAAGAAATGAATTTGTTGGTTTGACAACACTTAATATTTTATATAATGTAAATAAAAGTAATAAGTAATCCAAAAATTAAAAAAACTAACGGTCTGGTTTAGCCTATGCTAAGTTCAGTTCTGACACTGTCACTGAACTGTTCCCGCAAAACAAAAAACAGAGAGGTGGCAAAAGATGAAGTGGAAGTGAGAGACGGAAAGCAAACAGAGTCACGAGAATCATTGGCAAATCTCTTTGCAAAGATGAAAAAGTAAATGTTGAATCTCTCAAAAATCTTAACTTTTAGGGTTTGAGCTCTGTCTAGATTTGGCCCTTTTTGTTGATGAGACCTCCTCTGCAAGATCCTCGTGATTCCACTTTAACGCCTCCCTTCTTTTTTTTTAACATCTCTCTGGAAAATATTCAAAGTATCATATTACTATTTATCTCCCCTTTTAAAGGGTTTCATTTTCCTTCAAATTTCTCCAAAGTTTGCAACTTTCTTAAGCTATGAACGGCGACGGAGAACGTTTTCAGGTGGGATATAACGATGAACCTGTGCCGTGGGTTAGAAACCAAGAAGAAAACTGGTTTAACAACACACAACCATTAAACGATGCTCCTCAAAACGAGTTCAAATTCAACAGTGGTGGGCTTCCTTTAAACCCAGAGAATCTGCTTCTGCTTCTTCAGCAATCCATTGACTCCTCTTCTCCCTTGCAACACTTCACTCTAGACTCTGCTACTCTTCAACAACAACAACAACAACAAGAGTCTTTCTTAGCTACAAAAGCTTGCATCGCTTCTCTCCTCAACGTCCCTCCCAACAACAACAACAACCCTTTTGATGACTTTGGTTTCGACTCTCCGATGTTTTTAGGACAACTCCAGACTCCAAACTCCATGAGTTTCCCTGTAATGACTTCACCACCGGACTTTTTCCCTTCCAGGTCAAGTAATGTCTTCAGTCCTCTCGAGTTTGAGGGAGTAGTCGCGAGCGGCGTTTCCGAGAACAGAGCTAATGTTCTGAAACCTTTAGAGGTTTTGACTTCCTCTGGTTCTCAGCCGACGCTGTTCCAGAAACGAGCTGCAATGCGTCAGAGTCCGAGTAGCAAAATGTGCAACTCTGACTCTTCTTCTTCTGACATGATGAGGAGATCAAGGAGCTACGAGAGAGAGGTTGATGATGATACTATCACTGGATTTAACTACGAATCTGATGAACATAACAACAACAAAGGCAAGAAGAAGAAGAAAGGAATGCCTGCTAAGAATCTAATGGCTGAGAGAAGGAGGAGGAAGAAGCTTAATGATAGGCTTTACATGCTCAGATCAGTTGTCCCCAACATCAGCAAAGTGAGTATAGATACAAAGATTCTTCTTACCTTTTTTTGCTTCTTTCATTGTTTCTTAATGCTGAGTATGTTTGTGCATGCAGATGGATAGAGCATCTATACTTGGTGATGCTATTGATTATCTTAAAGAGCTCTTACAGAAAATCAATGATCTTCATACCGAACTTGAATCTACTCCATCAAGTTCTTCAGGCTTAACACCATCACCACAAACGCTACCTTGTCGTGTTAAGGAAGAGTTGTGTCCGTCTTCTTCCTTGCCAAGCCCTAAAGGCCAGCAACCTAGAGTAAGATCATAAACTTCATTTGTTTGCTTGTGGAGGACTCTGTAGTTTTCTTAAGTAAGGCTTTTTGCTTTAAGCAGATTGAGGTTAATTTAAGGGAAGGAAAGACAGTGAACATTCACATGTTCTGTGGACGACGACCTGGTCTTTTGCTTTCCACCATGAGAGCTTTGGATGACTTAGGATTGGATGTTCAGCAAGCCGTGATCAGCTGTTTCAATGGTTTTGCTTTGGATGTTTTCCGCGCTGAGGTAAAACATAGTACTTAGATGCTTTGCTGATCATTAGTAAGTAGTGGTTTATAACATGCTTTTGTTTTCTAATCAGCGATGCCAAGAAGGCAACGAGGTGTTGCCTGAACAAATCAAAGCAGTGCTTCTAGACACAGCTGGTTACACCAATTTGCTTTGATTCCTGTTCCTTTGCGGTACAGAGGGAAGCATCTATGAAGCAGAGCTAGAGAGGTCTATAAGCCTTTAGTTAACTAGTCAGCAATTTTCTTACTTAGTTTCATTTCATCAGTCTTAATTTTGTATTGCAGATGTTAGTTATTAATTTAATCTGGCTTTGACAAAAAAAACATGTCTGGGTCCATCACTTCAACCTTTTCATACTAGTACATACAAACTCTTCTTGTCGATAAAACATTAAACTATTTCACATATAACAAAGAAAAATAACAAACAAAAAATGTAATCGTTTACATACTTACAAATGCATCGATCAACAGAACTAAGCAAGTATTCTTTAGCGTTGTCCTAACTACAACGATTTACTTGTGAGAAATAATGGGGGTAAATTGATTTGATATCTTAAATAGAAATTCTTTATACAAACATTCAATGACATTTTTCCTATTTTAGTCACAAAATTTATGACAGATTAAGTATTAATTATCAAGAAAATCTGATTTATATCTGAATAACTTATATATTCATTATTCACTATATAAAAGATCCATTAATTTAAAATTCGTCAGAAGCCTAAATACATATACAATTTTTTTTCTTGATAAATTTATATGTAAAACTATATTATACTTTTACATATTTACAATTTGATAAAATAAATATTTTTATAAATTATTTCATCATGCGCATAGGGCAAGTCACTACCTAGTATATGTTATATGCTTCTTCTTATATATGTTATACAAACATCAATTTGCAACAATTAAACAGCTGATATAAATCTATCACAATATCTAATAAATTGGTAAACAGATTGTAGAGTCGAGATGATAATTTTTTTCCTTAAATCTTTAAACGTTCAATAGTGACGGTTTTAAAGTGCTCAACTTTTTTAGGATATAACTGCACTGTTTCTGTCTTCAAATACCAAAAATAGAATCAATCAAGCATTTTTATGTATTGTACTTTCAAACACAAAAACCAATAAAACTGAAAAATAAAAGTATGAAGGACTTGGTATGATTTGATTACTTGGTGGCTTTAGAATGGAAGGAATGTGGCCTTTTATAGCTCATATGGTCATCATCATCATTATAACAATGTGGAAAACCGTTAATCAGTTATACTAGTAGAAAATTGTTGTTCTTGCAAGAAACAAGAGATAGTATTAGTTACAAAACGGTTTTTCTGGTGGGTGATCTTGAAGAAAACAGAAATTATAAGATCTCAAACTCACAATAGGTCAGTTACAAAGATACAAAGGGGTTAAAAAGCACTGGATGATGCAGGAAACATGACACCAATGGGTAACCTGATGAGCCAGTTTCCCTTGGATCCTCAGAAGTCAAATATGCTTATTGTGAGTCCTGATTTCAACTGTGCAAAGGAGATCATCACCATTTCAGCAATGCTCTCAGGTACACATTTATGTGCATTTCTTGTAGGTGAAGGGTGTGAAAAGCACTTTTTCAACGAGAGCGCCATGGTCTCTGTAGACCGTGTTAGACAGCAATAGTAACTTCTACACATTATAACACCAAAAGTCAAAAATACACAAGTGTTGACTTTGTAAACAAGCTTCAAGTTCTTATGGTTTCGTCTCCTAATCGTCATGATCTTGTCTTCCCAAAGGTTTTTTTTTTCTTTTGAGAATCTCCCTCTGTTACTGTCTTTATAAAAACTCATTTATGTTGTATATGTTATTATATCAGGGAGGATGGGAGTAAGTTTTCAATCTTTAAACCAAAGTGATTCAAAAAATTTGTTTGTCATTTACTGGCCATTTGTTTCAGGAAGTTCCATTGGGAGTTTGGGAATTTAGAAGCAAAAGTAGTATTATAGTACAATGCAGAGGATGAATCTTCTGGTGGATGCAAATGCTACATGTTTGCATTAGAGGTGACCGAAGAACTCCATGAATGTCCAAAACGTAAGAATCGACAGAGTAAATGGGTAAGAAGCTCAACACATTTTCATATGATCAAATTAATCAACTGATGATTATGTCATTTCATATATAAATTTGTGATTACATAAAATGTGCAGTTGAATGTTAAAAAAGCATTGGAGCTGTGTCGGTATGAGTGGATGCAGAGAGCACTTGAATCGTTTTTGAGAGTAATGCAAGAAGGAGGAAATAGAGGACAGTGGAAGAGACAATCCAAGATAATTCTTCAAGCTAGAAGAGAATTGATGTTCGTTTTAAGTTAAGATATGTATCATCCAAATAATCTATTCAAATGTGTTTTTAATTTTTGCCTAAAATAAAACTTATCTAGATGCTCCTCCATGTGAGTTTAATTAATGCTGAATCTGGATGGAGTCTCATGGAGATGAACTTTGTTCAGAATAATAATGACAAACCTTATCCTTTTCTACTATATATAGAGTCAAGAGGATCATTTGGAAAAGAAGGTAAGGATACATATCTGATGTTACCAACATGCTCATCATCATCATTACAACAATGTGGAAAACCTTTAATCAGTTATACTAGCAGAAAATTGTTGTTCTTGCAAGAAACAAGAGATTGTTATATATGTTGTATTGAGTTGAGATTTAGAGTATAGTTTAAATTTGGTTAATTATGTTTTTCGTAATGTTATTTTAATTTTCGTCCCCAAAATCAAGTTATGAAAACTATAAAATGATATGAAATACAAAATTAGACAATATCTTCTTATTATTATGGCAGCAGATTCTTACATGCTATTAGTAGAACAGTTAGAAAATATATAAAGATAAGGTATAACGTAACAGAATCACTACATGTCACATTTTATCATTTTATTAGGCTTAAATGTTTTCTATATTTTATCTTTGAAAATATTATTGATACTACTAACATAACAGTATTAGAATATTTCTTTTGTTTTATCTCTGGGAAACATAAATGTTTTGGTACATAACCAAAATTCACTGTTTCTTAAAGCTGTGCTCATTTTTTTTTTTTGGTTTTTGACAATCAAGAAGATACATTGCTCTGACATCGCGACTCATGCAGTCTGGTAAGATATCCGCATGTACTATATAGCCTCATTTTAGAAAAAAATAAAAACATAATAGAAAAGCAAAAAACATCTCGTTAACAAAACATAACGTACAAGAAATACGGTTCGTTCTTCCCAATACATCAATGGAACCATGCAATGATGCAAGTACGGGTTTGGTAATAACAGTAAAGTTCTTAACGCACATGGATGAAGCATTTGTGAAACATATTTTCCGACACAATCTCAACTCGATAGCAACTTATGTTAACAGATATACTTTAATTGTCCGAAATACTAAAAGCGGAATATAGCTCGAAACAGATTGAAAGTAGTAAATACCAATACGGTGTCAATGGTCTTCTTGGAAACACATCTCAAAATTAGTTTTTGTGGCATCTATTATCCAGAGTTATTCCCCTGTAGTGGAGAATACTACTCTGTTGATATGTACTGTAAAAAAGTCAATTATGGAATCAGATCCGTCAGTCACTTGCTTCATCTTCCTAGTAACTTCGTTTCATTGATTTTTTATTTTTTTAAATGATTTAAATAGAGACAGTTGGATGGTCACAAACAGCAATGAATGCTCGTTTTGGTATACACTCCTCATTCTTCTCCCTAAAAATAGAGAGAACTTAAAAACAAGCATTTTTTTTAAAAACCGTTAATTCTGGAAACGAGAGTTGTTGTCTCTCACGAAGATGAAGATGAAATGATATCCCATGAATATGATCATGTTTCTTACTAACCCTAATAATCAAGAAGAGGGCTTTTCAAGAACGTAACATAACAGCATTCTCTGTTTTCTTAAGGGTTTTGTGTTGAAATCTTTTGTTGCAGATTCATCAATGTCCGTTATATCATCTCGGACAGGACGAGATCGTCAACGTTACGACAACAACTTACGTCTCGTTTCTGGGTACATAAAGTCTATTATTTTCTTTTCTTTTCATCATCATCATCATCATCACAATATCATATCAATGATTTCTTAGTGTTTTGTGAACAGATGCATTCCGTATAGGCTGATCAAAGACGAGGGAAGTGAAGAAGACACAAGTGTTGACTTTGTAAACAAGCTTCAAGTTCTCATGGTTTCATCTCCTAATCGTCATGATCTTGTCTTCCCAAAGGTTTTTTTAAAAAAAACATCTCCCTCTCTTATTGTCTTTACGAAAACTCTTTTTTTTTTGTGTATGTTATTATTTATCATCAGGGAGGATGGGAAGATGATGAGACAGTTCTTGAAGCTGCTTCTCGTGAAGCAATGGAAGAAGCAGGAGTTAAAGGATTACTTAGAGTAAGTTTTTTGTTTTCAATATTTAAAACAAGGAGATTGAGAAAGTTTTGTTTGTCATTTATTTGGACATTTGCTTCAGGAAGTTCCTTTAGGAGTTTGGGAATTTAGAAGCAAAAGTAGTTGTAATGAGGAGGATGAATGTTTTGGTGGATGCAAAGGATATATGTTTGCATTAGAGGTTACCGAAGAACTTGAGGACTGGCCAGAACGTGAGAATCGCGAGAGGAAATGGGTAAACTGAAAAAACCTCAAAACATAATAACAAGTATAAAATCGAATAAACTGATGATTCTTCTTTTCATATATAACATCGGGAACTACATGAAAATTTTTGCAGTTGAATGTTAAAGAAGCATTAGAGCTGTGTCGATATGAGTGGATGCAGAGAGCACTTGAAGAGTTTTTAAGAGTAATGCAAGAAGAAGAAGAAGAAGAAGAAGAAGAAAGAAAATTGAGAACAGAGGAAGAGACAGTGCAGGATGATTCTTCAAAGCTAGAGGAGTGTCAAATAGATCCTTGTTACTGTTTTGTAGTTAATTAGTTCTTTTTCCAATCTTTATTTTAGCTTTTTGGATTCAGTTTAAAAGCTGCTTCTAATACTAATGTAAACAAGTTGAAACATAAGAAGCAAACATGACTTCAGTTGCCCATGTGATATAACAGAATCTCAAACTTTGTCTGAAATTTTGATATCTCTTTGTCTGTAATAAGTGATAAAGATAAGACTTGTGTCTTCATATGCTATTTGGACACCAAATGAAAAAATAAGACAAATATGACACCAAAGAGAAATCAACTAATCACACACAGATTAATGCTCAAGGATTGACTTATAATCAACTGAATTTCCCTTGAAATCCAAATCCCTAAGCTCATACATATGTCACATGTTCTCTCTTTGAAACTTTAGTTTGATTATCTTTGAATATTGTGAAACATGTTGAAATCAAGAATCAAGAACAAAGCAAACAAGAGAAGAAGTCACACGAATATATATATTTGAATAAAGTTTATTACTATAAAATTGAAATACATAAACTCAGGAACTACAATTATACATTCCGAATCATATAATAACAGTAAAAAAATGGAACAGCACATCAAAAGATGAGTCTTCACTTCCAGTTATTGGCAACAATGTCAGCCAAATCAACAACTCTCTGAGAGTAACCCCATTCATTATCATACCAAGCAATCACTTTAACCATATCATCTCCCATAACCATCGTCAGAGAAGAATCAATGGTGGAGGACACATCAGAGCACCTGAAGTCAACAGAGACAAGAGGCTCATCGCACACATCGAGTATACCTTTAAGCTCTTTTTCAGCTGCATCCCTGAAGGCAGCGTTAACTTCCTCAGCAAAAGTCTTCTTGGAGACCTGCACAACCAAGTCAACCACCGAGACGTTTGGAGTCGGCACACGCAACGCGATTCCATTGAGTTTTCCTTTGAGGTTAGGGAGGACTAGCGCCACGGCTTTAGCTGCTCCTGTTGACGTTGGAACGATGTTCAAAGCCGCTGCTCTTGCTCTCCTTAGATCACGGTGGCTAGCATCTAGCAGCCTCTGGTCACCAGTGTATGAGTGAGTAGTTGTCATTGTACCCTTTATGATCCCTACCATATTTGAAACAACCAAGATGTAATAAGTTTAGTCTTTTAAGTTACATTATGTAGTCATTACTATAGGCTAATCATGCTTACCGAACTTCTGGTCAAGAACCTTGACGAATGGAGCGAGACAGTTGGTAGTACAAGAGGCATTGCTGATGATTGTGTCATCATGACTGTAAAGTTCAGCATTGACACCAACCACATAGGTTGGGATATCACCTTTACCAGGTGCAGTGATGAGAACCTTCTTGGCTCCAGCTTGAATGTGCTTTCCAGCACCTTCTCTGTCTACAAACACTCCGGTTCCTTCGATAACCAAGTCAATGCCTAGTTCCCTAAACACCATATGACCAGATACGTTTCATAAGAGATTTATATCAATTTTGAAAGAATGAAACTATTGTTTTTTGTTTAACTTACCCCCAGGGGAGGTTGGATGGGTTGCGATCAGAGACAATCTTGATGATCTTTCCATCAACAGAGAGAGCAGAGTCTCCTGAAGGTTTGACATCAGCGTCGAAGATTCCAAGAGTCGAGTCGTATTTGAGGAGATGCGTCGCTTGTTTGACACCACCAGTGTCGTTGATGGCAATGACATCAAGAGGAGAGTCCTTGCGACCATGCCAGCATCTCAAGAAGTTCCTACCGATCCTACCGAATCCGTTGATGGCTACCTTTAGCTTGGCCTCGGTCACCCCTTTCCTGTATCCGCCATTGCTTCCCATCTACAACACAGAGCAGAACAACATTTACTTTGGTTCAGAAAAATGCACACATGAGACATCTCTTTAGTTTAACAGATTATACAATAAGAGACGTGATACAGAAGAAACCGAGGGGAAAGAAACTTACTGCAGAAGTCTGGAAACTGACAAAGGAAACAAACTCATCGGAAGAAGACTTCTTGCCGAAGGGAAGAGCAGAGGAGTTTCTAAGTCCTGAGAAGTCAGAGAAGCCCTGAAAAGTATAAAACATATATAATTAGATGATGATGATGATGATGATGATAATACTATTGGAAGGACAGTAAGATAATGAAGAAGGCAAAACCTGAAGAGATGGTTTGGCCACAGAGAAAGTAGCCGAAGCCATGGCGACCAGAGAAGCTGTGTATAATGTAGCAGCAGAAAAAAAAATGAGGACAGAAAGCAATGTTGAAACAGAGATAAGTAATATAGGAAAGAGAATTGCTGAGTTGGAGGCAATGAAGATGAGATTCTGGATAGCTTTGTCACTCATTTGTATGGTTGTGATTGATCAGTCTCTTCCCTCTTCACGTTTTTGTATGATTTACTGATCTTTTCTTCTCATTTGGGCTTCCTCAAGTGGGCTTCCCCATCATGTGGTCACATTTGCGCAGCATTTGGCATGTTCTCATCCTGCCACAGTTTCTTTGGACCATAGAAAAGTCACAAGTGAATTTTCTGACACTCTTTGCTGCAGATAAAAATCTCAGCATATGGCATTTTTTTGTGTGGAAGCAGATCACCTTTATAGTACTTGGACCTTTCATATAATCTAAAGCCATTTACAAAGATAATCAAATTGGACTAATCAAATAGAAAACTAAACATAGTTTAGGCACAATATTTAGATACACACTTCCCATGGATCAGACTAAAGAGAGAAAAGAGTAATGAGCAAAAGTCAAAGTATCAAACTTGAAACTTTCTTATCAACAAACCATACATCGATAAAAGTCAATGCAAGCTTTTGCATAGTCAAGCAGATTCATTAATACGAACGGAGAACAGTCATTGCAAGCTTTACATCATCGTGAGGATAGTAACAACTAACAAGAGCAAGCAGAATCTTAAACACGACGATAGAAAATGAGTACCCTATCCTGACAAAGAGACGATCAAACCCTGAGAATTTGCAGCTTATTCGAGAAAGCAATAGCGACCCAATCAGGCTGAGAAGAAGACCACTGAAGCTGCTCAACCTCAGCACCAGCCGTGTAAGCAAGAATAGGATCAATCCCACCTTCATCAACCTCCCGTCCCCCCGCTGACGAAATATCCCAAATCAAAGCCTGCGAATCGTCCCCCGCAGTACATATATGAGCCGAGCTATGAGGCGCCCAAGCAATCGCATTGACGCTAGCCTGATGCCTTTGAAGCTCCACAACAGGAATCGCTGGAAAACGAATATCGAGCACAACAACTTTAGCACTGTCCATGAGAACGGTAGCCATATACCTAGGATCCTGCTTGTTCCAACCGAGACGCACAAGAGGAGAATCAGGCTCAGAGCTCTCGTAGATAATCGTCGAATGCTCCTTATCACGAAGATCAAACACTCTCACCGATCCGTCAGCTGAGACCGAGGCAAACACACCAACTCCACCCCAAGCAATATCAAACACTTCTTTATCATGCGCTATAAGCTGAGTATCAACAATTTCACGATCAATATCCCAAATCGTGCAAGTCGTATCGGTGCTAGAAGTCCCGATCCGTCTCGGATCGGCTTCGTTCCAATCGAACGAAGTCAAAGGACCGCAGAACTCGCTGTTCTTGTTGCTGTTGAGTGAAGATTTGAGCTCAACGTGATCGTCATCGATTCGCCACAGGCGGAGGAAATCGCTTGAGGTAGCGAGGAGATCAGGTCGCTGGCACTCTCTATCGGGGATGAACATTGTTTTGGTAGGTGGATAAGGATGTTCGAAGGAGAGGGTGGGATCGGAGCGGATCTCGCCGTTTGATTCGTCGAGGTGGACGATCTCGACTCGGTTAGGGTACTGCTCGAGGAGGCTGGTGATGGCGAGACGGTAGTTTTTGTCGCGGCGGACGCTCCAGTTCATCGCGTAGATGTGCCATGGCGCTTCGTATGTGTAGATCTCTGATCGTTTCTGCTGCTGCTCGTCGGAAACGTCTTGGATCGGGTCGCTGCTCGTACCCATTGTTGTGTTTGGATCGACAACCCTAGAAACCGCCGCCGTAGCTTCTTCGGCTTCTATCACTCATCACTCGGAGAAGATTTGGATAAAATCTCATAAATCTTTACCAGTTTAAATATTATATTAATTCAGATTATATTTTAACCACCTATATAACGGTGTCGTTTAGATGTTTTGACATTAATGTGTTTGACCAAACGAAGCCGTTTTAGTATTTTGGCAAAACAATTGATACGATGTCGTTTCAGTGGTAGACGATACCGTTTATCTCCCGGGAAACAAAATAACAGTTCAAAAATATAAACAATTACAGCACAAATTGTCTACACTACCTTTTCCAAAGTTCTGTAGCATGCTTCGTTATCACATATCCCTCCAAACCCTCTGCAAAACTGTGACGCTTCTTGAGATTTGTTAGTCACAAACTCAAGTGTACCCCGAAACCACCGTTTGTACTCATTCACAAACCATTCAAGAGAGGCATCTTTTCCTCTACGGAGGATGTTGCTCTGATCAGTTTTGAAATCAGCTGAACCAGTGACATTAGGCTGAATTGTAGCAGGGTTGATGTAAAACTGTTTAGCAAGCTCTGCGGTTTCTTCCTGGCATAGTACATAGCTGTGTCTCTTCTCCGTCCTAAGACGAGTAAAATGAAGCACAGATTGTCCTCCTCTCCTATGCTATTCTTCGGGAGATCAACAGTAAACTTGTGAAGAACCTCTCTAGTATTATTCCCACTCAAAGTCCCCAAAACAGTGTCCCATTACCATCCATCACGATCAAACCAAACTTATCATCAGACTCAAGAAGCTCATTCAACGCCTCATTATGGAACTTGTTACCATCATCTCATTAACATTGGTTAATCGGTATAGAGAACAAGCCCGGGACCTTGTTGTAAAGCTTCAACCTTTCCTGAGCACAAGTAATGTCGAGAAAGGACAGATTGACGGTTGACTAGACTCTTGATGTTGGGACTTGGAAGCAGCTGCTTATTCACCACCAGGCATTTTTTGTGACACGGGGCATGATAAGAGATATCATGCTTGTTCCATTACCTCTTGCGGTTCAAGACCTTTTGATTAGTTTCTTGATCATCCATATCTCAGATGTACGTGCTGATCTGCCATGTTCAACCTAACCACACAAAAAACGGAGTAAAATTTAAAGCACAGCGTGAAGTTCGGACAGAACATGCTATGAAACTGAACAGATAGGTTTCTTCTACTCAAGTAAATATGGAAACTTTTGAAAGAAAATGTCACCAGAAGATAACATCATGATAAGGGTCTGTGTGCTAGTGCATGTCAGATTTTTATTTTTCTGTTTTGTCGTCGAGGTTCTCGTTAAAGCGGAATAATGTTTTCTATTTGCAAAACCTGCAAAACAACTACAAACTTTAAAACTAATAGATCAGATGTTCAATTTAGAACTTAATTGTATGCATGTACTACATGAATGTCGATAATGTAGGTCTTAACTCAATGTTTTATTATTGACAACAATCTAGTATGTTGATAATTTGGACTTTAATGCCAAGCTATCAGTTAATAATCTCTAACTCCATTACATACTTTTACTAGGGTCGGCCCGCCCTACGGGCGGGATGTTAATTGAATTATAATTGAAACAATGTGAGTATATAACTAATATATATTTGTATTATACATGTTATTGTAACAGAAAGACCTAATAAATCATGTTTTATTGAACATTACTTTTGAATTTTAAAATGAAAACAGAGTAAAAAGTCTAAAAATAATAGTGTTTATAGTATCAGAAACAATGTTGCTGCCGAAACATAAAAGTGGGCTACAGTTAGTGTCATAATTTTTATAATAGTGTTTATAACTTACAAATATTTTAGTGTTTGTAAGTTTGCAAACGATGTTGCTGCTGAAGCATTAAAGGGCTATCTTTTGTGTCTTCGTGAACCTTTACGGTTGTGGGTTGCTCTCACTGTAAGTAATGAGGTGTTTCAAGTAAGCAAAGCCAAGGAATGAGTGTGGTCAGTTCCTGTAAACGAAATCAGGTTTATATGGATGCATTACCTTTTTTTTGTAACTATATGGATGTATTATCTAGACGTGTAGATCTAACGTGTAGATGAAATAATAATATATATTGGACAATTAAAAAATTCAGTAACTCTTATATATATAATGTTCAAAATTTCATTAGGAGTCACAGTATAATCCAAAAATTCACCAGTTCAAGCTTCTTATTCACCAAGCTTGCTTCGCGCGGAATGTACCTTTGTTCTTATGAAAGATGCCTATTTAACTGAGGTCAAAGATCTGAGAAATTTGTATATGTGACACAGTACACTGTAGGAAAATTAAGCTACATAAAGTCATCTTGGTTGGAGTGTTATAGCTACCGAAAGATTCATATTAAAGACAACATCTAAAGATTCTATGTTTAGTATTTTAATCTTGAAGCATTCAAACCCTTTTGAGTATGTGAAGTTCTGTTTACAACACTGAAAATATTGACCATGCACTTTAATTCTATGAGTTCATGAAAGAAAAATCTAGTTATTATTAAAAGTAATAAAAACACCAAACATTTTATAGAGAAAGCTTATTGAATCATTCATCATGCGAAACAATATCTTCTTTAGTTACTATACTTATAAGAACCTTTCCACAAAAATCGAAATAGTCTGAAGGTTTAACATGTTCTTTCTAAGCAACCTTGAAATATTGTTATATTGACTCATCATCAAAACCACAAACACACAAAAATGTGAAATTCAATCAAAATCATACCAAGTGTTTGGTCTCTATGGCCTGAGCCTTAATTAGCCTTTATGTATCTCATGCCACGCGTTTGTTTTAATGGTTTTGATATACTTTTAGTTGCAGTAACTTTCTCTATTATTGAACTCGAAATCAACTCTTCATCCTCCAAAGCCTCCGACGTCCGAGATGGCAACATATTCTCTACCACCCGCTTCTCGTGATTCATTTCACAATTCTCCTTCTTTTGTTTCTCAAGAACAAAAAATGTTTCTTTTTATCCTCCACTGAATTCATCTTTGTCGCCGTAGACGGAACGAGATGTCATTTCCACTTTCTTGGTCTTTCCTCTTTGAAGGTGGTTTAAATTTATCGATGAATTTTTTAATTTCAGACTTACTCATGATATTTATTTTAGGTCAAACTTTAAACTTTGTATTTTTATGTTTTTTTTATTTAGTAGATTTTATGATTTTCTTATAAATTAAATGACTTTATATGTACAACATGTCAAAACATATTTCAGTATAACTTGAAATTAAATAATATTTCTTTACCAAAATATAAAAATTAATCTTGAAAATATGAACATGTAAATATAATACTACTCCTAAATTTAGCAATCCTATTTGTTTGAAAAAAATTATGTTCCTTTGTGTTTATGAAATTTAATGGCAAATAATCTTTTACATTTCTTTTAAGTACACTTAAACTATTTAAAACGAAAAACTAATATTTATTTGATGTTCTCTTCTGAATCTCATATGAGATAGTATATATAGTCCTTCTTTTTGAACTGGACTTCCTGAAGAAAGACTAAAAATAAATGAGCCATCAGAGGATCCATTATTGTTTGGCGAAGGACTTCTATTCTCCTTGCTTGAGTTTTGAGCATGTATGTGTCTTGACCATTCGTCTTTCTCCAGTCTCCCTCCTTTTATCCAGAGCTTCCGTATATAGAATTAGTTTTGTGAGGCCTCTCTGCTTCCCTTCAGTCCTTTACATGGAGGAAATCATCAGATTTTACATTTGACTCAACACCTTTACATTAATACATTCTCTGCTGATTTTATGTCATTGTGCTGACTTTATGTCATTCTGCTGACGTTATGTCAGTCTGCCTCATTCTATCTTTTGAGCCAATCTGAGAACCTGCTTTCAGTTTTTCAGTTTTTGTGTAATCTGCTCAACTTCTATCCCTACTCAAATCGTTTCTCAAATCCTTTCTATAACTTTTATTAAGAAGTTATTTCCAAAACTTTTATTAATATCATCTTGAATTTTATCTAATGTCAAGCCAGAATTTTTTCTAATCCTTAAAATATTGAATATGCGGAGAAAGCCAAACTAAAACTTGATTAAAATCAAAAACAATTAATTAATATTGATCATAGATTAATAAGAGAAGGCGAAAAATACAGTCCACACGTGGGGAAGAAACTTTATAGTTTTATACAAAAATCTCTCTTCAGACCCAAAAGGAATCTCTTTTGGCTTCCTCCTCCTTCCCAGATTATCTGTAGAGGAGGATCTATGAATCCATCTCCTCCCTCTATCTAAGCTGCTCTTCTTCAGAAGATTTTTTTTGACTGAAGACATTCACTCTGTTTCAGAAGGTTCCAGAAGCATCAATGGCGGAATTTATCTGTTTCTACGGAAAGGTCCTCTCTTTCTATCACTCTCATCTAACCTTTCATGATTTAAGTTTCTGGGTTTCTCTGCATGTTAGTTTTATCATTGGAGTAAACCTACAAAATCTTCTCGTTTCTCTTCATAAGATTTAAAGTCATGTGTTTTAAAGCACTAATGGTTTACTCATATTCTCAGGTTTCAATGTTTGATGTAAACAGGACACTGCAGTGATTGTAATAAAACAACCAAAGATCACCTCTGTTCTAAGGATGATAGTTTTGGTGTTTGCAATGGTCTGCGGTCACTACATTTGCTCTGTCTGCTTAAACCAGTTCAGTGTCGAAACCTCATACCTTTTTCCAACTCGTAGCAGGACTCGGATTCATTACACAAAGCCACAGACTTAGGTAAGTAACTCTTCTTGTCTCTTTGTTCTGTTTGTTTTTTTTTTGTTTATTAATTTCTAACGTTGAAACAGTTCTGAATGTGGGCACAATCCCGTGAGGTTCTTTGCGATACTATCGATGCAGAGATCAGGAAGCGGTTGGTTCGAAAGTTGCTGAAAGTCATGACAATGTCCCATAAGAGCGACTTGGCGGTGGAGAGATATCTCAACTGATTTGTTGCCCAAAATTATGACGATAACGAATCAGTTAAATAGAGAATCCCGACTGCTTGTGTAGGCGGAAGTTCAAGCAACGACGGGAAACCTCGGCGTTCTCGGGAGTTCGCATCGTTATTTGCTAAAACTGCCGCCGCTGGAATGAATCGATTCAAGAGAAACCCTCGAAGGAGAAAGAGAGATATAGATATCGTTGGAGAAGATGGTGTGAAGAGGAATGAGTTCAAGAAGATGAATATATATACCGAATAGACACCGCCTTTCAGATCTAAAAGAACGCATTCAAGAACTAATCGTGGGCGTATGAATCAATTGGATTAAACACGAAGATATAACTCGGACAGTTTCAGAAAGTGAGAAGAATCTCAGGCGTCCGTCGAACAAAGGGGAGAGACGATCGCACTCTCCTCGATTCTTTAGAATAGGGTTGCGCATGATTCGATCAACTCGGGCCGCAAAAACAGTCGATTCTAGAGCCCAAACATGTGGTACACAGGAACAGATTGAAGCCCATCAAAATGAAGTTCAAATGAAACGGTGTGTTTTGTATGCCTTGGACGCGTGTCACAATGCCAGAACTCGAATTTTTAGGTGGCACAAGGAGGAGAGACTAACATTTTGTTATATATATAGATATGGAGAATAAACTACTCTCTCCGTTTCAAAATATATGATGTTTTGAAAGATTTTGGATAATTCAAAATAGATGATGTTTTGATATTTTTATTGATGTTTTGATATTTTTATATTAATTTTAGTCTTGTTGAAAAATGTGTCACCAATTATGTTTTATAATTCTTTTGTTAATTGGATGAATTAGTTTTAATTTATATTTTTAATTCTACTTTTTAGAAAAAAATGTGTATTTCTTAATTATTGTGCCATCAACCAAAACATCAAGTATTTTGGAACAGAGAGAGTAATATTTAACTATTTTTCTCTTAAACAAACACCAAAATATTGAGAACATGTTTCTTTTTTACATTTGCATAAACCATTTAATGGTTCCGTTGCAAATGAGACTTAGAAAATAAGCTTTCTAATAAAGTTGAACACAATTTTACCAAATTCTTAAAAATATTTTCATGCTTAAAATAGTAGATATAGTTATTAGTTTAAACATTTTTTCTTAAATAGAATCATCTGGGTCATGGGTACTACTAATTAGTTCACTACACAGTTTCAATATGATTCTCAAGATAATTTTAAGAGTTTCTTCATACCATACAATATGATCGAGCTGTTTGTTTCTACATCAAATCCAAGTTTTATGATAGTTGGTATCTTGGTTGGTTTTGAAGAGAAGAAAGTGACTCATGTTTTGATTTCACCTCAATGAAATACCCATTGAGAATTGAACATACTAGTTATTTCCAAGAATGACATCCACATCTAGGGAAGAAAAGGAGACAAATTAGATAGGTAGTACTAGTCTGTACAACTAATGACCAAGATGAAAAGGAGGAACCAAAAGAAGTTTGTATAAAATTAAAACTTCGAATAATTTGGAATAAATAGTTTTAGTGTGTACAACTAATAAACAATATACATGGAATAGTTTATGAAGTGTCGTCCAAATACAAATATCCATTTAGTTGTTGTTTTTTTGAAAACTCAAGTAAGAGGTGAGTTTATTAGTAAGTTGGAAATATTGTCATTTACTTTAACAAGGAATCTAGGACAAAATCATTACAATACAAATAGCTTATCATTCGTATGATAGAACAAATCTTGGTAAATACTGGAAGGATAATTGAAGTCAAATCTTGCAACTGTTAATTTGAAATTTTCGAAGCACAACGACTCTGTGTGGCACTGCTACCACCAAAGACACATGTAAAAGAAACATTTATAGATATATGTGTACATTTCTAGATATATGTGTACATTTATAGATATGTGTTGGGGGCTGCAAAGACAGGAAATCCGCTGACTGGGGGGAAGTGTTCGACCCAAAGACCCAAACTTGGGCTGACCTGACGGTTTCAGAGCCAGATCCGGATACACACCCTAGGATGAGTTTGATCCACGGGAGTGTGGTGATAAGGACGAGATATACGCGGTTGATTTATGGAACAGAACCTTCTTCTACTCGCTGAGCCATTGTAAATGGGGGAGAGGGAGTCCCGCGAAGCGAGAATCACAGTCTGAGAATAGAAGCGATTGGTGTGTGGTTTGATAACGCGTTATACAGTGTCAGCAACGACGTGTGTATTTGGTGGTTTGAGCCACATGAGTTGGATCGGTGTGCTGGAATGGGGATGAGCTGGAGTGGAGATGAGCTGGACTGGGTTGGTAATTTACCCAATGAAACAGCTACAGCGCAAGCTCAGTAGATCTCGAGTGGCTCACTTTGGTGGGAAGATGGCAAGAGTGTGGAAGAAGACTCACAATAAATGCCTTGAAGATATACTTCCCTGGGCCAAACTCACCAACTCTGGCCACAATGTTGTCGTCTTATGGAAAGAGCTCGTACCTGAAAAAAGTGTGGGCATTTGGTGTGCCAAGTTTTCGTTTAAAAGGTGCTACAAATGGGGGCTATATGTTTGGCATGCTAGAGTGTTCCAATGCTATCCTCACTCTTGATCCTATCTTGGATCGCTCTAAGGTCTTGTATTCTATCTCCGTTAATGTCTGAATGAAAACTATATCCAGTTTTCAGACCAAGAAAAAATTCCTTGTACATCTCCCTTATAATGATGAAATTTTAATCTAAAAAAGTATAGCACTTAATAACTGGCTTTGCCTCACAAGTAGTTTTGAAATAGATATATTAGAGATTTACAATGTTAACAATGGATTTATATTGTTCTTCTCATCAAGATTCGAAGATAAAAGTAGTATTATTCTTCAAGAGGTTCTTTCCCCTCCTACTGTACATCAGAAATAGAGTTTGTAAACTACTGTACATCAGAAATAGAGTTTTATATGATGTTTAGATTTGGATCATTTAGTTGAGAATCCGCAAAAAAGCTCTCACCAATCTTTTCAATGCTCGACCGTGTTTCCCTTGCATATGCCCTCCTCCTAAACTGTTATTAATTTCCACGGTTGCAGCCTTTGTTCTCAAGGTAATCGATCCCTGCGCCTCCCAGAGCTTCTGACCACTCCCTCACTATGTTTTCTGCTTCTCCTTGCTTTAAGTACTCGCTCGGGAGTGCCCACACCTGAAAACAAAAAAAAAACAGCAGATCCATTAGAACGAACAAGACAGAAGAGGGGTTCGGTATCAATGTAATCACGAGAGAAAGAGAGAAACCGCGGAGTTTAGCCATCCTTGGAAAGATTTCCAGCACAACGTTCCTTTCCATGACGTTCTCTCACATAAACTGCAGATCGCAGCTAGTTGTTGAAGTATTGTCGAACACTTATGGACCTAAAACAAACCGAAAAGGTGAATCAATAGACACCCAACCCATCACTGTCAGAGCTTTTTATTTAGAATTATTTACCCTTGACATAGCTGCAACTCCAAGTAGAACATAGACTAGGTTAGACAAAAGTCCCTGATAGATACAAGAGAGCTTATGTACGTAAGAAGAGAGGAGTAGTGTGTGAAGGAAGTGAAGAGGAGAGTGTGCATCAGCTGGATGAGTGAAGTAAAGACTCTAGTGGAAAGAGAGGTTTGGCGGTTACGATTCAGCTGAGCTTAGAGTGGAGAGTATTAATAGTTCGTTGGTAGTTTCAGTTAGTTATGCTTTGTATTTTGCAAGTTGTAGACGTTATGAGTCTCTTCTTCACAGTCGTTATGAGACTGGAGATTGATACTTGCTCGACATGAGAGTGTAGATCAATTCTCAATCAAAGCTGTACTCTCTCATTCATTCAATAAAGGAAATTACAAGTTGTTACAATCTCTTGATCTAAAGTCTATCATTGGTGCGGTGAGCGTGGATCGGAACCACCGCGAAGTTGACGATGGTGGAAACGCGTAACGGCGCTGAGCGGGAGCGATCGACGACGGTCGAGCCTGCGAAACCGGTAGAGTTACAACAGATTCTTGAGGAGGTTGAGCTCGCTAAGCTCAACTACGAGAAGTTAGCGCAGAGTGATCGAGTGACGACGAAGAAGCTCGATTCGGTGGAGAAGAAGATCGAGAACATGGCGATTGAATCGACTTCAAAGTTTGAAGCAATCGAGAAGCAGATGGATCACATTTCTAACGTCCTGAGTAGATTGGAGGATGTCGCGTTATTCAATCAACGTCCGGGAAAGGAGATTGCATCATCTTCGAGTCCTCAACAGGTTCAGGTACCGATTCCGATCTCTGAAACGGAAAGATCTCCAACACAGTTAGGTTATCGGGGAATCAATGGTTTACTTCCTAATCGAGATAAGATGTTGCGTAAAATCGATATGCCTGTGTTTTCTGGTGCGTTGCCTTTCGATTGGATATCGCGTGTTGAACGTTTCTTCAGGTTTGGTAACTATAACGAGGAGGAGAAGCTACAGTTGGTATCTCTGAGTTTGGAAGGTCCGGTGTTACAGTGGTTCAATGGTGAAGTCATCAACGAGCCGTTCTTGAATTGGGAACAGTTTACAGAGCGTATGCTCGACAGATTCAGTGGTCCAATAGATAATGATCCAGCAGCGAGATTGTTCCGTATTCAGCAAGAAGGGGAGATTGAGGATTACGTGAATGAATTTGAGGCCTTGAGGAACCAGGTCACAGGGGTGGATGAGAAAAATCTGATTCGAGTGTTCTTCAATGGATTAAAGGCGGATATGAAGGAAGTTATCCGAATGAAGGAACCAGTGACATTAACACAACACAAGTTAGCGGTGTTGAGGATGCAGAGTACGACATTCTGTAGTGTGATTGGCTCGGCCGCTAGTGAAGGGCGGGGAGGCTATCAACGACAGACGTCGGGATCTCGTGCGGCTACGTATCACAACAAGCAACCTGTGGAGAATGTGAGAAGAGATGCGGTGGCTAATAAGGAGAATGTAGCACCACAACGTACCAATATAAGACCAAGATTACAACATTCAGACGCAGAATTAGACAGGATGCGAAAAGAGAAGATTTGCTTTCGATGCAAAGCTCCTTGGACTCCAGCACATAGAGCAGTTTGTCCACACAAAGAGATGAGAGTTCTTACGGTCATCAACGGCTTGGAACTGGAAGTCATTGATAGTGATGATGATGATGACTGGAAGCCTCCAGTAGAGTGTTCACAGACTTTGCATACGTTGTCCTTGAACTCTTACTTGGGAATTGATTCTCCTAAGACGACAAAGCTGCGAGGACTTATCAAAAACAGAGAGGTGATAGTTATGCTTGATAGTGGAGCATCTCACAATTTCATATCACCAGAAGTTGTGAGCAAGCTACAACTGCAGACTCATGATGACAGTAGCTTGGCGGTGCTGTTGGGAAATGGTGTAACTGTTAATGCATTGGGAGTTTGCAAAGCAGTTACATTTCAACTAAATAAGACCAACTTCACCTCAGACTTCATCTCTCTCGACTTAGGAAATGTGGATGTTATACTTGGTGTGCAGTGGCTTGAAACGTTAGGCAAATGTGAAGTGGATTGGAAGGAGCAGATCCTTTCCTTTGTCTATCAAGGGAACAGAGTGACATTGGTAGGAGATAGAATGTTACATGTCACGAAGTTCTCTTTCAAGTCCCTGTCTCCGGTCTATACAAGTGGTACAGTAGGAAGAGAAGCACTGCTTACTACTTCTATAGTTACATCTACGACTCCTGTTATCACACCACAACTCTCGGAACTGTTGCTGACATTTGAAGACGTGTTTGCTATTCCAACGACTCTTCCTCCACTTCGTGGACAAGAGCATGCAATCACGTTAGTTCCTGGTGTATCAGCTGTCTCGGTCAGACCTTATAGGTACCCTCACGCAAGCAAGTTAGTGATGGAGCAGATGGTTTCTGAAATGCTACAGGCGGGTATCATTCGACCGAGTACGAGCCCATTTTCAAGTCCAGTACTTTTAGTAAAGAAGAAAGATGGCTCTTTTAGGTTCTGTGTCGATTATAGATCTCTGAACAGAGTTACAGTGGCTGATAAGTATCCTATCCCGGTCATTGATCAGCTTTTGGATGAGCTTCATGGAGCTTCCTTCTTTACTAAATTGGATTTGCGTTCTGGTTATCATCAGATCAGGATGGTAGAATCAGACATTCCAAAGACGGCTTTCCGCACTATTGAAGGTCACTACGAGTTTTTAGTAATGCCTTTCGGCCTTACTAATGCTCCTGCAACGTTTCAGGCTTTGATGAACAAGATCTTCAAGCCATTTTTACGGAAGTTTGTCTTGGTGTTCTTCGATGATATATTGATATATAGTCGAACGTTAGAAGATCACGTTGCTCATGTGGAGGAGGTGTTACGTGTGTTGAGAGATCAAAAGTTGTTTGCCAATAAGAAGAAGTGTACTTTTGGCGTGTCACAGGTGGACTATTTGGGGCACTTGATATCCGAAAGAGGGGTTGCTACAGATCCTGCAAAGACAGAGGCTATGAGGGTATGGCCTATTCCGAAGACAGTGAGACAATTGCGTGGTTTTTTGGGTCTAACAGGATACTACAGGAAGTTTGTGCGTTTGTATGGAGTGATTGCACGGCCACTCACGAATTTGTTGAAGCGTGATCAGTTTGAATGGTCTACGGAAGCACAGACTGCGTTTGATAACTTGAAGAATGCGATGGTTAATGCACCGGTGTTGGTTCTACCAGATTTTGATCAGATATTTGTTGTTGAATCTGATGCTTCTGGAGTGGGTTTGGGTGCAGTCTTGATGCAAAACAATCATCCTATAGCGTTCTTCAGTCATGCTTTAACGGAGAGGGAACAATTAAAACCAGCGTATGAGAGAGAATTAATGGCAGTGGTGATGGCTATACGTAAGTGGAAGCACTATTTGATGGGGAGGAAATTTCATGTGCGTACAGATCACAGGAGTTTGAAGTTTCTTTTGGAACAAAAGGAGGTCAACTTGGAATATCAGAAGTGGTTGCAGAAGCTCTTGGGATTTGATTTTGAAATCTTTTATAAACCAGGGAAGGATAACACAGCTGCTGATGGGTTGTCTCGTAACATGTCAGTGTCATCTCTATTATTGGCTCTGACTGTTCCAGTAGTGCTGCAGTGGGAAGATTTATTCAAGGAGATACAAGAAGATCAGGCGATACAGTTGATGATATCTCAATTGAGTTCAGGGGAGTTAACTTCAAGCAAGTATGCGGTGATTGATGGGAGATTATGGTCGAAAAGAAGACTGGTAATACCTAAGTCTTCCAGATTTATTGAAGTAATTTTGAACGAAGCTCATGACAGTAAGCTTGGGGGTCATTCAGGAGTGTTAAAGACCTTGAAGAGAGTGCAAGCTTCATTCTTTTGGGCGGGAATGTATAAAACTATTCAAGATTATGTGGCTGCGTGTGGTGTCTGTCAGACACATAAGCATTCGACTTTGTCTCCTGCAGGATTACTTCAGCCGTTGCCTATTCCTGATAGGATTTGGGAAGATGTGACAATGGACTTTATAGAGGGATTACCGACTTCAAATGGCATGAATGTGATCTTGGTGGTGATTGATCGACTTAGTAAGTATGCTCATTTTGTGGGGTTGAAACATCCGTTTACTGCTTTGGATGTTGCTAAACGGTTTGTTTCGGAGATAGTGAAGCTGCATGGATTTCCTAGGAGTATTGTGTCGGATCGTGACAGGATCTTTCTAAGTACATTTTGGACGGAGACTTTTCGTTTAGCGGGTACGAGTTTGAAGTATAGTACAGCTTTTCATCCTCAGACAGATGGTCAATCGGAGGTGTTAAATAGATGTTTAGAGACGTACCTGCGTTGTTTCTCTTCGTCTCATCCAAGGTCTTGGGGTCCTTATTTGGCATGGGCTGAGTTGTGGTATAACACGACGTACCATAAGTCGTTGCAAGCCACGCCATTTCGTGTAGTCTACGGTCGTGATCCACCAGCTTTGGTACGTTTTGAGGAGGGATCAACAACCAATAATGAATTGGAAACAGCTCTACGGGCTAGAGATGAGATGTTAGATCATTTGAAGACTAACCTTCTGAAGGCTCAGCAGCGTATGAAGAACCAGGCTGATAAGTCACGTCGTGATGTAGAGTTTAATGTTGGTGATATGGTATATCTGAAGTTGCAACCGTATAGGCAGAAGACGGTTGCTAAGCGGTTGTGTCAGAAGTTGGCTGCGAAGTTTTATGGTCCTTATCGGGTGTTAGCAAGAGTGGGCAAGGCTGCGTATAAACTTCAGTTACCATCTGAGGCGCGTATTCATCCTGTGTTTCATGTATCTCAGTTAAAGTTGGTTGTGGGTGTGCATGATCAGAGTCGGGTTTTACCTCCAGGGAGTATTACTGAGGTCGATGAGGTGATTTTTCCTGAAGATGTGTTAGACAAAAGGTATAATGGGGAGGGTCATTTGGAGCTATTGATCAAGTGGGTGGACCGTCCTTCCTTGGAAAACTCATGGGTGTTGTATGATGAGTTTTGTGTTCAGTTTCCATCTTACCAGCTTGAGGGCAAGCTGGATTTCGTTGGGGGGAGTATTGATAGATACAAGAGAGCTTATGTACGTAAGAAGAGAGGAGTAGTGTGTGAAGGAAGTGAAGAGGAGAGTGTGCATCAGCTGGATGAGTGAAGTAAAGACTCTAGTGGAAAGAGAGGTTTGGCGGTTACGATTCAGCTGAGCTTAGAGTGGAGAGTATTAATAGTTCGTTGGTAGTTTCAGTTAGTTATGCTTTGTATTTTGCAAGTTGTAGACGTTATGAGTCTCTTCTTCACAGTCGTTATGAGACTGGAGATTGATACTTGCTCGACATGAGAGTGTAGATCAATTCTCAATCAAAGCTGTACTCTCTCATTCATTCAATAAAGGAAATTACAAGTTGTTACAATCTCTTGATCTAAAGTCTATCAGTCCCTCTCCACAGTGAGATGCAACTTGGACGGTGACCACACTGAATGATCTTTCTGATTTGCTATTCACGGTTTCAATCATGGAAGAAAGCGAAACTTCCAAGAAATCTGAGAACATGTCAGAAACATAAGCATAATTATGACCAAAGACACTTGTATGCCAAAAGTTAATGCTATGTTTTAGATAGTAAACTAGTGCACAAATACCTGACAAGTACGACATCGCAGCTAAAGCAGCGCTTCGATGCATAGCTGTACAACAAACAGTCGCTTTTGGAAAGAAATTTCAAGAAGTGTTCCACAAGTACCCAACAACTCCTGGTTTCATCAAAAAGAAACCTTCACCACAAGACTCCACCTTTTTTTGAAAGATGAATAAAAAAAACTTATACTTTAACGAGCAAAGGAATGACTGCAACACCTTATGACAACCGCGGATTAATGCTGATGCGAAATTCACATATGCTTCCACGAAATCGGGTTCTTGATCGCATACACATGGAGAATTTATTCCCATCAGTGATGATGCTTGAGTAAATCTCTCAAACGTGGTGATAAACAAGGACCCGTATACCTCCTTTTCACAAAACTCGTCAACGATCACACAAGCTGTGATAACAAGTGCGTGGAAAAGGTGAATTGTCAGAGAGCTGATCTATAATTTATACAAGCTAGCATCCCAAGAGACTTTATCCAAAGTGGAGTATGTACCTCAACTATGAATCTCACTCACTTGTTCTTATGTAACATTCTTGGCTTTGAAATGACAGAAAATTTCTCGACAGACACTCCAGTACACTGGGTAGTAACATCATAAAGTGCTCACCTGTACATAATGCAAATTTAAGTTGTCAAAATGTCAGCGAAAACTACTATCCATAATAGTCCAAAATCATTTGCATAGTCAGACTCTTACAGTAGGAAGCAGTACATAATTGGTTCTTCACTAGTGTACATGAAGCTTTGGAGACAGGTGTTACATGATCCTAAGACATATTTAGAAGGGATGTGATGGCACCGCGCCCTGTGGAATCTCAGAGAAACATCCAGCACGTACCTAATGCCAAAAGACAAAGCAACATACCCAACTCAGTAAGCAACGAAGATAAGTACAAAAACAAAGGAAAAAAAAGAAGAAACCCCAAAAACTTTGAAAGAAAATAAGAAATGAACAACCTCTTGCCGAAGACTAGACTGATGAGAAACATGACGAGTATCAGATATCTCTCTTCAGGAAGAACAGTTAGAAGCTCAATCAAGACGACATTACCCTCATACGTGATCCTGAAGACTCTGAAGCGCGAACATAAGCTTATCAAATGGCTTCGAATAAAGAAGCGCCAAGAGAGCTGGACATATCTGCGTCGAGAGCTGAGGAACGCCTGAGCTGTATCTCTTGGCAGCAATAAGAAGAGCGTTGAGGAGAGCATCCTTAGCTGTGAGGAGAGAAGTGGAGCTGTCCCAAGCCTCAGGAGTTTGCTGGAAGTGAACGAGCCATTGATTAGCTGCGACTCTGTTTGAAGATTGAGGATCGTGGTTCAAGACGTGGATTGCTTCTGCTACTCTCCTCTGTAACTTCATTCACTCCAAAATTGCACTCTGCTCTGCTTTCTTCTTCTTCTTCAGTTTTGATTCAAATTCAATTTTCTTTTTCTTTTTTTCTTCCAGAATCACCCGGGATTGGAATCGGTTTGATACTTCGGTTTATACTAATTAGAAAGCCGAAACAAAAATAAAGACAAGTGTGCAATGTTAACATGTGGGTCAAACATCTGGACTTAACTTAGGTTTTAAGGCCCATTAAGGATCTTTTATGTTCTTTTTTGGCGCTCGTTTCGATTGCCAGGCAAAGACAGCCTCTTACTATAATAAAAACTCGCCCATCAATCGAAGTGGAACGTTCAGGAATTTTTTGTGCATTGCATGTCTCAAGTTTTGTGGTGGCCGTGCCATTTTTTTATTTGATACTACAATCCAAGAATGATCAATGAGAATATTAATTCAAGTATATGAACAATGAAACATCATATAAAATGCATGGTGGAGCAGCTAAAATAGCTCAAAAGACTCGTTTATGGATCAACATCAACTTACTACTCTATTTTTTTTTTCCTTTTTTGTCTTGCTTCAAGGTGTTTGATTACCTGGTTTTACTTATTAACCCTTTTTGTAGTAAGAGTTCATAGATTAGATGTATGGACTTTGTTGCGTCTAAAATGTCCCTTATAATAATCATTTTAAGCCCAGCTCGCTGTTAATCACGTCCCTATAAAGAAACAGATAAACCACATGGGAAATATATTGTCCAAAGACAATCTTCTTTGGACCTTACCGATCAGTTTATCGGAAGATTTACATATAAAGTCACATTTTGACTTTTGGTATCACAATAAGTCACTTTCTTATACCGAGACACTTTATTATAATTTTACCAACTAAAAGCGTAACTCAGTTGGAGCATTCTAGTTTCTCCTTTTTTGTCCTTTTCCTTTTTGAATTTTCTTTTGTATTCCATCATGAGTTTTTTCGTCTAAACTTTCTCGTCTGCATCAGTTTTTCAATTCATGGCTGAGCTTGTACTATAATCTTTAACGGCGGTTTCACCTTTACAACTCAACGTCTTTCCGTTGCGACTATGCTCCAGTCTCGGCCATGTCTACTGTTTCCACCACAAGTAACCTCCTTTCTTAAATCGCAGATGGTGATGGATCCCCACAAGTCCCGATCTCTACTTGGTTTGCTCCTCCACTTTGGCTCACATCTCCAAGCTGTCTCAACCTCACCGTATGCGGCTCCTCTCACGGCGTTATAACCTTCAGTGTATCGTAGATAGTCGTCGTCTTCGTTTCAATTTCATATCGCCATTGTTGTACCTTGAGATCAAGTTTTATTAATTTTCACTTTTCGTCCTTGTATTTTCAATTGTTTCACATTCACTGCAAAACTTCTATATTGACATGTAAGTCCTTTTGAATTAACCTCTAAACTTTTTAATTCTACAAAACAGAACTTCGATTGACAAAAAAAAAAACAAAGTGTACAAGCACCTATTGTTCTATCTAACGTTTCAAGTCAAGTACGTGGGCAAACCAACTTTGTAATAATGTCCACAATCTTTTTATGTCCATATGTAGAAATATCAGTGTACAAGCACCTATTGTTCTATCATGAACATGTGTACACACTGTTATCGTGATAAACCCAAGTTTGTTTTTCTAAACGAACACTGGATTTAAACATACATACTTGCATGTTTGATCAGTAAAGATAGAATATTAATTATCCACATGTCTCATATCTTTAGTAAATTGTTGTGACAATATTCATATGTACACCTATACATATGTACACTTTCTATTTAAAGGAAAAACATATTTAAATAAATTACTTCTCACTGTGTTATGCTTATTTTGTATCTTGTTGAGTGATAACTTTGCATGTATCTTGTTGACTGATAATACAATGAATCTGTGCATTTTTAATGACAAAATATTTGACAAAAAATATTTGTTATATGTCTTCACAATATTTGTTATATGTTCTATTACAAAAAATATTTGTTATATGTTCTACTACACAGCATGAATAGGTGTCTACATGTGCAAAACCAACTTTGTATATTGTCCACTTTTTATGTCCATATGTACAACAATATTATGTACAAGCAACTGATCGTTCTGTCATGACATGTGTACACACTGTTATCGTGTTTGAACATACATACGTGTATATTTTTTAGATTGACATCCATGTTTATGTCGTTGTATTATAGACTTAGATATTTTTTAGATTGACATGTTATAAAATTATTTAGTTTGAGCCTTCTTAATCATTACATAATTATAAACCTATTTGATGGTTAGAACTATACTCTAGCACTTTTTAATTCATGTTTTTATAGTTTTTAGCCCTTGTTTTTTATTCAGTTGCATTTGATATGATATAAATACACAATTGGACATTATAGGTCAAAATCAAAGGAGATTTCTGTATAATCAAAAAGTTTAGGTTCCAAACTGCAAACAGTGTTAATTTGGAGGACAAGATATGCAAAAGGGTCAAAATTGGCCATTGGTGTCACGAGCTTCCAGATCCGAAGAGAGTTGCCGTCCATTCCGACAACGGAGAAGCTAAGGATGGTATTGATGCTTCCTACCGGACAGGAGACATGACAGAAGAGAAGACCCGCGCACAAGGACGAACGCTGCGGTGGTTTGGCTCGTCGTGGCTGAAGATTCCGGTGGAAATCTTTTCGACTTGGAGCAGTCCCGACATCCATGGAACGTAACGGTGAATCACCTACCGTGAACTGAGATTGTGGATTCAATTAATCGTAGCTGAGCAGAGATGGATATAGGTTGAGAAGCTCAGTCCAACTTTACGAAAACTGATAAAAGAAGGGAAGAATAGAAGAGAATGGAGACCACTTTTATATTATAGTTTTGTGTTTAGTTAGAAAACTTAACCAAATTGAACTAATAGTTAGAAAAATGTGTCTGAATATATGAAAATGACTTAGAATGTTATTACTATGTGTAAAATTGACTTTCAGTGTAAATTTATCGACTATTCGATATATACGTGTAAGTTTAGGAAAAATATACAGTAATGAACATTAACTATTTAACGTTACAATTAATTAGAATTAGTTAGAAAAACAATAAAAAAGCAGTAACTGAATAAAAATAATAAACGCATTGTGAATTTAAATTTTCAATTATCCCTTTGTTACCGACGACACATGTGGGACAAAAGCTGCTGGAGAACATCTAGTTACAGAAAAAAGAATGATGATGGATCTTGGGACTAGGGTTTCTACATTAATACATCAATAATATGATAACAAATTAGAGTAATAATATGATTCAGTTATTACCTGCCAGTTTTTGCTAATGTTCAATGTATATGCATGCAATACATATGAATCCGAATCTGACCCTAAGATATTAGAGGTAGAGAAATAAGGAGACAATCTGATCAGAACAAAACAGTACTGATCTTACTCTGAGAGTTTGGCAGACCATTATGCTCCTTTCATCCCTTTCTCATTTTTCTTAACCTCGTTTCCACTTTTATTATTTTCTCCGTGTCATATATTAGAAAAAATGCTGTCGAAAACTATAAGATATTTTCAATAAACTATGTATCTTTATGTTATTAAAAATGAAAAACCAATTATATTTTATGGTGTGATTTACAATTGGTTGACAAAATTTAAATATATGTTTAGGTAAAAGCATTTTCTTAAATAGGATTTCATCCAAAACATTTTATATATTCGGAACAGAGGAAGTATATGACTAGAATTGTAAACCTTACTTCAAATTTGATTAATCTCAGCAAAGCAACTAAAAGTTACCGGCAGATCAAACAAACGGTTGATTTCTTTTCGTTAATATTGTTTACAGTCGTTTTATTAAATTTTTAACACAAGTTTACCTTCAGTAGTACTAATATTTTCCAAGAACGTTAATTTTAAATATTTTTATGTTGAAAAGTAAGACTATAATTAGCACCATAATCAATGTGCTAGAATGCATAGGTTAGGACCCATCTCTAGTGTAATTACTCTCAAACAGACAAACAGTAAGTTTGGTCTATGCAACTACTGTATTATAAATTTATAACAATGATATCTACTATCTATTTAATACTAATTGACAATAGGTGGAAGGCCAATATGATTTTAGACGTTAATTTGCTTAAAATGAACCTCTGATTAAATTGTTCAAAACTTTTAATCCTCCATGGAGACGAACTGGTAACAATTCTATCCAATTATCAAAACGTTTCAATTTGAATCTGAAATCACAGCACCAAACAGCTGAGAATCATGTAACTTGTCGTCCTAGTTTTATGCTGACGTTTAGCTGACAAGCTTTTAAAAGTTTATACTTTATACATTGTTAGAACTCAAAATTCGCAACAGTATAAAAATAGAAAAAATCCCAACAATATATCACATTCTGTAAGGAGCTATTAATAAGAACATTATGTAAGGAGCTATTAAAGTGCGTATAAACAAGCATATAGCAGAGAATCCCGTCTACCGATGTGTTATCTTCGGTTTCGTATCACTCGTACCTAAACTTGTAAATCTATTAACTCGGTCTACTTATACCAAGAAGAAAAAATCTCAATTTACGCTCTAATCTATACATAGTTCACACATACTCAATGGTGGTTCACTCTATTCACGTACCCTTGTAAATACTTTGCACAATAAAAAGCCTGATTACTTCAAGAATTGAATAAGTATGTCCTGTTGTGGTAAAACTCATTTTTGTTGGAATTTTCGAATTATAGAAAAACATCATTTGTATTTGGTTCGTTGTATTCCTTTCCAGTTTTGATAATGCGGAGTACTACCCAGGCGTGTGTATGCATTTAGTGATGTTTGGCTATATAAAAGATAGAAAAGATCTCGAGAGTCAAATCAGGGAGTAATAATTATTATGTAACGCATGGGTGCCAGGGTCCACATCACAGGGGGCAAAATGATGAGTGATCTTTTTCTGATGGCCCAAAAGGTCACTCACTTTTAACCTATTTTCCATCACATTTTTAGGTCGAGAAAAATATGTACATATAAATGAATTTAATTTCGTTTACTTTCTTGAGACAAACTGTGCTTAATCTGTATAACTGGGAATTCTTAAATGTTGGCAAAAGTCTTTTTGTTTGGTAAAGGTTCACTATTGTAAAAAGAAGGAGCTCATTAGATTTCAAAATATGACATTTTGGCGGATATTTTGCTAAAATAATAGTGCAATCAACAGAAAGTATAAAATATAATCAATCACACAATTTTCACAATAAATACTTTAAAATTTAAACTGTTTTATATTTTGAAATATTAAACACTCTCAAAACATCATACATTTAAAGTGGAGAGAGTATATTTATGTTTTCTCTCTTTTTTTGTCAAACATTTTTCTCTCTCTTTTGCAGGGATTATTATTACATGAAGAATGAAAAAGGTCGAAGAATTAAAGCGCGCCTTTCAAGGAAAATTTTGATTGAATTGAATTTGGAGTTTTGGTTACACTATACATTATATACTGTCTCTATTCGTTTGTCGTAACAAAGCCTCTTTTTCTTGACCCACCATTTACTCCCTCTTTTAAAATCTATCAAATCATGTTTTGATTGGTTACAACTTACACTATACTCTCTCGTCATTTACACCAACATTATTTAACGAGGGTATAACAACAGCCTCCAACACTTCCAACAAGAAATATGTTATGGTGTGCCGTACGATATAAACAAGCATGTGCTTTGATCTATATAGTCGACACAAAATATAGAGATTTATGAATTCATAACAACTGTGATCCGTTACATCTGGGTTGGTCAGATGATTTTAGTGTTTTTTGTTTAGCTCGACTAGCACATAAACTGACGGTTTGATTATAAGCAAATTGGCTTAGCCTGACTTTCACTTCATCCATTAGGTTGAGTTTAACTCGTAGGTGATTTGTGCATTCCTAAGCGAAGCCTATGCTCTAGTTTCAAACTCATCGTGTTAGCGGTGAGAAAATAAGTTTTATTTTTTGATAAATTCTATTGGCTATCTAATCCATTTTGGATAGAACGCTTTATTTTGTAAGAAAATAGAACATATTTTAATGTTGTAGAGTGAATTATCTATAAAGTGTCTTAAATTGTTTTAACCTAATGTGAATATCTTTTAACTATGTCAGATAGTGGACTAATTGTTTGTTAAAGCTACTATGTTAACTATTCGGACCAATGTCCAAGTTCATATTGATCAACAATGGTAAATTAGTTTTCAGAAAGAGAAAATAAGGCATCTTAACATTTCGCTCAAATAATACATACACAAAATTAACTCAGAACACGAACCAAAGTAGTAAATAATTTTGTGACATTGGAAATCACACAAACATTTGCGTAAAACTGAGCTGGAAACCCAAAAGTCTTTACTTCCCAAGAATTGAAAAATCTCTCAATGATCATTTTTTCAGTTCCAACTAACCTCCTTTATGGCCTCAGACTTACCATATCGTAATAAGTATACCAATAATTATCATATTTATTAATCCAAACCTACCATATACACAATCTTATGTCATGCATGCTAAATGAATATTGTAAACAAATGTGTAAGTGTAACATATCACCAAAAAATAACAAGCGTATTTGTGGTTCCTACCGAAACAATAAAAGAATGACTGTCGTTCATTCAGTTTGAAGCCTTAATACTCCCTTTGTTTCTGAATAAGTGTCATTCTGACATTATTCACGCATATTAAGAAATCATTTAATTTTGCATGTTTTCCATATAAAAATATTATTACCCATACACTTACTCCTATTTCAACCAATAGAAAAATAATCTGCAGAATAAAATCAATAAATTCTGCATCGAAAACCTAAAACGACACTTATTTTGCAACAAAAAAATTCCTCTACAATGACACTTATTAAGAAACGGAGGGAGTATATGTTTTGGTTACTATGAAGATTATCACCCATAAATTAAACTATTTTAGAAATAAAAATAAAGTTTTCGTTTTATAAATTTAGTCATTTATACACAAAATAGATGTGTTATTAACTTTGGATCTTTAGCGATGTATTCTTTTCTAATACTTTTAATAGTTTTTCCTTGTTTATAACTTTTTCATGGCAAAACACAATCAGCTTTTCAAGAAAAAAATACAATCAGCGTTAAAATATTGTGCTTCCAGAAGTACGCATAGATACATTTTTAGAATAATAGTTCATCACCAGTAACGACACCGTCAAACCAATGCCGTTGTTACCATTTCAATCCTCAAATAAATAAAATAAGGTTTTCGGAGTTTACACCTAATCAAATACTGGAACGATTGTAGAAGACGCCCGATAATGTGTATAATATTAATATGCAAGACCCATATTCATTGTAGCTTTATGGGTGCTAAACGCAACTCGAGATAGTTAAGAAGTTATGAATAATTGAATATGTATCATATGTCAGATTAAGTCGGAAATCCGAATATGGCGATCGTGCTAATCCAATAATTATACTTCTGAGACCTATCTCCAACAAGACACAAAAACACCAAATTTAATGTGATTTTATTTCAAGAAAAACATCAAACTAACACATCTCACCAAATGTGGCGTAAATATAAATAGTGTTGCACCAACAAATTTAAATATATATTTTATTAAGTATGTTTAATAATATATTTTTACTACTATCAAAATTTTAATTACACATTAATATATTGTATTATTTATATTTTTAATTTATTTCACAAAATTTTAAACTAAATATATATTTTATTTTATTCTACTTTCAAAATAAAACTATTATTATTTATCATTCACAAATAGTTAAAACATAGATAATAATATATATGTGATAAAATAATTATTTTTCAATTAGAAATAATAAAAATATATAAAATTATAACTGATAACATCAAATAATATCCCCATATATTAAAGAAGAAACATTTGAAAATTGTAACCTCAATTTTGTAATAATTAAAAAAAACCACATATATAGGTGTCATTCAATTAGGTAGTCAATTGCATTCAGTTGAAAAACAAATAGGTCCACATTCAATTTTTATATGTCACTAGATAAATTTATTGGTCAAACTATATAATATGATGAAATGATATGATATGATATTTACGATAGAATCATTTATGATTGTTCCGCTATATATAATTACTCTTTTCTTTTTTTTTCTTTAAATAAAACATACAGAATTACCATAAATGACTAATATATATATATATATATATATATATATCACAATTAGTAATTATAATAATAAAGATTTGATAACAATTTATATATTGTCCGTCATTTTTTGTTTAATTTTATATTATTAAAATATATTAAAAAAATAAAATTAGCTATATAATTAAAAGTCAGATTTTTTCATATATGTTGTATTTTGAATTTAAAAAAAAAACGACAATAAATGACTAAAACTGTTAAAATTATTATGTTAAAAATTAATAATCAATGGTTTAACATTATTATTATAGAAAGATACACATATTTTTAAAACCATATGAGTAAAAGGTATCATTTAATAATAAAATATATATATATATATATATATATATAGATAAACTAAACTAAACTATAAATCATATTAGATTATATAAATATTTTAATTTAAAAAATTTCACTGAATTTTCAAGAACATTTATAAATAATAAACTTATTAAATTTTTCATATTAAAAATTTTGTTATCAATGATTTAAATATTTTGTTTTAAAAGGATATGAAAGATCATATAACCGTATGACTATGAAGTCTCATTTAATAAATAAATATATAAAATATACTATATATAAATATACTATTTTTAGAAAAGTAGGTTAGTCCATCTTAACTTAAATTATGATTTTTATTAAACTAACTATTGAATTGATAAATAATGTACAAAAATATAATTTCTCACATTCCTTAAATAAAAGTTACGAAATTACTTAATATGATTAAATAAACCAAAAACCGGCAATATAAAAACTAAATCGAATCGAAGTAAATATATTTAGAATCCCTTATATATTAATCATGGAACATTACAACATGTTTTGTAGCCACGTGTCATCACTAGTATGATTCTTAGAAATCCTTAGAAAAAATAAGTTCGTCCATACAAATATATATTATATACTAGATATGGACATGTGCGTTGCACGAATTTTGATTAATCTTTTAATTTAATAAAAGACATAAAAATGAGAAAAATGTAGTGCAATTTTTAGATTTTGCATATATTGTGTGGAAATTAGTCTAGGTATAAAAATTATTTTTCTAACATAAATTTTGGTTAATACTCATATTTCAATAATCATGGCGCATAAGCAAGTTATTAAAAACTATATACATAGGGTTAGAGTAAAAATCATACCCAAAAATTCAAATCAAACTCAACATAAAGTAATACGAAATAGAGCAACATACAAAAAAATTGAAAGGTGAATCAAGCCAATTGAGGTTATGACAGTCATAAACTTTCTAAAAGTCTTAAATTAATGCATATTTGTATCAACTTTTTTTTGTTATTCTTCTTGTACAAACATATTCTAATTCTTCTATGAAAATTTAGTAATGTTTGTGTTGTCATTGTAGGATTTCAAAAAAAAAATGTGTGCATCGTTAGAATTTATATATTTTGGTCGGTTTGGTTTATTCTTCTTTAAAATATCTTCAATTACCAACTATATATATTTATTTATCTTTTTCATAAAATAGAAAAAAATTCTATTATGAATGTGAGTCTCTCCATTGTATGACCATGCTATAAAGTTCCTATATTTTAAGAAAAATGTGTAATGAGATAATATTTTATCTTAATATTTAAAAACAAAAATACCATATTTTTATTTTTACTCTTAAATAAAATAAAATCTATTGCATATCACACATGAGAGCAATATACATCTCTATAATATAATTTCTCTATTTTAGAAGAGAATATAGATACTAATATATCAGTGAATTGGAAATACTCTTAGTTTTTAAAAAAGGATATAAAAAGAAAAATACTATTAAATAATTATTTGTATGAAAAAAGCTCACGTTTACAATATTTTGTTTGAAACCTAAAAAGTAATAATATAATTAAATAAATATTTATATAAAATTATTATTTAACACATGTCACAATCCTAAATATATAATTTCTTATTAAATGGTTGTATTTATTTTTTGGTTAACAATATTTTGTTTAAAACTTAAAAAAGAAAAATGCTATTAATTAACTATTATAATTCTATTTGTTCATGATTTAGTAATTATTTGTATTGATTTTTTTTCCTTTACAATGTTTTGTTTAAAACTTAAAAGGAAAAATACTAATAAATAATTATTACAATTCTATTTGTTCATAACTTTTTTAAAAAGGGAAAATTATTTTCATATATATTTACAGTTTTCTTTATTTTGAATATAAAATGGAAAATACTATTAAATAATTATTTGTATGAAAAACCTTTTGTTTACAATATTTTGTTTGAAAATTAAAAAGGAAAAATGCTCTTAAAAATATTTATATAAAAAACACATGTCACAATCCTAAATATATAATTTCTTATTAAATGATTATTTGTATTTATATTTTGGTTTACAATATTTTGTTTTAAACTTAAAAAAGAAAAATAATATTAAATAACTATTATAATTCTATTTGTTAATGATTTTTTAAAAACGAAATTACTTTTCATCTATCTTTTACAATTTTCTTGTTTTGGATATAAAAAAATAAAGTACTATTAATAATTATTTGTTTGAAAAAACAATTATATACAATATTTGTTTGAAACTTAAAAAGGAAAAATACAAATAAATAATTATTTAGATAAACATTATTATTTAACACATGTCACAATCCTAAATATATAATTGCTTATTAAATGATTATTTGTATAGACTTTTTTGCATACAATATTTTATTTAAAACTTAGAAAATAAAAATACTATTAAATAACTATTATAATTCTATTTTAGAAACGAAATTTATTGTCATTATAAATAATTATTTAGATAAAAATTATTATTTAACACATGTCACAATCCTAAATATATAATTGCTTATTAAATGATTATTTGTATGGACTTTGTTGTTTACAATATTTTATTTGAAACTTCAAAAATTAAAAATACTATTAAATAACTATTATAATTCTATTTTAGAAACCAAATTTATTGTCATATATGTTTTACAATTTTCTTTTTTTTTGGATTAAATTTTAACTAAAAATCTTATTATATTGTTTTTTTCACAAACACATATAAATAAGACAATAATAATAATATTTTTTACGACCAAATACAAAAATATATATCAAACATGTGTTTGGTTTTTGTATGAGACACATATAAAGACCAATGACAACAATATCAATTTTTTATTTTTATTAATTAAATAGTTTAAATATCATATTATCATCAAATTCTTTTTATAAAATTACTGCTAAATAAGTTCTTCAAATTTTCCTTTTGTTAGGATACACAAAATGAAAACATTTTAGTTTATAAAACTTTCTTACTTAGAATTTCAATATGAAAAACATTTTCAAATACACTTTTAATTTTTTTATTTAGGATTTTAGAAAATGAAAATTACTATCATAATATATATTACAATTATCTCATGTTTAGGATTTCAGAAAATTATCAAATAATTATTTTTTCAGTTATTTTTAAAAATAATTTATGTTAAGTTGCTATTCCCTTTGTAAAAGATAATGTAATAGTATTTTTCCTTTTTTGAAATCCTAAAAAGAAACTGCAAAAAATAATTTTTTATCATTTTATTATAAAATCTTAGAAAATAAAAACTAATATTACATAAGGTTTTTTCCGTTATATTTTTTCTTGGTTTAAATAAATTACTCTCAGATAATTATTTTAAGATAATAATAACTATTTTAAAAATTTGCTGTTTTCAGAATTCGTTTTTTCAATGTAAAGTTGCTATTTTTTAAAAAAAAATATTCCCTTTGTAAAAGATAATGTAATAATATTTTTCCTTTTTTAAAATCCTAAAAAGAAATTGTAAAAGCATAACTTTTTCAAATAATTATTTTTCTTTTTAAAATTGTAAAATAAACAATATATTATATTTTTTGACACATGTCACAATCTTAAATATACATTTGTCATGTGTGACAATCATGTTAATTAGTAACTTTGAAAACCAAGCTTTATATAATACGATTTTATTAAACTAATTATCACATTGATTAGTATTCTTAAATTCTTTCCTTAAATAAAACTATGTAAGTTTTCGTTCTTTAAATAAAAACTATAAAATTATCTTATATGATTAACGTATGTATGACAGTTAATGATAATAAATCATACATATTGATAAAAAAATTGTATCCTTTACATTTTTTGTTTAATTTTATATTATTAGAAAATTAAAACTTACACTAACCATTTATTAAAAAATAGATATTTCATATATGATATATTTTGAACTTTTAAAAACGTTTATAATTTACGAAAAATGTTAAGATGTTATTTTTTATAACGGAACCCGATCTAAAACGAAATATTTCAGATATCGAACATATCCAAACCAGATTTATATACTTAAATATATTTATTATTTTAAAAATTGAATATCTATAAGAATATACAAAATATATAAGATGTTATTAAGTTTTCCAAAATACTTAGAAATATATACAAATAGTTAAAAATAGACATGTTTAAAATAACTAAATGATATTAATAATTAAAAAATCTATTGATTTATTATCTAAATATTGAAGTTAAACCAACTTTATGTTAAGTTTAAGTATTTTAGCTTACATTATACACATTTATATGTTATAAATAATTTTATTTTTTATATTTTGAAAAATTTAAAGTAATATATATTTTTTTAATTAAATGAGTTATCTGAGTCCAAACCCAAACCGAATCTGCAGATCTAAACCAGATCGAACTCACAAAAAATCCGAACATAACTGAACCGAACCAAATGGTATCCGGATTTTTACTCCAAATCAAATGTAAAAACATTATTGATAACAAAATACGTTCTAATTGTAATATTGAAATACAACATATTTTAAAGAATTCACTCTGCGCATGACGCGGGTTATCATCTAGTAATAGTTATATTTTACTAACCAAAATACCGAAAAATCGAGCTGAGCCGAAACCAACTCGATATCCGGATTGAACACTCCTAATCCAAATGAAACCGAACTATTGTTTCATTTTCCATAACATAATAAAAATTAAAGCAACTTCATTCCGCGCATAGCGAAGATCTTATCATAGTGTAATATTATTTTTGATGTAAAATTTAGTGTCAATTGTTAGATATAATAAAGAAAAATTATAATTTTAACACAAATTTGAAGATGCACTGATGCGAATTGCAATTACTAACACTTAAGATTTTTTGCATGGTGGTAGTGGATTCTGTGATTGTAACGTGAAACATCGGATGATACGGTGTATGATTATTATATCCAGACAGAATCAATAAGTAAAAAAAGCAAGCTTCTGATTGATGAAATACATCTGGCCCTTATACACATACACGTTTTAGACAAACCTGAAAAGTCCCCTTCGTAGAATAATGCCAACACATGTCAGGTATTCACTGCAGTGTTGCTACCCCCATATCTTTTGTTCCATTCCTTTTCTTTACTTTCAAAAATCATTAATTTTGTCCTCGATGTTGTCGGTTCTAGTGTTGAAGGATACAGTTACTGTTAAAAGTTTTAAACAAAGCATACTTTCTGATAACTACCGTAAAAATGTTGTTGATAGGTTGAAAACAAATGTACTGAACTACTAGTGATCGATTAATTAATTTCAAAGTAGCAGGGGTAGGCATTTCGGGATCCGTTTGGTTTGGTTAATTTGAGTTTTATAAAACTCAACCGAATTAAAACCAAAGTAACTTTGCTTTGGGTTCAGTTTAGTTTGGTTTGGTTTAGATTTAGTTCAGTTTGATTTTGATTTAGTTCGGTTCGGTGTAGTTCGAATTGATTATAAAATATAATAGCATCAGTTTTATTAAAATAATCAACTTATTAAAGAGAGTGGAAATATAAAATTTGTTAGCTAAAAAATCTATTATTAAAAGTCAAAAATAATGTATCCAAAAACTAAAAATATCAAATATGGTTCAAAACAGTTAATTATTTCTTTTCATTAGAAACAATGAGTAACATTTATTTACTATTAAAACTTAAAAATCTATGAAAAAAACAATGTAAAGTTAATGACAAAACTCTTAACTACGTCAAAAGAAGAAATACATAATAGGTAAAGAACACACTATTTGTAATCAATTTAGCGTAACAAAAACTTGTGAGCATTCCAAAACCAATTAACTAAAAGACTATTTGCATCTACCTTTTAGTTTTTATTGATCATGTAATAATTTTGTTACATAATTTTATCTTTATACAATGGAAGTTGGAGAAATTGAAGAAGATGAACAAAAAAATTTACCTTTTTGATTTTTTTAGTACAATCTCTTTATGTATTAGAATTAAAGAATATATATAATAGTATTATCTAAATCATATTCAGATTTTCTAAAAATATATGGAAGATAAGAAAAAATGGAACACTAAATTTTAACAAAAATTTACAAATGTTAATATATATATATATATATATATATATATATATATATATATATATATATATTTATTTATAGATATATAAAATATATTGAACTATCGGTTCAGTTCGGTTTGGTTTGGTTTAAACCCAAACCAAACCGAACCATTCAGGTTGAGTATAACTTGAACAAGTTGGGGTTATGCAAAAAACACGGTTTGGTTTGATTTGGGTTGGTACGGTTCGGTTTGGTTTGGATTTTTTGCCCACCCCTACAAAGTAGTTTCAAATAGATTTTTACCGTTTACATATGTACGTAATTTTCAAAGATAGAAACAATGTTAACTGTCTAATGAGTGTAACTGTGGTTTTGTTCTTGCTGATTTGCAACCCCAGCAAAACCAGTCATGACTAATGGAAAAAAAACACTAGTAATTTTTTTTATAAGTGCAAACTAGTTTTACATAAGTATGTACCATAACACATTTTGAGTTTTGAAGATTAAAAGAGACAAAGGAAAGCATTATCAAATACATCAATAATTAACCAAATCAATTTTGAGTTCAACTCTGTCACACTGTATAAATAGACAGAAGAAGCTCCACCACCACTGTCAACGTACCAAACAACCATTCTCTCACATCTCTCTCTCTACTTTTGTCCTTGAGAACGCAAACCCTAAAAACAAAAACAAAAACAAAAATGGAAGAAGCCCTAAGAAAGTTCAGCGAGTCCACCCCTTCGCTCATCTCCGGTTACGAACCCGACCCGAATCCTTTAACCAGAAACTTCACCAACACAAAGTTCTCAAACCGCAAACCGACTTCAAAAGAAAGCAGAGTCACCTCTCTCGGAACCGGCAACTCCACGACGAGGTACCGTGGCGTTCGTCGCAGGCCGTGGGGACGCTACGCGGCGGAGATACGTGATCCAACGTCGAAGGAAAGACGGTGGCTAGGAACATTCGACACGGCCGAGGAAGCCGCATGTGCGTACGACTGCGCAGCACGTGCGTTTCGTGGATCCAAGGCTCGTACGAACTTTACTTATCCTGTCTCTGTTGCTGTACCTGAGCCGAGGTTCTCTTTTTTCCCGAAGAAATCTTTGACGACGTCCGCTCGTTCTCTTGTACCGTTGGATCACTCTACTACTCAGGAGTTCTACGGTACGCCGGCACCGCAGAAGATTAACAACGACTCCTCGTATTCCTCTCGCAAAACTGCGTCGTTTAGCTCTTTCAACGGCTCGTCCTCTTCTTATTCCTTCTCCCAGCCAAAAACGGCAAGCGTTTCGTCTTCCGCTAACGACTACGGCACGGAGTTTCTCCCACAAGAATCTTCCGACACTGGTCTCTTGCAAGAGGTCGTTAAAGAGTTCTTGAAGAAAAGCCGTGACAATCCTCCGCCGCTGACACCACCACCACCACCGCCATCTACGCCGATGATCGGACATCTAGAGAACACCGGTGATTTGTCTGCTCTCTCTAGCTTCTCGGACAGTTTCTTTCAACAGACACCAGAGCCTATGACCTCAATGCTAGAAGGCTACGGGAACAACAACCAAGCTGGTGGCTTTGGTTATTTCGACGGCATTAGCATCGCCGCAGAGAGTGATTTTACGTACGGATCAGAGGCGTGGGGGTATCAAGAGATGTTGATGTACGGTGCTCAGCTGGGATGTACTTGCCGTAAATCATGGGGATAAACTAGTGATATTCATCATGAAATATTATCTATTGGTTTTTTAATTTCTGTTGGATATTAACTAAACAGTTGTTAAGTTGAAATAGCTATAGACTTTTATGATATATGGGTTTCTGGATGAAGTTTAGCTTTTGCAAGTCTTTCTAATATTTTCAGTTATATGAAAATTTGAATGTTTCAGTCTCTACTGTTATATGGATTGCATTTTTGTAAAAATCACTAACACAGTAGGTTCTGCTTTAAGAACATGAAATTACTAAATCTTTTGTTGATAAAAATAAACTAATCAATTGTATGAGCATAACTACGGATTTTTTTTTTGAAACACACTTTTTTTTTTGTTTTTGAAACACGAGCATAACTTACAGATTAAATGCTTAACTAATACTAATAAAAGATAAAGGATTTTTCCACCTTTATTGCAATGATATCGACCTATTTAAAAGTGAATCTGCATGCATACTGAAAATAGGCTTTTATTCGTACAAAAGGCAGAGTTTGTCTCTGTCTGACTGTCTCCTCCAACATCTCGTGCTCTCTCATTCTATCACCATATGAAAAGCCAATTTACTATTGTCATGACTAATAAAGAAAGGATCACGTATTTAAACCTGGATCTTTCTTTCTTTTTTTCCCAAAGTTGCGTCTGTCTGTGTGTATTGGGTATGGTGATATATTTTCCTATATAGATGAAGGCAAAATGATATTCTGTTGATTACTGACTCTAATAATATAGTGCTTGTAATTTAATGTAATGTCTCGTATAACTAGACAGCTTAAGATATCATTGAGGATGTTAACTTTATAAATCTCAACGAATTAATGAAGTTATAGTATTAGACTAGTGTAGTAGTATTATTAAAGTGTGAAGAATTGTCTCAAAGAAAGGAGCAGAGGCTATGGTTTAGGGTATTTATTGAAGAATACCTAAGTTAATTATTTGTTAGGCAAATTTTCAAACACCGAGTTTACTTAAAAACAAATTTCAGTTACATGCATTCCAAGTCACAAAGCAACTTCACCAAAAGACATCATTCCGTATTAGCTTTGAAAATTCTCGTTTTGTCATTCTTCTATGATGTAACATGTTATATACTGATAAATCAGATTAATAAAACAAAAGTGTTAAGAAAAAGGTCAAAGACTCAATTTGAGAATTGGGGTTAGCGCAGAAACAAAATGGGCTATATTCTCAAAGCTCATTAAGAAACAGCCGTCCGAAGAGCCCAAAATCTTAAAAGTGTCACCTTCTTATTCACTTGACAACAAAGACTTCTATGTGCGATACAAGACGCGTGAGGCTTGAGCTGTACACTGTAGTATGGACTGGACTATGGATCATCAAATCGAAATGTATAACAGATGTGATGCTCCCAAATCAAATCTCTCGCAATAGCCTTAGACTTAAAAGTGCCACCAGATTGTGCATTGCTATATGTGTATAAGTCTCATTAAATGTACTCTCGCAAGTCGTAAATTCTATATAAGCGATTAAAATAATAAAATGTTATGTTCTTCATCTATTTTCTATAGTTTTAAGATCCTCCTTTCAGTTCTAAGAGTCCAACTGCCTTTTTGACGTGTGATCATGATTCATGAGGACTCAATCACCAAACGTGAAACGACTATTCTGATGTTTGTCATGCAATGTTCGTTTTGTATGTCTTTTTTTTCTTTTTGAAAAAAATCGTTTTGTATGTTACCGACAAACAAAAACGACGAATGATATTTGATATTGTTAGGAACGTCGATGAAGTAATAAAGGTTTTGAAACATTACAATACCAATTTTTCTATAAAAGTTGATTATCAGACGCATTGAACGAACAATAATAAAATGAATCTGTTTTGGGAAAACAACGTATTGCTTATTAGTTATGACATATCGTTGGGTCAACGGCTTTAGAACGGACACAATTTTATTGAGACTACGACCAAGGGGTAATTTTAAAATATGTTAGGTTCAAACACCCAAATTACATATATAAACCACTTTGAAGATCCATTAAAATATTAATCACTTTGAAAGCCATCAGTTTTATTAAATTTTTGACTTCAGAACGGGATAGGTTTATTTACTTGACGTAACTACCACGCAAACTAGGAATGATGATGATATGGACGTTCCTTTACACCACTCAATTATAAATTGGCCATGAGACGTTGAAAACTCAGATTTTAATTAGTGAAAGACCTTAAAAGTTATAAGTCAATGCCTACAGATCCAACGCAATGAAACACGTTAACAATCATATCACATATGCAATTGAACTTTTTACTCTTATCACGCGTCACTGTTTTCTTTGATATTCACTCATATTCATCTTCCACCACCCACACGATACGTATATACTCCAATCAATAATTTTATAGAATGGAGAAATTGTTTTTTTTTTCTTTCAACCTGGTGGTAGTGTACACTTTAGCAATAAACCCCAACCGCTTCGTGAAATTTGTACATGAATTGGTGACAACCGAATATATTACTCCCTCCGTTTCAAAATAAGTGTCACTCCGACACTTTTCACACAGATTAAGAAAGCGTTGAAATATATGTAAATTGTCATTAATTACATCTCACTGACCAATAGTGTTTTAGATAAATATATTTATTTATAAGAATAATGTATTTTTCAATTAATTTTGAGCTGAAAGTTAATAAAAATTGTATTGGAATTGTAAAATGACACTCTTTGTGAAACAAGGAAAATGGGCTAAAATGACACTTATTTAGAAACAGAGGGAGTATTTAATAGATTGAACATTGATTTAAAAAAATATATATTTTAATTAGTCAAAAATATACAACATACAGACTTGAATTTGGATTGTAACATAACAATGGAACTAGCACATACAAGAAGACTTGAAATTCTGGTTTTCAGTTTAATTTATTAACCAGGTCTTTTACAATGTCTGTAAACATGTAGTACAGGATTATAGTGACAAAAAAGTAACGGTTGCTCCACAAAATAAATGAAGACTCAAAAAACAAACAAAGAAGCTTATATTAATAATTCACATCTCAAGAGTGCGAAATTTCGTCTGATTAGTATAAACACTTATCCTGTTTTTTTTCTCTGTCCAAGTGAGAGTTTATAGATGATGAGATTTAAATTTAGAAGTAATCCTAAATTATTACTCAATCATAAGTAAACGGCCCTAAGTCAATGTATCTCCCACCGACCTATGCAACACAAGTCACGGTGGTCCATTGGCTTTGTTATACATTTTTACAATTATTGAATCGTATTCCTCCTATTTAAAACCAAATAATTTGTCAAGTATTGTTGTTACACATGAAATGATACCGTATCCCATTATTCTCAAATTATATAAATCCATAACGAAGCAGTAACATACCAAAAAAAAAATATTTTGTATAGATGAGGAATAGAATATAATCAACTGACTTTTTAAGGATGTCTTGACTAGGCCACAACCAAAAAGCTGGCCCATATTAAAAAGCCCGAGAGTAATGAAAGGAGATATTTAGAGCGCCACGTGTCGAAACCAGATACATGAAGTCATTTACACGACATAGGCGTTGAGTCAGGTCGAAAGACTCGTGGCGGGGCCCAAGTAAACCGTTAAGCTGGTGCTCAAATGACCTTATAACCCCCAAACGAATCGTCACGTAGTTCCATAAAGAGAAGGGTAATTGCGTAATCTGCGAAAATGCAGAGAATTTGATGATTAAATTCTCTATTTATTTACAATTATGGTTTTGGCCCCTTGTCTTTCTCATTAACGCAGTGCCACCCATTTCCAGAGAGGACACAGCCTTTTCTCATCCTCTTTTCTCTCTTTTACTCATTAGAGACTTTCTTTTTTGATAGTTTTGTTCTCTCTCTCTCAAAAGTTTCCTTCTTGATTCAGCCCTTTTTTTCTGGGAAAGTTTCTGTTTTTGTCAAGTCTGTGATTGGCATTTTGGAAAATCTGGTGGATCTGATGTGGTGGATGATGGGAGAAGCTGATGGGCATTACTGTTCTAAGAAGACTGATGATATCTGCGGTGCTCTCTGTAGTCAGGTTTGACTGATCTCTTTCTTCTTCGAATCTGTTTGCTCTTTGCTCTGTTTTTTCTCGAGCAAACACTTGAAACTACACTGATATCGAGAATCAAGATCTTAACTTCACTTTCCTTTAAAGTTCGAAACTTTCAATCGAATTCGATGTTTTAAGATGTATATAAACCGACCCATCTCTTTGATTTTAACTATGGACTTTACATTTTCATGTCGATTCACACTCTTAAAACGATTCTTAAATCCTCAAAGTCTCTACCTTTCCTCTCTTGGATGGATCTGATTCTTCTGTTGTGTCTCTCATATCGTTTTATTCCTCTTACCTTGCAGGAAACTGGTAGATTCTCCAGCTTCTCCAGACTCTGTTGCGCACTTCGCGGTGTAGACATGAAGACATACATCTTCCTCCTTGTCATCGTCCCGACATGCGTCCTCGCGGGTTACATCCACGGCCAGAAGATCTCCTACTTCCTCCGCCCTCTATGGGAATCCCCACCAAAACCATTCCACGACATCCCTCACTACCACCACGAGAACGCCTCCATGTCAACCCTCTGCAAGCTCCACGGCTGGGGCGTGAGAGACTACCCGAGACGAGTCTACGACGCCGTTTTATTCAGCAACGAGCTAGACATCCTCGCTGTTCGTTGGAGAGAGCTCTACCCTTACATCACACAGTTCGTCCTCCTCGAATCCAACTCCACCTTCACAGGCCTCCCCAAGCCTCTCGTCTTCGCTGCACACAGAGACGAGTTCGAGTTTATAGAGTCGCGTCTTACTTACGGTGCTCTCGGTGGGAGGTTCGTCAAAGGGATGAACCCTTTCTACGAGGAGGCGTATCAGCGTGTAGCTCTTGATCAGCTTCTGAGGATCGCTGGGATTACAGATGATGACTTGCTGTTGATGTCTGACGTGGACGAGATCCCGAGTAGACACACCATAAACCTCTTGAGATGGTGTGACGAGGTGCCTAAGATACTCCACTTGCGGCTCAAGAACTATCTTTACTCCTTCGAGTTCCCTGTGGACAACAAGAGCTGGAGAGCTTCTGTGCATAGATACGAGACCGGGAAGACTCGGTACGCACATTATCGACAGTCTGATGAGATCTTGGCTGATGCGGGGTGGCATTGCAGCTTTTGCTTTAGAAGGATCAGTGAGTTTGTGTTCAAGATGAAGGCGTATAGCCATAGTGATAGAGTGAGGTTTAGGCGTTTCTTGAATCCTGAAAGGGTTCAGAGAGTTATATGCAAAGGAGGGGATCTTTTCGATATGTTGCCTGAAGAGTATACTTTCAAGGATATTATAGGGAAGATGGGTCCGATTCCTCATTCTTTCTCGGCTGTTCATCTTCCTTCTTATCTCCTGGAGAATGCGGACAAGTACAGATTCCTCTTGCCGGGGAATTGCATCAGAGAAAGCGAATGATGAGATGTGAATCTTCACTACACAGAGTCTTGCGTCTTCTTGACTTCTCGTTTCTCGTTCATCAGAAGATCTCTCTACATTGGAGGAAGACAAAGGTTGGCTTGAATCTCTCTATGGACTAATAACAGTCACACAACTGATAGATAATCTATGCGTTTTTGTCTGAGGCGTGTTGGTGCTGTCAGTGGAAGCTGCAGAGTATTTCATAAGGCACTTCTGAGATGAGTATTAAAGAGTGGAGATTTTTTTTTTCTTGTATATAGATAGGTCTCTTTGTGTTCTTCAGGATTCTGATTTTGGAATCAGGCATGAAAACCTTAATCACTTGTGATCTTCTATCTTCAAACAGTATGAGTTCTTCTTCTGAGTTTACCCTTTGGGAAGTTTTGCAGCAATACACTTTTTGGTTGGCCTGTTTGTACAGCTCTTCATCTCTAGATTTTATTGGGTTTGTTAAGTATTATCACCAGGATTGGAATACAGTATACTTTTCATGATGCTGAAACACATGTGACCCACCACCCACATGGTCATATGACTCATATCTCATGTATATCATCTGATTTTTAAGCCGGTAGTTAACAACGGCCAAGAGGAAAGAAAAAAACAATCAACAATCTCTTATTGTTATCTTTAAAAAATCAATTGTGTCCTCCTCTGTATAGTTTTTTGCTTAATCATCTTTAGAAAATTACAAGTTTGAATTTGCTTAATCAATCAACATATGAACAGTAAAAAAAAACTTTTATGGGCTTTGCTACTACAACAGTCTTGGTTTTGAATCCAGCCCTCACTTGTCTCTTTCTGTTTGTTACTTAAGGAATCGTAGAGTTTGCAGATGCGGCTGCGAGTTCTTTCAGATACATCTTCTCTGAACTCGCCATTCTGCTTTGGAACATGGTCCATTCCCGTTTACACCTGTCTCGCACCTTTGCCACAACCATGTATAACAATCAATAAGATAACAAGCAGCTAACTCTCTTTGTTAGAGACTAATTTTTCAACTAATGAATAGTAGCCAGTTAACGCTAGAAAACAAATACAAGTGTGATTTTCAAAGTTTCTTACCCCTTGCCATGCTGCTACACCGTCGTGTTCCTCTCCCTGAGAATATCCGAAAAAACGTATTTTAAGTATATGAACAAAACATAGAACTTCTTATGAACTTGATAAGGTATTAAATCAAGAACCTGGCTGCCTAAAGAAGGAATAGTCTAATGAATGATCCACTGAGAATCGACAACTCCTATCTTCTCATGTGCAGGCTGTTTGTAATTAAAAGTATGAGACTTTTTAGTAACTAATGTCGCGACCTAACACATGTCCACTGTTTTTAATGAATCAAGGTGTGCAAGCAAAAATGATTCACCTCGACACATTTACGAAGTGCAAAATCATGACCCCAACCGTGAACCAAGTCGTTCTGAAGCATATGCCACACGCAACGCCATGCGTCTCTTGAGAATACTGGAGCCATAATCTCTATAAACCCGTTATAACACACACACACACATGAAGACTCAGAGTACAGAACTATGTTACTTGTATTGAAACATTTGAGATTTTACGTACGCTGCACATGGAGGCAAGTGAGTGTCATTGCATCGACCAGGTTTCTCCTTGGCGTCCCTGGTGATTTGATTTTTGCAGAAAGATAAAAAATGATTATCTGAAGGTTTATTTTTCATGTTTCAAGAAAAGGTTCATAAACTTTGCTTACTTGTGAACTTCTCCTTTGGTTTTTCTCTTTGTAATCTCCCATGTGATCTTTTCTTGAGACTCCACACCAGGCTGCGATATCTCTAGACCGTGTTTCTTGATAAGCCTAATGTACCTGCAGAAGATAGAGAGAGACGCACAAATGAGTAACGAGACGCACTCTTCTGCAATGATAGAAACGAGCAAGGAGACGCACTCTTCTGCATTAAAGTGTTCAAGGCCGAGATCTTCATCCCAGATGAATATGTAGTCATAGGGCGCTATGATGTCAGGATGCAGAAACCTTTTAGCATACCACCTTGTGATGAAAACAATAACCACAGAGATTAAAGCTAGTTTCAGGAAGCTTGGAGTAGCTGGAGCAAAGAATAGTTATGATTACCATTTGGTTTGCTTTGGCACGCTAACGTGTATTGCGCGCTTGGACCATTCATATTGGTCCCATTCGGTGGTTCTTCCATCGTAATGGAATAGAACAATAGTGAACAAATCTTCTGAAAACTGAGGATAATAAAAAAAGAAAAGACTCTTTAAGCTTAAAGCAGCGAGAAAGGTGAGAGACGGTATAAGAGTTTTACCTTCTTGACACAAGCATCAACGTTTACTCTCTGATTAAGACCGACGGTGAAGGCAATGAGATACTTTGGCTTCACAGGTATATCCTAAAGAAAGAACCAAAACCAGTGATCAGAGACAATTCATAAAGCTTTTTTTGTCCAAAAGATGAAAAAGAGATAGCTACCTCTTCAGGTAATCCCCAAAGTCTGCGTAAGAAATAGTCTGATTCAGGTGCAACAATACCAGGAGTCAGCATCTCTGCACCTCGGGGATTCGATGGAACCCAAATCTGCAGAGAGTCTCATCAAGATTAGTTTAAACAAGATCTTGTCCCTGCCACTAAAAAGACCAAAGAGAAGAAACTACACCTTCCAATTACTCGAATTAGCCCCATGTGACGGAGTCCTAGATGACCATGTGTGCAAAAGCGTTTCACTGGATGTTTCTGGTGTCTCATTTTCAACGTAAGCAATATCAACAGAAGGAAGAATGCTAGAGGGGAAATTTATCTGAACATATTTGAGTATATTAAACAACATTAAGCATGAAGTCTTGAGGGAAAACAAGAACAAAAATAAAAGAAGAAGCTAAAGATTGGAGGAAAGCTCACTTTGGTAAGTGACAGTGTAGGGAAAGATATCCCCAAGAAGAAACCAATAACTATTCCTATGAAGGTTGCTATAATGAGTTTCATTCCATCATTCAGCTTTTTACCATTCGAACTGCAAACAGAGGAAGTAATCTACTTATATATATTGTGACCAACTTAAAGACATAGAAGAGAAGAACTCTTGGTACAGTCTCGAAACAGCTTAAACAATGGGGAGTAAACCAGCTGAGTTCAAGAGGAGCTATGGAGACCATTCTCACGTCCAATTATGTATGGAGAACAAGAAGAAACCAAAGAAGAACCAGCTTGTTGGTTTAATTTAATTACTATGTAATAGAAAGTAAGAGATTGATCATTTTGCAATGAAGCACTTGATCTAAAACAGATTTTTTGGTGAATATAATTTAACATTTATTCAAAAAAAAAAAAAAAAAACATAGATAAAATGACCTTATAACCCCCAAACGAATCGTCACGTAGTTCCATAAAGAGAAGGGTAATTGCGTAATCTGCGAAAATGCAGAGAATTTGATGATTAAATTCTCTATTTATTTACAATTATGGTTTTGGCCCCTTGTCTTTCTCATTAACGCAGTGCCACCCATTTCCAGAGAGGACACAGCCTTTTCTCATCCTCTTTTCTCTCTTTTACTCATTAGAGACTTTCTTTTTTGATAGTTTTGTTCTCTCTCTCTCAAAAGTTTCCTTCTTGATTCAGCCCTTTTTTTCTGGGAAAGTTTCTGTTTTTGTCAAGTCTGTGATTGGCATTTTGGAAAATCTGGTGGATCTGATGTGGTGGATGATGGGAGAAGCTGATGGGCATTACTGTTCTAAGAAGACTGATGATATCTGCGGTGCTCTCTGTAGTCAGGTTTGACTGATCTCTTTCTTCTTCGAATCTGTTTGCTCTTTGCTCTGTTTTTTCTCGAGCAAACACTTGAAACTACACTGATATCGAGAATCAAGATCTTAACTTCACTTTCCTTTAAAGTTCGAAACTTTCAATCGAATTCGATGTTTTAAGATGTATATAAACCGACCCATCTCTTTGATTTTAACTATGGACTTTACATTTTCATGTCGATTCACACTCTTAAAACGATTCTTAAATCCTCAAAGTCTCTACCTTTCCTCTCTTGGATGGATCTGATTCTTCTGTTGTGTCTCTCATATCGTTTTATTCCTCTTACCTTGCAGGAAACTGGAAGATTCTCCAGCTTCTCCAGACTCTGTTGCGCACTTCGCGGTGTAGACATGAAGACATACATCTTCCTCCTTGTCATCGTCCCGACATGCGTCCTCGCTGGTTACATCCACGGCCAAAAGATCTCCTACTTCCTCCGCCCTCTATGGGAATCACCGCCAAAACCATTCCACGACATCCCTCACTACCACCACGAGAACGCCTCCATGGAAACCCTCTGCAAGCTCCACGGCTGGGGAGTACGAGACTACCCTAGACGAGTCTACGACGCCGTTTTATTCAGCAACGAGCTCGACATCCTCGCTGTTCGTTGGAGAGAGCTTTACCCTTACATCACACAGTTCGTCCTCTTGGAATCGAACTCCACCTTCACAGGCCTCCCCAAGCCTCTCGTCTTCGCTGCTCACAGAGACGAGTTTGATTTCATCGAGTCGCGTCTTACTTACGGTGCTCTCGGTGGGAGGTTCGTCAAAGGGATGAACCCTTTCTACGAGGAGGCGTATCAGCGTGTAGCTCTTGATCAGCTTCTGAGGATCGCTGGGATTACAGATGATGACTTGCTGTTGATGTCTGACGTGGACGAGATCCCGAGTAGACACACCATAAACCTCTTGAGATGGTGTGACGAGGTGCCTAAGATACTCCACTTGCGGCTCAAGAACTATCTTTACTCCTTCGAGTTCCCTGTGGACAACAAGAGCTGGAGAGCTTCTGTGCATAGATACGAGACCGGGAAGACTCGGTACGCACATTATCGACAGTCTGATGAGATCTTGGCTGATGCGGGGTGGCATTGCAGCTTTTGCTTTAGAAGGATCAGTGAGTTTGTGTTCAAGATGAAGGCTTATAGCCATAGTGATAGAGTGAGGTTTAGGCGTTTCTTGAATCCTGAAAGGGTTCAGAGAGTTATATGCAAAGGGGGTGATCTTTTCGATATGTTGCCTGAGGAGTATACTTTCAAGGATATTATAGGGAAGATGGGTCCGATTCCTCATTCTTTCTCGGCTGTTCATCTTCCTTCGTATCTATTGGAGAATGCGGATAAGTACAGATTCCTCTTGCCGGGGAATTGCATCAGAGAAAGCGAATGATACATGTGAGTCTTCACCAGACAAGAGTTTAAAAGATCTCTCTCTCTCTCTCTACATTGGAGGAAGACAAAGGTTGGCTTGAATCCTTCTATGGACTAATAACAGTCACACAACTGATAGATAATCTCTGCGTTTTTGTCTGAGGCGTGTTGGTGCTGTCAGTGGAAGCTGTAGAGTATTTTCATCAGGCACTTCTGAGAAAGACTATTTAAAGAGTAGAGACTTTTTTTTGTATATAGATAGAGGTGTCTTTGTGTTCTTCAGGATTCTGATTTTGGAATCAGGCATGAAAACCTTAATCACTTGTGATCTTCAAACAGTATGTGTTTTCTTCTGAGTTTACCCTTTGGGAAGTTTTGCAGCAATACACTTTTTGGTTGGCCTGTTTGTACATCTCTTCATCTCTAGATTTAAATGGGTTTGTTATGTATTATCACCTGGATTGGTGTTTTGCATCCTTTCACCATTAAGAGATTTATTATCATGAACGGAATACAATATACTTTTCATGATGCTGAAACACATGTGACCCACCACCCACATGGTCATATGACTCATATCTCATGTATATCATCTGATTTTTAAGCCGGTAGTTAACAACGGCCAAAGGAAAGAGAAAAACAATCAACAATTTCTTATTGTTCTCTTTAAAAAATCAATTGTGTCCTCTGTGTATAGTTTTTTGTTTAATCATCTTTAGAAAATTACAAGTTTGAATTTGCTTAATCAATCAACATATGAACAGTAAAAGAAAAAGAACTTTTATGGACTTTGCTACTACAACAGTCTTGGTTTTGAATCCAGCCCTCACTTGTCTTTCTGTTTGTTACTTAAGGAATCGTAGAGTTTGCAGATGCGGCTGCGAGTTCTTTCAGATACATCTTCTCTGAACTCGCCATTCTGCTTTGGAACATGGTCCATTCCCGTTTACACCTGTCTCTCACCTTTGCCACAAAACCATGTATAACAAATCAATCAGTTAACAAGTAACTAACTCTCTCTGTTAGAGACTAATGTTTCAACTCATGAATAGTAACAGTTCACGCGAGAAAACAAATACAAGCTTGATTTTCATAAGTTTCTTACCCCTTGCCACGCTGCTACACCGTCGTGTTCCTCTCCCTGAGAATATCCGAAAAAACGTATTTTAAGAATATGAACAAAACATAGAACTTCTTATGAACTTGATAAGGTATTAAATCAAGAACCTGGCTGCCTAAAGAAGGAATAGTCTGATGAATGATCCACTGAGAATCAACAACTCCTATCTTCTCATGTGCAGGCTGTTTGCATTAAAATTATGAAACTTTTTAGTAACTAATGTCGCTACCTAACACATGTCCACTGTTTTTAATGAATAAAGGTGTGCAAGCATAATTGATTCACCTCGACACATTTACGAAGTGCAAAATCAAGACCCCAACCGTGAACCAAGTCGTTCTGAAGCATATGCCACACGCAACGCCATGCGTCTCTTGAGAATACTGGAGCCATAATCTCTATAAACCTGTTAAAACACACACATGGAGACTCAGAGTACAGAACTATGTTGTTTGTATTGAAACATTTGAGATTACGTACGCTGCACATGGAGGCAAGTGAGGGTCGTTGCATCGACCAGGTTTCTCCTTGGCGTCCCTGGTGATTTGATTTTTGCAGAAAGATAAAAATGATTATCTGAAGGTTTATTTTCACGTTTCAAGAAAAGGTTCATAAACTTTGCTTACTTGTGAACTTCTCCTTTGGTTTTTCTCTTTGTAATCTCCCATGTGATCTTTTTCTGAGACTCCACACCAGGTTGCGATATCTCTAGACCGTGTTTCTTGATAAGCCTAATGTACCTGCAGAAGATAGAGATGCACAAATGAGCAATGAGACGCACTCTTCTGCAATGATAGAAATGAGAAAGGAGACGCACTCTTCTGCATTGAAGTGTTCAAGGCCGAGATCTTCATCCCAGATGAATATGTAGTCATAGGGCGCTATGATGTCAGGATGCAGAAACCTTTTAGCATACCACCTTATGATGAAAACAATAACCACAGAGATTAAAGCTAGTTTCAGGAAGCTTGGAGTAGCTGGAGCAAAGAATAGTTATGATTACCATTTGGTTTGCTTTGGCACGCTAACGTGTATTGCGCGCTTGGACCATTCATATTGGTCCCATTCGGTGGTTCTTCCATCGTAATGGAACAGAACAATAGTGAACAAATCTTCTGAAAACTGAGGATAATAAAAAAAGAAAAGACTCTTTAAGCTTAAAGCAGAGAGAAAGGTGAGAGACGGAATAAGAGTTTTACCTTCTTGACACAAGCATCAACGTTTACTCTCTGATTAAGACCGACTGTGAAGGCAATGAGATACTTTGGCTTCACAGGTATATCCTAAAGAAAGAACAAAAACCAGTGATCAGACAATTCATAAAGCTTTTTTTGTCCAAAAGATGAAAGAGAGACAGCTACCTCCTCAGGTAAACCCCAAAGTCTGCGTAAGAAATAATCTGATTCAGGTGCAACAATACCAGGAGTCAGCATCTCTGCACCTCGGGGATTCGATGGAACCCAAATCTGCAGAGAGTGTCATCAAGATTAGTCTAAACAAGATCTTGTCCACACCACTAAAAAGATTATAGAGAAGAAACCATGCCTTCCAATTACTTGAATTAGCCCCATGTGACGGAGTCCTAGATGACCATGTGTGCAAAAGAGTTTCACTGGATGTCTCTGGTGTCTCATCTTCTACGTAAGCAATATCAACAGAAGGAAGAATGCTAGAGGGGAAATTTATCTGAACATATTTGAGTAATGAAACAACATTAAAGCAAAAAGTCTTGAGGGAAAATAAGAACACAATAAAGGAAGAAGCTAAAGATTGGAGGCAAAGCTCACTTTGGTAAGTGACAGTGTAGGGAAAGATATCCCCAAGAAGAAACCAATAACTATTCCTATGAATGTTGCTATAATGAGTTTCATTCCATCATTCAGCTTTTTACCATTCGAGCTGCAAACAGAGAGAGTAATCTACTTATATATATATATATTGTGATTAACTTAACAAAATAAATCAAGGCAATGAGCTCAGGATCTAACCAGCGGTTTGAGTTGTCTATCCGGTTAGCCATGTCCTGAATCCGGTTAAGGTGACCAGGAACAATATCACTTAAATGGAAACCTCAGTCTCCAAGGAATTTTTTAGCTGCATCATCACATGCCAATGAGATTTGAACAAGAATTAAATTGTGATCTTTTAGATTCAGATCTAGTCCACAAGTGAATGCAAGTAGAGATTTTCCATGTTAAAGAGTTACAGTCAACGAAAAAAAGAGTTGAAAAAGAAACTTGTAGTAATAGTAAGGTTAAAGCTAGGAAGAGCAGACAATAATCACATAAACAAAGTGTTTCCCAAAATCAGACGCAAACATAGTTTTTTAAAGGTCCCAAGAAACAACATAGAGTTTAATATGATATGAATCTGATGCGTGAACTAATAAGGAATCAATTAGAGAACAATTAAACCCCGCCAAACAAAATAAACAAAAATAAAATTCAGATCCATGTCAAGAATTATATCATAAAGTTGCATACAAATAGGTAGAACTGGAAAACGTTGTTGTTACATACCAGAAAGTGAGGAAAAGAATTAAGAGTTTGAGCTATCCGAGGGAAGAGGAAACGCTAGAGAGACGACGAATCAGATTTGGACATATAAAAAAAAGAGATCTCTCCTCACTCTCTCTGTAACAGAAGTCGAAAGACTACAAAACGTTAAAGCGCTGAATAATTAATTAAGTAAAGGAGACGAAAGAGAGAATATTTACAGTAACGGAGCAAAGCCAAGATCGTTAGAGAAGCTTAAAAAAAGATGTAAGCATATAAAATCAATACCAAAGAGAGTGGAGACGAATGGTGATGATCAACTTCAATTTTTTTTTTTTTTGTTAAAGCCGTCGTCTTTGAAAATTTCTGGTGAATTTTGTTTGACTGAGATTTTTTTGGATTTGTTTTTAACCGGGCGGGGGGAGATAAAAGTGAGAAGGTGGTAAAAGAAAGACGAGAGGATTTAAATAGAAGAAGAGAAAAGAGAAAGAAGATAGCTTTGGATTGAAAAAGGAAGAGAAGAGCGAAGTGTGTTTGAATCGATCGCATGTGACGCGACTTACGGTACGGCCACGGGAATGTAGGTAGGTCGAGAGAAAGTTCTCTTCTGAGCTACTAGTTGGCTTTGCTTGTCAACACACTAAAGCCTTTGACTCACTCCAACTCGCTTGATCTTACACGTGGTTAGAGTCATAAGGCTGACTCTTGGGCTCAGTATCCACAATATAGTTTTTGCCGTTGAGTGACTCCATGGCCCAATATGTATTATCTTATGGAATTTATAAAAACTTTATAATATTTTCGTTGTCTTTGTTTTAAAGATCAAAAGGACTCCATGGCCCAATGGATAAGGCGCTGGTCTACGAAACCAGAGATTCTGGGTTCGATCCCCAGTGGAGTCGCTTTCTTTTCGAACTCATCAGTTTTGTTCCATTGCACAGGGTTTCTCTATGAGAGTAGATCAGAAGCAACATGGATATGATCAAAAACAATCACGTTTCAGCCATTTTGAATGGACTCAAACATATATAAAAAAGATCTTGGAAGTTGGAAGTTGGAAGTAGAATACATCCATATTTTTTCTCTATACATAGACCCCCATACCCGAACTAGAACTCAGCAATGCCTTTCACAGCATCAAAACAAAATGGTTTTCTCTTCTTCTGTCCGAGTATTTCACATATCAAGATGAAGAAGTAGATAACACATCAGAGAGATTCGAAAGATGTAAAACCTTAGTTTTCTCATATCTCTTTCTGAGATCTTAGATACTTCATAACAGGTCCCATTCCGCTACCTCGCAGTGCCTTGTAAGACCACGTCGAGACTCCTCCACTTGAACTCCCTTTCTTGTTCCACCCATTGTTGGCTTGAGACAGCTGTGCCTTTTTCGCACTTAAAGCGTCACTTAGTTCTTCCCAAGGGTCCACCCTTTTTCCATTTTCTGCAATTTACACATGTCCAGTGAAGTAAAATAAGTCTCCGTGTCAATAAAAATATCGCACAAAGGTTGATGGCAGGAAACGTACCTTTTACAAAGGTCTGCAAACCGTTGTCTGTGCTCGGCTTTAGATTCGTAGCTGTTTGGTCAGGTTTGGACGGTGCTGACTTGGCTGCTTCTGCTGAATTTGAGCTGCTAGTTTCGATGCAGCGGACATCCAGCAGAGAAGAATATTCTATCTGCAGAAGCAAAGACTTTTAAAATATCAGAACTCTGATGCTTTAGCAAGCAAACAACTACAAGAACCAGAGCTGTGTTCTTGTTTCTTTAAGCGTACCTCCAAGGACCCGTCTTCTTTATAAAGAGATGCATCAGGTTGCATTGAGGAATCCTCGTCATCTTCTGCTGTCTTCTTCTCCTCGATTGGATATTCTTGAACAGGCATCAACGTCACCTTCTTGGATTCTGGATCATAATAGCTAATCTTTCCAACCTACCAAGTGATAAATATATTGTAAAGGGCTTTTAGCTCTTCCCTCAAAGGAAATGGTTGATTAATTAACTGACTAAAACAAAGTGACAAAGATTTTACTCGAAAGGAGGAAACTTCAGGAGTCCAAGATGATGTTAGCTCGATGAGGCGGTATGCAATAACATCTCCTTTCTGAAACATTGACAAATCAAGGAGTTTATAAATGCAGAGGACCTATAGAGAACTGTTGGTACTTGGTAGCAAACCTTTACTGAGCCAGAGTAAGCCGCAAGCTGTTCAAAGTCGATCTGACCCTTAGCAAGTGTCTCAGTCTCAGCTGGGTGTGTCTGATAAGTATCTTTATCCATATCCTGAGCATATCGTTTGGAAAATCCTGCCTTCTCTGTTCCCCATTTTTGGCCTTTCTTCTTCGTCATGTTTCCATTCCACACAAAGTTTTCCTGACATTAAGAAGTCATGATCAGACAAAAGATTTAAAGATACAAAGATAGGGGATACGTCATACCGCAGGAGGTGCAACTTCAGCAGAATCTTGATCTGTTTCATCTGAAAAAAAAGTAAGCATAGAAGACAAACGCGGTGAGGAGCCAAAAACAAATGCACGAGGTTCTACAGAGTGAAATTTAAGTTATAATTTACCGAGTGGCTCGAAGCGAATGTGGCCTGGTCTGACTTCCACTGGAACCACTTCATCCCCAACGCCATTACCATGTTCATCTGGCTGTTGAGTTCCGAGAGCTTCAGAGAGATTTCCCTTGGTTGCTTGGTGGTTTGTAGTGAAAGCTGTTTTTTGGCTGGGTGCTACAACCATCTGCTTCTGTTGAAGCTGTATATACTGTAACAAGAAAGAAGGTATCAGTATTGCTAAATCGCGTGATAGATACATCATTTTAAGTTGTGAAGTATCTGAAGACGAACCTCTTCCTTCTCTAGTTTTGTCTTCTCTCTCAACCATTGACGTTTAGCCTTTTTACGCCGAGCGCTTCTGCTAGGTGTCTAAAATAAATACAAGGAAGAGTTAGCTTTCACATTCCTGGTTGCAGTGAAGGATCAAAGTATAAAACAACAAGCGAATCCCTACATCTACAACAACAAGAAGTTTACCCAATAAATTCGGCATTATACACATTGTTCATTCTTGCAAAGACAAGAAACAAGCACAAGAGCCCTTTTAGTTCTTTGAGACAAAGAAGCAAACTCGAACCTTTTTAGTTTCACCAGACACGTTGCACTGTTCGTTAGGCTCTTTGCTTTCTGCTTGTTTCGAGGACCTGTAACAAGAAAGTAAAAGGCAATGAAGAAACAACCAGTGACGAAATAATCCAAGAGGTGCTAGAGAGTTTTGACACACAAAAAAACATACTTCTTTGACTTGGTCTTAGACTTGGCTTTAATTTCATCCTGCTCATCATTTTCAGTTCTTTTTGCATCCGATGTTTTCCTCTTCTTAACAGCATTGCTTACAACAGCTTCGTTTTCTTTTTCCAAGGGACTTTCTTCAGTAGTAGCTAGCTTACACTTCTTCCTCCTACGAAATAACCAAACGTGGATAACAACGAATACAAACATTAAGTGAAGTACGATTCGTTCTGGTCAAAATCCTACTTTGAGCTTATGCTTTTGCTCGAAGCTTTACGTTTCTTTGAAGTCTTCTTCTCCGGGACAACCTCTTCAAGCTCATCTTCCTCAGACTCACTTTTATATCCTCCAGTTTCCTTCTGGAACTCCTCATTAGCAAGAAGCATTGCACCAGGAGCAGCCCTCTCCTCATCCTCAATCGCAGCACAAACATTCTCCTCGCTGTCTTCCTCCACATTCTCTAACAAAGGTTCCTTCTTTCTCTTAACACTACGAAACAAAAAAACGAAAACTTTAACAATAATACTCAACAGAGACGAAATGAAACTGCTATACAAGCCCTAAAGGTAAAAACTTTGGTGAAACTAACCAAACGATATCTTTATCCTTCAATACACAGCTCGACTCGAACGGTGGCAAAACGAAACCGTCCATCTGTAAATTAAAGATCAAAACTTTCAATAAGTTCAAATCCCAAAACAAAGAAAAAGACGCATGCAACCCATTAATGATGTCAACGTACAGATAGAGAGAGGCCATGAGGACAAGCTTCGAAGAGGCAAAATGTGTGAAGAAGATGATTAGAAAACTCCGAAACAGTTCGGTGACATTTAGGATCCAGAACAACCCAGCTCCGCTTTAGACCTTGCTTCTTCTGGGTCTTACTAAGAACCCGCTGATCCTCAAACACCAGACGAATCCTCACCTTCTCTGGCTCCATAGTCGCTAAAGTTTTGAGCTTTCTGTATCCTTAAACGGTTAAACCCTCTCTATAAGTCGAGAAGAAGGAGAAAGCTAAAAAAGCAAACGTAACACTCTAGCTCACACAGAAGGTTCAGTTAAATATTAATAAGGCACATAATGGGCCTTAATAAAGCCCATTTAATCCCGGTTTGAGTAAAGCCTCAGTCTAAATCTTGGAGCCTTCGTCTTCACTTAAGCACACACACGCCGTCGTCGTCGATCTGATGTCGCCGCGTTGAAACTACAACAAGTGCAACCCTGATAATGATCATATGCGTCGTCGTCGAGCTCTGATATGCATCAGACGCTGGGCGCAGTACGCCTCGCATACCGCTCGCGCATCGCTCACCTCGTCAAATCAGGCATGATCGACAACGCGGTCCAGGTGTTCGACGAAATGCGCCACTCAAGCCACCGCGTCTTCTCCGTCGACTACAACCGTTTCATCGGGGTTCTGGTCAAAGACTCGAGATTCGAGCTCGCCGAGGCGATATATCGGGATATGACCCCAATGGGTTTCTCCCTCATCCCATTCACTTACTCGAGGTTTATCTCGGGTTTATGTAAAGTTAAAAACTTTGATCTCATTGAAGCTCTCATAAGAGACATGGAAGCTCTCGGATACGTTCCTGATATCTGGGCGTTTAATATCTATCTGGATCTGTTGTGTCGAGAGAGGAAAGTTGGTTTCGCTGTTCAGACGTTCTGTTGTATGGTACGGAGAGGTAGGGAACCGGATGTTGTATCTTATACTATACTTATTAATGGGTTGTTTAGAGTTGGTAAGGTCAGTGACGCTGTTGAGATTTGGAACGAGATGATTCGTAGAGGGATTAGGCCGGATAATAGAGCATGTGCAGCGCTTGTTGTTGGGTTGTGTCACGCTAGGAAAGTTGATTTGGCGTATGAGATGGTGGCTGATGAGATCAAGAGTGCGAGGGTTAAGTTTAGTACAGTGGTTTATAACGCGTTGATTAGTGGGTTTTGTAGAGCGGGTAAGATAGAAAAGGCGGAGGCTTTGAAGTCGTTTATGAGGAAGAGCGGGTGTGAGCCGGATGTTGTAACGTACAATGTGCTGTTGAATTTTTATTATGATAACAATATGTTGAAGAAAGCGGAAGGGGTGATGGCCGAGATGGTGAGGAGTGGGATACAGCCTGATGCTTATAGCTATAACCAGTTGCTTAAGCGGCATTGCAGGGTTAGTCATCCGGATAAATGCTATTCCTTTATGGTTAAAGAGATGGAGCCTAGAGGGTTATGCGATGTTGTCTCCTACAGCACTCTGATTGAGACGTTCTGCAGGGCGTCGAACACTAGGAAGGCTTACAAGATCTTTGAGGAAATGAGAGAGAAGGGGGTGGTGATGAATGTGGTGACGTACACGAGTCTTATCAAGGCTTTTCTTAGGGAAGGTAACTCCAGTGTTGCGAAGAAGCTCCTTGATCAGATGACAGAGTTAGGTCTGTCACCAGATCGCATATTTTACACGACGATTCTGGAGCATTTGTGTAAATCCGGGAATCTTGACAAGGCTTGTGGTGTCTTCAATGACATGATTGAGCACGGAATCACACCGGATGTGATTTCGTATAACGCCCTGATAAGTGGACTCTGCAGGTCTTGTAGAGTGACTGAAGCAGTGAAATTGTTTGAGGACATGGAGAGTAAAGAGTGTTGTCCTGATGAATTAACTTTCAAGTTCATTATTGGTGGACTCATACGGGAAAACAAATTATCAGCAGCCTACAAGATCTGGGATCAGATGATGGATAAAGGATTCACCCTTGATAGAGATGTGTCTGATACACTCATAAAGGCTAGCTGCTCAGTGAGTGCTGATGCGTAGGCGTAATAAGGGTATAAACCATTAAAATTGTCAAACTTGCCTTCTCCTGTGCGAAAAGTGCCGTCATAGTCAAAATTGTGGCGGCATGGAGATGCTGATACAGAACCATTTAAGCCTCTGTTGATACCTCGAGAGAAACAAGAGACTTATCAGGTTTGAGTTAATTTCTTTCCTTTTCGACACAAGTGCATCTGTGGATGATTTTGCATAGACCAATTAAATCACTACTTTTTGTTTCAGCTGACTTGACATTAATACTCCTGAAGAGTCATCATTTCTGGTCAGACTATGGACCAATTCAGCCGCGGCTCTCTAGAGTTAGAGATGAAACAGTTCTCTTAATTCAGTTTAGACCAATCCTCAGAAATATTACATTGAGGACTGATCATTTTGGACTGAGGAGTTACCGTTTTCTTATAATGTATCGGCACCTCAAGCTTTTGTTGTATCTTTGTTGGAGAAGAATGAAATTCCTCCTTCAATGGTACGTTTGTAGAACATTTTTCGCAGTCTTGTACATCGCACGTCCATTATCGAGTGCAGCCTCTGTTAGCTGCATTGTTAGAATGTGTTTTAACCACTGATATTTTGGATCTTGATATGTTCGAGTAGCTGCATCTTATAGCTCAGACTTTAATCTCATTAGTTATTTATTAGTTATTCTTTTTCTTAGAGTTTTTGAGTTTTTCAGGACTTTGTTACAGTGAGTCAAATCTTTTATTTTTATTGTCAAGATTCTGGATCTGTTCCGTTCCGTACATTGACATATTTTATAGCAAGACTAAGCTTTTCCTGGAACTAATAGTGGCACAAATTTTTCAATTTTATTGCATGTGTTAGCGACTTCTAGCCCTATGCTACGGTCATATCATGATTTACTATGTTTTATCATGTGTACTGATGCAGAACTATGCCTCTTATAAGCGCACTAAGAAGAAGGTTCAAATATTCTAAAAACACAGAAAGGCGAGTACTCTTTACCATAACTGGGAACCTGTAAGCCCTTACGTACCCATCTCTCTCTCTCCAAGAACCTTGAATATCTTGGTACTGTAACAAACAAAAAAGTGAATCGAACCTTGTATTTACATTTGTTTCCCAAAAATTTTGATAACAAAAAAGGGATGATGTTTACTGTTTCGTTTGCTTGATTTTTGGTTTTTATGTACAAAAAGATTACTTGCTTCCTTCTGTCAGTTTCCTTTAACACAAGAATAATACTTGAACTTCTCATTAAGCTATATTCCTCTCTCCCTCAATAAAAAACACTCAATTTTTTTTTTACTTTCTTGCTATCACACAACTCACATAATTGATGCTTCAATGTCTCACCACCACCACTATGAAACCAACCCTCATTTCGTTCAGTTTTCCCAGGATCCACATCCTGGTGGTCCGTCTAGCTCATGGACCACTCCAGACCACCACCAGGACCCGCAGACTCATCCAGTTCCTCCACCCGGGCCGAGAATAAAGACTCGAGGACGCCACCATGACCAGGCTGAACCACCTGAACCAATCCATGAACCGCCTTCCTCAAGACCGTTGCCACTGAGGCCAGAAGAACCTTTACCACCACACCGTACTCCAAACTCTGGCAGGCCATTGCTATTAAGCCCTGAAGATCAACAACGACTTCCACACCATGGTAGCTATGGATCTAAACCAACTCCATGGTGGACCGCTCAAACACGGCCAGCAGCTCATCAACCAGGCTCGAAGAGGACCGAACCCATGAACCTATCTGCCACAGTCTGCTGTGCAATTCTCCTGATCATCCTGATTCTCTCCGGTCTCATCCTCCTCCTCGTCTACCTCAGCAACCGTCCACACTCACCCTACTTCGACATCTCAGCAGCAACTCTAAACACCGCAAATCTCGACATGGGTTACTCCCTAAACGGAGACCTCGCCGTCGTGGTGAACTTCACAAACCCGAGCACGAAAAGCGACGTGGACTTCAGCTACATCATGTTCGAGCTCTTTTTCTACAACACGCTCATAGCGACAGAGCACATCGAGCCGTTCATCGTTCCAAAGGGAATGTCGATGTTTACGAGCTTCCATCTCGTGAGCAGTCAGGTCCCTATCGAAATGACTCAGAGCCAGGAGTTGCAGCTGCAGCTTGGAAACGGTCCTGTATTGTTGAACCTGAGAGGATCGTTCCACGCGCGCTCGGACCTCGGGTCGTTTATGAGATACTCTTATTGGTTGCACACCCGTTGCAGCATCTCGTTGAATAGCCCTCCTTCAGGGTACATGCGAGCAAGAAGATGCATTACGAGACGCTAGCTAGCTTTCTAAGAGCGACTTGAGTATATTACTTCTTTTTTTTTTCTGTGCATTTGAGTATTATATAGGCAAATAGATAGTTTTTTTTGTGTAATGTTTTGAATGTTTTGTTAATTTTCTGCTAAATATAGAAAAATAAACTAAAGTGGCTAAGGGAAAGTGCATTTGATAATTGTATATTGAGTAATACTATTGATCCAAAATTATATTAAATTTCATAGTAACTTTTAAAAGATTTATGTAGAATTTAATCGTTAGAATTACTTGATTTAGTTGTATGAAATATCGCTTTAAAATTTATTGATATAGCAATATATTTTCTAGAGCCAAAAAATCTTGCTTTTAAAAATAAAGTTTATATAGTCATTTTTTAAATCTTTTATTGTAGCTTTAAAAATCACTATAAAACATGATTGGTTTGAACAATAAAAACATGATTGGTAGTTTAAAATGATGTAAAAACTAATACTAAAATCACTTCCTACAGCTCAACAGATTAGCTATGAATAAAATAGATTAGCTAGAGTAAATCAACCACCCATGAATTTATTTGTTTCTAATTAATCTACAAACCTATATATATGCTAGTATTAAAAATAGAAGTCTAATGACAATTTTGTGAACGACATGCGTCCTTTACATTTTAAAAATATACGTATGATTATTTACCAAGCATTGTTTTCAAATTAACTTAAAAGTGAGAATATAAACTTACTTTTTGCATCCCACAACTTTTAATATAACTTCCAACTTTCATCGGTAATCATCATCTTCAACCTATCATCATGTATATATATATATGAAATCTCGGAAAATAGGTTTTGCATCTATTTTTTGAACAATCATTGATTTTCTTTCTGAAACTTTTTCGGAGTTTTGTTAAAAAAATTGTGATCTATTATTTCGAAATTGTTTTTCTGTTTCATTTCAAGCAATTGTTTACACGAGAAAACTTGCTACTGTACACCAATCGCTTAACTAAATTATGTTTTGAAAATGAAATTTGCAAAGGATTCTTTTTTGTAGGGTTGGTGGTACTACATTAGTTGAGTTGGCGAAAGAAACATGAAGATGATTAACCAATTTCATATAGTTTTTACATGGTTATTTCAATCATATCTATTTTTTTCATCAGTTTCTAATATATACTGCAATATGTTTACTTTTTATCATTTGTCTAATTCAAATTCATTTTGCAAATACAAAGACCACTAGTTTCAAGCTGTTGGTGTTTTGACGAACTCAATAAATAGTGCTCGTGTTTACAAAATCAATAATCATGTTCACATCCAATTTATGCTTTTAAGTTAGTTTGTATATACACATATAATACAATAATCCACATTTTTAAAAACTTAAATTTATGAATAAGATAATATTCAGATTACAAATACATGCATAATAATGGAAAGCCAACAAATAACATAAGTAAAAAAGATGAAGAAAATGAAATACACTAACTAACTTGAGAAGACAATCTTTTCTTTTTGTGATCCTTGAATTTTTGTCGCAGTAAAAACACCAGTTATTTTTGCCGTATTACATTGGTCTTTTTTTTGAAACAAAATTCATAAATCACGGAAAAATAACTGTTGACAATGTATCGGTTCAACCGTAAGCATAGTATTAAACGTAACATTAATATTACATTGGTCTTGTTTAAATTTAGATCTATATATATATTATTCAGTTTAAAATCCAATGTATCGGTTTAATCGTAAGAAATAAAAAAAAATTACATCTACTATGTATTGCCATCTCCTAAATTTCAGAGAAATGTTTCGGTACCAAATATATTGTATCAAAACATAAATTCTGAAAATTTCTTCCTTTGTAGACATCAGATTTCACCCTCCAATCTCTACATAATCTTTATTAAATTGATGGTGTTTTTTGGTGGACGTTAATTCCACAACAAATTGATAAAAAAATATCGGATAGTCATCATATGATGTTGATAACCAACGGAAACAAGAGAAAACATAACAATATTTGTTAGATATGGAAATGACTCACCAATAAACACTAGAGAAAATCTGATGTAATCTTTTTGAATTACAATGTAATAGCCAGAAGAATATATCATATTGGAACATAGATCCATGCTTTTGTTTTGGTGTTGCAGTTATAGTTACCTTTTTGAAATTTTCTGTGAATTATATGATTGAAAAAGCAAATTAAGAAGGAGAAGAAACCACAGAACATATGCTGGTAGCCCTAACGACAATCAACAGAGATAGGAAAATGCAGAAGTTAAGATTATTCAAAATCACTTTTCAGAGAGAAGAAACAGTAGGTAGATTTCAAAAATCTTACTTAATCCTGATTAATTTTTATGTAGTGTTTGTTAATATATTTTTATCTTTTTCTGCTTAAATATATTTTAATATTCTGTGGATCTCTACAATAATCATTTATGTATGACATGTGAAACTATGAAATTTTTGATTAGTTTCATTTCAGTTTATTATATTTGTTGTGCATAAAATATTATAGAGAAGATCAATGTTTCCTGAAAAAGCATAATTTGTTTACTGATGTAAACTTGCTTGCATAGTGTTTGTTCAGTTTATTGTTAAAATTTTGAAATATCTTAAATGATCAGCCCAATAATTAATTAACAGGCCATAAATCGAGGGCCTAGTATGGCCCATAAAAGCTTCCGTGAAGTTTGCCCGGAGCTCAAGAAACGTTCGATTCCTTATTAATCTCGTCTTCGTTGCTCACTTTAGAGCTTCTTCTTCTTCTCTCTCTCTCTCTTTTCTAGAGCAAGGTACGTTCCCGATCCTTAATCGAGCTCGGGTTTATACAAGCACAAATGCATCTCGTGCGAGATCTGATTTAGCTTTTTTTTCGAGAGGAAAGCACTTTGATTGGCATCGGGTTTTGGCTAGATTATACTTTGATTACTTTGTATTTTGCTTCAATTGGGTGGGTTTTGAATGATTCTGTTTGGGTTTTTAAAAGATGAAGCTTGATACAAGTGGGTTCGAAACCACCATGCCAACGATTGGATTTGGTTCTAGCAACGATATGCTTGATGGGTTTTCTACTGTTCCCTCCTTTGATCTTCCCCGCACCACAGACGTGAGTGTTTTCGTTTGCTTTGAATGAAAATTCCTTTGAATTGTAGCAATGTGGGTGATGTCTTTGTTTTGGGGTTGGTTTCAGTTTGATGGGTTTCAGAGAGAAGCAGTACAGATGGTGAAGCCAGCGAAAGGAACAACCACGCTCGCTTTTATCTTCAAAGAAGGTGTCATGGTGGCTGCTGATTCTCGTGCTAGCATGGGAGGGTATATCTGTATGTTCTCTTTCTGAGGTTTACTACCGTTAGATTTTTTTTATTTGCTGTATAGTTTCTTGTGTTTTGCTGTGAAAATTTTCCTAAAGAAAGAGGCATCCTTTTGATATAGTTTTTTTTTTTTTTTTTTTTTTTGATATGATATAGTTTTTTACTCTGGCAGAAACATAATACGATGGAGATTAGTTGACTGTTGGTTTTAGTTTTGTGCTGGTTAATGATTATGAACTAGTAAAGGAAAGGAGGCATTTTTGTGATGTATGCTGATGTTTTGATATTTGATTTTCCCCAATTCAGCATCACAATCTGTGAAGAAGATTATTGAAATTAATCCGTATATGCTTGGTACAATGGCTGGAGGAGCTGCTGACTGCCAATTCTGGCATAGAAATCTTGGAATTAAGGTATATAACTCTGATTTTTCTTTTTCTGCTCTCTGAACTGATGCTTAGATCTGTGACTTATCTTCATTTCTGTGGCTATCGTGAATCTTGTTGCGTTGTTCAAAACCAATGTTCATCTGCCTTCTGAAAGTATTTAAATGTTATGTTCGGTCTGTTTTGAAGAAGTAGAAAGGTTTTTGTTGTGTTATGGTGACCCTCGAATCATATGAGTCTCTGTAGGTTAAGGCATTCATTTTCTGCTCCATAGTTAGTGGCTTTGACACCATTGTTCTGTTAACTAAACAATTATGTATCAATAGGCTTCAGTTACCTTTGTTATACTTAGTTATCAAATGAAGAAAATACCCTTAAATTGATGAACAAGAAAAGTTTAGCAATGTTGAATCGAAGAAAAAGAATTCCTTTGAGCGGGGCTACCCAGTATTTGCCTTTATTTTGGCATGCTAATATCGTTGTGTTTTGATTTTCGTCAACTACCTAGCAAATTTGCATTTGTTGAAACTCTGGCTAATCTCATGAGCTTTTTTTTTTGTCTATCCAAGTGCCGTCTACATGAGCTGGCAAACAAGAGGAGAATCTCTGTTTCAGGAGCTTCAAAACTTCTCGCAAACATGCTCTACTCATACCGTGGAATGGGTCTTTCTGTCGGCACGATGATTGCTGGATGGGACGAAACTGTCAGTGAAACCAAACTTCATATCTTCAGTACTACTCTTTTTTCTCTCACCAAAATGAAAACATTAAGATTCTAACTTATCTTTGGATATAGGGTCCTGGTCTATACTACGTGGACAACGAAGGAGGAAGGCTTAAGGGAGACAGGTTCTCAGTCGGTTCTGGTTCTCCATACGCGTACGGTGTACTAGACAGCGGGTAAATCATTACCTCTCTTTTGTCCTAATCCCAAAAGCTAAAACACCATAATCTTAATGTTTGCTTCTATCATTTAGGTACAAATTCGATATGTCAGTTGAAGAAGCTTCCGAGTTAGCAAGGAGATCAATCTATCATGCGACATTCCGTGATGGTGCCAGTGGTGGAGTTGCGAGCGGTTAGTAGTCACCAATTGTGTTTATACCAAACTTTCAAGATACTCTTAATTTTTTGGCTCGTATAGTTACACTTGTCTCTTGTCATATGATCAATCAGTGTACCACGTGGGTCCTAATGGATGGAAGAAACTGTCGGGAGATGATGTTGGGGAGCTACACTATCACTACTACCCCGTGGAAACAGAAACTGCGGAACAAGTCATGGAAGAAGCAGCCGGAGAGTAAGAAGATCCGTTTCCAAATCATTCAGTCTCTTTTATGTGTGTTTTGCTTTTAGTAAGTACTGAGTTTTATCAAGCTCTTAAGCTTTGGTATCATTCACTGTACAAGGTTCTTTCTAATCTGCAAATACATGTTCTCTTTGTTCAAGCAGCACTTTTTAACTCTTCACCCTGTGTTTTAAAGTAGATTATTTTGCACAATTGGGTTACTTTAGTTGTTAAAATAAGTAATTAAATTGTTATAACAACAAGTGTATGGATTAGCTCCCCAAACAAGATAAAGCTGGAGTCATTAATTACATTTTGTTGATATAGAAGTTGGAGTTGAAAACCCACTAAATTTTCCTGTCCGCTACTTACTACAATACATGAAAGAAAACATTAGATCATTGTTAAGAAAAACATCATTGACTTAGGCCTTGGGTAATTTTTTTATCAAGATTGGGTTTGCATTTTCTGGTGTACAATATTCAAATGTAACCTCTGGCAACACGTAATTTTATGTAAAGAGTTTACAAATAATGAAGTTGCTCTTAACCTCGTCAAGTTCTTAGCCACTGAAAATATGATTGTGTAATTTCCTTTTATGCCGCATCTTTCACTAGTTAAGTGCCTTTCTTATTCACGTTTGGTGGTAGATACGTAAAATCTTGTTTTCTTGCCAGTTAAAAGCAATCGACGTAAATAGTTAAATCTGTGAATTGAGTGAATTCATGAATAAAAGAAAGAAAGAGCTAAAATCATGTTAAAAAAGTGACTAAAAGAAATGATATTAAAGTCAAATCGTACGTCCATATCCGTGATGGGATTTGATGATAGTTGGAGACAAAATATATTATGCATCCACTAATGCTTAGCATAAAAGCGATTTTGAAACGATCGATGCAAACACGTTGTTGTCTGATTCAAGAGAAAAAGACACAGCCACTCATTAACTCACTAACTTGATTGTCTACAAATAATTCGAATTTGTTAATTATATTCAATCACCGGAAAAACACAGAGAGAGAAAAGAATGTCAACTTTGCTCTGTTTCATCTTCCTCTTACCCATTTTCTTGATCTTCTTGAGAAACCTCAAACCTTCTAGATGGAATCTTCCTCCAGGACCAAAGAAGCTTCCCATCATCGGGAACTTACACAACCTCCAAGGAATGCTTCATCTAAGCCTTCGAGATCTCTCCCAAACCTATGGTCCAGTGATGCTTCTCCGGTTCGGGTTCGTGCGTATGGTCGTGATCACGTCCAAAGAAGCAGCTGAGGAAGTCCTCAAGACGCTAGATCCCGAGTGTTGCAGCAGACCAGAGACGGTTTCGGGCAGAACGATCTCTTACAACTTCAAAGACATAGGGTTTGCTCCATACGGTGAGGAGTGGAAAGCACTGCGGAAGCTCTCGGTGGTGGAGATCTTCAGCACGAAGAAGCTTCAGTCGTTCAGGTACATTAGAGAAGAAGAAAACGATCTGTTGGTTAAGAAACTGTCTGAATCGGCTTCCACGCGTTCCCCTGTGAATCTGAAGAAGACTCTGTTCACGTTAGTAGCGAGCATGGTGTGTAGACTCGCGTTCGGACAGGATCTGCATACGTGTGAGTTCATCGACGAGCATAGCATCGCGGAGCTTGTTCAAAAGTCTGAGTTGGTTCTTGCTAGCTCTGCCTTCTCTGATTTCTTCCCTGGAGGAACTGGTTGGCTTTTGGATAAGATCACGGGACAGAACAAGAAACTGAACAGTGTTTTCTCGGAGCTTGACGGTTTCTTCCAAAACATTCTCGATGATCATCTAAGGCCTGGGAGAACAGTGCTTGACAGTCCAGATGTAGTTGATGTGATGATTGATATGATGAAGAAGCAAGAGAGAGATGGAGACTCTTTCCAGCTCACAACGGATCATCTCAAAGGAATCATCTCGGTAATCTTCTAAACTATATTTGTAGAGTTAGGGTCTTAATACGCATCGGAACAACCTTGGTGCGGTTATAATAGTAACAAAAACATATACATATGTATGAGTAGGTAAAAAAAATATTTTGTTCTATTTACTGAGGTGTATGGGGTAGTTTTAACCGGTGCAGTTCTAAACTATATTTGAGAGTTAGGGTCTTAATACAGTAATACTAGCATCGGAACAACCTTGTTTCGGTTATAATAGTAACAAAAACATATACATATGTAGGTAAAAAAATTGTTTTATTTACTGAGGTACGGTGCAGTTTTAACCGGTGCAGTTCTAAACTATATTTGTAGAGTTAGGGTCTTAATACAGTAGCATCGGAACAACCTTGTTTCGGTTATAATAGTAACAAAACCATATACATATGTATGTATAGGTAAAAAAATTGTTCTATTTACTGAGGCACGGTGCAGTTTTAACCGTTATGTCTATGTTATGTCAGGATATTTTTCTTGCGGGAGTAAACACAAGTGCGATGACTTTGATATGGGGAATGACCGAGCTGATCAGGAACCCTAGAGTGATGAAGAAAGTGCAAGAGGAGATACGGACAACACTTGGGGACAAAAAGGAGAAAGTTACAGAAGAAGATGTCACCAAGCTTCACTACTTCAAGCTCATGGTCAAGGAGCTATTCAGGTTACATCCAGCAGCTCCATTATTGCTGCCAAGAGAGACAATGGCTGACGTCAAGATCCACGGCTACGATATCCCCGCAAAAACACAGATCATGGTCAACGTTTATTCGATAGCACGTGATCCGAAACTATGGACAAACCCGGATGAGTTCAACCCTGACAGGTTTCTAGACATGTCTTTAGATTACAGGGGATTGAACTTTGAGTTTTTGCCGTTTGGTTCTGGCCGGAGAATCTGTCCTGGGATGACAATGGGGGTCGCTACTGTGGAATTGGGTTTGTTAAATCTTCTCTACTTCTTTGATTGGGCACTGCCAGAGGGTAAAACGGTGAAGGACATTGACTTGGAAGAAGCAGGGGCTATTGTCATCGGCAAGAAAGTCAGCCTTGAGCTTGTTCCACTTCTTCATAAATGATTATGTATTTGATATTTCATTGTGTGTGTATTATTCTAAGACCAATCCTACCTTGGTTACTAGAATCACTTCAGTTCATAATTTTCAAAGCAAAAATGGATTTTGTATTTTGCTATTATCTAAGTCTTTCACATACAAATCTAAATGATGACATAACTTTGAGAGTATACGGATTTGTGGAATGGCGTCGCCTGGATGTCACCGTTTGGACTGCCTAAATCTATTGGCTGAATTGTAGATGGTGGATTATAAATTGACTGTATAGATAATTTTATAGTGTTTTTTAAGTTTGTTGTAATAGTCTATGTTATCTTATCTATATCATACTTGATTCATAAAATTTTGAAAATATTATGACACATACATTTTATCAACGTTTGACATGGGGGTGATGAAATGACATTAGTTCAAACCACTAATCTGTAGCTCTTTGTTAATTTCTGGAAGCTATTTTGGCATAAATAATTTGACTAGTCTGCTAAGTAGTTTTCATTTTCAAATTACTTTTTATTTATTATGTAATTCTACCAACTAATTTCTAGTTTTTCTACTAATCGTTTAAACAAAAATTCCACCATCGTTTACATGCATATTAGTTTTAGTAGAAATTACTTGCACACCACACCACCAGTGTGGACATTGATAGTTTTCAGAGCTTATATAAACTTTTACTAAAGATTAATATTTATTCTTAGTAGTTTATGTATTTTTATGATAATCATGTTTAGCAGATGATATTATAACAAATATCGATATCTACGACAATATAAGATTGATTTATTTTTTGTTTTACTATTTACAAGTCTCCCATGAATAAAAAGAAAATAATAGAAATTGCACTCTATAACTACCAAAAAAAAACAAATTAACTGAATAGCCAAAATTTCATCCTCTTTTTTCCATCCCCTTCCTATTTCTCTTTTCCCCTCTCTCTTAAAATGTAATTTTTTTTCATGGCTATTCCACAAATAAACCCTAAAAAGAACACATTATCTTTCTAGAACATTGACCCATGGATTAGAACCGTAAACCGCTTTTCATTAATGTAAGAGTTACGTATACATACAAATCAAACGATTATTCAACATAAATAACTCGTTTTCCGAGCAACTAAAGATATAACTAATCAAATAATTGTCTATATATATCGCTTGATTGAAGCTTAGCTCTAACATCCAAAACACAAGAGAGAAGTAAGAGAGAAGTAAGAAGAAACAGATCTGTAGCAAACAATGTCAACGTTCCTCTACTTCCTCTTTCTTTTAACTATCTTTGTAGTTTCCTTCTTCGTCATATCAAAGAAACACAAACCCTCAAAATGGAAACTTCCACCCGGTCCCAAGACACTTCCCATCATCGGAAACTTGCACAACCTCAAAGGACAGCCTCACACGTGTTTCGTAAACCTCTCCAAAACATACGGACCAGTGATGCTACTCCGTTTCGGATTCGTCCCCGTGGTAGTGATCTCATCTAAAGAAGGAGCGGAAGAAGCTCTCAAGACCCTAGATCTCGAATGTTGCAGCCGGCCAGAAACTGTCGCGACAAGAATGATCTCTTACAACTTCAAAGACGTCGGGTTCGCGCCTTACGGTGAGGAATGGAAAGCGTTGAGGAAGCTCGTGGTCGTTGAGCTCTTAAACATGAAGAAGTTTCAGTCATTCGGTTACATCAGAGAGGAAGAGAATAACTTGCTGGTCAAGAAACTAAAAGATGCTGCTCTGACTCGTTCCCCTGTGAATTTGAAGAAGACCCTTTTCACGCTCGTTGCGAGTATCATCTGCAGGCTCGCGTTCGGGATAGATATCCACAAATGTAAGTTCGTGGACGAGGACAACGCTGCGGATCTAGTTCACAAGTTTGAGATGCTCGTTGATGGTGTTGCGTTCTCTGATTTTTTCCCTGGAGTTGGTTGGCTCCTCGACCGAGTTTCCGGACAGAACAAGACACTGAACAATGTTTTCTCGGAGCTAGACACTTTCTTCCAGAACATACTCGATGATCATCTGAAGCCTGGAAGAACAGTATCAGACAACCCTGATGTCGTTGACGTGATGGTTGGTTTGATGAAGAAGCAAGAGCAAGATGGAGATTCGTTCAAGCTCACCACAGATCATTTCAAAGGAATCATCTCGGTAAGAATTTTTTTAGGTCAATTTTTATTTACAAAATACGATAACTTGGATGCCACGTCATGTTTACGCGTTTGCATTTTTTGTATCAGGACATATTTCTTGCGGGAGTAAACACAAGCGCCATCACAATGATATGGACCATGACGGAGCTGATGCGAAACCCTCATGTAATGAAGAAACTGCAACATGAGATTCGGACAACACTTGGAGAGAATAAGGAGAGACTCACAGCAGATGATCTAAACCACCTTCACTACTTGAAGCACGTGATCAAAGAGACGTTTAGGTTACATCCAGCAGCTCCACTCTTGCTCCCAAGAGAGACCATGTCTGACATCAAGATCCAAGGGTACGACGTCCCCAAGAAATCTCAGATGATGATCAACGTTTACTCGATAGCACGTGATCCAAAAATCTGGTCGAACCCGGATGAGTTCAACCCTGACAGGTTTCTCGACAGTTCCGTGGATTACAAGGGACTGAACTTTGAGCTGTTACCGTTTGGTTCTGGTCGGAGAATCTGTCCCGGGATGAATATGGGAATAGCTACTGTGGAGTTGGGACTGTTGAACTTGCTATACTTCTTTGATTGGGCAGTACCTGAAGGGAAGACTATCAAAGACATGGACTTGGAAGAAACAGGATCCCTCATTATCAGCAAGAAGTCAACTCTTGAGCTTGTTCCACTTTTATTTAACTTAAACAAATAGTCCATAATAAGATACATGTATTTGTACTCTGCTTCATATTTTTGGGTTTTGTAATTTTTTTTTTGTTATATTAAATATCAGATCATACATCTGAAATATTGGGTTGTCAAAACAGATTTTTCATGATCTGAACATGAAAAATGAATTAAAAAGTTAGAACTAATAGTGTTAGGAGGATAGAGGCCGTCTTTGTCATCCCTAACCAAAACATGATCTCCATCGTCAGACGCGTTATTATCTCTGTAGGTCATTCAGCCGCCCACGTTACTTGTCAATAGGGAAACATTATTAATGGAATAAAAAGACTTTTTGGTATATTATATTAAGGTCTCTTTTACGATACCTTATTAATTGTATAAAGAGGTACGTACCTCATGTGCATGGTAGCTATTTTGCTCTTTGGCTTCAGTGGGATATGTTTGTGGATCGTTTGTTTGGACTAGGGTTATCTTCGATTATTCTATATTTTATGTTCGTAGGATCTATGAAGCTTATATCCTTTCATCGCTATAAAGTTTTTCTCCATTGGTTTGTTACATGATAAGTGTTTATAAGGTTAACTTTCTATAAAGATTTCAAGTTCAAAAATTTAGATATTTTAGGTGAAAATTAGGTGGGTAGAGAGTTTAGACTTTTGTTCTGACGACCTTTAAGTTCAAGCCAATCGTTGTATTTGAATTATGTCTTCACACAAGCTGCAAGTCATATTTACTTGATTACCGTCTGGTGGATCGGAGGACCAATCCGAGTTTAGCTAATTAGCTGGTTTATCAATAGTCCAATGGCACAACTATGCAAAAAGTACAATGAATTTACGAAGGATAATGTCAACATTGATTAGTCAATAACTTGTAAAATAGGAAGAAGAAAATAATTGTGTTTCAAAAAAAAAAGGAAGAAGAAAATAATACATACGTTCAATTAGCAATCACGATCCACGTGGGTGCTATGGATAATAGATTACGAGGATCAATCTACATTTGTATGAAATTTGACTAAATCTTAGTGATTTGATTGAACTATAAATGCTGTGTTAGCTGGCGTCCTAGAGACCAGCATGTTAACGTACCAATACATACCCCCCCCCCCCCCCAAAACAAACAATAAACTAAACACGAAGAGAATGACATGTTCTTCAAGAAATGCCTGAATATGATTCGCCACGACGCCTGGTGAATTTACAAAGGGCCTTTTTCACATTGGTCTTTAAGTAAATACTCAGAAATTACAAAAATAATATTTCCTTAACTCAGCTTCTTTGTGTCTGATTTTTCAAAAATTGGCGCGACATTGTTTTCCTAAAGGCTCCTTTGAGGTACATGCGGTCATCCAAGTACGCTGTGATATCGGTTATGATCGATCGTCTGTGGATCCGCTGCGTCCTTTTTGGTCCCCAACTTGGCAAGAAATGCTTTCTGACAACGTTTAAGAACTGGGATTTGTACCTCTGATGAAGACCAAACACTGCCGTCTACACATCAACATACACCATAGTTACAATATAAAAGCTCATATTTTAAAATTCAGAATCGGTATTTGTAATCTAAGCTTTCTTGGTACCAGGAGAAATGCGTTTAAGGCTGTTGGAGTAACTCTGTTGGCTGAGATTTTTGTTAAGAAACCTGGCAAACCAAGCCCATCCATGTTCAATCCCATGTAAGTTAGTAGCATTGCCACCTCGAATATCAGTCTGTTATTAAGAAGACTCACATTGCTAAGAATCAGACTAAGGAAACAGTAGTTCCACAAGACCCGAGCACAACCTGAGTCCACTTCAACATCCAACAATAAAACATGAACAAGTGACTATTTTAACTATAAGAGATACAAGTTTAGTTATCTAAGGCTAAAGTTTGACATTTTTCACAAGTAAAACAACATCAAGGCTCCTACATTAAAACGCTAAAAGAGGCATAATATATATCACTAATTCACTACAGATAATTAAGAGAAAAGCTGCTATCAATCGAATGTAACTGATGATCTTAACCTTGTTTGGGAAGCAGAGGATATAACTGACATAATACAGGAAGAAACCATGAACCATACCTTACAACATTCAAATGAAAACGAAAGAACAATCACAGCAACGTAGAAGACCAATACGTGTTCACTATAGTTAACCCCCAGCTTGAGAATTCAATGTAGCTGAACTCCCCGCAACACCAACTCTCTCTGTCATCTTTCTTGCTTCTTCATCTGCTCTGCTTTTCGCAGCATCTAGAAGAGCCAAAGAGAAAAAGAAATTAAGAAAGCTGAGTAGGGTTAAGGATAACAAACATGGTGTTCAATAGACAAAATACATACTTCAGCATCTGCACGAGCGTTTTCTTGGCGTATTAGCTCTTCTTGATGTGCCCTTTCTCTCCTCCTCCTGAGCTTCCTCGTTCTTAATCTTTCTTTCTTCCATTTGCGGATTTAACTTCACATTCACGTTGGACTGCAGTCAGATGAGTATCAAGAAACAAAAATAAAAACTCAATTGTTTCCCGAAATTTGGAGATACTAAAAGGAGAAAACAAGCACAGCATATGAACTAAAATGAAAGAATACTTGGAACAATAGCTTACACTTTTCACTGATACCGAAGGTCAAGTCTACGATTCCACTTCTTCTCTTCTAGTTTCTCTGTAATTTTCAACCAGGGAGATTGCAGAGAGAGAGACTCTTTCATTATCTCGGCTTCGACAACTGATACTTGATTCCTTATATCTTCCTGTTATCATAAACAAACAACACTTAAGAAGTCTTTCATAAACAAGCTAGAAAGGAAGAGTTGGCTGTAAGCAAGTAAAGTATAGCGTGCGCAAAACGTTTCCCCTTTGTACAGATTTGACAACAAACTTCATCCCTTTTTAAATAAAAAAAACACGCAGTTCTAACATGAGAAACATTCTCTCTACTTTCTAAATTTCAGGAAAGAGTTGTACTTTTCAATCCTAAACCAATAAAGAACTCAATAACAGGCTAAACATGAAACCTACATACAGATAGATATAGACCTTAAGGCTGTCTTAGTGAAAGGCTGAGGAAACTTTGAAAAGGGGATTGATATTCTTCTCAACAGACTCAATTCCAGTTAGGCTCTCAGGTTCAATGCTAATCCACAGGCAATTCCTCTACACAGCACCAAAAACAGAGAGCTTACATTAAGACAACCGGTGCTGCTTCACTGATTAAAACGACGAATAAGAAGGAAGAAACAACAGCAGACGATATGTGCCTTGTTTCTGTAAGGTTTAGAACCTAATTACTTAGCTCGTTAACTTAGTTCGTGATATGATTTGTTGTTTGTTCAAGATGAGATAAACAAAAGCAATAAGAACACACACGACTTTAACGAGTTCCCGGTCTCCAACCGGTACGTCTCGTGGGAGACTGTCCTCCCAAACTTCACTATGAATAAGAGAGTACAACGGATCACAACTGTGATCAAGCTTGTGTATGAGCAAGCTTAGTATCTGAGAGCAAACGTAAAACCTTACGGCACAAGAAAGCATATCAGGTGTTTATATAGCTAGCAACAATAAACCCTAACGTCTTGCTTTTGGGCTTTCGTAGGTGTGGGAGAGCAGGCCCAACTGATGCAGCTTGCACTTCGTCTTGGGCTTTGGCCTACAAACCAACAATCTCCACCTTGTGGGCTTAAGCCCAATGTGCACCAACCCTACCGCCGTGTTTCTCTCTCTCTCTTGTCCGAAGCGGCGAGTCTCACTCGCAGTCTTCTCTCTCTCTTTTCAATCCTTGTGAAGCCGTAGACTCATGACCTTGCTCCGACGACATCCCTCTTCAATCAGAGCTCCACCGTCTTTTTGTGTCGTGAGGAACATCTTGAGAAGAAAAATATCCGAGTTGGAACTTCCCTTTCTCTTCCTCCTCCATGAGATCGAGCTGAAACTTCTTTGATAAGGCTTGACAAAACATCGATACTGGCCAAGAATCGTGTCTCTCTTCCCTCTTAAGTCTCAATTGATTACTCCTGCCTTCCAGATCGGTTCGCATCAACACGTGAAGCAAGTCATATGAGTCACCTTCGAAAACCAATATCCGGCTTCGATATAAACTGTAGCTCAGGTATCCTTTGAGCTCATCTTTCAATTTCATCTCAATAGCTGCTTCCCCAACCTCAGAAACTTAAATCTCTGATTCTTGTCTCATCAGCTTCAGGCGATGATATTGAACCTTCCACAAGCTTTCCTGTGTTCTGCAACAACTTCCTCTGTTCCAGTCAACTTGCTTGTACCTTAGCGAAACCCCAACAAGTCTCAGAACCTTTTCTCCGATGCTCAGTTCTTCGGCGTCGGAAGCTCCACCTGCTCCGGATTACTCGGGTAATCACTGAATCAAACTTGTGTTTCTTCCTTTTGATTCAATAATTTTGGAGAACCTCACAATCCCTAAACTCACTTAGTAACAACACTTGTGAATTTTGTTGCTTTGATTGCGAGGTGTTGGATTCTCCTCTCGAGTGTTCAGCAGGTTCAATGTCCTCATATCAAGTTGAGGATACCCAGGCACACATCAAACTTGTTCCCAGGTACTCCCTTAGTTAGCATATCTGCCGGATTAAGAGATGTATGAATCTTAGAAACCTTGATAGTGCCTTCTGCAATGTGATCTCTGATGAAGTGTAGCTTGTAGTCGATGTGTTTAGTTCTCTCGTGATGTACACTGTTCTTAGCTAGGCTGATAGCACTCTGTGAATCACAGTGGATCTCTACTGAATCTTGCTTGAACCCTAATTCACTTCATATCCCTTTAAGCCACAACGCTTCTTTAACAGCTTCTGTGAGAGCCATGTATTCAGCCTCTGTGGTTGATAATGCGACCACATGCTGAAGCGTGGATCTCCAGCTGACTGTATTTCCCCCAACTTTAAACACATAACCTGACACGAATCTCCTCTTATCTAAATCTGCTGCAAAGTCTGAATCACAAAACCCCTGAATATCCATCTTCTCATGCTTTGTAAATGTTAAGCAGCTTCCAGCTGATCCCTTTAGATATTTAAGTATCCATTTTACTGCATCCCAATGCACCCTGCTGGGTCGTGCCATGAATCGACTCACCAGACTTACTGCAAAGGCCAGGTCTGGGCGAGATCCTATCATTCCGTACATTAAGCTCCCAACTGCGCTGGCGTATGGCACTGAGCCCATGTAGTAGAATTCAAAATCTGCTTCATCATCACTTAAGCTTTTCATCTTGAACTGGCTACTGGTCGGAGTGATCACTGGCTTTGCATCCTCCATTCGGAAAGTTCTCACTACTTTCTTAAGATAGCCTTCCTGAGATAGCTTCAACGTTCCTTCCTTTCTGTTTCGTATAATATCCATTCCTAGGATCTTTGTAGCAGCACCTAAGTCCTTCATCTCGAATTCCTTTTCAAGATTCTTCTTCAGCTTCTTAATAGCTTTCTGATCCTTAGATGCAACTAGCATATTGTCGACATACAGCAGGAGGTACACAATGTCGTTGATGTCTTGTCCTCAGAAGTATACACACGGGTCATACATACTCCTGTGAAACATCTGTTCCTTCGTGAAACTGTCAAACCGCTGGTTCCATTGCCTTTGGGATTGCTTTAATCCATATAGGGATTTCTTAAGCCTCCACACATGATCCTCCTTCCCCTTTTCAATGTAACCTTGTGGTTGAGTCATATATATCTCTTCATCAAGAGTTCCATTCAAAAATGATGTCTTGACGTCGAGTTGTTCCAACTCCAGGTCAAAGTTTACTGTGATTGATAGCATTAGCCGAATGGAAACATGCTTCACCACAGGGGCAAAAACCTCATGATAATCAATTCCTTCCACCTGGGTGTAGCCTTTGGCCACCAGCCTCCCTTTGTGTCTAGGCCTTTCAACCCCTGGAATTCCAGGCTTCCGTTTGAATAGCCACCTACACTCGATGACCTTCTTACCTTCAGGTTTCTTCACAACCTCAAAGGTATCATTTTTCTTTAGAGACTCCATCTCATCATCTGCAGCTAGTTTCCAGAGTTTCCATTCCTTGCTCTTTGTGGCTTTGTAATATGAACTGGGTTCGTCTTGTTCTATGTCTTCAGCACTGGCAAGAGCATAGGCCACAAAATCTGCATTCTCAAACCTCGATGGAGGCCTGATCTCCCTTCTCTGTCTATCTCTGGCTAGAATATAGTTTTCCAAACCCTGAGCCTCTGTATTTCCTTGATCCATATCAACATCCTGAGACTCTGCTTCAGATTCGGAATTCTCTGCACTATCTGTCGCAGAGGTATCAGAGTCAGCTGTATCTGGAGCCTGAGCTGACACACTCCCTTCGTCTGTGTTTTGATTGCTAGGTCCCCTTATCAAGTCTGTGCTGAATGAAACACGCTTCTTCTTCCCTTTTATCTGCTCTTTCTCTTTTTCTTTAGAAAAATCTTTGAACACCAATTCTTCATCAAACACAACGTTTCTGCTTATTGTGCAGTTTCCCTCATCAGGAAACCAGACTCGATACCCTTTAGTTTCATTAGGATATCCCATGAACACACCCTTTAACGCTCTAGGGCTGGTCTTGTCTTGTTTCACATGCACATAAGCCGCACTTCCAAACCTTCTGATATGATCAAGACTTATCTTGGAACCTGTCCAGACCTTTTCAGGAATTTTAAATCTGATGGATGAGTTTGGTGATCTGTTGATGAGGTACACAGCAGTGGATGCAGCATGATCCCAAAACTTCTTTTCAATGCCAGTTTCCGAGAGCATGCATCTAACTTTATCCATGATTGTCCTGTTCATTCTCTCGGACACACCATTCTGCTGAGGTGTGTAGGCACAGGTCTTATGCCTTTTGATCCCCGACTACTTGCACAATTCATCAAATCAGTTGTTGCAAAACTCCAGGCCATTATCAGTTCTCAAACTCTTAATTTTCTTTCATGTCTGATTCTCCACTAATAATTTCCATTCTGCAAATTTCTCAAATGCCTGATCCTTGCTGCTTAAGAATCTGATCCACACCTTTTTAGAAAAATCATCCACGAATGTGATGAAATACCTGCAGCCCACTTCAGTCTCAGTGTTAGACACTGAACCCCATAAATCACTGTGAATATACTCCAAAATCTCAGTGCTGTTGTGCTTAGCCTTAGGAAAACTTAGTTTGTGGGATTTTCCTAATACACAAGTCTGACAGAAATCTAGTGAGTGAACGTCCTTCTCACTTAGGTAGCCTTTCTTAACCAAGATATTCATGCACTTCAAGCTCATGTGCCCAAGTCTTGAATGCCATCGATTGGTTAAATTCACAGGAGTTTTTACTACTGCAGCTTCTCCTTTAATCACTTTACCTTGAAGATAGTACAAACCATCCTTGTACTTTCCTGAGATCACTTTCTTTTTCTCCTTGAAAAACTGAACCGTGAAATCTTTTCCCTCGTAGTAGCATCCATTCTTCTCAAGCTGTCCGTATGAGATCAGGTTCTTTGCCATTGAAGGTATATACCTTACATTGGTAAGAACCACCACTGACTCATCTGGATTTAGTATCTTCACTTTTCCAATACCCTTAACCTCACTTTGAGTATTGTTTCCCATCAACACAGCTCCTCCGTCACATTCCTGCAAGTCAAACAATGATTCTTTATCTGGGGTGATGTGGAAAGTGCACTCAGAGTCCAGCACCCATTCGTTCTTTGTTGTCACGGTGCTAGCAGTCAGAATCATAGGAGCTTGAGGTGTAGAAGCAACATTAGCAGAGCCAGAACCTCTGTGTTGTTTTCTGTCCGGACAATCTCTCTTCCAGTGATCCTCTTTCCCGCACACAAAACAGCCCTTACTGTTCTTTGGGTTTCGAGGCTTAGACTGTGATCTGCCCCTCCCCTTAGATTTACCTCTCCAGCCTTGACCACCTTTCTGGTCTGATCTTTCCCTAGACTCGACATACAGACCCTCAGCATCCGCCTTAGTCCTAGATAGCAATCCTCTTTCCTTGAGTTCTACTTCTTTAGAGTATGCTGAAGTAACAACCTCATTGATTGTTAATGTATCTTTGCCCCTTCCATATTTCAGGGTATGAACCAGCTGCTCATACTTGGCGGGGAGACTGGACAAAATCTGAATCGCCTGATCTTCTTCAGGTATGTTAATGTTGAGGCTCTCTAGATCATCCACCAGCTTAAGAAAATCGTTCAAGTTTTCTTCAATGCTCTTACTTTCTTCCATTCTGAAACTTGCAAATCTCTGTTTCAGGTAGATGCGGTTTGGTAGGGTCTTAGTCTGATAATCTCCTTCCAAAGCTTTCCATACAGCGAGAGCAGTAGGTTGTTTCCTGATCTTCCTCAAAATAGTGTCATTGACACTCATGCAAATCAGATTCTTGCATCTGAGATCCTTCTCTTCCCGTAAAGGGTCAGGTTTTACATCAATCCCTTTACTATCTGTGTCTTTTCCACTTGTTTCAGGATTAGACTCAACTAAGCACTTGTCTAAACCTAAAATCTCAAGTTGACACAGCATCTTGTATTTCCATAAACCAAAATCCCCCTTGCCATCGAACTTCTCTACGTCGAACTTGCCCTTGATTGGTTCCATGACTTACTGATTCTGATTTAACACTTTCTTTATTCTCCTCAGGTACACTGCGAAAACACCTTTCAGGAAATCCAAGTCAGCCAATGAAAAACTTCAGATAAGTTCACTCGACCTCCTCTTGTCCTGACCTAGCTTTCCTTAGAATACCCACGAGACCAACTTAGCACAGACTTGTTCTTAACCTAGAACACTCTGATACCACTTGTAAGGTTTAGAACCTAAATACTTTGCTCGTTAACTTAGTTCGTGATATGATTTGTTGTTTGTTCAAGATGAGATAAACAAAAGCAATAAGAACACACACGACTTTAACGAGTTCCCGGTCTCCAACCGGTACGTCTCGTGGGAGACTGTCTTCCCAAACTTCACTATGAATAAGAGAGTACAACGGATCACAACTGTGATCAAGCTTGTGTATGAGCAAGCTTAGTATCTGAGAGCAAACGTAAAACCTTATGGCACAAGAAAGCATATCAGGTGTTTATATAGCTAGCAACAATAAACCCTAACGTCTTGCTTTTGGGCTTTCGTAGGTGTGAGAGAGCAGGCCCAACTGATGCAGCTTGCACTTCGTCTTGGGCTTTGGCCTACAAACCAACAGTTTCTACTCTTCTTCTTCGAGTTTGAGAATCCTTGCAGCACCTCCGCATCAATCCTCTCGAAGCTTTCCGTTGAGTAGCGAGCCAGATGCGACGAAGCGTAAGAGAAAGAGAACCGGCGGTTATGAAGAACCGGTCGGTTTAAATCAAATTTTCAGAAAAAAAAAGAAAGAAAGGAAAATCAGAAACGAATGGTTCACTTTTTAGAAAATGAAAAAAAGAAAAGTATACAAACTTCAAGTGTTGACAAAAAAATACAAACTTCAAGTAATCTACGTAATTTGTATTTTTAAAAATTAAAGTAATAAATTGTTCCTTTTTTTTGTTCCTTTTTCTTCAAAACAAAAAAAAAATATTAACTTATTAGGGAATCTTGTGTTACAAACCACCAAAAGGAGTATTTACTTAAACGTAGGTTAAACTTTAACGGTCTTTCAAGCCTCTCTTAACTTGTGAAAAAGTGTTGCCTTATCTGTAATTACTTGAGACTAATTTTATCTTGCAAATAAAATTATGCTGCACTGGAAGTTATATATTTCGACTTTGTACTATTTTCTGAATTTATATATGTACATATAGTGGGGAAGCGGTTTACAACGTAGTGATGTACAATGCTAAAGTAATTGTATAACAGCTCACATAAATAAATGGCATTTTTACATTTTTAGGAAAGAAAAAAACTAAATAAGTAAATGGATTCAGATAGTTGGTAACTGCATTTGGTTTTGTGTACGTAGACATTAATTACATATATCAACTATAGAGTTGACAGAGATCCCTAACATATACATGTTGAAAAACTCAAGCGTTCTAGATGTTTAACTAGTCTTCCTGATTCAAAAAAAATAATGATATTACTACTGAAAACAAAAATAAGGTTCGATTGTTTTCTTCATTGATTTATTATATTCGTATACCAAATTTTCCATATAAACACCTAATATAATGAACTCACAGCATTAAAAGAAAGCCATCGTCCTTCAAAATATTGACAATTCTTCAGGAAAATTAGCATAACATATGCGCAAGAATGATACGCACACTTCTAAATATAGTATTAATTTCAATCATCGTCCAAAATGACCTCTGAAACATGTTGTTCTTTAACTTTGATTTGTTGCGAACCACTACTAAATACTGATTTGAGTTAATTGAAGACGGTGCGGTGGATATACTGCTCAGATGTCTGTTCCAGACCTATTTTCAGGGGTGAAACGGCTATCTTAATTATCTTTAGATGCTCATACGGATTTTAGTTAGAACTGTTACACGCATTCTAGTATTTTGACAGTTAGCGACGTATCATTTTCAAGTATAGGATATTTGGTGGGAGTATGTATACTGTATACATGATAGCTAGATGGTTATTGTATATTTGGAATTTTGTAATGTGTTGAGTTGTAGCTTTATGAGACTTCTGATATTGACACCAGCTACATACGTTTCAGGTACTCTTAGAAAACTTATGTTAGAAAAATTTTATATAGCGATATATCAAACGTTGATCACAGTTAACACGGAGAGGAAGCCAAGTGATATTAAGTTATTAACGTAAAAAAAAATGGTAAAACATAACTTATAATTTATGATTTATGAACAGTAAAGGAAGAACATATTTTAAGGACAGAGACATTTACTTCTCAACCCTCTCTCTATAAATACGACTATTGTTAAAATGATTGTCCAACACACAAAAGAAACACGAAGCACATAACTTCATACAAGCAATGACAAGAAAAGAACCAAAACACATGTTTAGCCTTTTCCCATTCTTCTGTTTCTTCTTCTCATTCATTGCACAGCACACCGTCCCAAACATGGCTTATCCACTCTCAACAAGCTCCCGCTGGATTGTCGATGAGAACGGCCAACGAGTGAAGCTAGCGTGTGTGAACTGGCCATCGCACCTCCAACCCGTGGTGGCTGAAGGGCTGAGCAAGCAACCGGTGGAGGCTGTGGCCAAGAAGATAGTTGAAATGGGTTTCAACTGTGTTAGGTTAACTTGGGCGTTGGATTTGATGACAAATGAGACATTGGCTAATAATGTCACAGTGAGACAATCTTTTCAAAGCTTTGGTCTTAAAGATGACATTGCTGGCTTCCAAACTAACAACCCCTCCATTATTGATATCTCCCTCATTGAAGCTTTCAAGGTACTCTTATACTAATATCTCCAATCTTTTCACTTCCAAAAGTTGTGTCGGTTATATGTTTTTCTGCAATAAACATGTGGTTTTTGTTTTATTTTGAGAAAGTTACATTTGGCATTTGTATTGACTAACAAGGGAATTAATGTGTTCATATTGAATTCTGATGCAAATATCGAAAGCATTTTTTTTTCTTTTGACTGAGCGTAAGGTTTTAATTTATACTAAGATGACTTGCATATTTATTGCAAATGTTAGATATATCGTATATATGCATTAGCATACACATGTCCATCAGTACATCATGTGTCATATGAACATATAACATATTTTGCTAATTAACCGACGGTTTGTAACAATTTGAATATATAAAGCTATTTCCATAAAATATCGTTTCATTTTGACAATCCATTCAAATGAAAAGATAAATGATGAAATACTATGCATGGGTCCTTTTTCTATGAACCTTTTTTTGCTTTAAACTTTTTCTTCACCATCAGATGGGTGCATCCTTAAATCTTGAAAATTAAATAATCTACAAAGGAAAGTCTATATATATATATATATACAAAGAAGTTATAAAACTTTGGTGTTATAATCTTTCAATTTTTTAGATTAGAAAATTTACAAAAAAGTTTAGTCGAAAAAAATTACAATATATATATATATAGCTTTGGTGTTTTTTTTCTTCTCTGCTGTTTTTATTTTGTTTCTTGGTATGTGTACAGTTTTTTAAATAAGTTTTAAAGCTAACAAGGCATATTGGGTGATAGATGGACTCATGTTCTACACTGTTAGGGAAATACAATTTCTACATTTAAAATGAATCTGTTCAACTAATTTGTTAAGTTCAATTAATTTAATAGTTAAAACTTCCATTGATAGAAGAATGAATTGCAAGTTTCAATGTTGCTTATCAAACTAACAACACGTATTAAAATTATAGAAGTAGCAATCTGTCTAAAGAACACGTCAACTCTTGTGGGAAGCTTTACATAAACAAAATCTTCAATCAAATCTTGTTGGGGTTTGGTTGGGAATTGTTATTAAACAAAATATCCAGGAATCAGGTGTATGCTGAAATATGTTAATCGTCAATTTCTTAATTAAAAATTGTTTGGTAGTGGGTAAATGAAGTTAATGTGTAACTTAAGAACACATAACACTCGTGACGTTTGTTTGGCCTTTTGCCTTTTCGGTCACATGAGCTAATTATATTCTCATGTGCTTGTTCTATTCTTAAAGGGTGTATAATGCAAAATGCATATAATCGAGATGAATCACATTCGTACCCAAAGATTGGTAAAGTTAATTACTTAGTGAAGGATTGAGGTTTTGTACCTGATTTTCAAATTCTCCTCATCAGACATGAGAGTACAAAGCGTCTTAAGGTTCTTGAAATTGCATAATATCATACTGATCCGAACAAATTTCATAATCAAATTACAAGTTAGCATATCGTTTTCTATGATCATATTCTTTCTTCTCATATACTAATGTGCATATCCTGCATGTATCCTGCATGTATCATCAAGCATCTCCGATCCAACCAATCTTTGCAAATCTACGATTTATTCTTGGGTTCACCCCCTAGGGTAAACCTCTAGGTTCACCAACCAATAGTATTGTGTCATTTAAAATTCAATATCTTTTAAAAAAGAAAACAAAATATTATCAAATAAAAATTATACTAATCACATAAAAAATAAACAAAATACTTTCAAAACAAAAATTAAATAAAATATATACTAATCACAAAAAAATAAGACTTTTTAATCTAAAAAAAAATATTTTCAAAAAATATTTTTAATACTGCCAACAAACATTAAATCTTAGACTTTTGGATAAATTTTAAATTTTAAAGTTTAAGATTTATCCAAAGGTTTCGGATTTACCCAAGGGTTTAGGGTTTACCCAAGGGTTTAGGGTTTATGATTAGTATTTAGGGTATAGTTTTTTGTTGATTGTGTTATAAATAGTTTTCTTTACAAAAATAAAAGTTTTAGAATTTATCCAAAGGTTTACTAAATGATTTAGGGTTTAACATTTAGAGTTTAGTATTTTTTGTGGTATTAATTTTTTTTGAAAAGAATATATTTTTTTTGCAATTAGTATTATTTTTATTTATTTATACTTCTTTTTTTTATTTTTAAAACGTAATTAAATCTGGCAATATTTTGTTTCCTTTTTTAAAAGATGTCAAATTTGAAATAACTAAATCTTATTAGTTGGTGAACCTATAGGTTCACCCTAGGGGTGAACCCAAGAATAACTCCAAATCTACAATAATATTTTATATACCCCCTATTTCGTATGCAGTAGATAACTGTCTTACGGATGTTATCAAACTTACGAGTGCACTAAATAGTTATATATATATTTTATATTATTATTATTATTTTATTTTTTGAACAAATATAATTATTATTATTATTTTTCTGTCAAAAATTGGGTTGTAACAAGGCAATTCTTTGAACAAAAAAAAAACAAGGCAATTCTAAATAAACATAGTGGAAAGATCACATGCCATGAAAATATTTAAAACCCCGTGATATAATCTAAAATGACCAATGTTAACCGAGACCGCAATCCTATTATAGAAAAGTGAAAATGAAATGTCGATGATGATATATATAAGCTTACTTTTCTTTTGGGCAGATGGTGGTTACTACATTAGGAAACAATGATGTGATGGTTATATTAGACAACCACCTAACCAAACCAGGATGGTGCTGCGCCAACAACGACGGTAACGGTTTCTTCGGTGACAAATTCTTCGATCCCACCGAATGGACTGCCGCTTTGAGTAAAATGGCGGCGACGTTCGACGGCGTCTCTAATGTCGTTGGCATGAGTCTAAGGAATGAACTAAGAGGGCCTAAACAAAATGCTAACGATTGGTTCAAGTAAGATTACTATTATTACCCTATGCATATATTATGTATTACATTAAAATTTAATTATAAAGTTTAGCAAGTAAAAAATATGGACTATAACAAATGTATTACTTCTCTAAAATAAAGTTTGTTAATAAAACACTAATTAATGAGGCATATACACAGACGTTTGTTTTCTTGCATTTGTCAATGATTTAAGAGTTTGTAATAAAAATTCAAAGTTTTAGGTTGAAAGTTGACCTTGAACAAACGGAAGTTGTTTTTATTGTACCCGTCTTTATAATTATTAATTAAAATAAATCGAATGTGTTCCTATCAATGCACGTAGGTATATGCAACAAGGAGCGGAAGCAGTTCATGCAGCAAACAAGAATGTACTTGTAATCCTGTCCGGTCTCAGTTTCGACGCCGATCTCTCGTTCGTCAGGTCACGACCCGTAAAACTATCATTCACCAAAAAACTCGTGTTCGAGCTCCATTGGTACTCTTTCAGTGACGGAAACTGGGCGACAAACAACCCTAACGATATCTGCGGTCAAGTTCTAAACCGGATAAGAAACAATGGCGAGTTTCTCCTTGACAAAGGCTTTCCCTTGTTCCTCAGCGAGTTTGGTATAGACGAAAGAGGAGGAAACGCTGATGATAATCGCTATTTCGGATGTGTAAGTGCGTGGGCGGCCGGTAATGATGTGGATTGGTCGTTATGGGCCCTAACCGGAAGTTATTACTTAAGAGAAGGCAAGGTCGGTTTGGTTGAGTATTATGGTGTGTTGGATTCAGATTGGATTAGCGTTCGAAACTCGAGTTTCTTGCAAAAGATAACCTTTCTTCAGTCTCAGCTTCAAGGTGCATACTACGCAAAAATTATTAGAAGCTTAAACAAGATTTGCTTCAGTCCCTAATTTTCTTTTAATTCGTTTTGGTTTACTAGGACCGGGGCCTTCAACTGATGAATACAATCTGGTTTTCCATCCATTTACCGGACTCTGTCTAGTACGGTCTATCAATGACACGACAATGCTTAGGCTTGGTCCATGCAACAGTTCCGAACCATGGAGCTACACTAATAAAACACTACGAATCAAAGACCAGCCTTCGTGTTTACAGAGCAACGGACCAGGAAACAGGGTTACGATGACTAAGACGAGTTGTTCGAGTTCCGGTTCAACATGGCAGACTATTTCAGCCTCTGGAATGCACTTAGCTTCGACCTCAAGTAACAACTCCTCTGTTTGCCTTGACGTGGACGCAACTAACAATGTCGTGGCTAATGATTGCAAGTGCCTGAGTAAGGACAGTTCTTGTGATCCAATAAGCCAATGGTTCAAGATCATCACAGCCACAAGGCCATTGAAGGGTTCGAGGCTGTATAAACAATTGGAGAATTTGTCTCCCAAATCAGATTTGCTGTAAAGCTTATTCGACTAGCAAACCTATTAGAAAATTAATTTAGTTTTCGCTCTAGTATAGAAAAATAATCAAGAAAACGTTAGAATATTTATTGTATAATTTCATTCCTTAATATATCATTGTTAATATATCATTGAGTAATAGAATGGCACGTCAAAAAATGTATATATCATTGTTAATTCTATTAAAAAAAAATCCTTTCAGTAGATTATCTGGGGATCTTAAATAGAAAAAAAATGTATTATTGAAAATGTAAAAAAGTGAACTTGAAGCTTTTACATTGCAGTTTTTGATACTATAGAAGAAGTCAATTTCCTCTATCAAGTGTTATCTTTTGCAATGATTACACATTGAACATGACTCTAGTAACTTCTCCATGATTTGCCACGTGGAATATTCACCTCTTCTCTTCCAGCGACCTTGGCGAGATGGTCACCTTGAGACCATGCTTCAAGTACAATGTCGTCGTTACTCTAGGGATAACAACATGATCCGGATCAACCTTGACCGAGTACCTCATCAAGACAGAAGCAGCGACTGTCTTCATCTGCAAGTAAGCAAATGTCTTCCCTAAACAAAGCCTTGGCCCAGCATTAAACACAACATATTTAAACTGGTCATCACTCACGAAACTCCCCGCTTGTATCCATCTCTCTGGTCTGAACACTTCACAGTCTTTTCCCCAAATAGATTCCATCCTTCCCATAGCGTATATAGCAAAGTAAACCCTTGAGCCTTTGCTTAGAAACGTCCCATCAGGGAAAACATCATCTTCAATGGCTTGTTTCATCTCCATTGGAATCGGAGGGTAAAGTCTCATGGTCTCTGAGAGTGCTGCTTGTAGATACACCATGTCGTTTAGTTCCTTGACCGTGAAGAGACTAGTCTGATGATCTCCTCTCTGTCTCAAAATCTCTCTGACCTCGCTGATAATTTTGTTCTCAACTTCTGGATGTCTCTGTATCACCCAAAAGAACCATGAAAGTGCAACGGAACTCGTGTCTCTCCCAGCTAAGATGAAACTCGTGCAGAACTGTCTGAAAAACTTGACTATAGAAGGATCTTTCTCATCGCTCTTCTTGTGACTCTCTATCTCGATGATTCTCGAGAGGACGTCTGATCTGTTCCCTAGCGTTTTTTCCTCCTTGAGCTTGCAGATACGTTCCACCACCATCTTGTCCACAAACTCGTGGACCACCTCAACAGCTTTCCTCAGACCTTTCTCATACCCTACGTCCAAGAACCTCATAGTCTTCCACACAAAAGGAGGGATCATGAATCTAAAAAGAGTAGACTCCGTTGCTTCTTCAAAAGCTTGAGCAAATGGGACAAGAGGAAGATCGGAATCCAAAGTTCCAGGGTTGTCACCTAGACCAGCGATGCAGATGTTGTCAAACGTCAAGCGCAATAACACATCTTGGAGATCAAAAGCCTCTTGTGACTTTGAATATATCTCCATCACATTCAAAAGCTTCTCCCTTACTAAATCCTGTGTTGTCTGAAAAGAATGCTCCACAAACCGAGTTGAATGCATTTCGGTTATGATGATCCGTCTCTGCTCTTTCCAAGATTCATGATCAGCGTTAAAGATACCGTCCTCGAGAAGATCGTTGAATCTTTCGTTGAAGTAGACGCCTTTGGGGAAGTTCTTGAAGTTGGTCTTGAGCATGTACTCGACGTTAGCGGGTACACAAGTCACTGCTCCGTAAGAACCGCCGAACCAGATTCCGCGGTAAAGAAACGTACCTCGACATGTTTTCAAACATCTTGTGACCCAACCGTAGACATCATTCCTGTTAAAGAAGAACTCTGGAGTGATTCCGAACACTGGCCATGTCGTTGGTCCTGGCTTCTTGGCTAACTTCTCACGCACGCAACAGAAAACAAACAGTCCTAACAACGCCAGAGAAACGTCGAAGAGACAGAGATGATTGTAAATTCTCTCTGTTAAAGACATGGAAAAGGAGGTCTCAGACATTGTAAGCTCTCTCTACTTTGTGAAAGTTATTGTCTGATGTAGAAGTGAATTGACTGAAAGAGTATTTGAGGAAATTTGTTTTCATGCGTTTTATGTTTTGGCTTAAGAACACCAGTTTTGTGGCTGTCTTTCTTGAGATAGTTAGCTCTGGTAAGTTCTATTTCAAGAAGATCAAAGTTTCTTGTGAGACAGGAAAGGTTTAGGTTCGTATTGACAATGCAATTTGTGTGTTGGCAATCTGCGCAACAAGCGCAAAGAATGCTCATATGAATGCAAGATTTTCGCTCATGTCTTTGGTGACATAAACTTATAAGTTATAAACTATTTTTATTCTTCAATGTTCATTCATTTACACTGAAACAGAACTGAAACCGTTTACAATTAACATACGGTACTTAGGTCATTTAAATATATTCCCAAATAGTAATGGACCTATTGCAGTGAAAATGATGGCAATGTTCTTGTTGGAGACGGACGGTAAACGTGTCGAGATGATAAATGCGAATTGTGTGTTTACTGGAAAATGAAGAAAATACATAAATATAGAACTAGAAAAAGGTAAAAAACTAAAAAAATGATTCCCAAAAACATACAACATTCACTCACTATACTGAAGAACAGTCTTGAAACGCTCAAATACTATATCAGTGCCTTTCGTTTAATAAACTTGTACGTTTCAAATATATTTCAATACTTGTTTCATAATTCCTACCATCCATTTTTTTAATAACTGATGGCTTCTGTTACAAACCGGTTGATAATATCATTACAAGCATATATATATCTATCACAAGTTACATCAATGCTATTAAAACAGGAGCAATATTTATCGACTATGTTTTGAACTACAAAAAAAGTTATAACAGTTCAAGTAAAATAAATACATTAATTATTATCATATAATATTCTCTTAATCAAACAAATATCTATTAATAATGATATATTATTTGATATGCAACCGATTCCTACATACATGCAAAAGAAAATTGGTTTGATTAAATATTTATATAAAAAACGTTTTATGTTTTAAAAACATTTGAAAAAAAATACTTAACTTTGTTTTTTTTTTGTTTTTATTATCATTCCACATACAGAACATATTAAAAAAAATTTAAACAATTTTAAACAAGTTAAGAGTTATGATATAAAATAAAAACATATCAAGACTTAAAATCTATGTGTATTTAAATGTATAATGTGAATATTAAAGTTAAAATTTATTCAAAATAAACCCAAAGTAATATAAATTGTAATAAACTGTAACAAAATAAAATAATGTTAAATCACATCAACTAATTTTGTTAATATATTTATAATCCACATGATCATATGATCTTTTTATTTTTGAAATATAATTATTTGTAACTCTGAATTAGTTATATTTAACTTAATTAATATTAAATATACATCATGCCTAAAATTAAGGAGCTAACTAACTAATATATATATATATATTTTTTTAAATAATAAATTTAATTTATATTAATACGTTTAATAATAAATTAATTATATTTTAATTATGAATGTGATAAATAATTATATATGTCTATTAATTTGTACATATACAGCTATATATTAATCCAAATGCAAAAAAAAACAATTTCTTCAAAACTCTCATTAAATATATAAAACTATAATTCGTAGATTTAGAGTATTAAAATTAGATATACATATATATGTGATAAAATAGTAATAGTTTGATACTATTAATATTTAGTATACGATGAAATATGTTATTATTGATATTTTTACAAACATAGTTTTACGGGTTATTCAAACACATGCAATATATTTATCCAATATTAACTAACTAAACAAAAATATTAACACAATTATATCATAAAACACTACATTAAAACATAACTTGATGCAAGAAAGTATGTGTCAATAGTTTAATTAGTTGTAAAATAAGATTATATATAAGAAAAATATAAATAAAAATTAATAAAAATACAAATCAAAATTAATGCGATTAATGAAATTAACTTTTAAATTAAAAATAAGTCATAAACAAAACATCAAAGAAATCTAATAACATGTGGATAACAAAAGTAAACTTACTAAATAAATGAAAATTTATATTTAAAAATATAAATCAATAAATTGTAATAAACATATATAAATTGTTGATGCTCAAATATATTTCATTTTTTACTATGGATCCTCTCAAATATTGATCCATTACGCTTACAACAAGATAAAAATTTAGTTTGACTAAAAATAATATTAAAATTGAAACATCACTTTCATTATATATCCATCATTCATATAAACATATTAGACTACTCTAACTATAATAATTTAAGTCAAACCAGATTGCATATTGGTAGGTCATCTATTAGTTCAACCGATAGTTAGATCCTTTGTATTAGTTGTTATTATGGATTTTATAGGAACTTTAAATATTTTTATTAAAAACTAAACCGGATAATATATGAGACTACAAAATTTGTCGATTTAACAGCGGGTCGGGACAGATTTTAAAATACTCAATATCACGTTTCATTAATAACATCCAAATGTAAATACAATAAAAATACAAATTTATATCAAATAAATTTGGATTGTTTCAACAAATTATCCCGCGGTTTGAAACCGCGGGTCAAAATCTAGTTACTTTTAATTCTCTAACTTTATTTATAGTAATTGTATGTGCGTTATTTGTATTTGTTTATATCCTATATATAGATTACATTTTGTTAAAAGCCAAGATATACTCCAACTACAATTATAACAAATTAAACTTTTTTATATCTCACATTTCATTTTGTATCTGTGATGCTAAGATTATTTATCTAAGATTTTTATAGCTTCATGTATCTCTATACTCTAGTTAGTACGAGATAAAACATGAAATGTTATTAAAATTGCATATAAGATGAAAAGTGAAATATAAACAATGCTTTATTTCTCATAATTTATCAAATCCTAGACTGACAGAACCAGAGAATCAGAAACGATCAAATACGGAAACACTGTCGAGCATTGAAAATATTGGTGAGAGATTTTGCGGATTCTCACCGAAACTATCCAAATCTAAACATCATATAGATAAATATAAATATATACATTGTTGCCTTAAAACTCTATTTCTACAGTAAGAGGGGAAAGAACCTCCTGAAGAATAATACTAGTTTTGAGATTGAATCTTGATGAGAAGAACAATATACATCCATTGTTAACAATGTAACTCTCTTATATATATTTCAAAACTACTTGTGAGGCAAAGACATTTATTAAGCGCAATAATAAAAATTTCATCAATATAAAGGAGATGTACAAGGAAAGTTGGATAATAATTTTTGGTCTGAAGATCATATTTTTGGGTCTGAAAACTGGAAGTATTTTCAGACATCAACGGATGTAGAGTACAAGACCTTAGAGCGATCCAAGATAGGATCAAGAGTGAGGACAGCATTGGAACACTCAAGCTCGCCATACATTTGGCCCCATTCGGTCCACCTTCCAAACGAATACTCAGCAGACCAAATGCGCACACTCTTGTCAGGTACGAGCTCTTTCCAGAAGACAACAACATTGTGGCCAGAGTTGGTGAGTTTGGCCCCCGGAAGTATATCTTCAAGGCATTTATTGTGCGCCTTCTCCCACACTCTTGCCATCTTCCCACCATAGTGTGCCACTCTAGATCTAGTGACCCTGCCCTGCAGCTTTTTCATTGGGGTACATAACAACTCAGTCCAATCCATGCCCCCTCCAGCACACCAATCCAATTCATATGGTTCACACCAATAAATACACCCGTCGTTGCCGACACTGAATAACGTATTATCAATCACACACCAATCCCTTCTATTCCTAGACCGTGATTCTCGCATCGCCGGACTTCCTCTCCCCCATTTACACTGGCTGAGGGAGTAGAAGAAGGTTCTATTCCATAAATCAATCACGTATATCTTGTCCTCTATCACCAGACTCCCATGGATCAAACTCATCCTAGGGCGGGTATCCGGATCCTCCTCGTCTGGCATTGGCTCTAAAACTGTGAGGGCAGCCCAAGTTTGGGTCTTTGGGTCGAACACTTCTCCCCAGTCAGCGGATTTCCTGTCTTTGCAGCCTCCCAACACGTATATCTTTCCGTTCACCACTTGAGCCGTGGCAGATGCTCGGGCCACTGTCATGGGAGTCACTTGGTGCCAAGTGTGATACCGGCAATCCAAGAGTAAGACACTGGATGTGCGCTCGCCGTTAACCAGTCCACCGAAAACATAGATGTTCCAGTCCAATGACACCACGGCGGATCCTTCCCGAGGCTGAGACGGGAAAAAAGGGATGGGCTGAGCCCGCTTCACGGTCTTCCCGGTGGCAGGGTCTAGCATTGGGTGGAGGACGAACCAGCGTGGGATTAAGTGCGGAGGCAGGCCTAAGCACACGTAGACGCACTTCTCCGCGTGACCCATCAGCGATCTTGTCTTGTAAAACTCCGGCGAAACCACCAGCGAACGAAATCTCTTGGAGACGAGAGATAACGCCGCCTGGTCCAATCTGGAAACGCGTGCCAAGCAACTTATAGCCAACGCATCTGGCAACGATTCAAACGACGACCACCGAGACGTCTCCTTCTTCCTCCTTTTGGCGTACATCTCAAGAACTTTAGATGAAAAAATCAGATCGGTCTTAGTTATATAGGGGTACCTTTTTTTTGCCCGTAGATTGAAAAGGAAACACGCGATTCCTTATTACACAAGACTTTTCACTTTATGTTTTTCCTTATTACACTAAGACTTGACTTTATGTTTTGTTCTTTTGTTCCTCACTACTATTTGGGCTGCAATTAGGTTATTAGGCATATTGAGTTCAGATAAGTCTGATTAAGAATCTACATATAGTGCACACACACACACACCAACAAAGGTTCTGGCCAAATTTTTCACAGAAGCACAATGAGGGAATGGTGAAGATCTTTCAATATAATATTTAATTTTAAAAAAAAGAAACACATAAAAGAACAAAAAAACAAGAGATGATTATGAAGATGAAACACTGTTACGCTGTTGCTGCTTCTTGAAAATGTCAGTGATCTTCTCCCAATCTTTCTTCTCTCTTGCTTCCCAATAACCTCCTAAGTACCGATAATTCCCTTCTTCATCTTTCTCAAACCATCTCGGTTTCCATCCTTTCTCCTGCAGCCTCCTTGCCTACACCACACACAAAAAAAATCAAAATACACTCTTCAACATTCAGTACCATAGTCATCAACCATAGTCTAAAAAAAATAGCCTTATCAAACAAGGTAAAAGATCTTGAGGTCTATGAATTTTGTACCTGTCTCTGCAGCTGTTCAAGTCTCAGTTTCTCAGCATTTGCTGCCTCGTATTCACCGTTTTCTAAGTGTCTCTGGTCAGGTCTCAATCTTGAATCTGTTGGAGGCAGTTTGTCCATCATCCCAGGAGTTATCTCATTAAGAGATATGGCAAAAGGGGAGAGATTGTATCTTGTCTTTGTTGGAGACTTGTCTCTTTCCCACAGTAACACAGCTTCTGTCATTGGATCGTATCCCTTTGGCTTTGTTGTCGGATCGCCCATCACATAGTACATTGCTTCATCCCATTTGCCTATCAAGATAGCTACTTTCTCCCCTGTTCTGTTGTCTTGCACAAACCCATGAACCTGAAAGATGGTTTTAAAAAAAAAACAATGGTGACGTTTTATTGTTCAATAAATTATGGGCTGGTGGTTCCAATGAACATATAACTATGGAGCAGAAAGAAAATTTTAAAAATCATTCTATTACCTGACGAGGGTTTCGATCTATAACTGACTGCTCCTTGAACTTCAACCTGCAGGAGTAATTGCCACCGCCTTTGATGCGCATAGTTCCATAGTGATCGCAGTAAAGTTTCCCTAAGATGATGTTGTATATGGAAGTGGTAACCTTGCTCCATTGATATATCTCACCATCATCAAATTTTAATGTCAAGACACCCACTGGGTCAAGCTGGATGGACCGTCCCCAAAATTTTCCTTTGATATTTGAGTCTCCCCAGAAATTCCAACCTTGTCCCTCACAGTGGCAAGCAACAATCATTGGATGATGACTCACCTAAACAACAGAATAACATTCATCTCATTTCAATACAACTCTTGCAGTAAAAGAGGAGAAAGATGTGTTTGTTTGTTGACTTGCCTTCTCAGAGAAGAAACGAAGTCCTTTATCTGGATAATCAGCTTCATATGTCTCGCCAAGTAGAGGATTAAAAGGTTTGCATTGCCTGCCCTCCGTGGACGCGTAGCCAGATACAGCGAAAGCTGCAATGTTTAGAAGTCTCATCAACTCATTGCCCTGAAACGAGCCAACACTATAATGTTAAAACGAAAATATTTCAGCTTTAGGAGTGAAACTCACAAATGAAAACTTCTTGAACATAACTAATCTAGGTTCTGACAACTACTATGTGCTAAGAATAAAACATGACCTGTTTTCCCCACTCAAGTGCTCTGTCTATCAAGTAAGAGTACTCCAAATCCTCAAAGCACTTTTGCAGAGAAGAAAGCGGCTCATTAAAATAAACGGGGAGACAAACTCCAGACAAGTCTTTGCCAATGTTTTCTTTGATGATTGACCACAATCCAACTGGCTTCTCCTTCTCCTTCGGCTCTGGTAAATTATCCCTTCTTCTCACATATGGATACTGCGGAATCCTAACGGGAGCTTGCAGGCGGTCGGAGAAGAATGAGTCCTTATCGTAGATAGACCCATTGCCTTCAGCTTCTCTGCTTCGATAAGAAGCGCTTCTCAGTGCGTCTGCTGATAGGATATCACTTGTATCAAAGAAAGGTACATCATCTTCATCAGATTCAACATCTGCTCCATCGTGACTATCGTTATCTGCCTCAGAGTCGCTAGGAGACACCTCTGACACGACTGAATAGAAATCTGTTGGAGAAGAACAATGATTGTCAAAAACACACAACACTATCAAGAGAGTCCACCAAACATATATGTAAAGTAACTAACCACTAAAACGTCTTCCTTGACCACAGCAAGAGTCATGCTCCTTTGTTTCATCAACAACAGTAGTTTCCAGCTCTATTTTCTCAGTCTGCAAGATGATTATTACAGAACCACATCAATTAGTCTACTATGAAGGAAGATGGTAGTGCAATATCTTCACAAAGAGAAATAGCAGTGAATGTTTAGATTAAGCAGTCCATTTTAAAATGTGTGCATAGGGAGGAACCAAAACATTACCTCCAACTGTCTCAGTGTATCTAGCAGTATAAGGTGTTTCTGCGTGAGAACTTTCAACCGGTTCTGCAGGTTAGTAACTTCCGAAAGCATAATGGTCTCACAATCTTTGACTACTGTCTCACCAATCCCTTCCTGTACTAGCCTTTCACGCAGCTTCTCGGTGGAAACAACCGCATCTTCACAGGGTAAAATGTCGCCACTGGGTACTCTAGGAAAAAGATCCTTAGCCACCTGCAAAGCCTCAACCCAAGTCGCTCTGTTCTCTCTGGTTACACAACGCAAATGGAGAGTCTTCGTACCCGTGAATATAGTAAGCCTCTTGTCATCAGACTTGCTCGCACGAATCGAAGAAACCTAACAACAACAACAAAAAGCAGAGTATTAATCTACCATTCCCTAATACAGACTTCATGCAAGATCAAGATCAAGATTGTTACCTTTAAATGTACTTCACCAAAAGGTTTACAAGGCGGCCTTGAAGAAGCTCCAGCTCCAGCTCCAAGCTTGTTGCAACTCCCGCCGCAGCTAGCTTTCCTAATGTACCTCACAGAGTCCTCTCCGATCACTCTAACACCCTTATCTCTAGCGGGATTCATCACGATCTTATCAGGTCCGTGGATCTTGTAATAGGACAAGACACCATCTTCAAGCTCAAACCACCTAGCTCTCCACCCTTTCCCGTAGTGTGTCCACTTGTACATGATCCCAGCGACTCCACCTCCACCACCGACGCCATTTCCGAAGAAGAAACCTCCCTTTGAGGAAGAGTCTTTCCCCTCGAGATCCACGTCCTCGGAAGAGAGTCTCTCGAGCTGATCCTGGCTGATCCAAGAGGCTTGCGTCGAGAAGGACGGCTTGGAAGCGTGGTTGCTGCTAGGTACGAGACCACCACCTAGCTGAGAAGAGTGTTGTTGTTGATTCGTCGGAGCCGGTTTGGCGATAACCGGGTTAGTCCGGTCATCGATTGAGACCGGAGCAATGCAGCAAAGAGGATTCATAACATTGATCGAAGCTCTACGAATCGAACACTTGAGCTACAGGATCCTAAAACAACGATCGAGTTTCGTTTAGATCCGGTTCGGATCGGAGAATCTTATGTCGGAGATGGGTTACAACGAGAAGACTGTAGAATAAATAAATAAATAAAGCAGAGAGAGAAGGGGAGATAATGGAGATTGTCAGAAAGAGGGCTCACAGATCCAATTTAAGGCAGTGTTGGTCTGTAAATTTTTTTGTGTTTGTGCAGTGTGCAATGAGAGAGAGAGAGAGGGAGCATCTCTCAGAGTCGTTTAAATTCATCGAAAAAATAAATATAAAAGTAATTATTATATTACTATTAATGCTCTGAGTCAACATAATTATGTTTTTCTTTGGACCAATCCTAGTAGAGGATAGGTAGTTATTACACAGTAAATATATGTCGGAAAGAAAAAGTTACACTATAGTATTTTTTTTGTATTTAACTATTGTTATTGGTCTCATTAACCAAAATATTCGGCATTTCATAATAATAGATACAATAAGTACGAATATTCAATCGTGTACTCTACTCTATACTACTTTTTCTACTTAATATAGAGAAGTTTGTTTTACTAATGAATAAGGATTTAGCATATGGATCCTAATCCTATTGGGGTTATTTTAGGCAGTATATCGATTATTGTATTTATTGATTAGGGACTGTCGAAAGATTTCTGATTTTTCTGCAGACATTAATTGACGCAGAAAGGTTGTTATAGATAGAAAACGATCAGAGACCCTTAATGAGATTATATTTATCCTTATTTTAATACTAAATCATAGATGGTGGGTTTTTTTTTGAGCAAAAAAAGAAGGTGGGTTTTTATCTAACACATTAGTTCAAGTTTAATTTCTATTGACCACCCATAGATAAACTTAATGGACCGTTAATAAGGTTTTATGCATGATGGAGTGATATCTCTGTTCGTTTAGCTATCGCGCGACCTGCGATATGCGACCAGTCGCAGGTTGCAAATTGTTGTTCGCTTTGTTGTCGCGTAACATGCGACTTGCGATTGGTCGCAAGTCGCAAATCGCAGCCCGTTGTTCGTTTTGATGTCGTGCGTGACCAATCGCAGATTCCAACTGAAGTCGTCCGAAAAAACAGCAACCAAAAATTAAGAAAATTTTGATCGCGCGACTGGTCGTAGGTCGCAGCAGATCTCGTGACACATAAACGTAACATGATTTTAGTCACAGGTCGCAAGTTTAATCGCAGGTCGCAAAACGCAAGTCGCGTGACTTATAAACGAACATGATCTTAGTCGCAAGTCGCAGGTAGTAAGTAGCGCGACATGTAAACGAATATGGCCATAGTCGACAAGAAAAAAAGATATAGTCAACACCAAGTTCTTATTTGTCTTATGGTAATAACATCACGTCGTCCAAATCAGACTAATAGTTTTCACTTTTCAAAATGAAACGTCGAGGTCCCTCAAAGACAATTGGAGATCCAGCAAATAATTGTACCATCTCGAAGTTTTGAATTACCCGATTCGTCGACACAGCACGTAAAACTTAGCAAGTTTGTGAACACACACTGATGAATCATGTTCTTAAAACTGATTTACTATGATGAACTCTGATGAGGAAAAAAAAAAGTTGGACTGCAGACGAAAATTATTGTGCAACATAGAATGATTGAATTGACAGATCCGTATTTGTTGGTTTTTACGTTGGAACTTAATGTGTAGTAATGATTAGATTTAATAAATATGGACCTTAGAATGACTGCCATAGACGGTAAACGGGTTTATTTGGATAGTGCAAAAGTCTTTATCACAACATACAAGGGCCCTTTGGGCCCATATCACTTTTTTTTCTGGAACATAGCAATGGATTTATATGAACCGTATAAGTGTTTTCACCGACTGTGTTTTCTGGAACATAGCAATTGATTTTTTTTTTTTTACTTTTCTGCAGGAAGAAGACTATAGGTGGAACTGTGAGTCCCAGAACGGTTTAATGGACCATACCAAAATGATTAAAGCTAAAACGATTGGATGTATATATATGAGACCATATAGGCATTAGGCATACGTTGTAACAGATCCGACCCTGGCTTAAGGCACCAAAATTCTTATATACTTTTGAAGCTCCAGAACTGATATAGTTCACTTTAACTTAGTGGTTTATGTGCATGCCAAAATTCTTATATACTTTTGAAGCTCCAGAATTGATATAGTTCACTTTAACTTAGTGGTTTATGTGCATGTCCATTAGTTCAAAGGATTTGTTTATATTGTAGAATAATAATAACTAAAAACTGTATCTTTTCAAAATTATGAATGATTTTACTTATATTTTCTAACAAATTTGCCAATTTGATTTCTTTTATAAATGTTATATTAAATAATATACAAAATAAAGTTAATAAAACACATTAGTTATCTCTTTAGATTACATTCCTTTTACCGTATTTGTTTTCTGTTTTTTTTTTAAATATTAAATAGTTATGTAAACAAGAAATATTATAACAATTGACTTAAATTATCAGTTGCTCATATCCCACATTTCATTTTTATTCAATCTTTATTGAAATTAATGTGACTTTTAATATTCCATGTTTCATTCATTTTCTTCTGTAAGTTTTCTTATTTTTTTAAAAAATTTATGAAATATAAATAAACAAATTATCATAAATTAGGATGTGACACATTTTTTTTTTTAAAAAACATGATGTTGATGTTAACATATTTGTATCATATACAATTTGTGTGAAAATGCTACAAAAATATAAGTAAAAACATTTAGAGTAATATGATTTTTTATCTTTATGTCATTTTAAAATATATCAAATTAGTAATTTACATAACTTAAAGACAATATTTTTTAGTTATAATTAAAGAAGTGTATTAATTTTTGTGTGCTTTAGGTGCCACATAAGTCCGGACCGGCACTGCGTAGTAACGTAGTTTCCGTGGACCATATAGTGCTCTGCTCTATGCTAAATGTAAAGGATTGTTCTCTTGAATGATTTTCTAATTATAGAATGCTTTTAGTATCTTTTGTAGAACAAAGAAAAAAATATGTTATGAACCATGATATAGGATGTCGCGGATTAATTGATTGTATAATTTGGCTTTGATGGATTATAGCAGGAGTGATTTTATTAACATGACATGTACTAGAATGTATCATATAAAGTAAGATCTGTTGTGAAATGCACAATAGTTATTTAGGATATTCGAGTTTATAAAAACTGCAAGTGTTTCTACAAACAGTAAGTATATTATTTTTGTTGTTGCAAATAGTCACAGGTGGTGGTGGGGTTTTGCCGGTGGTTGATGTGTCGTTATCACTTGAGATCTAAGATTGTTCTCATCTTGTCTTCAACTACACATCGTAGTCAATAAGATTAAACAGTAATAACAATAATAAAAAATATTTTAGTTTTACAGTTCTTTTCTTTTTCATTTCGAATTGGTTTAGTTTTACAGGTTCAGTTAAACCGAATTAACAAAAAGACAGAGAAGCTTTTAAGTTTTAGCATTAGTCTCCATTTGTTCGGTTCTGTCTGAAAGAATCTCACACGGTAAAGTACAAAACCGACGACGGCGACTTTCCCTATGATCTGAGTTTCTGAACCAAAAGGTTTCTCCCTGAATTTCACGGGAATCTCTGATTGTTTACCGCGAAAATTAATTATATTTTCTCTCTCCCCTACATTGTTTATCAGAGCCAGAGCTACGTGGCAGCTTCCCGGAATCTCAAACTTCCGTAGACTGAGAAGAAGCAAGTTTAGTTTCTCTTCTGATCCAACACAGATCGAACCTCAAAGGCTTCTACTTTACGGCACCGTTTCGGATCTCTCTGTTCCGAGAACCTTCATCATTACCGTCTTTTTCGGGGGTAATGGATCCGACTTCTCGACCCGCTGTTGTCATCGACAATGGAACCGGGTAAGTCTATGACTGGTTTAATAGGCTTATGCCCTTAATGGGTTCGAGAAAAAGGCTTCCTTTTCATTCACGGTATGCTCTCTGTTCTTCTCAGATTCACCTGCTTGCATGTCTGTGTCTATTGCAGTTATACAAAAATGGGATTTGCGGGTAATGTAGAACCATGTTTCATTCTTCCGACAGTAGTTGCAGCTAACGAGTCTTTCCTGAGCCAACCCAAGACTTCTTTAAAGGGGTCTTGGGCAGCTCAGCACAACGCTGGAGTTGCGGCTGATATGGACTTCTTTATCGGAGACGAAGCTGTTACCAAGTCACGGTCTAGCAGTACCTACAACCTTCGTTATCCCATCGAGCATGGTCAAGTTGAGGATTGGGATGCTATGGAAAGGTATTGGCAGCAGTGTGTGTTTAACTACCTGAGGTGTGATCCAGAGGATCATTACTTTCTTCTCACTGAAAGTCCTCTCACTCCTCCTGAGAGCCGAGAGTACACCGGAGAGATTCTGTTTGAGACTTTTAATGTTCCTGGTCTTTACATTGCTGTTAACTCGGTGCTTGCACTTGCAGCTGGGTACACAACTTCAAAGGTAAGTAAGTGGTACACATTGTTTTTTTGACTCCCTTCTTTGCTTGTGTGGGATTTCTGAATCTTTTGCTTAGTGTGAGATGACAGGGGTTGTAGTGGATGTCGGAGATGGTGCAACTCGTGTTGTACCTGTTGCAGAAGGTTATGTTATTGGGAGCTGTATCAGAACAGTTCCGATTGCTGGCAAAGATGTCACCCTCTTTATCCAGCAACTCATGCGTGTATGTGTACTAATGACATTTTAGATACTTACTTGGTTACATGTCTGTCCTGTTTATACGTGTTAGAGAAGGTGTTTTACTGGTTTAAGTTAATGTGAACTCTTCTCATTTCAATACTTATTGTAGGAAAGAGGTGAGAATATACCACCGGAAGATTCATTCGATGTTGCCCGTAAAGTGAAGGAAATGTACTGTTACACTAGTTCAGACATCGTTAAGGTAATGCTTATTGGCTAATGTATAAGTCAAACACAATAGTACTGTTTTTATTTTAATGATTGATTACTGGATTGTATGCTGAAAAGGCTTGACATTGAACACAAGTACATGGGTAGAGATGACTGAACAACATTCATGTGGTTGCAGGAGTTTAATAAACACGACAAAGAGCCAGGAAAGTATATAAAACAATGGAAAGGTGTTAAGCCAAAGACTGGTGCACCATACACTTGTGACGTTGGATACGAACGATTCCTTGGACCTGAGGTTTGTTACCATTGTCTCTGTTTTCTAATGTCTATGCTCTTGTTTTGTGTTTTTTTAGCGCTGATAATGTTGATATTGTGTGTGTGTGTTTACAGGTCTTCTTTAATCCAGAGATATACAGCAATGACTTCACAACTTCTTTACCGGCTGTAATAGACAAATGTATCCAGTCTGCACCAATTGACACACGGAGAGCTTTATATAAGGTCTGTAAACACTCGGTTTGGTTCAGATTTTTTAGGTTTTTTTTTCTTTTTTTGGTAAAAAATGTTAAATAATGTGTTCTCCAAAAGTGAAAAAGTGAGCGTGGCTGGCAGAATCGAACTCACGCCACTTCGTTGATTGTATATGTTTTTTTTATTGGTGTTTGATGGATTTGTGAAAAATCATTTCAGAACATAGTATTGTCCGGAGGCTCAACTATGTTCAAAGATTTCGGAAGAAGGTTACAAAGGGATCTCAAAAAGATTGTTGATGCTCGTGTTCTTGCTAATAACGCACGTACCGGTGGTGAAATCACGGTAAAATAGTTTGTATGATGTCCGTAGTAAACAGATTTATGTTTGTTATAACTTATAACCATTTCCATTTCATCTGTGTTGACATTTGTAACCATAGTCTCAACCTGTGGAGGTTAATGTGGTGAGCCACCCTGTCCAAAAGTTTGCTGTTTGGTTTGGAGGCTCTGTGCTTTCATCGACTCCTGAGTTTTTCGCGGTATGTAAAACAACTGAGTTGAGACCGGTTATAAAAGTGTAGAAACGGTTTGAAACAATGGATGTGGGTGTTTTACTTGTTGTTGCAGAGTTGCAGAACGAAAGAGGAGTATGAGGAATGTGGAGCAAGCATATGCCGTACGAATCCTGTGTTCAAAGGGATGTATTAAAAACAAAATGAAGCTGCTTCTTTAAATAATTCACCAGTAGCATATGTGAATGTTTGTCTGAATGAAACACTCCATTTTAGATACTTGTAACTCAAGCTATTTGGCTAGGCTTTATATAGTAGAAGAAATCATATTGTTTTTAGACAAAGCAAAAAAAATGTCTGTAGAAAAGAAACAAAAAAAAGGCAACAACTTGATAAGCTCATGGGATTTAGTGACAGAAAGAGGAGAAGAGAGGAAGTAAGGATTAGACCTTGTTTGATATTTGTGATAATTGTTTCTTTACAGACCAGACTTGGGTAAATAAGAGTACTAAACGGACTTAAAACACAACGCAATAGAAGCCCATTAAACTAATTATTCGAAGCCCAATAGCTTATCAATAACACGGAGGAGAAATCTGTTATCGCCATCGGATAAGAAATCTGTTAACCCGTGTCTCAACGAAGAAGACGAGTCTCCCCCCTCCGATCTCAAAACCAAGACTTTCAATTGAATATCCACGGAGAAGCTCAGATCCTCACGGCGAACATATCTCGGATCTTTATCGGAATCTCAACCTCCGTAGACGGAAGAGACCCAGCTGCAAAGAGTCAAAGTAAGCAAGCTTAGGTTGTTTTATATTCTCTTCCTTTTCGATCCTCGAATCTCGAATCTCGAGGCTTTCTAGGTTGTGTTTCGTCAATGTTATCTCGTTGAAAAAAATTGTAACTTTCATCCCAGATCTGTTGATTTCTTTTCGATTTTGTAAGAACCCCTATGTGTAGCTCCTTTCCTTGTAAATCAAATATTGTATGTAATTTGATCTATACTTGTATAATACGAATCTTGTAAGTTCTAATCTTTAAATGAAGAGAAGATATGTTGTTGACCTAGATCCCAAATCTCAGATCTGTGAGCTAAAAGTTCCTTTAATTTCATCATATCTGGATGTGTAAGTAAGAGATCAATTGTAATCTATACACATACACGTTTGTACTTAGATATTCAACAGTGGCTTGTAAAGAATCTTAGCCTAATAGACGTGTAATCTTTGTTCATGTAAAAAGATTGTTCATGTAGTTTTATGTTGTTTGTTTGTTTAATTCTTGTTGTATTTTCTGGCCAGTTTTGTAAGAATCCAATGAGTCAAGACTATGGAGATAATCAGAAGCTACTACACCACCAGGGAAGCGGGACTATTCCTGCTCTAGCTGATGAAGAACTCATGGGAGAAGATGATGACTACGATGATCTCTATAGCGATGTTAACGTTGGTGAGGGTTTCTTCCAAGCTCACAATCAACAACCTCAACCACCACCAGCTCAAGTCGGTGGTGCAGGCAGTGGAAGTCTTCATCAACCTCAGAACAGTAATGTTTCTGAACCGAGAATGCCAGTGGTATCCGGAGGTGGAGGTGGAGTTGAAGGGAAGTATCATAATGGGATGAGTGGACCTGAGACGAGATCAGATGCTTATCCACAAGGATCTTCTTTTGGAGGAAAGGGGATGAGTGTTGATGTTCAATCCAACCAACCCAACAAAGTCAATCCACAAGGATCAACATCTATTGTGTTGAACAACACTCATAGCTTTTCAGGGAACGCGGTGAATGTGCCTGAGCCTCCTGTGCATAACAACAACCCTTACGGTGGTCCTCCTCAAGGTGCTCAACAGATTCCTGTTAGCCAGACGAGTGTGAATCCAAACGCAATGGTAAACAGAAGCCCAACGCAGCCGTTTGTTGTGGACAATGGGAACACCATGCTTTTCGTGGGAGAGTTGCACTGGTGGACTACGGATGCAGAGATTGAGAGTGTGCTTTCTCAGTATGGGAGAGTCAAGGAGATCAAGTTTTTCGACGAGAGAGTTAGTGGTAAATCCAAAGGGTATTGTCAGGTTGAGTTTTATGATTCGGCTGCTGCAGCTGCTTGCAAAGAAGGGATGAACGGGTTTGTTTTCAATGGTAAAGCATGTGTTGTAGCCTTTGCTTCTCCTGAGACGCTGAAGCAGATGGGAGCTAATTTCACTGGGAGGAACCAAGGACAGAACCAGATGCAAAACAGAAGGCCTTTGAATGAGGGAATGGGAAGAGGTAATAACAACAACAACAACAACATGAATACTACTCAAAATGGAGACGGTGGAAGAAACTATGGGAGAGGAGGTGGGTTTGCACGCGGTGGCCAAGGAATGGGAAACCGTGGAGGTCATTGGGGTGGTGCAGCGAGAGGAAGAGGGATGAACAACATGGCTAACGGTGCTGGTGCTGGACCGTATGGTGGCCCTGGACTTGCTGGTCCAGCTTTTGGTGGTATGATGCATCCTCAAGGTATGATGGGAGCTGGTGGGTTTGATCCTACATTCATGGGCCGTGGTGGTGGCTATGGAGGGTTTCCAGGTCTTGCTTACCCCGGGATGCCTCAACCTTATCCCGGTGTGAATCCAATGGGAATGGTTGGGATCGCTCCTCATGTTAACCCGGCCTTTTTCGGCGGCGCGGGGATGGGAACGATGGGGAACTCAGGGATGAGCGGAGTTCACGGAGGAGGGATGTGGAACGAGGCTAGTGGAGGAGGAGGTGGAGGTGGTGAAGAGGGTGGTTCTGAATACGGTGGGTACGAAGATGAAAACCAAGAGAAGGAAGAGAAGCAGCCGTCACGAGATAAAGAGCGATCTACCACGGAGCGTGACTGGTCTGAGAGCAGTGGTGGTGATAGAAGACACAAGAGTCACCGTGAAGAGAAAGATAGTCACCGAGAGTATAAGCACCGTGATTCTGAAGACTACGATAGAGGACAATCTTCTTCCAAGTCTCGAAGCAGATCAAGAATGTCGGAAGATGATCATAGGTCCAGGTCAAGAGATGCAGACTACGGAAAGAGAAGGCGTGGAGACTGAAACAGAACGTCTCATGTTCTTCCTGCCACTTTCTCTTTGTTGCTGCATCTAAACAATACCGGTTTAAAGTTACTCTGCATACTACATCAAAACTACTTATCATCATATATTTGATACAACGTTGTCTCTATATATTGTTTGCTGATAATCTGTACGAGCATGTATGTGTAAACTATGTTTTTGTTAAAGGTTCATTTGTTATTGCAAACACCATGATCTAGGGAGCTGTTGTGACTCATTGTAGCTATTTACGATGAAAGAGAGATCTTTATTCATTGCTTTTATTCAAGCTTTTTTTTAGTAGCATTTCACAGTTATTTAAATAAAGGATGTAAAACCGGAGAGCTTTGGCATGTTGCATCAAACGATGCCACAGACTAAACACAGTTTTACATTCTCTATACAATACATTTAGCTTCTACAAATCTGTACACAATCTTGTTTGTCCAGATTCTAAATCAGGTTTGAGTACTCGTAGTAAACCAAGAAGAGAGCTTCAGGGTAATCCTTGGGAAGGCTATTGATGTAGAGGTAGAATCTGAACAAATCTTCCCTTGAAGCCGTCCTTGTATCCACCACGTCGTTGTCACCAGCAAGCACCCACAAATCCTCTGAGTTCACTCTCTTCATGCTCCCCCGGCAAAACGGGCATGACTGAGACTTCAAGTTCCTGCAGATGTGAATCAAAGAGGAGGTTTGGTTAGATGAAAGCTCTTTCATCAGTTACAAAAGGTCTTTACCAAAATACAGTGTGTTACCAGTTGCGGTAGCATTTGATGCACATTGAGTGGCAGCAATTTGGCAAAACCATTTTGGTGCAAGTCTCTAAACAGATTCCACATTCTTCCTCACGGTCAAACGCCGTATTGCTGAATCTACTACTGCGAGCCTCTTTTGTTATCTTCTTGCTGAGTCTTTTAAGGTCAAACCCCATGTCTACATTGGCCAGCTCGTCTAAGTTGCTGTGTAATAGCTGAAGTGATGGTAGTATAACACCTTTAAAAAGACAAGACAACGTTAGGACCAAAGCTGGAAACAGCCAAACAGGAAAACATTGAACATTATAAACATTATACAGTAACGGTTACAGGTTTGCTTACCATAGAACTCACTGATGGTGGCTTTTCTCCCGTGCGTGTTGAGCTTAGGTTGTCCATCAGAATGAACCTGTACAACGAAAGATGATTAAGAAAAATCAGAAAACTGAAACTTTTAAAGTCAGAACATCAAAAGCCCCCTAACGAAGGAAGACACTATAAGATCACAAACCTTGTAGACAAGAACATGAAAGAGGTTACAGTAGCGAGGAAGCAGACATGAGCAAGAAAGATCCATCCACCGAAGCAAGAAGAGTAATAACGTAGCAAAGTTGCTGTGAACCAGTTTCATCTGGAGCCTCACATTGTTCTTCCCCATCGGAATTGCTTCTGCCCTGAAGACATATAATAAGCTCAAACTTCTCAATAAGCAGTAACGAATCTTACAATCAGAGACCCCCGGCCCCAACTAAAAAGGCTAGAAAAATTTGCTGAAATTAGAACTTACTAGAACTCATCAGAGTTTCCTAAAATAACCCAACTTTGATGAGACGGAATTAGAGAAATCTACAGAAAATGACCTAACGTTCTCTCAGCTGGGTGTTTCAATAATTCACCTACTTTTAATATTAGCTCAACTAATCAAAACGATAAACAAGTAAAGTCTCAAACTTTAGGGGAAAGGAGACAAAACCCAGAAAAGGACTTACAAAGTGTTTGCGTGTTGGACATCAGCTTCCAAAATCTTCAAAGATTCATAGTACGAAGAAGATGAAGATGAAGAGGATATAGCCAACTGATTATACATCTCTCTCTTTCTCTCTGATGTAACGAGTAATTGATTGAGAGAATCCCAACAGAGAAATATCAGAAACGGAGAAGAGAGAATATAAGAAGAAAGACGAAGATGCCAAAAAGGGCGAGAGATTGGTCTGAATGATCGGAAAAAGGCAAGAACCTTAAGACAAAAGGCCAAAGTAAGAAGCTGAACACCGCAAGGACACAAGTCTCCACTTCTTCTCTCTCTCTCTTTGCTTTTCGCCTTTTTGATTCTTTTGTTCACGGTTAGTTCTGCTTTGTTTAAATAATAATCATGTTGAATAAGAAAAATTCGTTTTATTAATTACTAAATTAATTGTTCTTGTTAATTAAGCTTAGTACTTTGAGTTGAGATGGCTTTTTCGTATCTGAATATAATTATTAGTCACTTTCATTCAATTTGTAACAGCTTTGGGATTAAATACTTAAATCGAATATAGACAAAAATACCGAAGTGGATGAATGCGTGTATTTTCTTGTCTCCCTAATAAAACTTGATTTGCTGAAGTTAGACCAATGAATAATGCCCAAATTATTCTATGGTGTAAAGTGTAAGCTTTTAAATTAGAGGTGGACACCAGAAACCGACAAGAAATATTACGAAACTGTTTGAATTCGAAATTATAAACTAGAAAATCTTTTAGTTAAGTCCTAACAAAAGTTAATTTAAAAATAACTTGTGATCTCTTGGTTATCTTGTGGATTCTTAACTCTAATGGGTTTCAATCTCTTGGTCCGGTTGGGTTCTAATTTGTATTGGGCTCTTAATGTTCAAATGTTTTCAAATGAGTTTTCTTATCCATTTTAAAAATCAATGTTCTAAAAATATTTAGCCAAAGCGAATTAACGACTAAACCAGATTATTCGGGACCTGAACATTTAGGTGTTAACAATTTACTTATTTAATTATATATATATATATATATATGTATATCTTAGTTTTTAAATTTAGTTATAAAATTATTATGATTAATTAAAAACCAAATAAATTAGACAAATTATTGATTTGTAATAATATTATTGCTTATTTAAACATATTTAAATCGATTTAATCCGATTTAAAACAGTTTAAACCAATTCGAATCAAACAAATCAGTATAGATTAAATTTTAAGAAAATCATTTTGGATATGACCGAGTTGATACCTAGATACCGTTTAAACCGACTTTAAAGCTTTGTTAAATATAATGCAAAAAATTGATAAAATCCAAAAAAATAGTATAAAACAAAAAAAAAACTTGGTCAAATTCCAAACTGTTTGATTACTTTGAAGGGAATCAGACAAAAGAAATCTATACAAAAAAATGTTACATAGAAAATAATAAAATATATAGATGAATTTTATCTCAGGAATATATACAAACCTAGCTTTCACCAGATTGTATCTTTGTGTACAAAGTACATATTCACAAACACTCAGTTATTCCTATTTCTCTTCTCTTGACAAGGCGATGACATTCTTATTCAGTTGATCGTGAAACCTGCCGGAACGCCGTACACTAGCGGCTCTTCTCGCAGTGGAACCAACCGTCATTGGCCTAATTGATCTCTGCCTAACCATTTCCACAAACTCAGGATCATTAGACTGACCCTCGTGTCTTATCCACTGGATCATTTGATGGTAACCGGGGAAGTATCTCATCTGAACCGACTTGAAGACAAAGTAAGGGATCAAAGGGAAGATCATCACTAAGAGAGTGGTAAGCCAGTAAGATGGAGCTGGAGCTAGGGCTTCGAGGAAGACTTGGTAAGCATCTAGGGAGAAGGTGGGAGCCATGGCTCCATAAATCATGAGGAAGATATACCATAAAGCAATTGAGCCCCATATTACAATGTGTTGGACCCAAGTGAAGTAGCTTATGGCTAAGACCATTTGGAGATTGACCACCCAGACTACGCAAGTGTACATTGTCCCTCCGAGGATTTCCCGACCGGCGGTTTTGCCGTTAGGGTTGTACAGTTGGTGTTCTTGGGATTCCTTGCAGATGAAGAAAATGGCGAGAGCCGAGGTTAGTCCATTGAACATCCATCCAATGATTCTCTTCCAGCTGAAGAGAAGATTCTGAACTCCTTCTTGGTATAGCAATGGGAACTGCAAAAAATAAAAAATTTAATCGTGCAATTCAGAGGAATCTAGGGTTTATAGAACCCTACCTTGTAACAGAAGCGAGCTGAGACGTCTTGATCGAAAACACCGAGAGCAATGACGGGAAGCGAAGAGAAGAAGACATTGAAAAGCGATAGAAACCAGTCGTTATATGCGGGTTGAGCAGAGAAAGATGTGTAGGCTTCGTATAAGAACAAGGTCACACCAAAGGTGATATTTGAAAGCAGTAAGAGAAGAGATTGCAGAAGAGATAAAACACTTAAAGTTTGAAGCTTTTCATTTTATTTCTTGCTTGAATTCAATTACAATGTAAAGACCAATATTTATAGTAGAGAGTGAAAGCCCTAGATTTTTGCTTTGCTGTCAATTTGGTCTTGAGTCTGCGTTGTTCTCAAGCAGCTGAAAGCTGTTCCTCAATGTGATTGGCTCTTGCTGTCCGTACAACGCAGGACCACTTTCTTTGTCTTTTCTTCCTCCATTTCGCTTTGTAGAGCAGAACATGACCGTTGCTTCTTTTGTCTTCTGTGTGGGCTTCGATTTCTCATCTTGCAAGCCCAATTCATTCTTGGTGAAACTTGTCTCAGCCTTGGGCTTTTTATCCATCGCAAGTTTCACCATCACATCTTCACTAGACTCTGTTTCAGAACCTGAGCTAGTTGCAGTCTTCTTGGCTCTATTGTCAACATGCCCCCTCAAACTTTGGGTGGGAGAAGCTACCACACCAAGTTTGAACCGTAAAACCTGATAGCTGTGAGTAGACAAGGATTTTGTAAAAATGTCTGCTAACTGATGAACTGATGGAATGTGATGAACAATCAGTTTTCCGAGAGCCACTTTTTCTCTCACAAAGTGAAAGTTGACTTCAAAGTGTTTTGATTTCTTGTGCATAGCTGGAGTGGCTGATAAATATACTGCAGAAAGATTGTCACAAAAGATTTCAGGAGGTAGAGATTGCGGCATTCCAATTTCATCCAGAAGATTGATTAGCCAAACAGTCTCTGCAGCTGTGTCCGAAAGTGTGCGATATTCCGCCTCTGTAGAGCTTCTGGAAACTGACGGTTGTTTCTGAGCAGACCAAGAGATGAGATTTGATCCCAAGAAAGTACAGAAACCTCCTGTAGATCTTCTTGTTTCTAAACAACCACCCCAATCACTGTCACTGTAAGCTCTTATAGCTGAATCAGTATTTGAAGCAAAGGAAATTCCAAAGTTTGTAGTTCCTCTTAGATATCTTAACACTCTTTTAAGCAACTGAAAGTCAGTTTCAGTTGGAGCATGCATCTTCTGGCATATGTAGTTTACTGCAAACTGAAGATCAGGTCTAGTTAAAGTCAAGTATTGTAACTTGCCAGCAAGACTTCTGAAGTAGGTAGGTTGAGGAAACAAAGCAGATTCATCTGGAACTCGGTTTAGTTGCAGAGGCAGAGGAGTAGAAACAGGGGTACATTGAGCCATGCCCGAGATATGAAGTAGATCCTCAGCGTACTTTTCTTGATTTAGAAACAACCCATCTGAGTGAAATTGCGCCTGCAGCCCAAGAAAGTAGTGAAACAGACCCAAGTCTTTCATTTTGAATTCTTTGTTCAAGGCTGTAAGAAGTTGATCAATGACCACTTTGTTGCTTCCTGTTAGAGCTATGTCATCGACATAGAGAAGAAGTAGAATAATGGCGCCGTTTCTTTTGTAAATAAACAGAGAGGGATCTCTGATGCTGCAGATAAAACCAAAGGCGAGAAGAAAATCACTGAATCTGTTAAACCAGGCCCGAGGTGCCTGTTTAAGGCCATAGATAGCTTTGTTAAGCTTACAGACATAGCCTGGTTTCTCCTTGTTGATAAACCCCGGAGGTTGATGCATATACACTGTCTCGTTAAGATCACCATATAAAAACGCATGCTTGACATCGAGTTGTTTTATATCCCACTTGTTGACAGTGGCTAGATGAAGAATTGCTCTAATCGTGGGAGACTTGACTACTGGACTATAAGTATCCAAGTAATCAATTCCCTCCTCCTGATCATATCCTTTCACCACAAGTCTTGATCTGAGACACTTTACAGTTCCGTCGGCGTTTAATTTTATCCGATTAATCCATCTACAGCCAAGGATATGCATATCAGGATGATATGGTACTAGGGTGAAGGTGTCAGTTTCATCAAAGGAGACCATTTCCTCTGTCATAGCTTCATTCCAACCAGGGTGTCTTAAAGCTTCAGTAACTGTTCTTGGTTCAGTCACAGCAGAGTTAACATGAAAGAGAACATAACGAGGATTTGGTTTAGTGATACCGGCTTTAGATCTCGTGATCATTGGATGTTGAGACTGAGTAGGGATGACAGATGTATCTGTAGCAACATTTCTCTGCAGAACTCGACCAGAGCTGGAGCTTTGTTCTTTTCCAGAATCTTGATTTGAGATCGACTCTGCAACTCTTGCTGTAGCAGAACCAGACAGATCAACAGAGGACAATGACCCAAACTGAATTGGAGATACACAAGACGATGGACGAGCAGGAGTTGCATCAGACATTGTAGTACTTCTTGAAACAGTTTGTAAAGGCGTAGCTCTGATTGGAGTTAGAGCAGTCGTAGACTCTGTTTCAGAACTGGAAACAGAGCAAGATGAAGTGCCAGCGGTAGAGGCAGTAGCAGTTTCAGAGTTATCCCGAGTATTAACCGGTGATTTGTGAATGAAGCTTTGTTGCCAAGCTTCAAGAAGAGGAGTAGACTTTTGCTGATGAAGATGAGCATAAGTAGTAGCGAACGGGAAGTTGTGTTCATCAAACACAACATGGCGATTGATATAAACACGACCAGAGGGAGGATGTAAACACCTGTACCCTTTGTATTTCTCATTGTATCCCAAGAAAACACACAGTAACGACTTAGGATCCAGTTTGTTTGTTGAATACGGTCGGAGAGAAGGATAACACGCACAGCCAAAACTTCGAAGTGCAGTATACTCAGGCTTCTTGTTGTACAGGACCTCATATGGACTTTTGTTATCAGTAAGACACGAAGAAGGCAATAGATTTCCTAAGAAGCTTGAAGTGAAGAAGGCCTCTACCCAAAATTGCTGAGGAACTTTTCCATCGAACAACATAGACAGTCCAAGCTCAGTGATGTGTCTATGTTTTCTTTCTGCTAAGCCATTTTGCTGAGGAGTATGAGGACAGGAGATCAACTGTTTGATTCCGTGACTGGCCAGATGAGAAATAAATTTGTTGCTTGTAAATTCTCCTCCTCCATCGCATTGAAACATCAAGACCTTCTTGTCTAGTTGTTTTTCAACCAGATTTTGCCATAAGATAAAGGTTTGCAGAAAATCAGACTTTTGTCTTAAAGGATAAAACCAACAATATCTGGAGAAATGATCAATGAGGATAACATAATATTTGAATCCCTGAACTGAAGCTACAGGAGAAGGACCCCAAAGATCACAGCTTATCCTCTCAAGAGGTCTACTAGATACATAAACTGAACTAGGAAAAGGTAATCTAGCACTTTTGCCAAGTTGACATGAATCACAAATCTTGGATGTGCTTTTATTGATGTTGATAGCTAGCTTCGAGGATAGGATTTTTAGTATCTCAGCACTGGGATGTCCCAATCTTCTGTGCCATATCTCTGCACTAGCTGCTGCTTGTCGTGCGGTATAGAAGGCAGAGAACATCGAGTTTTCCAGTACATAAAGATCCTTAAGTCTGGTTCCTTGAGTCAGGATCTGCTTTGTTAGCTTGTCCTTTACATAAACACCATCACAATCAAATGTAAACTCACATGGAAAGTCTACAGTGAGCTTTGAGACAGACAGTAGAGACTTGGCAATATTGGGACAGACTAATACATCTTTCAAAGAAATAATACCTGAGGAACCAGAGTTCGTTTGCAGAGGAACAGACCCAATATGTGTTATTGGTAGAAAGTTACCGTCTGCCACCATCACTGAATCATGACCATGATAAGGCTGAGACATCTGCAGATTTTGCTGAGAATTGGTCACATGAGCAGTGGCAGCTGTGTCAGGGTACCATTCAGTTCCTTGAAAGCTTTGTTGAGCGGTGGGAGGGGTGTTTGAAACATGTAGAGCAGCCATAGCAGAGGGTAACTCATTGCTTTGATATGAAATGTCAAAACGCCTGTAACACTTAAGAGCATCGTGACCAAACCGACCACAGATTTGGCAGGTAGGTCGAGATGGGGAATCTCCTTGAGTCGAGTTATTACTCTGAGGAACTTGCTGGTGAAAACCTCTTCCCCGAGTAGAATATCCTCTCCCTCTGCTGTAACCAGATCTTCCATTGTAGCCTCCACGTCCACGATACTGAGTAAAGTGAGGAGTTTGTTGAGTGTAGTTAGCATTCTGAGTGTAGCTTTGATCAGCAGTAGAGACTTGAAACGCCAGGTGAGGTGACACGGAAGTCTGAGATCCTTCATAAGATTTGAGTCTGTCATCAAACCCAGTGAGTCGAGGTATGATATCTTCAAACATCGGAGGCTGAGGAGAGTCCATGGCTCCTTCGATGCTGGTTTTGATGGGTTCATAGTCCCGACCCAGTCCTTGTAAAGCAGCAAAGATCTTCATTTTCTCAGTTACAGGGCTTCCTACAGAGTTCAACTGGTCGCACAGGCCCTTGATTTCTTTCAAGTAATCGCTCATAGACTTGTTTGCTTTAGTTACAGTTTGCAGTTTCCTTTGAAGTTCGAAGAGTCGAGCAGAAGTAACTCTGTTGAAGTGATTTCCCAGAGACACCCAAACCTCTTGCGCAGTTTGAGCTCCAAGAACAATGCTCAGAATATCTTCAGACAGAGAACCTACCAACCAAGCTTGAACTATCTGGTCAGATCTAACCCATTGCTGATAGTCGGGGTTAGGAACTTCACGAAAGCCACCGTTGATGTTTGGTACATGAAGGATAGAAACAGGAGCAGGAGAAGCTCCATTCACGAACTCGAGAAGTCCAACTCCAGACAGAAAAGACTCGAACTGGCGCTTCCAGTGGATGTAGTTGCGCTCAGTGAGCTTTATAGTAACACAGTTGGTGATGTCCAACTTAGGTTGAGAGTACAGATCTAGAGCGTTTTCCATGGCTCAGGATTTAATCCCTAGAGCTCTGATACCATGAAAGCAGTAAGAGAAGAGATTGCAGAAGAGATAAAACACTTAAAGTTTGAAGCTTTTCATTTTATTTCTTGCTTGAATTCAATTACAATGTAAAGACCAATATTTATAGTAGAGAGTGAAAGCCCTAGATTTTTGCTTTGCTGTCAATTTGGTCTTGAGTCTGCGTTGTTCTCAAGCAGCTGAAAGCTGTTCCTCAATGTGATTGGCTCTTGCTGTCCGTACAACGCAGGACCACTTTCTTTGTCTTTTCTTCCTCCATTTCGCTTTGTAGAGCAGAACATGACCGTTGCTTCTTTTGTCTTCTGTGTGGGCTTCGATTTCTCATCTTGCAAGCCCAATTCATTCTTGGTGAAACTTGTCTCAGCCTTGGGCTTTTTATCCATCGCAAGTTTCACCATCACATCTTCACTAGACTCTGTTTCAGAACCTGAGCTAGTTGCAGTCTTCTTGGCTCTATTGTCAACAATATTCTTGTAGAAGAAGTAACATATCTGCCCCAAGTGGGAACAAACCCTAGTTAGAGATTATCTAAAAAATGTATTTGATAGAGAGAAAAAGTTGTACCATGGATGAGATTCTGCAGTAACACCAGTGACCATGGACGAGCAAGAGACGTTCCAAGTACCTGAACTGAGCAATGGCTATGTCGCTAGACATAACCGCTTGCATTCCCTCAACACCGCTGATTCCAACACCTATATCTGCTTCTTGAAGCATTCCAACATCGTTTGCTCCATCTCCAATAGCTAATGTTGTCTTCCCAGTTCCACTTTTGACCAACCGTGTAACCTAAAAAAAAAACAAATTTTCTATTAAGTAAACATCCTAAACTCCATACGCATAAATGAGACATTATTACCAATGCCTTTTGTTTTGGTGATGATCTGCAGCAAATAACAGAGGCACATCCTGTGGCTAAATCAAGAAACTTATTCTTGAAATTATCTTCAAGAGCGTACGTTAGAGACTTCCCGTCAATGATCAGCGCAAATGCCTCATGAGAGTCTGTGTCGCTTGGTCCTCTTGTGATTAGAGCTTTGCCTTCCTCCATTTGCTTCACCACACTTTCTCTTGATGCCTACATGTGTGTTTAAATATCTCATTCACTAGACTATATCGAAAATGTGTTATATAATTGTGTGAAATTACATATCAAGAAAATTATTACCTGTTCAGTCACATCTTTCTCTCCAGCTTTCTCCAATGCTTTGATATGTGGGGTCTCAAGATTTATGATGATCTGCTTCATCTCTTGTCTAAGTAAACTACATGCAAATCTGAGGAGATTCCAAAAAAGAATGTTAGAAACAATGAAACAAGAACAATCTTCAGATTCGAACATAACAAAAGCTCCTTACCCAATATTGATTGCTGTCTCCATTTTATCTCCGGTTAGAACCCAAATCTTTATCCCTGCTTGAGCAAGCTTGTCTATACAATCCGGAACCTAAAAAACACAATCAATATTAAACACATTATAGAAAAAAAAAGTATAAAGAAACTGTAGCCTTGAAAAGAGGCTTACTCCATTTTGAAGTTTGTCCTCAACAGCAGTAGCACCAAGGAGAATCAAATCGCGTTCCATCTGATCAGTGATCTCATCTATTAAGCTCTCACGATCTTCAGCCACCGAGCTTTTAGCTTCATTGAAGTTCTTGCTGAATTCTACATACTCCTCCTCGTCAACTTCGCGGTAAGCAAGTATCAATGTCCTCAGCCCTGCATCTGCATATTCATTAACATGCTCTCGTATCTTCTCTTCGAATTCACGCCCGTTCTTGGCAAGTCTTTCAAACATTACACTGCACACAAACACACAAAAAACAAGATTCAACAAAGAAAGAATCAAAATGTAAATCTCTCAATATTTTCAGTTTAAACTTACTTGTCAGCTCCTTTGGACAGTAACAGAATCTTCCCATCTTCATCACGCACGATCACAGACATTCTCTTCCTCGTGCTGTTGAACTCAAGAACGTTTAGTAACCGATATTCCCTGTAACAAAACAGAGGAATGTTCATTTCCTTGGCCTCCAAGAAACCGCAAAGATATATATTAAAAAAAAAGAAACCTTTCAACTTTCTGTCCTGTTGCAAGATCCAATTCACGGATTGATATCCCGTTTTGTGTGCGGCTAAAGAACTCAAACCCGAGTTCTCTAGCCGCGACAACAAACGCAGCTTCGTCAGGAGACTCAGCCTCGTAAGAGACAGTCCCGGTGGATTCATCTGTTTCGGGTATAGCCGTGTGACAAACAGCTAACAGCCTGAAGAACTTTTGCAAAACCGCTGCTTCTTGTTCCTTAACCCAGCTCCCTTTCATAACCCTCTCGTCCTGGAAGTTAAACCCTTTTATCTTAGGACCAGACCGGTCCACTGCATCATCATCAACCAAAACCGAACCGCCGCTTCTCATAGCCATAGATCTTTCAACTTCGGTCACACCTCGTCCGTAAGCTGTCCCAGCTATCGAACACTTGATAAACTCCATGGAGTTGCAAGTCAATGTTCCGGTTTTATCCGACAGAACCGTGTCGACCATCCCAAGCTCTTCGTTGAGATTCGATGTTCTTGCGTGAGCGGGTTTATCAGTCTCCTCGTAGTACATAAGTATGTCGTTGTTGATGAAAATGCTCTGAAGAACTTTAACGATTTCGATAGAGACGTAGAGAGAGATGGGAATGAAGTAGCTGTAAAGCATAACCGCGGTTAAGAAATGGTAGGTCGCAGCCATTGGAGCTCTCTCTGGATCGAAGAAGATCTCTGCATCGTCTGGTTTCAAGTACCATCTCTCTGTTTTTCCTCTGTTTCTCACTCTGTCCTCTCTTGTCTCGATTCCAAAGATGATTGATCCGATGAAAGACATCAGAAACACTACGCCGAACATCATGTAGATGATCTTGTCCATCTTCCTCTCGATTCTGCTCCGCTTCAATGGAGGATCAGTTGAGTTTTGAATTACCTGTCATCAAATAAACTTTGAAATGAGACTTGTGATGCAAGGTTTCTTTGGATGCTGTTAAAGTTTGTACTAGGCATAACACATTTATACGGAGGAGCTGAAGAACTGTACAATACCAAACCGAATTTTATTAATATCTGGATGGATCATATATTTTTTTTATAACCTAAAAAACTGAAAACCGAACCGAAAATCAAATGATTACCCGAAATTTCAAATTAGAAATTATATACCTTAAAATATCAAATTATGTTTAATTTCTAAATAACCGAATATTTTTTAAAAAAAATAATTCTATCAGAAAAACTCGAATTACCTGATATTTAACTTGAAACCCCAAATTATTCAACGTTTTTATATTTGAAATTATCTGAAAAACAGAATTTAATTGGAACCAAATCAAACTTGAACCGAATTTTGTAAATAAATCAAAGGGTGTTTGAAAAGAAAAAAAAAAAGTAAATAATCAAAGGGTTCCTACATCTCCAGAAGACTAGAATCTAAAACCTAAATATCCGTACCGAAACCAAAGGAGATACAGAACGCCCAAGTTTGTACCTTTGTGTCGTGTCCGGTGAAGACAACAGCTCCGTAAACATACTCTGTGTTCCGAAGCTTCGAATCTCGAAGAAGAAGCTGTTGAACAGACAACGGAAGTCTCTGTTCCTCCAAATGCAACGTTCCGACGAAAGCATAAAGATCCGCATTGGGATCTTCGCATCTCACGACGCCTTTAAACTCCTTAAAGTCGGAATCTTCGTGTAACGCCGACGAAGTCGCCTCTAAGCCCTGTTTCACTTTCAGATTCGTCTCACCGTCGAGATTCATCGTCTCCACGTAGCAGATCGAGTCCTCGTAGCTCGACGACAGAAGCAGAAGATCCGCCGGAAAAAACTCGTCCTTCTCGACTCTCACCACATCTCCGACCTTAAGCTCCCTCCACCCCACTCGCCGGAATGTTCCGTCTCCGCCGTGAACTTTTACTTTCCTGTTGTTCACTTCTATGTCCTGTCGTTTTCTTCCCCAGTCCTCGATCCCTTCTTTGACCATGCTCGCGGCGATGACGAAGACTAGAGGTAACAGAGCGCTGACGGGGCCGTAGGGAGAGAGCGGAGTCAACGACAAGGCTCCGGTGACGAGGAAGTAGAAGTTTGCGACGCGGCGGAACTGCTCGAAGAGAGATTTGGGAACGAAGGAAGCGGGGGAGTATTTGGTTGACCGGACGTAGTTTCCGGGGTAGTTACGACGTTCGGCGGCGGGAGAGTTGGGTTCGTTGCAGTAGACTACTCGAGAGAAACCTGGTCCTCCGATCTGTGAGTGGTCTTCTTGAAATGTTGATTTACGACATGTGAAGGCGTAGATGTTGCTCAGATGTAGTCTTCTTCTTATCCGACCTCCCGCCATATCTCAGTCTGGAAAAAAAATATGTAGATGGTGGGAACACAGGGAAGAGATGTTGAGAGAAAAGAATGAAGATTTAGAACTATAGGATAAAGAATCTTAGAGAGACAATGTTGAATTGTTATGAGTAATTATATCATGGTTTAGCAATTGAGCAAGGAAGAGGAACGAGTGTTTCTTCGCTTTCTAATGAAAATTTTTAAAACTTTGACGACGACTTTCAACATATCATTTTTTTTTGACTTAGTGGTTTCTTTATTTTCTTTGCTATATAATGAAGAAGTAGACGTAAGAGATTGCTGTGTAACTGGCTTCTACTGATTCAATGTAACTAATGAAAATCAGATTTGTAACCATCTATGTTGGCGGAAGTGAAAAGTACTAGATCCGTAGATTGTCTATGTTCTAGAAGAATTAAATAATATATGACGTCAGACATGATTTAAGAAATAAAAGAAGATGTGTTAATTATACAGGAAGGAATGTTAATGGAGCCGTAGAGGGAGTCGTGGATGGTTTTACTTATTATTATTTTATTTATTTTTATTTTGTATTGAGGTTTTATTTCTAATACTTATTATTAGCAGCTTTGAAAAGTTCTTGGGAAAAATTAAGAGAAAGTGATTAGTAAATTAATTATGTGTTTAATTGACTTACTCTCTAATGTAAGGACTAGTATATGTTTATCAAACTAAATAATTAGTTTCCAGTGATTCCCGGGGCCAGAGATTTATGATCTGTTTTCGATTTTCTGATTAATTTTATCTTCTGATACTCTCTGCAACACATGTGAAATTTATATTCCACCACATAGTTTATTGCCAGTTCAGTAATGCGGACTAGTTAAATTGAGAAATATTATAGTTTGGCAACAAAAGGGAGTAGATTGTATGTTTTTTTCAGCTCCATTGCCCAACTTGAGCTCCACGACAAACATAATTAGGTTATTTTGCACACTAGTTGGTGACAATTTACAAAAACACACGCACAATTATACACAACCCGTTAATAATCTTTTATATGGGTATATTTTATTATTACAAATAACTAATTCAAGTCTAACTGTAGAATTGATCAAAATTCTGCTAAATAGTTTATGGAATTAAATATATTACTTTTTGTCAGGAGATTTGTTGGAAATTATCAAACTGTATGATTAGGTTTAAGATGATCCAACTAGATTAAAACAGCAAAGCACGATCCAAAAAACATTCTGATAATCAAATGGGGTCTAAGCTTTACAACTCGCCTTCAAATTTTCTACATGTAACTTTTTTGTTGAGCAACTTTCTACATGTTACTTAATACATAGAAGACTAGCGAACCATGTCAATACTATTACTAGCTAAATGTTTTTTTCATGTCAATACTTTTCCTTTCTAAATTAAGTTTTAATAATTGGTGGCTACTCCTCCCATGACTTATTTATTAGTTATTACACACGTTTAGGAAGGCAAACGTATATAGAAAGAGAAATACTACTTTTTTACTTTCTCATTAGCGGTGCTTTTCTCAAAACACTTTACTTTAGACATCTTCGTTACTTGCTTTCCAAAAAAATATTTTTAAAAAAAAAGCCTGGTGAGCCGAAATTACAAATATTGGGCTTTAGTTTACGTTTATGGGCCCAAAACAGGCTTCTCATAATTGGTCTCTTGATCCACTACGTAAATTATCTTAAACCGTCTCCGGTTAATCAATCCGCCTTCTTCGTAGGTTTAATTTACCTTTTTTACCCCTCCACCAACCACAATTTCTATTTCTTTTTTTTTTAATCAGGGAGGAACTTGAAATTCATAAAGCCGTTGTATTGGTAGAGAGAGAAAGGAATAGAGAGAGATTGTGAAATTAGGGTTCCAAAAAAAAAAAACAATTGTGGATCCTCTTCTTCGGAAACCATGTTCACGCCGCAAAGAAAACAGTGGATGTCTCCGGCGATGACGCCGAGAAGCGAGACGCGCGCAACTAACCCTAGAAACGCTGATAGAAAAGGAAAGGCGATTGCGTTCAGCGAGGACCCGGTTAATTCGACTCTTCCGCCGCCTCCGATCGGAACTCTGACCGGAGAAGTTTTCTCCAGAGGCCAGGCTGATGATTTGGATATGGGCGATTGGAGGAGGTTTAGGGAAGTGGGTTTGTTGGACGAGGCTTCAATGGAGAGGAAAGATCGAGAAGCGCTTCTTGAAAAGATCTCAACACTCGAAAAGGAGGTAACTTTATTAAATCATTTGAATAATTTTGTGATTCTGTTGCTGGGTTTTGCTTTATGGGTCGTGCTGCTTTCTTTTTTTTGAGAATCTGTTATCTAATTAGAAGCTTTCATGTGTTAAGATATGAGTTGATGAGGCAATTTGTAACCTTTAGCTTTCATGTGCAGTTATATGGGTACCAGCACAATATGGGACTTCTTCTCATGGAGAACAAGGAGTGGGCTTCGAAGCACGAGCAACTGAACCAGGCGTTACAAGAAGCTCAAGAGATCCTTAAAAGAGAACAATCATCACATCTTTACGCATTGACTACTGTGGAACAACGGGAAGATAACTTGAGAAAAGCCTTGGGTTTGGAAAAGCAATGTGTAGAAGAGGTACCAAAAGTTAGCTTTAAGCCTTTAACTTGATAGATATCTGTATATATGTGTTTAACTTTCTACGGATTTGCGTCTTTTCATATTATAATCTACCTACTTATGTGATGCATTGATTGTTTGGGACAATAAACCATAACTCTGTATTAGGTTAGACGTCTTACTTCCTTTGTGATGTGAATTTTCTTTGAAATATAATTCTGTTTTATCTTTTTGGCAGCTTGAAAAGGCTCTTCGTGAAATTCAAGAAGAGAATAACAAGACGAGGCTCGCTTCTGAAGCTAAATTAGCTGAAGCAAATGCTCTGGTTGCTAGTGTTACCGGGAGATCTTCTGATGTGGAAAGTAAGATTTATTCTGCTGAAAGCAAACTCGCAGAGGCAACTAGGAAGAGCTCTGAGCTGGAAATGAGATTGAAGGAAGTGGAGACTCGTGAGAGGGTCCTGCAACAAGAGCGGCTTTCATTTGATAAAGAGTAAGCATAGCTATTCGTTATACACGACTGTAATATTCAGATCTTTTTTTTAGTCTAACTTGTATGTTATTGCAACACAGGCGACAATCATATGAAGAGACGTTCCACAAGCAAAGAGAGTACCTTCATGAATGGGAGAAAAAGCTTCAAGAAAAGGAAGAATCAATGCCTGAACAGAAGAGAAGCCTGAATCAAAGAGAGGAAAAGGTTAATGAAAAAGAAAAGAACTTGAAGTTGAAAGCAAAAGAACTTGAAGAGCGCGAGAGAAAGATTGCTTCGTCTATGTCAAAGTGTAAGGAAACTGAAGAGGATTTGAGTAAGCGATTGCAAGAATTGACTGCAAAAGAGAAAGTGAGTTTCTAACTTACTGAACATTGCATCTTTAGACCCTTGTTTTTTTCTCATATGATTTTGTTGTGATGGATTTACCCAGGAATCTTGCACACTCCAGAGCATGCTAGTGGCAAAGGAGAAGGAGTTGCGAGCACTAGAAGAGAAGCTTATTGCCAGAGAAGGGGTAAGTTTTAAGGACATTGTTGTGCAACAACAGCTTTTTATTTTTTTGTTTAGCAGAAAACTTTTGCTCTGCGGTTAAACAATGGAATCTCACCAACTCCTACTACTGTACTCTTTCTATACTTTAGAAATTTTATGCGTGCTGCACCTGTTTCGCGTCCCTTTGAATTAGGAATCCTTTTGGTATTTATAGATATCAGTTATTCTGATTTTGGTAAATTAAGCTCTACCTTGATCTTTGATCTTTTAAACAGACGGAAATTCAGAAGCTTATTGATGATCAGAAGGCAGAGTTAGCTGATAAGCTGCTGGAATTTGAACAAGAATGTGAAGAGAGAAGAAAATCTCTGGACAAGGTACTCCAAAGAAAGACCGAAGAAATTGAACGACAGAAAGTTGAAATTGATCATGGCGAGGAGAAGTTGCAGAAGAGAAACCAAGCTCTGAATAAGAAGTTTGAGCGAGTGACTGAAAAGGAGATGGACCTTGAAGCAAAGTCTAAAGCTATGAAAGAAAAAGAAAAATCCATACAAGCCGAGGAGAAATGGTTGAGTTTGGAAAAGCAACACTTACTTTCTGATAAGGAGAGTCTTGTGGATCTACAACAAGAGATTGAAAACATCCGGTCTGAGATGATGAAGAAGGAGGATGCGACTCGAGAAGAGCTCAAAAGTCTTGAAATCAAGAAAGGGGAGAGGAAAGAATACCAGAGACTGCAATCTGAACTCAAGTCCCAGATAGAGAAATCAAGACTCCACGAGGAGTTCCTTTCTAAGGAAGTTGAAAATCTGAAGCAAGAGAAAGAGAGATTTGAAAAGGAGTGGGAAATATTGGATGAGAAGCAAGCCGAATATACTAAAGAGCGAATGCTAATTTCTGAAGAAAAAGCAAAGTTTGAGAGGTTTCAAATGCTGGAAGGAGAAAGATTGAAGAAAGAAGAGAGTTCTTTGAGGGTTCAGATAAAACAGGAACTGGATGATATTAGACTGCAGAGAGAATCGTTTGAAGCCAATATGGAACAGGAACGTTCAGCATTGCATGAGAAAGCCAAACTTGAGCATTCTAAGGCGCTTGACGATCTAGAAACGATGAGAAGGAATCTTGAAATTGAGCAACAGAAAAGAAAAGAAGAAGACGAGAAAGCTCTACAAGACAGACTGTCTCAGTTTGATGATAAAAGAAGGAAAGAGCTTAGTGATATCAATCACCGTAAGCAGGCTTTGAATAGGGAGATGGAAGAAATGGTGTCGAAAAGGAGTGCTCTTCAGAAGGAAAGCGAAGAAATTGCCAAACACAAGGAGAAACTGAAAGAGCAGCAAGCAGAGATGCATAATGACATCAGTGAACTTAGTACACTCAGCATCAACCTCAAGAAACGTAGGGAAGAGTTTGCCCGTGAAAGGGGTCGGTTTCTAGCATTTGTTCAAAAGCTCAAGGATTGTGAGAGTTGTGGGAAGCTGGCGAATGAGTTTGTACTCTCTGATCTCCAACTACCATATAACGAAGAAGAAGCTATTCCGCCACCTAATGGAGTTTTGAGTGACCTTCCAGAAAGTTCTGATGCGTCTGACTCCTGTAATATCAAGAAATCTCTAGACAGAGATGCATCAGGAAGTGGTGGATCTAGAAGGCCCAACATGTCGATACTGCAGAAGTGCACTTCAATACTTTTCTCACCAAGTAAAAGAGCTGAGCATGATATGGAAACAGGCAAGCCTGAGCAGCGTCCATTCTCCTCACTGACCGTTAATAAGGAAACAAAAGGTGAAATCCCACTGCCAGTTAGCTCAATTCCGGACGAGGATGAGGAATATACAGACAGTCGAGTACAAGAAACTTCTGAATGTTCTCAGTTTTCTGAGCTCCAAAGCGCCAGGCGTGGACGTGGCAGACCTAGAAAACCCAAGCCTTCTACGAATCCTACTAGCTCGGCCAATCATGCCAGCCATGAAGAATCATCGAAAGGTGAAGTCTCAGGTCACGTTTCTGGTACTAGCGAGAAGACAACAGGCAGAGGTGGAAGGAAAAGACAGCATACTGAGGATACTGCTGGTGGTGGTGGACGTCGCAAGAGACAACAGACTGCTGTTGCTGTCTTGCCGCAGACCCCTGGCCAAAAACGCTACAATCTGAGGCGGAACAAAACGTGAGTCTTTTAATCTTGTGACTATGTGTTTACTAATATGGCTTCACGTGATTTTGTTTAGAACATGTTGTCTTAAAGAGTAAGGGGTCCCTGTGTTACTTTGGTCTCGAATCTTAAAGACTACTATTATGATTATGTGTAATAATCTGGCATTCCCTATCCCTGTGTTACTTTAGTCTCGAATCTTAAAGACTTACAGTACGGTGTCACTATTATGATTATGTGTAATAATCTGGCATTCCCTATCATTGTTATGCGGCTAATTATGTAACTTATGCCTTTATTCTGCTCATTGATTGGCTAAAATCATACGAGTGAATTCTCACTGATTTCTTAAAAATCTTTTGGGTGTACAGCGTAGACCAAGTTCCAGCAGATGTTAAAGATGATGCAGCTGGTGGTGAAGATGATGCAGACATTGCTCCCTCTGCGCCATCAAAGGACAATGTCGAAGGAACTAGCGAATCTATCGTGGAACCTCTTCCAGCTAGAAGATTAGAAAGTTCGGAAGTTAGGGTTGAGAGAGTTGTAACGGTAAGAAAAACTTCCTCTCTCGCTCTCTACGTGTTCTAAAGTTCCACAACTCTTGACTGAATAAAACCCTGCTCATAAATAAAGTTCATGACATAACAAAACAAAACAACCATGTATGCTAATAAGGTGATCGGGTTCCATGGCAGGTGGAAACAACTACAACTACAGCTACTGCTACTGCTAATACCAATGTGGGTGTTACGGTTGCAAATGCGGAAGCAGCAGCTAACATTGCGATGAGCCCCTCTGTTGAAGATGATCAGACGCAGAGAACAGTGAATGAGGATAATAATGAAGAATATGAGGATGGCAATGATGAAGAAGATTACGATGATCAAGATGATGATGATGACGATGATGGTGGTGGTGATGATGATGATGGATCACCAAGACCTGGTGAAGGATCCATAAGAAAGAAGCTGTGGACTTTTCTCACCACATAACCATCTCACGTGGATGATCTAAGAGATGTTACTTTCACATTTATTATGTAGAACCATTTATAGCTTCTTGTATCCAAAGACACCCTTTTGATGGAGGATGCAGTTTATTAGGGAATTAGAAGCTAGAGGCATGTGTTTAATGTTGTGTACTTGCGAATTGACAGAACCTATAAGCACCAGGTTCCAGAAGGATAATATTGATTACAAAATAAATGTCAAAGGATGATTTTCAGAAAAAAGCAGAAACATTAAAGAAAAATCTTTGTCAACATTAGAGACACCATTAAATGCAATTACGCTTTGATATGTGTGCTTCTGTGCATGCTCAACTACATATACACAACATTGTACAAATGATAAATGTATTGGGGGGCATTCTATATATGTAATGGTTATGGGAACAAATGAAAGCTTTTACTTTACGTAACAAAAGTGGAACATGTAACCAAAAATGTCTATAGAATTCTATTCTTTTTTACTTTTCACTATTTGAATTGTAATGAGAGAAATAAAGCTAAATTTGATTCCCAACGACCTCTCGCTCTCTTCTCAATAAATAATAACAAGAACCAACTTAAAAAGAACTCAAATTGATAAAAGACAAAACACATCACACGCTTTGTTTTCTCCTGCTATTCTCTGTTCTTGTGCTCTTAGAGAGAGAGAGAGAGAGAGCAATGATGTGGCAAATGTTTTGCTATCTTCTCTTACTATCTCTACTTGTTAGGTGTACCGGAGATGAATCTTTGCCTGAAGTAACCTATTCCGAAGAAGCTCCAATGGACAAAAGAGAACGAGAAGCTTTGTACTCTGCGATTCAAGGATTTGTAGGTGATTCTTGGAATGGCTCTGATCTCTATCCTGATCCTTGTGGTTGGACTCCAATTCAGGTTTTTTTCTTACAAATCTCTGTTTCATTAAAACCTTTATTTTCCCTTTTGTGCAGCCATGTTATATACCCTCCAGTCTTTAGTCTTGTCAGAGAAGCATAGTTTCTTGAAGATAGTGAAGAGTTTGGGCGTTATATGTTGTTGAATCAAACTCAAATTCTAAAAAGCTTTGAAATGATGTGTAAAGATTATTGTTTTCTAGCTGTCTCAATAATTCTTCAAAAATGCTTAGTCCCCTTTTGAAAATTTTCTATAATCGGTTAGTGAAGTTTAAAGCTTCAAAGCACCAAAGCGAATCCTATTTTCATATAACATGTTTGTTTGGGGTTTCTTAAAATGTTCGTCAATGATATGGGCATATTGGCCCACCAATCATTCCTTTATTATTTAGCTTAGTTCTCTTCACAATAATCCAAACTTGAAGAATAATATATATACCTTTTTGTTTTTTTTTTTTGGTTTTCAGGGTGTTTCGTGTGATATGTACAATAACTTGTGGTATGTCACGGATATGAGTTTAGGGCTTATTCATGAAAACTCACTTCCTTGCTCCTCAAGTCTTGAGATAAGGCCAGTGTTATTCGAGCTCAAGCACTTAAGATCTCTCTCCTTCTTCAACTGCTTTATCTCTCCCATGGTGTTGGCTAAAGAGGGTTGGATAAACTTTGCAAATAACTTAGACTCGCTCGAGTTTAGATCCAATCCTGGTCTCATTGGGAAACTTCCTGAAACAATCGGCAATCTCACAAACCTGAAGTCTTTGGTGGTTCTTGAAAATGGGTTCAGTGGAGGACTATCATCAAGTATCTGCAATTTAAAGAGTCTAAAGAGAGTGGTCTTCGCAGGGAACTCTTTCACTGGAATGATCCCAAACTGTTTCAAAGGCTTAAAGAAGCTTTTAATCTTGGATCTGAGCCGCAACTCTTTCTCAGGGACATTGCCTTCATCTTTTGGAGACTTGACTTCACTGCTCAAACTTGACCTAAGCAATAACTTCTTGGAAGGGAAGCTACCTCAAGAACTTGGGCTTTTGAAGAATCTGACACTACTGGATCTGAGGAAGAACAGATTCTCTGGTGGGCTATCCAACAACATTGAAAGGATGCAATCTTTAACGGAGTTGGTGTTGTCAGACAATCCAATGGGTGTGGAAATAGTTGGAGTAAAGTGGGAGAAGATGAGAAATCTGGTCATTTTGGATGTGTCCAATATGGGTTTAAGAGGTGAGATTCCCATTGGTCTAACCAAACTGAAAAGGTTAAGGTTTCTTGGTCTGAACGACAACAATCTAACCGGTTTTGTTCCATCCGAACTTGATGCTTTGCCTTGTCTTGGTTCATTATACATCAATGGAAACAACCTAAGAGGTGAGCTGAGATTCTCTAGGAAGTTCTATGAGAAGATGGGAAGAAGATTTAAAGCTTGGAGGAATCCAAATCTTTGTCAACCATTTGAGATTGTAATGTCGGAATCTCAGAAGTATATGCTCCCTCTTGGAGTGAAGCCATGCACTTGAAACCTGGAGGAGTGTTTGTGAGCTCATATCATCATTAAACTATCATCTATCTTTTCTTCTTAAATCTTCTGTTTTTAGTATGTATCGTCTCATCTTTTCGTCTTGTATTGCTGTAACGGTTATGAAAATATGGCCCATGAATGAATATGCTTAAGAAAACGAATCTTATTGGGCCGAAGAGGTTTTAAACTAACAGAAGTGAAAAAAAGCAAAATAAATGGCCCATGCAGGTTTCGAACCTGCGACCTTCGCGTTATTAGCACGACGCTCTAACCAACTGAGCTAATGGGCCGTTTTGATAATACTTTGTCTTTACCGTTATTCACTATATACTTTAAGAAGACTCAGAGAGGCCATGGGGACAAATTCTGTAGGGAAGTATTCAGTAACTAATACAATTAGACGGAGTAAAGTACGGGCAATATACCAGCATGTAGAGTTAAAGAATTGTCTAAGCATTTTCTAGCTCTCTCCGTGTCTCATAGACAAGAAGATCATATATTATATTAATATAAAATGTGCATACTTTCAGATAAGATAAGCATATGCAATGTTATAGGAAAGAAGAACAGAAAATGGGAAGGCACTTGGAAAGAAGCCCAAAATGTTGTAGATTTCGTAGACAAAAGCAAAATAAACAACTAAATTACACTAAATCAAAAAGTTGGTTGGCCGGAAGAATAGTGTTTGAATAATTCTTTTAACGAAGAGATAATGTCAACAACAAAAAGTCATAGAAGCTACTCAAACATAACGAAGAGTCCAAAGACAAGACAAACGCATTATAAATATATAAGCTAACTAATTGGTTTGTAATTTGAGACATCGTAGGCCAACTCTTGTTCGTTTCTTGGTACAGTGAGTTTGTTTAACTCCAAATTGGGATCGGGGCTGCGGGTACTATTATGAACTAATAGTATCAGAGAATTGGATTGTTCTCCAGTAATTATGGACTTTATTTATTTTTTCTTTTATTTTGCTAAAAGATTTTCTATTTTTTTTGAGAGAGAAGAGAGGAATTATGGACTTAATTGCATCGAGTAATCATCTTTCCCATGACTAGAGAAAGAGGTATATAAAAAAGTTCTGTCACGTCTTTAATTAGCTCGGTCCGAAAGTGTAGCTTCAAGTAAATGTGTGTTATCATTTGGTAAATTTTTCAAATCTTGTTTATTAGTAGTACTTTGTATAGAAAATCACTAGAAGTATGGTTGCTATATATTATTATAAATAGCATATTGTCAATCACTATAACCAGAAATCAGAAATCAAGAGTAGATGAAAACATTGGAGTATTATTTTATCGTTTTTTTTGCTCTATTCCGAACATTGTTTTTTTTTTTGGTTTCTACCTGTCTCGTCTTATCTCATCATATACATCAGAAATTGAGTTAATGAAACAAGATTTGTGCTTTTCACGTGTGTGAGTTTTTGGTTATTTACCTAAAACCAATCGAGAACGACAATTAGGAAAGGAACGTTTAGCTTAATATAGGGTACTAGCTAAAAGAATAAACTCCGAGTGAGAAGTACAAACTCAAATTAGTTCCAGGAAATAAACAAGTACAAAGGGAAACTGTTAGGTTGAAAAGCGAGTGGCTCAATTATTACAACTTTATTTATTAGGGTATTACCAAAAAAGTTCGTAGCCCGAGAGTAAGTGAAAGAGACAATAGAGAAGAGAGCGGTACTGGTGATGGTCACGACGGCGACGATGGTAGGACCGCCGCACGTGGCCTGCCTTACCCATGTCTTTATTTGACTAGTCAACGTACTTCTTCTTTAGTTAGTATAGGATCCTGTAGTATATTTTGTAAAGGATTTAAACGTTTCGAGTTTAATCAGAAAAAGGAATATTATCACTCGGTCATTTTCTTCTATGATGTTAGGGATGTTACGGTGCCCCTAATTTAATTACCTCTGTTTTGATAACTTATGAATCTTTATTTAAATCGGTGAAAATTTAGACGAGATATGTTGTCTGATAGGTAGTGTTACTCTTGACGTAGTTTTTATTTCAAGATCCTAATCCTAGACGAAATTGAGTGCGCCTCAACTTCTGTACGTATAGTTTATTGATCGGAATAGTCCCATGGTTTTTTTCTTACTAAAATAACATTTATGTCTTTTTTTGTTTACGTAATCATTAAACCGCTTATTACATAATACTTATTTTTTTCCCAATAAAATACAATTAGACGTGACAGGTCTTCCACCATAACTTTTTTAGCACCTAAAATGACATCTTGATAATGTCAAGTTTTACAAGAGGGGCCCAAACAAACTACTGAATATTGCGTCCCTTGGTTTATATATATGGTCACGCAAATTAAATATATCTCCATCCCTCTCGCTAGGAAAATGTATTTTGAGTAATTATCAATAGTTCAACAGATTCCAATCAGCAGAAATCGTAAAAGCTTTAGCCGAACCGTGTAAGTATTATAATGTGCTGAAATTCGTGGTAGTTCTCCAATAACTAAACTAGAAACAGTGTTTCGGGTGTGTCGGAACTAATTAAATTAGTTTAACCCATCCCACCCATATTAGATTAGTGTAACCCTTCCCCAAGCGTGGGGCAGCAATAGCCAACAATTAACTAAAGAAACTTAAATTGTGATTTTCAAAAATTAAAAAAAATTATTATCATTGCCGACTTTGAATCATACACCATAGGAACAGAGTTGTTGAATTGACTAAAATCAATTATATGGTTCTAGAGAGAACTTGTTAATTAGCGGATAACTGCTACATATGATATCCTTAATTATCATAATTCGTACCGGAAAACATATGTGTGATCAAACTGCATGGACGAAAGCATATATAAATAATATTCTGTGGTTTGTAAGAAAAATTATCACTGAACTCGAGATTTCAAAACCTTAATTAACCCAACCAGATAATACCAACTATAGAAATACAAACTACAATTTTACATAGCCGTCAATCGTTTATATTTAGAATGTCATTGAACAAAGCCAAAAGCTACAAAACTTTCTCAACTCTCTCTATTATGTCGTGAATATTTACAATATTGTCCTTCCCCTCCACTAAGTAATTTAAATTTCAACATTTGCTCCAAAGAACAAAGAATCTCTGCTAACCCACTGAGAGACCTAACCAAAACAAGCTAATCGTGGTTCTTCGACAGATTCGAACGACGGGTCTCTCTCTATCCAACCAGCAATCCCTTTTATACATACCGATCGTGATTGAATGAGTGAGATTATGAATCAGCGGAGAGTCAATCGTTCCAACAAAGAAGCATGACAACACATCTTCGAATGATGTAAAGCTTAGCTCTTTGTTCTTTAAGAACAGCTCCAAGTCCCCTACTCGACCCCCTTCTCTTTCCCATGCTTTGACTTGATCCCAACTTCATCTTCAATACTGATACAAAGACTTTGGCTAAAACGAAAACAGATTTTCTTTTCTTAGGGCTTGAGAATGAATATAATGAATGAGGATGCAAAAGAAAAACAGACTTTTTATAGAAGAAGAGAAAGGTAGAAATATGGCCCTACACACCTCTCTTTCACTACCCACTTGTGTTATTGCAATTTATTATCATTGAATTTGAATGGTTTATATGGTAACGATTTCACAAAAACCCCAAAACATCTATGCCCTATTTGTCTCTCTTGTTGGTATGTATAAGGCACACATGCATGACACGTGGATAATTTTATTTTGTTATTGGTTGGTTACCTTGCGGGTTTTTAAGATGGTTTGTCTCCTTTCACCTATATATAAGTTATATTGCTTCTAGATTATTACTGTTAGTTGGTTAAATATTGTTCTAGATCGTAATATCTTACGTTGGCTGTGATTGGTAAACATTGAGCGTTAATGAGAGTAAAACTTTTGACACTGGACCCACCATATCTGGAGTAAACATTTTTTTGATATAACGAGTTTCTTTTTTTTTCTGGCGATAATATTTTCACCAAGCAAATGCAGCGAGAATGTTTACTCTACTTTGGTGGGGCCATATGCTTTTTACTCTACTTTTTGTTGCGCCAGCAGGCTAACCAATCACAGCCAACGGCTGTTATTTCCAAATTCAAATATCGCGATTTCTTATAGTTATAAGAAAATTCTTCATAGTTAGTTGATTGGTGTTTTTTTTTACTTTATTGTAAGAAAAAATATATTGTAACAATGCTTTTTGTTTGAAAGATAACAAATGCTTCTAGCTGACTTTTATAATTAGTTACTAGATGGTGGTCCGCACACTTGTGCGGACTAATATATATCTAACTAATTAAAATTTTAACATTTTGTTTTTACAAATTAATGTAAATTATTTAATTAGTTTTAAATATTAAATTAATCAGAATATATAATTTTTGTTATTACACATGTAAAACATATCATCATCATAATAATCTAATAAATTTTATAGATATTTTAATAATCATATGCATTTGCGGGCATAATAATTTTATAGATATTAATTAGTAAATGTATTATTAGTTAAATATCAAAAACAATATTTATCTTAAAATATACTGTTATCTTTAATCAATTTTACTATATTAATTTAGAAATATTTATCTAATTAAATAAATAAATACATAATTGTTAATAAAAATTGATGTTTTCAAGCTAAAATTTTAAAGTTATCAAAATCTCAAAATAGAGCAAAACACACAATAATGTTAAACCGATCCAACTTTACATATTATATGAATCATTGTTAATTAAAATATTGATTATAATTATATTTTAAAATACCTCACATAATAGCTGAATAAACATGGAAACATACCATATTGACAAACAAAACATTTATATGTAATGTATAAGATAAAAAAACATTTCATATCTATTGTTATTTTAATTTCTAAATGCTAATATAGAGAAAAATAATTTATAATCAATCTATAGTTTTTTTACTCTAAAATAGAAATTGATAGTTTCTATAAAATGACATTGCTTTATTGTTAAATAATATTTTTTTTTTTTTCAAGTAGTGGTCTTTAATTTTCAAGATTTATTAAATATAACTAAAACAAATTATTTTGAAAATATTTTATTAATAAATATAGAATCACACTTTTCTTTAAATAATAGTCTTCTAAAGAAATTTTAATTAAAAAAAAATCATAACTCTATGAAACTATTGAAAGAAATTATAAGTAAACATAATTAATTTTATAATATAAGGTACTGTTGTAAATAAGAAAAATAATATTTTGAAAAGATTCTCTTTTGGAGCGATATTTTTAAATATGATTCTCATAAAAAAATATAAAAAATATTAATTTTCGACTTAAATAACAAATAAATGCTATTTTTCAACTTTAATAATAATTAAAAACACTACATACGTTTACAAAAATATAAATAAATTTATTTTATATTTTGTAAAACTATTTGGCTTGATATAGCTTATAAACCTCGTTAATAAAATTAATATGTTTATAAAAGTATGTAGCTTGATATATACTTTTACAAAAATATAAACAAATTTATTTCATATTTAGTATAATAATAAATCTAATTTTTTATGCATATATAAAATTGAAAAATAATTGTAGATTGTAGATAAACACAAGATAAATATATGAGACTGTCTTTTATTTTTTCAAACACGTTTTATTATTTTTTCGAGATAATTTTATATTATTAATATGTAATCAGATAAATAAATAATTATTCACTAAATATATCAAAACTTCAATGGATAAATAAGATAATATTAAATATTGGTATAGTGAAAAATTGTAATTATCATGTTTTTAAATATTATGATTATTAAAATATATGAAAAATATTTATTAAAATCATTAATTAAACTTAAAATCATGGTGAACATGACAAATAAGCGAAAAAACATAAAAATATGGAGAAACTGACACTTAAGCCAAATCACTTTTCAAATAATAATATAGATCGGCAGAGCTAAAGGTTTTCTCATAACAGAACTACATAAGCCTCTAAATTTAACACATCTGTGTATACTCATCGCAGCGGCCGGGAATATTATTTAAATGTGTCTTCAAAAAATCAAATCGGATCGATCTTATTATCATTCAAAGAGTGTTATATTGACTTTATATATGTGCATGTGAGATACAAAAATCATGCTATAGATTATATAAGTAGACTTCTCAAAACTACCCAAAAACTTGTAAAACGAAATCACTAAAAAAGTTTGCCGTTTGATCATATTATATATATCATCGAGATATAGTTATGTACTTCCTATATTTTTGTATGTTATCAAAATAATATCTTGACAAAAAAAATCAGTGCGTGAAATTAATTAGCTGTGACCACAGTCAAATTTTGTGGATGATATGAAAAGTTGGGTTCTCAGATTTTTATAATTACTTATTATATATTTTCTTGTTTTATACGTGTTGGATCCACGTCAGTATACCAATCTATTAGACCTACCATGTACATTCAAATTCTATGGTGTGCTGAGATGTAAAATAGCTGTAAGAAAACATGCACTTTTATTTTCATTCTAGAATTGTACTACTTTTTCGCACAATACAGTGTGCATTAAACTGCCAAAACAGTTAGTAAACATATCTAATTGCTAAATAGTAAATATCAAGAATACACATTTGTTTTCAATAGTACGCTATGCACGTACTTATTTGACTCGTGTATTACCTTAATTAGTCTTCACATTCACCCAGCTCTAGAAGTATAGGTTATGCACTTCACTTTTGGTAAACTTGTACAAATGTAATGAATCATTACTTAATAATAGTTTATCCATTTCATATATAAAGTGTTTGACCCTAGTAAGGTGTCCATGACGTGACCTGCATGTAGAAATTCGTTAACTGAGAATGTATAATTGTTCATTAATCAACGAATGCGTTAGGTGATGATTACTATAATAATCTCTAACTGATTAGTACTCTTCGATCGGTTGGCGCACGAATTATGATATATATATATATATATATATAACAATATGATATCAGGGTCGGTACCATCCGAGTATAATAATCAGCTAAACAAGGACAACTTATAAACTTTTTAATACGCATGAAAATCTTTAAAATATTTGATATTTAAAAGATAATATAAAGTATAAATGTTTGAAAGAATCATAGTTTATGTTAAACGCAGGCCCAAAACCTTTGCATCTAAAAGCATCGATTTGTGGGTTATCGTGACACAAAAAGTAAAGCGTAGGCTTCTTGGCCCAAATACGTTTAGCCTTCCTTTATAAATCTAAATCTAAAGCATAGCCAAATGTTTCAAAAGCCTATCATTGCCCAAATGAATTTAGTTTTCAAAACGTTCTATGTTACAAACTCTCTCCACCGTCCGATGATTATTTAATCAATCAGCTATCAGAGATCAACGGTGAATAGCGAAACAAATCGTAAGGAGCCCAAAGCGAATCCAGCGGACAAGGCCTTCTGGAGTCGAGCCTTAGCCACGGCTTCCCTTTCCCGCTCCAATGCAACAAACTCACCGGCCCTGGATGCAGATTCCGACACAGCCCTTCCAAGTTATCCCCCCCGAGACCGTGCTGGTTCCACCTATGCTCCACACGCTCAACATCCCCGGCGAAAACCAGCAGAAACGGCGGCAAAGACCCCAGCTCGTAGATACGGTGCCGTTTCTGTATCCTCATCCACGCTTCAAGCTTCACCGTGAACCTCCCTTCTCTCCATCTCCCTAGATCGATCACCATCACGCCGGTGTTGAAGTAGCACGGCCTCCTCCCTCTCAACGCCGACTTGTACCCCTGGCTCGACCAAAACCTCGAGGTGAAGTAGTGCGTGAAGTTCGCGTGGCAGTACTCCGGAGCTCCGACGACGTGGCGGCCGAGATCGATCCTCCAGAGCTTCGCCACGTCGTCGACCACGACGAGATCGGAGTCGAAGTAGATCACGCGGCGCACGGAAGTGGAGAGGAGGTCGGCGAGGTAGATCCGCGCGTAGTTTAGCGGCTGGTCCAAGGCGCGGCGGATGGAGGAGGAGATCTTGCTGAGGACGAGGTTAGGGTCAAAATGGTAAATCTGGAAGGTTAGGGAAGGGAACGTGGAGGAGATTGTGCGGCGGAGATCGGCGCTGCGGCGGTGAGTTGCGATGAAGTGGAAGACGACGTTTTCGGGACAGGAGGCGTGCTGGAGAACGGAGAAGACTCCGGCGACTGAGCCGCGGAGGTAGATGGCGTCGAGAGTCATCGCGATGTGGATGATGGAAGGGTTGTGTGTGCGATCCTCCGGTGACCATACCGTTTTGAAGCATTCCCTGCCGTTTCGAAATGCCGGGGCTTCTCGAAACGCCGGGAGATCAGTGTCGGTGGCAGAGACGCTGCTAATCGCGATTGGTAACGAGAGAAACAGACATAAACGCAAACACAGTGCCGACATTATTTTTTTTGAGTTTGAGCTGAGTGTCTGAGTGAAGACAAGAGTGTGAAAGGGAGAAGGCTTTTTGTGTGTCTTTGTTTGATTTGTTAATGGCGGATTAGGGGTAGTTTCGACATTTGCAAAACAAATTCGCTAATGGTAAGTGTTAATTGTTGATTCGTCGTCACATGTGTTATAAGATATTTTATTGATATGGGATATTTACAATAATGATGGGGGCAGATATATTGTCTAGAGAGTCAGCCTGGGAAAGAAGGAGACGCGTTAATTAAGCATAAATCGTAATTAGATGAAAATGGTATCACTGTATAAGCGTGATACACGAGCGAGTGTAAGTACGCACAAACGACAGCCACTGGGGTTTTAACGCTTGATTTGAGTTTACCTGCGCGTCGGTGACTAACAAAAGCCAAAAGCAAAGAGTTCTTGCTGTTCTTTCAATGTATCTTTTGGTAAATAAAAGAAGCACATTTTGAAAAAGTTTTAACATACTAGTATATATTTTGATATTTTGTTCAAAAATGTTAAGAACCTTTTACCTGAGCAAAATTCACTTAAGTTTTAATATTTTGATATTTTGATATTTTGTTCAAAATATATAATAATAACTTTGAAAAAATTCACTTAAGTTTTAAAAATAAAAATAATCTATACAAGAAATTTTTATAAATAACTTCAAAATTTTAAGTATATCTAAGATCATATAATTATAAATATTTTATTATTTATATTTTAGTAAGATGTAAGTTTATTGAAGATATAATAAGTAAAAACATGTTATGTGCTTATATAAATCAGAAAATATTATCACCAAAATTTTAAAATTTAATACGATGAAAAAATAGTAGTTTATATAATTTCAAATATTTAATAATATTTCAATGTAGATTTAGGCACATTTTAAAAAGTTCAGGTAGGTTTTTAAAGTTTTAATTGAGTTCAAGTCGTATTTGGCACTATCCATTTGTTCGGGTTGTATTTGGCACGATCCAAATAGTTCAGGTTGGAATAGGCACTTTTCCCAGTATTTTATATAGACTGATCGAAAAAGAAATAACAGGAGAATTGCATAGGCCTTTATAACCCTGCATTAATGCATTTGTCTCAACTACTTACTTTGCCATAAATGATGGTTATAAAGGCCTATCCAATTCTCACAATAGTAAGTAGTTGTGGATATCTCACAATAGTAACACCATTTTCGGATAATAGTGCATCTCTAGTGTATTACTCCATTTTTTACTCCATAACTCAAAAATAAAGTTGAATTTTGCTCCAATCCAATGTATTACTCCATTTTTCACTTCAAAAAATAATATTCACAAATGATTATTTTCTATTTGGTTAGTAATTGTTAATAATATCATTCAACTTATAAAAATTTAACAATTAACCCAACTATTTTATGTTTACAAAAGTTCCATAAAAATATATTTTATTTTAATAAAATATTTACTATTCAAAATACAATGAGAGATTATGTTCCAACTCAAAGGTGCAATGTTTTTCATATGCAATTTTTCTTATTTAAAAAAAAATTATGCATTTGAATAAGTATAAATGTTATCAATCAAAATTTTGTCTCACATAATTAAAAACTCATCTCTCCCTTTTCAATAATACTTTACGGATCTTGGTAGTTCCAAAAATAATTTACCGAATGATTATATTACTTATTTATATTACATACATTGTATTTATTTTATATTATTTATGCTTATTTTTATTTTTATTAATTTATGCATATTTATGTAAACTATTAAATAATATTTTGTTGAGTATTTTATTCCTTTTCAAATTATTATATTATTAAATATTATTTAAGTATAAAATAAAAATATTCAAAACTAAAAAGATCATTTCATAAATAAAAAAAACATTCAACTCCAAAATGGAGTAATGTGTAAGAGCATCTTCAATTTCACTCCATAATTTACTGTAATATGGAGTGGGAAATAGAGGAATGGAGAAAAAAAATGATTAGTGCATAAATGTAGAATTTTTCTTCACCATTTTATTTTTCACTCTATTTTGTAGCAAATTATTTCATTTTGCAGTAAATTACTCCATTTTAGAGTTAAATATGGAGTAGAGTTGGAGGAGATTTTTCTCCAAAATAGAGTTTAAAGTTAAAAAGAAAAATATGGTTTGAAATGTTTTTAGAATCTGTGTCCGAATCAGGTAAATGGATGTATGAATAAGTACAAGGGTTGACTAAGTACCACTGTGTAGAGATTATTCATGTATTCACAAACCTAAGGTGGTTTAAGCACATCGTCGAACACCTATGAATCGAACTACAATGCAAAACATACTAAACAAAATCTAGTTAGTCTAAATCAATGTGACAAACACAGGTTCAACCACAATCAGCATGGCTAAGATCAATCGTAATTTAATAAATAAACATGAAATAATTTTATCAAATAATAACCACATAATATGTATATGTTGCTAATCAAGAATCTATAATCCCACTTCTCACATCTTATTTGTATCGTCAATGGAATTGTCTTTTAACGTTGCTATGAAACGTAATATAAAAGTGGCATTTTGGAGAATAAAACTTAGGATTATCTTTATGGTGAACTTTTAGATTCACTTTTCCTCTAATAATCAATCAAATTACCAACTAGATTTATGATTTAAAAATATTACATAGTTTAAAAAAAGATCAAAATAATTAAAAACTAAAGTAGTGTCAATTTTATTAATGCCAGTACTACTATCTAAACTTTAAATTCAAACTCTATACCCTAAATCCAAATTCTAAATCCTAAACCCTAAATTATTAACCCAAACTATATACTCTAAATTCAAATATTATATCCTAAACTCAAACCATAAACTCTAAACCAAAAACCTAGACCCTAAACTTAACTTATACCCTAAACCCAAATCCAAGACTGTAAACCCAAATCGTAAATCCTATACCTTAATTCTAAATCATAAACCCTAAATCAGAATTCTAAATTGTTTACCCTAAACTCAAATTCAAGATCTTAAACCCAAACCATAAACATATACCCTAAAACCAAATCCTAGACTCTAAACATAAATAGTAAATCCTAGGATTTATGGTTTGGATTTAGGGTTTATTGTTTGGATTTATGGTCTTGGATTTGGGATATGGCTTAGAGTTTAGGTTTATGATTTAGATTTTAGAATTGAAGTATAAGATTTACCGTTTGGGATTAGAATCTAGGTTTGTGGTTAGGGTATAGGTTTATGTTTAGGGTCTAGATTTTTGGTTTATGGTTTATGGTTTGGGTTTAGGATCTTTGATTTAGATTTAGGGTATAGAGTTTAGATTGATAATTTAGGGTTTAGGATTTAGAATTTGAGTTTAGCATTTAAATAGTGCCACTAGCATTATTAAAATTGATACATTTTTTTCATTATTTAGTTTTTTAAAAAAAAATATTTAATAATTTTAATCATTAATATAGTTGACATTTTGGTTGGTTATTAGAAGACGGGTGAACTTAAAGGTTCACTGTAGAGGTGAATCTAAGTAATTCTCCATTTTGGATATGTAATAGAATTTTTTCCACCAAAGTTTTATTAAAAGCATTCCATACATATTCAAGAGTCAACCAAAAACACAAAGTAACAAATCCTTATTTGTTTATTTTGGACAAAGCACGAAAATACATAGGTCCACGATGAATATGATGCAAAATAAAGATGAACGTTACAACTTGCAATACATATGTTTGGATGTTTTTTGCTTTGTAAACAGAATATTATCACGGATCCCTTTTTCTCGCTCTTCCCAGTTTTCATATTTTTTTGACCAAAGGCTTAAATGAAAGAGCCAACAATCAGTCATATCTCGCCGTCTGTGGGGATCGACCCACGGCCACGGGATTAAAAGTCTACCACTGAACTAAGACGGCCTTGTTACATGTTTTCATATATATTCGCATTTTTTTTTATCAACTAGATAATTCATTAAAAGGAACAGAGGGTTTTAGTGTGGGCTAGAGCCCATCACCGAAAGTCGATTACATAGTGAGGTTTTTGCCAAAAGATCAGCTGGCCTATTAAGAGATCTAGGGAGGAAAGAAGAAAGAAACGCGATGAAAGAAGTAACGATAGTCGATTCAATGTCTGAGAGAACTCCAAAGAGCTCTGCCGATCTTTGATTTGTAAAGATGGCTTGAATAAGCCTCTTGTTGTCTGATCTGAGCCAGATTAAGGTGAGATTAAGTGAAGCGACGTGTTGTAGTGCTGCCCTCGCCGCTAACACCTCTGCCATCAGTGGTGACGACACATGGAATTGGTGTTGGCATCCGCGATGGATTTCTACTCCTTTGCTGTTGGTGAGGATCCAGGCCAGTCCTGCCTCTCTTGTGTCCTTGTTCCAAGCGGCGTCCGTGTAGCAGATGGTAGTTGCATGTGATGTGAATTGGATCGGGATTTGCGGCGGAGGATTGCTAGGTGGTGGGTGAGGTGGAGGTTGCGCATGTTCCCATTCCTTCAGGAGAGAGATCGCTTTGTAGAGGATATCCGGGGGGAGTTCTTCCTTTTCTTGAAGGCGAAAAGGTTTCTGTTTAACCACAGAGACCAGCAAATCCATGCAAAGAGATTTGAGGAAGTTCCACTTGGTGGTAGGTTTACCTTAGCTGTTGAGAGTTCCAGGGAGGACCTAAAGGGGGAGCAAGAGAGGGGATCCATCGGAATGGTCTAGGGGCAGAGCTCCCACACACCCTTTGCTGGATCGCAATGGAAGAGGATGTGTTCTAGTGTCTCCTCCGCACCACATCTTGCGCATAAGGTATTACCTAAAAAACTTTTTTTGCAAATTTTCCCCTATAGGCAAGTTATTTAAAGCACAGCGCCACATGAAGATCTTGATTTTAGGGAGTAGCTTCGGTGACCATATGAATTTTTGCCAATTCCAGTTTTGATGATGATCCAAGATTAGATTTGTCGATTGGATTTTTTCTTTTTGAGCTGAGAAGTACCCGGATTTTGCTGATTAGATTACTGATTTATTTTGTGTCTAGATGAAAGTGTCTCCTTTTCCTGTGGTACTTGGGCGTAAAGAAAGAATGTGCTATATTAAGGACGGTAGCAGCTTCTCCACCCTGACTCTGTTCCATTCTTTTGTTTCTCTGGAGAGGAGATCAGAGACCATCAAATCTTGATCTTGGAGTAGTACCGGTCCAAGAGGGAGGAGGTCTACAGACGTATTAATCCAAGAGTCTGTCCACACTCTTGTAGTCTCTCCATCTCCTATGACTTTTCCTAGGTGACTAATAAGGAGGTCTCTTCCACGCAGGATTCCATTCCAACTGTGTGATGCATTGGAGGGTTTGGTAGCTTATAGGAATGAGGTCTTATGGCAGTATTTACCTAGAAGGGTTCGAACAAGAAGACAGTCGGGTTTAGTGATGATACGCCAACCTATCTTCACCAGCAGAGCGAGATTGAAGAGTTGTATGTCTCTGAACCCCAGTCCTCCGAGTTGCTTAGGTAAAGTCTCTTGTCCCACGAGGTCCAGCAGATTTTCATATTTCCTTCTTTTGAGTTCCACCAGAAACCAGTCAATTCTGATTGAATTTTTTTTGCATAGACCAACAGGTAGCTCAAAGCAAGACATAGCGAAGGAAGGAACAGCCGACATGACAGATTGGATCATGGTAACCATTCCCTGTAGTGGAAAGGAAGCGGGATGACCAGCTTACAACCTTCTGGTGGATTTTGTCCACAATGGAAGCAAAGAGATCTCTTTTCTTCCTACCGAAATGCTCTAGTAAGCCAAGATATTTTTCCACTACCCCATCTTTCTCGATACCAAGTTGTGTCTTGACTCTCATATTGATGTCATGTGGTGTTTTTGCAGAGAAAGAGAAAGATGACTCGCATTCGCATTTTTCTTAAGTTGCGATGAAATCCATGGTTTTGGATATCATTTATTTACAAAACTAACCATTACATATATAAAATAATATACGGGCAGCATGGTCTGTCCTGCTAATTATATGAAACTATTTTCTTGCCCACTGAACCACAGTGCCATACACCGCCATATATATAGAAAACTTTCAAATTCCCTCAAGCAAACACTGTAGCAAAGTCAGATCCCACCAACACATAAAAACACAAACAAACCTCTATTCTCATTAGCTTTACACAATTAAGCTTGATGAGCTTCCAACCTAAAATCAATTGGCAATTAGGAGAGTGGTTCATCTATCTTATATATTCCTAAGGATCCCTTCCAATATCCGATGTGGGACACTTTGTGTCTAATAAGCCTCCTCGAGATGATGGCTCCCTGAGCGTCAATCTCGGAATGTTCGAGTAAAGATCGATGGACTAACTTTGGGCCAGATCGATGAGGATCGGATTGGACTGCGTGGATCGGGCTCTGATACCAAATTAATCTTGATGGGCTTCCAACCTAAAACCAATTGGCAATTAGGGGAGTGGTTCATCTATCTTATATATTGTTAAGGATCCCTTACAATATCCGATGTTGGACACTTTGTGTCTAATATACACCATATTCAGAATTTAGTAACTTACCTTTGGCTTAGTCGGCTTACCTAACTTAACAAATGGTCCAAATAGTAAAATATTTAGAGGAATACAAGTAATTCTTCTAGGATAATGTAGGAAAAAATGACAGTTCGAAATATATGATGAAATTAAAAAACTTTTTCATATTAAAAATAAGCTTTTCATGTGATAATTTGCATCTTTCACAGGCTGTAACCTTGATTATAAGAGGAATCTTTAAATAATTATTTAATATTTAGCTGAAAAGTGAAAACACATTAAAAAACATTTGAAATTAAACATAACGACGGAATGGGGGATCTATGACAATGTTGTACTTAATTATGTATGACTAGCCCAGAGACCTTTAACCACATGTTCTATCAATGTCCATACTCAGAGTTCGAGGAGATCTGGAAGAACCTCACCAACAAGTACTATCCACGACTTACACCCATGTATGGGAAGAGATTGTCCTCCTCCGTACTACAAAGTGCAGCATGGCTGAATTGTTTCTGTTAAGGTATGTATTTCGAGAAACATTATATGCTGTTTGGAACGAGCGTAATGGCAGATGGTTCGAGGAGGAGCCTAAATCAGCTGCGGTTCTTATAAGAATCATAAATAAGTAAGTTCGAAACCGCATCCCTAGCATGACACATCAAGAGTCGTCAACCTATCGAAAGACCATGGAAACATGATTTTTTTACGATAATTTTCTACAGTGGTGAATATCTATTGATTTCAATTTTATCTACTTTAAAAACGCAACTCTCATTTAATTTTTTTCGGTTAATTAATTTCTTTCTAAAAAAATATAACAACTGGTCAGCAAGATTTGTTCCTTCCTTTACGAATGGGAAACAAAAATAATTATTTTTTATCATCTAAAATTTCTATTAATATTTTTTATATATTATTAAAGTTACTGTTATTTAATGTAATATGTAAATAATATTTTATGTTATTTAATATATTTCAATAGTTTTGAAAACACCCAAAATTAAATTTAAGTATTTATAGATGTTTTATATTATAATTATCTAATTTAATTGGTATTATAGATAAATTTTTTTCATTTTACAGTTTCTACAGTCTATTAAATAAATGTATTTTTTCTCTAAAATACATAAGAAATAAAATTGCTTTATTTTTTCCTGTAATTTTAAAAATTAAGCTAAAACATGATTGGTAAAAGTTAATAGAAATTTGTTGTAGATTTTGATTAACAATTGGTAAATATTTAGTGCCTTAAAAATAAATAAAGCTAAAATATGGAGATAAAGTCCAATCAAATCACGTTGTAAACTTGTATGTAATACGTTTTGTGGTAGACTTGTAGTGTAAATTACACTGTGTAATGAATGGTTTCCCTACATAGCTTATGTGGTATCTGGTCTATGACGTAAATTAAAGCCCAATACTGTTATATCTGTGAAACAAAGTTTAAACGGCCCAATATTTACAATTTATGATGGATAGGACGAACTCAGAAAAAAAAGAACTTGAACCCTTCGTAATGAATAAATATTTATAAACATTTTATGTTGTATACAAGGAAACATTTCCGTACGAGGATTATTATAAACTTATAGTCATGCACTCTGCACAATTATTTTAAGACACTAAAGAAAAGCAAAACATTGACGAAGCTTAAAATGTCAAAATGAAACGTACAAGTATGCATAGACTTGCGACTAATTAAGAGTAAGACAATAAGAGGGAAATCGGCTAATTAATACATGAACAGAGTTCTTCAGTTCCGATCAATACATACACTGACATGTGCTAAAATATACATCAACTGGATTTTTTAAAAAATTTCATAAATGAACTAATAAAAATAGACTAATTCATATATTGACCATTTTTCCGTTAGTCAAACATTTATGAATGATGACATGACATTAATGGAAGCTTATGTGTCGCTGAGCTGTCTATTTACGATTTAAAATAATAATAATTAAAAAAATATTTTAGCAAACTTATTTTAAATGGGGTTCGAAATCAGAATAGCCCAAATAAATATGCTGATGCTAAACCACTGTGACATACCAATTAACTGTTTATATTCTATGTGGTTTAACATATAGCTTTGGTAGCTGTTTAATTCTAATATTTCATATTCTTCTTCTCATCTTCTCTAATTTTTATCTACCATAAAAATTCCTAATGATTTCATTTCATCAATTATATATTTTGATTATTCACATTATCTATTAATTATATAATATTGCTAAAAAATCTTAATAATTATGAAAATATTGATAATAAATCAATTTAACTGTAAATTTAAACTTACTTTTAATTATATAAAATAGGTTTAGGAAATTCTAACAAAATCATACTAAAACTTTTCAATATTTTTTAAAATTAATTAATTTATAAATAGCATATCATTTCACTTTTTGTTTTTATAAGTAGCATATCATTATATATTATATTACTATTTACGAAATTAATAATAAAATTAATTTAAAAATAATTAAATTTTTAATACGATTTTTCTATATTTTTTTTTTTAAAAAAAGATTTTGTTATAATTAAAATTAAATTTACATTTAAATTGATTTATTATCATTATTTTTATAATCATTTAGATTTTTGAGCAATATTATATATTTAATAGATTATGTAAATAATATAATATATATATATATATATATATATATATATATATATATATATATATATATATATATATAATTGATGAATGAATTCACAATAAGTTTTTATGGTAGATAAAAATTAGAGAAGATGGAAGAAGAATAAATATTAAATTAAATATCTAGCAAAGCTACATGTTAAAAGACAGAGAATATAAACAATCATTTGGTTTGTCACAGTGGTTTAGTGTCAGTATATTTAATCGGGCCACCCCGGGTTAGAACCCCACTCATAACAAGTTTGTAAAAATAAATTTTAATTATTATTATTTTAAATCGTAAATAGACAGCTCAGCGATACATAAGCTTCCTTTAATGACATGTCATCATTCATAAACGTTTGACTAACGGAAAAGTGGTAAATGTATAAATTAGCCCATGTTTATTAGTTCATGTATGAAATTTAAAAAATATTACAGTTGATGTATGTTTTAGCACAGGTCATCAGTGTATGTACTGATCGGGATTGCGGTTCTCTGTTGATGTATGAATTAGCTGATTTCCTGACAATAAGACCATCTCCGATGGTTTTAACACCTCCAGATTTTTAATATCTTCTTCTTCTTTTTTTTTAACATTTCACACCATTTTTTTTCTCTTCCATTACTAAAGGTGTGTCCACGTTTCGCTCATTTGTTGTTAAGTATAATTTTTTCGATGATGTAATTATGTAGTCGACTTTATTTATTAAGAACATTATTTGGTGTTTTATTGCGTTATGTAGTAGTACGTGATAAGTTAATATATTATATTTTTATTTCTTAGTAATGTGTTCTTATGTGTATAGTAGTATTTATTAGTGGTGAAATGAACCTCTGATGTAAAGCACGTTGAATTTCAATAACTTTGCATTTAAACGTTAGTTACTTCTAAGATTAATGGTTTCAGCATAAATCTTACTTTTATTTTTTCAATTTTTATAACATTATTCTTTTAAGATATTTTCCCCCTTCTTCATGTATTTTGACATTGAATCGTTACTATCTTCGTATTTCGTTTACCTTTCCGGTAGTCTTGCACATTATTTCTTACCTTCTTCTCTTGTGAGATTATCTGATATTTGTTGTAGATCAAGTTTAAGAGCTTTCAGTTGTGTGGTTGTTTCTCACTGTGTTGTAAGCTCTTTCCAGTAAATATTTGTTGTTCCTCTTCTTCCTTGGATTTTGGCTGATGTTAGGGACTGTCTTTCCTTCGGTTGGATCAAATTAGTCGTCTTTGATGTTGTCTTGCTCATCATTGCTTGCCGTCGTTAGTTCATGCTTGCCTTGGTTTTTCAAGATCTAGTTTTCATGATTTAACTTCTTTTTTCACTTTCATAGCTCGATGACAGTTCGAAGGTTTATTGATGTCAGTTTATCTCTCCTTCCCTCTATGTTCTCTCATCTTGTTACAACTTTTATCGTTGTTACAATTTTTATCGCTGCTCGCGTCTCTGGTGGCTCCCCCTTTCGCCATGTTTGGATAGTGTTTCCTTTGTGTATGCTCTGTGGGCTTTAAAGGTTGTTTCAGGTTTCAAAATTAAGCTATTATTTCTCGGTGATTGACTTTTATCATCCCTCCTTCAAGTTGTTTCTTTTTGTTCCACTGCTTCATTTGGTATATGTGTGCAGAGTTAGTCTCTTAGAACTTTGGTGCCTTCTATCTAGTTCTTTGTGGTTCTTCACCGGCATGGGCTTCTTGTCTGCGCTTTGTGTTCATGGTGCTTTATCCATGTGTCTTTTTTCTTCGTGGTATTTTGGACTTCCAGTGATTTTTTTTTTCTGATCTGCTTTCTTGACTATTTATGTTGGTGCTTGATCGAATTTCTTTGTTTTGTCTCATATTTTAGATTTCTATATTTTTCTGACATCTGCTCGTTTTGGCTAAAACACTATATTGTAAGGTGAGGTGAGTTAGTCTTCGTTCATCGTCTTCAAATATTTTTCTCTACATATAGATTTGCGGGATTTATTTATAGGGGATTCAATGACGAAAAATTCAATTTAAAGACATTAATCTGATAATAAATAGATATACAATTATTTATATAATTTCTAGGTTTGTTTCCTTAAGAAAAAATAGTGAATATCTACATATATAGAATTACTTTAGTTTCGAATGTACAGATGGAGAAAGATAGAAGGTTGTGTGTGACGTCCCAAATTCTTTTTATCATTTTAGTGATCTAAGTTGTATTTAAAAGTCAATTGTATGTATGAAAGGTTAGGATGACGATTAAAAAATTAGGACCAATCCAAAAAGAAAATGCAATTAGAAAGTGTTTGACCAAATTGTAATAATAAAAATAAAATGTAAAATTGAAAAACAAATGGGACACATTTCGCAAAAGCCCCTTGCCACTTGTCATGATAAGAGGAAAAGACTACTTTTTATATATAGAAGATACATATATATTTTTTCTCTACGTATAGATTTGTGGGATTTATTTATTGAGGACTCAATGATGAAAAATTCAATTCAAAGACATTAATCTGATAAAAAAATAGAAATACAACTATTTATATAATTTCTAAGTTTTTTTCCTCAAGAAAAATTAGTGATTATCTATACGTATGGAATTACTTTAGTTTCGAATGTAGAGATGGAGAAAGATGGAAGGTTGTGTGTGACGTCCCAAATTTGTTTTTATCATTTTAGTGATCTAAGTTATACTTCCTCCGTTCCAAAATAAGTGGATTTTTAGGTTTTTACACGTTGATTAAGAAATTACAAATTTTTATTTTATCTTTCTCGTTTGCCTAAAAACAACATTGATTTAAGTAATTTCAACCAATAAACAATCATACTACAGAATATAAATAATTAAAAATATTAAAATACATTTATTTTTTACCTAGAAACTTGAAAACATCAATTAAAATGGGACAAAAAAATTTCTCTAAAACTCCGTTTAAAGTGAGACAGATGGAGTATTTAAGAGTCACTTGTATGTATGAAGGGTTAGGATGATGATTAAAAATTTAGGACTAATCCACAAACAAAATGCAATTATAAAGTTATAGACAGATTGCAATAATAAAAAAATGAAGATTTTAAAATGTAAAAGTGAAAAACAAATGGGACACATGTCGTAAAAACCCCCTTCCACTTGTCATGAGAAAAGGAAAAAGTCTATTTTATATAGATAGATCCACTTCATTCTAAACTTTTACAATAGTTTGTTTGATAAAATTGCATATTAATAATATTTTTTTTTACAACATAATAATTACATATTAATAATTAACTTACAAATTCAAATAATATAATTTTTAATAATTATAATTTTAATTATTATACTTAGCTTAGTTAAAAATATATATATATATATTATTAGGATCCATTTTACAGAAAAAAAAAGAATTAAAACACTAAAATAGTTGATTGTAAAGAAGAAAAATATTTTTTTTTCGTAACCAATTGAAATGAGAGTAGTCTCTATTTATAGCTAAAAATATATTGAATTTTGATATAGTTTGTTTTTTTTTAAATTATATAATAAATGCATTTGAATTATTGGGTGAGGATAAAAAACAAAAGAAATTTGCACATCCAATCAGAAAACAACACGTGACAGCACTGGACAAAAAATAATTTAACAGTTGAAACTTTGCAACGGGTGTTAATGTCACCTAGATTAGCTCAATTTATCAACATTCTCACTGCAAAGGTTTAATTGTTGAAACTGGTTTTCAACATTTCCATTGTGGGTGATCTAAGCTGGTAGCTTGTTACTTTAAGCTGGTAGCTTGTTACTCTAAGCTGGTACAACTAGGTGTGAGCATGGATTGAATTATATCATATTTTTAGTATTTGTGATTTGTTTCGTACTTTACAGATATTTGATTTTTCTATTTTTTTGTTTCTGAAAAATATGGATATTTGAAATTTTTTAAATATTTGTGAATATACATTATCCATTCGGTTCAATACAAGTAAATCTAAAAACACAAAATTTATATAACATAAAAGATAAATTAAAATTATTGAAACTATGTGATTTGTGAATTTTAAAATCAATTAAATTTTCCTATAAAACAAATGCTTTTAGAAAAATTGTAGTTTTCTATGAAGATTTCCTTTTTTTTTTAATTTTCAATTTTATAAGTAATTTTATATATAAAATGAAAATGTATATGTTAAAATAATAATTATATAAGATTATACATTTAAACTCTATATTTAGTTAGATATATACATATATATGTATATAAGTTGGAACAGATCGAATATATGCCTCTATGTTTTCGGTATTTGTGATTTGTATCTATTTTAACGGATATTAATTTTTAATATTTGCGTTATTTTGGAGACTTACGAATATCCGGGTTTTTTGGATTGAATCAAAACAAATAACGAATCAAATCAAATTTAACAGACAAAATGATCCCTCCCTAGGTACAACTCATTCTTGCGTGTATTAGGTTTTAAAAAAACTTATATGAACAAGATCTAGGGTGTGTTATAAATATCACACATGTTCATTTTATAGTCATTACATATAAAGATAATTTACTATAATGATTATTTTTGATATGCTGGGTCTCTCTGACCAACAAAAAGATTTCAAAAATATCGGTCTATAATATCAACTTTAATATTCACTAATTCAAGTCATACATATTACATTTGCAGTGTCGTAGACTGTAGAAATATTATCATCTCTAATTAACAACATTTTAATTATTTGTGAATGGAAGTATGTGATTTATCAACTCCTCCATGTGAAATTTTGGTTAAGCTTAGTGTAATGGTTTTTAATCATTAGAAATTGTTTCGCTCCACAATCGATTATTAACATTTGTGTCTTCTAGATCAAGCCTGCAAATTATTAAATTTAAATCTGGAATGGATAACATAATACATTTAGAAGAATAATTTGTCCATAACTTTCCTTTAGAGAATTTACAACTCAACACTTTATTTTAGAGGAGCAAAAACTCAAAACAGGGATTTGAGTATTAATTGTTCCAAGTCCAATTATGAATCCTCAAAGAAATCTGTAAAATTTTATTTATTTGCATTATAGTCCATTACATTAAGAAAAGTTACTAATAATAATAAAATTCCACTAAATACATATAAAACATATATTTAATATATCACATAACACACAATATATATATATATATATATTACAATATTAGATAATAAAGTCAATATAACTTATATATATAATAAAAAACCCACATAAATACAAATTTTAGAAAGTTACATATAAAACACCATATAGTTTTCGAAAATTACATATGTAATATTTAAGTGTTTACATATTTTTTTATTCTTGTTAAGTTTGTTTGGTATATTTTTCGCGTGGGTTTTATTCAATGTATTTCTATTGTTTTAAATTTATTTTAATGTTAAGTAATATTACTTCTATTTTGTTTTTATTTGCTGTAGCTAAGTTATTTTAAATTAAGTTTGATAGATGTATTTGTAAGAGAAAAAAATTTAAAGACAAGAAAATAGTTTTTAAAAGCTTGGTTAGAATAACAAAACCTCAATTTTACGGTTGGAGATTCTCTAAGATCAAACCGAACTGTCAGAATTCTCCATATACACGTAATTAGTGGTAAACTACGCAGGGTAAACATGCACTGAAACATTATATATACATTTGTATACGACTGAATTATCATTGATAATTGATAGAAGCGGCAAAAAGTTAAGAAAATATATATGCAAGGCTGGCACATAGACTTTGATGGACTTTAGAAGGAGAGGAGACTTTTATGGAGATTGGTGTTTTTGAGAACTATAAAAAGAGCAAGTGGGTACTTTCTTTTAAGGACCAATGACCCATCTCTTGTTTGTTTCGAAGTTGTGGTTACAAACTAAAATCTAAATCAGACTAGCATTTAGATTATCTATACTATATGTCGATATACTTGGTGCCAAATGATATAATTAAATAGTAAACGTTGTCACGTTGACTTATAAGTAGAGTTTCAAATCTAGCTATGATGTTCTTGATAATCAATTTATCTTGTATCAAAGTCTAATGAGTGATCTTGATTATACATACTTCTTAGAGTAACACGTATCATACCAACGGATATTATATAACCCGATTATTTTTTTATGTTTTGCCAAATATGTGAACTTCATTGAAAATGAAGCTGTTTGTAACAAGTTACAAAACATTCAATACTAGGCCCCTATTCAATACTAGGCCCCTATTCAATACTACATCATTTCTCGAAAGTAAGATTTTCTAGAGTTTTCACATTTATTAAGAACATAATAAATGTTTATTTTTAATTTACTATTTATTTTTATTATGCATTTTTCAATAACTATCCACCAATAAAATTTAATCAATTCAAATATTGACAATTAATGTTCGTAAAAGTATACAAAAGTACTTTAAAATATAGAAAAATTCATCTTTGTGAAACAAAAATTAAATTTAAAAAATCTTATTTTCGAGAACGGATGTAGTAGAAGCTAAGGCCATCTTGGGCAAAAAAAAAGCAAAATAAGCCTAGACAATAAAAAAGGTGAGGAAAGCCCTTTTTCAAAAAAATTATAAGGGTGAGAAAAAATCATTCGTTAGCGAGCCAGGATTGCATCATGGTCCGGTATTTGTCGTTGGTTCTCCTTCCAAGTATTACATCTCTGATGCGGCGGTCGATGAATTTGAAAAGCTGGGATGTTGTTGATGACGTTCCTTCATGAAGTCGCCTGTTCATTTCCTGCCGAAATGGAGACCGGAGAATATATCTTGATTATGAGAGACGCATAAACGGTAGTTTTTTGTACGGATTTTTAAAATTTGTAAGCTCTTGACGGTCGAAGAAAATATTTGAAGTTTTACTATATCGAACCTTCTTTTAGTTATTGACTCTTCGTTGTTTTGAATTAGTTGGTCAACTGTTGGCTATTAAACTTTTCTCCTTTAGCTATCGTTATTTTTAATGGACAATTACATACAAAAACGCGACTTTGCTTCTGAAGTCTTCGACCTCATTTAAGTTTGACTATTCGGGGATCATAAGGTTATTTCGCTCGAGACAAGAAAAAGGTTATTTATATACTTTGCTCACGGCCACTTCCACTAAATAAAGTGAATCATTTGCTTAGTTTTCTATACATTTGTTTTATAAACACAAATAAATTAGTTAATTTTCTTTCCCTTAAGAACGATACATGAATTTCTTTTACTAAAAAATTCTATACTCGAAACCCCATGTATGCATTTTCAGAAAATTAATTGTAATTTCGAAACAAACACGAAACCTATTAAACAAGTATTTGTACGTACGTACGTAATTAGTCAATAACCTATATTAAGCCTTAATTGTCATATTGACAGCAATTGTAATGTTGGACTCCGTCAAATTCATCGGTGGAATGTGTAAACATCATATGGTGTTTCGAAATTGTCCGTCCCTTATATACGTATACAGATAAAAATAGTGTCTTAGGGTTTGGAAAATGCATGGATGTTATTTATAGTGAATATAAAAACATTCGTAGTTTTGCGTCAACGAATGAAACAACCCATGTTGTGTTTGACTTTTCGTAAAATCCATGCAAATTTGGCTTTTATGTTGTAGAGAATGGAAAGAAAAGAAAACCCAACTAAATCGAGATTTTTTTAATAATTTCCAGGGTTTCATTAATTCTTAAATTTATTTTTGAACTATCAATTAATTATGTGCAAACTTATTTGATGAAGTGATTGAGAAAAGAAGAGATAAAAGATTCACGCTAGATCTAAAGTTCATACACCAATATGGCAATATATGTCATTTTTTGTTTTCAAAAAAAAAATATGTCACTTTTTGGTGTATATATATATATATATATCATTTTGTTTAAACATATCAACAAAAGCAACCTCAAGTTAACATGAGAAAGAAATTAGCTCGTAAAATTTCTAATATAATTATTAATTGCTAATATACATGTTACTATTATATTGCTTTGTTTTATTGTTTATATACATTGATTTATTTTCGAGTCCGTCATTTATTTGATTCGAAAATAATTCTAAACCCCGGTAATATATAGAGTCAATTGGATGAATATCTATAAAAAGTTGTAAATTAGTCTAATACCCATAACAGTAAAAGTATGGACTCTACAATAAGAAAAGGAGATACAAAATTACCTCCAAAATCTCACGATATAGTTTGCTCAGTGTTGAGAGCGTAGGATATTAGCTGTGAGCAAGAGGTATGAGAGTCATTAATTTTTATGTACAGTTTTTGATAGTGTCAAACGGTAGATCGCTAATTAGACAATATTGTTTGTGTATACAATGCAAATACTCTAATTACGGAACGAACTGGTGATGAGTATATATTTGTTGGAGTTCTATTCGATTCAATTTCAGATAACAAGTTCAATCGAATAACATTAAAACACACACACGCTTATTTATAACTACGTACAACATAAAACTAAAACAATCCATTACTAATTAAAATGAAACTAGAGATAAGTTTGAAGTTTTTTAAAATAAAACCTTTTACAAAACAAAACAAAACACGAAATACAATTTAATATGGAGGAGGTTGTATGTTACGAGTATCGTATCCAAATTTCACTTAATTTTTGTTCATCAGATATTGAAAAGCATATGTGGAATTCATTCATAGGCATTTTAGAAAAAAAAATGTATTCATGTGCATTGTTATTAAGTTGCTCACCACGAACTTTCTACGCCAGCGTTTTTTTTGGTCGACATTACGCCAGCGTTTTCTAAGTCCCACAAAGGTGAAAGTCCATTAACAATCGAATAATCTTTAAAGAAGAGTTTCATCTCTCCTTCTTGTGCCACATAGGATGCCAGCGTGGAAATTATGTTTCTATCTATGTGACACCTATGAAACTCCCCGTTTCATTTACTCTCTTCTGCGATATATTTGGGTTTTAGTTTTGTTGGGTTCCGTCTTATCTTCATTGATCCCATATCAAAAAATATCTTCGCCTAAATGAAACGCTCCGGCCCGTTTTCTATTTGGATTAGACGTGTGTTCATCTTTGCATCTCCAAAGCTTATGACGATTAAGGTTTCGGATTGATCTTTCATCTTCTTCTTCATGATATGAAATGATACCAGTTACAGAATTATCAACTTAGAACCCTTCACTAATCTATCCCCCACGATCTCTAATCTTCTAAGGCAATGGATATTCGACTATAAAAAAGTGAGTTTTCTTTCTTTTTTTTTTTGCAGCTTTTGCTTTTCTGATCTACAGCAACGAACTTCAGCTTGGGTTTTGTGGTTTCAGTGTCAGAAGAAAGAACAAGCACTCTTCGGCTTTGTGTTTTCAGGTTTGAATATCTCCAGATTTTGTCTAAAATTACCTCATCTTTGGAAACCTGCTCTTGATCTTATATAGATCTATAATCGTGTTATAATGGTTTCTGATTTTTTTACAATTAATTTTCCATGAAATCAAAATTTTCTCTTCATTCCTCCCATCTCAACCGCCTCATGCTGAATGAATATAAAACGGCCTTTTGCATTTCTCTGCTCAGATTATGATTATGGCGGCTCTATGATCAATCGCTAACACTACTCAAGAGTGAACGAACTGAATAAGCTTTTCTATTTGAGAATCATCCTCTCATTCATTCGTTTTAAATTAACCAGTAAACTAATCTGTGAGCTATGGCTAACGATTTGGTCTTCCACTCCGATCTGCAGATGGACCGCTCCTCTTTTGCATTTCAGTTCCGGTTGATCAGTTTCTGAGAGGCCATGAACGTTCGCCGTGGTGGAGAACTCATGGGAGTTGATATGCTCCTGCTGGATGCCCAGGTCTCTTATTTAACTCCGACTTTTGCTCATAAACAGAATTGTGAAAAGGTCAGCCTTCACCCTTGAACATCATCCTCTCAATTCGTAGCACCAAAAATCTTAATTAGTCTGAAGCTGTTCTGAAACTGGTCTCGAAAATGATAGTAATATGTCTTTGTCTGTCTATCTACTATCATTGCTGTCAATGTCTCATCTCATATAAGAAGAACCCATATGGACCTTGGTGTTATTACGAAGATGGACTTTTTGATAATTTTGTGTGGAATTGTTTAGACATAACCATTGATGCACCTGATCATACCTTGGTATTTGTATCCAAGACACTTGAATCCACTCTGGTTAATGTTTCATATGAATCTTTGTGTCTGCTCATTGATTTAATTCGAGGTTTTTTTTCTGAGGCCAGCTTCCCGGTGTGTCAACCTGCATTGTTATGAACCTTGAAGCAAAATGACCATATACCTCTAACTATCCGATCTCCCTTGAAGCGTAGAATCGTTTAAAGAAAATTGAGATTTTGTGAAGGGTTGTATATGATTCCCAGCCTTTGCATTGTTTAGGTGTCAGTAGTCTAATTTATGTTCTGAAGTAGTTGTGTTTCTTCTTAGCCTGATCGTGTACAATGATATGACATGTTTGATGTTCTTTTACTATGCATTTTGCTTTTTGGGTTTTATATATTACTTTTTTTTAAAGTGGTTTGCTACATTCATTCTTGGTTAGCTACTTCTCTTCCACTATAAAATTAACACCCGTGTATAGACTATAGAGATGTATCACAGTGTTAGAATATTACGAAGAAACTCAGGTTTTTGTGTTATATTTATAATGTTGATTCCAAAGTTGCATATAAGATCCCACTATACTAACATTATGTAACGATGTTTACCTAAGTTGAATAGAAATTCTTAAAACTGTTCATGCTGAATCCCATGCACTTGATATAGTTTCACCAATTGGGTTTGATTAATCCCGCGACCATCTTTCCTTCGACGCATACGCAAAACTTACAAATGTGAGTGCCGCAACTGTAATCAACTCATGGTTCGTATTCCCAGCTACAACTGGTCGTCCATTGTTAACCCCCACAATGTTACTTAATGTAGTTGACAAGCATATTGTTTTAGTGCAGGACCTGGTGTGGGATACCTTGATAAGAACGACGTACACAAATTCCTTAAAGACGTTGTCGGAGGAACATGCACTCAAGAAGACATGCAAGGCTAGCTACTCAATTTGTCAAAATAATGACCTTATTATATTCTTTCTTGCTTTATCTATCATGTTTTCCAACTTTTAAGCAATTAAATAGTTCTTCCACTAACTACACATCCCATGTCGAATAACTTACCGCAAAGTTTATATAATGTTACAAAAATAGATCGTTTGTTGGTTGAGGCAAACAAATTTTAATTAATCCTATCACTTCTTCTGGCAACTCGATTAGCTTACATTTCACCGGTTCATGACAGATCTCTGCTCGGTTAATGACACATCTCTGCTCTATCGTTCTGAAAGCTACAATATCATGCGTTATTAACAACGTAGAATCACCCACTCAGATAGAAAAACATTTTAAAATGTCAACTTTCTAATTACAAACGAATGGGCTCGAAAATTAGTGATAAGAAGTTTGTTTGGATCACTAACATGTACCAATCGTCACCCCCGGCGCTCTCTTCACTGACCAAACCACATATCCAATGTGCAGGAGATGATCTGGTATCAAGATTGAGAAGCTCATAGACAGGAATATAAAATACTTAAGAGAACTTGCTGCATCTATCGAATAATTTTACCCCAGATTCATAACGTTTTACATTCATAATACTTGACCACGTTTCCTTCATATCTATATGATTTCATTACCAAAATGCAGGCGCACAGTGTGAGGTCCAAGTAACCTGCGCCCATGGTTCCATTAGCTCACACAATTGTAACTGTTAACTTCAACCTTTGACAAACATATACACAGGTTTCGAACAAGTTTGCTCAATAGTAATATTACAGGTCCAAAAAAACAGAGATAGAATCAACCACTGTAGGTTGTCGACATGGACAGAAACAGAGTACTCCATGGACGCTAGCAACGCATGTGTGTGTTGAAGAGGCCAGGGTAAGCGCCTAACCCAACATTCTTTTCTAAAACCGTTTTTTTTTTGAGAAATTCTAAAACCGATTTGTGTTTCAATTTATCATAATTCCTTTTTTAAACCAAACCATACAATAAACCAAATCAAGCCAACGATTGACTCATATCGCGGTTGAGAGGAATAGTAGGAAATGGCATCATAATAACGCAGGTACTTCTTTTTTTATTGTTTTCATATATTCTCCTAAAACATTTTGTAACATAATATATAAAACTATTTTAATTTTTAGTAAAACTTTTTTTAAATGCATGTATATAGCAGGGAGATCAAGTGTTGATCATCGGTGGAGCAAAAAAGTTTAAGAGAGAGCTGGAGCAACTTCTACAATGCCTAAAGTCACAAAACCGTATGAGAATCCTCAGATAAACCTGTAATAGGTAATTTGGGGACATGACCACGACAGTGACTCCTTCTTCACCAATACTTTGGTCGCAAACCAGCTAATTATCACTGGAAATGTCACTGAACTAGAGGGTGGAGGAGAAAAGTTTCGGGAAGAAACATCAGAGAACAAGTCAGTGCTTGGCTGATGTGGAGGTAGAGCTACTGAGTTTGATGCCATGATCAAGATACTTTCAAGAAGAAGATCAAGACAACTGATTAAGACTATCGCCACGGATCTTCACCTTGCATGATTAACATTTTCCATTACTTTTAGAGCAAATTAGAGCAACCCACAGATAACCAACAAAAAATACAATAATAAAACCCACATACACCTCAAACATAATCCCTACAAACCCTGATATTATTTGAAACCATAAAAGTCAAAATACTCTGTTCTTGCAAAAACGAACATAAAATACAACACACTGAAAATATACAATTATATAGTTATATATACCACATGTAAACCGAATCCCGCCCGCAGGCGGGCAGACCCTAGTTTATTAAATAAAAGTCGATCATGTTTGGCTCCAATTGGTGTGGTTTACGTGTGAACATAAAATGCAACTTAAGGAAATCAAAACGCATAATACGCGTGACATCTACGTGGCATAAAGTTCCTATATATCAACGAAATCTCCTTTATTATCTTATGATAAAATTCGATTTCTACTTTATATATAAGTATAGTTTCGAACTAAAATTAATTTATTTGATTACCAATAAAAATTATCAAATTACGGTACACCGGCTGCCCCACTCTTATCACAATAGTCATCCTTAATTTTCAACTATCCAAAATATATAATAGTTTTAAATTTCTTTTTCTTTACCAGCAAACAAATTTCTAATTAAATATAATGCGTTTCGGACGCCACTTGTACCCTCGATGTTGAAAGCGAGATAAATATTTGTGGTGCAGCTAAATTCCAAATATAATTTTATGGATTCATTTGTCTTAGTTCTACATTCAAAGTAGTATGTGACTGTGTGGTCTCTCAGGGTTCTGTTTTATATTGTGGTATGGAAATCTCTTTTTTTTTCTGAGAAAAAAAAGGGGTACACTTTACCAAATGTTCCACAGAAAACATTTAACGTGGTAAGGAAATCTCTTGGTGTAGATATATTTCTCTATAATCTTTTTGTTTTGGTTAAGTTCAATTGTTGTTCAAAAAAAAAAAGTCAAGTTCGAATTAAAATGTGAGATGAAACTGACAAAATATTTTTTTTTTAAATTCAACAACAAATAACTTTATATCTACTACTACTCATTTCCATCTATAAGATCTTTCCCTTTGAATGGATCGTGGCTTGTTTTGTAGACAGTAATCGTCATCATCGCTATCTGACTTGAATAAAATAAAATAACTTTATGTATTCTCTAACCCAAGAACTTATCGAGTTATCTCCAACGTCACGAAAGAGAAAGGACAATGGATATAACACACACATATACATACATGCATATATATATATATATATATACGAGTTTTCTATATATACATATCAATTTGCACACATACTTTACTAGAATAATTAAACCCCTTCATGTGACGAGATCGACCCTTACAAGAACGAGAGATTCGTTTTTGTCACGGATCCTTATCTGTCTGCAATTGTTTTTCGGCAATATGGAATCAATTTAATAGTTTTATCTGCTACAAATTATTGCCATATATCTATCTTTTTGAAAGTATCTAACAATTAAAAACAACTTAAGTCATGTTTTCTTTGGTCAAATTCTAAGTCATGCAAGTATTGAACTGATGAATCGAAAACCCATGGTAAAAGTTGTGGTTATTAATTTTCTAGAACCCTAGGTTGGTAGATCGCAGTAAAAAAAAAGAGAAATATAGCCAGCAACATTTGATTTTAGTTTTACTACAATTTACTAGCATCTCAAAACATTTTTCGTCTGAACACATCACCTGGTCTCTTGCATCTCACATAAAAAAGAGAGTATATAGCTAACAACATTTTATTGTAGTTTTACTACAATTTTCTAGCATCTTGCATATTTCGATTTATCCGCATATATTTGAAACAATCTATCTTATTAAAGGTGAAGTATATTTTAGAATTGTTTGGAAACAAATATAGTAGTAAAAAATATAATGTTGTTCGAAAACATGTATAACATTATACTAAAGAGAAAAAAATCTATCTTATTAAAGATGAAGTACACTTTAAAATTGTTTTGAAACAAAGATAATAATAAAAAATATAATGTTGTTTGGAAGCATGTATAACATTATACTAAAGAAAACAAATAACGGGTTTAACTTGAATCATAGATCATTATGACCCAAAATATAATTAATATTTATTGTTAGGTTTTGTATGGTTGTTATTAATTTGTTAATGAAATTTATTAGAATTATTTATAGTTTCAATTTAAGGGTTTAATAAATAAAGAACAAAATATAATTTCTATAATATATATTTTGTATTGTTACTTATTGTTTTCATATATTTTAAATATCGTCCCCAAAATTTCTTTAATTATAAGTTATATAATTTAACAGATACATTATAACTATAAGTTATTCACTCATGAATTATAATTATTTTGTGTATTTAAGAATGATACATTATTATTAAGTTAAAAATATTAAATTGCAGAAAGTATATATATATATTTATAAAATTCTTACAATAGTGTTTACAGTTTGCATTATTTTACGCACGCTTCTATTACACGACATAAAATATGTAACATAAACAATAAAAATTAGTAAAACTGAAATCGTAAAATTTTAAATTTCTAAAGTTTATATATACTATGTATATATTGTAAAACATACACTCGAACAGTCAAGATCTAGTTGAGTTTTATGACTTGTCAATGTGTTTTAATATTTTTTTTGTAAATTAGGAGGTGCTGTAGCCCGACTAGTCTCTTTAGAACCGGGGATAAGGCGGTTGCTTAATCTCCATTTCAAACTATTAAGGGGGTATTAGCAGGAATTGGATTTATAATGATTTTTTAAAAAATATAGTGTAGTTTAATGGTATATAGATTTTTTATCCTCATTAAAATCTAGTGTTATTTGTTATTCAAAAGAAATTAGAAATTTGTTATTCAGAAAAGTTAGATTTTTAAAAATTATACAAATCTATTAAAGTAAGTGCTATTCAGAGATGAATTTTTAACATTTTAACTCACAAAATAAGATTTTGAGAATACTATGCCCTTGAATTATTAAAATCATTACCTTACTTTATTGTTTCATAGATTTAACAATATACAAAATTTTCTACAATTTTTTTCAAGTTCAGTAATTCTCTCAATTTTTAAAACCAACAATTAAACTCAGTAGAAATCTAAGTTCCACTAATAGCCCTTGAGTGTATTTGAATTAAAGATTTTCTTGCACAAGCATTTCATGTTTTTTCCAGTTGAGTTAATGGGTAATGCATTGAAATATCACAGGACAGTTATGGGCAACGTGTATCAAAATGTTATATGTATGTATTAATTTGTTTTAGTACATAATTCTAGTGGTGTCGGCCAAATAGTACCTGGATTGGACCAACCACTTTGAAAAATAACGAAATATATATATTTATGTGAACGTTTATTACGTGGAACGTCGTTGGTAGATGTGGATTGAGATGGCGCAGCCTTAAGATATTTTAAGTCATTCTAACTAAAGTTATAGTTATTGTATCGGTTAATCTCTAACCGAAAGCGTTCTCTGTGGCACCAAAGATAAATTATAATAAAATAAATTTTATTTTTTCATTTAAACACTACCGCATTATCTCCTAACGATAATCGTGATTACTATAAACAAATTTAAAAGTATTCATAAGTAGATAAACACACACTTTAAGAATTTATTTACTTTACAAATGATATAACGTTTTAATGATCCGGGGATTTACTTTGTTTAACTAAAAAGAATGTTCCTACGACACTACACCAACGAAAAGTTACACACTTGGTTGACCACAATCGCAAGATTTTGATGTGGAAATCGTGATGAGGATTGCGTATATATAAAAATTCATATTTGGTACCCGATAACCACTTGACATCATCGAAAACTGGTTAGTGGAATAATAAAAGATTAGACGGTTTTACTGTCACATTGTCACTTACTGGTACTGTGTCAACTTTTTAACAATCGGATCCGCTTTCCCTATACCTATTTTTATTACATTGTGACTGTATTTGAGCTTTTTGTGTAAAAGATATTTTATAAAAAAAATAGTATTGAAATCATATTGTTCTTAAAGATAATAACTTTCCTTTAAATAATCACAAGAAAAATATTATATCATGCTCGATGATGTTCTCAATTTTGGCCATATTCAAAGGTAGCCATTTTTTGTTTAACTCTATAATCATTACGCAATTGACAAAATAATAAGAACATGTTTTTCTCAAGGCTCGATCTAAACCAGGACTCCTGTCTCGTTTCAAAGGTTACGTGAATATTGAATACCAGCAAAATACTATAAAAGAAAGAAAATCAATGAAGACAGCATAAGAAATGGAACCATTGAGTTGGATACAGGTAGGAATCCGAATAAATAATTGGGTTTGAAATGTACGAGCACGATGTAGAAATTTGATAGTATATCTTAAATACTAACTCCTCCAGCCAAAAGATGAAACTATTTCTCTTCAGCTTTTTTTTTCTTAAATTGAATAGCATTGAACTCCTGAGGTGGTGGAAGAGGGATGATTAACAAGTTGTTTGACCACTGCACTACCATAGGTTTATCGGTCCTTCAACTACGATTCAGGCATTCATATTTTAATTTGCACTGTGCTTACGGTTAATGAAATTTAAATTATTATTTGAAATGCAATATTAACATATACTTATGAAAGTAAATATATATTTTTACTTTCTCACTAGCTTTAGCAGTTTCATCTATTTGCAATATAATTTTGTATCTTATACTATAGGCTAACGAAAAAAACAAATTGGTTATTTTTGGTTAATGAGTAAGTCTGATTTTACGTCATCAGTTTTTCAAAGCTAAGTAATTACGAAATCTTAAAAAGCTAATCAGCATACTGAGTGTGAAAGCTATGAAGTTCAGAAGATCCATGTTCAATAAAGGTGCTTAATTATATAAAACAGCTGGAGTTTTTGAAGTACGTCTCTTGTGCGAATCAGATATTTCCCAAATTCGCATTTTCTTCTTTCACAAATCGATAAATCGTCTGATTAAAATTTGACAAAACTAAAGGAAGGGACTGATGAGAAATTTTATTTAAACGACAAAGGAATATATTAACAAATTGACAAGCTAGTGAAACTAAAGGACCAAGTTGCGGAAATATGGGTTCCACCTTCGGACCAATAACAGATCGTCCGTACAAATAATGTCATTTATACCTATGTTTGGTTGTTTCATTTTGTTGTTCATATTTTAGCATCATAAATCATATGCTATTACTGTAGTTCCTTTAAGTATTGTATTTATTTTTCAAATAAGTCATTTCAGTATTTTCAAAAAGAAAGAACCTCAAGTAAGTGAGTAACCCCTCCTAATATTCAAATATATGAAGTTATATAAATTCCAACGAAAAATTACAACACAGGTAGGGAAACCAGCTTTATTAAAAAGGATAAACTAAGAATGATGTACAATTGTGCATAACTATGAGATCGTGCTGGTGAAAGTGCATTTATTCGATAACTAGTACATGTTTTACAGTTTTTACAACTAAAATGGAGGGTCTATCGCTTTCTAAACCAAACTAGATCTCAAATACTTAAATTTTTTTTCGAGTACTTTAATTATAACAGGAAACATTTATGAGCCTGATCTCTATTTCAGGGACAAATTCTGTAAGAAAAGGAAGGTATGTGAGGATGAAGTGCCAACAGCCACGTGACAGCATAATCATATAGTTCTACAGAAAATTCAACCATCGCATAGTTTCCTTTCTTTTGTGGCCGCATACTCATTTAGGACCATTTGAATTTAAACGCCAAGAAATATTAGGTCGAATTTGGAAATCAGGTTGTTGTGATGTTTATTTTTTTTTGTATGGGTCTGTGCAGCCAAAAGTATAATCTTTTTTTTGTGCCAAAAGTATAATCTGTCATCTGTTTTTTTAACCCAAAACAGTAATCGAATAAAACGTTTAGATGACAGTTTAGAAAACTGACTAATTAGTTTAAATCTCACTTTTCTGATAACTAAATTACTTTATATGATAACTAAATTTCATCTTATTAAACAGAATATCAAACAAAAAATTATAAAGTTTTGAAACTCCAAAAATCTAAAACTAACAACGTCTAGACGATCTACGAATTTGAAGTTTGACCACATCAAGTATAAGAAAAAATCTTTAATTGTTCAATAACACCAGAATAATTGTCCCATAAAAACCCTAGGTTGAAAAGAAAAAATGGAAACACAAATTAAAAGGGAAAAGAAAAGAAAAGTAGTTGTCCTGCTGTCGAGAAGCGCCCATATTTATTCATGAGTTTTCTTTATTCATCCACACAAAACACGTACGACCATGCCTCATAGTGATTTGTCACTGGCCCACCTCCCATCCTAGTGGATCAAATTGAATATAATAACAAACAATCAAATAGAAACATGTAAATCAAAGCTACAAAAATGTCAACAATATTTTTATTGGAAGAAGGGAGAACCAATCAAATGTGGATCTCACAATATTTCGCAGAGCTCTAATTGGTTCGTTGCATAAAAACGAAACCTAACTAATGCTAGAATAATGCTTTGGTAAAGCAACAAATACATCAGATAAGATTGTCAGCTATCCACATCACTAGTTTTTGTTTGCAAACCATATTATATAATGCATACGTATTTATGGTAGTATACCACAAAAGTAGTTATTTTAGAAGAGTAAAAACACAACGAAAGCATGGAATGTAATTCCGTTTGATTTTACCAGTATGCACATTTCTGATGTTTGTTGTATATTTTCAATATTAATTTCCAATAAAAACCGTCTTCCGATCCATACAATTTTATGAAATGGGTTAACTAAAAACAAAATATAGAGAAGCAAAATAGATTTTGGATTTTTAGTGGATATACGGACGGCCATCATGATATCAATATAAGTTTTTCTATAAAAATAAATGTAGGATAAGACTGAAGAAAGAAAGAAGAAGAATGAAACATCTAAAATGTAAAATAGATCATCATAAGTCATAGAATAAGGATGCACATATAAAATACCTTTTCCATACTTATATCATTAACCATGCAATTATGTATTAGTTAAAGAAACCATCAAAAGATTGAAGAATAAAGATCAGATTTGGAGTATGAAATTTTTGACAAAAAGATTACATTAGCAGCAACAAAATCTCAACACGATAATCAAATCTAATACTATTTTGGTTATTGTTTTTTTTTTCTTTTATTATTATCGTTATTATTTATAAAGAAGCATCAAAACTCAGGGGGGATGAACTTTGGTAAAAGGGTGTCAATTTCTCACGTGGACCCTTTATCCAATCTTGGTCCACACGTGGGACCCATTTCCCATGCACACAGCCCACAACATATTTATTTCTATATTTGTTCATATACTCATAATATTTATTTTCTCATACAACTAACTAAAACAACGTATAGTATTTTACTTCGCAATGAGCCATGCATTGACTTAATATAGTAACCAAAGTAAATGCGAATCATCATAGTATATTTGTAGCATTAGCTATTTCAATATGCTTCCGCGAAGCTTCCTTTGGGGTCATTTGTGTGTTAAGTTGACCCGTACACACAACCCATATGACATCCCATACACCTGCCCATATAATATAATTACTTCCCTGAAACACGCATTCTACAGATATTATTTTTATGTGTTACCCAGATAAAAAGTGACAATAAAATAATATCATATGTGACACTTGCTGTTTCTTATTTCCCTCCCTTCACTCTCTCTCCGTCTTTCTATATATGTACACACACATACATACACACACCACAACACAACATCAGACTATCTCTCAAAATACATTTTCTTGTTTCTCCATTCAAATCAAAGAAAGTTTCAAGAAACCTAACAAAAATAAAGAAAATCAAGAAATCGATGGACGTGAGTACCGTAGACGAGAGTACAACGAGTACAGGTTCCATATGCGAAACTCCGGTGATAACTCCGGCGGTGACGTCAGCAAAGTCGTCGGTGAATCTGCACAGGATGGGAAGCGGATCTAGCGTGGTGCTCGATTCGGAGAACGGAGCTGAGGCGGAGTCGAGGAAGCTTCCGTCGTCAAAGTATAAAGGTGTAGTTCCTCAGCCTAACGGACGGTGGGGAGCTCAGATTTACGAGAAGCACCAGCGCGTGTGGCTCGGTACTTTCAACGAGGAAGACGAGGCGGCGCGTTCTTACGACGTGGCGGTTTACCGGTTCCGAGGACGAGACGCCGTCACGAACTTCAAAGAGGCGAGGCTCGACGATGGAGAGGTCGAGTTTTTGAATTCTCATTCCAAAGCCGAGATCGTCGATATGCTGAGGAAGCATACGTATAGCGAGGAGCTCGAGCAAAGCAGACGGCGACGTAACGGTAACGGAAACACGGCTAGGACGATGACGTCGTCGTTGAACGGCGACGGCGTTTCGACGACGGAGTTCAGATCAGCGGAGTCTCTCTTTGAGAAAGCGGTAACGCCAAGCGACGTTGGGAAGCTAAACCGTCTTGTTATACCGAAACACCACGCGGAGAAACATTTTCCGTTACCGCCGAGTAGCGTTTCCGTTAAAGGAGTGCTGCTGAACTTCGAGGACGTGACGGGGAAAGTGTGGAGGTTCCGTTACTCGTATTGGAACAGTAGCCAAAGCTATGTGTTGACCAAAGGTTGGAGCCGGTTCGTTAAGGAGAAGAATTTACGTGCTGGTGATGTGGTTAGTTTCAGCAGATCCGACGGTCAGGATCAACAGCTATATATTGGGTGGAAGTCGAGATCTCCTGGAGCGGATGTAGAAGCCGGTCGGGTTTTGAGACTGTTCGGAGTCAACATTTCACCGGAGAGTTTAAGAAACGACGACGTAGGGAACAAGAGAGTAAACCATACTGAGATGTTATCGTTGGTGTGTAGTAAGAAACAACGCATCTTTCACGCCTCGTAACAACTCATCTTTCATTTTGTTTTAATAGTTTATTTTTAATTCCACACTTTCGATCTCTTTTTCAGTTGCATCAGTTTCTACTTATTACCAAAGGTTCATGAGTTCTTTTTATTGTAATGATGAACTGTATATTTGATAGAGAGCGGAAGCTATGTAACTTCAAGATCAAGGGTTTGATCGAGAAGTCAGTAACGTGTTTTTGAAGATAACTTCAAAAACGGGATAAAAGGGTGCGAATACTCTTCGCAGTGTTCGTTAGAACTCTTAGGGTCGCGAATACTCTTCGCAGTGCTTGTGAAAGCTCTTAAGAAAACTCAATATCTTTATTAATTCTGTCTCTGATTACAAAAACCAAAGCCTCTATTTATACTAATCGAATGAAAGCTAAACCTAAGTGAAAAAGGAGATTTAACATTTATCTAATCGTAATAAGAAAAGGAAAAAACTAATAACTTGTCACACAAGTAAAGCCTGCAACAAAGAAGCCCATAACAATGGCGGTGGAGTTAAAGATACGCTGCATCAGGTTCCCCCCGGTGGAGAAGGATTCGTCCACGAATCTGCAGCCGTATTATCCCCATGAAATGGCGAGAGGTGCTTTACGTTGAAGACGTTCGATGTGTGAAGATGATCCGGAAGACGAACGCGATAAGCGTTGGGATTGATACACTCCAATATTTCGATGGGTCCAATCTTCTTAGACTTAAGTTTATTGTATTCGCGAAGTGGGAGACGCTCCTTGGTCAAATAAACCCATACGAGATCTCCGGGTGCAAAGATAACCTCACGACGCTTCTTGTCAGTTGCATCTTTATATTTTGCAGTGGAAGTTTCAAGATTAGACTGAGCCTGCACGTGTATATCCTGAATGGCAGAAACAAAGTCAATGGCCTCTCCGTGATGGCGAGTCTTGTCCGGCGCAGTAGAGAGATCGAGCGGACCACGAGGCACGATACCATACACTACCCGAAAAGGCGAGAAACCTAGGCGACGGTTGAGAGCATGATTGTGAGCAAACTCGGCTTGCCCCAACTTAGTATCCCATGATTTAATATTGTCGCCAACAAGGCAGCGTAAAAGATTACCCAACGAACGATTGGTGACCTCAGTCTGGCCATCAGATTGCGGGTGATAAGCAGTGCTCATATCAAGTGAAGTACCTAAGAGCTTCCATAAAGAACGCCAAAAATGGCTTAGAAAGCGTGTATCCCGATCAGAAACGATCGAAGAAGGCAGACCATGAAGGCGATAGACTTCTCGAAAAAAAAGAATTGCCACTTGAACTGCATCTGTTGTCTTCTTACACGCAATAAAATGGACCATTTTAGAAAATCTGTCCACCACGACAAAAATAGAATCGTGGCCACGTTGCGTTCGCGGTAAACCCAAGACAAAATCCATACTAACGTCGGTCCAAGGCTGTGTCGGAATTGGGAGAGGAAGGTAAAGGCCCGCGTTTGTAGCTTTACCTTTGGATTTCTGACATACTTGACAACGCTCCACGAACCGCTCGACGTCACGGCGTAAAGAAGGCCAAAAATAGGACGACGAGACCAAGTGTAGAGTTCGATCTCTGCCAACATGCCCTTCATTATGAAGATCCTCTATAATTTTCTGTCGCAAGCTGCACTCTGGAACGCAGAGCCGGAGACCATGAAAGAGAAACCCATCATGAATTGTATAATCTCCAGTGGCAGAGGTTGCCGCGTCACTGAATTTTCTTGCAAAGAAAGGATCAGACGAATATAAATCAGCGAAAGTAGCAAACCCTGGGACAGACGTATGCATTGTTGTGAGAAGTGTATGTCGCCGGCTAAGTGCATCAGCCACTCGATTAGTTTTGCCTGATTGATGTCGGATAGAAAACGAGAACTGCTGGAGATAAGAGATCCAGCCCGCGTGTCTTGCAGAAACTTTAGCCTGGCTGTCCAAATGCCGCAGCGCATCGTGATCAGTGAACAATACGAAGTCACGATGAACAAGGTAGTGACGCCAGTGCTTGATAGCTTGAACAATGGCATAGAACTCAACATCATAAGTACTATAGCGCCCCCGTGCACCAGCCAATTTTTCGCTGTAAAAAGCTACAGGTCGTCCATGTTGACTTAACACAGCCCCAATCCCGAGTTTTGACGCATCACAATGAAGCTCAAACGTGACTGAAAAATCGGGCAGGACTAAAATTGGTGCCGAAGTAAGCTTTTCTTTGATGAGGACAAAAGCTTGGGCTGCCTCCGTCGTCCATTCGAACTTACCCTCACGCATACAGCTCGTGATAGGCGCCATGATGGTGCTAAAGTGGTTGATAAAGCGCCTATAGAAGGATGCAAGTCCGTGGAAGCTGCGAACTTCAGAGATTGTGGTTGGAGTCGGCCATGATTTGATAGCCTCGACTTTGGATTGATCTACAGCCAATCCTTGATCTGAGACGACATAGCCGAGAAAGAGAACGGAAGAGACACCAAATTCACACTTTTGTCTTGCTGCAAAAAGTTGTTCTGAGCGTAGAACGGTCAACACTTGTCGCAGATGCTCTTCGTGGGCGGTCGCAGACGAGCTGAAGATAAGGATATCGTCAAAATAGACAACGACAAAATTTCCAATAAAAGGTCGTAAGGCCTGGTTCATAATGCGCATGAATGTACTAGGCGCATTAGATAACCCGAATGGCATCACCATCCATTCATAGAGGCCTTCTCGAGTTTTAAAAGCAGTTTTCCACTCGTCACCAGGACGTATACGTATTTGGTGGTAGCCGCTTTTGAGATCAATCTTAGAGAAAAATTTAGCCGAGCCAATCTGATCCAAAAGATCATCCAAGCGAGGAATAGGGAATCTATAGCGAGTAGTTATTTTGTTGATAGCTCTACTGTCCACGCACATACGCCATGATCCGTCTTTCTTGGGTATTAAGAGAGCCGGTACGGCACAAGGGCTGAGACTTTCTTTGATATGACCTTTACGCAAAAGCTCTTCAACCTGACGACGCAGTTCCTCATGCTCCAGCGGACTCATACGATAGTGGGGTCGGTTAGGTAACGTTGCTCCTGGAACCAAGTCAATTTGATGTTGAATGTCCCGAAGTGGTGGAAGTCCGGTGGGGAGTTCTTCTGGAAAAACGTCGGAAAACTCGTTTAAGACTTTTGTTAAGGATAGTGGAGGTGTCGAGAGTTGGGGACGTTGATCTGCGGTTGGAACCAAAGCAAAAGCGAAGCCCTCCTTTTGAAACTCTTCGACGAACGATGTATAAGAGCATAACAACGTTTTTGTTGGTGGTGGTGTTTTTGACGGTGCTACTGGTGAAGACGGTGCTGTTGGAGACGATGTAGACGATGGGGCATCGGTTGATGGAAGGAGAACAATTTTTTGCGCGTTCCACATGAAGCTATAAGTGTTCTTTGCTCCATCATGAATGATTCGTCGATCGTACTCCCAAGGACGGCCCAGTAGCAAGTGACAAAAGTCAATTGGTGCTATGTCACAAAACATACGATCTTGGTAATGTTGGCCGACGGAGAATGGTACTATCGCCCGTTCCGTAATACGTATGGTGGCTTTATCATTAAGCCAGCCAAGATTGTAGGGTGACGGATGTTTCTCTCGTGTAAGGCCAAGCTTGTCTACTGCTTCCTCGGAAACCACATTACGGCAGCTCCCGGAGTCGATAACAAAGCTACAAACTCGGTCTTTGATGGTGCAGGTAGAACGAAAAATATTAGTACGAAGCCAACGATCGTCGTGTGTTACTGGTGCTAAACAAGAGCGGTGAAGGACTAATAATCGACCCCTATCACCGGAGGTTAGTGCGGCGATATTGCTCGTGGTGTTGTCCCCATCTTGTTCATCTTCCTCTTGCGAGTCATAAACTTCTTGTTCCTCGATCGACTCATCAATCAAAAGGCCTCGACGCGTTGCGTGAGGACACTCATTCCGTCGATGCCCTGTTTCTCCACAACCATAGCACCGAACTGTGGTAGTACGCGTTGAACGTCGTAATTGTTGTTCATCTGGTGGTACAGGTTTGGATGATGCTGCAGCGTCGTTAGTTTCTTTAGAAGCCGTTGACGGCATGCTGCTGCCTGCTGAATCCTGAGTTCGAGTTCGCGATGAGGAAGGATTCCAGTTAGAAGAGCGTGACTGTAATTCAAAAGATGCGGCACGACGATGAGCTTCTCCGATCGTCGAAGGATCAAATTGTGCCATTGCTGTTTGAAGTTGCGGACGTAAGCCCCCAATAAATCGTGAGACGAGTTGTATCTGGCTATCATTAATCTCATTGCGAGTTAACAATAACGAAAATTCCTCAGCATATTCGTCTACACTTCGGTTACCCTGCCGCAAGTTCTGTAATTTTGTGTACATGGTGCGCTCGTAATTGTGCGGGAGAAACGTTTGCCGAAGGTGTTTGGTTAACTTATCCCAGGAATTGATCGGTGCCTTCCCGGTTCGGGATCGAGTTGTCTTGAGCTGTTTCCACCAAGTGGCAGCATGGCCGCGAAAACGCATAGCTACAAGGGAGACGCGACGATCTAACGGAACTTGTTTAAACTCTAAGATCTCTTCCACGGAGATTAACCAGTCGATAAGCTCATCTCCACGGAGGCCACCATGGAACTCTGGTATATCTACTCGAAAACCTTTTTCCCAGTGATTATCACGGTGATTATGTTGACGAAGATCTTCGTAAAACAAACGTTGGTGATCATCTTCTTCGTTTTCATAGTACGGCTGTTGTCTGTTGTTCCGTTGTTGTTGTTGTCGTTGATCTTGAGCTTGTATGGGATTTTGCTGTGGGTTGCGATCTGGTGCCTCTCGTTGTGCAGGTAGAGGAGCATGAGCGTTGCGTTGGTTTTGCTCAACCAAGGTTGTTATCGCGGCAGTTAAGGCGTCCAAGCGACCGGCCAAGGTTTCCCCTAGCTGCTGAATTGATGATTGCGATGCCGCTTGATTCTCGGTGAGAAGGTTTCGTAACTCAGCCATGTCAAGCGGAGTTCCTTCGGTCGTTTTCTTAGTCATGATAACGAGAGAAGAAATCCAGAAACGTACTGATTCTGATACCAACTGATAGAGAGCGGAAGCTATGTAACTTCAAGATCAAGGGTTTGATCGAGAAGTCAGTAACGTGTTTTTGAAGATAACTTCAAAAACGGGATAAAAGGGCGCGAATACTCTTCGCAGTGTTCGTTAGAACTCTTAGGGTCGCGAATACTCTTCGCAGTGCTTGTGAAAGCTCTTAAGAAAACTCAATATTTTTATTAATTCTGTCTCTTATTACAAAAACCAAAGCCTCTATTTATACTAATCGAATGAAAGCTAAACCTAAGTGAAAAAGGAGATTTAACATTTATCTAATCGTAATAAGAAAAGGAAAAAACTAATAACTTGTCACACAAGTAAAGCCTGCAACAAAGAAGCCCATAACAATGGCGGTGGAGTTAAAGATACGCTGCATCAATATTTTATATATAGAATAAAAGGTTATTTAGATCTCTCAAGAGTTTTAGTCGCATGATAATGTTTTTAATTACCTTATCTCGCCTCGTTTCTTTCTATTTCATGTTTGGTAGAAGTAGAGCGAATATTTATGCATCTATTTCATGTGTGTGCAAAACACACTACTGCTTGTAGTATTTGGTTATATTCATACGAAATATACTCTGATTGAACCAATCTTCTGGCAAAGAGTCGAGTAGAAACCAAGAAAATGGTTTTATATATACTGATACATATTTTAAGCGTTGTTACACATAAGTTTCCAACAAGTTGTTTTTTTTTTCTTTTCATAACTGCAACATAACACCAGTGTGCAATCCCACACATATAATCATGAACCGCCGTCCTCCGATTGACACAACAAAAGAGAGAATTTATAAATCAAATACTTATAGCTAATTTCGAATTTAAAAAGAAGGGATAAAACGATTAATGTTTCAATTTTTGAATGTTTTTTTTTTACAAAATGGATAGCGTCTGTCTGAATTGAGGCTTTTCTGTTGTTTGTTAATGGGACATGTAAAAATTAATTATACTTATATATCGTGATCTAAATTACAATTTCTGTATATAAGCACATTAGTTAGAGAATATAATTAGTTACGTAGATATATTTTGATCTTATGAATGTTTCATCCATTTGTGTTTTCTTTTTGATAAACCATATCGGTTGTCCAAGAGGAACACACTTAATGTTTCATATATATTGATTTTGCTTCGGTTCAGTTTGGTGGACTATAATATTATTCAAATATTGCATAAATTTGAATCAAATAATTAATTAATACCCACATATATAGTTCAACATGTATCTTTTCTAAGACACATGAACAGACATTAGTAATACATCAAGAGCATTAGTGAAAATTACAAGACTATGTCCTAATCAACAACATAGTCTAATACTATTTCATCCTTATTGTTTGATTTCATACCGACAAATATATTCACTCGTTTTGTACGATTTACCGGTCAGACGACAGAATATACATGTCCGCCATTAACGTTTCGGTAGTGATCAACCAATAACATGTTATCTGGAGGCATACACATAAAACAATAATATTTGAATGTAATAAAGATATAACCGGCTGTGATTCCATCATGATTGTACCCGTTAATGCATCCGTCTTTCGTTAGTATTTCTTCTCTGGTAGCTCATTTTCTATTCAACTGCAGGAAATGAAGAACTTAGGCATATAGCTGAGAGACAAACTTTCACAATAAGTTAACCATTACATGACATGGTTTTCGTTTGCTTTTTATATACAGTTACTATATAATAATAAATCGATGGAGGTTTTGGCAAAACCGACTATCATAGTAGGAACCACAAAATGTATAGCATGGCTACACAAACAGCTGGTCCTGGCCTAATGCTGAAAAACATATATTTTTCTAAACTTGTACAATTGAAAGGTGTTGTCGCTGATTTGTTTGCCGGTGGAACTGGCCAGAAAAACATGTTGAGACGTCGAAGGTTGTAAAACCGGCAGTTCAGCCCGGTACTACAATTTTTTTTGTCATCAATATAAATAGACTTATATTGACTCTCTTAACCAAATCGAAAGCTCTCATGTGAACGACGAAAGACGGTTGTTTTCTGACACTGCGTGTTAGACAATCCGCTTCTGAATTTTTGTCCGAGGTACATGAATGATCTTTAAGCTAAGAAAACTTTTTTTGGAATCTTGATATCCTCCACATAATTTGTAAAAACTAGTCGTTCTTCTAGTTCCGAAACTATCTTCATTAATTAAAAATAATCTGTTACAAACGTGACATGATACTAACATAAGTTTCTCATACATTCCATAGCCAAGAATAGTCTGGTGCTACAATTCAAAACTTTATTTTTGAACTGTTTCAACGTCTCGCTGTTTTATGTTTTTCAGGATCATATTTACTTATATGGACCTATTTTTATTGCCCCATTTGAGAGCTCTTTCTCCGATTACCTCTGTCCACTAGGTACAACTCATATTGGGCCTATATATATCCATTTTTCAAACACTATGCTATACCAATTCAAATTGTAGTGTTTTCTTTCTTTCCAGAGATTGGAGTTCAATATTGTTTAAGCATTCTTAACATCTAAATGCATCTAAAACACTTATAAAGTAATCAACTTCACTGGTTTAGAAATCATTGAATGTGTTTCTTTTTTTTGTTTATTTATTATATTAAATCTTGGTGGATGGATCAGTTTCGTTGTGATACACATCTGACATTAGTGTGCTCGAAATGCTGGGCTTTTATATTAGTGTGCTTGAGATACTGGGCTATTATATTAGTGTTCTTAAAATGCTGGGCTTTTATATTAGGAGCCTTCGTATTGAGCTTTGTGATGTGGAGAGCCGTTTCTTTAACGTACATGGGTTTTCTTTACTTTTTATTTCTTTTAAATATATTTATATATTTATGTATTGATATAAACAGATTAATAAGAAAAGACTAAAGTAATAACATAGTAGTTATTCCAATCACTAAAGTTAAATAAATTATTTTACATCTAAAATTTAATAAGAAAAAATTAAAGATTCTTACACAAAGGAACAAATATTAATTTTTAATTTAAAAAAGCAACCAATCTTCACTTTTTACTGATAATATATAAATATTATGTTTTGATTTAGTAATTTAACATTCATAAACAAAACATTTTAGTAGAATAACCAGTAATAACAAAATAATCAAATAACTAATATCTTTTTTTTCGGTTAGTTTTATTTTTATTAATCATTATCAACAATTACAGAGTTTAGTAGAAAGGATGGACATACATGATACACCCCTCGTAGATTATTACATGTAAGGGAAAACTTAGCTAATGTGCCAGCACAAAAATTAGCTTGGTGATAGCAGTGGTGAAATAGACACCTATCAAAAACCTTCTCCAGTTCTATTATGTTTTTCTGTAGTATTTGTAGTTTTATCTAGAAATCTAAATCTAAATATTTTCATCAAAAATAATTAAAAATAAAAATAATTTTAAAATTCTTAAAATGAAATCTAATTATTCATTATATAGAATTAAATACACTTTAAAAGTCTAACAGTTCATACTTATATTTTTAATACTGGAATTGCATAATTATTTATTCATTTTCCTTATTTATATGTTATTTAATTTTATCTAGTTTGTTTATAAAAATTATTTAATTATCTATTTTCGTACCAATATAAAATTAAATGTAATTATACATGTAGCTAGTAGTTTTTCTTTTCTAACATTTTCTTTTATTATTTTAAAAATAAACTTAATATAAGCAATTAATTTTTGGGATAATAGCATCTTTTCATTATAATTTTTTTTACTAATATCTTATATCCTCTAGAAACAAAAACCAAAATCTATGATCACCATTTAAGCTTTTTAAAAAAAAAACTAAAATCTACTGCAAAATCAAAAACCAGAAACTAAAAACCAAAATCTAAAATCTAGAAATAAAAACCAAAAATCAAAATCTAAAAACCATGTAAACAATCATCAGCTAAGCTGGATACAGGGCGTGAACTCAACCTCCCGATATTTTTTGTAGAATTTGATCATATACCATGAAAACCTTCAAACTCATAAAACAAAAATTTTAAATACAGTGATATATCTTGTGTACACCCAATTTCAAAAGAAATTAGTTTTCATAACAAAATGAAATATATGTCCAACATTTAAAGTAATTTGATAGGCTTTATATATAACCTTTTCCTTTTTTTGTTATTTTTGTATGTAAAATTTTAGGATATAATTTTTTTTTCAGAATACAAACTAATTAACTTCATTTGCTTGTATATATAAGTATCCACAGACTTTAGTCGTGATACAAAACTTTTAGGAAGTCATATTTAAGTACCATGTCCAACACTCCTTCAATATCTATCAGTTTACAATTTCCAAAACAACATTCAAAATTCTCCGTACCTTATATGACCAAATTTACTCAAAGTTTGAAACGAGAGGAAAATTACACGAAAATTTATTTATATTCGAATCGAGATATTTATGACAGTGGCCTGAGAACTTAACTAGCTTACTTAGTGTTTTTTGTTAAATCATTGTGTGTTTGAACAGATAATCACTTATAATTAATGCGATAGAAGAATGACTTGAAAATCTTTATGAAAAATGAGAGGGAGGAAGAGTGACAGAGAAACTCAAGTTACCTAAGAGACGTGAAATTTCTCTCTCCAAGTGTAACATAGACAAATGTGTGTAACGTTAGACATCACTACATAAAGCTACAACAGACGGTTTCTGTGTTTGGATAATTCGAACTGCCACTTTCGACGATTTAATTACTATTATATGTTATCTCCATTATTTATCACCAGAGGTGCACTCTTTTATATTCACTGCAGCATATATATATATATATTAAAATTGTAGTTAATAAATCATCGTTTTGCAGTCACCGAACGCTAACTACTTTTGCAATCGGAATTCTAATTTAGGACAACACTGGAGAAATATGTATATTGGGGATTACTCATAGTCCCAGCTTTTATGTCCATACAATGCTTAGGATGTATTATGTATATATATATATATATATATATATGTTATATAGCAAGGAAGAAAAATTGTATATGTTATCGCAAATGTTTTCAATGGAAAGCCTCTTGCTAGGTTGAAGCAAGACTAGTACTAATATATTAACCCATTGCTTTTTTATATAAGAAAATTTCATAACTTTGATAAAAAAAAAAAGAAAATTCCATAACTAACATATCCAGAAATTGTTTGATGGAGCTATATATGACAAGGTTAGAAGCACTTATATAATACAAAGCCACTACATATATTTCGGGAACTCATAATAAAAGGGCACTTTTACATTCACTACGTGATAAAGAGGAAGTATATAATATCAAATACACCTCATCTAAATAGACTCTATAAAATTAAAACCCATCGATCATAAAACGGTCACTTAATTAGTAATTTTCATTAGAGATTTGACCATAGCGACGAAACTGCTCATATCTGATCCCATAGTTCTTCTCTTCACGACCACTTCCTCCATTAGCATCTTCTTCATCTTCATCGTCATCGTCATCTCGTTCATCTTCTTCCTCCATATAATCATCATCATCATCTTCATCTCCTTCTCCAATTGATACAACACGATCACCTACAGTGTGAGCCGCATGACCGTTGCCAAAAGCCCTAACGTGATCTTTGAGAGACCTCTTATGCTTAAAATCCGATCCGCAAACGCAAAACCACACCTTCCCACAATTCTTCTCGTGCGTTCTCCAGTCACCTCTCACCGCAAACGTCTTCTCGCACTTTTTGCGGCAACGAAAAGGTTTCGCTCCGTGCTTTCGCTTGTAATGCGTTTGGAGCGTTCTAAAGTCTTTGAGAGGCTTTGCTCTTGGATGGTCTATGTTATTCTTACAACCTTCTGCACAACAGTAACATGGCAGCCTTAGTATCGAAGATGTTGATTTCGTTCCTCGCAGCGACTCTGGACCCTTTCGGTATTGCGAACCATGACCCCACATATGCATCTACATAAAAACACAAAAGATGTTACTTAAATAAAACAGTAATTTGGTTCTCATCTGTCACTTTAAATTCATATATCATGAACATTTACTTTGTTTATTATATAAATCCGCTTGGCGATTATAAATTTTTTGGATAAACATGATATTGTATATACACATATATGATTATGATACCCTTTCTTTTATGATTATCATACCTAGGTAGTATATATGAAGATAATATACGAGACTATCTTTTCCCAACTGATACCCTTAAAACACGGAGGTATAAGATTCAAAGTTAATTCAACAAAAAAAATTTGATCGTATGATTGGTTCAAATTTTGTAACGATATTATATCAGCTAGCAACACATATCAGAGTATTTATAAAAGGTGGAACTAAGAGGAAATAGGAATAAAGATTGAGAGTTAGATCGAGAAAATTTCGTAACAATAATTACAACAGTTTTGTAGTATGAATAGTAGATGATGATATTCAAACCTGCATGTTATTGAAGCGGTTGAAAGTTTTGTTACAGACAGAACAAGAGAACTGAGTGGGACCGACAAGGATCTGAGAAAGAGAAGGAATCCAATACTGTCCCTGCCTCGCCGTCAAACCCTCATGGTTGTCCCCGCTGGTTTCTTTTTCAGAAACCGGAGGTCCGATATGAAGAGCAACAGTGACGTCATTAGGGTTTGTTAAAAGGAGATTATGATCGATTTCGTGATTCGTAGAAGGTTTAGTGCTAGTGGGTTTGTCATGGTTAGGGTATTGCTGGCCAGGAGGTCCAAGGCGGAGGACGACGGAGTCTTCGTCGCCGGAGATGCAATATTGGTTATTGTTATACATCGAGGAGAGATAAGAAGATATAAAAGAGAGAGAAGGGGTTTGAGGAAATGGTGGAGAAAGACAATGGAGGCTGGACGAATTGGTAACTAATAAATGGTTCTTTTATTTTGTACTTACTTTCGCTTTTCTTCTCCTCGTAAATGAGTGAGTTGCATACCCATGTTTGGTGCCAAACATAAGATATACTCATCAGTTATGATTCAACTGTAATGTTTATAGGATGCATCTTTTAACGAAATATATATTGGTAACTTTTAACGTTCCCTTCGTTATTACATTATTTTCTAGGATAGAGTTAGAATTGTAATAAGAAATTAGCTACAATTGATATATAGAATGAGTTTTTTATCAAACATAAACCAACTTCCTTAAGACTACTATCATTATAAATGAACGGAACCCCATGGGTGATGTTAGAACAACAAAAAAACAAAACCAAGAAACTATTTTTTCAGTAGTAGTTCAATTTGATGAAGTGTTGGGTTTGAAACAAAATTTTCTGTCAAAAAAACTATTTATACATGATATTAGACCAAGAAATGTAAAATCTAAAGTTTGGAGCACCATTAGTTAAAAATAAAAGTATTCTTAATTGGTTTCAGTCACAAGAAATAAAACTAATATACAACGTAATTTTTTTTTAAAAATATATGAAAAACTATGCATATTCTTATCATTTTATCTGTGTAATCCTTGTCCAGAGTGCATTACCATATATACTAGATAGGAAAACGAAATGAATCATATTTACTTGTTACCATATACTAGACCGAAAACCCGAATGAACCATTACAAAGTGAACCGTTACATTTGAATTTTGTATTACCAATTGATACACAGAAAAACCGAATGAGCCACACGTTCGAAAATATCGGACATGGATGCACATACATTATATTTATATAACGTGAGTTTTAACATTTGCATTATATTTATATAATAACGTGAGTTTTACCATTTAGACCAAAAAATATATATACAGTATATATATATAACGTGAGAAAATGTTCTAAAATAAAAGGTTGATGTGGGAATCTGTCACTCATTATTAGCAAAGAATGTACTCTTTCACTTGGAACTCGCTCTACTTTCTAGGATCTCAAAACCATCCTTGGTTTCACGACTTCTCTCTTTCAGTTTCTTTTAATCTATTTAATATATATTATCTGAGTGAACATTTACTCTCCTCACAATTCATAAACCAAAAGAAAAAAGGTGAGAGTACTCTCTGATACAAAAGAAAGGCAATAGACATGGAGAAACGTGGCGTTAACTGTAGATGCGAAAGCTTCTGTCTCTCTCCACTTTCATCATCTGAGTTCTGAACCAACTTACTGAGATAGTGATAGTCTCAGTGATGATGATATTATTAAAGTTCCCATATAAATTTTTATATAAATCTGTGCTGCCAAAAGATACCCTAATCTATTCTCAGACTTTTCACTTTAGTTTAAAATCTAAGGAAAGTGGGAAGTTTACTTATTTGCTTGTTAATGGATCCAGAATGTAGAGTTGGACGAAAAGTATACATTCTGCTTTGCTTCAATTAATGCCAAATGCATGTGGTATTAGGTTTTTCTCTTTGAAAGAGGTTACCTGTGTTTGGAATTGGATATAGTTAACGTAACTAATGAGGATATTATTTTCCGGTGATGTATTATGAAAACATGATGGCTGTACCAAAAAAATCTAGTGTAGCTTTGATTTTATTAGGTTTTAATGTTTTCTGAAAAGTGATCGATCGAAGACTTTTAAACTTTCATGTATACTTCTACAGTAAGAGTTTTTAGTGTTTGTTTCATTAAAATATTTTGTGAGTCTAGTCGAGTTTTGCTGTTAAAACTAACTATTTCATTAAGGCAAACAAAACTAGCTATTTCATGGCTGAAATTAAAAATAAAAAATAAATGATCTCTTTTACATGTCGGATCTGAAACATTTGACCAGCCCTCCTATAGACAGGCATGGACATTATTGGTTTTAAGGTTTGTGCTGTAAATTAACTATTGGGTTAATTGCAACCATTTTCTATAGACAAGATATGTGTTTTCTTTATTGCTGCTGTTAGAATTATAACCGGTTATGTGATCTGGTTTAAACTGGTTTAAGTTTCCTCTAGCTTACCAGCTATATATAGAACACTTGTACAGTTAGAAAAAGTGAGCTGAATAATAGTCTCACTTTACTTTCATCGTCAACGCGACAACGTAACCTCTGTTCTTCCATAGAGTCATCACCTTTATCTCTTCATCACATCTAATATGGTATCAGAATAATAATATAATTAGATAACATGATTGTCAACTGTACGTTTGTTGGTAACTGTTTAAACGGAATCTTCTAACCTCGCTAAATAGTCCACGAGACTTTAAACCGAGGTACTTTATATTTTGATTAGACATATCGAAGAAAAACCTTAAAACAATGTCCTGGAGAGCGAAAAAAAAAGTTAGCAAAGAATCGCCCAAACATATGTTATATGAAATCGTACTCTGATCAAAGTCTTTTCATATTTTTGGTAGATTGAAGCAGTTAGATTCTGAAACTTTAAAGAATCCGAAGCAGAAGAACACAAAATAGTACGGCTGAAACAAAACTGTAGCTGCCTCATCACCTGTGTATCTCTCCCTGCTCTGTCACATTATATCTATTAGTTTTAACTTGTTCAAAAAAAAACCTATTAGTTTTAACTTTTACTATATAAATTAATTCGTGGAATTAATGAACACACATGAAAGTTATTTTTCAACTTTTCCTTTTCATCGTGATGTTATAATTTTCTTTTTCCATTTTCTTTAATTCCTAATCCTAACATTTTCTTATCCTTTTCACCTTTTTGTCTAAAATTCTATTTCACGCGTCATAAAAAAGAGCTCTCCATAAAAAACGTGAGCGTCTAGTCTAGAGTATGTAGTGTAATTTAATTTGATGCTCGATTGATAGAATGAATTGCAAATCTGGTGACGTCCTGAAAATTTAAAGAGCGTACTTGACAAAATTGTCTACTATTGTGAAAAGGCTTAAATATGGTGGTCCAACTTATGGTCCTATTGGGCTTGAAAATGGTAAGTAATCAATCACAAGAAGAAAGACGGTGTCGTTTTAACAATGTGATTACATGCGGGTTTGATGTGAGCCTTTAAGATAACTCCTGAGTCTCTGAAGGGACAATTAAGAGCAAATAGGATATACACCGATACGATGTGCCAACTCATTTAGTAATATCCCCAATCTTATCAAAGACAAATTGACTCAATAATCACCGAATTCAAGCTTATTGGCACGATAATTATATGATTATATCATTAAGGAAGGTAACAGCTAGATCGTTAGTGATGTCTTCTTCTTTTTAATATATCTGAAAATGTCATCTAAACAGTGTAAGAGAAATCAAAAGTATGTAAGAATCAAAACTACGGTTGATTGTGAAAGGCACTGGGATACCATTATCTTGGAAGTTGGAATGAAGCATGAGGATTTTTGCTAAGAGCATCTCCAACCCCACTCTATAATTTACTGCAAAATGGAGTGGAAAATAGAGTAATGAAAAAACAAAAAAAATGATTACTCCAAATATAGAGTAATGAGATTTTTGTTTCTTCATAACTCCATTTCCCACTCTATTTTGCAGTAAATTATGGAGCAGGGTTGGAGATGCTCTAATACAGTCCAACACGTTATGTTTTTCTTTTCATATTTTACTTGGCGATAAAAAAGATCCAACTAAAAAATATTACCTGTCAAAACTCATTATACACCTACATATATGGAAACGAATATATAGAACGAATTCAACAAAGTCAAGATTTTTATAGAATATATGTGAATCCAAATGGATAACGGGATTTTATTTCTGTACTGTATGAAAGGATAGAGTGGAAAAAGCTTAACTGAGGTTATCTTCTTATACAGTTTTTTTCTTCTCCTATGATTTGGCTTCTTCATGAAGAGACTTTTGGCTTTTGAGTTTATACCATATATTAGTCGATACAATTCTTGATCATCCTTTAACACAACCTAAGATCTACTCATATTTTGACTGTGCAACTATAGCAAGCTCATGCATGCCACCTTTCTTTCCGGGTTTATCTAAATGTTCAGTACTTTACAACAAACCATCATCTTGATTCCAAAATTCCTAATAACAAATATTTTGTGATGAAATATGTATGTTATATGATTATTCCCAGAAATATATTTGCCATAACACGAAGGCTGGAATCAAATTTAGGAATATTATGAATGAAAGGAACTTAAAAATGGAATGTAAATAATTGAAATAACGGAAGTTATGGGATGAAATTTTATTTCATCCCATTTAATTTATTCACTAACATTAATCATAAACGTGTTATAAGTATGTTTTATTTTTCACAAGATATGAATCTGTTGCGTTGCAACGGATTTTATTTGATTTTCTTAGTTTAATACGAAAACCTAAAATAAGAAATATTATTATAGTTTTATGATTTGTTTTGCATATGTTGTGTGAGATTTATTTTATAATTAAAAAATCTTTTAACACATAATTCAAGTTAATGTTTATATTTTATAATCATGTTGCATAGATGAATGTTATAAACTTTGTACTTAAGATTAAATAAAGAATATATACTCTACCTCAATTTTTTATTTCAACACAACTCAAAATAAAAAATTGAATGAAAAGTAAAAAGAAATGAAAGTCAAATACATCAATCGAGTCAATGACCACATTATACACATTCTTATATACTAACTTAATGTTTTATTAAATAAGTTTTTAAAAGTTTATCTTGCTAGGATATTTTTAAAAGAAAAACATTCTATTTTATAAATCTCCTTATTTACAATTAAAAATAAAAACATAATATAAAATACTCTTTTACATTTTTTGTTTAAAATTTTAGAAAAAAATAAATTTGTCATATAACCTATTATAGTTATCCTCTCTTTAGAATTTCAGAAAAAAATATTATGAATATATTTATAATAATTTTTTATCTATTTTATAATTGTCGCCAGTGGCGGTCTCAGGAAAAAAAATTAATGGGTTCAGAGTGGCCACTGCAGGGATTCGAACCCAAAATTTGTGGGTCCAATGAGGAAACTTTAACCAAATTTGCCACAGATTATTAATGTTTTGGCTCACAAAATTTTAGTTATTCTATCTTTTGTGGTGTCAACTGAACTAACTCTCTTCTGAGCGGGTCCGCCCCTAATTGTCACTATATATATATTTAATTATATTAATTAGTAATTTTGAAGAACCAAACTCAATATAATTTTTTACAATTATATTTTCATTATGATTTAAAAAAAAAATAGTAGTTATAAATAAACTACTTTCAGATTTTTTTTTGTTTATGATATTTTAAAAAGAAAATTTCTACAAAATTTACTATGAAACAATTTTTTAAATTTCCTTTTATACTATTAAATAAATTTTAAATTATTTTTTTTTAACAAAAAATCGTTTTTCTTATCTTATAAATTATTTTATTTATTTTAATCATTATATTTTAACACATGCCACAATATTAAAAAGAAAATTACTATCAACTAATATTTTGCAATTATCTTTTGTTTAGGATTTAAAAAATGGAAAATTATTTTTTTCTAAAAGTCATTTTTATTATCTAAAAGTCATTTTCATTATTATTAGTATATATATTTTAATAATTATATATTTTAACACATGTCACAATATTAAAAGGAAAATTAAAATCAAATAATATTTTGTAATTATCTTTTGTTTAGGATTTAAAAATATAAAATTACTATAAATAATATTTAAAATTATATTTTTGAAACAACTTTTTGTTATTATTTTATAACACATGTCACAATCTTAAGTATAAAATTTTCAAATATCCATTATCATGTTAATTAATAACTTTGAAGAACCAAACTTTATACAAAAAGATATATATTCTAGAAGAAATCATTGGAACTAGATTTGTTTTTTTTTTTGTCTATCTAAATAGTATTTTTTTTGAAAGCTATAGGAATAAGTCATTCTATATAGTTTACTTTTAAAATTTGTTATTTAGTTGCACCCGGAAACTTTGCAAATCATAACGATGATAAACTTTTTTTACTTGCTATGTTGCATGAATAATTCACTATAGCTTTCATATTTTATAGAATACAACTGTCATATAAAAATTAAAAACACCTTGACTTACGCATTTATATTTGACTTTTTAATTAAATTAAATTTCAAACAAAAGCCCGAAGAAGAAAGAACCTATACATTTTTAAATTTTCAAGTGCATTTTATTTACAGTTTCCTCTAGTTATTATTTGCGAAGAGATTTTGTTATATTTCCTCTTTACAATTAATTTTAAAAAGTGATGACATGACTATTAAAATTGATGACATGTCTTAGAGTTAAATATGACATGAACAATTACATTTATTACTGATATAGATATTTTACAAACTTTATAAAATATGATAATAACTCATATATTACATTTAATGTTCATTATATTTTGTGTAAACTTCCTAAAATATGGTAATAGCTCATAAATCATCACTAAAATAAATATTAAAATATGCATTAAAATTTCGAAATGTTATTTAATTTTACTTTTATAATTATACAATTTTTATTACTAAAATTTTCAATTTTTTCAATTTTTTCTACGTTTGTTTTTTAAATTATAAATTTTAATCGGTCATTAGTTTCTTTTAGATATCTACAAATTTTATAAATATTGTTTAGTTTTAATTTTTAATAAATTTAAAATTTTATATGATTTTTAAGTAATTTTATACAAGTTGATTTAATACATTTAACCAAAATTAATAGATAAAAATTGATCTAAGATTTGAATTTGAAATATGTACATATATATATTATTTAAAATAAACAAAATTACTTTTCTCTTAATTTTATGTTTATTTAAGTTAATTTTTTTATTAAATATTAGTTAAAAATAATAAATAAAATATATAGTATTAAAAAAATCAGTTTGAATATAATTTAGTTTTAGAAAATTTATCACTGCCCATGGTGCAGAAAATACCAAATTTATTCTTACATAACTAAAAACTCGGAATCACATTACCGAATATTCACCACTCCTTCCTACTACGCATAATAAAGAAATAACCATATTAGTCGTGTCTTTTATAAACATAACATTTAAACACATCAAGGCGTATAGAATATAAAAACATGAACCGCAAGATTCGTCTTGTAAAGCGACATGCCGACTATGTTTTTTATTCTATCAAGATAGTGATCCTTGAGAGCCTTTATAGAGCCATATATATAATTGTATTGATCCTTTGTCTCTAAACAGAACAAATCTTAAACTAGAGGTGAATTAATAATTTATCCCTAAAGCACCATGATTAAGAAGCTAAGCAATATGGACTACAACCGGGAGAGATGTGGGCAATACATTGAAGCTCTTGAAGAAGAACGTCGCAAGATTCTTGTCTTCCAACGTGAACTCCCTCTTTGCTTAGACCTTGTAACCCAAGGTACGTATAAATGCGAAATTGCGAGTTATGTTTTTTTCTCTTTTCCTGAATAAAACCAAGAAGAAGATACAATATGCATGTAAATTCTAGGACCTACGAAAAAACTTATATGTGTCTTTGTTTTGTTTGTATAAGCGATCGAGAGGTGTAAAAGGGAGATAACGGAGACGGCCACATATAATGTTTACGGACAATCGGAGTGCTCCGAGCAGACAACCGGGCAATGTACCCCTGTCTTAGAACAATTTCTTACCATTAAAGATTCATCGACCTCCAACGATGAAGAAGTAGAGAAAGAATTCGAGGATGAACACGGAAATCACGACCCCGACAATGTTTCTGAGGACAAAAGCACGAAATCTGATTGGCTTAAGTCTGTACAGCTCTGGAATCAACCAGACCCTCTTCTTCCAAAAGAGGTAATTATGTTAGAGAACCCTCAAAACAAATCTGGCACAAACACTAAATATTTGCGTTTTGCGTTTCAGGAGACGCCACAAATGATGGACACGACGATGAAGATAGATGAAAGTATGAGAAAAGATCCAGTGGCTAACGATGGGGAACGAAGGAAGAGAGAGATGGAAAGAAAGCAAAGAAGGTGTTGGTCGTCGCAGTTGCATAGACGCTTCTTGAACGCTCTCCAACACTTAGGTGGACCCCATGGTGAGATTTAACGATTTAATAAATATTTTGCTGCATCTCTTTTGGGGATAAGTGTGGGTCTCTGCATGAATCTAAGATATTCCCAGGTTAATCAAAAAAAAAAAAAAAAAAAAGAAAAATAATAATTTGCTGGTAAGAAAAACGATTTTATTAAATACATTAGTATTTAGGGTTCATCAAATTTAAGTTAGTAGTATATAGTACTCATTTTGGTTCATTTTTCAGTAGCGACGCCAAAGCAAATAAGGGAGTTAATGAAGGTTGATGGATTAACCAATGATGAAGTTAAAAGCCATTTACAGGTACGTATGCATGCATTTCTTTTCTATCTGTTATTTGGAAAGTCTATTTTTTTTTTTTTGAATATTTGTAAAATTAAAAATAAATTGGAAAGTCTATTTCTAAACAAAACTGATGTTTTTTTTTTTAAAAAATGGATATATAATAGAAATATAGACTGCATACAAGAAGACCAAACCAAACGGCCCCTAACAACGGAAACTCTCAAAATCAACATTTCGTAGTCGTCGGGGGGTTATGGGTACCACAATCTGACTACTCTACGGGAAAGACCACCGGAGGAGCCACCACTAGCGGCACTACCACGACAACGACCACAACCACCACCACTGGGATCTATGGAGCAATGGCCGCACCACCACCGCCACAGTGGCCAAGCCACTTCAATTTTACGCCGTCCATTATTGTGGAAGAAGGATCAGGAAGCCATAGCGAAGAGGTGGTAGTCCGATGTAGCTCGCCGGCGATGTCTTCTTCTACTCGCAATTATTATGTCACTAAAAATTAATTTTTTGTTACGTGCCCTTTTTAATGTTTTGATTCATTTTATTGTACTCTGCTGTGTCCCATGATAGAAAATGTGATACCGTGATGAAAAGAGTGGTGATTTTTTTTTAACAACATTGAAAAGAGTGATGATTATAGAGTTTTGCACCGGACTAATACTATATATATTAATATACTCAATTTACATGCCATTTTTAATTTGCTGCTCTATTCGTTTTTTATTTTATTTCAATTTTGTTAGACTTGTTTCATTAACTTATACAGTATGTGAAATAAGAAAATATGGAAAACAAATTTTGGAGATTTGTTTTGTTCTTGTTACAATTTCAGTCACCCTGTGTCAAAATTATATAACAAATTTCCAGTATAGCATTATTTATTACTACTGTGGTTAATGATCATGCTTATGTTAACTAGTAAATATCGTTGCTACTCGTTTATTGTTAGCACGAAAATTACTATCAGAGTAAAATAATATAGACGAATATATATGCCTATATCAGGTAACTGATATTTCAAAAACATATGTGTAATTATCGTATGTATACAACTAGTATGAACATGGCGACCGAGTCAAGCGAAGGGATCTTCTGAAAAGTATATACTATTTTTTGCAGACCATATATATTTATAAGATGCACACAACATGACCCTGAAGTCTGAAGAGGACTGACTTATTGAATTGGTTGCATTCATTGGACGAATATGCTCAAATCTGGATGCATTACTTTAATAATAGTTATATATATATATATATAAAAATATATATACCATTGTCAACATATTTTCGATATTTAAATTTGATTTTCATGTTGCTTAAATATTATTACCAATACGCACGTTAGCAACTATGGCCCTTGTTGTAGAGTATATTCTCGCTATAGTAGACTTTTATTCATTAAAAAGACATGGTTAGGTCTGTTAATATATTTGCCTGTTTGGACAGTATATCTCAGAATCCTGAATTAATCTAATGATCCTTTTTTTTTTAATTTTATTAGTCGTACCGGTCTTACAATTAGGTTTGCCTTTCTGGAGGCTCTAGGTGCCTTTTAAAAAACTTATGTCTAAATAAAAAAAACTTATGTCTAGATCAGAATATTGGTGTGAAAGTATAAAAAGCGTAAGATATCAAGATACTAAAACGAAGATGGTTTAGCGATTCTACTTAATTAACCATTTTCTCTCTTTGTTTTTCTTACTGTTCAATGCTTTCTCTCACTTTTATATTTTTGATTAGTTACAAATTACCTGGTACATGACCAATTCAATACTCGAATTGAATTATTTTAGGTAAATAACTAGATTTTGACCCGTCCTTTCAAAGGGTAGGTATATTTTTGTTTTAATTTTTTTCAATTTTTTTTTTTTTTTTTATTTTTGTATTCATATTTGTGTTTAATATTTTAATATATTTTTTTGTAACTATATTAAATATGTCAAGTTGCATAACTATACAATTATGTCATATGTATTTCAAAAATTATTTTTAAACTTTATTTCTAAAGTTTATAACATATTATATTTTTTATTAATCACCTAACATAATTAGTTAAGAATATTCATATCCAAAATAATGATTCGAAATCGACCCGAAATATTAAAGTCTCAGAATCTATTATATCTGGCATATACACTCGGATGTGTTTTAAAGTGTTATATCCGAAAACTAATATTAAATTCAATCCGTAGAAAACCGAACAATTTTTTTTGAAAACTATTTTTTAAATATATATTTATGTAAATAGGTTAATATGGTCTTCACTGACTTTAAGTAAAATCACATTTAATAAATATTTTTAATTGAATAACCTAAAACCCGTTAAATCAAAACCCATAAAATATATTTTATGAATAATACTTCCATAATAATATCAACTTATCATGTTCGTATTTTAATATTATTGATATAGATTAAATAGTTTATTTTTCTTATAAAACAGTTATTTATATGTATTCTTTATCTTAATTGATTCATGAACTTTTACTGTATCGGTCAAAATTTAATATGTTTTGAAAACTATATATTATTAAGTTATATTTGTGCTATGGTTTTTACTCATGGGATGTTGGTAGTTGTTTATCATGATAATAACAAATATTTATAATTATATATTTTAAGCTAACGATGAAAAAAATATTATCAAGCTAATAAATAATATTTATTTTGTCTAAAACTAACAAAAAATATTAAAAGTGGGTTTGTATCTGAGTTGTACAGGTATTTCTAATAATAATTTGTATGTGGAATAACTGATCACCATCAATGGAATATTTCATGAAGTCTATATAATCATGCATGTATGAGTTCATACCAATGAATAATATTATACCTCTATGGATGTATGAGACACATTATGGTTACTTCTAAAAGACGAAGGAAAATTACGGTTGCTTAAATTTGTTGTTAGTGGAGTGGTTAATTTAAATGTAGTTATAAAATATGTTGCACTAATCTTTTATCAACCGGCCATGATCCAGCTTTAATTGTATTGATTAGAGCGAACATATATAATCTAGACGTTCATGAATTTTAAATTAAATTTATTATATAATATTGTATGATGCTATTTAATTTACAATACTTAAATATAATTATACAGACTATACAAAAATGTTTAAAAGTTATCTTTTGGTTTACATCCTAACTAATTCGAATAAATTATATAGTGTCTTTAGAATTTTTTTAAGTTAAATGACACAAGTCATTTTTAGAATTTTTTATATAATTTAATTTGTGATAAAAAAATTATCCTTGTTATGTGAATAGCCAAAAAATAAGGGAAATTAGATTTTTAGAGAGAAGGGATGAGAGAGATAGGAATAGAAAGGAGGAGAGAGAGTGTGATTTTAGTTAGATAGTGAATTATGTTTTTTTTTTTGGTGTTATTGAGCCCAATTTCCCTTCATTTTTAGATAAGTTTGTTTTATGACGTGCAGATTATCAATAAGATGACTTTCGTTCAAGATCGGATCAACGGCTAAAAATTCCATTTGCAGAACAGACAAACAAATTAGCTAAACATATTAACTTACTATGACGACATTAGTAGTAGTATATATATTGACGACAGATCCAAATGACCAGGAATCGGATTAGGACTTCATCAGGTATGGCTTTAAAAATACTAATAATTAGGGATGACTTGTTAACTTTAAGCATGAGTTTATGTGACCTTTCCGACAAGTTAATTAAAGGACAAATGGCTCTTGATACTTATTTTAAGAGCAGTAATTAATAATTGAAACAAGGGAAACACACAAATAATTAAGCAATCAACAAACCTCATGCTTTTATTGGTCTATATATCCAACAACTAAAAAATCATAAACATGCATGGAATATTCGAGTTGGCCTAATTAAGTCGCTACTTTAAACTTGTAGGTCACGTACAAACTTATATACGACCTTAACTTTATTTTTCTTCTGTATACATATTTACACGTCTTACGTACGTGCTAATCTTGTTTTAATCCTTAGCAAAAGTGGTTGACATAGTGAAATTAATTTTGTTTTAATCTTCAGCTAAATGGTTGACATTGTGAAATAATCTATGTATTGAACTATTGATCCTCAGCAAATTAATGGTTGACATTGTGAACCTAGTCTTTAACTATGTAATATGAAACCATTAAGAAGATTCTTCGTGGTGACTAGTAAACTAAATGGAAAGACGATAAAATATTTTTGAATATCTTTGAAAATAATTAGATAGTCATGCATTAAAGGAAATGCATTGTCATCACATTTGTAAAGAGTTTTCTAGATGTATGATTCAGGCAGTGTGTATCTGCATATAATTTGAAGGTCATACTCATCACCTTAAGATATCACAACGTTATTAAACAAATGATTCTGATTCTGACTTTTGAGTTTGAATAACAAATGATTTTGATTCTGACTTTTGAGTTTGAATACTTCCCAGAGATAGAAATCGAATGATTGGTTAAACTGTATTTATAGAAATTTTACTTCAAAATTTATTATGTAAGATTTTTAAATATATTTGTAAGCATTAAACAAGAAAATAATAAAAAAATATTTTATATTAATATTTATTGCTCTAAAAGGAAGACTTCTACAATTATTTCTGTAATTTTTTGGGTTTAGATTCAAAAGCAACATAAATCATCATTGGTGGCTTTAGAGCATCTATTTTATTAAAGTTGAAGTACCAAATCGGAATGTTTGAAGACTTGGATAAAAGTATTAAACAAATTTAGAGTTTTTGAAAACATTGAAACATGAATTGTAGTTTTAAAAAAAAATTATTTGAAAACAAAGATTGTAGTATTATGCAAAAAATAATGGGCTTAAGTTATTAAGTCCATTATAAAAAAATATTGTCAATATATATAAGAAAATACAATACAAAACCCAATTTAGAATATCAACTCAAATTATGGTTTTTATATTTCATATTAAGTTTTAAAAATATAATATATGTAATTATTTATATGATGATACATATAATATTAACTATATGATTACTTATATGATGGTACATATAAAATACGATTACTTATATGATAAAAATATACGATATATAATAATGACTAAGGATGAGTTTTTGGGTACCCATACAAGTTTGGTTCTGATCGGTTTGCGTATCGGGCTTTCGAGGTCAAAGATTTCAACCATATTATGATGTTTCTAAATTTTTGTTTGAGTTTGATTCGGATCTTTGCAGGTTTGGTTCGGGTTTGGATAACCCATTTAAATTATTTTCAAAGTTTTAAATCACTATATATTTTAAATTTCTCAAAATCTTTAAATAAAATAATATATTACCTATAAATTTAAATAACATATGTCAGAATACCTAAGCTTAACATATCAATTGAGTTGATTTAAATTTTTGGATACATGATCAATAATTATTTTAAGTATTTCTGGTAATTTGAGTATACTTTAACTATTTCAGATATTTATTTTTGACTATATATATATTTAAACCAATTTAAAAGTATCATTTTGATGTTTTATATACGTTAAATCTAAAAATAATTAATATATGTATATAAATATATTTTCAGATAAATTCAGGTACCCGGATACTTCGGTTCAGATCATATTCGGTTCAGATCATATTCGGTTCCCTAAATAATAAAATTTTGAATGACATGAATATTTAATCAATTTTTGTTCGGGTTTGGTAATATATTTTCGGATTGGTTATATTCCTCGGATTCATTTTGCCAAACCCTAATAATTACATGAAAAACAAATATCATCATATTTTTCAAAATATACATCCACGCATGTGCGCAGATCAAAGTCTATAATCATTTATTTTAACAACAAGCCAAATAAATATGTTGATTGGAGAGAAAATAAAACAAAGTTAGAGAAATACATAGTTTACCAAAAACATTCTATGTGTCAAATTTATTATAAAGAAAGTTGTAATAAGATAAATATATTCAATAATTATAAACAAATAATATATTTTATAAAAATGAAAAATAATATTCGCGCTTTCGAAGTGCAGATAAAAATCTAGTCGTTAATTAAAACACTTGATAAAGCCTAACCAATCAATGTGAACAAACTTTGGGCTTTATGGGCCAGCCTCACTTTAGCCTAAACATATCTTTAGTCCACAATATCAGATCCCCAATCACCCCTAAATAGGTCATTTGCATTTTGCAGTCTGATAGAAATTTGAGAGAGTATATATAGCTGGTGAATCTTCTTCCACTTGAATTAGAAGCGCTGTCCAAATAATTGGGCCTACCAAAGATAAGAAATAAGTGGGCGTAAATATAATGGCCCATACAATTGACTCGATCAATACGACGGCGTGTAGAGGAAGCTTCTCACTTGTCACTTGTCAGTATCATCTTCTTCCTCTCGGAAAGGAAAAATAAAGTTGCCCTCTCTCTCTCTCTCCCTCTCTCAAGGGTTTCATTTTCCCGCGCATTACTGACGAAAGCATGGCTCCTAAAACGGATAACACAGAAGGTATAATCTCGCGAACAAATCTTCTACTCTCCTTAATCTTTTTCCCCCGAACTGATTTTTTGATTTCTCTCTCTCGTTTCCTGATTTCGTTTTTTTTTTCCGAATCTGCAGCGATCGTACTCAACTTCGTAAACGAGGTAATAATCACTTCTCTCCGATTCCGTTTTGCTTATCGGGAACCGTGGATTCCAATCTGAAAATTGGCTTAGGTTTAAGTGATGATGCCAAACTGATTTCTGAATTTTTGAGCCTCGAGGATTGTTCCGTGTGCATCTTGTAAAATCAGCTAGGGTTTTGAATTGTTGGTAGATAACAGATTTATAATCAAATCCGTTTTGTTATAGTGCTTGTGTGATGATGAATTTGGGGTTCTTTATATGTTGCAGCAAAACCGACCTCTGAACACCCAAAACGCAGCAGATGCTCTGCAGAAGTTCAGCCTCAAGAAGACAGCTGTTCAGAAAGCGCTTGATAGCCTTGCTGATGCTGGCAAAATCACGTTCAAGGAGTATGGCAAGCAGAAGGTGTACATTGCTAGGCAAGACCAGTTCGAGATTCCAAACAGTGAGGAACTTGCTCAGATGAAAGAAGATAATGCAAAGCTTCAGGAGCAGCTTCAGGAGAAGAGGAAGACGATCAGTGAAGTGGAGTCAGGTGTGTGTGTGTGTGTTTACTTGCTGCTTTTGGGATCGCTTCATAGTTTTGAGGATGTAACTAGTCTTGGTGTAATCATTCTTCACAGAGATAAAGAGCTTGCAGTCAAACTTGACACTGGAGGAGATACAAGAGAAAGATGCTAAACTAAGGAAAGAGGTACTTGTTCTCTTTGCTTTGGCTTAGGTAATAGGTAAAAAGCTTAAAATGTGATTTTCATCTTTGTACCAGGTCAAGGAAATGGAAGAGAAGCTGTTCAAACTACGTGAAGGTGTTACATTGGTGAGGCCGGAAGACAAGAAGGCTGTTGAAGATATGTACTCTGACAAGATCACACAGTGGCGAAAGCGTAAGAGGATGTTCAGAGACATATGGGATACTGTCACTGAGAATTTTCCCAGAGATATCAAGGAGTTTAAGGTGAAAAATCATACGAATACATGTTCGTAACTTTTCTCTTTTAGACTTCGTTAACCTAATGCTGACTTGGTAGGAGGAGCTTGGAGTTGAATATGATGAAGATGTGGGCCTGAGTCTGCAGGCATATTCTGACCTGATTCCACATGGTAAAAAGAGGGGCAGAGGGCAGTAATTTACAGGTAACTTCTTTGAAAGTTTCTCTCTCAGGTCACTTTGTTTCTAGAATCTTTTCATGAATAAACAACATATGCCACTGTTCAACATTATTAAAAACATATTATCCATAAATAATACAATAGTTTTACACCCTTGACCAAGGCATAAAGAAAACACAAAGAAATTCTACAAAACTCAGTCATTAAACCATAGATGCGTCTATAGAAAACAAAAACTTATACTGCTTAGTATCCACGAACCTGCCTGGTTCTAACTGAAATAGGACCCTTTAGAATAGCTTTACGGATAATAGGCTCTTCAACCGACTGAACCATGTTGTCCACATGTCCTGTATCCGCTCTATCAGAACCATCCATAAGACGTTCCTCATCTTGAACCTCCGTAGTAGTATTAGTCTTAGCAATATGTTTGGTTTCTTCCTCACTGTCGTAGACAACAACATCCTTCTCCAACAACGTCACAGGGTCGTCTCTAAATGACATCGCATCTTCAATATTATCTTCTGTATCTGATATAGACTTCTTAGATTCTGATCTCACATCCACTTCACCTTCTGAATGATGAACATCCTCAACATGCCCTGTATCCGCTCTATCAGAACAATCCTTAAGACTTTCCTCATCTTTAACCTCAGTAGTAGTATTAGTCTTAGCAATATGCTTGGTTTCTTCCTCACTGTCGTATAAAGCATCATCCTTCTCCAACAGCTTCACAGGGTCTTCTCTAAATGATGTCACATCCTCAATAGTGTCTTCTGGATCCGATATAGACTTTTTAGATTCTGAACTCACATCCGCTTCACCTTCTGAGTCATTACCTTCTTGTTCTGGTTTCTTGTTTTCGGAACCACTAGGTGAACTTCTCCCACCAACATTAGCCCTATTGTCAGGTCCATAACGTGAAATCTGAGAAAGCTCTACAGCCACTCGTGCGGCCACTGCTGCATGAGCTGCTGACTCAAACGCTGCTTGTGCAGCATCAGCCACATCTTTGTACTTCTGCTTTCCTCTCTTAACCAAACCTGACAACCCATAACCTTCTCTTATCTCATCTTCTCCAACTTCGCTCGCTAGCTTAGCCTTGGAAACATCTGATTTTCCCTGCATAAATCAGAAAATTTGATGATTCAACTCATTTTTAATTTTTGTTGTTGATTGCAGATTTCCTTTACCTCAGTGGACGTAGAAGAAGATTCTTCAAGTTTCAGAACGATGTTGTTTTCTGCAGCAATCTCCTTCAATACCTTCATCCTAACTTCTCTCGGTGGATGCCTTGTCGACAACTTCTGAATTATCTATAAGTAGTAACACCAAAAAGATACATGAATATAATAAGTTCCAGTAAGCATTTTGTTCTGTATTTAGAGATATCTATATAATTTAAGGTGTTTGAATACATTATAAGGTTGATGAATCAAAGTTGCTTACTTTTGGATTAACCCCACAATCACTCCGCAAGTCAGTGGACCTAGCTGCAATATCTTTGCCAAAACGCGAAACCAAAACCCTACGAATCTCTTGAAGCTCAGGAAACTCTCCGATTCTAGAAGCTGCGAAGAGCAAGCTCGAAACAGCTTCTAGAAGCTCTTGAGGACAATCTCTGTTGTGTTCGAAGAGGTGAACACGGTCGAGCAAGAGAGTGAAGTAGCCATGGATGAAGAAGAGAACGTCGAGTGTGTCCTGGTCTTTAATGACTTGGTCGACTCTGTGGTAAGCGTTCTCGTGTTGCCCAAGCTTAAGAAGCTCGGTGACGTCGGAAGTGGCTTGAGAGCATCTGACTTGACGTTGGTTCTTGAGAATAGAGAGCCTAGTGAGAGCTAAGTTGAGAAGAGACTTGAACTTGTTGGTTTTGAAAGTCCGACCAAGCAAGGCATCTAGCTTCTTCCCCATTTGCTCTCAACAAGTTAATTAGTTGAAGAGGAGATGGATGAAATAGGTTTAAAGTGATTCTTGGTTTCAATGGGAGTTTATAAGAAGGAAAGAAAATATAGACGCGTTACGACTTACCAGTTACGACATTCGATGACTTAGCAACGGAGTTGGAAAAAAACGACCAACTGAAGAAAAAGTATGGGGTCCGTAATTATAAAAACAAAAAGGACAACTTCTGAAAATCGTGCGCAGAGGGTTAATTCTCTTTTAATTAACGCGATGATTAATTTTTTTGCATTAAACAAACAAATTAATTAAAATGTACATATGAGAAGCTACGTATCAAAATAAGAAACATATGAGAAGCTACTCTTTGTTTTTCTATTCTTTTTGTCTAGCTGATGAGAATATTACTATTTTCAGATATATATATATATATATATATACCTTCATTATTAGAAAATTCTAAATATATTTCTCATAACACCAAATGCATGGAAGATTCATGTTCTGCACATCTCAAATGTGATTTTCCGTTGCAACCTCTAAAAATATGCGGTATAACATAGATTCATAACGAGGTTCGTGTACTCATATTAGTTTCAATGAACTATCGTAAGAAAAATTCACAACGCAAAACACGTATCGGAGAAGAGAGTCTCTTAATTCCATTTTGGTCAACATTATGCTCCGTAAATCACATTTCGATGGTTCCAACTTTCATTTTTCTTTATTTTCTTCTCTTTTTAGCTTTCTTAAGAAGTTGTTATTGGATTCATTTCAAACTTTGTGAAATAGACACCAGATAACTGTCATTGTTACGGCTATTATATTTTTCATATTGTAATTAATTTAAGAACGACAGGTTTAAAGGGATAACTGACACGTTTCCCCTTGGCACTAACAGCCCATTAGAAAACACCTTAATCTCCACTTTATTAGGTGTGACATCAAATTAAACAACAAAAAATTTTAAAACCTTTGTAGACTTCTTCAGCTCGTCTTTAAGTAATTTTCCACATCATGAACATTTTATTAAGTATGATGATCATGTTGTCGTAATGATAAAGAGAGGCTTTTACTTATGTTAGGTAGGAAACAAGCTCCACTAGTCTCGATTATCTCAAGACACTAACGTAAACCAAACATGTTATAGTCTTTTGTATTATAAATTTGCAAATCAAACTTCTAATGCTACTGCAGACCTCAAGGGTTTCCTCAAAGCGATGCATGAAAATGATATTATGTGAATCCACCTACCAAACAATTTGTTAAAGCTATCATGTAGCAAAAATAATGACAGATGATAGAGACAATCCAAAGAGGAAAATCTAAAATCAAAATTACAATGTGTAATATACATACATGTATCATTGGGCAAGAACATTACATATAGTGTTCACTTGCCCGTGATGAATGTTATGCATGTGACACTGTAAGTCTCTTTTCAGGATCAAGTATGGAAATCTTGTCCAGAAGATCTCTGAAATGAACTATCACCTTGGTCTCCTAACCTGCATATATATATATATAGCCTTCAAACACTGAACCAAATTTCTTTCCCTCATTTTTCTCTTTGTCTGAAAAAGGAATAAAACAATTGTTTTAAGATAAAACATTTTTTGTATGATAAAACAATTACTACCCTTGACTCATAATAATTCAAACTACAAATAAGTTCTAGATATTATACGGAATGGGTTGTTACCTTTACCCTAACACTGTCCCCCTCTGTAGCACTGAAGCTTTAAGTCCTGACCAAATTGCTGATCTATAAATGGTCCTTTTTTAAATAGTAGAAGGTGTCAGAACAAAACTAAAACGCTGATGCCTTTTTTAAACCGAAGAAAAAACTAAAATCTCCAATGTTAAACTTAATGCTGACATCGGGAAGCATCTTGTTAGGGAAGGGGCCTTTCAGTTCCATATGGAGGCGTAATTTACCACTGTTTAGGAGCCAGGGAAAAGAACTATGTAGGTTTCTGGACCTCTTTAGAAGCGACTAACAACTAACTAGATATGGTGTACGTATGTAACTTTGTTTTTAACAGCATACATTGAGCTCCTAAAGTCACAAAGCTTTTAAAACGTGTGTCCAAGACAATCAACTCACGACCAGATGTTAGAAATTAGTCCATCAATCAGGAAAAAATAAACCACAAACACATACAAGTATACATAAAAAAGAGCCTACCAACATGTTGCCTGGCTTTATGTAGCAATGAACAACATCACAGATATTCACAGTTCTTGAAATGTTTAAGGTATATGAGTAACTTTGCATACAATCTAACTGCAGATAGTTTAAGACGACCAATGTTACGACCAAACTTCTTCAGAACCTCTTTGTTCACTCATCTGCTTTAATCTCATCCAGCTCCATCGCCATCGCTGGCCAGTCTTCCTCTCTGTTAATGATGTTCACCAGTTGCTGACAATCAGATTCAAAATGCATAACGTTTTTACCAAGCTTTGACATCTCCTGCAGTGCCCAAATCAATCCTTCCGCTTCTGCGTGCAGGGGTGTTTGCGCTCTTCCTCCCTTCCGCATATTATCCTCCAGCACTACGAACTCTAGTCCACAACCTTCTTTTTCAGTTGTCCAGGAGGCATCGACTTGGCATCTCCATTTGATTGTTAGCTTGGTCACGCTTTGATGTGGGAACGATAGGTAAAGGTGCTTCTATGTCGATGTCAGTCAGACTCGGAATAACCTGAGCGAGGAACCAGCTTTGGGATTCTTTTCCGGCGAGTTGCAGTGTCTCCATTGGTGTGATATCTTTGTTGTTGAACAGTTTTTCGTTTCTGGATTTCCAGATATACCTCATAAGCAGGAAGATTTTCATCATTTCTACACTCGCGCCTTTTTCTTTTGTTCTCCATAATGGGAAGTCAATGTTGCCATACAAGGATGTTCTGTGCGACTTATTACAACCATTAGTTCCACAAATTTGTGTTACTGATTTTTAAAACGTTGTTGATCAGTTTCGGTTTTCAAGAAATCATATATTCATATATGGTTAACTATTAACCAAAATCAGTCCTAATAAGAAATACTTTTTAGTAGTTGTTTGGTTTGGGCCTTATGGGATATGGTTCATGGGCAATCTTTATCGCCTTTGTCTATAGATGAAAGCAGACTTGCTCTAATTATCTAAATCTAAAAATTAAGGTGTCAAACAGAGAAATCTGGCTAAATCGAATAATGAAGGTGCCAAATAAAGAGATTGAGAATGAAATTTCATGCAATATAAATTTCACATTAACAAAAACTATTAAAGATCTGGGAAGAACAAACAAACGAATTCGCTTTAATTAATCTAGAAACTTACCCCCACTAACAAAGTATTTAACTTTCCTAATATAAGAACATACTTTCCTAATCCTAATAATTAATCAATAGAAAATTAACAATCTACCATAACATGATAGGGGGTAAGAACACGACAAGGAGAGCCACACGCTTTACAAAACGGTATCGTTTTTAAATCATTTTTAACCTAAGTAAAAAAAAACTCCGAGAAGTTTTTACTCCGCCGGTAACGACTCCGACCGCCACGAAAATAAATCGCCAGCATCTAAACCATCATCGGAAAATTCAAACAGTCCATCTACGGCGACGTAATCTCCACCGTCTCCAACGCCGGAACCGAAATCTAACGAGCCGTAATTCGAAATATGGTCCTCGAACTCCCACAACTCGTCGACGCCGGAGGAAACCGACGACGCTCGAACCAAATCCGTTAACGTCTCCGTCGTCTCAACCTCCTTCGCGACGGGAACCGGAGAGACCGGTGGCAAACCAAGCTCGTCATCGGAAGCCTCTAGAAGGTAACCGAGATCCGGCTGAGTTTCTCCGGCGACCTGCGTAACCGTAGAAGATAACTCATCCTCGAAACTCTTCATCACCGAGTCGAGTTCTTGACTCACCGGTTCAGGATCCGAGTCATCGAGAACATCGAATAAATCGTCTCTCAGCCTCTTCACCTCGGGGGAGTCAATAACCGTATCTTCTGACTCGTCTCTGACTCGCTTTTTCTCAGCTGAGTCAGACCGAGTTAGCCTCTCTTCGTTAGCCAACAACTCCTCCGCCATACTCTTTCGGTTGTTTTGTTTTTTTTGTTCGGTGAAACTTTTTATTTTCTCAGTGGCAGTATTGAAATTAGTGAGGGATAGAGGTGCAGAATGGGAAGAAGGGAACACGAGGCTTTATAGTAAGAGAAAAGGGAGAGAGAATGTGAGGAGGGGAAATGTAAAAGAGAGAGATAAACGCGTGAGATGTGACGGATTGTTAGGCGCGTGGGAGAGCGAATCCTTTGGAATCACGGATCCCTCGCTTTTAGTATTTCTTTCTTTTTTAGCTTTTTCCTTGTTTTTTATCTTTTTAATATTTTCTAAAAATATTTGTTTTGAAAGCTTCCAGATGTCTCTTTCTAGTTTTTAAAAGTATAATAAATCAGTTTGAATTCGGAATTGAAGTCCGGTCACGTTGATGTGCACATGCCCAGTCAATTACGCCCTCTGGATATTTATTTTTTTTTCCTTCTTAAATAGATAGCTTCTTGATTTTTACAAAATACATGTAATTCTCTTTTTTTCGGAAATTGGGATTTTTTCTAGATATAATCTCGGGTAGCCTCAAACTTGAAATATTGATTTTTCTTTATATGTATACTAGATTTGATCCGCGCTTTGAAAGCGCGGAATTGTCTCTTTTTAAAACATATTATTTTATAACATACTATATTTATAATATGTGTATTTTTATAGTGTTTTTGTTATACGTATAATAGTTGTCTTATATGTTTAGGATGATAAGTATTGATATATAAATGTGGTAATATATAAGCCATCAGGCAAGATGATTTCTATTGTCTCGCTTGCCTGTTGTTTTCAAGTTTGTAACACCTTGACATGCACCAACCAATTTTTTGTCCAGGACTTCAATCTTTAATAGCAGTAAATCTCATATGAGAAGCCATAGATATACTTCTATGAAGTTCGCGGATATTTTACTTATTCATATGTTGCAACTACACCGAAACCTCTATAAATTAATAATGTTGAGAATATAATTTTTTATTAATTTATAGAGATTATTAATTTATCGAAATACTAATTGAACCAAAAACTCAATTTGAAACTATAAAATTGTATTAATTTCTAGAGATATTAATTTATAGATTATTAATTTATAGAAGTTATACTGTATATTTATAATAACTCTGATGTTGGGTGGAGGTTTTCGCTGAGAACGTAAGGAATATTTAGAATGTATCTAAGTGAATATAAATATATAATTATGTCTAATACTATGGAAGCAGTTTAATTATGAGTTAAAATTGGTTACTAGTAAGAGGATCGTATAATATCTATTTAATAGTATAGATAACGATAGAAGTTGAAAACAAATAATTATGATAATTCATAAATTTCTATTTTCCTGGTTTGCTATGGGACAAAAATACACACCATCTTATCAGCTAGTAAAACGGACGACCAACAAATAAAAGTCCCAACTAGGGATCTAGTAAAATGAAGCAAACCATGTGGTATATTTATTTACATTTCACAAATGTTATTTTATAGCTTTAGCAAAAAGGTGCTATTTTGGAGCCACTGTTTCACTCTTACAACGTTCTTTACATGCTTGTTTGCTTTTGTTCTATTAGTTAGCTACTTAGCTCCATTATGCAACTAGACTTTCTGCATATGGATTGCTTGAGTGTTTATGGAACTTTTGTTCCAAGCTGTGTTTCACGAGAGAAACTATGCAAATACGAATAACTGTTTGATGAAATTGAAAATCAGCACTATGTATCAATGTATAACACATATAAAATGTTTGTTTTAGTATTAAATCCAGTGGTCGTAGACTTTAGGTGGTCCTTTGGCACCCCAGATGCAACTTTATCGACCATGGCACAGTTTAAAGTTTAAACAGACAGGAGAGAAAAGAAAAATACTTTTTTTTGTCAACAAAGAAGAATGCATTCATATATGAATGCATTGTGTGATATACATCCGTTTATCGATTGTCTTTTGTTAAATCATTGGCCCATGTCGAGCGATGTGAATGCATTTTTTTATGAACAATTCCAGATATCTACACTAGTCTGAATAATGCTTTGATCATTTACGCGTAGAAGTAATAGATTTATATATCGGCATATATTCATTTATCATGCTCATACTTATTAGCCGTAATACTTATAAAGACAATTCTTATATATATAGTAAAAAGAAGAAGAACAATATATATGACCACCTCGAATCGAAAACGATTGTAATATGATATGCGAAATGCTAAACTTTTTTAATAATTTACAAATCATTTTTTCAATCAAAGTAATTTTCCGTGAACATAATTTTTATTGTTTGTAGTTCCGCTGATGGACAACACGGTATAAAGCAATCGAGTTAACACAATTTCAGTCCGATAGCTTTCGCGATTTTTATTATTCAAATGTATTTATAATATTTATATCGTTATGTAGTCCTACTATTGAGAGCATCCTTTTAAAAATTAGGTAAGCTGAGAAATTTTGAGTTTTGGAATAAGGTATGGATTTAGATAAGAGGCTGATGTTTTAATTGGTGGGCAATGGGCATCTTGGTATATTGCCAATATACGTGGTTTTAGCAAAGTTGAGTGACAATTCGATTAAAAAAAAAGCAAAGTTGAGTGACAATAAAGAAGCAAAGTTGTGATTCTTTGGTATACATATAGTCAGGTGTTGACTGGTTTTCACGCTGCCACCCGCAAACGCAGCTTTTGCGGTTGGTAGCAGTTGTTGGCGTTTTGCAACAATCACTCAAACCGCTCTAAACCGATTCAAATCGCTTCAAACCTCATAAATTCAAAAGCTGGTTTCAGCTAGCGTTTGCGGTTGCGGACGGTTATGTGTGGAGAAAAATTTTTTTTTTTTTTCAAAAACAATATAAATAAAAAAAATAAAAAATATTCAATAAAAATTTTAAATTAAAATTTTAAAATATATCTATTATATTTCAATTAATACTGTAAAATTTTAAAATAAAAGTTTTTTTCATAATTTTTAAAATTTTAAAACTATAACTTTCTAAATATAACTTTGATATTTATTATAATTTTATGATTTTTGGTATTTTTCTAATTATAGAAAATATAAATACTATTAATTTATTTTTCAACCGCTGGTTAACCAGTCATAAATATTCCGCAAACGCACAAATTTCTAACCACAGTACCAGTCGTTCAAATCGCTTAAAACCGCTAGAAACCACAATCACCCGCATCCGCAAACTCCCGCAACCGCAACCGTAACCGCTGCGGTTGAACCAGTCAGACCCTCGATCGATTACTCATACTTTTATAATGGAACTATTATTTAAAAAAAAATGAATATGATTGTATTATCGAAGATGCACGTTCCTCTTATCTTGGTAAGACATTTCGAGCGGTCCAAACCAAACATATTGGTATGAATTTTGGTGGTGAGTGACCTACGTCTTGAAAATCTATCGTATCAGAATTTAAGAAATTGCTTGATATGATTAATTTTGGATATCACCTTTTCAAAAAAAAATATATTGGATATCATTTCAAAAAACAATTCCAATCAAAATCATGTTACATTTAGTGATTGTTGCTTAGATTTTGTATTTACTGAGTCAAGTTAAATTTTATTAATTTTATAATTAACTGTTAAACATTTATAAATAATTTACGAAGATTACTTTGGTATTTTTCATCACAAATTTAAATTATTGATTAAAATAAGTATCATTAAAATGATTTTAAAAGCTGATTTTAAATTTGCAATAAAATTAAAACTTCTTAGAAATTGATTTTTATTTAGGAGTAACTAGAATTTGCACATCAAAATATCTGATAGTTAATTTTTATAAGATATAGAGTATCTTAGTATTAGATGTCTCTGACGACCATATTTTTTTTTTGTTTTTCTGTTGATGATCAATATCAAATTTTCGTAACATTTGTCTTTATATAATTATGTTGTGATAAATGCAATTTCAATTAGAAAAAAGCAAAAGAGCAAAACGAATCGAGACAAATACTCATTTAAAATTTTATATTATTGTGTGAATGAATACTTTTATAAATTTTTAGATCCGTATTTATAACAACTTCAAAACTAGATTTTTTTTCTTTATAAATACATCTTTATTTTGAAACCGTAAATTTCTAATCCAACAAATTCTGAATTTTTACTGGTGTATAAAAATTTAAGACACATCTAATACAACAAGTTAAACTGAATTTTAAGACGGGAAACAAAGAACGCCACTAGAAGCAAATTTGTTATAGAAATGCAATAAACATGATAAATTGATTTTATATATGCAAATTGCTATCACTCTTAACTTTTCCTGAATAAAATTTTCATTTTATGTGGTTTTCTAATACATACATACATCCACACTTCCACAGAGAAGAGGGGCTCCAAAAACTGAATTTTAATTCTAAATATTAAAAAAAGTTAAATGACAGCAAAGTAGGTAGAAAAGACAAAATGTACCTCTTCGGATATTTGGATGGTTTTAGTTCTTTTTTTTCTTTGTAACTGATGGTTTTAGTTCTCTACTAGATAAATTATCTTATATCACTCAAGTATGCGTATACGTATGCATACATGTGATATAACTTTCGCCTCGTCGTGCATATCATACACGCAATAAATCCAAGGTCTTTTGTCAAAAAATATATAAAAGAATCCCAAGGTCCACTACAATCAATAAGTTGACACCGTTAATGAACTCTGCACGTAGCGAGTTTTTTTTTGAATTATACGTAGCGAGTTACGTACTCTCTCAAACTTGGAAACCATATTAATGTCAACTAAAAACCACTATAGAATATTCTTATGTTTAATGTAGTTTAAAACAACTCATGAGTCTCTTTGTAATCTGTATTTATAAGTGATTTGAAAAAGTTTGTACCGTAAATGATAAACTAATTAAAGTGGAGGCATTGAGCATAATTGTGTTTTCGTGAGCGGTAATGCGCATGTATGAAACATGAAACTTGGGACGGTTTCAAAAACTAGCGTAAGTTTTTAATATCAATATACCGTAGCATATACTATGGTTTCATCAGAGCCGTGCAAGTGCTTTTTGATGCCGTAAACAAAATAAACAGTACATATTTTCAAAAAATTCTATTATGACAAAACTAATACATAGTTTTTTTTTTGAGAAAATACATTTTTGATAAAAGATACAAAATATTTGAATACCACTTTATGTTTATTTAACAAAAAAAAAACTGACACACCCAAATTAGTCTTTTAATTAAATAACTTCTTTTAAATATCTAAACTAAACAATAAAAATTATATAAAGATTAAAAATGATTATAGAAATATGTAAGTTGTAATTAAAGAAAGCATGTGAAAATAATATTAATTGTGATTTGTTGATCTATGTGATCTAGTTAAGAAGCAATCAACAAAAATTTTCTATGTATATATAAAATAAAATATATAAATATATGCCCTATAATGTTTTGTCAAAATTATTCAACAGAAGCGAATGCTTCATAATTCCTTCTGTAGGCACGGCACTGGGTTTCATTTTAATATGATAAAACCAAATGTAAACTAATTTAAAAATGCAAATGTTACTTGAACTTTATTAACTTATACAAGCCTCCTTTCACAACGCATCATGTGAGAACAACCATACAGAGTAATTTAAGTGGCCTCCACCCGATGTCTCATATTTTCATTTAATTAAAAAAAAACAAAAACTCATATTTTTTTGTCTGAAACCTTACCGCCAAGTGGTAGGAAAACAGGTTTAGAATTCAAATTTCATTCACCCGTTAGCAAACTAAATCAAATTATTTTTGAATATCTACATATCCAAATAAAAGAAATTATTATGAACTGCATTTTTACTTTAAAGTTAATTTATGCTCTTCTATATATTTAGGATATCCATGGACAATGAACAAGAAAAACTCGTATCTATACTATTAAATCAGAATTTTATTGATTTTTTTACCTAAACATGTAATTTTCTTTAATAATATTACATGTTTCATTAAATACAATCAAGTAATATTAATAAAATATCTATATTAAGCCATTATTTCGTATCCATCCCACTGCACACATTATATCTCTTTTGGGTCATTTGGGCCGGTTAAGAAATCATATTCACTTCTCACATTTTTTTTTCTTTGGGCCATTAAGTTCAAGTTCAAATATTTTTTTCAACCATTGTTAATATTTTTTGTAGTGAAAAAAATTATAATTATTATGTTTTTTCTTTTCTTGATATAATTTAGGGGTTTTTACAACTTATGACTCACAACTTGATTCTAACCACAAAACTAAACCCCAACTTGAATCAAATAGAAAACTAACTTCAAGGCCATGTGAAATTACAGTCAGTCCCTTGTGACCAAACAAAAAAATCGCTACAATTTTTACGAATATAGCCCTATTAAGTCATCTGAGTCGTCTGAGATTCTGGAAGTCGTCGTCTGCAGTTGTTGAACTTAAAAATAATTTAAAAAAAATTAAAAAATATTTTGAGTAGCGAAAAATTAAAAAATTAAAATCATGTAACTATAAACATTTGTAAGTGATGTAAATTAAAAAATAATAAGTTTGAATAGTTTTTAACATAGATGAGTGAAAGTGGTTAATCATGATATTCTTTGGTTTTAGGGTTTGAGAACATATGTAGTAGTATTGTATGTTTTGTTAGGGTTAGATTTTGGAAAGCTTGAATGATTTTTTGAAAATGTAAATTTTTACTTATTCGTGCTTGTTTCAGTGTATAGTAAACACTTTTGAAGTTTAATTTGATTTTTTGAAGTGTGTAGTTAGTTAAATTAGTTTAAAGATTGTGTTTAGGGTCTAGACGACTTAAAATTAAGTCGTCTGTTGAATTGTTAAAGTTGGATGACTTTAGATGACTTTAGACGACGTTCTTTTTCCGCTTAAATATTTTAAACCAGACGACTTCCTAGACGACTTACTTGTAAGTCGTCTAGGAAGTCTTCTATTTTAGTTTCCCGCTAAAAGTATTTTAGTTTCCTGCTAAATATATTAAAATCTTCTGGACGACTTACAATTAAGTCGTCCAAAGTCGTCTGAACAAAAAATATTTAACCTAATTGGATTTTGTGTCTCCATATATAAATAAAATTTTACACATTCTTTCTCTTCCTCTCAAATGGCTGCAACAAAAATGTAGTGTTCATCATTCTTAAACTCTCTAACCTCTCTCTAATCTTTTTGAACTTATAAACACCAAGCTTTATATCAATTTATTGTTTTTGTCTCATATTTTTCTCACTAATTTATCTTGTTTTTGCAGGTGTTTCATAACATATTTTTCATATTTTACTCATTGAAAGGTAAATCTATTAATTTTAAAAATGTATTTTTGTGTGTTTTATAAAGATAGATTTATATAAACTTTCACTTATTTTCTCTGTTCTAAGCCATATGAACGTTTATGGATATGCAGGTTTTTCAGATCTTGATTTGGATTTGCAGGTTTTTCAGATCTGGATTTGGATTTCCAGGTTTTTCAGATCTAGATTTGGAAGACTTTTGGGACGACTTACCTGAAGTCGTCTGGACGACTTACCTAGAAGTCGTCTGGACTTCCTGGAAGTCGTCTGGACTTCCTGGAAGCCGTCTGACAAAGTCTTCTTTCATGTCTCTCCTTTTAATAACAAATCTTAGTATTTTGGTAAGTTTTTGTGTCTGATTTTTCTTTATTTGGTCACCTCATGTTGTATAAAGTTCTTATATTTTTTTCCTAAACTAAAACTCTCCAAACCCACTCTAATCTCCTTGACTTCAATACACCAAATTTTAGATGATTTTTTCAGTTTTGTCTCATGTCTTTCTCACTAATTTATTTTTATTTTTTTGCAGATTTTTTATCACATGGTTCTCACCTTCCTCTTATTTAAAAGTAAATCTATTAATTTTAGATATGTATTTTTGTGTGTTCTATAAATGTATATTTGTCTAATCTTCCACTAATTTTATCTATTTTAAGCTATTTTAACGTTTTTGGATATGCACATTTTTCAGATCTGGATTTGAAGAATTCTGGGACGACTTACCTGGAAGTCGTCTAGACGACTTACCTAGAAGTCGTCTGGACTTCCTGGAAGTCGTCTGGGCTTCCTGAAAGTCTTCTAAGCTTCTTAGAAGTCGTCCGGACTTCCTGGAAATCGTCTGACAAAGTCTTCTCTCATGTCTCTCCTTTTTTATAACAAATCTGAGCATTTTGGTAAGTTTTTATGTCTGATTTTTCTTTATTTGGTCAACTAATGTTGTATAAAGTTCTAATATTTTTCCCAAACTAATGTCTCTCATGTCTCTAATTTTTTTTTAACTTCAATACACCAAATTTTAGATGAATTTGTTCAGTTTTTTCTCATGTCTTTCTCACTAATTTAACCTTTTTTGCAGATTTTTATCACATGGTTTTCATTTTCCACTCATTTAGAGGTATATCTATTAATTTTAGATATGTATTTTTGTGTGTTTTATAAAGGTAGATTTGTCTAATCTTCCCCTTATTTTCTCTATTTGAAGCCATTTGAACGTTTTTGGATCTGCAGGTTTTCCAGATCTGGATTTGGAAGAGTTTTGGGACGACTTACTTGGAAGTCGTCTAGACGACTTACTTAGAAGTCTTCTGGACTTCTTGGAAGTCGTCTGTACTTCTTGGAAGTCGTCTGGACTTTCTGAAAGTCGTCTGGGCTTTCTGGAAGTCTTCTGACTAAGTCTTCTTTCATATAAAGTGGAGTCCAAGCTTGTTTACTCATTTAGTTATAATTTTTTTGTATAATCAGTAAAATTGTTTCCCAAGATGTAATATATGTGCTAAAAATCAAAGAAATTAATTATTTCAATAGTCTTTAGATTTCCTAAATGCAATAATAAAGTCTAAATATCTTCTTCTCATCTTAATAAAGAATGCTGATAGTCTTATATTGATACAATATTTGAAGAAGCATTTTAACATTTCTTCCAACTCATAAAAAATAATACTTAAGAGATGGAACCAAACAATAGTAACTAGTCAAAGCATATCACATTTTTTACAAGTTTGTATTGAAAATATAAGTTTTACATATCTTGAAGTTTGTGTTAATCAACCACAAAATTCCAACATCCATCTAGCCAGAGCCGGCCTTTAACATAAGCGAGTGAAGCACATGCTTCCAGCCGCCAAATATTATGTAGTAATTCGGCCTCTTTTTTTTGTCAAAACTCCCTTTAGCATACTTGGTAAATGTACTCATATCAACGTGAGGTGGTTACGAGTTCGAACCTACTCAGCCACATAATATTTTTTTGGCTTCTAGCCTCCATATTTATAGGACCGGCTCTGATCTTGCAACAAACATTCTTCATACAATGCATGTAACTTACACCTCATCTGCAAAAAGAAAAAAATACACATTAGCAAACATTGAACATGTATGACATTTCTCAGACGACTTCCCTGGAAGTCTTCTACGTTAGCTAGAAACTTTAATTAACATGAATGTTGGCAACTTCATAATTATCATAAATAAAGTTAAAATTTTCATCTAGTAGCCCTAATATAGTCTAATATACATGAATTAATAAGAAAATGTTAAAAAGTCTTTATGATTTTAGAGAAAATATAAGTTTATTAAACATTCGGTCAGACGACATCTACGGAAGTCTTCTGGACGACGTCCAGAGAGGTCGTCATTTAGGTCATTTTTGTTATTAAATTTTTGCAAAGACGACTTACATGGAAGTCGTCCGTCCAGACGACTTCCCAGGAAGTCGTCCTTTGTTAAAAATAATGGAAGTCGTCCGTCCAGACGACCTTTGACGACTTCCATGGAAGTCGTCTAGGACAAAGAGGTTAGTTTTGCGTTTGACCAAAATGTGTCAGAAAATTGACTTTTCCCAGACGACTTCCGTGGAAGTCGTCTACGAGAAAAGTAAAAAATCAATATTTTATTATAACCAGACGACTTCCACGGGAGTCGTCTTAGGTTAGTTTTGGAGTTTGAAAATTAAAACAAAAAAGTTTTTTTTTTTCAGACGACTTCTGTGGAAGTCGTAAGTCGTCTAAACGGACGACTACCGTGGAAGTCGTCCAAGATTATCGAGGTTTGACCAAAATCTCGGAATAAAATCTTGGACGACTTCCGTGGAAGTCGTCTACCGGACGACTTCCATGAAAGTCGTCTAGAAAAAAAAACTTTTTTTTGTTTTGATTTTCAAACTCCAAAACTAACATGAGACGACTTCCGTGGAAGTCGTCTGGTTATAATAACATATTGTTTTTTTACTTTTCTCGCAGACGACTTCCACGGAAGTCGTCTAGAAAAGTCAAATTTCTGACACATTTCGGTCAAACGCAAAACTAACCTCTTTATCTCATACGACTTTCACGGAAGTCGTCTGGGATTTTATTTTCAACAAAGAAAGTCGGACGACTTCTATGTAAGTCGTCCAACAAAACACATTTTAAAAGTCAATTGCAAAACTAACCTCTGTTTTGACCAGACGACTTCCACAGAAGTGGAAAATAACTCGATATCCTACCTTAAACTTGGGAGATAACTTTCTTTGCTTCTAGAAGTCTTCTCCAAGCACCCAGAAGCTCAAAAGAAAGTGACCTCAAAATCTATGGTTTTTATGGTTGAATATGGAGAGAAAGTGAAAGATAAGTTGGTTTTAGTTGATAGAAATGAAGAAAAAAGTAGTGTTTAATCGATTTATGAGCATTAAGAGCTTCAAAGTGGTTGTTCATGGTGGTTGGTGTATTGATGGCAATGACAATCTTGTAAATAAGTGAAGAAGATGAGGTTGTGAGAGTAAAAGTGTATTTTTCAAAAAAAAAAAAAAATCAATGGCATTTTCGTGAATATTGTGAACTTCTAGGGTGAATAGGTCAAACACAATTTCCAAAAAAATCAGAGGTTAGATTTAGGTTTGACTTCAAGTTTTGAGTCATGTGTGCAAAACTCCCTATAATTCAAGCATTCATAAAAAAATTGATTTTTTAATTGAAAAAAATATAAATCTGTATTAAAAGTATATAATTTTTTATTAAAAAACTAACCACAAAATTAATTTATCAGTGTTATACCATCTTGATTCATTAAAAAATAAAGTTTAATTTTTAAACACCAATAGTCATCTAAAGTGAAACACGACAAAGAAAAATAAAAATTTAAGCCTTTTATAAAATAAAACACAAATATATGAAAATATGACATTTAATAAATAATTGTCAATAAAATAAATGAAAATAAATCCGAGTTTTGAAAACGCGGATCAAAATCTAGTTTTTCTTTATGATTTGATATTTTTTCCACCTGACATGTATTTGTTAACATATATTGGTGAAGTGTTGTGATGTACTACTGATTTTAAGGGTCCCAACTCAATCGGATCTAATCAGGCGTTTAAATTTTGAAGATTATATTTTAGGCAGTGTTAATTTGATGTTATATATCTCGCACGTAGATTTCAGGGAAAAAACTCGTATGTAGATGTGATAATAAAGAAGGCATATAGGTAACAAAACCTTTAGTAGCACCCATGATGTTAGGAGTTTTCGAGGCTCCTAAGTCAAATAATAGTATAGTGGTAAGTAAGTTGTCGAACCAATTCTGAGGGACTCAAAGCAATGAGAATGCAAGTGTTTGCCTAATCTAAGTGCAGCCAGTGATTTGATGATTTCTAAACTAATGATTAAATCTAATGGAAAGCAATAAAAAAATACTTTAAGCTATTGGAAAGGAGAACTCATGGGTATAGGGATTTAGACCTTGGGTGATCAGGTTTCGAACTAAGGAATGCAAATGATAAATCAAACTATCAACCTTAAGCCTAGACACAATTCTAAGCAAGCTCTATGTCTAGATGAATGCTCATTTGCTAACATGTCTCAAACATCAAATGTCTTTGGTTGAATAACATGCAAGCAATCATTGCTAACAAGTCTATTAGCTATCTTAGCATCTTTAACAACAAATCTCTTTGGCAAAGTACACTAAAAGCCTAGGAGAGTTGACTCAGACATTTCATCAAACACCTTTTGGGTGGGAAATGCCTAGAGATCACCCTTTGAGTGGCCTACTCAAATGATGCATTAAGATCACTCTACTAGCAAGGAACAAGCATGATCTATACCTAAAACATCCTAGAACTAATCAAATCACCCTTAATCACCCTAACTCATGAATCCAAAAGGTGATTACTCACTAATCTCCATGATTCCTCTTAAAGCCATGATGGATTTCAGATTAATCATGTAGAGAAAGAGATGAGAGATCACAAGAACAATAACAAATCAATCCAAATTCTTGAGAGAGTTTGTGTTCTTCAAAATCAAAAGATTATCTGCCAAAAGGTGGCTACAACATACTTAAACATTAGGTTTTTCAGAGTAAAAACGTGCATAAGAAATTGCAAAAAGGTCCTTAAAAAATCATAAAATTGTGTAGCAAAAAGGGGTGGAGCGACCAGGGAGATCCGCTCCGGAGGTCGCTGTGGTGGGGACAGGAAAGACAAGCGACCGGTGAGACTCGCTGCGCCGGGTCGCTCCAGGCTGGCTGTGGCACAGCGACCAGGCAGGGTCGCTGTGGGGGTCGCTCTGGCTCGTATGCCTCTAGTAAATTGGTCATAACTTCTTCATTACATCTCCAAATCACTTGAAACCACTTCCATTAGAAAGCTAACTCAATCTTAGCAACAGAAGATTTCTCTAAGGCCTTCATCCATGCTCATCTTTCACCCAATTTTATGATCACAATGCTTCCAAATGCATCCAAATGTCTCCAATAACTTCATTTGGCACTCCAGTACCTAATAGGGACTCATGTATGCGAAATGCAACATAAACATGTCTAAATCCTAATCTATATGATGAAAATGCATATGAATGAATAGCTTAAACCATATAAATATGCAAGATATCAACCCACACCCACATAAACAAAACTATAGCTCCAGCCGCTGCTCTTGACGCGTTGGAAGCGCTTCCCTTTCTCTAATATCATTTCTTTTATGCTTCCCTTCTCTCTATCTTTACCCTTAGTCGATAAGTGTGTCGCTCTGTTTCTATCGTGAGAATGCTCTGGTGCGATTTATGTGGTCGCCGATGGCGGACTCCAGATTCTTATTGAGAGACAGTGAGACTAGTGGTGGGTTGGAAACAGGGGAGTCGACTTTTAGGCTTAAAGTTTAGTCAGATCCATTTTTCTATTTTTGAGATCTACGACGAAAAGTTCATGACAGCGACGTGTAGGTTGAAGTAGTCGTTTCCTCCACCATGGATCCACTTTCCCTTGTCGTATTGTGGCTGTTGGAGGAGTGGTATGAACATGCGGCAAAGAGAGGTCTCGTCTTTGGTTTCCGGAGGCGGCGTTTGGCGAGGTCCCTCATCAATGGAGTTGTCAACCAGAGAGGAGGGCTTCGGTGGTGAAGCGTGGCGAAGGTTGTACTTCCCAGCGCCGGAGAGTCCGGTGGTGCAAACAATGCATCGCCTCTAGCTGGGATCCCGAGCTCTCGTCTTGTAGCTGTAGTCAAGAGTTGTTTTTCACTCCGGACTTTGGTTCGGTTTTAAGGCTAAGGAGCAGGACAGTGACTGTCAGAGAAGTGAGACTTGGATCGGAAAGTGCCTGTGACAACCCGTCCCGTGGAACACCTGTCCATGGACCCCAGGTTCACAGCGCTGCAGCGCACCGCCCCCAACCTCTCCCTTATGAGATCTTACTATCTCCATAATTAAGTTGTTGGTGGGTTTCGAACCCAGGTCCTCACCCTTTAACAGCATTCCACAAGACAATCTGTCACCAATTGAACTGCAGATCTATTGGTGACAGTGCCATTGGTGAAGATATAATGGTCTATGAATTGAACTTAAAACATTACGCGACCACTATTTTTACTTAAGTTGAAACCGATAGAGTCACATATCTTTGCGTTAAGTTGCTGTCTATGTTTGTGTGGTCGAAAGTAGGGGTCTAAAAGATAACTTGGCCTGGGTCTTAGGATGAGTGGTGTTCTCATTAGATTAGAATTACAACTGATTTGTATACGGGTAGTCCAGGGTCCAAGATGAATAATACTAAATGATACGAGATTTTTTAGTTTGTAAGTGTGGTTGAATCACATGTGTAGTGTAAATCATGTACTCCTATTTGGTGAACGAAAAATTGATGATGAGTTAAAAAAAAACCATATATAAGAGTTAGTTGATGGATTTCCATGTGCCCACCAAACTTTGTACAGTGCATAGCTTGCAACTAAAAGATTTTATATGGGTCGACGATCTATTTTCCCACGAAAACTATCATATAGCATCAGATCCCCACCAAACTATGACCTCGTGCTAGATCTCCACGAAATAAAAGTTCTAGATGTATTTCTCTCCGAATTGATAGTTTAGAACTTAATTACCCATAAACCAATGATTTTAATTGGTTTACTTATTTTAATTTGTTTATTTTAAACCAAATGATTTTAAATCAATTAAACCAAAAATTAAATTTTTCATATATATATATATATATTAGATATATAGATATATTATTTCCACTTAAACAAAATAAAAGTTTATTTTCAATTTTCTAAATATTATAAGAAATTAACTATATATAGATAAATAAATAATAAAATCATATACTACAAATTAATCTATAAAACTTATTTAAAAATTGAAGTCCTTTATTTAGATACTACAGTTTACTTAATATGTAACATATAAAAGAATCAATAACATGTCATTTTAATTATAATAAGTAGACTATTTTCACATCATTTAAATAAGAAATTATATAAATATAAATAAAATAAAAATATCAGTAAATTTAATAAGTAAATACAAAAATAAAAAATTAATTCATGTTTTGCACTTTTAATTTACATTTATTTTATTCTTTTACATGTTACATATTAATTAAACCATATTATCCAAATAAAGAACTTCATTTTTTAAATAAGTTTTATTGATTAATTTGTAGTATATGATTTTATTATTTATTTATCTATATATAGTTAATTTCTTATAATATTTAGAAAATTGAAAATAAACTTTTATTTTGTTTAAGTGGAAATAATATATCTATATATCTATATATATATATATATATGAAAAATTTAATTTTTTTGGTTTAATTGATTTAAAATCATTTGGTTTAAAATAAACCAATTAAAATAAATAAACCAATTAAAATCATTGGTTTATGGGTAATTAAGTTCTAAACTATCAATTCGGGGAGAAATACATCTAGAACTTTTATTTCATGGAGATCTAGCACGAGGTCATAGTTTGGTGGGGATCTGATGCTATATGATAGTTTTCGTGGGGAAATAGATCGTCGACCCATTTTATATAGGTACCATCGATCTGATTTGACCCAAAAAGAGGTACCATCGATCTGATTTTTGATACTTTAAATGCAACTAAACTTAGCTCAACTCCTGTAATCGGGCTAAAATAATTTTTCGTTATCCATTAATCGTTTGTGTGTGTTTGTTATGTTTCGACATTCGAAGCCAGATAGAAATTGTAATCAAATCTATAAAAATCAAAATTAACTCCCATACCAAAATTTAGTGGTGAGAAAATTATAAATGATATAGAAATTTATTAGTATAGCGACTTAACCCAACACATGACCTAACCCTAATTTAGATTTGAGTAGATTTTCTTCTTTTGAAATGATATATTATCATTAGTGTTATTATTGCTACTATTTTTTCTTGAAAGGGGTATATTATCGCTAGTATTAATTTCTTTTGTTTCGCCAGCAAAAGAAAATCAGTTTTTTTTTCTTTTTTTGCAAATTAAAGAAAGAAATCAGGTTTATTTGTGAAGTACACGAACCTTACGGAATCTACATATGATGCTTATTAATGCTAGATGAGGAGTAGTTTGTTTACTTCAAGTTTATAAGTTGGACAGAAATTTATATCTATAGAGTTGAGTATGATTCGATCCATATCCAAAATGAATATATTATCTAGCGTCAGAAGCTTAAAAAGCACAAAATTAATTTTGTTTCGTGTGGTTAACCACTAAAACGAATTCATGGGAAAACAACTTATACATCTTATGGTATATGATCAATTTTTAAAGATAACTAGATCATGATCCGCCCGGTCGGACGGGTTTTCATTTTTTTTTCCAAGCACTTATTATGTTTTTTAGTGTAATGCAAATTTGTGTTTTTACTTTTTTTTGTACATTATGAAGTCAATTTTTAAAAAACAATTATTACATAATTGTTTTATGGATTTTATTATATTCTGATGTCTAATATATTTCTGTTATGAAATATACCGGAAGTGTATATATAGATATCAATTATTAAAAGAAATATAAGAACTCCAAAGTCGAAATATTTTGTTTGATCAGTTTGAAATGATAAAAAAAATAGTAACTGAGATGAACGGTATGATCAGATGTTCATAAATGATTTTTTTATCAAAATATTTCTATACTATATGTTCTGAAATCTATGTGCAGATTGAAACATTAAAACTGGAGAATGTATAATGTATCCTTGTTCGTTTGGCATAGTGGATTGGTTAGTTTTTACTTTGTGTTTATGTTTCTAAAATTCAATCTGATCTCAGTAGAGAGAGAGAGTCGATGGTGAAATTACGAAACTGTATAGTTTGTTTATTAACATATATAACATAATAGGTTCAGTTGTGATACATTAAATAATAATTATACTGTCCATTACAGCATTTAGTATTAATAAGGTATGAGACGTTTAATATAGATATGAAATCAGTTATTGCACCTTTAATAATTATTATAAGGTCTATTATGGTATTTAGTATTAATAAGATATGAGGCATTTAATTTAGTCATGAGTTCCAATTTAAAAATCTATCTAAAAGAAGTTGTGATGTTTCTGTTTTAATAAGATAAATAATCTTAAAAATTTGCCTTTCATTTATTTGGCTTTTAAAAAGTAATAATTTGGCCGTTTGGTTTTAGGTTATATTAGTTATGGATTATCGTATTTTCAACCAACAAAAATATGTGGATATGGAAGACCAGGGACATATGCAAGAACAAAAATTGGATATTTTTTGTTGTTTGTCAAAGCATAACACGATTCGATATTTAAAGCCATATAAATAACATAATTATCATATATATATATATATATATATATATATATATATATATATATATATATATATATATATATATATATATCCTATTTGAAACACTATACATGTATCTATAATTCACTTATACGCATATGATATGTTATGAGATATTTCCCACTTATCTACATGATTATATTTAGGCATATCAATACTATTAAAACAGAAGCAATATTTATCGACTACTCTTTGGACTATATAAAAAGATGAGGTTGGTCATATTCTTTCTCTTCATATATTCATATATATAATTAGTTATTTTCCTTATTATATTTATTCATATATCTAATTTAATTGCAATTAAATATATATCATGCCTAAAATTAAGGAACTAACTAACTAATCTATTTTTTTAAACTAATGAATTTAATTTATATAAATACAAAATTTTAATAAAAATAAATTATATTTTATTTAGTAATGTAATAAATAATTATATATGTCAATTAATTCTTATATATACAACTATATATTAATTCAAATGCAAAAAAATATTCAAAACCCGCACTAAATACATAAAAATAAAATTCTTATTAAACTAGATATACATATACATAAATCTATATATACGATAAAAATATTAATAGTTCGATACTATTAATATTTAAAACACGAGGAAACATGTTATTTGATATTTTTATGAATATATTTTTACGGGTTATTCAAACACATATATATATTTATCGAATATTAACTAATTCAACAAATGTATTAACACAATTATATCATAAAACATTACATTAAAATTACTAAATATTTAAATTGCTAATGCGAATAATGAAATTAAATTTAAAATTTAAAATAAGTCATAAACAAAACATCAAAAACATGTGAATAACAAAAATAAACTAATTAAATAAATGAAAATTATATTTACAAAAATAAATCACTAAATTGTAATGAACATATACAAATTGTTGATGCTCAGGTATGTTTCATTTTTAGTATGCATCCTCTTGAATATTGATCTATTACCCTTACAACAACATGAAAAATTAATTTGACTATAATAATTTTAGTCAAACCGAATTGCATATTGGATCATCTATCAGTTCAACTAGCAGCCAGATCTCGGATTTTAGTTGTTTTTACGGGTTTTATAAGATTTTTAAATACAGTTTTTCTTAAAACTAAACCGAACTACATACGAGATCACACAATTTGTCAATTTAACTGCGGATCAGGTCGGATTTTAAAATACTTAATAAAATGTTTCATTTATAAATTTAAATGTATAAGAATACATATTTATATCAAATAAATTTTGAAATGTTTCGAAAATAATCATGTATTTTGAAAGCGCGGATCAAAATCTAGCAGCATCTTATGTGTTTACGAGTTATTTCCTAAATCAGCAGTATAAAATTTCAGTTTACGAGTTATATCTTAAACCGAAATTGTTTAAGTATTATTACTGTCTATTGTGAATAAAAAATTAAATTTTAAATCTAAAATAATCTAAATATAAAACATAATATTATAATAGATAATTGATAACAAAATAAACTAAGGCTAAATCACAACAATTAACTTTGTTAATAGATTAATGGTCCACAAGATTTTATAATCTTATTTTATATAAAAAAGGTATACATTCCTAATTAGAATACAAACATATTTTAATAATACAACTAAAACTCATATGCGTTAATAATTAAAAATTACTTATTAATTCAACTGGTAACCGGTTTTGTGTTATACCGAATTATTAAATAATATTTTTTTCCTAAAACACAAACAAATTACAAACCGAATTATCGGGTTTATCAGTTTAACTGCAGATCCGGATCCGATTTAAACAAAAATTAGGTATAGTTATTGTATAGTTATGCAATATCACAAATTCAATACAATTATCAAAACTTATTACTAATATTTTTTTTAAAAAATAGTATACATAAATATGATTACAAGTAAAAACATAAATATGATTAAAAAATATAAATATAAAAATTAAATTTATAAAACGTTAAATTAAAAAATATACCCTCCCTCGGAACCTAGTTTCGACATTAAAACATGCGAACAATTAGTATAATGAGGGACCGTGTGTTGAAGAATCGTCAAAACAACGGATCAACAAATTAAAGTGCGCAATGGCGTGCAATATAATTATGTAGCATTTTTTTTTTGTAACACAATTATCTAGCATATTTTAGACAAAATGTTAGAACTATGTGAAAAATTTTGTCATAATCTTAAAACATAAAAGATAGTCAAAACTATAAATTATTTACTACCTTTTCACTTTTCTTTTAATGAAAAGTCCAAATAGTAAATATGAAAATACGATAACTATTATAGTATCTATATATATAAAGTTGGATTTTTACTTTTCTTGAGACACCTGGCAAAGGGATTTAGTGACACTTGTCCTATTTTTAAACCAATCTAAAATACTTTTAAACCATTCTAAAATACTATATTTAATAAAATAACTGAAATACCATACGTCTTCTGCAGAATGAAGGCCCAATAATACTAATATTCTTTTGTAGAACGAATGCCCAACAATCTATATTCTTATGAAACCCAACGGCTCAGATCCAAGGGAATCCCATGAAATTGTATAGTTGATGAGGTTGCCGTCGGGGATAAAGATGTCTTTCGACAGAAAACATTGCCAATCGAAACCCTCGTGGATTTATGAAATGTAAAAAATAATAATTTAAACATGTTATAAAATCTAGTTACACACATATTAATTGATAAACCATGTCGACAAAAAAAATAGATAACCCATATATTTAATTTACTGTAACAAAATACCTTGAAATAAATAAAATTTAAAACCATTAATACAAAAGCGTACACATATAAAATATTATATTAACTATGAGAAGATCACAATTTTCTTATTTTTCAAACTTCTAAAAAAAATGTACTGAGAGAAAGTGAAAAAAAAAATCTTCATATTTAGATGAATCATCTTCATATTAAAAAAAAATCTCCTTTAGATGATTTTTTTTTCCTAATACACTATAAAAAATTTGGTTTAGAGTCTCATATTTTTTTTAAGAAAATATCATACTAACAACTAAATTATGTAATTAAATTTTTACATCAAAATAATTCTAAACAAAAAATATAATAAAATGGGTGAATCATCAAAAATAGAAACAACCATCAAAATTTAAATTAAAAATATACTTTCTCCGGACATAACAACAAACATATTCTCAAATAAATAAAAACACAAAGCCTTCAAACTTTGGAAAAAACGTCACATCACTTTTCAAATAATAAAATCATCGCCACCACACTCAGAGCTTCATCAGAAACACAAATACTTAACATATTTGAGGGATCTTCCACCATCAATCCCCAATATTTTCAATGTGAACTATCTTGATAAGCAAAAAACTTTGATCATAACTAAATTTACCCTTCCTGACAAAGATCACAACAAATGTGTTAATGCCTATGGTTAAAAAAGAAAGTTAGATCCACAAACTCTCACGCAACTAAATAACTACTCAACCAGAACCTATAACTACACGATAAAATAAACAAAATTATTCTCACATTATCAAGTTTCACACACCTATATGAATCATCAAAAATAGAAACAACCATCAAAATTTAAATTAAAAATATACTTTCTCCGGACATAACAGCAAACATATTTTCAAATAAATAAAAACACAAAGCATTCAAACTTTGGAAAAAAACGTCACATCACTTTTCAAATAATAAAATCATCGCCACCACACTCAGAGCTTCATTAGGAACACAAATACTTAACATATTTGAGGGATCTTCCACCATCAATCCCCAACATTTTCAATGTGAACGATCTTGCTAAGCAAAAAACTTTGATCATAACTAAATTTACCTTTCCTGACAAAGATCACAACAAATGTGTTAATGCCTATGGTTAAAAAGAAAATTAGATCCACAAACTCTCACGCAACTAAATAACTACTCAACCAGAACCTATAACTACACGATAAAATAAACAAAATTACTCTCACATTATCAAGTTTCACACACCTATATCGACAATTTCCTTGCTAAACAATATATATATATATATATATATATAAAGTTGGGATTTTACTCTTCTTGAGATACCTGACAGGGGGGTTTAGTGATACATGTCCTATTTTTAAACCAATCTAAAATACTTTTAAACCATTCTAAAATACTATCTTTACTAAAACAGCTGAAATACCATACGTCTTCTGCAGAATGAAGGCCCAACAATACTAATCTTCTTTTGCAGAACGAAAGCCCAACAATCTATATTCTTATGAAATCCAACGGCTCAGATCCAAGGGAATCCCATGAAATTGTATGGTTGATGAGGTTGCCTTCGGGAATGAAGACGTCTTTCGACGGAAAACATTGCCAATCGAAACTATCGTGGATTTATGAGATGTAAAAGAAAATAATTTAAACATGTTATAAAATCTAATTACACATATTAATTGATAAACCATGTCGACAAAAAAAATAGATAAACCATATATTTAATTTACTGTAACAAAATACCTTGAAATAAATAAAATTTAAAACCATTAATACAAAAGCGTATACATATAAAATATTATATTAACTATGAGAAGATCACAATTTTCTTATTTTTCAAACTTCTAAAATAAATGTACAGAGAGAAAGTGAAAAAAAAAATCTTCATATTTAGATGAATCATCTTCATATTAAAAAAATCACCTTTATATGATTTTTTTTCCTAATACACTATGAAAAATTTGTTTAAAGTCTCATATTTTTTAAAAAATACCATACTAACAACTAAATTATGTAATTAAATTTTTACATCAAAATAATTCTAAACAAAAAATATAATAAAATGGGTGAATCATCAAAAATAGAAACAACCATCAAAATTTAAATTAAAAATATACTTTCTCCGGACATAACAACAAACATATTCTCAAATAAATAAAAACACAAAGCCTTCAAACTTTGGAAAAAACGTCACATCACTTTTCAAATAATAAAATCATCGCCACCACACTCAGAGCTTCATCAGAAACACAAATACTTAACATATTTGAGGGATCTTCCACCATCAATCCCCAATATTTTCAATGTGAACTATCTTGCTAAACAAAAAACTTTGATCATAACTAAATTTACCTTTCCTGACAAAGATCACAACAAATGTGTTAATGCCTATGGTTAAAAAGAAAGTTAGATCCACAAACTCTCACGCAACTAAATAACTACTCAACCAGAACCTATAACTACACGATAAAATATACAAAATTACTCTCACATTATCAAGTTTCACACACCTATATGGACAAGTTTCTTGCTAAACAATAAATACTAAATCATATACAAAACTATATAAACATTCCTCCAAATCAGACCACACTAAATCTATTAACTAAAAACATCATCACCATAATATACAAAACAAATACAAACAACCGCACACATTGCTTCCCTATAGACAGAACAGCCGAGCTCCACCATAATATATAATATCAAGTAAAAATGAAACAACAACACACACACTGGTCTATACATGACAATTAAAAAACTTCAAAACAAACGTTAAAATGTTCAAAATTTCAAGTGTTCTATAAAACTATAATAATTTTATATATAAAGTAAGTTTATTGTTACTCACCCGCCCGTCAACCTCTAGTATACTATATATAATAAGTACTTTGTGTTCCAAACAATTATCAGAGATATTTCCTAGAGAAAAATCACAAAATTTGAAAAGAACAGTAATAATAATTTAAATAAAATAAAAATTCATTTGGTTGATTTCTTACGGAATGGAACTTTGAATTTTCTAATAAAATTTAGAAGGATGATTCAAGTGCGCGTCGCTATCGCGTCCCATCGTCAACGGTCAGTGCCACGATAATTGCCTCCGTGGTATGGTCCTCTGCTACAACCTACTGTATTACAAAATTACAAATTATAAATTCTGATTAGTGTTTTTATTTCCATTTTTTTTAGAAAAGTGGTTAAATATTTATAGTATTAAAGTACAAACACATTAGTGTTTTTATTAAATATACTCTTTTTAAAATTAACATTATTTTTCAAAATTAAACTTGTATAACTCTTTTTTAAATTAATCAAGTAATATTAATAACACATTTATATTAGACCATTATTTTTCTGGATCCAGCCCACTGTCCACATTAGATATCTCTTGCATCATTTGGACCGATTAAGAAATCATATCTAATTCTCACATTTTTTTTCTTTGGACCATTGAATCTAAGTTCAAATAACTTTTTTTTTCAATTATTCTTAATATTTTGTGTAGTGAAAAAATTAAACATATATTTTTTTCTTTTCTTAATATAATTTAAGCATTCATAAAAAATAATTTTTTTTCATTGAAAGTATAAATCTTTATTAAAAGTATATTATTTTATTAAAAAAATAATCACATAATAAAATTAATTCATCAGAGTTATACAAGTTTAATTCATTAAAAATGAAGTTTAAATTTTTAAACATAAATATTTATTTACAAAGGAACACGATAATAGTAATTTTTAACAATTACTATTGCAACAAATGGTTTAACCAGTAACCGGATTCCGGTTTTAGTGTTTTTTGTTGGGTTTTTAATTTTTGTTTTTGTTCTTCAAAAACTCAAATTTGATTTATATTTGATCATTGGACTTACCGGTTTAACCGCGGGTTCAAGTTTTATTTCAAAACACTAATCAAAACTATAACACTATTTATATTGATTTTATATTTAAAATATCTAATTCAAAATTAAAAACCTAAAATACATATACAATATGACTTTAATCGAACATAAAATATATATACGAGACGAATTATATAAATGCATATACAAAATGGGTTATATAAATTTGATTATATAAAGTTTTCACCAATCATAAACCCGCAATTTGAAAACACAAATTAAAATTTGACATTTGATAAATATTTATCAATTAAAAAGAAAAGGAAAATAAATCTGCGCTTTGTAAGCGCGGATCAAAATCTAGTGAATCTATTAAAAACAAAAAAAGACATGATCCTATGTAAGAGGTGTAGTCCTCGACAAAACACTCTTTCCGGTTTTCATATGGACATATCCTAACAATATGATTAAGTTTCTGCAGCAGAAAAATCAATTCTCGAATATGTTTGTATTTAAAATCCGTCCACTAATATCGGACCACAAGATTTATTACTGGTTATTTTTTTACTTTATACAGATAGAAAATAAGTCAGGGTAAAAGTTACTCTCGTTAAAAATACGAGAAATTGCATCTTGTTACACAAAATTTTCTTCTTAATTAGGAAAATACCAAAAATCCTAGAATATGGTTAAGGTACCTTAAAGAATTTGATTGGGCGTCTTAAGTTAAGGTTGAAAGGATCTTGCTTGCAGTAATGCTTCCGAGTCTGGACCGTGTGGTCAATTGAAACGACAAGAATATGCGGTTTGTTTAGTCTTTAGTTTGAATATCTTTCTGAAACAAAATTAGGTATTACTAATTTATCTATGTCCTTCTTTACTCAACTTGTACCTTTAAATAGTATCTTAGCCATAATATTAGCGCAGATATGTATATGTACACCAATATAGTATATATAATTATTATTCGATAAATTAACTAATGCAGTGAATTAATGTAAAATATAAAGTATTAAAATAATAAAATTTATTTTATAATATATAGTTTCAGTATTAACATAAATTAATGATTAGTATGTATGTAAACAAAATATAATATTGTTTATTTTTTATTCACAGAAAGTTTTATTTTAAAATTTTCTAAATAATTCTAAATATGTTTATGTTATTTATTATTTTACAGTAAAAATATATATGTAAAATGCATATCAAATAATTAAATAAAATACGTTTTAATTTTCTTTTGGTAAAATTTAATTAAAATATATCATAATTTTACCTTTTCTCTTATTTTTACATAAACATATACTTAAAATTTATTTTGAAAAACTTTTTATGTAAATTAATGATTTTATAAATTAATAAAATAAAATTCCAAACATATTAATGTATAAAGCTTTTCCTATACTAGGATTATCTGACACGAATAACTTCGCTTTGCACTAAAATCAAAACTTATTCCTACCATATTTAATTGTGAAAACAATTACAAACCGGCTTTTCCAATCAATCAACGTCACTATCATAATCACCGCTGGCTCCACGCAGTATAATGTATTGATTGTTTTAGCTATAGCATAAATGTATTGACTATTTGCTTAGATAGGATATATTCCCTCCCTTCAAATGTATTAGAAATTTTACATATATTAGATTTTTTATACATATATTATTTTCGCGATTAACTTTTTTCTATAATTTTAGTTAATCAAAAATTAATAATCACAATTTACTTCTTTAAAATTTACAATTTACAATTATTAAAAACATCGAAAGTATAAAAAATGTGTCTTTTATATTTTTTTTTATAAAGAAACCGGTATCTGTTTTTTTTTTACAAAAAGAAAAACATGTATCTGTTTAAGCATAGGAAGTAATAGATTACTATTAGTAATATGGTAAATAATAAAATAATAGTTTCTCATTCATTGATTGTTGCTTCAAGTTTGTAACGCCTGACTTTATTGAACCTGGCATGGTTTTTTTTATTGAACCTGAAATGGTTATTTTAAAAGCTTGACCAGAAATTCAAACAGGATAATTCAGATCGTAACGCTATGACTAAATGTAAGTTAAGTTTGGAAGATTTTAGCAGATTTGATTGGCAAATAGTATAACTGAAACTCACCAATAAAAAGTGGTGAATCAATAACGAAGGTTCAAAAGTTTTTTTTTTTTGTATATCAAACGGCTATTTAGTAGTAATACTAATGACAACTTAATCTTTAATATAAAACACTTCATCAATTTATTTAGCACGAAAACTTTTAGGAAGAGTTTTGATTATCATCTAATCTGTTAAAACACCTGCACAATTTCTCGTATCTATATTATTAAAGCAAAATTCTATTTTAAAAATTTAGGATTTTGCCCTTAGATGTTTATATGTTTACAAAACCAAACCATTTTTTATTTTTAAGTTTGGACACCAATCAATATCATTTAATAAAAAAAATTAAAACTGGCTATATAAAATACAACACATATGAAAACTATATTATAACATATCAATTATTCTTTAAAATTTTAGTTAATCATAAAATTATTAATTTTGACAACAATTATTATCATCTAAATCGATTTTGAAAAAAATATAAATATAATTTAAACGAACTATTCCCCTAAAAATACTAACAACATACATACTTAAATAACTAAACATGTTTTCTTATCTATATTATTAAAGTCAAAGTATCAACATGAATTAAAACTTGAAACAACTTTTTAATTTCATCTAATATTATTTTTCACTCATAAAAATAATTAATTTTAATACATAATTTTTTAAAATAAATATGATGAATATGAGCTTCTTTATAAATCGTAGGTATTGCATTAAGTTACCTAACATATAGTTAATTTAGAAGATTACAATCTTTCAATTATTTAATACTTAACAAAAAGGATTTTATAAATAGTATATATATAGTATTATATATATATATATATACATATCTAATTTTAAATTCATTGAATATTCTCAAATCTAGGTTTGAAATTATTGTTTTATAATTATCTGATTTCTTTTTTAATTTATGTAGAGGCGGTTCACTTTCAAAATGTAAATTTCCACGTATATCTATTTTTTTACTAATTTTTATTTTATGGTGGATACTAAGATTTTTGTACATGAATTACATTGATATAATTTTTGTTTTTGTACAAAATAATAAATCTGAACAATGTTTTCAAATTTTAGAAATTAGTTAAAAATTATTTAAGAAAAATAAAAAAAATATTTTTGTAAAACTTAAATGATTTAGTCACTCAAAATAAACCCAAACTGGTATGAATAGATGATCACTACAATTACATGAATTTAAATAGATAAAATTATTGAAAAATGAAAAATAATTGAGTTCAAACAATCGAAATGTAAATGTGTTCGACAAAAATGAAACAGATTTAAATAAGATAGATATCTCATTTTATTATTTTTAACCAAGTATTTGATGAATTTATATTAATCTTTTACAATGTATAATATCCAGCGAATTTAAAGCATGGATTAAAATGTACAATATTTTGAGCTTTTAAAGTGCATATCAAAATCTAGTATTTATTAAATAAAAAACCTAAAAAATTACACGTATGATTTATTTAATATTTTTTATATGTCTCATTAACAAAATGTGTACATCTTTGTGATGCCTAATTAAAAAAAATGTGATGCCTGATTAAGCTGTACAACTTTGTAAGAAAAATAAAGGATAAAGTTTCAATAAATATTATAAATAAACCGCACCTTTTCCTATATTCTTCTTTTTGTTTTCAGAAAATTAGAACTATTGACTTAAGGCTATGTAAATGCTTAGGACCGTCTCAAACTTTGTATAGACCATGTTTTTTAAAAAACCTTTAATAATTTAGATATTTTTACCAAAATATTATTATAATATATAATAAATACATTAATTTAATTATTTTATATCTAAATAACACAAATTTCTAGTTTTTAATGCAATATTGTTGATCAAATCATCAATATATATATATATATATATATATATGTCCACAATCGGAAATTATAATCCATAAATAAAATAGTGTAACTAAATTTGGATAATAGTTAAACAAGAAATTAGTGTTTCAGAAAACAGTTAGACAAAGATTTTTTTTTTTCTTATCGACAGAAGTTGTTAGTTTTTTTCTTTGTGTTTGTTAATTTTTATTAAAAAATGGTAAAGAAAGTATATCTTAATCTCCCTATTTATAATCACTGATTGAACAATTATTTCCTAAACATAATCAAATTAGAATATTAACTTTTTATACTGCCATTGAATATTCAAACACAAATCAACAATTAATTTTTACTTTTGTAAGATGTAATTGATATAAATACTAATTGCTTCATAATTTATTGCATTTTTTGGTTATATAAACAAAATAAGGAATTTTAATTTACATTTATTGGTAAAAAATACGGAAATTAAATTAAAATATAGATATTATGATTTCTTTTGTAAAAATATAGTTTTAAATATATAAATATTACTAAATCAAAAATAATTATGAACCCATTAAAATTTTGGATCATGTTCGACCGTTCCGTTTATACGTGCTAAAAACCCGGTTCGTAGATGGTTTATCTTTCCCAAAAAATAAGAAGTTGTATCCAATTTGGAAAAGCATAGAACAATTTACAGAAAAGGACCCCTTGGTGCTCAATTTTTTTCCATAGAATTTCCAAAGTCATCTAACTTAATTTTTTCACTCCTTTTAATTTTCTATTTTATATTTTACAAGATCTTTCAGAGACATAAAAATAAAAAGCTTCCAAGCAAAAAAAAAAATTACGGCAGCAAAAATTTACTTTGTGAAAGTTTAATATATTTTCTGGGATGGATGTATCAGGACTATTAATTCAAGGGGGTGTATACCCTCTACGAATATTACGACCTTTAACATTTTTTTTTGTCACAAGACCTTTAACATTTAATGGGTCGACGATCTATTTCCCCACGAAAACTATCATATAGCATCAGATCCCCACCAAACTATGACCTCGTGCTAGATCTCCTTGAAATAAAAGTTCTAGATGTATTTCTCTTCGAATTGATAGTTTAGAACTTAATTACCCATAAACCAATGATTTTAATTGGTTTACTTATTTTAATTGGTTTATTTTAAACCAAATGATTTTAAATCAATTAAACCAAAAAATTAAATTTTTCATATATATATATATATATATATATAGATATATAGATACATTATTTCCACTTAAACAAAATAAAAGTTTATTTTCAATTTTCTAAATATTATAAGAAATTAACTATATATAGATAAATAAATAATAAAATCATATACTACAAATTAATCAATAAAACTTATTTAAAAAATGAAGTTCTTTATTTGGATAATATGGTTTAATTAATATGTAACATGTAAAAGAATAAAATAAATGTAAATTAAAAGTGCAAAACATGAATTAATTTTTTATTTTTGTATTTACTTATTAAATTTACTGATATTTTTATTTTATTTATATTTATATAATTTCTTATTTAAATGATGTGAAAATAGTCCACTTATTATAATTAAAATGACATGTTATTGATTCTTTTATATGTTACATATTAAGTAAACTGTAGTATCTAAATAAAGGACTTCAATTTTTAAATAAGTTTTATAGATTAATTTGTAGTATATGATTTTATTATTTATTTATCTATATATAGTTAATTTCTTATAATATTTAGAAAATTGAAAATAAACTTTTATTTTGTTTAAGTGGAAATAATATATCTATATATCTAATATATATATATATATGAAAAATTTAATTTTTGGTTTAATTGATTTAAAATCATTTGGTTTAAAATAAACAAATTAAAATAAGTAAACCAATTAAAATCATTGGTTTATGGGTAATTAAGTTCTAAACTATCAATTCGGAGAGAAATACATCTAAAACTTTTATTTCGTGGAGATCTAGCACGAGGTCATAGTTTGGTGGGGATCTGATGCTATATGATAGTTTTCGTGGGGAAATAGATCGTCGACCCACATTTAACCCACAAAAAAATGTTATGACCTAACACCTAACCCAACAAAGGCCGACGTTTCGGTAAGTGTATTAAATGGCCTTATGTTGCTTTCACAATTAAACTTGTCAACCTATTTTATCCCGTAACTATCTATTTTTCATTAGGGCAGGTTGAACCAACACGCGAATTATTTAAGTAATTTATTTTTCTATTATTTATAATAGCATCATCATGTTCATTGAAGACGATTACCAAAAAAAAATGTTCATCGATGACTTTTAAACTTCTTATAAGTTTATAACATATGGGTTATTAAAAAAAGTTTATAACATATAAACATCGTATAACCATTATATATCAAACAAAAAAGTTTATTAGGTACAAATTTTAGCTCTAATAATATATACTAGATTTGGATCCGCGCAACCGTGCGGATGTTTGTTTTCGTTTATAGTTATATAAATATTTTGTTTTCACTTTTAAATCGATATATATCATAGTAATCACATATATGAGATTGTAAATTTTTTAAACACAATGATATTAGAATATACTTTATTTTATCAAATAGATTGTTTCAAAGTTTCTTATGTGTTTGTTTCTTTTTTTTATTGTTTTATTTGTTACATTAATATTTAATTATTGAATAAATAAATAGAAATAGAACTTGATAAAATATTAAAATATTATCATCTGCAAAAATAATGTAATATTTCACAAAATAAGATAGTTAAGAAAATAAACTTATAGCTTCATATATTAATATTATAAAGAATTTAATTAACATTTAATTTATATGTATATATATATATATATATATATATATTTATTTTATATCATTGTTTAATTTTAATCATATATTTAAATGTTTCTTTAAATGTTTCAAATATAATAATTTATAGTTTATATGTTCTAAAATGTTTAAAACCATCACATGTATTTTTGTTTCTTATTATAATTTATATTATTTTATTTATATTTAGTTATTAAATAAATTAATATTTGCATGAAAAATATATTTGATAATTACTTTGTATTTAATTTATTTTAATTTTTTACCCTTTCTTTAAGACTGGATTTCATTTTAGTAATATTTTTACATTTCTTCATTTTACATAACATATTATTGTATATAAAAAATGTAATATATGTTGTTTTTTATACATGTATTGTAGTTTGTCAGCATATTACATTTTTAACATTAATATTTTATATGTATGAAAATAAAATTTATAATCTATCAATTTAATATAATTTTATCATATGTAAATCAATATAATAATTTTATTTTAACATGTATAATTATGATTATAAAATATATAAGTGTATGATAGAATTTTTATTTTAATTTTTATATATACTAACTATATATATTATTGTATAATAATATTTCATTGCTAGTTAAGAAATTAGTGAAATATTTACATACTTTTTTTGAAAATTAATATATTGTTAAAATATTTAGATCACATAATAATTTTCTTTGAATATGATCTATTTTGATTATATAATTGATAGAAAAAAAAAGATTATTTATTTTTCATTTTGTAAACGATAACTAAATATATTAGTGTATTAGTATTTTGAAAAATAATCACGAAATTAGTTTAAATATTTACATATAATTTTTGAAAATTAAGTTCTGTTAAAATCTTTTTAAATATATTTTTCGAAATTTTAATATATATATATGATTTAAATATAAGTTGGATTCAATATATAGTTACTTTTATATCCCTAAAATATTGGGAAGTTTTTGTCTTTTATATAATATTAAATTTATTAATGTTTGAATAATGTAATGTATTCTATCTATTATGAAAATTAATGATTATCTAAAATATAATGTGACCAACTCTATTAGATAGTCAATTTTATAAAAACATCACAAATGAATTAGAAGTCATGACTTCTCTTTTAATATAATAGATAAATAACTATTCCAAACTAGTCACAAATCAACCAATAATGACCAATTTTCAAAATATAAATAGTCGCACCAGATTGCATATAGTATGTTGAGAACCTGCTTAGTTTTTTTTATTGAAAGAAAAACCTGCTTATTTTTAATAATATATATAGATACTTTTTTGCTTAAACATCAACTAAATAGATAGAGGGTGTACATAACAACTGCAAACTTAAGAGAATTTAAAAGAACACCCCTATTTCAGAATAAATATATACATATCTATATTCTGTATTTTTAGTTTGCTCACAAGAAAGAGACCTTTACACAAGGTAGATACTCTCAAGTCTCTTAGAAGATAATAGAAGATGCAATTTAAATTGATACTCTGAATATATATATATATATATATATATATATATATATATATATATATATATATATATATATATATATATATATATATATATATATATATATATATATGTCAGTTGAGCAGTCAAATATTTGTATGAATTTGTTCAAGAAAAATTTGTATGGAAAAAACAAAAGCCACGCCATTTGAATATTTGAACAATTTATTGCCCATGTTATTTGTTGTATTTTTGTTTGTCCCGTTTGTCTTATGGTACGTCGTTTTCAGTCTGTAGCTTAGGATTTTGGTTATTGAGTTGTGAATTAAAAGAAAATTAGAAACCCACACTTATTCACAAACTACACAGTGACGTACTAAGTCGTGCAAATCAGCGAATCACTATTCCACAGATCCTAATTTAGCAATTCTTCATGAACTTACGACTAAATATATACATTTTTTTTGTCAACCGACTAAATATATACATTTTTTCTTGTCGACGACTAAATATACACAAAGGAACTTGGAACTACGAGTCAACGAGAGTGATTAGTTGAGATGTAGCAAATATACTTAGCTTTAGTTTCTATCTACAATCTTAAAAATTACTAATTATGTTTTACTTTTTAAAGATAAATCAAGAAAATAAAAAAGTGACTGTAAAATTCCTATTATCTAAATCATTAGACGTAGAAAATATTTGTTATATGCATGTATATTATATTTTCATTTAATTTCTACCGCTATATCCGATATAACAACATAAAAAATTACAGATTAAATTCTACTATATTATTATATTTTGACTAGCTACAGTCTAGCCCTATCTTGAGAAAAGAGAATTCATTCCACCAACCCTGTTTAACTTTCTACGCCAACTTGTTTTACACGGGCTGACTTTTGAAGCCCACTAAGAAGTATTGATATCAGATGGGGCTAAATACTACTGATGTTTGGGCTTGTTTACATAGGGCCAGATAGTCATAAATGCACAACTGAACTTCCTTTGACGTATCGGAAAAATAAAATGATGAAATATTTTCATCAGATAGTGGAATGATATTATATATAACAAACAAAACATATTAGAGTAACCCACAGTAACAACAATGCAACAACCTCTTTTCTTACATCCCACAAATGACTAACCAATTTCTCTTTTTCTTTTCCTATGCATATCCCGCCATACCGATATTAGAACCGGGGCGGTTTGCTTTGTGAGTAGGCGGAGAAGAGACAGATTTGGTAAAGTGGAAGTAGTAGTAGACATTAAGGATCATAGTTGCAACCGTAAAAACTGCTCCAGCAATGAAAATTCCTTTGCGTAGTGATTCACACGAGAAGGCTTGTGCGCTCAAGTACTTTGTGTGGTATGCGTTCTTAGTCGCTCCCGCAATTAAACAAGCTTCAGCTACCAGAAACGTCATCCTGCAATTGTCAAATTTGGAGATAAAGCAACTGCTTCATTAATCTTTAAAACTTGGATAACCAAACGTGGAGACAAGAAAACATAAGGAACTCTTACCAAGAAGAGATGAAATAGATAATAGACCAAGCGCGGTCACTTCCTGGGGATAAAGGTCTACCAAAGCACATACATTTGGTGACACCCATAAGCAATGATTCACTAGAGAGGAGGAAAAGGAACGCTCCAACTCCATAACCAGTGGCTACATCAGAGCTATAAACACAATACGTTGCGTTTGTTATTGGGTCTTGTATACTTTTTCCCTGTCAGTCACAGAGAAAAAAAGATGCTAAAAGAGAGAAACTCTTGAAGTGTCACACAGATTAATAAACTCAATCTATACTTAGTTACATAGATGTTTCTCTAACCTCCGTTACAATAAATTAAATCATGAACATAGTCATAGTGTTTAGATTCTCCAATTTCTACAGAATCATTGACTCAAACCAGAGGAATTTAAGAGACATTAGCTGGATCGCAACAAGTAACTCTAATAACGAAACAATCCAGAAATAGAAATATTCTCGTTCGTCAGCATCATACTCTCGAATGTTATAACTTATAGCGAACTTCGAAATCTAAGCGAAGGTAGTCTAGAGAACAAAAACCCTAGTCTATATTATTAGAGAAACAAAGTGGGTTTACAATGCTCCGGCGGCGTTCGGCGGCGATGGAGAAGCCGAAGGCGACTAGACAGAGGGCGATGACGAGGACGAAAACTAGAGTAGAGCCTTTCCCTTCTCCCATATCTCCGGCGAATAAAAGAGATCAGAGTGTTTTTTTTTCTGGCAGAGCCGACGAAGTGAGTGAGTGAGAGAGAGCTGGAAATGAGTGAGTAAAGTGAAAACACGACCAGTGAATCCAGTCGAAACGATTAATACGTGGGAAGTAGCGCGTGCATATCACTTTGAGTTAAGAATATGTGATTGGATGATTCACGTGGGCTAATAAGCGCGTTGATAAGGATTATTGAATTTTGTGTTCGGTCCTTTTTGAAAAGTTAAGTGGGGCTTACCGCTTTCCGAGATAAAGGTCACTTTTGAAATGCTGAGCTTAATGGGCTTTAGAACCCAAAACTTTTCTTTCGTTAAGCCCAATAATTTGTGGATGATTTTGTTAAAAATATACAAATGTGAGAAAATAATTACTTACAAGATTACAGTTTTCTCTGTTTATTTATAATAATACAGTAAGTTATAAGTGAACGTATTTAATGTTTGATCGATAGTTCGATACAATATTACAGTTTTTTTTTGTCCCACACTGCAGGGGAAAGTTACATGTCGGGGGTAATTGTTTTCTAAATTGTTTGTTTGTTTCTTCACTTGGTCGATATAAATGAGTGGCACTACATAATATGATGTTTTTTAATTAATTTTTATTAATTGGAAATAAAGGCAGCGAGAATTCCGGCCATAAAGTTTGACGAATCTTTTGGGTTTGATTGACACATTAAAAGCAAAACAAAAATAAATTATTACAAAGTTTGATTTTTCTCAAGTTGTGAGCAAAGAATCGAAATAGATCCACAGACAAAGAAATAATGAGTTGTCCTCATGTCACTTGCCTGGTCTGTAACCAACTAACCATTGCCTGGTCGAATGTATGTGCATATACATGCATATATATATATATATATATATATATATATATATATATATATATATATATATATATATATTATTCTATAGTATTACTCTAATATATATTATTCTATTTTTACATCATAATAAAATAATTCCTAAATCAAGTTTTATTCGAATTTCCTTTCACTTTTACATCAGAATAAGTAAGAATACAAAAACAAAGTTATAATACATACAATCATTCAAAAAATTTTTTTTGTACATCTTTTTTTAAACATTTTAATGTGTATTTTTGACATGTACACGATATTCATTACTTCGTTAGAATGAAAGTGCACCATTAATCCATTAATGTTTGTCACAAAACAGGGAGTAAATGAGACTCGAAAATATCCAATTCCTTTGAAATTTACATATATGTACAAAAGAGACGGCATATGGAAATGATATCTTCACATTTCAAAATCATTCCTTTTGTTACAATAAGGAATAAACACTAATGATCTTATTTTCACTAATGACACCAACCACTCATAGATAAACCCTTTCTCTCTTGCCTTTTTTTACTTACAAAAATTCCCAAATTGGACCAAAATCCTAAATTTTATATTACAGCCCTTTTTTAAATTACCCAAATTTCCAACATATTTGCACATCTTCATCCAAAAAAAGCACATCATTATCAATCCTAAACCTCTCTTTTTAATTGTCTTTTTATCCATCTCTGTTATGTATTTGCACTTTAATCTTCTCTTAAGCAAGAGTCGGGACGCTGCTGCGCCTCTCCCTGTCAAGGCAATTGAATCCCACGACACGAACGGGAGGCTTGTTCCCAAAGTTAGTCACCGCCCTAACGCAACCGCCACCACCGTTCCTTGGAGACGACGGTGGCGGCGGTTTGGTCGCGCGTGGAGCGGACGGAGGAGGAGCCACCACGTAAAGCTCGTCACGAAAGAGTGAATCTTTTGTTAAAGGGTTAGAAACTCTACTTGGCGGTGAGCCCGTGAAGAAAGGATCTTGCTCACAACCACCACCAACACCCTGTGAACAAACATAAACACAAAGATCAATCTCACATATAAACACACAAAAAAAAAACAAAGTTTACAAACAAAAAGATTCACTCTTTTACCTTTGCGAGGATGAAATCCAACATCTCCCTTCTCGAATTCGATTCAGACAGGTCCATCTGGTGACTGAAAAGCAAAAAAAAAAAAAAAAGTCAAAACCCATCAATAAAGTTGATAGCTTTACATGTATATAATCATGAAAACGTTAGATCTGTTTTTTTTTACCTGACTTGCCGCCAGTGAGATCGAGCAAGGTGTTGGTGGTTGAAGACATCGACACGACGGGGCTGAGGGCAGACGACGGCGGAGTTTCTCATGGTCTCCTCGAAGGCGTTTTGCTGGACTCCAAAGCTGTTCACCATCTTCTTCTTTGGTACTGAACAAAAGAATCTCGATAAAATTCTAATCAACCACTAGCTAATTTCTTGTCTTAATAGATTGATGAAAGGAGGCAAGAGAAAGAAAAAAATGTCTAATATATACAGGATAAGGAAGAGGAGGTGGTCAAAGGGTAACGTGTTTCTTATGGAGATCTGGTCACGATCGCATTATTTAATTAATTAATTAAGATATTTATTAAAATTCAATTAAGACAGAGAAATGTAATAAAAAAGTTAAAAACAACAACTTGACATATTTGACGATACTGTTTTCTGAAAAAAATAGTAATTAATTATTTTACAGTGAATGAATGAATGATGATGTCAAGATCATAGTGGAGACATGATTCTAAACTTTTATTTATTTATTAAGAATAAAGTAAACTAAATAAAAGTCATCAGAAAAAGACGTATCTATTATGAGAAGATCATAAACTCTGGTTCGATGATCTCTAGCTAGAGATGGTAATGAAAGTTTACGCCTTTACATAAAAAAACAAACATAAATTAAGATAGTTTCAGATCTATAACGTGGAGGAACAAATCAGGTAAGAATCTTCAGTTCAAGCAGTAGATCATTCAGATCCAGATCAATTTGTAATAGATGTTTTCGAAAGAGAAGAGAGTGTACCTGAAGCGAGGAAGAAGAAAGAGAGATCTGAAGAGAAGTCTTGTAATTGGCACTTACAAGACAGCTGTGCTGTGGAGGAGGAATCCATATTTATTTATTTTTTTTCATTAAATTTCTATAACTCAAAAAGGATTTTCCTTTATTACGTCAAAATAGCAAAACGCCTTTTTAGTTCTAACTAAAAATAATAAATAAACACATTTCATAAAAGAGTTTTATGGCATTTTGCAACTATCCACATTGGCCTGTCTGACTCGGAGTATGTTAATACATTCACTATGAATACATGTTATATGGACACAAATTGTGGAAACAACAATAAGTAGATTTTTGAAATTCTAAGTTAAACATCCACATTTCTCCCATTTAAGTATCATCTTGCTTTTGGCTCAATGGCTGTTAATCTGTGGGAAAGCTCTGCGTCTGAATCTAACTGTAAGAAAAAAAAAACTGTAAGAAACCGTTGGGAGAAAGAACATTAAGTAATAGTGAATCGGGTTTTAAATGAAAACATTGAGAAAGCAGAACCAAGCTTACATACATGTCTGTTATGTTGTGGAGATGTAAGAAAATGGATTGTAGCACAAGCTGCTCGATGATATTTCTTGAATTCCAAGCTAAGAAGCTGTTCGTGCGAGACATGTGATTATAGCGAAACCTTTTGTGACTTGCAGGGTTGAGCATCCGAAGGCAAGGCCATCGTAGGCTGATGCTAGAACAGCGGAATGTTATAGGTGATATAATTAGTTCTATGTGTTCTAATTTTGGGGAAGTGGATCAGGTGACCGATGAAGTTCTGTCCTTTGATATTTTTGTGTGCCTCTCGCTGTTCATCATGATCCGTGTGATTAGAGCAGAACCGATATCGATCAAAAAAAAAAGAGCAGAGCCGATGAGTAGTCCAAGGACTGGCAGTGGACCTAATGGTACTAGTAACTGGTCAGGTAGATCTATAGCTAGGGTAGAGATTGGATTTCGAAGAAGGTTTTTATCCTCTTCTGTGTTATAGTTAATCAGCAAACCCTATATAAGTAAGAAAAAAGTGCTTAGACTTGGAAACTTTACAACCGAAACCGTCGGGACGAAAATCCACGGTTTTGTTTTGACATAAAGGGCCCAATAAGTAAATTTCTTACTTGGGTCTTACAAATATAATGAGTAATTACTAATGGCCCGGCCTCGCCTCTATATTTTAGGGCTTTCCTTACGTCCTTTGTTACGTCTTTTCGACATATAGAGGAGGCAGAACGAGAACAATATGGAATTAAAGTCACCAAGCGATCCACTATATATGAGTATGCGCACTATATATACTAAGGGGGTATACCTTCACCCATAATGCCCCTTCAAACTATAGTCCTCTTGATTAAAGGCACCAAGCAATCCACTTTGAGTTCCATGCTCATTTTCTCATTTCTAGTGAGATAAACTGATAAACTCCCAAAGCTTCTCTAGTATATCAATTTTTCACTTTCTTAATCTTTATCCTTAGCTTCTCCTCTTCTGTCTTTGCAGTACTCTCATGTAGGTATCTTCCTCCTCTTTAGCTACCGCTGTTGCTAAATTTTGTATTGAATCTTGACAAATTTTGCAGGAGGGATAGTAACGCTTTAGATCTCAATAACTTACCTGATGATCCATCTAGAGACTTTTTCCCATTCTTCGAAGAAGGCTCCTCTTCCTCTTCTTCTGGTATACACACTACTCTAAGCTTATTCTACTCTCCATTTCCTTTTATTCACTTGAACTATTATATTATGAAATAAAAGAAATTAATCTTTACTTCTGGCTTGGCTGTGGTTGTTTAGTTTTTTTGTTCAATGGGTGTGGTTGTTTTGGTAAATGAATGATACTAAGCCAGCACCGTCGTTATAACTGTGAAAAAAACTAATTAATTTACTATTGAGTAGGAGGGTTTATAGAGAAGCAAAGCAAAGATGAAAAAGAGTACAAATGTAGATTTTGTTCACTCAAGTTTTTCAAATCTCAAGCTCTCGGTGGCCACATGAACCGCCACCGTCAAGGCAAGATACCATTATTCTATAGAATGCATATATGTGTGTGTGTTTGCATACATAGACTTAGATTTTGTATTTTGTTGATCATGGTGCGGTGATTTTAGAGAGGGAGACGGAGTCACTTAACAAAGCTCGTGAACTTGTTCTTCGCAACGATACATTTCCTTCTCATCAAGGACCTCCGTCATTTAGGTGCTTTTTTTAAGTTCTCTTTTTTTTTTCTTTAGACATTTTCCTTTTAGCCCTTACTACTAATATCATTCAAATCTATACGTTGTTATATGTTTATTCTACATAGTTATCACCAAGGAGACCTAATAACACCATTCAAACCAATGATGTATCCACCAAGATTATTCTCCCCCTCCTCTCTTCTTCCCCCGCCACCGCCACCATTTGTGCAACCTTATATATATCCACCACCTCCTCCTCTGCGGCCGTCATCGTTTCCTCCCTGTCACACCAACGACTACTATTTGCATAACAGTGGTATACATCACCAAACCGTAACCAATAGCAGTTGCGGTGGCCGTGGACCGCCTGACTCGAGCTCCTCTTTCATTGGTGCCCCCGTGGCTAATGGCTCCAAAGTTGCTCCCCCTATTTCGCACCCTCTACCTCCACATGATCATGGGATATAGCTAAGAAAATGGAAAGATTGTTAGATTTTCTCAATTAAATGTTAGATTTTTTATCTATATAGTTTTGTCGGATTACTGAAAGAGACATGACAAAGCAATTGATGATGACAAAAAAAGTGAACTGCTCCCGTCTCCAGCCAGAATCCATTATCGTTTTATGTTATTTTTTCGGAATATTATAAACATTTTTAAAACAATAGTTTCGTTTTTATGCTTGGTTTGTTTGCTACTTAATTCTTCGTTGTCACGTTATACGTAGACATATGATACATACAATTTGAACTTGATAAATTTGTTTCTTCTGCACCTTTTTCCATTAGGTAATATATAGTATTTTTGCTGAAACGTAGACAAATCCTAGCATTAGCAACGCAATGACCAAATTTGTTTTTTTTTCTTTGTTCTACACGCAATGACCAAATACACTCAGCTTTTATATTGGGTTCCTTACTTTTCATATATAACAGTGAAAATGTCCTACATGCTTATGTATTTGACACAAACTGCAAATAGGATCAGATCTTTACGATTATGTTCTGGAGAGTAATATATAGTTCAGTCAAACAAGGAAAACGACAAGAGTTTCAAAAAAAAAGACAAGGAAAAAGACAATTCAAATATCATTACTCTATAAATCTAAGGAAAATTTGAAATCTAAACAGAAGAACTACATTTTGTTTCTTGTAAAGTAGTCAAAAGTAATGATCATAAAGAGAGAGAACGATCAAATATATGATATCAGGCTGAAGCATGTTTGTGTGATAAAAGGAGAAATGAGAGCAATGCATGAAAAGAAGAAATAAATCATAGTTTTGTGAAAGAAGGCTAACCCTAGATATGTATTTTCAGTCTTCGCAAGAGTTATATTTATGTATTTATAAATGAATAAATCAGAGAGATCGAGAGAGAGAGAAAGAGGGAATACGTTAAGACTCACTAAAAATTAAAAAAAAAATGGACTGAGACATATAGACAACTGGGGTAAGGAGAAAGGACTCATTGATGCAGTTAAGTTTCTTTTGCTTCAGTCTGACGATTACAAACCTATTCTCTTATAGAGCAGCTTTTACCATTTCTTAGCATTTTTGTCATCTACCGTTTCTTAGCTTTGCTCCTCAATTTCAACTCTACCCTACTCCTATATTATACTAGTATATATGTGTATGTGCGTGCGTGTACTTATATAATATGAGTTGATTTTTTTTTACCAAATATATGAGTTAATTCACTCTCTTTTATATATGCATAAAATAGATTTTGCACTTATTTGCAAATGGCTTCACATCTAGTATAAGTTTGTGTATAATTATAAAATTTACTACTATAAATGTGGTGGTACACATCAAAGTTTAAGAACATTTTTTAAGTAGTGACATAACATGATAGGTGTGCGTCTATATCTCGGAAGTACCCTGTCTAATTACAATCCCTGAAATCCATGAAATAGTGAAAATGGAAAAATGAGAGTTCTAACTAAGAGGGAAAACGACCAAGTTGGAGCTAAAGAGTAGATAGAATACGTGTTTCAAATTCCTAGAATATGTGTTTCAAATTCAAACGGATGAAACAGGAAAGCAAAGCTTTTTCTATTTAGGCAAATATAAGCTTTTAGGGTTCAATTACCGATTGCTATATTTATTAGTAGTAGTTCAGCAGAATAGGCTGCTGAATCTGCTGTTCCTATACAATGACACCGCCCCAACTCTAGTACACACTAAAATACACTTAATTACTTAAAATCTTCTTATAGATTTTCATAGGTTTGTTTATTTTAGGTATGTTTTAAACACAATGTAGTTTTGAGTAAATATGATGTTGAAAAGTATGAGCTTAGGATATTATAGACCTAGTTTCGGTACCCTAAAGTATTACCGCAAAGCATAGCTAGCGGTTTGTAATAATTTTCTTTGAACAGCAAATATTGTATACAATATCATTTTCTCATACAAACTCTCACGCCAACGTAAAAAATGCGTTCTAAACGTTATAAATTCTATTTGACTGGTACGTATTTGGGATTTTCCATTCAACTTAATTATCTAGGTTGGTTTGGGATAATTAAATGAACAATTTAACCTTTTTGTATCTTGAAGAGAAGGTGTTCATGACTTTCGTTTTTCAAGTCCTCAACTTGTATCTTGAGCCGGTCCTAGGAAATCCACAACCAGAAGCAAATTTTAAGAAATTGGCCGCTGGTAAGGAATTTCGAACTGGGGTTGGGGGTAACAAAGATTGTAGGATTCATATTTAACCACTAGGGTAAGGGGATCATTTGGAAATTGTGGCCGAAAAATTTATGTAAAATAAAAAGGCTGGAAGCCACTGCTTCATTTGCTTGGCACACGGGCCGGCTTCTTTGTCTCTATCTTTAATGATGATGCGAACACGTTAATCCTAGTTTGGTGGTTCAGATGTGTTAAAATATGATTTGAATAACAGTGAAATAACCAGTGCCCCTCTTTGGCAAAAGAACGTACACTTCCAGACCAAATCAGAACAAAAGAAACACACATACAAGTCTCTGAACAAAAAGCAAGAGACACACAAATCATGATGGCTTGTAGTATTTGGTTGCCACGAACGGCATCTTGGTGATGTAACCTTCATAAGGTCTCCCACGTACCAAGATCTTGACTTTGGTCCCTGTCTTGTGCTGACAGGGACCATGGCTACGTTCTTCTTCAAGTTGGGAGTAAACCCACCACTCGTGATCTTCAATCTTGTTACCATTCTCATCATGGACCTCACTATGCGACCCTGCTGGTGGTCCCTAAGAGAAAAACCCAACCCTTCTGATCGCAGGCCCATCTTGAAGCTGTTTAAGGATCACATCCGCGCCGAGAAACCCGCCTTCAGCTTCTACGTTTCCCTATGGCCCATGTGAGCCCAGCTTCAACAGGAGAAACTTGTTGCTCCAAGTCATTGCCGTATATACAAAGCCCTGCTTCTAGCCAGAGCCGGTGCTGAGAATCCGGGGGCCGATATTTCAGTTCTTTTACAAACTCATAATAGTCATAAATTTCTACTTGTCATGGTTAATGGTTTGTGGTCAGATTGTGATTTTGATATAATAGATATCAACCTTTACCGAGTGTTATTGTGTTTGCAGGTGACTCATTGAACGGAGCAAACTATTGTGGCCAGGTGTGGAAATTGATATCTAGAAGAAGAAGCTTAAACGTCGTCGACAGGAACAAAAAGGAACGTGATCTTTCAACTTTTACCTTTATTAATTTTTTTTTTATTGGATCTGGTTTAAATATATTTTGGCCCACTTGTTTTATTAAACCAAAGTAAAAAAAACGTTTGTTACACCTTTATTAGATGGATCTGCATTTTGATATTTTATATGTCCATTTATCTAAAAATAAATCTCTACAAATTAAAGGCTTATAAAAATAGGGGCCAAGACTAATGTTTCAGTGGACTCGGTCCAGATCTGGCCCTGCTTCTAGCCTGAGACTCTCTTGCCAGCCACGTCAGCAACCAGGAGCGTCTCCCGGAAAGAAACACAGTCTTTGCCTTTAAGATTCAAACCCCACATATGGGCAACATCGAACAAACTCCCATTGACCCTGCAGTTAACCGTTGAATCGATGATGGAGTCTTTGTACTGAATTGGCATACTCCAACCAGCAAAAGGAACCATCTTTCCTCCGTGTGCGACGTGGAAGTCGTAAAGAGCTGTCAGTTTGACCAGAGGATGAGTAGCGGCGTGACAGAGCTTTCTTGTCGGATTGAGCAAAACGATGGGTTATAGATTGGCCTAGCTGCCATCCTACCTCTCATATTATCCTCCTCCTCCTTAAGCTTATATATACAGGCATACAGTTTGATCACATGAATGCACCCAGTGGATAGACATTGGTCATAAAACTCTTGTGCTATGAATAGTGAAAGGACTCAAGGAGATTTAGACACAAAGGAGAAACACTTTGAATTTATAAGAGCACGCACATCGGAAGTTCACCGAAAGAGATCACACGCTTTTCGAAAAAAAACATTAAAATAATCAAAAGCCAAGACCTCGGCTCATCCCGCCCCTTCCGCGTGAACCGGTTCATCAACTGTTGTGCGGGTCCCACGACACATAGTGACCTGCGATTGATCTTTTTTTTAAAAAAAAAAATGCAAACTGAAAAAAATTAAAAAAATAATAATAAAAAACTCACTCCCCACGACCTCGTGACCGCATCGCCAATGCTGATGCTCTAAGATCTTAACTATAAGATTCATATTTATTACATAACATACAGAAACCAATCTGGGATGAGATGGAAAAAATCTTACAAAAGTTTGAGTCTTTGTTTTGCCTCTGGAGCTTCTTCCAGATTCCCGACACTACTACTTTCGTAGTGTTATTGCAATTAACTGATAATTTGCTAATAAATAAAATAAATATTGTTTTTTTCTGACAACAAATTAATATTGTATCAATATCAAAATGGATTAAAAGTTTCAAAATTGAACTAAAACGATAAGAAAAAAGAAGGGGCTGGTGGTCAGGTAGTCAGGTGGTGGAGGACAAGGCAACCACATCTCCATTGAGTTGTAAGTATTCAGTATTGTTCTTTATTCATCATCTTCTTTTAAATTTTGTAAAATCAAAATAAATGTTTGACCTCTGTAACGTTTTCTGATACAACTTTCTTTTGAAACTTTTGTTGTAGACACTCGTTATGATAGCATGCTTCTATGAATTGGAGTCATTGGTACCTACAACTTTTTTTTTTTTTTGCTAAAACGGTATCTACCAGTCACTTTAGATATATTATTTCTTTCTAAGTCTTTTTAATGGATTCAAAGACATAAGACAAGGAGATCCAATGTCTCCTTACCTGTTCATCCTGTGCGGAGAGGTATTGTCAGGTCTTTGCAAGAATGAGGCTAAGAACGGTACCCTTCAAGGAGTGAGAGTGGCTAGAGGTTGCCCACGAATTAATCATCTGCTGTTTGCAGATGATACCATGTTCTTCTGCCACTCCTCTACTAAGAATTGCAACACCCTGATGGAAATCCTCGCAAAGTATGGAAAGGCCTCTGGACAACAGATCAACAGAGCCAAATCATCCATCACTTTCTCCTCCGAAACAGCTCCTGCAATAAAAGAAGAAGCACATGTAACCCTTGGAATCAGTAAGGAGGGTGGAGTGGGTAAGTATTTGGGCTTACCTGAACATTTTGGAAGAAGAAAAAGAGACCTCTTCACATCTCTGGTGGATAGAATTCGACAAACAACTATGAGTCTCTTTTCCAGATTTCTATCCAAAGCAGGCAAGCTTACACTCCTAAAATCGGTACTCACAGCAACACCGACATACACCATGTCGTGCTTCCTTCTCCCTGCAAGTTTGTGCAAGAGAATACAGTCAGTTTTAACTAAATTTTGGTGGGATGACACACAAGGAAACAAGAAAATGTGCTGGGTGTCATGGGATAAGCTCATTCAACCTAAGAGCAATGGAGGCCTAGGTTTCAGAGATATACAACTTTTCAATCAAGCCTTACTTGCAAAAATTGCGTGGAGACTAATGACGAACCCTAACTGTCTACTTGCAAGAATTCTAGTGGGAAAATACTGCCATAAACAAAGCTTCCTGAAGGTCTCAGCATCGAGTTCCTGCTCCCATGGATGGAGAGGAATCATTGCAGGACGCGACCTACTCAAAGGACAACTGGGTATGGCGATAGGAAATGGGAACAATACAAAGGTGTGGAGCGATGCGTGGATTTCTCTAGAATCCCACTCTAAGCCATATGGACCTATCCCAGAAAGCTTACAAGACCTGACAGTAGCAGACCTCTTAACCTCGAACCTCGAGTGGAATACCAAGAGAATTGAAGAAGTATTACCTGAACTAGTCACACAGATCAGATGTCTTCAACCAAGCAAAAGTGGAGCAGAAGATAAGCTAGTGTGGCTCCCAACACCATCAGGAATCTACTCGACGAGATTAGGTTACAACTCTGCTGCAGTGAGATCCACTCCTCTTGACACCCCAAGGAACATAAGGGAATTCGACTGGATAAAGGACGTATGGAAGATATCTGCATCACCGAAGATGAAAACTTTCCTCTGGTCCATCATTCAGAATGCGCTCCCCCTTGGAGAGAACCTACAGAAACGAGGATTGTGGTCAGACCTCAACTGTGTTAGATGCAACGAAATATGATCAAAAACTCATCTGTTTTTCAACTGCTCGTTTGCCAAAGAAGTGTGGAAAGCCACACCGTTAGCTAGAGCGGTGGATATATACAATGATGAGAGCTTCACGACAGCAATCACCAAATTCCGAGAAGCAATCTGTCTCCCCCCGACAGGGATCACGGGGAGCATCCTCCCGTGGATCCTATGGGCACTCTAGACTTCAAGAAACACAAAAGTTTTTGAGAATCGAACTCTCTCCCCTGCAGACACAGCAACAAAATGGTTATCACTAGCAAAGGAATGGAACGCTGCTCAACAAAAACCCAAAGGGATTACCTCGTTTCAACCACCATCGAAGGAAACGACTCCAGCCGCGACAAGCCGACAAAATCGACCTACGGTCGTTTGTAACACGGACGCAGCGTGGAATAAAGGATTGATGAAAGCTGGACTAGCCTGGACTCTCTCGGGCCCTTCCCTTCCGATCGCGGTAAAAGAAACCAAAGTGAAAGACTTCATCGGATCGCCTCTTGTGGCGGAAGCACTGGCGGTGAAGGAAGCTCTATCACATGCAGTAGAACTCGAAATCTCCATCTCCGAGTCTACTCAGACTGCACAACGCTCCTTGGAGCAATCAACGGTTCATTGCAGAGAAAGGAGATTATTGGTATCGTAACCGACATCAGATCAATCTCTTCTGCTTTCGCCTCTATCCTCTTTTTTCATGTTTCACGATCGAAGAACATGGTTTGCGATCATCTAGCTAAGGCTTGTCTAAGCCAATCTGTAATGAGCATGGGCCGAGCCCATTAAACTCTATTTGTGTTTCCTAATTTGAATTAATACATCTTTCCGTGACAAAAAAAAGGAAACAAGCACATAGCACATGACACACACTGAACCATTACTTATTTTATAGATCAAATACCAAGTCTTTCTTTATTTCATAAGATCACAAATATATTATCATGGTTAGTTTTAGCCCTGTGATCTCACCCTAATTCCTTCATAAAGTCCCTGTTGTCTACCAGAACCTGTCATTGTTAACCACCAAACACACCTTTTTAGCAAAATCCAACACCGAACCTAAATGGTCTCTTCAGTACAACTGGACTAAGACCAAATTCATCATCTATTTCTAAGATCACTTACCGTTTTCCAGCCATCTGGATCGAGGAATGAGACAATCTTAGTGCCTATTCCAGGAAGAGGGCCTGGTTCTCTAGTGATCTTTCCTCCCAGCTCTTTATTGACCATCTTCACAGTTTCACCGCTTTTGTATACATCATCCGTGCCTATTGCAATCTGTTCATTACATGTTAACCATCAAAGGAAAGAACACAAACCGGTTTAAGACAAACATAAACAGTAGGCAACAGTCCTAAGCCCACACCTGTGCATATGCATTGCCCTTTTTGTACTCAGTCACGCCATAGTTATAGGTTAGCTCCAAAACTATCGACTCATTATATCCCATCATGCCTATGGTGTACTGTTTCATCGGACCAAAAACAAAGCTCGTTGATTCACAACGTAGCTTAATAAGGTAAATTACTTATCTACACTAATACTGATTTCTTCACCTTGTATTCAGGTTTCTCAATCTTTCTCAAGAGTCTCATCCCAAGGGCCTGCAGAAAATCAAGGTACAAAAACAAGAAACTCCACTAATGAATATCAAAACATAAAAGAAAACGTTTGAAACTGCATTGCGTTACCTTTTCATAGAATTTGATGGCACGGTCAAGGTCACCAACACGAAGCATGACTTGGCAGAGTGGTTCAGGAGTTGGACCTCTCTGGATGAGTTTAAAAGGGTAACCATCAGGGTCCTTCACTATGGCAATGATACTTCTTCCACCTTTGACCGTACCCGGTTCTCTGGTGACATGTCCACCCTTGGCACGGACGGTCTCAACCATTTTGTAAACCTGAAACAAAAAATTTCGATGAGGGACTGACATGCATTATATTTTGATTATTAAGTTTTAGAAATCGAAGTATCAGGACGACTTACATCTTGAGTTGAAATGGTGAAATGCCCGAATCCATCTCCAATGTCATATGAGCTAACACCATAATCTGTAAACACAAAAATGTTAAACTCAACATTAAAATCAAGTAGTTCCTTTCACATTTGTGATTTGTGGAATAGTTGCATAAGTTGGAAATATCTGAAAGTGAATCAATGCTAATAGAAGACAAGAGAGTATATACTATAAGTGAGTTCAACAGCGAAGTGGGATTTTTCAGGTCCAAAACTCATAAAAGCATTAGAATACTTCTCTTTAGGGACATCTCTTTTCCTTGACACCTTCATGCCAAAGCACTCAGAGTAAAACCTAGTCAAGAATAAATAACTAACTGTTAAAATATAAAATGAAGAAAGAATAGTAATGAAACAGAAAAGAAAGACGTACTTGATTGTGCGATCAAGATCACCAACACGATAGACGACATGGAAGAAACGGCGCGTATCATTCTTTGGCCAATCTAACAACTCACCATTTGGAGCAACTTCAGCCAATTTTCTATATTAAAAAAAACAGAGAAAACAAACTTAACACAAAGATGAACACTTGGATCCCATAAGATAAACATATAAGATCCAAAAAACATCAATCCCATGAACGATATATATCCATCAACTGAATCATGGAAATGTAGAAAGTAGATCATCTGCAACAATATCTCACCTGCGAGAAGATGCACGAGGCGAGCAGATACCACTGGACTTGGAATGTCCGTCACTTGAAAAACACTCAGGTTGACTTACAACTTCTCTGCTACTGCCTGACATCGTGTTACCATAAACACATTACAACCGATAGATTCATTTTTCGGAACGATGACGGTAAAGCTTCAACCGAACAGCCATGTAGGTCTGATTATCAGTTGCGATTACATTACCTGAAGACCAATTGTATAGAAAGATGATGAAACAAAGACATATCTGTGTTTTAGACATTTTGATTTCTATGAAAACTCTTCTGCCAATCTCCTATTTTATATATATATATATATATATATATATATATATATATATATATATATAGATATTTAGATTATAAATCAAAACTATCTATTTTAAGATTTTGTAGATATAAACTATGTGTAATCATATGTCACCATATTAATTTTTAGTTTGTCTTTTATATACGTTTTTCTTCTCTAGTTAGATTCAAAATTTATTGCACCCCAAAAATATCAATAAATAAACAATAACTTTAGTCAAAATATACTTTTTGGTAATTTTTTTTGTTAACAGCATTTACTATGAAGATTTGGTGACAAGCGCTTTCTTCGTCTTGGAAAGCATTCGTATCTTGATTTGAACTGATCAGTTTTATGTACAAAACAAAAGAACAAAGCGCCCAGCTTTTGGACCAATAAGGGTTATGAAACTAATCAAGTTATTCACGGTACATCAAAAAAACTAATCAAGTTATTCACGGTAACATCAAATTTGATGTACAAGCATGTTCTTAACAATAAGCTGAAATTAACTGTTTGTCTCAGCGATGAAGAGTTTGAGCTAAGTTTAGAAGATGAGAGTATGGTGAGAAGAGTCTTGGTGTATACCAAAGCCATAAAACTGGTTCTTCTGTTTGTTTGTATTCACATGGTTCTCCAGGGTCACCATGAAAACTCGAGCCTGTCCTTGTTTTACTGACTAAATCCGTAAGATAACACCCCATTATACGGATAAAACTGGTGAATTCCTGCCAAAACCAAAAAGGCAATGCAAGATCTTTAGAATCAGTTATACGTGAGACAGGCAATAAAAGCTCTGTGTTTGCAGAGGACTGAGACCTGTAGATGGCCAAGGGTATGCTGAGCACGTGTTTCAGCCATGGAAGCTTCAAAATGAATGTAGAATAAGTAATCAAAGTACCTGTCAGTCATCACAAAACAAAACAACACTCAACTACTTCCTAAAAAAAGATGTTTTCATGCTGTGAACGTTGGATAACTACTTACTTGGCGCATCCATTGTTAGAACCATCAACTATTCTTAGCGGTCTTCTTCTTTGCGGACGGCTTCTATCTAAAAGATAGAACGGAAGTCATGTTAATATACCTTATCTTCTGAATGTAGAATACAATTCTATTTAGGAACTGACCTTGGATAAAGTTAATGCTTCTTAAAGCAAAAACAGCCAAGGCCTTAAACAGCACACCAGGACCTTCTTCTAACACGATACTAATCTGACAGAAACATAAGCATTACATTATAAGTTTCAGCTTACTGTATAAAGATCTGGTTTTAGTTACCTTATACTGTACTAATGGCTGGAGAGCCAGAGAATGCTTTCACAGTAACCTACTTCACTTGATCATCATATCAGCTTTACTAGTTTTGTACTAACAAAGAATCACCAAGTTCCCATATTCTATCTCTGTTCTGTCTTAAGATAATGGTACTTACGTTTCATTATTTTACGTTATTATGTTTTCAGGGACAAGGAAGCTTTTCATTCTGTACTATAATTCTAGGTTTTAGGCCGGTTTTGAAAGCAAGTGAATCATTACCACTGAAAAAACATCAGTTTTTAGATAACAGATCTTGTATTACAATTTACAAGTTTTAAAAATAATAAAGAAATCAGTTTATAAATAGCATATTTGCTCTCGTCTCTTAGACCACCCGCAATGCAGGGATTTAGTCGATCCTTAGCACGAATCCTTAGTGCTTTTTGATTATAATAACAATATAATACAGAACATAACTAAGAATTGATCCTTAGTTAAGGATTAAAAGGACAAAATCCTTAGTGTGCTAGCGCAACCAGATTGGCTCAAAAATAAGATTTGATTTTTTATTTTTATATTTAAAGACTCCAACTACGAAAACACCATTAAACACAAATAAGAAAATGAATCCTTAACTATTCAAAAATTGATTTTAAAATCCTAAAAATTCTACCCGCAAAAACACCATTGCAGGTGCTCTTAGGCCATGATTATAGGTTTTTACTGCAATTATGATTAAAAATAAATATAAATTAGCTATTATTTGATGAAACGTTCCTTAATTAAGGAACAAGAAAGAACGTTCCTTAATACACGTGTCTGTTATTGATTGAGTTTCTCTTTCTTCTCTCCACGATGAAAAGAGCAAAGATTTCTTCTTCACCAATTATAACTAGAGATTTTGCCCGGACTACGCCCGGGCTTATACAAATATTATTCAATATATTTATATTTTAATATATATATATATACGGTATAAAAATATAAATAATAAATGAAATTAAATATGAATGGGATTTTATTGTGAGTTTATTCTTTTTGAAATCTAAAATATGTATGAGATAGTGACAAACGTGAAATTAGTAAATAATTTGTTAAACCTTAGTTACTATCCAAAATATTTATATATTTTACATATGTAAATTATGAAAATATATTATTAGTCTCAACTGAATTATATTTTTTTTTTACTTCAATCACTAAACTTGCATTTTAACTTACCATTTAGTTCAATATTATAGTACAAAAAATATTTATGGTTTTGAGAAATTATATGAGTTGATGTTAGTTACTACGATGTCTTCATGATTGATGTCTATTATAAAACAACCTTCAAAAATTAAAATCAACATTTGTTTAATGCTAAATTTATAATGTTTATAAACTTAAAGTACTATTGTTTAAAAAATAATAATTACGAACTGATTCAATAATTTATTTTCACACTTATGATGTTGATCATTTACCAAAGTTAATATTTTGATTACTTTCTCAGGAGTTTTATTTTATTTTATATTTTTGCGTATCACCCTCTTTTTTTTGTCAGCTTAAGTATCACCATCTTAAATTTCTAATTTATCACACAACATGTATATTTTATAAATATTCTCATTTTTTTTGTAAAAAGTTTTATTTAAAATATCAGTATTAGAGTAAATTGTAGAGAATTTACATTTATTTAAATATATATCCTAATCAACTATATATTTCAAGAAGATTTTATTTTTTATTTTAAATAGTGATAAGTGACTGAATAATTTATTTTTAAACCAAAATGCATGACTAAAATTTCCGTATATTGTATGCTTGTTTTCTTATTCATATTTACATATAACAATATTTGGAAGTAATAAAAATGTAAACCTATACATTTTTCAGATTGATGTTTAATGTAGTTTTCCATTTTTTATATTGTATATTTACTGGTGATTTATTTTTTCTTATATTGTATGATTACTTGCTCTGATTGTTTTGCTTTTATACCAAATTGTAATATTATGATAGATGTTTACTGTAGTATTTTTATTTCGTATATTTTTTATTTACTTATGATACATTTTTTTCAGATAGATGTTTAATGTAATTTTTCTATTTCTTATGCTATAAGTCAACTTATTATTTAACTTTCTTATATTTTATATTATAATATTTTAACATATGTTTAATGTAATATTGTCATTTCTTATATTTCATATTTATTATTATTTTGCAATACATTTTCAGATAGACATTTAATTTATTTTTCTATTTCTTATATTGTATATCTACGTTGTTTTTTTATTTTTCTTATATCATATATTTACTTATTCTAATATTTTGCTTTTATATCAAATGATAATACTACGTTACGTTAGATGTTTAATGTAATATTTCTATTTTCTTATAGTGTATATTTACTTATATTTTTGTTTTTTCCTATATTGTATATTTATTTACTATAATATTATTTAACATATAATATTTCTATGACTAATATAGTATACTTACTTATTATTTATTTTATTATACATTTTCAGATAGATATTTAATTTATTTATTTATATCTTAATTGTACATTTACTTTTTTAATTATTATATTGTATATGTTTTTCCAATATTTTATATTTACGTTTTTAATTTTCTTATTATTTATTTTGTATTTTTCTGCGTTAGATGTTTAATGTAATATTTTTATTTCTTTATTTTATATTTACTTATTATTTATTTTTCTTATATTGTATATTTAGTGTTTTTTAATATTATGATAAATGATTAATTTAATATTTCTAATACTTATATTGTATAATTAGTTATTATTTATTCTACTGAACTTTTTTTAGATAGATTTTTGTTTTTCATTTCTTAATTTTATATTTACTTATTTTTTATTTTTTTACTATATTATATTTTTACTTATTCTAATTTTCTTGCTTTTATATTTCAGATGATTATATTAAGATATATGTTTAATGTAATATTTATGTTTCTTATATTGTATATTTATTTATTTTTCTTTTTACTTATATTGTGTATTTACTTATATTTTGTTTTCAAGTTTTTAATAATAATGTCACGTGGCATTTTATGAGAGAAGAATTTGTCATTGAGGACGATCTACGGAACCTCAAAATATATTTTTATAAGTATATACACTTTTAGTATTATGATAAATGTTTAATTTAACATTTCTACTTATATTGTATATTCAGTTTTTATTTATTCTACTGTACTTTTTCAAATAGATGTTTATTTTTTTTTCATTTCTTAATTTTATATTTACTTATTTTTCATTTTTTGTTATATTATATATGTAGTTATTCTAATTTTCTTGCTTTTATAGCAAATGATTATATTAAGATAGATGTTTAATGTAATTTATATACTTCTACAGTTTTTTCCTCATCATATATGAATTTATGATTTCTCGTGAGATCTGTTGGTCTGCTCGAAATATTATCTTGCTGATCATATTTAATTTTATATACATAACATCACATATCAACATATGTCGTCAAACATTTTTGGGACGGCAAAGGTCGATGGTGGACTCATTGTCCTTTTTTCTGGAGTCTTTGGCGGAGACTTCTTTCATAGATGTGAGGTTGATGTTGGTGCGATAATAAAATAATAAAAATGTAAAATTATACATTTTTCAAATAGATGTCCAATGTAATATTTATGTCTTATATTATATATTTACTTATTGTTATTATTTTAAATTATATTTACTTATTCTAATTTTCTTTGTTTTTTAGATAGATGTTATATTTGGAAATAATTAAAATATAAAAATATATCTTATTTCAAATATATGTTTAATATAATATTTACTAATTGTAATGTTATGATTTCTTAAAAATATTTGGAAATATTTAAAATGTAAAGCATACATTATTTCATATATAATTTAATGTGATATTTCTATTTCTTATATTGTATATTTACTTATTATTTATTTTTTCTTATACTGTATATTATTCTTTTTATTTTTAGTAGCAATGTCATGTGGTATTTTTCTAAAGAAATATATTTCGATTTAAGATAAATTTTTATTGTATTATTTCCATTCTTAAAATTTTATATTAAATTTAAAATGTAAAGCAATATTTAATGTATTTAAATGTAAACTATACATTTTTAGTATGGTATCTTGAGTCGCAAGAAATAAATGGATGGGTTATTATCGTTGTGTTTGAGTAATGTGCATGAGTTAGTCGGTTATTTGTAATATTTCGGATATGTTAGAGTAATAATGTGGGTTATAGTAATAATAATTCGTTTGTAACAATTCGATAGTTTTTTATCCAAAATGGTAATCTTACATATGTTTAATTTAGTATTTTCATTTTTATGTTATATGTTACATATTATTTATTATTTCGAAATTATATTTATATAAAATTGTAAAGCTAAATATTATATAAATTTTTCAAAAATGTAAAACTTCACTAATACGATTTTTAAGTAAAATAGTAATTTTTTAAAAGTAGTAAAATGATAATCTTACATATGTTTAATTTAATATTTCCATTTTTATGTTATATGTTTACATATTATTATTTTCGAAATTTACATATTAATATTTTTAAAATTATATTTATCAATAATATTAAAATGCCACGTGTCATCTTTCCGAAAGAATTTTTTTCGCTGATGTGGACGGAAACCTCAAAAGGGCTACTTTTAATAGTATAGATTTTCTCTGTTTCTCTTTTTGTCTTTTGAATCCGAAGATCATGGGTGAGAACACCATCTCAGGTTCGTTTGATATATTTTTTTCATGCATCACTTCTCTGTTCTTGAGCTGATGCCCTCGACTGATCTTTCCCCCGCTTGATTGAATTGGGTTTTCAGTTTTAATGGAATTTAAGTTTCTGGGTATGATTGTTTGTTCATAAAGCTTTGATCTTTGATGATATTTCTTTTTGGATTTTGCTTCTGTAGATCTCTGTTCTTGCCTTGTTCTATATGATGAAAACATATCTGTGCCAACGGTGGGAGGTGTTTCGCTCGCTGAATCACCAGCTTTCAAGAAAGCTCCAGGAGGTGCACCTTCTAATCTAGCTGTTGGTGTCTCAGACTCGGCTGATCCTCTGCTTTTGTGGGAAAGGTTTGATGATTAATTAATCAATCAAATGGCACTCGTGTTGTTTAAACTCTAATCTTAGTTTTCAAAATTGTAGGTTGAGATGAGTTTGGAAAAATGTTAGCTGAGATTCTATAAGGCCGAAAAACGTGATAACTCTAGTATGAGATTCGACCACAATGCATGTACAGCTCTCAACTTTATTATGTTAAGAGCTGATGGAGAGAGGGAGTTTCTGTTATTCAGACACCCGAGTGCTGATATGCTTCTGTCAGAAGCTGAGCTTGACAAGAACTTAATCCAAAAGGTGAAGATTTTGTCTCTCTTTTGATCTACATGTTCAATGAAAGGACTAAGTCCACTGACTTTCTAAGGTCTTTGAGGGAAAGCAAAGGTTTTTGAGAGAAAGAAAAGATGGCGTTTTAGAAACCAGGAACAGAGAAACCATGAACATGGTACTGTAAACCATGAACCCTTCTTCAAACCTAAAGAAAACGCTTCTTCAAGCCTCGCTCTTCCATGATGTGCCGCCTCACGCTTCCTTCACCGGCTTCTCTGCAAGCGTCTGAATCAGGCGTTGGTATGATGCAATTTCCCATCAGTTTTCTGTCCACCTCATCGTTTGTTTGAGCAAGAATCTCACATTCAGGGATATATGCTTGGTGATTAACAATGAATCAATCGATCCTTTGATCTAATCTCTTTCATTTCATATGAGTTCTCTAAATCAACTTGCTTTCATTCGATTTGTTTTATTGATTTTGTGTAATGGATTGTGGTTGTCTTTGAATTGTTATTGAGAGAAGTCTAGCTTACTTCTTTCTTTTTACTAAGAGACAATATAAAAGTTTCTACCAATAATGTGCATATTTAACATTGTCTCTTAACAATATCTCTTAATCTAAAATAATAATAAAAAATATTAAGACACCTAAAATATGTCCCAGCAATAATGTTGCTCTTAGGTCGCTGTCTAGCGCTTCCTTCACAACATAGACAAAAACCTAGCACCTATGCCTTGCCAGGCAAGGTAGGTACACTCTGCTCATCTCTGAAGAAGTCTCCCGGATCAACGGCAGTTTTCACTTTCACCAACCGATCAAAGTTCTCTCCAAAGTACTTCCTCCCATAAACCTCAGCTTCTCTGTAACTATTCGGCCCATGGGTATTAACACCAATATCCAAATCCCTGTAGTTGAGATACGTGTGTCTAGGGTTCTGAGTCACATAAGGAGCCATGTAGCTATAAAAGCTTCTCGTCTGCTGCAAGAAACTGCTCTCAGCTGCCGTCCCCGCATCTTTCCAGTTAATCGAGTGCTGGACCTTGTAAAGCTTCGTCCTGTGAGGGAACGGAGTCGCCGTCGTAGCCACCTCGCTCATCTTCCCTCCGTAAGGGTTAAACACCAACCCTGTCTTCCCCACCTCGATCATCTTCCTCATCAAGTAATCCAACCCTTCTTTGGTGATCTCCTTCTCCATGTAATCTGACTTCCTCTTTCCGTAAGTCACAGAGTCCGGGTTACGCTCCAGCAAGATCTCGGGTTTAACCTGTGTAGCGTTGTCGTTGTTCGCCCACCACAACACGTACTGTATCCACGTAAGCTCGGTACAGTTCTCTTGCTTCAGACCAAGCTCGGGGAAGTCCCTCGTTAGTAAAGACAAGACATCGCTCGACTTACCGAGAAACAGAGCCATGACCGAGGCACGAACCGTCTGGGCCTTGTTTCTAGTCACCGACTGTAACAAAAGCTTCATGAAGAGACTTGGATCGGTCTTGGGAGCAACGGACTGCCATTTATGAACCATTTCGACGGCGTTCTCGTCTAGGTTCTTCTCCACTCTGAAGACTGTGATTGTCGGGGGAACATGGACGAGCGTGATCTTTTCAGCCAAGATCACACCGAAGCTCGCGCCTCCTCCTCCTCTAATGGTCCAGAAGATATCTTCTCCCATCGATTTACGATCAAGAACACGTCTGTTGACGTCAACGATCTTGACGTCCGTGACATAGTCAACGGATAGTCCATATTTTCTGATCATGTTTCCGTAACCTCCGCCGCTGATGTGGCCTCCGGCTCCGACGGTGGGGCAGACTCCGGCGGGGAACCCGTGGAGCTTTGTCTTCTCCCATATCCTGTAGTAGACTTCATCGAGCGTGGCGCCGGCTCCTATCCAAGCGGTCTCGCCTTTGACGGTGATGTTGTGGATGTTGGACATGTCGAGGACGAAGAAGGGGACGTTGGAGGTGTAGTAGACGCCCTCGTAGTCGTGGCCGCCACTCCGCGTTTTCAGCTGGACGTTCAGAGGACCGCGACTTGGTGCAGAGGACCGCGGGTGGGAAGTGGGGCTCGGAGCGGGCCGTGATCACGATCGCGGGTTTGGAGGTGGTGGAGGTGTTGAAACGCGCGTTTCGGATGTAGGCGCATAGGGTTGGGGTGAAAGCGGGTGCGGTTTGGGGTAACACGATGTCGAATAGGGAGTTAGGTGGGGATTGTGTAAAACACGATTTTACATTAACCCTAAGATCTTTAACATCTAGACTAATCATATAATAGAACTATAAAAAGGATTTTCGGAGTACCTGGATTAATGGCTGCGGAAATCTTTTTGAACGGTTTTGAAATGGAAGATGAGTTCTTGTTTTTCACAAGAGCTTTGTGATCTCTTTCCTTTTACTCAAAACCTTCTTGATCTTTAAGTTGGAGTAGATCTTCTCTCTCTTTGCCTACACCTTTCTTTATGTGTTTCTCTTTAGGTTTTGATAACTTTCTCTATAGGTGGAGAGAGGAACCTTAGCTTCCTCATCAAGTTTTGATAACTTTCTCACCAGGTTTTACTTACTTCATTGGCAAGTTTATCCTCTAATCTCAACCATCCATCAAAGTTGAGTAAATGACAAATTTTTACTTAAGATGACTCATTTCATTATGAGAAGACAAGTGTGAAGTGTTCTAGAACAATATGTTCATACATTGAACTTGTTCTCTTAAACATCTTCTATTAGACTTGTCTTTCAAGTCACTCATCTCTTCTAGAACATTTGACACTTGTACTTTAGTTAAAACATTAGGAAATAACCTCATCTATTTACCATTTTATTGGTTACCAAATGCTCTTAAGGTTAACAATTTCAATAAGAAATAGATTTAACACTAGACACTGTAGTACGAATTTTATAAATAAATATATATATATATATATATATATATATATATATTTTATGTAATTTAATGTTTTTTACTTAATAATAATGTATCATTCTTAAATACACAAAATAATTCATGGGTGAATAACTTATAATTATAATGTATTTGTTAAATTATATATTTTATAATTAAAGAAATTTTGAGAAGGATATTTAAAATTTATGAAAAACCCTTAACGAAATATATTATATAGGTTACATTTTAGTTGTTATTTATTAAAAACCCTTAAACTGAAACTATGAATAATTCTAATAATTTTCTTTAACAAATTAATAACAATCATACACAATTTATGAATAACTATTAATTGTATTTTGGGCCATAGGGATCTATAGTTCAAGTTAAACACATTATTTTTTTTTCTTTAGTATAATATTATTTATGTTTCCAAACAAAATTATATTTTTTACTACTATCTTTGTTTGCAAACAACTCTAAAATGTACTTCAGCTTTAAGAAAATAGAAGATATCAATCTCAATGTCCATATACTTGGAACCTTTCAATATCATGTTTTTCTTACAAATATGATTGCCTATTTTATTATCACATAAAGAGTCTGAACACTTACAAACTCAAAGATAATTTTGCAATCATAATTTACTTTATAAAAGCCTCATAATATTGCCACATACTCAGCCACCTTATTACTTTATTGGACGTTTAAAGCAATTACAATTATGATCCTTTCCATAATAAGGTATCTCATTTAATGAGATAAACATTGTTAAATTATAATGCTTAAAACCATTATGCCCACTAAAATCGGAGTTTGAAAATCCAACCACCTGTGGGCGTGTTGATTTCTTATATGTGAGCAATTGATTCCTTGTTTTTTAGATATCTCAAAATTTATTTTCAACTTTTCATTTCTTTACGTTCCATTTCATTATGCGGATGTTATTTAAAATCACGCTTATCACTTTTCTGTATACGAAACATACTAGAAGAACATGTTATCATGTCATATCTCTCAAGAACTTAGTCACTATATGCTTTCCGAGACAACTCTATACTTTTAAGTGATTTTTCATGGAAAATTTCAATCCATTCACAGAAGTTGTCTCGTTCATATCTTTCATTGAAAAGTTTAAGAGAGATAATTCTTGGTCTCATTTAATAGACCAAGATCACTTCTGGCCAATAAGTTATCATACATAACCAAAAATATGAACTTACTCCCACTAATCTTGAGGTTTGTATATGGATCTCTAAATATTCTCTATGAAATCGAATTTCGCAATGGTTTCATCAAATTTTAAATATCATTTCTCAAGCTTTGTTTCCGTTTTTAAATTGGTTTCATTAGTTTGTAGACCATGTCTTCTTCTGCGCTTCGATTATGAAGCCTTTAGGTTGACGCATACAGACTTTTTTCAAGTCACCATTAAGAAAGACAATTTTTTCATACATCATGGTACTTATTAACGTACTGACCTACCAAGGCCATGATAATTCTTACAGTCTCTTATAGACTCAGTCTAATCGATGCCTTATTTTCGATTGAAACCTTTGGCAACAAGTCAGGCTTTATGTCGTTCAATATTTCTATTATATTCGAGTTTGGTTTTACAGATCCACTTACACTCGAATAGTCTATATTCTTAAAATAATTGAACGACTTCCCAAACTCTACTTTCAGCCATCGAGTTCACTTCATCCTTCACGGTATCGATTCATTAATTAGAATTAACATCTCTTATGGCTCTCAATAAGAAACCAAATTTTTAATATTAAATTCTTCAGATTCTACTGATAAAATACCTTTTGGTAACAACAAATCTACTCATACAAGTAGGTCTTCTTAATGCTTTTCCTCTTTAACATAATGTACTTAATCATTATCGGCAACTTTTCATCATGGAGTATATGTTCATTTGATGAGTTTTACTCATTGTTAAACTCACAACAACATGAGAATTTCCACCATTCATAATTTAGGGTAACATGCTGTTTACCTAATTTCTTGAATGACCATTTATTAAACTTTGTTACCCCCACTAATGTTGTCATTCTTATAAAATCTGACATTATTGGTTTCTTTCATCACGTACTATAGTTTGAACAATTTAACTTATATCTTTTAGATTTCTCAGGGTCCCCTATAAAGAAACCAACTGATCATTCTGAAATCTAATTTCTTTTCATATGGATTATATATATAATATATTCTTGCTTAATTGGACATCATCATACTTTGAGATGTCCCATACTAGGTTAGCAACCTTTATGCAGTTAAAAATGAGACTTGAGAACTGTTTTGCTGGTAACCTTATTCAAGAATTAGATTGATTTACATAATGCATCTATCCACAATGATATAAGTGAAATTACATAAATCAAACCATAAAAATACGGTTATGCCTTTCAGCTACACCATTTTGCCATGGAGAACCAGATTGTGTACTGATATAAATCTTAAGTTTTGGAGAAATTTGGCAAAACATCCGAGACATTGTCTCTTTCCATCATAATTGTCATATATTCGTCATCTTATGATTTTCACTTTTATATCCTATTGCCTCTCTGCTTTAATTATGAATACTTGTAATGTATCCAAAATTAAGACTTTCATGCAATAGATATATTCATTTAAAAATAATGTGAATAATCATTAAAAGTAATAGAATTATTTTCACCTCCAAAAGATAAAACATCAAAGGGTCTACAAATATTTGTATGTATATTTTCAAGAAGCTTTGTATTTCTTGTGGCTTATTTCTTAGTGTATTTTGCTTATCCTTAATGCAATCTACACACATTTATTATTGGTAAATAAAAATTTAGAATAATTCCTTTTTTACCAACCTTTAAATTCTTTTATTATAAATATATTCATCTCTTTTATGTCACAAGAGATTCTTATAATTAATACATGTTTATGTTTTATTTTTCCTTTAATGTGCAAAACTAGATGTGTTTTAAAAGGTTGATCAGCCATGTTACTTAATATAGGCCATCAACTAATATTCTTGAACCGATTCAATAAGAGTTCAAGAATAAATTAAAGCAATTATCTCTTTAATTTGATTTTAAAACCCATTTATCAAGTTCTCTTAATGTAACTAAACTTATAGAAAATAGATGGAACATAAAATGTTTGGAATGAATCCAAACAAAATCCACTATTCATAATTTGCAGTGCCAATAGCTTCAGCTATCACATCACTCTAATTTCCATAAGTACTTAGTTTACACTTGAAATTACGGTTTTGATCATAAATAAATCATGCACAAAATTAATTACATGTAATATGATCCATCCACTATGTTTTAGAAGAAATACTATAAGAAAAAAAATTCAAAAATCCTTATAGAACTTAAAATGTTACCTTTCTTTTCGAGTTATTATCATCCTTTATAGCAATCTTTAGGAAAGTGACAGACCTTTTCATCTGTCATATTTCTTTGTCTTTTCATTCTCATTTACTTGATAACTGTTATAGGTGGTGGTCTTTTATGACTTACTTAAGTCTAGCTTCTTGAACATAATAGACAACTTTCATACTTTTACGGCCAAGCCTATCCTCTTATTGAACAATTTTATTAACCAATTCATTCACCATCCATCTTACATTCATGGTGTTAAAATTAATTTGGAATAGTTCATTCCGAGAAGTCGGGTAATTTAGGATAAATTGGACAAGAGATGAATCTTCCACACTCATTCCTAAATTCTTTAATTTAGCCGAAAGATGGGTTATTTCAATGCAGAATTCATACATAAACCTTATGTCATTATTCTTTTATGGTTGTAAGATTTTCCATAAGTTTCCCAACTAGGGATTTGTTTGCAATCTTAAACCGTTCTTCGATACATTTATAGATTTTTTAGCCATTATTTAGAAAATTTTAATATTCATAATTATTGTCATCTTAAGATCACAATTCTCAGTCTATTCAATTTCACCAATACTTTATGGAAATTCTTTTCATTCTAAGTACTATATACTCATTAGTGAACTTGACTCATTATTGCGGAGTGTCAAATTCAAGTATAGTACTCTTAATATGAAGTCAACTTTCTCTTTTCATTCCGAGAAATTGGTTCCCTTAAGAACTAGAATAGACAAGACTTTATATGACAATATGTTATAAAATTTATAATTTTGAGATACACAAGTTTAAATTAGGCTTTTAAACATAATTAACACATATATTTATATTGAATACTCATGCCAAGAAATTATGGTGCTCCTGTGGATAACAACCATATTTTCATCAATAATCATAGTATTCGAAAAAATATTTATGAGTGATGTATCGAACGGACTTAGTTATATGTGGATATACTTTGACCTCACATTACAAACACTCTATAATCATTCGATCATATTTTGTGTTCATAGTCTACCTGTGGGTAACTATTTACTACACAAAACCATCAATGCTTATAGAAACAATTGTTTTTTCATTTTTCAAATCATTTTAGGATAAAGTCACTGTAGTGATATCTTTATCCTAATTTTGCTCTTTATATGAAAATATTGTTTTATAAAAATCATGCATAAATTACTTAATTTAATTTCTATAAGATTTATGTATAGAAAAATTAATGCATCGATTATTTCTCATTTCAGAGATCAAAATAGAATACATACATATTATGTATGATTCAAGATTTCCGAAAACTCTCATTGGTTTTATACCGAAACTTAAACATTAATTTAGATCAAATTTTTATCACTTAAGAATTGATCTAATTTCATTCTCTAAAACATAAACCTATTACACTTTCCGGATAAGCTAGATGTTTATAACCATTAGCTCTGATACCACATGTAAAATATGATTTTACATGAACCCTAAGATCTTTAACATCTAGACTAATCATATAATAGAACTATAAGAAGGATTTTTGGAGTACCTTGATTAATGCTGCGGAAATCTCCTTGAACGGTTTTGAAATGGAAGATGAGTTCTTGTTTTTCACAAGAGCTTTGTGATCTCTTTCCTCTTACTCAAAACCTTCTTGATCTTTAAGTTGGCGTATATCTTCACTCCTCTTGCCTACACCTTTCTTTATGTGTTTCTCTTTAGGGTTTGTTCATGATGCTTTAGGATGGAGCAAAGACATCTATTTATAGGTGGGGAGAGAGACCTTAGCTTCCTCATCAAGTTTTGATAACTTTTTCACCAAGTTTTACTTACTTCATTGGCAAGTTTATCCTCTAATCTCAACCATCTATCAAAGTTGAGTAAATGACAAATGTTTACTTAAGATGACTCATTTCATTATGAGAAGACAAGTGTGAAGTGTTCTAGAACATTAGGTTCATACATTGAACTTGTTCTCTTAAGCATCTTCCATTAGACTTGTCTTTCAAGTCACTGCTCTCTTTTAGAACATTTTACACTTATGCTTTAGTTAAAAAATTAGGAAATAACCTTATTTATTTACCATTTTATTGGTTACCAAATGCTCTTAAGGTTAACAATTTCAATAAGAAATAGATTTAACATAAGACCACATCATAGACAAAAAATATTCATTCATATACATTCATGTATATATAATATTTCTTACAGATTGTGTTTGGTTTGAGAAGCTTTGGAGGAAGTTTTGGTAGTGTTGGATTTGGAGGTGGGACGGCAGCAAGAGACGTTGAGATGATGAAGAAAAAGAAAGAAATCAAACGAACGACCTTCATTTCTTTTTCTTCCTCTGATTTTCTTTATTCACTGATTTTGTTTTTGTTTTGGTGTTGGTATATATATTACATAGATTCTTGAAAGTTTTAGATGTAATTCTTAATCTTGGCTAATATTAGGTTTCGTTAGAATAGACTATTCTTAAAGTCAAGGTTTTTCTAGTTATATGGTCAATTTTGTTTATCTTTTATTACGTGATAACTCTAATTTGAAGAAAGTATTTATAGTTAAGTATGGTGCATGGTTTCATGGTTTTAACAGCCGGGGTAAAAAACAAAACGAAAACGATGGTTGTAAACTTGGTGTTTTTAGTAAGTTCTTCAACATTTTGACTGAGAAGAATGAAAACAAGATTAGTGTGGCTACATATGAAAAACATCTGCAAAACATCAGTTTTCTTGTAGTTCTCTTAAACCTTGTCTCAAGCCGCAACTAATGATTTAGAAATCAATCCCCCTGAGAACGTGTCTCATCTATCTAGTAATCTCTATATTTGAAGTTTATAAATATAAATTGTCTCAAGTAAGAGTTTCAAAATATAATTGCATGTTAGGGTATTTTACATCTAGGTTTGTTTTGTATGTTAAGTGTTTAGAGATTTGATTTCATTCGCATCAGCTGGTCACAGATGTATGGTACTATGTACGTACGAATGCCTATCTAGGGTTTAGAGATCTAATCTGATCGCGTCAAATATGTTTCGTTTATTGAATCTGCAACTCTATCATGTTGCAACGAAAGTATTTATCCATTGTTTATGACTCATTTGAATATTAACCAACCAACAAAACTACTTGTTACAAATAACATTTTGTTGTTTCATCGAAACATATAAATGTTGACTAATATGGCTAACAATGAACTTGGTAAAATGAAGAAATAGTCAATTTGTGGATTGGACATTTCATTGATGATTATTCTGAGTCCTCTCATGTACTCGGGATATCCCTGTTAGTAAAACAAATTGTTAACTAAGATTAGCAATGTGACGAGAGTTGTTGCTAAACTCTGAAGTGAAGATCTAAATATATATATATATATATATAATTATAAAGTTATAAAAATACGGGTTCAATAGCTAAAACATGTGTTCACGTACATTGATTCTTATACAGAAACGATAAATTTCCTTTTTTTGAATAATCTGGTGTATCCTGGCATCCACCGTAGTGAATACAGACTAGCGGCGAGTGTCCGTAGCAGCCTACATTATCGGCCGGAATACGCCTCGGTCACCGAATGCTGGAGGAGCCCAGATTTTAAATTTAACTCCCAGTGGTCAACAGGATTCGAACCCGGATCCGTATTGGGGCCTAAGCTCCCTCAAAACCACTGGACCTTCTTCGCTTGGTTTAAATTTCTAAAACTTATCAACACCAAATCTTAACTTATATCTGCAACCCAATGAACAAACAATAATTAATTTACATAAGTATATCATTGATATATCTCCTAGTTATTATTTGCTAAGTGATTTTGTCATATGTCTTCTATACAATCAGTTTCACAAAAAGAATGATGACATGGCTTCCGAAAAAATATGACATGGATTATTCTATTTACTGTTGATTGTATTTTTGGTAAACTTTTTAAAATATGGTAACATCTTATACATTACATTTAACATTGATATTTATTTTTGGTAAATTTTTTAAAATATGGTAAAATATCATACGTCATCTATAAAATAAATATATTCATATATAAAACTACAAATTTCGAAATGTTATTTTATTTTATTTTCTATAATTATAAAATTTGATTACTAAAGCTTTCAAAATTGCTAAATTGAAAAAATAGATTTCTAAATGTAAAATCATTAGTTTCTTATATATCTACAAATTTTATGAATATTCTTTAGTTTAAAGTTTTGATAGTTATACAATTTTATATCATTTTTTAGTTTTATACAAATTGATGTAATTTGTGAAAAATACAAATTGATTTAATATAATTAACCAATATAAATAAATAGAAAATACTATCTAAGATTATAATTTAAATACATACATATATATTCTTCAATATATATATATATATTTAAAAAAAAACAAAATCATTTTATGTTTATTCAATATTTAACCAAATCCAATATATATCTAAATATTGGTAAAAGATAATAAAATCTATAATATTTAATAAAGTTTATTTTCAAATATAAATTAAATTTTGAAAAATTTCTTACTGCACATGGTGCAGGAAAACACTTAGTTTACAAGTGCATATGCATACTAATACAGGTATATCAAATCAATGATGTTGATAAATAAGTATATATGTTTTCAAAAAGTCTAACAACATGAGAGATTTTGTTTAGTTAGTTCCAGTCATACTTCTTCGTAAGTTTGGGTTCCCCTAAGTTACTGTGATAGATGTCATCATCTTTAGCAAGATAGTTATATGAGCCAGCGTGACGCTTACTAATGTCCTGTACATAAGCGTCAAACCCTCTTAGAGATCTTAAGCCATCCACATTGGTGGTACTTAAGGGGGGGAGGGGGAAGACCGGTCTTTGCGGGGAGATTGCTAAAACCGAGACGGACGAGAGGAGAGAAGTCGCGAGAAGTCGCTAGTTAGGAAACGTCCTTGGGCGTCCTCTACACTGATTGCTCTAAGGACTTACTTTTGTCCCCCACGGATAATCATGGCGTCAAGCCCACATAAAGGAGCGGTCCTATGTTTTTTTTCCCTTTTTCATTTTTTTGTCTTTTCCTTAAAACTCATGCTGAGAGCCTTCCGATGGACTTGCTTTTAGGTCCATGACAATCCACTCTCTATGTCTTTAATTGTTTGTATTTCGAGTGAATACTTAGGAATAAGACTTTGGAGAAAAATCTTTGGTATGTAAGTGCTCCTCAGCGGACTTTCCATACTCCATTTTGGGTTCAATATAAATTTGGACTCACTTAATCGTGTTCCTCTTAGCATGAATCATCAGAAAGGTTATAGCTTCGTAGTAGGCTTAGACCACCTCCATCGGGATCTTTTAACAAGGGTTCTGAGCAAAAAAGAAAATAAAAATAAAAGAAAAAAAGCAAAAATAACAGAGAACCGCTGTTATACGAAGACACTTTAGAATTGTTAAAGAACCTTTACGTGTCAGTTTGGTATTAGATCGCCCATTAATGTCTCTTTCTCTCTCCTTCCTCGGCGAAATCAGTTCTCCTCTTCCTTCTCCATTCTCGATCACTCTGTTTCTCTCTCGAATCTCATCTCTTTGTTAGGCAAAATCATCCTTTCGATTTCCCTTTTTTGTTACTGCTTTGTTGATTTTGTTGTAAGGGTAGGTATCGGTACGACAAAATTTTCGAATTCGATTACGCAATCGAGCCAGAAGTAGTGGAAGGCATGAAGCTGGCCGGAGATCTCTGACTGTTTCGCATTTGTAAGTTCTAATCTCCCCTCTCAATCGATAAATGTTTTGTGTGAGTTAGCTTTTGTATTGTTTGGTTTCTTATTGATTCCTTTTAGAAGTAAGTAAACTAGTTCCTGTAATCATCATTCAATTGGATTTTTTTTGGAGCAGGGGTTTAACGGGAGGGGAGTAAACTAGTTCTTTTAATCATCACTTCACGGAAGGTTGATGCCTTATTGTTGACTGATCTCACAGGAAGTAAATGTGGAGGAAAAACATGTGTCCAAGGTTATTGCTTTACTGGATATAGCCAAGTGTCTGCACATCATGCACGAGGGGAAGTTTCTACACCTTCCTGTTACAGACAAAGGTAGAAGTTCAAATCTTTCTGTTTGTTTTGGTCTGTTGTGAAGGAAAAGTCAGGTTATTGGACTAAATATGTTTGTTTTTTTCAGGAGCTTGAGAATCCTATCATTCTCATTCATGAGAAGAAGGTTTCAGACATGAACTCGTTGTTGAAAGTTCTATAGGCAGCTGTGAAGGTAATACCTTCATGCGATTACCTATTATTAGTAATCACTATGTTCTGAAGTTCAGTTTGTAGAAGAACTTTGCTAGTAGAAAAACCGCTCACTTTGTTTCTCTTATCGATTGTGGTTGTGCAGGGCAGCAGATCACTTCTTGTTGTGGCAGAATATGTAGAGAGTGATGCAAGAAGATTGTTTTGAGAAGGAACATGAATAGGAGAAGATTTTAAACTAATGTGGAAGTGATTTGTTTTCCTGATGGCCACGGCAAATGAGGTCAAGATCATTCTTATCCAAGAACTCAGCAACAACATCAGCTCCAAACGTGCAAGATATACCTCTGTCGCTATCAGACCATCCTCACTCTTCTGACCAGGATCATACCAAAGCAAATCACAAATCATTCAACGTTGAAAAAAAAAACTAAGAACCTCAATGAGGTTCTCCCATTGGACAGCAAGAAAATTAATTAGACTAACAAGGGTTCTGAACTTTTCAAATCACAAAATCAACTATTAGTTTATTCATTAGAACCCATATGGGTCTCTAACCAATGGACTTGCTCTTATGATCTTACTAATAATCTGGTCGAATCTAAAGAAACTTATGGTTTATTAGTAACTTGGTCGTGTTGAAGTTGATCTTATCAAAGAGCTTCCACGAATAGTTGACAAAAAAAATAAGGAGGCTTCGTATGTGGTGATCACGAGCATCGTTGATCAATCATGTGCCGTCAGGCCCGTCACCACACTGCCTATCAACGACAAATTAATAAAATCTCTCCGAACAAAAAATGACGTAAGCCGATGCACGTCATGACTCTGACATCATTTGCCTCCGTCCTAGTTAGAAAGACAGGCTACGAAGTAAGCTACACCTAAAATCTCAACATGCATTAATAATTTAAAATATAAAAAATGTAAAATCATACAATGTAAGATTGACGAATTATAATTTATATATCTTTAACTAATTAAGAAGAGTTGATAAGTTAACCAATGGCTAAAAAGAACAAACCAATCAATGATATAAAAAAATATTTGAGGGTCGTCGCAGCATCTGCCTGCATTTTGCTTACAAGGATGCAAGTTGATTTTTTTGTACGTGAAACTAGATGTTCATGCCACAATTATGGAAGCATGAAGTGTCAAGTCTTGTATGTTAGGATGATTAACGTCTTAGCAGTGCCGGTCTTAAGATATTCATTGTCCAATACGAAATACAAAGTTGAGGCTCTCAGATAATATATACAAAATATGTGAATAAAACTCAAGTTTATAATAAGAAAACTATAATATTCTCTAAACGAACAAAAATCATGTTCTTAAATATATATTTTCTTGCATTTTTTTCTGCAAAATCATCTATTAAACTCTCGTAATCAATTTATTTCCTTTTTTGTTGTTATCATAATATTTTTCCTTTTCTTTAACATTTTAATTCATGTTTAATAACATAAAGGATGTCCCACCACTTTCCTTATCGACAATATACAAACAGTACACATAACAAATTTCTATATATCTAAGTAATAATACTAATGAAAAAACTAGGCCCTAAAATTTTACAAAAAAAAGTAGTGCACATACGGATGTATCGAATGTTTGTGGTCAAAGCCGGACCTGCGTGTTAGTGAAGGAGGAAGACGGTAATCGACACAAGACAAGAGTTCTCGATATGCAATGAAAACGAATGATATGGCTAACTTGAAAGGTCCAATAGAGTTGATATGTTGTTGGAAATTAAACGAATAATGAGAGGGATGGGTTGTCGTTATTATGTTTGAAGAAGATCCAAAAGAAGCATCAAGATATTATGAGGGAGATGAATGAGAAGAAGAAAAAAATGGGGAAATATGGAGCTAAGAGAACATCGATATCTTAAGCAGTGAAGAATATGACTCTAAACTACAATAGTGGTAAAATATTAAGGGATGGAAACTGTAGAGACTAGTGGTAACGCAAAGGTGTTCGAAAAAGAGAAGTGATTAAATAACATGGTATGGATACTAGAACCAAAGGAGGTTACTATACCATCTATTCATTTCTAGACTAAACTGATGGTAAATAGAGACATTTGGGATAAGTCACGGTATGGTAAGCCCAATTAGACAATATTGTTGGATTAAGCTTGAAGTACAAGGAAGATTGAAGATAAACATGAGACCTAATCCTACCGAAATATGGATAAATATGTTTAAGAGTTATCTGAATGTATTGTGTAATAGGATTAGGAATAATAAGTCCTATATAAAGTAATGTCGAGTTGTGACATCACTTGAGAGTTGGGGAGTTTGTAAGCTTAAGTTTTTGAGCATATATTTCTTAAGCTAATAAGAGAGACATTCTTATTTGAATTCTTGAGTTCTAGATTTGGTATCAGAGCTTGAGTTCGAGTTTCATAATGGGGGATTTATCAATAGTGACGGCGACAAAGACAAGGGAAGGAGACCACTCGGTCAAGTACCATATGTTAACCTCTACAAACTATACGGTATGGGCCATCAGGATGAAAAACGTACTCAAGGTGCATAAGGTCTGGAACGTTGTTGAAACAATGTCAGAAGAGGAGGATAAGAACGATATAGCAATCGGTCTGATGTTTCAAGCAATACCGGAAACCCTAGTTCTACAAGTAGGGGAATTAACAACGGCAAAGAAGGTATGGGATGTCATCAAAGGTCGCCATGTTGGAGCAGAGCGAGTTAAAGAAGCACGACTGCAGACCTTAATGTCAGAGTTTGAGAAACTCACGATGAAGGATGGTGAGAAGATAGATGACTTCGCGGGAAAGTTATCTGTTATTTCATCAAAGGCTGTAGCTCTAGGTGAAGAGATTGGGGAACCAAAGTTGGTTAAGAAGTTTCTTCAAGGTCTTCCTAGAAAGAAATACATACACATAGTAGCATCGCTGGAGCAAGTACTTGACCTTAAGACTACTGGTTTTGAGGATATCGTTGGTCGAATGAAAGTATATGAAGAGGGAGTTACAGAAGAAGAAGATACTCAAGATGACCAAGGTAAACTCATGTACACCAATACGGATTCTCGAGAGAATCACGATGACTACAGAGGAAACATGGGACGAGGAGGAAGAACCTACCGAGGTCGAGGCCGTGGAAGGAGTGGAGGCAGAGACACGTCGAGAATAATGTGTTTCAGGTGTGACAAATTGGGTCACTATGCGTCTACATGCCCCGATCGTCTGTTGAAACTTCAGGAAGCTCAGGAACATGATAAAGAGGACACACAACATGCAGACGAGCTTATGATGCATGAAGTGGTGTACTTGAATGAAGATAAAGTTGTGCCTAGCAATTTTGAAGTACATGATGATCAAGAGAACATGTGGTATCTAGACAATGGAGCGTCTAATCACATGACTGGAGTTCGACGCTACTTCAATAGATTGAATGAGTCTATCACAGGGAAGGTAAAATTTGGAGATGATTCCAGAATATACATTAAAGGAAAAGGGAGCATTGAGTTTGTGGACATGAATGGAGAGCACAAAGTCATGTATGACGTTTACTACATTCCAGACTTGAAGAGCAACATTATAAGCCTTGGTCAGGCAACAGAAGCAGGGTGTGATATCAGACTAAGAGGAGACTGCCTGACTATGCACGATAAGGATGGAAAACTATTGGTAAACGCTACAAGATCACCAAACCGTTTATACAAGGTTTGCATGAGAATAAAGGATAACGCTTGCTTACTATCTACTGCTTCGAGTGAATCATTACGGTGGCATTCACGTTTAGGTCACATCAATCCTGAGACTATAAAGTCAATTGTGCAAAGAGAGCTTGTAGTTGGGATACCATATGTCAGTGACGACATGAGTATATGCAGTACATGTCTTCTTGGAAAGCAGACAAGAAAGATGTTCCCTCAGGCTACAACATATCGAGCAAGCAGAGCACTTGAACTGATCCATGGTGATTTGTGCGGACCAATCACGCCAAGCACACGCCCTGGAAACAAGTACATATTCGTACTTATTGATGACCACACTCGATATATGTGGACTATACTATTGAAAGAGAAGAGTGAGGCCTTCGAGAAGTTTAAACGATTTAAAGTGATGGTGGAGCAAGACACAAGTGAGAGGATACAGATGCTTCGAACAGATAGAGGAGGAGAGTTCACCTCTCGAGAGTTCAATGAGTTCTGTGAGCAAGCAGGAATCAGACGCCACCTAACAGCTCCGTATACACCTTAACAAAACGGAGTTGTTGAGAGGCGTAACAGAACTCTGTTAGAGATGACTCGAAGCATTCTCAAGCAGTTCCAACTTCCAAATTACATGTGGGGTGAAGCAGTGAGGCATTCAACTTACGTTCTCAATAGGGTTGCTACTAGAGTTCTCAAAGACGTGACTCCGTATGAAGCATATCGAGGAAGAAAACCGAACGTAAGTCACATGAGACGTTTGGATGCATTGGTTATGCAAAGGTAGTAAAGCCACATCTTAAGAAGTTGGAAGATAGGTCAAGAGTGCTCATACACCTAGGCACTGAGCCAGGATCAAAGGCATACAGGATGTATGATCCACAGACACAGAGAATCATTGTAAGCTGAGATGTTGTGTTCGATGAAAGCAAAGGGTGGAACTGGGAGCAAGATGAATCAAAACTGAGCACCACCGAAAGCTTCAAGATTACACTGGGAAACTTTGGGAATCGTGGACTAATGGAAGAAGAGCAGTCAAGTACTGAGTCTCTAACGCCGAAGAGTGAAGAGAGAACTATAGAAAGTGAGGTTGTAGCTTCAGAGAATGAAGCAGAGGAAGAAGAAGAGGCAGAACATGTTCTACGGAGATCTCAGAGAGAGACTCGTCAACCGAAGTACTTGGAGGATTATGTTCTTGTAGCTGAAGCAGAAGAGGGAGGAGAACACCTGTTGTTGAGTCTAGACAGTGAACCCAAAGATTTCAGAGAAGCAAGTAAGTCGAAAGAATGGATAGCTGCGTGTGATGATGAACTACGATCGATTGTTAAGAACGGAACATGGACACTTGAGGAACTTCCTGCTGGGGTCAAAGCAATCGGTTTGAAGTGGATTTTTAAGCTCAAAAGAAACTCAGACGGTAGCATCAACAAACACAAAGCACGGCTCGTTGCAAAAGGTTACGTACAGGTACATGGTATAGACTTTGACGAGGTCTTTGCACATGTGGCAAGGATAGAGACGATCCGACTACTAATAAGTCTTGCAGCTGCACATGACTGGGAGATACATCACCTCGACGTCAAGACGGCATTCCTTCATGGGGACCTGAAAGAAATTGTATACGTTATACAACCGGAGGGGTTTGAAGCTGTTGGCTCAGAGAGTAAAGTATACAGGTTAAATAAAGCCTTATATGGTTTACGACAAGCTCCAAGAGCCTGAAACCATAAGCTCGATTCAACTCTTAAGGAACTACAGTTTGTGAAATGCACAAAAGAGCCCTCTGTATATCGACGACAGGTGAAAGGAGATCTTCTCATTGTGGCAGTCTATGTTGATGATCTGTTCATTACTGGAACAAACGTGGTGCACATAAATGACTTCAAGAAAGAGATGGCAGCTGAGTTTGAGATGAGTGACCTTGGAAGGTTGTCTTACTATCTTGGGATCGAAGTAATTCAGCATCAGGGAGGTATCACACTAAACCAGAGAAACTATGCATTGATAATCTTGGAGGAAGCAGGGATGCAAAACTGTAACGTGACACACACGCATATGGATTCAGCTGTGAAACTCTCAAGAGCAGAAGGTGAAAAATCAATTGACGCAACAAGTTATCGCCGGAACATAGGTTGCCTACGTTACTTACTTCATACACGACCGGATCTATCCTACTGTGTTGGAGTGCTCAGTCGGTATATGCAAGATCCGAAGGAGTCTCATGGCGTAGCGATGAAGCAGTGTCTCAGGTATCTGCAAGGAACTACAAGCTATGGTCTCACGTTCAAGAAAACAATGGTAGGGACAACACGTCTAATTGGATACAGTGACTCGAGTCACAATGTGGATCAGGATGATGGCAAGAGCACGACAGGTCACGTGTTTTACTTAGGTGAGAGTCCCATAACGTGGTGCTCACAGAAGCAAGACACAGTGGCGTTATCCTCCTGCGAAACTGAATTCATGGCAGGTACAGAAGCAGCTCGTCAGGCGATCTGGTTGCAGGATCTACTTGGTGAAATTAGTGAATCATTGGTTGGAAAGACTGTCATTCGTATAGACAATCAGTCTGCCATTGCCCTCACGAGAAACCCTGTGTTTCATGGCCGATCAAAGCACATTCACACACGTTACCATTTCATCAGGGAATGCGTAGAAAAGGGGTTGATAGAAGTCGAACACGTTCCAGGAACAGAGCAGAAAGCAGACATCTTAACCAAGGCTCTTGGTAGGATTAAATTCAAGAAATGAGAGAGCTCATTGGAGTTCAAGACCTTTCGAAGATGGAGTTCAAGTTTAAGGGGGAGATTGTTGGATTAAGCTTGAAGTACAAGGAAGATTGAAGATAAACATGAGACCTAATCCTACCGAGATATGGATAAATATGTTTAGGAGTTATCTGAATGTATTGTGTAATAGGATTAGGAATAATAAGTCCTATATAAAGTAATGTCGAGTTGTGACATCACTTGAGAGTTGGGGAGTTTGTAAGCTTAAGTTTTTGAGCATATATTTCTTAAGCTAATAAGAGAGACATTCTTATTTGAATTCTTGAGTTCTAGAAATATTGCAAAGGAAAATCCACATAAAACATGCACTGAGGGAACAAATGTTGTAAAATCTACAAGTAATGGAAACCTTATTCGATGGAATGATAGTACTGAAGAAGTAGCACAAGGTTATTAAGCACAGACGTGGGAGAAAAAACGTGGGAGCTATCTTGAATCAAGTCAGATTGATAAGAAGAAAAACAAGAGTTAACATTGGAGGATGATGGATGGATGGTTGATGGGAGAAAAAGAACGTGCATGAGCAATGAAGGAGAACAATTTAGATATCGAAGGATGTGATGATATAATAATCAACCTGATAAGTGCTTAATTGGTTTGTTAAACCAGATGTGGAAGCCCATGTTGAACCCCGGTTGGTTGGACAGAAGTTGGAAAAAGGAACACGATGAAACCAAATTTGTTACAATAGACCATCAAAAAATTGAAACCGTTCGGAAGAGTATGAATAAAGACCAGAATAGACAATAAAAATATTTTGGACATAACAGAAGAGAGGTCGTATACACAAGAATGTGTATATATCAGAGTACTATTTGTGGTCTCAGAACTTGTGAGACTAATTTAACAAGTCATCAAGGTGTTTTTAGCTTGTTGATTATTCTGTTTAGATCAATATAAATTCTCTTAAAAGAATTCTAATAAAACATGTATATTTGTAGATATTCTCTATAATATTTTGTGTTACAATTTTTGACGTAGGCTTTGCATTTACATTATACGCGTGCTAGTTACATATATATATATATATATATATATATTTTTTTGAAAACTGCTTCCTTAATTTAAATAAAAAGTTAAAAAGTTTTACAAAAGCCTTTGTAGCTCTAGTTACTTTTGATAAACATATCTGAGACCCAACTCAAATGAAAGAGGCCCAATAACCCCAGGAGCCCAGAGACCCAATTGATCAGATTGAAACAGAGTTGTACGGAGAAGTCGAGGAGGAGAATGAGAAACAGAGGAGATGATGATCTCACGAGAGCAGAATCCAAGCCTGCATCATAGCCGACGATCGAGCAGGGTTTTGATCTCTGAAGCTTGATATCTTGTTCCTGAGTTGTCTGTCAATTAATTTGAAGAGCTGATCGACAGATCTAAAGGTGTTGGAGTGTAATCGAGCATTTCGTTCAGTCCACAGCCAGTACGCCGTCGCTTGCCAAGCTTGAATAGTGAGGATTTTCAGCGGCACTTGAGAAGAGAGGGAAGTCATCTGTAGTAAGGAGTCTTGCCGCCGTTACATATATATATAGCATCTCCATAAACCAAATTCACACACACACACACAAACACACACACACACACATATATATATATATATATATATATATAATATTTTTTGTAACTGAACTGTGTAAACTTATATATTATCACTTGATGTAAATTAAAACACAACAACGACAACCATCCGCAGAGTACACTTCACATAGAGCTGTAATTAACACAATTATTATCAAATAATATATATATATTACACCAATAATTTGCATGAAATCGTTAACTCCGAAGTCTCATTACGAGTTGCATAGTAGAAAGATTTGGAAACACCGGAGACAACAGCAGAACCCGTTACAGCTGCCAAGACAATACTACTTAGATTAATTGTAAGTCTTTTTACAATTTTATGTATGGATATGATATAATTGTACTAATTAAAATGTAACGTATCTAAAATACTAGAATAGAGAAGTTTTAATTAGCTACGTACGAAACAATTTGAATTTACTTTGGTTGTTCAGTTGCAAAAAGAAAAAAAAATTGTGATGAAAACTATGAAGTTGGATTTTATTCTATAAATAAAAGTAGGTAAAAGTTAAGCAGTTTTTTTTTTTTTTAAAAGAAAACACGAGTTTAAGTTTTTATCCCATCTAACATGTTGAAATGAAAATCTATAAAAAATGTCTGATGAGTTTAAATATTTTATAACCCCAAAAAAATAGAGAAACACATCTCCAAATCTACACAAACAGACCATTTAAACAAAACAAAAACATTTTGAGGCTGTGAGAATATTCTGCAAAGAATAACTTATAAATAGAAGCAACTCATCTATATGTATAAAGTATCTTTTTGTAGGAATGAAGAAAGTAAATTGAAATATATATAAATACCATGTTTTCCAAGAACACCCATCATCACCATCGCCTTTGGACTTCGTCTCCACTGCGGCTACCACAGAATCACCACCAGCCACGTCTCTGGTCGGATAACCAATCGGCGGTGGAATTGTGTACGGCCCCTGTGAAGGTTTTTCCACTACGAGTAAAAAAAATACTAAATTATATAACTAAATAGCTGTTGGATATATTCTTAACATTGGTACCTAAGGCGAATATATGGATACTGATCACAAATTCAAAAAACTTAACTGAATAACTACGAGGAATACCTGGAGATTGATTCATTCGGACGCAATATTAAGCGAGGAGAGAATGTTGTTGTTTTAATGCCAAAGAATTACGAGTATTATGCGTGGTTTTATAGAGATTATTATGACTTAAATGATGACCAAATAATGAAGACCTAGTAGTGAGTGGGATAAAAGAAAATGAGAGTGGGAATAGTAAACTCATTTTCATTGTTATACAATTTACACCATATATAAAGAAATATTAGGAAAGGCTTAGCTGAATAATTAGGAGGATTACATGAAGATTGATTCATTCGGACTCAATAATAAGTAAGGAGATAGAGATTATGGCTTTAAATGATGACCAAGCAAGTGAAGACCAAGTAGTGAGTGGGATAAAAGAAAGTGAGTGGGAATAGTAAACTCATTTCCATTATTTACAATTTACAGCACATATATAGAGTATAGGTATATATATAGAATATTAAGTCAAGACTTACACATTTCACATAACGAGTATTGCGTTATTAAATTATATATTTTATGTATTATTATTACATTTTGACATAATATAAAATAATAAATATATATCAAATAATTCAGAAGTCATTAAATCATACATTTATATTATTAAAGTTGAAGTACACAATTGGATTTTTGGAAACAAACATGGTAGAATAAATGAGATATGTTTGGAAACATGGATAGTAGAGATGTATACTTTCTTTTATTTACACATTTAACCACTGTGTATTTTCAATAAATTAATAACAAATGAGAATTATTTAAAAACATGAATAACATATTAAATACTTCTTTTTATTTACTCATTTAGTCATTATTTTACAATAAATTAAACAACATTCTTTCAATATTTTTTTATTTATAATTATGTCAATATATTTACAATTATTTTTATTTACAATTCTTTATGGTGAAAATCAAAAACACAAACTAAGATATAAATAGTATATTATATAAAAAATATTTGAAAACAATATTTTTACCTTATTTAGGTTACTAAAATATAAAAATTTCAAGAGTTCAATTTTTTTTAAAAAAACAAATATCATAAAATTACTAATAATTCATAGAAAACTAATGCAAAAAAAATAAACATGGATAAAAGTATGTCAAGAAGAAAAAAGTAATGGCTTATGTTATTAAAAAACATTGGTAATCCATTAGATTATAAAAACTATCTACTTGGATCAGTTTTAAAATATACAAAAATGGACTAATCTAATTGCTTAATAACATTTTTTTGTCTCAAATAATCATAAAATAAAATTTAAATTTTATATACATGTGTCAGATCAAAATAATAATTTAAAGCTGATTTATTTCAAAAATTGATTTAAAATATTCATATATTCAAACAATTATTTTTACTAAAATATTTTCCACTACCCATTATTAAAAATGTTTTCAATATATATAACCATTATTAAAAATATTTTCCAATAACCATTATTAAAAAATCAATGTAAAATAAGTTTAACCTCAGATTAAATAAACTCATATTACGGATTAGAATTATTTAGAGTCTTAAAAAATTTAGTCATATTTAATAACAAAAATAAGCCATATAAGTAAATTTAAGATAAATTTAATCAAAATTTAAAATGTACAATTTATTTTCCTAAATATTTGCACCATATTTTTAAATAATATTTCACGTTATTAATTATTGAAAGCATTTATTAAATGAAACCTCAAAAAGAAATCAAGTTTAAATAAAAAATGATTAAATCAGCATATACTAAATTTAATAAAATTATAAAAAAAAATTCAAAACGCCCAAATAATTTTTTTCAATACAGAGAATGTTGAAGATATAAAATATTTTATTTAAATTAACAAAATGAGTGTAAAATAAGTTTAACTTTGGGTTAAAAATAAAATCATATTACGGGTTAGAATTATTTATAGTCTTCAAAAACTTAGTAATTTTTAAAATAAAAAAAGACATATAAGTAAATTTAAAATAAATTAAATAAAAATTTTAAATATACAATTTATCAAAAATCATAATTTTATTACGTAAAATAAGTTTTCCAACAAAAAATATATCCGCCCTTATCAAGGGTGGGTCAAAATCTAGTATATAATTAAATTGGTAAAAAAACATAAATAACAATAATCATTCTTGTTTATTTACAATTAGGTGATTTTCCCGTGCTCAATCACGAATATAAATATTTATAAAGTAAATATATATATTATAATAATTAATTGCTATTTAATTTATATTTTAAATTAATTTATAATTTTTTATTAATAATATTATATCTCTTTAATTAGACATATGATTTTAAATATATTATATCTAGTCGTTTTTGTTGTTTTTACAGTCAATTTAGTTATCATTTAGGTATATTAGATTGCATATATTTCTCTGAATTCAACTGTAATATTTTTAATTTTAAATATGTTAAAATTTTGATTAATTTTTTTATTTTCATTTAGTTTTTTTTTGTCTTAGATATGCAAATGTATTTTAGGAAGATTATGTATAAATTAAGATATCTTTTGCTTAGAATGAAATAAAAAATAAACTAAAGTGTTTGAATCAAAATTATGTAAATAAATATAACAATAATATTTTGAAATCCCGTGCATATATATAAACTTTTTACAAAAGAACTAAATTGTTACAATTGGTTACTATTTTATTTTCCTTTGTTAATGTGTTTTGAGTCATCCTATGATTTATATTTATAAAATAAATAATATTATTATAAAATTATATTTTCTTTTTATAGTTAAATCTATGATTTTAGATATAAGTTGGATTTGTTGAGTCATTCATATTGTGTGTATATAAAGTTACATATATTCTTTCAAATTCAAGATGAAGTATAATTATTTAGGAACTAACCTTGGATAAAGTTAATGCTTCTTGAAGCAAAAACAGCCAAGGCCTTGAACAGCACACCAGGACCTTCTTCTAACACGATACTTATCTGACAGAAACATAAGCATTACATTATCAGTTTCAGCTTACTGTATAAAGATCTGGTTTTAGTTAGTGTACTATTGGCTGGAGAGCCAGAGAATGCTTTCACAGTAACCTACTTCACTTAATCATCATACCAGCTTTACTAGTTTTGTACTAACAAAGAATCACCAAGTTCCCATATTCTATCTCTGTTCTGCCTTAAGATAATGGTACTTGCGTTTCATTCTTTTACGTTATTATGTTTTCAGGGACAAGGAAGCTTTTCATTCTGTACTATAATTCTAGGTTTTAGGCCGGTTTTGAAAACACGTGTATCATTACCAATGAAAAAAACATCAGTTTTTAGATAACGTATCTTGTATTACAATTTACAAGTTTTTAAAATAATAAAGAAATCAGTTTATAAATAGCATATTTGCCTCGTCTCTTGGTCGCTGCCTAGCGCCTCCAACACAGCACAGCCAAAAAACTAGCACCTATGCCTTGCCAGGCAAGGTAGGTACACTCTGCTCATCTCTGAAGAAGTTTCCCGGATCAACGGCAGTTTTCACTTTCACCAACCGATCAAAGTTCTCTCCAAAGTACTTCCTCCCATAAACCTCAGCTTCTCTGTAACTATTCGGCCCATGGGTATTAACACCAATATCCAAATCCCTGTAGTTGAGATACGTGTGTCTAGGGTTCTGAGTCACGTAAGGAGCCATGTAGCTATAAAAGCTTCTCGTCTGCTGCAAGAAACTGCTCTCAGCTGCTGTCCCAGCATCTTTCCAGTTAATCGAGTGCTGGACCTTGTAAAGCTTCGTCCTGTGAGGGAACGGAGTCGCCGTGGTAGCCACCTCGCTCATCTTCCCTCCGTAAGGGTTAAACACCAACCCTGTCTTCCCGACCTCGATCATCTTCCTCATCAAGTAATCTAACCCTTCTTTGGTGATCTCCTTCTCCACGTAATCCGACTTCCTCTTCCCGTAAGTCGCAGAGTCCGGGTTACGCTCCAGCAAGATCTCGGGTTTAACCTGTGTAGCGTTGTCGTTGTTCGCCCACCACAACACGGACTGAATCCACGTAAGCTCGGTACAGTTCTCTTGCTTCAGACCAAGCTCGGGGAAGTCTCTCGTTAGTAAAGACAAGACATCGCTCGACTTACCGAGAAACAGAGCCACGACCGAGGCACGAACCGTCTGAGCCTTGTTTCTAGTCACCGGCTGTAACAACAACCTCATGAAGAGGCTCGGATCTGTCTTTGGAGCAACGAACTGCCATTTATGAACCATATCTACCGCGTTCTCGTCTAGGTTCTTCTCAACTCTGAAGACTGTGACTGTCGGGGGGACGGGGACGAGCGTGATCTTGTAAGCCAAGATCACACCGAAGCTCGCGCCTCCTCCTCCTCTAATGGCCCAGAAGAGATCTTCTCCCATCGCTTTACGATCAAGAACACGTCCGTTGACGTCAACGATCTTGGCGTCGGTGACGTAGTCAACGGAGAGACCGTATTTTCTGATCATGTTTCCGTACCCGCCGCCGCTGATGTGTCCTCCGGCTCCTACGGTGGGGCAGACTCCGGCGGGGAACCCGTGGAGCTTCGTCTTCTCCCATATTCTGTAGTAGACTTCACCGAGCGTGGCGCCGGCTCCTATCCACGCGGTCTCGCCTTCGACGGTGATGTTGCGGAGGTTGGACATGTCGAGGACGAAGAAGGGGACGTTGGAGGTGTAGGAGACGCCCTCGTAGTCGTGGCCACCGCTCCGCGTTTTCAGCTGGACGTTCAGGGCCTTGGTGCAGAGGACCGCGGCCTGGACGTGGGGCTCGGAGCGGGCCGCGATCACGATCGCGGGTTTGGAGGTGGTGGAAGTGTTGAAACGCGCGTTTCGGATGTAGGCGCGTAGGGTGGGGGTGAAAGCGGGTGCGGTTTGGGGTAACACGACGTCGGATAGGGAGTTAGGAGGGGATTGTGTTTGGTTTGAGAAGCATTGGAGGAAGTTTTGGTAGAGTGTTGGGTTTGGAGGTGGGACGGCGGCAAGAGACGTTGAGATGATGAAGAAAAAGAAAGAAATCAAGCAGACGACCTTCATTTCTTTTTCTTCCTCTGATTTTCTTTTCTTTATTGATTGATTTTGTTTTCTTTTGGTGTTGGTATATATAGTACATAGATTCTTGAAAGTTTTAGATGTAAATTTTAATCTTGGCTAATATTAGGTTTCGTTAGAATAGACTTTTACTAAAAGTCAAGGTTTTTCTAGTTATATGGTCAATTTTGTTTTATCTTTTATTACTTGATAACTCTAATTTGAAGAAAGTATTTATAGTTAAGTATGATGGTTTCATGGTTTTAACAGCCGGGGAAAAAAACAAAACGAAAACGATGGTTGTAAACTTGGTGTTTTTAGTAAGTTCTTCAACATTTTGACTGAGAAGAATGAAAACAAGATTAGTGAGGCTACATATGAAAAACATCTGCAAAACATCAGTATTCTTGTAGTTTGTTTAAACCTTGTCTCAAGCCGCAACTAATGATTTAGAATCAATCCCCCTGAGAACATGTCTCATCTATCTAGTAATCTCTATATTTGAAGTTTATAAATATAAATTGTCTCAAGTAAAGAGTTTCAAAATATAATCGCATGTTAGGGTCTTTTACATCTAGGTTTGTTTTGTATGTTAAGTGTTTAGAGATTTAATTTCATTCGCATCAGCTGGTGACGGATGTATGGTTCTATGTACGTACGAATGCCTATCTAGGGTTTAGAGATCTAATCTGATCGCGTCAAATATGTTTCGTTTATTGAATCTGCAACTCTATCATGTTGCAACGAAAATATATGTCCATTGTTTATGACTCATTTGAATATTTAGAGAAAGAGTCAATTTGTGGACTGCACATTTCATTGATGATTATTCTGAGCCCTCTCATGTACTCGGGATATCCCATGTTAGTAAAACAAATTGTTAACTAAGATTAGCAATGTGACGAGAGTTGTTGCTAAACTATGAAGTGAAGATCTAAATATATATAAAATTATGATGTTATAAAAATTCGGGTTTAATAGCTAAAACATGTGTTCACGTACATTGATTCTTATACAGAAACAATATATTTTTTTAAATAACCCGGTGTATCTCGGCATCTACCGTAGTGAGTCCAGACTAGTGGCAAATGTCTGTAGCAGTCTACATTATCGGTCGGAATACGCCTCAGTCACCGAACGCTGGAGAAACCCAGATTTGGCCAGAGGGATTCAAACCTGTATCCGTATTGGAGCCTAAGCTCCCTCAAAACCACTGGACCGTTCTCGCTTGGTTTAAATTTCTAAAACTTATCAACACCAAATCTTAACTTATATCTGCAACCCAATGAACAAACAATGATTAATTTACATAAGTATATCATTGATATATTTACAAGTACATATGCATACTAAGACTGGTATATCAACTCAATGATGTTGATAAATAAGTATATATGTTTACAAAAAATCTAACAACACGAGAGATTTTGTTTAGGATCTCTAGTTCCAGTCATACTTCTTCGTAAGTTTGGGCTCCCCTAAGTTACTGTGATAGATGCCATCATCTTTAGCAAGATAGTTATAGGAGCCAGCGTGACGCTTACTAATGTCCTGTACATAAGGTCAAAACCTCTTAGAGATCTTATAACCAGGTCCTTTGCTCATGGTACACCAGTAAAGCGTGTTTCCCATAAGGTTATCGTGGAAGCTGATTTTGTAATCGCTTCCTCTGGTTTCAGATATTGGGCCTTATTATCATCGTTCCCAGATTTACAGTGTACTTTGAGTCATTTCTTGTGTCCAATGAAGTCCTGAAGTAGAGTGTTGTCTCTCTTCCTTGCAAGAAATGGCCGTCATATACATTGCCGATCATGCAGAAGGCAAAAATAACAAGAAATATCAAGATTTTGATCCAAAAAAAAGATTGAGATTTTTTTTTCATTTTTTTCTTCTTTCTAGATGTTATTATATTGTTAGAACTTGTGGGTTTCTGTTTAGGGTGTTATTATGTACATATGTGTTACTATTTTTGAATTTCTCTATTTTCTTCTCTTGCTCTATTCATTGAAAGTCTTCTAGTAACAGTTGAGGTATCAAATTGTTTCCAAAAAGATAGATTTATGGTGGAATAAAATTGTCTGTGGTTTAAACTTTTTAATAAATTTGGTTTAAGATGTTTACAAAAAAATTGTTCTTGCCTCAGCTAATGTTCTTGAGTCCAAAGGAATAGCTGGTGGGCATAAAGCTTCTATCACTGATGCTCTCGCTGATGCTCATCAGATAGTTTCAAAGAGAAATGAGGAGTTTGTAGAGTTCAGTGTCGTCGCTTATTACATAACCGAGGATTTTGTGGAGTCATCGAAGCAAAGGACTGGATCTGAATGTTTAGTTGATGAGACTACTGGTTTAACTGCTGCTACAACATGTAACTCAGGCCAAACAGAAGCTGTTGGTGCTGCGAATAGTCTCCCGCCCATTAGTGCAGTAAGGCTTGGCCAGATGAGTAGACCGGTTAACACTGTTCCTATACCGGTTATGATCAAGACTCACCTAGTAAATACTTCTACACACATGACACACCTTCTCAAAGCAGTAAACCTATACACACATGGCACATCACATAACTCTCGAGTCTGTTGTAATGAAGGTTTTTTCTTGGTGAAGAGTGGCCTAAATCACTCTGACCAAGCAAGAAACAACACTTTGACTGTTGATTTGTTTGATTTGTAAGTTTATATTAGTTTAATTAATCTGGGTTTATGTTTTGTATTAAATCATGATTATCTCGATTTTGATAAAGACTATAAAAAACGTGATTCACGGTTTAAGGAAGAGAAAAAAAAAGACGATTCACAAGAAAACCGTGACAAAGAGAAGATAAAAGAGTTTGAACCCCAGACGGTCTTCTCAGAAACAGAGTCAATTTCGCAACACACGTACTTTGCTAAAAGGTTTAAGCGAACTATCACCAAAATTAGTATTCTGGGTCTGATCAAGAGGCTAATAGACTCTCGAAAGTGTCTCTCTTTTCTCTTCTCACCTCCCAAAAACTCTTCCTTTTCCCCCTGGTTACGATCGAGAAAGAGTTCTGGATTTTTATCTGGTTTCTCTGTTAATTTTGTTTCGATTTTTCCTCAGATTATAATGGATTTCAGTGATCCGGTGCTGGTCCTGAGTTCCTGGATTGCTCAAGTGAGTTTCTTTTAGCTCCCCATTTTGTTTGCTATATGATCGATCATTGGTAGGCTCTTTTAGTTCACTATGCTTATGGAACTAAGAGATCAAGAACAGTTTGGTATCTTCATGAATTGTTAAGTCATTTTGTTCATATGTTTTTTTTGTATTCGACAGATTGTTGATTTTGGACTTGATTTGCTATGGCGTTTCATACACATTGTTGTGACCTTATGCCACATCGTCTCTGGCATCTTCGAGGCGGTTGAAAGCTATGCGATCTCGTTAGGATTGATTCAGAAATACAGTTCAATTGATATCGAGAAGCTCAAGTGTCTAGCTGTTGTAGTGGACATCGAAGCAGCTCGAGATGTTTCCAAGGTTATTGAGCTTTTGCAGTGGCTAACGACCATTGGGGTGAAACAAGTTGGTCTTTTTGACTCCCAAGGTAAGTTTCGTTTATCAGTTACTAACTTTCGAATTGTTCATTCATTATTATATATATATGTATGAAGATCTCTGAGAGTTGGCTTCTTTTAGGTTTATTGAAGAAATCCAAGGATATGATCCTTGAAATGGTGCCACGTTCAGTGCTGTTACAGGTATGATATAAAAGCATACCTTCTTTAGTATGCTATGTTGGTCATGAATCAATCCTTTGGCTTCTCCATTAGCTCATAATTTAAAGAAATTTTCATATTGGTAAAAGTATCTGCAGATGAAACTATGTTGATTGTTACTTTACATGCTATGTATTTTCTTCCTTCATAGGAGACTGGTGAAAAGGATAGTTTGCCTGACCGCATTGCTTTAGAATTCATTTCGTCGTCCGACAATAAAGAAGCTGTTGTGAAAGCAGCCAACATACTATTTCGCAAGTACTTGAAATCCAGCCATCATGAGATGGATGAAGGGGAAAACGTTTTCACAGAGTCTCATCTGAACGAAGCATTAAGAGTTGTTGGTTAGTGTTGATTTCTCTCATATGGAATTCTTATTGAAGAGAAGCTGATGATCTGAACTCTGGCAGGTGAGAGTGTACATGTTCCTGATCTGTTGCTGGTTTATGGACCTGTAAGGAGCCACCTCGGTTTCCCTGCTTGGAGACTTCGATATACTGAGATCGTGTATGTGCGCTTTGCTAACCATTAACTCTTATATCTTCAGAGCTAAATCTCATCAAGTTGGTTCTTTTCTTTGTATTTTGTTTGTTGACAGACATATGGGATCGTTGAAGTATATGAGGTATGGTTCTCTTTTGAAGGCAATCCACAAATTCACAGGAGTGAGGCAAAACTATGGCAAGTCTTTCATCCCTCCATTATTATATATGCAAAACAAGATCAAATTCTTACTCTTTATAGACTGAAGTTTCAAACTTTTGACCTGGATTGATTCATCCTCATTAGTTAGCTTCTCTCGCTTAATGGGAGGAAACTGATATGGATTGTTTATTACAGGGGCTTGATGGTGATTATAGAGAGCAGAGCTTCCAATAGAAATTTTTTATATGTGATTCACATATTTGTCGTGGAAAGGAGGCATTGTTGGGGAGCTGTTAATTCAGTGCAGCCACCATTGTTGCCAATTTGTTCACATCTTGTTCAGACAATTACATGTTATACAGATTCACAATTAAGTACTTAGCAAAATACTAATGAGCTGGACCAGTCCACCCCAGTATAGTTTTATATTTGCTAGACAGTTATAGTTTTCTATTTGCTAGACAGTTATATACCAAGAAAACCAAACTGGTTTATTCACAAATGTTAGTTACCGCTGTTCATATTCAAATGAAACTGGTTTTCTGCATTGTCTTGTGTGCTGTTTCAGTATTCTGTTTCCAGGATACCATCGATAAGCGCAAATTCAAGCGTCTGCATAAGAAAATAAAAGGAAAACATCAATATGCAAAATTCAATAATGGTATCTGAGGAACAAAGACAATGTTTAACATTAAATCACTTAAGAACGTTCATACACATCCATTCTAAGGAGAAGTCATGATCCATACTCCGCATCCAGTCTGCGGTTGGTGTATCATGCCACGAGCATTTGGCGAGAAGTTCTCCTTGACTCGCTGCTGCGCCAAACGAGTTATTGCATAGGCTTTATCTAAATCATAATTTACGTACCAACTTTAAGATGAGGGCAAGACTCGAAAGGTTAATGTTTGGACAAACCGAAACTGAACCCAAAGCAGGATCAACACAGCAACAAAGAGAAGTCTAATAGACTCTGATTCATTCAGCAGGTTGAGAACTAATCCAAAACTAATTCATTTTCATCAAACATCTCAAACCCCATTAAAATATATGCTTACAAAGCTATTAAAACAAAACAAAACAAAAAACATACAGATGTTACTTAAGTTATAAAAAAACAAACGTTTTTGCTATTCCAAATTTCTAACTGTTATATATTCTTTAACATAAAAAATACTGTTATATAATATGCCATCATGATTCATTGCTTGATATTTGACCAAACATTTAATTTAGTATGGTAAAATACACCAATCATAATTTAAAGTACATCATCTTCTTTTGAATTGACAGATTATTTTTGAAAACTTTTTTTTTTTCATTTGAATCCCATTGTTTTAAATACTAAAATCCTATAATAGGATGTGCACATCTTTTTGTTAATTGTTCTAAGCTATTATAATATAATTCAGATTAAAAAAAAATCTAAGATTTTTAATAAATTGTTGCCAAAACAAATAAAATAAAAAGACAGTTACTCACTTGACTAAAAAGTTATGGAAACAAATATATTTCCGTTGACTTTGGTCTAGATAACTACGTAACATATTTGTTTCCGTTCAAGAGTGATACACTTTTCAGCGCCCATGGAGAAGTCGCCTCCGGTGAAGATAACGTCCACTACGTTAGACGACTATGCTCACAGTCCATTCCACTACGCCGTCGTTTTAGGTGACCACTCTGGTCTGACTCGCCTCGTCTCCTCCTTGCCCAAGCTAACCGAGCCAGAGCAAATACACACCGAGTCAGACTCACTGAGCCAGGAGCGACTCGCCGAGCGAATCTCCGCCTTAATCGACCGCCGCGACGTCCACTCGCGCGAGACGCCTCTCCACTTAGCGGTGCGTATCGGCGACGTTTTCGCCGCGGAGACGATCTCCTCCGCCGGCGCCGACATCACGCTCCAGAACGCCGCCGGATGGAGCCCCCTGCACGAGGCGCTCTGCCGGAGAAACGCCGAGATCACGGCGACGGTGCTCCGGCATCAGAGCCGCTCGGCGTGGTGCAAATGGAGGCGGAGGCTTCCGTGTTTGATCGCCGTCCTCCGCCGTATGAGGGACTTCTACATGGAGATATCTTTCCACTTCGAGAGCTCCGTGATCCCGTTCGTCGGAAAGATCGCTCCTTCGGATACTTACAGGATATGGAAACGCGGGGGAGATCTACGCGCGGATACTTCTTTGGCGGGGTTCGAGGGGTTCAAGATCCGACGCGCGAACCAGAGCTTTCTCTTCCTCGGAGACGGGGACGAGTTTCTCGACGTGTCTCCCGGTACGTTGCTTGTGTTGAACAGAGACGACAAGACGATCTCGAACGCGTTTGAAAACGCTGGTGATCCGGTTAGCGACGGTGAGATCGTTGGTTTTTGCTCTCAGACGAGTTTGTACCGTCCCTGGATGGATGTTACGAGAGCGGAGCTCGTTGAGATGAGGAACTGGCGACGGCAGGTGAAGACCGAAACGGTCGGGGAGTGGAGAGCGAAAGGTTACGAGGTTGAGAACGTGAGTTTCAGTTTCAAGTCGCGGAAAGTTGGTGCTGTCGGAGAAACAGAGGAGAGCTCGTCTTTGGAGTGTCGGAGTAATCGGGGTTTCAGGCAGAGGAGGCAGCATGGTTGTTCCGACGTTGAGGAGAAAGAGTTTCAGGCGTCGTCGTCGTTGTCAGGGAGGAGGAGAAAGGCGGTTTCTTTACCGGTGGAGGGGGTTCCGGTGGCGGGTTCTTTGCCGCGGATCAGAGAGAAGGAGTATGTGAAGAGTTTGAATCCTTCGGTTTGGTTAACGGAGGAGTTTCCTTTGAAGACGGAGGAGCTGCTTCCGCTGCTTGACATTTTAGCCAATAAAGTTAAAGCTGTTCGCAGAATGAGGGAGCTTCTCACCGCTAAGTTCCCGCCGGGAACTTTTCCGGTAAAGGTAAGAGCGGCCCTCCTTTGAAATTACTCTTTTGAGGATCATAAACTGTATTATATTACAAAAAATGTCACACGTGTTATAATTTTATTGGATTAATGCTGATGTGACAAAAACATTAGAAGGTCCGAGGAAAAAAGTGTAAAATCTAGGTGGCACTATCAATTTCCGGTTTGGTCTCAGAGTCAAAATATTTGTTTGGTTCATTGGGTCAACCACCATAATCAGACAGTACGGAATACTGATTACATTTTTGTTTTCTTTGGTGGGACCCAGTTGTCGATACCGGTGATACCAACGGTGAAGGTAGTCATAACATTCAGCAAGTTTGTGCCTCTCCGGCCGATGGATCAGTTCTACACACCGCTATCAAGCCCAAGACACCTCTCAGCTGCAGTCGAAGACCAATGCAACGTGGAGAGTGAGGAAACATCCGACATAAGAACATCAACAAGTTCACGGTCATCGTTTTCAGCGTCGTCTTGGCGGAGACTGAACATCACGGGCACCGGGAAAAGTGCACAGCGACGGCTGGAAGAGGAGCAGGCACAAATGGTGGATCCCTTTTCAATACCGACGGGGTATAAGTGGACGAGCAACTCAGATAAATCAGGTAATGAATCATAACTACCTGTTACATGTTGATTTATTTTTGTACCATTTTGATTATTGTCAATATGAATAGGGTAGCATTGGTTAAACTAAGTCAATATATTAAAAGTGAAAGGAAAAAAATACTATGATTTATAGCTCTCTCTTTTTTTTAGTAAAGGATTTATACCTACATCACTTGACTTCTTTTTCAAGTTTCAACTAAAAACTCTAAACTTCTCAGTTTTTGTTATCTGGTTTTTAATTTTGTTGATCAAAAAGAACACAGGCATAAGCTCTCCATTCACAACAATGGCATCATTTCTCTCTTGCTTTTGTTTTTTTTAACACCTCATTTCTCTCTTGCTACTTCTGATTTTGTAGGTAAGAGAATCACTTTATCGTGTGGATGTGCTAAAGTATTTCTCCCAAAAAAATAAACATTTTGGGCTGAAAGTTTTAATGGGCCAATATTTCAAGGGTAGATCATTAATAGACCTATATGTTTCATTTTTGTTGTTGTAAACTCATCAAACGTTTAAATAATTGATCTAAGATTCCAAGATGATTCTTAGATCTTGAATTAATAAATAAAGTAGACTCAGGGATGTTTTCGTTCATAGATTTTTGATAGCCTAACTCTTGTTGATTAGTAGTATATGTAACAAAACTGTAGAGTAAAATAATAGAACAAAAAGCAAAACTAGATGGGGTTAGGTTGTTTTTTATAAATTCTTTTGAAAAAGTTGAAAGATTCCAAACAACGTTTGCTTTGCAAGTTGGAAACAAACTAACATGAGTTGGCAAGTCCATTCCAAGACAACCCAAGTAATCATATTTCAGTATTTTTATATAAAACATAAAGACTTTAGGTTAAAAGACGACACTCTAAATATATTGTTTACTAATATCTACACTCAGAAATGAAATAAATTGACAACCCATCCACTATTAGTGTCTCCATTCTCCACATTACCACTTATCTTGCTCCTTCAACATCGTTTATTTCCTCTTTGCCAAGAAGAGCACCAGGAATTAGAGGTACTCTTTCTTTATATATCATTTTGTTAGACATGATTATATGAGTTCATATAGACGACTTGAGTTTGAATAAAGATATTGTGATCGTAATAGAATGGCGAGTGAAGCACCGAGTTGGGCGGATCAATGGGGGACCGGAGGAATTGGGGTGATGGCAGCGAAGGAGGAGACCACTGATGGCAAGAAAGACGCCACCGGGAAGAAGTCCGGCAAGACAAAAGTAGGGTTTAACAAAGCTAAGATGGTTGCATTTATTGGTATCAATTGGATGAAAAATCTTGTACATAGGAAGAAGAAGGACGCTACTTCTTCATAAATAAATAAATAAAATGTGCTTTCTGCTTATTTGTTTTCTCCTTTGGACTGTCTCAGTTTAAAATTACTTCATTCTTTTTAAAATATTTGTTTGAGATGGTGCATCCCACGAATGAATTAAGATTTGTTCGTATATTTAACGTGCCTCTTATCCTATTTACACATTTCCAATGTATTTAACTGCGCTTGCATATGCGTTTCCAGGCCCGTTTCTATATGCATTTGCGCTTTGTCCATTTGAGTTTTGACACTGTTTATTTGATAAAAGAGCTCAGATTTCTGTAGAAACCTTTAAAAGTGGTCTAAAGTTTCAAGTGTATAATAGATCATCAAATTAACTTCGTCTAGGCCCATACTATAGTCTAGTCAGGTCTGTGAGTTTTCTTATCAGGCCAACTTTGATTAACTGAAAAACCTACGAAGGGGTGATGATGTTATGGTTTATGATAAATTTGGATTTGCTTTCGAGGAAAAACAAATTTGGTTATCGATCATAACTTCACATCATGGTCCACGTTAAGTTCTGTGATATGCATTTACGTTAGTATTTGCATTTCTATTGACTATTGTATATCGTTTTAACGGGAGTACATAAAAGAACAGTCCTGTAAAAGAAAAAACATGTTCAAACTTTTGAGATTATTATGGTTGACCCAAAAAAATCTTTTAGAGATAAATCGAGACATGAAAACAGACTCTGATATGATCACTTTCATGCATTTTCAAAGATAATGTTTCCTATATATACATACTAAAACGTATTTTCCTATGATATATTTTAAACGCCAAGACAAAAAAAGAACAAAAAATTTCATTAAAAAAAACAAAAAGAAACAAATTTCACTGTTAAGAAATAATAAAAAAATGATAGGAAATAACAATATAGCAAATAATTAGGGAGGGAAAATATTTGGAAAGTAGAGCCATATTAGTTTCGAAATTCAAATGTATATTGTGAGTGTGACAAAACCCCACCAACATGCCTTGCTTTCTCTTACAAACCTCATAAATTCTCTGGTAATCTGAAAGCTCGTCGAATATATATATATATTTTTTTGAACTGAGCGTAGGAACATTTTTCCTATAACTAATCGGCCATCTAGCATATAGCATGGATAGTTACATTACGTATTATTTAAAGATAACTTTGTAAAAAAAATAAATATATACATACACCAACTACCAGTATACAAAAGCCAATAGTATTAAAATTTGAGATAGTTATGAATTGGATCGAAAATCTGTTTCGACATAGACATACTTAATTATTAGTGACCAACATATAACTCATTGGCCATATATATTTCGTCGGCTACAAATAGATTAGTACGGTTCATGTAATAAGAGTGTTTGGCGGACAATATAATGTCTTGTTTTTTTTCTCAATGATAAATAATTGTAATGCGTCATTTTTCATAGATTATATTGACTTGGTTAGAATAGTTTGAAGTTGTTAGACCATAATTTCAGAGACCAAGCTGTTAGAGTGTTAGGTCACTGCTACAGCAAACTCTTGTTCTAGAATCAAACTAAGTTTGTTTTCATAATTTATATCATCGGTTGTAACAAGGTATATATATATACACACACACTAACAAAAATTTAAATTTAAATAAGAACACATTATGCCATTATGGTACTTTTTTGAAAAAAAAAAGTTTTCTAATAGAAACAATTCAAATTGAATAAGCCAACCTCCTTTTTGGTATGGGGTTGTTGGTCTAATTTAATGCTAGTATGTTGCCTTGCCTCTCTTCTTCAACCATCTTCATATTTATAACTTCCTCTCCTTCTCCACCTTGCAGTCCCACAATCTTTCAAATAGCCACGTTCCTTTTTTTCTCCGTTGATTCTACTTTTATCTTTGACGTCGCTGTTGCTCCAAACAAAAAAATCTTTGACGTCGCTGAAAGTAAGAGTTCTGCAAGGGTCCGATGATGTTCACCGGTAAAGTAACCTTTTTCAGTGCCGACATCATTTCTATATACTTATTATATGGTTTACTAGTTGAGGTACTTATTTGTTTCTTGATTTTCTGAGATATGCTGAATTATGATGTAAGGTACGTAACACGAGATATTAGTGCGGTTCAATCAAATAGTCGTACTCTTACTTGATAGAGATCTTTTTGTTCGATTGAGCCGTGCCAATATCACGCGTCAAACCAGAATGGAAAATATGGTTTTGTTAACTGTGTAATCCTGAAGGTATTCTTATATAATTTTAAAAATTTGTTTCCTATTTTGAACATTATCTACTGATGTCTTTTTTTGTTGCTCTGCAAGCTCCGAAGGTATTGCGACACAAACCCCAAAATGCAAGTACAACTCGACATAACACTTCTATATTTAGAAAGTATATGTAGAAACATAAGCCTTTTTTACAAAAAGTAATGTATAAACATGCTGCAAGAGTGAGAGTGGTAGCCAGAATGAAAATGTTGTTGTGGCTTTCTATCCCGATAATATTACAACAATACAGAGAATTATAAGTTTTGATTTGTAGTTATTTGCACTTTTGTCTACAGTCAATTGGCTTGTTTTTACGTTATTTAAATAGTGTAAGGTTTATTTTCCGCTATTGGTTAATCTTAGAACAATAAGGAATCTGTTTTTGGACTAACTCTCAGTAGGCAATAAGGTTTATTATTAAACTCCATCGAGTCGTTCAACATTTCCGGAAGCATGTTTGTGGCAAAATGTAAATTCACTTTCCGAAAATACGAGATTATTCATAATTCAATGAAAAAAGGAAACCGTTTCCTTAATATTCCCACAACGAATGTTATCAACTATGTGAATCAGAATGTTCAAACTTATAAAATTCAAACTACTCCACGGTAGCAAAATTCCCAAGACCGAATAAATAAATTATGATGCGAGAGTCTACCTGAAATTCACCAGTCTTAGTCTTTTTCCGAAAATTCAAATATTAGAACCGAAATCAAATACAATCGTAATTACGGGTTAAAAGAGCTGGTATTGAACTTAACATAGTCTTGAAAACAGGTCAGAAAAGACGAAAACAAAACGTAGTGGCAGTGAGATTTAATGAGAAGCAAGAAAAAGAGGACATGTGGGGATTAATATAAAGGCGCAACAACAATAAGGAATCTCTATCTGTCAGTCATAGGACAAACCAAATGTGACCATAACCATTATTTCATTGCCTCTCATTAAATCACTTCACTCACTTTTTTTTGCATACACTTATTCATCTCCTCACCCAAAAAAACCCTACTTTTACTATAGCCCCCAAGTAATATCATGCTGTTAATATAGTAAAAAAGTTTTGTTATATCTTTTTTTTTTAAGAACTTGACGTCCATAACGCAGTTTCAGGTTCACCACATCGTTCATGAACATCAGCCATTCTCTCGGCCGACAGACAGATTCCGCTGCATTTCCAGTCAAACGATGCTGCACAAGCATCTCCCATCATTGCTTTTAGTTGACAATCTGCGTTTCCAAAAATGAAATAAAACGATATTTATCAAAAGTATTTTAAAAATCAAGTTAAATTAAACTTGTACATACTAAACCAAACTAAACCAGAATTGTTAAGCTGATTTACCATGAGGAGAAGTACTGCAACAGAGTCTTCTCTCATTAACATGCTCAACATCCAATCCTATGAACCAAGATCCCAACGACACGTCCTCATTCGCATACTTATGCAATAAATCCCTTTATTTCAAGAAAAAAAAAAAAGATTAGATGTCTTTTTCCAAAGCATTTTGGTTGCATTATACAGCTATTTAGACAAACTTACTGGTTAATCAATATGTAAGTAGCTAGATCCTTAGAAATTGCGTAGAACTGTCCTGTGGCATGGCGAAAATACCTGTTCCCAATCTCTCCGAACTTCCAATACTCCGGTTCATGGTACTTCACACCCCTGTTTGTTTGGAAACATTTTGCTTTTAGGCTGCTGCTTTGTATGCAACTTAAGAACCTAGGTGGGTTTTTTCACTTACTTTATTGCTAGGACAGGACCGGACTTCATGCATCCAATATAAGCACGAGGCTTGTCCCGGTGACTTGATAAAGTCGCCTTGAGAGTAGCTGCCAAAAAAAAAATCAAAACCAAAATGGATGAAATGATATACAAAATAAAGATGAATCATTTTGATTAAATTTTTTTACCAAGATTCACATGAACGTCATCATCAACTTTGATGTAGAATTCAGCGTCCCACAAAGAAACAGCTGTAGCGAAAAACGTCTTTGTCTTGGCCGATAACTTCATGTATCCCTCTGTATGCTCCTGTTTTTGTTTCTAAAGCTTTAAGACAAAAAGTAGCAAAAACACCAAACATCATAAGAGAATGAATGTTTCAGAACCATGCGGGTTCTTACCAGTCTCAAGAAATCTCCATATGCTTTCTCCTCTGCTTCAATAGCTTTATCAAGAATACTGAAATAAGAAAACCATAATAACAAAGTAAATGCTTAGCTTTCTTTCACTACAGAACATGACTTCTCTCTTTTGTACCTGTGCCCTATAACAAAGCGAACAATGATGCCTTTCTCTTCCTCCAATTTCTTAAGCTTCTCTCCTGAAATTATTGTTTAAAAGAACCAAAAGAAAGTTACATTTTCCCGGTTTTATTTACACACAAGCAACTCGCTAAACAGACGTTACCTTGTGGCATCCATGTTGACCTGACCGAGTCACGTCTCTTACGACTACTAAAGGCAGTGTTGATACCAATAACCATGAAGTATTTTCTTTTCTTGGCTTCTTTTGAAACGTTAAATTTTCCTGACAGTGACTCCCGCTCTGCTCTAGCAGCTACCAGTTTCATCTCCAGATTTGCAATGGATTTATCTAAGATCCTGCATTTGTTTTTGAATTTATATTTAACATCAACATCATCTAAAAACATATATATATATATATATATATAGTAATCATTCATGTACACATCTGGTGAAGTTTTCAAATGGTTTTACCCGATAGTGTTGTTACCATATTCCAAAACCTGCAAAAAAAAAAAACACAAGTCCAAACAATTAAATATCGATTTTTCAAGTGAAGTGATTAATGATTATGCCCAGAATTCAGAAGTCTCACATTGTTTTTGTTTTGAACACAGTCACCAGATTTTAAGCTTAGTTTGGAGAGTGTTGATATGCCTCTAGCTTCAGGTACATTCCACATCCTGGTATAATGAACATCATCAAATCCATTTTCATAACCAAGTACGAACTCTTAACTTCATAAGATAAAAACAAACACAACTCCGTGCCAAAATGTAGATGAAGTCACTGACACAACAAAAAGATGCAAGCTCTATGTTCTTTTCATACTTGAGGCCAAATATATCAACTGTTCTATTTCCAACATATTACAGGCCATGATTGGATTGAAGTAACCAAATTGATGCAGCAAAGAGCTTTGATTAAATACAAAAGTAACAATGTGCCACCGTTTGATTAAATCTATCTGGTACGGGTATAGATGTTTTGGGGGTATATATGCTTGATTCCTCAATCCTCATAAAAGCTACACGGAAACATGAGCGAATAGAACTGTCTGATAAAAGCACGTCTGCACCGACAAAACTCTAAAACTTAAATTTGGAGAAAATCAAAAGCAGATTTAGTCCCAAGAAGCTGAAATGATAAACACACACTTAATTTAACTCAAGAAAAAAGAGCAAGAATCAGACATGAACAGTGAGAAACCAACTTTAGTAAGAAATCGTCGAACAAAAAGCACAATGGGCAACAAAAGGTACCTGTTACTGAAGAACATTCCAAGGCAGAAACTTGCGATGCAGAAGAAAAACATAGAGTTTCTAGAAACCACATTTCTTGGAGTAAAGTAGTGATCTCCAACACCTCCCCTGTTCTTGAAAGACATTTTTGATTTGGCTGCTAAAAGCTCAAATTTCAAGTAGTCAATGAAAAATCAAAGCTTTGTTTAACTTGAAGTCAAAGATTCAAAGCTTCTTTTTTGTGTGGGTCTGTTCTTTTCTGTTTGATGGAATATCTCTCTGACTCTCTCTCACTTCACTGACACTCTCTCTCTCTAAATACCTGAGAGTGAGAGATGCATGAGGAAAGAATAAACACAAAACACCAAAAATATTATTTTTATAACTATAAAAAAGTGTAACGTTTGGCAACATACGATGATGACGTTTCTAATGATAGTTTTTGGAGTTACTAAAAATGTCAAAACTGATGACATTTTTTTGGTTACTAATTCAAATGATAACTGCAGTTCAAAGAGTTACAGTTTCAGGGGCAGGTTAAGGTTTTTATTTTGAAAAAATCTAAATTATAGCAATCAATTGAGAATAATAGTGGTATAATGATATGTGATAAACAAACTTTGCTTATCTTTATTTTATTCAGAGTTACAAAAGCAGAATCCATATCGATCTTTTAAATTCTTTTGGGAACATAACATAAGAAGAAAGGATCAAAAGCTAATTTCTGTACATATACACAAAGATAAATATTTTACTTTCCTTTTCTCACTTGCGTGCAGAGTGATAGAGCTCAATGTACTCAAGTGCAGGACGATTCCATGACCAGTCTTGCTCCATCACCGTCTTACACAGTGAGTTAAACCACTCTCTACCATCGTACCAAGCCGATATCGCCCTGCAATAAAGGGAAACCACCAGTTGATAGTTATCCAGTCAACGAGAGTGTTAGTTTAGAGTTTGGTTGTTTTACCTGTTGAGAGCATAATCCACACCAGGAGCATCAGCCCCGTCGAAGCTGAAAACATTAGGTTCTAGAACTTGAGCTTGTGCCCTTTCTTTATCATGGTCCACATCAAAAGCAGTGTCGTAGAGTCCTATAATGGACAAAAGAATAAAACAATACAGCTCGGTCTTAAGGTAATCAGGTAAAGCTTCTAATCATAGTTTTAAAAAAACAGTTACCTCCCGTTTTTCTTACGACAGGAACAGAGCCGTAACTCATGGCTATGAGCTGTGTCAGTCCACACGGCTCAAATATCGACGGTATAAGAATAAAGTCAGCCCCTGCGTATATCTGGAGTGCAATAACACACCAAAAAGAAGACTAAGGAGCAACACTGGGAACAAAGTAAAAAAAGGTTCTGATATTTTCTTTTACCAAATGGGAAAGAGGTTCATCATAGGTTAGAACAAGCCGAGCACGGTCACCGTGAGTAGAATGCAATTGGTTTGCCAAGTTCACGAAATCATTTTGGATCCGAGGATCCGGAGCTGAACCTAGCAACACAACCTGCTTTCAAAAAACCTTTTAAGTATCGTGAAAAAGTTCATGACAAAAACTTTTTAAAAGGTTTGAGTAAAGCTAGAGAAAATAACCTGTCCATTGCGTTCCAAGGTACGCCAAATAGCGTGCTTGATCAAATGTATTCCTTTCTGGTGAGTTAAGCGAGTAATGATTCCCACTAACGGAAGATCAGCACTCTTTTGTCCAAGCCTCTTTTGCAATTCTTCCTTTGCTGCTCTTTTTCCTTCTACAACGTTCTCTGAAGTATAAGGAACCTAAGAACAACACAAAGTGTTCAAACATCAAAAACATGTAAGAAAGGACGGAAAGGAGAGGATTTGAATGTGATGAAGCTTACTGGTATGAAATTATCGTTGTATGGATCCCATATATCAGGGTCGATCCCGTTTACTATTCCATGGAACTTGTATAAATGTGGAGAGATCACAGAGTTTCCAGCGACTTCCTTGGCATACGTTCGTGAAACATCACACGTCGCTTAGCGAAATGTGATTTTCTTCTTTTTTCTGTATAGCTCGTGAGTGACAAAGATATAGCTTGGCCATTGCATATGCGCCACATGTCAGAAAACCTTTCGATTTACAAGTCTACGTCAAAGCCTAAGCCAACCTCTTTTCCCAAACACCGACCATTGATTTAGAATCGTCAAAGGTCCACATTTATGGACAAGATATGAATCCGATGAATACAAATCTAAATTATTCCCTACCTGAACCCTCTGGACAATTCAATAGCAATGCAAACCATTATGTGGCTTTGAACTATGGCTCATCTTTTACTCCATCAAGAAGAAGTTTAACTCCATTAAGAACCATGTAATCATGTAGCTCAACAACTTCATCTCGACCGCGATTCTTACTAAACATGTAATCAAAGTTCATATGTGGCTTTGCACTATGGCTCCTCTTCATATAACCAGTTTCTCACCATCCTCCTGCTTCTGCATATCAGATAAGACCCTCACAGCTTCTTCCACATTCCCAATTCTGAGAGACTCGTTCAGCAGCGTGTTGTAAGTCACAGCGTCCTTGCTTTCCATATCTCTCACCACTCCTTCAACCGCATTATTCATTCCTCGCTTGCTTAATCTATTCACAATTGAATTGTATATCACAAGGCGCTCACCACTCCTTCAACCGCATCACTCCTTCCTCGCTTGCTTAATCCATTCACAATTGAATTGTATATCACAAGATTCGTCAGCTTCTTCATCTTGATCATACCATCATATACATCCAAAGCTTTCTCCACCTTCCTTTCCTTTAAGTATCTATCGATCAAAGTATCAAATGAAACTTCATCAACACTCAAACCACGAACCAGCATCCTCCCTAGAATCTTATTTATATTCATTTCATTCATTTTTACCAATTGTAACCATAAATTTTATGAATTTTTGAATCATTCTTTAAAAGTGCACAAATAAGAACCAAAAAATCTACTGATAGAAATAATCCACCATAATCATTTTTCATACCATATAAATAGATAAAATTATTTTAAAGAATGAACTAACAACTTCATAAACAAGAAAATGATATAACTTCACACCAAATCGTACCACACCTCCTCCAACCATTGTTTTTTGCTCTGCTTTGTTTGCTTTTCCTCCGTTTTGCTTTCTTTTAGATGTTAGCATCCTCCTTATTCCTCACAGCTTATTCTTCCTCACAGCTTATTCTTCCTCAGCAGCTTCCTCCTTTTCAACAGCTTCCTCATCCTCAACAGCTACCTCTCCCCTCTCTATCCTCTGATTTGCAATTTATTTTTCCTTTCACCAAAAAGTTTCAACTTTGACAAAATTTACCATCCATCTGATTAGATTCTGGACGGCTTTAACAACAGCCACTCTTGCAGCCACTGCTCGACTCACTTGTTCATCTACTCGTAAACTATTACAAAATTATTGTGTAACATCTAAAAGAAAGACATGTCAGTGATCCAGATCAAGATCATAATATCAATCAACATCACTTCTTACCAAATTTTCCATCATAAAGCCGTTAATTTACAAAAACACAAGACATCACACCATCTTCATCTTCTTCTATGTACAGATTGTTGTCAGAAATAATAAAGATTGAAATTTCTATGTTAAAAATCTCTGAAACAAGCTTTCCATTTCTTTTAGCTCAATCAGGGTTACAGAGAAAACCGGAGATCAACATCAAACCAAACAAAAAAAAAAGATTTGCAATTTATTTTTCTTTTCATCAAAAATTTTCAACATTGACAAAATTTACCATCCATCTGATCAGATTCTGAACGGCTTTAACAGCAGCCACTCTTGCAGCCACTGCTCGACTCACTTTCATCTACTCGTAAACTATTACAAAATTATTGTGCAACATCTAAAAGAAAGACATGTCAGTGATCCAGATCAAGATCATAATATTAATCAACATCACTTCTTCCAAAATATTCCATCATAAAGCCGTTGATTTGCAAAAACAGAAGACACCACACCATCTTCATCTTCTTTTATGTACAAATTGTTGTCAAAGAAATAATAAAGATTGAAATTTCTATGTTAAAAATCTCTGAAACAAGATTCCCATTTCTTTTAGCTCAATCAGGATTACAGAGAAAACCGGAGATCAACATCAAACCAAACAAAAAAAAATAATTGCAATTTTTTTTCCTCTCACCAAAAAGTTTCAACTTTGAAAAAAATTACCATCCATCGGAACTTATTCTGAACGGCTTAAACAGCAACCATTCTTGCAGCCACTGCTCGACTCACTTGTTCATCTACTTGAACTCGTCTGTCTCCGGTTCACTGCCTTCTTTGCCGTTTCTCTAGCAGCCTGAACCGGCTCTGCGAAACCGGCTCGCTCGTCGGATGAAGAGGATTTACAAGACTCCTTGAATCTCACGCTCACCAGATTTAGCATCACCACGAGTAAGCACCATACCCTTGCTTATGTACTTCCTTCGTAACAATGACCATTAGCAAAACGTAGCTTAACTTGTCCTTCTTGTCCTTCCATCTCTTCCAAAACTCGAAATACAATTTAAATAAGAGGAAACCTTAAACACAAAAGCGCCTCGGGTCACAACCGCTGTTCACAAATATCTCCGGCAATACACGGGTCGCCGTCGTAACAAGCATCACGAACGAGAGAGATAGAAGATCGGCACCGTATATACACGAAACTTATAATACAGTGACTTTTAAAGCTATCCTCGTTCCCGTGCCGGAGAAATTTAACAGTGAAGCTCACTGTGTTTGGGAAGTACTCTTGTGCATCTACGTCACTCGGCTCGCGCGCAACCCCGCTCCGTGGGGGGAGGGGGGGGGGGGGAGGGGAGAGGAGAGAAGAGTGGGAGAGAAAATGTTTGGTCTTATTTTAAAGGAGAGAGATGTGTGGTTAGATTTATTTTTTAAAGATGTCATATTTTCATTAAAAAAAAAAATTTGACGAAAGGTTTTCAATTTAAATACTAGAAAAATACAGAAATAAGGTTTAGAGACCTTAGAGTTCAAAGATAAAACAGTTTTGGGATCAAGAGAAACAAGGAAGCAACATAGTAGAATAGATGCAACACTGAACAAGATTTTATTGAGAATTAGTGATGAGGACCTCTTCCTCGGCCTCTTTTTCCTTTTCCTGTAACAGTGAACCATTCCATCTCCTTAAGCCTTTGAGATGGCTTTAATGGCCTACCGCCTCGAGACCTTAGTGTTGATTCATCATCTACAAACGAGTCTCGAGGATGTATAGGGGAAGTATCATGAGAGGCAAAAGTGAATGGTAATGGAGAATTTGAGATGACAAGTTCCTTGGCTGGAGGAACACTTGATGGTTCATTGTCATCAGCACTATCCAGTACTGCAAATAAGGTGTCATGAGCAAATGGTACAGAAGACGGAGAGGAGTTAGAAAATGTCATATACTTAAAAAATTCATATACTATTCATTAAAAAATTCATATACTTATATCTGCATAGATGTCATATTTTAATTAAAAAATGCACATCCCTTATTTCTTGACCCTTGTCTAGCATTAGCATATCCACATCAGTCCGTACAGTTTATAAACAGATGTATCATGTATGTCCCAACGAATTTAAAAAAAAAAAAAAATCAAATGCCACTATGTATTATGTGTACAGTGTACTTCATGGGTTGATGTTGCTTATGCAGGCGAAGAGAATGGATCAGCCTGTATGTCCGAGAATTCATTTCAAAAGGTTATTGTTTGCATGTTTGACCCTAGATTTATATTGGATTAGAACGCTTTTGGTCCGTATTGTCATTGTTTGGTCTACAAGAATTTATGTTCCCTGCTTTTTTTATACGACCAGGTTTATGAACCATATTAATTTGTAGACTAGAGTCTTGTAGAGCATTTATTTTCCAAAGTGACTACAATTCTTTAGGTTCACGACCCAAGGTCCCACTTAGCGTCCGAGTAATCTTGGCCGTGAGTTTATTTGTACCAACAATCCAAAAAACTTTCGTTTTTGTAGTCTTATTCATATTTTCCCCATAGCTTTTAAGGTTTTTTTTTTGTATTTTTAACTTCTAAAATATAGAATCAAAACTTAAAATCAAAAATGGATTCATTCAGTGATTTGGTTAGATTCTAAAATGCTTCTACTCAGAAACATCATAGTAATATCATTATGACATTGGCTGAACAATAGCTCTCTCTCTCTCTCTTTCTCTCTTAAGGACATAACAAGAAACTGATCTCTTCAAGTCAAGTTTAGTTGAGCCATGTAGCATCCACCATCTTGTCCATACACCCATACCGATCAGCCGCTTCGTCGATCTGTTGCAACTCACAAGCATTACATTGAACAAGACAGATTTAAAACTGAGACTCACAATCTTTTGTGTTGGACGTCCTGCTCCATGCCCGGCTTTTACTTCAATTCGAGCAATTATAGGGTTGGTCTGTGGACTACTATTATTCTCTATGCTCAAACCAAATTCATATTGCATTGTCTGCCAAAGCAAAACAGTTTCAACGGAAAGAAGAAGAGGGAAGATGCAAAAAGCAAACAAGATATAAACACAAACCGCAAGCAACTTGAATGTATGAAGTGGGACCAACTCTATCGTCATGATCAGCAGTTAACAACATCGTTGATGGATACTGAACAAACTTATCACGTCTTCTGTTCCCATGGTCTCTTCACATTATGCAGAGGCTAGGATACCTTTTTTTTAACATTTTATCAGACCCTAAAACCATCAGATATCTTATATCTTGCGAAACAAGCAACCTTTATGTTTGAACTAAAACAAGACTTACTTAATCAACCAATGGAACTCCTCTTCCTTGTCAGAAGTCCAAGCATGTCCTATGGTAAACTTGTGAAACCGGAGCATGTCCATGACCCCAACATGCGCGAAAGCACATTCAAACAGATCAGGTCTCTGCGTCACACAATAAACAAAACTCTTCATCTAACTATATGATTACTATGATGCATGAGCTAGAGTTTTAAGACTCTCTCTACCTGATTAAAGCAAGCCCCTATAAGTATCCCACCGTTACTACTACCTTCAATACAAAGCAGAAACCAGATACACTGCCCATCGAAGCAATTCTGCTTATTAGCAAGCGCGACAGCTTTATTTCATTCCTCACCGTACTCACCACCACCACGGATGTTTGTAAACAAGCTCCAATTCTCTGGTAATGATAATATTAGTCAAGACCCATTTATAGAAAAATTCCACAACTTGATTTGAGTCACCGAAACATATGGAAAATTTCACGAAACTAGGTAGCTTGGTTAGGTATCTTCTTCTTTGGAAAACTTTCATTTTTCTCTCGCCTTGCACCACAAGCAACCTCAGATCCCCCAGTATCTATATAATTCACTTGATTTGGACTTAAAACGCTGCCACCATTAAAGCGAATATGGTGAATTCTGAGTCCCGTTCTCCAAACGACCAAGTCCCGCCGCCGTCCACTTGTTCTCCACATGAAAACGGTTAAATTTTTTTTAATTTCAATACCAAATTTAGTGATGTAGTTGGAGTTGTCTTTAATACGGTAGAATGTTATAAATGTTTATTCATTACGTAGGGTTCAGAGTGTGCAAAGAAGTCATGAATAAGATGGCAGAGTGTGCGAGCACCACTCCCATGATGAACGAATTCGGTATCAAAGGGCTGACTGAGGCTTTCAAAGCCGGTACTTTCCATGACGAAGATAACTACATAAAAGGAGGTGCTTGCAAAGAATCATTCATGTCACTTGCAGAATGTCCTGATAGGGATAAGCCGGATAAGCAGGCGGCCTTGGTGGACTGTATGGAAGCCCACTCTGATTACTATCATAAATATATCCAGATTGTTGATGAACACGTGGAGAAGGTAATGATGAAGGGACTCGAATCCACCTATCCCGGAGGGGAAGAAGAACAGGCTTTGGGGTTTCACAGGTATTTCATGAAAGGAAAAGGAAGTTGTTGCAAAAAACAATACACGGCTTTTACGGATTGCATGATCCAGGAATCCTGTAAAGAAGAGCAGTGTGGTCCTTTTATGACTACTATTACTAAAATGATATTTAGGTTCATGTAAGTTGTTTATCAACAGAGATGACTAAATATTTGTTCCCTTTTGATGGTTGAGTTTTTCCTATCAATTGTTCCTTTAGGAACAGAAATAAAATCTTTGATGGTTGATTTTTTCTATCAATGCTTTATATATACTATTGTATATGATTTGTCATAGTGGTCATAAATATGTTGATGTGTCTAGTATTAAATGAGTTTCTGCATGCATGATTTTGTATTATTTATAATTTTATGTGCTAAGTATACTCTGTTATACATACCAGTCTGAGAAGGAGTTATTTGCGGAAGCTGAGAACAGTGGACTGAAGTGCTCTCTTGGAAACCCAGAGCTTTCGTCTACCACGACTTCTTGGTTTGTCTTCGTACATGAGTGAAATGTTTCAGTGTCTGTTGTGTCTGAATTGATGCATGTTTAAAACTAAAAATCGAAACTTTGTGGGTATTAGTTTTATTATTTAATGTGATGTTGACCAGTCGAAGGAAGAATGTAAGTATTTAAAAGTCTTGCCAAACCACATATAAGAGGTTATTGGCTCAAATGCATTGGTTCAGATGTTCTTTGCGTTTATATTTTGCAGCCGGGAAGGAGAAGGAAGTATTATTAATCGGTGTGTGTTGATAACTTGATCGTATCGTCTCATACCATGATATAATATTATCTCTGTATAAAGCAATACAAATTAAAATTAACATTTCGACATGATGAAGTTTTGATTAATATGAAAATATTTATCTAAAATTTTGTAACAAGCCAAAAAAACAACGTGTCAGTAAAAAATCCAGCAATATGTTGCGCAAATTGTAATTAATTAGTAGATGAGTAGTACACATACTTAAAGTTGTTGAAAATTATCTTTTTGCTACCGGTAATTAACACTAACTGGTACAAATAGAAAGACAGAAACAGATGATAGAAGACGATTTTAGAAAAACAAAAACTAAAAACTACTCTAGAATCTACAAACAATAAAGTAAACATAGTCAACTTCTAGCCAATTTCTAAAATAATTTTTTTTTTGTTTTTTTTTTGTTTGTAACTGAAATCATTTGTTTTTTTCAGCACTATTTTACTTCAGATTGTATAAATTATCATCCAAGGATAATAATTTCTAAATTTAAATATGATATATTTTGATCATATTATTTTCAATTCAAACAATATCTGTTTAGTACAAAACTACATATTTAGAAGAAATGAAACATTTGTAAATCAATTTGTAAAATAAATATTTCTTTCTATAGATTTAAATGAAACAGTACAACCATTTAAGTGAATATTTACAACTGTTTAAGATGAACCATTGCAGATGACAAAAAAAAATCCGACAAAAAAAAGTGAACCGATCCAATTTTTAATAACTAATATAATGTTGGATGATATTATTTTTTGAAACCTAATAACATTTACCATTGTGTAATTTATAATTTCCAAACGGCTTTATAATGATCACATATCAACAGATCCTCTATTGATGTCGTCAATTTTTTTTTTTTAGCATATGATTTTTTTTTTCTTATTAAGCCTTCAAACAAAGAGTTCTAAACAATGAGAACCAACAAAACAACATAGAAAAGGGATACACTAGTAGGGATCCAAAATAATCTAACACATCTATTTTGCGTATGAATGACTAAAGATCTTCATATAAAAGCATCATATCTGCTTCTAGAATAGATAAATCTCAAAGGAGATAATCTTCATATTAATCCAAAAGCACCACGCTTCATAGTGAGTTGAAAACGATTGTCATTCTCTTGTTATTACTCCAGTAGAAGCTACCGAGATAAGACAATTCTCTATTTTGCTCTATTAACAGAGTCAAAGAGATTACCGTTCCATATAACCTCATGCTGCCTTTCGAAGTAATCATAGTTTGCAGCAAGAACTCCATCACCATCGAATGAAGAACCATCAACGATTGAAGCCGGTAAGACCCGTCGCCACCATCCGCAGTAGATCTGTCAATTATCTTTTCTAAACAGTTCAATCGAACTGAAAGTTTTGTCTTCCCAAACCAATCGGAAGAAGCATATAAAAGAACAATAAAAAACTTTGCCAGATTCATAATAAATTGGCAATAAAATAACGACTGGAAACAAAACAGATCAAAGAAAAAAGAAAGAAAACGAATTAAACAAGCCGATGACGGAGCTGGAGAAGCCTCCGATCATCGGCTTGCATCTATAAAAAATCTCTTTTTTTTTTCTCTCGACGGCTAGGGTTTTGAAACTTGAATTTCGTAGTGACCGCATGAGGTCGGAATAGCATATGATGATGTCGTCAATTATTACTCACTCAGAATTTTTTTTTTTTTTTTGAAACTGCTCTCTCACTCAGATTTAATGGAAGATAATAGGGAGATCAATCTATTCAAGACTTTGATTGGTAAGGGATCGGAGCCGGCAGTTTATGCTAATCTCCCATTATATTATTCATATAATCAATTCCAAAAATATGGGAAGAGAATATTTGGAAACATTCATTTTTTATTTTGTTAAATTGATTTTAAAAAATTCGAAAAAATCATGATTTAATTGCAAAAAAAAATTTGGTAATATTTTGTTTCCATATATGAATAATATATTTTATTATAATATTAAATACATCTAAATACATTATAATAATTTATTAATTGTAATCACGAATTTCATTTATAATAGTATATTTTATAAGATATATATATATATACACATTATAATGATTTTTCTGTTTTATTTTAAACTTTATCTAATTATAATAAATATTTTATTATAATATTAAATATATCTAAATAGATTTTAATGATTTATTAATTATAGCTACGAATTTCAAATCAAAATTTTGGATTTATTAAAAAATAGTTTTGGAAATATTTTTTTCCATATATGAATAATATATTTTTTTTACAATATTAAATATATCTAAATACATTATAGTGATTTTTAATTGTAATTACGAATTTTAGTTATAATAATATATTTTTATAAAATATTTAAATATATCTAAATAAATTATAATGATTTATATATATTTAGGTTTTTTGGGATTTTCATATTTTTTTATAATTATTTTAGTTACAATTTATATTTTAATATTTAACAATTGTTTTATTAATTATAATTTCTAATTTTTAATTCAAATTAAGGGTAATATTGTTATTTTGAAAATATTTAATCTAACAAGACATGAACCATATGAGATTAGTCTAATGGGACATGGTTATCATTTTTTTGGCCTAGAAAACATTTTTCCCATAAAACAATTCTTTAAAAAAATAGTGTGCGAGAATTTTGAACTGGAAATAAGGCCAATGAATCGTCCACTTAAATCGGAACTAATTGTATTAAAATTAGCACAATAAAAAATGATTCAGTTACAAAATAAATAAAAAAATTGATTCCTCTTCTCATCATGCTTCTCACATAATAATTTTTTTTGCCTCAATCTTGTATTTTTTCACCAGTCGATCAACGATCATGAGCAAAAGTTATACGTACGTCGAATATCATATGATCACAATCATGAACAAATAGTGTGATGTTCTATTTCTAATATATAGTCTACTTTTTGTGAGATTGTTATGTTCTTATATAACTGTATGATATTTTTAAAAATATATATAGATTGATAATATATTAATATCTAAGTATACTTTGGATTTTATCATAAACTAACTCTGACCCGCCCTTCAAAGGGTGGATATATCTTTTGTTTTAATTTCTTAAAGAAATTAATTTATATTTTATTTTGTACTCATATTTGTGTTTAAGATTAATTTTAATATAATTTTTGATAACTATACTAAATATGTCAAGTTGCATAGCTATATAATTTGTGCTATATGCAGTTCAGAAGTTATTTTTTAACTTTATTCTTAAAATGCAAAACATAATCATAGTTTCCTAACATAACTAGTCAATAAAATTTGTACCAAAAAACCTCGATTCTGGATCAAATGAAAATCAAAGTTTCATACTCTATTAAACTTGGTTCATATAGCCAAACGATTTTTAAAGCGTTATACCTGAAAACTAATATCAAATTCAATCTACACCGAAAATCGAACAATTTTTTTGAAAATATATTTTTTAACATATTATGTTAAATATATATATAAATATAAATATATATATATATATATATATATATATATATATATATATATATATATATATATATATATATGTGTGTGTGTGTGTGGGTTACCATGGTCTTTAACTAACTTTGAATAAAATTACATTTAGTAAGTATTTTTTAATCGAACAATTTAAAATCCATTAGACTAAATAAGTTTATTTAAAACCCTTTAAACTAAGTGGAACTACTATAAATGCTTTATTTTGTATTTCTTAACAAATATAAAGTTTCTATAATGTAATAATTACGTTTTATACTCCTTAACCAATATTATGAGGGATAATTAATATATCAGTATAGAAATATATGTCAATAATATAACTGTATATATAATTGAGCCTCTAATTCATGAGAACAATATTGTTTAATATTGGGTTTGGTTGATGGGTTTCACAATTGTTTATAGTATTTTTATATAGCTTATTATTTCGGATAAGTATATCATAGTTTTAACCGTGGCCTGATGGTTAGACCTGGCTTTCACTGCCCTAGGAGGGCGGCTTTCATTGCTGCAGGGTCTTTTTTATTTTTCATTTCCGATTTTTGCTTAACGAGTAGCAAATTACAGTTTTGTCCCTGTCTTCAACCGAAGAAAACTCTGATAATCATGGCGGCTAGACAGTTTTATACGATGCCCGATGGTGTTAACATCTCATTTTTTATTGGATTTAACAACTAAGTGATATATCCAACCTTAATCATAATATTTTTAGGAAAATATTGGGATAATTTGAACTTTTCTTGACATTTTCGATTTTTTATCAAATTTTATCAAATCACAGGAGCAAAGTTCCGTCTTAACGTATTATCGACGATTTAGAGGCCTCCACGAATACGGTGTGGCTTTCTGTAAAAACGTGATTAGATAATATCTGAAAATATTATTATTTAATTATTTTTATTTTCAGAATGTGTACAGCCGATTTGGTTTCATTTTTGATATCGATCTGTTCCCGCTTCGCCTTTTGTTCACTGGAATTGTGGAGGGTTTGAAAATTTCTTAAAATAAAAAAACAAACATCGACCTTGGGGAGCTCGAACCACGACCACAAGGACAAAAGCCTTGCGCACAAACAACTAAGCTAGACCGGCTTTCTAACAACTTATGTATCATGTTGTACTTGACAGCATGAAACGTATGAAAAGTTAAGAATACGAACCAAGCTGCACAAACACATTATGAACCAAAGTTTTGAAAGTATCATGCACTATAATCTTCTGTAGGTTTTTACCATTCATAAGCTTTTAACCAACTTGTATATTAAAAACAACATGATGATCCAAAATCTTTTATAGTAAAACAAAAACGATTCAAAATATTACCAGAAGTCTCCGCAAGAACAAATACTATCTTTGAAGTGATGAAACCTATTTGTATCTCTAACAAAAATCTCTCTACCTGCGTAACCCGATATAAACTTAATGACTGTGTGGCAATCTTCGCATATCCGCATATCCGCATATTCTAAGGTTCTTTATGACCTGAAGAGGTGTACCGTCTGGTGTGTTCAGAAGACCAAAAACTACAGCTAGTTGTCCCCACAATGCCTGCTCCTGCTCTTGCTCTTGCTCCTCCACATCTTGCAGAGCAAAATCCAAATTTGGGAGATGACCATATTTCCTCATCTCTTTGCTTATCTCATCCATCTTCTCTGTTAGCTCCCAACTTCGCTAGGCGTTACCGCTGATCTGAACTCTGTCGTTGATATCTTTCCCGTTCTGTGCACACCCAGCTATGATTGACGTCCAACGACACAACATTAAGCTCCATATTTTTCTCCTTGAACAACCCCAACATCTCAACGGCCTTGTCAACAAGACCATTTCGAGACAGCCCTGTAATGCACGCATTGCAAACCCATCAGCTCAAACTGTTGGAGAATTAAGTTGTATAATCCCATAGACATGAAGTCACTTCCCGTACATATCAATCATCGCACTAACAACACATTTATCCTTCACCAAACCCTGTTTAATCACATACCCATGAACCTGCCTCCCTATATCCAGTCTCTCCTAGTCTCCAACAGAGGGAAGAATAAATAATCCACCATAATCATTTTCTATACCATATAAATAGATAAAATTATTTTAAAGAATGAATTAAAATTGAATTTTATATCACCATAATCCATTCACAATCGAATTGTATATCACAAGATCCAGCAGCTTCTTCATCTTGATCATACCATCATATACATCCAAAGATTTCTCCACCTTCCCTTTTTTTAAGTATCCATCGATCAAAGTACCAAAAGAAACTTCATCAACACTCAAACCACAAACCAGCATCATCCCTAGAATCTTGTTTATATTAATTTCATTCATTTTCACCAATTGGGACTTTAAATTTTATGAATTTTTTAATCTTTCTATAAAAGTGCACAAACAAGGACCAAGAAGTTTACTGATAAAAATAATCCACCATAATCATTTTCCATACCATATAACTAGAAAAAAACATTTTAAAGAATGGATTAAAAACTTCATAAACAAAAAGATGATAAAAACAATTATCTTTCGCTTTATAAAGATGTAGTGAGAATGTAAGAAGCTTGTTCATCCATTATAATATTGTAACAAATGATATGTTTTTGTCATTCGTCAAACAACTATATATTTTTAAAATTAATAACAAACATTAAATTTTAAGATATATTGTATCAATAAATTTGATGTACATATTTAATAGACAAATGATATAAAGAATTATCTTCATCCTACCCTGAATTTTAAAAATTGGATACATTTTAAAATATTTTTTCATCAAATTCTTTTCAACGACGAAAACTTCAATTCTTCCAATTGGAAAAATTGGCTCTTTCAATTTCAGTTAGAATTTCTAAATTGAATATCTCAATTTATAAAATAAGGTAGAACAAATGACTTTATTCAATAGAATCAATCCTCAATGAGCTGAATAATATTTAGAAAAAAACCAGCAGCTTTTGAAAAAAACTATAGAAACTTGGTATTGGGTTTTCTTAGAAATGACATTTATGTAAAAAGAAACAGTTTCTTTAGATTATAGGGAATCTATTTCTCTAAGAACTTAATTGTCTAAATATAGTTTTTATCAAACACAAAAGTCAAACACTATTTCAAAAGCTGTAAACAATCAACCTCAAAACATTCAAACATAGAAATGCTTTTCCTTGTGAAAGCTTGATGTCACTCAACCTCATCCATGGAGCCACGTTTCTCTCCATTCCTTTTAGCCTCAGTGCTAAACCTTCAATGACAGAAAAATTGCTTGTTCAACTTGTGACTTCAATTTCACTGTCGCTGTAATCACCCCAGCACTTGCCTCCTTGTCATTTCTCCGTTACAAAATGGTGCATTAGCGTGTTGTAACAAACTACATCTCCTGTAATCCCTCTCTGGAACTTAACAGCTTCCTCTACATATCCGTTTCTGCATAGCCCCCTGATAACAATAGCGTGAGTAAACCTGTCAATCTCCATCTCTTTACTAATCATATCACTCAACACCAACATAGCTCCTTCCACGTCACCTTCCATAAACAGCCAATAAACAACAGAGTTACACACAACGGTATTCGCCACAAGTCCTTTACTCGTCATCTCATCACACAACCTCAAAGCCTCATCAGACCTCCCACCTCTTCCATACGCATCAACCAAAGCTCCATACGTTCTCTCATTACAACCAACACCTGACTTAACCATCTCACCCCGGACTCTCTCCGCCAAATCCAACCTCCCGGCCTTGCAAAACCCGTTGACAACCGAGTTATACGTTACAGCGTTAGGCGAGACAGAGCCCCCAGACATCACTCTCATCTTCCCTAAAAGCTCCAACGCGAACACCATATCCCCCATCTTACAAGCTCCATCAATCATCATGTTAAAGCTAACAACATTAGGCCAAACACCACACTTCAACATCCTATAAAACACTGACAACGCTTCAAGCAACTTACACTCCTTACAAAACGAGTATATAACCAGATTAAAAGTGTTGACATTCTCAACGTATCCCAACGCATCCATCTCCTTGTAAACCTCCCAGAACCAATCAATCTCGTTCAGATTCAGCAAACACCCCATAAAGTTGTTCAACGCGTGAACAGAGACCCTAAACCCCTCTGCTCTGGCCTTCTCAATCACTTCCCAAGCTCCCTGAGCATCACCGCTCTGCGTACAAGCTCTAACCAACGAGTCAAACACGTCAGGACTCGAACCGCAAGCTTCGTAGCTCCGAACCAAACCAGACAAAACATCTAAAGGACTCAACTTTACGCCTCCTTCCGCAGACATAAGCTTCACCATTATCGACAAAGCATCATCGTACCTTCTTGACTCGACCAGAAGATGAACCATCACGCAAGATGCTTCGAAGGGGTTAGGGTTATTCCCCAGGAACCAGTTGTGGAACTCCAGAGCTAGCTTCGGGGAGGTTCGGAACTGGAGAAGGACTCTGCTTACTAACGGGGTTGTGAGAGTTGAGGAGAGTTGGTGGAGAGTGTTCCATCTTCTTTGCTTTAGGTTTAAACAGAGAGCGGTGAAGAGAATGTCTTCTGGCTCTGGAGGGTTTGAGAACTTCTTGGCGACGTGGAAAGAGCGTGCTAGGAGGAGTCTCGTTCTTCTGAAGAGAACTTGAGCGAACATACAGTACAAGGACGAAAGGTTAAGGTATTCAATCGAAAGAGGCCCAATTGAACGTGATGAGAAACGCCGGTGACGGCTGCGGCGGCGCCGGTGTGAGCTTCTGTGGCGGGCAGAGAGAGAAAGGTCAGGACTTTAACGAGGAAACGGTACGAGTAAGACGCGGTTTAAGTACCCGACTTTTAATAACCGGTTTAGGAATAACCGAAACTGGTATTGGTGATCATCATTTTCTTTTTGTCTAGCATTTCTATTAAAGGGCTTTTTAGCTAAACATTAAAGGCAGAATCAACCCATTTCCATTTATATAATCAGCCAGTCGAAACCCAACTAAACAGAAGATAATATTGGTGATCATCAAAAGTATACAATATTTGCAAAAAATAATCCGTTTTCAAATTAATTTTTATAAACTAACAGTTAAAATAAGTTGGTCAGTCGGTGGATAGAATTGTGATATTTTGCGAAATAGTATCAAACATGCATAAATAAGTTGTGTTTTTTTTGAAAATTCCGATTGCAAATCAAAAATAGAAAGAGTTTCAACTGCATGTCTTACATGACATTAATACCGTAAGTTGTAATCTGATGTTAAACAAATGTTCCCCCGTCGTAGACGTTTAGATTATAGTATATATATTCGATGAATATACTTTTGTTTTTGTGTTTAGTATAGTTTTAAGAAGTTGGGTCTATGTCCAATTTGGGGCCATGACATTATATAGTATTTTTCCCACTCACTCTACTATATATAACAACTGATATCATTTATTTATTCATGACCCATTGGGCACAGTGAAATCAAATCACTAGACATAGCTGCACACTTGTTTCACCTTTCCTCTAATGTACGTCAAAAGTTTCACAAAGTTATGTCAAATGGATCTTCAAGGCTTCTTCCGAATCTTTTATTTTTCTTTAATCGGTACTTGGCATCAAAGTTCACAGTAATCTGAAGACATGTCACTGACAAATTATATAGATAAGATGTAACCCGAGCTGATTGATAAAATATATGTTTGATGGATAAAATTCCCTAACTTCATAAACCACTACTAGCACAAATTGGATACTAGGCGTACATGCTTTCATTTATCATGTATTCATATTTTTTTATACGAAGATATATCTTCACAAGATGTGACTTTGTCTACGAAATATTGTTATATATATAAAATATATCATCCTTCAGTTTTCTATAAAAATCAATGATGTTGAATTTAAAAATATTAATTCTAGTCTAGGAATAAAGGAATCAAATTATTGAGAGAGAAGAGAGTGTGATGAACGGTGAATAGAGGGATTGAGCAAGATAAGAGTGGAAAGAGATGTGCTGAGCCCACACATATGAAGGGCATGACCACAATATAGACTTGTCGATCATATTCACTCTCAAAGGTCCTTTCTTGAAAAAGGCAAAGGCATTATAACTGACAAAGGGATCGAAAACAAATATTTTGACAAACTTCCCTTCTCTTATGCTTTATCACAAGACTCTCTAACTTGGGTCACTTTCTTTTGACCCCAATCCATACCCTACTTCATTCATAACCTCATCATGTCTATATAACATACATGAGTACACACATATATAATATGTGTGTGTTTGAGATTTTTATATCGATCAAAACATAAACGTATAGTGGCCACTGGTTGTCAGATACTGTTTCATCGACCACCAGATCACTCCATTCAGGTATTTTTTTAATCCAGGCATCCATAGTTATACTGTCAGAGTTAGCTATCTCTTTTATGTTATTACTTATTTTCGGTGACGTGCCTATATATATTTATATATAACAAGATGCCATTTGATCAACCATCATGATTTTTGTTGGGAAAATTTAATTGAAAATAGTGTCTTTTCCTACTCGTGAGTGCCCACTTTGAAGTGGATTCTTTGGACAGTTTACCTGTGGACACAATAATGTTGCGAGGACACATCTGTTCTCATTAATTATATGCAAACTTGCCTTTCATATCATGTCAAATTATCACTTAATTAATAACTAGACCTAATACTATTTGATAAACTAATCTTTTACTATCATAAACAATACCAGTGCTCTCAGCTCAATCATTAATATCCTTGTTACGTAGTACATGACATTTGAAATTGGGTTTATCATTATTAATATGTCATTCATCACATTTAGCTAAAAATGAATACTACGAGGTATGAAATTGCATAACTAATTTGCAGTTCTGAATTTTTTTATTTATGTTTTTTTCTGCTAATTAAAAGTCTCTGAGGTTCATGTCCTGATGATATTTCTTTGTCCAGAACTAATTTATGTAATAATCATTAAAAAAAAATGAAGCCATTCTGTTTCAATCATAGATTCGAGCTCGAAAGAAAGAAGTCAATCAAGTCCCTCTCAGGAAATTATCGTTCAACCTCTCTAGCCTATCGTCTGCCTTGGATCAAGAGTTCTTTCGTATAACTTTTACTGATATTGAAATTGCATGAAATGAAATGACAAAAAATTTAAAACTGTACACAGCAAAAGCACATGAGTTGCTTGAAGATTATCAAACACTTAATTAAGGAAATTAGAAAGATAAACATTATGCATGGGGAAGCCAAATAAGTCTTATACATCTCACGCTTGGGATTCAAGAACGTTTCAAAACTAAGTCTACACAATAAGCAACTTTTTTTCCAGCTGAAAATTTTAAATGTTTTTTTAAATTATATATATATTGCTACTTAATTAGCCGTAGAAGCCTGTTTGGCTCCAAATCGCGTCTCGAACGCGCCTTAACTCTCGTCCTTTAAGAGTCCTTCCAACCCCTTCGAACACCGACGCGCCGCCGCCAGATTTCCTGCTCCGCCGCTTTTGGCTCTTCGCTAGGTACTCGTGCGGCGGCATAACCCCGGATTCTTCATCCTCCTCTTCCTCCGACTCGTGTATCGACTCCACCGAGTTGACTCGGTATATCTTGCTCCAGTCCGGTACGTTCACCGGCGCCGACGACGCTAGCTGCCGCTGTACTTGTCCTCCTCCTCCTCCTCCTTCTCCACCGCCAACTTCTCCTCCGCCGCGTATCTGATGCACGATCGTCGGCGACGATGACATGTCCTCGAACGCCAGCGACAGACCACCACACACGCGGCCGTTCCTCATCACCGCGTCGCGTGAGCTCCACGCACCAAACGATTCCGGCATGTCCTCGGGGCTGTGATCAACGGCGTGTGACCAGACGTCCTCTTCCGTTAGCTCTGATTCGTCCGTAGTGACGGAGTTACCGTTTCCGTTACCGTCACCGAAACTGTAGCTGCTCCCAAGGTACCTCTCGCTCTGGCTTATCGTCAGCTTTCGAACTCTTGCCATCAAAGCTCCACAATCAGTTGTATTATTATGATGTAAATTACTTTTAAAATTATTTTCTTAAAACATTCAATATAATTAGAGATTTTGCTATAAGTTTTAAACTGAGCGAAATGAACGAGTATATATAGCATTTTTCTGATCACAAGAGTCCAAAAGAATGTGAGATGAGAGTTAAAGAAATCTAAATATCAAACATACCCCCTATTATTATAAATTTCTCACAAAACACGCCTGAAAATATATTTTTTCCTCGATGCACCCTGATTTTAATTTCTGGAAATGAGTGGTCCTTCTGTAGGGAGTTCATTTCCACCGTTGGATATTTAATAAAAATCAACTTTTGGATGGAAAAAGTTTGCACGAAAAGTAGTACGTAATAATTTCGTGAATGTGTTTAATATTCTGCCATCTAATAAGCGCAGCGAATTTTTAATTTAGACCATCTATTTTGTCTTTCATCAAATCAAATAAGAATATATGTGATTTCATATCTGGTGGTATTTTAATAGTAAGGAGATCTTTATAGGAAACACGAAAAAAATGAGGAGTAAATGGAAATTTGATGACAATAATGAAAATAATTATTTATTGGAAGAGTTTCTTGTCTGAGTAATCATTAATGTGGATAAAAGGCCCTCCATTTCCCACACGTAACAGTTAACAGATAAACAATTTGGATACGCTGTAATAAGATGAGAATGCCACGTTACGCGCTGCTGTGAGGCGCGTGTGATTTAATCGACAGTCACCCAAGAAAGTCTAGGAAACACTTATTATCAACTTGCCAAATTGGGGGAAAAGGTTGCAAATTTTAGATCACTCGTTTTGGTAAGAAACGATTGTTCACGAGAAGTTTTTTTGTTTGTTAATATTTTTTTCTTTAGCAAAATCAAAAGCAAGCCAAATTGCTTTTGTGCATATGCAGGTGTTAATGATGTTCTTCGTTGATCGGAATAGATCAGTCTTGTTGCTAAAAAAAAAAAGAATAGATCAGTCTAGGGCTTTGTATCAGTATTGTAGATTATCTGACAGAGGACTACTCGAGGAGGGTCATCTGAGAAGAAGATGGCCTTATGCATTTGTTAACGATGGTCCTTATATGTATCCAGGTTCGAAATTTACTGGCCACTGAAAATAAAATTTAAAATTTAGATTTTTTTACTGTTCGGTGATCGAGGCGTACTCTAGTCGATAACGTAGGCTGATGCAAACATTTGTCGCTAATCTGAATCTATCTTAGTAGATGCCAGGATAAATAAGATTATTCAAAAGAAAATGATGGTTGTAGAGAATGAACCAATTCTGCTTGATGATCCAATGATGGTATTGTTAAAATCTATATTAAAATTTGATAATTAATGTACACATAACTATAACAACAAAACTAAGATGGTTTAGCTCACCTTTATGCTTAGATTTAATGGAAAACATTTTATCTAAGCCCTTTCTCAAAAAAAAAAAAAAAATTTGATCTGAATAAGTTTTATATTTTACGTTCGCGATTGGGAACATAACTACTATTTATCTTGAAAACACTAACATCTTCAACAAAATTAGTAAAAATCGATATAAGTGTATAACTTAGATCAGATTCATTCAATATGAGATTTAAGATTTTAAATGTAGAGTTGATCATTTATCTGCACTGAAATTTATGATTCCATTCTTTTTATTTGTACTTTTGAATACATGATGGGATGACAAAAAAAGAAAAAAAAAAGAATCCAGGATGGTCTTCAAAATGCCATTTTTTCGTGTTCTTCATCATTTAGCAAGTGTCTATTACCCTCGTTCAGGAGGCACGTGAGTTGTGGTATTGACGTTGCCTAGAATGATCGTAATCGTTGATCTTTCCAAACTAGTAAAGCATTATACTCAGTTGAACTGCAATATTAATTCAACCTGCATCTTTGTTTGAAGATTAATCTACAGTTATAATTTTGGTTACAGTTTGGTCTGAATATTTATCACGTTGAACAAGACCTAGTGAACACAAATTAGTTCGGACTTACAGTAGTTAGATACAACTTACCTCCAACAACTTGAACCATGTTGAAACTGAGCTGAGCTTGACTTTAAACTGTCCAGTCCTAGTAAGTTTGAAGTTTGAAACATACATAACGTGTTTTAAAAATAATTTAATCACAAAATAACTATTAAAAATATTTCCATCATTTTTAATTTTGTTCGTCTTATGGATCAATGCTTTAACTGCATTACACCATATAATGCATTACACCATATAAAATGCAGTGATCGACATGTAGTACAGTTGTACTATTATGCGTCTGACTGATAATCAAAATTTAGCTGGCGCTCTTAGGAGTTTTCTTCTATGGTTATTGAAAACATAACGCGATTAGAGATGATAACTGTGATTTTAATTCTTTGTTTTGTAAGGGAGATTAAACTTTGACCAAGTTACAAAAGGAATCAAATCATACACATAACACATCTGTACATTTTGATTGGGAACTCAATATTTAAATCAAAAGTGGAACGTCGAGTAACTCAAGTATATAGTACTTCACAACTATGACCATTATTTAATTGTTTGAGAAAAAAACTAAAAAAATGATAATCATTGATTGTTAACCAGAGGCTTAGATTAATTTACTATAAAGCAGGTCTCCACTTGTGACGAACATAGTACAAAGAGAGCGAAGGGGCCCGCTGCGTCCACATTGAACGGCTGAGGATGAGCGACACAGTATCATACACATTTCGTAAACACAGAAGCTACGATTATTTTATCAGATTTGTCTTGTTTTCTTTCTCGTAGTCGTTTTGATTTGTTATTTATTTTACAGGTTATCCCTCTTTTGCACCCATATTTATAAGCTACTTAGGGTATTTGTTTGCAAATTGCAATGGTAGAAAAAAATTCATCTTTAGAAAATGAATGTTTCGCAATCACTATATTTTTTCCTTATGATATGTTTTAGTGTGCACTACACAATATTATACATGTTTTCTTTTTGAATATTCGATATATGTGTGCTTACAGAAGAGAATATTCTATTTAAACATGTTTTTAGACATATCTTAATTCGACTAATATTCTTCACGATTTGTCAGTTAGCCAGAATGACAAAGTCAATTAGAAATCTCCATGCTATATTTTTCCGTGAAAAAATATTCTTTCAATTATGTTTTAGCCTTTAGCAAAAAAAATATAGTTTAGTAAAACAAATACTCTTTCAATTATGAATAAAATAAATAAAGGGGCATACAAAAAAGATCAGCTAAAATTACAGTTTATCCATGTTTAGTTAAAGATTATCTTACAATTTGACAGCATTCTGTTAGCAAAAAAGGGATACATCATTCATTATGTTCGTAAGTCCATCACGTATACGGTAATATGGTATATATTGTAGATGACACATGAGTGGTTCCACAAAAGTATTCCACTCAGTAATGCTTATAGGAAACAAAGAAAATAATAAAAATAAAACATACAATCAGATATAATAAAACTAGTGATAGAAACATATATATACAATAGAAATTAAAAACCAAAAATGTTTTACATATATATATATATATATATATATATATATTATAAGTCAAAATCAATGTAGGGATAAATATTTTAAATTTGACAGAAAAAAACTTGTCCAATAATTGGTATAATTAAGTCAGGTAGTTGTCTTTTTGCAAGACGAAGAAGTCATTATGTTGTTCTCATTCACTTACCCCATATAGACCCCTATACTACCTCTACGGAAACTGTAACTACTGATTTTCTTTTTTAAGCGACACAAAAAATTCAATTGTATAATCAAAGCTATTTATATGTCTCAGCCGTGTCCGGAGGTAATCAGAATCTGAAGGATTCTTCTTGCCGGTTAATGAATATTGTGTTATACTTGGTTCTGAGGTGTTTCCTCGTACTAGGAGGGAGTGGTTTTTCGGTGGTTTGGCCGGGGGCATTTACGTTAAACAAATTTCATAAATTTTCTAGCATTTGGATTTCTCTGTGTTGTTGAGAGGGCTACCAGTTGTCTACGAGTCTTGTTGCTTAGTTTAAAGTCTTATCTGTAGTTGCCCTGGTTTGTTGTCGTTTGGACTTGTGCATCCCTTTATGGGTTTTAGATTCCGGAGATATTGTATTGTCTGCCGGCTTAGCTAACCGTGGACATTCCTTCGTCCGTTGGTCATGTAAGTTTCATCTCATCTATTAAATCAGTTGAACGGAAAAAAAAATCAAGCTATTTATCATTTTATATCATGAATGATATGACACACATTAGATCCAATCATATTATCTACGTATTTTATTCTGTGTAAAATGCACCAGACAACTGAATCCTCATGATCTTCTTCCACAAGACATTTGAATGTTTTTATCTCCGCCAAACTCATTGTTACGATAATGATAAAGCTATCGCATGTGGAATATCCCGTTTAAGTTCATTTTGTTGAGGTTTGAAAATATCAATATTATTAAATCAAGATCATTCTTAAATTATATTTTTAATGAAATGTTAAAATCTTTCAAAAATATCTTTAATGATATCACTAACTAACAAAATTTATTAATGGTATTGTTGTTTTTTGGTTTTGTGAGCTTATTTTAATCGAACCTAACTATATGAATTATGTTTTTATATAATCAATTTCATATCTCATAAACATTTTAATAACATAAATTAAAGTCTGCAATAATTTTAAAAAGTTGATATTAGAAATTGAAATTTTATAAATTCGCGGGAATAAAACTTAAATAAAAATATTATTGACCATTTTATATGTTTAACAATATTTTATACCATTTATAATTATTTAAAATAATAGAATCGCCCAAATATGAATTTTGGATACAACTAGAGTTAAGAATTTGAGTTTTTACCCGCAGGTCCAGCACCGTTTGACCTGCTGGGGGCGGATGCGGGTCGGCAAATTTGAAAAATTCAATATGCGGGTGCGGGTCGAGTGAATTTTAAGCGGGGCGGATGCGGGTCGGCCGAATTTGAATCGCGGGTACCCGCGAACTCGCAAAAAAAAATAATTCACTTTTATTTTTCAAAAGAAACATATTTTCATAATACATATATAAAATATAATAAATTATAACATTTTAATTATAAATATATAATTTTAATTATTTTATACAAAAAATATAAAAATATAATTAAAATATCATTAAAAATATTTTATTAAAATTTATTTTACCTGCGGATTACCCGCAAATATGGGAGGGGTGCGGGTTTTGAATCTATCTTCGCGGGTCATACGGGTCGTAATTTTGAGTCAAAAAAAATTTAGTCAACCCGCGGGTTGGAAACCCGCGGGACGGGAGGGACGAGTTGACCTGCGAACCCAGCTCTAGATACAACCATTGTTCAATTTATTTACAAACGTAAAACGGCTGTTTGACGCATTTTAATTTTCGTGATATTGTACATACTATAACAAACCGCATAATTGCAACTTGATCATGTCACACTTAACATAATTAAAACAAAGAATTATCAGTTTTTATATTAAAAAACAACAAAAGAAAACCCGCCATTTCGAGAGCGGGTCAGAATCTAATTATAATTAAATCTAGTTTATAAAAGTAAACTCTGGCAATTTAGCTTCTTCAAGTTTTTAATATAGTATTCAATTTGGAAATCGAATTTTCTTGCAGTTGGAAAGTATAAAGAGAATAACATGATTTGGCCATATGCAATCGTAACGCCGGAAAAGATTGGATCTCTAGATTCAATGGATCACTAGCAACAACAAAAAGATAATTTTTTTATATGATTTCCTTAAATACATTTAGAAAAAGAAAAACAAACAAAACAAGTGACAAAAGAACAGAAAAACAACAATCTTCCATGTAGAGTTCAACATTTGATAAATACATGACAACAAAGCTAAACAAGAGGTTGACCTTAATAATTTCCTTGTTTTCTAACAGACTAAACTTACAATAAGTTTGCTCACAATGTTTAGTTAATTTTTGCAGTTGTTCTCTCTAAATCCAAGATGCAATTAATGATTAAAGATATAAGATAAGGTTATAATTAATGTAACCATGTCCCTGAATCGTGGGAGCACTTTGGCATGATGATTGGTTTAGAGATACACTTGTTTCTTTGTTGTTGATCTTGAGGCTCAAATATACCACATTATGAAAAAGTTGTTGCAGATAATCGTCTTCGTACGTTCCCCACACTATCAAAATCGCATATGTGTCCCTTAGTTCATCTAACATGAGTTGATGTAGTGCGAATTGGTCCCATTAGTGCGGACTGATAAAATGTTACAAAATTTATCAGTCCGATTCTGTTAACCTAGACTACAATCAGTCTCCGCTCCTAGGCATGGCAACCTGGGCATTGGCCATGAGTCCTTAGATCCATAATTATTTTTGTGTTATTTCATAAGTCCATTTCAATCTATTAAATCAAGGCTGAGTGTCTTGTTTTAAAAGTCCATTTTTTTTTTTGAACAAAGTTTTAAAAGTCCATATCAATCTCTTAAATTATTAAAAAATTCCATAATTAAGTAAACCTAATTTACTTATTAAAAAACAAAACAATAAAAAATCTATCTCACCATTAGTCACTATCTCATTGACAAAACAAACAAAGCTCTAGAACCAAAGCAAAGCGGTGAGCCGTTGCAACACAAATCACAAACCAAAATTCATATTATGTTCATAGATCTGTTGGTAAAATCTTTGTTCCTAGAGATATGTTTAATCAATTATATATATATATATATATATATATATATATATATATATATATATATTTCAATTTATTTGTTCAGACTCTTTTTATATAACTATTTCTGAACTTATTTTTATACAGTTCTAAAAAAAATGTTGGTGAGTCTCGTTAAGCACTTTGGACCAGTGCTTTGGACACATCAAATTCATATGAATTTTGAACTAATTATTAATGATTTTGCATCAACTAAAGCTAGAAAAAAAAAATATTTTATGTGATTGTCTTTTTCATTTTTAAAGAATTGATACCTCTTTATTTAATTTATTCAGGTCATGAGAAAAGAGTGTACATATACCCATTTGGTCAAAAAAATGAAATGAAGAAAAATTGAAGAAATGTTTATAAAAGGGTTCATATTTCATATTTCGCCCAAGGCTGTGAAAAAGTTTAAGACGGGACTTACTACAATGTCTCCAGCCTTTATCAACTTGACTTTTTGTTAAAGAACCAGCTTGACTTATTCACTAGACTACGAATGATAATGTTGTCTACTTAATATGCACACATCGTTGGAAAATAACTTTGAGAAATCATCAAACGATACTTTTGAGAGGATGATCATTGTATCAGTAGATATTAACCTATCTTAGAGCAACATTATTGATGTCTTTGCACTAGAATCCTTAAGAAAAATAATATGTGTGTGTATATATTATATATGTGTGTGTAATTGTGGGTTAAGGACTTTACGGAAACCAAAGCCGAAAGTTCTTTAATAAGAACTTTCGGCTTTGGTTTCCGTAAAATCCTTGACCCACAATTACACACGTATATATAATATATACATACACATTTATTTTTTTAAGGACTTTGTATTAGGGATTCCCCAATAATGTTACCCTTAGACTACTAACCGGTAATTCAAAATTTAGAGCCATTTATATTAATTTTAGAGCATTGGTTATCCTTAACAAACTCAAGTCTCTCAAGATCAATACTATTTTCTGCATCTTCCAAAGATCTTGCCGTCTTAATCAAACATTCACCTCTTTTCAGCTTTATCTCCGCAGCTCCTACTTTTCTTGCCATCACCAAACACTTCTCTAACTCATCAACAAACCAATTCATCTCTTCATACTTTTCTTCCAAGGAAAGTTTTGCATCCATCAACTTAACCCTAACACTTTCCTCCCTCCACATTTCAGCCATTTCCAACATCTGCTTCTCGTCCTCCGTCTCATCCCATATTCTTCTTGTTTCTGCCTTCAGTTCATCGATCCTCTTCACCAGTTCCTCGCACACCTTCTCCAGCGTGTCTCTTTCTCTCCTCAACCGATTCACTGATGATTCCATATCCCACATCTTCTTCTTTAACAGAGCATTCTCAGCATTAGCTATTTTCCTTTCTTCCCTTTCTTTGGCTAACTTCTTTTTCAAGTAATCGACCACTGGATCAGTGTTTTCTTCCCGGCTTATTCTTTGGTCTCTGATGAAACATCTAATATTTTTGTTGGACCTAAGCTTTTCTGTCTCAAGCTCTTTGATTCTAGACTGAGCCTTCCACAATTCCGCTTCAAGACGAGACACAAGGCTACGGTCTAGATACTCGTCTTCTTGAAACTTCTCACTAGCTTTTACAGAGTAATACGTTCGGAATGATTCTAAGTCCTACTTAGTTATGCCCGCCATCTGAACACTGTAATCAAATTAGATTAGACTTCATGTCCTCTAGACAACAAATACGTTACGGCTAAACCATTTGGAACCAACTCATGTTTATTGATGTGACAGTGCCAGTAGAGCCAGTGTGCACTTCTGTCTCTTTTGGGAGGTTGAACAAAAAAAATAGTTTTGGTAGGACTTGGTTGTTTTAAATTTGCCGGTTAACCTCAGACTAATCGTCATTAGACCGGAGCTAATCTTGCAAACTTAAGAATTAAATCAAGATTATGATGACAGGAATCTTGTATCTTAGTAATGCCATTAAATTAGTGTCATTAATCTATTTTCAAATTCAAAAATGTGTGTTTGTGAATTGTGGTGATAAAAAGGACTAAATACCGGTCGGACCAGAAGAAAGAGAATTGATTTAAAACATTTCAATAACCAAATGACTTAGATTATATACGTACGAAGAGTAGGCAAAGAAAATCAACCTAGAGAAATCTCAGAAACCAGACCAACTTTAACTGATCACAAACCTGATATAGCTATCTGCTTTTGAAGCCTTGACGCAAGCTTCCTCACCGAGAATTTGAATCCTTTTGATTGAGAGTGTTGAAGGAGATATTAAGACAGCATAAAAGTGTCGGTTCTTGTCTCTGGTGACTAGAATATGCGACAGAGGAGATGTGAAGGCGTCCATAAATACAATGACGATTAGGTGTGAACCATTCTCAGGGACATACATACATATAAAGAATTATATATACACAGATACATATAAAGAGTTAATGTACAATATTAAGAAACAAAATCTATATCATTTTAGACAATGATTTGGTACCACATTTGGTCTCCTTACTTTTATATTTATGCATTTATTGATATTATTACGTAAAATAATGTTATGATTTAGTAACAAGGTTTTATTTTTTGATTAAAATGTTCAAAATTCAAAGTATAAATACAAAATAAAATGTAAAAATCTTGTAGAGAAAAAAACAAACTTTCATGAATACACTTCATAAATGATATCTAATATCTATGAAACTTTTATGCTGGAAGAAAAATGAACCAAAATCAAATTAAGAAAAACAAGAGCTTAACGAGCTTATGTGGTCGGGTGGTAAGCCAGATTTTGAAAGATGTTAAGCGTTTGGATTTAAAATCAACCATCTCATATTTACCTCGTTTGTAATGGCCATACGACATAGATATCTAATTCACATTGTGAATAACCAAGTTGATCTAAGATCAATTAGCAAACATTTAAGAGATTAATCAGTTAAAATTTACTCCGCTAGATATCTCGGGTTATAAAAGAAAAACACCCAACATCATTTTCCTGTCTTGTAATCAGATAGCTTTTTATTTTTCATTTTCTTATTTAAAAAAAAAGAATCATAAGTTGATTCAAACAAAAAAGCTGTTTAAGACTTTGTGTTACATTGGGATAGAATTTTTCATAACATCAGTCTTATGTTTCAAGCTTATCCCGTGGCAAACCATATGGATAAACCACCCGTGTGCGCCTTGTCACAAATTGAAGAGAGCCTGTTGCGAACATTCTCGTCCACCATTTTGATGAGATGTACCGGTGTCATTGGTCTTTCTACATGCTAACGTTCATTGCGTTCCCTCCATATAGCATACAGAGTTGCTTGGAACACATATCTCACAATGAAAAGCTCTGTTCTGATCAAGCAGCAATTGTATAATTTGGTCCCACTGGCCACTGGTAGGTATAGCGCGTAGATAGAGCCTGTTTCTTTATTTTATTACTATGAATGTAAACGGTCTTTGACTGATGATGAACAAGTATTCACCATATCTGATCAGTGTCACCGATAACTTTGTCCTGAGTGTACATTACATGTATGCATATAATAAAGAAGCACAATCTGATCTTCGGGGTAAACTCATCTCTCGTTACTAGCATAGTAAATACCTTGGTAGAGTGAATTTGGTTTAAATAAGCGAGTAGTAATTGAGCATAAACTAAACAAAGTTTTGCATCAAATCTCCATTGGAATTAGAGCATTCTCAGAAACAACAAACTTAGAAAGCTAGAAGAGTCAATTAAAGGGCAAAAACAGGCAACGAAGCAGAAGAACCAACCAGCAACAATACTAAAACCAGAGAGGGACAAAAGCAAAGAGAAACAACCAAAGTTGCAATACAACCTTAAAACCTGTCTTTTAAGACAGTTGGCGACGCTTGTAACGAACCATCACATTGCCTTTAACGCCAACCACCATAGCGTTCCAGTCGATCTCAGGGAACGGTGAAACCAACTCAAGCTCAAAGTTCCTCAACAGATGACTCCATATGGCTTTGATCTGCAGGTAAGCAAAGGGCTCTCCAAGACACCCGTGCCTTCCTCCACCGAAGGCAATGTACGAAAACGCTCCCGCAGCTTTGTCCTCTTCTCTCCCCGGGGAGAATCTATCCGGGTCGTACGTGTCAGGATCCTTGAAGATATGCGGCAAGCGGTTAGCAAACGCAGGCGAGGTCGCAACGATATGACCCTTCGGGATGTCAAAGGTCTTTCCATCACGTGCCGTCACGCTGAAGTCACTGTGGGAGGCTCTCATGAGCATGATCAACGGAGGGTGAAGCCTCAACGCTTCCTTAATACACCGGTAGAGCACATCCATCTCAGACAAGATATCATGATCGATCTTGTCTCCATGTTTCTCCATCAGCTTCTTCTGCTCATCCAAAGCAGCGGAGAAGTACTCCTTGTACTTCATCAGATAAGCACCTGTCCACGTAGAAGTGATGGAGCTCGTGTGCTGTCCTGCAAACAGAGCAGCGATGAGCAGACCCGTCACCTCGGACTCAGTCGTCTGCCTCCCGTCCTTGTACTTGGACTCGATGAAGCACTGCAACATGTCGTTCTCACATTTCCCAGAGCGTTTTCTCGACCCAATGATCTTAGCGAAGATCTCGGAAAGCTTCTCCCTGGCCCTGTCGCGGCGACGGTGAGCTGGAATAGGGAGGTAAGGGAAGAGGACGCTGATGGGAAGCATCCCGTTGTCAAGGTCATGGAACAAAGCTGACACGTCATCGAAAAGCTGGTCACGAACCTCACGACCTAGTAAACATCTACTAGCGGTCAAGATGATGAGACGCTCTAGCTCAGTCTTTAAATCAACTTCACCACTCTCTCCCCATTTCGAGAAAAAATCCTAAACCAAAAGAAAAACAAAAAACAATAAATCACCAACTAAAGAAAAATGCTCAATAACCTTATTATAAAAGATATATATCCGCTCGTAGGACGGACAAACCACTAGTTTATAAAATAAAACTACCTCAGCTTCAGTAACCATCATCTCCACGTATCCTTTCAACTTATTAACCCTTAAGGCCTCAGTGAAGAACCTGAACTGCTCCTGACGAACGGTGTAGTCGACGTCGAAGACGACTCCAGGGCCGAAAGTAGGGACATTGAACTGGTAGACTTCCTGCTGGCTGAGATCGGATTCTGGAGCTTTGAAGAAGTGGGCGGAGACTTCGGGACCGATGAGGAAGGTCATCTTTTTGTGGAGGAGGTTGACAGTGAAGACGCTTCCGAGTTTAGGGTACTCGTCTCTGAGCATGACGATGGGGCCTTTGAGGAAACGGAGGAGGCTTCCGATGAGTGGGGGCCATGCTTTGAGAGTGGGAGGGAGGCGTTTCTTCTTGGAGGAGGATGTGAAGAAGGAGAAGATGAGTTTGGCGAGGACAAGTGTTGCTATTATCCCCAATCCAGTCTTTAACAGATTCTTGTTGTCTGAATCCAATTCCATTATCGTTTCCTGTTAAATCCAGAAAAGTCAAAATCAGATATACAGAGAGACGGAGTGATTTAGATCAGATCTTGATTGGTTCTGATTGGTTCGTGACTGATCTAATCTAAGTCTACGAGAGAACTAGAACAAATGGTAGTGAAGATCGAGATGTAAAAAAGCATTTGTTATTTGGTGAAAGGGGATATAAATCGAATAAAGCTTACGATGGATAAACCAATCGATGACGATGATTGGAGTTTGTGAGAGACAGCGCGTGAAGAAGAAGGAGAAGAAGAGACGGCCCTCCTCTGCAGATATGCTCTCTCACTCTCACGATGGAGAAAGAAACAGTCGCTTTCGACGCTCAAGTGAAGCTGCTTTCTCTCGCCTGTTTATTTATTACTCTTTATTTTTCCCTTTTTTTTTATTTTCTAAAATGAAATCCAGCCCAAGTGGAATTTTCATTTGTTTATTTCTTAACAGTTTTCGTTGATTGGATGGTATTTATATTTTCAATAAAAGAAAAACCAACGGCGGTAAAATGGTTTATCATTACGAAAGAAAATAAAAATTATGATTTTCTAGTAACACTACGTAGGGGGTTTGAATTATGAACAGCGTATTAATAATTATGTTATAAAAGCTCCAATTGATAACCATCGTTTAATAGGGAAATGGTAGAAAAAATTAATTAAATCGCGAAAAATTTAAAATTTACGGAATGATGAAATACATAATAAATTCATTACACTATTTTATCTATATAGCAAAAAAACAAATAGCAATAACTAAATTAGTTATTACAAAATATGAAAACAATTAAGATTTATTAAAAATATTTTAGTTCTTATTATAAATATCTAGCTTATCTTTCAATACGTTTTAGGTTTTAACAATAGATTGACATTTTATAATATACAAATTATAATATAATTTCATCTGTATCACAATTATTTATCACTAAAAAGTTATTGCTACCACTAAAAAAATATTGTTACGTATTTTAAATTTAAAATAACATCAGCATATAATTTAATAATATGAAAGTATTAATTTTGTAATTCTTTTTTCAATAATCTACTCAAAGACTTTGATTGGTAACAATGAAAAGGTGTGAAATACGATTCCACAAAATTTTTACCAATTAATTAAATGCTGCAAAATGAAAAAAAAATAATGCAAAAATATATATATTTTTGTCAACAAAAACACAAATGTAAAAACAAAAAATTATTCTGGAATATTTAGTTGATTAGTAAAATTCTTGCAGTTCGCGTTTCACATGCTATTCTGCAATTCTAAATTGTTACCGATCAAAGCCTATTTGTTGTATGAATTCGTTATTAGGCTTCATGACATTTTTTTTTTTTGAATTCGTTATTAGTCTTCATGACATTTGTAGGAATTCGTTATTAGTCTTCATGACTTTTGACATATTTGCCCTCGTACGCTTGTCCACATCATGAGATCTTGAGATATCTTCTTTTTAACACGCTTGGGGTAATTTTATCCTGTACCTCTTCTCCCTTTCTATTTGGATTCTCACATTTCAATCTTCTTCACGTTCTCTCTCTTCTCGGTTTCATTCTTCATTTTCTCAAAAAAATGGTAAACCAAGAACAAGACTAGCACAAAGTATTCGATTTAAATATCATGATTAGGTTTAACTTAATTTCTAACGCCCCCATGTACCAATCAAACCTATAGTCACACACCCATAACATTCATTAGTTAACTAATAGATGCTATCTCGGTATGTAAACACCGAGATATTTGGTGGAAAAACATATAATATCGGACTAAAAGACCTAGAATGATGGTGGAGGACTAAGTAAAATCGCTGGATAGGATTTTGTCTAATTCTTTGACGGAGAAAACAAAGTGGCTCAACTCTCCTTTTTTAACTATATTTAACAAATCGACCGAGTCGTAGTGAGCTCGTGGCCACAACAACACATGTGACTATTATAAAACAGCACCACTTTTGTCCTTGTTAGTTCCCAAACTCGGAATATTCTTCTCTGTAATTGATCTCTAACCACATTTCATTACTATTATTATTATATATCCTTCACTAGTGATCTGTTTCAAAGAGCATCGTTCTTCACGCACACATGATAGTTACAAAACTAGCAAAACTCAGTACTGTGAGAAATCCGGCTTAATGACCTTTGGTTAATTAACGAAGTAGTTATATAAGTTAATATTTTTCCTTAACAGAAGCCAGCTGAACCATGACAAATCAGTACAATTTGTTCAAATATAAAAGCTGGTTTAACATATGCACCTTATAGACATCGAAATTGACATCCGACCTCAACCAGTAGACAAATCACCATAGAAAGACAGAAAAGGCAAATTCTGAAAAAATCAACTTCGAGAATAATCGTTTTCAAACCGTTTGACAAAAATGAACATAATCGTTTCAAATGTGAGAAGTACAGTGAGACTTTCGCCTTATTCTTCTGTTTAACAAAATTTATATCAAAGAACAAAATAGAGAAAAATCAATCAAGCTCCATATCGTCTGAGTTTCTACGTCCGTGGGATCCATTATGTTCCGATTTTGTGGGAGGAGAGTTTGACTTCCCAATGTACTTGCACGTCCTGCAAACACATTCAAGCATCTCAGTTAATAAAACATGACCCGACTTGGTTCCATCATTTGTATGACAACAGTTTTTGCGGTTTCATTAACTAACAAGAGTGAGAGAAAAGCTTCTATTCACTTACGCGTTAAGAGCTTCAGCCTTTTTCCTGATTTCACCAGATTGCAGCTCCTGATGGCTATGTGATTCTTGTACCGTGGTTCTCTCGTGGAGCCACCTCTCTGCTTTGTTACATTCATCAAGAACCTTAACACGAAAGAAAAACATCATGGTGATATGGTTACAAGAACTTTTATCCGCCTCAAAAGTCATATACTATATTGCCAACAGATTGAGAATAATGTTAGTAGTTTGAATCAAACCGCGTTCTTTCTTGGAGGAGGAAGAGACTCTGCAGCCATTCTATTATCTGCTATAGTTTTCGCAAGATCTTTTGATGCTTGTACTCTCTCTTCTCCATCTTTAAACCGATTTTCAATAGGATCGATGAGCTGTTCAGAGTTTAAACCTCATTATATCAATTGGGGCACAAAAGTCATCCGCGGAATACTAACCTTTATATACAAAACACCTAACGGAGTTAGTTACCTTTTTGATATCATTCAACTTCTCGATGTAAGCATTTTCAGATTCATCGTCACCGTCTTCGTACAGCCATTCCTCTGTTTCTTGAAGATTTCTGGCGATGCATTCCCGTTCTGACTCAGTTGCAGTGCTTCTATATGTATTTAACATCTGCCGGTATACACAATATTATTATGCAAAGTGATAGAAATTTTGAACAGCGAGTAAACATATTTTAGCAAAATTGGTAGGTGGAACCTTTGGATCCTACTATGTCAGATTAGTACCTTATCACGCATCTCATAAACAAAGGATTCAAGAGCATTTTTCTTATCCTTTGTCGATTCCATCTTCAGATCTTGCTCCACCAAAGAGTTCTCCCTCTGTTTGGCTTCCGATAACTCGTTCTTTGTCAATGCACCAGAGACGTTCTCAGCTACTGAAATTTTCATTCTTTTGATAGCCTTATGATCATTACCCTACACAACACAAGAGAAACTTATCTCAATATTTGTGCAGATCAGTACGCTTTGGAAAAAAGAAACTCCGGATCAAATTTCAGAAATGAATCAAGAAGCCAATGCTTCAAAATCACTATAAGCTTTCTTGCAATGAAACTGTATTTCTTTAGACGTTGCTACTTACAGTTGAACCTGACGAAGGGTCTGAAGTGCCATCCTTTGTGGCATGAGACTGATGGTTATTTTCGGATACTGTCTCTTCAGAAGTCATATTCTCCTTAGGATCTTCTATTAGCTTTTTTTCAGAAAACAGAAAGTTTAGACTTAAGCTGGGTAAAAAAGTAAACAGCTAAATTATCTGGAAAGTATTGGTATCAGATTATTATTGCACTCACAAAAGCTGAATCGATGGTGACAATCCCGTGCAGATTTAGCTGAACTCTTACTTTGACACGTGCTGCTTCTCCGTGGGAACTTTGAAAAGGACCAATCTACAAGACATTGCACATCAGAATAAGAGTTCCATAAATTATGGAGAGCCTAATGGTGGCATAACCATCCAATGTGAATTCAGAGCTATAAACCGAATGTATATCCAAAAAAGAGGAAAGCCTGAGAGATAGCATACCGTAAAGCTGCCTATCTTACTCGGTGAATCTGGAGATATTTCGTTATGGTCTGCGTAAAAGGCTTCCAAATGAAAGGTGTTTTCTCTACGCAGAGTAAGAACCTTCACACTTGGAAAGACTTGGCCTTTAGGAAAGAGCATTTCATTGGATGGTGTGTTTATGGGACCTTTATCAGATGAAAAGCCAATTGAGAAAGGGAAAGAATCTTGAACCTGAAAATCGGGAAGCATAAACAACAAGAGAAGTATCAGCCATTCACACTAAACAAATTCGTAAGTGTATACACTCCATCATGCTTTAACACACACAGCATATCTGTAACCACTACAATAATCTATCAATCTGCTCGATAAGTTTTCAAACAGAAACAAGAACTAAGAAAGAGTGTTATAACGTAGAGAAAAGAGCGTACCTCATAATCTCTCACTCGAAAAATTGGACTGAGCATCGCACACTGAAGCGCACATCCTCGAGCTACGCACTCGCTTGCATTCACAGTCCTGCCTAGCTCCCTCTTAAACAACGAGCTTAGCATCTTAGATATAGCTGGAATTCTGGACCCTGAACCAACTAGCTCCACAGAATGAATCTGATCCAAACTTAGACCAGAGTCAGCCAAAGCCTTTTGACACGGAACAATTAATCTCTCCAACAAGCCTGATGACAACTTCTCAAACTCTTCTCTCTTGATGAAGCTCTTCACATCCTTCTCCTCCATCAGACACTCTATATTCAGCGGAGCCTCAGCATTTGCGCTCAAGACCTTCTTCACTTTCTCACACGACGCCCTTAACCTAACACACGCCTTGGTATTTGTATATACATCAATGCTGTACTTCTCCTTGAACTCAACCGCAAAGTAGTTAAATAAAACCTCATCAAAATCCCTCCCGCCTAAGTTCTTATCAGAACCATGAGAAAGCACTCTCATGCTACCAGACCCAAAAGACGCCACACAAACTTGCGTATCGCAGTGACCGATGTCGACAAACACAATGCAAGTAGGGCTCGAGTTAGCCGCCAAGTCTGTCTTGTAAATACCATATCCAAGCGCAGTAGCAGTACAATCATGCATCAACCTCAACGGCCTCAGGCCAGCAATCGCCGCAGCATCCAAATAAGCAAGCCTTTGCGAGTTAGTAAAGTAAGAAGGAATCCCAATGACACAGTCCGAAACAGGCGTTTTGAGACTCTTCTCAGCCACCTGCTTCAAATGCGAAAGCAACATCCCTAATATCTGCACGGGGCTAAAGCTCTGCACTTCACCCATGTACCGAAGCCGAATCTGAATCCCACCGTCAGCAGAGTCTTCAGAAGTCTCGAAAGGGAACAGCTTGAGATCCTTCTGAACATCAGGCTCCCTGAACTTCCTACCGATCAGCCTCTTCAACTGAGAGATGGTGGATTTGGGATGCATTGTAGCGGAGGCAGCAGCTGCAGCCCCCATGAATCTCTGCTTCTCACCGAAAGAAACCATACCTGGATTCTCTCGATTGGATTCATCGTTTAACAAAACATCGATCCCGCGTTGCTTTGCAACAGCGATAACACAGTTCTCATTCCCAACGTCGAATCCCACCACACTCATCTTCAACAATCCTCAAATAAATATTAAAAAAATCTCAAAATTCCTCAGGCAAAAACGAAATCTCTTACTCCATGATCTTCCTGTTAAATCAAATACGAAGAGAATCGATTGTTTAATGATCGCCAACGCTAATAAGGTTAAAGGATCGCTAACAGTAAGATAGGATTTTAGAAATTTTGTTCTCTATCGTCGTAGATTTTCTAAGCAATTTCAATAAAGAGATCTTGGATACGACATTCTGAGATTCATCTAAGCGGAGGAGAGAAATCGAATCGAGAGAGATGAGGGAGACCTGACGATGATCGAATCTTCGAAGACGTGATGAAGGACCTCCGATGACTTCAGAAGGGGACAAACGTGCGCGAAGACGATGATGAAGAAAATAGAAAAGAGGCCCAAGGCCAAGGGGAGGGGAAAGGGAGAAGGAAACTAAGTTTTATTTGCAGTTGAGTCCTTATGAATTCTTTCAAATTAATTTGATAACCCCAAAATATTTGTTTACCAAAACAAAACCTCAAAATATTTGGATGAAACTAATTTAATTTTTGACATTAATTAATTATATGTCTTTTTTTGTCAGCATATTAGAGTTTAAGTTTGATGATTTTATATACACTATTAATTATTCTGATAATTTTATTTATACACTAAAATACTCATTTAAATAATATATATTGTTTTTCTTTCTTTTTTTGAACAAAATGTATATTGTTTTTCTAAAATTATAAAATTAGATTTTTGTATGAAAAGAATATTAATAAACCTTAATTCAAATACTAAACCAAAATAGTTTTCACTTTTACATAGAATCTAAGATGGTTCAGTTGTGTGGGATGCTAATTTGAAAAAGAAACTTTGAAATCTATCATGAATCAAAAACAACTTTGTTATTAAAACTTCAAGATTTATTCCCACTTTTATATGAAAGAAACAAAACTCATGATTTCTTCATATTACATTTCATGATCAGCTTCTGTATTAATAGAGATCAACAGAAATTAATTCAAGAAAGAAAAAAAAAAGTGAAATACACAGAAGGCGAATCAAAAATCAAACTTCAAGAGCGAAAATAGGCCTTGGTAGTCCATTGGTTGCACCACCGTGGAACATCTTCTTCAAGGCTCTCACGCTGCTTTGAGAATGCTTTTGAATTCCGCCGAATCTTACAGCGGATTCTATGTTCCGGCGTAGCTTAGTCAAACTCTTCCCGATCTTGGCCTTCAACCTTAACAGCTTCATCTTTAGAAAGGACGACGGATGAGAAGACCGACGAGACACCACGTCGACTTTTTGAAGCGTTTTGTAAATCAAGAAATTGGCTCGTCGGTGAGACACCTCTTCTGGGTCTTCCTTGTCCAGCTTTGAGTAAAGACATGGCTGTTTGAAGAGGGTCATTTTCAACGATGATATTTTGTGGAAGAGAGGAGCTGAAATGAGAGAGTATTTGTAGTCATTGCATTAGACAGTGCTGGTGCACTAACTTGTAACTTGTATACCTGGTTTTTGTTGTTGTGATTCTTGCGAAGTTGTACATTTCTTGATATAATAATACAAGTCAAACCATTATAGGACAATAAGATATTCATAGTTAATGCTATAATCCTTCTTATATGTGTTGCAAACTAAGGTCATATAGTTTATATACTTAATAAACTAGAAGATAATACCTAAGTCTATAACCATCTCAGTTTAGAAGTTTGCCGTCCAAATATTTTTTTTATTTTGTTTGATTTGTTTTGAAAGTTACGCAATAAACTTGCAAAATCTGCAAACTTAAATAATCAGATTCTTCTTCCTGTGTCCCTTGGTTTGAACAACGGGTCTAAGAAGATTTTTATATCAATTTTCAAAGCTAAAAGCTGTTAGTGTCAGGGCTAGTTAATGTGAGTCCATATATATATGACTCCGGAGATTCATTTCTTATGCAGATGTTTTTAAAGTTGGAGACACATGCAACACTGCCTCTACATACACCTCTAAAGACAGAACTTTTGTCTTATACATCAAAAATCTCCAACTGTTCTAATGCTGGAGATTAGTTGTGTTTAATATATATATTCTGTTCGTGCCTAGAACGGTTTAGGAGACAATAAAGAGAAAGGTGGGACGAACAAAGACGTTCTTTTATTAGATCTGGACTGAAAGGTTACAAAGAAGTAAAGGAGTGACACGCAAGCCGGAGCTCGTAGAGCGTCCGGTGGAATACAAGGCGGCGAGTATCTAAGAACGTAAGTGAGCCCTAGAACTAGCCGTTGCAGTGAGTGTGTCTAAGTCTGAATGCCTCTCCTGCTTGCGCGCTCCTCTTCTTTTATAATGCGGCTTAAGCCGTTCGCCCTAACTCGCTTACTTCTTCTTGGGCCTTGGTTTCCAATTGGGCCTTGCTAGCAGCGCGGGTTAGGACGTCTCTTTCGTCCTTATCTGACACCTGTACCAGTCGTCCGGTTGACTCGTCATGTCCCTTTCAAGACAACCGACCTGCAAGGTGTAATGTCTCTTTCCAGCAGAGTGGGTTAAGACGTCTCTTTCGTCCTTGTTTGACCCTTGTATTAGCAGTATACTTCGCTTGTCCTGTCTTTCTCGAGGCAGTGAACCCGGTTTGGGTTAAGACGTCGAGTGGGCTTCTTCATTTGATGGGCCTTGTAAAGGGGGCTCGGCCCATCTCCTACAATAAGTCCCCCCAAGTCTACTCGAGAGTCATTCGAGGACTCTTGTGTGGATTTTAAGATCGGGTTTGTCAAATGATGAAGCTCTACGTGAACGAGCTGTACCGGTTCGTCCTTCGAGAGTTTCCCAGGTAGCGGCTCGCTCGTGCTCTTACGACATTTGCCGGCTGGTGCGCTTCTCGCGTTGCGGACGCTGATCGGCCGATACCCTTCCTAGCCGGATGGGTTGCGGTGTTTCCGAATGCTCCAAATCGACGGTCCAATGTGACCTTCCTAGTCGCGCGGCTTAGGAGGTTCTTGTATCCACGCGCTTTTGGCGTTGTCGCGCTTGATGGCTGATTAATAGATTGCCTTCCTAGCCGACCGGTTTGCGGTGCTTTCGAGCGCCCCAAGTCGACGATCCAATGCGATTTTTCTAACCGAGCGGCTTGGGAGGTTCTTGTGTACATGCCATATCTGTTGTCTACACGCTGCGATCGTTCCTACCCGTTCAGCTTATACCGTCGCGCGAGCGTTCCGGATCGATGGTCAGATATGATCCTTCCTAGCCGTTCGGCTTGGGATGTACGTACGCCTACGACGCTTGGTCGCCTCTTGAGTCGTCCGGGTATGCTTCCTGCATTATGAACTGGATTCACTTCTAGCCGTACGGATTATGTCGTCGAGTGATAAATGAAATTGACTCCTCCTAGCCGCTCGGCTTAGAAGCACGCCTCTGTTTGGAGTATCGCCGTTCGGTCCGTTCCTAACCGTTCCTTATCCAATTTATTGGTTTGTCATCAATTGTTTTCGGTTTGGACCGAATTTGGCAGGAGGTCGGTTCCCTGGTTCGGTTTTTCTTTGAATTGAACCGGTTTTGGCGAGCAGACCGGATCCGGTTTAGAATGTGAAGCGGGCTCTAGGGTTCCTTTTTGGCGGCTAGTGGGCTTTGGAAGCCCGTTTAGGTGCAATCATTGCACCTGGGAGAATGTGCCTGAGACTTTTCTATAAAAGGGAGGCACTTCTCTCTCTTTCGTCATTCTCTTCTGCACACAGGTACTTTTCTTTCTCCTTTCTCTCTCTTCTTTTGTTTTCTTGTGATTTTCTCTCTCTACTGTCCGATCGCCGTTTTTCCCGATTGGGATCCGCCGCGCATCCTGCTGCTTCGGTTGGTCGCGGCTTCTGGGGGAAGGCATGGTTTCGGGTTCTAGGTTATCGCGTGATGCGAAGGGGAAAGCATTAGCTCCTTTCGTCGATTCGGCTAGGGACGTCGCCTCTGACAGAAATCAAACAGTTTGTTTCGTGCGGCTTATGGGGGATGCCATCCGAGCCGGGAATAGAGAGAGCGTGCGAAGCGGTTTGACTGGGTCGGCTGGGAGGTCTGATTGTGAAGGAGTGAGTGGAGCCGTCGATAGGAGGAGCGATCTAGGCCGCGCGGCTTCTAGGGCCGAGACGAGATCTGGAGATGCGGCTTCTACTGACACGGCTTCTAGGGCTACCGTCGGTGAAGAGGAAAGGCAAAGCGGTTCGGAGTCAGCGGCTTCGGGGGACTCGATCGATTCTTCTATTGAACGCGCGAGTGACCAGAGCATCTCAAATCGAGCGGCTGGTGGGTCGGAGCGAGAGGACAGTGAAGACGTCGATCTTAATCGGGCTGCAGAGGGTTCAAACTCGTCGAGTCCGACCCCCCAGGAGTTGTGGATGAGACATCGTTTCTCTCGGTTCGATCTAATCGAATGCAAGCCGACGATGTATCGGCTGGATGGGGTTTTCGAAGATCTGCCCGTGCTTCCTCCTGAGTCCAAGCGCGATCCGTGGGCTGAAGGTCAACGATGGGAGAATGTGTTTGGGACGTGCTCCACCCATGCTTCTGTGAGAGGGATGTTGTTGCGCTTCGGCTGGAAGGGCGTTACTTACATGATCCCTTCACCGGAACAGAGACCCTGGTCCCCTCCGATCGGCTATCATTGTGTGTACGAGTCATATTTTGGGGAGGATGCAAAGCTATGGTTCCCGATACCCCGGTTGATAACTTCGTACGTCAGGAGGCGCGAGATGGCGATCAGTCAGTTGAAGATCGGGTCAATAAGGAATGCTGTTGTGCTAGCTACGTTGGCAGCCGAGATCGACGTTCCCATGAGCGTCAGAGTGTTTGAGGAATTGACCTCAATTAAGAAGGATGGAAGCGGCTTATATTCAGCTAAGATGCGTTCCTGCTATAATGTGCTTATGGGAGCACCTATTAAGACGCCGAAGTGGCAACGTCCATACTTCTTCGTGAAGGCTGATAAGTACGCTTTCGCGGAGGATCTCGAAGACGACTTCCCCGTATTATGGAATACGGCGATTGGTAGAGACACCTACGCCGTCATGCCGCTTTGTTTACCCGACCTTCTAACCTTGTTTGTTTCTTTTCGCAGGTCTTCACCCCGATACGATTGCTTATCCGGAGAAGTTCTTTGAGATAGCGCAAGAGGTAGCGACGCAGAGTCATCTTAACTGGCCTGAGCTGAGTCGAGAGTGGATCCGTCGACGTCAAGCGCGGATAGCAAGAAGTAAGTTTTGCTTATCTACTCTTGTTTCCTACAGCCGCCTGTCGACAGAGCGGGTTCTAACGATCTCTTTCTCCTTGTTTTTATTCGCAGTTGATTGGGATTCGAGGCAGCCGTTGATAGTTGGACCGCGCAAAGGCCGTTTGTCTTTATTTACGAGGAAACAGCAGAAACTTCTCAACAAAGCGAAGAGGATGTCGGCGAAGGCGGATCTGAGCGAGTTGCTAAAGGGTAAGCTCCAAGTGCTGAAGAAGGCGAGCGCCGCGGGTGCTGCGGCTAGTAGCGAAAAGGATGAGTCTTCTCGGAAAGAGGATTCCAACCCGGTCGACCAGCACGTCGACGTGGAGCAGCCGGCTTCTGTGCCGGAGAAGAGAAAGCTAGCGGCTGATGTGGTAGATGATCCGAGCGTGGAACCCGTCGATCAATCGGCTTCCCCGGCGAAGAAGCGTAAGGCTGCGAAGACTACTGCGAAGACTGTTTCACCTGAAGAGTCCGCTGCGAAGGCAAGTGGTCGTGGGGGCAAGAAGAGGTCGCGCGGGGGCTCCGCAGAAGACGGTTCAGCAGGAGCGGCTTCCGAGGTTCCGAAGAAGAAAAAATCGAAGAAGAGTAAGAAGAAGAAGGCTCCTTCATCCCCGGCTCCTGAAACCGGCGCGGTTAACCTGCCTTCGGACGTCGTTGATACTGGTGTTACCGGGGGGGCCAAATCGCCTGGCGTGTCCCCTGCTCCTCCTGATCCGAGCGGTCGTCTTCGGGTTAGTCGTTCTGAAGGTTCGCTCGAAAAAAAGACAATGCTCTCGTTTTCGGATTCCGTCTCTTTCGCGTACAAGGAGTCGACTCCACTGGTGTACAATCCGGAGAAATGTGCTGAACTTACTCAGCAGATTCGGGGCGGGTTTAAGGAGTTGCCGCCGTATCAAGACCTTGTCTTCAGCAAGCAGTACGCCGAAGCCGCGATGGCGAGTAGACAGGTATGTGTCTTCCCCGTATCTTGAACATGAATTTTAGCTATTTTCTCATAAGTTGCGTTTGGCCATTTTCCCTTAGGCTGATGGGAGCTTCAATGTTCTCGTGGAGATGTATGATAGAACTCTGAAGCAGACGTTTGCTCAGCTTGGAGCTGCCAACAAGCTCGCTGAATCCAGGCTTAGTGCCCTAGAGCGGATGAGGGATAATAACGTAAGGGACAAAGGGATCCTTCGGGAAAAGTTCGAGGGGCTTCAGGCGGCTCTTAAGGCTGATCGTGCTGAGAAGAGAATTCTTTCTCGCGAGAAGGAGAGCCTTGAGAAGGCTTATGCGTCGTCTGAGAAGGATAAGGCTGAACTTCAAGCGGAGAAGGATCTTATTGCGCAGAAACTGGTCGACGAGACAAGGCGTCTTCGGGAGTCTCGCGACTACGAAGTCGCTCGCGAGAGAGAGCGTGTTCAGGCGGCAATGGTTGAGAAGTTCGGTCGCTGTGCTAGTCGTATCCGCGCTTACCTTAGACAGCGCGATCTTTTGGAAAAGGAGCAGAGTTTGCTCGAGCAAGCATCGGGGACCAAGAAGTGTCTCGAAATGATCAAGAAAGCGGAGTTAGGAATCACGGACGACCTGATCAAACTCTTTGTCGACGAGGAGGCGGAGCATGCCGCTAATGTAGCCAAGTTGGGTGTGGCTTCCTTATCAGATGAGGACCTCACGCTTTCTCCTCTCGTTCTTCCTGCTGGAACCGTGAGCGAAGGGTGTCCTGCGACGCTCAACCCGTACGGGTCAAACGCCGACCTAATCGGGGCGGAGGAGGTTTCTCAGCTTCAGAGTGGATCGACAGTTCGACTGGTGAATGATCCGGCTAACTCGTCGCTTCTTTTGGGAGACTTGGGAAAAGATTCAGAGACTGAACCGATCAGAGAGTCACAGGTGGATGGTGAAGCAGTCGAGGTTTCAGATTCTTCATCCGAGGAGGACGGAGATGACGAAGAAGGGGATTCTCTTTCTTCGTTACTTGTCCAAAACGAAGGATTATCAGGTGGACAAGGGGGAACAGTCTTACCCGATGAAGCTCCTTCCTCGACTCCGGTTGAGCTGGGTATGCCGCCTAAGGGGGTCGGTGAAGAGGAGGTTGAAGAGGAGGTTGCTCCTGAAGACGGAGAAGGGGCGCGTGTTGCTGCGGATGACCCTCCCGAGGACGCCACGGCGGTACCCGAGGGGAGTCAGGTCGCGGGGCTGTCTGCGGATGCTGCTGGAGTTGTTCCCGATCCTGCTTGATTTTTATTGTTCTTTGTTGTTTTTTTTTTTTATTTTTTCCTTTTGAGACATTATTAGGCTCTTATATTATCGGATCTCCTTCTTGTCTTGGATGCTTCTTGTACTTTGGATTTCAGTGTTCCTTTTGCCATGAAATATGACTAAGTATTTTCTTTTTGCATCACTTAGACTTGATTGGTGCTTCTTCCTCGAAGATAACCGTTCTATTGAACTTTGTTTATCTTGTGGAAAGCCAAGGAGTCGATATGTACTTCTGAAGGGAGAAGGTTCCGGGTCGATCGGTTTATGGATTACAAGTTTTGCTTCCAACCGATGATCTGGATTCGTCCTTCTAACCGGTCGTTTGGTTGTAGACGTAGGTGTCATGCGGCTAATACGCCCTTCTCAACCGAGTGCTTGGTTGGGACACGATTGATTAGTGAGTGCGAGTGTCTGTGATAAACATCGCTTCAACAAAGTTTGGACTTTTGTGTTGTTACAGCTGGACCGGTTAAGGCTGCCTACGTACCTCGGAGGAGGATCAAGCCGTTCGTAGTTCGATTTACCCGAGTAAAAGTGGCAGTTTGGATGCGCATTTACTCGGTCGAGTAGAAGTTACTCTAGGGTGCATCTACTTTTTTTTTTTTTTTTTTTTTTTTTTTTTTTTTTTTTTTTTTTTTGGTTTTTTTTTTGAGGAAGATGATGTCCCTCAAACGTGCGGTTGGAGCCGGACGGGTAGGGGGGATGTCGGTCGTTCTACCCGTCCGAGTGTGCGGTACTTTACGGGTAGTAGCGACGGAGGTGCTTGGAGTTCCAAGACCTGGGGACTTCATCTCCTTGGGAGGTTTGGAGGCGGTAGACGCCGGGTTTGATGACTTTAATTATCTTGTAAGGTCCCTCCCATCTCGCGCCGAGCTTGCCGGCGTTTGCTTCCTTAGTGTTTTCAAACACTTCGCGTAGGACGAGATCACCGAGTTCCAAAGGTCGTGCCCGGACCTTCTTGTTGTAGTACCGTTCGACTTGGTGTTGATAGTTTTGAATCCGGAGCAGAGCCTGGTCGCGTCGTTCTTCGAGTTCGTCGAGAGCGTGAAGGAGCATCGACTCGTTGAGCTCGATGTGGGCCGGCATCTGGGAGCGTCGGAGGCTTGCAACGTTCACCTCCGCAGGAGCCATGGCTTCGACGCCGTACGCGAGAGAGAATGGTGTAGATTTAGTCGCCCCCCTCGGTGTCGTGCGATGGCTCCACAGGACTCCATCGAGCTCGTCGGCCCAATGGCCTTTCTTCAGGTCAAGGCGCTTCTTTATCCCGTCCATGATTAACTTGTTGGATGACTCGGCTTGTCTGTTCCCCTACGGATGTCTGGGAGTCGAAGGGCTTAAACGGATGTTCCACTTTCTGCAGAAGTCCTTGAAATTTCCCGACATGAACTGGGAGCCGTTATCGGTGACGATCTCGTATGGGAGGCCATAGCGACAGATGATTTTCTTCCATACGAAGCCGCGAACCTCCTTATCCGTTACCTGTGCGTAGGCTTCGGCCTCGATCCATTTGGTGAAGTAATCGGTAAGGACCAAGACGAAACGACGCTGGCGTGAACAAACCATGGGACCTATGATATCCATAGCCCAACGCATGAAGGGGTAGGGTGGGGTGGACGTTTGTAGGAGCTCGGTTGGACAATGGATCGCTGGTGCATGACGTTGGCACTTATCACAACGTCGAGCATAGGACTCGCAATCGGCGTTGAGCGTTGGCCAGAAAAAGCCTTGGTTTCTGACTTTGAGCGCTAATGCTCGTCCGCCTGAGTGGTTGCCTCCTGCGCCTTCGTGATTCTCAGCGAGAACTCGTCGAACCTCATCCCCGTCGATGCATCGGAGGGCGACTTTGCTTGCGTTGTAACGAAAGAGGTCGTCCCCGAAGAGTGCGTAGTGAGCCGCGCGCCTCTTAAGTCTCCTGGCCTCCCATTTCTCTTCTGGCAAAATGCCGTTGGTGAGAAAATCGATGAACTCCTGTCTCCAGTCCGCGGGTTGTGACGTCGCGTCGACAGTAGCAACTATGGGAGGCGTCTCGACGTGAATGTTGATGCTCGGTTCTTCAATGCGGTGGATCGGGATGGTCCGCTTCACCTGATCGCGCAGCTTGCTTCCTAGTGCGGCTAGGGCGTCGGCGCAGACATTGTCGCCACGCGGGACCTTGGTAAGCTCAAAGAACTCGAACTCCTTGGCGAGTTCCTGGACGACGCGGAGGTAAGCGTCCATTCGGTCGTTGCGGGCATCGTAGTCGCCATTGAACTGGCTAGCGACTAGCTGCGAGTCGCAATAGGCACTCAGACGTCTAGCTTTGACGGCTTTCGCGAGTCGTAAGCCGGCGATCAGTGATTCGTATTCGGCTTCGTTGTTCGACGCTGGGAAGCCGAAGCTGAATGACTGACGGATCAACTCACCGGTCGGGGATTGAAGTTGCACCCCGGCGCCGGATCCCTTGTTTGTGGAAGATCCGTCGACATGGAGAATCCAGTTCTGGTTGGGAAGCTGCAGGTCTAGCTCGAGCTCTGGTGCCAGCTCAATTAGGAAGTCGGCCAAGACTTGACCTTTCGCTGCGGTCCTGTTCTTGAAGGTGATATCTAACTCGCTGAGTTCGACAGCCCACTTCGTTAGTCGTCCGGCTCTATTGGTGTTCTGGAGGACAGTGCGAAGCGGTTGGTCCGTGAGCACCTCGACCGAATGTGATTGGAAGTACGGACGCAGCTTCCGCGCGGCTTCGACCACTGCGAGTGCCATCTTTTCAAGGGTCGGATACCGGGTCTCAGGCCCTGTCATCCGTCTGCTAGTGTAGAAGATCGGCTTCTGCTCCCCCCGGTCTTCTTTGATGAGAACGCTGCTAACCGCGGCGCTGGAGACGGCGATATAGAGGGACAAAACGTCTCCTTCTTCAGGTTTCGCGAGAACCGGTGGAGTGGTGAGGTACTTTTTTAGCTGAGAGAACGCCTCTTCACACGCTTCGTCCCAAATGAACTTCTTGTTACCGCGCAGGAGGTCGTAGAAGGGGAGACACTTGTCTGTCGACCTGGAGATGAAGCGGTTTAGAGCCGCAATGCGTCCTGTGAGCCGCTGAACTTCGCGGCTGTTCCTTGGACTCGGTAGGTTGAGTACTGCAGATATTTGCTTAGGATTAGCTTCGATGCCTCGCTGGGTGACGATGTAGCCGAGAAACTCTCCCGACGAGACCCCGAACGTGCACTTGGCTGGGTTGAGCTTCATCCCGTATTTGTTAAGAACTTCGAAGCAGTCGCGCAGGTGGCCGAGGTGATCTTTAGCGTGCAGTGACTTGACAAGCATGTCGTCTATGTAGACTTCCATGGTTTTGCCAAGCTTGTCAACAAACATTCGGTTGACGAGTCGCTGGTAGGTGGCTCCGGCGTTCTTCAAGCCGAATGGCATGACTTTATAGCAGTATGTCCCCCTGTCCGTGATGAAAGCTGTCTTTTCGCGGTCGTCGGGATGCATCATGATTTGATTGTAGCCGGAAAATGCGTCCATAAAGGTGAGCATTTCGTTTCCCGCGGTCGACTCGACCAGTCGGTCGATGCTAGGGAGCGGGTAACTGTCCTTGGGACACGCCTTGTTGAGATCGGTGAAGTCGACGCAGACGCGTGACTTCCCATTCTTCTTTTTGACTACTACGGGGTTGGCTAACCATTCAGGATAGCGGACTTCAGTGATTGAACCTGCCCCTAATAGTCGCTCGACTTCCTCGTTCACCGCTTTCGTCCTATCGGGTCCCAACTTCCGCCTCTTCTGACGGATCGGTTTGAATGCGGGATCGACGTTCAACTCGTGCGTGGTGATTTCTGGGTCGATTCCCTTCATATCTGCCATGGACCAAGCAAAAGTCGACATATTCTCTTTGAGGAAAGCGAAGATCGCTTGTTGGACGTCGTCGGTCAGGTACGCTCCAATGCGTACTGTCCGACTCGGATCGGAGTCATCAATGGGCATTTCGAGGACTTCCTCCTTCTGAGGGCAGACCTTTGTAATCGATGGGGAGACCGCATTGATGAGGGAAGACGACTGTTGCAGTTTAACGGTCGCGATCAGGAGGTCTCGCGCGGCTCGCTGGTCGCCGCGGATTGTTCGGATCGTTCCGTCGACTCCGGGGAACTTGAGGCACTGATGGTACGTAGATGGAACAGCCTGCATCGAATGCAACCACGGCGTGCCGAGTATGACATGATAGGGTGCTTTAGTACTTACTACAGCGAACTTAACCGACCGAGTCACTCCACCCGCACGGACTGGAAGTCGAATGGTGCCGAGGATCGTCTCCGAAGAGCCGTTGAAGCCGGTTAAGGTCCGGGAGGACGGTTTGACGTCGGAGAAGTCGATTCCCATTTTGACGAGTGTCTCGCGGAAGATGAGATCGACCGAGCTTCCTGTGTCGATGAGTACTTTGGTGACATCGAACTCACCGATCCCAAGGACGACGAGCAGAGGATCGTTGTGCGGGACGTGGATGCCGTGCAAGTGGTCGGGGGAAAAGCTGATGGGGTGATGACTTGGGGATTTTACAGGCCATCGCTGCGACGTCGTAGCCTGTCGGCGGTATTCCTTGACGGATCGGACAGAATCGCCGCATGGAGGGGAGCCACCCATGATGACGTTAAGCCTTGGTCGTGAGGCGGCTTTCTTGACATCCAGAAGCATGCGAAGGTCGGTTGGGGCTTCGTGGTCGATCGGCTCCTGGGTTGTCTCCTTAGGAAGACGCTCGAGCCGACGCCTTAGATCGGTTGATTTTGATCGATTGAGTTGGACGCGCAAGTCGACCGAGTTAGCGTTAAGCTTATCCCTGAGGTCGGCAGTAGGGTTGATCGGCGACAGCGGAGGACTTGACTCCGAAGCGGTGCTGCTTCGGCGTCGCGCCTTGCAGTCCTTGCTGACATCTTGAGCCGCGCTGCTTCGGCGTCGCGTCTCGCAGTTGTCGAGTTGGGAACGGAGATCGTCCCTGCAGACGTCCTGAGCCGCGCTGCTTCGGCGTCGCGTTTTGCAGTCGTCGAGCCGGGAACGGAGATCATCCTTGCTGACGTCCTGAGCCGCCTTCCGCTTGAGGGTGTTCCCGAGGTCTTCTGAATGGGTCATACGGTCGTCCTCATCATCCGATGACTCGGACGGCTGGGAGCGTATAACTTCGATTCGCTGGCGGTTCGCCGGTTGATCTTCGTCTGCGGAGGAGGCTTCATTATCCGCGTCGTCGTCGGGTTTGTCGTCACCCCTGCGTTTGTCACTAGCTTTGACGCTCGCCTGTCGCTGTGCGCGCTTGTCTTTCTTTTTCGACCAGCTTTTGCCTGACTTCGGCTTGGGCTTAGGAGGCGTGATCTTCAAATCGCCGCTCTCGACGCTCGAGAGGAACTGGGCGTACAGCGTCTTGCACTCGGTGGTGTCGTGCCCTTTCACGTCGTGAAACTTGCAATGTTTGGTGAGATCTGTTCCCCTTGAGGGTCCGGTTCCAGTAGGTGGGACGGGTTGAGTCGCACATACAGGGTTAGTTGCGTTAGCGGCTACGGCGGTCTCACGATTATACACGTTCCAAGGGTCGCCTCGCACGGTGAAACTGGTGACTGGTTTGTTGTTCTCATCGACGACAAACATGAGACCACTCTTAGAGGCGTTCTTATCGCTCGGGGTGTGTTGACGCGGCTCCGGCTTCGGGTCGGCGGCTTTGGTCGTCGTCGGCTTGGATGTACTTTGCTTTCCCATTATGGCTCTCGTGTCTTCTTCCATGCGAACGAAGTTATGGGAGCGCGCTATAGCATCCTGCAACGATGAAGACGGGCTGCGGTACAGATCTTCTCGGAATTTCGAATCGACTTGGAGCGTGTTCATGAGAGCGTCGATGGCGATGTGGTCGGGTATGTCGATCTTAGAGACGACCGACTTGAAGCGCTCCATGAACTCGCGGAGGCTCTGATCCTTGGATTGCTTTAGGTTCCATAGGCTGGACGCCGTAGCCTCGCGCCTTGTAAAGATGATATAGGTTTTCAGGAAGGCGGACGTGAGGTCCCTGAAGCTGTGGATAGAGTTCTCCGCTAATCCAGAGAACCAGGTCAGGGCTTGGTCGTGGAGCGTCTCCACGAACAGTTGGCAGTACGCGGCGTCCTTCTCTTCGTCGGGTAAACGTGCCCGCGCCATCGCTATGTTGAACGCCGTTATGTGCTCGACGGGGTCGCCGCCTGGCTTATACTGCGGGGGGCGTATCTTTTCAATCTTCCTGAAGTTGACGTTCGTAAGGGTGCGGCTAAACGGGGTACGCTCCGTGGAGGCGAGAACGCTCTCGATCTGAGGAGCCGCACTGGTTACCTTGTGAATGGTTGAACTCATCTGCTGGAGGTTGAGTTTGAGTTCGGCGATTTCGCGTACCGTCGCGGGATCCGGACCGGGATGGGCGGTTTCAGCTGCGAGGGCGTCGCTAGGATCTGACCCTTCCGAAGCGTGGTCGGCTACTGGCGCCGTTGGGTTTGAGTTGAAGAGATGACGTCGGAAGGGGTGAGTGTTGCTCGTTTGGCCGACGGGAGCGGCTGTAAGTACCGCTATCAGGTTAGCAAGCTGCGCTTGAGTCGCCTTCTGGATCTCGTCTTGTTGTGCGAAGCGCGTCAAGACGGAGTTCATGAAGTCGGCCGGAAGGGGGGTTATGGGCTCTAGGGTCGGAGCGGCCTCCTCCCCGGAAGCGCCGGAGACGTTGTCGTCGTCAGGCATGCCTAGATCTACGATAACGTTACTTTGTTCTGTAGCCCCACGGTGGGCGCCAATTGTTCGTGCCTAGAACGGTTTAGGAGACAATAAAGAGAAAGGTGGGACGAACAAAGACGTTCTTTTATTAGATCTGGACTGAAAGGTTACAAAGAAGTAAAGGAGTGACACGCAAGCCGGAGCTCGTAGAGCGTCCGGTGGAATACAAGGCGGCGAGTATCTAAGAACGTAAGTGAGCCCTAGAACTAGCCGTTGCAGTGAGTGTGTCTAAGTCTGAATGCCTCTCCTGCTTGCGCGCTCCTCTTCTTTTATAATGCGGCTTAAGCCGTTCGCCCTAACTCGCTTACTTCTTCTTGGGCCTTGGTTTCCAATTGGGCCTTGCTAGCAGCGCGGGTTAGGACGTCTCTTTCGTCCTTATCTGACACCTGTACCAGTCGTCCGGTTGACTCGTCATGTCCCTTTCAAGACAACCGACCTGCAAGGTGTAATGTCTCTTTCCAGCAGAGTGGGTTAAGACGTCTCTTTCGTCCTTGTTTGACCCTTGTATTAGCAGTATACTTCGCTTGTCCTGTCTTTCTCGAGGCAGTGAACCCGGTTTGGGTTAAGACGTCGAGTGGGCTTCTTCATTTGATGGGCCTTGTAAAGGGGGCTCGGCCCATCTCCTACATATTCTATGGGATATATCTATACTTAAATCAGGCTATGTTTTCTTATCTAACTCTGTGGAGAGCCTCATTGTACCCTCATATAACTCATTGGAAAAAAAACTCTGTGGGACATATATATGATTGAAGACTATATTACTCACAGTTGTGTTATTTGGATAATTATCAGACGGAACCCTTGAAGCAGCGCTTTGGTAAGAATCTGCATTTACATAAATAAACAAAGGTATAGCAATAGGCATAATTATCTGTAAATTCCACATGCAACAAGGTACCCGGAAGAATGAGAGAGACTGTCAACAAAATGAAAGCAAATGCAACAACACATAGATACAATTGTAATTGCTATATAATGATTTAGTTACTAGATTACCACCGGATCCGTGGCGCAATGGTAGCGCGTCTGACTCCAGATCAGAAGGTTGCGTGTTCGATTCACGTCGGGTTCAAAACCCCGGTTTAAACATGATCCTAACTTTTTATTTTTGCTAAACTCGTTTTAGATTCATCATGACCGTCATTTGACCTATATATAAAACATCAACGGTCCATATCTGATTCAAGAAAACCATTCCAATTAAATTTTAATTTATCGTCAAAACCTTAACCGGTTTAAACCTGATCTCTCTCCCTCTCTCTCTCTCCACCGTCGTCCTCTCCATTTCTCCTGAAACAACATGAACCCTTACTAATGGCGTCTCTCTTCCGCCTCTCCCACAACGTGAACCAATTCAGATTCATCTCAACCGCTTCATCCCTCCTCACACCGGACTCGAAAACCTCCCTCACCACCAATCATCACAAGAACACCCGCCACGTCCTCTCCCTCCTCAGAACCGAGAGCAATCCAGATCGAATCCTCGAAATCTTCCGATCCGCTTCCCTCACCCCCGACCACCACCTCCACCGCATCGCCTTCTCCGTCGCGGTCGCGACACTATCAAACAACAAACACTTCTCCGCCGTCTCCCACCTCCTCGACGGATTCATCAAGAAGAGCCAGCCCGAGAGCTTCGCCGTCCGCGTAATCATCCTCTACGGCCGAGCCAACATGCTCGATCGATCTCTACAGACGTTCCACGACCTCGAGAGGTACGAGATCCGAAGAACGGTCAAATCCCTAAACGCTCTGTTACTCGCTTGCTTGTCGGCGAGGGATTACGAAGAAGCGTTACGCGTCTACTCCGAAACGCCGGAGAAGTACGGAATCGAGCCTGATCTCGAGACGTACAATCGAATCATCAAAGCCATGTGCGAGTCCAATTCAACGAGCTCATCGTACTCTATTGTTGCGGAGATGGAGAGGAGGCGGGTGAAGCCGAGAGCGTCCACCTTCGGGTTGATGATCGCTGGGTTCTACAAGGAGGAGAAGTACGATGAGGTGAGGAGAGTGTTGGGGATGATGAGAGAGTTTGGAGTTCATGTAGGTATCGCTACTTACAATGTTATGGTTCGGTGTTTGTGTGAGAGGAAGAGAAGTAGAGAAGCTAAGGCGTTGGTTTGTGGAGTTGTGTCTTGTAGTAGGATGAGAGCCAACTCTGTTACGTATTGTCTTTTGATTCGTGGGTTTTGTAATGAGGGGGATTTGGAGGAGGCGATGGGTGTGTTTGAGGTTATGGTGAGGAGCGGGTGCAAGGGTGATAGTGAGTGTTACTTTGGTTTGATACGGTGTTTGTGTGAAAGAGGAGAGTTTGAGACGGCTTTGGTGCTTTGTAGGGAGAGTATGGAGAAGAATTGGGTTCCGAGTTTCAGTGTCATGAGGTGGCTTGTGAATGGACTTGTTTGTAGTAACAAGGTTGATGAAGCTAGAGAGGTGATTGCGCAAGTGAAAGACAGGTTTTCAAGAAATGTTGACTTGTGGAATGAAGTAGAAGCTGATTTGCCTCGGTGAACATGCTGTGAGTGAAGTACCAATTTTGTGTGTTGTATCTAATTGTCATGTAACATGATACTAACCCCTGAACAATGGAGTTACACTTGAATCCAATGGATATAACATAATTTTGAGTAGAATCAGATTCAACCTCTTAAGTAGCATGTATAAAGTATTCATCGTCCTTCCATTGTTGATTGCGTCACTTCGTTGATAGAGAACACATTCTCAGACGGTGCTAACAGCTGGTTGCAGTTCAACACGTTTGTAAACGTTGGCTGTAGTGGAACCCGAAGATCGTGGTCGTTGCTTAACATATACACAATTTGCGAAATTTTGGGCCTGTCATTAGGATGATCTTGAAACGCAAAGAAGAGCGATGTGTACGCACCGCATCACTTCTTTCAGAGAATATGAATCTCCCAATGCTTCGTCTATGATGCTTAAACCTTTTGTCTCGCACCAAGATTCCCATGCCTACAAACAAAATAACAAAAACATTTTAGGTTTAAGTAATACTTTATTTTCTTTAAAATCACAGATAAATTACTTTGATCTATATAGACACGTACATAAGCAATAATGCGGTGTGTTTCTTCGTTATGAACAAACCTCGTCGCCTTTTGCCTGATAAGATCTCTAACAGCAACACTCCAAAGCTATATATATCCGACTTCTCCGAAATCATTCCGCCTAATGCATATTCCGGTGACATGTAGCCGCTAAAACCAATACTTCAATTGTTCAGTTTTTATTTGTTACTTTTGTTCACGTGCATGAACATGTATTCTTAGCGTTTGAGATGCTCAAACGCATTAGGAATGTAATACTTACAATGTTCCGACAATTCTTTGGGTGCTGTCATCGATCTGTTTGCAACCAAAGATCCCTGCGGTTCCAAAATCCGAGATCTTAGGATTCATCTCATCGTCAAGAAGAATGTTGCTTGTCTTGAGATCTCTATGGATGATCTTGAGACGTGAGTCTTCATACAGATATTGAAGTCCTTAATTTTGTTGTCCCAATTATTATTTTCATACGCTTCTCCCAATCCAATTCCTTGCTTCTAAGAGGATCTAGACATATGCCCCCAAAAAGACCGTTAAGCAGTTATAATATATAAATAATAATTATATTTTTTAGAGTAATTATGATCAATATACACTATGATTCAGGTAATTAGGTAAATAGCTATAACATTTTGAAATAAGGTAAGTGGGTATTAATTGTTTGTGAAATTACAAACTGATCCTCGTGCAAGTATATATAAGTAATAAGTCTATACATAATGTTTGTATCTAGTTTTGTTTCTACTCTATTAAATTCAAAAGGCCAAAATATATCAAACACATCCTTCAACAACTTTTGTTCTTTGCTGGAATTCAACACTTCTTCGCCGATGCATCATGGATTTGACCGGAAAAGTGATTCACAGCACAACTCACATAAGCTAGCATATCGATTCTCCATCTAAGTTAGTGAGTTATTTTGCTTTTTCTATATTTTGTTTCTACCTGAGCTTTTCATCTCTTAACGCATCTGATATTAATACGGCGTCAACTTCAATTACACGTCTCTGAATCAGGGAATTGGATTGGAGTGATACTTAGCAAATATACTCATATTATCCGGACTCATATTATCCGGATAATATTTAATATAACTGGATAATTTGATTGAAAAAAATTGTGCTTAATAGAAAAATCAGTCACGTTTCTTAACTTCAATCTTTACATTATGTGTTGTTTTTATTTTTTCGGGTGGAGACTAAGACCATGATTATCGACGTCTTCTAAGACGTTCTTAGTGCTGACTAGATTAAAAATAAATGAAAAATGGAAATTATCCTAACAAACGTCTTTTAATTAAGGAACAAACCACACGGTTCTTCCCTACCACGTGTCTCTTTTCTCCTCTCTCTCTCTCGTAGATCTCTCTGTGTTTGTCTTCCTGTATTTTCAATCACCAGACTCTTTGGATGATTGGAGAGACTATTTCCAGCGAGGAGATTCTGATATTTCGGGATCATCAATCACGCCATCATCCTCGCTGCCGCTGATTTCCCAAAGGAGTTCAAATCCAGAAGAGAATGAATCCAAGCTGAATGATAATCAGTTTGTCACTGTCTTATACACAATTGTTTCCGTCATTGATCTGGTACTTACTACCCCCTTTGAGCTTTTTGGTTTGATTTTGTGATTCAAATTAGGACATGGGCTCAGTTTCCTCCTGAACGGAGGTCTGTGTAGTTCAGATGAAACCAACTATATATTTTTGAATAGAGATGATGAGTTTTGATCTCTTTTCTTGAATTGTAATTAATAGCTTGATGAGTCCATGTCTCTGAGTTCAAGAGTATGATTTTCTACTAAGTATTTGCTAGAGTAAATTTTCAAACTTTTTTCTTTTCAAAGTATTGTATCTTTGTGTGATTTGCAGTCAGTTGAGGCTGGAGAATCTCAGGACTTGGAAAGCTTGGTGTCAGAGCTTGTAGACTGTCTGAATTCTTTGTCATAGAACGTAGCTTCCAATGCTAGATGGTGAACATGAGAATGATGCAACTTCGAATGCCAGAGACGAGGATCAAGAGAATGATGTAACTTTGAATGAAGTTATCCAAGTTTTAGATGAAATTTTGAAATTTTTATCATCTCCTCTGATGAATCAGGTACCTTTTTCTTTCATCTCTTTTGACAGCCAAATATATTTCATTGACTAGCTTTGAATTAAACTTTATGGATTTTCATCCAACCTCAATTGTGTAACAGGACGTGATAGATGCTCTGTCATTTGCATTGCCAAAAGTTATTTCCAAGTTTTCAGGCCTATCAAGCAGATGTGTAGAGTTAGTTGAGGAAATCGTTGATCGGTTTGTGGAAGCATGCAATCCACTTGACATGCTTTCAGTTCTTTGTGAGGTACGTTAGATCTGGAATTTGGATTCTGATCAGGCTAGTTCTTTTAATACCTCAAAACTCCATGTCGAAGATATAATGTTGTAATGTTCTATTGTATTGTCTTTTTATAAAATCATTAATTTACTAAGAATCATGAAAAAGTCCTACCAATAAACTTGAATTTTGATATTGTCCTAACTTTTATTTCTTAGCTTCAAAATAACCATAAAATATGCTAAGGACTTAAAATTAAGTCCTAGCGATAATGTTGCTCAAGAGGATAAAGAACCAGAGAGGAAAAAGAACTATAGAAAGTACAATAATAAAGGGTACAATCGGAATAATAAAAATGTAATAGTACATAACAATTGCATACGCTAGTTAGCTAATTAAAAAGTTTTTCTTGTATATAGGCTCAACACTTACCAAAGAGTAAAGCATCAAGACTCTTATTAGACATGTACTCGTAGATAAGGAGTTTCTCGTCTCCTTCCACACAATATCCTAAAAGCTTCACAAGTTCTTGTGTTGAAGTTTTATGATTAAAACCACTTCGTTCTTGAACTCTATCAGACCCTGACTTGACTTCTTTGACAACCTTTTGATCGCCACAGCAATGCCGTTTGGTAGATTTCCCTAACGTTTAAAACACACACTTAGCTATCAACTCTTAATTTTAATCCTAATTAGTAAGATGAAACTAATCATATATATTGTTGTTTACCTTGTAGACAGGACCAAAACCACCTACTCCTAACTTGTTTTCCTCTGAGAAACCATTTGTTGCAGCCGTTATATCAATTAAATTAAGGTATAACATCTGTTCTCGATCATCAACGTCTGCATCAATTGTGCTTCCTTCGAGTATCTTTTTACTCTGTTCTTTGTCTGAAAAATAATCTGCCTTTTCAGAAACTTTGTAACAAGTCTTGCAACAATAAATTAATTATCTCATGAAAATACTATTTAATCTCACCTTTTTGCGCTCTTTTGCTTCTTGGTGGAGATGAAAATCAGTAACAATACAAACTAATGGTAAGCGCAGCTACTGCTAATAATGTAGTAAAACGGCTAACATAAGGCTTCTGAATTTACGATGGTTTCTTCTTCCTAAGATATAACCGAAAAAATCTTATTAGATCATTTCTAACTCACCTCTATATTTATTTCTATATTTTCATGTAAAATTAGAGATTCTCTATACTAACATTTTTAGAAAAATATAGAGATGCATAGAGAGGTGGATTTGAGATGCTCTTAGGCTTTAGAAAAAGTTGATGCAATGCCTCTAGTTCATTATTTAAAAATGCTTACCTTCGTTTGAGATGTCGCTTGAGATGTCCTTTGAGATGTTGACTGAGTAAACAAGCCTGACATAAAACGTCCTACCCTCGCTGTTACTTGCATCAAGTTCTTGCAGATTGAAGATGTCACTACTTGTCCAAATCAAGCACCGGTTTCCATCGTATGCATAGGCCTTGCAGTAACGGTAACCTAGGCAAGTTGATTCACATGTAGTAGTCAGAGGAGTGTCTTCTGGTGGATCCGGATCAGTGGCTAGTTTCATGATATAAAGAGGAAGAAACTTGTCTGTTTCCTTGCCACATTGATTTTTGGCTAAATTTATTTCACTCACACAACCCGTATATGAGTCATTTGAGTATATGTACGTGCCCTCAATATATGGTGGTCTAAAAGTAGGAGCACATTTGCAAGACGAATTCTCATAACAGATTCCGAACGACCCACAGTAACCATAAAGCTCACATGTATAGTGTGGAGCCGACGATGACGCTTCCCACATCTGGTGTTTCTCAAGCCAGTTATACGCCGTTAACTGTCCCGAAATATCCATAACCAAACGAAATGGAGTTTGGTAACGTACTGAATAAGTGACGTATGACTCATTCACGTTGAATTCAAAGCTTAAGTTACGGTTGAATCTCATATCTGTAACTTCCTTGTAGATTCTACGTCTATCATCCCATGCACCACCGGACCAATATGATTTAGATCCATTCAAAACAACGGTGAGAGAGTAGCGCCCCGATGATGGATCTTTCAAGGTTTTCCAACTAGTGATAAAGTTGCTAGTTAAGTCCACCGCGGCATTCTCCCACCGGATTTTAGCACCAGGAAGCCAAGTATCCGAAGGATTATCAAAACTCTGCCACAAAAAGGAGGCATATAGGTAGGTCCATCTCTCAGGATAAGATTACCACTATCAAGCAGAACCGCTTGAACATCTGCGCTGCTGTTTCAGAATCAAGACGCTGACGGGCGCTCCACCAAATTGGAAGCTCAGTATAATTATCATAGAGAATTAAGCTTCCATGTGATAAACTTAAGTTGACAAAAGCTATCTGTGGGACAGGAGATTCTTGATTTGCGACCCAAACTATAGTCTTTGGCGAAATCTGCTTGTACCATATGCCTAAGTAGAACAAACTTGAAGTACCTGGTGAGAAGAGAGCGAGTTCGAAGACACCATTCCTCGAGACAATGGTCTCAAATCCTGAAAGAGACTGATTTGCAAAGATTGTGTCAGTTAAATAAGAAACTTGTTGAGGCAAGAACATCATCGAGAATCCGTAGGTGGATATGAAAAACAGCTTCCTCCTGCAGGTGTCCATGTTCGTATGACCACAAGTTCTGACGATAGTGTAGAAAATTTTTGATTACACAATGAAGGAGTCTTCTTGACTTGGAAGTAAATTCAGTAGGGCAGGTTGGAAAAGTAAGAGCAAGCATTAAAAGTCCAACGACTTTGACGGCTGATTAACCGGAAACGAAATCAAAGGAACCAGCATAGATCAGATGTTTTCTCTTGTTAAAACGGATACACTGGTTGTGTCCTAAGTAAAGATATTCACCACACCAGATGGAACAACAAGGTTGACTTTCATCTGCAATTATGTATAGCATATCTTGAAGAAATTATTGTTCATTTAGATAAAATGCTCAATTTTACAAGAACATCATCAAGAACGGAAAATATAATACATTTTAGTGATTTAGATTATTCAATTTTTTTTATCTTTTTTAGATTATTCAATTAGTAGATTCTACTGGAAGAAGGTAAACTATACCATGTACTATCATAGCATTTGGCCAAGGTTTTGATAAACAGAGCATCTACCAAGTATTCATCGTCCTTCCATTGTTGATTGCGTCGCTTCGTTAATAGAGAACACATAGTCAGACGGTGGTAACCTCTGGTTGCAGTTCAACACGTTTGTGAATGTTGGCTGTATTGGAACCCGGACATCGTGATCGTTGCTCAACATATAAACAATTTGCGAAATTGTGGGTCTGTCTTTAGGATGATCTTGAACGCAAAGAAGAGCGATGTGAACGCACCGCATCACTTCTTTTAGAGAATACGAATCTCTCAATGCTTCATCGACGATGCTTACACCTTTTGTCTCACACCAAGATTCCCATGCCTGAAAAATCATTAAGAAAACAAACATTTTGGGTTTGAGCTTTAACATCTTTAAAAGAACCCAACTACATAAAATTATGATCATGCAGAGACACTTACATAAGCAATAATGCTATGTGTTTCTTCGTTGTGAACAAACCTCGTCGCTTTTTTGCCTGAAATGATCTCTATAAGCAATACTCCAAAGCTATATATATCCGATTTCTCTGAAATCATTCCGCCCAATGCATACTCCGGTGACATGTAGCCGCTAAAACCAATCATTGTAACTAATACTTCAATTTTATTTGTTACTTGTTTTCACATGCAAATGTATGTCTTAAAAATGTAATACTTACAATGTTCCGACAATTCTTTGGGTGCTGTCATCGATCTGTTTGCAAAGAAAGATCCTTGCGGTTCCAAAATCCGAGATCTTAGGATTCATCTCATCGTCAAGAAGAATGTTGCTTGCCTTAAGATCTCTATGGATGATCTTGAGACGTGAGTCTTCATGCAGATATTGAAGTCCTTTTGTCGTCCCAATTACTATTTTCATACGCTTCTCCCAATCCAGTTCTTTGCTTTTAAGAGGGTCTATTGATAAACAATAAAGGTTTAAATAACAACTTTAGCAATCTCTTAAGATATAGCTCTCATCAACACTTACCAAAGAGTAAAGCATCAAGGCTCTTATTAGACATGTACTCGTAGATAAGGAGTTTCTCGTCTCCATCCACGCAATATCCTAAAAGCTTCACAAGGTTCTTGTGTTGAAGTTTTATGATCAAAACCACTTCGTTCTTGAACTCTATCAGACCCTGACTTGACTTATGAGATAACCTTTTGATCGCCACATCAATGCCGTTTGGTAGATTTCCCTAAGGGTCAAAAGACACTTAGATGAAAACAATTATTATCAATTTGTCTAATCTATTACATTGCTTTTTACCTTGTAGACCGAACCAAAACCACCTTCCCCTAACTTGTTTTCCTCGGAGAAATCATTTGTTGCAGCCATTATGTCATGTAAATTAAGGTATAACATCTTTCCTTCACCCCCATCTTCCACATCAGCTATGCCTCCTCCTGCAAGTATCTCATTGCTCTGTTTTCTTCCTGTGAACAAAAAGCCAGAACTTAGAAAAAAAATCTTGTAAAACCCCTCATGAAAATACTAATCTCACCTTTTTGTGCTCTTCTGCTTCTCTGTGGAGATGAAAAGTAGTAACAATACAAACTAATGAAAAGCGCAACTGCTGCTAGTGATGGTAGTAGAACGGCTAACACAATGGTTCTGGTGGCTCTACGATGTTTTTCTCTTCTTGAAAAATCCTCTAGACTTCCTTGATTACCTATATATCAACGAGAAGATTCTAATGAAGCTTTAAAAAAATCTCTTGATGCATTCCCTGAATTCACGATTTGCATATACCTTGGTTTAAAACTCCTTGTGAGATGCGGTCAGGAGGAGAAATTCTGACATAGAACGTCCTTCCTTTGCTGTTATTCGCATCTAGTTGTTGCAGGTTGAAGATATCACCTTTCCAAATCAAACACTTGTGTCTATCATATGCATAGGCCTTGCAACCACATTCAGCTAGGCAAACTGAGTCACATGATGATGATGATGAAGTTGACATAGTTCTTTCTTCCGAACCATCGGCTAATTCCACGTTCCGAAGAGGTAGAAACTTGTCACTTCCTAGGCCACATTTGGTTAAGTAGGCTTCGCTTACACATCTACCATATGGATCATTGGAGTCTGATCGTCTGCGGATGTTAGGAATACATTCGCATGACGGAGAAGTCTTCTCGTTGCAGATCCCAAACGACCCACATGAACCATAAGCCTTACATCTCTGGCTAGGTGCAGACCAGTTAGAATCCCACGCTTGGTTCTTCTCCACCCAGTTATAAGCCGTTAACTGTCCCGAAACATCCATAACCAAACGAAACGGGTTTTGGTCATGTACTGAATATGTGATATAGTTGGAGGAACCATTCACATCGAACTCAAAGCTCAAGTTACGATCTGTAACTTGATCGAATACTCCAAGCTGATGATCCCATGCCCCACTAGACCAGTATGATTTAGAACCATTCCAAACTATGACGAGAGAGTTTCCTATACTAGGTTCACGTTCTAGAGAGTATCTACCAGGGGATGGATCTTCCAATGTGTTCCAAGAAGTGAGAATCTTGCTTCTTGTCCCCCAAGGGATTCTTGCACCAGGGAGCCAAGTATCAGAGGGATGGTCAAAACTCTGCCACAACACGACGGAACTAGACCCATCTCTAAGAACTAGATTACCGTTATCAAGCAGAACGGCTTCAACATCTCTCCCGCTTGTAGAGTTAACCCTCGTGGACCAAAATATATTCTTGTGATAATCATCATAAAGCATTAAATTTCCATCTGAAATTTGCAAGTGGACAGTATACACAGATGGGGCAGGGAACGCTGGATTTGCCACCCAAACTATAGTCCGTGGCTTGATTTGCCAGTACCATATGCCTAAGTAGAACAAATCAGAAGAAGTACCTCCTGTTCTTGAGAAGAGGCCGAGTTCGAAGACACCACCGCTAGAAACAATGGTCTGGTCTCCTGAAAGAGATTGGTTGGTCAAGATTGTGTCAGATGAATAAGACACTTGGAGAAACGATGATAACATCATCAAGAATCCGTAGGTGAAAAACATGTTCTTCTTCCAACTATCCATGGCCACAACTTCAGAGGATGGTTGTGCAGTAGCAAAAAGACTCCTCTTGTACCTGTGAGACTGTGATGTAAGTCAACAAGTAGGGGCACGTTGAAAAGTAATAAGAGCAAGAATAAAAGTTTGAAAGACTTTGACCGTTGATTAAACAGTAAATGAAATCAACGGCGGCGGTAGACCAAACGTTCTCTCTATAGGTGTCAAATGACACTGGTCACCCGCGGCCATAGACAGACATTTTTTCCATGGGTTATGAATTGACAAAATTCGGAAGATCATTTAAAAAGTGGTGTTTATTAGTTTTGGACTTTATGTATATGGACTATACAATGAACTAAAAAACTTTAGGATTTAAAAAGAATCGATTTGGGGAAAGTTCATTTCATCATATCTTCTGCGGTTGTACTGCACCCTGGCCGCTGCTGCTGATGCTGGTGATGGGGGTGCTCTAAAGTACAAGGATCCAAAGCAGCCTTTGAAATCTTATGTATTTCCTTCAGTCAACAATGTACAAGACGTAATCTTTAAATACAACAAGTTCGTTAGTCAGTTCCTCTAAACTAGCTTGAATATAGGAACTATCGTTTGGCATATTCTATCACTCCCCCTCAGTCTAATCGTTTGGCGCTCGAACGGATAGACTGGATTTGAATTCGTTGAAGAGAGTAGTAGGCAGAGCTTTAGTGAATATGTCTGCGTATTGTGAAGAGGAAGGAACATGAAGAACTCGAACTTGACCCATATTGACCTTCTCACGAACAAAGTGAATATCAATCTCCACGTGTTTTGTTCTTTGATGCTTAACGGGATTGTTGGAGAGATACACAGCACTGATGTTGTCGCAGTAGACAAGTGTGGCAGTAGTGATGGGACATTTAAGCTCTAGGAGAAGGTTTCTGATCCAACATGTTTCTGCAACTACATTAGCCACTCCTTTGTACTCTGCTTCTGAACTCGACCTGGATACTGTGGGCTGTCGCTTGGAAGACCAGGATATGAGGTTGTCGCCGAGGTAAATGCAATAACCTGATGTAGATCTCCGAGTGTCAGGGCAACCTGCCCAGTCGGCGTCAGTGTAGGCTGTGAGTACATTGGAGCTGGACTTGTAAAGCTGTAAGCCGTGTGATAATGTTCCCTGAAGATAGCGCAAGACACGTTTGAGGGCTGTGAGATGAGTAACTCGTGGATCATGCATGAACAAGCAGAGCTGGTGGACAGCGTATTGTATGTCAGGACGTGTGAGCGTGAGGTATTGCAGGGCACCGGCGAGGCTGCGATATAGAGTTGGATCAGCTATCTTGGCACCTCCTTCTTGAGAAAGTTTGGAGTTCATGTCGACTGGTGTGCTTATCGGTTTGCAGTCTTGCATTTCTGCACGCTGCAAAATTTCTTTGGCATAGGCCGATTGTGTTAGTAGCATACCTTTGTCATTGTAATCCACCTTAACTCCCAAGAAGAAGTTCAGTTTGCCATCGTCTGACATCTCAAATTCCTTCTTGAGCAGAGACATAAGGACATGACGAAGTTGTGAGGAGGAGGTGGTGAGTAAAATGTCATCTACGTAGAGTAGAATGAACGCTTCGTCTGATCCTTTGCTGTACGTGAACAGAGATGTATCACTCCTGCTCTTGTGGAAGCCAAGACGTTCGACGAAGGAAGAGAATCGTGCATTCCATGCTCGAGGGGCTTGTTTTAAGCCGTAGATAGCTTTCTCTAGTTTACACACATGCTGCGGCCTGGACTCGTCGATCATTCCTGGAGGTTGGTGCATGTAAACCGGTTTGTCAAGCTTGCCATGAAGGAATGCGTTCTTAACGTCCAAATGATGAACCTCCCACGATCTCTGAAGTGCTAGATGGAGAACAGAACGTATGGTAACTGGTTTCACAACCGGGCTAAACGTTTCGTCGTAGTCGAGCCCATGTTCTTGAGACTTGCCATTAGCTACAAGGCGAGATTTGTGACGTCGCACATTCCCATCTGCATCAAGTTTATGCTTATAGAGCCACATAGAACGCACAATGTTAGCATCAGGAGGACGTCGAACAAGATTAAATGTCTTATTCTTAATCAAAGCATCGTACTCAACAGTCATTGAAGGGTTCCAGTTAGGATCTTTAAGAGCTTTTAAGTGGCTTGTTGGAATGGGAGAGATTGTGGAAGTGTGGAGGTTAAGAACAGTTCTCTATTTTCTCGTTCCATCTCTACTCCTAGTTGTCATAGGGTGACGTTGAGGTGGAGCAGGAGGAGGAAAAATCAGAGGAGCAGGAAGAGAGTGTTGCATCTGTGTGTCTTAAATCTCTGTGCACCAGTAAAAGCCCAGCACTCGTTGGTCGGACGAAGGAAATCGGGTTTTTGAAGCTTGTATAAATTTACTTTTTCGGTTGTATTTTTCTTATTGGGAAAAGGAAATCGGGTTTTTGAGGCTTGTATAAATATGTGTCTAAGGGTTTGTAAATTATTCAATTCACACAATAATAAGAAACCCTAAACGGGTATTTTCCTCAATTCGTTTTGCTCTCTGTTCTTCTCTTATAATTCGCAGCCGTTCACAACAGAGAGGATGCTATTTGAAGAGAAGAAGCTGGAGCCATTGGTGCCTCCAGAATATTTTTAAAAATTGGAGATGGCTCTGGAGTTGTGTCAAGAAAACCATACGGCTGAGATGTTGGAGGGGTTTGTGTTTCGGCTAGAGGGAAGATGGATTCATCAAATACCACATGGCGTGATAAGATGATTTTTCTGGTTTTGAGATCAAGGCAGCGGTACCCTTTGTGGTTTGTAGGGTAACCAAGAAATAGGCAAGGTGATGATCTAGCTGCGAGTTTGTGAAGGGAAGAATGGTTCAAGTTTGGAAAGCACAAGCAGCCAAAGGTTTTTAGGTGATGGTAGGAAGGTTCTTTCTGGTAGAGAAGAGTGAAAGGCACTTTGTTTTGTATAGAGGACGATGGAATAATATTTAGGAGGTGAACAGCAGTGTGAAGGGCCTCCACCCAATAAGACGAGGGTAGACGAGCCTGAAAAAGAAGGGTCCTGATTGTGTTATTGATAGTTCGTATCATTCTCGGAACGGCCGTTCTGTTGAGAAGTGTAAGGACACGAAAAACGGACCACAATACCATTGGAGGAGAAGAAATTGAGGAATTTGGTATTGTTATACTCGCCACCATTATCGCATTGAAAGGATTTGATGGAGGTTTGGAACTGCGTTTTCACAAAAGCAGAGAAGTGAGTGAATTTGGAAAACACTTCAGATTTTTTTCGTAAAGGGTAAACCCACAAAAAAATGAGAATAATGATCCAAAAAAAGCACATAATAACGAATGCCACTGTTGCTTGAGACTGGTGAAGTCCATAGATCTGAATGCACCAATTCAAAAGGAGAAGAAACAGTTTTATTTGAATCAAAAAATGGAAGTTTCAAGTGTTTACCCAGTTGACAAGCCTCACAACAAAGAGGGAGCTTGTCTTTATTACAAGAAATAGCATTATTAGAAATCAAAGTACGAAGAGAAGCGTTGTTGACGTGAGCGAGCCTTTTATGCCATAGATATGGAGAATCAACAACGAGAGCTTGATGAGACGTCGTCGGTTTCCTGATTTGGCAAGGCACCGAGTATAGTTCCCCCGAGCTGTCACTGCGGAGCAGAACCTTCTTGGTGTTGAGATCCTTTATAGAGAAACCAAAGGGGTCGAATTCGACCGAACACCAATTATCATTAGTAAACCGACGAACAGAAATAAGGTTCTTAATGATATTAGGAGCAACAAGCACATTTTGTAAAGATAATGGACGTGGAGAGGATGATAAAATAGCAGAACAAGAGGAAGATATAGGGATGCGAAAACCGTTACCAACCATGACTGTAGTTCCGGTGCAGTTTTTAAGAACAGAATTTAATATACCTGACGTTGATGCTAAGTGTGCCGTGGCACCTGAGTCCATGTACCAGTTCGCTGCACCAGGATCAGCCAAGGTCATGGTGTTGAAGGCGTGTGCAAAGTCCGTGGTTGGCTGGTATTGAGCATCAGTGAGGAGAGCTTGAGCAGGACGTTGTGGAGCAGAGCCAAGAATTCCACGTGGCTGTTGCTGTTGTTGCATCCAGGGTGTGGGGAAGTTGGGCCATTGCATCATTGGTCCTGGCATGTAAGGCATCGGCCACAGTTGATTCCAGTTGTTGTTCCAGTTGTTCCTCTGTTGGTTGTGACGTCCATGACCGCGTCCTCTGTTGTTTTGTCTCCTATTGCCGTTGTTGAAGCGTTGAGGCTGTGGTTTGTCATTAGAGACTGTGAGCACCGTCGGGGAAGAAGCATTGTCCGATGTTGCTGGTGTTTTGTTGCTCTTCTTTAGTCTCGTCTCCTCATTGAGAAGCATAGTCTTGGCCGAGTCAAACGAAGGAAATGGTTCCTTGTGTCTGATAACGTTGATAATGTTATCAAATTTTTCGTTCAAACCATTGAGGAGGTACATCACAAGGGATCGATCTGAGACTGGAGCATCGAGATTCGCCAAGAGATCAGAGATTGATTTTAAGGTCTGACAGTACTCATGAACAGAACGATCACCGATTTCGGTGGTGCGTAGGTCATGGTCCAGTTGAATAGCCCTAGCTTCCTTGTTGTTTCTGAATTGGTTCTCAATGCGCAACCAGATATCGCGAGCAGATCCGCCAGGTTGGAATGTCGAACGAAACAGAGGCTGAGTCAAAGTTCCATACAACCATAGCTTAACCAAGCCGTCCTTCTTCTTCCACGGAGTGTCGTCATCGTTTGCTGGGAGGGAAGTGCCGTCGAGGTGACCAAGTACGTCAAAAGCAAGGCAATGGGTGAGAAATAGCTCGCGCCAAGCGTCGTAATTATGGTCCTCAAAGTCCAGAGTCAGAGGGATATGATGTTTGATTTTGGTAACACCGAAAGCTCGTTCAGCGACGTCAACGTTAGGAGCCGCCATTGAAGAGCGATGAAGGTAGAGAGAAGAAAGAAGAAGGAAGAGATAGAGAGATTTATCGAGAAGAAAAAGAGAGAGGAAGAGGGTCTTAAGAGAAAAAGAGCTCTGATACCATGAAATCTTATGTATTTCCTTCAGTCAACAATGTACAAGACATAATCTTTAAATACAACAAGTTCGTTAGTCAGTTCCTCTAAACTAGCTTGAATATAGGAACTATCGTTTGGCATATTCTATCAGCCTTTAGGTGCAAGAATCAGAGACCTGATGAACCGCATGACTCTCCAAGAGAAGACTGGTCAGATGGTTCAGATCAAACGCAGCGTCGCCACACCTGATGTCATGAAGAACTACTTCATTGATGTGAAATCTCTTTGGAACTGTCTTTTAAGTGTTCCATCTATTGTCTAACTGAGTTGATCTTTAATGTATGTGTAGGGAGTGTGTTGAGCAGTGGAGGAAGTGTAACTGCACCAAAAGGCCACACCTGAAGCTTGGGTGAACATGGTCAACGAGATTTAGAAGGCTGCTCTTTCCACCAGCCTTGGGATCCTCCCCATGATCTATGGGATTGATGCTGTCCACGGTCACAACAACGTGTATGGCGCCACCATTTTCCCTCACAATGTGGGTCTTGGAGTCACCAGGCAAGCTTTTAACTGTTCTTCATGACTTTGTAAGTCTATAAACTTGAGACCAGCTTTAATATTTGTGTTTCTTTATTTACTTATCTTATAGGTGAGGTGTGTTTTGAAATTATGAATCTATTGTTATTATGTTTTGTTGGACTTTATTTTCATTAGGAGGCTTCAGATGTCTCTCCAGTTGCGCAGAAGAGATGGAGTCTGAATGATCTCGACATGGGAAAGCCTCTAGGAAGAGCCAAGTTTGGTCACATTTATTTTGCTCGAGAGAAGCGGGTTACACATTTTCGATCGATTTAAAAGTGTAAAATTTAGTATTTGAAAAAAAAAAAATCACCAAACAAAAAAATCGATCTTCAATCACCACAAGCCTATTTCTCTCGATTCACAAATAATCAGATTCACAAATAATCAACCAAGAGTCAACTCACTCACACTCTCTCTCTCTCACTCTCACTCTCACTCTCACTCTCACTCTCACTCTCACTCTCACTCACTCTCTCTCTCTCTCTCTCTCTCTCTCTCTCTCTCTCTCTCTCTCTCTCTCTCTCTCTCTCTCTCTCTCTCTCTCTCTCTCTCTCTCTCTCTCTCTCTCTCTCTCTTCTCTCTCTCTATCTCTCTCTCTCTCTCTCTCTCTCTCTCTCTCTCTCTCTCTCTCTCTCTCTCACTCACTCACTCACTCACTCACTCACTCACTCACTCACTCACTCACTCACTCACTCACTCACTCACTCACTCTCTCTCTCTCTCTCTCTCTCTCTCTCTCTCTCTCTCTCTCTCTCTCTCTCTCTCTCTCTCTCTCTCTCTCTCTCTCTCTCTCTCTCTCTCTCTCTCTCTCTCTCTCTCTCTCTCTCTCTCTCTCTCTCTCTCTCTCTCTCTCTCTCTACCATGATGAATGCTTTGACCAACATACAGAGATGGCGTAATCCCTATCATCAATTGCATCATCATCTTTCCGATTCAGATATCAGATCAACCTCCGAAATCAGGCGTAATCCATCTAAAACTATTCCAAGAGATATTTACTTTCTATTTGTAAAAACAATAAATGAATTTAAAGTTTGATAAACATATCAAAATAATATTTCCAATGATAAAGATGCTATATAGTTTTCTAAGCAATGACCATATCGACTCCTTGATCGGTGGCTGAAAGTCCGGTGCCTCTACCTTGAAGCTGGACACAACCTGCTTGGCATGCACCCTCACAAATCTCTTGCGTTGCTTCGGTCACTTTCATGCATATTGGCATACATTCTCTGTGGCACAACGGCAATACTTTTTTTCCTAATAGTGCTTCTTGTCCAGCCACAATCTTCGTCCATGACAAAACCATAATTATCATCAAGCTCAGGGTGGCTAAGTTTCTGGTCCGGCTCTTCATCTTTGTTTGTATGTGAAAATATTGATCAGCGAGACAGAGAGAGAGATTAAGGAAGGAGTGGTTGCTTGGGAGACAAGGTAAGGATTTTGAACAGAAAGGGATGGTCAAGATTCAAAACATAGTTATGGCCTCATATGTGTTCGTTTTTCCCGTCAGCATTCACTATTTTGGAAATAAATATAGATAATGAAGAACTGAGACCCCCACAAAGTAACATTTTATTTCCATCAGCTAAAAATCCTACAAAGAAAAATAAATACGCAGGCTCATCATATAAACATGAACGAGATGCTTAATTTGCAAGTAGAGATCGAAGAAAAGAATAAAGAGATAATCCGTCTTACTCTAAAAAGACTTTATTGTGTATCAGTTATAGTCCATATACGTGAATCTCATATCCAGTCTTCCAATTATCTAGGTAAACAACATTTTCACAGCCCATAACGATATGAACAGAGCCCAAAACCATAATCAGCTTGTGCTCGTTGAGGTTCCTCCTAACACTTACAACGCTTTGGTGACATAATTTTGCGGTTTTATAGGTGCAAGAATATAAAAACCGGCTTGACGAGCTACAAGGTTCACATTATGGAAAAAATAAAAGATAATTGACAGCTGTGGGTTTGAACCCACGCCCTTTCGAACCAGAGACTAAATCTGGCGCCTTAGACCACTCGGCCAAACTGTCTTTTAGTATTTCGGTGACTAATAATTAGAAGAGGTTGTGTTCAGCAAAGCGCATAGTTTGACTTCTTTATTAGGGACCGACATGCATCACATATATTCGTTTATAAGGTAAAACATAGGAGAAACCTTTTCAAGCAAATAGGAAAATTCCTACACGGATTATAAAAGAATAATAAAGGAGTTCCTCCTTACCCAATGGAGATTCATATACTCACTAGTGACTAGACCATACTTTTTTTTTTTCATACGGATGTGAATTCATTTATCAAATGAGAATGTTTGTACTTGTACACAGGCCCGGGTTTGACCCCATCCGGATGAAACAATCGTATGGGGCCTACGAATTTTCTAAATTTTTGGGGCCTATTATTTTTACTGTGGTTACTTCTTATAGTTCAATGTATATAGTCGAGAAGTTAAAAAATGATACAAACACAAGTCACACACCTAATTATATATCATTTTATGTTATTTAATATGAGTGAATTAAAAATAAAAACCAATCAGAATTGTTACTTTTAATGTTCAATTATTTTTTCTTCACAGACAATTGCTCTTCACACATTTCTTACTATCCTCTCACACAACTTAAAGTTACATAAGCAAAATATAAAAGATAATGCAAAACTAGAAATTTTTAGGATTTAGTTCAAGTTATTTGTCTTGATAACTGATAAATGTTTACTAGCTTTGGGGAAATTGTAATATTTTTGTTACAAACTTAAATTTTTATCGATAAATTTTAAATGTGTTATTTAAAGGCCTCGTTTTTGTATTTTGTATTGGACCCTCGATATCTCAGGACCGGCACTGCTTGTACAAAAGATTTAAAAGGGAAGCAATCCTAAGCCAAAAAAACAGAGGATAGCTTAATTAGACCATATCCTTTTATTATTATTTGATGAGCATTGTAAGAAACTAACATTTATCTCATGTGTTATTTACATGAGTGTCATTTTTTACGTGACATCTTCATAAGCTTTTTCACATGTAAAACTGAAAAACTCTATGTATTAGACATATTACAATATTTGTCATTGAATAATTACAATATTTGTCATTGAATAATTACATCATACGTCCACTAATGTACTATAAGTTTATTTGTTATTTCCTAACCAAGCAAATAAAATCAGCCACTTTAAATGCTAACTAATACGTTCTTCTTTTCCTAAAATACTTTACGTAATTATAGGAGAATGTGATCTCAATATCTCGATATATACTAAAATCTAATAAAGTTTATAACTCCTTCAACTTGAACACGCAAGAGAAACAAGAGAAAAAAGAGAAACAGAGCCTCGATCATCTTCTTCGCTTCCGACCGGCGTGGGTGGGCTCTCTCAGCCATCGCGTCGGTCGGAAATCCTTGTTTAGTGTAGCGTTTCGTTGTAGTTAGTTTAGTTTGTGTATTGTATCGGCGTCGCATCTCCTTCATGGAGATTGTCCGACTTTGGTCTCCGGGAGACGGTGGATTATCTAGCACCGCTTCTCGCCGGCTTTCGATTCTGGAGTCGTGCCGTTTTCTCCTCAGTGATGGTTGCCGGCTTTTGTTCCTGGTGGAAGTGTTCGAGCTGTCTGAAAGATTACCCCTTTTCGTGGTGAGGGATCGATGTAGGGTGAGATCTCGAGTTAATCGGTTGATGCTCCCTTATGATCGGATCTAGGTGTTGAAGACTCTGAACCCTATACCTTCAATATTGTCGTTGGAGGTGGAATTCGGTGGTCGTGGTTGTGTGTCCCGGTGTTTCCGGTGGTTATGTGCTCTGCTAAATTCAGCGTCGACTTCTAATCGGAAGAAAGTTGGTGATGCGAGTCACCGGTGGAGTGTCGGTTTCGGTCCCGACGGTTTTCCCAGCCGAAAGTGATGTTGAAGCTTCTTTCTCTGCCACGCGTATTCTCTGTTGATTCAGTCTCAACACGTGGTGTGGAAGGTGTGCGTTGAGCGGTGAAGTGAAGCTTGCGTCTCGTTTTCTTTCTTGGGCTGGGAATTGATCGTGTATGTGGGTTTAGTGTGCCCATTGTAGGGCTTGTGTTTGGCCCGGTTTGGGTCTTTTTGTATAATGTTTTTTTGGTAATAAAATATCAGCTGGCAAAAAAAAAAAATCTCAATATCTCGATAGATATTATTATACTACTACTAATTAATATGTTTCATAATCACGTAGGTATTATTATTGTGTATTATTATCCTATATACACTTCACGTAATAATGTTAACATTTTAAAATTAAAATGTAACCCATTCATACATATATTATATATTATATACAAACTTCGTTTGAATATAATTTGACATATATTCCACATACAATTACATGTCATATAGTAAGATATTGTTATCCTTTTGTATCATTGACGAGCTCCTAAATCCATATAATTCACTAATATTAAAACCTAAAAAAAATATCATGCATTACATTTTTACTCTGAAAACTACAAGAATAATGTATCTTTGTAAAAAAATAACCATTACTAAGAGCCCAATAACATCATTAAATTATATTAGTTGTACCAATCAAAGTCAAATCATTTCGTGATTAGTGTAACAATCATTTCTCTTAAATCTAAAATATAATGTGAGTTACGGTTTTGGTAACAAGTCACATTGATTGAAGAATAATACTTTTTTTTGACAAAGAAGAATAATACTAATATACAGTATTATTAATTGGATTAATATCAATTCATTATTGAGGAGCGCGATTAAGGTTAGTTGTCTTTGAATGAGGGTTAGATTGTTTTATACAAGGAATTTTTAGATTGTGTATATAGTATTTTCGAATCAATTTATTTACGGCTGCACTCCATTTTAAATGGATATGTAGTCATATAAAAGTAAGGTATTATTACCGTCTAACTAATTAAGGTTAGTCTTAGTATTCACCTTCTAGCCCAAGTTAAACCAATTAATATTAGATCCATTAACTTTAGCTATGTTGATATCAGAAATCTCAAAATTCTTCTGCCCTACACGGCTGCGCTTCTCAGTATAAATATATGTGATACATAATCAATCGACTCATCACTTCCTTCTTCACAGCATAAACAATTTTATTTAGTTATATCTTAGGCAAACTCATGGCGGGTTTTAACATATCCTCTTATTAATTTGCTAAACTATTTTTTTTCATTCTAAAATTATTTTTGAACCCAAGGGTATTTCTGAAATTTTCAGAAAAGGGTATATCAATTAGTTAGTCCATTTGGTTATCAGCTACATATTGTTCGGTAAACTAATTTTTACTTATTCCTCTCTACATGATTGCAAGTCAGGAGTTCTGAAGACCTTTTCTGTGGCATTTTAATTTTATCATGTTTTCTATTATATACTGTTTCTTGCAAATTTAAAATTTTCTTTACTTATTGTCCTTTTTAAATTGTAATCATAATTTTAATTATGATAACAATAAATCTATTTCATAGGGTTTGTTATTTCTTACATTCCTAATAAGTTGATTGAAATTATTGTATACTATTATATATTTTTCATAAAATAATCTACTTGACACATAATCTACATCAAAAGCTTTTTCAATTAGACAATTAATCGTATATACATTCACACTTTTATTTAATATCAAACAATTAGATCTAATATTTGTGCATATAACTTGGTTATTCTTAATATCGTAAGATTAAAATAAACACCTCAAATAGTCTTTCACTCTGCGCATGATGCAGATTATGACTAGTATATATGTTAAAATGAAAATATAATTTAACTGTTAAACAATGTTATCTTTTGAAATGTCTTTTTCTCTCAAAAAGGCGACGGCGACGGTGATATTTTGAGGGCAATCGAATGCTTTTGGGATGGTGGGATCCGGGGATCGGATCGGAAGATCAGATCGGGATAGGATTTGGAAGTTCGTATCTTCAAGATATGGATCGGGATGATTCCGTGTGGAGATTTTCGCCATCGTTACAAGGAGTTAATGGTCGGTGGGGGTTCGGGGCAACCGAGATCTGCGAGGATATTGGTTTAATTGGAAAAAGGCTGGGGATATTGATCTTAATAATAATCGTATCACAAGGAAATCAAGGTGAGATATTCGAAATTTTTGGGATCTCTTCCGTCACAGTTTTGGACCTTTTTGGTTTCATTATGGAAATTGGGGGATTCTCTCTTTACAATCTGAATGGGTATTGGAAGCCAGTTTATCAATCACAATCCTCCATCATATCTTGCGGTTTGATTCGATGAGAGGATTTGATTGGAGAGGATTTGATTGGATGGAAACTTTGGAATACTATAAAAGTTCGGTTGCGATGAACTGTGTTCTTATTCGCATTTCACATTACTTTCTACTATATTCATTGGTTCAAAAAGCTTTAATCTTTTTCGGGTGTATCATGTCTCAGGGACAACTTATTGGGTCTAAAGGAGTGGATAGGAGTGGTGAAGGCACCCGTAAGAGGTTAAAGGTGTCGGTTCCATATTTTGATAACTCCGCTCTGATCAAGTCCTGTTCAAGGGTCCTTTTGGGGAGATGTATGAACCTGGCTGAGCAGGAGATGCCAGCTCTGCTCACAAAAATGTCAAAGATTTGGAAATTGGAGGGGCGTGTGACAGGAAAAGATTTGGGACTGGGAAAGTTTCAATTTGTTTTCGAAAAGGAGGAAGATATGGAAGGGGTCCTAAGGCTACAACCCTATCACTTTGATTATTGGATGCTTGCCTTGGCTAAGTGGCAGCCAAAGAAATCTTCGGATTACCCATCGGAGATTCCTTTTTGGGTACGAGTGTTGGATGTGCCGACATAGTATAGGACAGTGGATACATTTAAAACCATTGGTGGAGCTATCGGCAAGGTGAAGACTGTGGATATAGATCAGATGCGGGTTCTGGTGGTTGTGGACGCGTTTAAGGAGCTCTACTTCGAAACCTCTATTGATTTTAAGGGAGGAGAGTACTATGAGGAGGAGGAGTATTCCTCTACGGTATGAGAAGTTGTTTGGATATTGTGAGCTGTGTGGGAGCTTGTGCCACAAGAAAATCAAGTGTTCACTAGCTAAGGGGGGTGGTATCAGAGGAGGACGAACGGAGAATCACAATGGCAATGGGGGATGAATCGAAGCCGGGAAACATGATGATCGTGCGCGAAGCTTCAAGGGAGTTGTCCTTAATGGTAATGGCAGTGGAAACAATAATGGGAAGGACAGGGACGGCCAGGATTACTACAATAAGGGTAAGGGGAAGATGGTGGAAGAGGGTCACTCAAAGTGGGTCCGAACTGCGGAACACAACAAGGGGAAGACGCAGGGAGCTCGAGGAGGGTCTCGTGAGGACGGAGAGGGATCATCTCTTAAGTTACTCTCTCTGGACAGTGGAAGGAACAGACACTCAGGAGATACCACAATACATGCTACGGCTCAACAGGTGCAGCAGGCACCTCTTAACGACCCGAGGGAGGAAGGAGAGATAATGGTGGTGAAAGAAACACCACCCTCCCAGGGTTTTCAAGACCAGTTGCTTGAGACGCAAGCTATGGGACTAGTGGTGGTGTCTGATCCGATTGATACAGAACAGGGATTACAACAGGTTCAACGACTCAAGGAGAGTCATGATTCAGACAAGAATGAGGATGTCATGGAATGGGAAGAAATCCGGGAGCATTGTAGGGAGCAAGGCTTCGACTTCGATGCTGCTGATGATCTTCCGGAGCTTACGGAGGAGGAGGAAGCTGAGCTGCAACAAGCCCTTGAAGAGGGTGAAATGGTGGAGGATGCAGAGGAGGCAGGGGAGAAACAGGGGAATAGGGAGGAGATAGGTGAGAGACAGGAGGATAACGTGGATGAGACTGGGGTTGCAGGGACGAAGCAGGTACCAAAGAAGAAAACAATAAAACCCTCTCCGAGCAATGCAGCAAGTAGTAAGTTGAGGATTGCAAGGGCATTGGCCTCATCCCGCAAAAAGGGCCCGAAGCAGGGGATGCGTTTTGGAGACAGCAAGGGATCATCAGTCCCGGCGACATCTAAGCCAAAAACATGAGTTTTATGATTTTCTCAACTCTACCGGAGTTTTTGTCCCTGCAGAACTGGGTTCCGATAGTGGGTTCCTTTATTTTTTTTGTTTAATAATCTCCATGAGCATTGTTGTATTAGCTGAGTGCTTGAGTTATTTGGCTCGGGTTTTCTGTCTCATTGTCTTTCTATGGTTTGTTAGTGAGGTGTTCACTAAGTTTAAACAAGGGAATAAAAATGGTTCAAGTATTATGACGGTATCGTATGGCTGTGTGGTTCTTTTTTCTATATATTCCGATGTTGATTTATTTCGCTCCTTTTGGTATTATGGATTGGAGTCTACCTTACTATTAAATGATTCCAAGGAACCATGGTTGGATTGAGGGAGTTCTTGGCTGTTTTGGATACGTAAGGTTACGAAGGCTACTGGGATACGTGATGGTTATTATGGTGTAGAGCAGAAAAAGGCCTATGTTTCTCTTTGGTTTGAGTTTCTGTTCCTCTGCTCTGTTTTGTATTTTATTTTGTCTATATTATCTTTTGGATCTTCAATCCATGGGTGCAATATGACATGGATCCGACTTGAGGACTTGGGACTTTATTGGAATAGTGGAACCCATATGGATAGGTCCCGGATGTTTCTATACCAGCAATGGTTGTGTGGCGGGTTTGGTATTGAATTTATCATATTTAGACTGACACAGTGGCTGCTATCTTTACATCAACAACAAATGGTAACCATAGCAGATAAGGAAGAGATGCGCTTATGTTACGAGTATATGATGTGGGTCCACGAGACAAATAATAATTTGGTGCTTATGCACTCTTCAGCGGAGGACCGGATTATGGTTCAGTGGAGGGGATCACAGAGATCTTATCTACTTGAAGGAAGATGGCAAGAGAGAGGTCCTCATGGTGTTTTTACAGGAAACAAAAAGGGATCAATCCGTGGTTATATAAGGGCAAGCAGTGTATCAAATGGCTGGGTGCAATTTTGTTTGAATCATTTACGTTTGGAGAACCAATTGGTATCTGTCTTTCCGGAACGTATTTTAAAATCTGCAGAGGATTATTGGTTTAGTAGGGTCACAGAGGTGTTATTCTTTCACAAGGTTCCTTTAAACCCATTTTTTTAGCTCTCCGGAGCATCTAAAAGTTTTTATTATATGAGTCTTAAGTTGGAATTGTAGAGGTATGGGTAGCAAATGGACGATTAGTTATTTACGGGAAATATGGCATCACCATAAACCAGATTTCCTTTTTTTTATCCGAAACTAAACAAGATTTTGCCTTTGTACAAGGATTTCAATCTCATTTTGGATACGACAATGTAACAACGGTGGATCCGATTGGATCGAGTGGAGGACTGGCATTATATTATAATAATGAGTTCAACATCAATATACTTTACTCCAGTGCGAGAATGATTGACGTTGAGGCAGAGACATTAGGCAAGAGAATTTATATGACCTTCGTATATGGGGAACCAATCCAGAATTTACGAGATCAAGTGTGGGAAAGATTAACTCGATATGGTATATCAAGGGATGATCCTTGGTTCATTATTGGTGATCTTAATGAGATTACATGGAATCATGAGTAGGAAGTGGGACCTTTGCGAAGCGCAGATTCTTTTGTTTCTTTTAATAATATGATACAAAATAGTGGACTTTTGGAATTTCTGGCAAAGGAAAATAAATTGTCTTGGCAAAGAAGAAGAAAGGTCAATGGTAAATCAACGATGATTAGATGTCGTCTAGATCGTGCTTTGGCGAATGAAGAATGTCATTCAATGTTCCCGAATTCCCATACGGAATATTTAAAATTGGTGGGATCTGATCATAGACCGATTGTGGCATATCTAGAAGACAAGGTTGTGAAACGCAAAGGGCAGTTTCGGTTTGACAAACGATGGCTTGGAAGGGATGGACTTCTGGATTCGATTACAAGAGGTTGGACAAAGGAAATGAGGAATTCAAGGGGTACCAGGGGAGGTGTCGTGTCACGGATTATTAATTGCCGGCACGAGATCTCTACCTGGAACAAAAATAACCCCCCATATGGAAAAGAAAAAATTGTAGAACTTCAAAAGGCTTTGGAGGAAGTCCAAACAGATGATAATAGATCATAAGAGGATATTTTAGAGGTGTCTAAGAAATTACAAGAGGCGTATAAGGATGAAGAAGAGTATTGGCATCAAAAGAGTCGGAATACATGGAACACAACGGGAGATCTGAGTACAAAATTTTTTCATGCTTTAACGAAACAACGGGGGACGCGTAATCGTATTGTTGGATTATATGATAGTAATGGAAATTGGGTAGTGGATGAAAGTGGCACTGAGAAGATCGCAGTGGGTTACTTTGATGAGCTCTTTTGCACTACATCGCCTTCGGAATTTGATGAGTTTCTAGATGAAATTCAACCATCTATTTCTCAGCAAATGAATCATCGACTTGTTCAGCCTGCTTCTGAAGAAGAGGTGCGACAAGCATTATTTATGATGCACCCGGAAAAGGCACCGGGGCCGGATGAAATGACGGCTCTTTTTTTCCAACATTCATGGCACATCATTAAAAGTGATATTGTGGAAATGGTAAATCAATTTATAACCACAGGGAAGATGGATGAGCGTCTCAATATTACAAATATTTGTTTGATTCCCAAAACGGAAAGGCCGACAAGGATGACGGAACTCAGACCAATAAGTCTTTGTAACGTAAGATACAAGATTATTTCAAAGGTATTGTGCCAACGGCTAAAAGTTTGTCTTCCATCTCTGATCTCGGAAACTCAGTCGGCCTTTGTAGCCGGGAGACTGATTTCAGATAATATTCTTATTGCACAAGAAATGTTTCATGGACTAAGGACTAATAAAGCTTGTCAAAACAAGTTTATGGCTATTAAAACGGATATGAGTAAAGCCTATGACCGAGTAGAATGGGGATTCATTGAGGCATTACTGCAGAAAATGGGGTTTGAGGATCGCTGGATTAAAATGATGATGGAGTGTATCTCCTCAGTTCAATATAGAGTCCTCTTAAACGGTCAACCCCAGGGGTACATAATACCGAAGAGAGGATTACGCCAGGGAGACCCGTTATCCCCTTATTTATTCATTATGTGTACGGAAGCTCTAATAGCTAATATTAAAAAGACGGAATTTGGTAAACAGTTGACAGGGATTAAGGTAGCACGGGCGTGCCCGCCCATATCGCATCTACTCTTCGCAGACGATAGTCTGTTTTTTTGTAAAGCACAAAAGGAGGAATGTGAGGTTGTTTTGTCTATTCTTAAGAAATATGAGAAGGTTTCGGGACAACAGATTAATTTTGAAAAGTCATCGCTTCAGTTTGGACACAAGGTTGCTGAGGAAACCCGACAGGAACTTCGGGATTTTTTGGGAATACAAACCAGGGGAGGAATGGGGACTTATTTAGGAATACCAGAGAGTTTAGGTGGATCAAAAGTCCAAGTTTTTGGATTTGTTCAGGAACGTTTAAATAAACGGGTAAATGGATGGACTTTTAAATTCTTTACGAAAGGAAAAAGGATGTCATTATTAAATCAGTGGTAACGGCGTTACCCAACCACATTATGTCTTGTTACCGAATTCCAAAAACGGTGATGAAGAAATTCACGAGCGCAGTCTCTCAATTTTGGTGGAGCTCTAGTGGTAATACTAGGAGATTACATTGGAAATCCTGGGATAAAGTTTGTTTAAATAAGGATGAGGAAGGCTTGGGTTTTCGAGATTTGACGGATGTCAACACAACAATGCTTGGAAAGCAATTATGGAGATTTATAGAGAAACCAAATTCTCGATTCTCTCGTATTTTTAAAGGTCGATATTTTAGGAATACTTCACCCCTAGAACCGGCCAGATCGTACGCGTCCTCCTATGGCTGGCGTAGTATAATCTCTGCTAGATCTCTGGTTAGTAAAGGACTAATCAAACGGGTGGGATCAGGGTCTTCTATCTCAATATGGAATGATCCCTGGCTCCCAACCAACCGCCCGAGACCAGCAAACAAAAAACAACATGTCCTCTTACCAGATCTTACGGTCGATGCACTCATTGATAGCTCGACGCGTAGTTGGAATTCATTGGGATTACAGGAAATAATGGATCCTGCGGATGTAAAGATTGTTGAAAGTATTCCTTTAAGTAGGTTACAAACAGCAGATCGTGATGGTTGGCATTTCACAAGGAATGGAAAATATACAGTTAAATCAGGATATCAACTAGAATGAGTTTATCCAGATAGAGGAACTGGGATAGTTGAATTTGGCCCAACAGTTACGGATCTTAAAGCACATTGCTGGAAAGTGCGATGTCCTACAAAGATGAAGCACTTTCTGTGGCAGTTGTTGTCAGGATGCATAGCTGTGAAGAAAAATTTAAAGGCCCGGGGACTTAAGAGAGATATTGGTTGTGATAGATGTGGAGCAGAGGAGGAATCCATTAATCATGTTTTTTTCGAATGCCCACCAGCAGTTCAAGTGTGGGCTTTATCGAGGATCCCATCGCACCCGGATTATTTTCCAGGACAATCTCTGTTCACGAATATAGATTATTTATTCTGGAGAATAAAACCGGCTCTGGAAGAGCATTATTTTGCGTGGATACTTTGGTACATTTGGAAAGGGAGAAACAATAAGGTTTTCAGTAATTTGGACATAGATCCGACGGTTACTTTAAACCGGGCTATGACTGAATCAGCACTCTGGATAGATGCACAACAATCTATCGTTCAAAAAACTCAAATCTTACAGATGCATGTGATGGAGTTACCGGTCAGATCGGGAAGATGGTGTTTTATGGATGGTTCTTGGAAATTGGGAGATACCTTTTCCGGGCATGGATGGTATAGTACCCTAGAAGGATTTGAGGGTTTACTCGGAGCTCGTAATATGAGAGCAAGTCAATCACCATTACATACGGAGGTAGAGGCCTTGATATGGACTATGGAGTGCATGAAGAATTTACGGCAATATAATGTTACTTTTGCAATGGATTGTTCTCAATTGGTGAAGATGGTTTCGGAACCAGAAGAATGGCCGGCGTTTGCAAGCTATTTAGAAGACATCAGAAGTCTCAAACGGAGTTTCAACAGCTCGGAGAATATTCATATACCAAGGACGAAAAACAAAAAGGCGGACAGCTTAGCACGCAGTGTGAGGCAACAGACGTCGTTTACCGTCCATATGGATACAAAGCACTCCTCTTGGTTTACAGAGTCCACATAAGTCTGTAATCTTGTCGACAAAAAAAAAAAAAAACAATGTTATCTTTGTAACTCTTTAAATTAGTATACTGTTTTATCATAATCTTAAAATAGTCTGTTGTATTGCAGACATATCTAGTCTAGAATAATTAAGAAGGTAGAGTTGCATTTGTTTATATTATTACTGCCTATCTTAGATCTAAAACATTCAAATCCATACAAAAAGTTATTATGTAAAATGTAAAGAATTTATACTGGATAGTGGGAGAGACAGTCCAATATACTAATCTTTGACAACCTAATAAAGTAGTAAATCGAGTTGTATTATTTATATCCGATTTCTTTTATCATAACGTGATTGTTTCACGTGCTTTGTCTAGGTCTATATCAAGAGAAGAGAGTCGGACTTTTTTGTTGAACATAATAATATGGTCCGAAGCATATTTTCGTATTTAGAATTGTCACATACGTTTACTATTGTTTAGTTAAATACTACGTGTAAGTGTTCATCCGGTTTTTTTCTGTAATGACTATTGAGTATACAACTAGATTTGAGAGACATGGTTAAGTTTGCGGACTGATTCAACTTTCATGAAAAATATTTTAAAATCCCAAGAAAATATAGTTTAGGAACTTAAAATATATGTACATGTCATTTCGCTAAACTTCAAATCTATTATATTAAAACAGAAGTCATGACTTCTCATTCATGTGTGATTTTTTATAAAATGGACTACCTACTAGAGTTTGTCACATTATATTTTAATCATCATTAATCTTCATATTAATATAATACATTACATTATTCAATCATTAATAATCAATATTATATAAAACACAATAACCTCCCAATATCTTAGGGATTTCATAACAATATATTAAATCCAACCTATATTTAAATCATATATATATATATATATATATATATATATATATATATATATATATATATATATATATATATATATTAAAATTTCAAAAAAATATGTTTAAAAATATTTTAACAGAACTTAATTTTCAAAAAATATATGAAAATATTTTTACTAATTTCGTGATTAGTTTTGAAATATTACTATAAACTAATATATCCAGTTAACATTTACAAAATGAAAAATAAATATTCTAATTTTTTTATCAATCATATAATTAAAATAAATCATATTAAAAGAAAATTATTATGTTGATTTAATATTTTAACAATATATTAATTTTCAAAAAATGCATGTAAATATTTAACGTTCTAATAATATATTAATTTAGAAAAATATCTACGTTTAATCTATTAATATTCAAATTAAATAAATATAAACTCATATTTTCATATATAACTAATCAAAGACAAATATACTTTTAAAAAATAGATAGATTTTTGTGAGACTAAAAAATATAGAATATTCTGAATTTTAGAATAATATCTACATGTATTCTATTAATATTCAAATTAAATAAATATCAACTCCTATATTTATTTATAACTAATCAAACACAAATTTACTTTTAAAAAATAGATAGATTTTCGTGAGATTGAAAAATATAGAATATCCTAACCATTTATTTAAAAACTTGGAGAGCAAGTCGCGTATCTAATCAACTCATATTTTGTTATAACTAATAAAAGCAATATGATCTTTGATAGAATACATATCATTTTCGTAATTGAACAAAATTATAGAATATTCCAAGCATTTATTTTAAAACTTGGAGATCAAAGCCACATATTTATTGTTACCATGATTTTCTGTAATAGTATCCTTAATTTTTTTTTCAAAATAATTTTAAAAAAATCACCTTAAACACTATTATTTTCCATAACAGCATAATTTTGATAGATTTAAAAAATCGATAATTCATTTAATTTATAGATAGTAAAAACTAAATAAATATAATATAAATTGTATACTTTTCTATGTTAACTATTTCAATATTTTTTTTTAAACCAACCAGAATCATTAATCTATATTACCTTAAACCAATGATTTTTTAACTATATAGTTTATTATAAAAGTTTAACAAAAACACAATGTTTAATTATTTACTCGGTCATATAAATCTATGAAGCTAAAAATTTATTTTTTTAAAACTATTAAATTTGTCTCATATTACAATATCTTTGAAAATGGCAATAAAACAATTATATTAAATAGTTAAAACAAAAATTAAATGAAAATAAAATATTTATATCAAAATAAATGAAAACAAAAACCCGCCCGGTCGGGCGGGTGAAAATCTAGTATGCTGTTAAATTCCAAAAGCAGATGCGGTCTTTTGGTTCATTGATTCTTATTGTTTCACTATAGTAGAAGATGATTAAACTTGGAATATCGTGGGTGTTTGTTTAGAATTTAGTTTAGTTTATAAAAATACACATAGGTTGGATTAAAATTGATATAGTTGACAAACAAACAAACAAAAACAAAGAATTAAATAATGTTTTCTGTCTTTTTGCTTTTACATGAACATTTCCACTTGGTGGCAGCCTGGCGCTCCAATGATACTCCATGTTCTCTTGTTAATTTCATTAATTCCCAGAACACCCCAGCTCAATCATTCATCAAATATTGACTTATCTCACTTCTCAACTTAATGAGTAAACCGGTCGGTGTTGAAGAAGCTTAACCGGGTTTATCAAGTCAAACTGTTTCCACTATATAGTAATCATTGTGTTTACTACTACTATTAACTTTCTCGTTTTAACTAATCTTTTCTTTATGCCTTCATTTAATATAGTTTCACAAACCGTATCCAAAGTCCAAACCAAAACTATTATTACTATAGAAAATTAATAAGAAGAATATTATTAGTGGTCAGAACAGTAAATTTTCGGGTCTTTAAATTAAAGCAATAAAGCTCCATCCTCTTCTCACTCACGGAACCCTGTAATCACGTTCTCCCTCTCTTTCTCTCTCTCTTCGAAAAATTCGAAGCTGAGACAACAAAATGGAGACGCTACATTCTTCCATGGCGGCTGTGCTCTTTTTCGTGGCGGCTCTCACGGCGTTTTCTTCAGTCAAAGCAACACCGACTCAGTCATTCGAAGAAAACTTCAATATAATGTGGTCTGAAAACCACTTCACGACTTCCGAGGATGGACAGATCTGGAATCTCGCCTTAGACAACGATACCGGTACGTTCGAATCCAATAGCCATGATTCTCCGGTTTAAAGATTAGTGTTGCTCGTCTTCTTAAACTCGAGATTCATTTTATTTGAACAGGATGTGGCTTTCAGACAAAGCACATGTACAGATTTGGATGGTTCAGTATGAAGCTAAAGCTCGTTGGCGGCGACTCAGCCGGCGTCGTTACCGCTTACTACGTGAGTTCTTGTTTTTTATTTAATTTCATTCTTGGAAAGAATCAATTTCCATTTTGTATAATTAACTCTCTCTCTCTTTTTTTTTTTATGTGCTTAGATGTGTTCGGAGAATGGAGCCGGACCGGAGAGGGACGAGATAGATTTCGAATTTCTAGGGAACCGAACCGGAGAACCGTACATAGTTCAGACCAATGTATTTAAGAACGGAACCGGGAATCGGGAGATGCGACACACTCTCTGGTTCGACCCAACCAAGGACTACCACACTTACTCCGTTCTCTGGAATAACCACCAGCTCGTGTAAGGCCACCTTCTTACTCTAACAACTCGGTTTTGTCAAACCGAACCGGATATTATTGATAGAAATTAGGAACCTCAAACATAGCAAAATCAAACTAAACCGAATTGATTGATCAATGTTAGAGCTAATTTTAACGCTCGGTTCAACGTGTAATCCGGTTTAAACTCAATCCAAATCTCAGGTTCTTCGTAGATAGAGTACCGATTCGAGTGTACAAGAACAGCGACAAGGTACCAAACAACGACTTCTTCCCGAACCAGAAGCCGATGTACTTGTTCTCCAGCATCTGGAACGCCGACGACTGGGCAACACGTGGCGGTCTGGAGAAGACCGACTGGAAGAAAGCTCCGTTCGTCTCTTCTTACAAGGACTTTGCCGTCGAAGGATGCCGTTGGAAGGATCCGTTCCCTGCTTGCGTCTCCACCACAACGGAGAACTGGTGGGACCAGTACGACGCATGGCACTTGTCCAAGACTCAGAAGATGGACTATGCGTGGGTGCAACGTAACCTTGTCGTGTACGATTATTGTCAGGACCGTGAGAGATTCCCTAAAATGCCTTGGGAGTGTTCCATTAGCCCTTGGGCTTAAGCTCAAATTCTGGTCTTTCAGCTTAATGTGTTGAGTTGAATGGTTACTGTAATAATTTTGTACGTTTTTTCTTGTTATTCTTTTCATTTCTCATTGATTGTATCATCTGTTATTTAATTGATTATTTAGTCGGCCATGTTCCGTGACTGCAATATAATATTTTTTCAACTGTTGAGCACACTATCTATGTTATTAAATAAACTGATTTTGCCGACAATTAAAAAAAAACTTAATTTTGTTTGGCAATTTGCATATCAGTTCTGGTTTGGTTTGGGGTATACAATTTGAGTTAGATACATGATAGTGGGAGCAAAGAATATAATACAACAAGATCTACTCATTCTTTAATAAAAAGTTGCATTTTCGTCTTCAATCATCTTGTTTCTAAACATGAGTTGATTCCTTTCTGTTTCATTTTCCCATATTAGTGAAAAATGTGATATTTCAACCGTCCCACTATTCTGATTTTTTTAGAGAAAACGATCTATTTTTTTCACGAAAATATTTACCAAAGTATGGTCCGTGCTATTTTTCTCTTAAAACAAAGTTCAAAATCTATTTTCCCACGAATATAAAGTTCTATTAAAGTTTTCCCACAGTTATAAAAATCGAAATCTAAAACCCCATAAAATCGATTTATGGTGGTTTACTATTTTTAAACAAACCATAAACCGTGTTAACAACACAATGACTAACCAGATTAAGAACCGATTATGACTCACAAAGTAATTAAAACCCGACTCAGCATTACTCTCCTCTGAAGACCCTCGACAAAAAAATCTCTAAATTGAAAAACCTAGAGATTGAACCACCTGACATTTTCATCTCCAAACTTCAATTGCAAACTAGATTTCGTTTAGGGTTCTTGATAGAAATAACACAGATATGTTTGGTCGGGTATCTTTTGGTTTTGGTTTAGTTTTCATTGGTATATTGTATGAAATTCAAGATTTTAAATTCGGTTTTTTGAGATCGTGAATAAACCAAATATGGTGGGAAAATAAGTTTCGAACTTTTTATTTTGGAGAGAAATAGCACGGGGTCATACTTTGGTGGATATTTGGTGCTATATGATATTTCTCGTGGGAAAATATATCGTCTTTTCTTTTTTTCTATAAACTAACTTTTTTTAATATCAAATAAATCACCTCAAAAGGCGGCGCATAAATTCTAACCAACTAAGCTATTGGGTATTTTTTTCCCCTTAAACTAACTATTCTGAAATTTGCCAACATATATTGGATGAAAATATAGAACAACATCTAAAATAGCTAGTTTCGAAAAGAAGAAACCTCTAACAATAAATATTTTCTTTTTCTCACTGAAAGTTCATTCAACATTAAAAGAAATTCAGGGATGTGATAAGTTTGTGATACACATAACCAATAGAACAATAGTTCCCTAGAGTCAAAAGCCAGCAGAATTATAAGAATTCTATGAAGCCAAAATTAAATCTGAACAATTGACTAGAACAAGATAGAGATACAAGTCAGATTACAACTAAAAACACACTAACAAATGAACCAATCTAGGAAAAAGGAACATATTGAGAGAGACACTGAAAGCCAAATTTTATTTGGGGAAGAGCATGAGCCACACCTCAAGCTACTGCTTCGGAAACACACCAGAAGCCACGAGGCAGACAACATAGAACCGTCCCTAGAGAAAAGAAGATATTCACCAATTAACTTCAAACACCCACTGCACAAAGATAAATGGTCGAAACCCCTCTTCCTTGAAATCAAGCTGGAGAAACCAACTCGAACTCAAACCACAAGAACAACCAAGCGACGATAGAGTCTATTTCGTTGCCAACAAGATCAAGAAAAAGCATAACCAACATACTTCAATGGAACCACCACTCGAAACGACCAATGAAAAGATATGTAGACCAGACATTGAGGCCCAACAGCAGAAAAGAATCAAGACTCCAAAAACCCACCACTGGAACCCTAGAAGTTGAAGCAGAGCTTGAACATCTTAACTGATCCTCCATATCAGAATTTTTAGATCTATAATTGTTCTCTAAAAATTATCTAGGCAATTGAAGGCCATACAACGAGAAAAGAACAAGAGAAGTACAAGGGAAAACCATGACTGGACTGCGGTGGCCAGAAAACCAAACCGCCGGTCGGAGACAACGAATTCAATCTAAAGTCTAGAGAAAAGACAAAAAATTTCTAAAGAGAGAAAACTAAATGTAAATGTAAATATTTTATCTCATTAATACTCGTCAACTACACTCCCTAACAATAAAGATAAACAAAACAAAAAATCCTAACAAATCTTGAAAAAGTTAAAATCAAAAATTAGTGGACTCAATAAACAAAGAGACAATTTGTTTAATAAAACCATCTCTAACTCACCTATAATTTTTATCTCTGTATTTTTTAAATATAAAAATTTAATATTTTCATCTTTAAATATAAACTCAAAAAAGTAAGATTTTTTTTTTATATTTTCTTCTAAGATAGATGAACTATTATATGAACATACATTGGAGCAAATCCATTTCTATAATTGAAATTTCTAATTTAGAAGAAAATATATAGATATACATAGGAAATGCTTTAATAAGATATGTTTGGGTAAAACACGCAAAATTTAAGAAAAAAATCATTATTACATTTTTGGTACTCTTTTTACATTAAAACCACCATTTTACCAAATATAAAATTAATTTAATATTAGCAGATTTTGTAAATTGAAACATTGTTTTCATTAAACAACTTATATAAAGCGAGGCGATGTCACACGGACACATCAGTTCTAGACCTCTCAAGCCCGAAAGACAAAAAACCCTAAAGAGTATTGAGATGTCAAAGAAACGTTTCAACCCGTTGGAAGATCCGCCGAACGCATCATCAAGCGACGAAGAGGACGAAGTGGAGACGAATTCACTCGCAGGGAACTCATCCTCGGAAGAAGAAACTGATGATGAACCATCCTCGAAGAAGAAACCAGAGTCTTCTCCGGCGGAGAAGCAGCAAGCTTCCGGTTCCGGATCCGGGTCCGATGAAGAAACCGATTCCGATTCTGAAACCGAGAGAAAGGTTCAGGCTAAGAAGAACCACCCAGGATCCCCCGCTGTGGTGAAGAAGAATCAAGATTCCAAAAAGGTGAAACCTTTAATTAAATCTTCTACAAAGAAACGTTCTTTGAGCGAGACAGAAGACGGAGCAGCGAAGAAGGCCAAGAGGGGCTCAGGAGAAGAGGCGAAGAAGTCTTATTTCCAGCGAGTCTGGAGCGAGGAAGACGAGATTGCTGCTTTACAAGGTTTAATCGATTACAGAAACGATACTGGTGTGAATCCTTATGATGACACGAACTCGTTTTATCAGTCTGTGAAGAAATCTATCAGCTTTGATGTTACTAAAACCCAAATCTTGAAGAAGCTTTGGGGTTTGAAGATTAAGTACGAGAACAATCTTGGTAAAGCCAAGAACGGAGAGGAGCTGTCGTTTTCCAAGGCTCATGATCGCAAGACCTTTGATTTGTCGAAGTTGTTTTGGGGAGGTGATGGGGTGGCTGCTGCTTTGGATTCTGCTGTCAAGTCCAATGGGAAGTCGAAGAAGAGCAGTAAGAGAGTAGAGCCCGAGAAAGTGTCTTTGGATTCAGCTAATGGGAAGTCGAAGAAAAGCAGTAAGTCTTCGTCGAAGAAGCAAGAGCTAGCTTCTTCTTCTTCTTCGCCTAATGGTAAAAGCTGTGAAGAAGAGTTGGTGGCTGATAAAGGAGGAGAAGCATCGGGTGTTGCGGAAGTGGATGCGGTTGAGAAGTCTGTTCTTGTTAAGGCACTAGCGCGTTTTGGTGTGGATGATCTTTCTGCTCAGCTAGGTTGGAGTAGGCTTGCCTTTGAGGATAAGAAGAGATTCGAGGAGCAGTGGAAAGTGTTGCAGCTTAGGGAGCTCGAGTTCTATTCGCAGAAGAGCGGTTTTATTCATGAGGTGGTTACAAAGATGTCTGATGCATCTCGACCAAACCCTTAAGACATTTTTATTTATTTTTGGTTCCTTCTCTTTTTGTGTTTTGGTCCTTTCTATTGATTCTTGAAGAGTTCATTTTGGAATATTTGCGGATTTATTGATATGAAGGGAACAAGTTCTTAACTTAATTTGATACAATCAAGAAACATATTTGCGTTGAAAAGACATTGATCTTTGGGAAGTTATGCGCGGCTTCTTGTAGCTGCTGGATTATTATCTGGTTGCACATTCTCTTTGTCTTCTTTCTTTGCAGCAATGGCTGAAACATAATATCCTGAAGTCACCAGTCCATGTCCAAAACAAAATACGCCTCCGATAAGAAAGAGCCAGCGATGAGGCAAGCTGCAGAATCTTTTCGATCCCGAGTTGGCCAATGTTGCTAACATCAGCGTTGAGTAGCTGACGGCAAAGAACATCCTAATACAAAAAGGTATGTCAAAAACAGTTAATTGTGTAATTTGTAAATTCAAGCTTTTTATTTTAAATGGATTTTAAAATCTTTTACATTACCAGGAGAGAACAAGGAGAGCTACTGCGAGTATCTTGTTGGCCGTTGCTCTCGTGAAATCTTCCTTAGAGCGAATGTAAGTGCAGCCACCAAGCACATTGGCTGTGACATGGACGATAGACAGAAGCACCATCGCAGCTACTCCCTCAGCAAAAGCTCCAGAGCTTGGCTTTCTTCCACATCCTGTATGTTTTGAATGTTGTTGATGAGCATGATGATTTTGCTGCTGTATTTTAAAAGAGAAACATCAAACACAAGAATATGAAAATAAATTAATTTGTACTCTTGGTGTAAAGATTCGAACCTTGCTCTGAGCAATCTCAGCTTCTATCCCGAGGACTGTAGCTGTAATGTCTGCACATATGATCAGAACAGAAACCAAGAAGCCAAGTTCGCTTTCCATCTCTTTCTTATTCATAAGTCCCCATATTTTTTATTCTTGATTACTTCTATTTATTCCGTTGTTGTATGAAAGTTTTAAGGAAGAGGAAAGCATCAGATTACTTTCCTAAGCCTCCCTCTCACTACAAGACAACAGAGAGATTCGGTTTTTGGTTTTACCAAGCAAGTAAAGTTTCATTCCTTTATATATATATATATAATGATACTACTCAGATGCTTTTCTTGTAAACTGGTGTGTATTAGATAAACCTTTTTCTTTAATAAAGACATGAACATTTCAGATTGAAATAAGAGGTTGATCACATGTTTGACTTTTTGCAACAACAAAAAAAGTCAAAGATTAATAGAGGCAGCATGTGGCGTTATACTCTGTTTGGAACGTGAAGAGAAGTGAAAAAAGTATGATTACCATATCTTTCTTTCTGTAATCACATATGCTAACATATCATATATTTTCCAGGTTGTAACTGACTAATTGGAAAAGATCTTAATAGCTATAAGCGTTAAGCTTAGCTGTGAATTATTGGTTTCTTAAACGTTTTTCTTCTTGGTTTCTTTTATGGTGTGATGTGATATCTTATGCTTATGGGAAGTCTTCAATCTCGTTTTGGAAACAGTTTGTGCGGATATGGTCAAGCCAGAAGAGACACAGACAGAGACGTGCTCAAACTTCATAGAATCTTTATATAATTCACATCTCATCTTATGAATCTAAAGACGGATCTTGAAACAAACATGCGTGGAGTTTGGCTCTATCTCAAGAAGTCTCTAAGCTGCTGCAATGCTCAGAAGCCAAGCGACGCTGGTGATCCAGAAAAGAACCTAATCCAGAAGATGGAGAATCCATACGGTTGCAGAAGATCATTGTCGAATCTGAGGAATGAGTTTGTTACTTATGGAGATGAGGGAGGAGCTATGCAGAATCCAAGCTTCCGCAGCTCACGGTCTTTGGAGAGCTCTATGTTTATAAACACAATGAGACTTGAGGGCCGTGCTGGAGCATCGTCTTCAGATTTGCTTTCAGGTCGTTACTCTTCTGAGAGGTTTGATGTTATTGGCTCTGACATCTGCGGTTTAGGAGCTCTCTCTTGTAGAATATGTCGCCAGAGAGTCAGAGATCTAAATGCGTTTGAAGCACATTACCTTTCTAATCACTGTGGTGAGACTCTGATTAGTTCTCTACTTCCTGTGATGTTTGGTCAATATCTTGAGGGATAATTCGACTTTTTTTTTCTTTTGCTTGTTTGTTTGTAGTTACTAGACTCATAGAAGGAGACTTCTCAAGAACAACTGTGGAGTTAATCTGCAACAGAGGCTACTCTCACAAGCTTGGCAAAACGAGAGGGAACAACATTTCAGCGATTCTAAAAGTACAGAACCTGCAGAGAGTCGTCGCAGAGTTTGAGAACTACAGAGAGCTCGTGAAAATAAGAGCAACCAAGCTTTCGAAGAAACACTCTCGCTGTGTGGCCGATGGTAACGAGTTTCTTGGGTTCCACGGCACAACTCTTTCTTGCTCCCTAGGTGTGAGCAGCAACAGCTCTTCGACCCTCTGTTGCTCGGATAATTGTGGAGTTTGTCAGATTCTAAGACACGGGTTCGTTTCTAAAACAAGACAAGATGATGGGATTAAAGGAGTGCTCGCAGCATCAACTTGCTCTACGGCTCTTGAATGCATCGAAATGGGACGAGGGAGAGACAGAGGTGGTGCATTGAGAGCTGTTGTGCTGTGTAGAGTGATCGCAGGGAGGGTTCATAAACCCATGAAGAAGTTTGAAGATCCTAATGGTTTTTCTGAGTTTGATTCGTTGGCGTTGAAAGTAGGACCAAATGCTAGACTTGATGAGCTTTATCTGTTGAGTACTAAAGCTCTGTTACCTTGCTTTGTTATAATTTTCAAGCCTCGGAACAACAACAACAACAACCCATAAATAAAATTATATTCTTTTTTTGTTTTCTTGTACACTTTTTATTTTCTTGCAACTCTACCTCATTGCCAAACCGCAAGTTGTCTTAGCTCATCTCCTGAGGAAGATGACTGTTGTTGTTGTGGCTTAGGACCACAAACTCAGCTTAAGTAACTCGGAGCGGATCAACATAGAGATTCCAAACTCAAGTCATGATCTCTAAGAGAGATAAGGCGAATCAATTGTTGATTTCATTCAAAAGGTATTGGTATGTAACGATATAAATTATTTATTCGGTTCGGAGTTTTGGTTCCGCTTGGTTTGGAGTTTTGCATCATCTAACCGAATCTAGAAAAGCCTGCCACGTAACCAAACGCTAATGCTTTATTTCAGGAGGGATAGTTTCGTCAATTCGTTCTTTGGCATTAGAAAAACATTTTTCCGTTCATCGAGGAATAAAGGTTTACAATACACTATTTAATAAAAAAATCCGAGAGGAGGAGGAGGAGAATCTGAAGCTGAACCAGACGAACCCTTTGAGAGAGCGAGAGAGAGAGAGAGGGTGTTGTGTTGTTATCCGTCGTCTTCTTCTTCTTCCCGTCTCTCCGGCGGCCAAACACTCAAATCTCAATCGGAGAAGACAAAGAATAATAATAACAAGCGGGAGATTAAATAAAAAAAAAAGCTATTGTGTGAAAAACGATGTCGAAGAAGAAAGCAGGAGGTAGCACGATGACGCTCAAGGACTTCCACGGCGGCTCCATACCATCTGATCTCCCTCTCCCTTCCGCTCCTGGAGTGTAAGTCAATATTTAAAATATCTCTGATCAAATCGAATCCTTAATCCATGAAGAACCTATCAGATCTACACGAATCATGATTTGTTTTAAGGTCTATTGTTGTTGAATCGGACTGTGATTTATTGAGTTATTGATTTTTTTCTAGGGTTCCGAAGATTACTACGGATCGAGCTTTTGTTGATAGAGCGCCATGGGGAGGTAGGCCTGATCAGAGGACAAGGCCGGCTTCGTCTCATACTATCAGAAACTTTGATGATAAATCTTTATTTCTTCCTCACACGGCGAATATCGGACGTAACTTCAGCGAGGATGAGCGGAAGCCTCTTGATGGCCACTCTGCTCCTCGTAGGATGGTTAGTGATGATGTTTTCCGCGTTGCTAACACCCGCCTGGAGGTGAAAGCTGAGTCGGTTTTACCCCCTGGGAGACACACTGGTTGGTCTGGTGAGAGCTCGGTGTCGGGAACGAACGCTAATGTTTGGTCTGCGAGGAAGGAGGTGGAGGGGGGACAGTCTTCTTGGAACACGCAGCCGCCTGTTTCTAGTTTGGTTCATTCGAGTGCGATTGAGCAAGTGTCTTCAGGGAGGTGGCAGACTAAGCTTTTGGTTCCTTCTCAGATGGGTTTTGATGTTGTTAAGCATTCGGAGATTGAGAGCAGAGGTTACAAGGTGCCTAATCAAGGGGATGGGACACATGGCTTGGTCGCTGAAGATGGGAGAAAGTTCGCTCATGAGTATGAAAAGGTCACTGGTCCAACTTATTTGGACGCTAAGGAAGTGAAAGCTGTGCCTCATCCAAATTATTCTGACGTTAGGCATTTTGTTCAACCAACTGCACCTTCTGAAGTTGTTGAACGGCCTAAGTTAAACCTTCTGCCTCGGACAAAACCTATTGAAAGCGTTGAGAAACCTGTGATTGATGGAAAACTGGTTAGTTTCTGAGCTATTTTTTTTTTTGGTTTTTTTTCTTGGTAAACTGTGTTCTGATGGCTCAACTCTGTATCTGCAGGAAAATGGTGCTTCAAATCTTGTTCAACGTGAAAGTTATGCGTCACAGAAAAGTATGAACGTTTCGAAACCTGGGTTGTCTGCAGATGAGATTCCTAACAAGCTGGTTGAGCGCCCCAAGTTGAATCTGAAGCCTGTGGCACAGTTGCTTGAGAAGCCAGAAGTTAAGACTGAAAAGGAGAGGTAAGGATGTTCATAGATTTATCAGGCTGTGGTGGTACTTATATTTAGTCTCAACTCAGTTATAATTAATTATTTGGAGCTTGGGGATACAAAATGTTTTTGCTTGATTTCTCAAAATTTGTAAATACTGAAATGATTAGGCTCTGAGTCGTTACATGTTTTTGATATTTATTCAAATTGAAAGAACTACTTAATATTGTCTTTGTGTCAAACTATCCTCAGACGTCCAAGATAGTAGTGTATGGTAGCATTGGATTCGTGTAGTTATTTGCGCTAGCTTGTTGTTTTTCCTGACATTCGCTTCTCTAGATTATTAACTAGACTTCCTCCTTGGCGATAAGTATATATTTGTGTGTCAAAACATGCTTACGTTTTCTGGTTCCTGGTGCAGAAACGCAGTTTTTGGCGGTGCCAGACCACGAGAGCTGGTAAGTGTAATTTGTTTCATCTTCTTGTGTGACATTCTCTTGCTAAGTCACCCTTTTGGTCGTCATCACTCGATTTTCTTGGCTATGTAATGTCATATAGTTTTGCAACTTGATCTTAGCCTCTCTATTTGGGTGCACTAGGTGTTGAAGGAGCGAGGCATTGACGAGACCGAGCATCACAAATTGGAGCAACAGTTAGAAAGGTAGAACCCGTTTCCTTTAGCCTCTTGCACTCTGTGTAGACTTTCTGCGATCCAACACTTATGGGTCCAGTGAGATCATCTATTTAGTTCTAACGTTTTGATTGCGTTTTTGTTCAAAAGGACGGTCCTCAACCCCATCGAAAGAATTCCGGTTCCAGAGCACGCAGTCCAAAGACCATTGAGTTCTCCTCGTGACCTGAGAACGAGGAAATTCGACCAAAAGGACGTGAGAAGTGTAAGCGACGTAGCCAGACCCGAAACACAGAGGAGAAACTGGCGTGACAATGATACCAAGAGCACAAGACAGCAGCCACCGCAGGCTCAGGAGAAGAAGAGAGATCCATCACCAGAGACATGGAGAAAACCAGTTCCACAGAAACCGGAGTCACCAGACGGAACAGGGCACCGTCCCGGGAAAGCAGCCTCTCCTCTCGAGCTAGCTCAAGCCTACTCTGACACTAAATCCGGAACAGGAAGCAACAGTTTTAACATGAGCCGCAACAACCAAACGCAGCAACCTTTCTCTCGGTTGGTAGGATCGACAACAACGAAACCAAAGCATATTAATGGCTACTGAGAGACATTGTTCGTTTGTTCTTTATTCGGATTGTTTTTAGTTCCGACTAATTTGATCTTTTAGTTCTCAAACACGTTACACATCTCATGATATGCTTTGTGGGAATGGTATGGGAGATTTGAATGTGATATGGTTTCCCTTAAAGTTAAAGATTGGGGTTGGATTACATAAGCCCGACATTTCTGTTCTTTCTTCTTCCGTTATACATTTTTTTTCTAACCACTAGTCTAGTAGGAATATTTAAAATCTTTTTTACATGAACACGAGACACTGTGCACGGTATGGGATCGGACCAGTCTATGCCAGCAGCCCAGCATTACATACTGTGTGCGTTTGTCTACAAGTAGAATACGTTATTTTTTCGAACAACCGTAAATCTTTATTTCCACGAAAATAATTATCAAAACTCAAATCATAAACGTTCAAATCTCTCCATCTGAATGGCATCTTTAACGTATTGTTGTTATCTTTTCAACAAAACGTAAAATTTTTATTTCCACGAAAATAATTATCAAAAATAAAATCATAAATGTTCAAATCTCCATTTGAATGCATCCTAAAACGTATCGTAATCTTTCAAACAAACAAACGTAAAATCTTCACGTCTACAAAAAGAAAACAACCTCATGAGGTATTCACTAGTTTAGTATATATAAATATATTCAGCCTAGCTCGAGGCAGCAAAGCAATGGCTTCGACCAGTGAGGTGGGAACGAACCCATAAAGACGGGGGTATCATTGATTTCTCCCGGAGTAACAAAAGCACGACGGGGTCAAAACTCTGTTCCTGCGTGCTTCAAAATTTTCCGGAAGGAAAACGTGATACCCACGGTCTGTGTGGGCTCTTTCCTCCCTGACTTCTTTAATTTCCTTACGCTGCTCAAAAGCGTGGACGGTGCTGCCTCCAGGGGGCAGGAGCTAAAGGCTTTAAACTAATTCGATTGAATATCGAGGTAAAGAGGACTGCCAGATTTGTAATTCTACTCCAATAAAAAGCTCTAAGTGTCTTCATTGAAAGACTATTATTGTTACTGATGTTCATTCACCTTGTTGTAATACCATGTTCTCTGCCTTATCAATGCTGGAATGTAGTACTTTCATTATTGTTATAATGTCACGTATTTGATCTTGAGGAGTATCATTTTTTTCCACATTCTAATTGCTTTGAGCTCGTATAAAATCCAATCAATCTAAATTCCAATTTAGAAGAATACTAAGAAAAAAAGTCATGAATGCATGAGCAGTAATGAAAGATGAATTCCTTGGAACAAACACGTAGTAGAGGCACTGACATACATATCACAAAAGTGGTAACGTGGGTCTTAACACCAACACGACTCAGATTGATTGAAGTTTCTACACCAAACACAGAAGAGAGTTTCATACATGTTTTTAAGTTATATAGGCCTCTTGACGAGTAACTCTTTCAGAAGATTTTGCATCCTCCTTCTTAAGAGTTGTCTGATTTTTCTAGAGCTGCAAGGAAACAAATAATATGTGCGTATAAATCCATAAATCACAACAAACCCAAAAAAAAAGCTCAAAAGAAACACGAGAGTTAGAAGACAGTACTGTTGTAGTTGAGAAGCTTCTCAATCAAATCAACATGAGTCATGAGCATACGCCTGCAGCAGTACCTAACTAAGTTGAGCGCATCAAGTGCGTCTCTGCAAAAACCAATTATTATTTTTTAATTCATTGAGCAACAAAGTAAAGTGTTCACTAATGACATAACAAGACATGCATAATAGAATAACACATTAACACGTGAAGAAGCAGACCATTCTAAATCATCAACCCTTGATTGATTTTTTTCCCCTCCCCTAACGAATGGGTGTTAACAGAAATCACAAAAGTTCTCTATTTTTTCACACAGAGCATGAACAGAAGCATGTACATGCGTACAAGTATAATCAAAAGCATACCAGTTTTACTTTCTACTCCTTAACAAGTGAATGGATGGTAAGAAAAATCTACAAACTACTAAATAACAAAACTAGATGGGGTGCATAAGCAGAAGATCATTGAAAGCTAATTCTCAAACAACAAAACTCTATGATTGGTTCTGCTGTTAACTAATCTCATACTTGAGTCCTCCTACATAAAAAAAAAGCCAGATCCAGTAACGAAATATGGACTAATTTCTCAAAAAAAAAAATCAAAATAAAGTAAGTCTCCTTTAACCACAAAGTATGAAGAAGAAGAAGAATGTAGGGAGCTTTACCCTTCAGTGTAGTCGAGCTGGAGAAGATCAAGATAGGCATCCCACTTGTTTCCAATCACCTATAAAATAAACACAAAAATCACAGAGAGTGAAAAGCTTTTTAGCAAAGCTCGAAACTTTATTTATCTAATCGACCCATAACGTATTCAAATCCAATGAAACATTCGTATCAGATAAGAGAGCGCAGATATCTTTTGTTTGTCGAATGCAGAGGAAGTAAAACAAAAAAACAAACCTTTCCACAAGTAAAGCAGCGAACAGGGATGATCATCTTGACCTAATAAGAACTGAAACCTCTAAACTTTGTCTCTCTTTCTTTCGTTCTCGCTTGGGAATTTTAGGGTTTTACTTTAATAGGTGAAGAAGAAGAACACAAAAGGGCTTGACGACATCGTATGAAATCGGATTGGCCACTCAAGTTGAGTCCGGTTTGATTCGGTTCTGCTATCGAATTGAAAGATTTCAAACTGGTGAACTCGAGTTCGGTCCGTTTTGATTCGGTTCTGTTATTCGTTTTTTTTCTAAACTTGGTAGGTTGAGGGGAATTGAAAGATTTGTCGTCTGGAGTGATATATAATTGGTGACTCGAGTTCGGTCCGGTTTGATTCGGTTCTGTTATTTGGTGTTTTTTTTTAAAACTTGGTAGGGGGAATTGGAAGATTTCAAACTATAAAATTATGAACAATGGACGAACCACAATAAAACATGATCCATACACTTAACAATATATCATCATCATACATCAAATACAAGTTGGCACATGTCTAAACCACATGTATTGTTATAACCATGCTTTGTTATAACATTTATTATTCATTGATCAACGATAAAAGAAAGAGTATAATTAATGAAGTATGCTAGTACATCAGCTTCATTACTTAATACAAAAAATGGTGCTCTTACCTCACTTTGACTACACATATGAAGCCTAGCTACCGGTTAATACCTCTGGTAACCATAAGATGATATCTCGAACTGACTTCTTTCGAGCCTATTCTCATAACCATACGGATACGAATCTCCGAAAAGGTAGTCTGAAGTCGTCTTCCACGGATCAGAATCGTTGCTCTCCCAGCAAGAAACTTCAGCCGCACGGTTTTGATCCTCCTGGAGTCTCTTGTTACGTAAAACACAAGGAAAGTAGCCTCCGAATATCACCTCGCACATATCCGTCGCTTCTAACCCGTAACCAGACGGAACATACACAGCTTTCACTTCTCCTGTCTCTACACTTTCAGGTTTAGTAGTAGTTTCATAGCTCGGACTGTGATCTTCTTCTTCCTCTTCCTCTTCATCCTCATCTTCTTCTTCTTCCCATTCTTCATCATCTTCCTCTTCTTCTTCTTCTTCTTCTTCTTGATGATCATCTTCTTTAACGGTTTCCAGCGGTCTAGCTTCCTCTAAAGGTTCAGAAAAAGTTACACGTTTCTTAGCAACTTTCTTTTCACCACCATCATAAACTCCCAAAGGAACTGGAGTTATAACCTCTGGAGGAGAAGGAGGATTTGCCTCAGCAGCGGTTGATGAAGGAGGGTAACATATTTTCACCGAGGGAGGAAGAGGTTTCCCGTAAGTTGCAACGATGTCATAGCCACCACCGTACGGAGTCGGATCGTACTCCTCGAATTCCGGTTCGTTGAAGACTTGAACATTGCGATAGATACTAAACTGAGGAGGAGACTCGTAGGTTGTTGTGTAGACATTCGGATCATAGAACAAGTGCTTAGGCTCAGACAAGGTGGAAACAGAGTAAGCAACAGATGCAGAGCTTGTCTCATACTCGGAGTAAGATCCATTCCAGTTATCATAACTACTATTATAACTCATTGGATTGGAACCGAACTGCTGCTGTGGATAGTTATCATAATAGTTATGACCATAGAGATTATTAACCTGGTTGAAGTCGTTTGGGATCTGGTAATGCTCATAGTAATTAGCCATCTTGGAGTATTTGATCTTCGGAGAGCTTCAAGGATGATCTTGAAACTCTCTCTTGCTCTGCTGTTGGTGAAAGAAGAAGATTGGGTGGATCATTGATTAAAGGGATCTGAAACGTTTGGTTTTTAAGTCAATGAAGTGTATTATTCCATGTGATGTGTTGATAAGGTGGGGACGACGCTGATGTAGACTGCGACGAGTGTGTAGTGATTAGGCTAGGGACCCTACAAAGACTTCAAAGAAAAAACGAATATTCCAACCAAACGAATATGATTTGAAAACCTTCTTGATACAAGTTAACCAGACCAAACCGTAACCAAAACTAGCTGAAAAACTTAAACCAGCAAGCGGTTCGAGATAAAGTTCAATTCTACTACATAACCCATAAGTATTGTTCCAAACGTTGATGACACACCATCACTGATACTAGATGATTTTACATCCGGTTTGAATAAGCTAGGGACTAACCAATCGATCAAAATCTCACACATTCTGGTACAAAGGGACTGACGTTCAAGAGGAACCAGAAGTGGGTGGTGGTGGTGCTTGTCTTGGTTTCCTCTGCTGCTCGGGAGGTGGTGGGCCGTCTCTTTTTCTTTCGTACCTCTTACTTTGATACTTGGAGTTATTGCTGCGCTGCTTTGGTTGGTAGGTTGGGTATGTGCAGGGGATAATCTCTCCATTGATGTACTTGTCTCCTAAAAAAGGGATACAGGTGAGTGTCTGAGTGAGAGAGAGATCCATCTTAGACATATTGTAAATCAGTTAACAGGCTTAGATAGGGTTACCTCCATAGTCCTTGTTCTTGACGTCTATGTAGGAGTCAGGCAAAACCCAGAGAACTCCAGGCAAACCTGTAGTTTTTGAGGATTATAAACATAAACTTTCAGTAAGAAAATCAAAAGCTTTCCATAATCAGTAAACTCACCCTTGAACTTCTCAGATGTTTCTTCGTCAATGGTGCATTGGAATCCAGTATACGTGGTAGTACTGAATGCATACATATTCTTCTTTGCCTCTTCCATACTGGCAAATAGACACAAGTACACTCAATAAGCACACACACACAAGGAATTGGTTAAGCTGGAAGTTAAACACATGTACACTAACTAGTAAAGCAGAAGCAGCACGAGAATGTGTATATATATGTGATTAAAGTTCTCTGAAAAAAAACAGCTAGCAACAATCAAATCTATATATATACTGAAGAGTCCCAATCAAATGCTATTTATTAGTCTACACCACAAACACCTTTTTTTTTTCCAAACATTACTTGCTTAAACTGTTCAATTGCATCATAACATCTGCAATTTATATATAGCAAGATGGCTTATATTCTTCTTCACCATATTTTCATTCATAATTAGACTAATTAGTGCCAGCTTTGATGCTCCAAGTATACATACCAAGAACGACAACGTTTAGCTCCTAATAAAGCAAAATCTCAAACGCTCAAGGTAAATCTCTAAGAACAAAATCAACTTCAAAGGAAACAATAAAGCTTTATGGAGACGAGAAAACACGAACCTTCCAAGAACAGTAGCGAGAGTGTTGAGGTAAGTATCGATCATCTGCTCCCTCGTCGGCGCTGGATCCTTGGGGAACTCCATGACAATCAGCCAGTGATTGTAGTCGCATCCCGGAAGCATTATTGTCTCCCTCTGCTCGTTGCTGCTGCTCCTTCTCGACGAGTAATCCGAATCCACCGTTGCTGCCTTGACAATCTCAACCCGACGCCGAGACCCGGCGGTGGTGGAGATGCTCCGGAGCAGAGGATTCCATTTTCCGGTAAGGAGGATACTGGAAGAGAGTGTAGGGAAGCGTGTCAGGTGGGTTACGGGAAGTATGGTTTTGGGGAGAAGCGACGGAGAAGAAGATGTAGTGAAGGAAGCCATTGCGAATTTGCAGACAGGGAGAGAAAGACTGTTCCGCTCGGACACTTTGACGATAGATTCAAGGGGATAAGACCTGTAAACGACATCGTATTGTTGTGAGATCTTTCATAGGCTAGTACTGGACTTGTATTTGGGCCGTCATTGTGTTCAGCCCATAGTAGCTAAACTTTAGTCAAATTAACTTAGATGTTGTAATTTTATTTTATTTTAACTTGGAAGAGTTTTAGCTTTTGGACCTTAACTAATTTATTCTCTAATCCGGAATCAGCCTACACTGTAACATACTTTTTCACCGAATTTTGGATTAGAAACACACAAAAAAAACTAAACATTGCGATTAAACCACTAATCTACTACTGTAATTCAATGTAATTTAACAGTTTATAGTACGCTTCGAAAATACACAAATCATCAATAGTAAAACTTTCCTTTTTACTTGGTATTTTTATAACTTTACAACAATAATTCTGCATTACTTACATTCATAAAAGTAACTTTCTATTAAGATCCATAAACAAGTATAGCTATTAATTTAATTATACCAATAGAGTAAAAGACTATTGTAATATCACAAGGTTAACACACTAGCTATTCCTTTTCTAACGACCTTGAACGTCGGTGAGGGTAACATCATTAACGGAACTACCGGTTTCTCCACTGGGCCAGTTACCTGAGCTGCCACCGTTTTTAAAGTTTCTCTTCCTTCCCACCGTAAACGCAGGATGCCTCGGAGATGGAAGATCTATGGCGTTATGTCCCAGCATGAACACAACGGAAGACATGTCTGGTCTGTCCGAAGCACTTTCTTGCACGCAAAGCAACCCAATGTGTACGCACTTCATCACTTCGCTCTCTTCATAACTCTCTGCGTCCATTAACGTGTCTATGATCTCTCTTGCTTCAGCTTTCTCCCATAGACCCCAAATCTACAAAACGAAAGAACCAACGTCGTCTTGTTTCCGACACAAACCTTAACCATGATATATGAACTATAACATGAGCTTTTTACTTACATGTCCGACTAAATTTGAATTCTCGTTGTAGATTACACTATTTTTCTTTCCGGTTATGATCTCTAAGATCAATATTCCGAAGCTGTAGACGTCGGATTTTATTGAGAACTGACCATCCATTGCATACTCCGGTGACATATATCCGCTGTAACAATGAGAATGAAATGATTCTTTCAGATTGAATTGAAAGTTAGAGAGTATTGTGGATACTGAGAAATAATATTAACTCACTATGTTCCAACAACTCGGTTCGTGCTTCCTTCGATTTGGTTGCCTCCAAAGATTCTAGCCATGCCAAAGTCAGCAATCTTGGGGATCATCTCGTTGTCAAGAAGTACATTGCTGGCCTTGAGGTCCCTGTGGATGATCCTCAGTCTTGAATCTTGATGTAGATACAAGATTCCACGCGCAATCCCGCGGATTATCCCCATCCGTTTTGGCCAATCTAACTCTGCTCTATGCTCCTCACCTGAGAAGGAGGACAACAAATCCAAAGTTATCGATCTTGTTGAAGGGTAGAATTAAAATTTGTGCTTGAAACGTTGAGAACTTACCGAATACGAAACAGTCTAAGCTCTTGTTTGGTAAATATTCGTATACCAACATCTTCTCTTCCGATTCGACGCAACACCCTAAGATCCTCACGAGGTTTCGATGCTGCAGCTTTGATATCAACTTTACCTCGTTCTTGAACTCTTCCATTCCTTGTCCTGAGTTTTTTGACAACCTCTTCACTGCTATCTCCATACCGTTTGGTAATACGCCCTGAAATAGAAACGAAGTAACCATTACTTGCTACTTATTGAACTTATAAGATGGTTTTGTTTTGCGTCTTCCTTACCTTGTAAACAGGTCCGAAACCACCTGCTCCAAGCTTGTTTTGAAAAGAGAAGTTATCAGTTGCTGCAGCGATCGTGCTAAGCTCAAAGAGAGGCAACTCCCCCTTTCTTGATTTATCCTCAAGATCTTCTAATACGAATGGCTCTTCAATATCAAAAGAGCTTGGGACGAAGGTTGATGGAGGTTTCTTATGCCTGTTAGCCTCTGCATTGTGCATGTTTTCAGTTTGTTAGCTATGAGCTTAGCAAGCAACTATGTATGCTTAAAATAGCAGTCTCAGAGAGTTTCTTACGTCTTCGCCTCCTTATGAAACAGAACAGCATGATCATTAGCAACATTACGACTGCAAGCAAACTGATGACAATAAATAAAAATCTCCTCTTCCCTGATGAGCTATCTCCATTCCACCGCGCTGAAACAAGCAAAACAAATCAAAATAACGAAACAGAAACAAGTAGCAGAGTGTATGTGTATAGATAAGTACCTAGCTCTGCCTTATCTACTCGTATATAGAAATCTTGTCCTGCGCTCAAGTATGTCCTTGTATCCAACATATCCCCGTGCCATGTCAAGCACCCTTTCGCTCCGTCTTCGCTCTCGTGGTAAGCACTCGCATAAGCAACACAAGAGCAGTTCCTCAAGCACCTCTTTTCACATTCTTTCAGTGTTATGTTCATATCCACACTTACAGCTGATGTGTTCGGAACCTTCACGCGCTTCAACTTCGCAAACCCTTCTTTCCCATTACATATCAAAGCAGCGCTGCTCCTCTTGCACCCATCCGAAGCATCCCTCAAGTTCCAAGCTTGGGGAGTTTTAGGCTCGTGTCCCGGTAGGCAAGAGCACTCAAACTTGTCTGGACTTGTTGTATCGCAGTAACCGTTGAGGCCACAGTGGTTGTAGCTGTCACACTTCTCCTCAGGAGCTGACCAGAACCCGATCCACTTCTTATCCCTCCCGTTCCATGTGAACCGTTGCAGGGTTCCCGTCTCGTTTAGCACCATTCTCGTTATGACTGAAGGATCCAACACACCGTAAGTGATTGATACTTCATCAGGACTATTCACAAACGAGATATTGAAGATGAATTTGTTTGTCATTTCAGGCACACCGCTCCATCTCTGCCCTGTCCATGACCCAGTACGCCACCACAGAGAGGTTCCTTTGTACATCATCATCTGCGGAAACCCTCTACGGTCTATCCTGTACGTCACGTTACCGAAACCAGGGTCACCAGGAGATCTCCACGACGTCATGAACCGATCCACACCGTCTCGGCGAGTGAATCCAAACTTCATAAAGGGAAGCAAAGTGTTTGTAGGATGGTTAAAGCTCTCCCAGAAGCTTTTCCCTGTGACAGGATCAAGCAGAACAAGGTTTCCTATATCAGATAGCTTCGCAACTAAAGCCGGTTCTGAGATCGTATCCAAAACATCGGTAGACCAGATAGGTTCTGTTCCGTTGACTGAGCCATAAACACAGAGATTCCCTCTGCTGCTGAACTTTATATGACCAGACGAGTCATTAATAGGATGGTCTCTGTTTGCAACCCATACAACTGTCTGCTCAGAGACTTGAGCATACCAAATCCCAACGTACCTGAGCTTCGAAGTCCCCAGGCTGAAGAATCCAAAAGCGAACCTCTTTCCTTCAGAGAATATCACATCACCGTCTCTCATGGACTGTGTTCTCAAGATCATGTTGTTGGAGAAACAAGAATGGACAAGGAAGGAGAGTAAAACAAAGAAAAAGATGAAGAAGATCTTCATCCTTCTGTGTCTGTTTGTTTTCTGATCAGAGTTTGATGGAAACATTTAAATGCTTTTTGTCTTATTGAAATATCCAAGTGGGACTCACCTGAACTAACAACATTAACTGCAGGCATCAATCGGTCACGTTCGGTTCCGGATTTTTATCTCTCTAAGGTTGAACTTTCAAACTATTAGAGTGAAGCAACACAAGGAGGTGTGAAGGCCAAACAAAGGAAGTGAAGGCCAAGCATCTCTACAATAAAGACAGGAAGTGTGTTGAATATTTCAACACAATAAAGACATGAATAAAATATTCCATGCAGGTTTCTCTTTGGTACTGTGGAGATTCGCGAGCACTGTTCACTACGAGCACTGTTCACCACAGTACCAAAGAGAAACCTGCATGGAATATTTTATTCATGTCTTTATTGTGTTGAAATATTCAACACACTTCCTGTCTTTATTGTAGAGATGCTTGGCCTTCACTTCCTTTGTTTGGCCTTCACACCTCCTTGTGTTGCTTCACTCTAATATGAGATTGATACAAGAACTACAAATCCATTGCAAGCAGAAGAAGGTCCATTGCAAGCCAGACTGAAGATGAAGCCACAATGGGTTTAGGCTGTGGCGAGTCTAGACAAGAGAATGTTCAGAGCATTCTTGGCTGTGAGAAGATGAAGACTTCCACAAGCATTCCAGAAAGATGGTGAATTCAAGAAGTGCTGCAAGGGTTGTGTGTGTAAATCATGTAAGCATCCTTCCAAGCTTGACTTGTTCCACATGGTCAAACTTGAGGGGGAGTGTTGAAGCTTACATGATCCAAGAGAGTCTGGTGGTTATTCAAGAAGAGGAACAGATCGGTTATGGAGCATGATGAAGGATGGGTGAAGCAATCTCCAAGGCGGCCAAAGCAGAGCAGCCTTGGTACTACAGACTGGAGCATCCTCATAAGGCTTTAATAACAAGGTGGAGACTCTAGAAGGAGAAGCAGCCAAGGCTACATAAGAACTTGATACTCTTTTGAGGATGATCTCAAGGTTCCATACCAAGCCGGATAGGTGAAAGGAGGAGAGAAGAAGATCAGACCGTAAGAAGAGTACAAGATAAGCTAGTGATGAGCAAGGGAAGATGTGATCAACCTTGCATCACGTGAAGAACCATGATCCAGAGTCTTTGTGTCCTGAACATTGATGGTAAGGCACAAAGACTCACTTGTCTAGATCATGGTCTCCTCTGTCATGAAACATCTACTCTTTTCCCTTTCCATGGTTTCCCCTTTTTTACCACAATGGGTTTTGGGGTTTTTCAGGAAAGGTTTTAATGAGGGATGTATTCATGAACTTCCAAGCTTAACTCAGGATCTCCTAGAGTTAAGCTTGAGGGGGAGTATTGACATAGTCATGTGATATAGTCGACTATATTGACATAGTCATGTGATATAGTCGACTACATGCCTCAACTACATGACTGTTGAAAGCCAGACTTGAGAATAAAGCACAAGACTTGAGAAGAAAGAACAAGACTTGAGAATAAACAATCTGGACTTGAGAAACCTGGAGATTCGCGAGCACTGTTCACTACGAGCACTGTTCACCACAGTACCAAAGAGAAACCTGCATGGAATATTTTATTCATGTCTTTATTGTGTTGAAATATTCAACACACTTCCTGTCTTTATTGTAGAGATGCTTGGCCTTCACTTCCTTTGTTTGGCCTTCACACCTCCTTGTGTTGCTTCACTCTAATAACCTGGAGATTCGCGAGCACTGTTCACTACGAGAACTGTTCACCACAGTACCAAAGAGAAACCTGCATGGAATATTTTATTCATGTCTTTATTGTGTTGAAATATTCAACACACTTCCTGTCTTTATTGTAGAGATGCTTGGCCTTCACTTCCTTTGTTTGGCCTTCACACCTCCTTGTGTTGCTTCACTCTAATATGAGATTGATACAAGAACTACAAATATCTCTAGTTTGAATCTAATCCTTTAGAAGTATAAGAACTGAGAGAATAAGAGAAGGATTTGTGTAACAAGTTTATTGAAGGAGAGGGGAAGTCCCCCTTGCTCTCTTAGTCATTTTAGAATACATGGAGATTGGTTTTATAACCAGATTACAAAATATCTAAGCATTAAAGACTTAGGAAAGAGAACCAAGAAATAAGGTTCCAACAGCTATATTCCCAACAGCTCTATTTTGAATTTTGAGTCTCTTTTGCACTGTAGTGAACAGTGCTCGCGAATCTCCACAGTACCAAAGAGAAACCTGCATGGAATATTTTATTCATGTCTTTATTGTGTTGAAATATTCAACACACTTCCTGTCTTTATTGTAGAGATGCTTGGCCTTCACTTCCTTTGTTTGGCCTTCACACCTCCTTGTGTTGCTTCACTCTAATACAAACATGTAAAACAAAACAAAAACTGATTCATGTGACTTACAACATGACACGAACTAAAAAGGTTACCTACGTCGTGAAACCTTTTCTTCCTTGTCCAGTGTCCCTTCAATCATTGCCTTTTTTTCACTGTGCAGGAATCAGTCACCTAAATTTCCCTACAATATTAAATACTTACTTATGTGTAACATGACAAGCATAATATATTGATATTCAAAGACCTACTTTATACACAAATTTATTGACAACTGAAACTTGGAAGACAAAAATCAATTTTACACTGATTCATTTTTCTTCAAGCATCTGTCCAAAAATCCTTGAAAAAATCGAAAGAGTGAGAGACAGAAAAGTATAATGTTGATCTTCTCTGCTTTCAGTATGCGTGTAACGTACATAGATCACTTTTATGTCTACACATACATAGAAATATTGTCCTGAATTCAAATAATTCATGGTATGTAACATACTGCTAGGTATGCGGGTCCTAAGCATCCCTTCCACATTCATTCTCATGGTAACCGACACAATAAAAAATCATACATCCTAATGTGATTTTACCCTCCTTGGAAAGGAACAACTCTATAAGATATGTCAATCACTACCTAGAAACACTTACATCACATAGGAGGTGAATATACAGACGATAATGACTGGCAATAACTTTATGTAACATTTTAACCACTACCCAAAAGATAATATTATATATACCAAACCCCATAGCAAGTGAATATGAAAGTTAATAATGACTAGATGGATATATTAAACACGGTAAATTCATCAGCCAATAAGCATATAATCAAGAAAGGGTATGATCATAAGTCTTACAAGGTAATATGAAGAGAAGCCATGGGAACATAAGATCCATTGGCGGGGAGCCAACCACCACCGCCCCTCTTCCCCATTTCTTCCCTCCTTCCTCCTTATTTCATAGTTAATCAACGTCTCACACGTAAAACTAAATCATACACTTCTATGGAAGTAGTTTATCAAAATAAGATACATCTCTCAACAATTCAAAATAATTCAACGGCCATGAACAGAAGTGAGGGTAACGTCATTAACAGAAGTGCTGTTTTCTCCACTGAGGTCGTCATTCTTGACGTGTGTCTTCTTCCTTCCCGACGTAAACGCAGGATGCTTCGGAGGAGGAAAGTCATTGGCGTTATGACCAAACATGGACACAACAGAGGGCATGTCTGGTCTATCCGAAGCATTTTCTTGTACGCAAAGCAACCCAATGTGTACGCACTTCATCACTTCGCTCTCATCATAAATATCTTGATTCATTAGTTTGTCTACGACCGATGTTGCTTCACCTTTGTTCCATAGATCCCATATCTACAAGACATGACGAAATAAACAACATTTGGTTATGTTATGTTCTGCTTTTATCCTCTGTTTATGTAGAAAAATTTACAGATTCTAGTTACATGTCCGACTAGGTTTGAAGATTGCTTATGGAAAGCACTATTTTTCTTTCCTGTTATAATCTCTAAGATCAATACTCCGAAGCTGTAGACGTCGGATTTAACGGAAAAATGACCCTCCATGGCATACTCCGGAGACATATATCCGCTGAGAAATGAGATTGAAAACGATGTATAAGGTTCAAATATTTTTCACATTCAATGTGAACTGAAAAAGACTAACTCACTATGTTCCGACGACCCGATTTGTGCTTCCTCTGATTTGGTTTCCCCCAAAGATTCTTGCCATGCCAAAGTCAGCTATCTTGGGGATCATTTCGTTGTCAAGTAGTACATTGCTGGCCTTGAGGTCCCTGTGGATGATCCTCAGTCTTGAATCTTGATGTAGATACAAGATTCCGCGAGCAATCCCGTGTATTATCTCCATCCGTTTTGGCCAAGCCAACTCCGCTCTCTGCTCTTCATCTACGGGAAACACAACACCATAAGATCTTTGAATGGGTAGACTACATGCATCAGAAATCTTGAACTTACCGAATATGAAATAGTCTAGGCTCTTGTTTGGTAAATATTCGTATACCAACATCTTCTCTTCCAGCTCCACGCAACACCCTAACATCCTCACGAGATTCCGATGCTGCAACTTTGATATCAGCTTGACCTCGTTCTTGAACTCTTCCATTCCTTGTCCTGAGTTTTTTGATAACCTCTTCACTGCTATCTCCATACCGTTTTCTAGCACGCCCTGGGTAGAGACACAGGGTAACCGTTTTTGTTTCAAAACACCTTAAATATTCCTTACTACTTATTGAATATACATAAAAAAGTTTAGGCATATTGAAGATGCATTTTGCATCCTCCGTACCTTATAAACGGGTCCGAAACCACCTTCTCCAAGCTTGTTACGGAAAGCGAAATTGTTCGTAGCTGTAGCGATGGTGTTAAGCTCAAAGAGAGGTAACTCCCATTCTCTCCCCTGATCCTCTTGAAATCTGAATGTGTCATTAATATTGAAAGAACCTTGAGGTAAGGTTGTTGGAGATCTTCTATGCCTGCTCGACTCTACAAGTGAGAGTGTTTCAAAATAGCTAGTTGTGAGATGAGCAAGAAACATATGAGCTTGACAGATACATCGTAGATATTAACATACTTCGTCGCTTCCTTACGTAACAGAACGAAATGACGGCTAGTAACATTAAGGCTGCAATCAAACTGATGACAATGATAATGACTCTCCTCTTCCCTAATGAGCCATTTTTGTTCCACCGCTCTGCAACAAGCAAGCAAACCGGTACAAAGTACTTCAAAATAATTTATATTCACATGTTTTTTTTCTATTCCTTGTGTCGCAGGGTAGACATTTGAGAGATCCCTCAGAAATTAATAAAATACATTTTATACATACATATATATATATATATATATATATATATATATATATATACCTATCTCTTCCCTGTCTACACGTATGTAGATATCTTGTCCAGAACTCAAGAATGACCTTGTATCCAACATATCACCGTGCCATGTCAAGCACCCTTTTTCTCCTCCCACACCCTCGTAGTAAGCGCTTGCGTAAGCGGCACAAGAGCAGTTCAGTAAGCACCTCTGTTCACACTCCTTCAATGTTATGTTCATATCCACACTAGCAACTGATGTGTCTGGAATCTTCGAGTGCGTTAACTTCACGAACCCTTCTTTCTCACGGCATAGTGAAGTTTCGTTTTTCCTCGAACACCCGCCCGTGTAGTCCCTCAATAACCAATCACGGGGCATCTTTGGCTCAAAACCAGGTAGGCATGTGCACGCTTCTGAAGTTGCAGGATGGCAGTAACCGTTAAGGCCACAGTGTGCATAATAGTCGCATTCCTCTTTAGGAATTGACCAGAACACATTCCATCTCTTCTCCCCTGCGCTCCATGTGAGACGTTGCACGCTTCCTGTCTCGTTGACCATCATTCTTGTTATGACTGAAGCATCCGTCGGACGGTTCGTCATCGATACTTCGTCCTGATTATTAACAAACAAGATTTGGAAGACAGCACCGCTCCATCTCAACCCGGTCCACGATCCCGTACGCCACAATGGGATCAGACCTTTGTACAGAACCAGCTGCGGAAATCCCGTACGATTTATCCAGAGTGTGAAAGTTCCAGAGCCAGGGTCACTAGGAGACTTCCAAGACGTCAGAGCGCGATCCAAACCGTCTTTTCGTGTGAAACCCAACCTCATAAACGGAAGAGAAGAGTCTGTCGGATGATCAAAGCTCTCCCAGAAACTTTTCTTTGTAACTGTATCAAGCAGGAGAAGGTTCCCAAGAGCAGAGAGTCTCGCAACTAGAGTTGGTTCCGGGATACTGTCCGAAACATTAGTCGACCAGAGAGGTTCTGTTGTGTTGACTGATGCATAGATGCAGAGATTCCCTCTGCTGCTGAACCTTATCACCCCAGACGTGTCGTTCATGGGACGGTCTCTGTTTGCAACCCATACAACAGTCTGCTCAGAGACTTGAGCATACCAAATCCCGACATACCGGAGCTTTGATACTCCAAGGCTGAAGAATCCAAATGCAAATCTCTTCCCTTCTGAGAATATGAGATCACCATCTCTCATGGACTGTGTTCGCATGATCGTATCGTCACCTATACAAGACTGGAGGAGGCAGAAGAAGAAGAAGCAGAAAAAAATGAAGAAGACGATCTTCATTTCACTGTTTGTTTCAGAACAAGAGTTCCATGAAGCGAGCAAATGATGCGAGTCTTATATTCAAAGCCAAGTGGGTCACACCTGAAATAACTAACTTGTACCTTAGTGGTCGTCTCTGTCTTTTGCGGAGCAGTTATAATCGATCATTGACTCATTCTAAGAGAAGAGTCATGTGACTTAGAACATTAGACGAACTAACAGGGAACCAGTAGCAGTCAAGTCAAGTCCATACAATGACAATCATTCACTAAATACTAAATAGTTATGCCCTATTTACCTACAATAATAAATATACTAATGTATCAACACGGCACAATCATTTTGTGATATTTGAGACCTATTTATATTCAAATTTCTAAGTAAATTCATCAGTGAATAAGCATAATCAAGAAAGGGTATGATCATAAGTCTTACAAGGTAATACGAGGAGAAACCATGGGAACAATTAAACACATCAGATCCATCGGCGGGGAGTCAACCACCACCGCCACTCTTTCTCATTTCTTCTCCTGCTTCCTCTTTATTCATCGTTAATCAACATCTCACACGTAGTTGCTACTAAAACATACAATTCAAGGGAAGTAGTTTCTCAAAATAAGATACATCTCTCAACAATTCAAAATATTTCAACGGCCATGAACATCAGTGAGAGTAATGTCATTAACAGAATTGCTATTTTCTCCACTGAGATAAGCACCGGAGGTGCTGTCGTCATTCTTGACATGGGTCTTCCTTCCCGACGTAAACGCAGGATGCTTCGGAGGAGGAAAGTCATTGGCGTTATGACCAAACATGGACACAACAGAGGGCATGTCTGGTCTATCCGAAGCATTTTCTTGTACACAAAGCAACCCAATGTGTACGCACTTCATCACTTCGCTCTCATCATATATCTCTTGGTTCATTAGTTTGTCTACGAGCTTTGTTGCTTCACCTTTGTTCCATAGCTCCCATATCTACAAAACAATTCGAAATAAACAATATTTGGTTATGTTATCTTCTGCTTTGATCCTCCGTTTATATAAAAAGTTTTGCATATTCTAGTTACTTGTCCGACTAGGTTCAAAGATTCCTTGTGGAAAGCACTGTTTTTCTTCCCTGTTATGATCTCTAAGATCAATACTCCGAAGCTGTAGACGTCGGATTTAACGGAGAAATGACCCTCCATTGCATACTCAGGTGACATATATCCACTGGTGAGCAATGAGATTGAAAGCGATATAAGGTTGAAAGATTCTGCACAGTTCAATGTGAATTATAAAAGACTAACTCACTATGTTCCGACGACACGATTTGTGCTTCCTCTAATTTGGTTGCCCCCAAAGATTCTAGCCATGCCAAAGTCAGCTATCTTGGGGATCATTTCGTTGTCAAGTAGTACATTGCTGGCCTTGAGGTCTCTGTGGATGATCCTCAGTCTTGAATCTTGATGAAGATACAAGATTCCGCGAGAAATCCCGTGTATTATCTCCATCCGTTTTGGCCAATTTAACTCCGATCTCTGCTCTTCATCTACGCGAAACACAAAACCATAAGATCTCCCTGAATTGGAAGATTTGAATGCGTAGACTACATTGCATCAGAAATGCTGAACTTACTGAATATGAAATAGTCTAGGCTCTTGTTTGGTAAATACTCATATATCAGCATCTTCTCTTCTGATTCTACGCAACACCCTAACATCCTCACGAGATTCCGATGCTGCAACTTTGATATCAACTTGACCTCGTTCTTGAACTCTTCCATTCCTTGGCATGAGTTTTTTGATAACCTCTTCACTGCTATCTCCATACCGTTTTCCAACACGCCCTGAGTAGAGACACAGAGTAATTTGTTTTGTTAGAAAACGTCCTAAACGTTCGTTACTACTTATTGAACTTAGAGCTTGTTCTGATGGAATAGTATTGTTAAGGATTTGCATATACGTAAAAAGGCATATTTGAAGATGCATTTTACCTTATAAACGGGTCCGAAACCACCTTCTCCAAGCTTGTTAAGGAAAGCGAAGTTGTTAGTCGCTGTAACGATCGTGTTAAGCTCAAAGAGAGGTAACTCCCATTCTCTCCCCTGGTCCTCTTCAAATCTGAAAGGGTCTTTAATATCAAGAGAAGCTGGAGCCAAGGTTGTTGAAGACCTTCTCTCCCTGTTCGACTCTGCAGGTAAGAATGTACAAAATAGCTGGTTGTGAGATAATCAAAAAACATATAAGCTTGAAAGATACTTCGTAGAGGTTTACTTACTTCGTCGCTTCCTTACGAAGCAGAAAGAAATGACGGCTAGTAACATTACGGCTGCAATCAAACTGATGACAATGATAATGACTCTCCTCTTCCGTAATGAGCCATCTTTGTTCCACCGCTCTGAAACAAGCAAGCAAACCGGTAAGTACTTCAAAATAATTTTAAATGTTTCTTCTATTTTCTGTGTTGTAGGGTAAACATCTGAGCCATTATATTATAATTATATATACCTATCTCTTTCCTGTCTGCACGTATGTAGAAATCTTGTCCCGAGTTCATGTATATCCTCGCATCCAACATATCGCCGTGCCATGTCAAGCACCCTTTTGCTCCTCCCTCACCCTCGTGGTAAGCGCTTGCGTAAGCGACACAAGAGCAGTTCCTCAAGCACCCCTGTTCACACTCCTTCAGTGTTATGTTCATATCCACACTTGCAACTGATGTGTCTGGAATCTTCACGCGCTTTAACTTCACAAACCCTTCTTTCTCACGGCATATTGAAGCGTTGCTTTTCTTTGTACACCCACCAGAAGTGTCCCTCAAGAGCCAATCCCGGGGCATCTTCGGCTCAAAACCAGGTAGGCATGTGCACACAAACGATGCTGAACCTGTGGGATCGCAGTAACCGTTAAGGCCACAGTGTGCATAATAGTCGCATTCCTCTTTAGGAACTGACCAGTACACATTCCACCTCTTCTCCGTTGCGACCCATGTGAGACGTTGCAGGAATCCTGTCTCGTTCACCATCATTCTTGTTATGACTGAAGCATCCGTCACACTGTTAGTTATAGATACTTCGTCCTGATTATTAACAAACGAGCTATGGAAGATAGAAGAGCCTCCTCTTGCCATTCCAGGCACACCGCTCCATTTCAACCCCGTCCACGTTCCCGTACGCCACCACGGGATCAAACCTTTGTACAGAATCATCTGCGGAAATCCTGTACGATTTATACGGTATATGAAAGCTCCAGAACTTGGGTCATCAGGAGATTTCCAAGACGTCAGAACACGATCCAAGCCGTCTTTTCGTGTGAAACCCAACTTCATAGACGGAAGAGAAGAGTCTGTTGGATAATCAAAGCTCTCCCAGAAACTTTTCCTTGTAACTGAATCAAGCAGAACAAGGTTACCTAGAGCAGAGAGTCTCGCAACTAGAGTTCGTTCCAAGATGCTGTCCGAAACATTAGTCGACCAGAGAGGCTCTGTTGAGTTGACTGATGCATAGATGCAGAGATTCCCTCTGCTGCTGAACCTTATCACCCCAGACGTGTCATTCATAGGACGGTCTCTGTTTGCAACCCATACAACAGTCTGCTCAGAGACTTGAGCATACCAAATCCCGACATAACGGAGCTTTGACACTCCAAGGCTGAAGAATCCAAATGCAAATCTATTCCCTTCAGAGAATATGAGATCACCATCTCTTAAGGATTGCATTCTCATGATAGTATCGTCACATATACAAGACTGGAGGAGGCAGAAAAAGAAGAAAAAATTGAAGAAGACGATCTTCATTTCAGTGTTGTTTCAGAACAAGGATTTCCATGAAGCGAGCAAATGCTGTGAGTCTATATTAAAAGCCAAGTGGGTCACACCTGAAATAAATAACAAACTTGTATCTTAGTGTGCTTCTCTGTCTTTTGTGAAGAAGTTAATCGAACATTGACACTCATTCTAAGAGAAGAGTCATGTGACTTAGAAAATTAGACGAAGTAACAGGGCACCAGTAATAGTCGAGTCAAGTCAATACAAGTCTTCACTAGATACTAAATAGCCAGGCCCCGTTTTTACCTACAATAATAAATATATACTAATGTATCACAACCATATTGGGATATTTGAAACCTGTTTTTATAAACAGATTTCTCAATGATTAAAACTTACAAAACAAAACTCAAAGTTAGTCAGCGAGGTAACCTATAAGAAAGTAAATATAAACTTCTTCAAATTTTCTTCAACCGCTAATCCTCCAAAGACATACAGCAATATGCTCTAGAATAATTACTGTGGATCTAATTTTTCCTTATAGATTTAGCAGTTGAGCTTGGACCGAATATAAAACTCTCAGATTCTTGAAGGAGTAGTAAACCAAACCAAGCTTGCATGTAATCAATTCGTTATCATTACCTCTGGCTTGCTTCCTTATAATGGAACAGAACATCAAGGCAATTAGAAAGATGTGACACGGATGTCCTCCTTTCATATGAAGCATGCTTAACCTATCTGAAACAGCAATGGTTTAGATTTTAAGGTCACCTGTATAGAGGTGACCTGAATTATACATATATGTGTCTACTACACGTACATAAAATCTTCTGGACTGAAAAAAACTTTTAGTATAAAACTCTCATTATTTCTCTGTTTCAGAGTCTATAAACATTACCATATATATCTTTCAACCAAACAAACAAATCATTTCACTTCCACTCGTTTGAATTAAAACAACGGAAACAAAGCGTAATATAGCCGAAACGGTCTTTCTTCTTCCACATCCACAACGTGATACGATTTTGGCTCAAAAGCAAGGCAGTGCAAGATCAAGCTTGCCTGAATCCCTAATTCGAATCTGAATCAAATCATTGACCGGCGAATGTTAATCATACCGAAAAGTAACCAACACACAGATATTTCTCTGCTTCTTTGGCGACTATTATAACATTGCCGTATATCGTTTTTGCCTCCACTCGTGTGAGTGGAAAAACTTGAAAGCGTAATTAGGCAAAACAGCCATGTCCGGCGATTTTCTGCACACGACCGGAGATGCGCGTGGCTCAAACGCGCCGTCGAAGCCAAAGGAATCGCATCGCATCATACTATAGGAATAGAAAAGAACGGATTCAACTTTACAATCCATCCTCTGAGAGAGGAGTAGTAGAAAGTCCATCTAGTTTCTATGGGCCTTGATTGGGCTCATTAAGACCAATTTCGCATCATATACACGATTAATAGTAAAAATATTGAAACTTGTATTTTGGGTGAGCTAAAAAGGTAAATAAATTTCGTAAAAATTGAAAACCGTAGGCGCTTGCCGCGCTGCGAATTGTTCCCGCTTTATTACTTCTTTTGAAAGAAAAAATATCTATTTTCTTTTTAAAATTGTATTTTTTTTTTCATTCTTAAATGCAGCAATAATAGTTTGGGTCTCTTCAGATAAAACGTTCTTCTTCCTTCCTCTCGGTCACCTATCCTCCCAAACCTCCGGCGCAAATCAGGTGACTTGAAACACCCAAAAAAAAACATGAAGCGCCCGGAGCCTTCCTCGGATCTATCCTTTACCGGAGAGCCCATCCCAGTTGAAGAAGCTATGACGAAATGGCCCTTTCGCTATAGATCTTCAAAGGCTAGAGTCTCTCTGACAGTGGGAACTCCAAAGGAGGATGGGTAAATGTTTTAATTTCTCTGTTAAATTCTCTCGAGAAACGTTGTTTATCCTTCTGTTTGTGTCTCGTGTTTCTTGAAACAGTGAAGAGAATATGGAGCAGGCTAAACGTCATTACAGCCAAGCTCTTGTAGATGGAACTCTTTTCAATCTTGGTGACGACGTCTTCGTTAAAGTAAGTGTCTGACTTTGTTATAGTAACGCTCTTTGATTTTTCCCGTGATTAATTTTAGTATCTTTAATTGGCATATTCTTCTGTCGAGATTTGATGTTGGTACAGATTTGGTTTTACTTTCTGATGTGACTTTATAATAGTAAACTATATAATAGAAAGCTTCTTAATTTTATCCTATAGTTATTGTGTTGTGTCATACCTATGTATCTGATGCATATGTGTTTTTTTTTTGGTTTAGGCTGAGGAGGGGAACCCCAATTATATTGCGAAAATTGTTGAGTTTTTTGAGGCGGTTGATGGTGAGCCCTACTTCAGAGCTCGTTGGTTCTATAGACCTGAAGATACGGTGAGTTGTTACTATGTTTGAGTTGACTTGATTTTTCTTCTTCTTTAAGCTCAGTTGACTAATTGATGCTCTCGTTTTGTTTTTGTTCTTTAGGTAATCAAAACCCTTGCAAATGAGGTGCAAGAAAAGAGGGTGTTTCTCTCTAATGTTGAAGATGATAACCCCCTCAATTGCATTGTCTCCCTCGTTAATATTGTGAAAGTTCCAGCCAAGGTATTGATTTGATTTACAATTGAATTCAGTAGTGTAAGTTTTTCTGATTGCGTTTAACACTTTTTTTTTCACTGACAGATTGTTTCCGGAGCTGAGGAGAGAGTTATACCGCCTTGTGATTTCTATTACGATATGAAATATGAGCTAGCTCACCTGACCTTTTCAACTGCTGCCGATGGTAAACTTTGATATTTATATATGAGAACTATCTTCTTGTATCTTTGTTAGTGATTTTAAAAGATTTGGTTTTCTGTAGTTTTTATCATTCATTAGCCTTACTAACTTTGTTCATGGTGTTTTGGATGAGGCTACTGATGATTTCTGTCTTTGCCAAAATGTTCCAACACAGATGGTGATGCGTCATCAACAATTTCAAGTGAATCTGATTCCAATTGCATTCAGATTCCACAGAAGAAGGAAAAATTCTTGCTTGATCTATACAGTGGATGTGGAGCAATGTCAACTGGCTTGTGTATGGGGGCCTCCCTGTCAGGCATAAAGTTGATTAAGGTAGTGTTTCACTTCCACATTAATTCTTTTGTTGTATTTTTTGCATGATTTACTTAGCTCTTTCTGGTTTTTCAGAAATGGGCAGTAGATATCAACAGCTTCGCTTGTGATAGTTTGAGACTGAACCATCCTGAAACTGAGGTAATTATATTTATTGCTAGAATTTTTCATTGTCTGTTTACGAAGTTGATTGTCCACACATGTGACCAGTTGATTTTGAATGCTGAGCAGGTGAGAAACGAAGCTGCAGAAGACTTTCTAAGTCTGCTCATAGAATGGAGAAAGTTATGCCAAAAGTTTGCCCTAATTTCCAGTACCGAGGTAATAGAATCAGATGGTGATTCGGAAGATGAAGAGGAAGATGGAGACGAGAACGATGATGCGGATGGAGATAGTAGTGGATCTGAAATTCCACCTGAAGAGTTCGAGGTAGACAAGTTCCTAGATATTTGTTTTGGAAATCCTAATGGACTTAAGGAAGCATCTGCACTTCATCTTAAGGTATACTTACTTGACTATCAGCTCGCATCTCCATTAGATACCTACAAGGCTATGAATTTCAGATGTTGTTTTTTTTTATCTCAATACTCTCAGGTGCGTTGGAAAGGTTATGGTCCTGATGAAGATACTTGGGAGCCTTATGATGGGTTAAGGTAACTTATTCCATACTATTTTCCTTTTGTTTTGATGTCTTATCGTTATTGATATTGTTCACTCTATATACAAACAGAAAATGCAAAGATAAGTTAAAGGAGTTTGTGACAACCGGGTTCAACACTAACCGATTTCCCCTTCCTGTAAGTAGCGTTACTTGTTTACTATCTCTTTGATGATTGAGGCAAAGCCAATAATCGTATTAAGTATATCATCATTTAAAAAATATCATCTTAAGTTTTATGGTTTTTAACTTCAGTTCTCTTCAAAATGTGTTTCTTTTCCAGGGAGATGTTCATTTTGTGTGTGGAGGCCCTCCATGTCAAGGAATAAGCGGATTTAACCGTTTCAGAAATAACAAAGCACCACTTGAAGATGAAAAGAACCAGCAGTTGTTGGTGTATATGAACATTATCGACTACTTGAAGCCAAACTATGTGCTCATGGAAAATGTCGTCGATCTCTTAAAGTTTTCAAAGGGGTTTTGTGCCCGTTACGCTGTTGCTCGTCTAGTTTCGATGAACTATCAGACAAGATTAGGCATGATGACAGCGGGTTCTTATGGTGTTCCTCAGGTCAGAAATAGAGTCTTCCTATGGGGGGCACAACCAACAGAGGTAAAAATATCAGTTACATTATAGATATTTAGAAGCAGTGATCCTTATTGCTCTCATAATTTTTTTGTTAAATAACAGAAACTTCCCCCTTACCCTCTCCCCACTCACGAGACTCTTGCCAAATGCTTAACCCCTACAGAGTTTGAGGCAAGTCATTTTGTTATGAGGACTTTTGTACTTTTCAATCTCATAGACTCTTGTTGCTTATTCATTTGTTGTAAATGCAGGAAATACAAGTTGGATATAGCCAAAGGAATCTTCTTCAGTTAGAAAAGGCTCTTACTCTTGCAGATGCAATAAGCGATCTCCCACCAGTGTGTATCTAAACCTTAATATAGTCATATTTGATTATGAAACCTTATGTCTACATTGTTCATCGGTCAACACTTTCTGTTTTTTTTTTTAATGCTGCAGGCGACAAATTATGAGAAAAGCGATGAAAGAAAATATGATACGAAACCTCAAACAAACTTTCAGAAGTTCATACGTATTTCAAGAGCTGGTGAGAATCTTAAACTCCATAGAGTTTCCCTTGATTCTTTACCTAAACTAACCAATATTCTTGGTTCAGAGTCAATAATCCCCCTGGATGTTGGAGATTCTTCAAAGTCGAGAATACTGTATGATCACCAACCACTTGAACTAAATGACGACGACCTTGAACGTGTTTGCCAAATTGTAAAGAAGAAGGTATGACTATCTTTTGATGCGATATGTTATAGTATTTGCTCTTTAATGGTTCAATATTTAATAATCATCTATTGTTCTTGTTATTGACTCTTATTGCTACAGGGTGCCAACTTCAGAGATTTGCCTGGTGTTATAGTTGATGAAGACAACAAAGTGAAATTTGACCCTTCTGTAGAACGACCAAAACTGAAATCTGGAAAATTTCTGGTACAAATGAATCCACTCTCAGCTTTGTGTAATTTTGCAGTTCCTATTTTTCCGCAGCTTCATATTGACGTGCTTTGTGTTTTGCCTCAGGTTCCTGATTATGCAGTGTCATTTGTCAATGGAAAATCGAAAAAGTGACGTTTCTTTAACTAATATGCTTCTTTTGGATCATATTTCTCATTACCTCGTAAATAATTCACTAACATAACTCATCTGCTAACTGAATGTCAGGCCATTTGGTCGTCTGTGGTGGGACGAGATTGTTCATACAGTTGTGACAAGAGCAGAACCTCACAACCAGGTAAGTCTTTTTTTACACTTCTATTTTATTTCTGTGCCCCCTTGAAAGTTTTTAGTGCCCGCTTTGTCATTAAAACTGGTTTTTGCAGATTGTAATCCACCCATTGCAAGATCGTGTATTAACCGTCCGTGAGAACGCCAGAATACAAGGTTTCCCTGATTTTTATAAGCTATGTGGCCCAATAAAGGAGAAGTGAGTACTCACTTCCTGCTCCGTTACAATCATTTTCTAGAATTTGCTTGTGTGTTTGATGTTGGGGATTCTAATATGAAAAAAAAAACTGGACTTTCAGATACATTCAGGTTGGGAATGCGGTGGCTGTCCCTGTAGGGGTTGCGTTAGGATATGCTTTCGGGTTGGCAAGTCAAGGGCTGATAGATAATCAGCCTGTAATAAAACTCCCCTTCATGTATCCTCAATGTATGGAAAGAAAAGCTGAGGAGCATTCTGCTTGAGAAGGTTAAAAAGAAAGGCCGGCATTCTCATGTTTCTTACCGAAAGAAATGCAAGATTCAAAGGACGAAGAGGTTGAACTTGTTTGGTTAGATAATTTTTATTGGTTTACATTGAATCGTTGTTGAATGTAATAGTTAACTATGTTGGTATCCATGAACCGAAGAAAAACTATGTCAGAGTGTTAGTTTCACGCAAATTCTATGTACCAAACATTTTGTGATTGGTTTTAATTCTTCAAACTAAGAAAATAATAGATTGATGTATTTTACTGCAATTTCACATCATCTCACTGAAAATCATATGTTTAGGCGAGGATCAAACACAAACACACAGTTTCATCAATTCCTTAGAAATTAAGCAATGTGCCAAGTTCATTAACCAGATTTCTGACAAACGCTCTAAGAACAGCCTTCTGTTCAATCATACAAATTAGGATTGGTTCCAGCAATTTCATGAGAAAAGCTACAACCTGTCTTAAAGCTAGACAAGTCATGTCTAATGCTGCAGAAAGCTAAGCCTCCTTATCCTCCAAAGCCTTGAGTTCTTGCCTCCATTCCTCCAACTTAGAGAACTTCTCCAATTGCTCCGGCTTTAGGTCTTTGGGATCAGTCTTCTGCTGTTGAGCTTCTGTGAGTCGGATCTGCAAATGTTAACAGAAGATGACAAACATACAATTACACAAAACCGCTAGATTGCAGGTTCAGCCTCAACTTGGAATGTCTTATTCTAAAGCAAGCTGAGAAAGTTTGAAATCTTACTTTCTTCTTAAGTGCACGTATTCTTTTCTCAGTGTCTTCTCTTGCAGTTCCTGGATTGGGTGCTTCTCCAAGGTCCGAAGAAACGTCTAAAGCCTCCAGACCAGAAACCAATACATTAACAGATTGGGATCCGCTGCTTGGAGTCACAATGGGGACAGCTTCTTCCTTGTCTACATTACTAGCTGATCCATCCTCAGAGCTGGCACCTTTTTGCGCAGCAGCCTACAGAGGTGATAGAGTGGAAGCATTTTACAATAAGATAGTACGAAGGTAGTAGTATATGAAGCTTATATGGACAGAGTTGAGACACACACACACCTGTTGTCTTTTCTCTTTCTTACGTTCGTTCTTTTTGGCAGCTTTAGTCTTTGGTTTAGGAGTTGGATCCGGTTCATAGCCTGGAGGTCCTAGTGCGGCCAGCTCTTTCTTCATCTATTGCAAAGAAATGTACATTAACGAAAGAGTATTGTTTCATGCTCTACTTCAACCAATAGAACTGCTCACTATAACAAGGGCAACAAGAGTGGTATAATGAAAGACTAAATCGGCTACAAACAATCCGTTTCCAGGAGAAATAGCAGAAGAGTATTGAGGGAATAAAGATTATATACCAAAGAACCTTTGGACTGATAAGCGACAACTTCATCTTGAGGAACATATCCAGCTCGAATCCGGATGGGTTTCCTGAGGGTACCATCAGGTCTACGAGTAGGCTCCAGAATCCTCTCACCTTCTTTAAGGTTTTTGCTCAGTTCTGCCATTTGCTTTTTCTGCTCTCCGATTCTACTGCTGCTTCCCATCTGATTCCTTCAGGATTTTGAACCACCCTTGTCACTGGGTCTTCTTTCTCCGTTTTCTATATCAAATTTCCAGGGATCATTGAAAGTCATGGACTCAAATATTTAAAACAGAAAACAAATCAAGTTTTAGCTAACAGTGAGTTGAATCCAACACTTTGTGAAAGACGCCAAATGCGCAGCAATATATTTAAGATGACTAGGGCCTGAAACATGACTCGTGTATCAGCAGTGTGCATACATGTTATAGCAGATACACATAAATAAGTAGCAAAACACCTGTTCAACACTTCAAAATCCAACTTCAATACTATAGATGAACGGTCTTCTTACTTATCACACTTTAGAAATCCCCCAAAATATAAAACTTTCAAACACCAGAGCCTCAGTAACTAATGACTTACCACAACCAGTGAGACAATGCTTTGATATTCATGCAATCAAAAGTCATTTCAAAACCTAAGCAAGACAGGTGACCAACCACTGAGTTAAATAGGTCAACACTAACTAAAGTACAAATCCCAAGCTTTCTTTTTGTATAATCATCAAAGTACAAAACTTTAGGGAAGGTATTCCATTGGCTGATATTAAGAACTAGAAGCCAAATCTCCATTACAGATCCTTAAACCATTTACTTCTTCCGATTCAAAGTTTTGACCATTCTAAAGCTCGATTCAATTGAATTTAGCTTAACCTATTTTCTGCAGGCGACCAGAGAGAGTGAGAGAAAGACGAAAGGAAACTGACCTAATGAGATGCGGGTTTTGGCCGTCGCCGGAGAGCCCAAATCCGGTTAAAAGCAAGCGGTAGTGAGAAGAGGAAAAAAGTCACGACGACGGGTTAATTAATAGTCTTTGGACCGACCAAAGGGTTTGAGTTTAGTTTAGTTTAGTTTGTTGACATTATAATTGTCTGGGTTGACAATGTCACACGTCGACTAAAAATCAAATTTAGCGTTCAACCTAAGCCCAATACAGCTTTTGTGGGCCTCTCTCTTTCTCTCTCAACCTTTTATCTCACTCTCTCTCTCTCTGCCCTTGTCGGCTTTAGGTTTCTTCTCCGGGAGGTATTTTCATTAGCGCCGGGAAGCAGGAACGGTGAACCGACTTAATCATTACCCTTTGCTCCCACCAAGTCCAAGTCAATGAGAAAATGCTCCTTGTTTCAAACGTGTTAAAAGATCCATACCCACCAACAACAAGCTACGTTTCCTCATTTTCTCCCATTGGTTTCTCACCCTCGCCGCCATGTCAAGGTTTGTTCCTCAACCTTAGGATTGTATCTTCATAGACCCACCCCAATTTCGTACTTTTATTACGGATTCTGATCGGAGCCTCATTTATGATTCCAAATGTAGTTTTTAAACTGGATTTTTGTATAAAGCTTCGAACTTTTAGGAGTTAACGCCTTAATGCAGATCCTTCTTTAGCTGATAACTGCTTGCTCTCTTTATTGTTTTCTTGCAGATTTTTTATCTTTAGAATAGTTGGAAAACACAAGCAATCTCTTTTATCGAATCAGAAAGAGAGAGTGTCTCAATGGGGAAGCTATACTGTTTCTGTAAGGTCTCCTCAGTTCAGATTTCACACTTCCTCCTCCTTTAGGATTCCCAGTAATGGCCATTGTAAAGGAAACTTTTTGAGTAAACACCTGTCCCGGCGTTGTTCCACCACTGTCTCTGCAAGAAATGTAGTTACTCATCATGCTCAAGTTGCTTGGAACAGGCTTCACCGTAACTACTCTGTTCGCCAATGGAACTTGCCTCGCATCAACACCATCGCTCAAGCCTTCTGCTTGTCTCTCACCCGCTCACACCTCTTGATCCCCGGCATCGCCGCCTTCACTTGTGGAAAACTACCGTGGGCATCGCAGAAGAGAGCTCCCTTAGATCCCTACCCTTCCCATAAATCACTCTACACAAGGGCCAAGAACGGTCCCATCTTCCTCACTTCGCTGCTGTTTTCGGTTATAGAGGGTTTTGTTTTGATAGGGAGAGCTTTCTACATAGCTTGTTTGTTTACTCCTAGTGTCCTGATGGGTCTGGTTGTTGAGCTGTGCGGTGGGACTCGTTTTAGGACACTATGGCTCGAGATGGTTCATCGGACTCTCGAACGAGCAGGTCCTGCTTTCATCAAATGGGGTCAATGGGCAGCCACTAGACCTGATCTCTTCCCTCAGGATCTCTGCTCACAGCTCTCAAAGCTTCATAGCGACGCTCCTCAGCATAGCTTTGCGTACACTAAGAAGACTATAGAGAAGGCGTTTGGACGTAAACTCTCTGAGATATTCGAGGAGTTTGAAGAGGCGCCTTTAGCATCAGGGAGTATTGCGCAAGTGCATAGAGCTTCTCTGAGGTTTCAGTATCCAGGGCAAAAGTCAAAGTCCTCCTTGGTTGCTGTGAAAGTCAGACATCCAGGCGTTGGTGAATCGATAAGGAGAGACTTTGTGATCATCAATTTCGTGGCGAAGATATCGACTTTGATCCCGGCTTTGAAGTGGTTGAGACTGGACGAGAGTGTGCAACAGTTCGGTGTCTTTATGTTGTCTCAAGTCGATCTGGCGAGGGAGGCTTCTCATTTGAGTAGGTTCATATACAACTTCAGGAGATGGAAAGATGTTTCTTTCCCTAAACCTGTGTATCCGCTTGTCCACCCTGCTGTTCTGGTGGAGACGTATGAGCACGGGGAGAGCGTGGCGCGGTATGTTGATGGCATGGATGGCTCAAATGAGTGGATCAAGACTAGATTGGCTCACATCGGTACTCATGCTCTCTTGAAGATGCTCCTGGTAAGAGCTATCTTTGTAGTAGTCTTTTACGCCTTCATTGATGGATGCTAAGTTGGATTATGATTTTTTCAGGTTGATAACTTTATTCACGCTGACATGCATCCGGGGAACATCCTTGTCCGGAAAAAGGCTTCTCGTGGAGGTCTTTTCAAAACAAAGAAGCCACACATTGTTTTCCTTGACGTGGGGATGACTGCAGAGCTCTCAAAGAACGACAGAGAGAACTTGCTTGATTTCTTCAAGGCGGTTGCGCTTAGGGATGGCCGGACTGCTGCTGAGCGAACACTTAAGCTGTCAAGAAAGCAGAACTGTCCCAATCCAGAGGCTTTTATTGAGGTAATGATAAGTTCCTTTATACCTCAGAAAAACAGTTAAAATTCTCAAATGTATGGGAAGATGTCATTCGAGATTCTTTAAGTATGTGATGAGTGATGATATGTTTAATATTGTGACAGGAAGTAGAAGAGGCATTCAAGTTCTGGGGAACCGCTGAGGGAGACTTAGTACATCCAGCAGATTGCATGCACGAATTACTTGAGAAAGTAAGGCGCCATAGAGTTAATATTGACGGGAATGTATGCACCGTGATGGTAACAACATTAGTTCTCGAGGTGAGCCATTTTTTTATTTCATTGTAGATTTAAGATCATGGAACTTGGTATAATGGATTCCTAAAGTACATAGGACCAGAATCTAAAGCTTATTTTAGAAACTGAGCTTAAAGATGTTGCTTCTGAAAGTGTTTGTAGATTAGAGCATGGTAACTACAGCCTAGTTTGATCCAGTTTATAATATCTCGAAGGATTAAGTTTGCTTCAGAGCATTCAAGTTCGCTTTTGGTTATAGGGTTGGCAACGGAAACTTGATCCAGGATATGATGTAATGCACACACTGCAAACAATGGTGCTGAAAACAGACTGGGCTAAGTCTCTTTCTTACACGGTGGATGGTCTTATGGCACCCTAGGAGAAGAAAAAGGTTTCCATCTTTTTTCAAATGTTGTTTGTCAATCATAATAGGAGTCGACAGATTTTATATCCTCTTAGAGATGAGAGAACATAGAAAAAGAAAGTACATGTTCTTGTTTATTTTTCATTCTTTTTTTCTCCCTTTTTGCTTTTTTTTTGTTAGCATGGATTTTGGTTCATTTTAACTCCATCATAGATTGTATTTACGCGGTCAGTGTCCTGTATTAATCGCCTGTTTATTCTCTGAACCGAAGAACAGTGAACATAAAAAATATTGATAAGGACTGCCTGAGAATGGTCCAGAGAATTTGAATAAAGTGTTCACGTCCATCTTATATCTTGTTTAGTTGTCTTTGTACCTCTTTTGGCTTTTCTGATTTTATTTTGATAACAGTATAACAGAAACAAAACCAGATCAAAATGCCAGACAACGCCTTGTTTCTAAACTCGAGTTCAGAAACCACCAACAGAATCCAATATTTTGGTCGAAAGTACTTCATAATCTCAGTCTAATCAGCAACTTTTATTCACCTAAGACACGGTTGTCTGTGACCATTATTATACAAATAGGTGGCTATTATATACAGATAACTAGCACTGGTACAACAACTATTAGTATACAAATTGGCTTCTCAAGGTTTCTCCTTTCAAATCGAACTTTCACGTTTGCTATATAGCACAGTTTCGAAAAACAAACATGAAAGTTTTCTTCTCACATGGATTATATGTCAATGGTTAACTAACCACAGCCGATGATGATACCAATGCCTATGGAGGCGCAGAGCTTGGTTTTCAGGGTTCAGAAGACATTGTTGATACAATAACTGGAGGAGAATGAAGCTCAAGCAAAGATTTTCCTTCAGGATAGACGCCTATGCATAGTGTGTCTCCTCGACCATGCCAGATACCATCATGTACATTGTTTATCTCCAGTGTTTTCGATTCCTGCATCACATCAACAATCAAGTTGAACCAAAAGGGACATAAATGGATACATCTTGTTATGATCTCTGAAGAAATACACACCTGAGTTAATGTACAGAACGGACACATGAGATGGTGGATGCAATCGTCAAAGAAGCTATCATCGCCCTGTAGAGAAGAAAGAGAGTCGAAGTGTCATGATGCAGGAGAGAAGCAAATAATCTCTCAACACACACACAGCGAAGAAGGAGGCTTACTCTAATGTTAAACTTCCTTCTTATCTGCATACGGAAGAAGCCTAGGTAGGATGCAATCAAAAGAACGAAAGCAACAGCTAGATAGAGAAAGCAATGCCTTTTCGTTACAGCAAAAGCTGCAACGTTGAATAGGAGACCGATGATAAGAATCATATGAACAGCACCCTGACAAACAACACACAATATTGACAAGTCAGATACATAGAAATGACAACATCTTTCAACGATTGCAACTCAAGAAAGACTCAAGACATTAATATTATCGTATACCTGAAGAAAGCAAGAACCAAAACCAGTCCTTGTCATGTTCTTTCCGAATCTGTAGCACGGACAACTAAAAGACAAAAGATAAAAATATAACTATTATACAAAAAAAAACGCCTCTTTGCTTCATTTATCATTCCAATGTCTGGAGAAATTAAACTCACCAAGCGGATTCGATGCAGAGATGACTATCCTCCAGGCAGTCCATAACATCACCTTCCCAAAGCCGTAAAACGCCGCCGCCGTATTCTTCATCTTCTCCGTCGGAGCTCTCGAGTTTCCTCCACTTCCCCTGAGTCTGAAGCGCCACCGTCGAGCAAAGCAGATCGAAATCCAATACTGATATCCCTTCCAACTCCGTTAGCATCTCCCTCTCCTCCACCGCGGCGGCGGCGCCGCCGCTTTCGACTCCAATGTCGACTATTACGGCGGCTCCAACGCTCTCTAGTTTACCCGAATCCGTCATTGATAAAAAGGAGAGAACTTTAGGGTTTTTTTTATTCTCTTCTTCGATTCGATATCTTCTCTGCAAAAAAGGATCTTCCTTTAATGGGTGAAACGCCTTTAGGATACTTTATGGCGGGTAATTAATTATTCATAAACCTACTTAAAAAGCTGTCATTACTAACGGTACAGCTGTTTGCCACGTGGATATTCGGATAGTGGTGAGTGATTGATGTCTTTTTATTCTTATCCTATCTTCTCTATTAGTGCTCTATTATACGATTCCTTTCTTTTTTTTATAATGTCCGAAAGCTAACGGATAACAAAAAATAAACAAATCGTTTTTTTCTCTACATCAAATGTAACGCTGAGATCTGTTTATGAATAACGTTTCTAAATAAACAGGAAGACTTAGGCTAATTTTGGGCTGCATGTACTATATACTGTTTAATTCGCTAAAATACTTAATTACGGGTATGTTGTTTGTTATTAACTAGCATGAGTCCTAAGTTGAGATCGATCCTATCTACCAGGCCTGGCTCAAAGATACTAAGGCCCATTAATCAGATTCCCTTTCTGGATTATCAGGTGTTTCCGTCACTATCTAACTATGATTTACTACCTCCATTATAGCCGTTAGATCTTTAAACCCATCAATCGAACGGCCCTTAACAAACTCCAAATCTTTCTTACAACAGAAGAAGTACAACAAGACCAAAGTTTTGTTCTCTCTCTCTCCTTGTCCGTATCTCCACCGTCACAACCCAAAAACCTCATTCCTTTTACCCAAAGAAAACACTCTTATTTCATCGCCGACAAAAACAATGGCTTCACCGCGAAAATCACCGAAGAAATCCCCCACCGTCGTCACCGTACAACCGTCTTCCCCAAGATTCCCGATCACCACCACGCCGACATCCGGAGCTCAACGCAAGATCGGGATCGCCGTCGATCTAAGCGACGAGAGCGCCTACGCGGTCCAGTGGGCAGTTCAGAACTACCTCCGATCAGGAGACGCCGTCGTCCTCCTCCACGTCCAGCCGACGAGCGTCCTCTACGGCGCCGACTGGGGCGCCATTGACCTTTCCCCCCAGTGGGATCCTGAGAACGAGGAGTCTCAGAAGAAGCTTGAAGACGATTTCGACGTCTTCACCAACAAGAAAGCCAGCGACGTCGCTCAGCCTCTGGTGGAAGCGGAGATACCGTTCAAGATCCATATCGTGAAAGATCACGATATGAAGGAGAGGCTGTGTCTGGAGGTTGAGAGGTTAGGGCTCAGTACTTTGATCATGGGTAGCAGAGGTTTCGGAGCTACGAAGCGGAGCAGCAAAGGGAGGCTGGGGAGTGTTAGTGATTACTCTGTTCATCACTGTGCTTGTCCGGTGGTGGTTGTTAGGTTTCCTGATGATAAGGACGGAGAGGATGAGAAAGGTGGCGAGAATGGGGCTGAGAAGCTGGTGGAGAGCGATAAGCTTCATACGGTGCCTGAGGTTGCTGAGGAAGAGGGAGACAAGGATGAGTACCATGATGCTTCGGATAAGCAACAAGCAGGTCAAATTTCAATTTGATTAGGAAAATATTTATCTTGGCTTGTGAATTAAAAAAAAGTGTGTATATATGCTTACATGTTTGAGAATCACTGTTTTTGTTTCAGGAGGAGACCTCCCTAAGGAGACATAGAAGGGGAAGAAAACCGTTTATGTGCTCTTTGGTTTCTTGATCGGTGGCTTCAGCGTTTGGTGTTTGGGGTTTTCTAGATCTTTGAGTTGTAAGTATTGTCATGTTTCTGAGTTTTGTTTGTTTTGAACTTTGTGTGGGAAGTTCAGAGATGAATGGATTCGGTGTCTTGTTGTGTTTTGTGTCTTCGGAGAAAAAAATAGTTGGAAAAAGATTTAAATGTTTTCAACGAACGTCTTTGACGGTTCCAAAATAAATTCCATATCCGTCTCTTACACTCCGATAGTGTTCGTACTAGGAAATTCAACTTTGAAACTAAGTGGCCGACTGATTTAATAAAGTCGGTGCTTATGGTTAAAGAAGATTCAAACTAAACGAACGTCAACTCTTTGGAAACATATAAATAAACAATAAACGAAGCTCAATGTTCTCTCAAACAAAAAAGGCACGAGCTCAACTACCCGAGAACACATGGGTCGTTTCCTTCTACTTCTTCTCTTTACCTTGTCTTTTGTGTCTATGAGGTTTTGTTTATCTGTGGATGTACTCTCGTTCTCTACCGAGCTCAAAGACTCAGAGACGCTCGTGTCCAACCCCAGTGCGTTCAGGTTTGGTTTCTTCAGTCCAGTTAACTCCACAGGTCGCTACGCAGGGATTTGGTTCAATAACATACCTGTGCAGAAGCAGGCCGTGGTTTGGGTAGCAAACAAAAACAGCCCGATCAACGACTCTTCCGGAGTGATTCGTTTATCCAAAGACGGGAATCTCGTGGTTATGGATGGTCGTGCACAGGTTCACTGGTCCACATACCTCTCACTACCAGTAGGACTTACTGACACTTACGCAAGCCTTCTGAGTACAGGAAACCTCGTACTGCGAGGAGTGTCAGACAATGGGGACAAGAAACTATGGGAGAGTTTCGAGTATCCTCAGAACGCATTCTTGCCAACAATGACAATCTCTACCGAAACAAGAACCGGGAAGAAACTCATGCTTAGATCGTGGAAAAGCCTCTCTGATCCTTCGCCAGGACGCTACTCAGCCGGTGTGATTCCCTTACCATTTCCAGAGCTTGCCTTGTGGAAAGACGGTCATATGTTATGGCGTAGCGGGCCGTGGAACGGTCAAAACTTTCTCGGATTACCAGAGAGGGAATCACGTGTGGATCTCTACGGGTTTAAACTTACTAATGACAACAGAGGATCCGTCTCAATGGCGTTTGGTTACAACCAATCCATGTATCATTTTCTCTTGGACACCGAGGGGCACGCCATGGAGAAGTACTGGAGCGAGGTTAACCAAGAATGGAGTTCGGGGCTGATGTTTCCAATAAACTGTGATATATACGGTAAGTGTGGCCAGTTCAGTAGTTGCCAGTCCCTTTCAGATCCTCCTTGCAAGTGTATTAAAGGGTTTGAGCCACGGAGCTACGAGGAGTGGAGCAGAGGGAACTGGACTCAGGGATGCGTAAGAAAGACGCAGTTGCAGTGCCACAACAATGGAAGTAGAGAGGGGGACGGGTTTTTGAGTTTGAAGAAGATGAAAGTTCCAAACAATCCACAACGGTCTGAAGTCAACGAGCAGGACTGTCCTGATAGTTGTCTGAGAAACTGTTCTTGTACTGCTTATTTTTATGACACAGGATTGGGATGTCTTCTTTGGACCGTAGACTTGATCGACATGCAGGAGTTCTTAGGCTCGGGTGTTACACTTCACGTCCGTCTTGCTGGTTCAGAGCTAAGTAAGTAAACAGTTTCATCATTCTTACTAAAACTACATACAGTGTACTAACTCACAAATGTTCCTCAACAGAAACCTCTAGCAATCGATCACTAGTGATCATAATCACGATGGTAGGATGCGCGTTTCTTGTCGCGGTGATTGTTATTTTAGCACTGAGGAAGGTAGCAAGACGTAGAGGTCAGCATTAATCATGTCTCTATAGATATTTTTAGACTAAACAAAAGTTTTAACTTCTTTTTTTGAATTGCTTTTTCACAGAAAAGAATAGAAACGCGAGGTTACTGTTTGAGAGGATGGAAGCTTTAAACAGTACCGAGTCTGGAGCCATCTCTTCGAATCAAAACAAGATTAAAGAGTTACCATTGTTCGAGTATCAAGTTTTAGCTGCAGCTACTGAAAACTTCGCTGTCACAAACAAGCTAGGAGAAGGAGGCTTTGGTTCCGTTTACAAGGTTTGTAAGCTTTCATTGGTCGGAGAGAGAGGTTCCAAAGCTGATCTTGGGAGTTATTGATTGGTTCTACGTGCAGGGGAAGTTACGAAAAGGGCAAGAGATCGCTGTGAAGAGGCTCTCACAAACGTCTGGACAAGGACTCGAAGAGTTTGTAAACGAGGTGGTTGTGATCTCTAAGTTGCAGCACAGGAACCTCGTGAGATTGCTTGGTTTCTGCATCGAAGGAGATGAAAGGATACTTGTCTATGAGTTCATGCCAGGGAATTCTCTGGATGCATGCTTATCTGGTAATCACTTTTACCATATATGGGTTTATATCTATGTTCTGTATTAATTTGATTGTTCTCTTTTCAGACCCGGTGAAGCAAATACTTCTTGACTGGAAGACTCGGTTCAACATAATAGATGGGATTTGCAGAGGTCTTATGTACCTTCACAGAGATTCAAGACTGAGGATCATACACAGAGATCTCAAAGGCAGCAATATATTGTTAGATGAGAATCTAAACCCGAAGATATCCGATTTTGGGCTGGCAAGGATCTTCCGGGGGAATGAGGATGAAGCTAGCACCCTAAGAGTTGTTGGAACATAGTGAGTTAACCAACAAGTACATATTGAACTTTTGTTTGATGATATATAACTGACAAAAGCATAACCTCCACAGTGGTTATATGGCACCTGAGTATGCATTGGGAGGGTTGTTCTCTGAAAAATCAGATGTTTTCAGCTTAGGAGTCATAATCTTGGAGATTGTGAGTGGAAGAAGAAACTCAAGCTTTAACAATGATGAGCAGAATCTGAATCTATCAGCTTATGTAAGACTACTTAATGAGCTTCCTTCTACAAAGGCTTGTACACCAATTCTTGAACCTTTCTTTTTTTTTTTTTTTTTTGTCCCAGGCATGGAAACTATGGAATGATGGCGAGGCAATCACTCTAGTGGATCCTGTCATCCTTGAAGAGAGTTTTGAAAACCAAATACGGAGATGTGTGCATATAGGACTATTGTGTGTACAAGATCACGCTAATGATAGACCGAGCGTTTCTACAGTGATTTGGATGCTAAGTACAGAGAACTCAAACCTTCCTGAGCCAAAGCAGCCAGCGTTTATAGCTAGAAGGGTCTCGCCAGACGCTGAATCGCCTTGGGAAAGTGAGCAAAGAGCATCAGTCAACAATGTGAGCATCACAGAAATCATAGGGCGTTAGCTCTGTAAGTTGCATAGATACCTAATACTAGGCCTGGGCAATCGGGTGACCATTCGGGTTCGGGTCGGTTCTAATCGGGTTTCGGTTTTTCGGGTTTGTAAAAATCAGCCCCATTCGGGTATTATAAAAGTTCGGTTCGGTCTCGGTTCGGGTTTTGTCGGGTTCGGATCGGATTCTGTAGCACATCCTAAACCCGGTTAAACCCATTTAATTTTCGGGTTCGGTTCTAAACCGGGTTTCGGTTATCCAAACTACTTATATTACCCGAAATACCTATTATTACCCGAAACTATCAACATGTTATCTTGTTTCATGAAACTCTTATAGACTGCTAAAATAAAAATAAAATACAAAAGACACAAACTGAAACACACTCCAAAACCTCAATCAAAACATGCATTACAAAACATAAGTATCTAAAAATGGGAACGAAGACTAGAACAAATACTAAGTAATTTGCAATAGTGAAAATAAAACACAAAAGAACCTTTATTAAACTTCAAAAGAAGGCAATCTTGTTCATAATAAAACTTAAAAGCAACACTCGACTTGTTCATAATAAAACTTAAAAGCAACACTCGGAACAGAGTACATCTCTGTCGAGATCAAAGTTGAATAAAAAGGAAAGCAAAGACCAAAACAAAATCAAAAAACAAAGCAAAGACCAAAACAGAAACATAAAGACTTCCAGATTCCAGAGCAATTTTCAGTCTTCAATTCTCACACTCTCAAACTCTGAAAAGACAAAAAAAAGGTTATGTAAGTACACCAACGATCAAATGAAATGATAAGAGAAACTAAGATAGATAAAACATACCTTTCTCAAGCTTGTCTAGCTGTTCAACTTCAGCTAAAATCTGCTCATTTGTTTGGACTTTCTCAGAGAACTTAATATCAGCTTTCAGCCACTGCTCACTGCACATCAGAACCTCAATCAAGTAATGGGTTAAACAGCTCCTATATGGTTCCAAGATTCTGCCACTTGTGCTAAAAGCACTTTCTGAAGCCACTGATGAAACCTACATCACAAGTAAATAGTCAAGTCAGCTAAGCACTCTAAAACATATATATTGTTTTCACTAGAAAAGGAAGAAAATAAGATATAAAACCTGCATCGCAAGTAAATCCCTCGCCATTTCTGCCAGCACAGGAAACTTGAGTTTGTGAACCTTCCACCAACCGAGTATGTCAAACTCGAATCCCATCATCAGCTTCTGATTCTCAACAGGTTCCTTTAAGTACATATCCAACTCATCCCTTGGCTCATTTCCTGAATCAGCAACAAGATTCTTGTACTCAGAATCCATTCTCAAATACCCAAAGTCTTCAACAACCAACTTTAGCCTATCCAAATGATCCTGACTCTCTTGAACAACCACAGATTCAGTCTGCTTTGATTGAGAAGATCCAGCATTAACCCCTTTGAACCGGCCAGCATACTCGTTGAACATGCTTGTAAGGAGATCAAGCACAGATTCACTCATTTCTTTGGCTTCTGTACTGTCTTTTCCATACAGTTTCTCAAAACAGAAGTTTGGGTAAGTCATCTTCTTCCTAGGATCGATTATTGATGCCAGAATCAACATCCTGTTCACATTCTTCATGCCATCCCAGTACTTCAAGAACTTTTGCAGCATGTCTTCAGCTTGCAACTTCAAATCCGGGTCCAAGTTGCAGGCCAATGCTGTGAGATTCCTCTCTATCGTCACTATCTCACCATAGCATTTGTAGGAGTTCACCTTTGAGGAAGCTGAGACAACTAGGGTGCTATTGTAGAAAATGACCAGGAACCTCTTTAGCTTCTCCACAGCATTCCAGTCACTAAGACCAGGCGGTCCACACCTCTTGACACCATTTTCTACTTCTAAAAAGTAGTCATTGTAGAGTCTATCCTCTGCTTCCATCCTATCAAAGGCTACCTTAAACTGCAAGGCTCTAGATATCATGAGAAAGGTTGAGTTCCACCTAGTCTTAACATCCATAGGCAGGCTTCCTCGTGTCATCTTTCCAGTAGTGACCCTCTGATCAAATGCATTTACCCTATTGGTGGAGGATCGGACATACTGCACTGCATTACGGATTGCCAACACATTTGCGCCTAAATCACCTAGACCCTCCCTGGCTATCAAGTTGATAATGTGTGCACAACACCTCATATGAAGAAAATTACCATCTAAGACTAGAGCATCAGGCGAGACTGATCTAAACTCACTATGGAAGCGCCTAAGAGCAGAGGTGTTTGCAGTAGCATTGTCTACCGTAATGCAAAACAATTTCTCAATTCCCCAATCAGCTAAGCAGTCTAAAAGAACTCTGGAAATCGTCTGACCTTTATGATCCATGACCAGTTTGAAACCGAGGATGAGCTTCTTTAGCTGCCAAGTTGGGTCAACAAAATGTGCAGTTACAACCATGTAACTTGCACCTGCAAAAATTGCAAAAAAAAAAATGATATCAGAATGAATACAAATGAGATGTTTCATTTTTCATAAAGAAAGAACGTACCTGTCACTCGAGAAACCCAAATGTCAGTAGTGAGGGAAACTCTTTGTTGGTTCGTGTACAACCATTTCTTCAATGCCTCTTTCTTCTTCAGGAACATCTCCACGATGTCTCTCGTAGCAGTTCGCCTTGAGTGAGGCTTGTGAAGATTGACCTTCACGGAGAAAAAAAAAGTATTAATTTCAGCAATCAGAGAAACAATACACATTATGACACTAGACAATGCGAAGCTTTACCTTATTGCAGAAGTACTTCCATCCTGTACTTTCTATGAAAGAAAGAGGCAACTCAGCTAACACCAATAACTCATTTGTAGCTTCTCTGACAACTTTCTCAGGTACTTTTGATGGCTTCAAACCCCCTTCATCATCAATGGAAGTCTGATTCTTCCCTTTGCTGATCAAGTGCGCCTGGTACTCTTTGCAGATGAGCAGGTGCTTCTGGAGATTGGAAGTTCCTGATTTGGTTGCACATGAAAAAACCTTTTGGCAGTAGTGGCAAATGCACCTGTCACGGCTCTGCTTTGTTCTGGTGTAGTGGTTCCAAACATCAGACCTTGGCACAACAATTTTTTTAAACTTCTTCGCCTGAGAAGTTTCTTCACATGGGGTCTCTGCTTCCTTCCTCTTCCCACGCCTATCAGGAGTTTGGTAGCCTTCACATCCGACTTCATTTCCTTTGTCAGCTGACTCAGCTCCATTGTCTTGTGGGATCTTGGACGATGCTGCAGCCATCTGCAAAAAAAAGTTACAAACAAATATTCAGATTAGACAAAAAAACAGAGATGAGATAAAATATTAAACAAAATGAGAACATGAACAAAACAGAACATCAACATCATCACATATTCATGAACAAAACAATCATCGTTAAACTAGCCAACATAAATAAAACGTCACTTTTTATAGCAAAATGGAACAATTGCAGACAAACGAAACTAAAAACAACATTAATAATTCTAGTAGACAAGAATCATAAAACACACTTATGGATTTGTCGTAGACTCTCAGTTTCATTACAAACATTCATAGAAAAAAAATCAGTAAACATGGATATATCATGTAAGTCATCACTTTTATTAGAACACTATGAACGAAAAACATAAAAGTCACCATAAAAATAATTAATTGAACACAAACCCGAGACACCCAAAAAACCCGACTATCCCACAAACCCAAGAACATCTAGATATTACTCGACTGTAGAGAAGAGGAGAACCTCTTACTGATTTCACCGAAGGAGGATGAGAGGAGTATTTCACCGGAGGAGGAGTAGAGGAGTTTTGGTGTATTATACCTCGATGAATAGCGTTGCTTATATAGGAAAGGAGATTCTAGGGTTTGTAAATCGCAGAACCGATTAGAATAGAAATCGGAGAGGATATGTTTAGGAAAGAAGATCATGATTTAGGGAAATCTCGATCTTTAGGAAGTTATGGTGAAAATCGTAACAGGATCAGTGGAAATCGAAAAGGGGAAAAATGATATTGTAGATCTAGGTCACGCGATGCTCGGATACTCATTACCCCGATCGGGTTGGTGCTATTAACCCGAACCGACCCATAACCCGTTATACCAAAAATCTGTGACCATTCGGTTTTTTCTCAAGATCCGAACCCGAACCGAACCGGTTTTATCGGACCGGGTTCGGGTCGGGTGATCGGGTTCGGTTTAAATGCCCTGGCCTACCTAATACTAATAAAGATTATATTAACAAACTAATTAAGCTGTACTTTTTTGCTGTATGTAAGAGTGTAATCCATAGGATTAAGAACTTCAAAATTTCAGAATGTGAAAAAAAATAATATTGTATGAGGTCTCACATTAATAGAGGAACATGAGTCCTTTTTTTCCCCTCCTTAAGCTTGATACAAAATGCAATTCTGTATAAATCTTTGAAAAACTATGTTATGTTAGTTAGAACTTTTGGACGTCTTGTGATGAATTTCTAGATGGATGGATGGCTTTTACTACTTGCTCTGTTTTGGCTAGTCAAGGTTATTGTTGTGTATTTAATGAATCCATCAAAAGTCAAAAACTGATCTTATCCACTATTCAGGTTTATTTCCATATATACCCAGTAACGAAAACACAATACCATAGTGTTTTAATTCTTTCTCAGAGATTTAAAATTCACCAGCCTTTAAAATCCATAGTGTGCTTATTGATACATAAGTGTTATCCATTAACTCTTGGTATTCTTTAAGTTCTGTGTCATGTTCAGAGTCACATGAATCAGTTCTTGAGTTGCATCCTTTGAGTAATCATCGGAACTTTACAGCTAATGTCGTTAGTTTAATGGTGTTCAACTTGGCTTTTAATACTAGACAGCATTTATGCGTTTCATTACATCAACAACCTCTTCCTGAGAAACGAACACAGAAATGAAGATTGTCTTTGTCATCTTCTTTTTCTCCTTCCTACAATCCTGTATCTCCAATGATACCATCATGAGAAGACAGTCATTAATCGATGGTGAAGTCATACTCTCTGAAGGGAAGAGGTTCGCCTTTGGATTCTTCAGCCTTGGAGTTTCGAAGCTTCGTTATGTAGGGATTTGGTACGCTCAAATCTCTGAGCAGACTGTTGTATGGGTTGCAAACAGAGACCATCCTGTTAACGGTACATCTGGTCTAATAAAGTTCAGCAGCAGAGGGAATCTCTGCGTCTATGCATCAGCCAACGGAACAGAACCTCTCTGGTCGACTAATGTTTCCGACAGTATCTCGGAACCAACTTTAGTTGCAAGACTCTCTAATACAGGGAACCTAGTTCTCATTGATTCTGCCACAGGGAGAATATATTGGGAGAGCTTTGATCATCCTACAGACACGTTTCTTCCGTTTATGAAACTTGGTTTCACGAGAAAAGACGGTTTGGATCGGGTTCTGACATCATGGAGATCACCTAGTGACCCTGGCTCGGGAAACCGTACGTTCGGGATGGACCGTAGAGGGTTTCCGGAGCTGATTCTACACAAAGGTACGACCCAATGGTGGCGTACCGGGCCATGGACCGGGCTGAGATGGAGCGGTGTGGCCGAAATGAACAGAGGATACATCTTCAACAACTCGTTTGTGAATAGTCAGGACGAGGTCTCATTCACATACGGTGTGACGGATGCTTCGGTGATAACGAGAATGAAAGTGAACGAGAGAGGAACGTTACAACGGTTCACGTGGATCGCCAAGGACAAGAGATGGAACGAGTTCTGGTCAGTTCCCAAAGAAGAATGCGACTACTACGCCCACTGTGGGGTTAACGGTTTCTGCGATCCCACTAGCTCGGAGACGTTCGAGTGCACTTGCTTACCTGGCTTTCAGCCAAAGATTAGTCGTCACTGGTTCTTGAGGGACTACACGGGCGGGTGTACGAGGAAAAACGAAACTTCGCTGTGCCGTGGGGAAGACGGGTTTGTGAAGTTAACGCACGCTAAGATTCCCGACACACAAAATGTAAGTGTGGTTATGAACTTGACATTGAAGGATTGCAAACAGAGGTGCTTGAGGAACTGCTCTTGTGTCGCGTACGCAAGCGCTTACCACGACGGTGGGGGAGGAGAAACAGGGTGCTTGACATGGCACGGTGATATGTTGGATACGAGGACATACTTGAACTCTGGACAAGACTTTTACATACGTGCTGACAAGGAAGAGTTAGGTACTTAAATCTATTACTAAAGTTCTTCTTCTGTTTCTAAAGTACTTATGTATTGAATTTCATTGCTTGTTTCAGCGAGGTGGGACACAAGTGGCTCATCAAGGAAGACGAGAGTTGTTGCGGTTATCATCAGTTTGTGTGCAGCCGTAATGCTACTAATGATCATTGTGTTCTGTTTCGTACGGAAGAGGCGAAGTAAGTAATGATATTTTTTTTAGGGTTATAGCTTTCTTGCGTTGCACGCAGATAACTATTTAAAGCATTCTCACACTGCAGAGTCGAGCATGCTTAGAAGATCTTCAACAACCTTCTCCATGGTTTCCATTGATTTTGAAAACTCGCTCAAATTTGAAGATGACAAGACCGGAAACTGGGAGTTACCTTTCTTTGATCTTAACACCATCGCCGCAGCCACAGATAACTTTTCTCCTCATAACAAGCTTGGAGCTGGTGGTTTTGGACCTGTTTATAAGGTATGGATGATGCTAAATATATATATACTTAAACCAAGAATATGTTATATGAAAATCTTCATTAAGTAGTAAGGAATGGTTACTTAGGGCGTGTTACAAAACGGTATGGAGATAGCAGTGAAGAGGTTGTCTAAGAACTCAGGCCAAGGGATGGAAGAGTTCAAGAACGAGGTCAAGCTGATATCGAAGTTGCAGCATCGAAACCTCGTGAGGATCTTAGGGTGTTGCGTCGAATCGGAAGAGAAGATGTTGGTATATGAGTACTTACCAAACAAGAGCCTAGACTGTTTCATATTCGGTATAAGTTCCAACATTTCCAACAAATTCAAATTTCCCTCTTCAAAAAAAAAAAATCAATGACGTTTTCTGTCCTCCTCTCAGATGAAGAGCAAAGAGCGGTGTTGGATTGGCCAATACGGATGAAGATAATCCGAGGGATTGCTCGTGGAACCATGTATCTTCATCAAGATTCAAGACTGAGGATCATCCACAGAGACCTCAAGGCCAGCAATATACTTCTTGACAACGAAATGGTCCCCAAGATATCCGACTTCGGCATGGCTAGAATCTTTGGAGGCAACCAAATCGAAGGATGCACTAATCGGGTCGTTGGGACAATGTGAGTTTGACTCTTTACTAATACTTATACAACTGTTCCGAAACTTTCAACCTTTTTGAGTTGTTCCAATCTCATTTTCACAGTGGATATATGTCACCTGAGTATGCAATGGAGGGTCATTTCTCTGTCAAATCCGACGTCTATAGCTTTGGAGTATTGATGTTAGAGATCATAAGCGGAAAGAAAAACAGTTCTTTCCACAAGGAATCATCTAACCTTGTCGGACACGTAAGTACTAAACTGCATTATTTTTCAAATTAAAACAGAGGGAACATAAGCAAATGCTTGTTCTTTTTTCATCTTTGTAGATTTGGGATCTATGGGAGAAAAGTGAAGCAAAAGACATCATAGACAATTTAATGGACCAAGAGACTTATAATGAGGGTGAAGCGGTGAAGTGCATACACATTGGGTTGCTTTGCGTGCAAGAAAATGCTTCAGACAGACCAGACATGTCTTCCGTTCTCATCATGTTGGGTCAAAACGCTACTGATCTTCCAAATCCGAAGCTTCCAGCGTTTACTTCCGTGATAAGGAGAGACCGAGAAAATGTTGCTTTGCTCATTGCAGAACCTGGTATTTCTGTTAATGACGTTACCTTCACCGATGTTCAAGGCCGTTAGATTTCCTACATAAAGAGGAATAAATTTCTGCAGAAGAGTCAAAGATGTTGTTATGTATTTACTGAAACAATGAAAAGTCAAAAGTGATCTTATCCACCCACAATTCCAAACTATTAAGGTTCGTTCATTTCACTATATATAAACATAGCAAAGCAACCCAAAACACAAAACATATTAGTGTTTTAACTCTCTCTCTCAAGATCAAACCTACTGTGGCTTCTCAAAAACATGTGTGGTTTTTGTTTTTCTCCTTGTCCTTCAGGTTCAGCTTCTTCATCCAGGATAGTTAAGTTTCAGTACTACAATATATTGAAATTATCAATCAACACAGGTCAGTTTCACATATGGTGATTTTAACTGAGGTAATAAGACCAAATCTGAACATAACTTCTCTGATATACATACCATCAGCATGCGCAGAAATTTAAAATTTGCAAAATAGGAGTTTCTCAAATCTTGTATTATTTAAACATACATATTTTAGATCCTTACAACTTATTCAACACACATCATAACGTCTATATTGACTTATAACACTCCACACATTTTAAACAAACACACTTAAACTTATTCAAACCTTTTTAATTATACATATTAAGAATGGCTTTGTGAACTTAACGCCCTGTAACAGATGTGAGGCTCACATCATTGATAGAGACCTTTTGACTACTCTGGTCAGAAGATTCAGCCTCAGAAGCTCCTCTTCTTGTTATAAACGCAGGCTGCTTCGGCTCAGGGAGGTTCATGTTCTCGGTTGTTAGCATCCAGATCACGGTTGAGACATTAGGTCTATCGTTAGCAACTTCTTGCACACACAACAAACCAATCTGAACACAATTTGTTATCTCTTTCACGAAAGACTCATCATAGATGTTTGGATCTGCTAGAGAAGCAGCCTCACCCTCGTTCCACAGCGTCCACACCTGTAAACAGACCAAATTTACAGGTATGGTTTAAAAGCTAGAAAAGCTACTAAACACTGTTAGTACACACTTACATAAGCTAAAAGGTTTGGATAATTCTCTTCCTTGTAAGAGTTTCTTCTCCCACTTATGATCTCTAAAAGTATAACCCCCAAGCTGAAAACGTCTGATTTTTCTGAAAATAAACCTTCCATTGCATATTCCGGTGACATGTAGCCGCTGCAATAACATTTAAAAAACAGGTTTGTAAAATATTTGTGTTACTATTTATTGGGAATGGATACTTACTATGTTCCTACAACCCTTCTTGTGTTAGCTTCATCTTCATTCCCTCGAAAAACTCTTGCAAGCCCGAAATCAGAGATTTTGGGATTCAGGTTGTCATCTAACAAAATGTTGCTGGCTTTTAGATCTCTGTGTATGATCCTTAGTCTTGAATCTCTGTGAAGGTACAAAAGACCTCTGCATATTCCTTCCATTATGTTCAACCGTGTCTTCCAATCAAGAATCTTTTGCTTCAATGGGTCTGAAAAAAAGCTAACAACCCCATTAGCCTTCTATTGGATCATCCCATGTAAAAACAGAGTTATGAAACAGAGGATATAAGTTTACCAAAAAGATAGGCATCCAAGCTTTTCTTTGACATATATTCGTATACTAATAGTCTTTCTTCACCTTCAATGCAACAACCAAGTAACTTCACCAGATTCCTATGTTGCAACTTCGAAATCACAACCACTTCGTTCATAAGCTCCTCAAGTCCTTGTCCTGATGCCCGTGAGAGCCTTTTCACTGCTATTTCTTGCCCTTCAGGTAACTTTCCCTAAAGGAAAAAAATAATAATATGAGATTATATACAAATCTCTTTTCAGAAAGTGGTTTGTTTAGTGTCTTGTACCTTGTAAACAGGACCAAATCCGCCTTGTCCGAGCTTGCTTCTGAGAGAGAAGTCATCAGTTGCTGTAGCTAACACTTGGAACTCAAAGAGAGGAAGCTCCTCTAGCTTAACTTGGTTAGAAGCAGGCTCATCACCGCTGTTAAGTTCCTCCATTCTCTTTAACAACTGTTCTACGCTTCTATCTTTTTGTGGTTCTGCCAATGCAATGATTGAAAGAAGCAAGCAAATTATGGTAAAAAGGAACAATCTGAAGCAAGCAACCTTCAGCGAGTAAAGAAAAACTCTAACCTTGACGCTTTTTGAGTTTCCGGCATGCTAACAAAACACAGACGGCAGCAATCAACACAACGCCTAGTACCGGTGCTGTGATCATTATTGCTAGCTTGCTATGTGCTTCTACAAAGATTTGGTGAGCAATCACCAGTCAGGGAAGTAAAAATTGCATGGTGAAGAAGAAAAAAGCTAAGACTATTAGAGTTGCTTTTACTCACTGAGTTCTGAATGTGAAAGACGAATATAAAGATCAATGCCACTTCCCAAGAAAGATTGCATATCAACCAAGTTACCACTCCAAAGCATACATCCAATGCCTTGATCATATGCATACGCTGTGCATGAACAGTTATCTAAACAGACCTTAGGACAAGCTTGCGCATTAGCTAAGGACGGTTGCACATTCACTGGTACTTTCATCTTCTGCACTTTCAGAAACCAGTCTTCTTTGCCTCCACTACTCCCATTTCTCACTCTTTCACACCGCAATGAAGCTCTTCTCACACACCCACTAATCCAGTTTCCTACACTCCACTCTGTGTCATTCCTCGGGACAAAACCTTTTATGCATTTACATTGTGGATCTTCTCGGTAATTGCAGCTTCCATATGGACCACATCTATTGTATTCATCACAATCTGTCGATGGGAACCGAACACCAACTCTCCAGTCATTCATAGAAGTACTCCAATCTCTCTGGTATATAGCCCCATTAGGATCCAAGTTGAAGTGATACATGAAAGAGTCATTAGCAAAGGTCAGTAAAACCGTTCCTTGGTTATCATTATTGAGGTTAAACCCATCAATGTTCAGAAGGGAATCCATATCCGGTAAACCGATGAAAACCTGACCGTTCCAGGGACCGCTACGCCACTGTGTAGCACTGTTCTTCCTGATTAGAAGCTCAGGAAACGGGAAAGCGACAAGAGTAACTGTATAGTTTCCTGTTGAAGGATCTGCATAGCCTCTCCAAGAAGTAAGCCCTGTATTCTCTCCGGTTCTATGGTTAATCCCAAGTCTCATTCTTGGCAACATAGAACTATAGGGATGGTTGAAACTCTCCCATATAATCTCACCGTTGTTTCGGTTGTCTTGTAACCTAAGATTCCCATTTTCCATTAGCTGAACCCAAGTATCATTTGGAGCTACTGGTACTGTGACGTTAGTCGACCATAGAGGACGGTTTCGGCCATCGGTGACCACGAGATTACCGTCGGCAGAGATGGAGACAACACCGGAAGTGTCGTTGATGGGAGAGTCTTTGTTAGCAACCCAAACCACAGTTTGAACTGGAATCTTGTCGTACCAAATCCCAACATAACGTAACCGACCAGTTGAGTTTACAGGAGTGAAGAAACCAAACCTGAAAATGCCCTTTTTGCAGAGAAGTGTCTTTGACTCTGAATCTTTGATCGGAGTTGAGAAGGTGATTCTGTCTTCGCCGAAACATAGCCTCAAAGAGAAGAAAGAGAATGCTGCAAGTAGAACAAAACAAGAACGTGAGTTCAGTAGAATCATCATAGCTGCTAAGTGAAAAAGAAAGGTTCCAGTTTTGATTTGTTGTTTCTCTTTTGGAAGATATCGTGTACGAGAGGTAAGTTAATATAGTAGTGGTCTTTGTCTCTATAAGAAGACTTAAAAGAGGAAGGTGAGGATGTTTGTTTTTCTTTCAAAGAAGAGATTGTTTCTGTGGTAGAGTGACATATGGGCAATGACTTCAACATTGTAAGTCCAGCTATTTTGTCGGTTATTGAGTGGTTAAATGTCATAAGTTACCATCTCTCTCAGCTTGATGTTCTTTGTTTTTCTGTAAAAGTCACATGCAAACTATTCTAGTGCTACCTATATATATGTTTAAGAAATTGTGTGTTTTCTTTCTTGTAATTCATGATCTAAGAGTAGGTGAAGTTTCAGTACTAGAATTTATTGCAACTATCAACACAGCTCAATTTCACATTAGGTGTTTTTAACTGTGGTGACAATCCCAAGTCTGTACTGGATAAATCTCAACATAACTTCTCTAACAATAAAAAAAATTAGAAAACTAGGAAGAAGACAAAAACCTACTGTGCCCTCTCAAGAGTCAAGAACATGTTTTGGTTTAGTTTTTCCCCCTTTCCATCAGGTTCAGATCCTCCATCAAGGTTAATTGATACATCTAAGAGTAGGTAAGTGTACTAGAATGTATTGTAAGGGGTTGTTCACCATCTGTTATCACTATCCGGATGATCCTTTTATATGATTCAGCTAGATAAGGTTTAACAAGGAAATTACTAATATATCTTTTTTTTATTTAATCAAATTTTATTTTTGTTTCACTGTATGAATTTTGATTATTTATCAAAAACATAATTATTTTATATTATGGTTTTTGGGGAAAATATAATTTGGCAATTTTAACGGAAAATAAATGTTAACAGCAATTTTGGCTGTAAATAAGTTTTTGCGCTTTTTAATTTTGGCAGAAAAACATTATTTTGTAGGAAAATGTGATTTCCAGGTTTGATGAAAACATATTTTGCGGTTTTGGTGGAAAATACATTTTTGTTGTTTGGAAGGAAAACATGTTTTCTGGTTTGACGGGAGAACAATTTTTTGCAGTTTTGGCTAGAAAATGTGCTTATCGGGTTTGACGGAAAAACATATTTTTTCTGGTTTGGCGAGATTTTTTTTTACGGTTTAGGCAGAAAAACATGTTTTGTGAATTTGGCGGGAAAACGCGTTATTGCGAATTTGAGAGGAAATGTGTTTTTGCTATTTTAGCGAGAAAATATATTTTTGTGGTTTTAACGAAAAAACATGTTTTACGGTTTTGGCTGGAAAATGTGTTTTTTGGTTTTGAAGGGGAAGTTCATTTTTACGATTTCGCGGGAATCACATTTTAGAGTTTTGGTGGGAAAATATGTTTTTGGTTTTGAAAATATGTTTTGTAGTTTTGGCTGGAAAACATGTTTTTGTGGTTTTAGCGGGAAACAATATTTTACAGTTTTAGCAGGAAACGAGTTTTTACAATTTTAGGGGAAAATATATATATTGTGCAATTTTGGCGGGAAAATGTGTTTTGGCGGTCTTTAACACGAAAATATGTTTTGATGTGAAAGTGTGTTTTTGTGGTTTTAACATGAAAATGTATTTTTGACGGAAAATTGTGATTTTGACGGAAAATTGTGTTTTTGGTTTGGTAGAAAAAGCGTTGCATAGTTATGGTGGAAAAATGTGTTTTTTGTGATTTTATCATTTTTTCGTGAGTAACAAAATGATATTATATTTAAGTTTTTAACTAGTAAATTATATAGAGGTATAATAGATATTATAGTTTTTTTGCAAAAACATATTTATCAAGATAGTCCAATTTGGATCAACCAGCTGATTTTTAAAATTAAGCTTAAATTTTTAAAAGTTATTTGGATAAACCATCTAAATGACTTGTCCTTTTAATATCTAAACCAATGAAACTTTCATCTCCATCTAGATGACCAACAAACAGTCTCTAACTATCAACACAGCTCCGTTTCTCGTTAGGTGTTTTAACTGAGGTGATAATACAAGTCTGTACTAGATAAATCTGAACATAACTTCCCTGAAATACATCTCTTACTCTTTAGTCAAACCATTAAACACGCACAAAATAACAAAATTTGCAAGCATAGGAGTTTCTCTAAACTTATATATTATACAAACAAATATATCGGCTTTGTAAGCTTAACGACCTGTTACAGCTGTGAGACTCACATCACTGATAGAGACCTTTTGACTAGTCTGGTCAGAAAATTCAGCCTCAGAAGCTCTCTTCTTGCTATAATGGCAGGCTGCCTCGGCTCTTTGAGGTTCGTGTTTTAGCATCCAAATCACTGCCGAAACATTCGGATTGGATCTGCTAGAGAAGCAGCCTCACCCTCATTCGAAAGCTTCCATACTTGTCAAAAGACCATAATATTACAGGTAAGTTACAAGGATAGTAAAGTAACTAAATACTGATTATCAGTACACACTTACATAAGCTAAAAGGTTTGGACTATTCTCTTCCTTGGAAGAGTTTCTTCTCCCTTATGATCTCTAAAAGTATAAGGCCCAAGCTGAAAACGTCTGATTTTTCTAAAAATAAACCAACCTTCCATTGCATATTCCGGTGACATATAGCCGCTGCAATAACATAACATACATTTATATTGGTTATGATAAAACAGAATTTCAAAATATTTGTGTTACTCATTTTTGGGAATGGATACTTACTACGTTCCTACGACCCTTCTTGTGCTAGTTTCATCTTCATTCGCTCGGAAAACTCTTGCAAGCCCAAAATCAGATATTTTGGGACTCAGATTGTCATCTAACAAAATGTTGCTAGCTTTTAGATCTATGTGTATGATCCTTAATCTTGAATCTCTGTGAAGGCACAAAAGACCTCTGAAACTATTGAAGTTATCAATCAACACAGGTCAGTTTCACATAATGTGATTTTAACTGAGGTAATAAGACCAAATCTGAACATAACTTCTCTGATACACATATCTTGTTCTTTAATCTAACCATTAAGCATCCGCAGAATAGTAGAATTTGCAAACATAGGAGTTTCTCAAACCTTATACAACACACATATATATATATATATATATATATATATATATATATATATATATATATATATATATATATATATTGAATTATAACACTCCACACATTTTATTCAACACACATCATAATGTACACGTTGAGTTATAACACTCCACACATTTTAATCAACACACTTAATTATTCGGCAAACTTATTCAAACCTCTTTATTTATACATATTTAGATTGGCTTTGTGAGCTTAACGCCCTGTAACAGATGTGAGGCTCACATCATTGATAGAGACCTTTTGACTACTCTGATCAGAAGATTCAGCTTCCGACTTTTCTCTTCTTGTTATAAATGCAGGCTGCTTCGGCTCAGGGAGGTTCATGTTCTCAGTTGTTAGCATCCAAATCACGGTTGAAACATTTGGTCTGTCATTAGCAACTTCTTGCACACACAACAAACCAATCTGAACACAATTTGTTATCTCTTTCACGATAGACTCATTAAAGACATTTGGATCTGCTAGAGAAGCAGCTTCACCTTCATTCCAAAGCGTCCACACCTGTTTACAGACCAAATTTACAGGTAAGGTTTAAAATCTACCAAACACTGACTGCTAGTGCACACTTACATAAGCTAAAAGGTTTGGATAATTCTCTTCCTTGTAAGAGTTTCTTCTCCCACTTATGATCTCTAAAAGTATAACTCCCAAGCTGAAAACGTCGGATTTTTCTGAAAATAAACCTTCCATTGCATATTCAGGTGACATGTAGCCGCTGTAATAACATCAAAAAATCATTCATATTGGTATATGATATAACTGGTTTTCAAAATATCTGTGTTACTAATTTTAGGGAATGGATACTTACTATGTTCCTACAACCCTTCTTGTGTTAGCTTCATCTTCATTCCCACGAAAAACTCTTGCAAGCCCAAAATCAGATATTTTAGGATTCAGGTTGTCATCTAACAAAATGTTGCTGGCTTTTAGATCTCTGTGTATGATCCTTAGTCTTGAATCTCTGTGAAGGTATAAAAGACCTCTGCATATTCCTTCCATTATGTTCAACCGAGTCTTCCAGTCAAGAATTTTTTGCTTCAATGGGTCTGAGATAAGCTAACAAATCATTAGCTTTCTGTAACAGAGTTAAAAACAGAGTTATGAAACAGAGGAGAAAATTTTACCAAATAAATAGGCATCCAAGCTTTTCTTTGGCATATATTCGTAGACTAACAGCCTTTCTTCACCTTCAATACAACAGCCAAGTAACTTCACCAGATTCCTATGTTGCAACCTCGAAATCACAACTACTTCGTTCATAAGCTCCTCGAGTCCTTGTCCTGATGCCCTTGAGAGCCTCTTCACTGCAATTTCTTGCCCTTCAGGTAACTTTCCCTGAAGAAAAAATATTAATAAGAGATTGTATACAAATATCTTTTCAGAAAGTGTTTTGTTTAGTATCTTTACCTTGTAAACAGGACCAAATCCGCCTTGTCCGAGCTTGCTTCTGAGAGAGAAGTCATCAGTTGCTGTAGCTAACACTTGGAACTCAAAGAGAGGAAGCTCCTCTAGCTTAACTTGGTTAGAAGCAGGCTCATCACCACTGTTAAGTTCTTCCATTCTCTTTAACAACTGTTCTACGCTTCTATCTTTCTTTGGTTCTGCTAAGGTAATGAATGAAAGAAGCAAACAAATTATGGTAAAAAGAACAGTCTGAAGCAAGCAACCTTCAACTAGTGAAGAAAGAAAACTCTAACCTGGACGCCTTTTGAGTTTCCGGCATGCTAACAAAACGCAGACTGCAGCAATCAACCCAACGCCTAGCAAAGGTGCTGTGATCATGATTGCTTTCTTGCTATGTGCTTCTACAAATATTTGGTGAGCAATCACAAATCAATGAAGTAAAAATGCATGGTGAAGAAGAAAAAATGGGGAGACTGTTAAGAGTTTCTTTTACTCACTGAGTTCTGAATGCGAAAGACGAATATAAAGATCAATGCCACTTCCCAAGAAAGATTGCATATCAACCAAGTTACCGCTCCAAAGCATGCATCCAATGCCTTGATCATATGCATACGCTGTGCAAGAACAGTTATCTAAACAGACCTTAGGACAAGCTTGCGCATTAGCTAAGGACGGTTGCACATTCACTGGTACTTTCATCTTCTGCACTTTCAAAAACCAATCTTCTTTCCCTCCACTACTTCCATTCTTGAGTCTCTGGCACCTTAGTGGAGCTCTTCTTACGCATCCACTAATCCAGTTTCCTACACTCCACTCTGTGCTATTCTTAGGCACAAACCCTTTTATGCATTTACACTGTGGATCTTCCCGGTAATTGCAGCTCCCATAAGGACCACATCTATTGTACTCATCACAGTCCGTAGATGGGAACCGAACACCGACTCTCCAATCATTCATAGAAGTACTCCAATCTCTCTGGTATATAGCTCCATTAGGATCCAAGTTGAAGTGATACATGAAAGAGTCATTAGCGTAGCTCAGTGAAACCGTTCCTTTGTTATCATTGTTGAGGTTAAACCCATCAATATTCAGAAGGGAATCCATATCCGGCAAACCGATGAAAACCTGACCGTTCCATGGACCGCTACGCCACCGTGTAGCATTGTTCTTCTTGATTAGGAGCTCGGGAAACGGGAAAGCGACAAGAGTAACTCTATAGCTCCCTGTTGAAGGATCTGTGTAGTTTCTCCATGAAGTAAGACCGATGTTCTCTCCGGTTTTACTGTTGATCAAGAGACTCATTCTTGGCAAGACAGAGCTATATGGATGCTTGAAACTCTCCCATATAATCTCACCGTTGTTTCTGCTGTCTTGTAGCCTAAGATTCCCATTTTCCATTAGCTGGACCCAAGTAGCATTTGGAGCTACTGGTACTGTGACGTTGGTCGACCATATGAGGCGGTTTCTTCCAGCCCTGACCACGAGATTTCCATCGTCAGAGATGGAAACAACACCGGAAGTGTCCTTGATGGGAGAGTCTCTATTGGCGACCCAAACCACAGTTTGAACTGGAATCTTGTCATACCAAATCCCAACATAACGTAACCGAGCAGTGGTGTTTACAGGAGTGAAGAAACCGAACCTGAAAATGCCTTTTTTGCAGAGAAGTGTTTTTGACTCTGAATCTTTGATCGGAGTTGAGAACGTGATTCTGTCTTCGCCAAAACATAGCCTCAGAGAGAAGCAAGAGAATACCGCAAGCAGAATAAGAACAACAAAACAAGGACGTGAGTTCAGTAGAACCACCATAACTACTAAGAGAAAAAGAAAGGTTCCAGTTTTGCTTTGTTGTTTCGCTTTGGAAGATATCTTTTACGAGAGGTAAGTTAATATAGTAGTGGTTTTTGTCTCTATAAGAAGACTTAAGAAGAGGAAGGTCATGATTTTTTAATCTTTCAAGGGAGATTTGTTCTGTCGTAGTGGGATATATGGGCAGTGACTTCAACATAGTAAGTCCAGCGATTTTGTCGGTTACTGAGTGGTGAAAGGTCATAAGTTACCATCCCTCTCAATCAACTTGATGTTCTTTGTCTTTCTTTAAAGTCACATGCAAACTATTCTAGTGATAACTATGTTTTAGAAATTGTGTTTAGTTCTTTCACATACTGTTAAGATGCCAGAACTTTGTCTAGTTACAATGGCAACATACTAACTATAGTATTCCCCCAGGTTCACCATGATGTTACCATGTCTCAACAAAGATTGAAGAAAAACTAGTAAATGAAGACAACAAAGATTTTGTATGGTCTAAAGAACAGACTCTTTTACTACTTATCAAGGCAATAAAAAACATGGCAACTACATTCGATTTTTTCAGACTAACATTTTTTTTGCTAGAAGTATGCAATTAAGGAATGGTAAATAGAACCACGAATTATGCCTTGAAAGTCTAGCACTAAGATCACATAGACCAATGACAGTGAAGCGGGCATCATTATTGGAGGTTTTCACACAATTAACAATAATAAATTAGAGAAAGAAAAAGCAGAAAGAGAAAAGCAAGATATGAAGAATCATTTCAAGAAAAAACTATTGTGGCTTCTGAAGACTCAAGAACATAGTTCGGGTTTTCTTTTATTCCTTTTCCATCAGGTTAGTTAATTCATCTAAGAGTAGGTCAAGCTTCAGCAATAGAATTTACTGTAACTATTAACACAGCTCAGTTTCACATTTTGGGTTTCTTAACTGAGGTAATAGTACAAAGTCTATACTAGATGAGTCTGAACATAACTTCCCTACCAATATAAAAAAAAATAGAAAAGGAGGAAGAAGCCAAAACCTACTGTGTTCTCTCAAGAGTCAAGAACATGTTTCGGTTTTGTTTTTCTCTTTTTTCCACCAGGTTCAGTACTCCATCAATGATAGTTAATTCATCTAAGAGTAGGTCAAGTTTCAGTACTAGAATCTATGGTAACTATCAACACAGCTCAGTTTCACATTAGTTGTTTTTAACTGAGGTAATAAAACAAATCTGTAATTAGTGGATCTGAACATAACTTCCCTGAGATACATTTCTTACTCTTGAATCAAACCATTAAACATGCACATAATAACATAATTTGCAAGCATAGGAGATTCTCAAAACTTTTACATAATATAAACAAAAATATGGGCTTTGTGAGCTTAACGTCCTGTTACAGCTGTGAGACTCACATCATTGTTAGAGACCTTTTGACTACTTTGGTCAGAAGATTCAGCCTCAGAAGCTCCTCTTCTTGCTATAATCGCAGGATGCTTCGGCTCTTTGAGGTTCATATTTTCGGTGGTTAGCATCCAAATCACAGTTGAAACATTTGGTCTATCGTTTGCAACTTCTTGCACACACAATAAACCAATCTGAACACATTTTGTTATCTCTTTTTCGAAAGACTCATGAAAGACGTTAGGATCTGCTAGAGAAGCTGCTTCGCCTTCATTCCACAGCTTCCACGCCTGTTAAAGGAACATGTAAGTTTCAAAGCTAGTATAGTTACTAAACACTAGTTATTAGTACACACTTACATAAGCCAAAAGGTTTAGATTATTCTCTTCCTTGTGAGAGTTTCTTCTCCCACTTATGATCTCTAAAAGTATAACCCCCAAGCTGAAAACATCTGATTTTTCTGAAAATAAACCTTCCATTGCATATTCTGGTGACATATAGCCGCTGCAATAACAACAAAAATCATTCATATTGTTTATGACAAAATCTACTTTCAAAATATTTTTCTATATTTTTGGAATGGGTACTTACTATGTTCCTACAACTCTTCTTGTGTTAGCTTCATCTTCATTAGCTCGAAAAACTCGTGCAAGGCCAAAATCAGATATTTTGGGATTCAGGTTGTCATCTAACAAAATGTTGCTAGCTTTTAGATCTCTGTGTATGATCTTTAGTCTTGAATCTCTGTGAAGGTACAAAAGACCTCTGCAAATTCCTTCCATTATGTTCAACCGTGTCTTCCAATCAAGAATCTTTTGCTTCAATGGGTCTAAAGAAAGAGCTAACAAAATCATTAGCTTTCTCTTCAATCAACCTAAGTAAAAACAGAGTTCAAAAACAGAGGAGAAAACTTTACCAAATAGATAAGCATCCAAGCTTTTCTTTGACATATACTCGTAGACTAACAACCTCTCTTCACCTTCAATGCAACAGCCAAGTAACTTTACCAAATTCCTATGTTGCAACTTCGAAATCACAACTACTTCGTTCATAAGTTCCTCAAGTCCTTGTCCTGATGCCCTTGAGAGCCTCTTCACTGCTATTTCTTGCCCTTCAGATAACTTTCCCTAAAGAAAAACATATTAATATGAGACTATATACAAATATCTTTTCGTGTTTCAAAAAAATACAAATCTCTTTTTCAGAAAGTGTTTTGTTTAGTGTCTTTACCTTGTAAACAGGACCAAACCCTCCTTGTCCGAGCTTGTTTCTGAGAGAAAAGCTATCAGTTGCTGTGGCTAACACTTGAAACTCAAAGAGTGGAAGCTCCTTGAGCTTCACTTGGTTAGAAGCAGACTCATTACCACTTGTAAGTTCTTCCATTCTCTTAAACATTATCTCTGCACTTCTATCTTTCTTTGGTTCTGCTAAGGCAATATAGCAAACAAAGTTATGGTAAAAGGAACAGTCTTAAACTTATAACATCACCACTGAGCTAAGCTACAGAAACCTCTAACCTGGACGTTTTTTGAATCTCCGGCATGCTAAAAGAGCACAAACGGCAGCAACTAACGCAACACCTAGCACGGATGCAGTGATCACAATTGCTAGACTTCTATGTGTTTCTACAAAGATTTGGTAAGCAAACATAAGTCAAATGGAATGGAGAAGAAGAAAACAAGTGACACTAAAAGTAGAGATTGTTACTCACTGAGTTCAGAATGAGCAAGACGAATATTAAGATCAATCCCACTTCCCACGAACGATTGCATATCAACCAAGCTACCACTCCAAAGCATGCACCCGATCCCTCGATCATAAGCATAAGCCGTGCAAGAACAGTTATCAGTACATTGCTGTGGACAAGCCTGCTCATTAGCTAGAGACTGTATCGCATTGATCGGCACTTTCATCTTCTCCAGTTTCATAAACCCATCTCCCTTTCCTCCACCACCATTACTTGCATTCCTCTCGCACTTCAATAGAGCTCTTCTCACACATCCCTTACTCCAGTTCCTTGCATTCCACTCTGTCTCGTTCTTCGGCACAAACCCTTTAACACATTTACATTTTGTATCTTCCCTTGAATTGCAGATCCCATACGGACCGCATATACCGTACGTATCACAATACGTAGATGGAAACCTCACACCGATCCTCCAATCTTTCAAAGAATCTCTCCAATCTCTCTGGTAGATAGCTCCATCAGGATCCAAGTTAAAATGATACATGAAAGAATCATTAGCATACGACATCGACACCGTGCCTTGGTTATCGTTATTAAGATTGAACCCATCAAGAAACAGAAGAGACTCCACGTCAGGTAAACCGATGAAAACCTGACCGTTCCAGGGTCCGCTGCGCCAGACAGGAACATCGTTCTTCCAGATGAGAAGCTCGGGGAACGTGTAAGGAGCGAGACCAGCCGTGTAGTTCCCAGTGGAAGGATCTTCGTAGCTTCTCCAAGAAGTGAGTTTAAGATTCTCTCCGGTTCTGTTGTTGGTTCCGAGAGTCATTTTAGGTAAGAAAGAGTTGTAAGGATGCTTGAAACTCTCCCAGAGAGTCTCCCCGTTGTTTCTGTTGTCTTGTAACATAAGATTCCCGGTATCCATCAGCTGGACCCAAGTGGTAGTTGGAGCTGCTGGTGCCGTGACGTTGGTCGACCATAGAGTGCGGTTTTGACCGTCGGTGACCACTAGGTTTCCGTCGGAGGAGATGGAGACGACGCCGGAAGCGTCTTTGATGGGACTGTCTTTGTTTGCGACCCAAACCACGGTTTGAATCGGCATCTTGTCGTACCAGATCCCAACGTAACGTAAACGAGTAGTGGAGTTTACGGGAGTGAAGAAACCAAACCTGAACACACCGCTTTTGCAGAGGAGTGTCTTTGAGTTTGAGTCTTTGATCGGTGTGGAGAGAGTGATTCTATCTTCGCTGAAACAGAAAGAGAAAGTTGCAAGTAGAATTAGAAGAAGAACAAAACGAGGTCGTGTGTTCAGTAGAACCACCATGACTAGTTGAAACAGAATGGTTCCGGTTCCAGTTTTGCTTTGTTGTTTGTTATCTATGCAAAATTACAAGAGAGGTATAAATCAGTAAAGTAGTCGTATTTTTCTGTATATAAGAAGACTTAGAAAAAGAAAGATGATGTAGTTTTTCTTGGAAAGAAGATTTGTTGTTTGGTGTAGTACTGTGTTTGGTGGCTGCATTGAATTTCCCAGTTAGCAATGCGAGTGGAATCAAGTAATCTAACCACCAGTATTGACTTTTCTTCTGATGGTAGTGTGGGACTATGAAAAGAAAGCATAGAGCGAGGACAACTTGCGTTTTAGTGCCAATCTTACTGGGGACCATTGTTTTCTACTTTTGAGTAGACATTTCACAACTTGAGAGGATGTTGACCATATTCAAAAAACAACACGTTCAAATGTGAATAAAGATGTGAAAATTTCTACGTAGATAGGGAATAGGAGTAGTCATGGACCGTCAAATGAGGTTGTCTTATTGTAAGAATATTAAAAGACTTCATACGTGTGCTTGAGTTATACACATGGCGGACTGTCATAGGATACTGTTTCATTCAAATGAGTCCTAAGAAGAAGGTAATTGACTTAACAGAACAAAGCTTACAAAGTTTTTAAGTGATTGGTCATCAAAGCTCATAATATGATAAGGACTTGTATGTTATTGTTCAACTTGAACATGCTAACAATTTATATTGACTACTATATTTAAGAATTGTATTTCGCACAGGGCCAACCTTTGGTGAGGGTTTCTTTGAAATATAACTTGCTAAGACACTATTTTTTATCCTCTTACAACTGCAATCGGTGTTGAATAGAACCAAGAATGTACTTGGGAAGACTAGCATTAAAGAATCACAGAGACCAATGAGACTGGAGCATGAAACCTAGGGTTCTTCCGTTACTGTTTGTTAGATAAAAAAGACCTCGACTTAACCTAAACCCATTGCCTATGTTGAATTTGAGATAAGATTGCACTTGAAACCGATCATGATTTCTTGAACCATCCAAGACTCCCCCAACGCTCATTCCCCATCCCACTTCATCCTCTGGTTTGTCTGTAATAGACACTGACCATTTCACCTGCTTCTCTCTTGACTTCTGAATTTCAAGACAAAACCCATTGTGGCTTCTCAAGAGTCAAGAACATATTTCGGTTTTGTATATCTCCGTTTCAATCACGTTCAGTTTCTCCATCAAGGTTACTTAATTCATCTAAGAGTTGGTCAAGTTTCAGTACTATAATCTATTGTAACTATCAACACAGCTCAGTTTCACATTAGGTGTTTTAACTGAGGTAATAATACCAAGTCTGTACTTAGATGAATCTGAACATAACTTCCCTGAGATACATTTTTTATTATTTAATCAAACCATTAAACATGCACAGAATAGCTCAATCAGCAATCATAGGAGATTCTCAAAACGTATACATTATTATATAAACAAAAAAAATGGCTTTGTGAGCCTAACGCCCTGTTACAGCTGTGAGACTCACATCATTCATAGAGACCTTTTGACTACTCTGATCAGAAGATTCAGCCTCAGAAGCTCCTTTTCTTGCTATAATCCCAGGCTGCTTCGGCTCTTTGAGGTTCGTGTTTTCGGTGGTTAGCATCCAAATCACGGTTGAAACATTCGGTCTATCGTTTGCAACTTCTTGCACACACAACAAACCAATCTGAACACATTTTCTAATCTCTTTTTGGAAAGACTCATCAAAGACGTTTGGATCTGCTAGAGAAGCAGCCTCACCTTCATTCCACAGCTTCCACGCCTGTAAAAGGACCAAACTACAGGTTAGTTTCAAGACGAGTAAAGTTACTAAACACTGATTATTAGTACACACTTACATAAGCCAAAAGGTTAAGATTATTCTCTTCCTTGTGAGAGTTTCTGCTCCCACTTATGATCTCTAAAAGTATAACTCCCAAGCTGAATACGTCTGATTTTTCTGAAAATAAACCTTCCATTGCGTATTCAGGTGACATATAGCCGCTGCAATCACCAATGGTTATTGAGAAATATGATTTTTAAAAATATTTGTTTTTGAATAATGGGAATCACTTACTATGTTCCTACAACCCTTCTTGTGTTGGCTTCATCTTCATTAGCTTGAAAAACTCTTGCAAGGCCAAAATCCGATATCTTCGGATTAAGATTGTCATCTAATAAAATGTTGCTGGCTTTTAGATCTCTGTGTATGATCCTTAGTCTTGAATCTCTGTGAAGGTACAAAAGACCTCTGCATATTCCTTCCATTATGTTCAACCGAGTCTTCCAGTCAAGAATCTTTTGCTTCAATGGGTCTGAGATAAGCTAACAAATCATTAGCTTTCTGTAACAGAGTTATGAAACAGAGGAGATAAGTTTACCAAATAGATAGGCATCCAAGCTTTTCTTCGGCATATACTCATAGACTAGTAACCTTTCTTCACCTTCAATGCAACAGCCAAGTAACTTCACCAGATTCCTATGTTGCAACTTCGAAATCACTACCACTTCGTTCATAAGTTCCTCAAGTCCTTGTCCTGAGTCCCGTGAGAGCCTCTTGACTGCAATTTCTTGCCCTTCAGGTAATTTTCCCTGAAGAAAAAACCATTAGCAATCAGTTAGTCTGAGAGTCTGAGATTAAACACATATATTTCTTTTTTAAAACGGATTCTTTCTTGATGCCTTCACCTTGTAAACAGGACCAAACCCTCCTTGTCCGAGCTTGTTTCTTATAGAGAAGCTATCAGTTGCTGTCGCTAACACTTGAAACTCAAAGAGTGTAAGCTCCTTGAGCTTCACTTGGTTAGAAGCACTTGTAAGTTCTTCCATTCTCTTAATCATTATCTCTGCATTCCTATCTTTCTTTGATTCTGCTAAGACAATATAGCAAACAAAGTTACGGTAAAAGGAACAATGTAACATCATCATTTAGCTACATGAAACTCTAACCTGGACGTTTTCTGAATCTCCGGCATGCTAAAAGAACACAAACGGCAGCAACGAACGCAACACCTAGCACGGATGCAGTGATCACAATTGCTAGACTGCTATTTGTTTCTACAAAGATTTGGTGAGCAAAAACATAAGTCAAAAGGAATGGAGAAGAAGAAGAAAACAAGTGAGACTAGTAGAGATATTTAACTCACTGCGTTCAGAAGCAAGTCGAATATTAAGATCAATGCCACTTCCCACAAATGATTGCATATCAACCAAGCTACCACTCCAAAGCATGCACCCGATCCCTCGATCATAAGCAAAAGCCGTGCAGGAACAGTTATCAATACATTGCTGTGCACAAGCTTGCTCATTAGCTAGAGACTGTATCGCATTGATTGGCACTTTCATCTTCGCCAGCGTCAGAAACTTATCTCCTTTTCCTCCACCACCAATACCATTACTTGCATTCCTCTGCCTCTCGCACAGCAAAGGAGCTCTTCTCACACATCCATTACTCCAGTTCCTTGCGTTCCACTCTGTGTCGTTCTTCGGCATAAACCCTCTAATGCATTTACATTTTGGATCTTCCATGGAATTGCAGATCCCATATGGACCGCATACACCGTACGTGTCACAATACGTAGATGGAAACCTTACACCGTTCCTCCGACCTCTCATAGAGCCTCTCCAAGCTCCATCAGGATCCAAGTTAAAGTGATGCATGAAAGAGTCATCAGCGTACGGGTACGTTATCGAAACAGTTCCTTGGTTATCCTTACTAAGATTAAAATCAAGAAACAGGAGAGAGTCCACTTCAGGTAAACCGATGAAAACCTGACCGTTCCAGGGTCCGCTGCGCCATACAGGAACATCGTTCTTCCAGATGAGAAGCTCGGGGAACGTGTAGGGAGCAAGACCAGCTGTGTAGTTCCCCGTGGAAGGATCTTCGTAGCTTCTCCATGAAGTAAGCTTTAGATTCTCTCCGGTTCTGTTGTTGCTCCCCAGAGTCATTTTGGGCAAGAAAGAGTTGTAAGGATGCTTGAAACTCTCCCAGAGAGTCTCCCCGTTGTTTCTGTTGTCTTGCAACGCAAGATTCCCTGTATTCATCAGCTGAACCCATGTGGTAGTTGGAAGTGCTGGTACTGTGACGTTGGTGGACCATAGAGTGCGGTTTCGAGCGTCGGTGACCACGAGGTTGCCGTCGGAGGAGATGGATACAACACCGGAAGTGTCGTTGATGGGAGCGTCTTTGTTAGCAACCCAAACCACGGTTTGAATTGGCATCTTGTCGTACCAGATCCCAACGTAACGTGACAGAGTAGTGGAGTTTACGGGAGTGAAGAAACCGAACCTGAACACACCGCTTTTGCAGAGGAGTGTCTCTGAGTTTGAGTCTTTGATCGGTGTTGAGAGAGTGATTCTATCTTCGCCGAAACAGAAAGAGAATGTTGCAAGTAGAATAAGAAGAAGAATGTTCAGTAGAACCACCATGACTAGTTGAAACAGAATAGTTTCAGTTTTGCTCTGCTGTTTGTTGCTCTGTTTGGAAGAGTTTCTTGTAAGAGAGGTATTAATTAAATTAATAAAAGTAGTATTGGTAGTCTTTGTCTGTATATAAGAAGAGACTAAGAAGAAGAAAGATGATTGAGAAAGGATTTCGTAACAAGCTTAGCCTGATGAGAACAAAGTGTGAGAGTGTTATGGAAGGAGTGCTACAATATTGGCTTGGTGCAAGAATTTGATTATAAATAATCTAGTTTTTTTTTTTAAGTTTTAAAGTTGCAAAGAAGTAGAGATTTACACAAAGGTGCACTTGATGTAAACAGGTTTTTTTATGAATAAATTTACCATTCATTAAAAAAAAAAGATGATGTAGTTTTCTTTCAACAAAGAGTTGTTGTTCTGTGGTAAAGTAGTGTGTTTTGGTGGCTTTTCATTGAATTAGCAATGAGAGTGGAATCAAGTATCAACCACCAGTATTGTCTTTTCTTCTCATGATAGTATGGGAGTAAGAAAAGAGAGCAAAGAGAGAGGACCACTTGCGTTACTGCCAATCTTACTGGGGACCAGTCCCATTGTTTTTTCTTTTTTTTACTTTTGAATAGCATTTCACAATTCACAGCTTGAGGGATGTTTTAAGTATATTCAAAATCAACGCGTTTTCAAACTTGGTTCTTTCCAGGAAAATGTGAAAGAAGATGGCAAATGTCTACGTAGATAAGGAATAGGAGTAGTCATGGACCGTCAAATGAGGTTTTCTTATTGTAAGAATATTAAGAGACTTCATACGTATACTCATGTCTCATTTGAAGTTTACTAACAATAATAAAATTCCAGATATAACTGTTTAACTCATATTCCTTGGCCATGGCGGTCCTCACAGACTCATTGGATCTGTCACATCAAATGAGTCCCTAAGAGGAAGGGAATTTGGCATGACTTCAACAGAAGAAAGCTTACAAGGTTTGTATGTTAATGAGAAGTGCTAATAGGTCATAAAAGCTCTTAATAACATGATCAGGACTTGCATGTTACTAATCAACTTGTACATTGCTAACAATTATATTGACTACTACGTTCTACGAAATGTATTTCACACAGGACCAACCTTTGGTGTGAGGTTTTTCAGACATATAACTTGCTAAGACACTATTTTTGCAGACACATAACTTGCTAGCCAGCTAGGACACTATCTTTTTTACTCTTATAACTGCAATCAGTGTTGTACTTGGGAAGACTAGCATTAAGAATCACATGGACCAATGAGACTGAAGCATGAAACCTAGGGTTCTTCCGTTACTGTTTGCGAGGTAAACAATACCTGGACTTAAGCAAAACCGATTGCCTATGTTGAACTTGAGATAAGATTCCACATGAAACCGATCATGATTTCTTGAACCATCCAAGACTCCCCCAACGCTCATGCCCCATCCCACTTCATCCTCTGGCTTGTCTGTAATAGACACTGACCATTTCACTTCCTTCTCTCTTGACTTCTGAATTTCAATCCATCCCCCAATCCTCGTAGACTCGTCCATTAGAGAGCTGTCTACTTTCAAAGCGATGGAGCTAGACGACGACACATGATCCACGCTCCTGCTCATCTCCAGAGTCGGTGCTGATGATTCAGGCTCCATATCAACACGGCGCCTTAGGAAACTTACTGGAACTGTAATGGCTCCAGCAGGATGATGGAGGCTGTTAGAGGGTGATAAAATCTGGTGACAGCCAAGTAGAGATAGCTTCACACCACTAAGAATGTTGCAGGTTACTTGCCCAAAAGTTCTGAGACAACGACTCCTTGCATTCAAACCTTGTTCAACGTCAAGGTTTGCGATGGATTGGGCCAGTGAAGCTCCCATGTTTGAGTTTCTGGCTGTTAATCCAATGGCACTACCATTATGTTGGTTCAAAAGAGGTGGTCCTAGTTCAGAAACTTCTGTAAGATTCATCCCCTGCAACACCAATGTAGCTTCATTAGGAACATAAAGAAAGCAGGAGGAAGAATCTGCAACAGTACCTGGTAAGAAGACACAGGAGCAGCATCATCAAAGTCTCTGAAATGCGCGCCAACGGGAACAGCAACTGCAGAGAACCAATCATTAATCTCCGCCTTGTAAAAGACTTTAGCTAAAGACAGCTGTTGTTTCCCTGAAACACCAACATCACTGCGATGATCTCCTTCCCCTGCGTTGTATCCAGCAGCAACGAGCTCAGCCACAAGTTTATCCGTCTCCCTAAGGCTGGTTTCGAACATGAACCTTGAAACCAACCCAGGTCTCACTCCCTGTCTGTCGAGTCCACTGAGACTCTCCTCGTCAGTGTTTCCCATCAGCAACATTGCTCCAAGGGCATGAACTTCACCCTTTACATGGGTGCCGCTAGACTCCTGAAAGGGACCTCCTTTGGAGAGTTTATAAGAGGAAAGTATCCGCTCGACTTTCTCTTGTCTGTCTCTAAGCTTCATTATGTCAGAGAAGGCTTCTCTTTGCAACCGCTTCAAGATATCAATCTGATTACATAGTGTTGGGGTTAAAAAAAGATAACGTTTTTGAGGATAAAGGTGTATACTTTCGAGTACCCATTTCAATCAAGAGGTCGAAGAACAAGGAGGACGGGTGAAGAAGATACCGGGTTCTGGCGGGAAGGATTGTCGTGGAAGCCGAAGTGGCGGGAGACCAAGTCCTGGCTCGATTGCGCAAAGGTCTTCACTTTCTCCACCACAGAAGCAATCGGATCCATTTTCCGTCAAATACTGATGGGGAAAGCTCCGCTTGATGAGAATGATGCAAAGGAAGAAGGTCGAAAGAGTTCACAGGATGCAGTTGGAGCCCTGGACTGGAGGGCAAACGTGCGTGACGACTGACAAGAGAATGTTTGGTTGGGCAATTAGATTTCTTGGTTCGATTCGGTTTACTTCGAGTTTTGATTATTTTTTTTGTTTTAAGGATTTATCTAAATTTGAACCGAAATTTAGTTCGATTCGGTCCGTGAAAGTGTTCTTTTTTTTTTGTCAACTTCTTTTCCATTGATATTGATTACAAGAAGGTTAGTAAGATGCCCAGGATATTACATAATTTTGATTATTTATCCTGGCTTTCTTAGCAAGTTGGTCTACATGTGTAACAGGGAGATAAGAATAGGATAGTTCCCAAGCTAGAGATTCACCGTGAACCCGAAACAAGGGGAAAATCAGTCTAGGAGATGATCACTGAGGAAGAAGGATCAATCCCGAAGAGTATGAGATTCATTGATAATAGATGATGATGATGTTCATCATGATAATAAAGAGAGAGTTAAAGGAAGAAGATAATGTTTTGATTGTTTGATTGATTTCCCGTAAATGAGAAATGGATTACATATAGAGTTTACTAAACCAATTATTAAAGATAGGAACTAAACCAAAAGGATAACCAAATAGATAACCGGTTTATCCTATAACAATACTCCCTTCTTCAAACCATCTTTGTCCCCAAAGATGAATACTTTGACAGCTTGTAGTGCAGGAGAAGATGGAAATCAGATTCTTCTTTAGCCACTCGACAGAAAATATCCCCATGTAGCCTGGTCTGGAGGATGCTCTATCCACTGAACAAGAGCTTTGCAGAAAACGTTGCAGTAGCACGTAAATATCTTCATGACAAGGACTGATTCATGTACCTTAACAACATCAGATGATCTTTTTACTGAAGCTAAAGGAAACTAGACAGGATGTGGCTGCACGTAACTGAACTCAGAACCATCACAATGTATGTCTGCAACTCTTTTCCTCACAGCCTTGGTGACCTTGGCTAGATAGAGAAAAGGAAAAGTACCTACTTCCCCATCAAATGTCAAGTTATCCGCAAACCACTTCCAATGACCATCTTTCTCTATCTTATAGCTAGAAAGCTTTTGGAAACCGTCCTTGAGTACACAATCCGAAGCTTGAGTGGTGTTCTCCTTCTGAGTAGATTTCTTTGTCAAAAAATCCAGAAACATATTTAATTTGAGTCTCACATGGAGATCATATTCTCCTTTGACCACCATTAAATGACGAGCTTCTTGCCGTTTATTACTGTTGCAGTTGTCTTTTAACTCCTTCGCTATATGGACGACCCACCATGCAAAGAACTTCACTGTTTTCAGCCATGTCCACAACATTACAGACCTGTTACTCAAAGCCTTGTAAAACTGTTCTGGAGGGTACCATTTCCACTGCCTAAGGAATCTGGTGACAGCTTTCTTGTGATCTTTAACCATCTTCAACAAGTTTCTATCTTCTGGAACCACTTGCACATGCTGGTTAAGATTCTCAAAGTCATCAGTTCCTTTACTTGGCATCAGCGAAGAGAAGCTATCAATGTTAGTTGCTGACCGCAAAGTGAGATGATGTTGACTCTTTGAATCTAGAGGAAAATCAGAGAGTGGCTTACAAAGAAAGTGAAACCTATTTCTGTTCTTATCTCCTGCAGATTCAACCTTTGAGCACATCCATTTCTTTCCCAAGTTCTCAATTAAATGCAAAGTTCTACAGGTCTCTTGTACCTTGTAACCCTGAAGATTGCTGTAGAAAACTCCTCCATAAGTGGCTGTTATCCTATCAAGCTCTCTAGAATTGATTCCTTGCCACCACACATGACACAGCCATTGCATTGACCGCATACTACTATGTTTGTAACATGTCTCATATCCTTTCCACTTATCATATTCAGTTAATACTCCACCAGGTTCCCACACTCTTGGACTGTGATCAACGAGAATGATCATCTGTTCCTTACACTCCCAGCCATAGATTTTAAACCCACCAGGCTCCCATACACGTGGTACAGACATCTCCTTGATATGATGCATTTCATTCACCCAGATATCAGCTCCATGATCAATTCGAAACACACATAAGTTCAGACCAATACATGACTGCAACCTATCGTTCTCCAGCTTTTCTAGCCTAGAAAATTGTACCTGGCCATGTAAAACTGCTTCAGTTTGAAGCATCTGTCGATCTGTCTTGACCAGACATCCACCTGGTTCCCATATACGAACAGCCTTTAGAGTATGTCCGCCCACCATGTGTTCGACCTTATTCCCAAGAGACAAACTCATGTTTTCTTTTGCATCACTTTCGTTTTGAGCTTCTTTCTGACCTGTGGTATTAATGATCTGCAGTTCTGAAGTGAAACTCTCCAATGATTCAGATGACGAGTCTGGTTTCATCACAATTTCAGTTACAGCCAAGCTATCTTCAACGATGGGTTCACTTTCAGCCACGAACGGTTGGTCGTCACTTTCGATCATGAGAATCTTCACCCCTTTGTGCTTCAAATCATGATGACCAGGTGTATCTTGTTCTTCACAAAACACACACAATCCCATTTCCATTCTTTCATACATCTCTTCACATGAGTATTTTCGTTGGAGCTTGTGTATTCTTGTTTTGGAGTTGACGCTTGATAAAGGAGCTTCCTTTATCCTCGGGGAAGCTTTAGTAGCTGAGATCATACCAGAATGACAGAGATCCGGAGGATCAGGAGGTTCCGGTGAGATCAGTGAAACCTCTGGCGTAACCGGAGCGATTGGGGAAGATACACGGGAGTACTGAAGCTCATTCAACAGTGGAGAAGAGTACTCGCGCAGATAGCTTATGAAATCTTCGCGGAAGGCTGCGAAGCGTAGTTGATTCTCCTCTGCTTGTTTCAGCTCTAGCTCCCTCTTGAGCAACGGAGCTTGGGCTTGTTGCTTCGATGGTAAGAACGGCATCGCCATTGTTGAATTTTTTTTTTTTTTTTTTTAGGTGTCCGAAGCTCGAAAGCTCTGATACCAATGTAACAGGGAGATAAGAATAGGATAGTTCCCAAGCTAGAGATTCACCGTGAACCCGAAACAAGGGGAAAATCAGTCTAGGAGATGATCACTGAGGAAGAAGGATCAATCCCGAAGAGTATGAGATTCATTGATAATAGATGATGATGATGTTCATCATGATAATAAAGAGAGAGTTAAAGGAAGAAGATAATGTTTTGATTGTTTGATTGATTTCCCGTAAATGAGAAATGGATTACATATAGAGTTTACTAAACCAATTATTAAAGATAGGAACTAAACCAAAAGGATAACCAAATAGATAACCGGTTTATCCTATAACAACATGATGAGTACAAGTTCTACTAACATAAGAGAAAGTGAAATCTCTGTTTTTTTAGAGCTCGTAAATGTCCCAAAGTATAGGCGTGGTGTCGTTTGTGTCAATCTTTTTACCTTGATTTGATGACTGCATTTTTTGCAAACTTCTCATGAGTATTTCACAATCTCCTATGAAGAGGACCTTCTTGTATGATAGCCTGATCAGTTGTTGAATTGCAGATAAGAGTGCTGTGGCCTCTGCTATCAATGGAGAGTTTGTGGGGCTGACTGCAGAGCTTCCTTGAATACGGAGAGTGCCTTCTTTGCTGAATAAGGACCACCCAATGCCACACATGTCTGTTGGCGAGTTCCAGGAAGCATCTACAAGACAGTAGTCTGTGGTGTCAGCTAGCAACACGTCTTGAATGGATTTAGGTCTGCAACTTCGGATAGCTTGGTCTTTTTGACTATTGTGAGTTATCGCCTCCATCCACATCTTCTGATCCAAGCAAGCTGCACTGATCACAGAAACAATGTGTTCTCTTTTATTCTCAAATAAGAGCTTGTTTTTCATTTTCCAGATTCTCCATCCAAGAAATAAGGGGAGACTGTTCATCTGGTCTTTAGCATTCAATTTTAGGAGTTCTTGTATAATGTCGAAAACATTAGCCGAGTGATCAATATGAAGATTTACTCCTGCTAGAGACCAGATTTCTCTTGCGACTCGACACTAGAAGAGGAGATGACCCTGATTTTCTATTTTTTCTCCACATAACTGACAATCTAAGTTTATCTTAATTCCTCTTCTACTTAAATTCTCAGCAACTGGTAAACCATTGTGGAGAATCTTCCACCAGAATATTTTAATCTTAGGTGGAATACTAAGCTTCCAGATCTTAGTTGCTAAGTTATTTCTAAGTATAGTTGATGGAGGAGGATTAACCTGATTGTCCCGTTCAGCATTTTTATCCATTTGATGTTGTACATGGTATCCTGACTTCACAGTGTAAGCACCTGACTTACTGTAGGTCCACCGCATCCAATCATGGTTTTGAGAAACGCTCGGCCTAACTCTTGTTATAAGTTTAACATCCTCTTCACAGACCATAGCTCTAAGTTTAGTGAAGTCCCAGACTCTTGTACCTGGTATGAAGAGGTCTCTGACCAATAAATTATTATTAACAGAAAGTTGTGAATTTATTGGAGTAACGTAGTCTTTGCCAGGGATCCATTTGTCACTCCAGAATTTCACCTGACTACCATCTCCAACGATCCAGCTAATTCCTTTTCGCAGGAGGGGCTGAGTTTGCAGTATGCTTCTCCATGCATAGCTAGATGTTTGGTAGCTTCTTGCCTCCATAAAATCAGTCTTCCTATAGTATTTTGCTTTATACACTCGAGCAAAAAGAGTAGATGGGCAAATCATCAGGCGCCAAGCTTGTTTTGCTACAAGTGATTTGTTGAAAGCTAGCATGTCACGTATTCCCAAACCACCATCCTTACGAGACTCTGTGATTTTATCCCAAGCTATCCACGGAATCTTGTGTTTATCTTTGCAGGTTGACCACCAAAACTGTCTCATCGCCTTTGTTATTTCCTGCAAAAGAGTCTTTGGTAAAATGAAACAAGACATGGTATATGCCGGAATAGCCGTAATCACTGCCTTAAGTAATACTTCCTTGCCAGCAGGGGTCCGTGAAAGTGTTCAACGTTGATTTTTGTATGCAAATCTGTCATAGCAGAATAATTTTCATAAACATTTGTTTTATAAAACTCACAACATTTCTAAATCAATTTAAATTAGTTTATATCAGTTTATATCGGTTTAAATAAGTTTGAAATTAATCTAAAATTGTGTAGATCGGTAACTAATTAATAATCTAATTTTAATAAAACTCCATAAATATTTTTTGTATATCTAATTTGAAAAATAACATAGGATAGTCCTAAGAAAATTTTATCACAAATATATTCTTTAAAGATCAAAATGACCAAAATATTTTATTAAATAGATAAATATACACTTATGTTAAATAATCTAGACTTGGGCTTTAAAGTTAATAGATGGAGTTTTAGGATTGAGATTTAAAATTTTATAAATGAAAATATTAAAATTTTGAAAGTAAAGAATAAATATTCAAAAGGCATTTTCGAAATTTCAAAAAGAAACTTGAAAAACATACAGTAATTTGAAAAAAAAAAACTCAAAAACAAATTATAAAAAAGTTTGGATTTGAAAACTTATAATTCAAAACTATAAAAATTAACTTTTTATTTACTTATGTTTATATATTTACGGTATAAGGGTATTTTGCCTCTTAAATAAAATATTTTGAAGACAAAATCTTTAAAAAGTTTATTTGAGAAAATGGCCTATCTAATTTTGCAATTCATCAAAATATTTTATGACTAAAACCAAAAAATAAAAATATCTTATATAAATGTAAAATACATATAAATATTAATCAATAATTTGTTCATACCTAAATCTTATCTAAATCATGTGTTTTAAAATGCGATATACGTCCACTATGCGGTGATCCAGCTGTATAAACATACAGTATAATTAATATATACTAATAGAATACTGTTTTCAATATTAAGTTCTTAAAATTAAATAACTAAACAAGAAAATTACTCATCCTCAAATCAAAATAGTAACTAATATGTAAAGAAAATTAACCAAACTAAAAGTTTAATTATTTTTTTCTTTTCAAACGCACATGTGTTGAAACTTGGTTTTCTTCTGATTCCAAATTAGTACCAGGAAAATCTTCCTCTTCATCTTCACAAATAAAATCTTCATCATGCAGTTATCTAATACCAGTCATTTATCATCATCACCTGCCTGCCTCTCGTTCTGCATCACTAGCTCCTACCCCCATAGGTGATTCATGTTCTCCATCATCACCTTCAACAAACATGTGCCGAGAAACAAAAGAGAACATAAATCATAACAATACTTTTAGTAGAGATACAGCGATTGGTGGCAGAGTGAAGGTGTCGGAGCTTTGTACGTAGCATAGACTTTAAACTTTTTTGGCAGCTAGAGAAGACAATGAAGAATTGACGTAGAAGTATATAGGACATATGACTTAACAAGAACATTTTAAGTAGTTTAGTGAGAGCGTTTTGTTCTTTTGTTAACTTTAGATGAAAATTTTGTATCTATTAAAGCATCCAAGATATCTACAGCTATCATGCCATCGGTTTAGTATACTGTATACATATACGTAGTCCATAAACACGTACGCAACATACCAATTGCAAGATCGTATTTCTAAGTCTCTTTGACTAATGACACAATTGCAAGATTACATAAAGATGTTTTTTTTCTGCCGACAATGTTTTCTGTCCACGTAAATACATACCGTATATGCTTAAGTACAGTACTATAATCTACTCCCCGTTGTTCTTATATATGCATGCAAAATCAATTTAACCATCAGATGTATATTTTTTTTTTTTTTTTTTTTTTTTTTTTTTACCATCAGATGTATATTTAGACCCCGGTCTAGCTAGTTAAAATTATATACGTAATTACGTATGTAGACGAAGAAAACATATAAAAGTAACCTGTATGAGTTATCATTGATTCCTCAGATTTTTATATTAATAAAGACATGTCCATAATAGATCATAGATGTTTAATCTTTTTCCTGCCAGTTTCGTAATTTAATCGCATGTCAAGTAAGTACCACTCTTGTTATTATATATAATACTATTTTAGTCTTTTGTGATGGCTAATGGAAGTCAGCTAATTTCACAAGATTTCCACTAAACAAGAATAAAATGTAATCTTATCATATTATTATTGATGCATCTGCTGATCTGTACATGTTACTTTCCGAATGTTTTGTAAGTACCATAAAGATGATAGTTTTACAAGATAGTCGATCAGAATTATTTTCGTGGATTCTAAAATCCAACATACAAACAAAACGGCTACAAATGATACAATGGATTTATTTCTTCCTTACATTTTCTTTCAAAATAACAACCACCAATATTTCCATTGAAAAACCTACCGATATTATATGAACCTACGCAAATGGTAAATTCAAACTGAAATTTTTTTTTTTTTTGTAAAAAGCTGAAAATTTCTTTCTTTCTTTTTTTGAACATTTTCTAAAAGCTGGAAATTTCTTGAATACAAGAATAAACACACATCATCAGATGTAGCTTTCAGAATACCGTTTTCATAGTTTCAAGTGGCAGTTTAAATTTGTTATGGTTGGAAATTCTTGCATCTCTCGACTAAATACTTTCATCATTTGATGTCGTTAAAATTTTGACATAAACTTATATGAAAATGGAGCATGTTCTTGTTATATAACTTGAGATATACATATTTTACAGTTTAATAAATTATGTCTTGGGCATAGGCATACGTTTTTCAGTTTTTTTTAAGACCACGTTTTTCGTCTAAGAGATTTGATTTATCATTTTTTTGTGGAGAAACCTAATTCTCACCACTAGCCCAACACTAGTTGGTCGATATCTATATATTATTGGGGGTTTAATAATTTATGATTTACTTTATCGAGCATCTGATTTATTTTTCTTCTTCTGATAAATGGTATCGTTTCCTTTTTGGCGTCTAATTAACAAGTATCTGATCACTTAATTAGGCTGGTATATATGTCTTATTTAAAATCAAGTTGACTAGGTAAAAGGAAAGACAAAAGTAAAAGCGTGCGAGCTTTCCAGCGAGCTCACATTGTAGTAAATATTATCATAACTTATATAAATCTCAAGTGGTCATTTGATAATAGGCTATTAGGTTTCGTAGAGTTCCATTATCATATACACAACCAAAATAAAAGAAAATAACACACCCAAACATATACTACAAAATATATAGAACAAAACTAAACGACTAACAAGTCAAATTAAACCCTTTAACAAAAGAAAACAAGTCAAATTAAATTTTAAATAATATTACTGCACGTAATTTTGTTTTCCTCATCTGTTATATTAAAAGAGAAGTCATGATTTTTCATTCATGTGATTTTTCTCGTTCATGTGTATTTTTTTATTAAATGGACTATCTATTAGAGTTGATCACAATATATTTCCAATCATTAATTTTCATATATTAAATATAACATTTTATATTATTCAATTATTAATAACGTTAATATTATATTAAAATAATAACTTTCCATTGCTTAAGTGATTTCACAAATACAAGTAACAATATATTGAATCCAAATTATATTTGAATCATATATATATATATATATATCAAAATTTCACGTGTGATTTTTAATAGACCTTCCCTAGAAAATTATATTTCATTTTTATCTTAACAGCATTTCTCCATCATAACAAATCTAGCCTATAATTATGTTGGATCCAAGCCACCAATTTGAAAAAAAAAACAAAATTATTTATATTCCATAAAAATATGTATGTTTATACATCAGCAATAAAATACTCATATTGTATCTTTTATATATATATATATATATATATATATGTTAATAAAAAGAAACTTATGTATTTATAATAAAAGTTTTAAAAACAAATACAGTAATATTATCAGCAAGTATAATATGATATATAGTTATATATAGTACATGATTCATAAAATTAATATATTATACAATTTTTTATGAACTATCAAGTAATAAAAATTTATAACATTTTATAGTTAGTACTATTTCATTTATTTTATCTATCCAATAAAAATATTATCGTTGCATCTCCTATATCATAAATATGGCCATAAAATTAACTATTTAATATATACAATAAAATAAACTATGAAATATATAAATGAAAGCATATCAAAACCAAAACTATGAAAATTTTGTTTTTTATCAGCACCTATATATATATATAACATATACAAACCATAGAAATTGTATGCTTTAGAAACAAATAAACTTGAAAAATAGTAAGTTTATACTTATCTAACATACCATTTTAGTTTTGAACGTCAATAACAAATTCTATCAATAAATATAATTTATAGAAAATAAAACGAACCATAATTATTAAACATTTTTTTTGACATCTCATTATTATTAAACATAAAAAATAAAAATAACATCCGCACTGGTCCTTGAACTTGTTCTAGTCTATTTGCCAACCAAAATTTTGAAACGATTAGAGGTGAAATGAAAAGATCACATGATTTGACAAAGAAGGCCATATGAATCATGATAAATGAGAAAAACGCAGTCCAAAAAGCACAAAGGAACACGGTAAATTATTGAGAAGTCTGTCTGCACATGTGGAACAAATAGTAGAATGTTGAAAGCACCTTTCAGAAAAAGACAGCCAAAGAAACCTTTAATTTATAGTCTCTCATTGCGGGTCTTGTTATCTACATTCTACGTTCTCCTTCCTTATATTATCATAACATAAACTTTGGCTTTGTAAACTTGCTTAGCCTACTAATTAGAAGAAAAAAAACTGTTAGCTAAACATAAAGAAGAACACGAAACTCTCTGTGTCCTCTCTCTCTTTCTCACTGTGTTTTTTGTAATTAAGCTCTAATGGCGAATCAGGTAAAAGAGAGGACTTTAGAGCAGACCTCTACGTGGGCAGTCGCTGTGGTGTGCTTCGTCTTACTACTCATTTCAATTGTCCTTGAACACTCCATTCACAAAATTGGAACCGTAAGTCCCTGTGATTCTTCCTCATCTTCTTTCATGACTCTTGCTCTGCTTTTTTTCCTTTTGTTTTTAGCTTTCTTTTTCTTTGCTTATTTGGAGATAATTTTTTTCTTGTTAAGATCATCTTCTTGCTCATTTTAGTTATCACTCTGTTCTTGTTCTGCTTCCTACTCTTCTTTTATGACTAAACCTGCTCTTTGTTTATTTAAACTGGCAGTGGTTCAAAAGGAAGCACAAGAGGGCTCTTTATGAAGCTCTTGAAAAGATCAAAGCAGGTTCAATTAATAGCACTAAAAATAATATTTTGCTACCTAACTTCCTCTATTAACAAGCTTTTTATTTTAACAAAAAAATATGTTTTTTGTTCAATTCAGAGCTTATGCTTATGGGATTCATATCACTACTCTTAACAATCGGACAAACACCAATCTCAAATATCTGCATCTCCCAAAGCGTTGCATCAACGATGCACCCTTGCAGCGCCGCTGATGAAGCTAGAAAATACGGCAAAAAGGTTCCCGCTAAACAAGAAGATGGTGATGAAGAAAATTCCGGTCATAGAAGACTTCTCCTTGAGTTAGCTGAGTCTTACGTTCATAGACGAAGTTTAGCCACCAAAGGTTATGACAAATGCGCTGAGAAGGTTGCTAAGACTCTCACTTATATATAAATAACTCTCTGCTTGTTAATCATCCTCTATTGTATGGCGATTGTGATTGATGGACTATTTCAGGGGAAAGTGGCTTTTGTATCTGCTTATGGTATCCACCAGCTTCATATATTCATCTTCATCCTCGCGGTGGTTCATGTTATCTACTGCATTGTTACTTATGCTCTCGGAAAGACCAAGGTAACCTTTTTCTCGTGAACTCTGAAGTGGCTTGAGAATCAAGAAAGACGTGGTTTGCAACACAAGATTTGATTTTGGTTTTTTTTATCGAGTATTGTAGACTAGGCGGTGGAAGCACTGGGAGAATGAGACGAAGACAATAGAATATCATTATTCCAACGGTATATATGTAGTAATTGTTAAATCAGATTTTAAAACCTAAACAGGAAATTTGAAGGTGAATGCATTCTCTTGTTATTGTAGATCCTGAGAGGTTCAGGTTTGCGAGAGACACATCATTCGGGAGAAGACATCTCAATTTCTGGAGCAAGACGAGTGTCACTTTATGGACTGTGTGTTTCTTCAGACAGTTCTTTGGATCTGTCACCAAAGTTGATTACATGGCTTTGCGACATGGTTTCATCATGGTAGGGAACCTTATATAGTGTGATACTGTGATCTTTTGTTATGTTTTATCTACTGTTTATTATAACAAGTATTACTCTAACTCTAACCCTTGAGAAAATGATCTAACCTACTCTTTTTTGCAGGCGCATTTGGCTCCAGGGAGTGAAAGAACATTCGATTTCCGCAAGTATATTCAGAAAAATATAGAAGAAGACTTCAAAACTGTAGTCGAAATCAGGTTTGGAGCTACTTAATGACTTTTTAATAGTCTGAAAACAATCCAACTTGGAAGATTTGTCTGACATCTTTGCTAACGTTATGCAGTCCGGTTATCTGGTTTGTAGCCGTGCTATTCCTCTTGACCAACACAAACGGTAACGCTCATTGCTTACCACGCAAACACACACATATATCTGCATCAATATATGCACAAAACTAACATCGGTTTTCATTTGAAACAGGATTACATGCTTTTCTCTGGTTACCATTCATTCCACTAGTCGTAAGTACAACAAAGAAAAGAACTAAAAATTTGCTTAGTTCTGTCCTTTTGGTTTTAAGTGAATGAATGTAAACCCTGCAGGTGATTCTAATAGTTGGAACAAAGCTTCAAGTCACTATAACCAAATTGGGTCTAAAAATCCAAGAGAAAGGTGATGTGGTGAGAGGTGCCCCTGTGGTTCAGCCTGGTGATGATCTTTTCTGGTTTGGCCGCCCTCGGTTCATCCTTTTCCTTATCCACTTGGTTCTTTTCACGGTACGGTTCAATATCCTTACCCGCTCGGTTTATACTCCCAACGGAACGGTGATATAACAAACTTGCCTTCACTTTTGCAGAATGCATTTCAGCTTGCCTTCTTTGCCTGGAGTACGGTAAGCAAGCGATCCAGTTTTCACATTATTCACACAAACATCGCTATTATGGAGCCATACTAATCGTTATGTCAATGAACTTTTGGTATCTGCAGTATGAATTCACTCTCAGGAATTGTTTCTACGAAAACAATGCAGATGTGGTTATTAGAATTGTAGTTGGGTAAGCTAACATTAACTGGACTGTTGTATACGCGGGAAAAAAGCGTTTTATAACTGACAATGTCACAACCTTGCAGAGTTGTTGTACAGATACTTTGCAGCTATGTTACTCTTCCACTCTATGCTCTTGTCACTCAGGTACTAAACCAAATTTGCAGAGGGATAAATCATACAGGATTTTTGATATGATCTTAGTTTTTTTTTTCTGACTTGGTGTTTGAAATGTTTGTAGATGGGTTCTACGATGAGGCCAACGGTGTTCAACGAAAGAGTAGCCACAGCCATAAAGACATGGCATCATACAGCAAAGAAGCACACAAAACACGGAAAACACACTGATTCAAACACACCTTACACCAGCCGTCCAACTACACCAACTCATGGCTCATCTCCAATGCATATTCTTAATAACCGAAGCGTTGAGGCTTTCCCGAGCTCTCATTCACCTAGATACTCTGATCATCATGACCACCATCAGTTTTGGGATCCTGAATCTCAACAACACCAAGAAGCTGGACCTTCCACACATCATTCTCTTGTGCATGAAAGCTCGGAAAAGACACCTGTTCTTGCTTCGTCGGTGGAACTTCCTCCTATACGTACTACCAAAAGCTCAAGAGATTTTTCCTTTAAGAGGTAGATGATTCTTGATTTAAATATGTGATGCATTATTATTACATGTATGTATGAGACCTGCAGCATCTATAAAGATAGATGATTACATTCACTGGCCAAGCTTATTGACTTTCTCGAGTTATAGAGAATATAACAACAAATGAAATAAGAACACGCTGAAGATATATATTAAAAAAAAATCATATGCATAATTTCTCCACCATGGGGTACTGAATTATATAAACATAAATATATCTAGATGAATAAACTTTGTTTTCTTTACCGAAATTAGAAATTACAAATCTTCTTTTTTCTTAAACATCCTCATTTTAAAACAAACTAAACATGTTTAGTTCCTTGGTTGCTGCTGCTCTTGCCCATCTCAACTCCATTCCCATACTCACCATCCTCCACAAATCTTGACCAATACCAATGTGACCTCCACACTTGTCCCATTTCCTCAATCGGAATCCCTTTCGTCTCCGGCAAGAATAGGTAGACGAAAATAGACATCACCACCACAAAGAAGGCGAATACAAGGAATAACCCAAACTTCAAGTGGCAAAGCATCGTCAAGAAGATCTGAGCGATTATGAAAGTGAAGATCATGTTCACGGACACCGTGATACTCTGAGCGGCCGACCTTATCTCCAAGGGGAAGATCTCACTAGGTACTAACCACCCTAGAGGACCCCATGACCACGCGAAACCGGCCACATAGATGCATATAAAAGTTACAACCACTATAGCATACCACTTTGGTAGCTCACCAGGGGTCCCGTCTACCCCGAACTTGGCTCCGATGCATGCAGCAACCACAGCCTACAATCACACAAGAAAAAAAAAAGAACGACATTTAATTTTCATTAGAGTTATGGTATATACTAATGCAAATAAATTTTGAATATAAATCATAGTATATAAACGTTTGTTTCTAATAAATTGATATCTAGACATTCATCTACGTCAAGATATAATTGTAAATCAATGTTCACACCAAATGAAATCAATCTATAGGCACATATAAGATTAAGTATAAGTTCATATATATATATTAAAAATTAGAATCGATCATTAGTATAACTTCATATGATAAGTCAAATGTGTTTCCTTACCTGGCATATAAGCATTTGTGTACCACCTTCAAGAAAGAGAAACCGACGTCCCCACTTGTCAACACCGTAGATCGACACAAGAGTAGCGGCGACGTTGACCGAGCCGGTGACCACGGCGGACATGAGAGAAGCGTCGGTCGTGAAACCAATGGTGTTGAACAGAACCGGAGCGTAAAACATAATCACATTGATCCCGGTGAGCTGCTGAAAGAAAGGAATCATAATGGCCATGGTGAGATGCGGACGGTATTTACGGCGGAGGAGGTTCGTCCACGGGTGCTCTATCGACTGAGACTCTTTACTAGCTTGGACCAAATCGTCAAACTCTTGGCTAACGTCATCGACGCCACGGATACGTCTGAGCTTGGTTTTGGCCTCCTCGTGCTTGCCTCGCTCGATCATTGAGTTGGGAGTGTCGGGAAGGACTAGGGAGCCGAGTGTAATGATCAGGGCAGGGACCACCGCACCGCCGAGACTGAGCCTCCATCCCCAGCCTCCTTTGATCTTGGCAAAGAAATAGTTGAGCACTTCGGCTACGAGGATTCCGATGGTAATTGAAAGCTGGAAGCCGATGTTTAGCGCTCCTCTGTATTTGTATGGAGCCATTTCGGATAGGTAAAGTGGCACAGACTGTAAAGAGAGACATGAAAGCATGGTTAGTCACGTCATTTGAATAATGATTATGTACGTGATTAGTGCTTCTAGAGTTGACGATTCAAATCGTTTGGAATCAAGAAGGGCATGAAATTAAAATACGGGGTTTAAAGAGGGCTACTTACGTCATTCTGATTAACTACAAGTAGGATACGGTCCGAATATGACCTTTTCTAACTAAAGATACGTATCAGTGAGTGGGCATAAAGTAATACGATATGATATCAAAAACAATATATCACCTAATTAAAATCATCGAAAGTAAACAGAAAGAGACATCACGGGTTAACAGAACAGACCATGTGCAGTTTTGGATATTCAGCCGAAAACAAATCAATCAGAAATTAAATAATTGCTATATCATATAGTATAATGTGGAAAATAATTATCGTCGTTGTAATCTGATAGTAAAAGCAAGAGAAAACTAATAATGTCAACTTGACCGAACTAGTTGATGATTATGTTCAATGAAAGTGGTTGGTCCATAACTTTTTTTCAAAAACCAAGGTACATTTATAGCGAAATAAATATGTTTAATTTCATTAAATTTTATGAAACAACACGTATTTAATTTGACTTTTTCTTACTCGTGATGCATAAGTGTGAAAAAAGGAGAAATAATTATGGTTTTTTAATGACGGACCTGATTAGCAAAACCGATACCGAAACCGAGCAAGATACGGCCGACGATGAGCATCCAAACGTGCTTAGCAAAACCATTGATGAGAGCTCCGGCGCAAAAGAGTATACCACCAAAGAGCATGGAGAGCCTCCGTCCGAACTTCCTCGTCACGGTGGAAGCCACCAGCGACGATATTAGCGCTGCTAAATACAGCGATGAAGTGAACAGCGTAAGCGTTGGACTATCGTATTGACAGTACTGATTTGTTGTCGCGTCTTCTTGCTGTTTGCGGTATACCGACGGGAAGAAACGCCGGAGGAAAGACGGCATCGACGTCACTCCACCTGTGGTTTTTAAATAAATTTACACACACAAAAAAATGATCAGACTGGGTTTTCATGGAACTTTTGAAACATGTAGGGGTTATTCTGTAAATTTTTAAAATATGTGTTACTGTTGATGACGCTCAATTTTCAAGTCATGTGGTTGTTTATGAATGAAGAGAAACATAAGAGGCAATTTTGTGGTGGTGTTGAGAACGTGAGACTACATAGATATATATTTTATGTGGTGTGAAAATGTAAAAGCTGAGAAATAGTGAGAGACTTACCAGAGATTCCTATATCATATCCGAAGATTAGACCACCCATGGCAGCAACGACACAAGTGAAGAGAACAAAGGGCGTGAGTTTGCCGGGATAAGCCGTTTGGCCATCTCCGACTACGAATCCACCGCCGGCCATTTTCTAAAGAGATCTCTACAGTAATTAATTATCTTTTCTGACCTCTTTTTGCTAAGATGTTTTTCTTTCTTTGCAAACAAAAGTGGAGTGGACGTGTTGATGGAGAGATCAGAGATCAGTTATTAGAGTTATATATATAGACAGTGTGGAAGAGAAGGGGGAAAGTGGTTGAGCTGTCTCTCCGTATTTTATTAGCTGTGAAGCCATAATAATAATTTTGATATTTCGTCGTAATCAATGTTCTACTAATTTATCCACATCATATGATAATTCAATAATGTGTCGCTGTGTCATGACTTTGAGCAACTTGGTGACCGCTATGTGAACATGTTATTAAATGCGTCATGTATATATTGACTTCAAGAGCATGTAGACTTTTACAAATTTAGTAGCTTGGTAGTCATGTCTATGATGGATATTTTCTGATACTACTAATCGCTTAGTGAACAGTGAAATAGAACAATGATAAGGTTTCGGAATTAGTTTTAGTAAATTTCAGAAAGTGAGAAGGAACTATCTGAAGAAATTTAATACAGCCAAAAATCTGACAAATTAATCTGGTAAAAAGAAGTGGGTTGGCCACATCTAAATTATGCAATGCGCATGTGTGAATAACATTGTCGACCATGTACGCATGACTGTCTGTCAAAGTGTAAATCAAATGCAATTTTGATTTTTAAGACCCACATGATGGTTCAACGGCTCTAATTCTCACTTGACGGTCAACGTTTTTTACATCCCTGCCTGTGGCATGTGGGTAAGACGTGGATAAATATAGAGATATTTAGATTGAGGGTAAAAGACCAATCTGGTTTTATTTTAAAAACTGAAATAATTAGAAAAACCTATAACAAAAAAACACATCTATATAACTATGACCCAGTACAAGCATAATACTGAACCATCCATATCCAAATTTTGTGTAACAAGTCCACCATAGTACTCTGAGCTATTGTTATCTGCAGTACTTTGTACCCATATTTTGACTAGTATCAGTTCATAGCTGAAATTCGTGGAAATATTCACTACCAATTTTCCTTTTAGACAAATACTTTTAAACCAGATAACCCTAACGTTAGTAAATTGTGTATCACAAGCTATCATAATACATTAAACTTTACCCAAAAGAAGAGTTTGGTCGGTGGACTGGTGGCAAATTAATCATACACGTCATATACTAATCAGCAAGGATCACATTTCATTCGACGGTCCAACTAATTTTCTTTATCTATATCCAACATTTGGATAATGTTCTTAGAATTAATTTGTTCATGTGATGCAACATGGTATTTTTCTCATAACGTGACTTCAAAATTTTCTTTACAGATATAAAGTTTGAATTCACAAATAGTGTTATCGTTTTCAACCACTAAATAATCTAGGTTTTTCAAGAAACAGCATAACAAGAAGCATTAGTTTACGTGGCATGCTTATCAATATGTTTTATCTGAAAGTTTTTTCTAACGTTCACATATACAAATCCGTGACGTAAAGTGGGATCTTGTTTGACGCGGGAGAGCGAATTTGGAGGACAAAAAAGTAAAGGGGAATAAAGTGATTGTTTAAAACAAAGGGGGTTAAAGGTAATTTAAAAAAGCTGGCTCGTTCTTTTCCCAGATTCGCGGCACTTCTGAGTTGTGACTAAGATTTGCTTATGATTTTTTATCATAGACCATACGGTCTTTCTTCATTCTTAACCAAACTCACAGCGAAGTTTTTCAAGTTACGTATTTGTCAAATATCTTGAAATTAACATCGATGATAATTGCTGGAACAACGATTTGGAAAGGAATGAATTATATATACGTCGTAGTGATGCGTGACAGAGACTGTATTTCTATGTATGGTAGAAACAAAATTCGTACTTTCCAAAAAAAAACTAAATTTGTAAAACAAAAGAGGGAAAAAGATGGTCCCGTGGATTTTGTCAAGGGAATATAAAGAACTTTTCAAAAGAAGATCTAAACATAAATTAAATGAATTATGTTTATTAGCATTTGAATTCAATCTTTCCTCGTATAGTGTAAAGCTTAAATGAATTTTAGGATTAATGGGATTTACTCTTATGAATTAGTTAGCGTTTGACAAAATAAATTAATTTCAAGAAAAAACAGTATTTTAAAATATTAATTAATCAATGACAAAAGAAGAACAGATCAATTATATTTTTTTCTGAAAAGACAATGTTTTCATTCCAGATGAAGGCATAATTAATTTCTGAAAAGGATATTAAGTTATTTGAGGGTTTTAAATTTTAGAGTCAATTGGCTTGAAACTCAAAAACAATGATCAAATTAACAAACTGTGTGAATGGGATAAGTTTTGTGACTATCAACCAAAGTGCCACAGTATAGAATTTAGGGTATTGAGTTAATTAGGAGATAAGTTGTGTGTAGGGAGTGCAATTTTCCTAAATTTTAAGTATAGTCAACTGAAACTGAGTTATGTTTAATATATTAAATGTTCTTAAGAAAATTAATCAGGAAGAAACTTCAATGATTAATCGTGTTTCAAAAAAAAAAAGAAACTTCAATGAAGACTATAATCTTTTGTATATATAAAAAATAATAATTCAGAAAGAAATCTAACCAACAAAAAAAGCTATAGAGAAAGATAAGCAAACAAAAAAAGGAAAAAAAAAAGCAAACAAAAAAAGAAGTCAACGTCAACTAAAGAAATGATGGTCACAAGCGAGTGGCGCCCATTGTGTTTGGTTGGTTTCACAAAAGCCGAATTCCACAAAAGGTTTTACTCTCCAAGACTTGGTTGGTCCAATGGTCCCATCGCTGCTTGACATCACACGCTAAACTATATATGTCTATCAACGTTTTAACTATCCAAAGTCGATGAAACTCCCTTCCACACTTGCACCGAATCAAGATCCATTCTCAACACAACGACCAAATGAATATGATCGGATGGATACAATAAAGTTCATGGATTCACAATTATAATTAAACATCTAAAGTCTATATATCTTTTTGGTTAAAATAGACTTCTGTATATCGAGAATCAAATCTACATATATGTTTCAACTCGAGTCTCTATACTACATGCGCAGACAACTGATCTGAAGTGTTCTATACACGTGCAGACAGATTCACACTATCAATTTCCCAAGCTGCCAGATGCTTTGATCGACTATATGTATGGACGAATGCAAAAAAATTGTCGAAGACAGAAGAGAAAGCAAGCGAAGTTTCTGGCTTCTTTTTCTTAGGCGATTAGTTGCATGAGCATCAATCAGTAGAATAAGTTGGATAAGCTAGCAAATTAAAAGTGAAAAATATATTTTGTGAAAGTATAGCATAACCCGTACTTTCCACGTTCTTACGAATGTAACTATCATATCATCCCCACATTTCAACTTCCATTGAAAGTGACTTCACTTTGAAATTGCTTGTGTTAGTAGAATTATACTTGAAATTAAAATATAAGAGCGTTGAGGGACGAATCATGTTCATGCGTGCCGAACGGCTGAAACTAATGGTGCCATCAAAGCAATGTAACAGCAAGACCTAGCTGCTCTCTCCTTCCATTGACTTTTGACTTTTATTCATAATTCTACTAATTATTTTAAAAGAAAAAAACTTAGTATGGTATTGGAAAAAATAATATGCTTACATCATACACACACCGATACAACATATGCAATCAAAGAAAAGAGTTGGAAAATTTGGAGACTAACCAATGAAGTAAAGATAATTCATAGAGATGTCGTGAAAACTAACCAAGTGACAATGAAGACTAACCAAGTAGGCCTGAGATTTAATATTTGGGTAGTGACTCTACGGATCCAGACCTTTTATATATTTAATATATTTAAAATATAATTATATTTATATATGCATATTATATATAATTTTTATATAAAATAATTGAAATTTTAGTTTTATTAAATTTAATAAATTTTCAATTTTATTTTATAAAAATGATTTAAAATAAGTTAAATAAATTGTTAATTAGTTAGTTTTTAATTTCATTTTAATTTTTTTTTTTAAAAAAAAACTGTTTGGATTCAGATATCTGCGGTTATCCGGATTTTAGTCTGAATATCTTAATCCGAATATCCGGAAATTCCAAATCCGGATTCGGGTAGCAATTTTACGGATCCGGCGAATCCGGATTCAGATATCCTAAAATATTCCGGATATCTGGTCCGTCCCACCCCTATAACCAAGAATCAATAATGACCAGCTAAGGAAAATAATTAGATAGTAAGAAAATTTAGTAGTCACTTCGATATAATTAAATCAAACCTGCAAAACTTGTTGTCTTTTTGTTGTTCTGATTCTTTTATATTTTCGGGTTATCTTCTAATCTGCTTCTTTAGAGCCGACCCAAGAAATGATTGTCACATGCAACGGAATATTATTTAATCCAGTGATAATTAGAAATTGCTATTTAAGATGACAGATAGTTAGTTGCGCAAAAAAAAGATGACAGATTGTTAAGGATTCTTTATTTTGAAACATTAGACTCCATTCGCTAAACATTCCAAAACAGAGTTGATTGCAGGGAAATTTGTGTATGCAAAATATTTAAATATATGTCGTCAATAAAATAGATTATAAGGCGTTTCCAATAATCGGCCCAAACTCATTATTCAATATGTTGGATAACATCAAAAGTTAAGCAAAGGAAAAACAAGGCCTAGACCCAAATTTTACAAGAGGTTTCACTTATTCTCTAATGTACGAAATGAACTAACATATGCTATATACATAAAGGCCAAGCTAGGCTATTCAAAATACATATCATCTCCTCTATCTAACAACAATTTACAGAGACCTACAAAAACTCCAAGAAGAAAACTAAAGAAGCATCTAATTTAAACCAGTTCTTCAACCAGATCTCTTGAAGAAACCGGTCGTGTGAGTGCACGTGCTGTCGAATATTTTGGGTAGGTTTCAACAAGAACGAGGGAAAGACTAGATATTCAAATCCAAGTGGTAGGATCTTCATTTGAAAAGAGCCACTGAGATTTTAGAAGCTTTATTTTCGCAACTTATCCTGGAAAGCCGATGTCTTTTAACCAATGGAACTTTGATGTCACCTCCCAAAGCGATCATCGAATCAAGATCGTCCCGGAAAAACATAGTTTTCCTTGGTGTGCTGTATTCAAAATGGCATTTCTTCGCAATCAATGTCTGCGAAAGAAAATAAATTATCAAAATCACTTTCTTTTGTCACAAAATTTTCAATTAGTCTATAGAAGAAAATGATGATACTTACGGCTTCTCTTATAGTCTTTGACACATTAAACAATTGCTTTAGGTCTCCATGCTCCACTCCACATATAATCCTTATCTGCATATAAACCAATTATCAGTAACTTCAATCCCACTCAATACATTTTTAAAAAACATCTCTGTCGTATTCAACTAGAAACCTTAAATGATTTATTTCCCAGAAGAAACATTTCACAGAGAAGAATTGAAAACTTTCCATTTCAAATATTGACTTTGTTCATAGAGAAAATCACGGAGTCAATATTCAGCTCTACATGATTAAACATCGGCACACCAGAACAATAAAAATCAACTAATCTACCGAATCTATATTAGAAAATCGACTAAATTAAACGATTTTGTGATATTGTTTTAATAGGATATACAAACCAGAATATCTTGAGGAAGAGTTTCAAGCTCTTGAGCCTTGTCCACTGTTTTTCCGCAGATATTCCCATAATCCCAAATCTTGCCACTGGATATCAAAACCCTTTTCTTCCCACATCTTTTCGTGTACTTATCACAGTCTAACTTTAACCCTAATCCACCATCACCAACTACGTTTCGGTTCGTGTTTGATGATGATTTCACGGCATCTGATCTCTTCCTCAACGTCATGTCCCTAATATTATGAAAATCTCACGATTCATGTACGAGGAAAAAATATAACAAAAATATGATTTCAAATGTAGAAACTAATGGACCCAAGAACCATGGGAGAACAAAGAGAAAACATTGGATGTTGGGAGGAAATAAAACATATGAAGTGAATATAGGAACAATAAATAAACTTCCAGTAAACAGAATATGAGATAAAAATAATAAGAAGAAAGCAAAATTCAAAACTTCTGTTGATTTGTAGTTATGTACTTCCTCAAATATCTCAAAGTTGTTGACAATGCCATTTTTTTTAAATGTGTGATTTTCACTTGGACTGTTTTAAAACAGAAAAAAAGAAAAGTGAACTAGTTTATAATACGTGAGACGTTTGTTTATTGTATTATCATTGTAGTGGAACTAAAATCAACACAAAGCTTATTTATTCTTCTTTAATTTGGAAAAATAAATTATGTACCTTTTTCATAGTAAAAATAATAATATGATTTGGTGACTGAAAAAATAGACACCAGACAAAAGAAATAACTTTCAATGATGTTATGTGGCAAGCAATAATTCACAGAAAAACTAGCATGGGGTGGTGTATGCTGTAACGTGGTGACATGTTTCTTTGTTTACTACGTTCATACGGTGGCTTCCTCGGATTCTATGAACGCGGAAAACATTCTGACATTATTTTGTGTTCTTCTCTGCAACCACGTGCGTTGTCTATTAAATTCTTGTCACTGACCTTTGATTTATTTTGTTGAATCTTTGCTATAATTGTATATCCCAACTCATGTAAATTTATTATATATTCACTAGAAGCTTTCTAGAAAGATAGGAGCGTTGAAGTTTGGTGAACAAAGTACGTGGTACGTCATAAATTTCGAGCGAGAGAACTATATATTGAGCCATTTAACTCTTTATATACACATCCAAACTTTTGGGGGCACTATATTACACTGAATTTCATATATACTTTTTTTTTTCCTTTGTGGTAATGTAAACTACATATTGGAGTCATTGTAACCAATATTCATAGGATATAGATATCAAATAATCCAAAATATATAGCCTCTTTGCAATACTTTTTTGTTTGAGGTTGAGAAACTTTCTTCTTTTAGCTTTGGAGGTAGAAAAGAAGCTAGATCCCAAATATTTAAGCTTAAGAATATCTATAAACTTTTTCTTTACAAAAGAGCTTTTTTATTTAAGCTTGAGAAATAAAATGTTTGTTTCAGTTTATCTGAAACTATGTGATCTGATAGAACTTATAAAAAGGAGAGATGCCATTAAGGGACAAGTCTTTTCCGTTTTGACAACAATAAGTACATTGGTCACAAAGCATAAGATTCGAGAGCATAGACTAAAGAATATTTGTGTGACAACCAAAAGCTCCCGCCAAAAGAAAAGCATTGCGCAGTTGCCGAGATAGACCATCCATTACAAGGACGAATAAGTATACCCCAAAGAAAGAATAATGAGTGATAATTTATTTGCCTTCGCTATCTTAAAAGAACCCAATGTAGAGTTAGCTCGAGATGTAAACACTTCGCTCTACGAAGAGTTAAAAGAATATCCACGACTTACTAAGATGCAAAGTTTGAGATTCTCTTCTCTGTTTTATAAACATTCGCTATACATACCATAAACTAATATTTCGTCGTTTTGCATGTACATATAGCCTAAATTTTGTCAGTTTTCTTCACTATTTCTTTCATTATAATTTCCAAACTATACACCTTTTGTTATGTTTTAAGATCAAAATTACAACGGCGAAAGCTCTTCTAAATAATGGTTATACAAGAAGGCAGAAAAAGACAAAATTACAATGCATATGTTTCTCTATAGGACTATAACAAATCAACATACATAACATTGTCACATCCACCACTTAAGATGGAGATAATATATAGGAAAGTCAGGATGTCATAAAGGTCTTACATGTAATAATGATCCTATTTCAAAAAATAATCTACAAATCTCTTTCCCTGGTTTCATCATAGTCTAACTATTCCCTCCCATAAGCAAAAAAAAAAAAAACAAGAAGAAGAAGGAATAGGCAAAGAGATGAATGCGAGGATAAAAAAAAATCAAATTCTCGAGAAATTTCATTTCAACATGAGCATAATATGTGGCATGGCGGGAATAAGAAGAAGGATAAATACAATGATGAAGAGAATGATGGCGTAACAAGTCCATTTCCTCGAGCTCTTTTGGTACTCTCTCGCGTCTTGGAGCTGATCAGTCCCTCTTCTCACAAACGAGCTAGCCTTAGCCACATGACTCTCTATATTGTTCAGCTGTTGCCCTTGAGCTTCCACTAGGGCCGCCATGTCCAAAAAAACTTGGTGCAGTTCTATTAGATTCTTCTCAATCTCCTTCACTGCATCATGTCTTTCTTGGATCTCAGATATCGTGTCCATGATCTGACCTCTTCCTTGCTCTTGAATCGCTTTTTGGAGAAAATTTTCACTCTCACCGCTCGCAATCAAGTTATCAATCGTTTGCTCGTCCGCTTTTTCTCCTGTTATAGTGAAATACCTACACAAATTCCAACAAAAATCACAAACAAAGCAATAGCTTGCGGCACAAGAGACCTAAGAAAAGGAAAAACCTGCGCTCTACGGTTTCCTTATACTCATCGTTCATTCTCGCACGTAGACTCTGGAAACTGTCCATCAAGTCCTTGAGCTTCTTCCCGAGACCGCTAACCACAGAAGACCGAGTCCTATCGGTAGACGAACCGGGTCCACAACCCGGGACGTTACGGCTATTAGCGTTGGCTTTCTCTAGGGCTTCGAGCTTCTGCTTAATGATTTTGACCCTCTTGAGGACCTGACCCACGTCAGCATCCATCTTAGCTCGTAGCTCCTTCACCTTCTTGGCGTTGTGCACCGTCTGGCATTCCTCGTTCGAGTCTTGAAGCTTCTTATGAAGAGTCTCGACTCCTTTCATGTCATCTTTGACATTCTCGACGTCCTCGAAGAATTTGTCCAGGTTCATCGTTTCTTGACCTGCTTCCACATCGCTCATCTGAGCCTGGTTCCTCTTGAATGAATTTGAGAATAAGTCATTCATCTTTTCACTCTAATTTTTAGTTTCTTCTGGTTTTTTATCTACAAATTCTTGTGTTTTTGTTCTGTCTTTTTCAGTGGTTTTGTTCAAAAGGAATAGACATAGACATCTTCTGTCTGGAAACGAGGAAGATGCAATGGTCTTTTATTTTTATTTTGTTTTATGAGTGAAAAAAAAGAAAAGCTTAAGTTTTGTTGGGAGGTTTGTTTTGTTTAACGTTAGAATGAGAGACACAAGCAGTTTTGGTAATTGACTAAAATTAGCTAATGGCATAACTTTGTTCTCAAACCAAATTGTAGCTCAGCTTTTGTACAAAGACGCTTATATCCCTGTAATGGGCCGAACGTAAAGCCCAATTAAATATCTCAACTCTTCTTCTTCTTCTTCCAGGTTTGAATAAAAACCTAAAACCCTAATTTCGTTTACTCGAATCGCTTCGTCTCCGATCCCGACGAAGTAATCTCGCGATGAACGTAGACGATGAGGGAGCGGCGGGGGCGATGGCTCCGCCGACGAGAGCTAGGCATATCGGGAAGAGAGCTCTAAAGAACAAAAGCGTCACCATCTCTTTCGATGAGAAAGATCTCAAGTACGTTTTCAATCGGCGATAATCTGATTCAGACAGAGTCATATATACTCAAAATCTTTGGCAATCTCTAATAGCTGTTTGTTTGTTCGTCGAAATTAGGGATTTTGTGACTGGGTTTCACAAGAGGAAGAAGAAGAGAAGAAAGGAAGCTCAGAAGCAGCAGGAAGAATCTTTGAGGCGGAAGCGTATCGAGGCTCGTAAGAAGGTGAGGGTTTTTAAACTCTTAATTGTCAATTAAAACCTATAGGTTATATTGTTCTGAATCATTTTGATGAAAGTTTGAGTTTTTATTATGTTGCTTAAAGTTTTACTCACTCTCCCAAGCTTCTATTGGGCCTTAGATAGTTTCTGTGATGCATGAATAAATTGATAGAGGATGATGACACGTTGGAGAGATTGTTACTGTTCTGAAATCTTGTATCTGGAGTTTCGCAGAGGAAATTGGAAGAGATGATGGTCGCGGGTCTTGGTGAGGAGACTGAAGATGGAGAAGCTGATGAGGAGGATGCAGAGAATGGAGTGGTAGCAGAGCCTGATGCTTCAACTTCTGGTAATTTTTCCTCATCACTTTCATTTCACTTGTTTAGTTGATAGTTTGGTAATGATTTTTTTTAAGTTTTGACTGGCCGTGTTCTGATATTTGTTATGTTTCTTTGTGGATGTTAAGGAACGACAATGTATGATACAGGGGAGCTGAAAGTAACCGTGACAACAAGCGAGATATCTCGTGAAGAGGATGTGCCTGTTCGCAGGGAAAAGACCCAATCAACAGAATCCGGTTCTACGGCCAAAGCTTCCTCATCACAGCCTGCGCCTTTGAGGAAATCCAAACCTTCGAAGCAGAACCGGAGAAAGTCGAGCACCAAAACTATGAAGAAAAGGGACAAGAAGAAACAAGCAAGAGGGATCAAGAGTACGCGCTAGTTAAAATACGGTTTTGTGTTTGTTTCTTTTGAACGTTCTCAAGCGTTTGATGCGGTTGAAGTCGCTGTGTAACAATCAGATAATGTCTTTCAGTAACAAGAACTTTTATCAATCACATTTTGTTTACGAATATCATTAGAACTACGAAGAAATGAGAAACAAATAAACAAGCAAAGAGGAGAGCTATAGAAATTTATGTTGTCCTTTGATAGCGCAGAGTTTGGATCTTTCAGTCGTAATAATCAGAAACTCTCACTATACATTTTGGTTTGAATGGTAACCACTAATCGTTCAAGGTTGAAACAACTGGATAATGTTGAAACATGTATTATAGTATTAACTATTAATCATCACATTTTAGTAATCAAGTTCGTTTTCAAGAGTCATGCCAGAAACTCTCACTAAACATTTTGGTTTGAAACCATTAACCGTTGAAGGTTAATTGCTGCGGTCGGAGGCGAATTTATTCAATGACTTATTAGGCATCACAAGTTGCAGTGTTTGTAACAAAACTTTATCAAAAACTCAAGGAGTGAAACATTTCATGTTACATTGTAAGCTGTATTTGTTTGTTTGTAGTTGATATAGAAAATTTCAACACTAATTAAAGAGCTTCTTAACCTCGATCTAATTATAGCAGCGCTAGGGACACGAGAGATCTTTTAAACCCCGTCAGGTCAGCTTTCCGTGAATCACGGTGCAATACATGCCACCGTTGAGAACTGAAACTTGACCTTGCCCACTTCTTTAGGAAATAAACATTTATGCAATTGTTTCATCCTTACACAAGAAAATTGAAATTGTCTGATCCAATAATTATTGCTGAGAAAACGCCTTTGATTTATCTAAAGTGTGGATCTTTTATTCATTTGATCCGTAGTGTGTGTGATAGAGTCAAAAATGGAGCTTTTTAATAACAAAATTTCACAAGATCATCAACCATTTTCGTTAGTTTGTTTCCCATTCATGTTCAGAATATCGATCACTACTTTTGTTTTTTTGAATTAGGATTTAGAACAAAATACTATGGACAATTATTTCTATATACTGAAGTTAAAATCCATGCACGACTTTATTTACTTAGCGTCGTCTTATTTTAAGAAAAAAATATGTTATAGTGAAAGTATGGACCAAGAAAATGAAAGTATGGACCAAGAATAAAAATTGAAACGTTGAATCAAATTTGTGGTTGTCACTTGTGATCAGTAACGTAATTGGTATACAGGGCCACCACCCTGCGGTTTATGTGTGTAACCCTAACAAAAACGTCTTAATGGATGTGTCTTAGTTTTCTATCACACAATTATCTTGTTTACTAAATGGCTACACACAACAACAACAAGAAAAAAGATGAAGCCACACAAGAGGCATACCTACTATCACGTCTCGTTGGCTACTTGCAAATGGATGTAGCATCGGGAGTGAGTGAGACTGAGGGGAAGCCAATTAAATACAGGGTCATTTTAAGTTCGTTACCAACAAAAAGAAGTCATGAGGGGAAGACTAAGAGAATTACAGTGTTTAGTTTATTTTTTATAAACAACATTTTAGAGATTGCAGAACTGACACGTTTGACATCTATTTCTTTTATCCACTAGCTGCACGTATGTAAAAAAAGTCATGCATAAAACAAAAATACGTTGAAGGCCACGTCTTACAAAGGATGTCACCTAACTTGCCCGGTTGTCCCATGGCCTTTATTCAATCCCAACCGTCCATCTTCCTTTTCTCTGGATCCAACGGTGTTTATAGAACAATAGCCTAAGCTTCCCATGAACCGCATGCACCTATATAAACATCAAAAGTCTATAGATGGAGAGACACACAAATAGGAAAAATGGCTTCGCCGATTATGTCGACCAAGGTGGTGGTTGTCTCAACCGCAGTCATCATCGCTATGTTCTCTTTCTCTTGGTTCCCAAACCTTTGGAGTTCATTTCTCTCGTGGTTGAAACCACCTTACCTCTTCGTCACCCTCAACGTCATAGTACTTGCAACGATTGTAGCTTCTTCCAAGTACTTCCAAAGCACTGGTGACCAAGATTGTGAGGTGAAGGAAGTTGATATGGATGGTCCTTTCGTGTCCATATCTCCACCGCCGATCGTTGTCACGGATGTGGAAAGATCGGAGGTTGTGTGTGAAGAGAAGGAGGAGGAGATGTCAGAACTGAACTATGGTGGAGATGAGCTTGTGATGTTGACACGGAAGTTGAGTAAAGTTCCCACGATAACGTACGAACCAGAGACTAAGAAGCCGCTAGTTTCGGCAAGATCCAGCCACCTTAAACCGGTCAAAGTGACTTCAAAATGTAATAAAAGGAAGGCGCCGAGCGTGGTGAAACCAAAGTGGCACGAGAACACGTGGAAGATGATGGTAACGAAGGAGCTTAAGTCAACACCGGTGACTAGTCATTCCTGGAGGTATGAGACTCTCGGACTTGCCGCCAGGGAGGCACAACCTGTCTTGAGGGAATCGAAGACTTTCCGGGACATTACTAATAATTACCCAGTGTCTCCCACGGTGACGCAGCCGGTGAAGATGAGGAAGGAGAAGTTGCCGAATCTGGAAGAGCTGAATAGAAAATTCGAAGCTTTTATAAAGAAGGGCAAGGAAGAGATACTGGAGTCACGGAGATTGGACAAAGAGGTGGATTTAGAAGGGAGGCTTATTACCCTTTGATTCTCCTATTATTTTCTATACACAACACGAACTGAAATACATAAGAGTTTAAAATAATAAGTTGATAACTAAAAAACTGAATGTAACAATGGGTACAGTATTGTAAATTTGTAAATATAGTTGGTATTGTGGGTATATATATATATATATATATACAACAGTGTTTAATCTATTAATAATAGGAATCCTGATTAATTCTAAAAGGTTGCGAATTCTACTTGTGTTGAAAGGTTGTGTTTTTTCAATATTTAAAAGTTGTGTTTTATCAATATTTAAAAGTTGTGTCTTTTTATTTACAAATAACTGTTTATATTGAAAGAATGTGACTATTTTATATTGAAAAGTTGTGACTCTTCATATAATTATTATTTCAAAAAAATAACTTTTAAATTAGGAAGATGCGACTTTTCAAACAAAATTTTGAGAATCTATAAATAATTTATGTTTGTGTCTTCTCAAAACATAACTTTATCTAATCAAATAAAAAAATAATATCCAACGGTATAATATATCCTGAAAAAATATAATTTAAAAGATTATATTTTGCTTAAAATGAGACATATATGTCATCACTGATTTATTTTACCAATCGACGTCTTCCCTACCATGTCACAACTATAAAAAGACAGTAATGAGTTTCGTATCTTTTCAATGTACAGTAAAGACATCTTTTAAACAAGCAATCTCTCATAAGAGACACATATTTCAGTTCTATATATTGCAAGAACTGAATAGGTTGATAGTTTATTTGAGGTTTATCCCATTATTTCCTTTGATTTGTGATTCTCTTTCTGGATTTTTTTAATTTCTCTGTTATTGTAATCATTTATTGTTTTCTCTACTCTGATTCTGTTTAGTTTATGTATTTTTAATTTATACTTTTACAGATACTGTTTCTGGTGAGTTTCCTGTCTCTGCTAAGTTTTCTTATATATTTCACTAAAATTACTACATTTATCTTCTCTGTTGATTAATAATTCTTTCCATTCAGAATATCTATAGAAACCACAATTTATACAAGTCATTCATTCGCTCTATTATAACAATGATATCGTACTTTTGCTGATGGTAAGCTTTCTCTGTTAACCATTGTCATTCATTCCTCTGTCGTTTATTCGCTTATTCTTCCTTTGTTTTTTTTATGTTCTCTAGTAACTCTTTTTATACATTATTTGATGGTGTATGTAGGATTCACAATTAATAACTCAATATGTTTTAGACTCATTAATAAATACATAATTTACAAATATTAAATAGATTTTGATACTAACATATTATACGAACATACATATGAAAATTTAATATATATACATAATTGTTGAAATATTTGACTCAAAAAAAATTAGAAATAAATAATTCAAATACTTTAAAGACTCAAAACATGACTGAATATATTTATAGGACCAAAAATAAGTTGAATATTTTTGATACATTTGTAAAGTTTTATATGGAAATGTGTGAAAATTAATTTTTATAAAATGAATTCATGTGCGACATCGCACGAGCTCTTTACCTAGTTTAAATAATGGCTCTGAATCTGATACTATGAAAGTCAACCTACAAGCTTCAATAATAGAGAAGACCAAATTTTTTGTTTGTTTTTGACTTAGGATTACACTAGCATTGAGATGAGAGTTCTATACATGAAAGCTAAAACTCTAAATGGAGCATGATTAACCTCGGTCTCTTAGCCGGAGTTCTTAACTCACAATTTGATATTTTTTTATTTTTTTTTTATTTTTCAAACGGTTTTTATATCTTTTATTTAAAATACATTTCTTAGTTTTTTTTAGTTAAATCTTAAAAAAGGTTAAGAGACATGTGTTAATCATGGCTAAGGGTTAATTACACCAGATGTATCCTGATGAGTCTATAGAATCGATAAATCCAACTTGATTTGATATACCTTTGTTGTTAGATCCAGGGTTGGGCTAAAGCCCATCTCTATATCACACATTTATATACAAAACATTTCGTATTGACATGGGTTCTTCACCATAACGACTAACAGATATTTTCTTTCAAACTCTCCAGTAAAAGAGCTTTATTGACTTTTAACGCCGTGACATATAACGGCCAGATGACAGAACGTCATACAAACTCGCGACTCACTCTCAACAACAGACATCACAGGGCAGTTGGAAACAATGTCGTTTTCTTCCCGCTCTGGATTTCCACGAACTTCCATTTGCCTTCTGTTTTATGTCGGTATAATAAGCAAATAAAATATCCTCTCATTGTTTTTCTTCTTAATTTTCGAAACTTCCTCACATCATTTCTTGTGTGCACAGAATGAAGTAATGAACTCCGGGACATGTACTTGTGACTAAAGTCAAATATAGCTTCTGAAAATTCTTATCACATTCGTCGTCACTAACTACGCAAATGGTTAGATTATTAATTCTTCTAACAAGCTATTGGTTGTATTCTTGTATGTTATAACCCAGTATATAATTGTTTTTTGTCTATACAACTGTTTTAATTATTAAATCTAAAGTCTTACTACAACAAATGAATAAAATCAAAAATTCATGCACATCCAGGCGAATGGTTTAATATATAGTATTTCAAAGTGACAATGGCGATAGGATTTAACCAAACCTACTGTCACGTTTAGATATCTCTGAATTTAATTCATCAATTCATATAGAATCTAAAAGAAACAACTATAACAAACAAAGATTTAAGATAATTTGGAGCTGTTGGGTGTATAATAAAACACATCTTCTACTTAACAAGTTCTAGCATTTTGGGATACCATCTTCCATGACCGATCACAATACCGATCACAATACTAATTCTAACGAAGAATTTAATTCTTGGTCAAACACGTCGCACCGGATAAAATATCTTATTGAGGTATCATCCGAGCTTACATTTTTCATAAGAGATTTGTAAATCGAAGAAATCAACTTTCACACTATCTTTTGTGGAAAAGTGAAATAAATTTAAAAGTAATTCTCTCTCTCTATATATATGTGTATATATATACGTGTGTGTGTGGTTTCGAGGAAGCAGGATTTTATTTTCGCCATCAATCTAAGCTATATATTGGTCGACAATTAGTCAAAAAAAAAAATATATATATATATATATATATATATATATACCTATATATTTTGGTCGACAAAGAAAACAGAACTTAAAAAAAAGAAACTAAATAGTAAGAGTGGATAGCACTCGAGACGAGTCGGGGTCAAATATACAACAGTTGGAGAATTGACCTCCATATTGGCCCGTTCCATGCTGCTTAGCTCTTAAGATATTGTCGAAAGGAATAAATCTCTTTAAGATATTTTTCCTTTTCATGATACGTACTTCTCTCTTTTATCCGTAAATACATATACTCTCTCCATTTTCAAATTACTCGTCGTTCTATAGAAAATTTTTCTTTTCAAAATAAATATTATTTTTAGTTTTTAATATAAAATTTATTGACAATATTCTCTAATATATTTTTTTATTGGATGAAATATGGTTAAGTGCATAATAATAGTATTTTTATTTTGAAAATATTTAAAATTAAATGTTTTTTTAATCTGTATGCATAAATCTAAACGACAAGTAATATGAAACAGAGTGAGTATCTATTTATAGCATGCATCACATCTGGATCCATATCCCATCATCAGTCATTTCATTTACAATCTATGCAGCAAATTAAAAAATTAATGTACGTAAACACAAACATGCATCTAGATAATTAATGATGGACACTATATGGGAATTTGTGATATTAACAATTTAGAAAGTATCAGAATCAAAGCGCTTGGCTTTCGAAGAAGTCTGTGTCTAAGCTTCATCGGTGGGCACTTGAGTGTCACAAGATCCGTTTTGGCTAACTAAGCAAAACTCGATTAATCTAAAGTCTTCTCTCGAGGCTGCTTTCTTGATTTTAATGCAAAAATGACAGATGAGCATGTGGTGTGAGGGTGTTTTGAGTCTCTTAATATCTTTAGTAGGTTTTCTAATTTCGGGATAGTATCAGAACGAATATATGGAACGATTTTATTATGAAATCTTTCATTTTTGTCCAGTAACTTTTATTAGTCCTTCGTATCTTAGTCTAATCAAGACATCCAGTGACATATTAGTTAAGTAAGATAGTTTAAAAGATAGAGATATTTTCGCTTAATGGTATTACGAATCAAGTTGTCTTGTGGTAGGTAAATAACTAACGACTAATAATTGTTTACGACAACTAAGTTTAAAACAATTGGCTATTGTAAATATTATATCAAGTGACATAGTGAATCGGTTTAGCAAGATAATTTTCAAGATAAGAATACGTGCATTTAGTAATATCATTAATTAAGTTGTCCTGTGATACGTATTATTAACTACTAATGATGAACATTTAACGATGACTAGATTTTGATCCGTCTTTGAAATGACGGGTATTTCTTTTGTTGTTTTTTTAATATAAAAATTGATAATTTTTTCGTTTTAATTATATAAATTGTGACATTATCAAATTTCAATTATGCGGGTTTGTTATAATGTTTACAGTACAACGAAATTTAAAATACGTCACACAACCGTTTTATATTTGTAAATAAGTTTAAAACTTGATCATGTCATAATTTATATAATCATGCTTATAACAAACATACTATTCGGCCTCAAAAAACCGAAAGACTAGTTAATTAAAACCATAAAGTCAACATCATCATTTTAGTAAATTGGTGTACGAAAGCAAGTTCATCTAAATGTTGAAATATGCCCACAAAACCGAAAGATATATAATAATGTCATTAATAAAAATTTTTAGGTAGTCATATGATTAATGAAATTTTGGAAAATTTTAACATTTTATTAAGGGAAAATTTTAAAAAGTGCACGTATTATTTTTATCGTTTTATCTACAAGTGGATCATAAGTATTTTGTTTTGATTAAACATAAGTCATATGATTTGAATATATATAATAAGAAATTTTATAGTGTACGCAGTATGAATTTTTTTTATTTTACAATGTCATACACATCCGTTTTATGTTTTTAGATAAGTTAAACAATGGTTGATTTGAAATTTGTACTTGAGTAAGATTTTATTTTTAACAATTATATTTTCCATAAAATATTTCAAAACATATAAAGTGGCACAAATCTTTTTTAGTATCATGATAAAGTCGTAAAATCATTTAGTTATAAAATCAATATTTAATATTACATTTTTTAATTATTAATTTTAATTTATTGTTATTATTAAAAACGTTTATGAGCTATGAAATAGACTATATATAAATAGAACTCATTTAAATGTAATATAAATCCAAAAACCAAAAGACAATAATGTCATTAGTGAAATTTTTAGTTAGTCATATTATTAAGAACATTTTTGGATAATTTTAACATTTTATTAAGGGCATAAAATGGAAATGATCTCCTTTTAATGTTATTGATTTATAATTATTTTTTAAATTAAAGAAATTAGTGGAATTTATTATCAAATCATAGTATTAACTGAAAAGACGCATTCTCTACTTTAAGCCACTACTATCTTATAGAAAAGTGATTTTTTTTTTTTTTGTAAAATGGCTTAGAAAAGTGATTTTGCTTTCTTTTTTGTAACTTAAAAGTGATTTTACTTTGACAACGCAAATGTATTACTCGTTTATCCATACAAATATGAGACAATACCGTTTGAATCCTTATTAAGAGACCAATAATTTTTTTTTTTTTGCTTAAAGAGACCAATAAATGTTTAGCAGATTCTTTCAGAAAAAAAGAATTGTTTATCAGATAAATTAAAACCTCTAAGCATACATGCACAGCCAGTGAATACGAATCCTCAATAATTCAGAAGAATGTATAACTTCTATGTAGTAACAAAGTGATTTTTTTTAACAAAGCGACTTTTAAATTGGCTTTATACATGTTTTAATTTTTGTCGACCACTACATTTCAACTATTTCGTTTGTTTGTTTCTTTTTTATTGAAAAAAAGAAAAAAAAATTATTTCGTTTGTTTTGCAATGAAAATAAAAGATGTTCATATAAGGCTAAAAAGACGTGGCCGCAGCGTGGGTAAATACTGGAATCAACAATAGGGAATTATACGAATATACACTCATATTAGGTTTGACTAATAAGAGAAAAAAATGATCATTGTCGGCGACTAATAAGAGAATATAGACGTAAACAAAAGGAAGTGAATGATTATTTATGTAATTTTTATATTATAGTTGAGAGATATGAGTGTGGACACGTGAAGTTTTGTTAACGTTTCAATAAGACGGAACCAATAAAAAAAGATTATTCCCTGCTCGTGTTATGCTGTGTAAGGGGATGCACCTACTATCTGATATGATCTTGACCGTTCATATAGTTTAATATTAGATCTAACGGTGTTAGGCAGCTATCCTACTAGTCCCCTGTCTATATAAACGATAGAGTTATCTCAGCTAAGAGCGTGACAACTACTACTAAACATCATTCGATAAGTCAGAAGAGAGAAAGAGAAAGAGGAAGAGGAAGAGGAAGAGAAAGAGAGAGAGAGAGAGGGAGAGTTCATCGGAAAATGACGTCATGGATTAAACCGGTACTAATCTCAACCGGCGTCGTTGCCGTAGCTATGCAACTAAAAATCATTGTCCCTGTTGTGGCGGTAGATTTCTCTCGAGCTCCCATACTTTTCAGTTCCTTTCTCTCATGGCTGAAACCACCATACCTCTACGTCATCACCAACGTCATCATCGCCATGATCGGATTCTCATCCATGTACTACCGGATCATCACAAACCCCGACGACAAAGACCACGCGGGTTCATACAGCGGCGACCATAAGTTTCAGAATCATGAGCAGAACGTCCACCGAGCTCAACCCCATCGATCGGAGACGAGGAAGGAGGAAGACTTCAGTTTCGTCGCCGAAACTCAGCCGTCAAAGAAGGAAAAAGAGACCCCGGAGGTGGTTACAGAGAAGCTAGCAGAAGCGGTGGTGAAAGCAGAGGAGGAGGAGAAGAAGAAGTGTTTAGTGGTTGTGGCCAAACCGGAAAATCTGACTCCGGTTGAGAAGCCTCTTGTTTCGGCTAGGATCGGCCTACGCAAACTGGTCAAGACCACCACGGCAGGTAACTACTAAGTTCATACTATTATAAAATAAACATTAAAATTTTGGAGAAAGAAGGTGGCGTACGTCACAAGTTAGATGTCATAGTTGAATATGAAAACCTAAATACTGTTTATTAAGACGTTGCATTTTTAATTTTTCTTTTCAGAACGAAACTCTTTGAAAGCGTTGAGAGTGGCGAAGCCAAAGCGGCAAGAGACTCTTGAGAATACGTGGAAGATGATAACGGAAGGGAAGCCGTTGACTAGCTATTACCGAAGACCAGACACGTTCGGACTTGGCGTAGAAGATTCCAACAAGACGAAACCATTCGGTTTGAAGAAAACCGAGACGTTTAGCGATCGGACCAAGTACTACCTGTCACCGGCGGTGTCAAGGAGTCGAAATGAGCTGAATATAAGAGCAGAAGCGTTTATTAAAAAATGCAACGACGAGAGGTTCGAGTCGATGAGACAGGACACAGAAGTGACTCGTCGTGGTCTTTCGTTTTAGTTAATGGTTTTTGCCTTTGTTTTGTCTATTCAAAAAAATTCAGTTGCATTTTCTAGAAGCTATTAAGTAATAACAAAAGGAAATGACAAATGTGGGAAGTCACGGATAAACAAAGCACCCTGATTGGCTTAGTTTAGTTTAGTTATCGTAACACATCTTTCATTTACGATTTGTAAAGTCATCAAATAAATATTTTTCTCGTTAAAGCTAGTTTTGTGTCCAACTAGTTTTTTTTTGTCAACTCAAGTCCAACTTGTTAATCATAAACACACAATATATTAGACACTAAAATAATTTTCCACAGAAAATTAAATTGAAAACAACAATATATTAGACAATGTGTAATGTACAGAAAGTCAAGCTTATATAATAATAACAAAAACAAGATAGAGATTTGACATCTGATGTGATGTAGATATTTTTCCTTCCGTAATGGATATTTTGAGAGTAGATATTTTAAAGTTAACGTTGGGGTTTCTGTATTGTGTTTTGTCATTATCAGGCAATAGGGAGAACGTGATTCACGGCAAGACGCGTGAAAGATTGTTAAGACTAACGTTTAAGAAATCGCAGAGCTATAGTTGAGCAACATATATGAAATTGATTGAGCAGATGTTTAAGACAGATTTTTTTGAATGTTAACAGATTTTCGAACGTCTAAAATACCATTTAGTTTAAGTCCGATTTGCCACTGATTTTTAGAACATCGGTTAAAATTTAAAACCAAGACAAAATAAGGCAGTGTATGAAATCTGAACTCAAATTCAATAAAAACAAACGATCTTTTTTTTTTTACTTAGCTGGTGTAAAAAACAAACAAAAAGGTCAAAAGAGCTGAAGAATGTAAGAAGTTTACACATCAAAACCAATGGCTTCATGAGAGATCATGAGTTCAAATAATTTGTGCATCATATCGCAGCTCTCATGGCTCCTCTTGCAGCATCCCTTTTCATCTCATCTGCTTTCCCGCTCCCACGGAAGTACATGTATACTTGCTGCACATGTAAAATGACCCATTTCAAATGTTAAAAGAGTCTTAACCTCAAAAAACTATACCGATGCAGGGACTATTACTTTTCGGTTCTAAAGAGTGGGAAAGAGACCTGAATAACCCAGATGCTGACCACTGATTCAAGGCAGAAAAACGCAAACCCGATGAAGTAGAAGATCTGTGACAGGAAAAACAAGAATTCAATGATCAATGGTATAATATGAGGAGTAACTTCAAGGTTCATCAGACAAAAGTTGACACAATCCAAGAGCTCATAAGGGATACAAAAAACGAAGAAGAAGAGCTTACTCCGACCAATGCCTGACTGCTCAACATATCTAAAGCAGGTAATATGCCCCTGTAAGTTCGAGGATCAACCGAATACAGTAATTAATAACAGACTTGATACGCATAGACGTAACTATTAACTGATTTAAGTCATTAATCTTTTTTGAAGAAACTTACGCAAGTGATTTTCCTTTGAAGATAATAGGAGGAGCAACTGCAGCAAACACGCAGAAAGCAATGTGGAGCTGTGGCCAGAAAAGATTGGTATCAGGTGAAATTCTTGATGACTCTGGTAAAATATATATCACCAATAACCAGTTAAAGACCAGGTACTCACCATGTAGAACAAGAAAAACCATCCAAAGCTCAAAGCGCTATCACTTCTGCATGAATCCAACACAAAATAAACACATTGAGTAAGAGAATATGGAAAGAACAAAAAATAATTGTCAACACTTTTTCTCCATTTGTATACAAAATAAGCATTGTGTTATTAGCTAGTGACTAGGTATGAGAAACAAGAACCTGAAGGCGCGGTAGAGAGGGCGATACCATAACACATAGCCGCCTGGGACACCCGATATGAAGTAAATAAGAGCAAGAAGCCAAATCGTTACTCCTGAACACAAGAAAAACAAACTCGAGGTTGTAAGACATGCGAATGGCGAGCGGGAAAAGAAAATAAGACAATAGAGTAAGAGAAGAAGAAGAGAGACCTTCTCCTTTGATCCAAGCTGTAGTAACGGCGATGATGTTCCAGAAAAGTGCAATAACCAACCCTGTTCGACATGGAGGCACACGAGTTAAGTTTCATCATTTTCTGACTTAACCTAAAAGATGAAAATACAATTATTGAGGCGTACGTACCCAAATAAGTAGAGAAAGCAATATACTGTAGCCTTTGGAGACGAATGGGAATTTCATTTGCAATGTCATGGTGGATAAGAGGGAACAAGGGCGGCCAGTTTTTCACCTCGATAACAATTCCAGCTAGAAAGAAAAGTTAAAATTATAAGAGCGCAGACTAGATGAAGCAACCAATAGAGACGCATATCAGAGATAAAAGTTAAGCACGACAAAACTGTCAAAAAATACAAGTACCTCGTGCAGCAGCATCCTCTTTCCGTTTGAGATCCTACAGAGAAACAAAAAAACAAATCATTGGAAGATACAAACTACCACTTGAGAGCAAATATCAAGGATGGTTCTTCAGGTAACTGTGAGTTTCCAAAGGATGGTGTTTGAGTTGAAGCAGCAGATACCTGCTCGCGTCGTTTAAGCTCAGCTTCTTTGGCTTGGAGCTCCTTCTCTTTCTTCTTCAAATCCTGTATTCCAAAAACAAGGAAAGAACACAAACAAGGAAGAGTTTTTTTTACAAAACTAATCCAAAACGGGTAATGACTATTTACTCCAACAACATGATAAAAAAAAAAATCGAACCTGAGAACCAGAGGGAGGTCTGTCAAGAGGAACGTCAACGGTGCGACCATAACCAAAACCAGCAGGTTCCGGAGGCAAAGGCGATAGTCTTGAACTCGAAGCAGCCGGCACACTTCCAGGATTCTAAGAATGGTAGACAAAAATCAAACAAATCATCATCTTGAGAATCTAATCATAGAGGAGCAATGGAGGAACAGCGATACCAAAAGAAAGTAACAAAGAGAGCCGAAATCAAGAACAACCCTAAAGCCATCTGATTATATAATCCATCAGTTTCATCAGCAATAATAGACAAGTTACAGATTTGGGGGATTGATTACATTTCTCACAAACAGATTCCACAACAACGCTCGAAAACAATGCGGGATTAATCAACACATCAACACACAAACCCCTAAGTCAGTCAGTAAGATTGGTGAGAGATTCGGAATACTCTCAATTCGGAAGAATCTAACTCTTCAAGTGAAGAAACATCATCAAACAAGAGAAAAGAGAAGAAAGCGTCGTACAGCGAAAGGATTGACTTCGTCTCCTTCGTCGAAGGGGTTCCGATCGTAACGACCTGCCATCCCCTTCTTTACAAAACGCTTATCCGATTCGACAATTTGAAAATTCGATCTGAGAGAGATCTCTCTCTTAACCACGAAGGTTTCAACGTTGAAAAGAGAGTTAAACTGTAATAAAAGGAAAAGACGCCAAATTGATATTACATCCCATATTTATACAGATTCACTTCCGTAATTTTTTTTTTCACTCCTTCGATACTATCTTCTGATAATTACAGTTGATATTACCTCAGTTTTACATACCAAAAAATTAAATACCAAAGAAAGAATGAGGGCAAACACAAACTAGCCAATCACATCATTTTAAATTTTAATATTTAAAAAGGTCATAAGCTTATTTTCTCCCTAAGTAACTGAGTTAATAATATAAAAACTAATTACAATAAAGTAAGCACATCTTCCGTGTATAAAAATTCTTCGTTATGCTTGTGTTGTTGTGTGTTATGCTGTTGCCGTCTCTCTACTTCGTTTATGCTTTACGCGGTGAGTATTACTATTACCACCACCACGCCTTATTAGTCGTCTGTTACTAACGCTGTTACTCTTCTGCTTCGTCTTCCTGCTCGATGAAAATGGATCGAACCAGTTCTTGTCTTCTTCCACCGCTTTTTTCCATCGTTCTTCAAACCTTTGAAGCTCCCATGTCGACTGCCTCCTTATCTACTTTGTTTCATCAAAACCATTTATACGAATGCTAAGTCTTTTTCTTTTCCTTTTATGAGACATACCAAATAAGATATCTTATATTAACATTTTACTCACCGAGGTTCTCGAATCAAACGTCGTATGGCCACGTCTCTTCAAATAATATCGACCAAAAAATAATCATAAAGGTGTTAGCTTCCTTAGTTAGAGGCAAAAAAAACAATGAAGTGTTTTGATGTGTCAATGAAACTTACGTTAGTCCTAACATCACGACCTGCGGTCTGCACGTATTAGAGAAACAAACGAGTTATATAAAGATAACGTGTTCGTTCAACGAGTTCTCTTATCTGGATAATATAAAGAGAGAGAAAATATATACCTTCTTCTCAGGATGTACACTTTCACCTAAAGTTTGAATGCCTTGATGAAAGATGTACTCTCTATCCACGATCCCTACCTTCATCTTCCTGTCTCCCTATTACACGTTCCAACCATGCTCACAAATTTTAGACTATCAAATGAAAAGTTGCTGAAAACCATAATGTTTTAGACTATTTCGAGGTTTCAAATAGGACTTGATTTGTTCATCTCAGCAAGATGAAGTTAGCTCAAAATCTTGAAAGAGAAGAGTGTGACCACCTGTGCACAATACCCTATTTTCATATCCATTCCCCATCCATGAACCAAATCATTCTACAAAAGCAAAAAAAAAAAGAAAAAAAATGACCTCAAGTGAAAAATTTACTTAAGGGTCAGTTAACTTTCTATGGATAAATATCGGCAAGTAAAAGAAAAAATATGTAACCTGTATGAGATTCCAAGTGCAAAACCAAGCAGCTCTTGAAAACACAGGAGCCATTCCTTCAACAAATCTACAAAGCAACAAAACGAAAGTGTATCAATCATATTGATATATCAATGAAATTATTCATTGCCTACTAAACCATTACCCTGTGCAAGGAGGATCTTCACTAGTATTAGAACATTTCTTAGTTCCTCTATTGATGTAAACTCTCCTGTGTTCATGACATCATGTTGTACATCAAGTACCAACACATTAAAAACAAACAAAAAGAAAAGCTCTCTCCTATTGAAGTATATTTGAACCTATGAAATTTCTTTGTTTTGGAACGGAGTGTGATCTTGTGGTGGATTTCAGTCGAGTTTCGGTCCAAAGCCGGTTGAGATATCTCCAGCCCCTCTGATTTAACTATCTTCAAATACCTGCAGAAGATGATTGGTAGTCACATTCAAGCTACATGAAGCTCACTCACTATACGATTTAGAGAGAAACTGACAATTACCTGTCTGGTGTGAAGTTCTCAACTCCAAGATCCTCATCCCAAAGAAAAATATAATCATAAATGGATACAACATCCGGATGGAGAAACCTTTTCGCAAACCACCTAAAAACCAAGAGGTGAAACCTTATATAAACCAAGGTTACATAAGTGAAACAAAACATTGTTTAAATGTTATCTTCTTTAAAGATGCATTGGATGAAAAAGATAAGTACCATTTAGTCTGGTTCTGTGCAACTATATGTATGGCTTTTGAACTCCACTCAAGATCCCACCATTTATCCATATTCCCATCGTAATGGAAAAGAACAACCGTGAAATTCGCTGGAAGAAACTGTAGAGACACAAAAGAACTTCACATTGAGAGGAAACCCAATTGTTTTTCAATGCCTAGGATTAGGATAAACTCAGAAGAAAAAAAATACATACCTTCTTTACCATAGCGTCGACATTACCCTTTTGCTTAATGCCTACTGGTACGGCCAACAAGTTACGGTTAGTCATTTCCACACCCTGTATTTTAACAATCATATCACACAACAGAAATTCCTCTAGCGACAGTGATACTCGAGATTATATTTGCCATAATTCTTGATGCAGAAGCACTAACCTTTTCCCTTAAACTATTACTAGACCAGAGAGGCTTTAGTTCAAGGTCCGATCTAGGCTGTAAGATACCACGCGGCAAGCCTTTAAGTTTCTCATCGACTGGTTCAGATTCCTTGATACAGTCAAGGAGGAGTGAACTTTACATTAAACTGGTTACAAATGAAGACAATACAAGATAATAATTGCAGAGTACCAAAATGTTACCACTGCCATGTCAAAGGGATAATCTGCTTCCTCTAGCTGAAAGGTACAAGTAATAAAAGGAGTTTACAAACCAAATCAACACATCCAAAGAGATCAAAAGGATAGCATTTCCGTTCCAAAGTTACCTCAGTGTCTTCGAATTGGATATTTGTGGTCCTATACCAAAAGATCAAAAGTGCTGTACATATAAGAGCCAGAAAGGGCTTCACTCTCCACCCGGATCTACCCTACAAGACTCGACCATTTTACCATGAGATTCAGCGCTATTAGACTAGTTGTCCAAAACGGCATAACAGCTCGTAAATAATGGAGGTTCTGCTAACTAAACCAACCTTTACCACATCTTGAGGGTTGTTTCTTCTCTTAACAAATGACTTCAATGATTTGATCGACTTCATAGATGGCAAACCATGTTCCATAATCTTATCTTCTACACAAATTTAAATAAAAACAATTCAACACAAGACTAGTTCTGCAAGAAGTTACAAATCTTTCAAGAAGCAGAAAACTCACCAGAGTTTCACCTGCCCTTGTGTTCTCCCAAGAACAGAGAACAAGGAGACAGCTTAAACCAGACCCCACTCCACTGGTCACTGGATCTCAGTTTAATAGGCTGTGAATTCAAGACCATGCATGTCGCTCGTATGATCAGTCTGAATTATCCAGAAGAATAGACAAAAATAGTAACGCAAAACAATGCACAAACGAGAGTAACAACAATAGAGGAAAACTTAAATAAGAGGCTCTCTCTAGATCAGCTAATGCACAAATCCCATACTTTTTTTATAAAATTGGAAATTAATAAGAGTTTCCAGGAAAAGAGCAATAAAAAATTGAAGCGGCAAGTTTTGTAACAGCAACAGAAAGATTGCGTCCTTCACTTTTACTATCTGGGCCCGATATTCTTTTCTTTTTTGAGAACGAAATGGAAATTTAAGGTTGAATTACTAATTGCATAGATCTAACGAAGAGTAATAATTACTGCTTACTGTTCATATATATATATATATATATATAACGTTTATATATAAAGCTCTCATTGGTTTGCAAAAACTTCACAAGGAAAAGAAGAAACACACACATAATAAGAAATCATTCAAATTCCCCTGTTTACGAAAATACAGAGGAGAGGCAGAGAATGGAATCGACAAACAGGTTAATAATGAAATTTAATAGCTGTGTGTTTGATTTATAAATTTTAAGATCTTAAAAGCGACAATAATTATGAGAGACGACCACCCAAGGAAATAAATTCAGGGAACATAAATAGAAAATCAGGTATCAGACGAAGAAGACCTTTGAGAAAAGTCTGAAGCATGCAGAATCACTTTGACGACAGAAGACAAGAGCCAGCTAGAGAGAGAGAAAATAGAACATAGGAGAAGAAGAGATTGTTTGCTTTTGCATGAAAGAGAAACAAACCAAAAAGAAAAAAATAACTGGGGAACTTTTATAGGTATTAATTTTCTATTATCAATCAGACTGAACGAGAGGAAACGTAACCTATCTAACAAAAAGAAACAAAAAAGTATCGCGACTCGTGTCCTTCCCCATGTTAATCTTACTTACTTGGTTGACAAATATACACAAATTATTATTATTATTTTTTTAAATACTTTGAAATTTTGGATTCTGCTTACAGCTTACTATATACTCTATTTTAATACTTTTTCCGTTTCTTAATAATTGTCATTGTAGAGAAAATTTTTTTGTTGCAAAATAAGTGTCGTTTTAGGTTTTCGATGCAGAATTTATTGATTTTATTCTGCAGATTATTTTTCTATTGGTTGAAATAAGAGTAAATGTATGGGTAATAGTGTTTTTATATGGAAAACATGCAAAATTAAATGATTTCTTAATCTGCGTGAATAATGTCAGAATGACACTTATTCAGGAACAGAGGGAGTATTAAGAAGGTAAAGAAAAGAAAATTCCATGTTTTGCGTTCTTTTACAATAACTTCATTGAGACAGGAGTTTTATGTAGTTCAGTCCTTACGCAACTCCGAAACCCAATAAGCTTCTTTTCTTTTTCTGTTCTTCTTCTGATTCGTGCAAGCGTATAACTACTCCGTTTTTTTAGCTCTATGTTTTTGGTTTTCCAGTTGTTTTCTTTTTCATCTTTAAATATTAACATGAGATATTGAGATGACCAAAAAAATATTAACATGATGAACCAAACTAACGTAAATTGGTGCTTCCATAAAATGTAGTATTCCAAACTCAAAATCGAAGTTCTTTCTCTCTTTTTCTTCTTTTAAAAAATATGTTGTAGATATATATATAATAGATATTCAAATGATTTTTATATATTTTCCACGATTGTTTATACTATACCATATCATTTTATTTCACCGTAGTAAGTAGCATTAGCCAATGAAAATCATCGTCTAAGTTATACCATAAAACTAGATCATCGGGCGGGTGGGTTTTCATTCTTTTGTAAGTGCATGTTATGTTTTTTATTGTAACGGATTTTGCTATAAAACTTGTGTTTTGATTTTTTTTGTGTACATTATGAAGTTAATTTAAAAAAAATAATTATTACATAATTGCTCCTAATTGTTGTAATATTTCAACAATAATTTAGTAATATTTATTGTAAGTCTTCTGTATTTTAAAAAAATCATTAAATAAAAAATACAATCTATTTGTAAGTCTTCTGCATTTACAACTCTTATGTATTTGTTTTCTTAACCTACACTAATATTATGGTTTATACAGGTACGAATAGCTCTGGGCATATTATCTGAAACCCGAAAACCGAACCAAAAAAACCAGAACCAAAATCGAACCGGCAATTATGAAAACCCAAACGATTCTTATATTTCTAAATTCGAAAAACCGAAACCGAATCGGGATCGAACCGAAAACCGAATGGGTATCTGAATATTTTAAATATATTGAAAAAATAACTATTTTTAATTTTAATATATAAAATATAATTTATAAATAAAAGATGTCTAAAAAATCCGAACTATCCAAATAACCCGAATATTTTTCGGACTTTTCGGGTTTTCTCGGGTTTTCATTCTTTTTTGGTTTTTTGAGCTTTAAATCTGAACCAAATCCGAATTATTTGTAATACTGTTCCACTTCGGGTTTTATAAAAAAAAAGAAATCCAACCCGAACTCGATATTATCCAAACCGAACTGATCCGAAAACTGTCCGGTTCCTAAACGGTTCCTAAACATCCCAACCCGAATAACCCGAAAATCAAATAAACCGAACCGATCTGAACCGAAAACCCGAATGCCCATGGCTAGGTACGAAAGTGTAGAGTTTGTGGTACAATAAATATAGATGGCAGTGTAGAGTTTGTCAATTCTATAGCATTGAAAAAACATTGGTTAACAGTATTGATAGTATCGAATTATTAATTCGATAGAAGTCTTGATGTAGGTTAACAAATTGTCTGCAACCAGTTGACATAAACGAAGAATATATTTTTTTGGACACAAAATGAAGAATATATAATATAGTTTGTTTGGTAATGGAAGTATAGTCAATTTTTATAAATTGGTATATCGGTGATGTCAAAAAGTAAAGATTAATAAATCGGTTGAATGATATAATGATTATGAAAAGACATTCGAAGTGTATTAAAGTGTTGCATATATGAGATACGAAAGATAATGATTATGGTTATTAGCAAACATTATTTAAGAAAATATTTTATCAAAGGTTAGGTTAATATAGGCAAAATAATAGAAGATTCAATTCTAAAATCTACTTAAAAAATGTTGTAATGTTTCTGTTTTAATAATATAGATTACCTTCTGTACGGTGTACACGTATTATGCTTTGTACTATGTAGTGTTATATATCCAAAATTGTATCTTTTTTACTCTTGGGATTTTAATGAAACACGGAGTCGACAAAAAAATGTTACAGGAACTAAAAGTCTACAGAGTAAAACGTTCGCAAAAATCCCGAAACGACAAAAGCTGTAAAACGTTAAGATTTCAATTACCAAGTTGATGAGAGTTACAAGTTTCAATTAATTAGCTAAAGTTACAGAAGGACAAAGTTTGCAAGTTTGATAGATTATAGTTGACAAAATGGTAGGAGTCTTGCAATGACATTTAATAAGATTTACCATTATCGAATAGCCAATGTGGAAGAGTTACAATATGCAACGGTATAAACTTTGATCATTTATCCCGTTAAGCAAGTAGGGCAATAAACGCAACGTCTCCCTCTTTTGCTATACGTAGCTTGTTGTGAAGATTAGCTAAAATTTGAATACGTAACTGTGTTTTAGGTAAGAACATATTGTTACATAGTTCTTCAAAGTTGTTTAGAACATAATAGACGAAACTATATTGTGTGAATAGAATAATTAGTGTTTAAATGAACATGCATACATGATGATTGTGTTTTGATCGTATGATAGTTTCATGTTCACACCCATTTCCAAAATCAACACGGTTCAAAACACATACAACTCTAGTTAACCTACCAAACAAGTAATTAAAAGCTGCAACTAGATTGTTCATATGTTACATTCATCAAACGATGTGTTGATGCCCAATAATAAACAAGAATCTGACAATAAAATATCCTTCTGAAGGCTGTATATCTTAGATCATTTGTTGAAGATCCTGGACAATTTCTGAGACGGGCGGTCTGAATCCTGGTTCCATCTATACAATATAGAAGTCAAAAAGGTTAGTTCATTTATCTAATGGCGTCGCTTTCTCACTTAATATGGTGATGAATCTAAGTGAAGTTTTACCTGGAGAGAACGTGATATGATATCTGCAAAACGTGACAACGATTTCTTCGGGTAAGCTCCATGTAACGACGGATCAACCATTCTCGTCAACGCATCTATGTCATGAAGCCTAGGAATAGCCCACTGAGCTAGTGTCTGATGTCCCCTCGGCCTTGTCCTGCCATATATAACGAGATTAGTCTCAAGTGATTTTACATTGTGTCATAATCTCAAAATAATCTTTAGAGTATGCTAACAACCTGTCAAATGGTCTGCGACCAGTGAGAAGTTCTAACATCACAACCCCAAGGCTATATACATCGCTCTGACAAGTGTAGCTTCCATACTCCACCTCAGGAGCCGCATAACCCGCCATCTACAATTTTATAAGCAAACATCAATTCTCTTACAGCACTCACTCCTATGTCAGGATTTGAGATCTACAAGAATCTTCTCTAAACCTGACTCGTTGGACGTGGTGGTAACATATAAGCCAAACCGCTGTCTGCAACACGTACTGAGAGCTTTTCATCAAGGAGAACCTTGGAAGACTTGAAATTCTGGTGTACAATAGGTGGTTGGCATACCTCGTGAAGGAACCTGAAACCAAACACACTCTTAAGTTTTAAATGTAGTTTTTGGCACGACACTTTGAGGTTCGTTTACTTACTGCAATGCCTTGGAAGCTCCTAAAGCAATGTTCATACGCACATTCCAAGTGAGCTTCTTGTGCAATTTGCGATCTAAATGCAGCGCATCTTGTAGTGATCCATTAGGACAGTATTCATACACAAGCAACCTTTGACCATACTCATTGCAGTAACCAAGAAACTCCAATATATTCCCACGTTTAAGTTTCAAAACATTGGAGACTAAGTTGAGGAATTCACCATCACTCTGCGTTCTGCTGATTGTATTGCTCAGCTTCTTCACCGCAAGAAACTACACATCACAGCACAGAGAGTGAGTTTTTAAAACATAATAAGACTTCTCTTCAAGGGGTAAACTAAGATCAGTGCACAATAAGAGGGGAAGTAGTAATCACACACCTTGCCATGAGGAAAGACGGCTCTGTAAACATTACCAAGCGACCCTTCACCGATGATATGCTCTTCAGAGAAACCATTTGTGTACTGCTGAAGTGAAGCAACGGTGAAAACAGTAGCAGAAGATGAAGAATTCAACCCCGGAGGAAAATGAGCAGCAGCTCTCTTTGAAGCAGCAGCATCGTCGTTGTTGGACTGGAAACTCCTCGGTGGTTGTTGTAACGGCTTTTGCACTTCCTTGTTATTATAATATGAAGCAGGAGGAATCGCTCTCCTGCTCTCTTCAGGCCTCGGTGGCGGCATAGGATAACCATACTTCCTGTCTCCAGCTCCACCATATCCATCGTAAGGCTTAACCATAGGCTCACGAGAAACTGCAAAAACAACAAAAGAAAGCCAATGAGGCCCACACTCGAGTAAGTTTTGTTTTCTCTCCTTAATCAGTGTACCTTTTCCCAAAGTGGGGGTTGGTTGAGATGGAGGTTTATTGAAGTAGGGTCGTTGTAAATCTTTACGAGCATCAGCTCCATATCGGCTATACTTCTTGTCTCTGCAACATCTCCAAAGTGTAACACACAAGCCGGATACGAGAACAATTATAGCCACTGAAGAAACGACTAGGATGATTCTCTGCGTGGACCAGAACTTTCCTGACCCTGAACCTGAAGGAGGTGATATTTGCAAAGTAGGTTGGCCCGAGCCAGAGTTCCAGGGATCTCCTCCAGCATTATCAGAAGGAGGTGACCAAACCAAAGGTGGTGGTGGTGGCTGCAGGGTAGCAAAAGGAGAAGGAGGAACACCGGAAACAGGAGGGATGCGAGGAAGAGGAGGAGCATGGTGAGTAGCGGGAGGAGGATCAGCAGCAGGCGGAGGCGGTGTTATAATTGACGTATTGAATGGAGTTCCATCTTTTCTGCAGTTATATTGAAGACAAAACTTGAATGGCTGAAGCAAAGAAATAGCAAGAAGTAGCTTTTCTATAAACATACATACTTACTTGAAGTTTGGAACTTTTAACAGATTTGGGGGTATAGGTCCAGAGAACAAGTTGTTTGCTACATTCCTGAACCAAAAAAGACATCATAAACTATAAGTAAGTTACTGAAGCTGGCTTTATGGTTTGAGCGTCATGAACAAAGAATATTACAAATCGGTTAAGGAGAGATCCTCTATAACATCAAGTGTTCCAATGAGCTTGTTGTCCTGCAGATACCTGCAGTCCAGCAACATTAGAAATAGAAGCAATGGTAACGTTAGTCCAAAATCTATGAAACTTACAGTATCTTGAGAGCAGCTAAGTCTCCCATGGAGGGAGGTAAACGACCCTCCAGTACGTTAGACGATAAGTCCCTGCATTAGATACTAAACGAGTAAGCATGGAAGACCCCAGAAGAGGGAGGAAAGAAAAAGGAGGAAAACATACAGTTTAGTCAGTTTTGTTAACTGCTGAAAGTAATCAGGAATATCTCCTGATAAAACATTGTTCCCCAACGATCTGTAGGGAAAAAAAGTAAACGAGTATCAGAAAAGATGCAAGACTAGAAGAGATGCAAGAGACAGTATCTTTACTTCTTTGACTAAAAAGACTTACAGTTCTGACAACTCGGTTAAAAAGGAGAGTGTAAAGGGTATATTCCCAGTGAAGCGGTTGCTAGAGAGGGATCTGAAACAAGAGAAATGAAACCAAAAGTGTGAATGTATTTTAGCTGTAAAATCATAAGAATTGCCATAAAAAGAATAACCAAACGCACAGGTTTCGGATGGTAGAAGGCAGAGCCTGTGGAATTGTCCCTGAGATGTGATTGTCACTGAAGTCCCTGTCCAATATAAACAAGGGAGAGTGTATATGTTCTTTTATTAAGCAAGAAGCCTCAAAAAGAAAGTATATGTACATGAAACAAGAAGGCTTTGCTTACATGACTTGGATAGATGAGAAATCAGCAAGAGTGTCACTTAAGCTTCCACCCACCTTCATGCCCTTTATCCTACTGCAGCCAACAAACAATAATCACACCTGGTCAGAACCTAGAATAAATCTTCTTACTTTTTGGTGACTGACTGACTCCATAACAAGAGTTAAAAAAAAAGAGCAGAAGTAGAGGAAAAAGTATTACATTTCTGTGATGTTTGAGGAATCACAGACAACACCTTGCCAGGTTTCTCCACAGGGGTCTCCTCCAAAAGCAAGCCACCGATGTAGAGTTGGTGCTCCCAAAGTAATGTACAAGTTATTTATCGCAGAAACTGCAAAGAGTGTTTAAACAACAAACAAGCCCCATCACAAAAGCAAAGAGTAAATGTGAGAATATGCCATATAATGGACAACAAGCACAGACTTCATGGTCTTGAATTAAACCCTAACGAGAGCTAATGTGTCAAGAACCAAACTGTTAGGGTTTTTTGAGACTTGTTTCAAAGCAATAGAATCTGCCAATCTGAAGCATGGAAGGACAAAGTCAATGCTATACCTAGTTTACCCTAAAACAACTGATGCAGGTCACTTTCACTTGACAAAACTCATAATCTAGTGTGTTCAATAAACAGACAAATCAAAACCGAAACTGAAAGTCTTCAGACACAAGAAGAGAGATTATTACCATCTCGTGGATTGGTGACTCCAGCGGAGAAGGGCATTGTAGTCAAGGCTAAAACAGAGAGAACAAAGAACACTTGTCGACTTGTAAAGCTCATAGCTTCGGTCAGATTAGAGTGTCTGTCTGTCTGCTTCCAAGAAAACTTTGAGGTAAACGAAGATTCTGTGGAACTGTCAAGAGAAAAAAGGAGAAGGAATTAAAAGGGAAAGTGAAACGTAATTTCGTCGGAATTCAAGCGGAGAGAGAAAGTGGAAAGAGGGAGAAAGAGAGAGTTGTGAGTGTGTTTTGTCTTGAAGAACGAGCGGCTCTTACAAAAGCAAACGGCTTTGTTTTCTCAGTTCAAGTTTAGTCTCAAAGTGTGAAACAGAAATAATAATTCAGTCTCTCTACTCTACTAAGTCTTGTCCAAATATTTAATGTTTTTTTTCCCTTGTCGCCATTGCTCATCTAACTATAGTTTCTTCGTGTTTATTTAATCTTTTATGGAAATGGCCTTTTTCTAATGCCATCAGGTGTACCTAGAAATGAATTATCATTTTGATGCAATTCATAAGAAAAATGATGTAGTATTGTCCAAGAAAATAAAAGGAAAACATTCTCCGTTTGAGATAAAGATTTGAATAGTCGGATCACATAATTACCAACTTGTATCCGTTCTGGAACCATTCAAATTATTTAACATGTATATATATATATATATATATGTGTGATCCGTTAATTCACCTAGGCTAATAAATCCAAATGATACAACAAGAACAAGTTAATAGTTATATGATCATTTCGCTGCGGATTAATTTGCAAGCTTACAACTTATTCAATGAGATGGGCCATGAAAGCAGTGAAGTGGAAAAGCTCTGCAAAGTGTTGTATTGTGGAAGAAGAGAGTGAGAGACCCCACGATGTCAAGATATCACTCCCGTTTTACGTTAATGTAGTTTAATGCTTCTTGGTGGTATAAATGTTTGATGTCATGAGATTGTTCCAGTAGTTTTTTCTGTCTACAAGTTTTGATACCGCAACTCAAACTATTTGGTTGATGTCTTCATGTTATTTCTGTTAAATTACTTTTTTTTGTTTGGTTTCAGTGAGCTTTAGTTAAATTATTTGGAAAGTAGAAACACTTACTATGTTAAAACGTATCACTATTACTTGATTTTTTTCTGTGGTAGAACAAGAACCTTTTGAAAAAGAGAGACACAATTTCATAATTGCACTTTGTAGAAATCATAGTAGCAATTAAGAATTCTGGTTTTGTTTTTACAGTTACAACTTACTATAACTGTTTACCAATTTCTTAAGAAATGATATATTTAAGCCGTATCTTGTTGTTTTGGTCATGGTGGTGGAGTTTTGAACGATCAACTAGAGAGTGACCCACCTTTAGAATTATCATTTGTTTTTATATATTATTTAAAATTATATATATATATATATATATATATATATATATATATATATATATATATATATATATATATATATATATATATATATATATATATATATATATTTGTGTCTTTCTTTATATCATATATGTTTTTTTAATCATTTTAATCATATTTGTGTTTTTATCTGATCCGCCTTTTAAAATGATGTGTATATTCTTTTATTTAACTTTTTTAGAAATTTACATTTCATATATGTATGTTCTATTCATATATGTGTTTTTCTTTATAATCATATCTATTCAATTAAATTAAGAAACATAACCTATTGATATAGATATAGTCCAACTATTTTCATACTAATAATCATTTTAGAAATTTTTTTACACATATGATTACAAAACACAAATATGATTAAATCATACAAATATGAAAATTAAATTTCTAAAAAATGTAAAACAAAAAATATACCCGCTTTTTGAAGGACGGATCAAAATTAGTCTATTTGTCTATCTATTCTATTAAAACACAAGTATGACCTATTGATATAAGAGTGGTCAAACTATTTTAATGTAATTATTAAAACTCTTTATTATTTATTTAAGAAAAATATTATACAAAGAAAAAAGACCAAAGAAAAACAAAACTATGACAAAAACACAAAAATATAAAAAAATGTAAAAAAATAATATATCCGCTCTTTCAAATATTTTTTTGAACTTATATTATTTTTTTGAAATCAAAAATATTTTAAATAATAATTACAAAATATTTTAAATTTTGAAAATACAAAAAAAATATTTAATTATTTATTTTAAACAGTACATAAAATGCTTCTGGAAAAGGTGAAAAATAAAAAAAAATGTTTGAAAAAATTATTTTAGTACATTTATATAAATATAATTATTTAAATATAATGAGTTAATATGGTCTTCACAAACTTTAAGTAAATTCACATTAAAAAAATTAACAGAATAACCCATTTAAAACCTGCCTAAATGAGTTTAAATGAATATTTATTTCTATCAAAAATGTTGAGATTGTTGAATAACATAAAAGAATAATTTGGATGAATTACATTACTGGCAAAGTCAGCAAACGTAACTGAATAACATGCTAATATTACAGTGATGATATGTAATGTAACAGATTTCAACATAATTGTAGTATAATTAAATAATATATGTTAACAATCGTATTTTAGAAACCCAAAAGAATGAATTTTTGTCACTATTTATAGATAACTGTAGACAAAGAAAAAAGCTGATACCATGAATTTAAGATTGGAGGTTACACAATTCGGTTATACGTTTTGTTAAAGTTGCTTTATATTTTTTAAATATGTATAGTAGAAAAATAATTGTTGGACTAAACTAATATCAACTGGTCATACAAGAAAATTAATAGAATAGTCGGTACTAATAATTTATTGGCATGCCTGCTTTCTTGGTTTGGGATAATATTAACTTCTTATATTCATGTGTAAACTATTTTTGCATGAGCTATTAATGACCTGAGAAATAACACCAGCAGATTGAAGCCATCGACTACTATTTTTGCACCTTGACTAATCTTAACAAAGTATATTGGTGTTATTGAGACTATATGCGGAAAATCAGCCAATTTGTACATCAACCGAGTGTCGCGGTCCCGATCAGTACATGCACTTGAACACTATGCTAAAACATATATCAACACACAAAATATTCAAATTTCATACGTCAACTAATACAATTCGACTTTTAAATACATTGACCAATTATCTGTTAGTCAAATATAAAGGAATCTGAGCTGTCAGTTATATATGTATTACGTATCTCTCAAAAATTTATGTGGATTTTTTATTTTTTAAATAATTAATAAGTAATTAAAAACAATTTCGGAGGAGACTCTAACCCGAGTCTGGGCAATATTTCATAAGACCCTTTAGCCACTATGCCAAACGCAATTTATTGATTACATATCTATTATTGCATATTATAATTTATACCTGATGAATAGTTTTTTCAAATATTTACATCTTTTTCTTCCCCCTCATAAACCAAACAAACTAAATAATCAAACATTCTAGCTTTAAAGATATTTTTCAATAGTTTTGAATTATATGTTTTTAAATTTATTTAGTTTCTAATTTTTATCGAATTTGTTTTTCAAAATTCATTTATCATTTTCTTTTGAAATTCAAAATTGATTTTTGAAAATATTTGAATTTATATTTTTCATTTTTTAAACAAAATAATAATCATTAAGTTAATTACACATAATTACTTATGATTTATATACTTTGTGGACTTAATTATAAATAATTAAAAACTCATAACAAGGAATATGAGCATATTGAGTTTTTAATTATTTATAATTAATTCCACAAGTATATAAATCATAAGTAACTGTGTGTAATTATCTTACTTATAATATTGTGTTTAAAAATGAAAAATATAAATTCAAATATTTTCAAAAATCAATTTTGAATTTTCAAAAGAAAATGATAAATGAATTTTGAAAAACATATTCGATAAAAATTAGAAACTAAATAAATTTGAAAACATATAATTCAAAACTATTGAAAAATATCTTTAAAGCTAAAATGATTGATTATTTAATTTGTTTGGATGATGGGATATTTGAAAAATATTCATTACGTATAATAGGAAACAATGTTGTATACAAACAATTAATTGTGTTGGCATAGTGGCTAAAGAATCCGCTGAAATATTGTTTAGACCCAGGTTCAATTCTCTCCCAGATTTTTTTAGAAATTATATTTTTATTAATTATTAATTATTTAAAAAATAAAAAAAAAATCCACGTAAATTTTTTGACAGATACGTAATTTATATATAACTGACAGTTCAGATTTCGTTATATTTTACTAATAGATAATTGGTCAATGTATGTAAAAGCCGAATTGTATTAGTTGATGTAAAAGTTTGAATATTTTGTGTGTTGATATATGTTTTAGTACATAGTCTAAGTTGCATGTACTGATCGGAACTGCGACAACATGTTGATGTATGAATCGGTCGATTTCCCCGCACTATATGCAAAAGGAGAAACTGCACAACACCATCCTAGTGGCCTGTAACCAAGTGAAGATACAGGCCTGAATTAGTCCACTATGTATCGTCAAGCCCAGTTGAAGGATACCTCCCGCTAGTGACACTTGCAGGTAACGATAATGCAAGGAGATTTACAAACGTAACCTCTTCAATATTTGAAGAAAACTATCGTACCATTTGTTTTGCTCAGAGCAAGATGCCAATCAGATTGAGCCGAGCCAACACCACATACAAATACCGAATTAAAATTTTGTTTTACTAATAAGACCGAAACTAAACTAACTGGATGTTAATAACAGGAATAAATGGAATTAAAGGAGTGATAATTAGTTGACAAAAAAAAGAATGATAATTAGTGGAATTGGATGGAATGAAATTAGTATTCCATAAATATTTTTATGTGGAGTGATTTTTCAAAAGAATGTTGTTATTCTTTATAGAACGACAATGGACAATATGAAATGATATGGAATATTCATTTTTTTTTCTTAATTACAACTAGTGGCTGTTTTGTGGAACGAGATGGAATTAACCATTCAGAAAGTTTATATCTTAAGAAAATGTATTCTAGTTGCATTCTAATTGTATTTCTTGTCATTTAAAACATTTTAATAAATCAAAGTTGTCAAACTAAGAATTTGCATGATTTTATTTTCCAATTAATTGTTGACTTGACAAATTAGTGACTGAAAAAGTCAACTGTGAAATTATAAACGATTATCGTTAGTTTTATATCAATTATTTCCGCCATTTAACTTGAAAAACTTTCGTCGAAAAAACGAAAACATAATCTCCAACTCTACATCATTAGCAGTTCAACAACTATAAAGCCGTGGATATTGAAAATTAACTGAACTGTCACCATTAAAAAGTTTTTCCACACCATATCCAACAAAATTAAGATAGATTAGGATTCGAGTCAATAGGGTAACCAGAAGTTGAACTATCAATTCAAGCATTATGCTAATGCGAACAATCATTGTAGTACTAATATACAAACAAGAATTAGTTATGAGTTATGAACTTGGACGATACATTAATGTGAGATTGAACTATAGGTCTCTTAAAAAGTTTTTATAGGCGAAATATACATCTTGTAAAGTTAGGCTTTATTATTGTCCTTAATGTTTAAGATGGTCTCTCCTTATCCCCAAAAAGCGAAACAAGATTAAAGAATGCAAAGGGTACTTTTTGGTCACCTGTTACCAGAGGATCCAAGGCACATAACGAACGTTTCGCTTAAATTCAAAATCACAGTAGCTTCATTTTACTCTAAATTTTGGTTTTGACATCGTCCCTCCCAGCATTTTATGCCCTACCAAATTTCAATCCGTTATAAATCATATAGCCTTCAAAACTCACGAATCACGATATTAGAAACTGTTCAAAAGCAAAATCTTTACAATGCTTTATCCAAAAGATGAGCCTAACTAGTAAAGTAAATTACCATAGGAAATAAAAATGTTTGAATGGTCTACCAAACATAATCTAATTGAGCATTTGTAATGTGAAAATCCTAAATCTCAAGCGTAAAAGGAACTTTTTTACTCAATGGTAACCAAGTTGAAGGATCCCACTATTGTTTTACACTCAATATTTTAAAACAAGATAGCAGAATCTTATAGAGATCGTATGTACAAGATGTGAGTAAGGCTATGGTTTTGAATACACAAATCAGAAAATAACAATCAATTTGATCATATGCACGATGAATTAGTTTTTGTCATTTGTTACATGGACATGTTTGTCTATTTCTCTGTTTTCATAATAGAAAACCTCATTATATACTATTGAGTTTTGAGTATCAAGTCTAATTCAAAATATCAAATATTGATATATTTTGAGACGTAAATGCGCATAAGAATCTTTACAAATCCAAAATTCAATAATATTATACTCGATTCGTTTAGCAATCAACTCTTGGACTGGATTAATAAATAACTCCATTGTTAAGTATTCGATGTAGTTTATTACTACTATTATACACACATGTTCAAGTTGTAGATTAGTTGAAGGTGATAAGATAAAGATACTTATATACTAATAGTCTATTTGAATCTAGTGTATGGTAACTTTTTGAGGGTCAAAGTTACCAAGCTTTTTTTTCCGCTTGCTTGCGTCTGTGTTTTTTTGTCAGAAAATATAATTATGATGTCAGAGAAGCAAATCTTTTGCCGTCCAACAACTCGTACATTCATAAAATTTTATTGGTTTTATCTTTTCCTTACTCTTTTAATTATTGAAAAATGAAAATATATATCTGAGACACAACCAAACAAATCTTGAAACTGCGAAACTTATGAATACCGAGAGTAGATAAATAACTTTGATAGATATAAACCAATACAAATCTATTTGATTAAAATCCGTTGATAATTCGAGTATTATTCCCCGGAATATTCTTCTTCATAATAATAGTCTCACAGAAAAATGAAACACTCTAACGATACAAGAGGATTTTCAAACGAATCGTTAGAGGTAGAATTATCATTCTGACTCGGCCAGTGACAATCTTGCTCCGACCCGTTTTTATTCGGATTAGGTCTCACCCGACCCGGAGACTGACCTTTTTTCATCATAGCTGCACCATTGTCCGTACTTGCATAATGATTCCGACTCGGACCCACCGTGACGGGCCTGTTGATGGCTGGCGACCTGGACCTCCTCCTCTCGGACCTTACAGTCGGGTCTCTCTGACCCGTACCCGATGGTACCAGCCTCACCGAGCCAACTCCTTCTCCTCCTCCTCCTTCGGTGTTTCTCTTACGTGGAGACATATCGGTTCTCCGGGTCGGGTAATTATTAGCCATGACCCGGTCCCGATATTTCGCCGGTGACCTCTGCCTCACTCCCTGCGGTTTCCTCTGTTTCGCTTCTTCCTCGTCGTACCCACTCACGATAGAAAGCAAACTCTCGCTCAAACTGCAAACTTCCGAGACCTCCGATCCTTTCCACGGCTCAACCGAACCGGTTAAAACCGGGTCTGGAGCAGCGTCGACAGCTCCAGGTTTCTTCTCCTCTACCTCTGGAACCTTGTACGTCGTCGTTTCTATTGCCGAATTGTCGTGTAGTGAAGTTACCAATGTGGTTTCGGACAAGACTTCTTTGACTACTGTCTCTTCCTCGACAACGGCTGCTGGAAGCAGTGCTGTGTTCTTTCCGGAGTCAGGCTCCTTTTTCTTGTCGGTGGTGGCAGTGGCGGTGGCCGTGGCGGAGATGCAACAACCCATAATAGATAATGGCGTCGTTTTTTTTCTTTCTTGTGCCGTGTTATGATAGCAGCAGAGTTGATGTGTGGGGGGGACATGTATGGGTATTTATCGGCAATATTTTGGATTTAAGTAAGAAAAACCAACTTTTCACTAAAGGTTTATATTTTTTTATTAACTACAGTGAGCCAAAAAAATGTTTAATGATGAGTTGATAACAGTGAAGAGTTCAGAATGATATTTTTTTTTAACATACAATTGTTGTGTGCCACCTAGCAAGTGGCTATAGCGTTAACTACGGAAACTATTTAAGAAAATGACCAGTCATGCAAAAACCAAATAAAACCTGCTATCACCACTCCCATATGTACATACGCCGGTCATTACCATGCACATTAAGCATAAAAGATTTGGTTATTATGACATATTTCATTTTTTTTTCTGAGTAAAACAGTACGACAAGTAATTAATATTTGATATCTACTATCTTACAGAGTTGTACCGATATGATCATCTATGAGTACATTTTCATCGGTGATTGTGAATTCGTACGCCTTATTTTGCATGTCTTATATTGTGCGGACTTGGTCAATCCAAACTGTGAAATCTAGACTCTGATTCAATCCGTCTTATGTCACGAGCTAAGATACGCATGGCTTTAAAAAGTTTTGAAACACTGATAAGTGATAAATACAAAATTTATTCTGATGCAAATATATATTTATGTGGATTCCGAAAGTCATACATGCGAAAAAATACTTGTATAAGTCAACTTTTCCAAAAAAACAGTTGTACAACATATGACAGAAGTGTACCATTTAGAATGACCAGACGAGAAAAAAATTATATCCATGTACAATTTAGGCAGTAGTCGAATCGATATCGACTACACAAACAAAAGAGTTATATGTCCAAAATCCAGAACATTACAGATTCTTCACTCACTAACATAAAGATTAAAGGTGTACACACAAAAAAACAAGTCCCAAGCCCATTTTCCAATAACAAGCAAGTTGCATGTTGATGTTTATATCAATTTAATATTAAAGCAGCTCCAGTGAGGATTGGGCTTTAGAGGGTGAAGATTAGAGTTGTGTGCAAATTTCCACATCTTAGAGAAAGAAAAAAGTGACTATACTCTCTTGACTCTTCTCTTGTCATGTAACTAGCAAATGGCAGAGAAGATATAAGAAAACCCAAGTCATATCTTGAATATATGCTTAATTATGCTAAGAGCATAAACCAGTTTCCTAATGCCTATGTACACAAAATACGCATAAACAATCTCCTGAACCCAATAAATGTTGCGGAATCATCAGGAGAAAAAAAACATAAAAACAAAAACATCAGATGCCAAATTCAACTCAGCTCAATGTGGTTGGTGGCTCGAATGTTTGTAATAAGCCAATGGTGGTGGACTGGTGGTGATACGAGATAAAATAAATAGTCTTTCAACATTCTTGAATGGAGGAAGAATCACTTGATGAGCTGTGTTGATGCTGAGACTGAGAGACGATGCGTTGAGTAGAACATGGCACGGGCGCTGGATGCGCGATGAAAGTAGGGATATCGTCTCCTGGCATCAATACCGATACCCCATTCGTATAAACAGTCATCTGCATTATTAATGCATCACAAAATAAGTCATTCATAGACTCAAAAATGCTAACAGATAGAATCAAAAGATTCTCATTCATTATTTATTTCATGAGCCAACAAACCACATAAGCAAATCATGAGAATTTGAGTGGGAGAAGACAATGACAGATCTAAAACATGTGTCATTGTTCCCCAACAGAAACTCAAGTTAAGAGCAAGAAAAGGGGTAAACACAGTTGTCTTAAGTTTACATTTATGGGTCCTCCCATGTCTTGGAATCGTTCTATCTAGTCTCTGATCACATGGTTTGTTCCATAAGCATGCAAAATCAATCTATAAATGCCAGTCAGTCTTTATCAAACCAGCATGTCTAACAAGAAAACAAAGGTATAAAACGAGGTCCCACGATCATTAGGGAAGAAGACCTAATTCAATCTTTGACCCTTTTCTCAAAAGACAAGTGGGATTCAATCGCCGTTTATGACCAGTGTTAACCTACTGTGTATTATTAAAACTATTATTCCAACAGTATGACAATGAAGAACAAACTATTTAATGTGCTACTTAATTTCTCCAACTCGATTCAAGTTCACATATGGATTAAGATCTTACTGGCGTGATCTATAGTCAAGAAGACTATAGTCTCCTTTAATCCACAAGAACATGATTAAACTCTAAAATAGAAGGGATGTTAGGTTTCAAGAAAGCTTGTGGGGTCATTTGTGTTCCTAGGCAATGTCAGTCACACATGGTCTTATTAGACGTAGACATTAGACCTCATTTTCCATCTACAACACGCATAATTTTGAATTATACACGTCAACAATACTTACAAACGATTCAACAAACAAGAAGTTTATTACACTTCTTTCTTGTCTCCTTTAGTCATTATGAAGTAGCCCAAAAAAAAAAAAAAACAGGAGATTCTGAATGACGAAAGAAATTAATGAATGCATCACCATATATACATCTATATACATTAGTACATGTAGTCAAATAGTGTATGCATGTGTGAGTGAAGAAGCTTATGAGACATCTTTAAATGTTTTGATGATGTAAAAGCATGTGCAATGTTGGGTCTCTTTCAATACTCAAATAGTACACAGAATCAAAACCCCTATAGTGTTTTCTTCTTCTCCTTTTGTGAATGAACGTGTTCACATCAAAATGAAAACAAGCCCCGAACTTAAAAATGTAAACTTTTATTTGGAATAATTAAACCAAAAGCTAAACTTTTGTCTATACTAATTTGCATCACCAAACACACAATGAAGAAAAAACATAAAGCATTCTTTAGTTCTTGTTGTACTTTTACCAGATGTTCATCACACGTGTCAAAATCAGATTTGACAGGAATCAAAGTGTTGACACTTAACAGTACTAATCGGACAATAACGCGACAATTAAGGAATCTATTCTATGTTTACGACTTTTTTCTTTGAGAAGCGAAAAGTAAAGAAAAGTACTTGCCTTTGGAGATTGATAACCGAGCTTAGATGCTGCGCCGTTGAACCCGACCCGAGAATCCATACCCGAAAGGACCCGACCAGAAGTTGAATCTTGGTTAGTAGTAGTCGTGGTGGTCCGGATCAGTCTCTCGAAGATGGCCATGACGAGGAACATTGAGATGAGAATGGCTGTTGCAACGAAACCGAACGAGACGGCGTTGACTGAGTCGTCGAATCGAGATTTCCACGGCTCTTCTCGCCGGAGATTCATCGGAGCTCCAATGGGTGGCCATGGTTGATGGTTCATGCTCGTCTTCAACCGCTCAAGATCTCTCATTTCTGATATTAAGACCGAAGTTAGTTTGCTTTAGAGTTCGTTAGTGTCGAAACAGAGAGAGAGGAGAAATGTGAGGAGTGAGCTATGAGATGAAGAAGGAGAAGAAGAAAGGGAGCAAGTGGGGGCTAATATGTGAGAATGTGAAAGTTTTGGGATTTTAAATGAAATTAAATGAAATTTGTAACTTTTCGGGGACACACATGTTGTCCTTTATTGCACAGCTTTTCCTGCAAAAATTTACAAAGAGAATAGTGTTTTTTGTTTACTAATTTACACTTTTTAAAGTTTAATTAACGAACAAAATAGCCTACGTATAGGCAGAATCTTTTCACTTTTATTATTTTGATCACGACGAACATACTTTGTACCATTAACGACACGCGTGACTGGATGATTATTTTTAGTAGGCGTAATTGGTTTATCCTAAAGTATAAACTACACGTAACATATATTAAGTCAGTACTTTATCTTTTTGCAGATCTAAATCAAGTGATACCATTTGTCGAGAGAAGTACGAGAAGAAATAACATACTAATACTTTTACTATTGCTAGAATTTGGACAAGTTACAAGGATCTAAACGAAAACCTAGAATAAACATTACTTTAATCCAATTAGTCGCTTTTCTTGGTTTACTGGAAGGTTTTGTAAACGAAACCGAAGCAGCATAAACAAGAAGAAGCATGGAAAAGAGGAAAATACGATGCATGCCAATAGACTCACTCCTCTCTTAATAAAAGTACACATGTGCTGGAACAAGATTAGAGATAGAGGGGACAGTATGCATCACGGTTTACAAGGGAGAACAAACTCCATTCCAGAGTTTTTTTTTTTTACTTTATTCATTCCACAAAGTTAAAAGTTGAATGATGGAAATACATGTCAAAATCTAAGCCAAGATTCAGACCTAATGCGCATGAGCGTTGGAAGGTCAGTAAAAGTGATCCATAGTGCATGGAGTTCAATAATGGATAAGGAAGTGGGGAAAGATATCTTTGGTGACATTTTTATATGTAATTTACACATTTTTTACAAAATCGTTTTGTTGTGTTTGTTCAAACCTATTTGTTTTGTACCAATTTCTCTCTTGTTACATCATCTATGTATGGAATGTCTCTCAGGATATATTAGCTTGGCTATTATTAGAAATTAAAGATGTGTAGCTTAAATGTTTTATTGCTTAGTTTATATACAAAAAGTGTGTTAACTGTAGTCTGTAATGTTAAGCTAGATGAATTTCCAACCTAAAATCAATTGACAATTAAGAGAGTGGCTCATCTATCTTATATATTACTAAAGATCCCTCAAATTACCGATATATGACAACTATGTGTCTAATATGCAACTAATGAGGAAAACCAAACAGTTAACATGAGTTTTAACATTAGACTATCTTGAATATGTGTAGAATTTAAAATGACAAAATGATTTTGTAAGAGAATCTAGAACTTTTCTGATTTTTCATTTTTGTAAATTGTCTTTACTAAAAACTCTTTGATAAAATTTAAACAATTAGGAAATTTTTGATTAGGTTTATTTCAGTAGACGAAATAAATCAGTTTATAGTAGCACAATGATCATCTTTATAGGACCAACGCTGTAAACATGTTACAAACCTGAAATAACCCCACCATGGTGCATATGTTATGTTGATGTTCCACTTCCAACTCAGACATTTTATACATGTTAGGTTGGCGAAATACTCTGAACTAACAAATTTGGTTACCTCCAAGATCATCTGCCACTTTAACCCCAGTCACTACCAATAAACATATTTAAAATTTAATATTTATAACCAAAATGTCTAACATTACCAACCACTTATAAAATAATGCAAAATTTTAAAGTAAAAATATAAAACTACAAGTACTGATATAATATAATACAATTCAATTCAAAGTCTCGATGACAAAATGACTTATTTTCTAGTATTTTTACACAACTTTTGTTTTATTTTAAAGTTTTCAGTAGTGAAAAAAAAAAGAAAGAATGTTTTAAATTTTAAATGAAAAGAATATTGATTCGTTGAGATAGTAGCAGACAAAGACCAAACAGTTGAATAAAAAAAACAGAGCATCCGAAAATGTTGTTTAGGCACTCTGCCCAAAGTTTCTTCTTCTTCCTCTTCCTCTGTTCTATCTCTTTCTCGTGACCCCAACTGTAAATTCCTCGCACGAATTCAATTTACCAAAAAAAGCTGCTCACTTTTTCTACACTCCTCTCTTCTTTTTTCTTCTCTGCCAAAACCCCAAAAGACCGAAACTTTCATCCATTTATAAAGACCCTTTTAAAGCTTTACAATCCAGAAAGTGGTTTATTTGAATATTCTAAGTAAAATGATATTGGAGGGTAGTCTCGAGACGCTGAATCAGTACCGGAAGAAGATGTTCAGGAGAGTAAAGGAGGCGGTGATGAAGACGACGACGAAGAAGAAGAAACAGACTATGTTTCAGTATGATCCGTCTAGTTACGCCTTGAACTTCGACGATGGAGGAGATGTTGCTCAGAGATTATACGGCGACTGTAAACACTGCAGGATCACTTTGATTTACGTTGTTTCTGTCAAGTTTTGACACATTCCCTTTCTTTCTCATTCGGTTACAGTTTTGTAGCAGTCCTCACTTGTTTCAGTGTCTCCCTCTCCCTCTTTCTCTTTGTCATTTTCCATCTTCTTTCTGTCGTTTCTTGTTTTTTTTTTCTTAGTGTAAGACTATATTACTCAAAACTTGAATCCTTTGTTTCCATGTACTGCAAAAGATCAAAAACCTTGTTTCTTTTAAACTCGAGCAACGGTTCTAAAAATTATTTGATATCTTGAACACACTTTTATTACTAATCCTTGTGCCAATTCCAACGTAGACATCCTAATGACTTGTTGAACACTTTGAAAAACAACGAAAAAATGCTATTCAAGATCATGCACACTTTTTTGGTACTTATCTTTGTGTAAGTTCCAATGTTGGAAACATGAATTTCTAAATGTCGTGATTAGCTACTCTGTATTTCTAAGACCACTTTTGAATTTTTGATAAACAATATGGGATCTATCAAGACTAACTGTAAATCTCATAATGATGGGAAACAATTATTTTGATACGGTTAGACATGACCAAACGCTACTATAGTTGGTTAAGATTTGTGTTTAAATCACCTTGTTTTTTTTTTGTTTATTGACTAATCTAATTTTGAATCCATAAATCACATAGGAGCAGCACCATCGACTACCAACACCTAACACTTTTCTATAAATTCTCTGGGACTAGAATTTTGCAGCCATCTAATATTTGTTAGTTTGAGAGAAGTATAAGCAAGCAAGACAGAGATTGGGAAGTACATTAAAGAACAGTGAAAATAAGTAGACAAAGAAGCAACTTTTATGGTTCGTTGGTCAAACACCCAACAAACTTGAAAATCAATTACAATAGCCCCTTTCACAAGTAGCTTTCTAGGAACCGTACACATGTTGGAGAATAAAAGCCAAACAAGTAACCTACATTAAGAACACAACCGCATATCTTGTATTCTTGTTTACTGTTTACCAAGTGGTCCAATGTTTTCATCAGTAAGCAAGCCAGTGTATCATAAATGCAATGCCCAAAAGCTTCATCTCAATCAATTTATACACAATGAATCAATGGTTTATCTATCGAAATAGAGAAACCTGAGTTTGCTTTTGTGTAAAGAGTGAAATTCACAATTATAAAGAACTATGTGTTTGACCTGTATATCGATTTCTAGTCACAATTAACTCAAATTTATTGTTCACTGATAAAAATATGACTATACACTTTATTACATTATCAATAAACAGAAAGAATCAGACAAATGTATTCACTCTTGAGTTTGGTCTCCACCACGTCTATCATTCAACCAACTAACAATATCCTTACGAACAATGTTAATGTTGTTATCTGGTTCACCGAACAACATCGAATGCATCATCCCTTCGTAGATCTTCAACCTCTTGTCTTTACTCTTGGCGTCTTCGTACCAACTCTCTGCTCACCTCAGGATCACGCACAGCATCTGTCCTTCCGTGTAACACAACGAAAGGAATGCTCACATTTTTTAGCTTCTTCTCCAAGTAATCCGTAACCCTAAGTAGCTCTATCGCTGTACCCAACCTCAGTTTATCACTGTACCTCATCGGATTCCTCTTGGAAATCGGTTTGGTTGAGTGGTTTTGTCTGACTTTTGAGCAACCGTGTCTCCGCCGTTTACTTTTTTATTACTGCCTTTGGTTTGGGCCGTAGAGCTGGGGCTACTTATATGGTCCTAGAAGTAGTTGGGTGGAACAATTCAGGCCCAATTTTATTCGAACATGTGAATCACGATAATCGTGTTTTGCCACGTTAAAAGTCTTTCAAGGATCATTTACAAGAGCTTTGGAGATATACACCATACATAGAGGACTAGAGGATACGACCGATATGATAACAAAACCTATTTTTCTGAAAATTTGTAAATGAATACTCCCTCTGTTTTTAAAAGATAGTAGTTCTAGAATTTTCACATATATTAAGAAAATTCATTAATTTTGATTGTAAATGCATTGTTTTTTGCAAATAACAATTTTCAATAACTTTTAGCCAATATAAATTCAATAAACACCATTAATATTTTTGAAACTTACAATTTTTCATAAAAGCATACATTGAAAAAGTAAAACTACTATCTTTTTGAAACAAATTTTTTTCCTAGAACAATCATCTTTAAGGAACGGAGGGAGTAATTATTTTTGGCTTTTGCTAAGAAAATCTAACATCTACAACAAATCCATTAAGATCAAACCAAAAGCACTTAATGAAACCAAAATTACTTAATGCACAATCAAGTAGGTTTAGCTTATCCCTTTTCTACCATTTTTCTGGTAAATATTATTTTAATTTAGATATTTCGTTTTAACTACCTGCATAGTTTCAACCTTGAAAAAGTGAATAGTAAAAGATTCCATATAACCTATATAAATCACTTGTTTGTTTGTGGAAGAGTGGATATATGTAGTCAAAAAGCCAATTCAAATGAACTTATGTTATGCGCACTTTCAATCTTTGGATGGATAAGAATCACCGGTAAAAAGTGAGATTTAGCAATACTTTGACCATCCTAACTGAGTTGGATTTCGACTAAGCACCATGTCCCATCCAATGCTATTGTTATATGACAACTCATCTTATTATCATCGTGCAAACTTATCTCTCAGCACATGTTACTATAGTGTTAATATATCTTTTTGTCTGCATGTAGACTCGTAGTCTCGTAAATTCAAGATTGCAACCTCTAAAACTTCGCGAGTTTTTTGCCAAAAAAAAATCACGAATTTCCTTCAAGTCCGATGCAGAGCATAAGTGAAGCCATCAACTAGGATTTCAAGTTTTAAGTTTTATTTTATTTCTGAGAAAATTAAAATATATTTAAGAAAATGTACCATTTTATAATTTACGCATCGCTTTCCATAACGAGACCCGATCTTGAACACATTAATAATATTATTGACAATAGTCACAATACGTTGTCCCCAAAATGGGTATTACCGCCAAACTTTTCTAGCATTCGACTCTAGTCGACACGTACTTAATAACATAACAGTATCGATGTACAGTTTCACAAAAAAAAAATAACAGTATCGATGTAATGAGTAAGAGAATACGAATAAGTATACCGACGAATGGTTTGTGTCACAGAAGGGGCTAAGGAATGTAGCATAGTTTATAGATGTGTCCAATCGTTGGGGATTATAACTCTCGCATGTATAGGTCATGTCTCTATTCTCTAGCAGACTAGCAGTACTGTGTGTATATTCCATATGCTCATATAATCTTTCAAGTACTCATTTTAAAAGTTGGAACATATATCTTCTATCTTTAATAGTGACGATCAAACATTTCATCTTCTCTTTCTTTTAGTGCACATCTTCTTTATTTTTGAAATGTCGTATACAATATTAGCATTGGTAATCGCATTTCTCTACTGATTTCCCGACCCTTTGTCTATGGATTTTATGTTCCCGTTCAATATGAGTACATGGATAAACTTTTTTTTTTTTTGGTAAAAAACATGGATAAACTTGAGGCTTTCTATCTACTAATTTGTCTATAATCACATCAATTTGGTCGGTATAAACTTTTTTTAAGATAATGAGGCTTTCAATGTTTAGACATGCTTAGATTTTGTTTTGGTATACGATCGAGAGTGTGTTCCCTTAATCATGGTTACTATTTTGGCAGGATGCAATTTGCTTTGCCTGTTTCCATGTTGGTTTGACCTGCGTTTGAAGCATATTGTATGTAATTTAATAAAACATGAATTAAAATATAAAATCTGTGCGGTGAATTTTTATTGGGAAACAAATGAATTTTTTTATTTATTTTTTTTGCAACCAAATGAAAATTTAGACTAACGAAAAGTAATGTAGAAATAAATTTTTATTTTTAATAATTACAAATAAAATATAGTATTAGTTAATTTCTTAATTATGACTCTATGAGACAAGTAATATGTGTCATCAACTGGTTGGAAACTTAGCTATGGAATCCTGATTGTTTATTGATTTTTGTATATCAGAAGATTCGTCAATAGGATCTAAACGCGTGTATTTCTTTATGGGATGTCTTTGTCGTGGATCATTTAAGAATTAATTGACCCATTCACAAGGTGTCTAGAAACAATTCCCCGAGATCTATTGGCCAATAATATTTTTTACATTACACCTAGACGGTGTATTAATAATGGTTATATATAGTTCTGAGAATCATATAAGTGGACATCCATTGGCCAATACGGACTCATGGAGTCTAGTTTAACAGTTGGTTAAGCGGTCCCCATATTAAACACCAACATAAACTATCAATTAAAACATGTTAATTACGTAAAAATAATTGAAATAGCAATAAAAATATTTGAAGGTGATTAGATAGATCATTAACTCATGTATATATTAGTATAATACAACAACCTATAAGCTCCAAGGTAGTGGCCATTCACCAATGCAAGAGATCCGAGAAGAATGTATTATTTATGCTGTTTCAGAAAAATCTATTATAATGTTATAGTTTAAGAATCAACCATATCTATTGTCTACAAGAAAAGAAGATTGCGCCAACCATTTTCTTAAAACGAGACATCCCATATAAAAAAACGTTAACCAGCGAAACAGTGACCAGCGAGATACCATCACTTTTAAATACTTGTAGCTTATAATTAAGAAGGCGAAACATATCAGTAATATTGTTTAGAACATATTTTTTTCTTGCTTTTTCATGTGTTTTCTTTCTATTACTTATCACTGCAAGGGAAATGACTTACACCTTTTTACAGTTGAATGTGATTCCGGTTGGACCCCAAAAATCATAAGCATATAGTTATATGTGTTAGAACATAGACATTATATATGCAGGCATAAGGAAAAATTGGTTACTAGCGATTTAATTAATTAGCCAAAGAATTGCTTGGATAAAATATACAAGATTTCATATATTTTTGGTTGTGCTACATGATTTATTATAAGAATGACCAAAGTATATATCTTATTTTTCAATAAGGAAAATTATAAAAACTCAAAAATAACCATGTCTTATATTGAAAAATATTTCATATTAATTATTTTTGTATAAACTCTGATATTTAGCATATTTTTTTCATTTAGAAATGAAGCTATAAAAAGTTTACACAAATGCTATATATATTCGTATATATAGAGAGCCAGACTATTCATAAATCATAATTAAAGGAAACTATGTATGAGCTGCATGACATATTCTGATATATATAGAAAAATAAGTTAACTTGAGCATGCAATGCTTGCACCATATATAGTCTTATATTGAGACGTATATATACATATGCACATTAGTTACCTTCCCAACAATTAATTGAAAAATGCTTATCCAGTATGAAATGTAATATATACAATCCAGACATGATTTCCCTCTCATTCCTCATCACAGAAAGTTGGAGTCCATGTCATAACCATTCAACAAAAACGCGTTGTGCCTCTTTCTCTAAGTTTCTAAATATGTAGTTAACCTTTTTTAGAACTTTTCACATTTCGCTACAAGAAAACATCGGGATTCTGACGACCATTTTCGTAGGTATTTTCTCGGAATAACGGTATTCCGAGGAAATACTGACGAAAATGGCCGTCGGAAAAAACTCCTCGGAAATTCATTTTTCCTCGGAATTTCCTCGAAAAATTACGACGAAATACTGAGGACTTGAGTTTCCTTGGAAAATTCTGAGGAAATACCGAGGACGGGAGTTTCCGAGGGAATTCCGAGGAACAATTTCCTATGACTGTTGTCGTCGGTATTTCCTCGGAATTTTCCGACGACTTTAAAAAAAAACAAATTTAAAAATAGTTTTAATAAATATAAAATGAAAAAAAATTTAAAATTATTTTTTAAAAAAATATAAATTTTAAATCCAAAAATAGTTTTAATGACAAAAATGTTTTATAAATATATAAAAACCTTTTAATAAATAGAATATAGTATAATAATTATAAAAATAGTTTTAAATTACAAAATAAATTTTATAAATATAAAAAAACCTTTTGGTAAATAGAATATGGTTTAATAATTACAAAAAAATATTTTCTAAACACAAAAAGTTTTATAAATATAGAAAAAACTTTTAATAAATAGATTATAGTTTAATAATAAAAAATTTAATAATTACACAAAATAGTTTTTAATCAAAAAAAAGTTTATAAATAAAAAAACCTTTTAATAAATAGAATATAGTTTAATAGTTACAAATTTAATAATTATAAAATTAGTTTTTAATCACAAAAAGGTTTTATCAATATATAAAAAAACTTTTAATAAATATAATATAGTTTAATAATTACAAATTTAATAATTTTTAAAATAGTTTTTATTCACAAATTTTTTTTATAAATATAAAAAACCTTTTAGTAAATAGAATATGGTTTAATAATTACAAAAATAGTTTTTAATCACAAAAAACTTTTATAAATATATAAAAAAATTAATAAATAGATTATAGTTTAATAATTACAAATTGAATAATTACAAAAATAGTTTTTAATCACAATTTTTTATAAATATAAAAAACATTTTAATAAATAAAATATAGTTTAATAATTACAAATTTCATAATTACAAAAATAGTTTTAATTTATAAAATTATAAAAAATTATAATTTGTTAGTATACATAATTTATATATATATATAAATGTATAAAAAAATTATAAATCGTTTATAAATAGAGAAAAAAGGTTTACAATTTTTTTAAAAAAATTTAAAATAAACGTTTTATTATTACTGGAAACTTGAAAAACGTTTTTAAAAATAGAAAATCGTTTTTAAAAATCAAAAAACGTTTTCATATTATATATACATAATTATTAGTTCAATTTTTATAATCACAATCAATAAAAACTTTTAAAAAAATTGCAAGTCTCCTAAATACAACAAATAATCACAATCCTAAACTATAAAACCATAATCAAACTCAAATCACAACCCTACCATTCACCCTAACAAAAATCTATAAAAACCCTAATTTCACCATAGTGAAACTCGGTTTTGAAGAAAATAGAGAGGGATAGGTGGTCTTACATGATTTGGGGATGAAATAGAGGAGAATTAGGCTTGAATCGCCGGAAAACGTTGCAGGAGAAGAGAGATGCGGCGGAGTTCGCGAGAGAGAAAGAGAAAAAATGGGGAAGAAGATCTGCGGCGTGACCTAATAAAATGAAAATTCCGACGGAAAAGGTCCGTCGGAATTTCCTCAGTATTTTTAATTGGGTCCGTCAGAATTTCCTCCGAAACCACTAATTTAATTTTCCCAAAATATTTGGCGGTTTGGATTGCCGGGTAAATGAAAATATTCTGAGGAAATAACTTCCTCGGAATTTCCTCAGAATATTCTGAGGAAATTCCGAGGAAACAGAGAATGTTCCTCGGAATTTCCTCGGAATATTCTGAGGAAATTTCGAGGAAACATGATTTGGGATTTCAAATTCCGATTTTTTTTGCCATATTTCATTTTTTATACAAATGTAATGCATACCATTGAAGATTCTTTGTTTAGATGATCTTAAACCATGAAATAAAAAAATTTCAAAAATAATTGTAAGTATTCCCTTTAACGTTTATTAAAATGCATAAGTGTTTCTCTTATGTTGTGTGGTTTTCGTTCAAGCAATCGTAAAAGTGATTGTTATTGTGTAAAACACCAAAGTTTGACTTCATAATATGGTTAAGACACTTAATGAAGGTTATATATCTGTTATTCATTCCGCAAAACGTTGTTTTCGGTTTAAAATCCCAAGTTCCTCAGAATTTCCTCGGAATATTCTGAGGAAATTCCGAGGAAATACTGAAAATCAGTACTTTCCTCGGAATTTCCTCGGAATTTTCTGAGGAAATTCCGAGGAACTAGGAGTTTTAAACCGAGAACCCACATGTTCCTCAGAATTTCCTCAGAAAATTTCGAGGAAATTCCGAGGAAACAGGGTTTGGGGTTTCAAATTCCGATTTTTTTTGCCGTATTTCATTTCTTATACAAATGTAATGCATACCATTGAAGATTCTTTGTTTAGATGATCATAAACCATGAAATAACAAAATTTCAAAAATAATTGTAAGTATTCCCTTTAACGTTTATTAAAATGTATAAGTGTTTCTCTTATGCTGTGTGGTTTTCGTTCAAGCAATCGTAAAAGTGATTGTTATTGTGTAAAACACCAAAGTTTGACTTCATAATATGGTTAAGACATTTAATGAAGGTTATATATGTGTTATTCAATCCGCAAAACGTTGTTTTCGGTTTAAAACCCCAAGTTCCTCGGAATTTCCTCGGAATATTCTGAGGAAATTCCGAGGAAATACTGAAAATCAGTACTTTCCTCGGACTTTCCTCGGAATTTTCTGAGGAAATTCCGAGGAACTATGGGTTTTAAACCGAGAACCCACATGTTCCTCGGAATTTCCTCAGAAAATTCCGAGGAAATTCTGAGGAACAATACTTTACAATCAAATCTCTAAATCGGGAAGGTAAATTCCAAGGAAATTCCGAGAAAATCCTAAAGTCCCTCGGAATATTCCGAGGAAATGTGTTTTCCTCGGAATTTCCTCAGAAAATTCCGAGGAAATTCCGAGGAAATAATTTTCCCTCGGAATGTCCCTCAGAATACCGATGTTTTCTTGTAGTGTTTGCACCCAAAAAATCACTTTTAGAACGCATGTATAATATAACTATTGCCGAGACGTCCAACTGTCAATTTGAACTATGCAAGAGGAAATGTATGCACAACGCCACAACGGTCAAGTTTATGGATCCAGTTTTTTTTTTTAAATTCATTTTAGATTTGACAGAATTAAACCCTAACACCATGTGTAGTGTTGTATGTGGCCGTGTGCTAAAGTTCTTAGAGAGAATTCATGGTCAGTTCTTCTAGTGTGGGACTTTTTGAGTGGTGAGAGTGCACAAAAAAAAGTGGTGAGAAAGAAAAAAAATAACATTATACGTGCATTAGATCTTCACCATTTAATTATTTGGTTTTCTTAAATCTATACGTACATCAGATTGAATTCTCAAGAATCCCAACGGCGCATGAGGTTCGCCACAAACTACATTTTTCTACTTTGCTAATGATGAGGTTCCTGTGGATTTTTATATAACACTTTTTATAATATTTAGAAAATATTTTTAATAATAATATGTAAATTAAAGGGCACCATCGTTTTGGAATATATACCTCCATTTGCCTTTCTCAATAGTCATGCTCAAAGCTGTTGCAACGTGACATGTCTCTTATTTTATGAAATGTATATCTTTTTCGGGAATATCCGCATCATATGTAACCTAGGAGTCTATGACGTGAGCGATAGTTGAGAAGTTATTCATTGGTCCCATAACCTTGACAATCGTACATTGGTTCGTAAAACTCGATCTTACTATAATCTTATTCACAGATATAGTTTTTTATTCATGCACTTCTATTCTCTGCAAAATTGATGCAACATATGACTTAGTACCAATTCATTACATTGATAAGTCACAATTTTATCCCAAAAACATATTACTTAGTAACATTTGTTTCGACCTGCATTTAGTAAGAAAATTAAAATGTATTTAATTTTATATCAGTTCACTTCAAAAGTTGTCCTACACAAATATTTTGATTAGACCGTAACGTAACATGTAATATTCAAGACATATGATTAGTATGCAGTAAAGCTAACTCAATTTTTTTTTACACAACAAAGATTCATATCACTATAAGAAAAACAAAAATAGGCGCTGGTTTATATTAAATACTCGTTTAAATACATTATAGACATCCTAGATTAATCACGAAGGTTGTTTTCGTTAATTTTGTAAAAATTAGGACTTATTACAAAGCTACACAGCTGCACAGCCAGCAAGTACATACTTACTTGACTTGAGTTTTGGTGGGCTATACATTATTAAAGACATCATGTGCTAGTAAGAGTACGACTGAGATTTCACTAGCGCAAATCTTCTGAAAAAAGTTTGCAGTTTATAATTTCTTCTGTTGAAAGTAAATTCCAAATTCTTATGCAATACTCAACCGATTGAATTAAAAAAAATATTTGATCTAATATGACTGAGCTTCGAAAAAAAGATTTGATCAGAAACTATTAGAATAAAGTAATCGAATGGTCTATTCTCATAAAATTCGAATTTAATATGCAAAATCCGTATGTAAACAGTTTTCATTTTATAACACTCTAAAATATAGGTTTGAAGCTCAACTAGAAGTACATGGCTTAAACAAAAGATTTATCGATTGCATGATTCAATTCCTAGTCTAAAGTTTTACCAAAAACAAAATACGCCGGTAAGCATAGTATTCCTTAGCCGGTTTGGTATCGCAAAGTCTGTATATTATAGTTGACTTGTGACTGTGAGTTATGAACCATACGTTGATGCTAGTTTTTGCTAGTAATTATCGTCTTGCTTAGGGCGCATCCCAATTTCCTCAGTTTATATATTTCCCACTAGTTATTATGGTTTTGTGGGGTCGATTAATCGTCTTATTTTCTTAGGTTAAAAGGATATATATAATAGCATCTGGATTGAATTTATATTACTTTTGGTCATGACGTGGTTTAAACCCATCAAAGAGAAAGTGCTTCATCCACTCTATATAAGTCAAGTATACGAATTCTCTCGAATTTGTCCCCTATAAATTTTATTTTTTGATGTGGAATTATTCGACCAACTGAACAAATTAAAGCCACCAATTGCCGCGTAGGACTATTCTTCTATATCCACTTAATTAAAAAATTCATAATCTATTTAAGAAATTCAAAAATAAACAAAAAAAAATCTTCATCTTAGCTTATAAATAGACATCTGAGTCTTAGAACTTTCTTATCATCATATTACGTTCTTGACAACTTATACCTCAAATGGATTATCACACCAAGAACATATCTACTTGGTTAGTCTCTTTGTGGTTTACCACTCTCTTAATCTTACTCCCGGTGTCTATATGTACTAGACAACACCGGCTTGATAGCCCGAAACAAAAAAGCGTGCTGGCCAACGAGGGAGATCTGGTGACAGATTTGCCTGGACAGCCTGATGTGAGTTTCAAACATTATGCCGGTTATATCCCTGTAGATGATTCAAACGGTAGAGCTATGTTTTATTGGTTCTTCGAGGCCATGGATCTTTCCAAAGAGAAACCTCTAGTTCTCTGGCTTAATGGAGGTAAATGATCCAATATATTGAACTGTATATGCACGTATCAAAAACTGTTTTATATTCGCATATTTTCGATCAGTACTCTTGATTGATATACTGTTAAAGAAATAGTGCACTGATAACACGGTTAATTTAACAGAATTTTTGTAACTACATAATTTTCAGTATCAGGATTTTTATCTAGTCGTTCAGCCATTTTCTCCATTCCAACGTCAAAAAACAAAATATATTTTTATCCTGTCATTAAACTATTTTTTTATGTTGGCTCACGGGAGAACATACTTAGATTTTAATCATTTGTATATTATATACATAGGTCCAGGTTGTTCTTCTGTGGGATATGGAGCAACACAAGAAATTGGTCCCTTTCTCGTGGACGCCAACGAAAACGGACTTAAATTTAATCCATACGCATGGAATAAAGGTTAATCTTTTTTTTTGTTTTTGTTTTTCTTTGTATAGTTTTCTTATCTATATGTAAATGAAAATGAATAGAATAATGAAAAAGGTTGATTTGCTGATGCAGAGGCCAACATGCTGTTTTTAGAATCTCCGGTTGGTGTTGGCTTTTCGTATTCAAACACAACTAGCGATTATCAAAAACTTGACGATGACTTTACAGGCAGGTCCATTATTATTTTAATAAATATATAACCTATAGTCTCTGTCCTCAGACGAAGAATATTAATATATAGTATGTACGTACTCCATAGACATAACTAATATGCTTCATTCTCTGTTCTTTTTCTTTTCTACGATCAGCAAGAGACGCATTCATTTTTCTCTGCAACTGGTTCGAGAAATTCCCAGAACACAAAGGAAATACGTTCTATATCGCAGGCGAAAGCTACGCAGGTTAACTAACGAAACATCTTAATTATAGAGTTAATATCTTAAAAAAAAAGTTAATTCGTTTTTCAAAAAAAAAAAGAATTTGATTCGTTTTTAATTTTTGTTTTGGTGACTAAATTTATGTTTGCAGGAAAATACGTACCAGAGCTAGCAGAGGTCGTGTACGATAACAATAACAAGAACAATGGTTCATCGCTTCACATCAACCTTAAGGGTATTTTGGTACGTCTAGTGTTTCTTGGCCCAAAAACAAAAAGATACTAGCATATAAACTGTTGTTTTCTAATCTCTATACAAACAAGATGCATTCTTTGTAGTAAAAGTTTTTTTTGGCTTGAATTAACTTAACATCTATTCAAAAAAAAAATAAAACAAGGGGAGGTTCTAAGCTTAGCATAAAACCTAGTGAACAAATGATATAGTTACGTCTATTAATATAAAAATATTATCATCTACATGCAATCCGTCACACTTTTTTTTTGGTTTTGGCGGCGTAGCTTGGGAATCCTGAGACATCAGATGCAGAAGATTGGAGAGGTTGGGTGGATTACGCATGGAGCCACGCGGTTATATCTGATGAGACGCACAGAATCATAACCAGGACTTGCAATTTCAGCAGCGACAATACTTGGACCGACGACGAGTGCTCCGAAGCCGTAGACGAAGTTCAAAAGCAGTACGACGAGATTGATATCTATAGCCTCTATACATCGGTCTGTATAGGAGATTCTGCCCGATCCTCTTACTTGTATTCTGCACAATTCAAGACAAATTCTCACACCAGCTCCAAGAGGAGGGTACGACATAATACATACTACCTACCAATATTCTGATGGTTGAAATTTATGAAAAGATTACAGTATAAGTGTCTATCAAAGTTTTTTTTAAGTTTAACATGCAAAACTTTGTTTGTATGCCTAAGGTGCCACCAAGGCGCTTGGGTGGATATGACCCGTGCTTAGACGATTACGCGAGAACATTCTACAACAGAGCAGATGTTCAGAAGTCTCTTCATGCGAGTGATGGAGTTAATCTTAAGGACTGGAGGATTTGCAAGTACTCTTCCCATTCTTCATGTGTTTCTTATTATTTTGAATAACATATGATGGAAGTTGTCTAAACTTTGGTATTCTGAGATTTCAGCATGGAGATCTTTCATAACTGGACTTATACAAAGCCCTCGGTTTTGCCTATATACGAGAAACTGATTGCCGGGGGGTTAAGAATATGGGTTTACAGGTAAAAATGCGTCCACGACCAATAACTTTGATTCAATGGTTATTGTCTCACTCATCATGTTTTCTTACTAAAAAAAAGTTGATGCATCACTTCATGATACAGTATTTTGAGTTACCAGTTAAATTCCTGATTTGTTTCACCTTGGAAATTAAAAATTATATAACAAATTAATTAACTTCAGAAAACTAGAGTATAAAAATTGGTTGCTTGCTATGCAAGTAACCCACTATACACTTAGCTTCTTTCTCTTTGGTTATATACATGTGAGACTTTTTGTTATTCTCCGATGCATGATAAATATTCCAATTAACTGTTGTTTTTGTTCTGTGATGTCTCAGTGGTGACACAGACGGAAGAGTTCCAGTACTCGCGACTAGGTATAGCTTAAGCGCACTCGAATTACCCATCAAGACAGCTTGGAGGCCTTGGTACCATGAGAAACAGGTATCCATGGATCTATCTTGTCAATAATTTGATTTTGATTACAATGGCTAAGTTTCTTGATGATGGTATACTTACAACAGGTAAGTGGCTGGCTCCAAGAATACGAAGGTCTAACGTTTGCTACGTTCAGAGGAGCTGGACATGCGGTGCCTTCCTTCAAACCAAGCAGCTCTCTTGCCTTTTTCTCGGCCTTTCTCACCGGAATTCCTCCGCCGCACTCACGGTAGAGAAGCAAGTTAACAATTCAAAGGATGGTTTACTTAAATCTAATGTCGTCTTTAAGTCTTCAGAAAGTTTGAAAGATTTTGGGTTTTGTTACTTTAACTTGACACGGTAAAGGGGGGAGGGGGTAGGACTGTAACATGCAGAGATAAATTGTGTGTTACTTTCTATGTGATGATCATAATGACCAAGGAACAGTTTCAACACCTAAACGTTGTGTGTACTAATCAGTAAAATAATTGTTTCGAATACAGCCGCTTATGATTATAGTGGTAAAGGATAAAACACTAGCAAGTTTGAACTTCTAGAATAATTTTCAAACTTATAAACAAAAACTGAAAAGCTAAACTGTAGTTAATCTGAAAACATTATCAAATATCTGTGGAACACCAACTTTTTATAATCATTGGTAACCGTAGATTTTTGTTAAGCAAAAATCGTTGGCACCGTGCACAAAATCAAAGCCATACACGTATGTACAATGTATAATGCACGATGCATCTCTCTTTTGTAGGATACGAATACAGAACATGCATGCATCTAATGACTAAATCTGTTCCATTTACTTACTCGTCAACAATATTAATATTCTTATTGACAAATTGTTTCAATTGTTCAGATATAAGAACAAATGAACAATTCGCCAAGTGCTGTTGACTAGAAAATTTTAAGAACGATTCGAATCGTTTGACTGCGATTATATTAATGGTGGCAAATAAACTCATTTTTTTAGAGATTTGACCAAAAATAAAAGTACTATCTGTTTACAGAGTAAATCTATTTTAAATGAAATATGGAGCGAGGCTCTTTGAAAAAATGGTGGCAAATATAAACGTGTCGAACAGAAAATATTACCGGCTGTTCACAGATTATGATAAAAATGAGCTTTGAAATGATACTCATAGTTAGTTTACAAAAAAAAATGATATTCATAGTTCGCTGTAAGAAAAATAGAAAATCAAATTGATTTATTTTAACCATTTGACAACCATGATTGATTAATATTTACATTCTTGACACTTTTACATTGTGAAAGAAAGAAATCGTTACACTTTAATTCCATTCTTATAGAACTTTGACTTCAAGTTAGAAAATATTATTGTCATTTTTGGCATAGAAAAAAGGGAAAAAATCTAAATATAATTTAGCATATTGCATTAAATTCTAGTCTTTACAGTTTAAAAGAAAGAAAGCGTTACACTTTCATTCCCTTTATATAATACTTTGATTTTACGTAAAAATAATAATTAATTTCATATTTAGCACAGAAAAACTCGAAAGATAATGACCATAATGTCATTCAGACGGCATGAGCTCCAGCTTGTTTCTGTCACATGGTTGTTCATTTTGTGTCGCGTACTCCGTATTGTCATCTCCTTTGCTTCTTTTGTTGATAACTTTTTCTCAGTATATCGTTGGCTCTTGCTGCTGTAAATTCGTTTTAAAAAATTCTTGGTAGTTGAAAGTTAAAAATCATTTCCATTTCAAACAAGAAGAGTAATACAGAAATTTAGTTTTGAATTGTCTTTTATAGTAGATTTCTTTGTTGACCAGGAAAAAAAGGAAGTAGATTTCCTCTTTTTTACTTGTATATTAAACTCATTAATTCCTCTACTTTTACGGTATTTTAGGAATAAAACAATTTTACAATTTTATGTTAATCTATTCTGAGGTGACACGTGTGACAACTGGATAAGTGATATAGTTTCATGGAGGTGGAGCGTCAATGTTAAATAAACAGTAAACACTCTTAGCTTCACATGTTTTATCTTCTCAAGTCTGTTTTGCTTTGTAATTTATCAACACCTCACTCTCTTTTCACCGTTGATGAATTATGAGTGTGAGAACCTGTAAGGATGAGGTAAGAATAGTTTATCTATTTAACTAATTATTTTAATCTTTTGTATCGAAACTTGATTTTATCTCTATTACTTTCTTATTTTTTTGTTGTTGTTGTTGTATTACAGCCTGTAAACTGGCAAGCATCACTTAGAAGTAGTATGACCAAACAAGATGTAAAACGTTCTATGGTTTCTCCATCATCATCGACCAAAGCGTCTAGATCTTCATTAGTCAGCCAAAAAACTTCGTTACAGCGTGTAAAAGGGCAAACATCTGTTACAAGTAGTAAGACCAAACATGATGTCTCTTTGGTTTCTCCATCATCAACGATCAAGGGGTCTAGATCTCCACTAGTGAGCCAAAAGACTTCGTTACAGCCTGTAAAAGGGCAGACATCAGTTACAAGTAGTAAGACCAAAGAAGATGTTAAACCTTCTTTGGTTTCTCCATCATCATCCATCAAGGCCTCTAGATCTCCATCCGTGAGCCAAACAACTTCAAGACGTGTTGCTTCGTCGGCTAAAGATATAAAAGATGCTCACAAAGAAATAACACAAATCTCTAGTTCGAGCAGCCAGACGAGTAAAAGGCCAGCAAATTTCATTCTTACGGTCGAACTTCGGAAGAAGATTATCACATTTAGGGGCATCGTCGACCTTCCTCTTCTCACCGGTCATCTTTCCATAACCAATGTAAGTTTACGATTCTTGGGGATACTAATTTATAAGCGGCTGATATGTAAGTGATATCTTCTTTCATCTTTTGTGTGCGTTCTTTTGCTCTTCCTCGGATACCATGATACCATAACGAAGTTCAGTCCAGTAAAACTAAAACCATTAAAGCCGAACCCAACCAATCTGGTTTGGACTTGGTAATATGGAATAAACCGAATGAATGATATTATTGAAACTCAGTAGATAGATAAGGTTAGATATATAAATTGATCAAACTGAATAAACCAAACAAACCGATAATATAATACTATAGTTATATGAAATATATATAATCTATTTTATTGATATAATCCTCATATTTAAAACATTGAATTTTGTCTTCAGTTAAAAGTAATTTTGTTTTTTCTGAATGTCATTAAATTATATTTTAAATTTTTATAATATTATGATATTTCTAATTTTTTGTTTTATTTTATGAAAATTATTATATTTATAAAATTTATTTTTACTAATTATTTTAATAGTTAACTTTTTTTTGAAACACAAGCAACTTTTCATTCGATTCAAACTTCTGCAATACACAAATGAGAGGGCATTATCCATCCTCTTTGACAATAAAGATAAACTACAACAACTAATTCAGATAAGCATGATAGATCTTCAAGCGAAGTTGACAGCGGATTCAAGACGATGCTTGAATGCGTCGAGACAGCTTTCACGACCGTGTCGGATAGCAAGAGAATAGTCACAAAAAGTGACGTTGAAGTCCAGACTTCATCAACGAAGTTCACCGAGGTGATTTCGATTGCATCTTCAGGTCCCGAGGAGACCGCTACGCAAGAATACAAACTGATGAAGAAACTGGAACAGGCCCTCGACAAAGAATCCGAGGAAACACCTCTTTCCATAGGAAGAAGATATGGTGATGAAAACTTCTCCTTCAGTGAGGAAGAAGATCCAACTAGAAACACCACCGATGAACCCACCGGTAAAGGCTTCGTACAAGCAACAACCAAAACTATCAGCACAGGAGGGATCTCGGTGAATCCACCGAAGATCCGTAATACCACAGTCAAAACCAAACTCAAATACTCTAAGTTTACTCCCTTGTATGCTGGCGGAGCGCTCATTTGCAGCTCTCGGAACAGTTCTGAAGCCTTGGTCAATAGTGGAATCCCACTTACACATGGCTGTAAAGCACCGAGATTTATGAGAGAGGGGAGCGGTTGCGACGAGGGGCGGGGACCGAGCACTAAGGGCGGCGGAGGCGGTAGGGACAGTGGAGTGATTGGCCAGAGGGGCATAGATCTGGAATAGGGAGATGTGACAATCTCAGGCGTCGCAGCTTTGCCGGTCAAAAGATCGGGAGAGAAGCAGAACGGCTGAGAAGCACGGGGATTGAAACTAACTCGCAGAGCATGGCGACGGCGGTAGACACAGCGAGTAGAGCCACAGCTTGAGACGGCTTTCCGGGAACCCCCAGAGAAGCGAGCGGCAGAACTAACGGAGGACAACGAACACGAGCTTGAGACCAAGCGAATCGAACACGAGCTTGAGACCAAGCAAATCAAACCCATTGCACAAAGACAGATCCGGTGCAGAGCAAAGAAGAACGGACCAGGAAGCACGACGAAGAAAACGTTGAAGCTAGCAAGGAGAGAGGAGGAACAACGGCGACGCCGGCGAGCTAGATCGCTGCCGGCGTCGAGTATCGAACTCACAAACGGCGCCTCGGGAACCGTGGCGGAGAGAAAAAGAAACTAGGGCGAGATCAGTGACACTTTATTTTAATAGTTAACTAAAACAGAAAGTATTCTATTTAAAAGTTAGAATACCGAAAATATAATATGTTTAAATAAATCTGATTTCTAATTATATAAATGAAAATTCACAAAATATTATAAAACATATATATAATTATCGTTTTTTGTATAAAATTGAGTGAACTAGAAATTGATAACATAAACCAAACTGAAACAAAAATAGATATGATAGCTAACATTATAAATCGAAATACCCGAAAAACCGAGAAAACTAAACCGAAATGGAACTTAAATCTGAATTGACCACCCGACCATTATCACACAACTATGAAGTCACCCTAGCGATATCATATCGAATATGATATACATATCTGATTGGCTTTGGAATAGGAAAATATATAATCGAAGAATTTATAACATATTCAGATATTAAATCCCTAACACTAGTCATTTATTCTTACATAGTCTTCATACATATGCGAGTTTTTATTAACAAAAAAGAGAGAAGATGATACCAACAAATTGAAGTAACGATTACATTACAGCATCGACGAAACCCGCCACTTGATTATACGTTACATATATAAATTGATCCTTTTCATGTGTGTTTTTGTTGGGGGCTATTGCTAAGCTGGTGACGCGTACGATGGAAGATCTCCATGAGCTATGTCCTGACATCGTCGATAGCTCGCGTCTCTTGGATATAAAACATGCTGCAGATACGGATAAGGTTCTCATCTCATAACTAAATCAAGTTAAGCTGTAACCAAAAATTGTGAATATTTTTGTTTGTTTTTTTCCTGATCAAAACTGTTCTTGCAACAGTTGCTTGACCAATTTTACAACGCTTTGAAAGCAATTGGAGATTCATGGATTGATGACCATGAATGGATCATCAAATCCAAGTATAGGAAGAGTAATAGCCTTAAGAAGAATCTATCTGATCGACTTGGTAAGGCATTCCAAAAAGTCTTGTGATTCTTTGTCATACAAATATTGCACCATTATGATTGCTGTTGTAACACAAACTTGGTTTCTTGCAGTGGAAAAGGTGATAGCTGCATTAGATGGGCTGAATAAGGGCATGAACGAGAGACTCAATATGACAGAGAACAACAGTGACGAAGAGAAGAAAACGTGTACTACTCCACAGAGTATAACATCATCAAAACCAGTCAGGAAGCAACCGATCACGCCGAGTAAAGTTGGAGATGTTGCAATATCTGTTTCAAATATTCCAAGAAACGTGAGGATGCAAGCGCTTGTGAAACTGAGTCCTATCGATGTGAAGCGACTCAGTATCCAAGACAGTATGTGCCAGAAAGAAGCTCAGAGCAATAACGGTGATAGTGTTAATGATAATGAGAGCGTTAAGGAGAAGCAGAAGAGTATAACAGGGAGGATTGAGAAGATGGAGAAAGCAAAAGAAGCAATCCTTGAGGAACAAGTTAATGTTAAATGCTGCTCAGAGGGTTCAGAGAAGTCTGAAGTCGCTGGGCCTGAATCTTTGGCTCTGGCTACTTCTCATTCAGTGAATTCTGCACCACCGTCGCCACAGCCACTTCCAGTGGCTGTTGCAAAAGAACCAGCTGCGCCGCCTCCTCCACCTCTAGTGGCGGCAGCACCACTGCCTCCACCTCCAGGGTCTGCAGCACCATTGCCTCCCCCTCCGTTCCCAATGGCTCCAGGAAAAGGACCAGGCGCACCACCACCACTTCCAATGGCTCCAAGAAAAGGACCAGGTGCACCATCACCACTTCCAATGCCTCCAGGAAAAGGAACAGGTGGAGCACCACCACCGCCGCCACTTCGCTTGGGAACCAAGAAAGCAACTAGCAAACTGAAGAGATCAAAACAACTAGGTGAACTATTCAGATTCCTCAGAGGGAAAATCGAAGGTAAGGATACAAAAACAAGATCAAGCAAAGTTGGGATTGGAAGCGCTCCAGCCGGGGGAAAGCAAGGAATGGCTGAAGCTCTTGCTGAGATCACAAAGAAGTAAAAAATCATATTTACACTTTATGAACAAATAAAGGGTCAGAAACTAATATACATGGCTTTATGTTTTGATGACTACAACACAGGTCAGCTTATTTTCAGCAAATAGAAGCGGATGTGGAAATGTATATGAAAGCAATTAATGAGCTGAAAAAAGAGATCTCTAGCTTCAAGAGTAAGGACATGGCAGAGCTCCAGAAGTTCCACATGTATATAGAATCAGTGCTTGAGAAACTAACAGATGAAACAAAGGTCAGTCAGGGACACCAACAACAAGTGTAATCCATTAAAATATCACAAACTTTCTTTATCAAATGTTTTAAACTTTTTGATTAGGTTCTAGCGAGATGTGAAGATTTCCCGGAGTCTAAACTCGAAGCAATAAGGATGGCTGCTGCATTGTTCTCCAAGCTTCAGGGTATGATCAAAGTGCTCAAGAACTGGAATATTGAGTCCCCTGCTGAACAACTTTTTGATAAAACTGAACGTTACTTTGCAAAGGTAAAACTCATATGATCACTGCGTTTACTATAGTTTTCTTTGACTTCTGTTTCTCTGGTTCTTTCCTCTTCTTGGTAGCTTGAATTGATCTGAATAGTAAATGATGATAAACAGATCAGAAAGGAGATTGACACTCTAGAGCAGACCAAAGAGGAAGAAGAAAAGAAGTTCAAGAAACATAACATCCATTTCGACTTCGGCTTACTTATTCAGATCAAGGAATTAATGGTTGACATCTCATCAGGCTGCATGGAACTTGCATTAAAGGTATTAGTACTAACTGTATGTAAGATCAAAACCTTCTAACTTGCAAACGTACATTTGCAAAAAACATCTGATCAAACACTGTTAAGTGGAATCAAAACTCGCAGGAGAAAAGAGAAGCAAAGAATGCATCAGAATCACGCGGGGGAAAGCAGTGCAGGATCAAGAACAAGACTGTAGGATGGGCAAAAACGCTGTGGAGGGCATTTCAGTTTGCGTTCGGAGTTTACACATTTGCTGGTGGACAAGACGACCGAGCTGATAAGATTACCAGAGAGTTGGGTAACGAGATCGAACTGATCCTCAACAACAACCAATGATTCCTCATGACCTCTCACCCCTGCCTCTTTTAGTTATGTTTCAGTCTCTTTTAGATAACTCTTAAAGTGGTTTGGATCTCTAATATTCTAACAAAAATGTTGTAATCTAATCAACAAGAAGCCGTTGTAATCTGAATATGTTTCAGCCTATAAAACAAGGAAGTAGACTTATATTAAGCTAAGGCCATAACAACTTCAATCTTCAGTTTAAAAAATCAAGGATTAGATGATCAGCCATTCATGTATCTGTTCTTTTTGCCATACTTTTTTAGAGCTTCAAAAGTTAATAGATTCAATTCAAAACTCTAATCATCGTTTAAATACACCAGAAAGTAGATGTTCATAAAATCACATAAGGACGTAATATATAACAAATTAAATAATAAGTCGTTAAGCAAATTTGTATATATGATGATCAAGGGTATCAAGAAAACTACAAAACAATCGGAGTTTACAAGTAAAAGATAGCTAGAGCAACCCTAAGCCGTGACAGACAAGTAAAAACAAACTCTAAACAAAGATTTTGAACATACTACTCGTATAGCCTTATATCATACAATGAACATGATCACTATGAGTTATAGTCTCTAATCGCCAGAGTCAGTGATGACCCCCAAAAGCATTCCAAGTTTTTCTTTTTCTTCCAGAAGAAGCTGTACAGAAAAAAAAATGAGAGAAGAAGAATTGATTTGCCCTTTTTGATCCGTTTTACGGTAGTTTGCAGGATTCAATTACTTCCATCACTGCTTTATGTGTCTCCGGAGGGATCATGTTTAGAGTCGTGTGAAATGCCTGAACAAAAAAGAGAACACAGTTACATTTTAAAAATTTTGAGATGTCTCTAGCCTGGAACTGAGTAGCCATAAGGGAGTTAAAGGGTCACGTACCACAAATCTCTCCAAGACCGGTACAAGAATTGCGAGATTGCGTTTTGGGAGATAGTCTTTGATGGAGTTGCGTATACTTCTACTGCTAGTGGATCCAGTAACATGTTAAGTTTCTTGAGAAAGTTCTTACAGATTATGATATATTAATAAGATCGAAAACGAAAAAGACCTTTCAGTTGAAAGAAAAGCGAGTAGCAGAGCAGAGTATGCCTCCACTATCATCTTTTCCGCTTCCTTTTCGCCTTCTAAAACAGCTTCTTCGTCATCCTGAATAACAAAAACAAAAATCACAGGATTAGTAAATAAAAACCTTTTCTGGGACGAGTAAGAAATATTTAGGTGCTGCTACTCACTAAGGTGAAAGTAGTTGTTTCTTCTTTGGTGTCTTCTGAACCTTGATTGGTGAGAAAGATTGAGCATAATAAAGGAATCATCTCCTGTTCACTCTCTTGCAACCCTTCTGGTTTTGTAATAGGAACACTCGTTGAAGCAAGTCGTGATCTGCCAAAAAAAATAAGAAGCTAACTGATTAGAGAAAAGACGACCGAGAGATATAAACGGTATTGACTCAACCACGCAATGGTATTAAATTTTGACTGTGAACATTTTGTATACCTGTTCACTCCGTCTTTCTCAACCAAATTTACCAGCAAACCCAAGATGGCAACAAGAAAATCTAACTCCTGATCTGTAAGATGTTTGTCTTTCTTCTGTTGGGAAGATCCTGTCTTCTCCATCTCATTGAAAAGTGGAGATCTGGTGAAAGACGGAAAGTGTCTGGCAATTAGTTCAGCCATGCTTTCCAGCCCTCTGCACCCACCAACTTGCCGACAACCGACAGCGTTATCATTTGTTAAGTTCATCAAAACCTGCATTTATAAAGTCATGAACTGAATTGATGCTATTCGGGCTATAGACCACTGAACATATGTTAAAAGACTGTAAGATCATCACCTTAACGGCTGTTAGAAGGCAATCAGATAAAAGACAGAGACATTCTTCATCAATGTCATTTGTTGTAGACGAAGATACTTGCAGCGATGGACTGCAGTCTCTGCCGCTTGATTCTTCCTGGGAATTCAACGTATGGTTTGATGCTTCCTCTTGGCTTGGGAACCGCTGATACAAACATTCATCTTTATTTTTCTTGTAGCATCCTTTCTTCTTCTGAGCTCTAGGTTTCTTTGGCTTTGCAGCTACTAACGCCCACTTGGAAGGTCTAGAATCTTCCAAATCAAATGCAAAAGGATCTTGGTTTTCGTCTAGGAATGAATATTTTCCATTTCTTTTACCACTTGGTTCTTCAACTTCACTAGTCTTTGAAGTACTTCTGGCAATGCCACTACCCAGTGACGCCAATCTGCCTGCAAATGAACCAGCTATGGATGAACGGACTCTGCTCGTTGACTTAATGGGTTCGTTTCCTGACACGCTTGATTGATAACATGACGTTGATGTAGGTGGCGAATCTAAGTCGATTATGGATTGACTTCTCTGAGATAGACTCCCATTCCTCGTGGAGATAGAACCAACGGTTGAGCATGTATCTGAACTTATTGTCACGACCTCATTGTTAACTACAAAAGATAAAAGTGGCAAGGGAGTTAGAGAGACATAGTTAGAGGAGATAGAGACTCATTTGTGATTAAGAATTATATAATACCTCTACGATCTGCTACCAAGATCCCAGCAATTGAACAGTGAGGGTTTACATTGTTCCTGTGAGGACTTGAAACTTCTCCACGTAGGTGAAGACCTAGCATCAGTTCAATCAGATATCAGGATAAGAGATAATAGAACGGGAAGAAATCATAATGTGTAACAATTCAAAACCAGAAATGGTATCAATTGCCAACCTGAAAGCATCTTAATGACACTTATTGTGAGCTCTGTGAAAGACATTCGGGATTCACGAGAACCCAAACATTTCTTGAACCCGAGCAAATGATTCTGACAAACAAAATTAGGGTTACAGTTAATATTATATCAGGCACTTGTATATATTGCAACTTGATAACAGCTGATTAACGTCACAGTTTCCAGAATATTGTCATGAATATACATAGAGATACCTGGTTGTCTGTGCTGAGGAACGTAGCATTCTCCATGATTTTCAGACATTTCAAAAGCAACATTAAAGTCTGCTTATGTAGGCTATCTTTCTTATCCAGATAGGACGGTGTGTCGCATTCCACCCAGCGCTGCATATAGAATCTGTATTAGATTCTCTCGCTCAATATAACATTATGCAATTGAAAACTTCCCGCAATCAAAGACAACTAGTGCAGGTTACAAAGGTAGTAATCTAAGATGCTTTATACAAGTTATCAACGTTCTAGGCAGTTAGAGACCACAGTTTGAATCCTATTATTTGTGCAGATGAAGAGAAAATAAGAGCATGACCATACCTCCATAACAGTGTGACAGTCCATAACAACGTCAAGGACTGCATCAAGTCCTCCTAGTTCTCGCAGTTTCTCCTTGAAATTCCCTCCGGTCTTTTTCACAGAACCAGAAGTATCTGGATGGGGGAAAATGAAAAAATATTAAAAATACACAAAGGATCACAATTTTATCACAGTATAATCTAAGGTATATTGAATCTAAGGAAGAAAAATAAATTACTGGAGAGAACATTGTCTATTATCAATTCTAAGATGATCTCAGAAATAGTTAGTTAGCCAACAGAAGAGGCAAAAACAAAAATCACATACCATCAAAAGAAATTTTGGATAAGCACGCCCTCTCCATAGTCAACAAAGCCACCCATTTTGTACTTAGCTCAGGTCTAGTTGTTTCGGCTTTATAGCTATCGCTAGATCTCATCTCCTTGCAATTAACCAGAAGTTCCTGAACACTTGAAAGTATACCGCTGGAGCTTGGATCATTCGTTTTCACTGCATCCTGTGCTGGACCAACATCCTTACGTAAAGACAGGAGCTTAAATCCTATACTGCGTGGCTTCCCCTGGGTGCTAGTAACAACCACAGGTTTCAACAACTTTATCAGAAACTTGATGCACTTGGGTGACTCCATAAAGTGCTCGTCTTGACACTGGAATCATGAAAATGAATTGGTCGTGTTATACCAAAAAAAGAAAGAAAGAGAGGTTAAACTGTATCAAAGATCAAACAGGATTTGCTAGTCACTTACGTCAGCAGTTAGCAGGAAGAAAAGGGTGGCTGCGGCAAGATTGCATGGCATGTCATCAAGGCTAAGACTCAGAATCGCATCAATTATGGTTTGGGAGATCCTGAAACAATAAGCTCCCACAAAATTAGGGCAATCTCGTCGAATCAGCCCAGAACAGAGAACATCGATGAAATTTTATAAAATTTGTGCCCTAATCCACAAGATCGGAAATTTACGAAAACCCATAACTCAAATAGATCAATTACACAAAACCCACATGAAAATTTGTGAAAAAAAATTTGAAACATTTATCAAACCCTAAAAGGGGCTAGCGCCTACCCTTGAGCCCTCAAGGAGCGGCGTTGATGTTGAGAAGCACAAATCGACAGCAGAGAAGACAAACTAGCCCTTCGGATCCTAACCTGCTGCCCATTCCTCAGCCCATCAAGCGCGAAGTTAACCTCGTCCTCGTGCTCCATCAGCTCGCCGAACTCCTGCGCCTCGAGCAACGTGGAGGTGAAACCCTCTCCGTTCCTCGATCTTTTCGCCGCCCTACGTGGGTAATCCTCTCGAGAATCCGATATGGAGGAAGAATGCCACGAATCTTGGCTGGAGAAAGGGAGGAGAGAGTAGTCGAGGGGTTCGATGTCCGGCGAGGAAGAGGAGGAGAGATACTCCGCCTGCGAGACGGTGTCGTTTAACGAGTCGGATAGGGTCCTTTGCGGCATGCTCGGCTTGCGGCGGCCGTACGTTCGCTCCATCATCGCCGAGGAGTCGTTGAATTTGGGGGAGTTTTGGGGGAGATTTTAGGTGAGAAATCAAGAGAAGGGTAATTTCGGGATTAAAAGAAAAAACTAATCGTAAGATCTCTTTCTAGCTGAAGAAGAGACCCGCAGCAAAGACAGTGGCTGTTTTTTTTTATGAACCTTTTAAATGAAATAAAAATGTTTTAAATTTCATTAAATGTTGATATTCGACTTTTACAAAATTAACCAATATTTTCATTTGATGGTTTTTAATTAAGAATCCGAAAGTATGCACCACAATTCTCAAGTATTTTTAAAATACATTCGGTTCAGGCACTAATGGTTTAATTGGTTGAATTGTGACAAAAAGGGGCTAATCGAGTTGTTTTGTTTTGTTTGGGCTTGTGAAGCCCAAAAGTACACATTTTATTGAGTAAATGTGTATGGTAAAAGAGCAAAGCAAGCCCAATCAGTAAAGCGCTGATAGTTGTTTTATAACATATAGTAACATGTGTTTGGAAGCTTAAAGCCTGAACTTATTTCATTTGCTAAACTACAAGTTTTGTTTTAGGTGACACGATCCTGTAATTTTTAAACTTTGTTTTGTTACTAACAAGACTTGATTGATAATCGTTTTGTTTGTCACTGTGTTTCTTCTCTCCTATTTCGTGTTTTGCAAAATTTCCAACTTTATTTAAATCAACATGTAGAAGATCAACCATTGTTTTTTTTGCTAAAGGTGTAAATATCATTAAGAACATAATGAACGTCTGATTACAAGGATCTTATAATCTGATTTGCTCAAAGTACTTCCGATTCATGGAGTCGCAAAAAAATAAAAAAACTCATTGAATCATAAAACTACTAAGGTTAACCTGCAATGAACAGACCTTAGAGCTACATTAATAACCACAAGCAGCTGCATAAGTTCCCAAACATGCATTCCTCATTCTTGGAGATCGAGGAGAAGGCTGAGCAGGTATGATTTGCCGATGCCAAACCCAAGGGTTCTCTCAAGCTGCGACAACGGATGGCCTAGCCTACCACTCCGGTGCAAGCTGAGGTGGGCTTCGTTGAAGTCAGACCAACAACAACCACACAGGTACATCACTCCCGGGCAGGCAGAGCTGTCGTTGCTGACGATGAACACACGATATTCCTTCGTCAAGCGCAGACGGTAGATTAGCTCCTCAAAAACCGGCCACGCGACGCAAGATAGCTCAGACATCTAAGCCGCTTAGAAGCAACACAAACCCAGAGCATGAAGAGGGATTTGACGGATGGGAGAAGCCCAAGGACTCCTCAAAACAGGGGAATCTAAGAGACATCTTCAACTCAAACATCACGATCTCAAAGGAGCACCACAGTTTTGTCCTCAAGGAACCGTAGTGTCCAACCATAAGAGCATAAAACAGAGATAGAAGCCGCTACAGAAGATTACCATGGTTGCAGCGCGAGGAGTTAAGGTAAGAGGCTCTCGGGGCGGAGAACACCGCTCCGTCTTTCTCGACGGAAACAGAGTCCCGGAGAAGAGAGACTCTACAAGCCTTTGAAATCTTCACCGTCTTGGGACGTCGGGACACAAGAAACGAAGGTGGACGGAAGGCAGCGACGCTTCGGACGTCACCAGGTCTTGGAACTCAGATCTACGCAGATCTGACGGCGACAATCTCCAGAGGGAGAGAAAGCAAGGACACTGACATTCACAATCTGTCTATGTCTCAACCGTGCTCCAGGGAAGGAAGGTACACACCACCGCTTCCGTTTAGATCTGTCAAAGAGCAGAGATCCATAGACACCAAGAAAAGGAGGAAGAGACGACGGTTAAAAGAGTCAGTGGAGTGGTTGTGACGACAACGAACAGACATTGTCGTCACAACCATTGTTAACAGTTTATCTCATACTAGGGTTGGCCCGCCCTTCGGGCGGGAAATTAAAATAAAAGTTATTTGTATTAATTTTATGAAGTATTTTTAAAATATATTAGATTGAAATGACACTATAAGAAAAATAATAATAAACAAAATTCTGAAATCATATTTTTATTTTTAATAATCATTTTGGTTTGAACTAATGTTTCAGTAATATTTATTATTATATGTTTTTTTGGAGAATAATAAAATTAGCAAAAATAATTTGGAAAATGTAATTATATAAATATATATATATATATATATATATATATATATATCTTCTTATTATTTTATTTCACTTTGACATAGTAAAATAAAAAAGATACCATAGTAAAAGATACTTACCGAGATTATCCCCTGAAAAATTAGAGAACTAGTAAGAAATTTTATAAAATACGTCGTTGAAAAGATTAGTAAACAATATTTGCAGTTAGCATTGTTCAAATGAATAAGCCTCAGTTCAGAGAAAAAAAATCGTTCGAAAGAATAATAAAAGAAAATGATCATAAGGGAATGGCAACACAAAGTCAACTAAAGATATCAATATTAAATCTTATAAGTTGCCTCCCAATGATTTAATTTTGTTGTATGGTCAATAGCACTTTTAGCAATGGTTTCATTCATTCCTTAGATATATTTAAAAAATTAAGAAAAAAGAAAGAACTTTCCTAATAAGGCGGGACCCCAACCAATTCGGCTCTTCGTTCCTACGCACGACAAGTTCTCCTAATCTCTTTCTCTCTCTCTCTGTTTTGTCTTTTCTCTTTCCGCCATTTTTCCGATCAACTTCTTTTTCTTCTTCTTGTCGATGCAATGACGACTCCACGATCGCCGGCGACAGATTTCTTCGGAATATCGAAGACAGCATGCAAAGCATACAAATCCATCGTCAAAAATTTGCATCCTCTCTCTTCTCATCGCAAAACCGACTCCCACTCCGACACCGATTCCGTACGTGTCTCATCTCTCTCAACAGATTCGTTTTCTCAGATCAAATGTTTTTTTTCCCTTTAAAATCATTACACTGATCAATTTCCAAATATCTGGTTTTTATTATTCATTATTGATAAAGATTGAAAATTTGAGAATGTAATGAAATTTGATATTTTTTTTTCAGACAATCCACCAGAAATATCTAGAGGAGAAATTCGCGGAGGAGGATGATCTCATCGCAGCTCGTAGAGGTCTCCGGTTACAGAGCATGGACGACAGCTCCGTCTTCAAACGCCGCTCCTCTCTCCTCTCTAAATCCAGCAGCCGCCGCAGCCACACGCCTCAAGCTCGTCCGACCTACCTCTCTTCCGCCTCTTCCAACCGCCGTTCTACTTTCTCGAGAACCACCAGCCGCAGAGACGACGGCGGCAGCAGCCACGGAGGCCGTGGGTTCTCCCACGGCCTCAAGTCTCGCCCCGTCTCCAACAACGCGAGCCCGATGACGTCGCCTTTCACCAGCCCGAGAGGGAAAGACCAGACCCTGGGCGACTTGTTCGGCTCCGCGCAGGGACTGACGTCTCCTCCGACCTCTACCCCGTCTTCTCCGAAAACCATTTCGAAGAGCCGTAGCAAGAGGGATAATAAAGACGGGAGAGGCTCGGCGACGTCGTCCACGTCGACGTCTACGACGTTTTCGAAGAGCACGAGCACGAGACATCAGTCAAAGGGTGGATCTATGGGGAAGAGCGTAAGCAGGAGGAGCACGACGCCGATAGTTTTCTCTCAGTCGACGCAGCCGAAGAAGCCGCCTGCTGTGGAGAAAAAACTCGAGTGTACGTTGGAAGAACTCTGCCATGGAGGAGTCAAGAACATCAAGATCACTAGGGACATCATTACCGATGAAGGGTTTGTCTCTCGAACTCATATTCTTTGACTTTGGTTCGCTCTAGTGGTTGCATGGTCGGTTCTAAGCACAGCCTGAAACATTAGTCTCCGCCTTCAAAATTTTAAAAGTTTTTTGACATAAACTTAGACCCCTAAACTATAAAAAGAATTATTAATTAAAAAAAAAAATGTTTTTAGATTTTTTGTGTTTATCTTCTTTGGTCCATTCAAATGACAGGTTGATTAGGAAACAAGAAGAGACGTTGAAAGTGAACATCAAACCAGGATGGAAGAAAGGGACAAAGATCACATTCGAAGGAGTAGGGAACGAGAAACCAGGCTACCTCCCGGAAGACATCACATTCGTGGTCGAAGAAAAAAGACATCCTTTGTTCAAAAGACGTGGTGATGATTTAGAGATTGCGGTGGAGATTCCACTTGTAAAGGCCTTAACGGGATGTAAACTCTCGGTGCCGTTACTGAGTGGTGAGTCGATGTCGGTATCCGTAGGAGAAGTGATATTTCATGGGTTTGAGAAGGCTATAAAAGGTCAAGGTTTGCCTAATGCTAAAGAAGAAGGTAAACGAGGTGACTTGAGGATCACGTTTCTAGTGAATTTTCCTAAGAAGTTGAGCGAAGAACAACGATCAATCGCATATGAGGTCTTGAAAGATTGTTCTTGGCTTAAAAGGTTGATAATATACGGGTTTCATGCCATTCAATTCATGTCTTTTTTCTTTGTTCTTCTTTGTATATAAGATTTACGAGTTGAGGGCTTGAGGCTTTACTTTATTTTCTTAGACTGAGCTGTTGTTATATGATTCTTGATATGGATGATACAGTTGTCTTGATTTAGTTTATTGTCATTCTTGTGAAGGCTAAGGCTTTAAGGATTGGTTGCTTTTTCTTGTGACTAATGGCTAGGTGTTGCTCGATTGGTTACAAAAATTTGTTGGTCTATCATATTGTATTCAGCTATACGTTCATAGACCGCATAGCGCAGTGGATTAG